>OZ010646.1:37027283-42027283 GCA_963932195.1 Empis livida
TAAACAGTTTAAAACAAAAGCAATCCCCACTTATTTGGTATCTACGTGTTCGAAATTTAATTTCCAGTTCATTATCGAAGACCTTTTTCAAAAATAATTAAAATTGCCCGAGAAATTTCACAAAAACATAAGCTTTGTCAAAATCCATACCAACCATCATGATTTTTCAGAAAAAAATTAAAAAAGTTTAAAACAAAAGCAATCCCCACACATTTGGTATCTACGTGTTCGAAATTTAATTTCCAGTTCATTTCCGAAGACATTTTCAAAAATAATTAAAATTGCCCGAGAAATTTCACAAAAACATAAGCTTTGTCAAAATCCATACTAACCATCATGAGTTTTCCGAAAAAAATTAAAAAAGTTTAAAACAAAAGCAATCCCCACATATTTGGTATCTAGGTGTTCGAAATTTAATTTCCAGTTCATTACACAAGGACCTTTTCAAAAATAATTAAAATTGCCCGAGAAATTTCACAAAAACATAAGCTTTGTCAAAATCCATACCTACCATCATGATTTTTCCGAAAAAAATTAAACAGTTTAAAACAAAGCAATCCCCACTTATTTGGTATCTACGTGTTCGAAATTTAATTTCCAGTTCATTACCGAAGACCTTTTTCAAAAATAATTAAAATTGTCCGAGAAATTTCACAAAAACATAAGCTTTGTCAAAATCCATACCAACCATCATGATTTTTCGAAAAAAAATTAAAAAAGTTTAAAACAAAAGCAATCCCCACATATTTGGTATCTACGTGTTCGAAATTTAATTTCCAGTTCATTACCGAAGACCTTTTTCAAAAATAATTAAAATTGCCCGAGAAATTTCACAAAAACATAAGCTTTGTCAAAATCCATACCAAGCATCATCATTTTACCGAAAAAAATTAAAAAAGTCTAAAACAAAAGCAATCCCCACATATTTGGTATCTACGTGTTCGAAATTTAATTTCCAGTTCTTTACCGAAGACCTTTTTCAAAAATAATTAAAAGTGCCCGAGAAATTTCACAAAAACATAAGCTTTGTCAAAATCCATACCAACCATCATGATTTTTCCAAAAAAAATTCAAAAAGTTTAAAACAAAAGCAATCCCCACACATTTGGTATCTACGTGTTCGAAATTTAATTTCCAGTTCATTTCCGAAGACCTTTTTCAAAATAATTAAAATTGCCCGAGAAATTTCACAAAAACATAAGCTTTGTCAAAATCCATACCAACCATCATGATTTTTCAGAAAAAAATTAAAAAAGTTTAAAACAAAAGCAATCCCCACATATTTGGTATCTAGGTGTTCGAAATTTAATTTCTAGTTCATTACCAAAGACCTTTTTCAAAAATAATTAAAATTGCCCGAGAAATTTCACAAAAACATAAGCTTTGTCAAAATCCATACCAACAATCATGATTTTTCCAAAGAAAATTAAAAAAGTTTAAAACAAAAGCAATCCCCACACATTTGGTATCTACGTGTTCGAAATTTAATTTCCAGTTCATTTCCGAAGACATTTTCAAAAATAATTAAAATTGCCCGAGAAATTTCACAAAAACATAAGCTTTGTCAAATCCATACCAACCATCATGATTTTTCAGAAAAAAAATTAAAAAAGTTTAAAACAACAGCAATCCCCACATATTTGGTATCTAGGTGTTCGAAATTTAATTTCTAGTTCATTACCAAAGACCTTTTTCAAAAATAATTAAAAGTGCCCGAGAAATTTCACAAAAAACATAAGCTTTGTCAAAATCCATACCAACCATCATGATTTTTCCAAAAAAAAAAATTCAAAAAGTTTAAAACAAAAGCAATCCCCACACATTTGTATCTACGTGTTCGAAATTTAATTTCCAGTTCATTTCCGAAGACCTTTTTTAAAAATAATTAAAATTGCCCGTGAAATTTCACAAAAACATAAGCTTTGTCAAAATCCATACTAACCATCATGATTTTTCCGAAAAAATTAAAAAGTTTAAAACAAAAGCAATCCCCACATATTTGGTATCTAGGTGTTCGAAATTTAATTTCCAGTTCATTACCGAAGACCTTTTTCAAAAATAATTAAAATTGTTCGAGAAATTTCACAAAAACATAAGCTTTGTCAAAATCTATACCAACCATCATGATTTTCCGAAAAAAAATTAAAAAGTTTAAAACAAAAGCAATCCCCACATATTTGGTATCTACGTGTTCGAAATTTAATTTCCAGTTCATTACCAAAGACCTTTTTCAAAAATAATTAAAATTGCCCGAGAAATTTCACAAAAACATAAGCTTTGTCAAAATCCATACCAACCATCATGATTTTTCAGAAAAAAATTAAAAAAGTTTAAAACAAAAGCAATCCCCACATATTTGGTATCTAGGTGTTCGAAATTTAATTTCTAGTTCATTATCAAAGACCTTTTTCAAAAATAATTAAAAGTGCCCGAGAAATTTCACAAAAACATAAGCTTTGTCAAAATCCATACCAACCATCATGATTTTTCCAAAAACAATTCAAAAAGTTTAAAACAAAAGCAATCCCCACACATTTGGTATCTACGTGTTCGAAATTTAATTTCCAGTTCATTTCCGAAGACCTTTTTCAAAATAATTAAAATTGCCTGTGAAATTTCACAAAAACATAAGCTTTGTCAAAATCCATACTAACCATCATGATTTTTCCGAAAAAAATTAAAAAAGTTTAAAACAAAAGCAATCCCCACATATTTGGTATCTACGTGTTCGAAATTTAATTTCCAGTTCATTACCGAAGACCTTTTTCAAAAATAATTAAAATTGTCCGAGAAATTTCACAAAAACATAAGCTTTGTCAAAATCCATACCAACCATCATGATTTTTCGAAAAAAAATTAAAAAAGTTTAAAACAAAAGCAATCCGCACATATTTGGTATCTACGTGTTCGAAATTTAATTTCCAGTTCATTACCGAAGACCTTTTTCAAAAATAATTAAATTGCCCGAGAAATTTCACAAAAACATAAGCTTTGTCAAAATCCATACCAAGCATCATCATTTTACCGAAAAAAAACAAAAAAAGTCTAAAACAAAAGCAATCCCCACATATTTGGTATCTACGTGTTCGAAATTTAATTTCCAGTTCTTTACCGAAGACCTTTTTCAAAAATAATTAAAATTGCCCGAGAAATTTCACAAAAAGATAAGCTTTGACAAAGGCCATACCAACCATCATGATTTTTCCAAAAAAAATTAAAAATTTTAAAACAAAATCAATCCCCACATATTCGGTATCTACGTGTTCGAAATTTAATTTCCAGTTCATTTCCGAAGATCTTTTTCAAAAATAATTAAAATTGTTCGAGAAATTTCACAAAAACATAAGCTTTGTCAAAATCCATACTAACCATCATGATTTTCCGAAAAAAATTAAAAAAGTTTAAAACAAAAGCAATCCCCACATATTTGGTATCTACGTGTTCGAAATTTAATTTCCAGTTCATTACCAAAGACCTTTTTCAAAAATAATTAAAATTGCCCGAGAAATTTCACAAAAACATAAGCTTTGTCAAAATCCATACCAACAATCATGATTTTTCCAAAGAAAATTAAAAAAGTTTAAAACAAAAGCAATCCCCACACATTTGGTATCTACGTGTTCGAAATTTAATTTCCAGTTCATTTCCGAAGACATTTTCAAAAATAATTAAAATTGCCCGAGAAATTTCACAAAAACATAAGCTTTGTCAAAATCCATACCAACCATCATGATTTTTCAGAAAAAAATTAAAAAAGTTTAAACAACAGCAATCCCCACATATTTGGTATCTAGGTGTTCGAAATTTAATTTCTAGTTCATTACCAAAGACCTTTTTCAAAAATAATTAAAAGTGCCCGAGAAATTTCACAAAAACATAAGCTTTGTCAAAATCCATACCAACCATCATGATTTTTCCAAAAAAAATTCAAAAAGTTTAAAACAAAAGCAATCCCCACACATTTGGTATCTACGTGTTCGAAATTTAATTTCCAGTTCATTTCCGAAGACCTTTTTTAAAAATAATTAAAATTGCCCGTGAAATTTCACAAAAACATAAGCTTTGTCAAAATCCATACTAACCATCATGATTTTTCCGAAAAAAATTAAAAAAGTTTAAAACAAAAGCAATCCCCACATATTTGGTATCTAGGTGTTCGAAATTTAATTTCCAGTTCATTACCGAAGACCTTTTTCAAAAATAATTAAAATTGTTCGAGAAATTTCACAAAAACATAAGCTTTGTCAAAATCTATACCAACCATCATGATTTTCCGAAAAAAAATTAAAAAAGTTTAAAACAAAAGCAATCCCCACATATTTGGTATCTACGTGTTCGAAATTTAATTTCCAGTTCATTACAAAGACCTTTTTCAAAAATAATTAAAATTGCCCGAGAAATTTCACAAAAACATAAGCTTTGTCAAAATCCATACCAACCATCATGATTTTTCAGAAAAAAATTAAAAAAGTTTAAAACAAAAGCAATCCCCACATATTTGGTATCTAGGTGTTCGAAATTTAATTTCTAGTTCATTATCAAAGACCTTTTTCAAAAATAATTAAAAGTGCCCGAGAAATTTCACAAAAACATAAGCTTTGTCAAAATCCATACCAACCATCATGATTTTTCCAAAAACAATTCAAAAAGTTTAAAACAAAAGCAATCCCCACACATTTGGTATCTACGTGTTCGAAATTTAATTTCCAGTTCATTTCCGAAGACCTTTTTCAAAAATAATTAAAATTGCCTGTGAAATTTTCACAAAAACATAAGCTTTGTCAAAATCCATACTAACCATCATGATTTTCCGAAAAAAATTAAAAAAGTTAAAACAAAAGCAATCCCCACATATTTGGTATCTACGTGTTCGAAATTTAATTTCCAGTTCATTACCGAAGACCTTTTTCAAAAATAATTAAAATTGTCCGAGAAATTTCACAAAAACATAAGCTTTGTCAAAATCCATACCAACCATCATGATTTTTCGAAAAAAAATTAAAAAAGTTTAAAACAAAAGCAATCCGCACATATTTGGTATCTACGTGTTCGAAATTTAATTTCCAGTTCATTACCGAAGACCTTTTTCAAAAATAATTAAAATTGCCCGAGAAATTTCACAAAAACATAAGCTTTGTCAAAATCCATACCAAGCATCATCATTTTACCGAAAAAAAACAAAAAAAGTCTAAAACAAAAGCAATCCCCACATATTTGGTATCTACGTGTTCGAAATTTAATTTCCAGTTCTTTACCGAAGACCTTTTTCAAAAATAATTAAAATTGCCCGAGAAATTTCACAAAAAGATAAGCTTTGACAAAGGCCATACCAACCATCATGATTTTTCCAAAAAAAATTAAAAAATTTTAAAACAAAATCAATCCCCACATATTCGGTATCTACGTGTTCGAAATTTAATTTCCAGTTCATTTCCGAAGATCTTTTTCAAAAATAATTAAAATTGTTCGAGAAATTTCACAAAAACATAAGCTTTGTCAAAATCCATACTAACCATCATGATTTTCCGAAAAAAAATTAAAAAAGTTTAAAACAAAAGCAATCCCCACATATTTGGTATCTACGTGTTCGAAATTTAATTTCCAGTTCATTACCAAAGACCTTTTTCAAAAATAATTAAAATTGCCCGAGAAATTTCACAAAAACATAAGCTTTGTCAAAATCCATACCAACCATCATGATTTTTCAGAAAAAAATTAAAAAAGTTTAAAACAAAAGCAATCCCCACATATTTGGTATCTAGGTGTTCGAAATTTAATTTCTAGTTCATTATCAAAGACCTTTTTCAAAAATAATTAAAAGTGCCCGAGAAATTTCACAAAAACATAAGCTTTGTCAAAATCCATACCAACCATCATGATTTTTCCAAAAACAATTCAAAAAGTTTAAAACAAAAGCAATCCCCACACATTTGGTATCTACGTGTTCGAAATTTAATTTCCAGTTCATTTCCGAAGACCTTTTTCAAAAATAATTAAAATTGCCTGTGAAATTTCACAAAAACATAAGCTTTGTCAAAATCCATACTAACCATCATGATTTTTCCGAAAAAAATTAAAAAAGTTTAAAACAAAAGCAATCCCCACATATTTGGTATCTACGTGTTCGAAATTTAATTTCCAGTTCATTACCGAAGACCTTTTTCAAAAATAATTAAAATTGTCCGAGAAATTTCACAAAAACATAAGCTTTGTCAAAATCCATACCAACCATCATGATTTTTCGAAAAAAAATTCAAAAAGTTTAAAACAAAAGCAATCCCCACATATTTGGTATCTACGTGTTCGAAATTTAATTTCCAGTTCATTACCGAAGACCTTTTTCAAAAATAATTAAAATTGCCCGAGAAATTTCACAAAAACATAAGCTTTGTCAAAATCCATACCAAGCATCATCATTTTACCGAAAAAAAATAAAAAAAGTCTAAAACAAAAGCAATCCCCACATATTTGGTATCTACGTGTTCGAAATTTAATTTCCAGTTCTTTACCGAAGACCTTTTTCAAAAATAATTAAAATTGCCCGAGAAATTTCACAAAAAGATAAGCTTTGACAAAGGCCATACCAACCATCATGATTTTTCCAAAAAAAATTAAAAAATTTTAAAACAAAATCAATCCCCACATATTCGGTATCTACGTGTTCGAAATTTAATTTCCAGTTCATTTCCGAAGATCTTTTTCAAAAATAATTAAAATTGCCCGAGAAATTTCACAAAAACTTAAGATTTGTCAAAATCCATACTAACCATCATGATTTTTCCAAAAAAAATTGAAAAAGTTTAAAACAAAAGCAGTCCCCACACATTTGCTATCTACGTGTTCGAAATTTAATTTCCAGTTCATTTCCGAAGACCTTTTTCAAAAATAATTAAAATTGTCCGAGAAATTTCACAAAAACATAAGCTTTGTCAAAATCCATACCAACCATTATGATTTTTCCAAAAAAAATTAAAAAATTTTAAAACAAAATCAATCCCCACATATTTGGTATCTACGTGTTCGAAATTTAATTTCCAGTTCATTTCCGAAGATCTTTTTCAAAAATAATTAAAATTGCCCGAGAAATTACACAAAAACTTAAGATTTGTCAAAATCCATACTAACCATCATGATTTTTCCAAAAAAAATTGAAAAAGTTTAAAACAAAAGCAGTCCCCACACATTTGCTATCTACGTGTTCGAAATTTAATTTCCAGTTCATTTCCGAAGACCTTTTTCAAAAATAATTAAAATTGCCCGAGAAATTTCACAAAAAGATAAGCTTTGACATAATCCATACCAACCATCATGATTATTCCAAAAAAAATTAAAAAATTTTAAAACAAAATCAATCCCCACATATTTGGTATCTACGTGTTCGAAATTTAATTTCCAGTTCATTTCCGAAGATCTTTTTCAAAAATAATTAAAATTGCCCGAGAAATTTCACAAAAACTTAAGATTTGTCAAAATCCATACTAAACATCATGATTTTTCCGAAAAAAATTAAAAAAGTTTAAAACAAAAGCAATCCCCACATATATGGTATCTAGGTGTTCGAAATTTAATTTGTAGTTCATTACCGAAGACCTTTTTCAAAAATAATTAAAATTGTCCGAGAAATTTCACAAAAACATAAGCTTTGTCAAAATCCATACCAACCATTATGATTTTTCCAAAAAAAATTAAAAAATTTTAAAACAAAATCAATCCCCACATATTTGGTATCTACGTGTTCGAAATTTAATTTCCAGTTCATTTCCGAAGAACTTTTTCAAAAATAATTAAAATTGCCCGAGAAATTTCACAAAAACTTAAGATTTGTCAAAATCCATACTAACCATCATGATTTTTCCAAAAAAAATTGAAAAAGTTTAAAACAAAAGCAGTCCCCACACATTTGCTATCTACGTGTTCGAAATTTAATTTCCAGTTCATTTCCGAAGACCTTCTTCAAAAATAATTAAAATTGACCGAGAAATTTCAGAAAAACATAAGCTTTGTCAAAATCCATACCAACCATCATGATTTTTCCGAAAAATATTAAAAAAGTTTAAAACAAAAGCAATCCCCACATATTTGGTATATACGTGTTCGAAATTTAATTTCCAGTTCATTTCCGAAGACCTTTTTCAAAAATAATTAAAATTGCCCGAGAAATTTCACAAAAACATAAGCTTTGTCAAAATCCATACTAACCATCATGAGTTTTCCGAAAAAAATTAAAAAAGTTTAAAACAAAAGCAATCCCCACATATTTGGTATCTAGGTGTTCGAAATTTAATTTCCAGTTCATTACACAAGGACCTTTTTCAAAAATAATTAAAATTGCCCGAGAAATTTCACAAAAACATAAGCTTTGTCAAAATCCATACCTACCATCATGATTTTTCCGAAAAAAATTAAACAGTTTAAAACAAAAGCAATCCCCACTTATTTGGTATCTACGTGTTCGAAATTTAATTTCCAGTTCATTATCGAAGACCTTTTTCAAAAATAATTAAAATTGCCCGAGAAATTTCACAAAAACATAAGCTTTGTCAAAATCCATACCAACCATCATGATTTTTCCGAAAAAAAATTACAAAAGTTTAAAACAAAAGCAATCCACACACATTTGGTATCTACGTGTTCGAAATTTAATTTCCAGTTCATTTCCGAAGACCTTTTTCAAAAATAATTATAATTGCCCGAGAAATTTCACAAAAACATAACCTTTGTCAAAATCCATACCAACCATCATGATTTTTCCGAAAAAAATTAAAAAAGTTTAAAACAAAAGCAATCCCCACATATTTGGTATCTAGGTGTTCGAAATTTAATTTCCAGTTCATTACCGAAGACCTTTTTCAAAAATAATTAAAATTGCCCGAGAAATTTCACAAAAACATAAGATTTGTCAAAATCCATACCAACCATCATGATTTTTCCAAAAAAATTAAAAAAGTTTAAAACAAAAGCAATCGCCACACATTTGGTATCTACGTGTTCGAAATTTAATTAACAGTTCATTTCCGAAGACCTTCTTCAAAAATAATTAAAATTGTCCGAGAAATTTCACAACAACATAAGCTTTGTCAAAATCCATACCAACCATCATGACTTTTCCGAAAAAAATTAAAAAAGTTTAAAACAAAAGCAATCCCCACATATTTGGTATCTACGTGTTCGAAATTTAATTTCCAGTTCATTACCGAAGACCTTTTTCAAAAATAATTAAAATTGTCCGAGAAATTTCACAAAAACATAAGCTTTGTCAAAATCCATACCAACCATCATGATTTTTCCGAAAAAAATTAAAAAAGTTTAAAACAAAAGCAATCCCCACATATTTGGTATCTACGTGTTATAAATTTAATTTCCAGTTCATTTCCGAAGACCTTTTTCAAAAATAATTAAAATTGCCCGAGAAATTTCACAAAGACATAAGCTTTGTCAAAATCCATACCAACCATCATGATTTTTCCGAAAAAAATTACAAAATTTTAAAACAAAAGCAATCCCCACATATTTGGTATCTACGTGTGCGAAATTTAATTTCCAGTTCATTACCGAAGACCTTTTTCAAAAATAATTAAAATTGCCCGAGAAATTTAACAAAAACATAAGCTTTGTCAAAATCCATACCAACCATCATGATTTTTCCAAAAAAAATTCAAAAAGTTTAAAACAAAAGCAATCCCCACATATTTGGTATCTACGTGTTCGAAATTTAATTTCCAGTTCATTACCGAAGACCTTTTTCAAAAATAATTAAAATTGCCCGAGAAATTTCACAAAAACATAAGCTTTGTCAAAATCCATACTAACCATCATGATTTTTCCGAAAAAAATTAAAAAAGTTTAAAACAAAAGCAATCCCCACATATTTGGTATCTAGGTGTTCGAAATTTAATTTCCAGTTCATTACCGAAGACCTTTTTCAAAAATAATTAAAATTGCCCGAGAAATTTCACAAAAACATAAGATTTGTCAAAATCCATACCAACCATCATGATTTTTCCAAAAAAATTAAAAAAGTTTAAAACAAAAGCAATCGCCACACATTTGGTATCTACGTGTTCGAAATTTAATTTCCAGTTCATTTCCGAAGACCTTTTTCAAAAATAATTAAAATTGCCCGAGAAATTTCACAAAAACATAACCTTTGTCAAAATCCATACCAACCATCATGATTTTTCCGAAAAAAATTAAAAAAGTTTAAAACAAAAGCAATCCCCACATATTTGGTATCTAGGTGTTCGAAATTTAATTTCCAGTTCATTACCGAAGACCTTTTTCAAAAATAATTAAAATTGTCCGAGAAATTTCACAAAAACATAAGCTTTGTCAAAATCCATACCAACCATCATGACTTTTCCGAAAAAATTTAAAAAAGTTTAAAACAAAAGCAATCCCCACATATTTGGTATCTACGTGTTCGAAATTTAATTTCCAGTTCATTACCGAAGACCTTTTTCAAAAATAATTAAAATTGTCCGAGAAATTTCACAAAAACATAAGCTTTGTCAAAATCCATACCAACCATCATGATTTTTCCGAAAAAAATTAAAAAAATTTAAAACAAAAGCAATCCCCACATATTTGGTATCTACGTGTTATAAATTTAATTTCCAGTTCATTTCCGAAGACCTTTTTCAAAAATAATTAAAATTGCCCGAGAAATTTCACAAAGACATAAGCTTTGTCAAAATCCATACCAACCATCATGATTTTTCCGAAAAAAATTACAAAATTTTAAAACAAAAGCAATCCCCACATATTTGGTATCTACGTGTCCGAAATTTAATTTCCAGTTCATTACCGAAGACCTTTTTCAAAAATAATTAAAATTGCCCAAGAAATTTAACAAAAACATAAGCTTTGTCAAAATCCATACCAACCATCATGATTTTTCCAAAAAAAATTCAAAAAGTTTAAAACAAAAGCAATCCCCACATATTTGGTATCTACGTGTTCGAAATTTAATTTCCAGTTCATTTCCGAAGACCTTTTTCAAAAATAATTAAAATTGCCCGTGAAATTTCACAAAAACATAAGCTTTGTCAAAATCCATACTAACCATCATGATTTTTCCGAAAAAAATTAAAAAAGTTTAAAACAAAAGCAATCCCTACATATTTGATATCTACGTGTTCGAAATTTAATTTCCAGTTCATTATCGAAGACCTTTTTCAAAAATAATTAAAATTGCCCGTGAAATTTCACAAAAACATAAGCTTTGTCAAAATCCATACTAACCATCATGATTTTTCCGAAAAAAATTAAAAAAGTTTAAAACAAAAGCAATCCCTACATATTTGATATCTACGTATTCGAAATTTAATTTCCAGTTCATTACCGAAGACCTTTTTCAAAAATAATTAAAATTGCCCGAGAAATTTCACAAAAACATAAGCTTTATCAAATTCCATACCAACCATCATGATTTTTCCGAAAAAAATTAAAAAAATTTAAAACAAAAGCAATCCCCACATATTTGGTATCTACGTGTTATAAATTTAATTTCCAGTTCATTTCCGAAGACCTTTTTCAAAAATAATTAAAATTGCCCGAGAAATTTCACAAAGACATAAGCTTTGTCAAAATCCATACCAACCATCATGATTTTTCCGAAAAAAATTACAAAATTTTAAAACAAAAGCAATCCCCACATATTTGGTATCTACGTGTCCGAAATTTAATTTCCAGTTCATTACCGAAGACCTTTTTCAAAAATAATTAAAATTGCCCGAGAAATATAACAAAAACATAAGCTTTGTCAAAATCCATACCAACCATCATGATTTTTCCAAAAAAAATTCAAAAAGTTTAAAACAAAAGCAATCCCCACATATTTGGTATCTACGTGTTCGAAATTTAATTTCCAGTGCATTTCCGAAGACCTTTTTCAAAAATAATTAAAATTGCCCGAGAAATTTCACAAAAACATAAGCTTTGTCAAAATCCATACCAACCATCATGATTTTTCAGAAAAAAAATCAAAAAGTTTAAAACAAAAGCAATCCCCACACATTTGGTATCTACGTGTTCGAAATTTAATTTCCAGTTCATTTCCGAAGACCTTTTTCAAAAATAATTAAAATTGCCCGTGAAATTTCACAAAAACATAAGCTTTGTCAAAATCCATACTAACCATCATGATTTTTCCGAAAAAAATTAAAAAAGTTTAAAACAAAAGCAATCCCCACATATTTGGTATCTACGTATTCGAAATTTAATTTCCAGTTCATTACCGAAGACCTTTTTCAAAAATAATTAAAATTTCCCGAGAAATTTCACAAAAACATAAGCTTTGTCAAAATCCATACCAACCATCATGATTTTTCACAAAAAAATTAAAAAAGTTTAAAACAAAAGCAATCCCCACATATTTGGTATCTAGGTGTTCGAAATTTAATTTCTAGTTCATTACCAAAGACCTTTTTCAAAAATAATTAAAAGTGCCCGAGAAATTTCACAAAAACATAAGCTTTGTCAAAATCCATACCAACCATCATGATTTTTCCAAAAAAAATTCAAAAAGTTTAAAACAAAAGCAATCCCCACACATTTGGTATCTACGTGTTCGAAATTTAATTTCCAGTTCATTTCCGAAGACCTTTTTCAAAAATAATTAAAATTGCCCGAGAAATTTCACAAAAACATAAGCTTTATCAAAATCCATACCAACAATCATGATTTTTCCAAAGAAAATTAAAAAAGTTTAAAACAAAAGCAATCCCCACACATTTGGTATCTACGTGTTCGAAATTTAATTTCCAGTTCATTTCCGAAGACCTTTTTCAAAAATAATTAAAATTGCGCGAGAAATTTCACAAAAACATAAGCTTTGTCAAAATCCATACCAACCATCATGATTTTTCAGAAAAAAATTAAAAAAGTTTAAAACAAAAGCAATCCCCACATATTTGGTATCTAGGTGTTCGAAATTTAATTTCTAGTTCATTACCAAAGACCTTTTTCAAAAATAATTAAAAGTGCCCGAGAAATTTCACAAAAACATAAGCTTTGTCAAAATCCATACCAACCATCATGATTTTTCCAAAAAAAATTCAAAAAGTTTAAAACAAAAGCAATCCCCACACATTTGGTATCTACGTGTTCGAAATTTAATTTCCAGTTCATTTCCGAAGACCTTTTTCAAAAATAATTAAAATTGCCCGTGAAATTTCACAAAAACATAAGCTTTGTCAAAATCCATACTAACCATCATGATTTTTCCGAAAAAAATTAAAAAAGTTTAAAACAAAAGCAATCCCCACATATTTGGTATCTACGTGTTCGACATTTAATTTCCAGTTCATTACCGAAGACCTTTTTCAAAAATAATTAAAATTGTCCGAGAAATTTCACAAAAACATAAGCTTTGTCAAAATCTATACCAACCATCATGATTTTTCGAAAAAAAATTAAAAAAGTTTAAAACAAAAGCAATCCCCACATATTTGGTATCTACGTGTTCGAAATTTAATTTCCAGTTCATTACCAAAGACCTTTTTCAAAAATAATTAAAATTGCCCGAGAAATTTCACAAAAACATAAGCTTTGTCAAAATCCATACCAACCATCATGATTTTTCAGAAAAAAATTAAAAAAGTTTAAAACAAAAGCAATCCCCACATATTTGGTATCTAGGTGTTCGAAATTTAATTTCTAGTTCATTATCAAAGACCTTTTTCAAAAATAATTAAAAGTGCCCGAGAAATTTCACAAAAACATAAGCTTTGTCAAAATCCATACCAACCATCATGATTTTTCCGAAAAAAATTCAAAAAGTTTAAAACAAAAGCAATCCCCACACATTTGGTATCTACGTGTTCGAAATTTAATTTCCAGTTCATTTCCGAAGACCTTTTTCAAAAATAATTAAAATTGCCCGTGAAATTTCACAAAAACATAAGCTTTGTCAAAATCCATACTAACCATCATGATTTTTCCGAAAAAACTTAAAAAAGTTTAAAACAAAAGCAATCCCCACATATTTGGTATCTACGTGTTCGAAATTTAATTTCCAGTTCATTACCGAAGACCTTTTTCTTTTCAAAAATAATTAAAATTGTCCGAGAAATTTCACAAAAACATAAGCTTTGTCAAAATCCATACCAACCATCATGATTTTTCGAAAAAAAATTAAAAAAGTTTAAAACAAAAGCAATCCCCACATATTTGGTATCTACGTGTTCGAAATTTAATTTCCAGTTCATTATCGAAGACCTTTTTCAAAAATAATTAAAATTGCCCGAGAAATTTCACAAAAACATAAGCTTTGTCAAAATCCATACCAACCATCATGATTTTTCAGAAAAAAATTAAAAAAGTTTAAAACAAAAGCAATCCCCACATATTTGGTATCTAGGTGTTCGAAATTTAATTTCTAGTTCATTATCAAAGACCTTTTTCAAAAATAATTAAAAGTGCCCGAGAAATTTCACAAAAACATAAGCTTTGTCAAAATCCATACCAACCATCATGATTTTTCCAAAAAAAATTCAAAAAGTTTAAAACAAAAGCAATCCCCACACATTTGGTATCTACGTGTTCGAAATTTAATTTCTAGTTCATTTCCGAAGACCTTTTTCAAAAATAATTAAAATTGCCCGTGAAATTTCACAAAAACATAAGCTTTGTCAAAATCCATACTAACCATCATGATTTTTCCGAAAAAACTTAAAAAAGTTTAAAACAAAAGCAATCCCCACATATTTGGTATCTACGTGTTCGAAATTTAATTTCCAGTTCATTATCGAAGACCTTTTTCAAAAATAATTAAAATTGCGCGAGAAATTTCACAAAAACATAAGCTTTGTCAAAATCCATACCAACCATCATGATTTTTCAGAAAAAAATTAAAAAAGTTTAAAACAAAAGCAATCCCCACATATTTGGTATCTAGGTGTTCGAAATTTAATTTCTAGTTCATTACCAAAGACCTTTTTCAAAAATAATTAAAAGTGCCCGAGAAATTTCACAAAAACATAAGCTTTGTCAAAATCCATACCAACCATCATGATTTTTCCAAAAAAAATTCAAAAAGTTTAAAACAAAAGCAATCCCCACACATTTGGTATCTACGTGTTCGAAATTTAATTTCCAGTTCATTTCCGAAGACCTTTTTCAAAAATAATTAAAATTGCCCGTGAAATTTCACAAAAACATAAGCTTTGTCAAAATCCATACTAACCATCATGATTTTTCCGAAAAAAATTAAAAAAGTTTAAAACAAAAGCAATCCCCACATATTTGGTATCTACGTGTTCGAAATTTAATTTCCAGTTCATTACCGAAGACCTTTTTCAAAAATAATTAAAATTGTCCGAGAAATTTCACAAAAACATAAGCTTTGTCAAAATCTATACCAACCATCATGATTTTTCGAAAAAAAATTAAAAAAGTTTAAAACAAAAGCAATCCCCACATATTTGGTATCTACGTGTTCGAAATTTAATTTCCAGTTCATTACCAAAGACCTTTTTCAAAAATAATTAAAATTGCCCGAGAAATTTCACAAAAACATAAGCTTTGTCAAAATCCATACCAACCATCATGATTTTTCAGAAAAAAATTAAAAAAGTTTAAAACAAAAGCAATCCCCACATATTTGGTATCTAGGTGTTCGAAATTTAATTTCTAGTTCATTATCAAAGACCTTTTTCAAAAATAATTAAAAGTGCCCGAGAAATTTCACAAAAACATAAGCTTTGTCAAAATCCATACCAACCATCATGATTTTTCCAAAAAAAATTCAAAAAGTTTAAAACAAAAGCAATCCCCACACATTTGGTATCTACGTGTTCGAAATTTAATTTCCAGTTCATTTCCGAAGACCTTTTTCAAAAATAATTAAAATTGCCCGTGAAATTTCACAAAAACATAAGCTTTGTCAAAATCCATACTAACCATCATGATTTTTCCGAAAAAACTTAAAAAAGTTTAAAACAAAAGCAATCCCCACATATTTGGTATCTACGTGTTCGAAATTTAATTTCCAGTTCATTACCGAAGACCTTTTTCTTTTCAAAAATAATTAAAATTGTCCGAGAAATTTCACAAAAACATAAGCTTTGTCAAAATCCATACCAACCATCATGATTTTTCGAAAAAAAATTAAAAAAGTTTAAAACAAAAGCAATCCCCACATATTTGGTATCTACGTGTTCGAAATTTAATTTCCAGTTCATTATCGAAGACCTTTTTCAAAAATAATTAAAATTGCCCGAGAAATTTCACAAAAACATAAGCTTTGTCAAAATCCATACCAACCATCATGATTTTTCAGAAAAAAATTAAAAAAGTTTAAAACAAAAGCAATCCCCACATATTTGGTATCTAGGTGTTCGAAATTTAATTACTAGATCATTACCAAAGACCTTTTTCAAAAATAATTAAAAGTGCCCGAGATATTTCACAAAAACATAAGCTTTGTCAAAATCCATACCAACCATCATGATTTTTCCGAAAAAAATTCAAAAAGTTTAAAACAAAAGCAATCCCCACATATTTGGTATCTACGTGTTCGAAATTTAATTTCCAGTTCATTACCGAAGACCAACCATCATGATTTTTCCGAAAAAAATTAAAAAAGTTTAAAACAAAAGCAATCCCCACATATTTGGTATCTACGTATTCGAAATTTAATTTCCAGTTCATTACCAAAGACCTTTTTCAAAAATAATTAAAAGTGCCGGAGATATTCCACAAAAACATAAGCTTTGTCAAAATCCATACCAACCATCATGATTTTTCCAAAAAAAATCAAAAAGTTTAAAACAAAAGCAAACCCCACACATTTGGTATCTACGTGTTCGAAATTTAATTTCCAGTTCGTTACCGAAGACCTTGTTCAAAAATAATTAAAATTGTCCGAGAAATTTCACAAAAACATAAGCTTTGTCAAAATCCATACCAACCATCATGATTTTTCGAAAAAAAATTAAAAAAGTTTAAAACAAAAGCAATCCCCACATATTTGGTATCTAGGTGTTCGAAATTTAATTTCTAGTTCATTACCAAAGACCTTTTTCAAAAATAATTAAAAGTGCCCGAGAAATTTCACAAAAACATAAGCTTTGTCAAAATCCATACCAACCATCATGATTTTTCCAAAAAAAATTCAAAAAGTTTAAAACAAAAGCAATCCCCACACATTTGGTATCTACGTGTTCGAAATTTAATTTCCAGTTCATTTCCGAAGACCTTTTTCAAAAATAATTAAAATTGCCCGTGAAATTTCACAAAAACATAAGCTTTGTCAAAATCCATACTAACCATCATGATTTTTCCGAAAAAAATTAAAAAAGTTTAAAACAAAAGCAATCCCCACATATTTGGTATCTACGTGTTCGACATTTAATTTCCAGTTCATTACCGAAGACCTTTTTCAAAAATAATTAAAATTGTCCGAGAAATTTCACAAAAACATAAGCTTTGTCAAAATCTATACCAACCATCATGATTTTTCGAAAAAAAATTAAAAAAGTTTAAAACAAAAGCAATCCCCACATATTTGGTATCTACGTGTTCGAAATTTAATTTCCAGTTCATTACCAAAGACCTTTTTCAAAAATAATTAAAATTGCCCGAGAAATTTCACAAAAACATAAGCTTTGTCAAAATCCATACCAACCATCATGATTTTTCAGAAAAAAATTAAAAAAGTTTAAAACAAAAGCAATCCCCACATATTTGGTATCTAGGTGTTCGAAATTTAATTTCTAGTTCATTATCAAAGACCTTTTTCAAAAATAATTAAAAGTGCCCGAGAAATTTCACAAAAACATAAGCTTTGTCAAAATCCATACCAACCATCATGATTTTTCCAAAAAAAATTCAAAAAGTTTAAAACAAAAGCAATCCCCACACATTTGGTATCTACGTGTTCGAAATTTAATTTCCAGTTCATTTCCGAAGACCTTTTTCAAAAATAATTAAAATTGCCCGTGAAATTTCACAAAAACATAAGCTTTGTCAAAATCCATACTAACCATCATGATTTTTCCGAAAAAACTTAAAAAAGTTTAAAACAAAAGCAATCCCCACATATTTGGTATCTACGTGTTCGAAATTTAATTTCCAGTTCATTACCGAAGACCTTTTTCTTTTCAAAAATAATTAAAATTGTCCGAGAAATTTCACAAAAACATAAGCTTTGTCAAAATCCATACCAACCATCATGATTTTTCGAAAAAAAATTAAAAAAGTTTAAAACAAAAGCAATCCCCACATATTTGGTATCTACGTGTTCGAAATTTAATTTCCAGTTCATTATCGAAGACCTTTTTCAAAAATAATTAAAATTGCCCGAGAAATTTCACAAAAACATAAGCTTTGTCAAAATCCATACCAACCATCATGATTTTTCAGAAAAAAATTAAAAAAGTTTAAAACAAAAGCAATCCCCACATATTTGGTATCTAGGTGTTCGAAATTTAATTACTAGATCATTACCAAAGACCTTTTTCAAAAATAATTAAAAGTGCCCGAGATATTTCACAAAAACATAAGCTTTGTCAAAATCCATACCAACCATCATGATTTTTCCGAAAAAAATTAAAAAAGTTTAAAACAAAAGCAATCCCCACATATTTGGTATCTACGTGTTCGAAATTTAATTTCCAGTTCATTACCGAAGACCAACCATCATGATTTTTCCGAAAAAAATTAAAAAAGTTTAAAACAAAAGCAATCCCCACATATTTGGTATCTACGTATTCGAAATTTAATTTCCAGTTCATTACCAAAGACCTTTTTCAAAAATAATTAAAAGTGCCGGAGATATTCCACAAAAACATAAGCTTTGTCAAAATCCATACCAACCATCATGATTTTTCCAAAAAAAATCAAAAAGTTTAAAACAAAAGCAAACCCCACACATTTGGTATCTACGTGTTCGAAATTTAATTTCCAGTTCGTTACCGAAGACCTTGTTCAAAAATAATTAAAATTGTCCGAGAAATTTCACAAAAACATAAGCTTTGTCAAAATCCATACCAACCATCATGATTTTTCGAAAAAAAATTAAAAAAGTTTAAAACAAAAGCAATCCCCACATATTTGGTATCTAGGTGTTCGAAATTTAATTTCTAGTTCATTACCAAAGACCTTTTTCAAAAATAATTAAAAGTGCCCGAGATATTTCACAAAAACATAAGCTTTGTCAAAATCCATACCAACCATCATGATTTTTCCAAAAAAAATTCAAAAAGTTTAAAACAAAAGCAATCCCCACACATTTGGTATCGACGTGTTCGAAATTTAATTTCCAGTTCATTACCGAAGACCTTTTTCAAAAATAATTAAAATTGTCCGAGAAATTTCACAAAAACATAAGCTTTGTCAAAATCCATACCAACCATCATGATTTTTCGAAAAAAAATTAAAAAAGTTTAAAACAAAAGCAATCCCCACATATTTGGTATCTACGTGTTCGAAATTTAATTTCCAGTTCATTACCGAAGACCTTTGTCAAAAATAATTAAAAGTGCCCGAGATATTTCACAAAAACATAAGCTTTGTTAAAATCCATACCAACTATCATGATTTTTCCAAAAAAAATTCAAAAAGTTTAAAACAAAAGCAATCTTCACACATTTGGTATCTACGTGTTCGAAATTTAATTTCCAGTTAATTATCAAAGACCTTTTTCAAAAATAATTAAAAGTGCCCGAGATATTTCACAAAAACATAAGCTTTGTCAAAATCCATACCAACCATCATGATTTTTCCAAAAAAAATTCAAAAAGTTTAAAACAAAAGCAATCCCCACACATTTGGTATCTACGTGTTCGAAATTTAATTTCCAGTTCATTACCGAAGACCTTTTTCAAAAATAATTAAAAGTGCCCGAGATATTTCACAAAAACATAAGCTTTGTCAAAATCCATACCAACCATCATGATTTTTCCAAAAAAAATTCAAAAAGTTTAAAACAAAAGCAATCCCCACACATTTGGTATCTACGTGTTCGAAATTTAATTTCCAGTTCATTACCGAAGACCTTTTTCAAAATATAAATAATATTGTCCGAGAAATTTCACAAAAACATAAGCTTTGTCAAAATCCATACCAACCATCATGATTTTTCCGAAAAAAATTAAAAAAGTTTAAAACAAACGCAATCCCCACATATTTGGTATCTACGTATTCGAAATTTAATTTCCAGTTCACTACCAAAGACCTTTTTCAAAAATAATTAAAAGTGCCCGAGATATTTCACAAAAACATAAGCTTTGTCAAAATCCATACCAACCATCATGATTTTTCCAAAAAAAAATCAAAAAGTTTAAAACAAAAGCAATCCCCACATATTTGGTACCTACGTGTTCGAAATTTAATTTCCAGTTCATTACCGAAGACCTTTTTCAAAATATAAATAATATTGTCCGAGAAATTTCACAAAAACATAAGCTTTGTCAAAATCCATACCAACCATCATGATTTTTCCGAAAAAAATTAAAAAAGTTTAAAACAAAAGCAATCCCCACATATTTGGTATCTACGTATTCGAAATTTAATTTCCAGTTCATTACCAAAGACCTTTTTCAAAAATAATTAAAAGTGCCCGAGATATTTCACAAAAACATAAGCTTTGTCAAAATCCATACCAACCATCATGATTTTTCCAAAAAAAATTCAAAAAGTTTAAAACAAAAGCAAACCCCACACATTTGGTATCTACGTGTTCGAAATTTAATTTCCAGTTCATTATCGAAGACCTTTTTCAAAAATAATTAAAATTGCCCGAGAAATTTCACAAAAACATAAGCTTTGTCAAAATCCATACCAACCATCATGATTTTTCAGAAAAAAATTAAAAAAGTTTAAAACAAAAGCAATCCCCACATATTTGGTATCTAGGTGTTCGAAATTTAATTACTAGATCATTACCAAAGACCTTTTTCAAAAATAATTAAAAGTGCCCGAGATATTTCACAAAAACATAAGCTTTGTCAAAATCCATACCAACCATCATGATTTTTCCGAAAAAAATTCAAAAAGTTTAAAACAAAAGCAATCCCCACATATTTGGTATCTACGTGTTCGAAATTTAATTTCCAGTTCATTACCGAAGACCTTTTTCAAAAATAATTAAAATTGTCCGAGAAATTTCACAAAAACATAAGCTTTGTCAAAATCCATACCAACCATCATGATTTTTCGAAAAAAAATTAAAAAAGGTTAAAACAAAAACAATCCCCACATATTTGGTATCTACGTGTTCGAAATTTAATTTCCAGTTCATTACCGAAGACCTTTGTCAAAAATAATTAAAAGTTCCCGAGATATTTCACAAAAACATAAGCTTTGTCAAAATCCATACCAACTATCATGATTTTTCCAAAAAAAATTCAAAAAGTTTAAAACAAAAGCAATCCCCACACATTTGGTATCTACGTGTTCGAAATTTAATTTCCAGTTAATTACCAAAGACCTTTTTCAAAAATAATTAAAAGTGCCCGAGATATTTCACAAAAACATAAGCTTTGTCAAAATCCATACCAACCATCATGATTTTTCCAAAAAAAATTCAAAAAGTTTAAAACAAAAGCAATCCCCACACATTTAATATCTACGTGTTCGAAATTTAATTTCCAGTTCATTACCGAAGACCTTTTTCAAAAATAATTAAAATTGTCCGATAAATTTCACAAAAACATAAGCTTTGTCAAAATCCATACCAACCATCATGATTTTTCGAAAAAAAATTAAAAAAGTTTAAAACAAAAGCAATCCCCACATATTTGGTATCTACGTGTTCGAAATTTAATTTCCAGTTCATTACCGAAGACCTTTTTCAAAATATAAATAATATTGTCCGAGAAATTTCACAAAAACATAAGCTTTGTCAAAATCCATACCAACCATCATGATTTTTCCGAAAAAAATTAAAAAAGTATAAAACAAAAGCAATCCCCACATATTTGGTATGTACGTATTCGAAATTTAATTTCCAGTTCATTACCAAAGACCTTTTTCAAAAATAATTAAAAGTGCCCGAGATATTTCACAAAAACATAAGCTTTGTCAAAATCCATACCAACCATCATGATTTTTCCAAAAAAAATTCAAAAAGTTTAAAACAAAAGCAAACCCCACACATTTGGTATCTACGTGTTCGAAATTTAATTTCCAGTTCGTTACCGAAGACCTTGTTCAAAAATAATTAAAATTGTCCGAGAAATTTCACAAAAACATAAGCTTTGCCAAAATCCATACCAACCATCATGATTTTTCGAAAAAAATTAAAAAAGTTTAAAACAAAAGCAATCCCCACATATTTGGTATCTACGTATTCGAAATTTAATTTCCAGTTCATTACCAAAGACCTTTTTCAAAAATAATTAAAAGTGCCGGAGATATTCCACAAAAACATAAGCTTTGTCAAAATCCATACCAACCATCATGATTTTTCCAAAAAAAATCAAAAAGTTTAAAACAAAAGCAAACCCCACACATTTGGTATCTACGTGTTCGAAATTTAATTTCCAGTTCGTTACCGAAGACCTTGTTCAAAAATAATTAAAATTGTCCGAGAAATTTCACAAAAACATAAGCTTTGTCAAAATCCATACCAACCATCATGATTTTTCGAAAAAAAATTAAAAAAGTTTAAAACAAAAGCAATCCCCACATATTTGGTATCTAGGTGTTCGAAATTTAATTTCTAGTTCATTACCAAAGACCTTTTTCAAAAATAATTAAAAGTGCCCGAGATATTTCACAAAAACATAAGCTTTGTCAAAATCCATACCAACCATCATGATTTTTCCAAAAAAAATTCAAAAAGTTTAAAACAAAAGCAATCCCCACACATTTGGTATCGACGTGTTCGAAATTTAATTTCCAGTTCATTACCGAAGACCTTTTTCAAAAATAATTAAAATTGTCCGAGAAATTTCACAAAAACATAAGCTTTGTCAAAATCCATACCAACCATCATGATTTTTCGAAAAAAAATTAAAAAAGTTTAAAACAAAAGCAATCCCCACATATTTGGTATCTACGTGTTCGAAATTTAATTTCCAGTTCATTACCGAAGACCTTTGTCAAAAATAATTAAAAGTGCCCGAGATATTTCACAAAAACATAAGCTTTGTTAAAATCCATACCAACTATCATGATTTTTCCAAAAAAAATTCAAAAAGTTTAAAACAAAAGCAATCCCCACACATTTGGTATCTACGTGTTCGAAATTTAATTTCCAGTTAATTACCAAAGACCTTTTTCAAAAATAATTAAAAGTGCCCGAGATATTTCACAAAAACATAAGCTTTGTCAAAATCCATACCAACCATCATGATTTTTCCAAAAAAAATTCAAAAAGTTTAAAACAAAAGCAATCCCCACACATTTGGTATCTACGTGTTCGAAATTTAATTTCCAGTTCATTACCGAAGACCTTTTTCAAAAATAATTAAAAGTGCCCGAGATATTTCACAAAAACATAAGCTTTGTCAAAATCCATACCAACCATCATGATTTTTCCAAAAAAAATTCAAAAAGTTTAAAACAAACGCAATCCCCACACATTTGGTATCTACGTGTTCGAAATTTAATTTCCAGTTCATTACCGAAGACCTTTTTCAAAATATAAATAATATTGTCCGAGAAATTTCACAAAAACATAAGCTTTGTCAAAATCCATACCAACCATCATGATTTTTCCGAAAAAAATTAAAAAAGTTTAAAACAAACGCAATCCCCACATATTTGGTATCTACGTATTCGAAATTTAATTTCCAGTTCACTACCAAAGACCTTTTTCAAAAATAATTAAAAGTGCCCGAGATATTTCACAAAAACATAAGCTTTGTCAAAATCCATACCAACCATCATGATTTTTCCAAAAAAAAATCAAAAAGTTTAAAACAAAAGCAATCCCCACATATTTGGTATCTACGTGTTCGAAATTTAATTTCCAGTTCATTACCGAAGGCCTTTTTCAAAATATAAATAATATTGTCCGAGAAATTTCACAAAAACATAAGCTTTGTCAAAATCCATACCAACCATCATGATTTTTCCGAAAAAAATTAAAAAAGTTTAAAACAAAAGCAATCCCCACATATTTGGTATCTACGTATTCGAAATTTAATTTCCAGTTCATTACCAAAGACCTTTTTCAAAAATAATTAAAAGTGCCGGAGATATTCCACAAAAACATAAGCTTTGTCAAAATCCATACCAACCATCATGATTTTTCCAAAAAAAATCAAAAAGTTTAAAACAAAAGCAAACCCCACACATTTGGTATCTACGTGTTCGAAATTTAATTTCCAGTTCGTTACCGAAGACCTTGTTCAAAAATAATTAAAATTGTCCGAGAAATTTCACAAAAACATAAGCTTTGTCAAAATCCATACCAACCATCATGATTTTTCGAAAAAAAATTAAAAAAGTTTAAAACAAAAGCAATCCCCACATATTTGGTATCTAGGTGTTCGAAATTTAATTTCTAGTTCATTACCAAAGACCTTTTTCAAAAATAATTAAAAGTGCCCGAGATATTTCACAAAAACATAAGCTTTGTCAAAATCCATACCAACCATCATGATTTTTCCAAAAAAAATTCAAAAAGTTTAAAACAAAAGCAATCCCCACACATTTGGTATCGACGTGTTCGAAATTTAATTTCCAGTTCATTACCGAAGACCTTTTTCAAAAATAATTAAAATTGTCCGAGAAATTTCACAAAAACATAAGCTTTGTCAAAATCCATACCAACCATCATGATTTTTCCAAAAAAAATTAAAAAAGTTTAAAACAAAAGCAATCCCCACATATTTGGTATCTACGTGTTCGAAATTTAATTTCCAGTTCATTACCGAAGACCTTTGTCAAAAATAATTAAAAGTGCCCGAGATATTTCACAAAAACATAAGCTTTGTCAAAATCCATACCAACTATCATGATTTTTCCAAAAAAAATTCAAAAAGTTTAAAACAAAAGCAATCCCCACACATTTGGTATCTACGTGTTCGAAATTTAATTTCCAGTTAATTACCAAAGACCTTTTTCAAAAATAATTAAAAGTGCCCGAGATATTTCACAAAAACATAAGCTTTGTCAAAATCCATACCAACCATCATGATTTTTCCAAAAAAAATTCAAAAAGTTTAAAACAAAAGCAATCCCCACACATTTGGTATCTACGTGTTCGAAATTTAATTTCCAGTTCATTACCGAAGACCTTTTTCAAAAATAATTAAAAGTGCCCGAGATATTTCACAAAAACATAAGCTTTGTCAAAATCCATACCAACCATCATGATTTTTCCAAAAAAAATTCAAAAAGTTTAAAACAAACGCAATCCCCACACATTTGGTATCTACGTGTTCGAAATTTAATTTCCAGTTCATTACCGAAGACCTTTTTCAAAATATAAATAATATTGTCCGAGAAATTTCACAAAAACATAAGCTTTGTCAAAATCCATACCAACCATCATGATTTTTCCGAAAAAAATTAAAAAAATTTAAAACAAACGCAATCCCCACATATTTGGTATCTACGTATTCGAAATTTAATTTCCAGTTCACTACCAAAGACCTTTTTCAAAAATAATTAAAAGTGCCCGAGATATTTCACAAAAACATAAGCTTTGTCAAAATCCATACCAACCATCATGATTTTTCCAAAAAAAAATCAAAAAGTTTAAAACAAAAGCAATCCCCACATATTTGGTATCTACGTGTTCGAAATTTAATTTCCAGTTCATTACCGAAGGCCTTTTTCAAAATATAAATAATATTGTCCGAGAAATTTCACAAAAACATAAGCTTTGTCAAAATCCATACCAACCATCATGATTTTTCCAAAAAAAATTAAAAAAGTTTAAAACAAAAGCAATCCCCACATATTTGGTATCTACGTATTCGAAATTTAATTTCCAGTTCATTACCAAAGACCTTTTTCAAAAATAATTAAAAGTGCCCGAGATATTTCACAAAAACATAAGCTTTGTCAAAATCCATACCAACCATCATGATTTTTCCAAAAAAAATTCAAAAAGTTTAAAACAAAAGCAAACCCCACACATTTGGTATCTACGTGTTCGAAATTTAATTTCCAGTTCGTTACCGAAGACCTTGTTCAAAAATAATTATAATTGTCCGAGAAATTTCACAAAAACATAAGCTTTGTCAAAATCCATACCAACCATCATGATTTTTCGAAAAAAAATAAAAAAGTTTAAAACAAAAGCAATCCCCACATATTTGGTATCTAGGTGTTCGAAATTTAATTTCTAGTTCATTACCAAAGACCTTTTTCAAAAATAATTAAAAGTGCCCGAGATATTTCACAAAAACATAAGCTTTGTCAAAATCCATACCAACCATCATGATTTTTCCAAAAAAAATTCAAAAAGTTTAAAACAAAAGCAATCCCCACACATTTGGTATCTACGTGTTCGAAATTTAATTTCCAGTTCATTACCGAAGACCTTTTTCAAAAATAATTAAAATTGTCCGAGAAATTTCACAAAAACATAAGCTTTGTCAAAATCCATACCAACCATCATGATTTTTCGAAAAAAAATTAAAAAAGTTTAAAACAAAAACAATCCCCACATATTTGGTATCTACGTGTTCGAAATTTAATTTCCAGTTCATTACCGAAGACCTTTGTCAAAAATAATTAAAAGTGCCCGAGATATTTCACAAAAACATAAGCTTTGTCAAAATCCATACCAACTATCATGATTTTTCGAAAAAAAATTAAAAAAGTTTAAAACAAAAACAATCCCCACATATTTGGTATCTACGTGTTCGAAATTTAATTTCCAGTTCATTACCGAAGACCTTTGTCAAAAATAATTAAAAGTGCCCGAGATATTTCACAAAAACATAAGCTTGGTCAAAATCCATACCAACTATCATGATTTTTCCAAAAAAAATTCAAAAAGTTTAAAACAAAAGCAATCCCCACACATTTAATATCTACGTGTTCGAAATTTAATTTCCAGTTCATTACCGAGGACCTTTTTCAAAAATAATTAAAATTGTCCGATAAATTTCACAAAAACATAAGCTTTGTCAAAATCCATACCAACCATCATGATTTTTCGAAAAAAAATTAAAAAAGTTTAAAACAAAAGCAATCCCCACATATTTGGTATCTACGTGTTCGAAATTTAATTTCCAGTTCATTACCGAAGACCTTTTTCAAAATATAAATAATATTGTCCGAGAAATTTCACAAAAACATAAGCTTTGTCAAAATCCATACCAACCATCATGATTTTTCCGAAAAAAATTAAAAAAGTATAAAACAAAAGCAATCCCCACATATTTGGTATCTACGTATTCGAAATTTAATTTCCAGTTCATTACCAAAGACCTTTTTCAAAAATAATTAAAAGTGCCCGAGATATTTCACAAAAACATAAGCTTTGTCAAAATCCATACCAACCATCATGATTTTTCCAAAAAAAATTCAAAAAGTTTAAAACAAAAGCAAACCCCACACATTTGGTATCTACGTGTTCGAAATTTAATTTCCAGTTCGTTACCGAAGACCTTGTTCAAAAATAATTAAAATTGTCCGAGAAATTTCACAAAAACATAAGCTTTGCCAAAATCCATACCAACCATCATGATTTTTCGAAAAAAAATTAAAAAAGTTTAAAACAAAAGCAATCCCCACATATTTGGTATCTAGGTGTTCGAAATTTAATTTCTAGTTCATTACCAAAGACCTTTTTCAAAAATAATTAAAAGTGCCCGAAATATTTCACAAAAACATAAGCTTTGTCAAAATCCATACCAACCATCATGATTTTTCCAAAAAAAATTCAAAAAGTTTAAAACAAAAGCAATCCCCACACATTTGGTATCTACGTGTTCGAAATTTAATTTCCAGTTCATTACCGAAGACCTTTTTCAAAAATAATTAAAATTGTCCGATAAATTTCACAAAAACATAAGCTTTGTCAAAATCCATACCAACCATCATGATTTTTCCGAAAAAAATTAAAAAAGTTTAAAACAAAAGCAATCCCCACATATTTGGTATCTACGTATTCGAAATTTAATTTCCAGTTCATTACCAAAGACCTTTTTCAAAAATAATTAAAAGTGCCCGAGATATTTCACAAAAACATAAGCTTTGTCAAAATCCATACCAACCATCATGATTTTTCCAAAAAAAATTCAAAAAGTTTAAAACAAAAGCAAACCCCACACATTTGGTATCTACGTGTTCGAAATTTAATTTCCAGTTCGTTACCGAAGACCTTGTTCAAAAATAATTATAATTGTCCGAGAAATTTCACAAAAACATAAGCTTTGTCAAAATCCATACCAACCATCATGATTTTTCCAAAAAAAATTCAAAAAGTTTAAAACAAAAGCAATCCCCACACATTTGGTATCTACGTGTTCGAAATTTAATTTCCAGTTCATTACCGAAGACCTTTTTCAAAAATAATTAAAATTGTCCGAGAAATTTCACAAAAACATAAGCTTTGTCAAAATCCATACCAACCATCATGATTTTTCGAAAAAAAATTAAAAAAGTATAAAACAAAAACAATCCCCACATATTTGGTATCTACGTATTCGAAATTTAATTTCCAGTTCATTACCGAAGACCTTTGTCAAAAATAATTAAAAGTGCCCGAGATATTTCACAAAAACATAAGCTTTGTCAAAATCCATACCAACTATCATGATTTTTCCAAAAAAAATTCAAAAAGTTTAAAACAAAAGCAATCCCCACACATTTAATATCTACGTGTTCGAAATTTAATTTCCAGTTCATTACCGAAGACCTTTTTCAAAAATAATTAAAATTGTCCGATAAATTTCACAAAAACATAAGCTTTGTCAAAATCCATACCAACCATCATGATTTTTCGAAAAAAAATTAAAAAAGTTTAAAACAAAAGCAATCCCCACATATTTGGTATCTACGTGTTCGAAATTTAATTTCCAGTTCATTACCGAAGACCTTTTTCAAAATATAAATAATATTGTCCGAGAAATTTCACAAAAACATAAGCTTTGTCAAAATCCATACCAACCATCATGATTTTTCCGAAAAAAATTAAAAAAGTATAAAACAAAAGCAATCCCCACATATTTGGTATCTACGTGTTCGAAATTTAATTTCCAGTTCGTTACCGAAGACCTTGTTCAAAAATAATTATAATTGTCCGAGAAATTTCACAAAAACATAAGCTTTGTCAAAATCCATACCAACCATCATGATTTTTCCAAAAAAAATTCAAAAAGTTTAAAACAAAAGCAATCCCCACACATTTGGTATCTACGTGTTCGAAATTTAATTTCCAGTTCATTACCGAAGACCTTTTTCAAAAATAATTAAAATTGTCCGAGAAATTTCACAAAAACATAAGCTTTGTCAAAATCCATACCAACCATCATGATTTTTCGAAAAAAAATTAAAAAAGTTTAAAACAAAAACAATCCCCACATATTTGGTATCTACGTATTCGAAATTTAATTTCCAGTTCATTACCGAAGACCTTTGTCAAAAATAATTAAAAGTGCCCGAGATATTTCACAAAAACATAAGCTTTGTCAAAATCCATACCAACTATCATGATTTTTCCAAAAAAAATTCAAAAAGTTTAAAACAAAAGCAATCCCCACACATTTAATATCTACGTGTTCGAAATTTAATTTCCAGTTCATTACCGAAGACCTTTTTCAAAAATAATTAAAATTGTCCGATAAATTTCACAAAAACATAAGCTTTGTCAAAATCCATACCAACCATCATGATTTTTCGAAAAAAAATTAAAAAAGTTTAAAACAAAAGCAATCCCCACATATTTGGTATCTACGTGTTCGAAATTTAATTTCCAGTTCATTACCGAAGACCTTTTTCAAAATATAAATAATATTGTCCGAGAAATTTCACAAAAACATAAGCTTTGTCAAAATCCATACCAACCATCATGATTTTTCCGAAAAAAATTAAAAAAGTATAAAACAAAAGCAATCCCCACATATTTGGTATCTACGTATTCGAAATTTAATTTCCAGTTCATTACCAAAGACCTTTTTCAAAAATAATTAAAAGTGCCCGAGATATTTCACAAAAACATAAGCTTTGTCAAAATCCATACCAACCATCATGATTTTTCCAAAAAAAATTCAAAAAGTTTAAAACAAAAGCAAACCCCACACATTTGGTATCTACGTGTTCGAAATTTAATTTCCAGTTCGTTACCGAAGACCTTGTTCAAAAATAATTAAAATTGTCCGAGAAATTTCACAAAAACATAAGCTTTGCCAAAATCCATACCAACCATCATGATTTTTCGAAAAAAAATTAAAAAAGTTTAAAACAAAAGCAATCCCCACATATTTGGTATCTAGGTGTTCGAAATTTAATTTCTAGTTCATTACCAAAGACCTTTTTCAAAAATAATTAAAAGTGCCCGAAATATTTCACAAAAACATAAGCTTTGTCAAAATCCATACCAACCATCATGATTTTTCCAAAAAAAATTCAAAAAGTTTAAAACAAAAGCAATCCCCACACATTTGGTATCTACGTGTTCGAAATTTAATTTCCAGATCATTACCAAAGACCTTTTTCAAAAATAATTAAAAGTGCCCGAGATATTTTACAAAAACATAAGCTTTGTCAAAATCCATACCAACCATCATGATTTTTCCAAAAAAAATTAAAAAAGTTTAAAACAAAAGCAATCCCCACACATTTGGTATCTACGTGTTCGAAATTTAATTTCCAGTTCATTACCGAAGACCTTTTTCAAAAATAATTAAAATTGTCCGAGAAATTTCACAAAAACATAAGCTTTGTCAAAATCCATACCAACCATCATGATTTTTCGAAAAAAAATTAAAAAAGTTTAAAACAAAAGCAATCCCCACATATTTGGTATCTACGTGTTCGAAATTTAATTTCCAGTTCATTACCGAAGACCTTTTTCAAAATATAAATAATATTGTCCGAGAAATTTCACAAAAACATAAGCTTTGTCAAAATCTATACCAACCATCATGATTTTTCCGAAAAAAATTAAAAAAGTTTAAAACAAAAGCAATCCCCACATATTTGGTATCTACGTATTCGAAATTTAATTTCCAGTTCATTACCAAAGACCTTTTTCAAAAATAATTAAAAGTGCCCGAGATATTTCACAAAAACATAAGCTTTGTCAAAATCCATACCAACCATCATGATTTTTCCAAAAAAAATTCAAAAAGTTTAAAACAAAAGCAAACCCCACACATTTGGTATCTACGTGTTCGAAATTTAATTTCCAGTTCATTACCGAAGACCTTTTTCAAAAATAATTAAAATTGTCCGAGAAATTTCACAAAAACATAAGCTTTGTCAAAATCCATCATGATTTTTCGAAAAAAAATTAAAAAAGTTTAAAACAAAAGCAATCCCCACACATTTGGTATCTACGTGTTCGAAATTTAATTTCCAGTTCATTTCCGAAGACCTTTTTCAAAAATAATTAAAATTGCCCGTGAAATTTCACAAAAACATAAGCTTTGTCAAAATCCATACTAACCATCATGATTTTTCCGAAAAAAATTAAAAAAGTTTAAAACAAAAGCAATCCCCACATATTTGGTATCTACGTGTTCGAAATTTAATTTCCAGTTCATTACCGAAGACCTTTTTCAAAAATAATTAAAATTGTCCGAGAAATTTCACAAAAACATAAGCTTTGTCAAAATCCATACCAACCATCATGATTTTTCGAAAAAAAATTAAAAAAGTTTAAAACAAAAGCAATCCCCACATATTTGGTATCTAAGTGTTCGAAATTTAATTTCCAGTTCATTACCGAAGACCTTTTTCAAAAATAATTAAAATTGCCCGAGAAATTTCACAAAAACATAAGCTTTGTCAAAATCCATACCAACCATCATGATTTTTCAGAAAAAAATTAAAAAAGTTTAAAACAAAAGCAATCCCCACATATTTGGTATCTAGGTGTTCGAAATTTAATTTCTAGTTCATTACCAAAGACCTTTTTCAAAAATAATTAAAAGTGCCCGAGAAATTTCACAAAAACATAAGCTTTGTCAAAATCCATACCAACCATCATGATTTTTCCAAAAAAAATTCAAAAAGTTTAAAACAAAAGCAATCCCCACACATTTGGTATCTACGTGTTCGAAATTTAATTTCCAGTTCATTTCCGAAGACCTTTTTCAAAAATAATTAAAATTGCCCGTGAAATTTCACAAAAACATAAGCTTTGTCAAAATCCATACTAACCATCATGAGTTTTCCGAAAAAAATTAAAAAAGTTTAAAACAAAAGCAATCCCCACATATTTGGTATCTACGTGTTCGAAATTTAATTTCCAGTTCATTACCGAAGACCTTTTTCAAAAATAATTAAAATTGTCCGAGAAATTTCACAAAAACATAAGCTTTGTCAAAATCTATACCAACCATCATGATTTTTCGAAAAAAAATTAAAAAAGTTTAAAACAAAAGCAATCCCCACATATTTGGTATCTACGTGTTCGAAATTTTATTTCCAGTTCATTACCAAAGACCTTTTTCAAAAATCATTAAAATTGCCCGAGAAATTTCACAAAAACATGAGCTTTGTCAAAATCCATACCAACCATCATGATTTTTCAGAAAAAAATTAAAAAAGTTTAAAACAAAAGCAATCCCCACATATTTGGTATCTACGTGTTCGAAATTTAATTTCCAGTTAATTACCGAAGACCTTTTCCAAAAATAATTAAAAGTGCCCGAGAAATTTCACAAAAACATAAGCTTTGTCAAAATCCATACCAACCATCATGATTTTTCCAAAACAAATTCAAAAAGTTTAAAACAAAAGCAATCCCCACACATTTGGTATCTACGTGTTCGAAATTTAATTTCCAGTTCATTTCCGAAGACCTTTTTCAAAAATAATTAAAATTGTCCGAGAAATTTCACAAAAACATAAGCTTTGTCAAAATCCATACCAACCATCATGATTTTTCCAAAAAAAATTCAAAAAGTTTAAAACAAAAGCAATCCCCACACATTTGGTATCTACGTGTTCGAAATTTAATTTCCAGTTCATTTCCGAAGACCTTTTTCAAAAATAATTAAAATTGCCCGTGAAATTTCACAAAAACATAAGCTTTGTCAAAATCCATACTAACCATCATGATTTTTCCGAAAAAAATTAAAAAAGTTTAAAACAAAAGCAATCCCCACATATTTGGTATCTACGTGTTCGAAATTTAATTTTCAGTTCATTACCGAAGACCTTTTTCAAAAATAATTAAAATTGTCCGAGAAATTTCACAAAAACATAAGCTTTGTCAAAATCCATACCAACCATCATGATTTTTCCGAAAAAAATTAAAAAAGTTTAAAACAAAAGCAATCCCCACATATTTGGTATCTACGTGTTCGAAATTTAATTTCCAGTTTATTACCGAAGACCTTTTTCAAAAATAATTAAAATTGCCCGAGAAATTTCACAAAAACATAAGCTTTGTCAAAATCCATACCAACCATCATGATTTTTCAGAAAAAAATTAAAAAAGTTTAAAACAAAAGCAATCCCCACATATTTGGTATCTAGGTGTTCGAAATTTAATTTCTAGTTCATTACCAAATACCTTTTTCAAAAATAATTAAAAGTGCCCGAGAAATTTCACAAAAACATAAGCTTTGTCAAAATCCATACCAACCATCATGATTTTTCCAAAAAAAATTCAAAAAGTTTAAAACAAAAGCAATCCCCACACATTTGGTATCTACGTGTTCGAAATTTAATTTCCAGTTCATTTCCGAAGACCTTTTTCAAAAATAATTAAAATTGCCCGTGAAATTTCACAAAAACATAAGCTTTGTCAAAATCCATACTAACCATCATGATTTTTCAGAAAAAAATTAAAAAAGTTTAAAACAAAAGCAATCCCCACATATTTGGTATCTACGTGTTCGAAATTTAATTTCCAGTTCATTACCGAAGATCTTTTTCAAAAATAATTAAAATTGTCCGAGAAATTTCACAAAAACATAAGCTTTGTCAAAATCCATAAAAACCATCATGATTTTTCGAAAAAAAATTAAAAAAGTTTAAAACAAAAGCAATCCCCACATATTTGGTATCTACGTGTTCGAAATTTAATTTCCAGTTCATTACCGAAGACCTTTTTCAAAAATAATTAAAATTGCCCGAGAAATTTCACAAAAACATAAGCTTTGTCAAAATCCATACCAACCATCATGATTTTTCAGAAAAAAATTAAAAAAGTTTAAAACAAAAGCAATCCCCACATATTTGGTATCTACGTGTTCGAAATTTAATTTCTAGTTCATCACCAAAGACCTTTTTCAAAAATAATTAAAAGTGCCCGAGATATTTCACAAAAACATAAGCTTTGTCAAAATCCATACCAACCATCATGATTTTTCCAAAAAAAATTCAAAAAGTTTAAAACAAAAGCAATCCCCACACATTTGGTATCTACGTGTTCGAAATTTAATTTCCAGTTCATTACCGAAGACCTTTTTCAAAAATAATTAAAATTGTCCGAGAAATTTCACAAAAACATAAGCTTTGTCAAAATCCATACCAACCATCATGATTTTTCGAAAAAAAATTAAAAAAGTTTAAAACAAAAGCAATCCCCACATATTTGGTATCTACGTGTTCGAAATTTAATTTCCAGTTCATTACCGAAGACCTTTTTCAAAATATAAATAATAATGTCAGAGAAATTTCATAAAAACATAAGGTTTGTCAAAATCCATACCAACCATCATGATTTTTCCGAAAAAAATTAAAAAAGTTTAAAACAAAAGCAATCCCCACATATTTGGTATCTACGTATTCGAAATTTAATTTCCAGTTCATTACCGAAGACCTTTTTCAAAAATAATTAAAATTGCCCAAGAAATTTCACAAAAACATAAGCTTTGTCAAAATCCATACTAACCATCATGATTTTTCCGAAAAAAATTAAAAAAGTTTAAAAGAAAAGCAATCCCCACATATTTGGTATCTACCTGTTCGAAATTTAATTTCCAGTTCATTACCGAAGACCTTTTTCAAAAATAATTAAAATTGCCCGAGAAATTTCACAAAAACATAAGCTTTGTCAAAATCCATACCAACAATCATGATTTTTCCAAAGAAAATTAAAAAAGTTTAAAACAAAAGCAATCCCCACACATTTGGTATCTACGTGTTCGAAATTTAATTTCCAGTTCATTTCCGAAGACCTTTTTCAAAAATAATTAAAATTGCCCGAGAAATTTCACAAAAACATAAGCTTTGTCAAAATCCATACCAACCATCATGATTTTTCAGAAAAAAATTAAAAAAGTTTAAAACAAAAGCAATCCCCACATATTTGGTATCTAGGTGTTCGAAATTTAATTTCTAGTTCATTACCAAAGACCTTTTTCAAAAATAATTAAAAGTGCCCGAGAAATTTCACAAAAACATAAGCTTTGTCAAAATCCATACCAACCATCATGATTTTTCCAAAAAAAATTCAAAAAGTTTAAAACAAAAGCAATCCCCACACATTTGGTATCTACGTGTTCGAAATTTAATTTCCAGTTCATTTCCGAAGACCTTTTTCAAAAATAATTAAAATTGCCCGTGAAATTTCACAAAAACATAAGCTTTGTCAAAATCCATACTAACCATCATGATTTTTCCGAAAAAAATTAAAAAAGTTTAAAACAAAAGCAATCCCCACATATTTGGTATCTACGTGTTCGAAATTTAATTTCCAGTTCATTACCGAAGACCTTTTTCAAAAATAATTAAAATTGTCCGAGAAATTTCACAAAAACATAAGCTTTGTCAAAATCTATACCAACCATCATGATTTTTCAGAAAAAAATTAAAAAAGTTTAAAACAAAAGCAATCCCCACATATTTGGTATCTACGTGTTCGAAATTTAATTTCTAGTTCATTACCAAAGACCTTTTTCAAAAATAATTAAAAGTGCCCGAGAAATTTCACAAAAACATAAGCTTTGTCAAAATCCATACCAACCATCATGATTTTTCCAAAAAAAATTCAAAAAGTTTAAAACAAAAGCAATCCCCACACATTTGGTATCTACGTGTCCGAAATTTAATTTCCAGTTCATTTCCGAAGACCTTTTTCAAAAATAATTAAAATTGCCCGTGAAATTTCACAAAAACATAAGCTTTGTCAAAATCCATACTAACCATCATGATTTTTCCGAAAAAAATTAAAAAAGTTTAAAACAAAAGCAATCCCCACATATTTGGTATCTACGTGTTCGAAATTTAATTTACCGAAGACCCTTTTCAAAAATAATTAAAATTGTCCGAGAAATTTCACAAAAACATAAGCTTTGTCAAAATCTATACCAACCATCATGATTTTTCGAAAAAAAATTAAAAAAGTTTAAAACAAAAGCAATCCCCACATATTTGGTATCTACGTGTTCGAAATTTAATTTCCAGTTCATTACCAAAGACCTTTTTCAAAAATAATTAAAATTGCCGGAGAAATTTCACAAAAACATAAGCTTTGTCAAAATCCATACCAACCATCATGATTTTTCAGAAAAAAATTAAAAAAGTTTAAAACAAAAGCAATCCCCACATATTTGGTATCTAGGTGTTCGAAATATAATTTCTAGTTCATTATCAAAGACCTTTTTCAAAAATAATTAAAAGTGCCCGAGAAATTTCACAAAAACATAAGCTTTGTCAAAATCCATACTAACCATCATGATTTTTCCGAAAAAAATTAAAAAAGTTTAAAAGAAAAGCAATCCCCACATATTTGGTATCTACCTGTTCGAAATTTAATTTCCAGTTCATTACCGAAGACCTTTTTCAAAAATAATTAAAATTGCCCGAGAAATTTCACAAAAACATAAGCTTTGTCAAAATCCATACCAACAATCATGATTTTTCCAAAGAAAATTAAAAAAGTTTAAAACAAAAGCAATCCCCACACATTTGGTATCTACGTGTTCGAAATTTAATTTCCAGTTCATTTCCGAAGACCTTTTTCAAAAATAATTAAAATTGCCCGAGAAATTTCACAAAAACATAAGCTTTGTCAAAATCCATACCAACCATCATGATTTTTCAGAAAAAAATTAAAAAAGTTTAAAACAAAAGCAATCCCCACATATTTGGTATCTAGGTGTTCGAAATTTAATTTCTAGTTCATTACCAAAGACCTTTTTCAAAAATAATTAAAAGTGCCCGAGAAATTTCACAAAAACATAAGCTTTGTCAAAATCTATACCAACCATCATGATTTTTCCAAAAAAAATTCAAAAAGTTTAAAACAAAAGCAATCCCCACACATTTGGTATCTACGTGTTCGAAATTTAATTTCCAGTTCATTTCCGAAGACCTTTTTCAAAAATAATTAAAATTGCCCGTGAAATTTCACAAAAACATAAGCTTTGTCAAAATCCATACTAACCATCATGATTTTTCCGAAAAAAATTAAAAAAGTTTAAAACAAAAGCAATCCCCACATATTTGGTATCTACGTGTTCGAAATTTAATTTCCAGTTCATTACCGAAGACCTTTTTCAAAAATAATTAAAATTGTCCGAGAAATTTCACAAAAACATAAGCTTTGTCAAAATCTATACCAACCATCATGATTTTTCGAAAAAAAATTAAAAAAGTTTAAAACAAAAGCAATCCCCACATATTTGGTATCTACGTGTTCGAAATTTAATTTCCAGTTCATTACCAAAGACCTTTTTCAAAAATAATTAAAATTGCCCGAGAAATTTCACAAAAACATAAGCTTTGTCAAAATCCATACCAACCATCATGATTTTTCAGAAAAAAATTAAAAAAGTTTAAAACAAAAGCAATCCCCACATATTTGGTATCTACGTGTTCGAAATTTAATTTCTAGTTCATTACCAAAGACCTTTTTCAAAAATAATTAAAAGTGCCCGAGAAATTTCACAAAAACATAAGCTTTGTCAAAATCCATACCAACCATCATGATTTTTCCAAAAAAAATTCAAAAAGTTTAAAACAAAAGCAATCCCCACACATTTGGTATCTACGTGTCCGAAATTTAATTTCCAGTTCATTTCCGAAGACCTTTTTCAAAAATAATTAAAATTGCCCGTGAAATTTCACAAAAACATAAGCTTTGTCAAAATCCATACTAACCATCATGATTTTTCCGAAAAAAATTAAAAAAGTTTAAAACAAAAGCAATCCCCACATATTTGGTATCTACGTGTTCGAAATTTAATTTACCGAAGACCCTTTTCAAAAATAATTAAAATTGTCCGAGAAATTTCACAAAAACATAAGCTTTGTCAAAATCTATACCAACCATCATGATTTTTCGAAAAAAAATTAAAAAAGTTTAAAACAAAAGCAATCCCCACATATTTGGTATCTACGTGTTCGAAATTTAATTTCCAGTTCATTACCAAAGACCTTTTTCAAAAATAATTAAAATTGCCGGAGAAATTTCACAAAAACATAAGCTTTGTCAAAATCCATACCAACCATCATGATTTTTCAGAAAAAAATTAAAAAAGTTTAAAACAAAAGCAATCCCCACATATTTGGTATCTAGGTGTTCGAAATATAATTTCTAGTTCATTATCAAAGACCTTTTTCAAAAATAATTAAAAGTGCCCGAGAAATTTCACAAAAACATAAGCTTTGTCAAAATCCATACTAACCATCATGATTTTTCCGAAAAAAATTAAAAAAGTTTAAAACAAAAGCAATCCCCACATATTTGGTATCTACGTGTTCGAAATTTAATTTCCAGTTCATTTCCGAAGACCTTTTTCAAAAATAATTAAAATTGCCCGTGAAATTTCACAAAAACATAAGCTTTGTCAAAATCCATACTAACCATCATGATTTTTCCGAAAAAAATTAAAAAAGTTTAAAACAAAAGCAATCCCCACATATTTGGTATCTACGTGTTCGAAATTTAATTTACCGAAGACCCTTTTCAAAAATAATTAAAATTGTCCGAGAAATTTCACAAAAACATAAGCTTTGTCAAAATCTATACCAACCATCATGATTTTTCGAAAAAAAATTAAAAAAGTTTAAAACAAAAGCAATCCCCACATATTTGGTATCTACGTGTTCGAAATTTAATTTCCAGTTCATTACCAAAGACCTTTTTCAAAAATAATTAAAATTGCCCGAGAAATTTCACAAAAACATAAGCTTTGTCAAAATCCATACCAACCATCATGATTTTTCCAAAAAAAATTCAAAAAGTTTAAAACAAAAGCAATCCCCACACATTTGGTATCTACGTGTTCGAAATTTAATTTCCAGTTCATTACCAAATACCTTTTTCAAAAAAAATTAAAAGTGCCCGAGATATTTCACAAAAACATAAGCTTTGTCAAAATCCATACCAACCATCATGATTTTTCCAAAAAAAATTCAAAAAGTTTAAAACAAAAGCAATCCCCACACATTTGGTATCTACGTGTTCGAAATTTAATTTCCAGTTCATTTCCGAAGACCTTTTTCAAAAATAATTAAAATTGTCCGAGAAATTTCACAAAAACATAAGCTTTGTCAAAATCCATACCAACCATCATGATTTTTCGAAAAAAAATTAAAAAAGTTTAAAACAAAAGCAATCCCCACATATTTGGTATCTACGTGTTCGAAATTTAATTTCCAGTTCATTACCTAAGACCTTTTTCAAAATATAAATAATATTGTCCGAGAAATTTCACAAAAACATAAGCTTTGTCAAAATCCATACCAACCATCATGATTTTTCCGAAAAAAATTAAAAAACTTTAAAACAAAAGCAATCCCCACATATTTGGTATCTACGTATTCGAAATTTAATTTCCAGTTCATTACCGAAGACCTTTTTCAAAAATAATTAAAATTGCCCGAGAAATTTCACAAAAACATAAGCTTTGTCAAAATCCATACCAACAATCATGATTTTTCCAAAGAAAATTAAAAAAGTTTAAAACAAAAGCAATCCCCACACATTTGGTATCTACGTGTTCGAAATTTAATTTCCAGTTCATTTCCGAAGACCTTTTTCAAAAATAATTAAAATTGCCCGAGAAATTTCACAAAAACATAAGCTTTGTCAAAATCCATACCAACAATCATGATTTTTCCGAAAAAAATTAAAAAAGTTTAAAAGAAAAGCAATCCCCACATATTTGGTATCTACCTGTTCGAAATTTAATTTCCAGTTCATTACCGAAGACCTTTTCAAAAAATAATTAAAATTGCCCGAGAAATTTCACAAAAACATAAGCTTTGTCAAAATCCATACCAACAATCATGATTTTTCCAAAGAAAATTAAAAAAGTTTAAAACAAAAGCAATCCCCACACATTTGGTATCTACGTGTTCGAAATTTAATTTCCAGTTCATTTCCGAAGACCTTTTTCAAAAATAATTAAAATTGCCCGAGAAATTTCACAAAAACATAAGCTTTGTCAAAATCCATACCAACCATCATGATTTTTCAGAAAAAAATTAAAAAAGTTTAAAACAAAAGCAATCCCCACATATTTGGTATCTAGGTGTTCGAAATTTAATTTCTAGTTCATTACCAAAGACCTTTTTCAAAAATAATTAAAAGTGCCCGAGAAATTTCACAAAAACATAAGCTTTGTCAAAATCTATACCAACCATCATGATTTTTCGAAAAAAAATTAAAAAAGTTTAAAACAAAAGCAATCCCCATATATTTGGTATCTACGTGTTCGAAATTTAATTTCCAGTTCATTACCAAAGACCTTTTTCAAAAATAATTAAAATTGCCCGAGAAATTTCACAAAAACATAAGCTTTGTCAAAATCCATACCAACCATCATGATTTTTCAGAAAAAAATTAAAAAAGTTTAAAACAAAAGCAATCCCCACATATTTGGTATCTAGGTGTTCGAAATTTAATTTCTAGTTCATTATCAAAGACCTTTTTCAAAAATAATTAAAAGTGCCGGAGAAATTTCACAAAAACATAAGCTTTGTCAAAATCCATACCAACCATCATGATTTTTCCAAAAAAAATTCAAAAAGTTTAAAACAAAAGCAATCCCCACACATTTGGTATATATGTGTTCGAAATTTAATTTCCAGTTCATTACCAAAGACCTTTTTCAAAAATAATTAAAATTGCCCGAGAAATTTCACAAAAACATAAGCTTTGTCAAAATCCATACCAACCATCATGATTTTTCAGAAAAAAATTAAAAAAGTTTAAAACAAAAGCAATCCCCACATATTTGGTATCTACGTGTTCGAAATTTAATTTCCAGTTCATTTCCGAAGACCTTTTTCAAAAATAATTAAAATTGGCCGTGAAATTTCACAAAAACATAAGCTTTGTCAAAATCCATACCAACCATCATGATTTTTCGAAAAAAAATTAAAAAAGTTTAAAACAAAAGAAATCCCCACATATTTGGTATCTACGTGTTCGAAATTTAATTTCCAGTTCATTACCGAAGACCTTTTTCAAAAATAATTAAAATTGCCCGAGAAATTTCACAAAAACATAAGCTTTGTCAAAATCCATACCAACCATCATGATTTTTCAGAAAAAAATTAAAAAAGTTTAAAACAAAAGCAATCCCCACATATTTGGTATCTAGGTGTTCGAAATTAATTTTCTAGTTCATTACCAAAAACCTTTTTCAAAAATAATTAAAAGTGCCCAAGATATTTCACAAAAACATAAGCTTTGTCAAAATCCATACATAAGCTTTGTCAAAATCCAACCATCATGATTTTTCCAAAAAAAATTCAAAAAGTTTAAAACAAAAGCAATCCCCACACATTTGGTATCTACGTGTTCGAAATTTAATTTCCAGTTCATTACCGAAGACCTTTTTCAAAAATAATTAAAATTGTCCGAGAAATTTCACAAAAACATAAGCTTTGTCAAAATCCATACCAACCATCATGATTTTTCGAAAAAAAATTAAAAAAGTTTAAAACAAAAGCAATCCCCACATATTTGGTATCTACGTGTTCGAAATTTAATTTCCAGTTCATTACCGAAGACCTTTTTCAAAATATAAATAATATTGTCCGAGAAATTTCACAAAAACATAAGCTTTGTCAAAATCCATACCAACCATCATGATTTTTCCGAAAAAAATTAAAAAAGTTTAAAACAAAAGCAATCCCCACATATTTGGTATCTACGTATTCGAAATTTAATTTCCAGTTCATTACCGAAGACCTTTTTCAAAAATAATTAAAATTGCCCGAGAAATTTCACAAAAACATAAGCTTTGTCAAAATCCATACCAACCATCATGATTTTTCAGAAAAAAATTAAAAAAGTTTAAAACAAAAGCAATCCCCACATATTTGGTATCTAGGTGTTCGAAATTTAATTTCCAGTTCATTACCGAAGACCTTTTTCAAAAATAATTAAAATTGCCCGAGAAATTTCACAAAAACATAAGCTTTGTCAAAATCCATACTAACCATCATGATTTTTCCGAAAAAAATTAAAAAAGTTTAAAAGAAAAGCAATCCCCACATATTTGGTATCTACGTGTTCGAAATTTAATTTCCAGTTCATTACCGAAGACCTTTTTCAAAAATAATTAAAATTGCCCGAGAAATTTCACAAAAACATAAACTTTGTCAAAATCCATACCAACAATCATGATTTTTCCAAAGAAAATTAAAAAAGTTTAAAACAAAAGCAATCCCCACACATTTGGTATGTACGTGTTCGAAATTTAATTTCCAGTTCATTTCCGAAGACCTTTTTCAAAAATAATTAAAATTGCCCGAGAAATTTCACAAAAACATAAGCTTTGTCAAAATCCATACCAACCATCATGATTTTTCAGAAAAAAATTAAAAAAGTTTAAAACAAAAGCAATCCCCACATATTTGGTATCTAGGTGTTCGAAATTTAATTTCCAGTTCATTTCCGAAGACCTTTTTCAAAAGTAATTAAAATTGCCCGTGAAATTTCACAAAAACATAAGCTTTGTCAAAATCCATACTAACCATCATGATTTTTCCGAAAAAAATTAAAAAAGTTTAAAACAAAAGCAATCCCCACATATTTAGTATCTAGGTGTTCGAAATTTAATTTCCAGTTCATTACCGAAGACCTTTTTCAAAAATAATTAAAATTGTCCGAGAAATTTCACAAAAACATAAGCTTTGTCAAAATCTATACCAACCATCATGATTTTTCGAAAAAAAATTAAAAAAGTTTAAAACAAAAGCAATCCCCACATATTTGGTATCTACGTGTTCGAAATTTAATTTCCAGTTCATTACCGAAGACCTTTTTCAAAAATAATTAAAATTGCCCGAGAAATTTCACAAAAACATAAGCTTTGTCAAAATCCATACCAACCATCATGATTTTTCAGAAAAAAATTAAAAAAGTTTAAAACAAAAGCAATTCCCACATATTTGGTATCTAGGTGTTCGAAATTTAATTTCTAGTTCATTATCAAAGACCTTTTTCAAAAATAATTAAAAGTGCCCGAGAAATTTCACAAAAACATAAGCTTTGTCAAAATCCATACCAACCATCATGATTTTTCCAAAAAAAATTCAAAAAGTTTAAAACAAAAGCAATCCCCACACATTTGGTATCTACGTGTTCGAAATTTAATTTCCAGTTCATTTCCGAAGACCTTTTTCAAAAATAATTAAAATTTCCCGTGAAATTTCACAAAAACATAAGCTTTGTCAAAATCCATACCAACAATCATGATTTTTCCAAAGAAATTAAAAAAGTTTAAAACAAAAGCAATCCCCACATATTTGGTATCTATGTGTTCGAAATTTAATTTCCAGTTCATTTCCGAAGACCTTTTTCAAAAATAATTAAAATTGCCCGAGAAATTTCACAAAAACATAAGCTTTGTCAAAATCCATACCAACCATCATGATTTTTCAGAAAAAAATTAAAAAAGTTTAAAACAAAAGCAATCCCCACATATTTGGTATCTAGGTGTTCGAAATTTAATTTCTAGTTCATTACCAAAGACCTTTTTCAAAAATAATTAAAAGTGCCCGAGAAATTTCACAAAAACATAAGCTTTGTCAAAATCCATACCAACCATCATGATTTTTCAGAAAAAAATTCAAAAAGTTTAAAACAAAAGCAATCCCCACACATTTGGTATCTACGTGTTCGAAATTTAATTTCCAGTTCATTTCCGAAGACCTTTTTCAAAAGTAATTAAAATTGCCCGTGAAATTTCACAAAAACATAAGCTTTGTCAAAATCCATACTAACCAACATGATTTTTCCGAAAAAAATTAAAAAAGTTTAAAACAAAAGCAATCCCCACATATTTGGTATCTACGTGTTCGAAATTTAATTTCCAGTTCATTACCGAAGACCTTTTTCAAAAATAATTAAAATTGTCCGAGAAATTTCACAAAAACATAAGCTTTGTCAAAATCTATACCAACCATCATGATTTTTCGAAAAAAAATTAAAAAAGTTTAAAACAAAAGCAATCCCCACATATTTGGTATCTACGTGTTCGAAATTTAATTTCCAGTTCATTACCAAAGACCTTTTTCAAAAATAATTAAAATTGCCCGAGAAATTTCACAAAAACATAAGCTTTGTCAAAATCCATACCAACCATCATGATTTTTCAGAAAAAAATTAAAAAAGTTTAAAACAAAAGCAATCCCCACATATTTGGTATCTAGGTGTTCGAAATTTAATTTCTAGTTCATTATCAAAGACCTTTTTCAAAAATAATTAAAAGTGCCCGAGAAATTTCACAAAAACATAAGCTTTGTCAAAATCCATACCAACCATCATGATTTTTCCAAAAAAAATTCAAAAAGTTTAAAACAAAAGCAATCCCCACACATTTGGTATCTACGTGTTCGAAATTTAATTTCCAGTTCATTTCCGAAGACCTTTTTCAAAAATAATTAAAATTGCCCGTGAAATTTCACAAAAACATAAGCTTTGTCAAAATCCATACCAACAATCATGATTTTTCCAAAGAAATTAAAAAAGTTTAAAACAAAAGCAATCCCCACATATTTGGTATCTACGTGTTCGAAATTTAATTTCCAGTTCATTACCGAAGACCTTTTTCAAAAATAATTAAAATTGTCCGAGAAATTTCACAAAAACATAAGCTTTGTCAAAATCCATACCAACCATCATGATTTTTCGAAAAAAAATTAAAAAAGTTTAAAACAAAAGCAATCCCCACATATTTGGTATCTACGTGTTCGAAATTTAATTTCCAGTTCATTACCGAAGACCTTTTTCAAAATATAAATAATATTGTCCGAGAAATTTCACAAAAACATAAGCTTTGTCAAAATCCATACCAACCATCATGATTTTTCCGAAAAAAATTAAAAAAGTTTAAAACAAAAGCAATCCCCACATATTTGGTATCTACGTATTCGAAATTTAATTTCCAGTTCATTACCGAAGACCTTTTTCAAAAATAATTAAAATTGCCCGAGAAATTTCACAAAAACATAAGCTTTGTCAAAATCCATACCAACCATCATGATTTTACCGAAAAAAATTAAAAAAGTTTAAAACAAAAGCAATCCTCAAATATTTGGTATCTAGGTGTTCGAAATTTAATTTCCAGTTCATTACCGAAGACCTTTTCCAAAAATAATTAAAATTGTCCGAGAAATTTCACAAAAACTTAAGCTTTGTCAAAATCCATACCAACCATCATGATTTTTCCGAAAAAAATTAAAAAAGTTTAAAACAAAAGCAATCCCCACATATTTGGTATCTACGTATTCGAAATTTAATTTCCAGTTCATTACCGAAGACCTTTTTCAAAAATAATTAAAATTGCCCGAGAAATTTCACAAAAACATAAGCTTTGTCAAAATCCATACCAACCATCATGATTTTACCGAAAAAAATTAAAAAAGTTTAAAACAAAAGCAATCCCCACATATTTGGTATCTACGTATTCGAAATTTAATTTCCAGTTCATTACCGAAGACCTTTTTCAAAAATAATTAAAATTGCCCGAGAAATTTCACAAAAACATAAGCTTTGTCAAAATCCATACCAACCATCATGATTTTTCCGAAAAAAATTAAAAAAGTTTAAAACAAAAGCAATCCCCACATATTTAGTATCTAGGTGTTCGAAATTTAATTTCCAATTCATTTCCGACGACCTTTTTCAAAAATAATTAAAATTGCCCGAGAAATTTCACAAAAACATAAGCTTTGTCAAAATCCATACCAACCATCATGATTTTTCCAAAAAAAATTAAAAAAGTTTAAAACAAAAGCAATCCCCACACATTTGGTATCTACGTGTTCGAAATTTAATTTCCAATTCATTTCCGAAGACCTTTTTCAAAAATAATTAAAATTGCCCGAGAAATTTCACAAAAACATAAGCTTTGTTAAAATCCATACTAACCATCATGATTTTTCCGGAAAAAATTAAAAAAGTTTAAAACAAACGCAATCCCCACATATTTGTTATCTAGGTGTTCGAAATTTAATTTCCAGTTCATTACCGAAGACCATTTTCAAAAATAATTAAAATTGTCCGAGAAATTTCACAAAAACTTAAGCTTTGTCAAAATCCATACCAACCATCATGATTTTTCCGAAAAAAATTAAAAAAGTTTAAAACAAAAGCAATCCCCACATATTTAGTATCTACGTGTTCGAAATTTAATTTCCAGTTCATTACCGAAGACCTTTTTCAAAAATAATTAAAATTGTCCGAGAAATTTCACAAAAACATAAGCTTTGTCAAAATCCATACCAACCATCATGATTTTACCGAAAAAAATTAAAAAAGTTTAAAACAAAAGCAATCCCCACATATTTGGTATCTACGTGTTCGAAATTTAATTTCCAGTTCATTACCGAAGACCTTTTCCAAAAATAATTAAAATTGTCCGAGAAATTTCACAAAAACTTAAGCTTTGTCAAAATCCATACCAACCATCATGATTTTTCCGAAAAAAATTAAAAAAGTTTAAAACAAAAGCAATCCCCACATATTTGGTATCTACGTATTCGAAATTTAATTTCCAGTTCATTACCGAAGACCTTTTTCAAAAATAATTAAAATTGCCCGAGAAATTTCACAAAAACATAAGCTTTGTCAAAATCCATACCAACCATCATGATTTTACCGAAAAAAATTAAAAAAGTTTAAAACAAAAGCAATCCCCACATATTTGGTATCTACGTATTCGAAATTTAATTTCCAGTTCATTACCGAAGACCTTTTTCAAAAATAATTAAAATTGCCCGAGAAATTTCACAAAAACATAAGCTTTGTCAAAATCCATACCAACCATCATGATTTTTCCGAAAAAAATTAAAAAAGTTTAAAACAAAAGCAATCCCCACATATTTAGTATCTAGGTGTTCGAAATTTAATTTCCAATTCATTTCCGACGACCTTTTTCAAAAATAATTAAAATTGCCCGAGAAATTTCACAAAAACATAAGCTTTGTCAAAATCCATACCAACCATCATGATTTTTCCAAAAAAAATTAAAAAAGTTTAAAACAAAAGCAATCCCCACACAATTGGCATCTACGTGTTCGAAATTTAATTTCCAATTCATTTCCGAAGACCTTTTTCAAAAATAATTAAAATTGCCCGAGAAATTTCACAAAAACATAAGCTTTGTTAAAATCCATACTAACCATCATGATTTTTCCGGAAAAAATTAAAAAAGTTTAAAACAAACGCAATCCCCACATATTTGTTATCTAGGTGTTCGAAATTTAATTTCCAGTTCATTACCGAAGACCATTTTCAAAAATAATTAAAATTGTCCGAGAAATTTCACAAAAACTTAAGCTTTGTCAAAATCCATACCAACCATCATGATTTTTCCGAAAAAAATTAAAAAAGTTTAAAACAAAAGCAATCCCCACATATTTAGTATCTACGTGTTCGAAATTTAATTTCCAGTTCATTACCGAAGACCTTTTTCAAAAATAATTAAAATTGTCCGAGAAATTTCACAAAAACATAAGCTTTGTCAAAATCCATACCAACCATCATGATTTTTCCGAACAAAATTAAAAATGTTTAAAACAAAAGCAATCCCCACATATTTGGTATCTACGTGTTATAAATTTAATTTCCAGTTCATTTCCAAAGACCTTTTTCAAAAATAATTAAAATTGCCCGAGAAATTTCACAAAGACATAAGCTTTGTCAAAATCCATACCAACCATCATGATTTTTCCGAAAAAAATTAAAAAAGTTTAAAACAAAACCAATCCCCACATATTTGGTATCTACGTGTTCGAAATTTAATTTCCAGTTCATTACCGAAGATCTTTTTCAAAAATAATTAAAATTGCCCGAGAAATTTAACAAAAACATATGCTTTGTCAAAATCCATACCAACCATCATGATTTTTCCGAAAAAAATTAAAAAAGTTTAAAACAAAAGCAATCCCCACATATTTGTTATCTACGTGTTATAAATTTAATTTCCAATTCATTTCCGAAGACCTTTTCCAAAAATAATTAAAATTGTCCGAGAAATTTCACAAAAACTTAAGCTTTGTCAAAATCCATACCAACCATCATGATTTTTCCGAAAAAAATTAAAAAAGTTTAAAACAAAAGCAATCCCCACATATTTGGTATCTACGTGTTATAAATTTAATTTCCAATTCATTTCCGAAGACCTTTTTCAAAAATAATTAAAATTGCCCGAGAAATTTCACAAAAACATAAGTTTTGTTAAAATCCATACTAACCATCATGATTTTTCCGGAAAAAATTAAAAAAGTTTAAAACAAACGCAGTCCCCACATATTTGTTATCTAGGTGTTCGAAATTTAATTTCCAGTTCATTACCGAAGACCATTTTCAAAAATAATTAAAATTGTCCGAAAAATTTCACAAAAACTTAAGCTTTGTCAAAATCCATACCAACCATCATGATTTTTCCGAAAAAAATTAAAAAAGTTTAAAACAAAAGCAATCCCCACATATTTGGTACCTAGGTGTTCGAAATTTAATTTCCAGCTCATTACCGAAGACCTTTTCCAAAAATAATTAAAATTGTCCGAGAAATTTCACAAAAACATAAGCTTTGTCAAAATCCATACCAACCATCATGATTTTTCCGAAAAAAATTAAAAAAGTTTAAAACAAAAGCAATCCCCACATATTTGGTATCTACGTGTTATAAATTTAATTTCCAATTCATTTCCGAAGACCTTTTTCAAAAATAATTAAAATTGCCCGAGAAATTTCACAAAAACATAAGCTTTGTTAAAATCCATACTAACCATCATGAGTTTTCCGGAAAAAATTAAAAAAGTTTAAAACAAACGCAATCCCCACATATTTGTTATCTAGGTGTTCGAAATTTAATTTCCAGTTCATTACCGAAGACCATTTTCAAAAATAATTAAAATTGTCCGAGAAATTTCACAAAAACTTAAGCTTTGTCAAAATCCATACCAACCATCATGATTTTTCCGAAAAAAATTAAAAAAGTTTAAAACAAAAGCAATCCCCACATATTTAGTATCTAGGTGTTCGAAATTTAATTTCCAGTTCATTACCGAAGACCTTTTTCAAAAATAATTAAAATTGTCCGAGAAATTTCACAAAAACATAAGCTTTGTCAAAATCCATACCAACCATCATGATTTTTCCGAACAAAATTAAAAATGTTTAAAACAAAAGCAATCCCACATATTTGGTATCTACGTGTTATAAATTTAATTTCCAGTTCATTTCCAAAGACCTTTTTCAAAAATAATTAAAATTGCCCGAGAAATTTCACAAAAGCATAAGCTTTGTTAAAATCCATACTAACCATCATGATTTTTCCGGAAAAAATTAAAAAAGTTTAAAACAAACGCAATCCCCACATATTTGTTATCTAGGTGTTCGAAATTTAATTTCCAGTTCATTACCGAAGATCTTTTTCAAAAATAATTAAAATTGCCCGAGAAATTTCACAAAAACATAAGCTTTGTCAAAGTCCATACTAACCATCATGATTTTTCCGAAAAAAATTAAAAAAGTTTAAAACAAAAGCAATCCCCACATATTTGTTATCTAGGTGTTCGAAATTTAATTTCCAGTTCATTACCGAAGACTTTTTTCAAAAATAATTAAAATTGTCCCAGAAATTTCACAAAAACATAAGCTTTGTCAAAATCCATACAAACCATCATTAAAATTGTCCCAGAAATTTCACAAAAACATAAGCTTTGTCAAAATCCATACAAACCATCATGATTTTTCCGAAAAAAATTAAAAAAGTTTAAAACAAAAGCAATCCCCACATATTTGGTATCTACGTGTTATAAATTTAATTTCCAGTTCATTTCCGAAGACCTTTTTCAAAAATAATTAAAATTGCCCGAGAAATTTCACAAAGACATAAGCTTTGTCAAAATCCATACCAACCATCATGATTTTTCCGAAAAAAATTAAAAAAGTTTAAAACAAAAGCAATCCCCACATATTTGGTATCTAGGTGTTCGAAATTTAATTTCCAGTTCATAACCGAAGACCTTTTTCAAAAATAATGAAAATTGCCCGAGAAATTTCACAAAAACATAAGCTTTGTCAAAATCCATACCAACCATCATGATTTTTCCGAACAAAATTAAAAAAGTTTAAAACAAAAGCAATCCCCACATATTTGGTACCTAGGTGTTCGAAATTTAATTTCCAGCTCATTACCGAAGACCTTTTCCAAAAATAATTAAAATTGTCCGAGAAATTTCACAAAAACATAAGCTTTGTCAAAATCCATACCAACCATCATGATTTTTCCAAAAAAAAATTAAAAAAGTTTAAAACAAAAGCAATCCCCACACATTTGGTATCTACGTGTTCGAAATTTAATTTCCAGTTCATTTCCGAAGACCTTTTTCAAAAATAATTAAAATTGCGCGAGAAATTTCACAAAAACATAAGCTTTGTCAAAATCCATACTAACCATCATGATTTTTCCGAAAAAAATTAAAAAAGTTTAAAACAAACGCAATCCCCACATATTTAGTATCTAGGTGTTCGAAATTTAATTTCCAGTTCATTACCGAAGACCTTTTTCAAAAATAATTAAAATTATCCGAGAAATTTCACAAAAACTTAAGCTTTGTCAAAATCCATACCAACCATCATGATTTTTCCGCAAAAAATTAAAAAAGTTTAAAACAAAAGCAATCCCCACATATTTGGTATCTACGTGTTATAAATTTAATTTCCAGTTCATTTCCGAAGACCTTTTTCAAAAATAATTAAAATTGCCCGAGAAATTTCACAAAGACATAAGCTTTGTCAAAATCCATACCAACCATCATGATTTTTCCGAAAAAAATTAAAAAAGTTTAAAACAAAAGCAATCCCCACATATTTGGTATCTACGTGTTATAAATTTAATTTCCAGTTCATTTCCGAAGACCTTTTTCAAAAATAATTAAAATTTCCCGAGAAATTTCACAAAGACATAAGCTTTGTCAAAATCCATACCAACCATCATGATTTTTCCAAAAAAAATTAAAAAAGTTTAAAACAAAAGCAATCCCCACATATTTGGTATCTACGTGTTCGAAATTTAATTTCCAGTTCATTACCGAAGACCTTTTTTAAAAATAATTAAAATTGCCCGAGAAATTTCACAAAAACATAAGCTTTGTCAAAATCTATACCAACCATCATGATTTTTCCGAAAAAAATTAAAAAGTTTAAAACAAAAGCAATCCCCACATATTTGGTATCTAGGTGTTCGAAATTTAATTTCCAGTTCATTACCGAAGACCTTTTCCAAAAATAATTAAAATTGTCCGAAGACCTCCGAAGACCTTTTTCAAAATTTCACAAAAACATAAGCTTTGTCAAAATCCATACCAACCATCATGATTTTTCCGAAAAAAATTAAAAAAGTTTAAAACAAAAGCAATCCCCACATATTTGGTATCTACGTGTTATAAATTTAATTTCTAGTTCATTTCCGAAGACCTTTTTCAAAAATAATTAAAATTGCCCGAGAAATTTCACAAAAACATAAGCTTTGTCAAAATCCATACCAACCATCATGATTTTTCCGAAAAAAATTAAAAAAGTTTAAAACAAAAGCAATCCCCACATATTTGGTATCTACGTGTTATAAATTTAATTTCCAGTTCATTTCCGAAGACCTTTTTCAAAAATAATTAAAATTGCCCGAGAAATTTCACAAAGACATAAGCTTTGTCAAAATCCATACCAACCATCATGATTTTTCCAAAAAAAATTAAAAAAGTTTAAAACAAAAGCAATCCCCACATATTTGGTATCTACGTGTTCGAAATTTAATTTCCAGTTCATGACCGAAGACCTTTTTTAAAAATAATTAAAATTGCCCGAGAAATTTCACAAAAACATAAGCTTTGTCAAAATCTATACCAACCATCATGATTTTTCCGAAAAAAATTAAAAGGTTTAAAACAAAAGCAATCCCCACATATTTGGTATCTAGGTGTTCGAAATTTAATTTCCAGTTCATTACCGAAGACCTTTTCCAAAAATAATTAAAATTGTCCGAAGACCTCCGAAGACCTTTTTCAAAATTTCACAAAAACATAAGCTTTGTCAAAATCCATACCAACCATCATGATTTTTCCGAAAAAAATTAAAAAAGTTTAAAACAAAAGCAATCCCCACATATATGGTATCTACGTGTTATAAATTTAATTTACAGTTCATTTCCGAAGACCTTTTTCAAAAATAATTAAAATTGCCCGAGAAATTTCACAAAAACATAAGCTTTGTCAAAATCCATACCAACCATCATGATTTTTCCAAAAAAAATTAAAAAAATTTAAAACAAAAGCAATCCCCACACATTTGGTATCTACGTGTTCGAAATTTAATTTCCAGTTCATTTCCGAAGACCTTTTTCAAAAATAATTAAAAGTGCCCGAGAAATTTCACAAAAACATAAGCTTTGTCAAAATCCATACCAACCATCATGATTTTTCCGAAAAAAATTAAAAAAGTTTAAAACAAAAGCAATCCCCACATATTTGGTATCTAGGTGTTCGAAATTTAATTTCCAGTTCATTTCCGAAGACCTTTTTCAAAAATAATTAAAATTGCCCGAGAAATTTCACAAAAACATAAGCTTTGTCAAAATCCATACCAACCATCATGATTTTTCCGAAAAAAATTAAAAAAGTTTAAAACAAAAGCAATCCCCACATATTTGGTATCTAGGTGTTCGAAATTTAATTTCCAGTTCATTACCGAAGACCTTTTCCAAAAATAATTAAAATTGTCCGAAAAATTTCACAAAAACATAAGCTTTGTCAAGATCCATACCAACCATCATGATTTTTCCGAAAAAAATTAAAAAAGTTTAAAACAAAAGCAATCCCCACATATTTGGTATCTACGTGTTATAAATTTAATTTCCAGTTCATTTCCGAAGACCTTTTTCAAAAATAATTAAAATTGCCCGAGAAATTTCACAAAAACATCAGCTTTGTCAAAATCCATACCAACTATCATGATTTTTCCAAAAAAAATTAAAAAAGTTTAAAACAAAAGCAATCCCCACACATTTGGTATCTACGTGTTCGAAATTTAATTTCCAGTTCATTTCCGAAGAACTTTTTCAAAAATAATTAAAATTGCCCGAGAAATTTCACAAAAACATAAGCTTTGTCAAAATCCATACTAACCATCATGATTTTTCCGAAAAAAATTAAAAAAGTTTAAAACAAAAGCAATCCCCACATATTTGGTATCTAGGTGTTCGCAATTTAATTTCCAGTTCATTACCGAAGACCTTTTTCAAAAATAATGATAATTGCCTGAGAAATTTCACAAAAACATAAGCTTTGTCAAAATCCATACCCATCATGATTTTTCCGAAAAAAATTAAAAAAGTTTAAAACAAAAGCAATCCCCACATATTTGGTATCTAGGTGTTCGAAATTTAATTTCCAGTTCATTTCCGAAGACCTTTTTCAAAAATAATTAAAATTGCCCGAGAAATTTCACAAAAACATAAGCTTTGTCAAAATCCATACCAACCATCATGATTTTTCCGAAAAAAATTAAAAAAGTTTAAAACAAAAGCAATCCCCACATATTTGGTATCTAGGTGTTCGAAATTTAATTTCCAGTTCATTACCGAAGACCTTTTCCAAAAATAATTAAAATTGTCCGAGAAATTTCACAAAAACATAAGCTTTGTCAAGGTCCATACCAACCATCATGATTTTTCCGAAAAAAATTAAAAAAGTTTAAAACAAAAGCAATCCCCACATATTTGGTATCTACGTGTTCGAAATTTAATTTCCAGTTCATTACGGAAGACCTTTTTCAACAATAATTAAAATTGCCCGAGAAATTTCACAAAAACATAAGCTTTGTCAAAATCCATACCAACCATCATGATTTTTCCGAAAAAAATTAAAAAAGTTTAAAACAAAAGCAATCCCCACATATTTGGTATCTAGGTGTTCGAAAATTAATTTCCAGTTTATTTCCGAAGAACTTTTCCAAAAATAATTAAAATTGTCCGAGAAATTTCACAAAAACATAAGCTTTGTCAAGGTCCATACCAACCATCATGATTTTTCCGAAAAAAATTAAAAAAGTTTAAAACAAAAGCAATCCCTACATATTTGGTATCTACGTGTTCGAAATTTAATTTCCAGTTCATTACCGAAGACCTTTTTCAACAATAATTAAAATTGCCCGAGAAATTTCACAAAAACATAAGCTTTGTCAAAATCCATACCAACCATCATGATTTTTCCGAAAAAAATTAAAAAAGTTTAAAACAAAAGCAATCCCCACATATTTGGTATCTAGGTGTTCGAAAATTAATTTCCAGTTTATTTCCGAAGACCTTTTTCAAAAATAATTAAAATTGTCCGAGAAATTTCACAAAAACATAAGCTTTGTCAAAATCCATACCAACCATCATGATTTTTCCGACAAAAATTAAAAAAGTCTAAAACAAAAGCAATCCCTACATATTTGGTATCTACGTGTTCGAAATTTAATTTCCAGTTCATTACCAAAGACCTTTTTCAAAAATAATTAAAATTGTCCGAGAAATTTCAGAAAAACATAAGCTTTGTCAAAATCTATACCAACCATCATGATTTTTCCAAAAAAAATTAAAAAAGTTTAAAACAAAAGCAATCCCCACACATTTGGTATCTACGTGTTCGAAATTTAATTTCCAGTTCATTTCCGAAGACCTTTTTCAAAAATAATTAAAATTGCCCGAGAAATTTCACAAAAACATAAGCTTTGTCAAAATCCATACTAACCATCATGATTTTTCCGAAAAAAATTAAAAAAGTTTAAAACAAAAGCAATCCCCACATATTTGGTATCTAGGTGTTCGCAATTTAATTTCCAGTTCATTACCGAAGACCTTTTTCAAAAATAATGAAAATTGCCTGAGAAATTTCACAAAAACATAAGCTTTGTCAAAATCCATACCCATCATGATTTTTCCGAAAAAAATTAAAAAAGTTTAAAACAAAAGCAATCCCCACATATTTGGTATCTAGGTGTTCGAAATTTAATTTCCAGTTCATTTCCGAAGACCTTATTCAAAAATAATTAAAATTGCCCGAGAAATTTCACAAAAACATAAGCTTTGTCAAAATCCATACCAACGATCATGATTTTTCCGAAAAAAATTAAAAAAGTTTAAAACAAAAGCAATCCCCACATATTTGGTATCTAGGTGTTCGAAATTTAATTTCCAGTTCATTACCGAAGACCTTTTCCAAAAATAATTAAAATTGTCCGAGAAATTTCACAAAAACATAAGCTTTGTCAAGGTCCATACCAACCATCATGATTTTTCCGAAAAAAATTAAAAAAGTTTAAAACAAAAGCAATCCCCACATATTTGGTATCTACGTGTTCGAAATTTAATTTCCAGTTCATTACCGAAGACCTTTTTCAACAATAATTAAAATTGCCCGAGAAATTTCACAAAAACATAAGCTTTGTCAAAATCCATACCAACCATCATGATTTTTCCGAAAAAAATTAAAAAAGTTTAAAACAAAAGCAATCCCCACATATTTTGTATCTAGGTGTTCGAAAATTAATTTCCAGTTTATTTCCGAAGACCTTTTTCAAAAATAATTAAAATTGTCCGAGAAATTTCACAAAAACATAAGCTTTGTCAAAATCCATACCAACCATCATGATTTTTCCGACAAAAATTAAAAAAGTCTAAAACAAAAGCAATCCCTACATATTTGGTATCTACGTGTTCGAAATTTAATTTCCAGTTCATTACCAAAGACCTTTTTCAAAAATAATTAAAATTGTCCGAGAAATTTCAGAAAAACATAAGCTTTATCAAAATCCATACCAACCATCATGATTTTTCCGAAAAAAATTAAAAAAGTTTAAAACAAAAGCAATCCCCACATATTTGGTATCTAGGTGTTCGAAATTTAATTTCCAGTTCATTTCCGAAGACCTTTTTCAAAAATCATTAAAATTGCCCGAGAAATTTCACAAAAACATAAGCTTTGTCAAAATCCATACCAACCATCATGATTTTTCCGACAAAAATTAAAAAAGTCTAAAACAAAAGCAATCCCTACATATTTGGTATCTAGGTGTTCGAAATTAAATTTCCAGTTCAATACCGAAGACCATTTTCAAAAATAATTAAAATTGTCCGAGAAATTACGCAAAAACATAAGCTTTGTCAAAATCCATACCAACCATCATGATTTTTCCGAAAAAAATTAAAAAAGTTTAAAACAAAAGCAATTTAAAAAAGCAATCCCCACATATTTGGTATCTACGTGTTCGAAATTTAATTTCCAGTTCATTTCCGAAGACCTTTTTCAAAAATAATTAAAATTGTCCGAGAAATTTCACAAAAACATAAGCTTTGTCAAAATCCATACCAACCATCATGATTTTTCCGAAAAAAATTAAAAAAGTTTAAAACAAAAGCAATCCCCACATATTTGGTATCTAGGTGTTCGAAATTTAATTTCCAGTTCTTTACCGAAGACCTTTTTCAAAAATAATTAAGATTGTCCGAGAAATTTCACAAAAACATAAGCTTTGTCAAAATCCATACCAACGATCATGATTTTTCCGAAAAAAATTAAAAAAGTTTAAAACAAAAGCAATCCCCACATATTTAGTATCTACGTGTTCGAAATTTAATTTACAGTTCATTTCCGAAGACCTTTTTCAAAAATAATTAAAATTGCCCGAGAAATTTCACAAAAACATAAGCTTTGTCAAAATCCATACCAACCATCATGATTTTTCCGAAAAAAATTAAAAAAATTTAAAACAAAAGCTATCCCCACATATTTGGTATCTAGGTGTTCGAAATTTAATTTCCAGTTCATTTCCGAAGACCCTTTTCAAAAATCATTAAAATTGCCCGAGAAATTTCACAAAAACATAAGCTTTGTCAAAATCCATACCAACCATCATGATTTTTCCGAAAAAAATTAAAAAAGTTTAAAACAAAAGCAATTCCCACATATTTGGTATCTAGGTGTTCGAAATTAAATTTCCAGTTAAATACCGAAGACCATTTTCAAAAATAATTAAAATTGTCCGAGAAATTGCGCAAAAACATAAGCTTTGTCAAAATCCATACCAACCATCATGATTTTTCCGAAAAAAATTAAAAAAGTTAAAAACAAAAGCAATTTAAAAAAGCAATCCCCACATATTTGGTATCTACGTGTTCGAAATTTAATTTCCAGTTCATTTCCGAAGAACTTTTTCAAAAATAATTAAAATTGCCCGAGAAATTTCACAAAGACATATGCTTTGTCAAAGTCCATACCAACCATCATGATTTTTCCGAAAAAAATTAAAAAAGTTTAAAACAAAAGCAATCCCCATATCTTTGGTATCTACGTGTTCGAAATTTAATTTCCAGTTCATTACCGAAGACCTTTTTCAAAAATAATTAAAATTGCCCGAGAAATTTCACAAAAACATAAGCTTTGTCGAAATCCATACCAACCATCATGATTTTTCCGAAAAAAATTAAAAAAGTTTAAAATAAAAGCAATCCCCACATATTTGGTATCTAGGTGTTCGAAATTTAATTTCCAGTTCACTTCCGAAGACCTTTTTCAAAAATAATTAAAATTGTCCGAGAAATTTCACAAAAACATAAGCTTTGTCAAAATCCATACCAACCATCATGATTTTTCCGAAAAAAATTAAAAAAGTTTAAAACAAAAGCAATCCCCACATATCCGGTATCTAGGTGTTCGAAATTTAATTTCCAGTTCATTACCGAAGACCTTTTCCAAAAATAATTAAAATTGTCCGAGAAATTTTACAAAAACATAAGCTTTGTCAAAATCCATACCAACCATCATGATTTTTCCGAAAAAAATTAAAAAAGTTTAAAACAAAAGCAATCCCCACATATTTGGTATCTACGTGTTATAAATTTAATTTCCAGTTCATTTCCGAAGACCTTTTTCAAAAATAATTAAAATTGCCCGAGAAATTTCACAAAAACATAAGCTTTGTCAAAATCCATACCAACCATCATGATTTTTCCAAAAAAAATTTAAAAAGTTTAAAAGAAAAGCAATCCCCACACATTTGGTATCTACGTGTTCGAAATTTAATTTCCAGTTCATTTCCGAAGACCTTTTTCAAAAATAATTAAAATTGTCCGAGAAATTTCACAAAAACATAAGCTTTGTCAAAATCCATACCAACCATCATGATTTTTCCGAAAAAAATTAAAAAAGTCTAAAACAAAAGCAATCCCCGCATATTTGGTATCTAGGTGTTCGAAATTAAATTTCCAGTTCAATACCGAAGACCATTTTCAAAAATAATTAAAATTGTCCGAGAAATTGCACAAAAACATAAGCTTTGTCAAAATCCATACCAACCATCATGATTTTTCCGAAAAAAATTAAAAAAGTTTAAAACAAAAGCAATCCCCACATATTTGGTATCTACGTGTTATAAATTTAATTTCCAGTTCATTTCCGAAGACCTTTTTCAAAAATAATTAAAATTGCCCGAGAAATTTCACAAAAACATAAGCTTTGTCAAAATCCATACCAACCATCATGATTTTGCCAAAAAAAATTAAAAAAGTTTAAAACAAAAGCAATCGCCACACATTTGGTATCTACGTGTTCGAAATTTAATTTCCAGTTCATTACCGAAGACCTTTTTCAAAAATAATTAAAATTGCCCGAGAAATTTCACAAAAACATAAGCTTTGTCAAAATCCATACCAACCATCATGATTTTTCCGAAAAAAATTAAAAAAGTTTAAAACAAAAGCAATCCCCACATATTCGGCATCTAGGTGTTCGAAATTTAATTTCCAGTTCATTACCGAAGACATTTTTCAAAAATAATTAAAATTGCCCGAAAAATTTCACAAAAACATAAGCTTTGTCAAAATCCATACCAACCATCATGATTTTTCCAAAAAAAATTAAAAAAGTTTAAAACAAAAGCAATCGCCACACATTTGGTATCTACGTGTTCGAAATTTAATTTCCAGTTCATTTCCGAAGACCTTTTTCAAAAATAATTAAAATTGCCCGAGAAATTTCACAAAAACATAAGCTTTGTCAAAATCCATACTAACCATCATGATTTTTCCGAAAAAAATTAAAAAAGTTTAAAACAAAAGCAATCCCCACATATTTGGTATCTAGGTGTTCGAAATTTAATTTCCAGTTCATTACCGAAGACCTTTTTCAAAAATAATTAAAATTGTCCGAGAAGTTTCACAAAAATATAAGCTCTGTCAAAATCCATACCAACCATCATGATTTTTCCGAAAAAAATTAAAAAAGTTTAAAACAAAAGCAATCCCCACATATTTGGTATCTACGTGTTCGAAATTTAATTTCCAGTTCATTACCGAAGACCTTTTTCAAAAATAATTAAATTTGTCCGAGAAATTTCACAAAAACATAAGCTTTGTCAAAATCCATACCAACCATCATGATTTTTCCGAAAAAAATTAAAAAAGTTTAAAACAAAAGCAATCCCCACATATTTAGTATCTACGTGTTATAAATTTAATTTCCAGTTCACTTCCGAAGACCTTTTTCAAAAATATTTAAAATTGCCCGAGAAATTTCACAAAGACATAAGCTTTGTCAAAGTCCATACCAACCATCATGATTTTTCCGAAAAAAATTAAAAAAGTTTAAAACAAAAGCAATCCCACATATTTGGTATCTACGTATTTGAAATTTAATTTCCAGTTCATTACCGAAGATCTTTTTCAAAAATAATTAAAATTGCCCGAGATATTTCAGAAAAACATAAGCTTTGTCAAAATCCATACCAACCATCATGATTTTTCCGAAAAAAATTAAAAAAGTTTAAAACAAAAGCAATCCCCACATATTTGGTATCTACGTGTTCGAAATTTAATTTCCAGTTCATTTCCGAAGACCTTTTTCAAAAATAATTAAAATTGCCCGAGAAATTTCAGAAAAACATAAGCTTTGTCAAAATCCATACCAACCATCATGATTTTTCCGAAAAAAATTAAAAAAGTTTAAAACAAAAGCAATCCCCACATATTTGGTATCTAGGTGTTCGAAATTTAATTTCCAGTTCATTTCCGAAGACCTTTTTCAAAAATCATTAAAATTGCCCGAGAAATTTCACAAAAACATAAGCTTTGTCAAAATCCATACCAACCATCATGATTTTTCCGAAAAAAATTAAAAAAGTTTAAAACAAAAGAAATTCCCACATATTTGGTATCTAGGTGTTCGAAATTAAATTTCCAGTTCATTACCGAAGACCATTTTCAAAAATAATTAAAATTGTCAGAGAAATTGCGCAAAAACATAAGCTTTGTCAAAATTCATACCAACCATCATGATTTTACCGAAAAAAATTAAAAAAGTTTAAAACAAAGGCAATTTAAAAAAGCAATCCCCACATATTTGGTATCTACGTGTTCGAAATTTAATTTCCAGTTCATTTCCGAAGACCTTTTTCAAAAATAATTAAAATTGCCCGAGAAATTTCACAAAGACATAAGCTTTGTCAAAGTCCATACCAACCATCATGATTTTTCCGAAAAAAATTAAAAAAGTTTAAAACAAAAGCAATCCCCACATATTTGGTATCTACGTGTTCGAAATTTAATTTCCAGTTCATTACCGAAGACCTTTTTCAAAAATAATTAAAATTGCCCGAGAAATTTCACAAAAATATAAGCTTTGTCAAAATCCATACCAACCATCATGATTTTTCCGAAAAAAATTAAAAAAGTTTAAAACAAAGGCAATTTAAAAAAGCAATCCCCACATATTTGGTATCTAGGTGATCGAAATTTAAATTCCAGTTCATTACCGAAGACCTTTTTAAAAAAAAAAAATTTAGACATTGTCCGAGAAATTTCACAAAAACATAAGCTTTGTCAAAATCCATACCAACCATCATGATTTTTCCGAAAAAAATTAAAAATGTTTAAAACAAAAGCAATCCCCACATATTTGGTATCTAGGTGTTCGAAATTTAATTTCCAGTTCATTACCGAAGACCTTTTTCAAAAATAATTAAAATTGTCCGAGAAATTTCACAAAAATATAAGCTTTGTCAAAATCCATACCAACCATCATGATTTTTACGAAAAAAACTAAAAAAGTTTAAAACAAAAGCAATCCCCACATATTTGGTATCTACGTGTTCGAAATTTAATTTCCAGTTCATTACCGAAGACCTTTTTCAAAAATAATCAAAATTGTCCGAGAAATTTTACAAAAACATAAGCTTTGTCAAAATCATGACCACCCATCATGATTTTTCCGAAAAAAATTAAAAAAGTTTAAAACAAAAGCAATCCCCACATATTTAGTATATGCGTGTTATAAATTTAATTTCCAGTTCATTTCCGAAGACCTTTTTCAAAAATAATTAAAATTGCCCGAGAAATTTCACAAAGACATAAGCTTTGTCAAAGTCCATACCAACCATCATGATTTTTCCGAAAAAAATTAAAAAAGTTTAAAACAAAAGCAATCCCCACATATTTGGTATCTACGTATTCGAAATTTAATTTCCAGTTCATTACCGAAGACCTTTTTCAAAAATAATTAAAATTGCCCGAGAAATTTCACAAAAACATAAGCTTTGTCAAAATCCATACTAACCATCATGATTTTTCCGAAAAAAATTAAAAAAGTTTAAAACAAAAGCAATCCCCACATATTTGGTATCTAGGTGTTCGAAATTTAATTTCCAGTTCATTTCCGAAGACCTTTTTCAAAAATAATTAAATTTGTCCGAGAAATTTCACAAAAACATAAGCTTTGTCAAAATCCATACCAACCATCATGATTTTTCGGAAAAAAATTAAAAAAGTTTAAAACAAAAGCAATCCCATCATATTCGCTATCTAGGTGTTTCAAATTTAATTTCCAGTTCATTACCGAAGACCTTTTCCAAAAATAATTAAAATTGTCCGAGAAATTTCACAAAAACATAAGCTTTGTCAAAATCCATACCAACCATCATGATTTTTCCGAAAAAAATTAAAAAAGTTTAAAACAAAAGCAATCCCCACATATTTGGTATCTACGTGTTATAAATTTAATTTCCAGTTCATTTCCGAAGACCTTTTTCAGAAATAATTAAAATTGCCCGAGAAATTTCACAAAAACATAAGCTTTGTCAAAATCCATACCAACCATCATGATTTTTCCAAAAAAAAATAAGAAAGTTTAAAACAAAAGCAATCCCCACACATTTGGTATCTACGTGTTCGAAATTTACTTTCCAGTTCTTTACCGAAGACTTTTTTCAAAAATAATTAAAATTGTCCGAGAAATTTCACAAAAACATAAGCTTTGTCAAAATCCATACCAACCATCATGATTTTTCCGAAAAAAATTAAAAAAGTTTAAAACAAAAGCAATCCCCACATATTTGGTATCTAGGTGTTCGAAATTTAATTTCCAGTTCATTACCGAAGACCTTTTTCAAAAATAATTAAAATTGTCCGAGAATTTTCACAAAAATATAAGCTTTGTCAAAATCCATACCAACCATCATGATTTTTCCGAAAAAAATTAAAAAAGTTTAAAACAAAAGCAATCCCCACATATTTGGTATCTAGGTGTTCGAAATTTAATTTCCAGTTCATTACCGAAGACCTTTTTCAAAAATAATTAAAATTGTCCGAGAAATTTGACAAAAATATAAGCTTTGTCAAAATCCAACCATCATGATTTTTCCGAAAAAAATTAAAAAAGTTTAAAACAAAAGCAATCCCCACATATTTGGTATCTACGTGTTCGAAATTTAATTTCCAGTTCATTACCGAAGACCTTTTTCAAAAATAATTAAAATTGTCCGAGAATTTTCACAAAAATATAAGCTTTGTCAAAATCCATACCAACCATCATGATTTTTCCGAAAAAAATTAAAAAAGTTTAAAACAAAAACAATCGCCACACATTTGGTATCTACGTGTTCGAAATTTAATTTCCAGTTCATTTCCGAAGACCTTTTTCAAAAATAATTAAAATTGCCCAAGAAATTTCACAAAAACATAAGCTTTGTCAAAATGCATACCAACCATCATGATTTTTCCGAAAAAAATTAAAAAAGTTTAAAACAAAAGCAATCCCCACATATTTGGTATCTAGGTGTTCGAAATTTAATTTCCAGTTCATTTCCGAAGACCTTTTTCAAAAATAATTAAAATTGCCCGAGAAATTTTACAAAAACATAAGCTTTGTCAAAATCCATACCAAGCATCATGATTTTTCCGAAAAAAATTAAAAAAGTTTAAAACAAAAGCAATCCCCACATATTTGGTATCTAGGTGTTCGAAATTTAATTTCCAGTTCATTTCCGAAGACCTTTTACAAAAATAATTAAAATTGCCCGAGAAATTTCACAAAAACATAAGCTTTGTCAAAATCCATACCAACCATCATGATTTTTCCGAAAAAAATTAAAAAAGTTTAAAACAAACGCAATCCCCACATATTTGGTATCTACTTGTTCGAAATTTAATTTCCAGTTCATTACCGAAGACCTTTTTCAAAAATAATTAAAATTGCCCAAGAAATTTCACAAAAACATAAGCTTTGTCAAAATCCATACCAACCATCATGATTTTTCCGAAAAAAATTAAAAAAATTTAAAACAAAAGCAATCCCCACATATTTGGTATCTAGGTGTTCGAAATTTAATTTCCAGTTCATAACCGAAGACCTTTTTCAAAAATAATGAAAATTGCCCGAGAAATTTCACAAAAACATAAGCTTTGTCAAAATCCATACCCATCATGATTTTTCCGAAAAAAATTAAAAAAGTTTAAAACAAAAGCAATCCCCACATATTTGGTATCTAGCTGTTCGAAATTTCATTTCCAGTTCATTTCCGAAGACCTTTTTCAAAAATAATTAAAATTGCCCGAGAAATTTCACAAAAACATAAGCTTTGTCAAAATCCATACCAACCATCATGATTTTTCCGAAAAAAATTAAAAAAGTTTAAAACAAAAGCAATCCCCACATATTCGGTATCTAGGTGTTTGAAATTTAATTTCCAGTTCATTACCGAAGACCTTTTCCAAAAATAATTAAAATTGTCCGAGAAATTTCACAAAAACATAAGCTTTGTCAAAATCCATACCAACCATCATGATTTTTCCGAAAAAAATTAAAAAAGTTTAAAACAAAAGCAATCCCCACATATTTGGTATCTACGTGTTATAAATTTTATTTCCAGTTTATTTCCGAAGACTGTTTTCAAAGATAATTAAAATTGCCCGAGAAATTTCACAAAAACATAAGCTTTGTCAAAATCCATACCAACCATCATGATTTTTCCAAAAAAAATTACAAAAGTTTAAAACAAAAGCAATCGCCACACATTTGGTATCTACGTGTTCGAAATTTAATTTCCAGTTAATTTCCGAAGACCTTTTTCAAAAATAATTAAAATTGCCCGAGAAATTTCACAAAAACATAAGCTTTGTCAACATCCATAATAACCATCATGATTTTTCCGAAAAAAATTAAAAAAGTTTAAAACAAAAGCAATCCCCACATATTTGGTATCTAGGTGTTATAAATTTAATTTCCAGTTCATTACCGAAGACCTTTTTAAAAAAAAAAAATTTAGACATTGTCCGAGAAATTTCACAAAAACATAAGCTTTGTCAAAATCCATACCAACCATCATGATTTTTCCGAAAAAAATTAAAAAAGTTTAAAACAAAAGCAATCCCCACATATTTGGTATCTAGGTGTTCGAAATTTAATTTCCAGTTCATTACCGAAGACCTTTTTCAAAAATAATTAAAATTGTCCGAGAAATTTCACAAAAATATAAGCTTTGTCAAAATCCATACCAACCATCATGATTTTTCCGAAAAAAATTAAAAAAGTTTAAAACAAAAGCAATCCCCACATATTTGGTATCTACGTGTTCGAAATTTAATTTCCAGTTCATTACCGAAGACCTTTTTCAAAAATAATTAAAATTGTCCGAGAAATTTTACAAAAACATAAACTTTGTCAAAATCCATACCACCCATCATGATTTTTCCGAAAAAAATTAAAAAAGTTTAAAACAAAAGCAATCCCCACATATTTAGTATCTACGTGTTATAAATTTAATTTCCAGTTCATTTCCGAAGACCTTTTTCAAAAATAATTAAAATTGCCCGAGAAATTTCACAAAGACATAAGCTGTGTCAAAGTCCATACCAACCATCATGATTTTTCCGAAAAAAATTAAAAAGTTTAAAACAAAAGCAATCCCCACATATTTGGTATCTATGTATTCGAAATTTAATTTCCAGTTCATTGCCGAAGACCTTTTTCAAAAATAATTAAAATTGCCCGAGAAATTTCACAAAAACATAAGCTTTGTCAAAATCCATACTAACCATCATGATTTTTCCGAAAAAAATTAAAAAAGTTTAAAACAAAAGAAATCCCCACATATTTGGTATCTAGGTGTTCGAAATTTAATTTCCAGTTCATTTCCGAAGACCTTTTTCAAAAATAATTAAATTTGTCCGAGAAATTTCACAAAAACATAAGCTTTGTCAAAATCCATACCAACCATCATGATTTTTCGGAAAAAAATTAAAAAAGTTTAAAACAAAAGCAATCCCCACACATTCGCTATCAAGGTGTTTGAAATTTAATTTCCAGTTCATTACCGAAGACCTTTTCCAAAAATAATTAAAATTGTCCGAGAAATTTCACAAAAACATAAGCTTTGTAAAATTCCATACCAACCATCATGATTTTTCCGAAAAAAATTAAAAAAGTTTAAAACAAAAGCAATCCCCACATATTTGGTATCTACGTGTTATAAATTTAATTTCCAGTTCATTTCCGAAGACCTTTTTCAGAAATAATAAAAATTGCCCGAGAAATTTCACAAAAACATAAGCTTTGTCAAAATCCATACCAACCATCATGATTTTTCCAAAAAAAATTAAAAAAGTTTAAAACAAAAGCAATCCCCACACATTTGGTATCTACGTGTTCGAAATTTAATTTCCAGTTCTTTACCGAAGACCTTTTTCAAAAATAATTAAAATTGCCCGAGAAATTTCACAAAAACATAAGCTTTGTCAAAATCCATACCAACCATCATGGTTTTTCCGAAAAAAATTAAAAAAGTTTAAAACAAAAGCTATTCCCACATATTTGGTATCTAGGTGTTCGAAATTTACTTTCCAGTTCATTACCGAAGACCTTTTTCAAAAATAATTAAAATTGTCCGAGAAATTTCACAAAAACATAAGCTTTGTCAAAATCCATACCAACCATCATGATTTTTCCGAAAAAAATTAAAAAAGTTTAACACAAAAGCAATACCCACATATTTGGTATCTAGGTGTTCGAAATTTACTTTCCAGTTCATTACCGAAGACCTTTTTCAAAAATAATTAAAATTGTCCGAGAAATTTCACAAAAACATAAGCTTTGTCAAAATCCATACCAACCATCATGATTTTTCCAAAAAAAATTAAAAAAGTTTAAAACAAAAGCAATCCCCACATATTTAGTATCTACGTGTTCGAAATTTAATTTCCAGTTCATTACCAAAGACCTTTTTCAAAAATAATTAAAATTGCCCGAGAAATTTCACAAAAACATAAGCTTTGTCAAAATTCATACCAACCATCATGCTTTTTCCGAAAAAAATTAAAAAAGTTTAAAACAAAAGCAATCCCCACATATTTGGTATCTAGGTGTTCGAAATTTAATTTCCAGTTCATTTCCGAAGACCTTTTTCAAAAATAATTAAAATTGCCCGAGAAATTTCACAAAAACATAAGCTTTGTCAAAATCCATACCAACCATCATGATTTTTCCGAAAAAAATTAAAAAAGTTTAAAACAAAAGCAATCCCCACATATTTGGTATCTACGTGTTCGAAATTTAATTTCCAGTTCATTTCACAAAAACATAAGCTTTGTCAAAATCCATACCAACCATCATGATTTTTCCGAAAAAAATTAAAAAAGTTTAAAACAAAAGCAATCCCCACATATTTGGTATCTACGTATTCGAAATTTAATTTCCAGTTCATTGCCGAAGACCTTTTTCAAAAATAATTAAAATTGCCCGAGAAATTTCACAAAAACATAAGCTTTGTCAAAATCCATACTAACCATCATGATTTTTCCGAAAAAAATTAAAAAAGTTTAAAACAAAAGCAATCCCCACATATTTGGTATCTAGGTGTTCGAAATTTAATTTCCAGTTCATTTCCGAAGACCTTTTTCAAAAATAATTAAATTTGTCCGAGAAATTTCACAAAAACATAAGCTTTGTCAAAATCCATACCAACCATCATGATTTTTCGGAAAAAAATTAAAAAAGTTTAAAACAAAAGCAATCCCCACATATTCGCTATCTAGGTGTTTGAAATTTAATTTCCAGTTCATTACCGAAGACCTTTTCCAAAAATAATTAAAATTGTCCGAGAAATTTCACAAAAACATAAGCTTTGTCAAAATCCATACCAACCATCATGATTTTTCCGAAAAAAATTAAAAAAGTTTAAAACAAAAGCAATCCCCACATATTTGGTATCTACGTATTATAAATTTAATTTCCAGTTCATTTCCGAAGACCTTTTTCAGAAATAATTAAAATTGCCCGAGAAATTTCACAAAAACATAAGCTTTGTCAAAATCTATACCAACCATCATGATTTTTCCAAAAAAAATTAAAAAAGTTTAAAACAAAAGCAATCCCCACACATTTGGTATCTACGTGTTCGAAATTTAATTTCCAGTTTTTTACCGAAGACCTTTTTCAAAAATAATTAAAATTGCCCGAGAAATTTCACAAAAACATAAGCTTTGTCAAAATCCATACCAACCATCATGATTTTTCCGAAAAAAATTAAAAAAGTTTAAAACAAAAGCAATCCCCACATATTTGGTATGTAGGTGTTCGAAATTTACTTTCCAGTTCATTACCGAAGACCTTTTTCAAAAATAATTAAAATTGTCCGAGAAATTTCACAAAAACATAAGCTTTGTCAAAATCCATACCAACCATGATGATTTTTCCGAAAAAAATTAAAAAAGTTTAAAACAAAAGCAATACCCACATATTTGGTATCTAGGTGTTCGAAATTTAATTTCCAGTTCATTACCGAAGACCTTTTTCAAAAATAATTAAAATTGTCCGAGAAATTTCACAAAAACATAAGCTTTGTCAAAATCCATACCAACCATCATGATTTTTCCAAAAAAAATTAAAAAAGTTTAAAACAAAAGCAATCCCCACATATTTAGTATCTACGTGTTCGAAATTTAATTTCCAGTTCATTTCCGAAGACCTTTTTCAAAAATAATTAAAATTGCCCGAGAAATTTCACAAAAACATAAGCTTTGTCAAAATCCATACCAACCATCATGATTTTTCCGAAAAAAATTAAAAAAGTCTAAAACAAAAGCAATCCCCACATATTTGGTATCTACGTGTTCGAAATTTAATTTCCAGTTCTTTACCGAAGACCTTTTTCAAAAAAAATTAAAATTGCCCGAGAAATTTCACAAAAACATAAGCTTTGTCAAAATCCATATCAACCATCATGATTTTTCCAAAAAAAATAAAAAAAGTTTAAAACAAAAGCAATCCCCACATATTTGGTTTCTACGTGTTATAAATTTAATTTCCAGTTCATTTCCGAAGACCTTTTTCAAAAATAATTAAAATTGCCCGAGAAATTTCACAAAAACATAAGCTTTGTCAAAATCCATACCAACCATCATGATTTTTACGAAAAAAATTAAAAAAGTTTAAAACAAAAGCAATCCCCACATATTTGGTATCTAGGTGTTCGAAATTTACTTTCCAGTTCATTACCGAAGACCTTTAAAAAATAATTAAAATTGCCCGAGAAATTTCACAAAAACATAAGCTTTGTCAAAATCCATACCAACCATCATGAATTTTCCGAAAATAATTAAAAAAGTTTAAAACAAAAGCAATCCCCACATATTTGGTTTCTACGTGTTATAAATTTAATTTCCAGTTCATTTCCGAAGACCTTTTTCAAAAATAATTAAAATTGCCCGAGAAATTTCACAAAGACATAAGCTTTGTCAAAGTCCATACCAACCATCATGATTTTTCCGAAAAAAATTAAAAAAGTTTAAAACAAAAGCAATCCCCACATATTTGGTATCTACGTATTCGAAATTTAATTTCCAGTTCATTGCCGAAGACCTTTTTCAAAAATAATTAAAATTGCCCGAGAAATTTCACAAAAACATAAGCTTTGTCAAAATCCATACTAACCATCATGATTTTTCCGAAAAAAATTAAAAAAGTTTAAAACAAAAGCAATCCCCACATATTTGGTATCTAGGTGTTCGAAATTTAATTTCCAGTTCATTTCCGAAGACCTTTTTCAAAAATAAGTAAATTTGTCCGAGAAATTTCACAAAAACATAAGCTTTGTCAAAATCCATACCAACCATCATGATTTTTCGGAAAAAAATTAAAAAAGTTTAAAACAAAAGCAATCGCCACATATTCGCTATCTAGGTGTTTGAAATTTAATTTCCAGTTCATTACCGAAGACCTTTTCCAAAAATAATTAAAATTGTCCGAGAAATTTCACAAAAACATAAGCTTTGTCAAAATCCATACCAACCATCATGATTTTTCCGAAAAAAATTAAAAAAGTTTAAAACAAAAGCAATCCCCACATATTTGGTATCTACGTATTATAAATTTAATTTCCAGTTCATTTCCGAAGACCTTTTTCAGAAATAATTAAAATTGCCCGAGAAATTTCACAAAAACATAAGCTTTGTCAAAATCTATACCAACCATCATGATTTTTCCAAAAAAAATTAAAAAACTTTAAAACAAAAGCAATCCCCACACATTTGGTATCTACGTGTTCGAAATTTAATTTCCAGTTCTTTACCGAAGACCTTTTTCAAAAATAATTAAAATTGCCCGAGAAATTTCACAAAAACATAAGCTTTGTCAAAATCCATACCAACCATCATGATTTTTCCGAAAAAAATTAAAAAAGTTTAAAACAAAAGCAATCCCCACATATTTGGTATCTAGGTGTTCGAAATTTACTTTCCAGTTCATTACCGAAGACCTTTTTCAAAAATAATTAAAATTGTCCGAGAAATTTCACAAAAACATAAGCTTTGTCAAAATCCATACCAACCATCATGATTTTTCCGAAAAAAATTAAAAAAGTTTAAAACAAAAGCAATACCCACATATTTGGTATCTAGGTGTTCGAAATTTAATTTCCAGTTCATTACCGAAGACCTTTTTCAAAAATAATTAAAATTGTCCGAGAAATTTCACAAAAATATAAGCTTTGTCAAAATCCATACCAACCATCATGATTTTTCCGAAAAAAATTAAAAAAGTTTAAAACAAAAGCAATCCCCATATATTTGGTATCTACGTGTTCGAAATTTAATTTCCAGTTCATTTCCGAAGACCTTTTTCAAAAATAATTAAAATTGCCCGAGAAATTTCACAAAAACATAAGCTTTGTCAAAATCCATACCAACCATCATGATTTTTCCGAAAAAAATTAAAAAAGTTTAAAACAAAAGCAATCCCCACATATTTGGTATCTACGTGTTATAAATTTAATTTCCAGTTCATTTCCGAAGACCATTAAAAAATAATTAAAATTGCCCGAGAAATTTCACAAAAACATAAGCTTTGTCAAAATCCATACCAACCATCATGAATTTCCCGAAATAATTAAAAAAGTTTAAAACAAAAGCAATCCCCACATATTTGGTTTCTACGTGTTATAAATTTAATTTCCAGTTCATTTCCGAAGACCTTTTTCAAAAATAATTAAAATTGCCCGAGAAATTTCACAAAAACATAAGCTTTGTCAAAATCCATACCAACCATCATGATTTTTCCGAAAAAAATTAAAAAAATTTAAAACAAAAGCAATCCCCACATATTTGGTATCTACGTGTTCGAAATTTAATTTCCAGTTCATTACCAAAGACCTTTTTCAAAAATAATTAAAATTGCCCGAGAAATTTCACAAAAACATAAGCTTTGTCAAAATCCATATCAACCATCATGATTTTTCCAAAAAAAATTAAAAAAGTTTAAAACAAAAGCAATCCCCACATATTTAGTATCTACGTGTTCGAAATTTAATTTCCAGTTCATTACCAAAGACCTTTTTCAAAAATAATTAAAATTGCCCGAGAAATTTCACAAAAACATAAGCTTTGTCAAAATCCATATCAACCATCATGATTTTTCCAAAAAAAATTAAAAAAGTTTAAAACAAAAGCAATCCCCACATATTTAGTATCTACGTGTTCGAAATTTAATTTCCAGTTCATTACCAAAGACCTTTTTCAAAAATGATTAAAATTGCCCGAGAAATTTCACAAAAACATAAGCTTTGTCAAAATTCATACCAACCATCATGCTTTTTCCGAAAAAAATTAAAAAAGTTTAAAACAAAAGCAATCCCCACATATTTGGTATCTAGGTGTTCGAAATTTAATTTCCAGTTCATTTCCGAAGACCTTTTTCAAAAATAATTAAAATTGCCCGAGAAATTTCACAAAAACATAAGCTTTGTCAAAATTCATACCAACCATCATGCTTTTTCCGAAAAAAATTAAAAAAGTTTAAAACAAAAGCAATCCCCACATATTTGGTATCTAGGTGTTCGAAATTTAATTTCCAGTTCATTTCCGAAGACCTTTTTCAAAAATAATTAAAATTGCCCGAGAAATTTCACAAAAACATAAGCTTTGTCAAAATCCATACCAACCATCATGATTTTTCCGAAAAAAATTAAAAAAGTCTAAAACAAAAGCAATCCCCACATATTTGGTATCTACGTGTTCGAAATTTAATTTCAAGTTCTTTACCGAAGACCTTTTTCAAAAATAATTAAAATTGCCCGAGAAATTTCACAAAAACATAAGCTTTGTCAAAATCCATATCAACCATCATGATTTTTCCAAAAAAAATTAAAAAAGTTTAAAACAAAAGCAATCCCCACATATTTAGTATCTACGTGTTCGAAATTTAATTTCCAGTTCATTACCAAAGACCTTTTTCAAAAATAATTAAAATTGCCCGAGAAATTTCACAAAAACATAAGCTTTGTCAAAATTCATACCAACCATCATGCTTTTTCCGAAAAAAATTAAAAAAGTTTAAAACAAAAGCAATCCCCACATATTTGGTATCTAGGTGTTCGAAATTTAATTTCCAGTTCATTTCCGAAGACCTTTTTCAAAAATAATTAAAATTGCCCGAGAAATTTCACAAAAACATAAGCTTTGTCAAAATCCATACCAACCATCATGATTTTTCCGAAAAAAATTAAAAAAGTTTAAAACAAAAGCAATCCCCACATATTTGGTATCTACGTGTTCGAAATTTAATTTCCAGTTCATTACCGAAGACCTTTTTCAAAAATAATTAAAATTGCCCGAGAAATTTCACAAAAACATAAGCTTTGTCAAAGTCCATACCAACCATCATGATTTTTCCGAAAAAAATTAAAAAAGTTTAAAACAAAAGCAATCCCCACATATTTGGTATCTACGTATTCGAAATTTAATTTCCAGTTCATTGCCGAAGACCTTTTTCAAAAATAATTAAAATTGCCCGAGAAATTTCACAAAAACATAAGCTTTGTCAAAATCCATACTAACCATCATGATTTTTCCGAAAAAATTAAAAAAGTTTAAAACAAAAGCAATCCCCACATATTTGGTATCTAGGTGTTCGAAATTTAATTTCCAGTTCATTTCCGAAGACCTTTTTCAAAAATAATTAAATTTGTCCGCGAAATTTCACAAAAACATAAGCTTTGTCAAAATCCATACCAACCATCATGATTTTTCGGAAAAAAATTAAAAAAGTTTAAAACAAAAGCAATCCCCACATATTCGCTATCTAGGTGTTTGAAATTTAATTTCCAGTTCATTACCGAAGACCTTTTCCAAAAATAATTAAAATTGTCCGAGAAATTTCACAAAAACATAAGCTTTGTCAAAATCCATACCAACCATCATGATTTTTCCGAAAAAAATTAAAAAAGTTTAAAACAAAAGCAATCCCCACATATTTGGTATCTACGTATTATAAATTTAATTTCCAGTTCATTTCCGAAGACCTTTTTCAGAAATAATTAAAATTTCCCGAGAAATTTCACAAAAACATAAGCTTTGTCAAAATCTATACCAACCATCATGATTTTTCCAAAAAAAATTAAAAAAGTTTAAAACAAAAGCAATCCCCACACATTTGGTATCTACGTGTTCGAAATTTAATTTCCAGTTCTTTACCGAAGACCATTTTCAAAAATAATTAAAATTGCCCGAGAAATTTCACAAAAAACATAAGCTTTGTCAAAATCCATACCAACCATCATGATTTTTCCGAAAAAAATTAAAAAAGTTTAAAACAAAAGCAATCCCCACATATTTGGTATCTACGTATTATAAATTTAATTTCCAGTTCATTTCCGAAGACCTTTTTCAAAAATAATTAAAATTGCCCGAGAAATTTCACAAAAACATAAGCTTTGTCAAAATCTATACCAACCATCATGATTTTTCCAAAAAAAATTAAAAAAGTTTAAAACAAAAGCAATCCCCACACATTTGGTATCTACGTGTTCGAAATTTAATTTCCAGTTCTTTACCGAAGACCTTTTTCAAAAATAATTAAAATTGCCCGAGAAATTTCACAAAAACATAAGCTTTGTCAAAATCCATACCAACCATCATGATTTTTCCGAAAAAAATTAAAAAAGTTTAAAACAAAAGCAATCCCCACATATTTGGTATCTAGGTGTTCGAAATTTAATTTCCAGTTCATAACCGAAGACCTTTTTCAAAAATAATGAAAATTGCCCGAGAAATTTCACAAAAACATAAGCTTTGTCAAAATCCATACCCATCATGATTTTTCCGAAAAAAATTAAAAAAGTTTAAAACAAAAGCAATCCCCACATATTTGGTATCTAGCTGTTCGAAATTTCATTTCCAGTTCATATCCGAAGACCTTTTTCAAAAATAATTAAAATTGCCCGAGAAATTTCACAAAAACATAAGCTTTGTCAAAATCCATACCAACCATCTTGATTTTCCCGAAAAAAATTAAAAAAGTTTAAAACAAAAGCAATCCCCACATATTTGGTATCTAGGTGTTCGAAATTTAATTTCCAGTTCATTTCCGAAGACCTTTTTCAAAAATAATTAACATTGTCCGAGAAATTTCACAAAAACATAAGCTTTGTCAAAATCCATACCAACCATCATGATTTTTCCGAAAAAAATTAAAAAAGTTTAAAACAAAAGCAATCCCCACATATTTGGTATCTACGTGTTCGAAATTTAATTTCCAGTTCATTACCGAAGACCTTTTTCAAAAATAATTAAAATTACCCGAGAAATTTCACAAAAACATAAGCTTTGTCAAAATCCATACCAACCATCATGATTTTTCCGAAAAAAATTAAAAAAGTTTAAAACAAAAGCAATCCCCACATATTTGGTATCTACGCGTTCGAAATTTAATTTCCAGTTCATTTCCGAATACCTTTTTCAAAAATAATTAACATTGTCCGAGAAATTTCACAAAAACATAAGCTTTGTCAAAATCCATACCAAGCATCATCATTTTACCGAAAAAAATTAAAAAAGTCTAAAACAAAAGCAATCCCCACATATTTGGTATCTACGTGTTCGAAATTTAATTTCCAGTTCTTTACCGAAGACCTTTTTCAAAAATAATTAAAATTGCCCGAGAAATTTCACAAAAACATAAGCTTTGTCAAAATCCATATCAACCATCATGATTTTTCCAAAAAAAATTAAAAAAGTTTAAAACAAAAGCAATCCCCACATATTTAGTATCTACGTGTTCGAAATTTAATTTCCAGTTCATTTCCGAAGACCTTTTTCAAAAATAATTAAAATTGTCCGAGAAATTTCACAAAAACATAAGCTTTGTCAAAATCCATACCAACCATCATGATTTTTCCGAAAAAAATTAAAAAAGTTTAAAACAAAAGCAATCCCTACATATTTGGTATCTACGTATTATAAATTTAATTTCCAGTTCATTTCCGAAGACCTTTTTCAAAAATAATTAAAATTGCCCGAGAAATTTCACAAAAACATAAGCTTTGTCAAAATCTATACCAACCATCATGATTTTTCCAAAAAAAATTAAAAAAGTTTAAAACAAAAGCAATCCCCACACATTTGGTATCTACGTGTTCGAAATTTAATTTCCAGTTCTTTACCGAAGACCTTTTTCAAAAATAATTAAAATTGCCCGAGAAATTTCACAAAAACATAAGCTTTGTCAAAATCCATACCAACCATCATGATTTTTCCGAAAAAAATTAAAAAAGTTTAAAACAAAAGCAATCCCCACATATTTGGTATCTAGGTGTTCGAAATTTAATTTCCAGTTCATAACCGAAGACCTTTTTCAAAAATAATGAAAATTGCCCGAGAAATTTCACAAAAACATAAGCTTTGTCAAAATCCATACCCATCATGATTTTTCCGAAAAAAATTAAAAAAGTTTAAAACAAAAGCAATCCCCACATATTTGGTATCTAGCTGTTCGAAATTTCATTTCCAGTTCATATCCGAAGACCTTTTTCAAAAATAATTAAAATTGCCCGAGAAATTTCACAAAAACATAAGCTTTGTCAAAATCCATACCAACCATCTTGATTTTCCCGAAAAAAATTAAAAAAGTTTAAAACAAAAGCAATCCCCACATATTTGGTATCTAGGTGTTCGAAATTTAATTTCCAGTTCATTTCCGAAGACCTTTTTCAAAAATAATTAACATTGTCCGAGAAATTTCACAAAAACATAAGCTTTGTCAAAATCCATACCAACCATCATGATTTTTCCGAAAAAAATTAAAAAAGTTTAAAACAAAAGCAATCCCCACATATTTGGTATCTACGTGTTCGAAATTTAATTTCCAGTTCATTACCGAAGACCTTTTTCAAAAATAATTAAAATTACCCGAGAAATTTCACAAAAACATAAGCTTTGTCAAAATCCATACCAACCATCATGATTTTTCCGAAAAAAATTAAAAAAGTTTAAAACAAAAGCAATCCCCACATATTTGGTATCTACGCGTTCGAAATTTAATTTCCAGTTCATTTCCGAATACCTTTTTCAAAAATAATTAACATTGTCCGAGAAATTTCACAAAAACATAAGCTTTGTCAAAATCCATACCAACCATCATGATTTTTCCGAAAAAAATTAAAAAAGTCTAAAACAAAAGCAATCCCCACATATTTGGTATCTACGTGTTCGAAATTTAATTTCCAGTTCTTTACCGAAGACCTTTTTCAAAAATAATTAAAATTGCCCGAGAAATTTCACAAAAACATAAGCTTTGTCAAAATCCATATCAACCATCATGATTTTTCCAAAAAAAATTAAAAAAGTTTAAAACAAAAGCAATCCCCACATATTTAGTATCTACGTGTTCGAAATTTAATTTCCAGTTCATTTCCGAAGACCTTTTTCAAAAATAATTAAAATTGTCCGAGAAATTTCACAAAAACATAAGCTTTGTCAAAATCCATACCAACCATCATGATTTATCCGAAAAAAATTAAAAAAGTTTAAAACAATAGCAATCCCCACATATTTGGTATCTAAGTGTTCGAAATTTAATTTCCAGTTCTTTACCGAAGACCTTTTTCAAAAATAATTAAAATTTTCCGAGAAATTTCACAAAAACATAAGCTTTTTCAAAATCCATACCAACCATCATGATTTTCCCGAAAAAAATTAAAAAAGTTTAAAACAAAAGAATTCCCAACACATTTAGTATCTACGTGTTCGAAATTTAATTTCCAGTTCATTTCCGAAGACCTTTTTCAAAAATAATTAAAATTGCCCGAGAAATTACACAAAAACATAAGCTTTGTCAAAATCCATACCAACCATCATGATTTTTCAGAAAAAAATTAAAAAAGTTTAAAACAAAAGCAATCCCCACATATTTGGTATCTAGGTGTTCGAAATTTAATTTCCAGTTCATTACCGAAGACCTTTTTCAAAAATAATTAAAATTGCCCGAGAAATTTCACAAAAACATAAGCTTTGTCAAAATCCATACCAACCATCATGATTTTTCCGAAAAAAATTTAAAAAATTTAAAACAAAAGCAATCCCCACATATTTGGTATCTTCGTGTTCGAAATTTAATTTCCAGTTCATTACCGAAGACCTTTTTCAAAAATAATTAAAATTGCCCGAGAAATTTCACAAAAACATAAGCTTTATCAAAATCCATACCAACCATCATGATTTTTCCGAAAAAAATTTAAAAAGTTTAAAACAAAAGCAATCCCCACATATTTGGTATCTAGGTGTTCGAAATTGAATTTCCAGTTCATTACCGAAGACCTTTTTCAAAAATAATTAAAATTGCCCGAGAAATTTCACAAAAACATAAGCTTTGTCAAAATCCATACCAACCATCATGATTTTTCCGAAAAAAATTAAAAAAGTTTAAAACAAAAGCAATCCCCACATATTTGGTATCTACGTGTTATAAATTTAATTTCCAGTTCATTTCCGAAGACCTTTTTCAAAAATAATTAAAATTGCGCGAGAAATTTCACAAAAACATAAGCTTTGTCAAAATTCATACCAACCATCATGATTTTTCCGAAAAAAATTAAAAAAGTTTAAAACAAAAGCAATCCCCACATATTTGGTATCTACGTGTTCGAAATTTAATTTCCAGTTCATTACCGAAGACCCTTTTCAAAAATAGTTAAAATTTCCCGAGAAATTTCACAAAAACATAAGCTTTGTCAAAATCCATACCAACCATCTGATTTTTCCGAAAAAAATTAAAAAAGTTTAAAACAAAAGCAATCCCCACATATTTGGTATCTACGTATTCGAAATTTAATTTCCAGTTCATTACCGAAGACCTTTTTCAAAAATAATTAAAATTGCCCGAGAAATTTCACAAAAACATAAGCTTTGTCAAAATCCATACTAACCATCATGATTTTTCCGAAAAAAATTAAAAAAGTTTAAAACAAAAGCAATCCCCAGATATTTGGTATCTACGTGTTCGAAATTTAATTTCCAGTTCATTTTTGAAAAAGGTCTTCGGAAATGAACTGGAAATTAAATTTCGAACACCTAGATACCAAATATGTGGGGATTGCTTTTGTTTTAGACTTTTTAAATTTTTTTCGGAAAAATCATGATGGTTGGTATGGATTTTGACAAAGCTTATGTTTTTGTGAAATTTCTCGGACAATTTTAATTATTTTTGAAAAAGGTCTTCGGAAATGAACTGGAAATTAAATTTCGAACACGTAGATACCAAATATCTGGGGATTGCTTTTGTTTTAAACAAATTTCACAAAAACATAAGCTTTGTGAAAATCCATACTAACCATCATGATTTTTCCGAAAAAAATTAAAAAAGTCTAAAACAAAAGCAATCCCCACATATTTGGTATCTACGTGTTCGAAATTTAATTTCCAGTTCTTTACCGAAGACCTTTTTCAAAAATAATTAAAATTGCCCGAGAAATTTCACAAAAACATAAGCTTTGTTAAAATCCATACCAACCATCATGATTTTTCCGAAAAAAATTAAAAAAGTTTAAAACAAAAGCAATCCCCACATATTTAGTATCTACGTGTTCGAAATTTAATTTCCAGTTCATTTCCGAAGACCTTTTTCAAAAATAATTAAAATTGCCCGAGAAATTTCACAAAAACATAAGCTTTGTCAAAATCCATACCAACCATCATGATTTTTCCGAAAAAAATTAAAAAAGTTTAAAACAAAAGCAATCCCCACATATTTGGTATCTAGGTGTTCGAAATTTAATTTCCAGTTCATTACCGAAGACCTTTTTCAAAAATAATTAAAATTGTCCGAGAAATTTCACAAAAACATAAGCTTTGTCAAAATCCATACCAACCATCTTGATTTTCCCGAAAAAAATTAAAAAAGTTTAAAACAAAAGCAATCCCCACATATTTGGTATCAACGTGTTCGAAATTAAATTTCCAGTTCATTACCGAAGACCTTTTTCCAAAATAATTAAAATTGCCCAAGAAATTTCACAAAAACATAAACTTTGTCAAAATCCATACCAACCATCATGATTTTTCCGAAAAAAATTAAAAAAGTTTAAAACAAAAGCAATCCCCACATATTTGGTATCTACGTGTTCGAAATTTAATTTCCAGTTCATTTCCGAAGACCTTTTTCAAAAATAATTAAAATTGTCCGAGAAATTTCACAAAAACATAAGCTTTGTCAAAATCCATACCAACCATCATGATTTTTCCGAAAAAAATTAAAAAAGTCTAAAACAAAAGCAATCTCCACATATTTGGTATCTACGTGTTCGAAATTTAATTTCCAGTTCTTTACCGAAGACCTTTTTCAAAAATAATTAAAATTGCCCGAGAAATTTCACAAAAACATAAACTTTTTCAAAATCCATACCAACCATAATGATTTTTCCGAAAAAAATTAAAAAAGTTTAAAACAAAAGCAATCCCCATATATTTGGTATCTACGTGTTCGAAATTTAATTTCCAGTTCATTTCCAAAGACCTTTTTCAAAAATAATTAAAATTGCCCGAGAAATTTCACAAAAACATAAGCTTTGTCAAAATCCATACCAACCATCATGATTTTTCCGAAAAAAGTTAAAAAAGTTTAAAACAAAAGCAATCCCCACATATTTGGTATCTAGGTGTTCGAAATTTAATTTCCAGTTCATTACCGAAGACCTTTTTCAAAAATAATTAAAATTGCCCGAGAAATTTCACAAAAACATAAGCTTTGTCAAAATCCATACCAACCATCATGATTTTTCCTAAAAAAATTAAAAAAGTTTAAAACAAAAGCAATCCCCACATATTTGGTATCTACGTGTTATAAATTTAATTTCCAGTTCATTTCCGAAGACCTTTTTCAAAAATAATTAAAATTGCGCGAGAAATTTCACAAAAACATAAGCTTTGTCAAAATTCATACCAACCATCATGATTTTTCCGAAAAAAATTAAAAAAGTTTAAAACAAAAGCAATCCCTACATATTTGGTATCTACGTGTTCGAAATTTAATTTCCAGTTCATTACCGAAGACCCTTTTCAAAAATAGTTAAAATTTCCCGAGAAATTTCACAAAAACATAAGCTTTGTCAAAATCCATACCAACCATCTGATTTTTCCGAAAAAAATTAAAAAAGTTTAAAACAAAAGCAATCCCCACATATTTGGTATCTACGTATTCGAAATTTAATTTCCAGTTCATTACCGAAGACCTTTTTCAAAAATAATTAAAATTGCCCGAGAAATTTCACAAAAACATAAGCTTTGTCAAAATTCATACCAACCATCTTGATTTTTCCGAAAAAAATTAAAAAAGTTTAAAACAAAAGCAATCCCCACATATTTGGTATCTACGTGTTCGAAATTTAATTTCCAGTTCATTACCGAAGACCTTTTTCAAAAATAATTAAAATTGCCCGAGAAATTTCACAAAAACATAAGCTTTGTCAAAATCCATACCAACCATCATGATTTTTCCGAAAAAAATTAAAAAAGTTTAAAACAAAAGCAATCCCCACATATTTGGTATCTACGTGTTCGAAATTTAATTTCCAGTTCATTTCCGAAGACCTTTTTCAAAAATAATTAAAATTGTCCGAGAAATTTCACAAAAACATAAGCTTTGTCAAAATTCATACCAACCATCTTGATTTTTCCGAAAAAAATTAAAAAAGTTTAAAACAAAAGCAATCCCCACATATTTGGTATCTACGTGTTCGAAATTTAATTTCCAGTTCATTACCGAAGACCTTTTTCAAAAATAATTAAAATTGCCCGAGAAATTTCACAAAAACATAAGCTTTGTCAAAATCCATACCAACCATCATGATTTTTCCGAAAAAAATTAAAAAAGTCTAGAACAAAAGCAATCCCCACATATTTGGTATCTACGTGTTCGAAATTTAATTTCCAGTTCTTTACCGAAGACCTTTTTCAAAAATAATTAAAATTGCCCGAGAAATTTCACAAAAACATAAGCTTTGTTAAAATCCATACCAACCATCATGATTTTTCCGAAAAAAATTAAAAAAGTTTAAAACAAAAGCAATCCCCACATATTTAGTATCTACGTGTTCGAAATTTAATTTCCAGTTCATTTCCGAAGACCTTTTTCAAAAATAATTAAAATTGCCCGAGAAATTTCACAAAAACATAAGCTTTGTCAAAATCCATACCAACCATCATGATTTTTCCGAAAAAAATTAAAAAAGTTTAAAACAAAAGCAATCCCCACATATTTGGTATCTAGGTGTTCGAAATTTAATTTCCAGTTCATTACCGAAGACCTTTTTCAAAAATAATTAAAATTGTCCGAGAAATTTCACAAAAACATAAGCTTTGTCAAAATCCATACCAACCATCTTGATTTTCCCGAAAAAAATTAAAAAAGTTTAAAACAAAAGCAATCCCCACATATTTGGTATCTACGTGTTCGAAATTAAATTTCCAGTTCATTACCGAAGACCTTTTTCCAAAATAATTAAAATTGCCCAAGAAATTTCACAAAAACATAAACTTTGTCAAAATCCATACCAACCATCATGATTTTTCCGAAAAAAATTAAAAAAGTTTAAAACAAAAGCAATCCCCACATATTTGGTATCTACGTGTTCGAAATTTAATTTCCAGTTCATTTCCGAAGACTTTTTTCAAAAATAATTAAAATTGTCCGAGAAATTTCACAAAAACATAAGCTTTGTCAAAATCCATACCAACCATCATGATTTTTCCGAAAAAAATTAAAAAAGTCTAAAACAAAAGCAATCTCCACATATTTGGTATCTACGTGTTCGAAATTTAATTTCCAGTTCTTTACCGAAGACCTTTTTCAAAAATAATTAAAATTGCCCGAGAAATTTCACAAAAACATAAACTTTTTCAAAATCCATATCAACCATAATGATTTTTCCGAAAAAAATTAAAAAAGTTTAAAACAAAAGCAATCCCCATATATTTGGTATCTACGTGTTCGAAATTTAATTTCCAGTTCATTTCCAAAGACCTTTTTCAAAAATAATTAAAATTGCCCGAGAAATTTCACAAAAACATAAGCTTTGTCAAAATCCATACCAACCATCATGATTTTTCCGAAAAAAGTTAAAAAAGTTTAAAACAAAAGCAATCCCCACATATTTGGTATCTAGGTGTTCGAAAATTAATTTCCAGTTCATTACCGAAGACCTTTTTCAAAAATAATTAAAATTGTCCGAGAAATTTCACAAAAACATAAATTTTGTCAAAATCCATACCAACTATCATGATTTTTCCGAAAAAAATTAAAAAAGTTTAAAACAAAAGCAATCGCCACATATTTGGTATCTAGGTGTTCGAAATTTAATTTCCAGTTCATTTCCGAAGACCTTTTTCAAAAATAATTAAAATTGTCCGAGAAATTTCACAAAAAACATAAGCTTTGTCAAAATCCATACCAACCATCATGATTTTTCCGAAAAAAATTAAAAAAGTCTAAAACAAAAGCAATCCCCACATATTTGGTATCTAGGTGTTCGAAATTTAATTTCCAGTTCATTACCGAAGACCTTTTTCACAAATAATTAAAATTGCCCGAGAAATTTCACAAAAAGATAAGCTTTGTCAAAATCCATACCAACCATCATGATTTTTCCGAACAAAATTAAAAAAGTTTAAAACAAAAGCAATCCCCACACATTTGGTATATACATGTTCGAAATTTAATTTCCAGTTCATTTCCGAAGACCTTTTTCAAAAATAATTAAAATTGCCCGAGAAATTTCACAAAAACATAAGCTTTGTCAAAATTCATACCAACCATCTTGATTTTTCCGAAAAAAATTAAAAAAGTTTAAAACAAAAGCAATCCCCACATATTTGGTATCTACGTGTTCGAAATTTAATTTCCAGTTCATTACCGAAGACCTTTTTCAAAAATAATTAAAATTGCCCGAGAAATTTCACAAAAACATAAGCTTTGTCAAAATCCATACCAACCATCATGATTTTTCCGAAAAAAATTAAAAAAGTCAAAAACAAAAGCAATCCCCACATATTTGGTATCTACGTGTTCGAAATTTAATTTCCAGTTCTTTACCGAAGACCTTTTTCAAAAATAATTAAAATTGTCCGAGAAATTTCACAAAAACATAAGCTTTGTCAAAATCCATATCAACCATCATGATTTTTCCAAAAAAAATTAAAAAAGTTTAAAACAAAAGCAATCCCCACATATTTAGTATCTACGTGTTCGAAATTTAATTTCCAGTTCATTTCCGAAGACCTTTTTCAAAAATAATTAAAATTGCCCGAGAAATTTCACAAAAACATAAACTTTGTCAAAATCCATACCAACCATCATGATTTTTCCGAAAAAAATTAAAAAAGTTTAAAACAATAGCAATCCCCACATATTTGGTATCTAGGTGTTCGAAATTTAATTTCCAGTTCTTTACCGAAGACCTTTTTCAAAAATAATTAAAATTGTCCGAGAAATTTCACAAAAACATAAGCTTTTTCAAAATCCATACCAACCATCATGCTTTTTCCGAAAAAAATTAAAAAAGTTTAAAACAAAAGCAATCCCCACATATTTGGTATCTTCGTGTTCGAAATTTAATTTCCAGTTCATTACCGAAGACCTTTTTCAAAAATGATTAAAATTGCCCGAGAAATTTTACAAAAACATAAACTTTGTCAAAATCCATACCAACCATCATGATTTTTCCGAAAAAAATTAAAAAAGTTTAAAACAATAGCAATCCCCACATATTTGGTATCTAGGTGTTCGAAATTTAATTTCCAGTTCTTTACCGAAGACCTTTTTCAAAAATAATTAAAATTGTCCGAGAAATTTCACAAAAACATAAGCTTTTTCAAAATCCATACCAACCATCTTGATTTTCCCGAAAAAAATTAAAAAAGTTTAAAACAAAAGCAATCCCAACACATTTGGTATCTACGTGTTCGAAATTTAATTTCCAGTTCATTTCCGAAGACCGTTTTCAAAAATAATTAAAATTGCCCGAGAAATTACACAAAAACATAAGCTTTGTCAAAATCCATACCAACCATCATGATTTTTCCGAAAAAAATTAAAAAAGTTTAAAACAAAAGCAATCCCCACATATTTGGTATCTAGGTGTTCGAAATTTAATTTCCAGTTCATTACCAAAGACCTTTTTCGAAAATAATTAAAATTGCCCGAGAAATTTCACAAAAACATAAGCTTTGTCAAAATCCATACCAACCATCATGATTTTTCCGAAAAAAATTAAAAAAGTTTAAAACAAAAGCAATCCCCACACATTTGGTATCTACATGTTCGAAATTTAATTTCCAGTTCATTTCCGAAGACCTTTTTCAAAAATAATTAAAATTGCCCGAGAAATTTCACAAAAACATAAGCTTTGTCAAAATCCATACCAACCATCATGATTTTTCCGAAAAAAATTAAAAAAGTTTAAAACAAAAGCAATCCCCACATATTTGGTATCTACGTGTTCGAAATTTAATTTCCAGTTCATTACCGAAGACCTTTTTCAAAAATAATTAAAATTGCCCGAGAAATTTCACAAAAACATAAGCTTTGTCAAAATCCATACCAACCATCATGATTTTTCCGAAAAAAATTTAAAAAGTTTAAAACAAAAGCAATCCCCACACATTTGGTATCTACGTGGTCGAAATTTAATTTCCAGTTCATTTCCGAAGACCTTTTTCAAAAATAATTAAAATTGCCTGAGAAAATTCACAAAAACATAAGCTTTGTCAAAATCCATACTAACCATCATGATTTTTCCGAAAAAAATTAAAAAAGTTTAAAACAAAAGCAATCCCCACATATTTGGTATCTAGGTGTTCGAAATTTAATTTCCAGTTCATTTTCGAAGACCTTTTTCAAAAATAATTAAAATTGTCCGAGAAATTTCACAAAAACATAAGCGTTGTCAAAATCCATACCAACCATCATGATTTTTCCGAAAAAAATTAAAAAAGTCTAAAACAAAAGCAATCCCCACATATTTGGTATCTACGTGTTCAAAATTTAATTTCCAGTTCTTTACCGAAGACCTTTTTCAAAAATAATTAAAATTGCCCGAGAAATTTCACAAAAACATAAGCTTTGTTAAAATCCATACCAACCATCATGATTTTTCCGAAAAAAATTAAAAAAGTTTAAAACAAAAGCAATCCCCACATATTTAGTATCTACGGTTTCGAAATTTAATTTCCAGTTCATTTCCGAAGACCTTTTTCAAAAATAATTAAAATTGCCCGAGAAATTTCACAAAAACATAAGCTTTGTCAAAATCCATACCAACCATCATGATTTTTCCGAAAAAAATTAAAAAAGTTTAAAACAAAAGCAATCCCCACATATTTGGTATCTAGGTGTTCGAAATTTAATTTCCAGTTCATTACCGAAGAACTTTTTCAAAAATAATTAAAATTGCCCGAGAAATTTCACAAAAACATAAGCTTTGTCAAAATCCATACCAACCATCTTGATTTTCCCGAAAAAGATTAAAAAAGTTTAAAACGAAAGCAATCCCCACATATTTGGTATCTACGTGTTCGAAATTTAATTTCCAGTTCTTTACCGAAGACCTTTTTCAAAAATAATTAAAATTGCCCGAGAAATTTCACAAAAATATAAACTTTGTCAAAATCCATACCAACCATCATGATTTTTCCGAAAAAAATTAAAAAAGTTTAAAACAAAAGCAATCTCCACACATTTGGTATCTACGTGTTCGAAATTTAATTTCCAGTTCATTTCCGAAGACCTTTTTGAAAAATAATTAAAATTGCCCGAGAAATTTCACAAAAACATACGCTTTGTCAAAATCCATACCAACCATCATGATTTTTCCGAAAAAAATTAAAAAAGTTCAAAACAGAAGCAATCCCCACATATTTGGTATCTAGGTGTTCGAAATATAATTTCCAGTTCTTTACCGAAGACCTTTTTCAAAAATAATTAAAATTGCCCGAAAAATTTCACAAAGACATAAGCTTTGTCAAAATCCATACCAACTATCATGATTTTTCCGAAAAAAATTAAAAAAGTTTAAAACAAAAGCAATCCCCACATATTTGGTATCTAGGTGTTCGAAATTTAATTTCCAGTTCATTTCCGAAGACCTTTTTTAAAAATAATTAAAATTGTCCGAGAAATTTCACAAAAACATAAGCTTTGTCAAAATCCATACCAACCATCATCATTTTTCCGAAAAAAATTAAAAAAGCCTAAAACAAAAGCAATCCCCACATATTTGGTATCTACGTGTTGGAAATTTAATTTCCAGTTCTTTACCGAAGACCTTTTTCAAAAATAATTAAAATTGCCCGAGAAATTTCACAAAAACATAAGCTTTGTCAAAATCCATACCAACCATCATGATTTTTCCGAAAAAAATTAAAAAAGTTTAAAACAAAAGCAATCCCCACATATTTAGTATCTACGTGTTCGAAATTTAATTTCCTGTTCATTTCCGAAGACCTTTTTCAAAAATAATTAAAATTGCCCGAGAAATTTCACAAAAACATAAGCTTTGTCAAAATCCATACCAACCATCATGATTTTTCCGAACAAAATTAAAAAAGTTTAAAACAAAAGCAATCCCCACATATTTGGTATCTAGGTGTTCGAAATTTAATTTCCAGTTCATTACCGAAGACCTTTTTCAAAAATAATTAAAATTGTCCGAGAAAATTCACAAAAACATAAGCTTTGTCAAAATCCATACCAACCATCTTGATTTTCCCGAAAAAAATTAAAAAAGTTTAAAACAAAAGCAATCCCCACATATTTGGTATCTACGTGTTCGAAATTTAATTTCCAGTTCATTTCCGAAGACCTTTTTCAAAAATAATTAAAATTGTCCTAGAAATTTCACAAAAATATAAGCTTTGTCAAAATCCATACCAACCATCATGATTTTTCCGAAAAAAATCAAAAAAGTTTAAAACAAAAGCAATCCCCACTAGGGTTTCTGGACTCGACTCGACTCGACTCGGACTCGTCGAGTATTTGGGTAGTTACGCGGACTCGGGACTCGACTCTAATACTCGACGAGTCCCGAGTCCAAATTTTTAAAATTGAAAAAAAAAAAAGGTCAATCGATTTATTAAATTTCATTGTCGCTTACGCCTACCTCCAGCATAATTAATTCAGAAGAATTTTTTAAAAATTTTATTTTTGTTTTGTAAATTATTTTTAATTGTTAATTTTAAAAAAAACATAACAAAAATAAACAAAATCTCATACCTCCCCTAACACATTAGTATACCTCACCAAGGTAGAAACCCAGGCCTATATTAATATTCATTCTACAATGTTGGTTTAGCGAGAAATTTCTTTGTACGAATTCGCAGAACAATGGCACTTTTATTTTTCAACGTAAAAAAAAAACGATCAGAAGACTGTAAAACTCAATAATGAATGAAATTAAAAATCAAAACACATTAGTATACCTCACCAAGGGAAAAACCCTTGGTGAGGTATACTAATGTGTTTTGATTTTGAAATGAAAGAACGTTTTCAATTAGTGGCAACTTCTGCACTAAAATCAGATCAAGACTTGCTGACAAATCTCTCAATTCATTAGTTTTTTGAAATATTTCTACGTTAAACCAAAAAATGAAAAAAGTAATTAAAAACCATTATATAGTTTGAAAGCTTATTAAGTTTTGAAAATAAATTAATTAATTGATAAATTTGAGTACATTTCTTTTTAACATATAATATTATTTTATCAGATTCTTGTAATATTTTTTGTTAAAGACACCGGACTCGGACTCGACTCGGACTCGACGAGTTTTTTTAATTTTGGACTCGGACTCGTCGAGTCTTATAAACCCGAGTTTTCAGAAACCCTAATCCCCACACATTTGGTATCTACGTGTTCGAAATTTAATTTCCAGTTCTTTACCGAAGACCTTTTTCAAAAATAATTAAAATTGTCCGAGAAATTTCACAAAAACATAAGCTTTGTCAAAATCCATACCAACCATCTTGATTTTCCTGAAAAAAAATAAAAAAGTTTAAAACAAAAGCAATCCCCACATATTTGGTTTCTACGTGTTCGAAATTTAATTTCCAGTTCATTACCGAAGACCTTTTTCCAAAATAATTAAAATTGCCCAAGAAATTTTACTAAAATATAAACTTTGTCAAAATCCATACCAACCATCATGATTTTTCCGAAAAAAATTAAAAAAGTTTAAAACAAAAGCAATCCCCACACATTTGGTATCTACGTGTTCGAAATTTAATTTCCAGTTCATTTCCGAAGACCTTTTTCAAAAATAATTAAAATTGCCCGAGAAATTTTACAAAAACATAAGCTTTGTCAAAATCCATACCAACCATCATGATTTTTCCGAAAAAAATTAAAAAAGTTTAAAACAAAAGCAATCCCCACATATTTGGTATCTACGTGTTCGAAATATAATTTCCAGTTCATTACCGAAGACCTTTTTCAAAAATAATTAAAATTGCCCGAGAAATTTCACAAAAACATAAGCTTTGTCAAAATCCATACCAACCATCATGATTTTTCCGAAAAAAATTAAAAAAGTTTAAAACAAAAGCAATCCCCAAATATTTGGTATCTAGGTCTTCGAAATTTAATTTCCAGTTCATTTTCAAAGACCTTTTTCAAAAATAATTAAAATTGCCGGAGAAATTTCACAAAAACATAAGCTTTGTCAAAATCCATACCAACTAGCATGATTTTTCCGAAAAAAATTAAAAAAGTTTAAAACAAAAGCAATCCCCACATATTTGGTATCTACGTGTTCGAAATTATATTTCCAGTTCATTACCGGAATCTCATTAAATTGCAATATTCAAAATTGCCCGAGAAATCGGAAAATATTGGAATTTAATGAGATTCCGAAAAATATTCAAAATTGCCCGAGAAATCGGGAAAATATTGGAATTTACAGAGATTCAATACAAAACATCAGAATTTGTAGCAAACAAATGAAAACCCTTAAAACTGAAATCAATCCCCACATATTTGGTATTTACGTGTGGGGAATTTAATTTCTAGCGAATTTCCGAACACCTTTTCGGAAAATATTCAAAATTGCCCGAGAAATCGGGAAAATATTGGAATTCAATGAGATTCAATACAAAACATCAGAATTTGTAGCAAAAAAATGAAAACCCTTAAAAGTGAAAGCAATCCCCACATATTTGCTTTTCCGTGTAGGGAATTTAATTGCTAGCGAATTTCTGAAGACCTTTTCGAAAAATATTCAAAATTACCCGAGAAATCGGGAAAATATTGGAGTTTAATGAGATTCAATACAAAACATCAGAATTTGTAACAAAAAAATGAAAACCCTTAAAACTGAAAGCAATCGCCACATATTTGGTATTTCCGTGTAGGGAATTTAATTTCTAGCGAATTTCCGAAGACCTTTTCGAAAAATATTGAAAATTGCATGAAAAATCGGGAAAATATTGGAATTTAATTAGATTCAATACAAAATATCAGAATTTGTAGCAATTTGTACAAAAAAAATGAAAACCCTTAAAACTAAAATCAATCTCCACATATTTGGTATTTCCGTGTAGGGAATTTAATTTATAGCGAATTTCCGAATACCTTTTCGAAAAATATTCAAAATTGCCCGAGAAATCGGGAAAATATTGGAATTTAATGAGATTCAATACAAAACATCAGAATTTGTAGCAAAAAAATGAAAACCCTTAAAAATGAAAGCAATCGCCACATATTTGGTATTTCCGTGTAGGGAATTTAATTTCTAGCGAATTTCCGAAGACCTTTTCGAAAAATATTCAAAATTGCCCGAGAAATCGGGAAAATATTGGAAGTTAATGAGATTCAATACAAAACATCAGAATTTGTAGCAAAAAAATGAAAACCCTTCAAACTAAAATCAATCCCCACATATTTGGTATTTCCGTGTAGGGAATTTAATTTCTAGCGAATTTCCGAAGACCTTTTCGAAAAATATTCAAAATTGCCCGAGAAATCGGGAAAATATTGGAATTCAATGAGATTCAATATAAAACATCAGAATTTGTAGCAAAAAAATGAAAACCCTTAAAACTGAAATCAATCCCCACATATTTGGTATTTCCGTGTAGGGAATTTAATTTCTAGCAAATTTCCGAAGACCTTTTTGAAAAATATTCAAAATTACCCGAGAAATCGGAAAATATTGGAATTCAATGAGATTCAATACAAAACATCAGAATTTGTAGCAAAAAAATGAAAACCCTTAAAAGTGAAAGCAATCCCCACATATTTGGTATTTCCGTGTAGGGAATTTAATTTCTAGCGAATTTCCGAAGACCTTTTCGAAAAATATTCAAAATTGCCCGAGAACTCGGGAAAATATTGGAATTCAATGAGATTCAATACAAAACATCAGAATTTGTAGCAAAAAAATGAAAACCCTTAAAAGTGAAAGCAATCCCCACATATTTGGTATTTCCGTGTAGGGAATTTAATTTCTAGCGAATTTCCGAAGACCTTTTCGAAAAATATTCAAAATTGCCCGAGAAATCGGGAAAATATTGGAATTCAATGAGATTCAATACAAAACATCAGAATTTGTAGCAAAAAAATGAAAACCCTTAAAAGTGAAAGCAATCCCCACATATTTAGTATTTCCATGTAGGGAATTTAATTTCTAGCGAATTTCCGAAGACCTTTTCGAAAAATATTCAAAATTGCCCGAGAAATCGGGAAACTATTGGAATTCAATGAGATTCAATATAAAACATCAGAATTTGTAGCAAAAAAATGAAAACCCTTAAAACTGAAATCAATCCCCACATATTTGGTATTTCCGTGTAGGGAATTTAATTTCTAGCAAATTTCCGAAGACCTTTTCGAAAAATATTCAAAATTGCCCGAGAAATCGGAAAATATTGGAATTCAATGAGATTCAATACAAAACATCAGAATTTGTAGCAAAAAAATGAAAACCCTTAAAACTGAAATCAATCCCCACATATTTGGTATTTCCGTGTAGGGAATTTAATTTCTAGCGAATTTCCGAAGACCTTTTCGAAAAATATTCAAAATTGCCCGAGAAATCGGAAAATATTGGAATACTATGAGATTCAATACAAAACATCAGAATTTGTAGCAACAAAATGAAAACCCTTAAAAGTGAAAGCAATCCCCACATATTTGGTATTTCCGTGTAGGGAATTTAATTTCTAGCGAATTTCCGAAGACCTTTTCGAAAAATATTCAAAATTGCCCGAGAAATCGGGAAATTATTGGAATTTAATGAGATTCAATACAAAACATCAGAATTTGTAGCAAAAAAATGAAAACCCTTAAAAGTGAAAGCAATCCCCACATATTTGGTATTTCCGTGTAGGGAATTTAATTTCTAGCGAATTTCCGCAAACCTTTTCGAAAAATATTCAAAATTGCCCGAGAAATCGGGAAAATATTGGAATTTAATGAGATTCAATACAAAACATCAGAATTTGTAGCAAAAAAATGAAAACCCTTAAAACTAAAATCAATCCCCACATATTTGGTATTTCCGTGTAGGGAATTTAATTTCTAGCGAATTTCCAAAGACCTTTTCGAAAAATATTCAAAATTGCCCGAGAAATCGGGAAAATATTGGAATTCAATGAGATTCAATACAAAACATCAGAATTTGTAGCAAAAAAATGAAAACTCTTAAAAGTGAAAGCAATTCCCATATATTTGGTATTTCCGTGTAGGGAATTTAATTTCTAGCGAATTTCCGAAGACCTTTTCGAAAAATATTCAAAATTGCCCGAGAAATCGGGAAAATATTGGAATTCAATGAGATTCAATACAAAACATCAGAATTTGTAGCAAAAAAATGAAAACCCTTAAAAGTGAAAGCAATCCCCACATATTTGGTATTTCCGTGTAGGGAATTTAATTTCTAGCGAATTTCCGAAGACCTTTTCGAAAAATATTCAAAATTGCCCGAGAAATTGGGAAAATATTGGAATTTAATGAGATTCAATACAAAACATCAGAATTTGTAGCAAAAAAATGAAAACCCTTAAAACTAAAATCAATCCCCACATATTTGGTATTTCCGTGTAGGGAATTTAATTTCTAGCGAATTTCCGAACACCTTTTCGGAAAATATTCAAAATTGCCCGAGAAATCGGAAAATATTGGAATTCTATGAGATTCAATACAAAACATCAGAATTTGTAGCAAAAAAATGAAAACCCTTAAAAGTGAAAGCAATCCCCACATATTTGGTATTTCCGTGTAGGGAATTTAATTTCTAGCGAATTTCCGAAGACCTTTTCGGAAAATATTCAAAATTGCCCGAGAAATCGGAAAATATTGGAATTCTATGAGATTCAATACAAAACATCAGAATTTGTAGCAAAAAAATGAAAACCCTTAAAAGTGAAAGCAATCCCCACATATTTGGTATTTCCGTGTAGGGAATTTAATTTCTAGCGAATTTCCGAAGACCTTTTCGAAAAATATTCAAAATTGCCCGAGAAATCGGGAAAATATTGGAATTCAATGAGATTCAATACAAAACATCAGAATTTGTAGCAAAAAAATGAAAACCCTTAAAAGTGAAAGCAATCCCCACATATTTGGTATTTCCGTGTAGGGAATTTAATTTCTAGCGAATTTCCGAAGACATTTTCGAAAAATATTCAAAATTGCCCGAGAAATTGGGAAAATATTGGAATTTAATGAGATTCAATACAAAACATCAGAATTTGTAGCAAAAAAATGAAAACCCTTAAAACTAAAATCAATCCCCACATATTTGGTATTTCCGTGTAGGGAATTTAATTTCTAGCGAATTTCCGAACACCTTTTCGGAAAATATTCAAAATTGCCCGAGAAATCGGAAAATATTGGAATTCTATGAGATTCAATACAAAACATCAGAATTTGTAGCAAAAAAATGAAAACCCTTAAAAGTGAAAGCAATCCCCACATATTTGGTATTTCCGTGTAGGGAATTTAATTTCTAGCGAATTTCCGAACACCTTTTCGGAAAATATTCAAAATTGCCCGAGAAATCGGAAAATATTGGAATTCTATGAGATTCAATACAAAACATCAGAATTTGTAGCAAAAAAATGAAAACCCTTAAAAGTGAAAGCAATCCCCACATATTTGGTATTTCCGTGTAGGGAATTTAATTTCTAGCGAATTTCCGAAGACCTTTTCGAAAAATATTCAAAATTGCCCGAGAAAAATATTGGAATTTAATGAGATTCAATACAAAACATCAGAATTTGTAGCAATCGGGAAAATATTGGAATTTAATGAGATTCAATACAAAACATCAGAATTTGTAGCAAAAAAATGAAAACTCTTAAAAGTGAAAGCAATTCCCATATATTTGGTATTTCCGTGTAGGGAATTTAATTTCTAGCGAATTTCCGAAGACCTTTTCGAAAAATATTCAAAATTGCCCGAGAAATTGGGAAAATATTGGAATTTAATGAGATTCAATACAAAACATCAGAATTTGTAGCAAAAAAATGAAAACCCTTAAAACTAAAATCAATCCCCACATATTTGGTATTTCCGTGTAGGGAATTTAATTTCTAGCGAATTTCCGAACACCTTTTCGGAAAATATTCAAAATTGCCCGAGAAATCGGAAAATATTGGAATTCTATGAGATTCAATACAAAACATCAGAATTTGTAGCAAAAAAATGAAAACCCTTAAAAGTGAAAGCAATCCCCACATATTTGGTATTTCCGTGTAGGGAATTTAATTTCTAGCGAATTTCCGAACACCTTTTCGGAAAATATTCAAAATTGCCCGAGAAATCGGGAAAATATTGGAATTCAATGAGATTCAATACAAAACATCAGAATTTGTAGCAAAAAAATGAAAACTCTTAAAAGTGAAAGCAATTCCCATATATTTGGTATTTCCGTGTAGGGAATTTAATTTCTAGCGAATTTCCGAAGACCTTTTCGAAAAATATTCAAAATTGCCCGAGAAATCGGGAAAATATTGGAATTCAATGAGATTCAATACAAAACATCAGAATTTGTAGCAAAAAAATGAAAACCCTTAAAAGTGAAAGCAATCCCCACATATTTGGTATTTCCGTGTAGGGAATTTAATTTCTAGCGAATTTCCGAAGACCTTTTCGAAAAATATTCAAAATTGCCCGAGAAATTGGGAAAATATTGGAATTTAATGAGATTCAATACAAAACATCAGAATTTGTAGCAAAAAAATGAAAACCCTTAAAACTAAAATCAATCCCCACATATTTGGTATTTCCGTGTAGGGAATTTAATTTCTAGCGAATTTCCGAACACCTTTTCGGAAAATATTCAAAATTGCCCGAGAAATCGGAAAATATTGGAATTCTATGAGATTCAATACAAAACATCAGAATTTGTAGCAAAAAAATGAAAACCCTTAAAAGTGAAAGCAATCCCCACATATTTGGTATTTCCGTGTAGGGAATTTAATTTCTAGCGAATTTCCGAAGACCTTTTCGGAAAATATTCAAAATTGCCCGAGAAATCGGAAAATATTGGAATTCTATGAGATTCAATACAAAACATCAGAATTTGTAGCAAAAAAATGAAAACCCTTAAAAGTGAAAGCAATCCCCACATATTTGGTATTTCCGTGTAGGGAATTTAATTTCTAGCGAATTTCCGAAGACCTTTTCGAAAAATATTCAAAATTGCCCGAGAAATCGGGAAAATATTGGAATTTAATGAGATTCAATACAAAACATCAGAATTTGTAGCAAAAAAATGAAAACCCTTAAAACTGAAAGCAATCGCCACATATTTGGTATTTCCGTGTAGGGAATTTAATTTCTAGCGAATTTCCGAAGACCTTTTCGAAAAATATTCAAAATTGCCCGAGAAATTGGGAAAATATTGGAATTTAATGAGATTCAATACAAAACATCAGAATTTGTAGCAAAAAAATGAAAACCCTTAAAACTAAAATCAATCCCCACATATTTGGTATTTCCGTGTAGGGAATTTAATTTCTAGCGAATTTCCGAACACCTTTTCGGAAAATATTCAAAATTGCCCGAGAAATCGGAAAATATTGGAATTCTATGAGATTCAATACAAAACATCAGAATTTGTAGCAAAAAAATGAAAACCCTTAAAAGTGAAAGCAATCCCCACATATTTGGTATTTCCGTGTAGGGAATTTAATTTCTAGCGAATTTCCGAAGACCTTTTCGGAAAATATTCAAAATTGCCCGAGAAATCGGGAAAATATTGGAATTTAATGAGATTCAATACAAAACATCAGAATTTGTAGCAAAAAAATGAAAACCCTTAAAAGTGAAAGCAATCCCCACATATTTGGTATTTCCGTGTAGGGAATTTAATTTCTAGCGAATTTCCGAAGACCTTTTCGAAAAATATTCAAAATTGCCCGAGAAATCGGGAAAATATTGTAATTCAATAAGATTCAATACAAAACATCAGAATTTGTAGCAAAAAAATGACAACCCTTAAAAGTGAAAGCAATCCCCACATATTTGGTATTTCCGTGTAGGGAATTTAATTTCTAGCGAATTTCCGAAGACCTTTTCGAAAAATATTCAAAATTGCCCGAGAAATCGGGAAAATATTGGAATTCAATGAGATTCAATACAAAACATCAGAATTTGTAGCAAAAAAATTAAAACCCTTAAAATTGAAAGCAATCCCCACATATTTGGTATTTCCGTGTAGGGAATTTAATTTCTACCAAATTTCCGAAGACCTTTTCGAAAAATATTCAAAATTGCCCGAGAAATCGGAAAATATTGGAATTCAATGAGATTCAATACAAAACATCAGAATTTGTAGCAAAAAAATGAAAACCCTTAAAAGTGAAAGCAATCCCCACATATTTGGTATTTCCGTGTAGGGAATTTAATTTCTAGCGAATTTCCGAAGACCTTTTCGAAAAATATTCAAAATTGCCCGAGAAATCGGGAAAATATTGGAATTCAATGAGATTCAATACAAAACATCAGAATTTGTAGCAAAAAAATGAAAACCCTTAAAAGTGAAAGCAATCCCCACATATTTGGTATTTCCGTGTAGGGAATTTAATTTCTAGCGAATTTCCGAAGACCTTTTCGAAAAATATTCAAAATTGCCCGAGAAATCGGGAAACTATTGGAATTCAATGAGATTCAATATAAAACATCAGAATTTGTAGCAAAAAAATGAAAACCCTTAAAACTGAAATCAATCCCCACATATTTGGTATTTCCGTGTAGGGAATTTAATTTCTAGCAAATTTCCGAAGATCTTTTCGAAAAATATTCAAAATTGCCCGAGAATTCGGAAAATATTGGAATTCAATGAGATTCAATACAAAACATCAGAATTTGTAGCAAGAAAATGAAAACCCTTAAAACTGAAATCAATCCCCACATATTTGGTATTTCCGTGTAGGGAATTTAATTTCTAGCGAATTTCCGAAGACCTTTTCGAAAAATATTCAAAATTGCACGAGAAATCGGAAAATATTGGAATTCTATGAGATTCAATACAAAACATCAGAATTTGTAGCAACAATATGAAAATCCTTAAAAGTGAAAGCAATCCCCACATATTTGGTATTTCCGTGTAGGGAATTTAATTTCTAGCGAATTTCCGAAGACCTTTTCGAAAAATATTCAAAATTGCCCGAGAAATCGGGAAAATATTGGAATTTAATGAGATTCAATACAAAACATCAGAATTTGTAGCAAAAAAATGAAAACCCTTAAAACTAAAATCAATCCCCACATATTTGGTATTTCCGTGTAGGGAATTTAATTTCTAGCGAATTTCCGAAGACCTTTTCGAAAAATATTCAAAATTGCCCGAGAAATCGGGAAAATATTGGAATTCAATGAGATTCAATACAAAACATCAGAATTTGTAGCAAAAAAATGAAAACGCTTAAGAGTGATAGCAATTCCCATATATTTGGTATTTCCGTGTAGGGAATTTAATTTCTAGCGAATTTCCGAAGACCTTTTCGAAAAATATTCAAAATTGCCCGAGAAATCGGGAAAATATTGGAATTCAATGAGATTCAATACAAAACATCAGAATTTGTAGCAAAAAAATGAAAACCCTTAAAAGTGAAAGCAATCCTCACATATTTGGTATTTCCGTGTAGGGAATTTAATTTCTAGCGAATTTCCGAAGACCTTTTCGAAAAATATTCAAAATTGCCCGAGAAATCGGGAAAATATTGGAATTTATTGAGATTCAATACAAAACATGAGAATTTGTAGCAAAAAAATGAAAACCCTTAAAACTGAAATCAACCCCACACATATTTTGTATTTCCGTGTAGGGAATTTAATTTCTAGCGAATTTCCGAACACCTTTTCGAAAAATATTCAAAATTGCCCGAGAAATCGGGAAAATATTGGAATTTAATTAGATTCAATACAAAACATCAGAATTTGTAGCAAAAAAATGAAAACCCTTAAAACTAAAATCAATCCCCACATATTTGGTATTTCCGTGTAGGGAATTTAATTTCTAGCGAATTTCCGAAGAACTTTTCGAAAAATATTCAAAATTGCCCGAGAAATCGGGAAAATATTGGAATTCAATGAGATTCAATACAAAACATCAGAATTTGTAGCAAAAAAATGAAAACGCTTAAAAGTGAAAGCAATTCCCATATATTTGGTATTTCCGTGTAGGGAATTTAATTTCTAGCGAATTTCCGAAGACCTTTTCGAAAAAATTCAAAATTGCCCGAGAAATCGGGAAAATATTGGAATTCAATGAGATTCAATACAAAACATCAGAATTTGTACCAAAAAATGAAAACCCTTAAAAGTGAAAGCAATCGCCACATATTTGGTATTTCCGTGTAAGGAATTTAATTTCTAGCGAATTTCCGAAGACCTTTTCGAAAAATATTCAAAATTGCCCGAGAAATCGGGAAAATATTGGAATTTAATGAGATTCAATACAAAACATCAGGATTTGTAGCAAAAAATGAAAACCCTTAAAACTAAAATCAATCCCCACATATTTGGTATTTCCGTGTAGGGAATTTAATTTCTTGCGAATTTCCGAAGACCTTTTCGAAAAATATTCAAAATCTCTGTTTAGATCCTAAAGAATTAAATCAAAATATAAAAAAACACCCATACTTAATTCCAAATTTAGAAGAAGTTATGTCGAAGATTAATAATGCAACATTTTTCACAGTACTTGACAACAAGCAAGGGTTTCATCAAATTGAACTTGATAACGAATCATCAAAAATCTGCTCTTTCAATACACCCTTCGGAATTTACGAATACAAAAGATTTCCTTTTGGTATTAAAACCGTTTCAGAAGTTTTTCAAATGTACAATTACAAAAGTTTTGGTGATATACAAAATGTAACAATTTACATTGATGATATACTAATTTCTGGCCAAACTGTTGAAGAGTATGATATAGCATTGAATCAAGTATTAAACCGTGCAAGAGAATTAAATATAAAATTCAATAAAGAAAAAATACAATATAGATCAAATACAGTGAGATATCTGGGACATACTTTGGGACAAAATGGCATAAAACCAGATGAAAACAGAATAGAAGCAATAACACATTTAAGAAATCCCAAAGACAAAAAAGACCTACAAAAATTTTTAGGAATAATAAACTATGTCAGAAATTTCATACCAAATTTATCAGAAATCACCGCACCTCTGAGAAATTTACTAAAAAAAGATACATTATTCGAATGGTCACATGCTCAGTCAAATGCTGTCGAAATTATTAAGAAGCAAATCTGCAACAGTCCAATATTAAAATCTTTCGACACAAAAAAATTAGCAGTCATACAGTGTGACGCTTCACAATACGGACTGGGCGCATGTCTACTACAAGAAAATTTCCCTATTGCTTATGCTTCAAGAAGCCTATCGGAAACTGAAACCCGATATTCTCAAATCGAGAAAGAATTTTTAGCAATCTTATTTGCTTGCAAAAAATTTCACTATTTTCTATATGGACACCCTGTAATTATAAAAAGTGACCACAAACCAATTGAAGCAATAATGAGCAAAGATATACACAAAATACCGTCCTCGAAATTACAAAGAATGCGAATTCGATTGCTTAATTATGATGTTAAAGTAGAATTTTTAAAAGGTAAATATATGCATATTGCTGATTATCTTTCTAGACATTTTCTGGAAGTCGATAATATCGAAGATGAACAAGAATTACAAGAAACGGTGTTAAGCATAAACATAAGTGATGAAAAACAATCAAATTTAATTAAAGAAATACAAAATGATGATACACTAAAAAAAATAATGGAATACTGCCAACAAGGATGGCCAAAAGACAAAAGTAAAGTAGCCGATGAATTAAAATATTACTACAAAATTAAAGATAATATCATTACAGATAATGGTATAATATTTATTGACGAAAAAATTTTAATTCCAAAATCAATGAAAATAGAAATTTTAAATAAACTACATGAATCACACATGGGAATAACCAAAACAAAATTACGAGCAAAGGAATTATACTTTTGGACAAATATGAATAATGACATAGAAAATTTTATTAATACTTGTTATATATGCCAAAAATTTCAAAAATCTAATTACAAAGAACCAATGATTCCACACGAAATTGCCCATTTGCCATTTGAAAAAATCGGATGTGACATTTTTGAATATAAAAATAAAAACTTTTTAATTCTTATAGACTACCACAGCAAATGGATAGAATTTTCATCATTAAAAAATAAAACATCAAGCGAAATTATTTCAGCTTGGATTAAAATTTTTGCTCAATTTGGAATTCCACAAATCGTCATCGCTGACAATGTACCTTTTAATTCATTTGAATGCCGCAAATTCGCAAAATCTTGGGATTTTGAAATCATTACTAGTTCCCCAATTTATCCTTAATCCAATGGACTATCCGAACGTGCAGTCCAAATCATAAAAAATATTTTCAAAAAATCTACAACTGAAGAAGAAATATATATTGCAATGTCGGAATACAGAAATACACCAACAAAAGATATTGATTTATCACCAGCACAACTATTAATGAACAGAAGAGGCAAGACAAGACTACCAATCTCACGAAACTTACTAAAACCTAAACTAAATGATAATGTAATACAAAAATTAAATAACAAATCACTTAAAAATAAAAAATATTATGACAAAACAACAAAACCGAAACAAAATTTTATAGAAAACGAGCAAATTTTCATACAACAGGGAAAAGAATGGAAACCTGGAAAAATTGTGAGACCATATAATACACCTCGCTCATACATAATAACAGACGAACAAGCAAACACATATCGTAGAAATAGTTATCACTTAAAAAAACGCATTAATAACGAAAGCTCAGTAGCCAAAATGAAATCAGGAGACACTTGTAATAATCCATCACGCACTCGTTCTGGTAAAAATTTTTAAAAAAAAAAACATAAATACATGTACTTGCATAAAATCATAAATATATATATAAATATTTAGGTATATAATGTACTTACACATTATAATGTATAAATTTAAAATTAATTAATAAAAAATTTAAAAAAAAAAAAAAAAAAAAAAAAATAATGTTGTAACAAAATGAAATTTATTGTATTCAAAATATATATATATGTAATTGAATGAAAAACAATGATCATAAACAATGATCATGTCAAAGAAGGGAGATGTAGCATACGAGAGAATTATAATTATTATTAGTATAATTATATTGCATTGTAATTAGGGAAATAAAGTTCAGTTGTGTCTTGATACTCAAACAGCTCGTGTTATTATTCCACACCCTTAAAAGTGAAAGCAATCCCCACATATTTGGTATTTCCGTGTAGGGAATTTAATTTCTAGCGAATTTCCGAAGACGTTTTCGAAAAATATTCAAAATTTCCCGAGAAATCGGCAAAATATTGGAATTTAATGAGATTCAATACAAAACATCAGAATTTGTAGCAAAAAAATGAAAACCCTTAAAACTGAAATCAATCCCCACATATTTGGTATTTCCGTGTAGGGAATTTAATTTCTAGCGAATTTCCGAACACCTTTTCGGAAAATATTCAAAATTGCCCGAGAAATCGGGAAAATATTGGAATTCAATGAGATTCAATACAAAACATCAGAATTTGTAGCAAAAAAATGAAAACCCTTAAAAGTGAAAGCAATCCCCACATATTTGGTATTTCCGTGTAGGGAATTTAATTTCTAGCGAATTTCCGAACACCTTTTCGGAAAATATTCAAAATTGCCCGAGAAATCGGGAAAATGTTGGAATTTAATGAGATTTAATACAAAACATCAGAATTTGTAGCAAAAAAATGAAAAGCCTTAAAACTGAAATCAATCCCCACATATTTGGTATTTCCGTGTAGGGAATTTAATTTCTAGCGAATTTCCGAACACCTTTTCGGAAAATATTCAAAATTGCCCGAGAAATCGGGAAAATATTGGAATTTAATGAGATTCAATACAAAACATCAGAATTTGTAGCAAAAAAATGAAAACCCTTAAAAGTGAAAGCAATCCCCACATATTTGGTATTTCCGTGTAGGGAATTTAATTTCTAGCGAATTTCCGAACCTTTTCGGAAAATATTCAAAATTGCCCGAGAAATCGGGAAAATGTTGGAATTTAATGAGATTCAATACAAAACATCAGAATTTGTAGCAAAAAAATGAATAGCCTTAAAACTAAAATCAATCCCCACATATTTGGTATTTCCGTGTAGGGAATTTAATTTCTAGCGAATTTCCGAACACCTTTTCGGAAAATATTCAAAATTGCCCGAGAAATCGGGAAAATATTGGAATTTAATGAGATTCAATACAAAACATCAGAATTTGTAGCAAAAAAATGAAAACCCTTAAAACTAAAATCAATCCCCACATATTTGGTATTTCCGTGTAGGGAATTTTATTTCTAGCGAATTTCCGAAGACCTTTTCGGAAAATATTCAAAATTGCCCGAGAAATCGGGAAAATGTTGGAATTTAATGAGATTCAATACAAAACATCAGAATTTGTAGCAAAAAAATGAAAAGCCTTAAAACTGAAATCCATCCCCACATATTTGGTATTTCCGTGTAGGGACTTTAATTTCTAGCGAATTTCCGAACACCTTTTCGGAAAATATTCAAAATTGCCCGAGAAATCGGGAAAATATTGGAATTTAATGAGATTCAATACAAAACATCAGAATTTTTAGCAAAAAAATGAAAACCCTTAAAAGTGAAAGCAATCCCCACATATTTGGTATTTCCGTGTAGGGAATTTAATTTCTAGCGAATTTCCGAACACCTTTTCGGAAAATATTCAAAATTGCCCGAGAAATCGGGAAAATGTTGGAATTTAATGAGATTCAATACATAACATCAGAATTTGTAGCAAAAAAATGAATAGCCTTAAAACTGAAATCAATCCCCACATATTTGGTATTTCCGTGTAGGGAATTTAATTTCTAGCGAATTTCCGAACACCTTTTCGGAAAATATTCAAAATTGCCCGAGAATTCGGGAAAATATTGGAATTCAATGAGATTCAATACAAAACATCAGAATTTGTAGCAAAAAAATGAAAACCCTTAAAAGTGAAAGCAATCCCCACATATTTGGTATTTCCTTGTAGGGAATTTAATTTCTAGCGCATTTCCCAACACCTTTTCGGAAAATATTCAAAATTGCCCGAGAAATCGGGAAAATATTGGAATTTAATGAGATTCAATACAAAACATCAGAATTTGTAGCAAAAAAATGAAAACCCTTAAAACTGAAATCAATCCCCACATATTTGGTATTTCCGTGTAGGGAATTTAATTTCTAGCGAATTTCCGAACACCTGTTCGGAAAATATTCAAAATTGCCCGAGAAATCGGGAAAATATTGGAATTTAATGAGATTCAATACAAAACATCAGAATTTGTAGCAAAAAAATTAAAACCCTTAAAACTACAATCAATCCCCACATATTTGGTATTTCCGTGTAGGGAATTTAATTTCTAGCGAATTTCCGAAGACCTTTTCGCAAAATATTCAAAATTGCCCGAGAAATCGGGAAAATATTGGAATTTAATGAGATTCAATACAAAACATCAGAATTTGTAGCAAAAAAATGAAAACCTTTAAAACTAAAATCAATCCCCACATATTTGGTATTTCCGTGTAGGGAATTTAATTTCTAGCGAATTTCCGAAGACCTTTTCGAAAAATATTCAAAATTGCCCGCGAAATCGGGAAAATATTGGAATTCAATGAGATTCAATACAAAACATCAGAATTTGTAGCAAAAAAATGAAAACCCTTAAAAGTGAAAGCAATCCCCACATATTTGGTATTTCCGTGTAGGGAATTTAATTTCTAGCGAATTTCCGAACACCTTTTCGGAAAATATTCAAAATTGCCCGAGAAATCGGGAAAATGTTGGAATTTAATGAGATTCAATACAAAACATCAGAATTTGTAGCAAAAAAATGAATAGCCTTAAAACTGAAATCAATCCCCACATATTTGGTATTTTCGTGTAGGGAATTTAATTTCTAGCGAATTTCCGAACACCTTTTCGGAAAATATTCAAAATTGCCCGAGAAATCGGGAAAATATTGGAATTTAATGAGATTCAATACAAAACATCAGAATTTGTAGCAAAAAAATGAAAACCCTTAAAACTAAAATCAATCCCCACATATTTGGTATTTCCGTGTAGGGAATTTTATTTCTAGCGAATTTCCGAAGACCTTTTCGGAAAATATTCAAAATTGCCCGAGAAATCGGGAAAATGTTGGAATTTAATGAGATTCAATACAAAACATCAGAATTTGTAGCAAAAAAATGAAAAGCCTTAAAACTGAAATCCATCCCCACATATTTGGTATTTCCGTGTAGGGACTTTAATTTCTAGCGAATTTCCGAACACCTTTTCGGAAAATATTCAAAATTGCCCGAGAAATCGGGAAAATATTGGAATTTAATGAGATTCAATACAAAACATCAGAATTTGTAGCAAAAAAATGAAAACCCTTAAAAGTGAAAGCAATCCCCACATATTTGGTATTTCCGTGTAGGGAATTTAATTTCTAGCGAATTTCCGAACACCTTTTCGGAAAATATTCAAAATTGCCCGAGAAATCGGGAAAATGTTGGAATTTAATGAGATTCAATACATAACATCAGAATTTGTAGCAAAAAAATGAATAGCCTTAAAACTGAAATCAATCCCCACATATTTGGTATTTCCGTGTAGGGAATTTAATTTCTAGCGAATTTCCGAACACCTTTTCGGAAAATATTCAAAATTGCCCGAGAAATCGGGAAAATATTGGAATTCAATGAGATTCAATACAAAACATCAGAATTTGTAGCAAAAAAATGAAAACCCTTAAAACTAAAATCAATCCCCACAGATTTGGTATTTCCGTGTAGGGAATTTAATTTCTAGCGAATTTCCGAAGACCTTTTCGAAAAATATTCAAAATTGCCCGAGAAATCGGGAAAATATTGGAATTCAATGAGACATCAGAATTTATAGCAAAAAAATGAAAACCATTAAAAGTGAAAGCAATCCCCACATATTTGGTATTTTCGTGTAGGGAATTTAATTTCTAGCGAATTTCCGAAGACGTTTTCGAAAAATATTCAAAATTGCCCGAGAAATCGGGAAAATATTGGAATTTAATGAGATTCAATACAAAACATCAGAATTTGTAGCAAAAAAATGAAAACCCTTAAAAGTAAAATCAATCCCCACATATTTGGAATTTCCGTGTAGAGAATTTAATTTCTAGCGAATTTCCGAAGATCTTTTCGAAAAATATTCAAAATTGCCCGAGAAATCGGGAAAATATTGGAATTTAATGAGATTCAATACAAAACATCAGAATTTGTAGTAAAAAAATGAAAACCCGTAAAAGTGAAAGCAATCCCCACATATTTGGTATTTCCGTGTAGGGAATTTAATTTCTAGCGAATTTCCGAAGACCTTTTCGAAAAATATTCAAAATTGCCCGAGAAATCGGGAAAATATTGGAATTCAATGAGATTCCATACAAAACATCAGAATTTGTAGCAAAAAAATGAAAACCCTTAAAAGTGAAAGCAATCCCCACATATTTGGTATTTCCGTGTAGGGAATTTAATTTCTAGCGAATTTCCGAAGACCTTTTCGAAAAATATTCAAAATTGCCCGAGAAATCGGGAAAATATTGGAATTTAATGAGATTCAATACAAAACATCAGAATTTGTAGCAAAAAAATTAAAACCCTTAAAAGTGAAAGCAATCCCCACATATTTGGTATTTCCGTGTAGGGAATTTAATTTCTAGCGAATTTCCGAAGACCTTTTCGAAAAATATTCAAAATTGCCCGCGAAATCGGGAAAATATTGGAATTCAATGAGATTCAATACAAAACATCAGAATTTGTAGCAAAAAAATGAAAACCCTTAAAAGTGAAAGCAATCCCCACATATTTGGTATTTCCGTGTAGGGAATTTAATTTCTAGCGAATTTCCGAACACCTTTTCGGAAAATATTCAAAATTGCCCGAGAAATCGGGAAAATGTTGGAATTTAATGAGATTCAATACAAAACATCAGAATTTGTAGCAAAAAAATGAATAGCCTTAAAACTGAAATCAATCCCCACATATTTGGTATTTTCGTGTAGGGAATTTAATTTCTAGCGAATTTCCGAACACCTTTTCGGAAAATATTCAAAATTGCCCGAGAAATCGGGAAAATATTGGAATTTAATGAGATTCAATACAAAACATCAGAATTTGTAGCAAAAAAATGAAAACCCTTAAAACTAAAATCAATCCCCACATATTTGGTATTTCCGTGTAGGGAATTTTATTTCTAGCGAATTTCCGAAGACCTTTTCGGAAAATATTCAAAATTGCCCGAGAAATCGGGAAAATGTTGGAATTTAATGAGATTCAATACAAAACATCAGAATTTGTAGCAAAAAAATGAAAAGCCTTAAAACTGAAATCCATCCCCACATATTTGGTATTTCCGTGTAGGGACTTTAATTTCTAGCGAATTTCCGAACACCTTTTCGGAAAATATTCAAAATTGCCCGAGAAATCGGGAAAATATTGGAATTTAATGAGATTCAATACAAAACATCAGAATTTGTAGCAAAAAAATGAAAACCCTTAAAAGTGAAAGCAATCCCCACATATTTGGTATTTCCGTGTAGGGAATTTAATTTCTAGCGAATTTCCGAACACCTTTTCGGAAAATATTCAAAATTGCCCGAGAAATCGGGAAAATGTTGGAATTTAATGAGATTCAATACATAACATCAGAATTTGTAGCAAAAAAATGAATAGCCTTAAAACTGAAATCAATCCCCACATATTTGGTATTTCCGTGTAGGGAATTTAATTTCTAGCGAATTTCCGAACACCTTTTCGGAAAATATTCAAAATTGCCCGAGAAATCGGGAAAATATTGGAATTCAATGAGATTCAATACAAAACATCAGAATTTGTAGCAAAAAAATGAAAACCCTTAAAACTAAAATCAATCCCCACAGATTTGGTATTTCCGTGTAGGGAATTTAATTTCTAGCGAATTTCCGAAGACCTTTTCGAAAAATATTCAAAATTGCCCGAGAAATCGGGAAAATATTGGAATTCAATGAGACATCAGAATTTATAGCAAAAAAATGAAAACCATTGAAAGTGAAAGCAATCCCCACATATTTGGTATTTTCGTGTAGGGAATTTAATTTCTAGCGAATTTCCGAAGACGTTTTCGAAAAATATTCAAAATTGCCCGAGAAATCGGGAAAATATTGGAATTTAATGAGATTCAATACAAAACATCAGAATTTGTAGCAAAAAAATGAAAACCCTTAAAACTAAAATCAATCCCCACATATTTGGAATTTCCGTGTAGAGAATTTAATTTCTAGCGAATTTCCGAAGATCTTTTCGAAAAATATTCAAAATTGCCCGAGAAATCGGGAAAATATTGGAATTTAATGAGATTCAATACAAAACATCAGAATTTGTAGTAAAAAAATGAAAACCCGTAAAAGTGAAAGCAATCCCCACATATTTGGTATCTCCGTGTAGGGAATTTAATTTTTAGCGAATTTCCGAAGAACTTTTCGAAAAATATTCAAAATTGCCCGAGAAATCGGGAAAATATTGGAATTCAATGAGATTCCATACAAAACATCAGAATTTGTAGCAAAAAAATGAAAACCCTTAAAAGTGAAAGCAATCCCCACATATTTGGTATTTCCGTGTAGGGAATTTAATTTCTAGCGAATTTCCGAAGACCTTTTCGAAAAATATTCAAAATTGCCCGAGAAATCGGGAAAATATTGGAATTTAATGAGATTCAATACAAAACATCAGAATTTGTAGCAAAAAAATGAAAACCCTTAAAACTAAAATCAATCCCCACATATTTGGTATTTCCGTGTAGGGAATTTAATTTCTAGCGAATTTCCGAAAACCTTTTCGAAAAATATTCAAAATTGCCCGAGAAATCGGGAAAATATTGGAATTCAATGAGATTCAATACAAAACATCAGAATTTGTAGCAAAAAAATGAAAACCTTTCAAAGTGAAAGTAATCCCCACATATTTGGTATTTCCGTGTAGGGAATTTAATTTCTAGCGAATTTCCGAAGACCTTTTCGAAAAATATTCAAAATTGCCCGAGAAATCGGGAAAATATTGGAATTTAATTGAGATTCAATACAAAACATCAGAATTTGTAGCAAAAAAATGAAAACCCTTAAAACTGAAAGCAATCCCCACATATTTGGTATTTCCGTGTAGGGAATTTAATTTCTAGCGAATTTCCGAAGACCTTTTCGAAAAATATTCAAAATTGCCCGAGAAATCGGGAAAATATTGGAATTTAATGAGATTCAATACAAAACATCAGAATTTGTAGCAAAAAAATGAAAACCCTTAAAACTAAAATCAATCCTCACATATTTATTATTTCCGTGTAGGGAATTTAATTTCTAGCGAATTTCGGAAGACCTTTTCGAAAAATATTCAAAATTTCCCGAGTAATCGGGAAAATATTGGAATTCAATGAGATTCCGTCCAAACATCAGAATTTGTAGCAAAAAAATGAAAACCCTTAAAAGTGAAAGCAATCCCCACATATTTGGTATTTCTGTGTAGGGAATTTAATTTCTATCGAATTTCCGAAGACCTTTTCGAAAAATATTCAAAATTGCAGGAGAAATCGGGAAAATATTGGAATTTAATGAGATTCAATACAAAACATCAGAATTTGTAGCAAAAAAATGAAAACCCTTAAAACTAAAATCATTCCCCACATATTTGGTATTTCCGTGTAGAGAATTTAATTTCTAGCGAATTTCCGAAGACCTTTTCGAAAAATATTCAAAATTGCCCGAGAAATCGGGAAAATATTGAAATTTAATGAGATTCAATACAAAACATCAGAATTTGTAGCAAAGAAATGAAAACCCTTAAAACTAAAATCAATCCCCACATATTTGTGATTTCCGTGTAGGAAATTTAATTTCTAGCGAATTTCCGAAGACCTTTTCGAAAAATATTCAAAATTGCCCGAGAAATCGGGAAAATATTGGAATTCAATGAGATTCAATACAAAACATCAGAATTTGTAGCAAAAAAATGAAAACCATTAAAACTGAAATCAATCCCTACATATTTGGTATTTCCGTGTAGGGAATTTAATTTCTAGCGAATTTCCGAAGACCTTTTCGGAAAATATTCTAAATTGCCAGAGAAATCGGAAAAATATTGGAATTTAATGAGATTCAATACAAAACATCAGAATTTGCAGCAAAAAATTGAAAACCCTTAAAACTAAAATCAATCCCCACATATTTAGTATTTCCGTACAGGGAATTTATTTTCTAGCGAATTTCCGAAGACCTTTTCGAAAAATATTCAAAATTGCCCGAGAAATCGGGAAAATGTTGGAATTTAATGAGATTCAATACAAAACATCAGAATTTGTAGCAAAAAAATGAAAACCTTAAAACTAAAATCAATCCCCACATATTTGGTATTTCCGTATAGGGAATTTAATTTCTAGCGAATTTCCGAAGACATATATTCAAAATTGCCCGAAAAATATTCAAAATTGCCCGAGAAATCGGGAAAATATTGGAATTCAATGAGATTCAATACAAAACATCAGAATTTGTAGCAAAAAAATGAAAACCCTTAAAACTGAAAGCAATCCCCACATATTTGGTATTTCCGTGTAGGGAATTTAATTTCTAGCGAATTTCCGAAGACCTTTTCGAAAAATATTCAAAATTGCCCGAGAAATCGGGAAAATATTGGAATTTAATGAGATTCAATACAAAACATCAGAATTTGTAGGAAAAAAATGAAAACCCTTAAAACTAAAATCAATCCCCACATATTTGGTATTTCCGTGTAGGGAATTTAATTTATAGCGAATTTCCGAAGACCTTTTCGAAAAATATTCAAAATTGCCCGAGAAATCGGGAAAATATTGGAATTTAATGAGATTCAATACAAAACATCAGAATTTGTAGCAAACAAATGAAAACCCTTAAAACTAAAATCAATCCCCACATATTTGGTATTTCCGTGTAGGGAATTTAATTTCTAGCGAATTTCCGAAGACCTTTTCGAAAAATATTCAAAATTGCCCGAGAAATCGGGAAAATATTGGAATTTAATGAGATTCAATACAAAACATCAGAATTAAAAACCCTTAAAAGTGAAAGCAATCCCCACATATTTGGTATTTCCGTGTAGGGAATTTAATTTCTAGCGAATTTCCGAAGACCTTTTCGAAAAATATTCAAAATTGCCCGAGAAATCGGGAAAATATTGGAAATTAATGAGATTCAATACAAAACATCAGAATTTGTAGCAAAAAAATGAAAACCCTTAAAACTAAAATCAATCCCCACATATTTGGTATTTCCGTGTAGGAAATTTAATTTCTAGCGAATTTCCGAAGACTTTTTCGAAAAATATTCAAAATTGCCCGAGAAATCGGGAAAATATTGGAATTCAATGAGATTCAATACAAAACATCAGAATTTGTAGCAAAAAAATGAAAACCCTTAAAACTGAAAGCAATCGCCATATGTGGTATTTCCGTGTAGGGAATTTAATTTCTAGCAAATTTCCGAAGAACTTTTTGAAAAATATTCAAAATTGCCCGAGAAATCGGGAAAATATTGGAATTTAATGAGATTTAATACAAAACATCAGAATTTGTAGCAAAAAAATTAAAACCCTTAAAACTGAAAGCAATCGCCACATATTTGGTATTTCCGTGTAGGGAATTTAATTTCTAGCGAATTTCCGAAGACCTTTTCGAAAAATATTCAAAATTGCCCGAGAAATCGGGAAAATATTGGAATTTAATGAGATTCAATACAAAACATCAGAATTTGTAGCAAAAAAATGAAAACCCTTAAAACTAAAATCAATCCCCACATATTTGGTATTTCCGTGTAGGAAATTTAATTTCTAGCGAATTTCCGAAGACCTTTTCGAAAAATATTCAAAATTGCCCGAGAAATCGGGAAAATATTGGAATTTAATGAGATTCAATACAAAACATCAGAATTTGTAGCAAAAAAATGAAAACCCTTAAAACTAAAATCAATCCCCACATATTTGGTATTTCCGTGTAGGAAATTTAATTTCTAGCGAATTTCCGAAGACCTTTTCGAAAAATATTCAAAATTGCCCGAGAAATCGGGAAAATATTGGAATTTAATGAGATTCAATACAAAACATCAGAATTTGTAGCAAAAAAATGAAAACCCTTAAAACTGAAAGCAATCGCCATATGTGGTATTTCCGTGTAGGGAATTTAATTTCTAGCAAATTTCCGAAGAACTTTTTGAAAAATATTCAAAATTGCCCGAGAAATCGGGAAAATATTGGAATTTAATGAGATTTAATACAAAACATCAGAATTTGTAGCAAAAAAATTAAAACCCTTAAAACTGAAAGCAATCGCCACATATTTGGTATTTCCGTGTAGGGAATTTAATTTCTAGCGAATTTCCGAAGACCTTTTCGAAAAATATTCAAAATTGCCCGAGAAATCGGGAAAATATTGGAATTTAATGAGATTCAATACAAAACATCAGAATTTGTAGCAAAAAAATGAAAACCCTTAAAACTAAAATCAATCCCCACATATTTGGTATTTCCGTGTAGGAAATTTAATTTCTAGCGAATTTCCGAAGACCTTTTCGAAAAATATTCAAAATTGCCCGAGAAATCGGGAAAATATTGGAATTTAATGAGATTCAATACAAAACATCAGAATTTGTAGCAAAAAAATGAAAACCCTTAAAACTAAAATCAATCCCCACATATTTGGTATTTCCGTGTAGGAAATTTAATTTCTAGCGAATTTCCGAAGACCTTTTCGAAAAATATTCAAAATTGCCCGAGAAATCGGGAAAATATTGGAATTTAATGAGATTCAATACAAAACATCAGAATTTGTAGCAAAAAAATGAAAACCCTTAAAAGTGAAAGCAATCCCTACATATTTGGTATTTCCGTGTAGGGAATTTAATTTCTAGCGAGTTTCCGAAGACGTTTTCGAAAAATTTTCAAAATTGCCCGAGAAATCGGGAAAATAATGGAATTTAATGAGATTAAATACAAAACATCAGGATTTTTTACCAAAAATTGAAAACCCTTAAAACTGAAAGCAATCCCTACATATTTGGTATTTCCGTGTAGGGAATTTAATTTCTAGCGAGTTTCCGAACACCTTTTCGGAAAATATTCAAAATTGCCCGAGAAATCGGGAAAATATTGGAATTTAATGAGATTCAATACAAAACATCAGAATTTTTATAGCAAAAAATTAAAACCCTTAAAACTAAAATCAATCCCCACATATTTGGTATTTCCGTGTAGGGAATTTAATTTCTAGCGAATTTTCGAAGACCTTTTCGAAAAATATTCAAAATTGCCCGAGAAATCGGGAAAATATTGGAATTCAATGAGATTCAATACAAAACATCAGAATTTGTAGCAAAAAAATGAAAACCCTTAAAACTAAAATCAATCCCCACATATTTGGTATTTCCGTGTAGGAAATTTAATTTCTACAATTTTGAATATTTTTCGAAAACGTCTTCGGAAATTCGCTAGAAATTAAATTCCCTACACGGAAATACCAAATATGTGGGGATTGCTTTCACTTTTAAGGGTGTGGAATAATAACACGAGCTGTTTGAGTATCAAGACACAACTGAACTTTATTTCCCTAATTACAATGCAATATAATTATACTAATAATAATTATAATTCTCTCGTATGCTACATCTCCCTTCTTTGACATGATCATTGTTTATGATCATTGTTTTTCATTCAATTACATATATATATATTTTGAATACAATAAATTTCATTTTGTTACAACATTATTTTTTTTTTTTTTTTTTTTAAATTTTTTATTAATTCATTTTCAATTTATACATTATAATGTGTAAGTACATTATATACCTAAATATTTATATATATATTTATGATTTTATGCAAGTACTATTTATGTTTTTTTTTTTTTTTAAATTTTACCAGAACGAGTGCGGGATGGATTATTACAAGTGTCTCCTGATTTCATTTTGGCTACTGAGCTTTCGTTATTAATGCGTTTTTTTAAGTGATAACTATTTCTACGATATGTGTTTTCTTGTTCGTCTGTTATTATGTATGAGCGAGGTGTATTATATGGTCTCACAATTTTTCCAGGTTTCCATTCTTTTCCCTGTTGTATGAAAATTTGCTCGTTTTCTATAAAATTTTGTTTCGGTTTTGTTGTTTTGTCATAATATTTTTTATTTTTAAGTGATTTGTTATTTAATTTTTGTATTACATTATCATTTAGTTTAGGTTTTAGTAAGTTTCGTGAGATTGGTAGTCTTGTCTTGACTCTTCTGTTCATTAATAGTTGTGCTGGTGATAAATCAATATCTTTTGTTGGTGTATTTCTGTATTCCGACATTGCAATATATATTTCTTCTTCAGTTGTAGATTTTTTGAAAATATTTTTTATGATTTGGACTGCACGTTCGGATAGTCCATTGGATTTAGGATAAATTGGGGAACTAGTAATGATTTCAAAATCCCAAGATTTTGCGATTTTGCGGCATTCAAATGAATTAAAAGGTACATTCTCAGCGATGACGATTTGTGGAATTCCAAATTGAGCAAAAATTTTAATCCAAGCTGAAATAATTTCGCTTGATGTTTTATTTTTTAATGATGAAAATTCTATCCATTTGCTGTGGTAGTCTATAAGAATTAAAAAGTTTTTATTTTTATATTCAAAAATGTCACATCCGATTTTATCAAATGGCAAATGGGGAATTTCGTGTGGAATCATTGGTTCTTTGTAATTAGATTTTTGAAATTTTTGGCATATATAACAAGTATTAATAAAATTTTCTATGTCATTATTCATATTTGTCCAAAAGTATAATTCCTTTGCTCGTAATTTTGTTTTGGTTATTCCCATGTGTGATTCATGTAGTTTATTTAAAATTTCTGTTTTCATTGATTTTGGAATTAAAATTTTTTCGTCAATAAATATTATACCATTATCTGTAATGATATTATCTTTAATTTTGTAGTAATATTTTAATTCATCGGCTACTTTACTTTTGTCTTTTGGCCATCCTTGTTGGCAGTATTCCATTATTTTTTTTAGTGTATCATCATTTTGTATTTCTTTAATTAAATTTGATTGGTTTTCATCACTTATGTTTATGCTTAACACCGTTTCTTGTAATTCTTGTTCATCTTCGATATTTTCGACTTCCAGAAAATGTCTAGAAAGATAATCAGCAATATGCATATATTTACCTTTTAAATATTCTACTTTAACATCATAATTAAGCAATCGAATTCGCATTCTTTGTAATTTCGAGGACGGTATTTTGTGTATATCTTTGCTCATTATTGCTTCAATTGGTTTGTGGTCACTTTTTATAATTACAGGGTGTCCATATAGAAAATAGTGAAATTTTTTGCAAGCAAATAAGATTGCTAAAAATTCTTTCTCGATTTGAGAATATCGGGTTTCAGTTTCCGATAGGCTTCTTGAAGCATAAGCAATAGGGAAATTTTCTTGTAGTAGACATGCGCCCAGTCCGTATTGTGAAGCGTCACACTGTATGACTGCTAATTTTTTTGTGTCGAAAGATTTTAATATTGGACTGTTGCAGATTTGCTTCTTAATAATTTCGACAGCATTTGACTGAGCATGTGACCATTCGAATAATGTATCTCTTTTTAGTAAATTTCTCAGAGGTGCGGTGATTTCTGATAAATTTGGTATGAAATTTCTGACATAGTTTATTATTCCTAAAAATTTTTGTAGGTCTTTTTTGTCTTTGGGATTTTTTAAATGTGTTATTGCTTCTATTCTGTTTTCATCTGGTTTTATGCCATTTTGTCCCAAAGTATGTCCCAGATATCTCACTGTATTTGATCTATATTGTATTTTTTCTTTATTGAATTTTATATTTAATTCTCTTGCACGGTTTAATACTTGATTCAATGCTATATCATGCTCTTCAACAGTTTGGCCAGAAATTAGTATATCATCAATGTAAATTGTTACATTTTGTATATCACCAAAACTTTTGTAATTGTACATTTGAAAAACTTCTGAACCGGTTTTAATACCAAAAGGAAATCTTTTGTATTCGTAAATTCCGAAGGGTGTATTGAAAGAGCAGATTTTTGATGATTCGTTATCAAGTTCAATTTGATGAAACCCTTGCTTGTTGTCAAGTACTGTGAAAAATGTTGCATTATTAATCTTCGACATAACTTCTTCTAAATTTGGAATTAAGTATGGGTGTTTTTTTATATTTTGATTTAATTCTTTAGGATCTAAACAGAGACGTAATGTACCATATTTTTTATTTACTATTACTAAATTATGAATCCAGTCTCTGGGTTCATATACTTTAGATATTATACCTAAGTTTTCTAATTTATCTAGAGATTTTTTTAACTTTTCTCGAACTCCCAAAGGAACACGGCGTGGTGGATTCGCTTTTGGTGTAGCATTTGGCACAAGCTCAATGTGATATTGTTGTGGAAATTTTCCAATGCCCTGAAATAAATCACTGTTTTGTTTGAGAAACTTTGTTTTTAACTCTTCATTTGTTATTGAATTAACTTGTACAATGAGTCCCATATTTGCACAAGAATTTAAACCTAAAATTGGTGACAGATTTTCTTTAATAATTACAAATTTTTCTGTAAAAATTTGATTGTTTGTTATACATGGTAATATGCATGTACCTAAAGGATAAATGTTTTGTCCCCCATATGCTTCTAAGAAAGAGTCTGTTTTTGTTAACTTTACCTTTGTCTGTAGTTTTTGTAATAAGTCTAGTGGCAAAATATTAACCGAAGACCCAGTATCCAATTTGAAATCAATTAGAGAATTTTTGATTTTAATTGTTTTTTTCCAGCACACGTTATTTTTAATTTTGTTCTCATTTTTGTTAATAATTTTTTTTTTATTTAAATTATTTATTTTTATTGAGTTCACCAAATAATCGTTTAAATTTTGTTCTTCGCTAACATCAGAATTATTATTGGTTATAGCAGAAACAGTTTTATATTCTTTTCTACAACAGATTGCAAAGTGATTTTTTAAATTACATTTAAAACAATTTTTACCATACGCTGGGCATTCAGCGTATTTATGTTTGGAATTACATTTTTGACAAAGAAATTCTTTATTTTTCTTATCTAGATTTTGATCTTTATTATTCTTATTTTTACTGTTAGTATTAAATTTATTTCTAAATGTGTTAGTGTTGTTAGTTGTATACTTATCTCTTTTAATAAAGTGTACTACATTGTTATCTAGTTTCTGCATTGTTGCTGTATGTTTTTGTGCAATCTCTGTTGCTCTGCAAATATCGACCGCTTTCTCAAATGTGAGTTCGTCTTTCTCTATCATTTTTTGCTGCAGTTTTTTGTTGTTTGTCCCCAGAACAATACGATCTCTCATGAGTGATTCTTTTTGATCACCAAAGTCACATGATGTTGCCAATTTCTTTATATCACTTAAAAAAATTTCAAATGGTTCTTCTTCTTGTTGATTTCTTGAAAAAAAAATGAAGCGTTCATACACGATGCGTTTTTTTGGAGTACAATAGTTTTCTATAGCTTCTTTAACTTTTTTATACACAATTTTGTCAGTCTCAGCAATATCGAGGTTGTTATAGATTTCTACGCCTTCTTCTCCCAAGGCGTTTAGAAATGATGCAATTCGTACTATATCTGGCTTAGCGTTGATTTCAGTTGCTGCTTCAAAAATATCATAGTTTTGTTTGAAACGCCGCCAGTTTTCTGCCACGTTACCATTAAAACTAAGACTATTAACTTTTTTAATGTATTCCATTTTTATTTTAAAACTTTTTTCAGTATTTATTTTTTTGTAACTTTTTGATTGTTGCAAAAAGCTATAAATTTTTTGTTTTTCTTTATTATTTGATTTAGTTTTTCTTAATTTATTTTTTATTGTATCTAAACAACTTAAAATATGTTCACTTTTTCTAGGTTTTTTTATACCCATTAAATTTTCTTTGATGTTTTTATAGCTTGGTTTTTTTTTTTTTTTTATCCTACCAACTGCGCCATGTGGAATAATAACACGAGCTGGTTGAGTATCAAGACACAACTGAACTTTATTTCCCTAATTACAATGCAATATAATTATACTAATAATAATTATAATTCTCTCGTATGCTACAAAGGGTTTTCATTTTTTTGCCACAAATTCTGATGTTTTGTATTGACTTTCATTGAATTCCAATATTTTCCCGATTTCTCGGGCAATTTTGAATATTTTTCGAAAAGGTCTTCGGAAATTCGCTAGAAATAAAATTCCCTACACGGAAATACCAAATATGTGGGGATTGCTTTCACTTTTAAGGGTTTTCATTTTTTTGCTACAAATTCTGATGTTTTGTATTGAATCTCATTAAATTCCAATATTTTACCGATTTCTCGGGCAATTTTGAATATTTTCCGAAAAGGTGTTCGGAAATTCGCTAGAAATTAAATTCCCTACACGGAAATACCAAATATGTGGGGATTGATTTTAGTTTTAAGGGTTTTCATTTTTTTGCTACAAATTCTGATGTTTTGTATTGAATCTCATTAAATTCCAATATTTTCCCGATTTCTCAGGCAATTTTGAATATTTTTCGAAAAGGTCTTCGGAAATTCGCTAGAAATTAAATTCCCTACTCGGAAATACCAAATATGTGGGGATTGATTTTAGTTTTAAGGGTTTTCATTTTTTTGCTACAAATTCTGATGTTTTGTATTGAATCTAATTAAATTCCAATATTTTCCCGATTTCTCGGGCAATTTTGAATATTTTCCGAAAAGGTGTTCGGAAATTCGCTAGAAATAAAATTCCCTACACGGAAATACCAAATATGTGGGGATTGATTTTAGTTTTAAGGGTTTTCATTTTTTTGCTACAAATTCTGATGTTTTGTATTGAATCTCATTAAATTCCAATATTTTCCCGATTTATCGGGCAATTTTGAATATTTTCCGCAAAGGTGTTCGGAAATTCGCTAGAAATTAAATTCCCTACACGGAAATACCAAATATGTGGGGATTGATTTCAGTTTTAAGGGTTTTCATTTTTTTGCTACAAATTCTGATGTTTTGTATTGAATCTCATTAAATTCCAATACTTTCCCGATTTCTCGGGCAATTTTGAATATTTTTCGAAAACGTCTTCGGAAATTCGCTAGAAATTAAATTCCCTACACGGAAATACCAAATATGTGGGGATTGCTTTCACTTTTAAGGGTTTTCATTTTTTTTGCTACAAATTCTGATGTTTTGTATTGAATCTCATTGAATTCCAATATTTTCCCGATTTCTCGGGCAATTCTGAATATTTTTCGAAAAGGTCTTCGGAAATTCGCTAGAAATTAAATTCCCTACACGGAAATACCAACTATGTGGGGATTGATTTCAGTTTTAAGGGTTTTCATTTTTTTGCTACAAATTCTGATGTTTTGTATTGAATGTCATTAAATTCTAATATTTTCCCGATTTCTCGGGCAATTTTGAATATTTTCCGAAAAGGTGTTCGGAAATTCGCTAGAAATTAAATTACCTACACGGAAATACCAAATATGTGGGGATTCATTTTAGTTTTAAAGGTTTTCATTTTTTTGCTACAAATTCTGATGTTTTGTATTGAATCTCAATAACTTCCAATATTTTCCCGATTTCCCGGGCAATTTTGAATATTTTTCGAAAAGGTCTTCGGCAATTCGCTAGAAATTAAATTCCCTACACGGAAATACCAAATATGTGGGGTTTGCTTTCACTTTTAAGGGTTTTCATTTTGTTGCTACAAATTCTGATGTTTTGTATTGAATCTCATTGAATTCCAATATTTTCCCGATTTCTCGGGCAATTTTGAATATTTTTCGAAAAGGTCTTCGGAAATTCGCTAGAAATTAAATTCCCTACACGGAAATACCAAATATGTAGGGATTGATTTTAGTTTTAAGGGTTTTCATTTTTTTGCTACAAATTCTGATGTTTTGTATTGAATCTCATTAAATTCCAATATTTTCCCGATTCCTCGGGCAATTTTGAATATTTTTCGAAAAGGTCTTCGGAAATTCGCTAGAAATTAAATTCCCTACACGGAAATACCAAATATGTGGGGATTGCTTTCACTTTTAAGGGTTTTCATTTTTTTGCTACAAATTCTGATGTTTTGTATTGAATCTCATTAAATTCCAATATTTTCCCGATTCCTCGGGCAATTTTGAATATTTTTCGAAAAGGTCTTCGGAAATTCGCTAGAAATTAAATTCCCTACACGGAAATACCAAATATGTGGGGATTGCTTTCACTTTTAAGGGTTTTCATTTTTTTGCTACAAATTCTGATGTTTTGTATTGAATCTGATTAAATTCCAATATTTTCCCGATTTCTCGGGTAATTTTGAATATTTTTCGAAAAGTTCTTCGGAAATTCGCTAGAAATTAAATTCCCTACACGGAAATACCAAATATGTGGGGATTGCTTTCACTTTTAAGGGTTTTAATTTTTCTGCTACAAATTCTGATGTTTTGTATTGAATCTCATTGAATTCCAATATTTTCCCGATTTCTCGGGCAATTTTGAATATTTTTCGAAAAGGTCTTCGGAAATTCGCTAGAAATTAAATTCCCTACACGGAAATACCAAATATGTAGGGATTGATTTTAGTTTTAAGGGTTTTAATTTTTTTGCTACAAATTCTGATGTTTTGTATTGAATCTCATTAAATTCCAATATTTTCCCGATTCCTCGGGCAATTTTGAATATTTTTCGAAAAGGTCTTCGGAAATTCGCTAGAAATTAAATTCCCTACACGGAAATACCAAATATGTGGGGATTGCTTTCACTTTTAATGGTTTTCATTTTTTTGCTACAAATTCTGATGTTTTGTATTGAATCTCATTAAATTCCAATATTTTCCCGATTTCTCGGGTAATTTTGAATATTTTTCGAAAAGTTCTTCGGAAATTCGCTAGAAATTAAATTCCCTACACGGAAATACCAAATATGTGGGGATTGCTTTCACTTTTAAGGGTTTTAATTTTTCTGCTACAAATTCTGATGTTTTGTATTGAATCTCATTAAATTCCAATATTTTCCCGATTTCTCGGGCAATTTGAATATTTTTCGAAAAGGTCTTCGGAAATTCGCTAGAAATTAAATTCCCTACACGGAAATACCAAATATGTGGGGATTGCTTTCACTTTTAAGGGTTTTCATTTTTTTGCTACAAATTCTGATGTTTTGTATTGAATCTCATTAAATTCCAATATTTTCCCGATTTCTCGGGCAATTTTGAATATTTTTCGAAAAGGTCTTCGGAAATTCGCTAGAAATTAAATTCCCTACACGGAAATATCAAATATGTGGGGATTGATTTTAGTTTTAAGGGTTTTCATTTTTTCGTTACAAATTCTGATGTTTTGTATTGAATCTCATTAAATTCCAATATTTTCCCGATTTCTCGTGGGGAATGGGGATTGCTTTCAGTTTTAAGGGTTTTCATTTTTTTGCTGCAAATTCTGATGTTTTGTATTGAATCTCATTAAATTTCCATATTTTCCCGATTTTTTGGGCAATTTTGAATATTTTTCGAAAAGGTCTTCGGAAATTTGCTAGAAATTAAATTCCATACACGGTGATACCAAATATGTGGGGATTGCTTTCAGTTTTAAGGGTTTTCATTTTTTTGCTACAAATTCTGATGTTTTGTATTGAATCTCATTAAATTTCCATATTTTCCCGATTTCTCGGGCAGTTTTGAAAATTTTTCGAAAAGGTCTTCGGAAATTCGTATCTTTAGAAGTTATTACATATTTAACAGCTCTGTGCTATTAATCTTTTCTTAAAAATTTAGGTAATTAAAAAACAAATTTTTTATATTGATTTTTTAAAAGTTAAAAAATCAATATGAAAAATTACATATAATCTTCTTAAATATAAAAATTATTTTTTTATACTGAGATTATAACTCAAACAAAATTATTAAATAATTAATAAATTTTAGAAAGTTTTATATAAATCAAAAACATATAAATATTACCATAATCCTTTATTTTAATTATAGTATTTGATCTTGTGAATTAATTAAAAAAAATCCTTTATATCATTATATATTTCAATAGATTATCAATTCTAATGTTGTCTAGAAATAATAACAAATCGTAACTAACCAAACGATTCACTTGCCAAAAATCAAATATCTAATTAAAGTTAAATATATTTAATTATTTACAAATAATATTCTACGTGTAATCATAAGATTTGTTACCACAATGCAAAATTCCTTCATTATAAATCAATATTCTCACATTTTATTCAATATTTACAACAAATTTTTTTTTTTTTTTTTTTTTCCCTTATTTATTTATTCCATTATGGAACATAGGGCCTCAATGCAACTTTTCCAGCGTACTCTGTTCTGAGCTGTCAATTTTATTTGCGACCATGTCATGTCAATGTTCTTGATTTCGTCTAGTATTGTTCTTCTCCAAGTATTATTTGGTCGTCCAACATTTCTTCTTCCTTGCGGATTCCATTCCAGTGCTTGTCTAGTTATAGATTCTGAGGGTTTCCGGAGTGTATGCCCAATCCATCTCCATCGTCGTTTTCTAATTTGTTTAACGATTGGGTCTTGATGGGTTAATTGCCAAAGTTCTGCATTTGATATTATTTGTGGCCAGAACACCCTGCATATGATACGTAGCGATTTGTTGATGAATACTTGGATTTTATCGATTTCTTTTTTGTTTATCAACCACGTTTCACTGCCAAATAGGAGCACTGATTTGACACAGGAGTTGAAAATTCTTAGCTTGGTTTTCCTGGTGAGTTGTGAGGATCTCCATAATCTTCCAAGTCTGCCAAATGCTATTCTTGCTTTCATTATTCTGTTGTTTATGTCCGCTTTGGTTCCACCGGTTTTTCCTATGATGCTGCCCAGGTAGCAGAAGTCTTCTACGTCTTCTACGTCTACACCTTGTATGTTAATATGTCTAGTATTTGATGCATTAATCCGTATGCACTTTGTCTTGTTGATGTTAATTTTTAGGCCAACTTTTTCTGCATTTACAACTAGATCATTAACTTTATTTTGTATATCATTGTAGGTGTGGGCAAGCATTACTATGTCATCCGCATAGTCAAGATCTTCAAGGCGATTATTAAGCATCCAATTAATCCCTCTAGCGTTGCTATTTACTTTTTGGAGTACATCATCGAGTACTATTATGAATAGCAATGGAGACAGAGCGCATCCTTGTCTAACTCCAGTGTCAATCTTGAATGGTTCGCTGGTTACTCCGTTGTGTAGTACCACATATTCTGCATCTTGATATAACGCTTTGATTACTGAGATTATTTTATTTGGAACTCCTTTGTTTCTTAGAGCATTCCATATTGCGTTACGTCTTACTGTGTCGAATGCTCTTTCAAAGTCAACGAAGAGCATATATAGAGGTGAGTTCCACTCAATTGATTGTTCCACTATAAGTCGCAGTGTATTTGATTGGTCAACACAGGATCGATTTCTTATAAAACCCGCTTGTTCTTCTCTTATTTACAACAAATAATCGAACAATTTAAATAACTAAAAAGATTATGTTTCAAATAAAAATACATATTTTTTTTTGTAACTGTTTTTTTCGAAAATTTTCGAAAAAATAACCATTCTCAGTTATTTAAAAAATATAAAGACAGCCTGGAAAAAATTTCCAATCACAAAAGTTTATAAAATATTAAATCAGTTTTTTTTTTATATTATTTTCTTCATTCGAAATGGAGCAGCTTCCTATTATTAGATTAATTTTTACCCAAAAATAAAAAGATACAAAACTACATACTTCATATATTCACTTTACCATCAAACTACCACCACAGAAAAATAAGGGAATCTCAATTGGCTTACAAAAATAACATGAAATCGTGTTTAGAATTTTGAAAATTGTATTTGTCACCCTTTTACAAAGAAAAGTTACCAAGTTTTTTTTTTTTAAAGGCAAATTCAAAAGGAAAACGTTCACGTTATTCACAAGGGACAATATTATCCAAAAAAATGAAAAACATATTCAAGTTTATAATATTTTTTTTTACATTAATATTTAGTTAAGGAAAAAAAATATATTTATATAATAAGTTCTAATATCCTATATTCACCATTTTTCGAGGTTTATAATAAAAATGATTTAATATTTATCCCAATGTCGAAATCCTTTCCTTTTTACCAACAAAAAAAAAAAAAATTATAAAGGAAATCAATCATTTTTTGCTTATAGGTTTGTTATTTCGACCCATGCTAATTTTTATATCTTTTCAACGACTAAAAATTTTAATAAGAAAAATATGTAATATTTTGTAAATTTGAAATCTGTTATAATAATTTGTTATTTTTCTTAGAAGCTATTACTTTCAATTATTAAATATTATTTCTATATAAAAGGATTATTTAGTCAATTTTAAAAAATATCAAAAAAGGATGAATAAAATATTTTTTTACCTTTGATACCAGCATTTGTTGATGAAAGGATTTAAAAGGATTTATTTTCTATAATATAAATATAAAAATATTTGTAAAGACAGCATTTTTCAACTTATAAAAAAAAAACAGAAAAATAATTTAGAAAATTTGTTGAAAAAAACTAATTTATTATAAAAAAAAAAAATATCGATACTTTTCCGCCAGGAATTATTAAGCGATAATATGTTAAAAAAAAACACTTTTTATTGGCCAAGTTTTCATGCTTCTATCATAACTACAAAAAATGGTAGAGGGCATGTTCACCTGTTCCTGTTAAAGTATTTTATTCTCAGCGATTTTGTTAGGACCACTTGAAATTTAGATTTATTAACACATCACGCTATACTAACTTAATGGAAAGTTTTTGGTTTGACAGACCAAATAATTAAATGAGAGGCCAAACAAGTAATTATTTAACAGTAAGTACATCACATTATTCTGAACCAGTTAAATTACTATTATATTTGACCGCATTGCTGTCAATTTAAACTGAAGAACCAATAATCGTAGTTGGTAGTTAAATCAAACATTTTCTCTAATGATTTTCCAAAAACATTATTATAAATATTTAACCTGCCTTGCACATATTTTATGAGTAAGAGGCGATTTCTATAATATCGAAAATATGCGTCAATTTGAATTGAAAAATTCGTATTTGCAATTTCCTCATGAGATAAATAAAGTATATTAAGTTTTTTCAATAAAATAAAATTAAATTTACAATTACGAAAATTTTAATGTTGAGCAAAACTAAATTAAGAAAATTTCTCAGATACAAATTTTCCAAAAAATTATACAATTAACAGGTTAATTTAATATTAATTTTAACTTATAATATAATGTTACTTAACACTAGATTAAATTATATTAAATTTCATGCTCTACTTAATTTCCGAAATTTAAAATTCTTTTGCAATTTAACTCCAATTGAAAAATAAACTACAACTAAATAAAACGTAAAATCCAAACAGAATAAGTTTCAGGTTAACTAATATATTTTTCTTACAAAAAAAATTTTTCCACTTCAATATTTTATATGTTACTTGATATTTTACTAATAAAAAAATTTTAAAAGTATGTTGTATAGTCTACAATTCCTATTATGATCATAAAAAAATATCCTCCAGAGTCCAAAGAATGGTCCGTTCGAAAATTTATATATATGGAAATATGTATATTAAAAAATATTTTTTATAAATAAAACAACCTGTTAGTATCCTAGAGATTTGTTTTTTAATATATTGATAGAGTTTAGAGTGTAATTGAATCAAAAGAACTCTTCAATATTATCTGCCTCAATATACATATTTGTATACTATATAAACATAAAGTTTTAATGCAATTGGAAGGACATTTTAAGTTTCAGTCAATGATCAAATATATATAATTGCAATAACAAAAAAGTTTATAGGTATAATCTTGTCATATCGGAAAAACTTAATCAATTATTGAAGTGTTATTAATTTATCAATATCAGATATAACAATAACATATTCTACAATTTTTTTACAAACCAATTTTTAAAGTTTTTGAAGAGAGTTTAAATATTGAATTTCGACAATTTAAATTATTATTAAATATGTAAAATTTAACTTTTATTTAATTATTTATAATATTTCTGTGAATAATTATTAAGATTATATAATTTTTATAATAAAATTTATTGTATTCTGGAAGCATGTAATAATAACGAATAAATCATATTAACTAATTTCTATTCAAATTTCCAGTAACATTTTTCTAGTGCTTTAAATTTTGTAATTGATAAACTTTAAAATGAAGGATCTAACAAAATGTGGAACAAATTACTACATATTTTTTTAAAATACTTTGAATGATTGTATAAAAAAAATTAATTGATTGTAAAACAAAAAATTATATGTTGATGAGCTACTCAACTTGATAGGTTTTAGAAAAAGGCCATGGCATTGACTTTCTGAAAAATTAACGTCGATATTATTTAACCAAAATCTGTAAGTTTTATATTAATAAAAATTTCAAATTTTATATTAATAAAAATTTATTTATTAATATAAAAGTTACAAATTATATTTAAACTGTCAGTAAGATACTAACAGAAACATACTAACAATAAATTTGTTATCCTTATCATATATTACTATATAATATACTCTAGTATAATACAAATTTACTATTAATGCGCAATCGTCAAAATTCTCTTATACATTTTTCAAACTACTATTTTAATAAAAAAAAGCCTTTATAGGAATATTAAGGAGTAAAAAATTTAAATGTATATATTTAAAATTTTAAATAAATTATTAAAATTTTTATTATGAGCATTTTATAATATTAAAGAATACTTAATAAAATTTATATGTAATAAAATAATCTTATTCTTTAGATATTAAATTATTTATGTACAGATTTTTCCTCGAATTTTGAATATTTTTATTTGAAACAGATTTTTTCCAATAATTCTATCAGAGTTTTTAAAATGAATGAGACAAACCATTTTTTATTATAAATACGTAATTATATGAAATCACTACAACTTTTACACTTGCAAATAGAAAATATTTTAAATATAATGAAACTACAAAAATTTTCAATAAAATTTAAATTTAAATTTGTAATTTATATCACCTAAAATTACTCCTAATAAAATTTTTTCTACTTTCACGAAATTATTAATCTCGCCAATCAATAAAAATTAAAACCATTAAAATAGTTTTTTCATGGTGAAACTAAAAACCATTAAAATATTTTTTTCACGATTTACAATTTCTTTTTTTACTGTGACAGCACTAATAATAGAAATAAAAAATCTACAATTTTCAAATTAACAAAAAAATTCGATCAATTAGTTTTTTAAACAAAAAATTTAAAAAAAAATATTTGCAAATATTACCAATAAATAATAAATATTGCAAAAATCCAATAAATTCCTATAAATTCGTATTTGAATATATTTAATACAATATTCTATATTTTTTGCCAGAATTATATTTCAAATCTGGTACATTTATTCAAAAAAAAAAAAAGTTATCAATTCTCACAGAGACAATTTCCATTTTGGTTATTGTATATGTGCTATGCTACGAATAAACACACTTTTTGTATATCTGATATAAAATAAATTGAATAAATGCATTTAAGTCCTTTTTTATAGAACTGAATCATATACAAATGCAAATAAGCACATTGTCAATAATATAGAAGCACGATTACATTCCATAAACACAAAATAAATAAATAAAATTTAGTTAAAAAAAATATTTGAAAAACAATAAACATTGATTGATTTAGATCTTTTTATGTTAAATTGGAAATATTATTTCAATATTTGGGAAAAAAAAATATTATTAAGGATGTACAGTAATAAAAATTAGTTTAAAATGATTATTTTATGTACTAACTAGGTAATAAAAGAACCGGTAGTATACTATGGTTTGGTACCTAATTCATCAGACATCGATATTGGTCAAAGTTTATACTCTGTTTTACAAGAGTATTGTCTTTTTTGGCTTGAATTGCAATAATATTTATCATATAAATGAGTTATATAAGTTCCACTTACCTAATTTTTCCTAACATTCCGGAAGGGTACCTTCAATTCGAGACAACGATATTCGTCTAAATTTATAAAAGAGTACCAGCTTTAAAAGAGTGCCAGTTATAAAATTACAGTAAAATTTTATTCTAAGATTGAGAAAAATGTTAAAAATGTTTTTGCAATTAGGGGCTTCTTCACTATAAAGAAATATTATAAAGAATCATGGAGTCCATATAAAATTACTACTACTACTACTACTCTAATAAAAATCAATTAACTCTAATAAAAATCAAATTATTTTTCGTCGGATAATATATTACTTCAAAAATAAAGCTGAAATTATTCTATTAATGATCACTATCTCATTAAAGGGAAACTTGTCTTTGATGTTAATAAAAGTTTTTAAGACTTGTCCGTGGAGATCTGATAAGTGTCGGTTCACTCTTCCAAACTTCTGCTTTGGTAGCCTACTCCTTTGGTTCTTACTACTTAAGGTTTGTCTGAGATACCTATATGCATGTTCAAACTTTTCATGGAAAACCGGAACAATTCAAATATCTGTATCTTTGTGACGAAGCAACAAAGCAACTACAATGGTTCGAGAAAAATTGAAGTACACACCCTCTAAAACCTAAACCGAACATAACTTCTAGTTTAATTTAAAATCAAACAATATTTCCAAAATGATGAATCTTGTTATAATATTTCTGTAGTATGTTTAACCTGCGGCTTTAATTTAAATAATGTCTGTCATATTTCTAGCTCTAGAATTATTTAAATAACAATAGATAATAACAGACACCACTAACTGATTAACCAAAGCTAAGCATTAAAAAATATAAAAATTTGACATATAAACATTTACTCTTACATAATCATTCGTTTATTTTTTTTTTTAAATTTAACAATATTTAATTAATTTAAAAGGATTTTTCACAATTACCATTATACTTGTAGGTGAGTAATAATGACTGTCATATTTCACTTATTTAACACAATTTAATGAAAATAAAATTATTATTTTTTTGTGATAATAAATATACTTTTAAGTGAAAATATATATATATTTTTTTAATAATGCAATGACTGTCATTTTTAATTGAATGAAATTGAAAGCATTTAATGTGATTGGTTTTGACATATCATTTTTAATCATGTTTTCCGATTTAAATGTCTACAACATAAAATTTTCGAATTACGAAAGAAATTGAAATGAAAAACTTTAAAATTAAAAAACAAAAAAAAAATTTTATTGGAAAATTTTATTAATTCATCTCTAATTTTTTTTAATTGTATAAAACATTAATAAACTTTTTGATTATAAATCAAATTCTGTATACTACTGAATTTTTACAATGGAATTAAACTTATGGTATATTAAAATAAATAGAAACTTATCCCGGTAAAGTTAAAAACTTTAACTTTTTTGTAAATAGTTTTCATATCATTTTTCTTTTGTAAACAAATAAAAATTGTGTCAATCCTTTAAATATAAACATTACATATTTTTATGTTTTTTATATTTTTATTTTTGGTAATTTATAATCCTAAATCTTGACAAGGGTTAGATTGATATATGAATGAAGTTGGTAAAATATATGATATAAGGTAATTGTAGTCTATTGTATTTAAGGAAAACTTATTTAAATATTTTTTTGTAAAGAAAGTAAATTAAAAGTGAATTTTTCATTTAGAATAGCTATTTGTAATTGAAATAAACTAAATTAAAATTGTTAATATACAAAATAAATCACTTTCAAATTTTTTTCAAAGTTGAAGTTTTGACAGAATTTTTCAAAATAAAAGAATTATTGTTTTGTGAAAATTTGTGAAATATTGAAATGGCTATTAGGAAATATCAGAAAACTAAAAGAAAATAATTTTTATAAATTTTGGTATTTGCATAAGCTGACTTTTGAAGAACTGAAAAATTTTTTTGTCAATGTTTTAATAGTAAATATATTTCATTTTTAGTAATCTCCAAAAAAAAAATAAAGAAAGCATTAAAAATATAATATTAAGATACACTTTAACGGACTCACAAGCTCTGTACGTGCTGTAGCACCAAGTAGAAAGAAAGAAAGATTAAAAATGCAGAATGAATATTAATAATTTAACACATTAACTTTCTACATTTGTTTGATTTATCATTTGTTGCAATTCATTAATATAATTTTCATTTTACTAAATTTTATATTAAATTTTATATGTTTCGATTATATCAATACTATAGTAAATGACGTCTATACTAATTGAGAGCTTCCTAATGGATTTTATCAATGCAAATTGGATTTTATCAAAGCAAAATTCCCTTTTTTCAATATTAGTTTATATACCAAATCTGACATAAGTTTTTACTTTTAATTTAATTATTTTTCATTAAATTATTTATTAATTTCATTTTTCAATTTTGACAAACTTCTATAAACTATAATATTTATGGCTATTTCTTGGATATTTGTAAAGTCGGAAATGTCCTTATATACATATATAATTTTATACGAAATAAATTTTTAAATAATAATATAGTTTTCTTTGATTAAACAGACGTGATTATTAAAAATTCTAATTAAATTTTTATGTGCCTAAGGAAAATTCTAAAACCTTTTTCCATATACGCATAGGAATATTTTACAGTCCTAGTAACTTTTATCCTTCCAGTTACATAACAAAAAAATGTAATAAAATTTTATATAATAAAAAGAAATATGTAAAAAATAAAAAATGCACAGAAAAACTTAATTATATGTTAGCAACCGATTTACATGGTCTTTTTTTCAAAAGAAAAGTAAAATACTCTTTGAGTTTGTTCTTAATTTGCATATACACATTTTCCAACTACAAAAAAAAAAACCAAAAAAAAAAAAATAATAATAATAATAAACATAAAACCAAATTTTCAACCTTTCGATGACCAGCATAAAATTATTTTGCTTAAGAATTTTATGTTCTTATTTTATATTTTATGTTTTTCATAAATTATAGTTTATTTCTTTGGTAAAATTTTTATTCTCCTTTAAGGATCATATTTTAAAATTTCCACCAAGATATATTAACAGTAAAAAAAAAAAATTACCGATAGATATTATATTATGTATTATTTTTTTTTCTTATGATTCGATGCACAATAGCAGGAAAATTCATTTTTAATATCCCTTTAAAAATGGCCAAGCTAGAACGAGGACGTAGAAAAAGAAACTTTACGAATTAAAATGCAATTTCATCGTTTATTTTTTTTTTTCCTTAAAGTTCTTTTTTTTTTTTCTTTAGTTCCAATTTTCTGCCATTTTTTTTCTATTTTGATCTAAAAATAGTAAAATAGGTAAAAGAAAATTTCGAGTATTTTTTTTTTATTTATATTGGGAAAATAAGAAAAATTTTCTTATGCAAATTTTAAAATATTTAAACACGCTAGGATATTCATTTGAATATTTTTTATGATATTAAATTATGTACTTTATATATATATATATATGTATGTATAGGTAAATAGCATAGCATAAAATGACTAAAAGGTATTAACATTTTCTCTTTAGTATATAATTTTTATAAGAAAATATCTTCTGATCAAACTGGAAAAACTTTATCATGATTGAAAGATATTTTAAAATGAAAAGGAGTCAAAAAAAAAAAAAATATTTCTAAATATTTTTTTTTTGGTTCTTTTAAGAAAATGAAAAAAGAATTATTAGTAAGTAAAAAAAAAAAACTATGAAATGTGAAAAGAAAAATCTGAAAGTATTTTTTCATTATTAGGAAAATAATATTAGAATTTATAGTATGGCTAATGACATTGATTATTAATGGTCAGAGATCCTAAAACTTTTCACATTAAATAGATTATAAAAAACTGTTCATTTAAAATGTGTTTCATCACTTTTGAAATTCATCACTAATAAATTTGACCCTTTAGGAGCTATCAGACTAACAGTCCTGTAAGGCCTAAAAGAAAAATTTACATCATACTAATGGCGTCCATAATTAATTATAATTATAATTCACAGTAATTTATTGCATAATTTTCAATATATATAGATTATGGCAGGAGTAAATCTACTTGTTGATTAATTTGGTGGCAAAACTAGAATTCACATATTGTGCAGTAGTAATATATTAATTTGCTAAGCAAATTGTTTTTGTTGAGTTGAATTCCAGTAATATTTATCCTATAATAACCTTATATGCTTTCCACTTATACCCATAATTGTATAATACAGATTCTGGACGATTCTACCGATCCAAAAGGGTTAACAAATAAATTTCAAAAAGATAAAAACAAAGCAAAATTTTACGTGGAAAAATTAATGTAGTAAATGAAAATTACGCAATCAATAAAATAACATTGAATTTTTATTTTTCTATTTCTAAATTAGTGGCTTTCAACCTGGATGCTGAACAATCTTTTTTTGTAGGTTGTTACAATAAGATTAACGATCTAATGATTCAGCGATAATCAAATTTTAAAAAAAATGAGAATATTTAATAACAAATAATCAAATTTTAACTTTTATAGATTTTTTTTAGAATAATAACTCAGTTTCAGTTTAATAAGTTACATTTTACATTCTAGACCACTATTCTACGTAAAATTACCAAATTTTAAAAAGACATTTCTAAACAAATTTAAATTAAAAAAATAGCATAACAGAAAATTTGATTTTGAAATTTAGGATAATTAAAATCAAAGATTAATCTTTCAATTTTAAACTAATTGAGCGAAGATTAATCGCTCAATTAGTTTAAAATTTAATTAATCAGCTTAAAGTATAAGTATAACCAAACTGATAAAAGTTTAGTTGAAATTTATTAATTATTAAGAATTTTAAGAAAACGCAATTTAATTATATAAATACTGGAAAAGTCATTAAAAAGTTTATGTTATATATTTTAGTTATTCTTTGAAGTCAATTTTAAAAAATAAAATAATAATAAACTGTATACTTGAGGAAATTAAATTTATCTAAAAAAATAAGAAAATTTATTTAAAATTAAATTATTCTTAGTTTTATTTTTTAGACATTCTACCATAAAAGATTTCCTTTTGAAAACCATATTTCATTAAGGGAATTTATTTTTAATAGCTTTTGCAGGAAGTTGCAAGGTAATGTAGTTTAAAATAATTTAAAATATATAAGAAAATTTATTGTATAACTAACCTAAATTACAGATTTTTCTTATATAAAAATTACCTGAATTATAATTAATTTTTTAGAAGTTAAAATTTTCTCGCAATGTAAACTTAAATTTTATGAACAAATGCAAAAAAAAACCACATATTTTTAAAATTTTTTCCTACATACTTTTATGCGAACTATAAAAAAAAAGTAGAAAAACAAGTACAGTTAATAAAAATATTTAATTTCTGTGGTACTATGCCAAAATATGATATCTACATTTTTTGACATTTTGATATATGTTCTGATTTCGATTGTTAAACATTTATTCTTCAGATTTACAAATACATGACAAATTTTAATTTCGTATAAAAACTATAGGAAAATTGAGAAATCTGAAAACCAATATTTTTATTTGTACGGTGACTGACAACTGATTCGATGCACAAATTTTGGTTTACGAATCAACTAAAAAACAAAAACTACCAAGAAAATAAAATAAGATTATTGTAATCTCAATATTTGACAATTCACAAGCATTTTATTATCATGACAAGTTAAGATTGAATTATCTTATTTTTTTTTACTCTTCTGAAAATTTTTAATTATATAGATATCGTGTTTCGACAAAGCTCCACAGATTTAACAATTAGAAACATTAATCGATATTATTCAATATTGCATCTATAGTTTATACCTGATTTTCAGAAACAATAAGTGTATACATATTATTAATACATATCTAAATGAGTCATGAATTGTAATACACAATTGTATAGATATCCAGATTATTGGAATATGATTATGTATATTAATATTTTCTTACAAAATTTAGAAAAATAATTATTTATAATTTTATTAACTTGTTTGAAGTAAAATACTTAAGTTACTTAAAATTTAAAATTCAATAATCAAAATAGTATTACAATTAAAATTTATGATGAGTTCTATTTTGAAAAAAACTTAAAATGATTTTTTTGACAAATAATAAAATAAAACTGACAGATAATACAACATATTGTAATCTTATCTTTATTTACTTTTATCTTCTATCTTTCTATGTAGCAATTATTGTCATTATGATGCCAATTTTTTACAACATTCTTAAAAAAAAAGGATAACAATTTTAAATTACATTTTGTTTCTAGAAAAACTTTTTATCTTATTACAATTGTTCTTTTGAGCTAAAAACTTTATTTTAAAATTATATTTCTAACATTTTTATAAAACAAATAACTAGCATCAAAACAAAATCACATATTCTCCAACAAAAGAAAATTATTATACAATTTTAATAAAAACTTTGAAAAATACCACGTAAGCCTTACAATATAAACGTGCTAAACGAGACACAACAAAAAGAAGGAAGAAATTTATAACTTCTCACAATAAATTGAACAATACATAGATTTTGTTTTTTTACTTACCATATTTCCAATTGTATAACCATAATACACAAAAAAAAGACAATCTTTAAAACATTTCTATACGTGAATTGTCCAAACTGTGAACTTTAAAAAAACAAGGATACCACCTGCTAAAAAATTTACTTTTTACGAAAGAAATATTTTTACAAATTTGTTATTTTTTGGTATGATACAAAAATTTTCTACAATATAATTTTATAAAAATTCCAAAAAGTTTCCATAATCCTTTTATATCCTTTATACACCAATACATATAATATTGATTTAAGTTTTATTGTACATATTGTTTCTTAGTTTTTTTTTTGTTGCCATACATGATTCGATAAAATTGCATCAAAAAAATTTTCTATAGTGTCGTGTACATTGTTAGTTGGTATGTCCACTTTGGTACTTTTCATAAAATTAGAAAGAGTAAAAATTTTTAAAAAAAAAACAGAAAAACATTTTTAAAAATGTTAAGTGAGCTTAGTAGAAACTAAACATAATATTTGTATTTATTATGTATTTCGATATTTTTGGGTAAGTTTATTTGTATTAAATGTATATAAATGACCACAAACAGGACGACATTTATTACAATTTATAACAAGAATTTTTGAATATATTTTTTTTATATTCTGAACACGTTTAAAGTTACCGATAAAGGTAACAAAAAAAAACATTAAAATTGATTTTGAAACTAATTTAAATATATACTAAACTAGGATATTATAGCTAATCTAAAAAATAACAAGTATAATATCAATGACAAATTATATTAAATTATCTAATAATTTCAAATTTTTAAAATGACGCGCCTAAATGTATGTAATACATATAATAATATTATTAAAATATATAATTTCGATAATCGCTGAACTAGAAGTATAAATTTTTTTAATTAATTTTTATAAAATTTCTAAATATACTTGGAACAATTGGTAGTGTCAATTTGATAACAATGGCCGGGGAATTTAATTTTGTAATCATTCTTTTTAAAAAGTATTAAAAATTTATGGAGATACGACACGCCAAAAAAAGTTGACAATATTAGGAATTTGGTGCTTCTGCGGGGATATTTTTAATCGAATATCTCGACATTTACCATATTTCAATTTGATTCGTGGATATAATATTTTTAAAATCTCAAGTATTTGAGATGTTTCTTTATTTGGTTTGTGACAGCACCACATACTTGAGTGTATTCTAATACTGATATTTCTCTTACTTTCCACTTTTTACTCCACATCAGAATTTGATCAAATTTGTCAAAATTACACTGTAATTTTATTATTGTATTAAAAAATATGCATTAAAATATATATTCATACAAAATATTCTTTCTGTCCCAATATTATTTACGCCATGATCTACATATTTGAAGTACGTATTAAAATTAAATTTAATTTTAACCAAAACTTTTAAATAAATTTATTAGACAAGGTAACAAAAAATTAAAGTTTCTAGTTCCAAATGTGTCCAAAATGTTAGATGCAGCCAAAATAATAAAATATTTAATATTATTTTACTTAGATTTACAGAAAACAAAGTTTATAATACTAACATGATCGAACAAAATTTTTTTTTTTGAAAAAAAAATTTAAATCTTAAAACTTAAAAATAAAAATCAATAAAACTTTAAGATTGTTTAATGTTTATTTTCGCTAAGATTAAATAAAAATATTAATGCAAAATTGTTCATTTTTTTACTTATATATATAATTCTGTTTGACTTATTTTTCGAAATATCTAACGTATACAAAACGTTTAAATTGAGATTTAAACCGTTTGCATACGTCGATGAGTAGAAATAGTATATAGTATACGTCAAAACTGAAAATGAACTTATAACTTCTATTTTAATCTTTATTTATATTATTACAATTTCTACAAAAAAAAATTGCTACTGCGATACGTACTTGGCTATGATTAAATTGTTTTTACTCCAAATTTCACTAATATCGATGAAAATTATAAAATTATTCAATATGTTTTTAAGAGGCAAATCTCATCAAGTACTTATTTTCTGTTTATCTTTCGTTTAAAAGCATTTCAATTTTATTCTTTGATAGTAACTTATTTTAATGAATAGAACTTATATACTTTTATAGGTTAAATTATAAGAGATTTATTAGCCTTAATAGGCCACTTTTAAAAAAAAAATCTATAATCTCAGAAGGCACTTTAAAATACTATAGTTGCAAATTGCAATTTTCTTTTCAAAATGTATTTCTTAAGAATTTATATACATATATTTTCACTCGGCTTAGTGTAATATTTATACAGTCATAATATTTATTCTTGTTTCTTTATTTATTTGTATATTTACGTACAAAAGCATAACCTTCTCTCTTCGCTAAATTTCCTATATTTTTATATGCTTCTGATGAAATTTTAGATTTTTTTTTTTGTTCCTTTAAAAAAAAACCTTGTTATATTTTTTATAGTTTGTTGGAATATTTTGGTTCAACATAACAATAATAAAAATTCTTAATAATAAGGCCATAGGAGAATATGATTTATTGCAATAAACTGTAACTATATAGCCTCTTGTTAATACCAGATTATACTTTTGGAGTATTATATTTTGTAGTTTTCAGATTTTGGATTAAAATCTTGTATGTTATAAGTTATTATTTCATAATATTTTCAAATATAAATGAACTTTAAATTATTAAATTATATATATATATATATAATTTAATATAATATGTATATGTATATTATAGAAAATTATGTTCTTTATATAGATATATTGCATATAGAAGGTCATATTTTAGATGTTCATGTACAATTTATTAAATAAACTTAAGTAGAAAACTGTTGCTGAAAATGTATAGTTCTTAATGAAGGAATAAATTTTATATAAATAGTAATATTGTTATATTTAAAGGATTATAAGTTGTTTCTTTTTTTTAGTTTTTAAAATATATGAAAGATAAGGTAAATTATTATATTTCTTGGGCGTTTTGCTACTAAACTTCTTAAAGAATTATAAATTTATTATAGTTATACACAAATTATGTTATTTTAGTTGAAAAATTTATTAGATTTTATAGTTTATTGGTTAAATATAATTGGTTTATGAAATATAATATAAAAATAAAATTTTATATTTTTAGATAGTATATATTCAGAAATATAAGTAATTATATTTTTTGGAGTATTACGTATTACAACTAAGTAAATTTCCAAATAATAATAATTTGATGCTGTAATTTTTATTTAGATACGAAAATTGCAAAAGTATTATTAATTCCTTAAATATATTTGAATCTTGAAATAGATAATAAAAAATATTGTAACTAAAAAAACAATAATATTTTATTTATTTATATAAAATCAAAAAGTTAACAAAAACTTAACATATTCAAAATATTGAAAAAAAAATATTGATTACCAAAAAAATTACATATATTTAAACTATTGGATAAATAGCTTTATTACCAATACCACAATGACTATTTCGATTTCGAGCAATTTTAATATAACCTTCTTCACCCCAAATATCACCCCATGAATTTTTAACTAGCCAATAATCGTCACCATTTGTAGTACCATAACCAACAATAATGACACCATGATTTAATAACGAAATACAATTTTCATCATAATAAACACCTGATTTATATAATTTAAAACTAGGTAAACTAGCATAAATTCCAACAGAAACTAATCCAATTGTAGCAACAGCTTTTTTTATTTCTTCTTCATTTCCCAATTCAATTCGATAATAATTTTTAATTGTCATCCGTGGAGTTTCAGTTAAATTCTTACAATTACCTTCTATTCCTTCATATGGATAAGATGAGTCATATGTGATACCGTTTTCTTTAATATATTGTAATGTATGTCCACGATCACCACCACCACATCCATTAATGCCAGTAAAATTTTTACGACCACAGTCGACAATTTCTTGTTGTGACAAACGAATTAATATTTTATTTTGAATATAATATTGTCCTTCAACAGCACCAATTGCAGCAAATGCATAACAACTACCACATTTTCCTTGATGCAAAACTGGATTACGAAATCCAAAATCTATCCAATTAACAGTATCAGGAATTACAGTATTTGATGTTAAGTTATGCATGAAAATTTTATTTTCAAATACATCCGAAATTTCTAATAAATTCAATTGACTTTCATATTCTTCATCAGTCAAATCAGCAAATTGTGTTATACCCAAATCAAAAGATTTTAATCCATTTGCGAATTCTTTGTTATGATGTTCAATTAATTCCAAATTAGATGCAAATATTCCTTTACGAATAAAATCCTCATGACGAACGTAGGATTTATTAAATTTAATTTTAAAATTTTGCCATTCTGATTCTAAATCAGAAACAGAAATTTGCAAAATATTTGCGACACAGAAAAGAATTAGTAAATAATTCATTTCAGTTTAACTTTCTTTTAACTATCAGTTTAATGTACAACTATAATAATAATAAAAATAATTTTCAAAAGTTGCCCATTTATGTAGTTTCTGATTTTGGTGTCATTTTATATCAGTGACATAGTTATGAATAGATAATATAATCATTTCACTTTTTGCTATTTGGGTCAATATTATTTTTCAATGACAAATCTAAGATATTTAAAAAAAATTTGCGATAAGCTTTAATGCCAAATAAAGTATAAGAAGTTAAGAAGCCTAAAAATTGAAGATGTTGTTATTACGGGTATATAATATATTATGTCCAGAAATACTTATTAAGGGTATATAATATATTATGTCCAGAAATGGTGACTCAGTAACATTGTTCCCAGAAAGGTCAATTAATGACAAGATTTTTATATTATATGGCCATTACCTACAAAAATCACTCAGAAGCATTATTGTAGTTAATTCAAAATAGTTAAATCAAAAACCTTTCATTAATTTTTTTAGTAATAATTTAATACCAAATAATCCAGAAAAAATATTTTAAACAGAATTAAATTAATAAAAATTTAATTTTATTTACAATTTTACTTTACTTTATATTTTAATCTCAATTAATTGTTTACTCTCATATTTCATTTGCGTCCAATAGTAATATAGTTTCTGTATTATATTGCAATTAAATATACAATGTAATAAATTAATTAATAAGTAGTTTTTAGATAACAGACAAGTAGGATTAGATAATAATTTCCGCTGAATATTATAATACTTATTGCATCTAAAGTCAATTGGCAAAAATGATCATGTATCAGTACAGATAAGAATTCATTTACTACAGCTAAATTATCGACAATTATTAAATTCTAATCAATTAACAATTTAATAAAGGTCCATTAGATTCAAATTAACTATTTTGATTTTGAATTTATTTTTGTATGGGAATATCCCCCAAATTTAACTTATCCAGAATAAAATTTATTATTCAGTAAAAAAAAGTATACCAAAAATATTTGCTATTATCTATGTTTGGCGAACTATCGTATTGTGCACATACGAAAATATAATTATAAATATATATTTTAAAATTGAATAGTTCAAAAAATTAATTTAATACTTCGTAATCTAGTCCAAAATATTTCTTTTGAAATCAGCTACTATAACAATTTAACTAAATTTGCATTAAGGCTTCCATAATAAACCAGCGTGTTGTACCAGACTACAGAAATGGAATATGGTTTAGGAAGAACTCAGAAACTCATTAATTGTATTAACGTGAAAGTTACTTCTGCAAAACTGTGTACCTTTATTTAATCTTATGAACTACAGAAATTATATAAAAATGAAAAAATTTAAGCGTTAAAATAATAAAAAATCAAATGATAAAAAACTGTGAACAGAAAATGAAATTTTCTTCCCCATTATTACCTTACTAAAATAGGCACTTTTCTATTGATCATTAAATGAAGCTTAATTGAAAATAAATTGCAAGTATATCTTATATACTATAGTACACATTCACTTCCTAAATCATATTATGTGGATTCTACTTTATATAACATTCTAATATAATGCTCAATGGATATTCGAAAGAAACTAAAACAAAACTTTATATTTATTAAGAGAAACTTCAAATAGTTAGGTTTTAAAATTATTCTTTCCTTTAATAACTTATATTCAGTAATTTTTTCTAATACATATTTAATTATTTACATTTTAATATGGTAATTAAGTTTTAATTTAATTAACTATTGGATATACAGCTCTAGTTGCAACACCACAATGATTATTTTTGTTACGAGCCATATAAATATATCCATTTTCACCCCAATTAGGACCCCACGAATTTCTCACTAACCAATATTCTTCCCCATTTGACATTTTACCGTATCCAACTACAGTAATAGCATGAGTTAAAACATCAGTTCGACAACGGGCATCATAAAAGAAACCACCTTTATAAAATTTAAATGTATCTAAAGTAGAATCCATATCAATTGGTATTGGTCCAACAGTAGCAACAGCTTGTTTAAGTGCTTGTTCATCACCACTTGGAATTTCGTAAAATGTACTAATAGTTACACGTGGTTCACCTTTAACACATTGCGTCTCTTTATCCTGATATGGATTACTGGTAGCATAACCCAAACCATTTTCAATCATATATTGATAAACATTTCTTTGCCAACCACCATGACATCCAAAATTACCATAAGCTTTAGTACAATCAACTAATTCTTGTTGAGACAATTGAATCAACTGTTTATGTTTAATGAAATATTGACCTTCAATAGCTGCTACTGCTGCAAAAGCATAACAACTACCGCACGTACCTTGATTCAGAGCAGGTTGATTATACCCTGCTGTAACCCAATTGACTGTTTCTGGTACATCAGTACGGGCTGTAAAATTTTGTGCAAATGCCATACGGGCGAAATCACCTTTCAGAACACCTCTATTCATTTTCAGTTGATATTCTGCATCAGTCATATCAGCAAATTCATTTAAGCCCATTTCAAATGAAACAATTCCTTGTTTGAATTTGTCCTGATGCTTAACAATTTTTTTCAATGATTCTGCAAAAATTCCTTTACGGAATGCATCTTCCTCAGCACTATATTTCTTTTCATATTGTTCTTTATATTCTTCCCAATCTGAATTTAAATCGGCAAAGCATTGATTTAGTGCGATCAATGCACATAAAGTAATAAGTAAAAATTTCATCCTAGTAAGCAAAAATTTGATTAATTTTTATTACTTAAATATATAGGTAAATGGTGCTCACCTGTTGTTGCTAAATTTGATTAATATTCATAGTAAGCAAAAACATTTATTTATATACCAAAAAAAAATCTGGATGAAATAATAATGGAATTAGCTAAAATTTCGAAAATTTCGAGATAGCAAAAATTCGAGTGTGGAGCACTTACCTGTCATAAGTGCTCATTACCGTATTTATTATTTATTCAATAGTTATTACGGGTATATAATACATTATGTCCAGAAATGGTGACTCAGTAACATTGTTCCCAGAAAGGTCAATCAATGACAAGATTTTTATATTATATGGACGTTATCTAGAAAAATCACTCAGAAGCATTATTGTAGTTAATTCAAAAATAATTAAATCAAAACCTTTCATTAATTTTTTGAGTAATAATTTAATACCAAATAATCCAGGAAAAATATTGTAAACAGAATAAAATTAATAAAAATTATAATTTTATTTACAATTTTAGTTTACTTTAAATTTTAAAGTCAATTAATTGTTTACCCTCATAGTTCATTTGCGTTCAATAATAATATAGTTTCAGTATTATATTGCAACTAAATATACAATGTAATAAATTAATTAATAAGTAGTTTTTAGATAACAGACAAGTAGGATTAGATAATAATTTCCGCTGAATATTATAATACTTATTGAATCTAAAGTCAATTGGCAAAAATAATCATGTATCAGTACAGATAAGAATTCATTTACTACAGCTAAATTATCGACAATTATTAAATTTTAATCAATTAAAAATTTAATGTAAAGGCTCAGTAGATGAGCTTCGTATGGGAACATCGCCCAAATATAACTTCTACAAAATAAAATTTATTATTCAGTAAAAAAAAAGTTTGCCAAAAATATTTGCTATTATTTATGTTTGGCCAACTATCATATTGTTAATAATTAAATATATATTCTAAAATTGAATGGTTCAAAAAATTAATTTAATACTTCGTAATCTAGTCCAAAATATTTCTTTTGAAATCAGCTACTATAACAATTTAACTAAATTTGCATTAATGCTTCCATAATAAACCAGCGTGTTGTACCAAAATACAGAAATGGAATATGGTTTAGGAAGAACTCAGAAACTCATTAATTGTATTAACGTGAAAGTTACTTCTGCAAAACTGTGTACCTTTATTTAATCTTATGAACTACAGAAATTATATAAAAATGAAAAAATTTAAGCGTTAAAATAATAAAAAATCAAATGATAAAAAACTGTGAACAGAAAATGAAATTTTCTTCCCCATTATTACCTTACTAAAATAGGCACTTTTCTATTGATCATTAAATGAAGCTTAATTGAAAATAAATTGCAAGTATATCTTATATACTATAGTACACATTCACTTCCTAAATCATATTATGTGGATTCTACTTTATATAACATTCTAATATAATGCTCAATGGATATTCGAAAGAAACTAAAACAAAACTTTATATTTATTAAGAGAAACTTCAAATAGTTAGGTTTTAAAATTATTCTTTTCTTTAATAACTTATATTCAGTAATTTTTTCTAATACATATTTAATTATTTACATTTTAATATGGTAATTAAGTTTTAATTTAATTAACTATTGGATATACAGCTCTAGTTGCAACACCACAATGATTATTTTTGTTACGAGCCATATAAATATATCCATTTTCACCCCAATTAGAACCCCACGAATTTCTCACTAACCAATATTCTTCCCCATTTGACATTTTACCGTATCCAACTACAGTAATAGCATGACTTAAAAAATCAGTTCGACAACGTGCATCATAAAATAAACCACCTTTATAAAATTTAAATGTATCTAAACTAGAATCCATATCAATTGGTATTGGTCCAACAGTAGCAACAGCTTGTTTAAGTGCTTGTTCATCACCACTTGGAATTTCATAAAATGTACTAATAGTTACACGTGGTTCACCTTTAACACATTGCGTCTCTTTATCCTGATATGGATTACTGGTAGCATAACCCAAACCATTTTCAATCATATATTGATAAACATTTCTTTGCCAACCACCATGACATCCAAAATTACCATAAGCTTTAGTACAATCAACTAATTCTTGTTGAGACAATTGAATCAATTGTTTATGTTTAATGAAATATTGACCTTCAATAGCTGCTACTGCTGCAAAAGTATAACAACTACCGCAATTACCTTGATGCAAAACAGGTTGATTATATCCTGCAGTAACCCAATTGACTGTTTCTGGTACATCAGTACGGGCTGTAAAATTTTGTGCAAATGCCATACGTCCAAAATCACCTTTCAAAACACCTCGATCCATTTTCAGTTGATATTCTGCATCAGTCATATCAGCAAATTCATTTAAGCCCATTTCAAATGAAACAATTCCTTGTTCGAATTTGTCCTGATGCTTAACAATTTTTTTCAATGATTCTGCAAAAATTCCTTTACGGAATGCATCTTCCTCAGCACTATATTTCTTTTCATATTGTTCTTTATATTCTTCCCAATCTGAATTTAAATCGGCAAAGCATTGATTTAGTGCGATCAATGCACATAAAGTAAAAAGTAAAAATTTCATCCTGATAATCAAAAATTTAATTAATTTTTATTACTTAAATATATAGGTAAATGGTGCTCACCTGTTGTTGCTAAATTTGATTAATATTCATAGTAGGCAAAAACATTTATTTATATACCAAAAAAAAAATCTGGATGAAATAATAATGGAATTAGCTAAAATTTAGATAGCAAAAATTTCGAGTGTCGGGCACTTACCTGTTATCAAATTTTATTTAAATTTTTTTTGGTGATATTTTAGAACTTCTTTATTTGGATTTTAATCAAATTGTACTGGTTATGTATTTAGATTATTTATCAATTTATAATAAATCTATTTATTTCTATTACTCTGGATTATATATTTAAGTAATCTAAACAGATAAATTTATTTGATTACGCATAAGTTTTTTTACGTACTGCTGTATTCCCTAATCATAAACCATAAGCAAAAATTCTATCCACACATATAGGAATAGGACAAGTATAAATATATACTTGTCCTATTGCTATATGTGGGGATAGCAATAAACGTAAACGGTTAACCGGTTCATCGGTTTTAACGGTCAATGTTACCGGCATTTCAAATTTGGAAACTGTGATTTCCATTGGTGACATTCTTAAATTTTAATTGTAAAATTCTTGGTCAACTAAAATAAAATTTGGTGGGTAGAAGAACATGGTAGCCTTCAAGATATATGATTTAAACCAAAATAGTTTAGCCGATTAAAAAAAATTTAATAAATAATTATGACAGAATTTACATCATTAACAAATCCAATCTGTATCTTTGGGTTATTCGTTGGTGATATAACAAATTGTACCAAATATCGTCTGACTAAAGATAAATATCTATAATTTACCTTATATAGAAATTTTCCTCATTAAACTTCAATTTCGAACCTTGTAGTACACACGGTACCTCAATTTCGAACCGTGTAGTACACATGTAATAGGCATACACAACACAGTCAATTTCGTACAGTGTAGTACATATTCAACTAACGAGCATAATAAATTTGAAAGTATTATTTTAAAATTTTTAAATATTATAGAATATAAGTTTTTATATTATAAACTATCTGAAATAAAAATGCCTTTAAAAATAAAAACTCAGCACTTTGTATAGAAAAAAATTATACATTTTATGAAAAGTGCACCTTAAGGGGGTATACACTTATAAAACTCTAGACTCAAAAAAAATTGCATAGTCATAAAGAAATGAACCACATTAAAAAAATATATATATTTTCTTTTTGCTCTTTTTAATGTCACTTTATATAATATTGGTTTGAAAAGTTTGGAAAGAATTTTCATTTTTCACTACATATATACATTATAGTAGTATAGTTCAAGAACTATTCATTTCACTCATAAAATATGGAAGTGAAAAACAAAAGCAGTTTACTAAAAACTTTCTTGAAAAATTTGAAGTTGTTCTTTTTTTTTTTTATTTTACTTCATAAAATAATAATGCACTTTAAGATATATTTTTTATATACGCAGGATTTATTATAAGTAATTTTTTTTATAAATATATTATAATAGAAATATTGACGTAACACTTACGGAAGTCAAGGTATAAAGGAGTATAAATATTTTCTAAAAGTGAAAGAATAAAGAAATTTTAATTTCAATTGAAGTTTTAAAAGAATATTTTATTATTTAAAATATTCTTTTAAAATGTTATTAAACCACAAAGAAGATACGAAATAGGATAATAATGGTTGCCGTTTATATGAAAATAATAAATTTAAGTAATAAATTTAAGATATTGCAATATTTAATTCGTAATGTCTTCATAGATCCTTAAATTTTGAATGAAAAAAAAACTAGATAAAATTCAAACATATTTAATATTTTGTAGATACATATATATAATAAGAAAATATTATCGAAATAATTAATTAATTTTTAACATATTCTTTAAATAACAAAAATATATTTTTTTTACATTTTTCGAATTTATCTATTATATCTAATTTTTTTCATAAATAAATAATTTTTATCTTATTTCTAAATTCATTCACACAAAACTCATATTTATATGAAATATTTTCCGTCAATTCTTTCATTTAGCAAAAATAAAGCACTTTCAGACGTGCTATAATCATATCATCACATTGATATTAATTATTGATACTAAAAAAAAAAAAACAAAAAAAAAAGAAAGAAAATTTTCCCACCAATCATATTATCACGTATTTCCGCGAATACGTGCTGTTATCATCTTCAGATATTGATATTAAAATTATTATATATATAGTTACAATTTCTTTTATCATAATAATATACATAATCGAATAAAATTATTTTATAAAGATAAATTGAGGAGAAAATAGATATAATTTGTATTTACTATAATTTTCCGATAAATAACAAATAAAAAAATTAATATAAAAAAAATATTATTAATGTTATTATTTATTTATTAAATATTTAGAGAATATTTATTACATTACAATTAATTTACATATATAATCTTAAATATTGAATATTTGTTCTTTTACCAGTTAGGCTCAATCGTTAGCAGTTAGGCTCAATCGTTATCATTTTTCTTAATCTTAAAATTTCATTTTACTGTAATTTTTTTTAGAACTTTAATTCATTTAAAACTGAGTAAACTTAGAGCCATATCGATATTTCGTACTATAAGCGAATCAATTAAGAACTGTAATTACCAACTGTTAGTACATTTTACACTACCACTAAATCATCATCTGTCTAATACGTATAATGCGGAACAACATGCGGAAGATATTCTATTGAAATTGAAATATCCAAAAATAGAAAATTTATATGATGATCAATAACCCAACTACTCTGGTACCAAACGTTTACCTTATTATGTGTGCTCCATTAATAATTACCCAAAAAAATAAAATTAACAATTACAAAAAAAATAAAATGAACGATTTTTGGCATTCTTAGATAAATTGTGATTTTGCTTTATACCAAATAAAAACTTAAACATATTTAATATGTGAAAATTGGAAATTCAATGTAAAAAATTTCAAAAAATTATTTAGTTATAATATTTTGGCAATTTTCACTAAATTATTCTCCAAGTATAAAAAATAAATCAATAACATTATTTAAACTAATTACAAATAAGTACTAAAATATTTCTTTCATATAATTTTATACTCTTGAAATATCCTTTTGTAATTAAAGAACAGCTTATTAGACAAATAATAGTTACTATTACTAAATATATGCTTGTATGAAATTCACATATAATAACTAATTAAATTTCCTCTACAACATTTCTATTTAAGTGCATTTTAAAAAAGAATTAAATTTTAAATCAAATTTTATACTTAAGAAGCGTTCTAACTTCAATATGATAAAATCATTCAATGAATTCTAATAAAAATTATGATTGAGTTTTTTTTTTAACAAAATTACTATTATTTATTAAATAAAGTCATTTTACAAAGTGCTATGCTTACAGGTTCATATTACATAGAAAATTTCATAATATTATAAAAAAAATATATATTTAGTTACAGGATATCCTACTAAGAAAATCCATTAAACTTTAAAATAAATACACATAGTCTTTTTAAAAAAAAAATATAAATTGTGTACACAAAAAAAAAGTCATAACAATAAAAACAAGAAAGAAAATCTCAGATGAGGTACACAGTTAATATGTATTTATTATACATAAATGAATAGGATTCTTCAGTTATTTTTTATATACAACTAGTATATCTTAATATAATGCAACAGGATGAAGGATAATGCTTTTTGAATAATAAAAATATAAAACAATGTATACATATTCTTGTATCTATATATAAATGAAGATATAATTTTGAAATATTTTTCTATGACACAAAATTTGTTGTGTTATTGTTTTTTTTTTTTTGTGTACTAAAAAGAAAAATATGATTTCACTTGAGACTAAATAACTATTCATATTATGCACCGGTCTTTTGTTTCAAAATATAATTATTATAATGTAACAAAAAATATTTTATGTTGTTATTATATAGATTCCTTTAGGTTTAGATATATTATTAAAATTAATCTCTTTTGTTGCATTTATTCTTCTAGAAATAATTACTTCTTTTGGATATTTAAAATTTGCGGGAAATTAGTAAAGTTTTAATTATTGTATACGGTATATAAAATTAAATTTTTTTTAAAAGTAAATTGAAAATTCTTAAATTAAAATAGATGACTTTTACAATACAGAAGGAGGTTTAAATTTTTAATTAATATAGCTAACGTACTCATTGAAAGAATGAATTATCACCCATTATTAAGAATACGGGTTTAGTTAAAGTTTATTTAATCTGATAAAGTTTATTTAATCCGTACTCATTGAAAGAATGAATTATCACCCATTATTAAGAATACGGGTTTAGTTAAAGTTTATTTAATCTGATACTTCAGAAAAATTGAATTCTAGAATGCCATACAATAAAATATTTTTTCTATTATCGCGTTATATATGCAGGTTTTTGAATAGTCATACCTTCGCAAAATTCAGTATAATATTACCGAAAGTAATATGTAATCGTTTAAAAGAATATTTTAAAAATTATCAATGAATCGAATAAATTAAAGCTGTCAAATAACAACCATATACATGCTCATAAGAAGAATAAATACTGAAAGAAAATCAATTTGTATAAATGTAGAATTAAACATTTTTAAAATTAAATTATTATATGAAATGTAAATAGTTACATAAAGTCCGAAAATGTACAACATAACTATGAATAATACGGACAAAAAGCATTAATTAATTCATTTTTCTCATAATATATAAAATTATCTGAAAAAATTTAAGTATAAGAATCAATAAGATATTTTATTGCACATTATATTTTTTTTGCAATTTATTAAACCATATATAAAATATTTTATTAAACCGTAAAGATTTTATAAATTTAATTATGTTTAGGAATATCTAATACAAAAAATCTTATCTAATTAGTTTCATATAGTTTCGTCTTTCGTCGACGTCGGCACAACTATAATTTAACATTTTTCGTTATCCTATATCACAAAAAAAAAATATCATAAATTTTAGAACACTATTAAATACTACTAAGTTATTATGTACAATAGAATATTGAATCTCAAAGATATGTATTTGACGATAAAAACAAGATGAAAATATTAATTATATTAGACGTGATATAACTGTCTAAGGTAATTATCAAAAATAAAACGTTCATTGCTTAATCATATTATCATTTGTATTTCCGGAAGCTGATCACGTATCTTTTATAATATAACAAAATAAAAAAAATGCCAAAATGTATTTATGTTCGCGATTTTAGTTCACAATCATATATAAGTTATGAAAAAAATAAAGAAAACTAACTAATAAAATAATAATTTCAGAGAAAAACTTTCAATTTTCTTTTTCCTCTAGCATGGAATTTTTTTTTTAATTTATTTTCACTAGTAATATCTTATCACTAGTAATATCTTGTTAGTATGTGTTTTGTACATATATACTGTATAAAATTACTAAAATTAAATATTGATAAAAAATTTTTGTAAAATTAAAACTATTATTTAAAATCTTGGTTCTCTATAGAGTCTTTTCCGTTCTAAACTATTTTTCTAATATCTTTCTCATACTATATGACCTAAATTTATTGTATAATTGAACTAAGCCTATTAATTTCCATTTAAATCATTATTTATTATTATGGATTTTGATCGAAACTTAAGTGTGCTCTATAAATAAATTAATAATAGAATAAACAATAGAGATTACACAAAATCACGGTCAAAAATAATCACGACGCGTAGGATTTACAGAACTGATAAATTTTTATCTATATTTTTTATCAATATTTTAAATTTGATTCAATTTTTAAATATAGCCTAATAATACTAATTGTGTAAATTAAGTATCACTTAAGTATTTAATTTTGCAATTAGTATTAATTTTTTTTTCAAATATTTAAAAGAAAATATTTTAAGTTATCAGTTTTCATAATATTACTTTGTATAATGTGACAAAATGCAAAGGTTTTTTTTTTTTTTTGTATTATTAAAAAAGTGAAAATATGTATAATCTTTTTTAAATATATATACCATATATATTAAAGGACATTTTCGAAATTATACAGGATACTCAGAAAAACTACATTATCAATTTTTTTTCTTATAGTAAATTACATTTTTTTTAATTATTTTCAAACTAAATTTAAACTTTTATAATGTTCTCACTGCAAGTAGGAAAAAAAAATAAAAATTTTCAAACCGCTTATTGTATTTGAATTTTTTTTTGCTTTGCTTATACAATGCATGTATCTGATTAAAAAAAGGATCAACCAAAAATTTGTTGATCCTTTTCAAAAATTTACAAAAATAACGTATAATTTTCAACTATTCAACAATTATCAGCAGATGGAGTAAATTACTATTATTAGATGGGGTAAATTACTGTCTTTTACCAACAGATGGGGTAATTTACTATCGTTGCTGTCAAATACTACATTTGACACATTCTCAAAATTAACCTTTAAACAATAATTCTTAATGCGCTAAAACTTAAAGAAAACTGATTGCATTGGCGTAACCAAAATTTAATACCTGTACGGCTCGTTTCTTACTTTAATTTTCGTTGTCCAAACTTTAAGAAAACATTATGCTTCCTAACGTAAACTTATCGTTTGTCTGAGTTTTCCATAGGATAATTTTCAGTTCTACAGCTTAACAAAACTGAACATTGTTCCATAGTGTCCCATGTTTCCATACACACTAATCCGAGTTCAACTCAACTTGGTATCGTAATGGAAACATATTATTATTAAATTCAGTTTCACCTTTCACTTCCAATTTGTGACACATGTTCAAATTATTTTCAAAAACTACATCAAAAAACATATTGAATTCGTTTTTAAACATAAATATACAAAAAATACATTCAATGGGCCTGAACGAAGCCAAAAAAATTGCCGCGTATAAAGCAGTTGATGAATGGATTAAAGATAAAACAGCAATTGGAATTGGAAGTGGATCAACTGTAGTATTTGCTGTGCAAAGAATCGCAGAACGTGTTTCAAAAGAAAATCTCCAATTAATATGTATTCCAACAAGTTTTCAAGCACGTCAACTTATTGTTGAAAATAATTTAACATTAGGTGATTTAGATCGAAATCCACATTTAGATTGTGCTATAGATGGTGCTGATGAAGTCGATTCAAATATGATATTAATAAAAGGTGGTGGTGGTTGTTTATTACAAGAAAAAATTGTAGCATCATGTGCTGATCGTTTAATTGTTATAGCAGATTATACAAAAAATTCACAAAATTTAGGTGATCAATATAAAAAAGGTATTCCAATTGAAGTTGTTCCAATGGCATATATACCAATCCAACAAAATATTCAAAAAAAATATGGTGGAACACTACTATTACGAATGGCTACTTCTAAAGCAGGTCCATGTGTAACAGATAATGGAAATTTTATTTTAGATTGGCAATTTGACAATGATAAAAAATATGATTGGAATCATGTAAATCGTGAGATTTTAATGATACCCGGTGTTATTGAGACAGGACTTTTTGTTGGAATGGCTGAAAAGGCATATTTTGGTATGGAAGATGGTAGTGTTAAAGAACAAACGAAATAGTTAAGTTGAACATTAAAAAAATATTTACGTACTCTTAAGAATATTTTATGGAAATCATTTTTTACTTGAGACATTAAAGTGGAACTTTAAAATAAAACTATTTTTTAATTTGTTCATTACTTCTAATTTAAATAACTTATTTAATATGGACAAATGGATAAAAAAAAGGAGTTGAGCTCTCATTTATGATTGGATCGCATTTAAAAATTTCATATTTGGTTTCAGGAATTAATGCGAGGTTAACATAATTTGTTCATTATAAATAGAAAATCAAATTAATTAAAATGATTTTTTATTCCGTTCCGGTAAAACTGAATCCTTAGCATAATTAAACAAACTAAGTAGTCCTTGTTTTTTTCCTTTTCTTGAGAAATAGTTTGATACGACATCATGATTATCTAAAACGTAAATAATTTTTTTTAAATCAAATTTCTATAAATTGATTGTAATTATTACTTAATAGTGGAGTATGTTCATTGACTGTAGGTAAAACATTATCATTAGCACTTAATGACACAAAAAGTGCGAATGGTACTAACCAAAGACAGAGTGTAAAATAAGCCATCACCTAAATATAAAAAAGTGTATAAATTTAACTTTGTCAAAAAGTTAATTCTTTTTAATATGCTTACCTCAGCAAATGGATAATAATTGCTTGCAAAAAATTGAAAAGCTAACATATGATTAATTATTAAAAATATTAATGATCCCATAAATGAAACTGATAAAAATTCCACAAATGGAAAATTTTTCATTATGGTACCATGTAAAATTTGTGATGTTAAACCGCACAAAACCATTGTCCAAGTAAAATCATCGAAAAATAAAAATAGTGCATATATTACTGTGGTTACTATAATTAATGATGTTATCATCTTTTTGGCTATAACTGTATATTCTTCAACTAATTCCGCTAAATAATATAAGCCAGCAGCTAAAAAAAAATATTTTAATAAATTGATATGTAAAATTATCGAATCCAAATTACTACCTATTGATACGGTTACAAAACAAACTTGCACTATTATTGATATATAACTTAAAATATATAAAAGCGTCATGATTATAATTTTGTATTTACTTTAATTCAATAAAATGACTAGCATTTCTTAATTTAAGTAAATTTTATATTTTTCTACGATTAATTTATGTTTATGTTTGGTTGGAATAAAAATGCCACTGTCACTGTCAAGAGGCTAATGTCATTTTGATTTGTGAAAATATTTTATTTTTCGAAAACACACCCAGTAAGCTTTAATCTTGTAATAAAATATAACAAAAAAAAAACACTAGAGTAGTGATTTATTTCTGCGCAGATCAATCTGATAAATTTTGTAATCTGATTCAGATGTTCCTTATTTCTTTTTCCGATTAGTTATACTGATTTTGTTAATCGGATGTTTTATGCAGATTGTTGCTTTGGCTACATAAAATATTATATATGGAGTATGGACTAAAATACGTCCACAGCTACTGACCAGTACCAGTACCACTACTAAATAAGTAATATATGTAAACAATAAAATCCAGGCAAACAAAATTATAAATTTTATCAGTATATTTTGGTGATTTGTCAATAGAATATTAATGAATTTTTCAAATAGTTAACAATTTTCTTTTTATTTGAATCACAAAATGACAATATTATAACATAAGCAAGACCCAAGCATAAATATATGATAAATTAATTGATATCAAAATACAAGCCATAGGTATAGGTATACTAGGAATAGTTTTGTTGTAAACAAGAAAACTCACATATGTAAATGTAGCCCTGCCTTAATTTAGATTATTAATTTTTCGAAATTCATTTGTAATTGCTCATATGTTAAGTAAATGTCAAAAAGCGCGTGTGATTGCTAAAAATGAGGAAAGAAAAAAGTTCAATCAAATTGTGAAATCATTCACACCATATTTTGTTTCATCCAAAAGTAGATTTGTTGCATTAATTTTTGTAGTGTTATTTGTTAACTAATTGTAATTATAAATTGAAATTAAATATTAGTGAAAAAACGTAAAATAAATAATACAATTGTTAAATCAACCAAACAAAATCGGTTACCAATCGGAACGATTTTAAGGTTAGGTTTCGTGTTCTTATAGGAATAAGTTTCTCAAATAAATTATAAACAATGTCTTCAAATAATTCAACTGCTGATCCTGCGGAAATTCTGCGTGGAAAAGATTTACCGGCAATATTTCGATTATGGGAAGAAACTCATAATGTGGCTGGATATGATCCTGTTCCAGTTCTAAGAAGGTACAGTATTTTTTTTTTGTTAATTGTAGAGAAAGAGGGCATTTGACAGCTGTTTCGTAGTTTTATGTTTTCTAATTGGCCTTGAATTCTTATGATGAACTGTACTCGTGAAAATGTGTTTGTGTGTCAAATACAGTGTTTGTTTATTATTTTAATTATATTATAATTTATAATATTTTTTAGATTATCGGAAATTTTCGAAGACGAAACAGATATTTATATGCGAAAGGATCCAGACCCTTTTGATGAACGCCATCCTTCTCGTACAGATCCTGATTGTGAATTAGGTAGATCTTTAAAATTACTCTTTCGTAAAGATCATTTCATGACAAAGGTAAAAAAAAATATTTAATGTTGAATTGTACGAATAATTTTTTTACAGCTTGTCAATGATTACTTACGTGATAATTTTTATACCCGTCAAAGTATACAAAAAAGTTCATTAGATATAAACATAGCTGCATGTCGATTAATTTTAGTAATAATGCCAGGTTTAGAAACTTCAGCTGTTTTCCAAGTAATTAAAAAATTATAAAATAAAAATATTTTCTTTTAACAATATTACAATTACTTTTTAGGTTGAACATCAGCAACTTATAAATCGTATTTATGGTTGGGCTGAAGATAGCATAGAACCATTACAAAGTTACGCTACTGGTTTATTGGCTGCCGCAATGGAAGTAAATGATATGGCTGTAACATTTCGTGAATTAAATGCACGTTTAGTGCCGAAAATGCTAAAACGTTTACATATGCTACAAGCATATTCAAAAAGTCGTGAAAAAGAATTAGATGAAGGTGCTGTAGCAGCTGGTGGAGGATTAGGTGTTATTAAAACAGTTAATAATATTGATCCATCAGTATCAGAAAAAATGGATTGTAACATGCCATCTTGGATGAGTGGTTCAGCTCCAAGTAGTCCACCTCATAAGAATGATGCAAATAATATGGAGGGTAGCAATGAAACAACTACACCAACAAATAACAAACAAAGTGGTTTGACTAAATTTTCTAGTTCATCAAATTTATCTGCATTATTGGAAAATGATAATAGTCGTGATGTTATACAAAATCGAATTAAAAAATTTACAATACCAATTTATCCGGCAACAACAGCTACCAGTCAAATGTTAATTCTAAGATATTTAGCATCATTAGGAGAATATCAAGAGGTATATTACACTGTTATTTTTCATGTTTTTGTGAGCTATTATAAAATATAGTGCGTATTGCAAAACAAATTTTATATAGCTAAACTCATATTTTGTTCCATTTTTTCTTTTATTTTTCGTTTTTTATAGGTTCTTGGTCCAGTATTCGAACACAATGCAATTCAAATAATTTTTAATTACATTGAAAATTTAGATCCTCGTGATACTTGTTTATCTTTTGAAGCACTTAAATATTTAGCCTCATTATTATGTCATAAAAAATTTGCATTAGAATTTATATCACGGGGAGGATTAGAGGTAAATTCAATTTACTTGTAAGAAATAATTAATTTTTAATTTGATAAACATTTATTTTTTTAGCATTTATTACACGTACCACGACCGAGTGTTGCAGCAACAGGTGTCTCTATAACAATATATTATTTATCATATTGCGAGGAAGCAATGGAAAGAATTTGCGCAATGCCAAAGAAAATAATATCTGATTTAGTAAAATATGCTCTATGGTTACTTGGCCGGTCGCATGATTCAGGAAAATGTCATGCAACAATGTTTTTTGGTTTAAGTTTCCAATTTAAAGTTATTTTAGATGAATTTGATAATCAAGATGGTTTAAGAAAATTATATAATGTTGTAAGTAACAAATACAAAATAAATTTCTTAATTATTGTAGATTAAAATACGACTTGTGATGAAATTATTTATTTCAGATATCAATATTACCAATTTTATCAGTTGATGATAATGGACCACTTAATGATGATGAAGAATGTGCTGCTAGACAATTGGTACGGCATGTTTGTGTTGCATTAAAAAAATATATGGAAAGTAACTTATTTTATAAATATCATCATTTTATGAGGCAACAATGTCCAACTAGTGATATGTCATCACATATATTTAAAGCTGCTAAAGCAAGTTTAGAACAAATTAGTGATCAAATTAGAAATTTACAAGAATTAATGCCGTATAGAGTACATTGGCAACCAGTTGATCAATTATTAAAATTAGGTGGCATATCATTAATATTAAGAATAATTGCATACTCTTATGAATGGAATAATAGTGGAAGGTTAAAATTTAATTGAAATTAATATATATAATTAACAGTAGTATTTGATTATTATAATAATTATTTTTGTTTCTGGTATAATTTTAGAGCGGAAACAGTTCGTTCTGCCTTAGATGTTCTGTCAATTTGTTGTATCGTGCCAAAAGTTTATTTAACATTTTGTGATCGCTTAGAATTACCAGATAGCAGTTCGTCAGCTGGTATAAATGCTATTTTAGGTGCTGCAGTTGGTGAAATAGTAGCTGATGCTGAAGTTCAAAAAGCTGCGTTAGCTGTTCTTATACATTGTGTTTGTGCGCCATTACATAAGGTAATTATAGTTATTTTTATTTTTATTTTATTTATAAGAATTAATAAGAAGATTAAAAATATTAATAAGAAGATTAAAAATATTATAAAAGAATTTTATAAAGAAAAAACATCTGTATTTGATTTTGTAATTAAATATGGTGTCCCTTTCATATAATTTCTTCCTTATTTATTAATTTTGAAATCTGTAATAAATACTATTTTAGGCTATAACAATATCACGTTTTGGCTCAGCAAAACGAAAGATACCAAATCGGTATTCTGAGGAATTAATTGAGAAAGTTTGGGAGAGCGTTTGTTCAAATAATGGTATAATTGTGCTTTTGCAATTGATGCAAATCAAAACACCAATTACAGATGCTGATTGTATACGAGGTATGGCATGTCGAGCATTAGCCGGATTGGCACGTTCAGAACGCGTACGTCAAATTATTGGCAAATTACCTTTATTTGCTAATGGACAAATACAACATTTAATGCGTGATCCAATATTACAAGAAAAACGATCAGAACATGTTATATTTCAAAAATATGCATTAGAATTATTAGAACGTGTTTCCGGAAAAAGTAAACCAGTAAATAATTTAGATGCATCATTAGCAAATATACATAAAGCAAATGTGGTTGCTCAAACCAGGATACAATATAATGAAAAACAATTATTTCAATTAATTTATGAACATTTAGAATCGAAAGGTATGGCATCATCGGCACAAATGTTACAAAAAGAAGCTGGTTTAAGTACAACACAAATGCATCCACGTACATTTTATCAATCACCATTTAACTATAAAATTTTACCAACAGCTACAAGAACTAGAATGCGTACAAGAACGCTAGACTTGAATACATCAATAAATACATTAATGAATGATAGTCATCAACAACAACCTATGTCAACAACACAGTCATCAACAACAAATTCAGTATCTGCTAGTACATCTGGTGTTTTTAGTTTTACTGGAAATACAAGTGAATTACCACCTCCAATGGAAGAAGTATCAACAATAACACCAATTAAATTAAAAAAATTAAATCCACCAGGACAAAACATATTACCACCAGTATCAAATATAAATTCCACACACCAATCAACACAACAACGTTCCTTACAAAAACAAACTGATATTTATGCTAGTTCAACATCTACAACAACTAATCATTTACGTTCTAGTGATGAAGATTCATTAAATTCAAATATATCATTAGGAACAATTGTAACGGAATATTTAACAAATCAACATGCTTTATGTAACAATCCAATGTCAACATGTCCGCAGTTTGATTTATTTAAACCACATAAATGTCCAGATCCAAAACCAAATCGTACACAAGGTTTAGATAATAATTTAACGACACGTTTATTTAAATCTCAATCTGGTTATAATACAATGAGATTAGATCGGCGGTTTGTACACTCAAATTTTCGTTTATGGCGTACAATACGTACAGCAGCTGATGAATATTCTGAAGTACAATTTACTAGTTGTCATATATTACCAAATAATAATTTAATAGTAGCTGGTACACAAACTGGCGAAGCTAAAATATTTAATACATTAGAAGGCATAGAAGAATATACAGTACAATGTCATAATTCAACAATAAATGATGTTAAATCAAATCGTGATGGATCGTTAGTATTAACATCATATACATGGAGCGCACCATTATCAACATTATGGTCGGTTGGTAAAAAAGAATTTCAAAATAAATTACAATTTGATGATGAATTTTATTGTGAATTTAGTAATATACAAGAAGATAAAATTTTAGGAACTAAAACAGATGTAAGTACTATATTTCTATATAATTATATTATATAATATATTTAAAAATGATATTAATAATTTAAGATTTATTTCCTGCTTTTGTTTTAGGCAGCTTTAATTTATGATATAAATACTGGTCAGAAAATTTCTAGTTTTGTACCAACAATTTCAAATCAGTATACTAATAACAGAGCCACATTTTGTCCAACTGATGAACTTATTTTGTCTGGTAATTATTTTTTTCTTTTTTAAATATAAGAATATGTACAAAAATTATTAATATTTTTAGATGGTGTTCTTTGGGATGTTCGAATGAAAAGAGAAATTCATAAATTTGATAAATTAAATCAAAGTTTATCAGGTGTTTTTCATCCAAATGGTTTAGAGGTAATTCATATGGATTACAAAAATTCCTCGTGCTAAAGTTTTGTCGGTCCGTTTTAAAATTAAATTTTACAAAGTTAATGGTCATCTAAATTGTGTCTACCCTGCGCGTTATAATCACTGTAAATTTGTGAGATAAATCATATTTTATTTAAATTCTTCTTTTCAGATAATTTCAAATACAGAAGTTTGGGATCTTCGAACATTTCATTTATTACAAACCGTTCCAGCCCTCGATCAATGCCTTATAAAATTCTCACCGCAAAATGTTATATACGGTATAATAAATTCAAATAACGCTGAGGATCGCTTAGACTTCGACTCAACTGTTAGTTTTGATACAAGTTTCAAAGTTTTAGATAGTTATGATTATTCAAGTATATCAACAATAGCTGTTAAAAAACATATTTATGATTTGAGTGTCAATAAATATGGTAGTTATATAGCATTAGTAGAAAATGCCTTATTTGAACCACTACAAGAAACTTACATTAAATTGTATGCTGTTGGTATGAAGAAAAATGAGGAAGAGGTATGGAAAGTAAACAAATTTAATTATACATTTTTATATTACTACTAATGAATCGCTATTTTATATTATACTTTCAGGAAGAAGATGAAGAAATGGAAACAGATGAAGAAGGCTCTGATAGTGATGACACTCATGGTAATTAGTGAAATTAAAAAAATAATAATAATTTTATAATTTTAATAAACAAAAGTTTTGTCATTAGTATTTGATATAGAAGAATTAGCTGGTAATGGTCGACGTCGTAGACGCCGTGAAGAGAACAATGAGGATGAGGACAGCAATGATGATTGGGAATGGGAAACAACAACTACCAGCAGTGAAGATGGTGAAAATGATGATGCCGAAAATGAAGGGGGGAATATTGTTGAAAATGAAGATGAAGACGATGATGATGATTCTATTTTTAATGAATAATAAAATAACTTACAATAAGAAATAGCAGTTGGTTAAAATTTTTACAAAAAAAATAAAATAACTTGTAAATAAATGTGACAAAACGTAATAAGTAATAATAAAATTGTTAAAAAATTAATGTAAAGATCAAATTATTTGTTACTTTCATAATTTATACAATCACTTAATAATTGCAGACCATCTTTAAACAAAAATTCTGAATTTGCGAAAAATTTAATATTACAAGAAACAATTTTAAACTTTGGATTTATGTTGTCTCAAATAACTAATTTTCCAAAAAAATTGTAGTAATCTGGATGTTTTAGACATTCTGAAACGCAAAAATATTTTTTATTTAAAAAATATTTTTTATTTAACGAACTGGATAGGATAAATTCGTGAACTATTAACTTCAAAATTTTGAGTTTGGATGAGTCTTTGTGGGAACTATGGAGTTCCCACAAATAGGAATTTATTTTGATATTTAAAATAAAAAAGCAGTTAATAAACTACGTAAAGATAAATAACTACACAATATAATAATGATTACTTCTGAGTTTGTATAGGAATTGATCGAATTCGCCGCGTTCTGTATTTTTTCACAGTGTTTTTTTCTTAAAAAGAACACTGTGAAAAAATCTTCATCTAAATGTAACATTTTGTGCCTTTAAATTTGTGCGCTAAAATATAGAAATATTGTACAATATAATTTATCTTACCTTCATTGTAAAGGATTTCGCAGAACCACTCATGTTGGAAATCCATTACCTCAACATTATCATCCAATTCAATTTATTTTAGCGCCTTGTGACACTTACTATATTTAGTTGATTGGGTGTAAGTGTCACAAGGCGCTAAAATAAAAACGTCAAATATTAAATACCTATAATTTTGACATTTTCTTTCTATTTTCTTTCTCATTTACCAAAAAATAAATAAAATTTATTAAAAGTTATATTTATCGGTTTTAAAATGGTTTTTCTAACTAATATACTACTCAAAAAAGTTAAAAGCAAGTAAGATTAAAATTAAGATTATTTAATTCTTAAAAATATTATATGCTATTTGTATATTTCAGAAAAATAATGGTCCTTATGGAAAGTGTGGTCAGTGGCCATCAGTTTAATATGATTAGAGAAAGATTGGCTGATAAATTAGAATTAATCCGTTTTGATCCATACAGTAAGAATTACAAACATTTGTTTTTCCTAAATTTGATTTATATCAAATTAAAATTATTTTCTAGTTCAACGGGAAAGTATTTACAAAGAGCGAAAAAGGATAAGAAGTGCATAATAATATCAAAAACATATTAGTCTAATAGATTTTATGACAAAAATAGTTATGTAAATAAAAATATATAAAAGCAATAATATCTTTCTCTGCATAAAAGTTTTGTTGTTTGTTACCACATCAAAATTCAACAAAATGGCGATATAGTCTTCAAAATACTTATTAAGAAATTTTTATACTTTTAGTTCATAGCACAATATTCCAGTAATAACTGAATTAAAGCGAAAGAAAGGGTTTTATGTTTTGAATATTTGTAAAGATGTTAATAAAGCTGTATATACACAATTCAACATGTCTTATCAACTGGGTTGAGTTGAAGAAGAGATTATAAATTTACTAAATTATAAATTTACTAAAATTCATCGTAATATTTAAGTAGAGTGTATATTTATGTAGAAGGCTTTCATATTTTTTATACCTAATTTATGTATTTCCTACAATTTACTGGATAAAATTCTTTACAAAATGATGAAGATTTCATGGTAGAATCGGTTAATGGTACAAGTCGAAGATGATGACAATTTTTATTCTGTAATTATTATTACTATAAAGCTCTTAATTAATATGTCTTAAATATTTGTAATATTTATTTACCATAATTAAAAGGACCCTATTGCTCAGTTATTTATAATCTATTATAACAAATTATATCGTAAGAAAAACAAATTCAAATCTTAAAGAAAAAAATTAGGGTTTTAAAAATATTCATTTTAAGAAAAATTATTAATCTGTTATATAATGTTACTAAAGAGAATCAATGTCTAACTTAAATATATTTTAATTCCAATTACACCTGAATAAAATCAACGTTTTTAAGTTCATTGTCATTGAAACAAAAAATTAAATCAACTTATATAAACATAAGAATTTATAATATCATTAATTATATGTGTGAAAATTCTAAAAAATATCAATATCAAATTTTTAAACTTTTATTTACTATATGAATTAAAATAAATATAAGGTGCGTCTATACTCTATTCTATAGCTAATAAAGTAATTTTCGTATAATTTATGTTTCATAGTTTTTTTGTTTTAACTTTATGGTTAAAAGCTCTATATATGTAATTAAAGTTTAACAATTTCGCCTAAAGCAATAGTATAGAGAAAAAAAAATGATTTCAATGGGATGTTGTGTTTTTTATAAATTAAAAGTAAATGTATAGAAGAGAAAGACTTTAATTTTAATGGCCATATTAAAAGTAGGCAATCGAATTTCAATTGGCATTCACTTTCCATAATAAAAATAGAATTTTAATTTATAATTAAAATTACTGTAGCCAGAAGACAAATACATTATTTTAAAGGTTAATGTTAACCTTGTTTTGAAAATTATTAAAAAAAAAGTTTTTTTTAATTTATATCATTAAATTTTATTACCTCGATATAAAATAATATTGTGTTTTTAAAATATTGACACAATTGATAAAAAAGTTTAAAATTGATATACTTAGCGTTTTTTTTATATAGTACATAATCTACACAAAATTAAATTTCTATTTTTATTTACTTTATACGAAAGATATTCTTGGTATTTAATACAAATTAAAAATTTTCTATATAGAACTGCAATTGATATTTAATTTATGTATCCTATATTATATAACAATGTTTTCAATTTATCATAATTGAACAAATACTGATTGCTCTTGAATAGGCATAAATAAACTATGTACTGTTGCCTCGTATTAGAATTATTAATTTTTTTAAAATTTATTCTATCATATTCCCACTTTTCCGAGAAACATTTTAAAAATCTCATAATACTTAATAATCTAAAATGAAGTCCAATTGAAATAACAGAGATTTTATTTATAGTATATATTTAATTTAAAATCTTATTTCAAAACATTATTACAATAATGTACCAATATATAAATCATATCTATACAAAATTTAATATAATTCGTAATTTATTTTAGGAGATAATAATAGTTTATATATAATTACAAATTAAAACTATAACGAAACAACTAATTGTAATGAATTTAATTATCTTATAATATTTTCAAATTACTATTTCAAAATATGCTTAAAAAATATGCATTAACAAAATATACAAGGCAATATTTTTTGATACAAATGTCGAACTGGCTATTCTTAGTTTATTTTTGTAAGCGAGCGCGATCAGTTCAGATCTTTTAAGATAAATTAGCAAAATAAATAGTAATTTTTTTTTATAAGTCATTTCTACGTTTGAAAACATTTTTTTCTTACAATACTTTTTGTTTAAAACATATAAACTTAAATAATTTTTTTCTAAATATTTTTGTAGTATTTTAGTTTATAGTAAATATTGTATAGCTTCTAGTAATTAATTTATTATTAAAAGCAGTAAACAAAAATTCAAAAATCGATGTTAACTTTTATTATCCAACAATTAAATAAAAATTTATCATTAATGGTATAATAAAAACAATTAAATCATATAAACATAATAATTTTCATGAAATATTTGTGTAATAATATTATTTTTCACATAATTTTATAATTTATATTCTAAAATTAGAATTTTTTTTATATGTCAGTTGTGTGTTACTTGAATGATATTATTTAATGAAAAAACTGTTTAAGACTCATAATAGTGTTGTTTTTTTCTTGTTAAATATTAATTTCTCTAAAAAGAAAATGTTTATTTTAAATTGTTAATGTGAATTTTTTAGTTTATTTGTTATTTAGATAAACAAATTATAAAATTAATTTTTATTTTAAATTAAATTTTTTTTTGTAATATTGATGATAAACAATTTTTAAAATCAACATGAAAGAAGGTGATCTTGCATTAGCCAGAGCAATAGTTGAATCAGAATCACCTGGTTCTTCACCATTACCTTTACGTAGAACGCGGGTTACAGATATCGTGGATAAAACAAAACAGTTTCGGTAAGCTTTTCACAAGAAATATTTTATTTTATACTTAAATGAAAGTGGCTAGCAAAGAGGTATGATAATAATGTTTTGTAGGACTAAATTGGCAATAAATAATAATCGTATTATTTATATGTGTTAATTGATATTTTCATACAATTCAATTTGATGACATTAACAGATAATTTAAATTTAAATTGAATTCTAAGGTTAGTTTCTATGACGAAATCACTAATTACATGGATGATTTTTATTTTGTACAAAATATTATATATAAACATAAATTCTCCTCGATTTATGCAATGCCAATGCTAAGTATAATTTTACACATATAATTTTTTTTGAGAGCGCTATAAATTTTGATTTTGTTTAAATACATGAAAACGAAATATAACAATAACTATAAAAACTAGAAAATAATTTTTTATATCGAGTACATAATGATAATAAGGATAGTGATCCTGTAAAAGTAAATCTTCGAAGGAATTAAAATAATATCGTTAAGTTTTTATGATAGATTTTTTTACAAAATCTATCATGAAAACTTAACGAAACTTTGAAGGAATAAAAATAATATTTGTTTTACAAAATCTAGTTTTTTTGATATTAAAATATTTTAAATATAGTTCAAATTTAACTTTTTTAAAAATTTGTTTGAAAACATAAAGCCTAAAATTATGCCATGCACTAGTCCTCTCATGTGCTTTGAATTATTAAAGAGTCTTAAATTATTAAATTTTTAAATATTTAAAATTTCTCTCCTTTTGTGTGAAAATCGAGTCATTTTGTTATTTTGTGCTGTTGTTAATTGGGTAGAATATAATAGAAAAATTCAGAAAAAAATTTCACTTAGAGATGGCAGTAAAAATTTGCATTTGCAAAATTACCCAACAAAAAATGTCATCTCTAAATAGTAATTTTCAATACGGACAGTTCCTACATTTAGTCACTGACATATCGTCGCTTATAATTTATGTTATCGATGACTTGTGATTGATATATCAATAACATCAAATACCTTGTCATCGCCTATTTATTAATAATATGTTAATCGAGTAGTCACCAGTAACAAAAAAATCTACTTCTCATCGATTACTCGATCAATCAAATAATTAGCCACTTAAATTTATTTTTGGGAATAGATAAACTAAATATATTTACTTATTAACATTCAATTCTTTATTTAATAACAGTAAAGCTATATGTAAAACACGGTAAAGGATTAAAATTATAATTTTTATTTTGAACTTCAAAAAAGGGAAATAAAAATTTCTTCTATTTTTGTATTCTCATATAAAATGAGTCGCTTTATTGTATCCTCAATATCATTTCGTTTGCTGGGTATTTGTCAGCTGTCAATCTCAAAATATTAAAATGTCAAACTTACTTTTCGAATAAACATTAAATTCTTTTTTTTGTTAATAAATAATTTAAATAATTAATAAAATAAATAAAAATGTTAATAGCTATTAAAAAATAATTATAATTATCCTAATAATTAATTTCTCAAATATAATTCTCAATATTAAATAGTAAATTTTATCTTAATTCGTAAATATCAACAAGTAATGAAAATTTTACTAAGCTAATGAATCTAATAACTATAGCCACTACATATTTATATTTCTAATTTTATATAAAAGAAAAGTTTATTTAAATTAAATTAATCATTTTTTTTATGCAATCAATGTACAAATATTAATTTATTATAAGAAAATTTTGTTAAATTTTTATTATTGGAACGAATTTCTTAAACGAAAAAAAAAAAAAATTTCTATTGTGATTATGTTGTGAATTTTACATATTATGAATGCTATATAATTTTTCGTTAATTAACTCAGTAATTTTTATTTAGAATTAATAGCACAAAGGTTTTTTTTATTTTATTTATAAATTCCCGCGAAACAAAAATAAAACGAAAGATATTTTAATTATGTCGACAAAAGAAGGGGTTACATTTAAAAACGATACAACATCTGAAACTACTGAAGAACAAGATGATGTTGAAGCAATGAAATTATGGTGGTAAGTTTTTTTTGCTTAAAACTAATATTAAGTTTATGTAATTCACCTTTAAAAATAAAAATATTTTTAAAAAAAGTTGCACTGCCCGGGAATCGAACCCGGGTCGCGAGAATGGGAATCTCGCATGATACCACTACACTAGCAGTGCTCCAACTAGAATGAGAATTTATATTGCAATAAAAATAATATTTTTTATATTTTTATTAAATGGTTTATTTTACTTTTTAATATCTGAATAATTAGAACATTATTTAATTTATCTGAATTAACAAGTTAAAATCTCCATCGAAATTGTTATTAGATAAAATTTGAAGGATTAGACTGTTTTTTGTGTATTGCTCGCTTTTTTAATTGCATAGTAGTTTAGTTTGATGGACTATTTTAAAATATTCCTAAGAAGATATAACTAATTTTCTACTTTAAATTAGTCCTATGTCACAATATTTATTATTCCTTTTTTTTTATTGTTATTTATATTTAATAATAATTAAATATTTTTTAAAATATGTTTTATTGCATGTTTCAAACCTGTGGTATTTTGTGTTTACTTTAGTATTACAATGTAAAATATAATTATAATTTATTGACACAATGAACTTTTTGATCTGCAATTATATAATTTGATAACGATATTAATTTGCCTCAGTAATTAAAACTTTCGTCATTCCACCGATTAATTTTAGTCTATTGAATTAAACAATGACTAAATCATATCTGCTAATTCTTTTTTTTTTATATAAATTTTTATTGTCTGATACTTTAAAAAAAAATTAGTAAAAATTAAAATTATTTTGTATTCGGTACAAAAAAAAAAAAGTTTTAGGAAACTAACAGCCAGGTGTTCGAATTTAATCTTTTTTATTTGTTTATTTGTTAATAATGAACAGAAATTATTAAATTATGCAAATTAATTTCATTAATTTTTTTTTATGTTAAGTTGTAGTGCTCAACAATATTTTGAATAAGATAATAATTAATTTTTTTTAGCTATCATCAGTTTTTTTTATTGCTATATTATTGAATCATTTAAGGGGAGATCAACTATTTTATTAGAATTGTATAATATAATTTACATCATTTTACAATATAAAAGGAATAATAATTTCATTTGCACTAAATAGTTAATTTTAGATGAAATACTTTTCTTTAAAACTACTAACTTCGAAAGTCTGAAATGTGATTTAAAAAAAAAAAATAATTATCTTTATAATCATTGAAAATTTATATATTTTGAACACCTTTCAAAAATCTTTTAATATATTTACTACAAATTCATAAAATTAATTTATTTCCTAGCTAAAAGATTGTTTATTTTAACTTACAAACTATGAACCTTGATCTCGTTATCAAATATAAAAAATAAGAAAAACCTTATTTACTTATTAATTATTCGGAAGTAAATAATATATGGGATTTTTGCATATTTTATTCAAATTAAAAAAACAGTCAAACTAATAATCAATAATTCATCTATATGATATTATTTTTATTTTAGGTTTTCCGTATTTAATGTTGATTATTTAGTAATTTCGGTTTTTCAATATTCCAATGTAATTTTGACATCAACTTTATTGATTAATTGAATTATGAATAATTTCGTAATTTTCTAAATTATAATTAAGTATATATGTCTTTACTAATTACAATGTTCTACATGTATATCTTAATTTTAGTATACTAAGGTTTTAATTTTATGGATAAAGTCTATGTTCTGTAATTACTACTAATTAATTAATTTTCATAATTAAATATTCATTATTATTTAATTAATATACTATTAAATCTTTTTAATGATAATTATTCTATATTTTTAATGTATTTTTATAATGTACAAAAGAAATTTCAAATGTAATATAAATACTAAACATTACAAAATCTCACAAAAAAAAACATTTATCGAATTTCTGAAATTATAATTTGTTGTTTTTTTTTTATCCAATATTAATTTAAACAAATTTGACCAGAAGTGTCCCATTTAAATAAACAAAAAGAAAATAAAAACAAAATCTATGTAATGTTAAATATGTTCAATTTGAATTTCCCGAACACTTTTGCTTGCTACTGATGGTAGTCATGCTATTATCGAAATAGCTCAACATTTTTGTTGTTCTCCTTTGCCTGACTATTATAGGTATATATATCTTTTTTGTTAATATACATATATATATATATATATAAATATAACCAGAGATCGGTAAGTACAGCATTGAAAATAATTTAAATGAAAAAAAAACTTTGTTATCAAAAAAAATTATTTAATAATGTATGTTAATTTTTCCAAGATATTTGAATTTAATAAATAAAGATATTTTTTTGTCTTTTTTAAAAATATTAACAATTTTTCTGAGTTAATAATTATTGTAAAATCTCGTACAAAACATCTAAAAATAACACTAATTTATTGCGAATATTTCGATATGGATCTGTTTAATATATAAGTCGTTTAAAAGTTAAAGTTATTAAGTCCAAGGTATTAAATGTCAATATATTTGTCAGGCAATATATTTGTCAGGCAATGATATGTTGTATCCTTTTAAAATTTTTAAATAAGTTTCACTGTTGATGACACTTAACACCACCAAATTATATAATTGTATGAGTCATAAATAATGTGTTTTAAAATCCAGCTTTATCAATTTTCCCAACAATTTTTTTCTCTTTAAATGGACTTAATCAATGTGGAACAACCAATTTAATAACAAGTCTAATCAATTTATAAAATTTATTTAATGTTTAAATAAATATATTTTTACATAATATGAAAATATAATCTTTAGAAAATCCGTCGGTTTTAATGTTTTATAAAGTAAATGTTTCATAATGCATTTAATATATATTATTCAATCTAATATAATACTGGATTATGGGTTTGCGATATTGAAATTTATTATAAATATTTTTATAATAATTTAATTATGGTGATTTTTCACTTTTGTGTAACCTCGGTAGATTTGCAGATTTAATATAAAAATATTTATAAATTTCTGATTATTCACTATAACTATAACTTCTAAAGCGCCAAACAGAAAATGTCGTTGCCACTGTCGTCCAGTTTGCGGCTAATTATCTTGTCGTTTTCGTTGTGTTGTCTAAAAAATATCCAATACATAACAGCGAACCCGAAGACAGCTCTGTTCATACCTCTTAACAGAGAAATATTCGTCCTCATTCCATTAGTATCATATATCACATTCCATTAACATACTGTTTTTAAAATTATCAATCTTTTTACATAAGTTTTAAAGAAAATGTCGTCAATTTGTAATATTATCTTTGGCTACCCAACTCTTATCAACATGTGTTATGTACATATAAAAGATACAATTAAAATACAACTATATGTATGTTTATATATGTATACTTTTGTTTGTAAAAATGTTGGTTGGTATTTTGCAGCTTTTTTTTTTTTTTTTGACGCTTTATTATATTGTCCAGTTCATAAAGTATATTAGTTTTATATCGACCGTCGTGAGTACACGGTATAGGCGTGTGATTCATATTTTTATATTTTTTTCTTATTATTAATTTCAAATTGTCGAAATATTATATATATATTTTTTACTGATAAATTTTGGTTTTCTCTCTGTGTAAAATTAAAGTCTTTAAACATTTTTTTTTTTTGCTTTTTTCTTGCCGACAAATAACTTTAAATAAAAAAGTGATTTAAGAAAAAGAAATTTGAATAAAAATGCAAAATACAACAAGAAGGTGCAAATTATTTAATTACATATTAATAAAATAAGTTTAGTGTAGTCAAAAAAAAAAAAAAACGTAACAAATTTAAATTATTTAATTAAAAAATGCTTTTGCATTGGCTTTTAAAATAAATTAAAAAACAAAAAAAAAAAACTATATTTTTTATCAAAAATTCTCATTTATTTTAGTGTTTCTGTTGTTTGTTGTTGTTAATCAGAGCTTTTCATTGTGTGTACATACAAAAATTATTTAAATTTAAATAATTTTTTTTTTTCAAACATAATTTATGCTTTAATTTAGATTTTTTTTTTTTTTTTCGTATCTGTTAGTACGAAAATTTATGTTTACATTTCTAATCTACTACAATATTAACTTGACATACAAAAAGAAAAAAAAAAAGATTAAAAAAAAAGTGAAACTTTTTTATTTTTTTCGGTGCAAATGTTTTCGTGTTAAAGAGCTTTTTTGTTAGTATGCTTTAAAAAAACATATTTTTTTTTATGTGCATTCCATAAAACATAATTTCATACAAAAAAAAATAAAAAAAATAAAAGGCCAAGTAATTTTAAGTTGTTTCTTGTTATTGTTGCTGTATGTCTAGTAATTTCTTGTTTCAACCAAAAATTACTATCACTTTTTTTTTTTTAGTTCTTTACCCTTACCCGATTATTAACAAATTTATATTTTATGTTTTTTATGCTCTAGTTTTACATTAATAATATGTTATAAATCCAATGGAATGTTGTTGACCAAAATATTTGCAAAAAAAAAAATTGAAAATTACATATTCCATTAGAGTTGTTTTTGTATACTTCATTTGTCATTTGTATGTTTTTTTTTAATGACAATTACGAAATTCCAAGAATAAAGAATTTTATGCTTTTTTTGTTATTTGGTTCTGTCGGGATTTTTTGAACAATTTTAATTAACATTTTAATCATTATTTTTTTTTTTTTCGTTTGGTTTGACATAATTATAAAATCATAAATTTAAGACAAAACAAAAAAACGTTTTTTTTTCTTTTTATTAAATCTTGAATGCTAAACATATAAGAAAATTAAATATATTCTTATTGCAGGGCGAATTAGGGTTAATGAACGTTTAAAATATTTTATTAATTTTTTTATTGTTATATAAATAATAAAAAGATAAATAATTTAATGTTTAATTACAGCTTTTTTGTGCTAGTGATTAAAATTATAAATTTTGGTCGATTCAGTAACAAATTTTTTTAATTTTTCTTTTTGGAAAAATTTAATTTAATTATGAATTTTAACTCGGAATTTTCATTGTTTTTAAATTTTTTGTTTGCAATGCTTTGCTTTGTACTGTAAAATCTACATATTTTATAAAATTAAAGAAAATTTCTATTAATACCGGAAATTAATAAAGAAAATTTTATTTTTAGTTTAATTTTTTTTTTTAATGATTAATATTGGGTGAAATTTAACCTTAAAACTATATTCAAATAAATTTTGTAAGAATTTAATTAATTAAATTTATGTTTTTTTTTTATTATTCTAAGTAATATAAGTGAGTTGGCAATTTATATTCTAAATATATTACGGTTTGGAATTTTTATCACAAAGAAATTAAAGAATTATAAAAACGAAAAAGCTTAGATTTATCTAAAATCTGAATGAAGATTATTTTTAGCGTACAACATAATAGACGACGAAATATTAAATTTAGAATATATTCTAAAAATAATTTTGAGATTTTTAAAATAATTACCATTATTTTTTTTGTCATAAATTTTAATCTTATCTTTTTAATATTACTTTAAAGGTTAATCACGGTTATTGAAAATTTGTTGAAGACATTTTTTTTAAATATAAATTGTGAAAGATCATAATTCATACTAAACTATAATTACGAATAATTTGGTTAACAAAGTATATTTACTATGATATCATAAAATATCGTAATTTACATGTGTAGTGTGATTAAATTAATGCTGTATTTTTAATGTCTAATATCTGTAACTAAAGAACTGAATTAAAACTCTAAAAAAAATATATATGATTATGTAATTAACTAAGTGGCACTGGCAGTCATTAAATATTAATTACAAAACAGTATAATATTGATATTTAAATATTATATATACCTGCGGTAACCGGTATTAACGATGAATTATCTCAAATATGATTAAAAGTCGCCATCATATTTTAAATTCGAAAATGCATTAAACTATCGTTTCTATTTAAACAAAAAAAAAAAATAACATGTTTCGAAACAGGTTCATTAATATCGCGTGCAAAAATTCATTATTGAAATTTTTATCATTATAAATTAATTATTAAATTAAATAATCAGAAAATATTCTTTATATGTCAATCATACAATGTCAATGTTAAAGCATAATTTCTAATTTTTATAAATATTAAAATCACTATTAGTAATTATTGTAATTTTTTTTTTGTTAATTAATATTCTTCAGAAATTTTCCATCGAATGATAATTTCAAAAATAATTTATTAATAAAGTTTAATGTAAACTTTTCGATTAATTTTTATTATTATTATTGTAAAAATGTTTTTTTGTTGAATAGCATTTGAAGTTATTAAATTTTATGTTTTTATAAAGAAAAATATATTGAAAATATAAAATTGATGTACTTTCCTTTATTGTTGCAATAACAATTTTTAAAAAAATATTAATTTCTTGTCTGCAATATATATTCTTTTAAAAAATTGTTTAATAAATTTTATTTTCAAGGTTTAAATATATCAAAGTTTATAATTTCACGCGTTTAAATTATGTTCATTTAGATAAGAACACTAATAAATAACTTGTGTTCTTATATACAAATATTTACGAAATATTCAATTGTATAAATAAAAAAAAAAAATTTATATTTGACATTCCTTATCAATTTTCAGATTTTAATTTTTCTTTCATTGTTGATAACCTAATCAGTATTAATATTATCGTGACGTTTATGTACTTAATTTTATGTCAAATATATGTCAATGAATAAAAATAATTATAGTATATATATATATATTAAAATGCATTTAGAATATGTAATTCCAAAAAAAAAAAAAACTTATGATATTATAAAAAATTATGATTTAAAAGCTGATCCCTAGAAAATTAATTATTCATGAAATATAATCTACAAAATTAATTTCTGAAATAAATATATGTACTTCATAATATATGAGATACAATACTTTTAGAATATGAATGACTAAAATATTATGGAAAAATGCAATTAGAAAATTTCAAATATTTATAAAAATATATTATTTTATACAAACATATATAACTTCTGTTATTTCCTTCAATTCCATTCATAACTTCGGTTATTCCATTCAATTCCATTCAATGCAATTGAGATATATTTTGGTAAATTATAAATCAGTGAGAATCTTCCATAAAATAGCATATCTGAATTTTGGGAAAAATATTGATTTTAACATTTCATTTAAACCATTTCTCAGTTATTGAGAATAGGGGAGTAAAAATTGCTTCTAAACCACTTATAATGATTATAAAAACTTAGGTTCATATATTAACAAAAGTTGGAGTTATCTGCAAATTTTTTAATCATAAATCACTGTAATTATTAAATGTAATATTTATTCTAATTATACAATTAAATAATAAATAAATCATTTTGTTATACGTATTTGACAAATTTACATAAATAAAATAAAATATTATTCTAAATTATTAAACCTATATTTTTATGATAAATTTTCAAAACAATTTTATAATTATTTTGTACTTAGAACAAAGATTAATATACAATTTATTTAAATAAATATTTATTTTACTATTAAAAATTTAATTTATTAAAATTAAATTTCCTTGATATTTAATATAGTATTTGGTTTTTTTTTTTAGTATATTGATATTGACATTGGTGGGAAGAAAATATTGTTAAATTTTTATATATTTTTAAAATTTAGTTTTTTTTTATCATAAAAATTAAAAAACCACAATAATAAATGAAAAAATTGTGTGAAAAATTAATGAAAAATTGATTTTCTATTTTAAAAATTATTTATAAATATGTACATATATTTATTTGATTTAATTAAATTCAGTCTTATAATATTTGCAGTGTCACGCCTTTGTTATGAAAATGTTTTTATAATTATAAATTATCATTACATAAAAAATAAATAAAAATCTTATATTCATTGATGATGCATATTTATCATGTAAATATTCATTTAAAAAAAAAAAAAAACTATTTTCTTGTTACTAGAGAAATTTTTGTTTTATATTCAATTTAGATTATAATGTTTGTTTAAATGTATAATTGATAAATCAATAATTGTAAATATTTTCTTGAACTTATTATAAGAGAGTGACAATTAAGAAATTTAATTTTAAATAAATTTCATATCCGGGTTAAGTAGTTAATCTTTTTTTTATTATTATTTTGTTTACTTATTCAGAGCATAGTTTCAACAACAAAAAAAAAATCATTATTTAAAAAGTGTTTCAAACAGTCATATACCGTATCTCGAAAACTTAAATTTTTGTAAGTTAATTTGACAATATTTTAATTTATTTTATTAAATTTTCTTAAATTTATTTTCCCTTGTTTATGTTTTTGTGATATATTTTATATGGTATTATCAATTAGTTCAACAATTCTTTTCCAAATTCTTGAATCAAATCTAAATATCTAGGTATACTAGTAATAAATTTATTTTGTTAAAAATTTTATTTTTCAACTTATAAAAATAGAAAATTTACAGATTCGACATAAAAAAAACTTAGAAATTTTTTATTTTAGAAATAAAATAAAATAAATTTAAAATTGCGAATAAAATTTAATTTATTGAAAAAAAAAAGTATTTCCCATACCGGGAATCGAACCCGGGCCTGCTGGGTGAAAGCCAGCTATCCTAGCCACTAGACCATATGGGATATAAAATATTAATATCTAAATTTCATTTTAAGTATATTTATTTGAAATTTAGAAAATCGAAAATTAAAACTGTATTATTTTAGTGTGTTGTAAAATAGATGGAAAGAAATCAATATCCCATATGGTCTAGTGGCTAGGATAGCTGGCTTTCACCCAGCAGGCCCGGGTTCGATTCCCGGTATGGGAAATACTTTTTTTTTTTCAACTTGGTTTTTTATTAAAATTAAGTTTATATAAAGAAATATTTTAATTGGTTTTTAGTTTTATGAGGAGAACAAGATATTAAGTATTTAATTGATTTGAGATTTTGGCTTTTAACTTAGTGAAACTTAGTTTAAAAAAATATATTTAAAATTACTTATGATTATTGATCTATTATTGGTATAGCCTATTTGTAAAAAAAAAAAACTAAATGGAATAAAGTTACTGAAATAATTATGATCAGCTTCAATTTAATTTTTAATTTTACTTATCATTTTAAAATATATAGTGTTAAAAGATTCATAAACGTGTATAGTATGTTGTTAAATTATAACAAAAATCCTTGAATTTTCTCATATTATCTAATAAAATTACTATTTACCTAATTATTTCTGACCATAACCAATAAGGTCATATTATATTATAGTATATATTTTATTTGTACGTTTGATTGTATAATAAAAAATTTCGAAATAATTTTAATGACTAGCAAGAAAACGAAAATTAAGTGGTAAATGCCATTTTGGTATTATTATTTATCATTTAAATTAGCATATAATTTGAACAAAGAATTAACTATAAGGATTTAGACGGATCTTTAATTATTTATTTAATATTTTATAATCACGTTTTACTTAATATTATTTTTTTTTTTCACTTTTGTTAGTGTTGTTATGTGTATTATACAATTTAAAAGCTCTGATTATTTATCACACATATTTGTATATATATATGTATATATAGTCAAAAGAATTCAATTTAATAATTTATATAATAAATCAAATTTTATTTATTAAACACAGTTAATAACTAAAAGAGGTACAACAAAGAATGAAATCATAATTTTAAATTTTATTAAACATAAATTATAATTATTTTTGACTCTCAAACAACATAATTAAAAATATATTATAATTAATATATATATATAATTGAATATACAATTAAAAATGGCATGTCTGTCAGATATTGATTTAGCTACATTACATAAAACTCGTCTAGAAGAACGTGTTAATTATAAATTATCATATACAATTAGCCAACATAATAATCATAATAATAATTATTATGATAATAGTTGTGTAATTAAAAAACCAACATCAAATTATAATATTCATAATAATAATTATATTACTACATCAAAAATAATATCAAATAATAATTATAATAATATAAATAATAATAATAATATTAATGAAAATATTACCAACTGTGATGATATATTAAATAGTAATTTTCATAAATTGAAAATTAATAATAATAATATTATTAATGAAAAAAATAATTATTCAGATAATGATGGTTATTTTTCAAACACAACACGTCGAAGAAGATCTGGAACATGGCCGTAAGTTTTAAATTAACTAATTAAAATTAGCCAACAAAATATTAAAAACTAATTTGAACTGGTATATACTTTATTTTTAAATTAAAACGATTTTTTAAGCCAAGGTAGTACAACTTTTTATAACTTAATCATTCGTAAAAGAAATATTAGTGAACCACACAAACTAAAAATACTAAATTCCTTTGGTGATTCTACTATTAATTAACTTCATGACAGTAATTCCATCAAAATATCCTTTTATTTTGTAAATAAAATAATATTTTCGTTAATAAGAATAAAATTTATTTTTAAAAAAAATTTACTTTAGAAATAAAAAAAAAAAATTGCATCTCCCCGACGGGGAATTGAACCCCGGTCTCCCGCGTGACAGGCGGGGATACTGACCACTATACTATCGAGGATGTTGAATTATACTTAAATAAAACTGAATATATAGAAGTTAAATATGAATTAAAGTCTAAAGTTCATTATTGACACAGAATAATATATTATCAAGTTCACTTGTCAACTAAATTCATTCCTCCCATATGGTCTAGTGGCTAGGATAGCTGGCTTTCACCCAGCAGGCCCGGGTTCGATTCCCGGTATGGGAAATTTTTTTTTTTTAGTTTTTATTTTTAAATAATATTTTAATTTTCAAGTAATTAAATTTTTCAAAGTGAATGCAATGCGTTAAAGGTTATCAATTTTCCGTTCATAATTTCATTACCCATTCTTAAAAAAAAATATATATATTTATTGAATATTTCAGTGAAATTTCAAATATTTCAGTGAAATTTCAATAATTTATGTATTATTTTTCTATTCTTTTTTTTCATTGTGGTAGGATTTTGAGTAATGACCTTTTACTACTGAATTTTATATAAGGGACAGGGTAATAAAATCAGAATGAATATTTTATTATTAAGTTTTTAATTTTTCTGCTTAGCGGGACCATCTGCTTATCAAATTTTAATTTAATTTATAAAAATTTCCAAATATGTGTAAGCAATTTAATAACTTAATGATTTAGTTAGATATTTTTCCAACTTTTAAAAGTTTTCAATACCATAAGTTTAATTTAGTAAAATTTTTAATCTACCCTGTAAATTAAAAAAGAGATTTATAATGTCATGCCTCGAAAGTTATATACATAAAAATTTTATTTAATTTTTTAAATAATTTTAAATTTTTAATTTTTTATAATTATTTATTTATATTATTTTTTTTTTTATTATTCACTTTCAATTAAATAAAATTTCCTATAAATTATTTAAAATTTATTTAAAATAAATTGGATTAGTTATAAGTGAATCGTTATTCAGTAAAGTGTTCTTCTATTAGTACTTTCGATAAGAAATTCATTTTATAAAAAAAAGATATATATTAAATCAAAAAGTTTAATTACATAGAATTTACATTAATGTTTAAAAAATTTTAGTAAGTAGTTTAAAAAATTTAGTAAGTAAGAACTGAATAAATTGAATAATTAAAAATTTTATTTTGGTAAATCCTTTTCTAAACAGATATTAATGATCAATATTTTAGTCCAATTTTAATAAAACCTAATAAAAATAAACGTTCTATGTTTAATCACTTACAAAATATGCAATATTTTATTTGAAATTAAAATTGACATTTTTTATATAAACTGATTTGGTTATTTACTTAGAATTATAATTGATTACGTGATTATTAACATATGTCAATTTTAACCGCACCATAACATTATTTAGATTATTATCTTATAAATATTAATGCATTAGATTTATATCGCAATTTAAAAGTATGTATTAAAATATATAGATTATAGTACAAAATTTATAGTATAATTGATAAAATTTTTACTGATTGACATATTACATTAAAAGTTATATCATCTTGTGATATATTAACCTTGTTTTTAGACTATCTTAAGCAATTCAGGACACTATCTGTCAGATAATTTAATCTTTATCAAATACTTGTAAAATTATGATTATTTTAAAATTGTTAACCTAACAAATTTTCTAATTTTCGTGTCACTTTCATTAAAAATAACCTAAAAAATTATTGACTCATCTATAACGAGTTTTTTACATAAAATATTTATATCGTTAGTGTTCTGTTCAATTATAAAAATTCAAATAAATTTTATATTACAAAACTGGAAAACAACTTTTTTTTAAAATTCCATTCACAAAAACAAAAACTGTTGTCAGTATGCCAAAAAGTTACTAGTTCGCCATCAAAATTAAAATTGTTACTCGATTAACAACTTCTTAAAGGAATTTATGTTAAATAATTGCTTAGTGCTTTTATTTCAGTAAAAAACAAAAAAAAAAAAAGTAAAAAACAATTTCCCAATAAAATTGAAAATATGTTTAAGTTTGGCCGGATTTTCATCTTTGTCTGCTGATACTTTTAAAGAAAGAAAAAAAAAATTAAAAACAGAAATTTTTTTAACAAAAGTAAACCTCCAAAATTATTATATAAAAATACCTGTTCCACCTGATTTACTTATTTTTATTGTGATTGCGATCATATGGTTTACCTATATAAATACAAAAACAAAACCACATATTTTTTTAGCATAAAAATAAGAAAAACAAAAAATTTTTAATTTATTTCTTATGTTTTAGTCACAATTAATTATGAATTTTTATAAGTGGGGCAATATTTTAGTTTATGTATTAATTTAGCAAGAACAATTAATCATAATTAAGTTTGAGATTTATTTAAATTTATTTGAAATTAAAATTGACAAAAATAAAATAAATTTAAATTTATATATAAATTATTAGAAAATCTAATTTTATTAACTGGCATTACATATTTAGCTAACTAGAATTGCTTAAAGAAAAGAAAGTACTAAAATAAAGTGTTAAATTGTCGGGCACTAAGGACCGAGAGTAGTTTAATAACACGAGATATTAACAAAAACGGGTATACACTTTTTAATGCATTTCGAATTGTCTATATTATAAAAGGTTAAGTAAAATTTAGCGTTTAACGTCTTAATAAACAATTAGGAGTATACTGAAAATATGCTGTCCTCATCAATACTGACATTTCTTATAAAGCCACTGTACTAATTATAAAATTTACTGATTAATCTATGATCAATATTCTATAAGTATAAAGCAAAGAAGAACAACATCATATGAAAATTCGCAATAAAAGTCAAGTAGCCCTTTTCTTAAGACTGATACGGAAATTTGATTAAAACAAATTAGGATATGCAATATACTTTATAGAAAATTAATTTAATGACATGTCAACATTTTTGCTGTAAATGTAATATTTAACACTTTTATCAAAAATATGTAGTCGCTATGCTGTAAAAAGTGCATTTTGGAGCGAAAAAAATTATCGGGGAGTTCTGAAAAAATAAATAGGGTTTTCTTTTACAGAGTTTTGCATTGTTAAAAAATGTTTTACTTTACACCAATTATAATAAAATTACACTGATTAGCAAACAAAACTATCAATTAATTGTTAATATTTTTAAGATTTTACTCAATTTCATTACTAATTCAATTACAAAATTTCAAGGTGTTTTGCTGTTGTAATGACTTTTTTTTATAAACGATTGTTAACCTTAATCAGTTTTTTTTTATATTTTACATCGTAAAATTCTTCAATCTCAATTTTTTGCAACATAATAAAACGACTATATAGTAAAAGTTATTTATTTACATTATTTCTTTTTTAATTGTAAAAATTACAAAATATTTTTTTTTATGTTTTCAGTATCTAGTGTTAAAAAAAAAACATACTTGACATATCAAAAAAAAACTATTTACAAATAACACTATAATATTCTTTACCTATAAACATATATTTAAATTATATAATTTTTCCCCAACATTACATCAACTATATATACAAAATATTGTACATAACTCTTTATTAATTTTTGAGTGTTGCTTAATTTGATTTTTATTTTCTGTTATTTGTTTATAATAATTTTAGTATTTTTTTTTTTTTAATTTTTCTTACCTCTTTACCGCCAGTGTTTAATAGTCTTTTCTTTAACGAAGAACGTGTTTCTGTTTTTTTTTGTCATTTTGCTCAAAAAGAAAATATTTAATTCCAAATTTTCTTTAATTATTTAAACTTAAAAAATAAACTTAATTGTTTTTTTTTTGTGTCTAATTTTTGTAAATAAAAATTTTACCTAAATTTACATAAAATTAAAAAAAATACAAATTTATATATCAATTATTTATTTTACTGTGTGTATTATTATGTTAATAAAGATATAATTTTAAAAAAATGAAAAAAAATAGGAGCACCTCATCATCTGGATCGGATAATATCCATCCAAGTACTAGTAAAGAGGATTTAAGTGATAAAGATGAAAGTTCAATACAAAAAATTCATCCAACAATGAGAATTTTAAGGTTTTTATTATTGAAATTAATTAACGAATTATTTTTGTCTTCTTCTAAATTATTATTATTTTTGTCTACCGAATTGTTTTTTTTTTGTGTGTTTCTTTTCTGGTATAAATGTTAAAATTAAATTAAATTCATAATTTATTTAAATTAATTACTTTTAAATAACTGTAAAAAAAAATAAAGATTAATATAGCGGAAATTAATAATAAATAAATAATAAAAAAAAAACAAATTTAATTAATAATTCTTATAGGTTAAAAGACCTTCTAAATTTTAATCACGTGTTAAAATGTTATCTGATATATTTTCACTTAATTTTCACAAATAAATTTTTTATGATTTCAAATCGTGATATATTTAAATGATTACAAAATTTCCATAATACATAATTTAATTTATTTAAAACTAATAAATATATTATTAATTTTTTTAACAAATTTTTGTAAATTCGTTAAAAAAAGAATTAATTAATTTTTCATAATAAAGAAATGTTCATCTGTCAATAAATGTCGAAATTAATATAAATTAAACGGTTTCTTGTCATTGTAAATCGTAATTTTCTAAATATTTTTATATTAATTTTTACTAATATTACATTAACACTTTGGCGGAGGTTCTTTTTAACCGATGTAATTCTGATGTTCATAAAGATAAATTAAAATTAATTGAAGTTTTAACATTTTATTTGGCTTTATAAATCCATTGTAATTTGTAATAGTTATTTATTTTTTTTTCAAATCCTACTAATACTGCTCCCTATTAAAATCTCTCATTAAATAACTACTAACTAGTAAATTTATCAACTGAATTTTGAATAAAAAAATAAAAGCATATAAATTATAGACAAAGCATTATAATAAGATTTTATAAGTAATTATGAGTATAAGTTATGTTGAAGTAATGACTAAAATAAATAAGTAGTGCTTCCTCATTACCAAGAAAAAAAATGAAAGAGAACACAAAATGATTGTACTTCAATAGCAAGTATGTCACAGTAAAACTCTTCTATTTACTGCAATTGAAGTGTGTTTTTTTGCCCAAGTGTTAATAAATATCATTTACATCTAATTGTGTGGAAAAGTAATGTTTAAACAAGGAAAAGATAGCATTATTCTTTTAAATACATTTTTTTATATTTAGCAAATACAGAAATAAGTTCAGTATATTTTCAACAAGTATTTTATATACAATTTTCCAATTATGATTATTTGTTAAATAAAGTAAATATACATCTTTAACAAACTGTATGTCTTTCTTGATTTATAAAAGTGACATAATATGTTTTGATAAAGTTTTAACAAATAATTTCTATAATTTATGATAATATTTTTAAATGTTTTGTTTAAAAACAAATCAGATCTTTATTTAAAATTATGCATTATATATTTTTAGCTATACTTGATATTTCTGACCTATACAAGTTTTTTTTTTTCATCTAAAAATATCTAGTATGGAAATTAAAATTTTTTTTACATTTTTCATTATATTAATTCCCAATATTTAGTTACATAATAGAAAAATGATTTGCATTAAATTTATGATAAAAATTTAATTCTGCAGTGACCCAGGTCAGTAGTATTCATTTAAATTGGATGGTCAAAATTAACTCTACTTAGCTATTAAAAAATTTACAATATATGATATGATAAAAAATAATGATTTATTCCATAGTTATTTATAATCGAAATTTATTTTTGTAATACATATTATGAATTTATGATTGTACATAAAATGGACTAATTAAGTATAATTATAAATATTGTACTATCAATTTAAAACATAGTAATATTATTTAAAAAAAATACTTAATAATGTTTTTACTTAAAGATAAATATTTTTTTTAAAATTTAAAATTCTTATTTAAAATTGGAAATAAGAAGTTCGTATATCGCAATTTTTTGGTTTAGTTGTATCAATAATCCAACTGAATAATGACATTAAAAAATTACTAATATGACCAATTAAAATTTATTTCTTTGAAGGACTTAATATAAGTTATAAAGACTTAGTAAATTTATTGTTATTAAAAAATTATTATAATCAAATATTTCTTTGGGTGGTCTTCATAAATTTAATTTCTTAATTTGACTACGTTTATTGCTAAATTATAAAAAGTATACACAGAGTGCTGTATCTTTTAAATTCTAAAATTCTGTAAAAAATTTGAAACAATTTACAAAACTAAAGAAAAAACTATAGTAAAATTTAATAAAATATTTAAATAGCAACAAAATTTTATGATATTTAATTGTATATTATTGTAAGAGCAGAATCGTTAAATTAAAATATAATTTTATTGGGAAAATTAAGTTTCTTGTTAGCTGAACAAGATTTAATCTGTACTACTAAAAATTATCCCAGTATATTAATTATATTATAAACTAAACACTTTCAGTGAACTAAAATTAAATCACCCTATCTATTTTTGTATTTGACATCCAATTAATTACCGTCCAAAAAACATAACATTTTATCTGAAAATATATAAAATTTGAAAGATTAACACGTTTTTTTTTTTTCTGTAAATTCACTACAAATTTTTTGAATCATGGGTAAATGACCCAAAAGTATCTGATTTTATAAGAAAGTTTTTATTTGTTATTTTTTTTTTTTTTGCTGTATATTAAAATTTTAGTAATACTTAAACGAATCCGGATGTTAATCCAAAATCAAAGGCGTAAATTTTTCTTAAAGTATAATAAAATAAAGAAAAAAAATAATAATATAATAACGAAATCGCCAACGTTAAAATATTATAATCAAAAAGCTCTAAACATTCTCCATAAGCATCTTTTTTTTTTAAACTTATTTTATTATAAAAATTACATTAAATTGTTAATTAATTTAGATCCGCTTACAAGAAAAAGAAGAAATCTCAAGGACAATTAAATAACAGCATTTGTTTTTTTTTTTTTATAGTTTTTCAAGAAAATTTCATATTAAAATTTATGAAATTTTGTTTGTTTTTGGGAAATCTGACATCGAAACTGGTTTCTAAAAATAACAAAAACATATTAAATTTATGGTTAAAAAAAAAAAATTTATAAGTTTTTATTTGTTTTAAGAATTAAAAATAATTAAAATGTTAATTTTATCTGTTTTTATATTTATTTGTTATATAATAATTTAATAATTAAAATTATTTAATTGAAATAATTTTTCAATTTTTAGGCGAACCAGAAGCTTAAATGCACCATCACCATTTCAACAATTTGGACCATGCGGACGAATTATGAAAAATCCGGCAATGGTTATGTAAGTTAATTAATTATAATTTAATAACTTTAAAAAAATAGAAAAAATTATAAACGAAAAAAAAAAATTCCCGCTGCGGACAGGATTCGAACCTGTGCGGGTAGAACCCAATGGATTTCAAGTCCATCTCCTTAACCACTCGGACACCGCAGCTCTTGTGATCTTGCTGACAAAATATCAGTTTTGATGATTTTTTTAAAAATTTAATCGCGATCGTTTTGTTTTGATCATTGATCGATATAGACTTGTGGTGTGGTGACTCATTATAATCCAAAGTTGTCAGACATAATGTTTTCAATTTGGCTTAATTTGTTTTGATATTAATTTGATTTTGTCGGATAATTTTTTTTTTAAAAAAACACAGCTTCATAAAATTGTGGTAAAGATACATCAATAATTTTTGTACGGCTGACTATTGAATTTTTTACAAGTTCCTAATTTTTGAAGAAGTTTGGCTAGTATTTTAATAAATTTAAAATTTAATTATTAAAAATAATTTCTCAATTTAATTATCTACAATTTTCCAAATATGATTAACCATAATAAAAGCACCAGCAATAACAAAAAATAAAATTTAAAGAAATAAAATCTTTTTTGATAAAAAAAAAATATAAAATTAATTCTGACTTTCTTCTATGATTTTATAGGCAAATTCAAGATCCTGCCAGCCAACGATTAACTTGGTATAAAGCACCATTGACAGTTTTGGTTATAAAAAAGGTACGTGATTCAGCTGTATTATCACCATTTGTACAACTTGTTGAATGGTTAGTCCAAGAGAAACATATGGTTGTTTGGGTAGAAGCTGCCGTTCTTGACGATCCATTGCTACATGAGAATAAAAAATTTAAAAAAATTAAAGACAAATTAGTCACATTTAAGTAAGTTTTTTGTTTTTACAAAACTTTAAATTAATTAAAATATTTAATTGTTTTTTTTTTTATTATTTTAGAGATGGCCGTGATGATCTTACAGATCGTATTGATTTTATTGTTTGTTTAGGTGGTGATGGTACTTTACTCTATGCATCACTTCTATTTCAACAATCTGTACCACCGGTTATGGCTTTTCATTTAGGTTCATTGGGTTTTTTAACACCATTCCAATTTGATAATTTCCAACAACAAGTTACAAATGTATTAGAAGGACATGCAGCTCTAACATTACGTAGTCGTTTACGTTGTATAATTGTACGAAAGACGGATCGTTTTCAAGATAATCAAAATGAAATTAATTTAAATAATTCACTTACAAAATTAACAACAACAACAACGAATAAAATTAAAACATCATCAACAAAATTAACAAATTCTGACAATAATGAAATATCTGATAAAAATATTAATTATTCATTACCAACAAATGCTTCAATACAATCATCAGCAGCTAAAAAAGCAGCTACCGCAACAAATATTTTAGTACTTAATGAAGTTGTAATTGATCGTGGTCCGTCACCATTTTTAAGTAATATTGATTTATTTTTGGATGGTAAACATATAACATCAGTACAAGGTGATGGTTTAATTGTATCAACACCAACTGGTAGTACAGCATATGCTGTAGCAGCTGGTGCATCAATGATACATCCATCAGTACCAGCTATTATGGTAACACCAATTTGTCCACATTCATTAAGTTTTCGACCAATTGTAGTACCAGCTGGTGTTGAACTTAAGGTAAAGTTAATATTTTTATAAATTTTATAATAAATAAAAATGATTGATGTCATTTGAAAAATAAAAAGCTTTCAAAATAATTAGTTTGATCCTATAACAAATCAGACAATATATATCTAAAAAATATTTATGCTTCAGCAAATTTAATATAATTTTTAAATTTTCTTATTCTCTTGTTTTTTTTTAATTGTAGATCTCAATTTCACCAGATAGTCGTAATACATCTTGGGTATCATTCGATGGTCGTAATCGTCAAGAATTATTTCATGGTGATAGTTTAAGTGTAACAACATCTATTTACCCAGTACCAAGTATATGTGCCCAAGATCAAATATCAGATTGGTTTGATTCATTAGCTGAATGCCTTCATTGGAATGTACGTAAACGACAAAAATGTTTAGATGAATTATGCGATTTAACTGGTTCATCTGAAGATACATTAGAAGAATTGGAAAAAGGCTGTGAACCAATGATTGATTGTTAAATATTTTTTGATTAACAAAAAAAAAAAAAAAAAACAATAAAAAAGCAATAAAATTGTTATTAAATTCAACAAATACAAACAGACCGACAAACATTTTTTACAATTTTATATCAAAAATAAAGTTTATCAAAATTTACTAATTATATAATAAAAAGTTAAGTTTTCAAATAATTAATATTCTAATAAATTATATAATATTTTAGAGAAACACAAAAAAGTAAATTAAATTAAATTGAATCTAAAAAAAAAAAAAACCCTATTTATATATAAAAAAAAATAAAATTTACATAATAAGAAATAAATATAAAAATTGGATGCCAAAACGCACTTTTTATAATTAATAAAAAAAATTGTATTCAAAATTGTTCTAAAACAATCAACAAATTTTATACTATTAAATTATTTTATTATAATTTAAATAATTTTCATAATATAAAAATAATAGTTAAACTTTTTTTGTTTTTATTTAATTAGAAACTTTTATGTCCAAAAAAAAATTATGTTTTTTTTTTCAATACTTTGTACTAATTTTTTTTTTTTTTGTAAGGAAAAAAAAATCTTTTCAATTTTATATACAAAATATTATCATAAACATTATAGAAAAGTATATATATACATAAAAGTTTTTTTTATACCATAATATTTAAAATTAAATTATTATTAAATTTTCATGTAATGAAAACAAAATTAAAGTTTAGATTCAAAAAAAAAAAATGATGGTTGTAGAAAAAATTAAAAGTTCGTTTATAACAAATAATTTCATATTTTAAATTTTGAAAAAATAAAAAGAAATTGTGCTCAAGATAGGAGAAAGGAAATTTATTATTTTATTTGTATTTAAGAAACCATTAAGAAATTAAATCTTCCAGCTTACACAATATCGTTAAAAAAGTTACTACATCCTGCAGTGTATGACAATTATGAAAACAAATTATATTTCTGTTATCAAACGTTTATAATCTAAGTATCATATTTATTTTGCAAGGTTATAATAATTTTTATAAAATTATGTCCTTTCTGAGTACGCAGAACGGTATTCAAAAGTATATTAATTAATTCTAATTATTGTGTATAAAACTTTTGTAAAATGACTAATTCAACGTAAAAGAAAATTTTTTATCTAGTATTTTTATTATTAAAAGTTATGCCAAAATTCAAAAATCATTTTTTTTTATTATCAAAGAAAATAAACTTTCAAATTAATTTTATATTATAAATAGTTTACAATTTTAATTTGCTGTTTTGTTAGTAACTGGCAGCAATTTTATTATGTTGGATAATTCTAATGATGCTTGGCTGTACTGAAAAATGAATAATTAGTATCGCAAGTTAAGTACGTAAAATTTAATAGTTCTGGATTTAGCTTAATCTTTAATAAAAAGATAACATATACAAATTTTAACTAATTATTTCAAATTACAATGTTATACATTTTTTTTTATTCACAGTAAACCATAATTTTTTTTATTAAAATTGAGAAAAAAAAAATCCCGCTGCGGACAGGATTCGAACCTGTGCGGGTAGAACCCAATGGATTTCAAGTCCATCTCCTTAACCACTCGGACACCGCAGCTATATATAAAAGTTAGGAAATTTTTTAACAGCACACAAGTGTGGTAGTGAAAGAAACAACAATTAAACTATTTTTAATTTTTTTTTAAAATTATACTTTTTCAAATAACAAATAGATGTCACTACATATATGTATTAAAATTGTAATTGTGGCAATATTAGATAAATGTGTGCTTAATTAAACTTTAAGTTATATTTTTGACAAACAAGTATCAACAGCTGCGGTGTCCGAGTGGTTAAGGAGATGGACTTGAAATCCATTGGGTTCTACCCGCACAGGTTCGAATCCTGTCCGCAGCGGGATTTTTTTTTTTCATTGTTCTCTAAAACATTCAATTTAAAAATTGATTTTATAATTAAATATTTTTGCAAGCTCATTTTTCATTTCCGTATTTATCCAGATTTTATGTTTATATGAAATCCGAGTAAATAATTTGAAATAGTAAATCGTACAAAAAATAATGTAATTAAATCTTGTTAAACTGTTTTTATTTCCTGTGCAAGAGTACGCGATAAATAAAAAAATACCTTTAACAATGGTTAGCGTGACTATACAAATCAAATAATTTATTTCTGTTTGTGCAGAGATACACCAAGGAGTGCCTTAACTATGAAATAAAAAAATCCATAAAATTTGAACAATCGTCGTCATTTCTACGGAAGCGTATGAAGGAAAATTGTATATTATTTTGTATATTCATATACTTATATAGTCCGTTTTGTGTTATGGGAATAATTTATATCAGAGTTGATGATGGTGCGGACATTCGAACTGAATAATATCAATTTATCATTTTGATTTGTTGTGTTGAGTATTAAAAAAAATATAATAAAAATACAAAAACAGATTTTATTGTAAAAAAAATTAAGGTGAGATCATATCCCTTAACTAAAGGTAATAGAGATAAATTCTATAATGTATAGTAAAATTCTAATAATATATTAATCTATTTTGTATGTGTGAATATCTAAAAAACATAAATTTGAATGAATAGATTACATTTTTTTTTCGGGTTAAATGATATTCTAGTTTCTAGTAAATAAATATTGTTTGCTGAACATATCCGTATAAATATGCTTTATTTAATAATACAAAAAAAAACATTTTGAAATCTAAATAAATTGAATTAATAACTTTTGCAAGTTAGTCGCTGTGTAAAAAGCAAAATACAAAAAGTCAAAAGCAAAATCCATACTATACTTATTTGAAAAGGTTTTCCCGCTTGTTTTCCACATTTCTAAAATTAAAGTAAAATTAATTGAAATTTTAAAGGACAGTAAAATAAAATAAATATATTCAGAAATTGTGGTATTTGTTTCTGGGTTCCTTTTCTTCTTCATTTGCGTTGGAAAAACAAAAATATGTATGTATTACGAAGTATGTACTAGCAAGAGCAGGGAAATTTTGATCCTTTGTTTTTTAGTAGAATAAATCCTAAAATTGGTACAAAATATATAAATATTACATACACTTTAAATATATTTTAAAATCCATCTTATGCTAAAGAAATTATTTCATAATTTAGTTTTTTTATCGAAAAAATTAAATTTTGTAAAATCTTAAAATAAAAATTTGAAAAAATATTAAAAAATTGACTAACTTAGATAACGAAAAATTATGATTTTTGTATCTGATATAACAACAAATCCATTTGTACATATTTGTTTTTATCGGAAAAATTGAATTTTCTAAAATCCTTGAATCGACGGAGAATTAAGTTCATTAACCATGATTTTAAATTCTTTAAATTAAAAAATTAAAAATAACTGGAGATATGTCAAAAACACTCTGTAAAAACAACCAATTTACCTTTTGTATGCTCCCACCAAAATACACGTTTATTTTTTTAAAAAAGCTAATATTTTTTTTAAAAATTATTATTCTGCAAATAAAAACTTTTAATTTTGTAAATAAAACTTTTTGATCAAATAATTAATTTTAGTAAAATAATTAATTTTAATTCTTAAACTACAAAGTAGACGAGAAAAACGATAAAATATAATTTTAAGATGATTAATATTGAAAATTCTATAAAATTTAATGTATATAAGAGTTGATAAAATTATGATAAAAATCTTCAAAAATTTCAAATATGAAAAATCTAAATTAATTTCAATCCTATTCACATTTAAAATACGAAATTTTACTTAAAAATTTTCTGCTTAGATTTTTTTTTGGTATAAACCAGAGTCACATTAATCTTGTTGATTAAATAATGGTTTTTCGTAATAAATTTATTTACACAAATTAACTTTTATTTTAGTTTATTTAAATTATAATTTGGTAAAATAAAAACTGTAGAGTTAATTAAGCAACCTTAATTTCATTTCTGTTTTACTTATATACGTTGGTGAATGAATTATGGGGTGATTGTGATAAAAAAGGTGTGTTGTTGTCTTTTAATGTTGCTAAAATATATTTATATATATTTTGAAGCTAGTTTTCCTTTGACAGCAATAATATTTGGTTTTTGGTTTGTGATGATTTGAATAAAATAATTATAAAAGATTAGATTGAAAATGATGGGCGAATAGATGTTATCAGTTATTTGAAAAACTAATTCCAGAAAGTTTACGAAATTTTGTTATATATATAAATGGTATATTACATCTATTCATTACAAATACCAAACTGAATTGGAATATTGAAATTTAATGAAAATTATAGATGGTAAAAGTGAACTATTTACATATTATGATTTAAATACACATACCAATTGTTTACGCGTTTTAATCATAAAATTACTGAAATCAAATTTTTGTAACATTTATCTAACAACGAATTTTTACTTTTTACTAAAAAAAATTGATTCTATTTTTTCTGTTGCGTATCGTTTTTACTTTTTGAATTTTTGCCTTTTCAGCCATTATTTACTGTGATTTTGATAAATTCTATATTTTTTATGGAGATAAAAAAGAAAATAATTCTATGCTCCTCAAATTTTATACGAAATGCCAGTGTAATAAAACAAAATGAAATATGACTTTCTAAAATAAATTACTTCATCAGTTTTTTTTATAAATACTTTTTTTTTTTGTAAAATCAGCATATTCTCTCATATTTTGTAAAAAAGCTATTTCTTTCTTTTAATTGCACCGCATTGACTTATTTCATTTTTATGCCAGAAGATAAGATTCAATATTTTAAAAGTTTACAGTATTTTATAATAAATTTATGTAATTTTGGGAAAAATATATTATTAATATTATGCTAAAAATTGTTAATTTTTTGTTTATAAGATATGGTTGTTAAATTATTGTAATTCTTTCGTAAAAATAAATTTATATATAACTTTAAGGCAAATCACAACCTTCTGAATATTAACTTAAATTATAATATATTATAAAATAGTTTATCATATATTAATAGTTTACAATTTTAATATGATATGAAAATTATAATATGAAAATAGTTTACAATTTTATTACACTACTTTTTGCGCTTTCAATAAAAGATCATAAATTCTTATCTTTCAGAAAAATCTTTGAAGCTATATTATCTAACTTTATGTTTGTACCTAAATTCTCGTACATATTTTTATAGTTTTTCTAATTTTAATGTGAAATAAATAAACAACTAGAGAAGCTTTACATACTTTTTTTCATATTTTTACTTTCCATCATATTAAATTAAATTTTCAAATCTAGTTGTTGTTGGTCGTACAAGAAATACGATTTTTAAAAATATTAATCTAAAAACTAAACTTAAGAATATTTGTAAGAAATAAATTAAGTTTAAACTTGGTTGGTAAACAACTTGGTTTTGCCACAGCAAAATATCTTACATAGTATTATAGTGGAAAAAGTGAACTTTATTTTCATGTACTTTATTTTCATCATTATAGCTGACTCGACAATCAATACTGAATCTTGGGCCTCCCGTAATAAACTCTTCCATTGGTGTCTATCTCTGGCTATCATCTGGCAATTTCTTGCATTTATGCATTTCTATGTTATGGATCAACCTTAGTTTTGGACGACTAACATCTGTTTTCTATTATATGTAGCTCTGTGATGGCCTATTCTTACAATGTATCCAGCACATTTGAATTATTGGATTTTTTCTATTTGGTTAATGTCGGCTCTTTCAATTCTTCCAGACATTCGATATTATAGCACAAACAAAATAAACCATCTTCAATTTTATTCTCATCTTGTTTTCTAATAGACCAAGTTTCTGAACCATACTTCAAAACTGGTACACAACAAGAGCTGTTTTGTAGTTAATCTAAATTTTGATGTTTTGGTTAGTAAATTTTGATGTTTTGGTTAGTAATAAAATACAAAAATCAAAAATACCACAAAAGATATTAGAGAAATATGTCAATAAAAACCAAAAAAATTATCTTACAAATTTCTTGTTATTAAATAAAAACAGACATTTCTGCGATATTTACATATGGTTTAAATTTTTGCATATATTTTATCTACACAAAACTATTTATATGTATATTGATGCTGTGTGACGTCAAACTAAAAACGAAAAAAACAAAACAAAAATCAATGACATCATATGTTGTCGATTGCTTTTTGTTTGTTTTCATATTTGTTGTATAGTTTTTTTGAACAAATACGCATGCCAAACTTAAAGATGTTAACCTAAAAGAAAGAACCTTCAAAAAAAAACTTTTACAGAGTTTGAGAGAACTTCTTTTTGTTGTATTATATTAGTTATAAAAGGATTTATAGAACAAAAGCGGTTAAATAAAGGATACTTCTATGTATTTCAATTTATCCTATATATAAATATTTTTAATAAATATATATTAAAATATAAAAATAATAATAAAAAATATGAAAAGGAAAAAGGTGGCCGGATTTTATTAAAAAAAAAAATAAAGTTATGTTTTTTTGTTGTTATTTCGTATTAAGCATAATATTTTGACGTTAATTAATTTATAAAATATTGTCATTTTGATCCTTTTTTTTGTTGTTGCTTTGAAAAGGATACTAATTATGATAATCAGAAGATTTTCTAAATATTTTTGAAAACCATATAAAAAGATAAGTTAATAAAAATGTTTTCAATATATTCATGTACAAAATGTCCTTTTTGGCATTTAGATCGTTTCAAATCATTTGTAATTTTACTACATATAGTTTAAAATCAATCATATTATAATCAGCACAAAGAAAAATCATATTTTTATGAATTTACCACGTTTGGAAATTGAAGAATTTGAAATTTTTATCTGTAAATCTTTGACCAAATTTTGGTATACACTTTACGTATTAAGAGTTAAATCGATTTTAATTTAAATTCTTTTATCGAAACTTATGACTTACTCTTGACATTATTCGAAAAATTTCATTAAACTGTTAAATAAAATTTGTTGTTATGTAATCTAACTTGACTTTAATATTTAAGATATTTATCTGATGTTCCAATAAAAAAAAATTAAATAAAATATTTTAAAATTATAAATAATTGTTTGTACAATTTTCTGAGAGTTTACAAATTTTTTAAATTTCCTTTAATAAAATTTTGGTATTTTTAAATTGATTGCATATGTAAAATTATATAAATTTAGAAAATACTATTTACAAATAATTGTACATATTCAGTAAAATAATAAAAATTTAGTAAAAATATTTCAAGTATTTGACATCAAGAATTTGTAATAGAATATATATGTTTTTTTTTTGTATAGAAAATATAAAATGTTAAATATAAATAATATTAAAAATATTTTGTTCCAAAATTATTTATTCAGTTTGTATAAATTTTTATTGCCACATATATTTACAACATATAATTTATTCAAATATGCATTAAATAAATCTTAGAATTATTTTATAATCTAAGTTTTACAAAAACATTCAAGAAGAATATTATTTTCGAATAAATTCATAAATATTAATAAAACTTAAATTCTTTCAATTTATTAAAGATCTACAAATATTTAATATTAAAATACCTATTTTAATTTTTTTTATATCAATATTTACAAAAAAAAAAACTTTATAAAAATTTCATCTGATATCCTTGCAGTTAGCTCTAATTATAACACGGTTTTTTTTTTTATGGTAGTCAAAAAGTTTATTTCCCAAAAACCACCACAACATAACATAGATAAAAGTTCATTACTTATTTACGACATATTTTTGAAAAGTTGCCAAAAAAAATATATATATATATATATTTTCGTGCGCTCAAATTGCATATTGGTAAAATTTAAACCAAAATACACGTTATAAAAACGGTTAAGAAAAATAATATTAAATAACAAAATAATGTTAGAGCCAAATTTTGATTACATAATTTAAAAAATGTTATTTTACAATAAAAAAAAATCGGATATAATTGTTTTTATAATAAATTATTATACTTCGTCGGTTTAAAAACATGGAAAGAATTTTTGTAAATATTACAAAAAATTGATTAAAATATTATATCCAAATTTTGTAAATTTTAAATTTTTAAACATTTACATATTTTGTAGAAATGAAAAATCCTAATAAAAAAAATTACAGAAACAATATTAAAAACTGATGCATTAAATTTGTTATTAACTTAATGATGTGTAATTATTTTGTTAATTTCAAACAGACCAGTCGTAAAATATTTATTATAAATTTCTAAATGAATATTTACAATATAAAATTGTTAAATTTTTGCAAAAAGAAGTCCTAAAATTCCCAAATAGGATAGAAAATAGACGAACAAGTTGTAAATATTGGAAAGTATATACAATATTTTTTCAGATATTAAAAATTATTGCAATACTGAAATCTGTAAACGTTTACATTAATTTTATTACATAATAATCGTTAAATAAAGAAATTTTATTGATGTTTTAATGTTTCTTAATAAATCAATTAAATTAAATTTAATTATAATTTGAAAATTATGAGAAAGATATTGAGTATCTTTTATAGTGTATAAATTACAATTACAAAAAGTTTTGAAGTAATTTATGCGATGATCTGAAAACAAAAATAGCCAATGTTTTTAAAAGTTACTGAAAAAATGTAATACATATTATTTTTCGGGTTTTTTGCTATAAGTTCGTTTATTATTTGTAATTTTAAAACTAACAATATTTGTTGGAAGCTGTTTTAATTAATTCGAACTAATTCGAATTGTGAATAAATGTTTAAACGTTTTTTATTTGATTATTTTAAACATATATTTTTATAGCAACATTGATCATCTTTTTGCAAAAAAACCTTAAAATAATTTTTAAAAAAAATCAATATATATTTTATATATTTTCAATATTATTAATATTCCAACAGAATTTAAATTTCAATTCAAATATAAAAATATATATTTATGATTATGTTTTGATATAATTATAGTTTCCTATGTTGATAGTTTCAATTGAAATAAAACAAATATACTTTATTTATAAAATATTTTCATTAAATAAAATATATGTATAATTTATTTGGGTTTTCTATATACCTATATATTTTCTGATGTTTTCAAAGTATGTATTAATAAAGAATTTATTATATGATCACATTAATAGATTCCTCAATATATACTTTTTTTTTTGTTATCAAAATCATACTACAATCGTATTTATAAATCATGTAAGCTCGCTCATTCTACTGTTTCAAAGTTTTTACGAAAATATTTCATAAATTTTTGGGCATTGAGAAAGATAGAATAATTAGTGAACCAAATTCTTAATTATGACTCAATCTGAAAATAACTGAGATGAGATGAAAATAACATTTTGAAAAACTTCTTTTGATAGAAGGTGCATACTGGAAAATCAGTATACCCACATGTCTATATTACTTTATTTTTGTCAAATTACTTAGTTCCTAAAAACCTTAATTAATAGCATACTATTTTTGTAAAATTAATATTTATAAAATAATTTTTTCAAATATTTTTAATACAGTATTACATATTTATAATTTAGAATCGGAATCTAATATACAATCCATATATAACAACATACTCCAATTATTAAACTCAAAGCGTGTACCAATTCTTTTTGAAAGTAGTACAAAATCAAAATAAACCATTTTCTTTTTTTTTTTTTTCCAATGGTTTTTTTTGGGGACGCTATTGACGTCATAACGTATAGGGGGATGCCAGAAAAAAAATAAGAGATTCAAACCAAAACTTTAATTATATATCTTTATCCATAACTCTAACTATGTATTTATGTTGTTTTTTTTGGATGTATGTATATGTGTTTGGTAGAAAACATAATGTTATCTTTAATAATATTTCCAGTATACGGCAATACCATGTGAGAAAATTATATATTTTGGTTTTTTTGAAGAATTCTACTATAATAAGCGTAAATTTTGTAGACTTGCGTAATAGAAATTTATTGATTTCATTGTTGATAATTTTTTTTTCTTTTTACAGGATATTTTATGTTGTTGCTGATGTTTTATTACATTTTTGCATAATAAGGATATTTGTTTGGAATAAATATAAAGAAAAAAACGTAATAGAAGATTTGTATTTGAATTTTTCAGTTGTTAAATGATGTTTGAATAATTTAAGATTAGAATTTCTATGTCGTGCTCTTCTAGCATTTTCGTAAATAGTTTCACACTTTATTTCTAAACATTTTGGTATAAAAAAAAATATATCTAAACATTTCAGAATAAAAAACGATATGGTCATAATTAATAGAATACTTTCAGGCGAACATTATAATAATATTGAAATCTTTAGTATATTTTCAATCGGATTTGTAAAAACAATAAAAATATTTATATTACAGAATTCTAGCAGAGATAATACTATTATCTATGATTATAGCATTTTTATTTTAAATTCAAACTAGGATATAATATTTTTTAAATCTACTCCAATAAAACATACAGATATTTTCCCCAATTCATTTCACATACTAATTCCAATACTGACGAAAAAAATAATATTAATACCAATAATTAAATTTTATGCAGATATAAATTCAACAATACCACAACATAAAAAAAAAATATCCTCATTTCTCCTTAAAATTAAATATATTCAGAGTAAAATATAAAATCATTTTTTTTTTACTAATATCAGTTTTCCAATTAGAGTTGAAGAATAAGGACGAATTGTGTTAGAAATTTTTTTTTTTTTGCGAAATGGATTTGATTGAATTAAAAAAGTTAGTTATGAAACAAAAGAATTTCAAATTATTAATAATATTATTAAATATTCTTCAGCTCTAAAATTTGAATTTAATTTTTATAATTTTCCGTAATCAAAACATAAAATTTTTCGTCTACAAAAAAAATTTCAAGCAATACATAAAATAAATGCATAAATCGAGTGCACAATTAAAAATAGTTTAATAATTATTTATATTATTATGGTAAATTGTGAATTTAGTTTTTTTTTTGTAATAATTTATGTTTGAAAAAAAAAATGATTTTCTTTGCATAATTAATGTATTGTTAACAACAAAATAAAATATATATATTACATATTTAATATAGCTAATAATTGCAGTGGAAAATATTATTTGAAATTGTCGGAATTTTCTCTATTTTTTTTTTTTTGTTGTGGTTTTTCTTTTATATAAAAGTCCTTGCCTCTGTATACCTAAAAGTATTCCAGTCGAAGGGGTAATAAAATATATACAATTTTACTTTTTTGTTATTTTTTTGGTATGCTTACATAAAAATTAGCAATGTATTTGTGTAAAGTTTAAAATATACTATTAAAAAAAATTATTATTATTAGGGGATGCTGTATAATAAAAATAAGAATATGTTTAGTGTGAAAAATATCAGTTTTTCCAATTTATTTAATAGTATATATTCGCAGTTTTTCACGTGTGATTATCCTTGAATGTACGGATAACAAAAAAAAAATTATTTTTTTATTTTTTTTTTGTGTATTTTATCTAATAATTTATCTAAACTAAATAATAAAATATTCAAATACTATAGAATATATTATTTTTTTTAACACTTAATTTATGTATTTTTATGGGATTTTTATTCTAAAAATGAAAATATGGGTTTCTATTTTTATATAGATAATTTCGATACATAATTTAACGATATATGTATATTACCAAAATTAAAATAAAAATAAACCAAAAGTTTGATATAAAATTAACTAACTGCGTATTTTATATTAGATTATTTGATATCGAATAGTTAAAGTGAAAATATAGAAACAAAATATGTTTATATAAATTAAAAAAAGATAAATTACAAAATTTAATATAAAGGACTATAATATATAAATTATGCTTATTAAAATCTAATTTTTTTACTTACATTAATTTGAATTTTTTGTTACTTTTAAATTAAAAAATTATATTAAAATTAATTAAATGAAATTTAATTATATTTTATTTATTATTGTAAAATTACTACAAAAAATATTTTTTTTTTAAAATTCGTAAATTATAATATTTAATAGAATTATGTATGAAAATTATTTTAATTTGTGATTTTCTTGAAAATATTTATTAATTAATATTAATTAATACAAATTTTTCTATTAACAAAGCAAGAATCTAAAATTCATATAATATTTATTCTGAAAATGTAGTCATTTTATGATATAATTATTTCCTTAATTATAATTTATTGAATTTTCTTCAACACACATAAAATTTGTTATACAAATTTACCATTAAATTTTCAAAGAAATAAACTAATATATTTTTATCTTTTAAAATCATTTAAAAACAAAATTCAAATCTGAACTATTTTAACAAATTATCAATTTTCTTATAATAAATTTTCTATTAATATTTAAGACATTTTTATTTCTAGATAAAAGAGAAAAATTAAATTAAAAAGATTTTAAATATTTAAAATATATTAAATACTTAATAAATATATATTAAATTAAAGAGAAAAAAAAAGAATTTTAAATAAAAATATGAGACGTAGAAAAAAGTATCGTAAAATAAATATTCAACATCTTAAAAAAATATAAAATAAATATTATATTTAGAAAATAAATTAATTAAATTAAAATATATAGTGATCTAAGAATTACTACTGCTATAGTGAAAAGCAATTATATTTTCAAATAATAATTAATTTTTTAAAAAGAAATCATTATTTAAAATTTTAAAAAAAAAAAGCAATTTATAAATCATGCCTTTTGGACGGAAGTCACCATTAGAGGCATTAGCATTGCCAGGTGTTATTTTGGCTTATAAATATAGTCAATTTCGACAGCGAAGACGTGAAGCTGCAAGTCGTCGTGTTACTGAAAGAGAATTATCAGCATTACATCATAAAATTGTAAGTTTTTTAAATGTAAAAAAACTAAATTAAATAGTTTCATATATTTTACTAAAAAAAGTTTGCGGTTTTTTACTTAAAATAAAAGTAAAATCATACTATTAATAATTAGTCTAAATCTCATGTAAAAATCCAATGTATTAAAAATATACAAACGTATAAATAACTTGTTGAATCAGTCTTTTTTTTTTTTACCCTGGTACTCAATCTGTACTTAAGAAACCAAAACTCTTCACCTGAATGATACAAATATACTGTAAAATAACATATATTTTGTCTGGCTTGCATAATATTTCTTATATTTAGTTATGATGATATTTGTGTTTTGTAAGTAGTTTTCTGATTGTTTAGTATCCACTTAAATAACTCCTGACCCTAACAAAAATATAAAAATAAAAAAAAAAATAGATGATTAAAAATTCTAGTTTTTATTTAAAGAAAATGCTTATAAAGATATAATAAGCATAGTACAATGTACTATTTATGATTAAAATTAGAAGAACATATATGTAAAATTTTGTATATTTTATTTTTAGATACTAAACTATTTTCTGTTTTTTTCCGAAAAATTTAAGTTTTTAATTATGAGTAGATTTAGTTTTTCTGATTATTTATTATTTAAAATTATGCATAAAAAAATTGAAAACTTTGTTTAAAGAAATTGAAATTTCTCACTCTTTTAGTAGATTGTTTTTCTTTTAAATTTTATATATGTTTGCGGTTAAAATCATAATCATATGTACTTAAAATTAATATACTTTTAATAACATTAAAAATGTACTTAAAAAAATAATTAAATTGTACTTAAAAATAAAATTATGGTTTTTATGAAATATTTCTACTTTTTGTAGTAATTAATTTTTAGTTCATTGTACTGACCAGTTAAATTAATGTTAACTACATGGAAATAACTCGTATAAAATAAATTTGTTACTGATGATATTCAGAAAATTTAGTATGCAATTTTAAAAAATTAGACACTTTGTGAAAATATTTTTTTTTTTTATTACAAAAATATTATAAAATAAAAATCATTAAAAATTTATGCAAATTTTATATAATTTTTTGAGAGAAACATAATTTATATAGGAGTAATATTTTTTTTTATTGCTTATTATCTACAAAAATTATAACCATAAATTATTGGCCCTTAAGCTATGCTATATAATATTTCTTTTTTTTTTTAATTTTTTTTTTTGCCATAATTTACCTACTTTTTATAGCGATGATATTATACGTATTACATATAATATTAAGAATAAAATTTTTAAATGTCAAGAACACCAAAAATTTTGTATATTTATCAAAAAATTTACTTAAATTATTTTCTTCCGTTTTTTTTTTTTATGAAAATTACTCAGGAAATTTAGTAAATTTAAAAATTTTCCAAAACATTAAATATGCTTAAATTAAATATTCTTATTTGGTAGTTACATCAACTTATCTAACAGCTTGTAATTATTAATAAATTTAGTTTTATATTCAAAAAAATTTATAATTTTTGCCAGAATTTTTTAGTCAAAACCGTAGTAATAAATTGATATTTTTGTAAATTTATTTTTTTTTTGCAAGTAGCGAGGAAAATTAAATATTTCATTAATTATAAACCGAAATAAAAAAAAAAATCAGAATATATTTTTACAAGGTAAAAATAATGTATTTCTTATAAAATATAATACCAACAAAAAAAAAAAAACATAATTTATTATCATGTTTATATTTTATATACCGGACAATCCTTGTCATTATTTACAAGGATATTCTTATTTAATATTTTATTATAAAATAAATCAAACAGACTTATATACATATCTATAATATATATGTATATTATTTTGATATTATTTTTTTTTTTTAAATTTATATGTATTAAGAAAATATTTAACAAAATTCCATAATTTTATTAAAACAATAAATAAATTTGGATAGCTTTTTCTTATGCTCTAAAACATATTTTTGTTTAAAAAAAAAATTTATAATTTAAATTCATTTATATTATTATTTATTGATTTAAGTTTACATTTAAAATACATATTATTAGAAATGAATAAATAAAACTAAATATTTGAAATATAAACAACTGAAAAAGGCAGTAAAATTATGAAAAACAAATATACTCGAAAAGTTTTCTAGAAAAAATCGAATTCACATAATTTTGTATTAAAAAATTTTAGTCACGCTATATGTAAAAATGTGAAATTTTAAAATAATTCCTTTTTTTTTTCTATTACATAATAAAATGTAAAAAAAAATATTTAGAAAATACTTAACAAAATCAATATATTTATATGTCCTTAAGCGGCTTTTTTCTATATACATATCAATGAAATCATGTTTAGTATAACTTTTATTTTAACGTAGTTCTATTTATAGGAATTTTTTCAAATAATGATTTATTACTTTAAAAAAAAAATCAATTCATTAATATAAATTTACTTGATCAATAAATAGTATATAGTTGTTAAAGAGGGAAATTAAATGATTTCAGATTTGATAAATTGAAGAAAATATTTAAAATATAATAAAATAGATTCGTAAAAAAAGGAATAAGTAAAAATAAATCGCAGATAATAAACATAAATAAACGAAAATCGCAATTGAAGTAATTTGATTTGTTATTTGGTTATTTTTTTACGCAAATATCATATTTCAATTTTTCTTCCTTTATAAAATCAGCTGATATAATGCGTAAGGTTTAAAATCACTTTTCTAAAGTGCTATCAAAAAGTACTTCAAATCTTTTATCGTTTCACACAGAACTTTTGGTACAATATAATCAAATAAATGTACTAAGTAAGTGTTGTTTGTTTATTCATATTTTTTTTTGTATTTTAAATCAATCTTGTATTATTTTCGTTAGAATTTAAAATAGACAATATTTGATACTGAATAAAAAATATTTCATATATGACTGAAAGAAGGACCATAAAATTATGACAATAAAAAATGTCATGTATAATTAAAAGAAGGATCACATAATTTTTAAATCATTTAACCAAAACCATAAAAAAAATGTGGTTGTTTAAAAACCTGTAACAAGCAATTCATTCGTTTAGTTATGTTACAGAAGATTAATTAGGTAATTAATAGTAGAATCAAATAAAGAAAATACATTTACGAAATGTTTAGCTTTCTAATTTTAGTTTTATCTTTATAATTTTTTCACCAGTTATAATAACATCATGAAATTTTTTTGTACAATCATTTGTTCTAAAGAATATATTGTACAAGTATAGATAATAGAATGATACGCTATTCAGAAGGTACGTATTGGTATTATATGTGTTTCTGAATATTTGTCTTTATTATCTTTCCTATAAACATAACTAGAAGATTTAGCTCAGCCCTAAAAATCCACCCGCATAACTTTCCCCGGTACGTTAGGCAAATTTTTTTAAATAATTCTTCCCTGGAAGGTCTGTAGCTTTGTAATGACTTGATAACGCCCTTAGTTAATAAATGTTTTTAATAACAACCTTTTTGACGCAATTTTTATAATCAAATTATAATAAAAATATGCCAAAAATTAAATATTGATTTTTAGATATTCAAAAATGTAAAGATAAAGTTTTTAAAATACATATAGTTTTTATTTATGATATCAAAGAATAATTAAGAACCAATATTTGATACCAAGTTTTACGTCATTATGACAAAAAAGTTTCTATTAGAGTTTGCGTAAATGGATTACACAAATGTACAAACAATGAACTTCTTTACCTTGAAAAGTATATTCCGCTTAGTAATAGAAATTATTCAGTTAATTTTAAATAAATTACATATTTATTCATAATTATATCAATATTAATTTAATAAATATTCTTGTACCACATTCAAACAAAAAAAGACAATAAGTAGCATTAACATTAACGGAATTATGTTTTAATATAAAAAGGGTAAAAGACCTGTACAAGGAATCATTAAAGTTTCAACTTTTATAGATAACGCATAACTTATTAAAATGAAATTAACATTAATTGTTGTGTTATGTTTCTGTGCTATTGGGGTAAGCTTATTTAAATCATCAATTTTACGAATAAATTTTAAATGTAATTTTTTTCCAATAACTTGTTCTGAAGGCACAATGTGATAATACCCAACCTATAGCTGATGCTAAAGCTTATGTAACCAAAATCGGTGATTATGTAGTTCAATTGGCTAAAAGAATAACAGCTGATAATACCGTAAGATACGTTACTACAACTAACCGGTGGACGCTAGCTCTAACCGTTTTGTACGCGCCTCTGCCAAGCAGTGCATGTACATTAAAATATTATCCGCTAATGCTACAAGCATACACTACACTAACAACGGAAAATACGAAATGTGGCGCAAAATTATTGACCCTTGGAGCAGAGATGGCCCCGTTGCAACTGACGCTACAAAATCTTATTATTTACGATTGTGTTTTAACCCAAGATTGTTCAGCAATAGTTAAATCTTCTATAGCTACTGCTGAACAGAAGTATCAAGATGCCCTTAAAGTTGAAGCCGATGCTGCGAAATGTTATGCAGATAAATATACCATATTTGATACGGCTCTTACTAATCTATTGAAGGAAGCTGCCACTTGCAAATAATATGAATAATACAATTTCGTGTTATATTCAATAAATTGATTTAGATTACAAATCCATATGCACAAGGCTTTCTTATTTTTTAAGATGTTTGGAAAAACACTCACCTTAACAGACATTATACTCACTCTCACTGATAAAGGTTTAGGCCGGTTGGCAATTCACACAAGATTTTTTATTATTTAACATAAATAATAAAAATATTATTTATGTTAAATTATAATAATAAATTCACCATACAATTTCTGAACACAAATAATATCCAAATTTATTCTTAGCACTATAAATTTATCACTAATAATAGGTATATCTCCTCAACCTAACTTAGTGAGCTTATACAAAAGACCATATTTTCCATATTTAAATGGAACCAATCGCTATGATATTTCCTAATTTAAATCGAATAATTGCTTATAAAAAATACCAGAAATAATTTTCCTTTTTAGTTTACTTTATAAAGCTTAGTATCGTACCGCCGTGAAATGATATTTTCCACGCTTGCGAAAAACTATCGTGAAAAGGTTGTGAAAAAGTCTTATGGAGAAGAAAACATTAAGTAGTATTGAAAAGTATAACAAAAGCAAAATTGAAGAATTTTTTAGAACCGAACAACCAAACCAACCAAACAAAATGATCACATGTCAAAATTCTGCCGTGAAATAATGTTTTGAACATTATTTCACTAACGAAAAATTTTTACTCTGCCAAATTTTCTTAACTTTTATCTTTGCTAAGTATATTATTTCACGATGTACCACAATATGAAATCGTCAGCGTAATTTTTCACGAGTTGTTATATTAAGAAAATATTTAACAAAATTCCATAACTTTCTTAAAATATTTTTAGTATTACTTTTAACATTTATAGGAATTTTTCAAATAATGATTTATTACTTTAAAAAAAATCATTAATATAAATTTACTTGATCAATAAATAGTATATACCGTAGTTGTTAAAAAGGGAAATTAAACGATTTAAGAGTTTAAAAATTAAACAGTATATTTAAAAAATAATAAAATAGATTCGTAAAAAAAGTAAAAAGTAAACAAAAATCGCAGATAATAAACATAAATAAACGAAAATCGCAATTGAAGTAATTTGATTTGTTATTTGGTTATTTTTTTACGCAAATATCATATTTAAATAATAAAGTAATAGTTTGGTTAAAATGTCATGTTTTAAACCAGTTTCATTGGTTCTATCGCAACTAGATAGTTAGAGGACATTTCCACTTGTTATCGATTTTGTAAGAACTGCCGGAAATTTAGAATTAAGCGTCATTATTTTCAAACATTAATATAACATGTAAAAGTACTGAACATTAAATTTAATTACTACAGTTTTGTAACAATGAAAATAAATTAAATTCTACAATAACTTTCCATGAACTCGGACTAAATATTTTGGAACAGCATTCAATAGTAAAATATAGTGATAAACTATACGATTCACACAGAAAATTGGCTTTCGTTTTATGAAAGATCAGCAAATATTATAATTTGTATACCTTTAGGAGTTATGAATATGTTGGTGCTTATTAATATTATTTTTTATCAATTATTTTAGTAATAATAGCATATATGTAAAGTCAGATTTAATACTTAATTAACGCGCTGTCCAAAAGCTGTTCATCTTGTACCAAAAGTTCTATGTTGAAACGGTAAAAGATTTTAAGTACTTTTTGATAGCAATTCAGAAAAGTGATTTTAAACCTTACGCATCATATTACATTAATAACATAAGCTATTTTTGGTTCTCAACTTCTGTTTAGGTACAGATAGTTCCAGTTTAAGATGAAAAGATGTTCATCTTCAACTGGAACTTGATTTTTTTAAAGGAACTTAATGGTAAACTATTTTTACGTCCCACTCCCATTGCAATATGTACCTAAACAGAAGTTGAGAACCAAAAATATCTTATGTTATTAATGTACATAATATGATGCGTAAGGTTTAAAATCACTTTTCTAAAGTGCTATCGAAAAGTACTTAAAATCTTTTATCGTTTCACACAGAACTTTTGGTACAATATAATCAAATAAATGTACTAAGTAAGTGTTGTTTGTTTATTCATATTTTTTTTGTATTTTAAATCAATCTTGTATTATTTTCGTTAGAATTAAAAATAAACAATATTTGATACTGAATAAAAAATATTTCATATATGACTGAAAGAAGGACCATAAAATTATGACAATAAAAAATGTCATGTATAATTAAAAGAAGGATCACATAATTTTTAAATCATTTAACCAAAACCATAAAAAAAATGTGGTTGTTTAAAAACCTGTAACAAGCAATTCATTCGTTTAGTTATGTTACAGAAGATTAATTAGGTAATTAATAGTAGAATCAAATAAAGAAAATACATTTACGAAATGTTTAGCTTTCTAATTTTAGTTTTATCTTTATAATTTTTTCACCAGTTATAATAACATCATGAAATTTTTTTGTACAATCATTTGTTCTAAAGAATATATTGTACAAGTATAGATAATAGAATGATACGCTATTCAGAAGGTACGTATTGGTATTATATGTGTTTCTGAATATTTGTCTTTATTATCTTTCCTATAAACATAACTAGAAGATTTAGCTCAGCCCTAAAAATCCACCCGCATAACTTTCCCCGGTACGTTAGGCAAATTTTTTTAAATAATTCTTCCCTGGAAGGTCTGTAGCTTTGTAATTACTTGATAACGCCCTTAGTTAATAAATGTTTTTAATAACAACCTTTTTGACGCAATTTTTATAATCAAATTATAATAAAAATATGCCAAAAATTAAATATTGATTTTTAGATATTCAAAAATGTAAAGATAAAGTTTTTAAAATACATATAGTTTTTATTTATGATATCAAAGAATAATTAAGAACCAATATTTGATACCAAGTTTTACGTCATTATGACAAAAAAGTTTCTATTAGAGTTTGCGTAAATGGATTACACAAATGTATAAACAACGAACTTCTTTACCTTGAAAAGTATATTCCGCTTAGTAATAGAAATTATTCAGTTAATTTTAAATAAATTACATATTTATTCATAATTATATCAATATTAATTTAATAAATATTCTTGTACCACATTCAAACAAAAAAAGACAATAAGTAGCATTAACATTAACGGAATTATGTTTTAATATAAAAAGGGTAAAAGACCTGTACAAGGAATCATTAAAGTTTCAACTTTTATAGATAACGCATAACTTATTAAAATGAAATTAACATTAATTGTTGTGTTATGTTTCTGTGCTATTGGGGTAAGCTTATTTAAATCATCAATTTTACCAATAAATTTTAAATATAATTTTTTTCCAATAACTTGTTCTGAAGGCACAATGTGATAATACCCAACCTATAGCTGATGCTAAAGCGTATGTAACCAAAATCGGTGATTATGTAGTTCAATTGGCTAAAAGAATAACAGCTGATAATACCGTAAGATACGTTACTACAACTAACCGGTGGACGCTAGCTCTAACCGTTTTGTACGCGCCTCTGCCAAGCAGTGCATGTACATTAAAATATTATCCGCTAATGCTACAAGCATACACTACACTAACAACGGAAAATACGAAATGTGGCGCAAAATTATTGACCCTTGGATCAGAGATGGCCCCGTTGCAACTGACGCTACAAAATCTTATTATTTACGATTGTGTTTTAACCAAAGATTGTTCAGCAATAGTTAAATCTTCTATAGCTACTGCTGAACAGAAGTATCAAGATGCCCTTAAAGTTGAAGCCGATGCTGCGAAATGTTATGCAGATAAATATACCATATTTGATACGGCTCTTACTAATCTATTGAAGGAAGCTGCCACTTGCAAATAATATGAATAATATAATTTCGTGTTATATTCAATAAATTGATTTAGATTACAAATCCATATGCACAAGGCTTTCTTATTTTTTAAGATGTTTGGAAAAACACTCACCTTAACAGACATTATACTCACTCTCACTGATAAAGGTTTAGGCCGGTTGGCAATTCACACAAGATTTTTTATTATTTAACATAAATAATAAAAATATTATTTATATTTTTATTATTTATGTAATAATAAAAATATATAATAATATTACATTTTTAGTATTAATTTTAACATTTATAGGAATTTTTCAAATAATGATTTATTACTTTAAAAAAAATCATTAATATAAATTTACTTGATCAATAAATAGTATATACCGTAGTTGTTAAAAAGGGAAATTAAACGATTTAAGAGTTTAAAAATTAAACAATATATTTAAAAAATAATAAAATAGATTCGTAAAAAAAGGAAAAAGTAAACAAAAATCGCAGATAATAAACATAAATAAACGAAAATCGCAATTGAAGTAATTTGATTTGTTATTTGGTTATTTTTTTACGCAAATATCATATTTAAATAATAAAGTAATAGTTTGGTTAAAATGTCATGTTTTAAACCAGTTTCATTGGTTCTATCGCAACTAGATAGTTAGAGGACATTTCCACTTGTTATCGATTTTGTAAGAACTGCCGGAAATTTAGAATTAAGCGTCATTATTTTCAAACATTAATATAACATGTAAAAGTACTGAACATTAAATTTAATTACTACAGTTTTGTAACAATGAAAATAAATTAAATTCTACAATAACTTTCCATGAACTCGGACTAAATATTTTGGAACAGCATTCAAGAGTAAAATATAGTGATAAACTATACGATTCACACAGAAAATTGGAAAAGAACTGGAAAATAATTGAATTAATGTCTTACAAAAGCTAGTATAAATATAATATATTTAAATATAAAGTTACTTATAAAATTGAAAAATGTATTGATGAACATTATTAAATAATAAATTAACAATAATTACCTTACCTTAGAAAGAATCACCTTTCTTTAATATAAGAAAACTCCCATCAAACTTAAAATAATGGAATAATAAATTTGGAGGCGCTTTCCTCCAAAAATCAAAAAAATAGTATTTTTTTTAGCTTTCGTTTTATGAAAGTAAGATCAGCAAATATTATAATTTGTATACCTTTAGGAGATATGAATATGTTAGTGCTTATGAATATTATTTTTTATCAATTATTTTAGTAATAATAGCATATATGTAAAGTCAGATTTAATACTTAATTAACGCGCTGTCCAAAAGCTGTTCATCTTGTACCAAAAGTTCTATGTTGAAACGGTAAAAGATTTTAAGTACTTTTTGATAGCACTTCAGAAAAGTGATTTTAAACCTTACGCATCATATTACATTAATAACATAAGCTATTTTTGGTTCTCAACCCTAGGTTTCTTTCTAGCTATCCGTCCATTGTATCCATGACTTCTTATAACTTTACGTATTGTTTCTGCACTAACAACTTTTCCATACTGTTCTTCTATTTGTGTTTTCAATTTCGGAGGACTAATTCTTGGATCTTCTCTTATTTTTTTCATTATGAAACGTTTTTCGTTCTCAGCTAATAATTGCGGACGGCCCTTCTGCTTAACTGATTCGATTCTATGTTCATTTTGATATCGTTTAATAATATCAAAAACGGTACTCTTGCTTATACTAAGCATTTCTGCAATTTCGCGATATGTTTTCCCTTTCTATATTGAAATATAGCGAGTTGTCTTTGATCGATTGATGAATTTTTACCCTTCCGAACCATTATAAAAAACTACTTGTTTCTTTTATATGAACTGGAATTAAAAATGCAAAAATAATGTCTCCAAAAACTTTAACAATTTTGATTTCCAGGTTTATGGTGATTCCCCAATAACTTAGTGAAAAATCATACATTATAGCACTTGTGTCCGAATATTAAATTGAGATGAATTTATACAAGGTTTTTTTCTGTCTTAAAAATTTTTTTTTGTAAATGAAGTTATTAAATTTTTTACATTATTTTTGTAACATACTAATCATAAATAAAATATTTTAAAAAGAAAAAGATGAGTTTACTAATTTTTTCATACATTTATCTTCATGCAAACTTTTTTCTAGGCTTTGTCCGAATATTAAGTTGACTCACTGTATGTGTTTCTGAATATTTGTCTTTATTATCTTTCCTATAAACATAACTAGAAGATTTAGCTCAGCCCTAAAAATCCACCCGCATAACTTTCCCCGGTACGTTAGGCAAAATTTTTTAAATAATTCTTCCCTGGAAGGTCTGTAGCTTTGTAATGACTTGATAACGCCCTTAGTTAATAAATGTTTTTAATAACAACCTTTTTGACGCAATTTTTATAATCAAATTATAATAAAAATATGCCAAAAATTAAATATTGATTTTTAGATATTCAAAAAATGTAAAGATAAAGTTTTTAAAATACATATAGTTTTTATTTATGATATCAAAGAATAATTAAGAACCAATATTTGATACCAAGTTTTACGTCATTATGACAAAAAAGTTTCTATTAGAGTTTGCGTAAATGGATTACACAAATGTACAAACAATGAACTTCTTTACCTTGAAAAGTATATTCCGCTTAGTAATAGAAATTATTCAGTTAATTTTAAATAAATTACATATTTATTCATAATTATATCAATATTAATTTAATAAATATTCTTGTACCACATTCAAACAAAAAAAGACAATAAGTAGCATTAACATTAACGGAATTATGTTTTAATATAAAAAGGGTAAAAGACCTGTACAAGGAATCATTAAAGTTTCAACTTTTATAGATAACGCATAACTTATTAAAATGAAATTAACATTAATTGTTGTGTTATGTTTCTGTGCTATTGGGGTAAGCTTATTTAAATCATCAATTTTACGAATAAATTTTAAATGTAATTTTTTTCCAATAACTTGTTCTGAAGGCACAATGTGATAATACCCAACCTATAGCTGATGCTAAAGCTTATGTAACCAAAATCGGTGATTATGTAGTTCAATTGGCTAAAAGAATAACAGCTGATAATACCGTAAGATACGTTACTACAACTAACCGGTGGACGCTAGCTCTAACCGTTTTGTACGCGCCTCTGCCAAGCAGTGCATGTACATTAAAATATTATCCGCTAATGCTACAAGCATACACTACACTAACAACGGAAAATACGAAATGTGGCGCAAAATTATTGACCCTTGGAGCAGAGATGGCCCCGTTGCAACTGACGCTACAAAATCTTATTATTTACGATTGTGTTTTAACCCAAGATTGTTCAGCAATAGTTAAATCTTCTATAGCTACTGCTGAACAGAAGTATCAAGATGCCCTTAAAGTTGAAGCCGATGCTGCGAAATGTTATGCAGATAAATATACCATATTTGATACGGCTCTTACTAATCTATTGAAGGAAGCTGCCACTTGCAAATAATATGAATAATACAATTTCGTGTTATATTCAATAAATTGATTTAGATTACAAATCCATATGCACAAGGCTTTCTTATTTTTTAAGATGTTTGGAAAAACACTCACCTTAACAGACATTATACTCACTCTCACTGATAAAGGTTTAGGCCGGTTGGCAATTCACACAAGATTTTTTATTATTTAACATAAATAATAAAAATATTATTTATGTTAAATTATAATAATAAATTCACCATACAATTTCTGAACACAAATAATATCCAAATTTATTCTTAGCACTATAAATTTATCACTAATAATAGGTATATCTCCTCAACCTAACTTAGTGAGCTTATACAAAAGACCATATTTTCCATATTTAAATGGAACCAATCGCTATGATATTTCCTAATTTAAATCGAATAATTGCTTATAAAAAATACCAGAAATAATTTTCCTTTTTAGTTTACTTTATAAAGCTTAGTATCGTACCGCCGTGAAATGATATTTTCCACGCTTGCGAAAAACTATCGTGAAAAGGTTGTGAAAAAGTCTTATGGAGAAGAAAACATTAAGTAGTATTGAAAAGTATAACAAAAGCAAAATTGAAGAATTTTTTAGAACCGAACAACCAAACCAACCAAACAAAATGATCACATGTCAAAATTCTGCCGTGAAATAATGTTTTGAACATTATTTCACTAACGAAAAATTTTTACTCTGCCAAATTTTCTTAACTTTTATCTTTGCTAAGTATATTATTTCACGATGTACCACAATATGAAATCGTCAGCGTAATTTTTCACGAGTTGTTATATTAAGAAAATATTTAACAAAATTCCATAACTTTCTTAAAATATTTTTAGTATTACTTTTAACATTTATAGGAATTTTTCAAATAATGATTTATTACTTTAAAAAAAATCATTAATATAAATTTACTTGATCAATAAATAGTATATACCGTAGTTGTTAAAAAGGGAAATTAAACGATTTAAGAGTTTAAAAATTAAACAGTATATTTAAAAAATAATAAAATAGATTCGTAAAAAAAGTAAAAAGTAAACAAAAATCGCAGATAATAAACATAAATAAACGAAAATCGCAATTGAAGTAATTTGATTTGTTATTTGGTTATTTTTTTACGCAAATATCATATTTAAATAATAAAGTAATAGTTTGGTTAAAATGTCATGTTTTAAACCAGTTTCATTGGTTCTATCGCAACTAGATAGTTAGAGGACATTTCCACTTGTTATCGATTTTGTAAGAACTGCCGGAAATTTAGAATTAAGCGTCATTATTTTCAAACATTAATATAACATGTAAAAGTACTGAACATTAAATTTAATTACTACAGTTTTGTAACAATGAAAATAAATTAAATTCTACAATAACTTTCCATGAACTCGGACTAAATATTTTGGAACAGCATTCAATAGTAAAATATAGTGATAAACTATACGATTCACACAGAAAATTGGCTTTCGTTTTATGAAAGATCAGCAAATATTATAATTTGTATACCTTTAGGAGTTATGAATATGTTGGTGCTTATTAATATTATTTTTTATCAATTATTTTAGTAATAATAGCATATATGTAAAGTCAGATTTAATACTTAATTAACGCGCTGTCCAAAAGCTGTTCATCTTGTACCAAAAGTTCTATGTTGAAACGGTAAAAGATTTTAAGTACTTTTTGATAGCAATTCAGAAAAGTGATTTTAAACCTTACGCATCATATTACATTAATAACATAAGCTATTTTTGGTTCTCAACTTCTGTTTAGGTACAGATAGTTCCAGTTTAAGATGAAAAGATGTTCATCTTCAACTGGAACTTGATTTTTTTAAAGGAACTTAATGGTAAACTATTTTTACGTCCCACTCCCATTGCAATATGTACCTAAACAGAAGTTGAGAACCAAAAATATCTTATGTTATTAATGTACATAATATGATGCGTAAGGTTTAAAATCACTTTTCTAAAGTGCTATCGAAAAGTACTTAAAATCTTTTATCGTTTCACACAGAACTTTTGGTACAATATAATCAAATAAATGTACTAAGTAAGTGTTGTTTGTTTATTCATATTTTTTTTGTATTTTAAATCAATCTTGTATTATTTTCGTTAGAATTAAAAATAAACAATATTTGATACTGAATAAAAAATATTTCATATATGACTGAAAGAAGGACCATAAAATTATGACAATAAAAAATGTCATGTATAATTAAAAGAAGGATCACATAATTTTTAAATCATTTAACCAAAACCATAAAAAAAATGTGGTTGTTTAAAAACCTGTAACAAGCAATTCATTCGTTTAGTTATGTTACAGAAGATTAATTAGGTAATTAATAGTAGAATCAAATAAAGAAAATACATTTACGAAATGTTTAGCTTTCTAATTTTAGTTTTATCTTTATAATTTTTTCACCAGTTATAATAACATCATGAAATTTTTTTGTACAATCATTTGTTCTAAAGAATATATTGTACAAGTATAGATAATAGAATGATACGCTATTCAGAAGGTACGTATTGGTATTATATGTGTTTCTGAATATTTGTCTTTATTATCTTTCCTATAAACATAACTAGAAGATTTAGCTCAGCCCTAAAAATCCACCCGCATAACTTTCCCCGGTACGTTAGGCAAATTTTTTTAAATAATTCTTCCCTGGAAGGTCTGTAGCTTTGTAATTACTTGATAACGCCCTTAGTTAATAAATGTTTTTAATAACAACCTTTTTGACGCAATTTTTATAATCAAATTATAATAAAAATATGCCAAAAATTAAATATTGATTTTTAGATATTCAAAAATGTAAAGATAAAGTTTTTAAAATACATATAGTTTTTATTTATGATATCAAAGAATAATTAAGAACCAATATTTGATACCAAGTTTTACGTCATTATGACAAAAAAGTTTCTATTAGAGTTTGCGTAAATGGATTACACAAATGTATAAACAACGAACTTCTTTACCTTGAAAAGTATATTCCGCTTAGTAATAGAAATTATTCAGTTAATTTTAAATAAATTACATATTTATTCATAATTATATCAATATTAATTTAATAAATATTCTTGTACCACATTCAAACAAAAAAAGACAATAAGTAGCATTAACATTAACGGAATTATGTTTTAATATAAAAAGGGTAAAAGACCTGTACAAGGAATCATTAAAGTTTCAACTTTTATAGATAACGCATAACTTATTAAAATGAAATTAACATTAATTGTTGTGTTATGTTTCTGTGCTATTGGGGTAAGCTTATTTAAATCATCAATTTTACCAATAAATTTTAAATATAATTTTTTTCCAATAACTTGTTCTGAAGGCACAATGTGATAATACCCAACCTATAGCTGATGCTAAAGCGTATGTAACCAAAATCGGTGATTATGTAGTTCAATTGGCTAAAAGAATAACAGCTGATAATACCGTAAGATACGTTACTACAACTAACCGGTGGACGCTAGCTCTAACCGTTTTGTACGCGCCTCTGCCAAGCGGTGCATGTACATTAAAATATTATCCGCTAATGCTACAAGCATACACTACACTAACAACGGAAAATACGAAATGTGGCGCAAAATTATTGACCCTTGGAATAGAGATGGCCCCGTTGCAACTGAAGATACAAAATCTTATTATTTACGATTGTGTTTTAACCCAAGATTGTTCCGCAATAGTTAAATCTTCTATAGCTACTGCTGAACAGAAGTATCAAGATGCCCTTAAAGTTGAAGCCGATGCTGCGAAATGTTATGCAGATAAATATACCATATTTGATACGGCTCTTACTAATCTATTGAAGGAAGCTGCCACTTGCAAATAATATGAATAAAAAAATCATTAATATAAATTTACTTGATCAATAAATAGTATATAGTTGTTATAAAGGGAAATTAAATGATTTAAGATTTTAAAAATTTAACAATATATTTAAAAAGTAATAAAATAGATTCGTAAAAAAAGGAAAAAGTAAACAAAAATCGCAGATAATAAACATAAATAAACGAAAATCGCAATTGAAGTAATTTGATTTGTTATTTGGTTATTTTTTTACGCAAATATCATATTTAAATAATAAAGTAATAGTTTGGTTAAAATGTCATGTTTTAAACCAGTTTCATTGGTTCTATTTCTATCGCAACTAGATAGTTAGAGGACATTTCCACTTGTTATCGATTTTGTAAGAACTGACGGAAATTTAGAATTAAACGCCATTGTTTTCAAAAATAAATATAGTATGTAAAAGTACTGAACATTAAATTTTATGTTAGATATTATGTATTTTTAGTACAATCAAAAATAATACTTAATGAACGCTGTGCCCAACAGCTAAAACATCTTGACATAAGTGCTTTTAGCTATTTTGATTAAAGAAACTTAATAGTAAACTATTGTTACGTTCCATCTCATTGAGATATCTGTACCTAAGCAGAAGTTCAGAACCAAAAATTGCTTAATTTATTAATGTAATATGATGCGTAAGGTTTAAAATCACTTTTCTGAAGTGCTATCAAAAAGTACTTAAGATCTTGTCCAACACAGAACAATATAATCAAATAAATGTACTAAGCAAGTGTTGTTTGTTTATTCATATATATTTTTTTTGTATTGGAAATTTGCAGATTTTGGTCACACATACGGTTGCAAGTCTTATAAAAAACTAAAATAAAAATAGCTCAAATAAAAAACTATATGTTTTTTAAAAACTTTATCTTTACATTTTTGAATATCTAAAATCAATATTTAATTTTTGGCATATTTTTTATTATAATTTGATTATAAAACTTGCGTCAAAAAGGTTGTTATTAAAAACATTTATTAACTAAGGGTGTTATCAAGTGATTACAGAGCTACAGACATTTCCGGAAAAAATGATTTAATACTTTTTACCTAGTGCTGAAAGTTATGCGGCTGGATTTCTTATTGCTGAACTAAATATTCTAGTTATGTTTATAGGAAAGATAATAAAGACAATCAATATTTTTCAGTCTGTATAAGAAAATTGTGTAAAACTTTAATTTAAATAAAAAAAACACCTGTTTGAGACCACTTATTTTTTCAGAAATATTTTTATTTTTTATATTACATTATTTTATAAGAGATTGTTATTGGTTGTGTCATCTTTGTGAATAGTTAAATTACAAGCTTAATTTTGGAACTTCATATTATTTGAGAGATTCATTCCATACTTTCAATTGTAAATAATTTATCTGGTAATCGAACCCTTTTTTAATCCATGTACATACATAGTAAATTACTCAGAGGTTAATTATCCCAATTAAAACCCAAGATATATAAACTAAAATAATGAAAATTTCTATAATAATAAAAAATAGCTCCCATTAGGCATCCTTTGAAATTTTCCTATATAAAAATCTATTTACTTATATTCTAATAACAAGACAATTACTTATAATTGAATTGCAGCTTAGTATATACTGTATACATGGATAGATAATATTTATCTTATATAGTATATATGTAATTATTTGTTTATGCTGATTAAGAAGCATTGTCATTCACATCATACTATTAAAGTTTTAACGTTAAGACTCCCTACACTTTTTCATATTATAATAAAAGAAATCAATAAATATTTTATAACTTAATTTATGGCAACTAAATAATATTAATTGTTAATTAAAAATATAAATTACTATATCATTAATTTATTAACATCATTTTTGTAATTTATCTATTTCGACAGGATCAATATATTATGTCGTTTAATATTATGAAAATAAAAAAAATGATGGAAATTATATTATTTTTTATTAAACTTAAATTATTATATTGTCATATTTTCGTTCCTTGTTTTTATTTTTATTAAGAAGTGTTGAAGGTCATATTAATGGAATTTTATCGAAATAAAATAAAATAGAAAACCTAATAATGCTGAAACAGCCAAACAGAATACTATCCTAAAAAAAAATTATATAGAAATATATATGTATTGGGATAATGTCATAAAAGAAAGTCTAGATATAAATACAGAATTTACTATAAATATAAAAAAAAAAAAATCTAGCATAGAACTTTGTCTCCACCTTGTCTGTCTATAATTTTTTTTTTTTTGTAATATGTTTGAGATTTACTTCACAACAATTTTTCAAATATTATAGTCTTTCCTCAATATATTTTAAGTTGCAAATTATATTGAATAGTATATTTAATGTTATTACATTTAGATTAGAAAATAAATATAATTTTAGATCCGATTACAGGGAATAAGATTATCAAAATATTACATCTTAAATAAGTTCATTGCAAAACCATTTATTCAAAGCATAACTGGAGGTTCTTAAAATTATAAAACTTAAATTTTAATATGAAATATATTATGATTATTTAAAATTATGGGAAAAAAAAGAATACTGCAGTGAAACCAGAAAAACTGAATTAACCAAAATTTGAAAACATGACACTCGCTATGATATAGTAACGTATGAATATATTTTATGAATAATGAAATAATAGTCCGTTTATGTAAGAATTTATCAACAAATTTATAATTTTATTTTTTTGGTCTTATTTTATTGATTTTTAAGAATTGTTATGTTTTTTTTGGTTCTATTTTTATTCCGAGGTTATTTTTATAATAGATCGTACTTAACCTTTTGTTAGTACTTTTAAAATAATATGAAGATATGGTGTGGGCGCGATCTTTTATTTTAAAACAAAGAAAACATTATGATGTGAATGAGCAAGATTTAAAAACAAATGAAAATACAATTTCTTTTAAGTTTTCTGTGAAATTTTATCCTTTTTGGGTTAATTTTTAAAGATAATATGAAATCTTTTAACACTTAATATAGTACAGCTTAAATTGGTATTATAAAATATATTAATTCAATTAATATTTAAGATATTTATATATGAATAATATGTTTGCTAAGTTAAAACCCAATTAATGTTTTTTATCTGGTGGCTATAAATATAAGTAACATTGGTATACATTTATTATGTTTTTTGTTCACATATGTGTAAAAAAATATGGGAAGAAATTTGGTCAATAATTATCGTATGGTAATTGTAACCATAACTGATTTTTTTAGCAACAAAAATTTAAATCCATCATTAATTTAAGCAAATTTGGTATGCATTAAGAGAAAATTTAAGTTCAAATATCCTTGTTCATATTTTTTCCAAAATAGCAAATCTTTTGAAAACAGTTTTTCTGAAGTCTCTAAAATCTATATTTTTAGGTAGCACTAAAAATTTTTATAAATTATTATGCTACAAATAAAGTAGCTCAATAAATTAATAATAAGATATATTTTTATATAATTTTTTGTATATTTTTATTTCGTATATAACAACATTAATCGAAATTAAATATTGATTGTTATTTCAATTTCAAAAATATGGAAAAATAATCTATTTCGACTAAGTAAAAACCTCCTTAAAACTTTGTTAATTTCATAGAATCAAATTATCCTTACAAATAATCCATACTATCATATTAAATAATGTAATAAATTTCATAATTTCTATATTCGACCACTGAGATGAGGGATTTTTTATGTAAAGTTTTTACTGTATATTCAAAAAGAATAAACAAACTTTATCACTAATCAATCTAAATTTACAATTTCTTTTTACTTACATTTTCGAATTCCATAACACATTAATTTAAATTAATTAAAAGCTTCATTTTATGACACATTTTTTTTCAACTTAAATTTAACTTTGTCCATTTAAAATATTCATAATTAAACCAGAAATATAAAAAATATAACTTGAAAAAATATTTTAATTTTTCATAAGTAAAAATATAGTACATAGAATATTTATGTTGAATACAATTATTTTTTAACTTTTACATAATTTAAATAAATTTTCCCTTTTTATTCATTTCGATTTCAATTTTGATAGGAAAGTGTAATTAAAATTTTTTTTAACACAAAAAAATCCAAAATATATCAACGATGATTTAAAAACAAAAACTATATAACTATATGTAGCATATAACATAAAATGTTCCCTCATATGGAAAAAAAAGGATAGCACAGGAAATGTTTTTTTTTTTTTATAAAAAAAAAATAAAACCATTTTAAATGGAATAAAAAAACATTGAAATGAAAATTTTATATAAAAAAAATTTAATCGATTTCAATTTCCGATTACTTAACTTTTTTTAAGAATATTTCTTAATTTTTTTATTTGAAGAAAATTTACAATGATATTTAAAAAAAAAAATACAGGGTTTCCACTCCAAATTCAACCTTTTACAATTCAAATTCACACTTTTGCAAATTAAATTAAATTTTTTGCAAATCAATTTAAGCCTTTTGCAAATTAAATTAAAGCAAAAGTAAATACTGTTTTAAACAGTTTATTTTTTTAATAATATTAATTATAAAAAGTATTAACAAAAGTGTAATTTGATGTTAACAAATTCAAAATTAATAATTATTTTAACAATAGAAAATAATATTGAAGAAGTATGGTTAATTTTGGATAGTGTAAGCCTCCACAAGACCCAATATGTCGGTGATCTAGTTGGACAGACTAGTCATTCATTACTTACTCTCCCACTGATGTTCAATTTAAATGGATTTGCAAATGTGTGAATTTGAATTGCAAAAAGATTGAATTTGGAGGCAAACTCTGTACTGTTTGTTTTATGATTGTTAAAATCAGTTAATCAATTATTATTATAGTTTACTAATAATTTATATAAATATTTCTATTTTGACATTTAAAAAATTAGGTCAATAATTCATATACATTACTAATACCAGTATTAATGTAACTTTTCAGAAATTCGAGTAAATATAAAATTTATTTTTAATTAGTGATTGATAATAAAAAAAAGGACATCAAACTGTGTTGTAAAATATAGAATAAAAATATATTATGATAAATTACAATTTCTTACTCAGAACTTTATATTTGATAATCAAGGATGAGAGATATACTTTTATGGATACATTATTAATGGCCCCTTTTTTAATCAAAACAGGAATACTACATTAATGAGATTCATCATTTCCTTTAGTATGCCTTAATTTTGTCAATTTTCTACAAAACTTTTATAAACTTTTTGTAAAATAAAATTCTGGAAATATCATTAAATTTTTAGAATATTTTAAAGTTAATTTTAACTATGTTGCATAGAAATTGAACATACAAATTATGTTAATTTATTTTAATTATTTTTTTTTTAAAAAAACTGCCAAATAAAAATTATGTATAAAAGTGAAGTTTTAAGGATAGCTGAAATATAATGTTGAAAATATAAATTTTGTATAAATTTTCTATTGATGTTTGGCAGGACATTTCAATAAAAATTTTATTATATGTATATCTAAATTTTCGCAGAAAACAATAACTTGTAATTGCATTTTATAAAATATAATTTCTATGTATGGGCGTTTTGAATTTTTCAAAGAATTCTATTTTTAGAAAATATCTATACAGACATTTTTTATATTAATATTTAATTATTATTTATTTTTCCAATAAATAATTTATCTTTTATTTATATTTATTTATATAATTATCCTTTATAAGGAAGAATATCTTCGTATATAAATGATAATTAAAAATGTTATAATTATTTTCAAAATAGTACATCATACTTTTTGTATTAAGAAATCCATTTTAAATCTTCTTTTTGTTGAATTCTCTTATCTTTCAATATTAATTCTTCCTTATTTCTGAAAATGATATGACAAAAAATATATTAACTTTATTTTCTATAATGAAAGCTTCATTTTAACCCTTTAATTTTAATTTAATTTTGATAATTTAAGTACTGCCACAAATTTCAAAGGAAAATAGAAATTCTTTAAATATAAATATTAAAAAAAGGAAAAAGTTTTATATTATTATTTTGCGTGTTTGTTATTAGTTTGCCCTAAAAGTAAATTCTCATCCTGCACACTAATAAACTTGAATTTTATTATGATATTTTGTGACCACATGGTGATTTTAACACAGTATGACAAAGACATATTATTTTTTTTTTTTACCAAATTTAATAAGTCTATAAACTTAGTTAAAATATAATATAATCTTTCAACAACATCAAGAATCATTATACTTCAACCTTGAGCCAATTAATTATTCGTATACATATATGTATATGTATATGCTTTTATTTTTGTGAATTGCCAAAATAATTTGTCCATAAATATGGATTTATATTTAAGTTAAGTTAAGAATTATTAGTTTAGGTTAGAAGGGCAGTCTTAAACTTTAATAAAAAAATATCGTTTTCAGTCAAACTACAGAAAATATAATTTTCTTTTTAGAAGGTTAAAAAATATATAATCATCGTCACATAAGTGGTTGTCACAGTTATACGCTAATTTTTTATTTATTTTAAATTATTTAACTATTAAATGATTATAAATTTTACTAAATTTTGTCACCAATGAAAAAATCAAATAAAAATTTTTTTAATTACAAAACTAATGAACAATTAAACAACTAAAATAATATCTAAAAATTTCTTAAAAATTGTATTAAATTATTTATTAGGACATATTTACAAGGAAATATTTGGCCAACGTATTGTTATTTGAGTAAGGTCCTAAAAATAAATTCTTTATAAAAATTTTAACATATTTTTTCGTTGGTATTTCGAATTTATTATCCGGTCTTATTATTTCCTGTCATTTTATTTTTCTTTAACATTTTTTTTTTTTTATATATAAATTTTACTGATTATTTTGATTTTATTTCCTTGATAAACAAAATAAAATAGAAAAATTTTCATTGGTATTTATGTATATATATACATATATATAAATACATATATATATATTCTTGAAAAAAACTTTTAAATTATTTTATTATTCACGCAAATTAGTTGAAGTTTTCCGAAAATTGTGTTAAAAAAAATCATTAACATATATTTTTATTTTATTTTTATTTTTTAAAGAATTTATGCGAAAGTTGTTGGTAATAATTATCGGAAAAGTGTTATAGATAATTAAATTTTTATTATAGAGTTAAGAAAAATATATTTATTATAAAATATTTATTGAAGTAATAAAAATTTACAATAATTTAAGAAGTTTTAAGTATTATTTTTATCCAAATTTAAAAATTTAATACCGCATATTTATTTTAAAATTTAAACCAATTATTTTTTTTATGTTTATTTAATTTTAATATTCTTAAACATATAAAATTTTTTTAAAATAATTAAAGATATTTTTTGAAAAATATATTCTGAAAAATTTATAAAATAATATTTATTTATTATGCATACAAAAAGAATTACATAAAAATGCTTTTAAATAAAACATAAATGTTATTTCTAAAAAAGAACTTTTTTATTTTATTTTATTCCCATACCAAAAAAAATATTTGGAAATATTTCGTATATAAAAATAATGATTGAAATATTTCTTTTCTTTTGGTATCAGCAAAATGTTACTAAAAAACATTTCTAAAAAAAAAAATCACTTATCAAGAATTGAATAAGAAATTACAAAGTTTAGATATATTTTACTATTATATATGTAATAATTTGTGTGTGGGATAAAAAAAATTTATGATTGACTAAATAAGGTTTTTACCATGACATCAAAAATTTCCAAAATACATATTTTTTATTTTATAAATATTAAAAAATTCAATATAATAGTCACATTTATTGATCATAAAAAATTGTTGTAGATAAATTTTTTTTAAGTACCTAATAATACAAATATCCAATTTCCCTGAAAAATAAATTTTTTAACAAGATCGGTAAAAAAAATATTTTTCATGGGTGATTTAATCTTTTTTTGAGGTGTAATATCAGAAAAAGTTGGTTTTTTTTAGTGAATAAGTTCATATCTGACATATTTAATAAAATATTTATATTCATAAAATATAATATATCAGTTGTCTAAAATAAAAATTTGTATATTTAAAATTTATGGTTTATGTTAAAAATAAAACAAATTTAAGATGAAAATTATGAAAATGGAAATTATATATGGTATTATAAAATTGATTTAAAAATATTAAAAATAATATTATATTTTTTTAATAAAAAATAATGTTCAATAAAATTCTCTGGGGCTAAAAATATATATAAAAAAAAAGTCAGCTCTTTCCAACTAATTCCAACTTCATAATGATTCATGACTTGTAATAAATTTTATCCAAGATTTATCTGAGGCTTTTAATGTAAATAATTCAGTTGTCAAAGTAGCATTAGTATTAAAAGTATAGTGTCCTGTCCTGAACAAATTTCGATAAGATAAAAACATGTTATCTCGAATCATAGTATTTGCTGTGAATATTAAATTCGTTAATAAATTTAATTTAATTTGGGTGAATAATTTACGTTTGTATATTCTCTATAATTGAATCTTCAAGTTTTAAGTTTATTTTGCTTCAATATTCTTGTGTTTGTTACAAACTTTACAAACTTTCTTCTATCCCTATGAAATTTCTGACTTGATAATTGAATTAATTTTTATAATTTTCGTTTTTTAATATTTTGTATCTTCCTGTCTAATATTTCACAAACTAAAATAAAACAATACTTTATTTTAATTAAAAAGCCATTAAAAATTTTACTACATACTTAGAAGCAAATTAGTAATTATATAAAATTAATTTTTTATTGAAAATTTCTTACTAAAATACAAATTTTCATTATTATTTTAATAATCTTTATGTAATAACAAATTTTAAACTTAGATTATAATAAAATAACATTTTTTATCCCATAATAAAATCTAATACTTTTGTATTGTATAATCCGATTTGCATTTCAAATGTCCTTTTTGTATTTTATAAATTGTAACAAAATACGATTTATTATGTCACTAACAACTATTATATTATATACAAACCAAAAAATGTATATATGTTTATAAAATAAAAGAATGAAAATATAAAATTTCCTATTCAAATGTCAAGGAAATAGGATATGTGCACTTTCCTTTTAATATAATTTCAATTTTACTATATTATTTTATATTTTTTGTATTGTATGCCTTCCAGAATATTACAATTTTTATGATAGGCTTTTTATCCTTTCAGTATTTTTCTTTATAAAAAATACATTTAAAAACTATATTTCTACAAATATCGAAATATATACATAAGTATGTACGTATTTTATAAAATTTAATTTAAAAAATAATTGTTTTTCATGTACATTTACATTTTATAGGAATTTATTGCAAGTGAAAATTTAGTTATACAAAAAAAAAATTTACTTACAATTTTATAAGAAATTGAAAATAAATTTAAATTTCTACTTTTAAAAACTACTTTTATATCTATAGATTATATTAATTTAGTAGTTCGTTAACTAGCTTTTAAAGCATTATTTAAAAAAAAAAACTTTGTTGTTTAGTTTTTGGGTGAAGATTTATTGAGGAAATGATTGGAGGATATCCTGTCAAGAGTTATTGTGAAAGCAGTTCAATTAAATAGGAAGCAATTTTAAAAATATTATTTAAACTTTTGTATTAAGGTTAAAATAGCATGATATAAATTTAATCAAATTTTACATTTTTCTAAAAATAAATTCATTTCTTGTAACTAAAACGAAATATAATTTTGTAGAATTTTCTTCGTTATAAAATATAAATAATAATATGTTTCTCATTTCGGATATTTATCTAATACCACAAACTCCTGGGACTAGTACATTAAAATTGTTACAAAATAAAATTACATTTATAATATATTTACAACTTCACAACTAATGTCTTTACCTAAAATATAGCAACATATTACACGTTTTTTCAATATAATTTAATTTTTTTCTTGGCACATATTTTCATATTAGTTACAAAAAAAATACTCATAATCATAAATTAATTTATAGAAAAATATTATTATATACATACATATATGTAATGTATATAAAATCTTTTCATCGAAATATAATGTTAATTTAACACAGGCAAATTTTTACAAAAACAATTTTTACTCATTCTACTAAATAATTTAGATATTTTTTCGTGTTAAGGTAAGCATTTTATGAAATTTGATTTGATTATAATAAAAAGAAAAAAATGGAAATTCTCTTTCCTTATATATCACGTTCCATCAATATTTATTCTTACATGAATATGAATACTATACTAGTTAATATATAATCCTTTCTACGTTTTTTTTTTTTTGTGTTGTAAAGCGAGGAAAAAAAGGATATATGTAATAAATATTATTATACATAAAAATTATTTAGTGAATGTAATCAGGTTCAAATTTGATCGTGATAATATTCGATTGCATACTCTTGGGTATAATTTGTTAATATTTTTAAAATTGTTATTTTATGTTAGAAATTCTAGATTAATATTTATTTTTGTTTTAAATTTTAAATTTATTGAAGAATAAAATTTTTTTTAAAAAATTTATTTAAATTTTTTTTTCTTAAATTATTGAATTTTTTAATATCATAAAAATTAATTCTTTAAAAAAATTGGTTTTCGTAAAACAACCGGAAAATTTACAAAAATCTGAAAAATTTAGTTATTTGCATAAAACTTATTTGGCCAGAAACCAATAATTTAATGTTTCATAATATAAAATTTAAAATTCAGAAATAATATATAAATTAATATATTTTTTATCAATCTGACGTAATTTTATAAAACCAAGGAAATAAATTTCTCGCAGTTTGTTTCTATTCCCTTTAGTTGATAAATTCAGGAAATAAAAAACTTGTAGGCAATAAGATTAGGAAATTACAAAAACTGTCATAAAATATTTAAACAACTAATTGCTTTTAAAGGTCTTTTAACAGTATATAATCAAGAAAAGGATTTAGTTGCTTTCGTAAAATATGATAGTTTGTTTATTTCTGATCTTGACAACTGAACGTAATTAAAATAAGGTCTAATTCAGTATATACTATAAAAAGATTAAAAATGTATAGTTTATAAGCGCTAAATTTATGAATTATGTTTATTACAACCATTTACCTACTACATATATTAAGGAGAATTGCTTACAACTATTTTAGCCTTGATTAAGGATTTCATTTTCTTAAACCCTTTAGGCTAAAACGTATACAATGAAGGTTATACATAAAATCAAAAGAACTTGCAATTTTATTTTTTAGTCAATATAAAATTTGTTAATTAAATATAAAATCATCAATGCCAAAAGCATTCAGAAACGAAGTAAAGACCTTTAAATTTATATAAAACTGGAAGGTAATTTTTTTAATTAAAATATAGCAGAAAATAATTATCCGTTCTATAAATTCTTTGAACTAAGTAAAATTCGTAAAAGTTTCATTAACATTTTTATCAAACTCAAGTAAAGTACGAAAAGAATAATTTTGAAAAGTTTTCAAAGAAACTAATAATTAAAATATTTCTTTAATTAATTTTCTATAAAATCATCTTTAGATTAGTTTTTTAAAAGTATAAAACTATGATAGAATCTAATGATCTTAATTTAATATTTCATAAAATATTGTTTAGCCTTTTCTATAAATTGAGATAATTTGAAGGAATATATTTTTTTACCAAAAGATATTCGACAAATAACATTTTTTAACAATATAGGAACAAGCCTAAAGACAATATCTGAAAAGATCTTATTAGTTTTCAGAAATTCAGCATTGAATATTAAATTTGATTAAAATTGTCAAAGAAATTAAAAATAAATACCATTTTATTTCCCAAAACAACTTAAATACTGAATTAACTTTTACGAATAATACGAGTACAATAATTTCTAAACAAATTATAATTAAAAGTTATGTTATTCCTAATTTAGAATTAGGTCTATATAAGTTTATGATTTAATAACTGCATTAAAATGTTAACTGCATTAAAAAAATATTTAGTTATCATTAGCAATTTTGTTTGGCAACAATATCTAAACTATATATGTATTTAATAACATTATTTTACTGCAGAATAATAATTTCAGTTGCTCATTAGCATATCGCGGTCGCTTAATGCAGTGCTTAAAAAAACTTATCTAATATATATACTATAACCAATATTCAACTTTGTGATCCTGTGAAATATATTTTTATATTTAAAAAAAAAATGATTAAAATATTCAAACGCCTGTACAAAATTTGAGTAATAGCATTAAGTTATTTGTTTTTTTTTTAATATAAACATTTCTTTTTATGAGTTGTTGTTCCATTTTTTGTTAATTAGTATTCCAACCAAAAAAAAAAATAAATATGCTGTTCTTTTTTATTGTTTGTTTTGCAACACCTAAAGGCCATGTAAACCTAAAATGATAAACAAAAACATAAATTTTTATATCCAAGATGGAATAAATTGCTCAGAAATGGGAATTGCAATTTGAAAGGCTGGAAAAAAAAAAACATATAAATTTTATAAAATTACTAAAAGGGCTCGATGGTAGTAATACAAGATATATACTATAAGAAAAATTTATAAAATTATTCATATTTTTTGAGCAGAAAAAAAATTTACAAAATTATTATACAAATTTTAGATGTAGTAATAAGGACTATTTTTATGTAACTACATAATTTACAAATTAAAATTTCTTTAATTAATTCGTTTATTATTTCAGTTTTTTTATGAAATATGATTTAAAAAATAAGTATAATTAATTTTACACAACAAAATACGAATTAACAAAAAGTAATTTTGACAAAATTGTACTAATTTAAATTCTAAAAGTTTAAAATAATAATATTTATTTCACTTATTTACCTACACCTACTGTACTGCTATAATATTTAATAAAAAAAATTTTATTCACTAAAAACTATGCTACTCAAAAATTCATAAAATCTTTTTTAATATTTATTATCATATTTTCTAGTTTTATAAACCTTTTATGGTTAAAATTAGCGAATAATTATCTTTTAGTAAAATATTATACTTTGTAAATGTAATTATAAAATTTTCCAGACATAATAAATAAATTTTCTTAAAATGTTTACCTGTTTTTTTTTTGTATTTTGTATTATTTAATATTTATAATCGAATTATTTTGGTTCACTTATAATAGTGTTTTCATTATTTTATATTTATATAAACATTGACATAAACATTATATATAGTAAATAACAAAAAATCCTTCTAGAAAAGCATATTATGTTCATATATTTATATAAGTTTCTATAAAATATTTTTAATAAATATTTAGAAAAGTTAATGACATTTTCCTTCAGGTTTTGTCCAATGATGTTTACAAAATTTCATTATAAAATAAAAATTGGAAAATATTTTTACAGGGTTATATTGAAACTATATTTTGTAGAAAATCAATTTCTGTGCACAATACAAGGATTCTTTTGAACAGTTTGTTATAAAAGATATTCGACTATACAAAAGAAACATTGAAAACTTAATTTTTTTTACACTGTATTTACTTTAAGAATGAAATACTAGGATATATAAAAATTTAACAGTTGCTATCGAAAAATTTAATTTTTACTCCTGTACTTTAAATCTGTATGTAAAGTGTTCAACAGGACTGATTGACATGGTTGAAAGGAATTTAATTATTTATATCTATGGTCATAAGCTTGATTAAAATGAATACAAAATTGGTATTAGAAAAACGACAGATTGTGGTGTATAATATTCAATATTTTATAAAGATGACAATAGAATGACTTTTTGAAAGGACATTAAAATTTATTGTTTACAGACATATCAATACCAATTTGCACATTCAAAATACATATTCATTTTCTTATAGATTAGTAGTTGGTAAATACATTAAAGAATGATTAGTAGTTGGTAAATATACTATATAAAATTGTATTTTATGAAAGAATTAAGTTAAACTAGTAAATTGTAATTGTATACTATTTTTTATGAAATATCTTATTTAAGTGGAATTTAAATTTAAATAAAATATTACAGAGCTATATAAAACGAATTTAATATTCTATTAAAAGTGGACCTTGATTATGGTACAATATGGTTTTCATGTGTTCTAAAATTATCAGGGCTTAGATTAGGGTTTATATTTTTAATTGAATCAGAAATCACATTAAGATTGCAGTAGAAATAGTAAAAACCAAACTATATTTCATGTCCAAAATACATTATTTATACCAAAAACTAATTCTACTATTGAACAGAATTTTGCAATCGTAGTATAGTCATAGAGATTCTGAAATAATTTGAAAATTTTAATATTTCCGAGTCTGAAATTAATTTTTCAATAACTTTTGATGGGTACAAAATATTTAGTTGATAATTTAAATCAAAATCTATTTAAAGAATGGCCAAAATTTAATTTGTTTCCCACCACAATTAAATTCTATAATATTACTTTATATACTTTTATGTTAAATTTATGTGCAGATCGGTAATATTGAATATTCATTAAATTTTTTTGAAACAATTATTTTTCTATTATGTACATAGTATAATTAAAACATTAGACAGAGTTTATTCATTTTTGTCTTCTACAAATATTATATCTTTATATTATATTTAATTATTAATTATAATTTTTTGAACAAGCTGACTTATTGCCCAATTGTTACAATTGAAAAATTAACATCAATTTGACATTAATAGCTTTATAAAATTCTTTTGTTATGAGTGTTTCAATACGGTTTTTATAAAGAGCTTTCACTTTTTCTATAAATATCCTTTTAACCTCATATATTATCTTGATATATCAAATAAAATAAATACATATATATGTATATATAGATGAAGTGACAATATTATTGCGTGCTTAAGGTGAAGCCTTGTTTTTTTTTTGTTATTCTATCCTTCTAAATCAAGTTCCACTTTTTCCTATATATAATAATTCTTTTGTTTGCTTACAAATTTGAAAAACAAAAATGAAAGCTTTCCTAGTAAAAAAAAAACAATAATATATACAGGGTTACTCTATCTAATATCCTGAAAATAAACTCCTGAAAAATCAATTTTATATTACAGATTTATAAAATTAATATTCAATCTATCATTTTATACCAAACTAATGAATAGAATTTAAAAGTCCTTTTTAAGTTATATATTTAAAATTTCATATATTTTTAGGGTCCTTTTAAATTTATGTTTAACGTTAACTGGTTTTAGTGAATTTGTAGAAATATTTGTACCATAAAAAAAATGGTTATAAATAAAAATGTCTGAATTACTGATTAAGTTCAGTAATTCAACGTATGTAGGTGGAAAAATAATTATTTCTAATAGAATCTGAATTTTTTAAGACATTTTTATGTTGTCTATACCAACATAAAAATATCTTAAGTTAGCTGAGGATAGTAGAAAAAATAAATGGAAATAGTAATATGATATTTTTTTCTTTATATTACAATCTTATTGCATAACACTAATAATAATTTACAAATCTTGAATAATCCTGTAAAATAAATTTATTTATAAAGTACTATCTATCTATAACATGCATTGTAAATAAAATGCGGAAAATTTGAATGACATATTGTTAACCCTCACATGTCAAGTTTACATTAAAGTTAGACAAGTTTGTCTGTGACTATGTCCTTTTACATATATTTTCAAAAAATAAAAAAAATGTTAAATAAGGGTCATAATTACTTATAAAAAAAAATATAAATATTTATTAAGTTTTTTTTTTTTGTAATTATATTTATAGTTGAATTATTTACTATATTGAATTACTAAAAATAGATACTAAATAAAAACATCAAAATAGATCCAAAAAAAAAATAGGCAAATGTTATGTTTTTGTCATAAAGTTATTTTGGCATTTATTTTTTTGTTTGTAAGAATATTGAAGATTTTAATACGAAATTAATCTAGAATAGCATTTTTAGAAGAGTTATGATAACAATAGAAATTTTATATAAATACAAATATTAGTCAAATTGTATAGAACTATGAAAATTTGCGAATATGTTGAAAAAATCGTACGTTTTTTAATGTTATGTGAAAGAATACATATATTTTTTTTTATATTGCATTTATTATTTAAAATTATCGATCGACAGTTTTAACGAATAACATAAGATCAGAATTAGATTCAATATAATTATAACCATCTGCCACTGGTTCTAATTATATTAAATGTAATTCTTATCCTGATGATATCCTTTAAAATATCGAGAATAAGCTAAAAATTTTATACTTAAAATTTTCAGGTTTTAATATATTTTTTTTAAAAAAATTGTATCGTAATATGATATCGTATGAAGAATACAATTTTAAGCAATTTTTGGACTAAACCAGAATTAAACTTGATATTCATAAATGTGATCATCAATAAAGGAAGTTGTAATCAAATTAAAATTAAATAGTTTATTTTAAAGGAATTTAATAATTAATAAATAACTGGATCTAAATGAAGCTATGCAATTAACGGCACGACAAGCAAGTTAATGTCCCACATTGCCCTAAAACGCTCGCTCAAAATAACTTAAAATTAACTCAGATTTACTAAACCTAAAGTTGGTCAAATACATTAAGTGGAAAATATAATACATAAAATTAGTTTCTTTTAATTATTGTATTTAAAAACTTTTGTAACAAATGTAAAACATATGCAAGTAAACAGTTAAGATATTTTTAATCATTTTTGTGGAATCAGCAGTTTTTTTAAGGAAAATATGATTGAAAATTTTATAGTCCTTAGGATATTAATAAACATATTAAAGAGTTCATATTAACCAAAACACTGTCCTTTTAAATTTGGGTTATTACAATAAAATACGGTTTTTCTTAAAGTATAAAATTGTAATTTTTTATTATGTATGAAATTAATTGACACAATAAGATTGATTTTCAAAAATAAACAGAATGAAATTGATTTAATTGGAATATAATTTATATGTAAAATAATTAAGTCAATTATTCTATTAACAAAATATTTTATAAAATGTTATAAAAGAGTATCATGTGGACAATTCATCGGTATCGTAAATTTAAATGATAATGTTTGATAAAGAACACTTTTTTAACAATCTTTTTTAGCTGCTTCTTCAGCCATTTTCATTAATACCTCAGTTGGTTCGGAGTGTGGTCTTTCAATTGGTAAACCTAATGCTCGGCTCCATATTGCATGTGACAATATTCCAAGAGCTCTTGATACACCAAATAATACAGTATAATAACCCATTTCTACCATACCATAATGATAAAGTAATACACCTGAATGAGCATCAACATTTGGCCATGGATTTTGTACTTTACCTAACGATTTTAATAATGGTGGTACAATTTCATATAAATTGCTAACCATTTTGAATAATTCATCGTCTGGTAAAAATTTAAGTCCAAAATTTCGTTGACATGTATAACGTGGATCTGTTATTCTCAATACAGCATGTCCATAACCAGGTATTACTTTACCAGATTCTAAACCTTTTTTAATATATTCTTCAATTTGTTCTTTTTCTGCAGTATTACCAAGTTCTTTTCGCATCGCTAGTAACCATGTTAATACTTCTTGATTAGCTAAACCATGTAATGGTCCAGCTAAACCATTTAAACCAGCTGATAATGATAAATATGGATCAGATAGTGCTGATCCAACTACATGTGCTGCATGTGCTGATACATTACCACCACCATGATCACAATGTATTGTTAAATACATACGCATTAATTCAATAAAACATGGCTCATCATAACCTAACATAACGGCATAATTTTTACCCCAATCTGCATTTTCATCTATTGATGGTAAACCTTTACCAGACCTATATGTATTACAATATATTGCAGCAGCAATAATTGGTAATTTTGCAATTAAATCCATACAATCTTCATATACATATTCCCAGTATTCAGTTTTTTTAATATTACTATAACATTCTGCAAATTTACTATTTTTATTTAAAGCTATTACGCAGGCTGAAAGTTGTGACATTGGATGTAATGTTTTTGGAAAATTACTTAACATTGTTTCAACATGTTTTGGAATTTTTGAACGTGTTGCCCATTCGTTTGATAATTCGTTAACATGATCCATTGTTGGTATTTCACCAGTACATAATAACCAAAATATACTTTCTGGTAGGGGTTCTTCTTCATGTTTTGGTAAACATTCATATATATCTGGTATTGAATAACCACGAAATACTACACCTTTTTCAACATCTAATGTTGATGTTTCCCATACCATACCTAATATACCACGCATACCGCCATATATCATATTCACATCAACTTTATTAAGAACTACTTTTCCATGTTTTTTACGAAATTTTTGAATTTTTTCTCGTTCAGTTTTTATCTTTTTAGCCAAAGCTTCTTTTAAACTGGATTTGCGGATTGCTGATATAGAAAAAAAATTTGAAATTAATTTATTATAGTTTATTGATTTTAATAATTTCGGTGATATAAAATGAATTAAAGACATTATAAATATAATTATATTTTTAATTTATTAAATTCTATTTCTTTGTATACGTAACAATTAAAAAAAAAATAATTAATTTTAATATTTTTTTTGATATACTTTTTAAGCCTACTTTACGTTATTATTTTTATTGAAATTTACCAAGAGCACAAGTGCTTCCTCCCGGATTTTATATGATTTGGTGTCATGTCGTACAAATAAATTCAGAAAATATGACATTATGTATTAAAATATTATACATATTAGTTATATTTTATATAGTAAATCGGTTTTTTTTAATCGTAATATTTAAATTTTTATAAATCATATATACATATAAATAAAGTATAATTTTCATTGTGATGAAATGTGAGATGTCGACCAGAACGAGATGTAAAATACAGTTTTATGACTAGTATGATAGAGAGACAGCAAGCACATCTGCAAAGTTTTTGCGGACGCTGATTTTACGCTGAATCTACATCTTAATCCAGCAGTACACTGCATGAACATCCCGATTTATGGCGAGTATTACATCAATCATACCTCCTATAAAAAAGATGTATATCTCGTTTTAAATTTCTGCAAAAGATTTCAATTCATCATAACAAAAATGGTGTCATCAGAATGAAAATCATACTTAAATCTATGGCAATAAATTAAAGTAACTTATGACAGATTTGCAAATTATCAGGAAGACGGTTTTGACGTTACTTCTCCAAATGCATGTGGATACTTTTTTTGTATTTAGTCCTTTCGAATACTGCGAGAAATTAAAGCGAGAAAATAATATAGTCATAAAAACTAAATTTTCGCTTATGTCACAACAATATAACCTACTTTAATTTGTTATCACAGAAATATCAAATTATGTAGTTTTTATCATATTACAAGTTTAAGAACTTTAAAAATATTTGATTACTCTAACATTTAACATTTAGAGGATAACTTTTCATTTTTATATCAAAATATACAATGAAATTGGAAAATTCCTTTCAGTGAGCTATTTTTCACAATAAAAATAAAAAAAATCTGATCTTTTATATTTTTCAAAATTTTATAAGCATTAATGTAATAAAGCTATATAAATTTAACTAAAATATTTTTATAAAATTTTAAATAATCAGATTTAAACTTTTTATTAAATCAACGAAAAAAATTCAGAATATAAAAACTTAAAATCATTATTCAGTTGTCCTTTCAATAACCAATAAACTGAGCATAAAATTTCTTCTTTTTTATTTTATTTATAAAAATTTTTAAAGTTAAAATTTTCATTTTGGATTGCGTGTTTTCTCACAATAACAAAAAAAATTTGTAAACTAAATTTAAATAATTTATTTCGTTTTAAATTTTGATTTTTCCGGTGAACATAAAAAAAAAAATTCAAACTATATTCATGCGTTCGCAGAAAAAACAAAATTATTATGTAAGTACTTTTTTATTTATTTTATGTAATATGTTAATAAAAAATGTCAGTTTTACAGTACCATGCAAACATTATATAATTATATAAAAGCTCTGTAAAAAAATATTATGTAAAAAATTTAAGGACATATATATGTTTATAAATTTAAATATTTTCTAAAATAAGGAAACTATAATATGTACCACAATTATTTTCATAAAATTCTTATTTTAATAAATTTGTGTAGATACTGAAAGACAGGAAACATTATTAAAATTCAAGTTATTTTAAAGTTCACGCAACACAAACCGGAACAATTCAGGAAATACTTTTGTATAATTTGAATTCTTTTTATGCTGCAATTTACAACAAAAAAAAAAAAAAAACCAATAAAAAAAACAGCAATTTAAAAATCAACTAAGAAGATAATTAACTGTCATGGAAGTTTTAAATCATTTGTCTGTCTTTAAGCCTCAAAGAATGCAATCAGTTATAATTTATTAATATCATAAATTTTATATTTGATTTTTTAATTAATTAATGCTTTTATCACGGAAATTTTAAATTATTAATTTATGAAATTTTTATTAATGGAGCCATTTTTATTGTAAATTTTTTTTTTAAATATACCACAAAATTTTTTGTAATTATTAATTTATTTATTTGGTTTTGGTTAAGCTTTTATTCCAAAATCAATATTTTATTTATTAATAAATTATTTATTTATTTCATTTAAAATTTCCTACTCAATAAGTAATTTTTAATATTGATTTTGATTTCAGTATAAACCAAATCCCACAATAAAATATATACGTATTTATTAAAAATAATTTCAATTTTTGTAATTTCAATTATGAAAAAAGCTTAAAATTTCATATGATTGTTGTTGATTGAGGATTGTAATTATTTATAGTTACATATTTATAAATAAATTGAAAACAAATACATATTATTATAAATAACATTATTGTGATTTTTTAGTACATATTTATTTTGTAGTATATATGATTGGTTTAAATATAAATGCCGTCAACAGATACATTTAAAAATGCTCTTCGAAATTTCGATACTTCGCTGTACTACTAGTGATTTGATTAGATATCTAATGTAATTATAGTTATTTAATTTTTAAAATACAAATACAATACTTTAAAATTATATCCATTTCTTTATTAACTTTATTGATACAAACAAACAAATATAATAATTAACAACAATTTTAATTCTACCAAAAAATTTAACTATAATTATTAATAATAAATCGGCAAAAAAAAAAATTCATAAAACATATTTTCTGATTAATTCATTCATAATCCAATATCATACAAGAAAAAAAAATTAAAAATAATTTATTTATTTTACAAAATTAAAATTAAAATTTACTTGACACAGTTTAAAATTTCGATAATTTACCAATAAATTAACTTAATTATATACATTTACATTTTTTTATTTAATTAAATTAGATAATAAAACAAAATACTTTGGTTTTTTTTTGGAGATATTTACTACTATAATTAATTTTTCTGTACATACTTAATTTATATATTATGTACAAATCAATACATAACTATCTTTTATGTTTGTACTGATTTTAAAATTTTAAAATGATTATATTTTATTATTTATATTTTTATTTTATTTTTATAATATAATAAATTTACTATATACATATATTAGATTTATTATTTTGGTACAATTTGTTGTTACTTAGAAGAAAATTATTTATATAAGTACATATATACAATTTTTTGGTAAACTAAATCACTTTCGTGATAGCACGATTGTTTTTGCCAAATGGTGACTCCTCGTTTGTTTCTAAATAGTATTTTCCACGCAATCTAAAAAAGAAAATATTAATTAAAATAATTAATTTTTTTTTTTATAAGTTTATTTTATAATTTATATAATTTTTATTTTTTTTGTTTAATTAAAGGGGAAATATAAGAATGATTCAACGGTTAGATTTTCAACACGCCAAATATTATGAATAAAATTCAATTTTTACTTGGAAAATCCTTTTATGTATTCAGCAAAATTATTTTATCGCTCACTTTCTATTTTCTAATCTAATGTATAAATTATAAAATTTAAGGATTTCGAATTTTTGAACCGCGCCTAAAAATATGTACATATTTTTACTATGTGTATTAAAATGCGCCTAAAAGTATATTTTATTAATATTTTGTATTGATTTTCACAAAATGGTAGATTCTGAAAAAATTTAAACAAAAAATCTTAATTTTTTTAATTATATTTATGAAAAAGATTAAAATTTTTATTAAAGATTAGTTAAATTAAAAATTTATGAAATTATTTACGATATGGTTTAAAGATTTTATCATTACATAATTATTAATATATTGTTTAAATTTACTAAATTTAGACTGTCATATTAGTACTAAAAAACCTCTTAACAAAATGTAATAAGTTAAGAATTACTGTAATTTAGTTTAACTAAAATAAATGTAATTTTCTTTAATTTTAATAAACAAAAATAATTTACAAATAAATTATATCTAATTTTAGAATTCATCAAATATGTTTTAAATTATATTTTACAACTTTATAAAACCTTATTTAACCTAAAAACCTACTTTTAAAACCCTGTAAAATAATTAAATTTATTCTAAAATTATAGATACAAAAAGAGAAATATGTATTTTATAAATAAAATTTTCCTTTAATTATTTATGAAATGTCATTTTACCTTTTATCAGCTTGTATTCCCATATATGCTTTAACATCTGTTCGACATGAATCTTTAAAATTTGTATTCGGTTGACAACGATTTGAATGAAATGCTTTTGGCCATTTTAGTGACTCAATAAAATATTGCCAAGCACGTTGATGACTACAACCAACTATATGTTTTATATATGTATATAAATTTAACATAATATTTTATGCGATAAATGATGACAAAGATGACATTGTAAAAATAACCATTAATCGACCGAATAAATAAAATAAAAAATATTAATTGCAAAAAAAAATATGTATTTCAAGAAAAATTTAAATATTCATATATATTTTCATTCATATTGAATGTAAAATTTGAAATTTTGTTGTCATTAAAAATGTAAAATTATATTCTTTTAAAATTTATAATAAATATAATGAAATTTTACCAAACTATAATTCAAGTAAAAGATTTTCAAATTTTAAATTGCAATATAAATGAATTATATTCAATTATTTATAATTAACACCTTACTTATTATACCGAACCATCGATTATTAGCAATTTCTTGTCTAGTACAACCGGGTTGTATTGGTATACCATCATTTGGGTAGAAATCAGCATGTCCCATGGGATATGGATTACCTAATATACCACCATCTGTATGTACAACATCAACAAAACGTGCAGATGATGGTCGTAAACGACGATTTGGACTGCTATTATCATCAAATAATGGATAAGCTGGATCAAGACCTAATTACAAAATAAAATAGAGAAATTTTTGTTTAGTATTTATTGAAATTTTAAAACCTTGAATTATGCAATCACGCAAAAGTAGAACGAATTTCTTTATTTTGTATATTTACAGGCGACGTTTTTTTGTTTAATATTTCCGGATGATAAAAATCATTAAAAATTATCAAAAAATATTTTCATAATTTTTATTATTTTATCGTTTTAAGTTCGTAATTTTAAAATATTTTTTAAGAAATGTATAATAAGCAAATTTGAACAAATCCTTTATTTCCCAGAAATAAATAAAAATATTTGAAATTAATATTTTATTAATATACCAGATAAGAAATAAACTTTGATTATTCAAAATACAATTACATAGTTTAATTGAATATCTTATCTATGCTACAAAAAAAAAAAAAATACATTTCCTATCAAAATGATTGTAGCTTAATAATTTAAATTATTAAACAGTTTCAAACAAATATCCAAATAATTTCTATATTGCATAGTCAATTAAAATACTGTATAGTTAATTTCTATTTTATGACTGAAAATTTTATAGACCAACTTTTATTCTTCATTTTTTTTTTTCTTAGTATTATACTGTCAAAAGATATCCTGGTAAAATAATATGTAATGACAGGAAAATGCATTTAATAGACACAATGTCATTTATAAATTGTGCAGTGGTGAGGAAAACTTCTAATGGTTTATAAAATTTACTAAAATATAGTAGGTATATTAAAATAAATATATTTTGTAAACTTTTCTATTCTGTTAAAAGACATGAATTTATTATAGAAATTATATTAATACTATCAACATTATCAATTCATCGTCAACATTGAATAATTTTTAATATAAAAGACATTTTGAAATTGGTCAAAATTAGAAATTGTGTAAATAAAATATTATTTCAATAAATATATTGTCATTAGAAATTGTTTGCATTCAATTAAATTATTTTTAAGCTTTTAAAAACAAATTAAAAATGCATTTTATGTTAATATTTTAATTATCTGAAATTATAAAGATTGACTTTAAACTGTATACAATTTTTTTTGGACAATTTGAAATTCAAAAAAGTTGAATTTAATCAAATTTTAAATGTCAAATATCGATGAAAAATTAATTGACTTGATAAAACCAATAAAATATAAAATAAAAATATGCAGAAATTGTTTAAGAATTGTTGCCGGATTCGCTGCGATATATTGTGTTTATTTTAAGCAATACAACGAATGACAAGATCATTACCGTATTACCGACAAACTAAACAACAGATGACAGCGACAGCGACATATTTTGTTTTGTCCTTTAACAACAGGAGTTAATACTAAAAACACTTTTTCTATAATTTTGTCTATTCCAAGTTTTAAATCAATAACAACTTTTAAGGTAATTTAAATAATTACAGTTGTTACATTCAGCATACAATATTCTAGTAAAAATATTGCATTTTAGACATAATTATACAAATACTAAAATATGAATTTCTTAACTGTACAATAAATATGATATTTTTAAATTTATATAATTTAAAAACATTATATTTATAGAACACATAATTTATTACAAATAATATTAAGGTTTAGTATTAGCAAAAAATATCGACACGTAATACCATGTGTTCCTTACAATAATTTAATGTAAATATTTTACTGTCAATATTTTTTATTACGAAACGCAAAATTGTAAATACTAATACTAAAACATATTTTTTAAAAAGTAATTTCAATCAAAACACTTGGTATTTATTATTTGAACAATCTTCGATATATACCAAAGTTTCCATAAGCACAATTTATTTACCTACATCATTTTCACATGTTTTTATTGGTAAATAACCCAAGTATTAATTAAATTTTATTTAATATTTGTACTATTTTGAATTGTTTCAATAATGGGTTAATAAAATTGTAAATATTAATGTTTCATTGTTTGTTATTGAATATTTAAGAATTTATTGAATTTATCTGATAGCTTCGTTTTCGACTAAATCAATATTTTCTTTCCGGTTCAAAAATAATAATTTTTTTTTTTTGAAATATTTATTACTTGTAATATCTAATTGACTACTAATATTTATTCAATAAAAATACTCATATAACTAATAAAATAATTGAAAAAATAATTTGTAATTAATAAAAATATTAACAAATTTTATTTGAATTTTTTTTTTGTTTTAAAAGAATTGAAAAAATTTGCCATGTTTTCGTTAAATTCTTACGCAAAAAAAAAAAAAAAAAAATATTATGTATTTATGTTACATTAATTTAAATGGACCGTAAAACTTTCTCAAATTAAAAATAAAACTAATCATTATTCCTAAAACATTATTCCATAAATTTCATTACATAATTAAATGATGGAATACTAAAATGATATTAAATGTTTACATTAAATGTTTAACACCATTTATTTATTCATATAATTATTATAATAACTAAAGTATTAAATTAAGCTCATAATTATTTAAATAGTTTTAAATTTATAGTAATATTTATAAACAAATTAATAATAACTTGACTTTATATAAATATATATTACTGAAATAATAACTTTTGATGAGCACCGCCCTTCCTATTCAGTAATTATTACATGTAATAGATACGTGTGCGTGTACAGAGTGTCCAACTAAAATACATTTTATGAGCCTATTATCTATAGTAAATATTCAGTTAAATATAATTTCGTCTTTATAATTTTCGTCTTTATAATTTTCAACAGCAAATTGAAATAGAAACATAATTTTTAGTTGAGCCTTTTAAGCGTAATAATGTGTTAATATATTCGTATTTTGTCTACACAATAAAGTAGTGTAATATTAATAATCAAAGACTTATACTTTTACCTTGCTACAACAAAAAAAAAATTTGTTAGATTTTAATGGGGACAATTCGTATTTAATATTTATGCTGAATAATTATTGTCTAATATCATAATTCACTATATTTATAATTGGTGGTATATTATCATTTTTTCTAGATTTTTAATTTTGTCAGTATATTATGAAAATCTGACATGGTAAACAAACAAACATAAAATACAATTTAATCAACTAGCATTTTGAAGCTGAGAGGATGGACAAATAATTGATAATGCCTTGAAAAAAAATTAATTTTATTTAAATAAAAATTTAGATTTTCTTTATTTGCACAAAGACTAAATTTTACTAGTTTTAATAAATAAATTGCAAATTCATATTTATTGATTTATCACAATAACGTGAAAACACTATTTTTTTTTTTTTGTATATTATGTTTAGTTATTCATGTTATAAGTAAATAAAAACATTAAAAACGTTTGTTTTTTTTTAAAAAAAGATGAGATAAATAAATATTTAAAGATCTCTTGCAATTTTCAAGGTTTAATTTTCAATCATTATTAGAAATGTTAAAAATATAATAATTATTTTAATTATATTATTAATGAATAATTCAATTATTATTATTTATTAAATAGAAATGTCAGGTTCAAGTTTATTATTGTTATTAAATAAATTCTTAAACATTTATTTTACAAAAAAATTTATAAAAAATGTGTCAATGCCATTAAAGTTACCTTGCACATGAATTTATAGTTGACATTTCTAAATTCTAAAATAGTCGTTTATAAAACGGAAGCTCGAATGTACATCAATAATAATTTCTGCAAATAAAATTTTGATAAATATTGAATTTATAAAAATTCTAGAAACACTGAACTATTAAAATTTATTGACAAGACAATGATTGTTTTAGTGGATACAAATCTTCTAGGACAAAGTTATGCCATAATTTTAAAATTTTTATTAAAAGAATTAAAAATTTCCTATAAGATTTAGCAAATAAAATACTATGAACCTAAATATCTACATAAAAATTTTTTAATTACTCTAATTTTTCTTACAAATTTTCATAAGAAAATTTTAAATTAAAAGTATTGACATAAAAACTTAACAAAGAAACTTTGATATCAATATTATTTTTTAATTACAAAATGAAATCCATTGAAACGTAACATTTTTTTTAGAGAATGACAATCAATAAACATTTTTTTCAAAGATTATTACTTTTTACATAAATAATGATTTCACATTGCGAAAAAATCTTTAAAAAAATTTCTAAAACACGAAAAGAATAATTAATTTGCTTGTAAATCAGTTTTCTTTTCATTTCAAAGTGAAAACAATTATATACTACATATATGATTATATATGATATTCTGCTATTGATTTCCCCTGACAAATATAGCGTAATTATATAAAGAATTTGATATAAAATTTATGTAATGAAATCTAATAAAAATAGAAAATTCAAACAAATGACCTTAATTCATAAAATATAATAATTTTCTTGTACAAATAACTTTACAATGTAATTAAATAGTAAAAAGAATATATAACTTTATATTCTTTCTAAATGAAGTAGTATAATAAAAATCTATTATATTTATTTATATTATGTTTTTTTTACCTGTAATACGTGGTAATAGAATTTTCCATTCTTGTAATTGATGACCAACAAAACCAGCAATTTCAGCACCTAAACTAAAACCAATTACATGAATATTTTCAGTTTTATATCGTATTGATTCAATTAAAAATCGTAAAAATCTAGCAATATATCGACTAATTATTGGCATATGTTGTACAGCGCTTGTATACCATGGCATTGCTGCTAACGGACTCCAATCAACTAGGATGACATTGTAATTTCCGGCAGTTAGATATGCTGGAAAAATTTAAAAACAACATTTATTTTTAATTACTAATATGTATATATACATATTTTAACTGTTATTTAAGTTTGTGGCAGCGGTGATTTATTGAATGCCAAATCTATACTGATTTTTTTTTTGTATTATTTATTATAAAATTTGTGAAGAAATTTGAAAAAAAAAAATTATTAAACTTAATGAAGGTAAAATTTTATTACTAAATTACCATACGGTCAACATTACTGCAATTTATTATCTAACCTATGTCAATTTGAATGATGATAAAATAAACAATCAACGTCTCAGTGGAATTAAATTCAAATTTTTATAGTTTATTAGTATAAATTATAGTCAAGCAAGGTTGTACAATGGCTAGCCAACTGGTGACAAGGAAGAATGCTGCGAGACTAGAACTCATGTAGTCCTCGGTTCGCGGAGCACGTCAAAAGGAAGAGGAATCTTTGGAGCAAGTTTTTTCCCAATACTCATTGTCCTACAGTACTCTATTGGAGGTTATATTATGGCAAATATTGGTGATGAACTTGATCATTTTTTTCAGCAACCTTATGCTGAAAAAAATGATCAAGTTCATTAAGGAAATAAGGTGGGTTGATGCAGTACAGAGGAAAATTCAAGATCATCGATATCAGAGTACAACCGACCCAAAAGGTCTTAGTCCGTCGAGAACTTTAATGTTTCCCCCCCATTCAAACTATAGTCTAATTCACAGTTTCTTGAAAAGACTACTATTTCTTACGAAAAGATTATTTTGACATCAAATGCTATAAAGTGATTAATTTAGTTTACTACTAATTAATTTAACAACTCCAAAATCTTTGCAAACTTTTATAACTCTTTACTTTTCTACTCTCACCAAGTATATGTAACTAAATTGTTTTTTAATAAGATAATTAATTATCTTATTAAATTAAAGATTTTTCAAATTAAACTAAAATAGTAAAGCTAGATATTAGTCCACACATATACATAAAAGCTAGATCCTAGTTACTAGAAGAATTTTAGGCAATTTTAGATATATTTAATTTAACTTAAAAAATAACTAATTTTCAAAACGTTACCAAGACAGTTTATTCCTTTAGAATTTATTATTACCATAAAACCTGATAATATTTTAATTTTGGACTTAAATGTGCTTAAAAATTTATTTAAATGTAATTATGAAATATAATTTCCTATAATAATTCTTTCAAGCGTAAATATTTAACAATGAAATTTTCTATCTTTTATACAATTTTCTTACAAACTTAATTCCGGTTATTTATTTTTCCATATTTTATAATTTATAGTAATAACTTGATTAAATTTATCAAATTAAATTATATTATATACTCATACTAATTGTTTCATATTAATCATACAATAATTATTTGTAATTATAATTAATATGATTTTGTGTTAATAAATAACTTTTCATTTGTTGTTTTAATGAAAATTTAATTCATAAAATTATTAATAATATACCATAAAAAATACACGTAAAGAAAAATTACTTTTATATATCTTTAATATGATAAAATTGTCTTAAAAACTAATTTTAAAAAACTTACCATTACGTATTTCCTGACCACTTTGACCATCTCCTCCAGGTGCTGATTCCGAAAATCCATGCATGTACAATATCAATAATTCTGTTTTATTAAAATTACTTTTATTTAAAATATTTTTATCGGCATAAAGTTGTTGTGGTTTTGATGGATTTTTCCTATATAAACACAACCAAAAAAAAAAATTATTAATTTTCCAGCCAAAATTATTGCAATAAAATAAATAATTATGAAAAATTTTATTTTAATGATTAGAATAAAAATATTTTTATAATAATTTGACAAAATAAATATTTCCATTTTACCTTGTATATAATAGAAATTTAATATCTCTAGCTTCACGAATTGCACAACAATTTATACATGTTCCTTTTGGTGCTGGACTATATATTAATGGTGAACCACCTAAAAAATATTATTATTCACCATAATAAAGAGGGTAAAATTATTATTAGTTATATGTATAGTAAAATTTTATAGGGTAAATTGATATAAGCTTTTTATATAAAGTTGAAATTATATTATTAACCTCTTTTAAAATAAAGTTAATTGGCGAAAAATATATCAAAATTAAGTAAGGTGTTCTATTCGCAGGTAGATACTTTAATCTACTAGATGAAAATATTTCAAAATTTGTAAATTGGATCATTAAATTTAAAAGCCATTAGCTCATAATACAAAAATATGTAATTATTTTTTAAAATGATTGATGAAATATATATTTTTAATTGGTTGCTTTTTAATTTCGGAAATTTGTTATTGCTTTTTGAATTATCGGTATTTATATACATACCAGAATGTAGAGTTAAAAATGGAAAAAGTGAATCCGTAATCACTGCAAATCAAATCATAAGATTGGATTATTAGATATTTGATGGGACATCATTTCAGAATGACTTTTTATTTACACAATCCATGGTTAATAAAAAATTATATAAATATAGAATAGAATACATAATTCAGAATACAGAATTCAAAATACAGAATTCAATAATTAAAAAAGTCCTAAATTGAAGTTTGTTAACTATAATTGGGGAAATGATTGTTTAAATTATCGCATAAATTCTTTAAAATTTTCCTCTTACACTTGATTAAATTATTTGGAAAATATTTACCTTTATTTTATACTCATTATTGATTTTGTTATTTAATAAAATATTAAAATTGACGTCTTATTTTTATTCCAAACTAAAATTATGATCTACGTATTACCTATTCCTAATGTATGCTTATGCGTATAAAATTATGATCTACATATATATTCTATAAGGTACTACGTTAGAATATTTCTATTCATTATTACTATTTTTAAATTTACATAATTTTATAAACAAAACAATTTGAATATTTCTGGAATTGAACCAGCTTAATAAATTAAACTCTGGCTTAGTTTGGGAAAACTATTAACAGATAAAAAATTTTTGTTAGACAATTTGAAACATTAGAATTGAAGAATTTATAGGATGACGATGTTACGTGACATTAAATAAATCATAAATATTGTTCTCAAGTTCTCAGTTTTCTAACTCTTGGTGGAATATTTCAGATCCATATACGTAATTTGTGTATTTTGAAATAAGTAATCAATACCATTCTGAAATATTCTTGGTGAAATTACGTATATGGATTTGAAAATCATTTATTTTATTCTCAAAATGAATTTTTGGAAGTTTATTTAATGGGACTGAGCTGCAGGAAAAAATTTTCTTTGAAAATCTTTTAAAGTATTCTAAATGTGTTCGTAATAATTGTATGTATCCGTAAAAATATGAAAAAGCTACATAAATGACCCCATAAATATATGTTTTAAATTAAAATGTACTTAAATGTAAAGAATACATTTTTTTTATAAATTTAATACAAATTATGCGATAAAGTGTAATTTTTAATTTGAATATTAATGTTATTATTATTTAATAACCAAAATAATCAACAACATGGAAAATATTAAATTTTTTTTTGTTTCAATATTAATTTAAATGTATTCACATCAACCCTTGGTAATAAATATACAACCAATTATAATTAAATTTTTCAGAAAAATATACTTAAAAAAAATGTTTAAATTAATCTCAAGATTAAAGTTACTTTTACACCAGAAACAAATCATAATTTTGAATTAAAATAATATTAAAAAAAAAAAATATTTCATTATAATATAAAATATTTTGTATAATAATTATTTTAAACTCAATTAAATTCAATTATGTTAAATAGAAACTGGATTTTTATGTATTATTATACATAATTTTATGCTCAATATAACAGAAATCAAACTACTAAAAAAAAACACTTATTATACATAAAAGAAAGCAATTTTATTTTCCATTGATTTAATGGATTTTATGTCCACAACATATAACCAACAACTGTGATTCACCGGAACTTCACCTCAAACTCTTCAGATAACTTATATAGCCCTAACTAAAATGGCATTGGTTTTTTGATTTTTCGTATGATTTTAATTTATTTCTTTTTAATTACGTAATAATTTTAAAAGAAATTTCATAATTTCAAGTTCATTATCATTTTTATAATTATGTTTTTCTTTTTCATTCATATTTTTTTTGGTGATTTTTAAAATTGAAATTTTAACACTATAAAAAAAAGACGTAAACAGTTTGTTAGATAAATTATGTTTTAAATTATGTGTAAGAAAAATAGATTAAATTTTAATTCAGTTTTTTTTACAGATATATATTTTTTGAATCATAAGGTCAGATGAAATTAAAATTATTATTATAATAAGGAACATTTTATTTTTAATTTAAAAATTTGATGTATAAAAATAAAATATTGAGAATCTAAAAATAATGACGCCTAATAATTTTAGTAATCAATTTGTGTACGTACTACAAAATAAATCAGATTAATTTCTTATACAAATAAAATGGCCAACACAAGTATTACTCTAAAAATATTTTTTTTTTCGCTAGAAGACTCAACACATTTGCAGAAATACCAGACACTACCATATTTCGCAAAAGCACTATTATGAAAAATGCATGCCACTTTTGTATTGTAATACACTTTTTACAAAAGCCTTAAGTATTCAATGTGAATTATCCGAAAGGGATTAAATTTAATTTTTAATAAAATTGTATATTGATCAGTTTTTGAAAATTAATGTTCTGTTTTTTTCCTAATATCTCTAAATTTCATATTTGTTAGGTTTTCATAGTTTAGTTCATAGATTTTCACTGGAATATAGTACATATTTCAAAAATATATAATAACTTTTTAAGATCAAGGCAAAAATATTTCTTCCAAGAATCTCACTAAAAGTTTTCCAATTAATAAATTAATTTTTAATTTCAAATTTAATTTAACAACGAATTTAATTTAATGTACAATTTTTATTTTTCCTGAATATTATCCTGAATATTATCTTATTTAGAAGTTACAGGTTCAATCAAATTAAATTTAAAACGATAATGATCCGTTAATCCCGGAAATGCAATAATTATATCGCAATGCCAATATAAAACTGCATTATCTTAAAATTTATAGTTTTGATTTGATAGAAAATCGAGTTTGGTAAATTTTTTGTATGGGAAATATTAAACATCAACATAAAGTTTTTTTGAATTACGGAATTATTCAATTAAAAATATAAATTTTTTTATGTCCATTTTGAACATGCTACTCTTATTTAATTATTTATTTTTATCTTTTTATGATGAAAGAATTTGGGTTTATTTCAAAATGTAGCAATTTTTTTTAATAGCTTTAATAGAAATACAAACTTAAATCGTAACATGCAATATTTTTGAAACTTATCATATAAATTAAAATTTTCTAACAACATATCAGGCCTTTTATTATTTATGCCGCAACAGAGCTCAGAGCTATTTTCAAGGATTTAAACATTTAGTTGATTATTGAAATAATATATTTTACAATTAACAAAATCACAACAATTTATTGGAAAAAGTAAATTAATAAAAAATGGGATCTAATGCTTTTTATTAGTTCATTAGTATCAACTATGTCAGACTTCAGGCAATCAGAAAAAATCTAAATCCTACATTCTCAGACCTAATGCGGTTCTGAATAAAGGCTGTTCGTTCACATAGGCTTCCTGCTTATTAGCAAAAAATCTTATCCACCAGAAAGATTCTAGCCTTGCGGTTATGTACATTCAAAACATCACACGGCAATAATCTGCACATTAAAAGGCATAACATAACGTGTACATTGTAAAAATCTAGAAATTTAATATTTGTTCCCAGCAACAGAGAATCATTTGTGCCCAGCAACAGAGAGTTAATTTTTAATTTCAATAGCATCGATTTTGAATATACGTAACATTTACAAATCATATAAAAATTTCATATAATTGTTGAAAACTATAACACTAATTAGCATAACAAATTATACAAAATATTAAAAATCAACCAAAACTAACTTATTTTCTTTCGCATTAAAGAGGCGTAAAATTAAATGTTGATTGAACTTGATAAAACATAATATTCACAATAAAAACCCTAACAACCTTGAAGTTTAGGCAAAAATACAAAATTTTACATAAATTAGTAAATATAACTAAACTAACTATTAAGTTTTACAAAATCGAATGAAATTTCTATTGTCCGAGGGAGACTTTCAATAATATAATTACTCTAATTTTACAACTGGCATAATGGTAATTGCAGCTATTTGAACATTTGCAGAAATATATTAATAATTTTATTGTTTTGTTGTAAATAATCTCATAAGATTCAAAAAGAATACTTCACATTACTGGTATTGTACCCTTGAATTTTATTTTGAAATTTCATTATTTTTGTGCCCTCAATAAAGAGCTTAACTATAAAGTTATGCCCTAAATGGAAATCACTTAATATTAGAATTGTAAACAAATAAATTAATACCACCGATATTTTTATAGCAAATTGATAAAAAAAAAAATTTTTTTGACCAATTTCTAAAAATCAACTTTTCTCAATTACATATATTTCCTTGAAACTGAAATATTCAATTGTAATTTTTCTGTTTTCACACATTTTCAAGTATTTCGATGATTTTACGAATTTTTTATATACAATTTTTCATATTTACTTAAAAATTATTTTTATATTTTAACATGTTTTTTTCTTCATTATTATTATTTTTAATAATTTTATTTTATTTATATCAAAAATCCTTGACCAAGAATATACAACGAAAAATAAAAATGTTTGTTAAAAAAATATATACTGATAGCTGCGCAATATGAAAATATATTTCTTTATCGCTGCAATATATTTTTTTTTTTTTTTTGTAAAAAAAGTGATTGTAAAAAAGTTGATACCTTTTTTTCCATTACATAACAGAAAAATGGTTTATTAAAGTAACATAATCTAAAAGTTAAAAATTATTTCAAAAAAAAAAAATAAAGGTTCAGGGCAGTCTTCTTTTATAATTCCGGCTTTTTGAAACTTGTAATTCAGATTAATAAAAAATCTAATTTTAATAAATTATATTTTAATTTTAATATCTATTTTAATTAATTATTTGTTTACGTGTGAAAAACTTCTTTCTTCAAATTTTATTTTAAATTTATTTCTTGTAAATTTATGATAATTTTATTTGAATTTGTCATTTATAGTATTTTAATGATAAATTTGGGAAGTTTGAAACCGGCATATATATGTAAAATATTATATCTTTCACAAATGTCATAATAAAATCAAAAAATAAATGTAACAAAATTAGTATTTTTTTTTTTTTTATAAAATGTTATGGTCAAGGTAAAACCGTAAAAATTAAACTAAATTTAAATAAATTCACTCTTAAAAATTTATTTTAACAAACCAGAAATAAAAAAAAAAAAAGATATCAATGTTAATCATATAAAATAATATCATATATTTTCGCTAAAGTTTAAAATTGATCTTTGTTTATATATAAAAAATTTGTATTTTAAAGATTTTTTTTTATTTCTTATTGACCTAATAGATACTCCTATTAAATTATATTAATGTTATTTAAAAAAAAGTGTCTCTCTATTTCATTAAATATACAAAAAAAAAATTGTTGTAAGAATAAAGTTTTTAAAAAATTTTCTGTAATATTTTTTGTAAGAATTAAATTTTTTAAAGTATATTTTAAAATTTAAGTAAGTAGATACTTAATTTTCAAGAAACTACTACAAATAAAATCATCAGAAATGTATTTTCGTAAAATTAGGACTAAAATTGCTGCACAATATTAAATAGACTTAAAAAATTTATAAATTTCATTATAATAAAAAAAAAAATAGTTGAAAACTATGAAAATACACTTCTATCAAAAAGTTTATTTAATTTTTACTGACAAATCTTTATACAATAACTTATTTCTTTAACAAAAAAAAAACATTAAATATCCTTTTCTGAGGAAACAATTATTCACATTTTATGACAAATTATCCTTTTAATATCAAAACTTAAAAAAAAAACTTCAACAATATTTAAAAGGATTAATTACCAAAATATATTGTGAAAATTCCGCAAAGAGCGGAAACAGCAGGAAGTGTCATACTAAACTATAATAAATTTTTTTTTTTAATAACTTTTTTTTATCTTTTTTTTTTTTTGTTTTTAATATCCTTTTTCACTTAGTAAACACAAAAAAAAACTATCTTTTCCTCATTCTTAAATCTTAAAAATATTAATTAATTTTTCTTTTTTGGTATTATTTTTTAACCAAACCGTTTCACACCACTTAATAAAATAATTTTTGGTAAAACTTCACAATTCACCAACAAAAGAAAAACATAGAAATTATCTTTTTTTCACGAAAATATTTCATAAAATAATTTTAAAAAACAAACAAAATTACAAAAAAAAAAATAAATTGGAAAATGACAATTTCCTTTTAGTTTTTTTAAAATAATATTTTTATACATCCGATTACGAAAACGTTTCACGGTTAACTGTTAGCCATTAACTAGTTTATCGGACAAATAGCTTAACGATAATAAAAGTCTCTTAAAGATATCGTTTTTTATGTTCAACATTATTAAGTACGGCTTAATAGTAGCAAAAATTTTATATATCTATATATGAGTAGGGGGTTGAGATTTAGTAGATTTTAGTAGTAAAAGCTCTCTGTTTCTTGTTTGTAAAAAATTTTTTTTTGAAAAAGCTTGTCGTATTTAAAATATATTTATTTATAAATTTTTTATTAATTATTTAAATATTTCTTTTTTTTTTTGAAGTTTATAAAGTTTAGTAAAGTAGATATCTATACATTTATAGGAATTTATGATTTTTATTTATCCATTTGGAAGATGGAATCTTTTAGATATAAAAATCAAAATATTGGGAATTTAGGCTTAAGTTAATAAATTTTAAATTGATTTTGATCAACGCTGGAGTGCACCAAAATAGAACAATTGACCAATATTTTTAGAACAGCTTTAGTCTTATCACATTTTTCTCAAATATTGGTAAAATATAAATTTTGACTATTAAACTGTAATCTGTAAAATTGTATTCTAAAACAATTTTTGTCATAAATACATAAATATTTAATAAAATGAATAAATATTTAATAGACTTACTTTTTAGTATAATTAAAACCTTGATCTTACTACATATTTAATTTATTTATTACAATTTATTAGATATAATGATATAGTAGATATAGTAGTTAGCTTTTTACCTGATTGTGATCCTTTCTTGATCCTTGATCCTTTATACAAATTATGAAAATATTATTTGTCAGTATATTTGTTAATTTAGTTTTAAATTTTAACAACTTTGTATTTTTACTAATAGTTATAGATTAAATAGTTAAATAAATTAAGTATTATTTATCTACATTAATGTTTGATAGTTTATTATTTACATATAATTTACCTTAGTACAGTTTTAATTGAAACCATTTATCTTGAACTATATACACTTAGATATAATAAAAAATAATACTTAACCCAAATGGTCAGAAATTACACATGTTTGTTATTATTATTACTATTTTTATTAAAGTAATGTATATTAAAAATTTGAACTTTTAGAGAATTTTAGACATTTTCTATAATTATGTTAATTTTTTTTTTTTTTTTTTGATCAACTTAGATTTTACAAGCTTTTTTCGCTCAAAACATTTATATGTATTTAGATACATTTGTTAACATTATATTATTTTGTGGGTGAATTTTAATTACCTTATATATTATTTTCTTTCTTATAATGCTTCACTGCAGTTAACTGTGGTTAACTTTATTATATTTATATTTAATTTTATATGTTTCCTACAAAAAAAAAAAAAAAATTATAAATATTATTTAGTTAGTCATTTTATGTTTAGATACTATATTATTTTTTATATTTAGATTATCTTTTTAATTGCCGACATTAATGTTAAATGTACATAAAAGTTTATGCAATATTATATTTTATTAATTTATGAATTATACGAATTAAATTTGAATTTATTATTATAGTTAATATGCCAAAGTTGTTAATAAAATAATTATATATTAACAAAAAAAAAATATTACTATTCTGAGAGTGTTTAAACATTTTTTTAATATTATTACATTTTTTAGTATTTTTTATTTTAACTAAAAGAATTATAAATGACAATATTAAGCAAATTAACTAATTACTATTCTATATTAGATCCCACTATAGTTGTTATTAAATAGAACTTAGCATAAAAAAAATTCTAAATATTATGTAAAAAGAATTATTAAAAAATATAAATAGTTCTTAAAATTTAGGTAGAATTGAGTTTACATCATGAAATTTGGGTTTTCTTAAAATTATTTAAATTAAAACTACAATAAATTCGTTATTTCATTCAGATAATGGAAATAAAAATTAGTAAATTTTTAAATTCACTGTAGTTATAAGATTTTACTTTATTAAGGATATTTATGTACATAAAATTTTCAATTTTCCATATAAAAATAGGTTTAATGATTAAAAAATTTCGCTTTTAACATCTCAAACGGACTAGTGGAACGTATAACAAAATTTTAATTCAAATGCAAATTTTTTGCCCCAAAATATCATAAGTTATTCAATTTTTTTTTTACATAGCCGGGAAACAAAAATTTAAATTCGTAAATTTCTGAATAATTAAAAGAGTTAATTATAATTGATATTGTATTGCATTTATTTGATAATTTTCATCTGCAGATTTAAATGTTATGTTAATGTTAATTAATTACAAATTTTATTCAAAAGATTTTCTTTTGATTCATTTAATATTACCGGAAAAAAAAAATCAATTAATTTCATTTTAATAAAAACATAAACCACAAAAATAAATAAATTAATTTGAAATCATTTTTATGACGTAACAAAAACCAAAAAATACAATTAAAATGTCTATACAATTTGTCTACAGGCTAAAAATGTTAATTTATTTAAAAATTAAATAAAATGAAAATATATTATAGGCTGTAATTTGTATGAAAAACATGAATGCATAAAGTCAATGTCACATTTGGCAAAACAGAAACATTTAAACCGAAAATTTGTTTTTTTTTTGTGTTTTTATAGTTTTATTAATTTAATTTTGTCTGTTAGTTTGACGTTATAGATTAAATTATTATTATCGTAGAAATCTACAGTTCTAATCATAAATTAATTGCACTACAATTAGTTTTCATGTCTAATCATAACAATATTATATGATTAAAATAATAAATTAATTATGTTCATAAAAGATATTTCATTTTAAAACAAAAAATGTTAGCATCATTGTGTAGCTTTTTATCAATATTTTTTATAATTTGTTGCAATTGACCTTCTCATAATTTTGTTTTGATTTTTGTTTTTTTTTTCAATGCAACACTTTTATTGCAACTTTTTATTTCATTTAGAATCATCAGAGCATAAATTTAGTGTATATTAATTATATAAAAAAAAAATTACTAAAACAATTAGATTAAAATTAGATAATCCCATAAAATTTTAGTTTAATTACAATTAAGAAGAGATTATAAATTTCCGATACAATAAGATCTAAATTGTAATTCAAAATTTAAATAAATTAATAATGAAATTTATGCAACATAATATTTTGTGGGGAATTATTAACAGAATTTGACGATTGAAAAAATGACATAATTAAGTAAATTAGATAAATTAAATAAATGCTGGAATTAAGAAAGTAATAACTTTTATGTTAAAATTTTTACATTATTAAACAATAAAAATAGTCTTTAATGTGACTAGTGAATTATGTCACATGACAAACCCTTTCTTCTAAATTTTATCAGATTAGCGTAGCCCAAAATAAATCAATAATTCGTAAAACCTGTTGACGTTGGCGTTGCGAGTAATAGCTTTAAGCCAGCAAAAATTCATTATTTTCAATTCCACATTAAATTAAGATTTATCTATAAATTTCATAATTTAATAAAAATCATTAAAATTAGCGAAATATTTAATAAAATATTATTTTGTTAATATGGAAAGAGGCCTCTAAAATGTTTTCGTTGAAAAATATCGCTTATATATCAAATAAAGTTGTTATTAAAAATTTAAATGTTATTACGCTAACGAATAAAAATTGTTTAATAAAAATTATCTTGATCTTGATTTTGAAATGTATATTTTTATAATAAATAAAATATCAATTAAATAAAATATATATCACATATGCTAAACATAAATTAATTTATTTTAATCATATAGAATTTCTATCCTCGCCGATCAACCATGATTATTTTATTTTGAATTTTAATTCATGGTTTTAAATAATTAATATTGTAAATGAATAAAATATTTTGGCTGTACGAGGTTTTTCAAATTTTAGAAAAATTGAAATAGTATTTAATAGTTATATCTAAATGCTATAACTATTAATTCATAAAATTGTAATCGCTAATATATTAAATAAAGTTGTTATTGTACCTGTTTTCCCCACAAATACCCGAAGAAATAGTTTAAGGAAATTTTGGTTTAAAAAACTTATAAATAACCTTGCAAGAAAACCGAGTACTACATAGTCGTTTTGATTCACATTTACTGCATTTTATTTTATAAATTCAGAGTTATATTTAAAACGACACTAAATGATATTTATTATTCATTAAATCGTTTTTACAAAAAATATGTATTTTTAATTTCCCTTAGAATAATTCTACGTTTTTAATTACAGGATTGTACTCTGTGTGTTATAAAATATTAAATATTTGATAATTACGTAATTTTAACCGATATTCTTTTTACATATAATTTTAAACGATAATTTTTTTCAAATTGAGTACGTACTCGCTCAAAACTTACTTTTTATCACACATGAATTTATATTTAATTGCATAGAATATTGGTAACCTTTTAATTATAAGCTACTTTTCTTAAATAACATTAAAATAATAAAGGGTTTCAATGTCATATATTTTTTTTGACATTAATTAACACTAAAATTGAAAATTTATTTAAAAATTGTGAAAATTGGGTAAGGTCGATAGTCTATAGTGTATTTTTTTTTTTATTATAACCGGAAAAATATTTTTATAATTTAATACTGTATTAAATTCATCTTTGAAATAATTAATAAGTATATGCTAACAAAAATTATAATAAATAATCAAAAATAAATTTTTAAATTATTGATCATTAAATTTCAATGCAAAATTATTAAATAATAAGAAAGGTTATTGTACTATGATCACCGTTTTAAATCATAAAATTAATATTTTCACACTCTTAGTATCTGTTCAATCAATTCTTATTGTTGCCAACAAGAATTGATTGAACAGATACTAAGAGCGTGAAAATATTAATTTTAATTCAAAATTCAAACAAAATTTTAATAAATTTCAAATACATCGAAAATTGTTTTCTACCATAATTATGTTGATTTATATAATATGATACATAAGATACGAAAAATTATTGAGAGACATAGAAAATGATTCATTTCTCAGAATATATATTGTCTCATAACATATTACCTTAAAGTGTATATTGGAAAAAGTATTAAGTTATTATTTGGGAATAAATTTCACGTTAGAGGTAATAGTTCCCACCACAGGGAAATTGAGATGTGAATTTGATTATGAATACTTTTATTATATTATTTTTAATTTTTCAATATAATTTAAATACATTGCTAAAATTATTTAAACTGAAAACGTCTCTTATTTTAATGAACAGATTACGAAATATTTATGTTAAGAAATTAACAATTGCTATTAATATGAATATATTTTTTATGATATAAAATTAAAGACAGCATTGAAAACTTGACCACATTGAAAATATTTTTCTTAGAGTAATCAAATATATTTTTGACATTACATATTAATTAACATATTGTTTTAATCATAATTTACTAAAAAATTATATTAAATAAAATTTATATGATTAAATAAATTTACATTAATTAATTTACGTTGATTTTGACCTTAATGAGTGAAAACTTAAATCATATTTATTAATTCACCCTCATAACGTGTATAAATAATTTCATTTTACAATTTAATAATCGAAAATATAAAATTGAATTGAATATTAAAGTTGTTTGAAAAATTTTCGCTAATATGCTTTCTATAATTTTTGTAGCATAGCATATAGCTAAACTCTTTAGGCATTTATTTTCATTTGTCGTATACGATAATCATATTTTGCCTCAAGCTTTATCGAATTTATATATGCTTTCAAATAAAATACTACGAACTTCCAACAGTATTGGTCGAAAGACTGAACGTACTACAGATTATTAAACTTTTTCATTTTCTCTACTTAAGTATTTATACAAATTTTAAATTATGTATTGTACGAAACATAAATACGAGATAATTACAAATATACATAATAATTACATATAACAAAAATCATACATAAAACCATGCAAACCTTGAAAATTGAAATATTTTCACAAAAACCTTTATTTCCAATTGCATAAAAGAATTCTCAATCTCAATAAAAATCCATTTAATCGTTAATCGTCAATAATTTTTTACTCTTTCTACTTGATCTTTCCAAGTGAACAAATAAAAAAAGTATTTTCTGAAAACTAAATAAATATTATTTATTGCATACTTCCAGGATTGGAAAAAAACTCAATTTTCTAATACAATTAACACTAGAATTTCTTTTTACAGGATAAATTACTTAACAAATTAGAAGAAAGTGAACCAGAACCACCAACATCACAAGAAGATGAATGTGTTATTTGTATTAATGCTCGTGCTACAATGCAAACATCACCATGTGGACATCGTGTTGTATGCCGACGATGTTTTGTTAAAACAATACAAAGTGCTGTAGCACAACGTCTTTTACCATTGCGTTGTGTTATTTGTCGGGCACGTGTTAACCGTTTAACATCTAGCTCAGGCAGTTGGCGAATTCAAGAATCTGCAAGTAGTTATTCAGTTGGTGGTAAAAGTTGGTCATCAGTTGGTACTGGTAATAGTCTTGGACCAGGTGGTGTACCACAATCAGCTAGTTCATATTCAATGGGTCATGAACAATCATCACAACAGCAGCAACATCATCATCATCGTCATAATCATAATCATACTGTTGGTGGTGGTAATGGACGAAATCGTGTAACACAATCAGCTAGTTTGTATTCAATGCAATCGGGTACATCATCATTATCAAATTCATCGAATGCAACTAGTTGTTCAAATACGTCTTCCGCTTCTAGTGGCATTGATATGTCATCAGCATCATCATCATCAGTTATGTCTTCCGGTTCATCAGCAACATCAATTAATAGTTTCAATAATTTAAATCGTTCACAACATCATCATAATAATCAATCTACATGTCAACAAAATGGTTGTTTAGGTGCAATACCAAGAAAACCAAGTGTTATATCAATGTCATCTGGTACAACAAATACTTATCCAGGCCGTCGTTATACTAAAGGACGAATAGCTGATTTACAACAAAATCGTTTGCCACCAATTAAAGAATTTCGTAGTCCAATACATCATCAAAAGGTACCATCACATACATCGCCAGCACATTTAAGTAATCCAAGATTTCGGTAAATAATTAATTTTTTTTTTATTATATTAAATGTAAATATGTATTATCTAAATTACAAAATATTATAGATATTCTTCGTATACAAAATCACCAAGTTCTCATGAAATGGTACCACTTTTAAAAGATCCATCACCAACACGAATTTCAACAACATCATCATCAACAAATCAAATTTTAAAACAAAATGTTGGAATAAAACAGTCAACAAAAGTTGGTTTAACATCTAAAGTTAATCCAATTGCATCAAAAATTCCAATACAAAAGAATGGTTTAACCTCACCACAAAATATCAAAAATACAAATTATAAAAAAGCCGAATTGAATCATCCAAGTTCTTCCAAAAGTTATTCATTGAGTAATATTAGTGGTATTAAAAATAGCAATAATAAAGGTACAAAAAAAAATAGTTATAATAATAATAATTAATAAAACATTGTGGTTTTTTTTTTGTTGCAATATTTGTAGCTATACAAAATAATAGGAACTTACATCAGGATGAAAAGGCTGACAATAAAAAGAATGAAACAATGGAGAAAAAGAAAAAGGAAGAAAAATTAAAATTAAAAGCGGAAAAGGAAGCAAGAAAGGTAAATAAAATAAAATTAATACAAGAAAAATATTGTTACAATTTTATTATAATAAATAATAAAGCTTTTAGTTTGAAAAGTACTTTATTTCTCAACAAAAAAATTTAATTTAGTTTCATAAAAATAATTTTAATTAGTTTTTTATTAGATTTACTTTGAATATTATAATTATTTTACAGTTTTAAGAAAGATCCTATTTATAATTTTTTTTTAAATTTATAAAATTTATATTAATCTATTAAATTTATGTTACAATTTGAATTTGTACATTATTTATGTAGATATAATATTTACAAATTCATTTTAGTTTTTCATCTTTTAATTTTCAATAACGATAATGATCATTTATTCCAAATTATGTATTTTACATATTTTTAAGTGATTTATTGGTGTAAACATATTAAAGTCCTTTTTTTATATAAAAATTATTGTTTATCTAGCAACTTACTATACTGGTATACATACAATAATTTAAAGAAGTAAATTCAAATTTGATAATACAATTTTTGATAAAATTAATTTTAGTACCAGTCTTTTTCGATCACTAAAATCATCTGATGCCATTTTAACTATACTGGTTAGATATTATATTTCTATCTTACATTGAAATTTTCTGTGTAGTTAAAAATATCGTTAATATTTAGGTTATAATTACAAATATAATATATATTTTAGAGGTTGAGTTTTTTTTAAATCAAATATTTATGTGTTACTATACTGAATTCGGAGCCTTGATAAATCTTTTTGATTGAAATAATCTATAGATTTCTATTAATTTATTGTTAATTTTATTAATGTTAATTTATATTATGTCGTTTTTTATCACCAATTATTATTTCAATTTTCATGTTAATAATATTTTTTCATATTTTTGTATTAATTTTGAAATTCCTAAAAAAAATAGGAAAGTTTAATGAGTTGTTTGCTTAATCGCCTACTCAATTATTGAATACAATGTACATGACTCGAGATATCCAAATGTCGGATAAATGAAAATATTTCTTCACTTTATATTGTAATTGTATGTGTACAATACATTTGCATTAGGATTTGAACAGAAGTTAATGAGTCTGTACAAATCCATTATTTATAACACATATTTGTTAATTCATTAAGATGAAATTTGTTTTCAACACTATTTCTTAATACTTAAAAACATAACCTGTATCTTGACCAATTACCGAACTATCTTTTTATATCATTTTTCGATAAGATATATTCATATATTATTAATGTATATGAATCTATCTTTATCGAAAAATTATATAGCTTATTAAAATAAAATTATGTTAATAGAATACTACCTAAATATTTAATTTTACTGCATAATTTAATAGCGCATAAATATGTTAAGCTTAATTTACTGAGTACATAAATTTTTTTTTTAAATTTCATTTATAAAAATTGATGAATTAATTTGAAATTCATATTTTTGATTTAGGAAGAAAAACGTATTGCTAAGGAAGAAGAACGTTTAGCAAAACTATTAGCTAAAGAGGAAAAGAAAAAAGGTAAAAGAGAAGCTAAAGAATTACTATTAGCACATGATGGTAATAATAAAAAGTAACCCGTAAAATTGTTACATAAATGTAACTACAATTTACAATTTATTACTAATTTATTTTATTAAAATTATATAAAAGAAAATTCTCTCAAAAATGCCAATTCCTTATATACATTTATATAAATCTAAAAAAAATGTATCATTATGTAATTATAATTATAAAAAAAATACATATATATATTATATTCGTGTAATTTTAAATAAAAAATATATAACAAGCTAAAATTTTGCGAAGCAGATTTTCTTCCCATATTAATTAATTAGCTTATAATTATAATTTTTTATGTTGTTTAGCAAATTCAGGAACAGGACTTGCAAAAAAAAAAAAAAAAAAACTATTTTAATTTTAAAGAAAATATTTAATTAAAACTATTTTAATTGCTATTAATTATTAAAGTTGCGTTGCACTTATGAAAAATTTAAGCGAACAGCAAACTGAAAAATATTTTTATGTAATTTTTTAATTGTTCATAATATCTAATACAAAACAAAAAAAGTCTTGTCCTGAGTGTATAAAAATCTATACATGGCAAAAATATTTTTTTAATTTTTTTAATATTTAATAAGAAATAAGTTAATTTTTTTTTTAAAGAACTTTTAAAAGTGAAATCTGTTTAAAATTTTATGAAAATAATAAAAACTAAATGTAAATAAATATAAAATTAAAATATTTATTGTTAATATTGTCATATAAACATATAAAAATTAAATTAAATTGAAATTCTTTTTAAAAAAAAAAAAAATATTTAATCCAAACATAATTTTGTAGTTAGTTGAAGAGCAATATTTCGACATAATCCAGAATTGATATATCCTTATAAAGAATTTATTGTATTTAAAAAGAATTTTTAGGCAGATAAAATAATTTAGAAAGTTCGGAATGGACAGGATTTTCTTGCTTGTTGAAAGACATATAATATTAAAAAATAATTTATTTGAGTATTTTTCTAAATAAATGTCAAGATTTTAATAAAAATTTTAAAAGATACCATCATCAAAGTTGTAGTATTATGTCATTAAATTTCCTCTATCAATTAAGTTAATATGAAGAGTAAAGATCATATTCTTTTAAAAATAAATATTAATATTGACAGGTTCTCTATACTCATCAAGTTTTTAGACTATATACTCGTACCAATAATTTTTGTCAGTATGAAAAACACTTTCATCTATTACAATATATAGGAGATGTATCTAATACTGTCTATGTTATATGTTAATAGAATAAGACCTCTTAATGAACTAAATGTCGATATTATAGTTTTTTATATAGTAAATAAATTTTTACGATGATTTAATAATGAAAAAAAAAGGGATATTTAAAAAACATAAATAAATTATTCAAAACATTCAATTTTATGTAAACAAGAAAAATTATTTTTTAATTTAAAATCAATTAATATAAAACAAAAAGCAATATTTAAAATTACTGATTTATATAGCAATAATAATTGGTATTATTAAAAAAAAAAGGAAATTTTTTATATTAAAATAAAATTGAAAATATATCCGGAACAATTAATAGAGTTCTATCTGAAAATATAAAATTTTCATTTTAATTTTTATCTAAAATATTACTAATTATAAAAACTATATTTAGAATTTTTAAAACAAGATGTCTCTTTTAAAAAAAACAACAATATATTATTTTAATTTATTTATTTATTAATTAATTTGAAACTATACATATTTAAATATATATATTATAAACATACTAGAGACTGTGAAATTAAAATTTGTATATGTTAAAAATAAAAATATATATTATTAAAAATTTTGAAATTAAAAAATATAATATAATAATATATTTAAAAAAAATAAATAAAATGTATAGAAACATATATTTATCCTTGTTGTTAAATGTTTCAAAATATATAATATATAAAAATTAATAAAAAAAAAATTAAAATGTTATTTAAACTACAATTTAATGAAAATGAAATTATATAACAAAAAAATACAGACATAATTTGAGTGAAATATATTTATAGTATAGAGCTCATTTAGTATGATTCTTATGTAAATTATTTAAACAAACAAAACAAAAACCATGTAAATTATAAAAACAAAAAAGCGAATTATATATTTATTGAAAAAAAAAATAGTTTACTTTCTTTAATCCTTAAATATTCATTCAGGAACTTCAAATTCAGATTGGTATTAAAAAATTTTTAAAATATGTAGATCAATTTAAGAGAATTTTAGCAACGATTGTTTGTTTCGTTGTATGTATCCAAAAATTATTTTAAAATATGTACTCAACGAAATTGTTTCAATTTAAAAATTTTACTATACAACAGAACAGGATAGTTTTTTAATATGTTAATAGCTAACAAGTCGTCACATGCATTTCTAATTTGTATGTAAGACTGAATTATTTTTTAGCCGATTGGCCCGTCGTGTACATTTAAATGTACATACATACATCAATTTTGCAAAACTGTTAAACATAATTATCTTATTTTTACAAAAATAAGATAATTATGTTTAACAGTTATATTTATGTTTAACAAAGACCTACTTCGAAAAATTTTATATCCACAATTCAAAATATTTTGTATCCACAATTTTCACCTACTAAGTTTTCAAAATGAACACAGGTGCACCTTTTTATTTCTGATCATTCTACGATGTCCTGTAGGCAATAATCTTAAATTGTCATGGCAGTGCTACAGTTTTTATATGAAATTAACACTTAAAGTAAAATATAGAGGGTTAAATATTAGTTTTGTGCTGATATTAGTTTGTTGATGCAAAAGATTTAAAATAAATTTATAAATCACATTAATTTTAGTTTATTCCCGTCTAGGTTTATTATTTATTTACATACATTACTTTCAAATATGTGGCAGTGAAAAATTGAATTTGCTATCCCAGTAACTATGATGTATCGTTATTGAAACAAATTATTTTGAAATCTATGACAGTTTATAATTTGTAAGCTTATGACATTTTATAACGTGTAAACTTAGATAAAGTTCTAAAATGTCGTGGTATAAATTTGGAAACCATTTGGAAGTACGTGAAAGTAGGTTAATAAATAAAAGGATATTTATAATTTTATGTGCCGACCGACCCACACAAAACAAGCATTATTTCATTTCTTTTCTCTTTGGTGTAAGTAAGTAAAAAAACGCTAATTCACCACCAAGGCCCCGACGAGATTCGAACTCGTGATCTCCTGTTTACTAGACAGGCGCTTTAACCAACTAAGCCACGGCGCCACGAACTCCTGCCAGATAAAGGAGTTTTTTAAGTAATATATCAAATATTCACAATAGCTTAAAAGAATTATTTCCCTGTAGGAAATAAAAACAATAACAAATTTATTAATTCATTTGAGTTTTTAAAAAATAATATTCTTTGAAAATAATAAGAAAATTAAATTCCCAAAATATAAACACAAATCAAAAAATTTCCAAGTGAAATTTTGCTATGCTTCGTTAATAATAATGTCAACATCGAAATACATAAAATTATATAAATATTAATGAATGCAAATCAATATAAATAATATATCCTCACTTCAAAATACTTAATTACAATTACTTAAAAAATAAATTTTATGTAGACAAATTTAACAACTCACTTAATTTCCAGGAAAAAAAAAGAAATTGTGGAAATACATACACCACATAGGCCCCGACGAGATTCGAACTCGTGATCTCCTGTTTACTAGACAGGCGCTTTAACCAACTAAGCCACGGCGCCGTTATGCACTACGAAATAAAAGTAAATATTGTTATATTTAGACAAATATTCACAATAGTTAACAAGAATTGTCATTATTTTTCAGTTGGAAATTTCTTACTTTGACATCAGTAATGCCATCTATTTATTGAAGATACAAAACATTAAAGTAATAAAAATATGGAAATTTTGTAATATAGTAACTTTGACAAAATCTGTCATATGGCGCCGTGGCTTAGTTGGTTAAAGCGCCTGTCTAGTAAACAGGAGATCACGAGTTCGAATCTCGTCGGGGCCTTTGTGGAATGTGTGTTGTCTTTTTTCCACAACTTCTTTTTTTTTCGTGTAATTTTACGAATTTCCCTCACATTACTTTCGATTTATGTATAAAAAGCAACAAATAATAATTTATATGAATTACGAAAAAAGCTGACTAGATTTTAGATTAATTTTATAAAAATAGGTTGCTTGTTTTAAATGAGATTGCATCAATTTTTCAGCACAGTGAAATGATATATGTAGGAATATAATTGAAAAAAACAATGAATAATATTAATTTACAACATTCAAGAATCAGAAGTACACAAAACCAACATAAAATTTTAATTGGTTTTAAAACGGTTTTAAAACGGTTTAAATTTGGAAGTTCCAAGTAAACAATAAAGTAAAATAGAATCCAAAAATAAATAATACAATTCCAAGTAATCAAAAATTTTAAAATTATATTTCAAATTAGTCCTTGAGACATACTCATATTATGTTAATTAAAAAAATGCGAATGATTTTATAATTATCATAAATTAACGTTTGCAATCTAAATATTAATACAAAATATATTTAGTATATTCATTTAAATTTAAAAAGAAAAATTTTTTGTATGTTATTTCGTTTATTAGTTTTCAATTTATTAAGTAGCCATTAAAAAAATATGTTGAAGATAGCATTACACAAAATTAAAAACATAAAATTAAAATAAAAAAAAAATCAGTTCTTATATGAATTTTTTGTTTGTTTACAATGAAATACAAAAACAAAAAATATACAAATGAAATTATCTTAAAAACAAAATTATCATAACGTCTTTTTATTCCTTATTATCCTTGTACTTGTTGAACTATTTTCAAGCACTGATCTAATTTATTGAAGTAACCAACAGTTAAATCACCACTGCAGCCATAACCACCTAATTTGTGAATAGCAGCATGGTCATAACAATTAATTACGCCATCACCATTACAATCTTGACCAAATTTAGCCATATAATTTTGTACACATCGAGCAGCACAGAATGGATCATTTACACAATTTGGATAAGCTAAAAATAAAAAAATAGAATTTATAAAAAAAATCATACAACTATAGGCCCCGACGAGATTCGAACTCGTGATCTCCTGTTTACTAGACAGGCGCTTTAACCAACTAAGCCACGGCGCCATGCCAGCCAATTGAATTAAGTTTTTATTTAAGTTTAGGCACACTTTTTTAATGCAATTTAAAAAATTTCTGTACATTTTCATTTTTCACATACCTGTTTCAGAATCTGGTGATTCACCTTGGAATGTTGGTTTACCAGCATCAGCCCAATATGCCCAAGTAATTTTAAACAAACCGCAAGTACTTCCATCACATTTTGCTGTTCTATTACAACCGGATATTGCTTCACAAATACAGCCTAAACATACTTCAGTTACTGGTGGATCACTGCTAGCTTGAGATTGGGCTTTAAATAGTTTTTTTATTGAAAATTTTTTAATGGCAATTAAATTATAATATATTTTATTATCACATGAATGTTGAACGTAAAAATAAAATTATTACAAAACTTTTCCGATAATGTCATTTTTCAAGAAGAGATAATTTACAAACCTGTTTTGCAGAAATACATCGATAATATCTATTTATTTTATTTGTTATAAATAATTTTAGAATTTATAAATTAATATTATGTTGCTGACATTGAACTTGGATTTTTAATTAAACTGGGATTTTTAGTAAAAAAAAAGTTATACATATATATTTGTTTTTGCAGATCTCGTTTAAATATAATGCAGAGTATGTCATCGACATTGGAAAAAAAATAAGAGAAAAATAATATTCTTATCCTTGAAGTGACTAAATAGACAATGTTGACAGACAGCTACTAGATTATTTAACGATATTAAATTTACTGTACACAAAGAAAAAGCGACAAGCTATATTTAAAAATATCAATTTATATTTTTATTAATTCAAAAATCGTTCCCAAGTACCTACTAACAAGTTTCTGTTATTCATGCTCTTAGAATTTTTTTCACAAAGAATGGTATACTATGAATAGTCCAAAGTAAAACTTGATCCTTGGAAATGTTAATAATAGAAACTTAAAGCAAAAATATAATAAAATTATAAATAGAATTTTCAAAATTCTATTTATAATTTGATTACAGAATTCAATTTAGTTCTTTTCCGATTTATTTTTTTATTCGTTAGGCTTTTGAAACCTTTGCAAAAAAACAAAATTAAACTTCTTATTGTCGTTTAAACCAAAAAAGTTATTGAAAACCTATTTCCCCTTCTTAGTATATAAATTCGCCATTACATTATTCTTTTCTTAAGATTTTTCATATCTTTTGCATAATATTTAACTTCAGATTACACAAGTTAATAATACAGAAAAATATCAAGATTTATTAATATGCTTGTCATATATAATGCTACAACCTCTTAATATTTCTGACCATATTCGCGAATAATATAAATAATAATATATTATTTAATATCACTTCACTGAAGGTAAAATAATTATGACAAATGACATCGATTCATCGAAAATACATAAAATTGTTAAATAAAAATATTCAAGTATAGATAATTCAGAATATAAATTTAAATTTAAATATACTGTAAAGAAACTAAACGTTGAACCACCATACAAGGTATTTAACAGTTTTATGCCTGACATTAAGTATTAAAGAATTATTACCCATTCTTGGTAAAATATTTTCTTTGAGAACAAGAAATACTTATTTACTATAGTGCGGTCAAATATATAAAGCCACATCCTTCAATGTATTAATGTTTGGTTATAAAAATCTCAAATATTTGTAACATTGTTTGAATCAAATTACATTTTATCTTGAACTGAAATATTTGCAATATAAATATTAAAAATTATTACATATATATATTTCAGGTTTTTACTTATTTTATGTATATTTCGGCTGGGGTCGTTAACAATAAAAATAATTTTGCATGCCTACTAGCGTAGGTGCAATTTAATATAATACGCAAAAGAATAAAATAAAATTATATTAAAATTATGAATAAAATTTTTGTATTTACCAGATACAAAGATATTATCTATAAATTTTTTAATTCTATGAAAAACACGTTTTTCAAGTCTATAAATATTGTTCATGAAAATTGTCCTCGGTATTATGAGAAAGATTGCTTTTTTAAAGTCTGGTATCATCTTAAAAAATTTACAGTGAAAAAATTTTTATTTCAAAACTGGTATTAAAGATTGTTTTACTTAAAATGGTATATTTACTATACAAAGAGAATTTAAATGCGACTAAATTTCTAAAATTATTTTAAATTCTTTAGTTTGGAAATTGGAAAAATTGTGATTTAAATCTTATAGTAAATTGTTTTTTTTTTTGTTATTATTTTGCACTTTATTTATTTAACTAAAAATTTAAACTAATCCCTCCAATTTTTAACAAAAGATCATCGATCTTTCAAAAAGAACGTGATATATTTTTCAAAATTTTTATATGTATTACATATTTATTAATAATTTCATACAACCATATGTATTGTATATGTAAGGAATTTGTATGACAAAAAAAAAGCAAAATTCGTAAAAGAATTAACTCAGCTACCAACTTTTTAATATCCATCTATTTAAGAAACATATTACTGATTTAGGTCTTTTTATGTTGAAAATTGCTTAGAAATTTGATCAAAATTGAATCATAATTTGATGCTTAAAAAAAATGGATCTATATTAAATTATCAATCAAAATAGTAGTTCCAAAGATCATGAAATTCCCAAAACTTACTAACAATAAAGTTCTAATTTATTTATTAGCTTAAAAATTCTACACCATTTACATAATTTAATAAATTTATTTGATAATTACCGAAAAAAGATATATCTTTATATATATGGTTATAAAAAATATAAAAATAGTGAATCATATATATAATAATATTGATTATAAACATATTTAAATAATTATATTCACTATAAATTTTATAATACAAATTAAAGAATCAGGTTTATTATAATTTTTTTTTTTTTTTTTGGATTTCATAAATTTTTATTTATTGAAAATTTCAAAATATACTTTGATAAAAGTTACCGTGAATTTAGCATTTCATTAAAACAATTTTGTCAACATTTAGAAAATAACATCCGGTTTAGAACTATATTTTAGATAAATTTCAGTATAGTTCCAAAAACAGAAAACTCGATTAATAATTAATCTATCTTTAAAAAAAAATATTTATTTGTTATGAGAATAAAAAAAAGATGACTAAATTCTAAAACAAGAATAAGTAAATTTTAATATATGTTCTAACAACTGATTATTTATAATCATAAAAATATTTTGTAATTTTATAATGACAATTGACCTAATTGACAATTTTTGCAATATAATCTAAATTAATGTAAAAAATTTTAATTAAAAGATCCCAGTTATCTAAAATTATTATATGCAATATATATTTCACAAATTTTTATATTACTTTTAAAAAAAAATGTATATTCAAATAAGAAATTAAATTCTTTGACACTTTAAGTATTATCTATTACAAGCTATTAACCAGTTATCTTAATTTCAAAATAAAGTTCAACAAAAATGATAATTTTTTAACATAAATCAGTCATAAATCCTATATTTTTAATTATAAATAAATTTCCTGGTAAATAAAATTTAAATCCGATTAAATAATAATCTTGACCTTGAACACTTCTTAATAAAATAAAAATGATAGCTTTTTGCGAATTGCATTTTATTATAAAACATAAACTTTATTTCTAAAACTGTGATTAATCAACAAGTTTTCTATAAAAATTTAAACAAAATCTATATACATATAAATATATTTAAATTTTTAATAACGAAATAATATGAACATAAATTTTTCTCTTTAAAATTACATAAAAAAAATGTAAAATTAATTAGCATTTTTACTCTTAATCAATTCAATTATGAGAAAATGATTAATTTTTTAAATAAATAAACATGATTATATGATAATTTTGTATTTCTAGTAATTTTTATAATACTTTTATAGCTTTAAAAAAAAAAATTACCTAAAGGAAGATGTGAAACATCACCATTGACGAATGCACATCCCAAAATAATGCAACCAACTGTGAGAGTGAAAAATGCAATTTTAAAATTCATTTTAAAATCCGTTTTTGTATAATTAGATTTTTTTTTGTTTAATTTAATAACTTTTATTATATAACTTAATTTATTTATGTGTAACACCACAAAATTAAATAACTTAATTTTTATTTTAAGGGAAACTTTAACGTTTAACGATTCAATTTCAACTAAACTTTTTTATAGAAATTCAGATACTTTTTAATATAATTACAAAAATATGAACTAATGTCATAAAAGATTTTTCTTATATTCGTTAGAGAAGGGATAAATAACAGATAGATTGACATTTAACAACACGAATAACGATACAATAAACAGCGCGAAATTGTAATATCCGTATCTAAAAATTAAAGATTTATTAGATTAGAGTAGACAAATAATAAAAATTACATAAAAAACTTGAAACTTGAAAAAGATTAAAATATATTATCTTGAATCCTGAATTTAATGTTTATTCGCAAAATATAACGAATTTAGAAAAACATAATCATGCGAGGGAGAAAGGTAGAATCGCCGTGAATATACTACTCTTTTTTCGCCATTACGTACTAAGGGGAATACTTGTTTTTTTTAAATACTGTGAAGAATGTTTTAAAAAAAACAATATCACTTGGAAATAAATTATAAAATAAAATTTCATTTAAATAAATTAATAAAATAGCCAAAATAATTGAATAAGTAGTAAATTGAAATAGGTATACTCGGGATTTGATGACAAAATCAATAACAAATTCAATTTAAAAATCTCAATTTTATTTAAAAAATAGAAAAAAAAACCTTGTGACATGAGCTTAGTACAATATTCCATAGAATTTATAACAAAAATTAATATACGTTAAAGGTTAAACGAAACATGTCTTGTTTTACTTTTTTTTTTAGCTAACAAATATTATTTTTTCACTTATATTTCGTTTATGAATTTTCACAATAACTATTTTAAATTATTTTGTATATATTTATTTTCTTAGTTTATATTTTATTAAAGGCGGCAATATCAACTGATTGTACAAAATCTTCAAATTCTTGAATTGTTTCAGTTAATAAATCAATTGATACTTTATCATCTTCGATAACGCACATAATTTGTAATTTATTTATACCATAACCAACTGGTACTAATTTTGATGCACCCCATAATAAACCATCCATTTCAATTGTACGTACTAATTCTTCCATTTTTTTCATATCAGTTTCATCATCCCATGGTTTACAATCTAATAGAACTGATGATTTCGCAATTAAGGCAGGTTTTTTAGATTTTTTAGCTGCATAAGCGGCAACACGTTCTTCACGAACTTTAGCTGCAGCTGCATCTTCTTCTTCATCATCAGATCCAAATAGATCAACATCATCATCTAAAAATATAATGTTTGGCATTTAAACAATAATTAAAACACAAAAAAAATTTTTTAACAAAGATAAAAAATTACCATCATCATCAGCTGGTTTACTTGCTGGTACAGTTGGTTTACCACCAGCGGCTTGAGGCACAGCACTTACACCCCAAGTGGAACGTTCTTTAGTATCATAAGATGCAATTTGACGATACCAGCGTTGAGCATGTGGAACATTACCAGTTGGAGTTTTGCCAAGTGTCTCAAAAACGGTCAGGTCAGCTTTCGAAGGTGTAAAACTATAAAAAAAAAGAAATTTATAATTTAATTTTTTAATTTTCTTCTAATAAATAAATAAATTTATGATGCTGTGCTACGTGTACGAACCTAACCTTTAATACTGAAAAAAAAGTAATTGGATTTGAAATTGCTATATTATTACGTACCCTTGAATATAACTGTTATCTGCCAAGAAATTATTTAATTCTTGGAGACCTTTTGGTGTTTTTACATCGCCGAAAGACATTTTCCTGTGTTTTTTATTTAAATAAATTTAACAAAAAATTTATAGCCGCTTTCACAATGTGGCGAACAGAAAAAAGAGAGCTGACAACCAGAAATTAATAAGTTTTACTATTCCTTTTGACAGATTTTCAAAAGAAAGTTTTTGACATTGTGGCACTACCAATTTGTTGATATGGTTTGTGTCTGTGCTGACTTTTGGTGGAAAAACTACAGAAAATTTATATTCAAAACATATTTGTTTGTGCAGCAAAGAATTAATAAATAGTTTTTAAATACAAAATGATTTACAAATTGAAACATATTTTTATACTTTTAATTAATTAATTTCTCATTTTTTTTAAACCTAAGGAGTTCTTCAAATTATAAAAAGAGAAAACTTGAAGAATAGCTCGCAACACAACAAAATGCATTAAGCAAATACTTGTTAACCAAATTGGAATATTGTTTGACAGCTTCCAGAATGTTTGCTTATAATGTTTTCTCACTTTACGTCCGCGTATATATTTATTTATAATTTATTTACAAATTCATCAAATGAAATTTTTAAGATACGTTTACTAGATAAATATTACAAATCAGGTGCTTCCAGCACTAAGTATTGATTATAAACATCGAAGTATTGATTATAAACATAATAAGTATTGATTATCGAATATAAATAATACTTTAATAATATGTTTTATTATACTTTAACGTTCAAAAAGGCTATAATTCAGCCTCTTAATAAAATATTTTGTGGTTAATGTGTCGCATTCCGAGCTAAATACTTTCCAATTTTACATAAATAATCAATGATGCTTTCCAAATTTATATTAGGATAGAAAAAAAAAATATATAAGAATTTCATTTTCACCATATTTATTAAGTAATTATTATTTTAACAGATATCTCAATATTAATATTAAAGAAAATAATTCATTAAAAGTCAACATTATACATAATTAAATATTCGTTTATTTTTGTTATGTGTTATTTAACCAATAAATTATTATAAAATGTAAATGGAAAAAAAAAAAATGTGAATGTAAAAAAAAAAAGAAATTCGTGTATTGAAACTTGTAAATGCTCTATAAAGAAAAATGAAAATCCTTTCGAATAAGAAGAAAAATTTATTTTTTAAAAGCAACCAATTAATTTATTAAAAAAATATATTTCATAATAATTTAAAATAATTAAAAATTTTCTTTATGATAAATTTTTTTTTAAATTATTTTAGCTGGCGGTTAATATTAGAAATTAAAAAAAAAATGTATTTTTGCAAGTGACGAAAATTTTTGTTTTGTTGGCCACGCAAAATTTATATTATAATATATACATATATGTATATATATTTATATGTTTAATATATACCTGCATAGCATATATAAACATGTATAAATATATCTATATATATTTATATAAAAATTCTATACTTAAAAGTACATAAAATATAAATTTTCTAAAACAAAACTTGTATTCATATCGAAACCAAACGAAAAATATAGAAAAAATTAAAAAGTTTCATAATAAATTTTTAGTTTTTTTTTTATCTAAAATTTTTGGAAAGTATCTAAACAAAAAAAATGTAAATAATTATGAAAATACTAGAAAATTATAATTTAAATAAATAATTTAATACTAAAAACAAAAAATTTAAGATGAAAATTAAAGTGTTATTTAATAATTTCTTTTATATTTATAACATAAATATTTATATAAATTTCATAATATAATTTTCTCTCACTCTGTTTCTCTTTCAATCTATCTAATTTTTTTTCTCTATTATAGTTTAAGGAAAACCAGTGAAAATTATTTAAATTTAATTTGTAAAAAAAATAAAGGATAATAATAAAAAAAATTAATAATAAAAATTGTGCACAGAAAAGGATATTTAAAAAAAAATTAGAAAAATATAAAATAAAATAAATAAATAAAAATAATGAAGAGGCGAAATGCCGATTGTGGTAAAATACGTCGACCGATAAAACGTAATAAAATTACGGAAGGAATGTACGGAAGGTAAATATAAAATCAACAATTAACATTAAAAAATTTATAAAATTTTAATAAATTCCTTTTTTGTTCTTTTACATTTTTCCAACCAAAAAAATTAATATTAATCAAAATTTAAGAACTTTCTGGGGGGTTAAATTTTTAAAGAATAACATAACCAAAAATGTGCTATTCTCTGGTTTTATTTTACTTTTTAAATTATAAAATAAAGCATTTTATATTATTTTTTTTAATTATTATCCCCCGCGAAGTTGAATAAAACAAAACAACAACAAATTTTTAGGTAGAAAACATAAATTTCTCTTTATATATCTTATAATTTGGTGGTCTAATAATTTTGATTGAAACTTTTTAACATATACCAAAAATTATTATTCACTTAGATTTTAGATTATTATAGGCATATTCTCCGATTTAACGTATTTATAATATATACAGACTAAAATATTGCTCTGTAAAATTCAAAATGATGTTTTTTTAAAGAAACGGATAAAATGTTTAATCATAAGATTTTCTACATAATATAAATTTGTTATACCCTTACCCTAAATAAAATAAAATGAATTTTCCTCTTAATATATTTTTTTGTACAAAAGGAAAATTAAATTTTGCGGATAAAAATTTACAAGTTTAAAAGTAAAATAAAAACCTGACATTAAAAAAGGAATATTGTGGATTTTTGAAATTGTTTTTAAAGTAATTATTTTTAGAATATTTTTTTTTTTAGATAAAAAAATCTGTTGAAAATATAAATTTTCATTGATCACTTCTAACTTAGCATTAAAGTGTTTTCTATATAGATTTACTGAAATTTAATTTTATAAATTTTTATTTTATCATTTTTTTTTTAACCAAATTTTCTTTAATTTACAATAAATGACATAAAATTTATTTAACAATTTAGAAAGTGAATTTAAACTATATGTATTTATATTCATTTGACAGTGGAAATTTATTCACCTTAAACTTAGTTCAGTGACCTAATAATATTTAATGTTGTAATTATTTTTATTTAATTCAACTAAGTAAATTATTTACATTATGAATTATAACTTCTTGATAATATGTGAATGTAATGAGTCAAATGTGTAGTTATAAGCGGTGATACTAAAGAAAAAAAAAATGCATAATAAAGTTAAATGCATTATAGTATAATTGGAATAGTTCAAATTTTTCTTTTTTTATTACCAAATAAATCACTTATTTACTTAAGAGTATATTTATTATTTTCAATTAGAAGACCTTACAATCAAATTCCAATTTGAATTTTGAATTTTCTAATTAGATATATACTTTTCGTAATAGTATTTCAATTATTAAGTATGATTATTAATTGATAAAATCTGATCATGTTTTTAAATTAATCATATGGATTATATGTTATTATTATATAATGGAATGGAAATCCCTCTAAAATAAATCCAATATTGATCCTTTTAATATCAATTTAATTTAACCATATAGAAAGATTTAGTAACATAAATATATATTTTATTTAAATAAAGATTGTTTTTTTTTTTTATTTATATTTTAATATCCAATAGAAAATTTTTTTTATGTAGGTGTTTAGTATATTAAATAAATACATAACCGGAAAATTTTTTGTGTGGGATTGATTTCACTGTACCATAAGAAAATATGAGAACGGAACCTTTTTGACACTTCAATTTTGCCATAACTGAAAAATATTATGTAATTTTCTTCTTTTTTTTGCTCTGTGAACTTATTATGTTATGTAAAAAAATCATGTAAATATATGAGAGAGAGAATTTTTTTTATGATTATACCGTCTATATAAATTTTTATGAATTGTTTTTTCATAGTTTTATTAGTTTTGCACTTAAAATTTTAAATTGAAAAGTTTTTAAATAAAATTCAAAATAAACTAAACTATGTACTATGCAGTAGTTTTTTTCCTTTGATATTTGATTATGGATAATTTTCATTTAGACCAAGTCTTCTAAATATGGTAATGTTTTACAATTTGGAAATTAAAGTTGGAAAAAGTTGTGTTAATTGTTGACTCTACATGAAAATGTTCCTCAGAAATAATGTTACAAAAATAAACCATTTAGGACTTTTACCTGAACTATAGCTCATTTGAATGAGAAAACTTAATTAAATTTAAATATAATTATTTTCATATGTTGCTCTTTAAAAATATACTTTAGAAAGCTCCTTAATGCTTCATTTTGTTTAATTTTGTGACTGTAGTATTCAGATACAACATTTCAGTAGTTATTAATTTTCATTTACAAATAAAATTAAGACTTGAGTTTTAATATTGAATGAAATTTACAAATGTCTCAACTTTGATTATTTATAAATAATTACTGAGTTACAGATATCTCAAGTTTGACTCAAAGTACAAAAACGTATTAATCAGTTTCGACAAATTAAGGAGTAGTTCTATAATTCCGTCCTGACACTTCATAAACAACTTGCAATTTTTTGTTGCAGTCCATTGTCCTTATTCTTTCAATTAAAATTAAAATGATGCATTTGTATTACGTCTATCAAGATCGTTTTCATTATACGATTAAACGAATGGTTAAAATTAAAATTTTGTACTAAATCGGGCGATTTAACTCAAGACTAGACAATTTTATAAAACAAAATGCCACTGGGAACAATCCTCTTGCAACAATGTATTGCATATTTGTTGTCTAAGACGTTTGTAACAACAAAAATTTATTACTTTAAGAAATATACTTAAATTAGTATTTTATGCAAATGAACATCTTAATTGAAGTTGTTAACCTTATGAATGCGGAATTCGTATTAAATTATTCGTTTTTAAAGACTCAACTGATTTAAAAAAAATTTGCGGTTAAGAAACGCTTTGTCCTTCTATGAAAATCTATAAAATATACATCAGAAAATAGTCATTAATATTATTATCTATATATGTTTATATATAAACATTAAATTTTATTCTATATTTAAATTTTTATTTAAAAAAATTTTTTAACCACTTATTATAATAGTCCTTTTCAACTGAATGAATATTTATTTCTTCTTATATATCCTTTACAAAAACACAAAATATTTCTCATTATTATAATAAAATAAAATTTCCTCTTTTATTCATCCATAAATACAACAAAAAATAACATCATGCAACAGTCGATAAAAATAAAATATGAAGTAAAAAATTTTATACATTAAAAAAAAAAAAACCAACAGACTAAAAATAAAATAGAATCTACACTCCGTCAGCACAAAACGTGAAAATTATATACTTTTCTCTTTATACATACAACAAGAAACAATCCTATCATTTATATTATTTACCCATTTTCTCTGCAACCCTACCAAGAAAAAAACCATTTTATTTTTTTTGCCCCTCAAACCCATATAACCATCAAAATATAACACACCACTAAATATTATCACCTAACAGATTCCTGAATCAAACTACTGACAACAACAAAAATGACAATGACGACGGCAGCAGTAAGTTTATTTTTGGAGTTAAAAAGATGGTTTTATTCATTTTATACTAAAAGCCTAAACACAATTATCAGCCCAATCTCGTCCTTCGCCCTTATTCCTCATATAAATATATATATACAATTTTCCAATATAAATGTATACAATTGTGTGTTCTGGTATCGTGCGTTATACGAATAAAAATGGATAAACAGGGAATATTAAAATGTTGAAATAAATTTCAGGGAAAGGTTTTTTTTTTCTATATGTATGTATGTATATATTTAAAATATTGGTGACTCTTCTGCAGCCGCCAGTCAGCCTAAAACTTTTATTATATTTATACATTTTTAGATATATATATAATTTTTATATGGTAATAGAGCGGAAGTAAATATACAAAATGGCGTCTACAATTTAGATTCAGGCTACTACTCGTAATATAATTTTCCTTTGGTTTGGTATGATAGGATATTGTTATATGTGTGTGTGTGTTTTATGTGGGAGGTGAAGGATAAAAATTTAAATAATATGTTGTTACCAAAAAAAAAAGTTTAAAATGCCTTGAAGTTTGAATGGAAATTTTGGATCATTTTTATATTTTTTCGTCCACGAAAAAGCATCCTTTTTACAAACAAACATGGAAAAATATGTGTATGATGCAAAATAAAATTATTATGGGTATTTTTATACGTCGATACGATATTCCTTTACTCTGTGTAATGTCTACTTTTTACCATAATATAAATGTTTTCATTGATATTTTAAAAATTTATATCTCCTTCGACAAAAAATTGTTGTGTAGAGAAAATTTTTTTGGGGAAGCAACATTTTAAAAAAAATGAAATCAAATTATATTTATTATTAGTAAAATTAAGAAATTCAAAATAATAAGGGAAGAAAATTTAAGATTTGTAATGTTTACTTACATACAAAGAAAAAGGAAATTGAGTACATATATAGATGGTAAAAAAATTATATCACTGTCAATGCTTTTGTTGCTGCTTTATGATATCTTTTTCCTTGTCGAATATGTAAAAAAAAATATAAAAGATTTTTTTTTTAATGAAATACATAATCTTGATTTTTAGATCTAAACTTGTGCTGTAGGTCATATAAATATTTTTTTTTTTTGACTTTAATAAACGTACATATATTTTTATTTTATAATAGTTTTATTAATGGTTATCACGGCACAAATATAAATTAATTATTTTCGTACTTTCGGTTTAAGTAAATTTGAATTTTTATAGTTGTGGAAAATAAAAATGTTCACGTAACTTTTATGTTTAAAAAAAAAAATTATCATAGATAAGTAAACATTTTTGCCGCAACAAAAATATATAAACTAACTTTCAATATAATTTTTATTATTTGGAAAATTTAAAATTTTGATTTATTTAATTTTTAAGAAAATATAATAAAGTAATTAATTTTTTAACTAAATATAAATTATTTTGTTTGATATATACATGTAATAGTTTAAAAACATTATATTTACTTAATTATAAATTAACATATATATTATTTTATATATACACTTAATGGATAGTCACATTTTAATCTACCATTACAGTTGAAAAAAAATGTACAATTGAATTGTGGAAAATGTGCAGTAGAATTTTACTTATGGGTCATAGTTGTATATATTATGTTGTGTAAACATTTCATTTTACATTTATTATACTGTATTATATTTTGGCATTTAGATGAAATATTCTAGAATAAATATAAACTGCAAATAAAGTAATATTTTTTTTCTAACCTACAGCGATATACAGCTGACTAAATTTAAATTAATACTGCAGGCATTATTTTCTTCATAGTTTATCATCAATTTTGATGAATATTTACTATTTTAATATTGTATTTTTTCGTTAAAACAAAATTTATTAGGGCAGATAATTCTATAAAAGGAAGATTTTTTTTATGTTGGTTTTCATTTAGTTTTCTAACTATAGACATATACCAATAATTTGGTTAAAAAGTTTACCATTCGCAATATAGATCTCAAATTTTTTTAACTAAATAATATGTATAAATATATTTCATATACAAGTTTTCAACTATTAAATATTATATCCTTTGAATGTTAAAATTAACTTGTTTAAATAATTTATTAATATTTTAAATAAAGTTTAAATAATAATAACCAAGTCAAATAATAATAATCAAGTCAAATATGGACCCTAATTTATGTTCCAAATAATACGTTTTTGTAGATTTTTTCATTTTAAATCATGTTGTTGAACGATGTACAGTCATGAAAAGAAAACTATAATTTTAATTAAACTCTTTTAGTATTAAAAATTGTAAAAATTGTATAATACAGCACTGTATATAAACCGCTCATATTAAATTATAATATGACATCATTGCTGTGACATTAAAATAGACTGCATAATCTCTTTTTAACCTGCATATTTCTGCAATCATTTATTTAACTTTTGACTTAATCTATTTTTATGTTAAATACATATTTTCTAAATACCATCTCTACAATTACTTAAAAAAAATTTCCTTAAATATTTTAACAATTTTTTTAAATTACTGTACGAACTTGTCTGATTTCTTATGCAGAAATACTAAAAAAAAAAAATACGTTGAAACCTTAACATTCAATATATATATTCGATAAACATATATATATATATATATCGAACTATCGAATGTTAAACACTTGAATTTGGTGTTTTTTTTTTACCTATATATTAACCTATTTAATATAAAATTGTGAATTGTGATCACATACATAAAATTTTGCTATTATTTCCAGTATGGCATCTTTCTCTATCGAATATTTTGTAATGTGAAAATTGTTAACATTTGTTCAAAAACATTGTTTTTTTTTTATTACTTGTGTTATCAAACAAATGAAATTTGTTTGCAATTCTCGTTTATTTCATAGAAAATTTTCAACATTTTCTTTCCAAAACCAATAATATTTTTTTTTCCGTCACTCACACTCATTTCACCCAATCTCCTTACGATTTAATATTAAAATTTCTGGTTTTATATAAAAAGGTGGTCTGTGACCCTACAAGTGTCCTTAAGAAAATTATTATTATATATATAAATGTAGTAGTAAGTGTTATGTTAATATATGTTTAAATTACATTTTTTTTTTCTATATTTTGTATGTATTTCGGAACTGATTTAATAAAAGTAGAATTGCCGCCACCACCCTTTAAATCCGTAAAGGTTGTTCATCCTTTTTGTGAACTTGGCATTAGATTAGAATGGGTATTATATGAAGATATTATTTTCTAACCATGTGCTTTTGAATATTTCTCTTTTTTGTTGATGGTTTGTCGTCGTTTTAGTTATATGTTTTTTTTTTTTTTTTTTTGATTATTTTACTTTTTATCATTTCCGTTCATTGAAAATTTGAAGTCAAATTCATTTGCGTGCTTTTATCTAATTAAGATGGCAAAATTGGTGGAGGGATTTTTATTTTTGTGTATAGGAAAAAAAGTTTTATTAATTTTGATGTCATCGTTTTGTTTGTTTTAATAAAAGAAAAACAAGAAAAAAAGTTGATATTGCCACAAATAAAATTATATATTTGAAAAAAACATAAACTTATTGAAATGAATTTAGTAGATATGGGTAGTAACGGTGTGAACAAATAGGATTCTGGATTATTAAGTTTTTTTCATTTATAGAAACTTTGCAAATATAATATAATTGACTCGTTCTGAACTTTCTATCATTTGTATAACCTCTTTTGTATAAATAAAGTTTAGTTCAATAAAGTTTGTCATTATTTCAACTTTAACTGCACGTCGATAATATTGTGTTAGGTTTGTTTTGTATTCATATATTTATATAGGTTTAATACTTATTTGACAGGTCGCTGTACCGCAAATTTGCAAAAAGTCATTGTTTATTTTATATAATTAAAAGTTTGACTAGATAATTCACTTAACAACTTTATCCACTAAGCTCTTCAATTGTCCAAAATAATATAATGTTTTCAAAATCAAAAAATTTGAATAATTCTAATTAGAAATTTTTTATTTCTATCATAATTTTATTAAAAGAATTTCAGAAATTTCTGTATAGCACAAATTTTATTAGTATTTATTCTTCGACTATTTATTTTACAATTTACTAAATAAAATAGTTATTTATATTATATGTTATTTATATATAATTTTATATTACATTACAACCTCCCACATATCCTAACAATATCATTCTATATAAAAAAAAATATCCTTTCTGCATTTATCATAGTGTATCCTTGACCTGTTGAAAAAACAGCAAAAAATTCATAATTAAAATTATTTATAAATAAAAAAACATGGAAAAAATGCTTATTAAAAGTTTTCCGATTTACTAAAAGAAAAAAGCAAAAATAGAAAATTAATTAATAATTATAATTTTGGTATTTTTAATTTTATTATTATTTTTAATTTTCAATTAAAAGTTTCTATTTTTTTTTTGTATTTATATAAATATAACTGGTTAAGTATTAAATTAAATTTTAATTCAATTTTATGCTAAAAGGGATACATAAATAGAAAATAAGACAGCTCGTCAGGAAAAATACATAAAAAAATATAAAATTTCAGTGATATACATGAATCTATATTACTTTAAGGACCTTTATTCAAGTTTTTTTTTTGTATTTAAAGTGATTAATTGAATTAACTGTGAATATAGGAATTGTTGATATAAAAGAGAATTTTCCGCAATTTTTAATTTTTTTTTAAATACCATCATAATTTTTTTACTAAAAATACCAAAAATTTAATGATAAATTCCATCATATGACATAATAAATTAAATTTTTTACGTTTCCTTATTATATCTTAAATAATAATCTTAAAGTGCTAAAAAGGTTCAAACTTTTCCATAAACAGATAAAAGAAATGTGACCAAAATCCAAATCCATTTATATATAAATTTTGCGTAGGGTGTTAAAAACCTTTTTCAATTTGAGAAAATCATATAAGAACCAAGTCAAATAATAATAATCAAGTCAATGGTACTAAATATATGGCAAATAAATTATGTTAGTGGTAATTATTTATTTAAAATTGTCATTTTTAATTAAAGTTTAGTATTTTTCAAGACCAACGTTACTAATTATTAATTACTGTTAGGATTTACTAATTTTGTTATGACAACTTAATTCAAAATTGCCTCATATATGCTTAGGCGGATTTAAATTCCAAAACTGTCAAATAATTGATTTATTTAGTATGAATTATTTAATTTATTTTAATGAAAAAGTTCTTGCTTAGTGTTAATTTCTAATAATGTTTTGTACAACCATTTGCATTACACTGGGTGTTTCATTTAGAGGTACTTTTTCCTGTAGGGATTTGATGATAAATAACACGTGAGTTGTGTCAAACTGTCATGGTATTTTTGTTCAGTGTTGTTTTACATTTCATCATGGAAAGACACAGCGTCTACAAATTATTCAACTGTATTACGAAAATCAACGTTCTACGCGGAATGTATTTCATGTGCTTAGAACAACTTCACATAATTGTCCTACCGTACCTTGGCTATACAATCGAAAAATTTAAACCCCAATTTTTATTATTGGATAATATATGACCAAATAGACTACATCCAGCACGTAGTGAACAAAATATAGCTGCGGTAGTTGAGAGTGTACGAGATGACGGTGAAGAATCGATTAAGCGACGTTCTCAACAACTTGGGTTGTCGTATGCAACAATTTTAAGTAAGAATCTTGATTTCAAAGCATACAAAATTCAACTCGTACAAGAATTGAAGCCGACCGACCTTCCAAATCGTCACCGATTCAGGTTTGTTTGGATGGAATGGGAGCTCACAGTTTCAAGAGCTGCCATTACATCCAGACCAAGCAACGGTTTGGTGTGGTTGGTGTGGTTTATGGGCTGGTGGAATAATCGGCACAGATTTTGTAAAAAATGAGACTGGCCAGAACATAACTGTGAATGATGCTCGTTATCGCACCATGATTACAGACTATTTGCTGCCTAAAATTGAAACGTGTAATTTCAACGACATTTGGTTCCAACAAGACGGCGCTACTTGACACATCCCGTGACAGCATGGTTGTATTGCGAGGTGAACAGTTAATTTCTATCTTTGGACCGGTATATTGGCCGCCTTGATCTTGCGATATCACACCTATAAACTTTTCTTTGGCGTTACGTAGAGTCCAAAATCTATATAAATAAGCCGGCTGTGATTGAGGAATTGGAAACCAACATTGCGTCAATAGACAAATACCCCTCGAAATGCTCGAACGCGTCATCCAAAATTGGAACTGCAGAGTGAATTATGTTATGCCCAGTTATGGACAACATTTGAAAGAAATAATTTTTAAAAAATGAATCTAAAGATTCTGTTTATGATTATCTGATAAAATTAATAAGTACCCCTAAATGAATCACCCGTTATGGACAACATTTGAAAGAAATAATTTTTAAAAAATGAATCTGTTTCTGTTTATGATTATCTGATAAAATTAATAAGTACCCCTAAATGAATCACCCATTTATATTTATTCTGATTAATTATCAACCAAAAAATTCTTTGATTAAACATTAACTTTATTTGGATTTTTTTTTTTTTTTTTTTGATTTTGTATGACAGTATAATATAATTTATTTTTTAACTTGTAAAAGTAATTTATTATATAATGTATTGATGTTACTAGTAATATGTTTATATTATATTTCTTGATAATACATATATTTGATAATATGTACTTTCATCTATTTATCTGTGAACATAAATAATTATAATAATAATTAATACTTTTCAATTTTTATAAATTAATTAATGTTTAATTTTGAAAATTAATTTATATATTAATTTATTTTTACACCTCTATATAATTTGGCAAAAGATTTTAATATAAAGAAATCAAATTATTTATTATATTTAATATTTATAGTTTGTATTTAGATAATTTATATATATATAATATTTACTATAGTTACTAAGCAAATATATCAGAAATATACAAGAAATATTATTTCTAGCCAAATCTCATAATTAAATAAACAGAACATTTATATTAAATTAATCTTTATTAGTTTAAAAAAACAAAGTAGTAATATAAAATTGAGGATGCATATTTTTTTGAATAAGTATTTATATAGAAAGAAAGATTTTATTTAAAGTGTAATTCATGATTTCATAATAATTCTCGTTTCGTTTTTATGTTGTACTATATTATATAGTACGTATTTGAATAAAAATAGAAAGAAATTTAAATTTTTTTAGTTTTCATATAGGTATATATAATATATATTTTAAACATTTGTGAAATATTTTTCAAATTTAATATATTAATTTTAATTAAATTTCACTTTGAAATTTTATAGTAAATTATTGTGGAAAATATTTCAAATTTATATATATTATTTATAAAAGAATATTTTATCATATTTGTATATGGTTTTGACACATTAATTATAAATTGTTATTAATTTGTAAATGGTAATTAATATATATACTTATTGAAAATTATTTAAATATAATATGTAAAGTAAAAGTAATGTAACAGCATGTGAATTAATTTACATTAAACATTGAAATTTAAATGAAGCAAATATGTTCTATTTTTGATTTAATCCTTTCGAAGGAGGGTTGGGGAATATATGTACTGATGATGTAAATTACTATTACATATTTTTTTCCTTGTTCACACCACAGAGCCTCAAGTACAAAGTTATCTGTGCTTGAAATACATAGAGCCTCAAGTACAAAGTTATCTGTACTTAATATTTTTTATTGCAATTTGGACCTATCAATTTTAATATGTATTCCGCACCATAAAATTCATTATTGTTATGTAAGCATTTTTCCCAATCTTAAAATTACATATTACTGTAATTTTGTAATTTGTACTCATTTAAAGCTGAGTAAACGTAGTACCTACTGCACCAAAGCTAGGACACTGCCACTAAGCCACACCACCGATCATACTATTAATTTATATAAGTGAAGGGATTAAGCAAATTGTGTCTTAAATGGCTCATTATTCAATATTGTACGGTGTTATCATTGAATTTAAAATATCGTTGGCCAGCGAGCTATTCCTAAAAATGTTCACTAAGTAAGCAATCTTTGCTACAAATCGAAACGAAAGTAATTCTAGTTTTAAAACTTTAAGAAACTTGTAGCAATAGTTATAAACAGGACGATATAATTAAATAAATCAAGATAATCAAATTTTTACACGTATTTATTGTTTATTTTAAAATTCTTCCAATAATTTAACATAAATAAAATAAAATGGAAAACAAGAATTGTAATCAAAATATAAATTATTTATTTTATATTTAAAACTTTTACTTTCGATAAGTAATCTATCACTATTTATAATATGAGATATTATAGGGTTTTGTCAGACTTCACACTATCAAGAAAACAGAAATAACAAATATGTACTCAAAATGAAATAAGTAATATTAATAATTCATTTAGCAGGTTATTTCTTTGATTATATTAGCGCCAATAATTATCATGTTTAAATAATTCATATAAATAAAAAACAATTTACATAATTTTTTTTTATTTTGTAAACAAATATAATTCTTTTTTTCATATTTCTCTGCTGTTTGAATATTGGATTTTGTGGTATATGCCGCCAACAGCTGGCAATAGTGACGGACAGTGACGTTTATAGTATATTGCCTCGAGTTACAAATTTAATTTAATTAGAAAAACATATTTTTTAGTTTGCTTAAAGCTACAAATAAAAATAAAAATCTTAATATCCTTGTGCTTTTTCCATAAATTAAATATACGAATATTTATTTAATTTTGAAATTGTTTACTATTAAAATTGCCTATAGTATTTTTAATATAACTTGATTTGTAATTTCATTTATTTATTGTACTAAAAACTAACTATAGTTTTCAGAAGCATTTTTAGAGAAACACTAATGTTAATACTTCGCCATTTGTCTATATTTGATATAAAATTTTTATTTAATGGAGTAAACGTTAACTGAAAAAGTTGAAAGTTTGAATAATCACTTTGCCTTAAAAATAATCCTTTAGGTTGAATGAGAGTTAAATAAAATAGCTTTAACTATAAGAAATATTTATGTAAGATAAACTGGTATGGAAGTGCCTCCTAGTTCTCAAAGAACTATGTAGCCAACAAAATTATATTGTTACACTAATTTAGATGCTGGGATATACTGGTACTGAAGCTAACATATACTGGTATTGAAGGTAACGAAACTTACCTTTATCCAGCCAGTACTATTCTGTGGTATTTCTATTAACACAGCTAAAACAGCTGTAAATAAATACTTTAGAGAGGGAAAACTTTGGGAAACAACCGCTGTTCAGGTTTGTACCCACTCTATGTAAAAAGCGAACACTTGTAGTTCTTGTAATATTAGACAAATGCGTATCTTAACTGGTTTCTAACAGGTAACTCCCGACGTTTCAATAAGCCAGATAGTTCCCATGCACATTCTGTAGAAGCCAGATAGTTCCCATACACATTCTGTAGAATTTGTGGTGAACGCAGTGAAAGGGCCGGGCACATCAGAGGAAATTGTATCACTTCTCTTAGGGTAATCAGGTTTATCAATAACCTAATTTTCTAAAGTGAGATCAAAGTTCTTTACGGTGCCATAATAGGTCAATTTTTAAAGCAATGGTTTCTGGGGTTAATATGCCCATCACTGGTATTATATTTATCTATTGTGCTTTTTATAATTAAAATGTAATGGTGTAAGACTACGCCGCTATTAGATTCTACTCCTTATAACGTTTCTAAGTATAATTCCGTGGAACTGTGTCAAAACCCGATTTCAACATTATTACAAATTTTCAGCAGAGCCATCGTTACTTGTCATGATATTGTTTGTGGATTGTCAATTATTCAGATTAGAATGTTTTTTATTTTCCAGGTAGTTTTTGTTTTGTAGCTAATTTGTAAAACAAAATTTGTGGTAGGGATTCAGTTGTAATGTGTTGGCGAAGTCGAGAAAAAGAAATAGCATTTTTAGAATTCACCTATTTTTCTCTGATTTCTAGCAAATTAAATATTTAATGTATTTGGTAATTTTGAAGATTAAATGTTTAGCAATCGGAATCAGAAGTTATCTCAAAATGTTAAAAATGTCGATATCTTGTTTTGGCGAAGTTATACAGAATTAAACTGTCATAAAATAGTTGTCCGATTGGAAGACTCATATAGTCTTACGCTTAGGTAACTACAATTCGCATTATTGCGTTTCTGGAGTTAAATATGTTTACAATATTTTTGTCATAATTTGATATAAATCTTAATATGAGCACAATAAAAACTTTAAATAGTCAAAAAAAACTAAGTAAATATGGAACTACTGCACGGGCAAAGTAGACCGGTTTCATGACCTTTATTTTATTTTTAAATCAATATTTAATCTTATATTGAATTGACTGATTTTGATTACTTTTATTGCATATATAAATATTTTATTCTATAAAATAAATTATAAAATTTTTCTATGCATAGAATCTAACACTTTTATTTTCTTCATTTTAATAAATAATTTTGTTCATATAATCAACAACTGGCTAAGGAAGATCAAGTTTACATTTCTACTATCTTTTTATGTGCAACTAGTGAATCGCGAAATTATTATCTGAACTTAATTATGCTGGAAAAATTTGCCAGTTGTTTTAGTTTATGTTCAAAAATGTATTGTTTTTTCCATAGTTTGATTTCTATCAGTAATTTTTAAATTTATTACAATTTATATTAAAATATATAAAGAAATATTATTTCTTTGAATAATTTTATTTATGTAAGCCTACCTATATGTTTTTTTAATTATATAAAAAAAAATAATTTTGTATATTTTCAACCTCAAAGGAAAATATTGATATAGTTTTATTGATTTTCTTTTGAATACCAAATTATATTATAATTAATAGTTATACATATTTATTTACAAATCTATATATATCCCAGAACATAAAAACATATGATCGTGCAATGGATAATAAGTCTTATGCATATTTTTAAACTATTCAGAATTGATACTTTATGAGTTTGTTTTTTGTATAATAATTCTCAGAAATCTATAATTGGAAAATATTAATAATCACATAATTTTAGTTTGTTGATTTTTAATATCGTAATAATTATAATTTTGTACTGATATAATATATAGATATTATTAATTTTTATTATTTTTTCTGTAAAATTTTCAGTACTACAATTCTGTATTTGAAATTTTTGATTCTCTGGGCCATTGTGATAACAGCAGATTTTATGTTTATGTTTCGTTTTGAATTTTTATGGCCATTTTGGCTACTCTTAAGATCAGTACATGACTCATTTAAATATAAAGGACTGGTAAGAGTTTTTTTATAATTTTGGTTTGTTAAAAAATAATAATAAATGTTTTTATAATTTTAGGCATTTTCAGTTTTATTTGTATGCATAGCCATTACATCAGATTTAGTATGCTTATTTTTTATACCAGTTCACTGGTTATTATTTGCGGCCAGTACGTATGTTTGGGTACAATATGTATGGCATACAGGTAAATTGTATTTAATTTTTAATTATATTTTTCTAATTTAATAATTATATTTCATATATTTTTATTTATATAAAATAGACAAAGGTATTTGTTTGCCAACAATAATTTTATGGATGCTATTTGTATATTTAGAAGCTGGAATACGATGGAAAGATAGTAGACATATGCCACATTTAGACTTATGTCGACCGTTTGCAGCACATTGGTAAATAATTATAATTATATATAAATTAATTAATAACAACAAATATTTTTGATAAAAAATTTTAAATTGTGAATTATTACCATAAAATTGAAAAAACTAATTTTTTATATCAAATTATTTATATTAATATTCTTTTTTTGCAGTATTGGTTATCCAGTAGTGACATTAGGTTTTGGATTTAAAAGTTATGTTGGTTATAGAATGCGTCAAAGAAAGCAACGAGAAGTTGCTAAAGAAAATGAATTTTATATGCAATTATTACAACAAGCATTACCACAAGATGAGACAACATCAACAAATAATTTAATAGCTGCAAGTTGTAACAATACCGATGATATTCAACAACATCATAATATTAATGGTGGTATTAGTAATGGACAATTATTAAATGGATCAATAGCAGTATCACAACATCTACAAAATAATAATATTGAACATAATAATCATAGTAATAGTAATAATAGCCATCAAAATAGTAATAATATATCAACTACAGGAGATATACAATTAAATGGTGGACATAATCATCATACACAAACATCCAGCCAAAATGCAATACATAATAATAACACTTCATCATCATCAACAACAAATCACCATCATCATAATAATAATTTAAATAATTTAAACAATATTTCTAGTTCTAATAGAAACGCTCAAACAAATAGCAAATTAAATAATCTAAGTAATAATAATTTACCAACAACATCATCAACAATTACTACAATATCATCAGCAGCAACAACAATAATAACAACAGTACAAGCACAAGCTAATGGTCATATTGGTAATAATAATTTAAATAATGGTGGATTTACTGTTAGTAATACAAATAGTAAAAATAATCGCCGAAGTATGGATAAGGATAAAAATACAAAATATGAAACAAAAAATTCATTGACAACATCTTCATCTACCAATAATAATAATTACCATGAAATTTCATCAGCAATAAATCATAAAGATTCTAAAGAGAATACAAATAATAATTGGGATTCAACTATTTCTACTAGTAATAATAATAATAATAGCAATAATAGTAATAATTGTATACCTTCAACAATAACATCATCATCAACGTCATCACCAGTATCTTCTTCCATTACCTTGAATTTGAGTAAAGAAAATAATAAAACTACAAATAATTTAAATATTTATAATGGTTTAAATCAAACTAATGGCAATTCCTATAATAATACTTCTGGTGAAAATAAAAAATCACAATCTAATGGTAATGTGATACAATATGAAGTTGAGGAAGTAATTGAACCACCAGAAAGAATTAAGGGTACGTTATGAGTTTATAAATTTAAATAAAAGATTTTATGTGTACCAAATACTAGGATATTGAAATTTGGGACAATTTTATGAAAATTTAAGTAGGGTCTATTAAATGTGAATATTGATTTTAAATCAATTTTCTTTCATCATTTTAATTACATATTGAAATTATTTTTCGGAGAATAACTCCGTTTAGAGAAATAAATATTTTCCTTACTGATATATAAAATTATACTTAATTAATAAATGTAATATTTCTTTATAGGTCGGCGAAATCGCTCCAAACGAGAAAATGCATTTTCGAAGGACAATCATCAAAATAATAATAATAATAATAACAATCATAATTCATCACATCATAATCATCATAATAGCCATCATCATTCAAAAGATTCACTTGGTAATTCAGATACATCTAGTGTTTCATCAACAACATCATCATCAGCAACAGCAACAATTTCAAATATAGCCTCGCAAATTGTAACGAAAATATGTGATACATGTTTTCGTTTAGAAACTGAAGTTAAAAAATATCGTACAGAAATCAGTCATATGAAACAAATTGAAAATGAATTAAGACAAAAATTAGATTCAAATATTACAACAAAATCCTGTTTGCAGGCCAAACAGAGGGAATGTGATGATTTGGATAAAAGATTACATGAATTAACAAATACTCGACAGATTGATACCATGAATTTACAAAACACAGAACGTCGTTTAGCTGAAGAAAGACGACAACGTCAGTCACTTGAGGCACAATTAAATAATGAAAAAAAAGCTAGAAAATTAGCTGAAGAGAAAGCAACACGGCCAGAGTGTAGCGAAGCTTGTAAACAAAGAAAACAACAAATTGATAATGAATTAAAACAACTTCGGCGTGAACTTAAATTATTAGAAGAAGCAAAACAAACTGCAGAACAACAAGGAAGAAAATATGAACAAGAAGTAAAATAATTTGGATATATAAGAATATGTCAAAATTATATATAATGATAATAATAATGTAATATATTTTTTTTAGTTGCGAATGTTTGAGGCTGAAATACGAAATCGAGAAGCACAACAAGGTACAGAAGTTTTAATGTCAGCATTGGCAGCAATGCAAGATAAAAATAGTACATTGGAGAAGAATTTATCGGCAGAGACGAGAGTCAAGCTGGACTTGTTCTCGGCTCTGGGTGAAGCAAAACGGCAATTGGAAATTAAAGACAGTAATAATTCTGTATTTCTATTTTAAAAATATATGTATTTAAAAAATATTGTTAAATTTTAGGTGTACTCCGTAACAAAGAAGAAGAAGTACTTGATTTAAAAGCAAAAATAGCTCAATTACTTGCTGTAATGCCTACAGACTCATTATGTTTACCATCATGTTCAACAACTGGTAGTTCAATGCTTCGTATTAATGATACACCACCATTACAAGGACCATCTAGTCCCATGTTAACATCATTAAATACAGCACATCAACAAATAATGGCTGCAAATCAAGTTTTTCGACTTACAGGATCTGAAATTTTTCAAAAAGGTAAAAGGAAAGTTTCAAAATAAAGTTCCATCCTTTCTTTCTTGTTTTAATAAATATTTAAAGAAAAAAATGTTTGTTTTCGTTGATGTTATGTTTTTTTATTACATACAGTTCTAATTTTTCTAAAAAAAAAATATAATACAAAATATGAAATAAAAAAATAAATTTGCAATGTGAAATGAGTAGTTTAATTGAGTTTGTACTCATAGATGGAAGAATTGATTGAAATAAAATCAGTAAGTACAAGTAAAAATATATTCTGTTGGAGTACTTAACAATTACAATTTATTTTATTAGAAAATGCAATTTTTCTGCAGTTGTTAAAGTCATTAAGTAATTATAGAAATTTTTTAACCAAAGAAAAGTATTCACTAAAAATTCTAAATATCAAAAATTTGGAATTAAATTACCTAACTTTTGAGATTAAATTGTTTTTAATTATTTTCAAATGCTTTGTACAATTCAAAATTAATTTACATTTTTCTAAATACAAATAGTTTTCTTATATCAACAATTCGAAATAATTTTAATCTAATAGAATTTTTTATCTAATAGAATATTTAAATATCAGAAAAATTAAATAATTAAAAAAAAAATGGTGTTAAATTTTATTTAATTATAATTTTAATTAATTATATTTTAATATGTATTCATTTTTGTGTTTAGTTTTCAAGAAGAAAATATTTTTTTATTTAATTCAAGTTGAATTCAAGAAATATTAAAAAAAATATGAAGAAACTTTTTACAAAAATACAAATGAAAAATAATCAAAAATTATAAGGTTATAAAATCTCGTATTGAATTTATTTAATTTTTTTTATTAATTTATTTTTTCTAGACTGTGAGAATACTAATTCTGGTGGCAATAGTGGATCAGTTGTTAGTGGTAATGTTAATAATCAAGGAATAACAACTGGAAATGGAAATTCAATCAATAATAATAATAACAATAATAATAATGGACAAAATTTATCTGGCGGCAACAATGGTGGTTCTTCAAATTTAGATCCAAATGCAACAGCATATACACCAAAAAATTCATCAATGGTTGGTGGGGGTTCTGAAGCCTGACGACTTTTTCATAATTGAGTTTACAAATTTAAAAATTTTTGAAATAAATACAGAAAATACTTTTTTAAAATTAAAATGAAAAATTATACAACAACAATAGAAACATCATTTAAGTTTTCAAATTTCTAACTTAAAATAAAATTTGTAATTTAATAAAAACATTATAATAATTCTATTTATAACTATATTTTAATTCCATAAAAGAAAATGTTGTAATTTTATTATTAAAATCAGTCTGAAAAGATATATTAATAAATCTTTCTTTTAAATTTAATATTAAAAAAATTTAGTTATACAATAAAATGACAAAATTTAGTTATACATAGTAACTTTTATAATTGAAATCTAAGAAAAAAAAATGTTCACTCGTTTTTTTTTCTTGTTTTTCAATCGAATTTTGTTGCCGCTGAAATAGCAACAAAAAATACATTTATTATTTAAGTATTTTTTTCTAAATTACTAAAAAAAAGAGCAACAAAAATTGTAAATATTTTCCCTTGTTTTTCTTAAGACATTAAAATTTTGGCTGGTCAAGTAAATAATTTTTAATTGAAAACTGAAAAAATTAAAATAAATTTGAAAAGATTATTGGAAAATTTAAAAACTGTGTTAACAACTGATATTTGTCTAATTAAGCTTATATATATAAAAAAAGACCTATAAAATATAAATTTGAAAATAAAAATAATTTTGAATTTTAAAAAATAGAAGAAAAACGACAAAAAAAGAAAATGAAAAAGAAATTTTTATCTAATTTATATTTTTTTTTAACGCAAGTGTGATTTTTTTTTGTATTTTTGATAATTTTATTTTATATTAATTTTTAAAACTCATTCAGATAATTTTTTTTATTTTATGTATTTATAATGATAATTAATTAACATAATCATTATTTTTTTTACTTTCTTAATTTTATAATCCAAAGGATTTATTATTATTCAAATGAATTTATTGAATTGTAAATTCTTTAATTAATATTTATTTATTTTTTATTTTATATTTAGTTTGAATACAAATTACGGAAATGTGAAAATTAAATGACTGACTACATTTTATTTTAATTTTTTTATTTATTTATTTTTTTTTTAAACTAAATTTAAAAACTTAAATTCTTTATATTTAGTTAGTTTTTATATTTTGATTTTATTTTCTTATCAATTTAATTAAGTAAAATTACTTTTTAATTTTCAGATTAAACTGCTTCGAAACTTAATTCTATTTAAACTTTAGTCGTAATTGCCATTTATTAATGGTAAGATTAATTTAATCTGGATAATCAGAAATTTAAAATTATTTGAGATAAATCAACAAATAACTAATACTACAGATTAGACACATTAATCTATGAATGCAGAACTCAATTCAAGTGCTATGCTACAGAAAATGCATGTAATTTTCAAATTATTTAATTTTCAATTCGGCCCCTTTCTAATGCACTACGATGAAGTTTATATTAATACAATACTTTCTATTAATTAACAATAATACAACATATAATTTGAAAAAAAAAAAACCAAGGGAATTTAATTTTTTCCAGTTTTTGAGGATTACATAAAATATTGTTTTGTTTGTCTACACATTTACGAAAACTTATTTTATAAAAATGTAGATACGCTTAACCCGTTCACATTGCACAGTATTGTATTCTGATCTCCCAGTTACTGGCAATTGGCGAATAATTAAAATTTTATTAATACGTTTTTCTCTATTATAATAAAGTGTTTCTAAATACATATTCATTTTAAGTTTAACAAGAATCAAATTAACTTTCGTTGAAACTATAAGAAATTTGGATGGTAAAATATCGTGGGTGTTTGGATCGGTGAAGCTACGATTCGAGGTTTTTTCTTGTATGGAAATATTCTGAGGTTTAAAAATTAAGAAAATTTTTTTGCTTGAGCTTAATGAAAAAAAAAATGGAAAAATTACTGAATCAGGTCCAGGATGGTTCTTTCGCATTTTTCTAAAGTTTCGTTGGGGACCTTTTCACTGGCATTTCGTTTCATGATTTTCTCATTGAAAGTAGGGAAATACTGAAAATTTCCGAAACCGCTTGTTGCTTTTTTATCAAATAAGTTAAAAATTCTTAATTTCTATTTAACATTTCTCAATTTGTCAAATTTCTAATGTGAAATGTGGTGAGTGTAAACCACATTTTATATGTGGTAAACCACAAAGTTTTTCAAGTGATGTGAACTTGTGCACTACAAAAGTAATTCGAAAATTAATTTCCCTCTAAGCTAAAACGAATTCGCTTTGAACCGAATTATTAATATTTTTATTTACATATTATGGTATTAATATTTTTATTTACATAACTTTTAATCATGTCTTAACAATTTTATTAAATTTTGGAATGCATTACATTATATTTAGAGAAAAGACAATTAATTTTATGACGCCGCGATTACCATCTATTTTCATAGATTAAGCTCTGCAATTACCAGAAAAGATAAATATTGTAATGTATATAGCGGAGTGTAAATGTAGCAATTTTCAACTAAAGACCGAGCAAATACATAGATGAGTAAAAACTAGTATATTTTTTGATTGATTAAACTTGTCAAAACATATGGAGATAACACGTAAAAGTAACTTTTTCAAATTAGCTTGTTTGAAACATAATAAATTTTTATAAACAAAATTAATTTTGACATTTCGGTCTATTTTCTTATTATTAGAGTGCACGTGGTATTATATTATCATAATTATTGTATTTTCACTGTACATTTATATTAATTTATCTTGAATTTAAGGTAATTATTACAATAATATAATTTAATTAAATAAACATTAATATAAAAATAATTATTGTACAGCAAAAATGCCTATTGATTCAAATAAGAAAAAACGTAAAACATTGAACGTAGATAAAGGAAGTACGTCAAAAATTATTACACCAAATAGAAATGAGGATGCACCAGAATCCGAAAAAGATGTAGAAGGTAATAAAAACAATGATATGCCTAAGGAGCAGAATAATTTAGATATTGCCAATGTTGAACATAAAGATGATGTTGATTTAAAAATGCCTATTGACGCAAATAAGAAAAAACGTAAAAGATTGAACGTAGATAAAGGAAGTAAATCGAAAATTATTAAACCAAATAGAAATGAAGATGCACCAGAATCCGAAAAAGATGTAGAAGCTGATAAGAACAATGATCTTACAGAACAAGATAATTTAGATATTGCCGATGTTGAACATAAAGATGATGTTGATGTATCAAATATAGAAGAATATAAAAAGGATAATACAAAATTTTCAAAGGATTTTAAAATGTCCCATTTCCGAACTAAACTGAGAGGAAATAATTTTATTACAGGTAAGTCAGTATAGAAAAAAAATCTATGATTAAATCGGGTTAGAATTATGACTTTGAATAGTTCAAAAAGAATGGATGGACAAATAAATTCGTAAACATTTTCTTATCGTATAAAAAAAGTAATCCCTAAACAAACGAAATGCAATAGGAAAAGGACGATAAATATAATTTATTTATTTATTTATTTGATATTTGATTTATTTATTTAATATTTCTACCGTAATTTATAAAATACTTTTTCTATTGAAATTAAATTGTATAAGATATTAATTCTGCGCAATATTTTAAAACTCTTTAAATAACAATCTTTAGTGGGGCGGTGGTTCTTAGTCTTCAATCTTTAACCAAGTTTTCATCAATGTAATCTAACTATGTATTGTTTTCTTATATATTACAATAGATATGTAAGAATATCTATGGTAATATAAGAGAATTATTTTAATTTTTCAAGTCCATTTTGGATGCCGCGATTAGTAAAAAAATTTTTTTTTATTTTTTATATTTTCATAAACATAACTTTGTTCATTGATTTGTTGGCAGATATTAGATAAAGTTGCTTTCTTTTTTTACATTAGATTGTAAACATTTATAAATTACAAGTCAATATATAATACATCAAAATTCAACGATATACAAATCGAAATTAGTAATTAATTTTGGTCAATACTTTGCATAAGAGAAAATGTGTATTCCCACTTAAAATTATTTGATTTGAAAAAACTTTGAAAATATTAAAAATTTATTCAGTAAAGTTTATTGTTTCACTTCGTATGCAATATTTTCTGTTCAATAGTTTTCGGACAGAAAAATACACTGAATTAATATCTGAGATAATAAAAGTATTATCTCTGTTAATATATAGATTATGTAAAAGTATTTGTATAACTTTAGACAAGGTGAATTTATTGTCTGCAATTTTAAAATTTTGTGAATATAAATTAAAATTTTTTTTTAATTTGCTGTAGATTGCGATAGATAACTAAAACAGGTCGCATAAAATTAACCATTAGTTTTTGAAAAATCTTACTACTAAAATAAAATGTTTGTTTACCTTATGTCTTACGAAAATTAATTATTCCAGTATATAGATAAACTTAATTCGAAGGTAGTTTTCCTTTTAGAACTCCTGAAAACGTTATTATTGTTAAGTAAATTCACAATCTCTGCATTTTTTAATGTGTACTGATTTCGATTCGTTCAGTTTCATCTTCCATTCTTGAATTATGTTATTTGCTCGTGGCAATTTGTTTGTAGCTGCGTTCACTGTAGTATCTACAGCCAGCAAAGCAGTATTTTTGAATTTAAAATTTTGTTCAAAATTTTAGTCTAATAGTTATATATATCAATCACCATATCGCTTAGAAATTAAGGAAAGTTTCTATATAGTATAATTTATAATATATAGAAAAGGCAATCATTTTTACATAATATATAATTATCCTACAAGAATTATTCAAAAAACGTAGTTTAATTTGTTAATACATAATTTTTAATGCGGCTGAAAGTTATAAATAATTTACAAAATTACTATTTGATCAATACAACTTTAAAAGATAATAAAAATTAATTTTGGTTAATTATTCCAATTTTTTATAAGATTTCACCCATCCAATTTTAACACCATTATGTTTATTTACATTTTCTAACCAAATTTTAACCGGTTCATAATATTGTAATAGCGCATCACCACTTAATCCATTTACATTATTAGTAACTTGGCTCAATACTTCACGCCATGGTTTAGTTGAACCTAATTTCATCATTTCAATTAAAGTTTCACCAGCTTCTTTACTTCCAAAGAAATCACAATTATGAAGATATTGTTCTGTATCAGTAGTGGAATATTGTCCGCTTTTTTCGCATAAAGAACGGTAAATTTGATAACCAGCAATTTCAGAAACAAATTTTCTAAAAAAAAGTTTTATAAATGATCAATGTAAATTTAAAATTTATTTAATAATTTTGTTTTAACACTAACGTGGTTTGATGATTATTTTCTAAATCTTCATAAAATTTATGTGGAAAATCAAATGATTTTTCATCTCGATCAATTGGTGGCATTATCCCAGCATATTCTTCCATTAATTTCCAATAATATGAATTGATTTTTTCAATTTCCCTTTCTCCTGATAGAAGATCATTAATTATTTTGGAATATATAAAATAAATTGGAACATTTAGCATTGTATGAAGACCCTAGTAAAATCAACTCAAAATCAACATATAATTTGTAAAATATAGTTTTTTACCATTTTAAAGAGCCGATTCGTACGTTGTTCTTCAGAATATTCATCGGTTTTTGATAATATGTCAATAGTACGGAGATGTTTTGGTGTTGATGCTGATAATATAATAGCTTCACCAACAGGTATTTCAAAATTAAATGATTGGAAATTCGAAAATGGTAAATTCGATTTTTGGTTCGCATAATGAAGGCGTCCAATCCAACCATGTGTTTGTAGAAATCTTTTAAAACTTATTTGTGGACAATATTTTAAATATATTTCTGGAGTTTTATCGAATATTTCAGCTTTACAAGTAAATGTAGCTTGTTCTTGTGTAAATCCTTTAATACGATTCGCCCAAAATGTACTGGCATAATGTAAATTAAAATTAAAATTAAACTGAAAAAATTAAGTAAATCAAACTTAAAATATTTTACTTGGGTAATTCCGATAATCCTAAAGATTTATAAAATTCATCAGAAATTTCTACCAATTTGCTGGCATTGAATTCTTTTGCATTAAGTTTTTGATCTAGTACAGGTAATTTAGCTTCAGGGTATGGTAAATCTAAAATTCCATTTTCATTCCAAACTTGAACTAATACTTGTTCAAACAAATGATATGGAATTGGGCCATTGATTGGTACAACATCATTCCCATATTTTTTATTTAAAATAAATCGAATATATGCATGATATTCCTTATAAAATGGTAAAATTTCTTGCATCACTTTTGACATTTCACCCAAAAAATTTGATTCACCATAAAAACGGTACCATAATGTTAACGGCATTACATAAGTCTCACGAGCTGCTTTACGAAACAATTCAATAAAATTAGCTACATATGTACCACAAAATTCTTCATTTTGTTTACGCCACGCTTTCCAGTAATATTTTAATTCCTCTTCATTTTCGGTAACACCAATTACAAATTGAATATGTGGTAGATATGCTAAAGCACAATTATCTTCAAATTTATATTCACAAATATCACGATCAGTGCCCATTTTTTTAGATGAAATTGTCGAAATTAATAATGTATTAAAATAATCATTATCTAAAACATATAAATAACTAGCCATTCGTATATTTCTTATAGCTAATCGTAGTGTTATATTTTGGTAATTCTCATATTCAAATTCTTGTACTTGTTTTGACATATTTGTTAATATTTTAGCAGCATCTTGAATAATATTTAATTTCAATAAAGTTTGAAAATAATTATCATTATCATTTTCATATGCTATCTCTGATAAATTTTTATAAAGTGCATAAAATTCGTCGCTTAGTTTTTCAATGTATTTTTGAGCATCTTCTTCCGAAGGCGTTTGGCTAATTGCCTAAAAATTAAAATCAAGTATAAAAAAATATATAATTTAATTTAGGTTTACCATTGAAAATGTAAAAATGAATAAAAATAATCTTAATTTCATTGCGTAAAGTTTAATTAACGAATTGATACTGAGCCGAAATAAATTAAAATCTAAGAAGAGCAAATTTGTTCTTAAAATTATTATTTGATGCTTATCATTTTTCAAAATTAAAATTTAACATTTTGAACTTTTTATTTAATATTTGTTCTCATTACGCAAAATTATGATTATTGTGTATTTTTAAGATCAGTAACGTACTTCTAAGAATATAGCATAACATTTAATTAAACTAAATTTTGTATAACATTTCTTAATCAATTTTTATGATATTTAATAAGAGAAGACTTCTTTCTCTTAGAATAGCATTAAAATTTTGTGAATTACGTATTTACGATTTTACCGGCATTTGCAGAATCATGCTATTATTTTACGTATACACTAAAAACATTGTACTAGAGTGGTCATTACACTAAAAATGGTCTATCTAGATATTAAAAGTGATATGAAAATGGTTTTAAATTGAAAAAAGTAACTGTTTGAAATAGTAAAAGTAAAACTTATGCAGGGTTCTTATAATTGTATAATTATTAACTCTTAACTATTTAATGTAGGGGGCAGTTTCCGAAATCTTATCATTGCATGTACTTGGAAACTAAATAATATTAACTGATAATATACATCCAAATAAATATATATTATAATTTAGATTTGCAAATTTTATTTAGTGCAGCGATTAAGGTTCAGTTCATATTCAGAGTATGGATAATTCAATAATGCTCATAGCATTTATTAATGCTCATAAATATATAGCACTTATGACATTTCTCAATCAATTTTTATTATATTAATAATAGTGCTTAATGTAGATTTGTACGTTCTTGTTTTGAATTATGGCGCCAACATTTTTTATGAACAATTTTGTTCTTGTAACAGTCGATTATAAGGTTATATTCCCAAAGGAAATTATATCATTCATTTTAATACTAAGCTTTTACATTCACATTCAAACTGTTAAGTTGCGCATAATAATTCAACTTTACTTAGCAAATGTAATAACCGATTGATTTCAAAATAAATGATATGTGAAAAAAACACCGAGCAGCAACAAAAAAAAATATACTCATTTTAATATTTAAGTCTGTTCTCGGTAAAATTGATTAGTGGTTAGGAGAAAATTCAAAAATATCTTCATACAACTCACATAAGAAATAAAAAACTATCAATTTTATTTATATGTTATCCTTTATATGCCAATTGCAATATTTTTGTCTGTTGATCACAAATATTTTAATTGCCAAAATTTTTACATTTTTTTTTTTTTTTTTCTTTATAATAAATCACCATCCGACAGGAATATTATCGTTTTCGATATGACTATTTAACCAATCAGTAATGGGTTGGTAGTACTCCAAAATTGCTTTTCCACTTAAACCAGATTCGTCGCCAGTAACAACACTTAATGATTTACGCCAAGATTTAGTCGATCCAATCTTCATAAATTCCTTTAATATATCTCCAGCTTTTTTACTTTTATAGAAATCACAATTGTGAAGAGATGGTTGATCAATTTCACTCTTTTTGCAAAGTGAACTATACATTTGATATCCAGCAATTTCTGAAACAAATTTCCTAGAAAAAAATGCATTTTTGAGTAGGAATTTTTACAAATTAAAATTTTGAATTACGTTGTTTGGTGATTGTTTTCTAAATCTTCATAGAATTTATATGGAAAGTCAAATGATTCTTTCGTTCTTTCCAAAGGTGGAACAACGCCAGCGTATTCCTTCATTAACTTCCAATAGTATTCGTTGACGTTTTCAATTGTAACTTCACCAGACAGAAGATCATTCATAACTTTGGAATGCACAAAATAGATGGGAACGGTCAACATGGTGTGGATACTCTAATTGCAATAAATAGTATTAGTATTGATATTAATTGTAAATTAGTATAAATTAAAGATTCACCATTTTAAATAAACGATTCATAGGGAGTTGCTGATCCTCATATTCCTTTTCTGTAAGAAGTCCCACTGCTGATAAATGTTTTGGTGATGAGGCTGACAAAATAACAGCCTCTCCAGTTGGAACCTCAAAATTATATGATTGGAAATTTCCATATGGCAATGTTTTTTTTTGTTGGACGAAATAAACTGGAATTGCCCAACCATGAGTTTGTAAATATTTTCTAAAATTCACTTGTGGACAGACTTTCAGATAATAGTACCTAGATTGAGCATATATTTCCGCTTTACAATCATTGCCTCCAGATTTTTCTTCGTCTATATTTTTGACATGGTCTTCTTCTTCGTCGCCATCATCTTCAAAGAAAGCCTTGTCTTCATCTACAATACCCATTGATTCATAGAATTCATCAGCAACGTGTAATAATGTTTTATTTGAATTTTCTATCATTTCCTTTATTCTTGAATCAAGATCTGGTAACTTAAAATTGGGATGTGGTGGTTCAACTACATTTTTAATCCAATTTTGTACTAAAACTTTGTCAAATAGATGATGAGGAATTGGACCATTCTTGGGCACAATTTTATCACCATACTTTTTATTCAAATCAAATCGAATATAGGAATGAATTTTTTTATAAAATGGTTCAATTTCCTTCATTACTTTCTCCATTTCTTCCAAAAAGTTGGAATCCATATAAACTCTGTACCATAAATCTAATGGTTTTGAACCTGTTAATTCTGCTGCTTTTTTAAATAAATTTATAAATGTTTCCAAATTATCAGACCCAAATTTATTATTGTGATCTCTCCATTCTTCCCAATAAAATTTCAATTCTTTCTCGTCATCAGTTTTGCTTATTATTTTATGAATATCTGGCATATATGCCAGTTCACACTCTTCTGGATTTTTATAAGTGCATATATCCGCATCTGTTCCTAATTCCTTCAAATAGGTTGTAGAAATGAGTAATTTTTTGAAATATTCATCACCAAGCACGTACAAATAGGGAGACATCCTTATGTTTCTCATTCCGAATTTAACTTTTTCATCCTTGAAAGTCTCATAAGGATAATCTTGAGCTTTTTGAGCCATTGCTGTTAAATTTTTTGCAGCAATTTCCAAGAGATTTAGTTTCTGCAGTACTTCAACAAAATTACCAGTATCATTGTCTTCAAAAGTCGATCTTGATAATGTATCAAAAAAATCAAAGAATTCTTCACTAGACTCTAATATAAACTTTCGAGCATCTTCTTCGTTATGTGTTGTTGCTGGGGCAGAAAACTTTTTTTAAAAATAAAAGAAAATGATAAAATATTTAAATTATTTCTCTATATTACCGTTGCTGTTGCACACAGCAGTAAAATAAATAGAATCATCTTCGGTAGAAGAATTTAATTTAAAAATTATTTCAACCGACTGGTTTGAAAAACAATTTTAAACTAAATTCTGAAGATCGTGACAATCCAAAAGAAAACTATTTTGAAATTTTTTTTAATATTATTTTTTTTTATTAAAAATTAAAACTGATTAATAATTTCAGGTTCAAGATCATATTATTAATTTAATTTGTTAAACCAAATAAGATTATATAATAATAATATTATAAAATAAATAGTTAATTATCAACTTTCATTCTATTAGAACCTCAAAATAAAAACAAAACAAATTTACGATTTTGTTAAAAGAACATTCAGTATTATCTAATACAAATGGTTGTGTGTTTTCAAAATCTTACTGATTTCATTTATCCATATACATATTTACAATTAAAAATAGTAGTTAGATTTTGGTAGTTAGATTATGAAATAATGCTCTCTTCATAAAATGTTAACATTAATTAAATAATTGTGAAATTTTAACATCGTCACAACATTTTAATTTATTGCAACAAATAGGAAAAATATGGTTAGAAAATTAAACTGACACTGTTTCAAAATAAAAAAATAATTTAGAAATTAATTCAAACTGTGCTAAACTTATAGTAATAAAATGAATTTTTTTTGCAATCGTATTCAGGTTCTTATTTAAAAATATTTTTAATTATATATCAAAAGCTTGATTTTGCAAATCAACTTGTAATTTTTTCCTACTTAATTGGTTAATCCTTTCATTGATTTCATTGCAAATTAAAATTTAGTATAATTTAACAAATTTTATTCTAATTTCTAAATATATCTAATAATTTTATAAAAAGGAAAAAAAATATTTTTCAATATTTTCTTTTTGTGATTGATTATAAATCATTTTATCTTTTTTTTATTATTATTATTTTTACGTTCTTAAAATATTAATGTTTACTATCATTAATTTTAGTATATTTAATTATGTATTTAAAAAAAAATTAAATAAATTAAATTTAATTTAACTTCTATTGAATCATAGATTGTGATATGCTTCAGTATAAAAATTTGAACACTCTTTATGAATTTAATATTATTTTCATGAAATGAATTTGTATTTTTTTTTTGTTAAAGACCAGCATAAAATAGTTTGTTATTCGTTGCTATTCCACTAAATATTCTGTTTCAAGTTTTACGTTTTCTATAACTGATAAAATTGATAAGATTTCACAACTGATAAAATTTTGGATCTTTATATTAAATATATTATTGAAAATTTGCAAGTAATAATGATTGTTAGATGACATATACCAATTTATATTTGCGATAAAAAATGTGTCTTGTTTATTTTCAATATTTTGAATCTGTAAATTAAATTTATGAATAGTTTCAAATACTTAGACCTAAACTTATTATTGCGTCTTTTTTATTTCTAGATATTGTATACATATATATATATATATAAAAAAATAACTTAAAAAGGAATTAATATTTTAAATAATATATTAATACTATTTACTGATCAGCTGGTTTTTTTTATCTGAATACTTGATGCTGATACAGCAATTAAATGAATAAATTTAATTTTGTAGTAAAATTTAACCCACAGTAGGAGACCAAATTTATCTTTTAAGAAATTGTGTTAATAATTTTAATTAATTATAGCAATTCTAAATATTATTAATAATTGATGTAATTTATTATTTTGATTTTAACGATTATTTTTTGATGATACTCGATTAATAAAATATATTAACGTATAAAATTGAAAATTTAAATAATGCAAATTAAATTTCTATTTTATTTTTAAGGTTATTAATTTTAGAATTAATTCTAATTTTATATATGCTTCCTGTTGGAATTAATATAGCTATAAAATTTAAATACTAATTATTAAGTGAAGTATTTTTTTGTATCGAAAATTTAAAAGTCTTCAATACATTTAACATTAAAATTAAAATAATATAAATTTTGTTTCGAAAACTTCATATTTTGAAACATTAATTGTGATAACACTTTTTGGACCGTTTATTTGTTTAGCTGAAAACTTTATCAATGGGTCATTAATAAATGTACACACAATCTGACCATTCATAAATGTAGACATATTTGGTGATAAATCATAAATGAATTATTAATATAAAATTAACGAATAGTGAATAGCAGATATGAGATATATATTTATCTATTTTATATAAGGACGTTATTTATTATTTTGTAATTTTAATCCCTATTATTTCAATATAGTATCAAGGTTGGTGAAATAAATATAAAAATATTGAGAAAGTCAATAGTTTTGTTTTGCTATTCATACAATTTTTATATATTTTAAAGATTATTCTTTATTTTTAATGATACATATATTATTTTTATTTTTTTAAAATAACTTCCTTAATCACCAAAAAAATTGAAGGTTACTGATTTTTTAACCTTTTTTAATCTAATTGTATGTTTTTCCCCATTTGTTAAAAAAATTTTTTTTGCAATTTTTTAATTTTTGCAATATAAATGAGATTATTATATGAGCTGTTGATTTTGAAAGTGGGGCAAGTATATTTGTAAAAAAAATTAAGATAATGACTACAATAGATAGAATATAATTTGATCTTGATACCTGGAAAAGATCTTTAGCCAAACCAGAAAAAAGACATTTTTAAAAAGTTATTAACAGACATTTTTAAAAAGTTATTAAAAATCTCTAATACAATTTCTATTGAAATTGTAACCTAAAACTTTAAATATCTCGGAATAACAAAACGTGGACTTGCCCCATTTTCAAAATAAACTATTTGGTGATAAGTGACATTTTACATTTGTCACTTATCTCATATTTGGTGATAAGTGACATTTTACATTTTCGAGTAAATCAAATTTAAATTTTTTTTTTTAAGTGATTTTTATTTCATTTATATAAAAAGTTTAGTTAAATATGAAAAAGATGTAGAAATGAAATATGTTTTTATCGAATTTTATATTATTTTATTAAATTCAAAGATAATAATCGCATCCACATAATTTAATGTCTGAAATTTTTTAGTATTATACTAAGTTGACATAAATGTTAAGGAATATTTCGATTTAGGGTAAATCACGCTTAAAGTTGTTAATTTGCGAAAAGTTCTGAATTCCTATTTTTAAAAATATGTATATATTTTTTAAAGCAGAAAACGTACATATTTAGTATATGAATTTAAAAACTACATCTTTGTAACAATATCTGATTTTACAAAAATGACACATAACACCTTTATTCAATAAGTTCTTCATTTATTTTTAAATTTTGAGGCAAATGATACTTAATTGGTTTTGAATGATGAAAATATAGAAAAATTTCCCACTTTCGCCTATTTGTTAATTCGCTCATTTACAAATTTAATATAACATCTCATAAAAAAAATTAATCACTATTTTTATAATTTCAGAAATACGTCATTTCCTTTACTTGGCAAATATTAAACCAAATATTGTTGGAAAATATATTGAAAAACGTGGTAAACCATTGGAATTAGCTGAAGCAATGGAACGTATTGATAAAACACAACTATCTCATGTATCATATGTTTGCCATGCTCTACAATTGGTCCTTATGGAAGTTCTAACAAATGAAAAATCACATACAATTAATGCAGTAAATGCTTCAAGATATTTCTTAAAAAGTCATGGACAGATTATTGAAAGATTATTAAAATCCCCAAATATATTAGATAGAAAAATTATTCTTAAATTATTGACAGCAATTGTATGTTTAGAACCACAATTGGGACGACAATTATTAACTAGTTTTGATGTTATATTAACTGTTCGTACTACTGAAAAATTATTATCACATTCAAAATTGGATTCAAATATTAGTAATGATAGCGAAACTGTTAGAAAATCATTTATACATTTTATATTATCTTATTTAGTTGATGGTAATATACAATTAATAAGAAATATTTTAGAAAAAACAACATTATTAAAGGCTTTAATTTCGGGATTAATATTTGATGATTATGTAACAGTATGTGTCGTATTAAATATCTTTAAAAAATATGTTATTGAAACTGTCGATATATCAAAAACAAAAAAACTTCATGTATTTGATATTGAATGTGTTAAAAATTTATTAAAATTATATGACTGGCGTGGACCAAATCAATTTAAATCATCTATGAAATTATTAAAACCACCAATAGTTGATAATACAAATTTAACTGATCCAATTGGAAAAGACACAGTACGTAAAACTGTACACGAATTGTTAGTTACATTGTTAACATCACGGAAATATGGAATAGCATTTGATTCAATGAGCAATTTTAAACAAAAACATAACCATATACAAGGGAAATTAATTGGTTATATGTATAAACCATATTCTGATGATTTAAAACTTGATTTAATAATAAAAATTTTAATTAATTGCCCAGAATTGTCAAGGCAGACAATTAAACATTTTGCAGTTTTTTTAAATCCATTTAGAGCGAATGATAAGAATTTTATAGAAATTGCTGGATTTTTGGAAAAAATTATAACATCATTAAATCCAAAAATTTTACGTAATTCGCTTGATACAATTACTTTAACTGATTATACATATTGGTTAAAAGATATTTGTTTATCAGCTGAAATATTAATTTATATAAAAGGTAAAAAAGCTTTAAAAAGTAGCGATTTTTCATTACGGTTAGCTACAAATCGTTTACTATTAGCTATGTATCGTCAATATTGTAATTATATGCAAACAATATTAGAACGTGAAAGGCATAAAGGTAATACAGATTTAAGACGTTTTAAATTTGATATTATGGATTATATTTTTGTTAATTTTCCAACAATTGAAAATATCTTATTATCATTATTTATATCAATTCAAAAAAAAGATGATCCAAATTATAATGTATTAGAACATCTTGAATTAACATTAGATTTAGTTTTATTAATTTGTAAACAGAATCGTAGTTTTGTTAATAAAACTGGTATGATTATAGATTATATAAAATTATTACGTCCATTATATATGTCTGAGATTAATAATACTGCAAATGTACAAATTGAATTAAAAGCAATTAAAACAATTTTATTATTATCGCCTTATGCATTACAACCCGATGGTGAATTATTTAGAAATATTTTAACAAGTTTTATAAATATTTATGTTAGTGGTAACAAAGAAAATGAAATTGAAGCTGGTAATTTATTACGTGGTATATTATTAAATACAAAATATTTTCAAAATGGTATATTAGAAATTGATATATGGTTAGAGTCATTAAAATTTATTGATATTAAAACAATACCAATAATTTGTGAAGTTTTCGTTCAATGTTTTCAATATGAACCAGAGAATACATCTTTTGATAACTCAAATGATAATAAAATTATTGAGCATTTTCCAAATGGTAGTAATAAAAATTTAAAAAAACTATTTCAAGATATTGAAAATGATATAACAATTGAAGGTTTTATAGAAACACCAATTATGAGTAAATTACTACCATTAATTTTAGATAAAATAAAAATTGGTGAAAAACTTCAAGAATATTTAGAAATTATTGGATTCCTTTTGTTTCATTATATACCAGAATGCGAAAATGTTTATAAATGTTATAATGAATATTTTAGTAATCATAAAGAATATATGCAAATGTGGTTAGTACAGAAAAAACCAGGAATAATGACAAAATCCATTAAAATTATACCATATTATGAGAAAATTTATTTAGCAATATTAGGTGGTGAACAAACATTTTTTGAAATCTTTAAAAAAAACGCTGATAAAGATGAAAATACATTTACACTTGTTATAAACAATAAAGAAGTGTACGTAAATAGAATTCTTAAAAACGAACGACTTTTAATGATATACTTAAATCAAATTTTATTTTGTGTTTCACAATTAACAGAAACAAATAAATTTAATGAGAATAATATGAAATCATGTTCACATTTTTTAATTAATATTTTACAAATTTTATATCAGTTGAAAAATGAAAATGATAAACTATTAGAATTAACAACGATTACAACAATTGATACAAATAATGAATTGCAATCGTTGTCATATTTAGAGATTGCATTAAAATATATTTTTTGCCAAAATGTTAATTTATTACAAAATTTCCAAATTTTTGGTAAAAATTTATCCAATCAGAATTTTTTAATTTTCCTTTATGAAATTACAAACTGTTGTAATAAATTTGATATATTAAATTTTAATGAAATTACTGTACATTATCGTTTGAAAATTGTTCGACAAATTGAAATGGCAATTGAAAAAACGGAAAAGTTAAATTTTAAACCAAAATATGGTAATGCTATTAAAATATTAGAATGTTTCCGGATGTCAAGTGAAAATTGTACAAATTTATTAGAAACTTTATCGAAATTATCATATAAAAACTTTTTACCAGATGTTGATAATCAAAATAAATCAATATATTTTGATTGTTTAATATTTATATTAAATAGACAAGCTGAATTGAAAAAAGCTTTTATAAATAAAGATATAATTGAAAAAATATCAAAAATTTATATTGATTTAATAAAAGAAGATACAATAAATACAAATTGGGAAATAAATTTAGATAAATTTGAAGAAAGTTTTACAAATTTTCTTAAAGTTTCACATCAATCAATTAAATTATTACCAAATGATTTATTTATGAATATTTTTGAAACTAGAAAAATTACAAAAAATACTGTTAAATTATGTACACTTATATTAGAACGTAACTCAAATATAAATGAAATATTTTTAAATAAAATTCATGATAACTTAACTAAAAAAGAACTTATGTATCCATTATTAAATGTTGCAATTAAGAAAAATTTAAAAATTGATTTAAAAATATTAACTAATATATATCAAGAGTATAAAAATGGTTTTATTAAAACTATTGAAAAACCACAAAAAGCTGGAGTAATTTATAAAGAAAATGTAAAAACATCAATTTATTTAATTAGTAATTGTATGCCATTAAGTGAATGTCTTGATTTTTGTAAGAAAAATTTAAAAATTGATAATATAGAAATATATCAATTACTTTTAATTTTTGAAATTTATAAAAAGGCAATTGAATCAATTGATGAAAATAATGAAGAACATTATAAGCAAATTTATGTAAATTTCTTAAATACATTTATACAATTGTATATAGTAGTTTTTCGACGTGAATATTATGATGAACAAAAAATAACAAATTTAAATTTTTTAATATATAATTGGATTAAAAATTATCACCGAAATTTAGACTATAATTATGATAAAATATTAAAATCACAAATATGGTTAAATTTTTGTAAGAATTGTTTAAAATATGGTATGCAATCAATTGAAATTGATGGTATTATTAGAGAAGGTTGTAATGATTTAAATAACTCACAATTTTTAAAAATATTAACATTACTATGTAGTCTATTTTATGAAAATTTGTCAAATCATTCAGATTGTAAGCAATTATTTGAAATGATTTTCTCTCATTCACGTTTCTTTGATATAATTTTACAACATCACGGAAAGAATGTGATACATGTTAAAACCGAAATTATGAATTTATTAATACATTTGGTACAGAAAAATATTGAAATATTAGACACAAAACACATACCAATATATTTGGGTGCATATCAAGCAAAATTATCAAATTGTGATCGTTATATATTGGCATTATTACAATTTTATGAAGAAAACTCAATTAATCTTTATGAATATCGTCCATTTCTTTGGGGTGAATCAGCAATTGCTCATTATTCACTAAAAGACGATGATGAAAAATTAAATATACAACAACAAGAACCATCAGTGTTACAAGTAATGTCATTAGTGGATCGACAAATTAGTGAAAATACAATAAAATATTTTCCAATATGGAGAAAATTAAATGCATTAAAACAATTACCTGAATTACAATTTGATGATCCAAATTCTGAACGGAATAAATTTGGAAATAATAAATTGGAAATTCAAATCGAACAAGGTGAAATGAATTTTGATGAATCATTTTTAAAACTTTGCCCGAAAAAGGAGGAAATATTAAATGAATGTTATGATCCAGCATTTATAATTCCTTTAATGATTATGTCATTTGCACCAGAAATTTATTCACAACCAGTACGACCACTACAAAATGGTTTATTAGGAATTGTATTTGCAGCTTTATCAAGTCAAGACAAAGATATGCGTTTAGCAGCCGGTTGTTGTCAGCTACGTTATCGTCAACATTTCGAAAATGGCAAGTTTTTGGATAAACCAATATGGTCCCAAGCTTATGATAACATACAAAATGGTTTAGAAAATTTACAAATTGATTGGAAAAATCATAAAAAGTCTGGTGTACCACGTGTACCATATATTTCTGGTTTATTTTTAGCAAAATCGTTTAACTTATTGATTGATCCAACAAATTCACTTTACAAAATATTAACAATGTATTTAAATTTAAAAGAAAATTTTAACTTTTTATGTATACCAGAATTTAATGTACTTTTTCATAGTCCAGAAATTGAACATAACCTTTTTCGACATTTTATTATTGAAATAATACGTGATGGTATTAAATGTAGCTCTGATTTATTACTATTAATCACGACAAATACGTTTAAAGCTTTAATGGGTTTTTATTCAAGTACAATGTCACATTTGGATACAAATTTATTAATTTTATCAGTAATTAGTATATGTGTTAAAATTCCAGCATCAAGTAAAATGATGATTGATCATGTTGGTATTATACCATGGTTAAATTCTATTATAGAACAAGTGGAATATTTTCATTTTGATACAATTGAAGTAATTATTTCAATAGTTAGTAATTTATGGTATTCTATTAAAGCTAGAGAAAAAGATTTTTATAATATTAAACATATTGAAAGTAACATATATCGTTTATTAGTAAAATTAAGTCCTAATATTTCGGGTAGAATATCATTAAATAATTTTACAAGATTTTTAAATATCTTACAAAAGACAGCTTATAAAAATCACAATGCTTTATCAGAAGAATATTTAGAAAGGATATTAAACTGTGCTCAAAGACATTTTGAAAAAAATATTTGGTATATTAAAAATATTAAACTAAATGGTGCTAGTGGCATTGAAAATCAAATTGAATTTTTCAAAAAACTTAAAGAAGAAGAATTAGATAATTTATCAATACAAGCATTACTAAGCTTAAGGCAATTTGTTATTGAATGGGTAAAATAAATACTTTTATAATGTTCTAAAAAGTGTAATTATATTTTAATTATATTCTGTAAGTTTATAATCTATAAATTTTTAATAAAATAACAAATTTTATAATAAATATCAAAATATACTTGTTTTAATATTTAAAACGGTCCATTCATCTATAAGAAAAATTGTTATAATTAATGGTACTGAACTATTTGGTTAATAACAAAAATCCATATTGATTAGAATATTTTGCAAACTTCTTTTCAATTTACCTTAAAAGCGAATTAAATATTTTTAGGAATTTGATTTCGTTTAAAGATCTAAATCTAAGTAAAGAAATACTTTTAAACCTTGGTGTAACTTTCCTGCCTAATTATTTCCAAATTTAACTTTCCTGCCTAATTATTTCCAAATTTAAGATTGCAGGACAAATTTATATTTCTAGCAGCATTTACACTAAACTTTAGTATGCAGAAAAAAAATGTAGCATCAGTAAAACTACTCGAGATATGGTAACAAACATAAAAGTTTTTCAGCAATCTTAAAATAAAAATTGGGCAAAAGCCGGAAATCTGTGAAAATAGCAGTTTTAGAAAGATACTCTGTTTACCACCATATGGTTTTGTTAATCAAGAACATTAATTATTAAATTATTATTCAAATAAAGCGTTTTAATTTGGTACTGTATATAAAATTATTCATCAAATTATTATTTATGTTTTTCAGCAATCAAAAAATACAAATTTAATTAAATAAAAACCCAAAAAAAAAAATGAACAAAAACGAATAAAGGCCCAAAAACTAAAAAAAAAAATATTATTTTGTACTCTGCTGAACCTAACATTACCAAAAAATACAAAGCATAAAATCAATGTAAATGCGTCTACATGTGACGAGATGTATTAAATTTTGTAAAATCCAAACAAATGTGGAATCAATCGATGTGGTATTGGAAAATAATTTAAAACGTATTTCTTGTAGGCTCCAAAATAATTTTTTTTTTAAAAACATAAAAAACGTTTACAAAATACATATCAAAAAATTATTTTACAAATAATCAGCTTTATTTGGGTATTAAAAAAACTTATTCATCTGATTATTCATAATTACTCATAACGTTTACCAGCAATATGAAAATAAACAGTGAAAAAAATTAGTCTATAATTAAAGAGCAAATGGTGGAAAAGAAATTTGGTAAATATGGTTCTATGGCGCAGATTGACGAGGAATTTAATTTCCAATTGATTTTTGTTATATTATAATCCTAAGTCTAGTCGCAACTGTTGGTTAAGCTACATTAATTAAGTTATATATTGATTGGTTGTAATTGATAATTGTTGCATATATTATGCAGCAGGTTCGATTTTAAGACGAGGCATCGACATTAAACTTTTTAAAATATACTATATTAGGACTGTTGGTTGGTATCAGAATCAGGAGCTAAATGCATCTAGCGAAAACTCATGTTGAATTATTAAAATAAAAATCATATATTTAAGATATTTATTTCATAAACAAAAATGTATATGTAATAAAAGTATATAATAATTTTAAACTCAAAACACCATTTCAAATTTATTTATTTTTTCCTTTGAAATACAAATTAAAAACTATAATAAATTTTAATAAAATATACTTTTTTAATGGCATAAAAAACCCAAAATTTTCTTAAAGCAATGCATGTTTTTAAAGTAGAGAAATAAATTTCAGAGAAACAAAATAAATCTGTAATAAAAAATCAATTACTTTTATATCCTTTTCAGAGAAATATTCTGAAAAAAATTACAATAAAATTTACAAAATTTCAGCATATTGTCAGAGGGATTAGTAAAACAATCAAAATTCTTCAAAAAGGCAAGTGATTTAAATATTTAATAACAGGTAAAATTTTTGGTGATTGTAATTAGCAGAGACAACATTATTTAGTTAGGTAGTAAGGCGACATAATTATTTAGAAAGGTAATTGGGCGAAATGTAATAAAAAATATATTATAATAATTTTAGAAAATTTATAAATTTTATTACTTTTATTACCTGTTTTTTTTTTCTAGTTAAAATAATACCTATTCATTTCAAAGACAGTATTAAATATAAAAGAGGGGATAATTTTCAAATAGTATAAAATATCCTGGATTTCTTCAAATTGATGTTATTAGTTTTCAAAATTTAGTCTAGTAGAGTCATGGATATATATTCATAATATTCATATTAATAAAATTTTGAAAAATAATCATAAAATTTAAAAAAAGTGAAATTAAAACAATATTAAAATAAAAACAAATATTGATCAGCAGATTATACGACAAACCTCGTTCAGTTGCTGATTAATTTTTTACCATCACTGGGTGATGTTTGTCTTATAAATAACCAAATAATATGATTTGAAATTTTCAAATTAAAAATCAGCAATAAATTATACAAAAGTCCAAAAGTGAAGAAATAATTGATTGAAGTTATTAAACGATACAACATTCTTCAGTAGATGTTTTTAAAATCTTCATCACTGGGTATAGTGTGTCTCATAATTTCTGAAAAAAACTCCATTTTATTTTGTCAGATAAATTTTTAATTCATAAATTTTAAAATTACACAGCGACTGTCGGTGTAGTTGCTTGTTATATACACTCAGTGACTAGACCGAACACTCGTGCTATAATTTTAAAATTATCGACTCGTAATTAATATATTTATAAAGGTATCATTAAAGTGTAATTAAAAAGGTATCATTAAAGCCAAAATTAATTTCTTTGGTGGTTTAGCATTAAGTGATTTTATTTCTCATAAAGCTAAACAACCATTGCAATTCGTTATGGTATATCAGCAAGTTTTTAATATTATCTATAAAATGGCCTATTTTGCAGGTTTTTTTAAATATATTACTGTCTGCAGTAAAAGGAACGATCGTTGTGATATGAAAAGTTTTATATTACATATCACAGTGATTTTCCTTTATACTTCGGATGAGAGCATATCATCCTAAAAATATATTTTTAATTGGAAAAATAAAAGTGTAGTTAAAAAATCCAAGGAAGTAAAGGGAACGGTTGCTGCGATTTGAGTAATTTACTTTATCATATCACAGTGGCTGTTCTATTTATATCTCAGGATTCCATCATAAGCATTTAAAAGGTATTAATTTAAATTTATTTCGTTATTAGGAATAACGCGGGAGATTAAATTCCGCTTTGTTGATCACAAAGTAGACACATTTTTTATTCCAATTTGACAAGTTTCTTATGATTTTGTTTTTAATGATCATTCAAATAAAATTTAATAATGTATGATTGTTATAATTTTCTTTATTTTCCCATTTATAATTAATTTTTAACCATTTTTCTTATGAATTTTTATATAATTCAATAATATTTTCATTTACTTTGTCACAATAATAATTCTTCGTAACTAAAATGAGATTATAAAGTTTTAATAAATACAAGACTAAAAAGAATTTTTTTATTTTAATTGTGATAAAATTATTTTTTTCTTCATTATTTTAATATATCTTTTTAATATTACATTTTTTTTACTTCTGGTTTAAGTATAATCAAAGCTATAGAAAGTCTAAATATTAAGTCTAATTTTAATGATTCATAATTAAATATTTTTCAAAATAAATGTTTGTTTGTTGTTGTAGTCTTAAAAACTGCAGTCAAAATTTACAAATTATTAGTTTCATTTCATATAGTTATATAATTTATTCTAAAACTTAATGAAAATATTTAAATAAATTTTAGAAAGTATATTATGTAAGTAAATTTCCAACACTTAAACAAAACTAGTTTAGCATAATTACTTTTTTCTTGTGATAATTTCCTTATTTTTTTTTATAACTATTAATTGCAAAAAAAAATTGATTCAACCAAATAATCCTAAATTCATTAATAAGTTAAATTTATAATATAATTATTTTTAGTAAGTTCTCGTTTATTTTCTGTGAATTATTCATTAAAATTAAAAAAGTACAAATATTTATCTTTAAAAAAATTATATTATTTTTTTGTTATTATAAATGCAAATAAATGGATGGAATTATATTAAGTCAAAATGATTTTGTTATTTAAATTGTATTTTTAAAACATAAAAAATATTGGTTAAAAAATGACTGCTAAGGAAATGTTTGAAATTTAAGAAATTGACGAGCTATTGAATTTTGAAAAAAAAATTTAAGTAATTATTATATTTCTTAAAATGATAATTATTTTCAATTAAGTCAAATTAATTAAAAAAAAATACTTCATATCCATTTTTCTTGCTTAATTGAAATATCTCCATTTAATTTAGTAAATTAATTTTGTTTATAATATTTAGAACTGCATGGTAAAACATCAGATTTCAAGTATAATTTTAAAAATATGTACTAAATATTATACTATTTTTTTTTTTATAATTAGTGATTATATAAATTATTAGTCTAAAATTAAATGATTAAATTTAACTAACAATTTCCATTTTTACTTTATATCTTTTAAGCATTTTTTTTATATTAAAAATTACATTAATTTAAAATTGATTTTGGAATATTCATTTTAATATATAACAATGCGTAATGTATAAATTTTATTTATTTATATTAAATATTTATTTTTTAAGTCTTGAAGTATTTACTTTTTTTTTTAGTATTTTTGTTAAATATTTATTAATTTTCTCCAAATATCTTTTAGTTGTTAAGAAATTTACATCTGGATGATTTTTGGTTTTTATGATATACATATATTTTGAAATAATTTTCTTTTACTGTTTTTGGGTATTTAAATTCCATTGGGCAAATTGTTCTTGCCATTGATTATTTGCATTTGCCTAAAAAATAAATATCAGAAATATTGTGAATATTTTGGAAAATTTTAAACAATATTTTATATATGTTGTTACCTTTTCATTCCAATCTGGATTATAGGACTGAGATTCATCAAAATCTGTAATAATTTTTTTTTTATATAAATTTGAGATTAGTATTATTTTATGCAAATAATTAAGTTTATTTTAAAATTAGCTATAATTTTTCTTTGAAAATTTCAATGAGTTAAGTATAGTTTTAAAAATATTTTTATTTTATGTTATATGAAATTCATATTAAAAAAATATTTATGTTGGAGTTGAAAAACATATTGAAGTGTCATTGGAAAATTATATTTTATATTTTACTATTTTGTATTACATGGTTTAGAATAAAAAGCGAGTAAAGTCTAGATCAATAGTTAGAATAAAAAAATTATATTCGAACACATTATTTTGAAATATGTGAAAGGAATTGTTTTTAGTCATCTCATAACTAATTCTTATACAATTTCAAACATTTGTACAAGATTGGTAAAAAGAATTAATAAATTTAACAATACTGGAATTAATAAAAAATTTTAAATATTGTAATCAAAATGTTAATGAATTTTTAACACTATTAATGAAAAACTATATAAATGTAAATGAAAAATATATAAATATATGTGCACTTTCAAAATAATAAAATACAATAAACAATTTTTACATATAGATAGCAAAATATATAAAGAAAAATAAATTAAAATTTTAATTTATCTAAATTTTAATAAAATAAAAAAAAAATAAAGTTAAATTATTACCTTCACCAGTTTACTAAATATTTTAAGATGTAAACTTGAAGAAGCAAATGAATTTCATCGATTTCATCCGTACGAAAAATCGATGAATCTTCATCTATTTTTAATTGATTATATATATTTTTGTATTAATTATCACGAGAATTTGATGTGCATAAAATTGTAATTAGTTAAAAAAAAAATTTTTTCATTTAGTTTGGAAAAAAGTGAAAAAAAAACTATAAAATAAATATATACTTCCAATTTCAAACCATAAGCATTTTTAAAAGATCTTGTAATTTATTTATTTTAAAAAAATGCTTTTAATTATTAATAAGACAAAGAATTTAATTTTTCAAAATTTTGTTTAACTACACACAGGAAAACAATAAGTTTAAAAAGAATTCAGTAAAAGTAAAAGAAATAAAATATAGTAAATTTCTTACCTAATGGTTTTCTAATATTAGCAGGATCTTCTTCGGTTCCTTCTGAAAACATTCAACATTCCACTAATATAAAAATTGTTTAAAACAGAAATGATAAATAAATTATAAAACATAAATTTGTGTAATTAATGCACAATATTTTTTAAATAGAATATATTTTATATTGACCGGAGAAAGTATAAAATATAAAAATTACAATTTTTCAATGAAATGCAGTTCAAATTTACGTTATTTTGAGGAAATATATATTTAAAATTTAATTTTGTTATAAAAACATGTGTTTGTATCATTCCTCTTTATGCGTCCTTTAAAATACATATTTGTTCAAATATACATGGATGATTTTTCTAGATACTTTAAATAATCAACGTTGTTCTAATCGTATAGTTTTTACTTTCACATTATTAATTTTCCTTTAATAGTTTAATATAAACTATGTATTATTGTTTTGAACGTACAAATTTATATAAGATTTAATTAAAAAATTGTGAAAAGAGATAATTAAAATTCTCATTTTTTAATATTACAGTTTTAATAAATAAATAATAATTATTAAAAATAAATAAAAACTAATATTAAAGGACTAATTACATATACGAGAGTAAAAAAAAATGATCAAAACCAATTATATTTATATTTATGTGCTCTTTAAAAAACGAAAAAAATAATATATCAATAAAAAAGAATTGTGGCAATAAAAATTAATACATTAAAAAATTAACCAAAATATTATTATATTAGGCTGACCTGTATTTAATTCTTGAACTAAAGATGACATTGCTGATGTTATTGAATCGGTCGCGAAATGTAAATCAGTTCGCGGATTTCTATTATTTTGTTGTCCATCTAAAATTCAATTTGACATTAAAATAATAAACAAACTGAACCAAAAAAAAAAAAACAATAAATTTTCAAAAAAATATTTTGCGGAAACTAAAAATATAATTAAATATTGCATATTTACAGGTGATGAAATCGTAAATTCAATTTCAATTCCATCTGTCCGAAAAATCAGAATTTAAAACCAAATTTAACTTTAAATTATTTGCATTTTAATTAAGTATCTGAAATATTTTTCGCTGTTATATCATCAAAAATCTAAAAATATAATTAAGTATCTTTTGATTAGAGAAAGAATTGATCTGATTAGAAAATGTTAAGGAATTACGACAATTAGTAAATTTTTTATCAATGTTATCGGATGACTGAGCAAACACAATTTTCCAGAAAAATCTTAATAACAATTAACAAGAAATTTTTGAAGTAAAAGTATAGATCAACAGTTATTAATTCTCGATATATGGTAAAATTTAAGTAACACATTTATAGTACATTTCTTTCTGCTACCAAATGGCAATATTTATAGCAGATAGCTGACAATACTATTGTACTTCCAATTATAAGTTAGTATACAAGATTTGTTGGAAAAATAATAACCAATCAACAATATCACTTCATTTAATATTGAATCAAGTTAATTTTACCATTTGTATTTTAATAAAATTATATTTAATAATTTAAACTAATAAGGTTTTAAGTCAGTCATGGCTGAATATCTCTAAAAGAAATTCAAATTAAAATTACTTTTCATAAATTTACAAAAAAAAAAACCTTTTATTCAGCCTAAACTGAATATTATTTGCATTAAAATTAAATTATATTTCATAGCTCCAAAAAGATTCTACAAAACTACAGCTAATAACAAAAACAAAAAACACTTAAAAAATAGCAACAATATTATTTCATCATGTAAAAATATTAAATATTGTTCAACTTTATACACACTCCACATTTTTGTCTTCAACTACATCTGTTATAATCTTTGACTTACTTGATGTTCCATTTGTACCAAAAGCCGAACGAACATCACCACCCAAATGATTTAATGATGAATCCATATTAGAGTGCATTGCTTGTGATTGATTATTTAATTGTTGCTGTTGATGTTGTTGCATTGCTCGTAATCCATTTCCACCAATTTGTTGAATTTGATTTGATGGAATTGGTGGTGATTTACCTGATCGTGGACTAGAATTTGGAGTTGATCGAGGACTAGATGTTTGTTGATTTTTTAGCATACGCATTAAACCTTCAAGCTGAACCATTAATTGTCGTCGTGAATCTTGTAATGCTCCTAAATGGCCTTCTAGTTCACCTTTACGTTGCCGTAAAGCACGTAATTCATTCATAAGAGCTGGACTTTCTTGATTCAATTGTTCTGCTTCTTGTTGTCGTCGAAGACGCGCAATTTCTCTCATTATTTCTTTGTTTTTCGTTTCAAGCTGCGCAATAAGTTCACGCTGGGCACGAGAATTATCTGAATTAATTGTTTGATTATTATCATTATTCGGCATACCAGCGGGCTTTATAAACAATGAAATAAAGTAAATAAAAAAAGTTCAACCAAATTAAAAAAAATACTTTACATACCACTCGATTCTCTTGGGCTAGTCGTGCAGCATACCTTGCTATTAATCTGTGTTCTTCATCATTCGATGATGTTACTCTAGACAGTGATGCACCAGCACTATCTAAACTTCGGCCTGTTGCCCTGGAATCTAATGTACTACTACGATCATAACCGTGTCCACCGCCTACACCTAACATACTTGGATCTGAGAAACCATTATGAGATGGCAACGGAGATGGCGGTACAATATGTGATAAATTTAATGTTTTTTCTGGTTGTTCAGGAAATCTAGGTAAAACTTGACTAGTTTTTTCTGGTACACATCGAAAACTTTTTCTTAATGAATGACCAATTTGTTTACTTGGTGATTTATAACTTGAATACTCTTTCACTTCATGATCATTTTGATGATTTAATGATGTTTTACCATGCCAAAAACATTCTTGACATAATTGATACGCATGACAACGTTGACACCGATAACGAAATCCCGTAAAATTTTCTTTATGACAAACAGAACATATTGTTGGATGTACAATTTGTTCAACTGTAGCCAATCGATTAAGTAATGGTATCCATACAAGACAAGATGGACCTGGTTCTGACATTAATATTGCCATAAAATCATTAACTGTAACTTTATTTTCAGCTGGAAATATTTCCTCTTCAAGATTTTCTTTATAATGGAATGTTGGAGATTCATAGACAGCAGCTGGTAATGCTAAAACTTCACGTAAAAATTCACCCAGTTTCCACGGTACAAGTTGACCAGCTCCGTCAGAGATTTGTGAGAATATATCTATTTTTAAATATAAATTTAAGACGTTTAAGTAAAATATAATTTTATAATACATATATGGCTTTTTGTACGTACATCGTAATTTATCAACTAATTTCCCAGCACACATTGTTGCCAATGCAACTTTAATTGAGAAGACCCGGATTTTTCCTGAATTATCACTGAAAAATAAAATAAATGTTCAAAATATTAGTTTAAAATAAAACAATAACTTATCCTTAATAAATTTTTGAAGAAAAGATGTTTTCTTTTGGGACGATAATTAAAAACTATTAAAATATATTTGAATAAACTTTCTCATAAATTTCCTAAATATAATTTTTTTTCTTTGCAATATGAACAGCGTGCGAGTAATAGTAATGTGTACAAATTTAGTATTAAACAATTCATTTCTTAGTCATAACAAAAATTGTAGAGTTCCTAATTAAAATATTTACCTAATTTACCTATCAATTATGTGTTAAATTAAATTTTAATCATTAAAAGCAATAATTTATGTGTTAATTTTTCAATTATTTAACAAAAAATTTAATTTGCCACCATAGGATATAATTAAATTTACATGAGTAGACGATTAATTGGAAGATTGTAGAGAAAATTCATGATGTAAAGGCATACTTAAAAAACAGTTTAATTCGTCTTCAATAAAATATGTTTTAAAGAAAGATACTAATAAACTTTTAATGAAAATATTAAATTGTATGTGTAAACGTAAAAGTTAATACAATTTTTTGTTATAAAAATTTAATTCTTCATATGGGAATTTCAATTTTTCTTGTCACTTTTCTCTTACTTTCACTTTTGTGACATATTTTTTCTTTTATGATACATATTCTTATATTAAGAATGAAAGTGTAAAATATTATTGTTAATATAAAATATAAATAAATTAAAAAAAATAAATAAATAAAAATAAAATGAAAAATGAAATTAGATTTTATAATAAACATTTGCAAAATTTATAAATTTAAATCCTTGAAAACAATAATAAATTTAATTTAATAAAATAGAATTTAAACACGTATTTGTGATAACCTAAATAGTATGTATGTAAAAATGAATTTGTAAAATAAAGATAAACAGTAAATAGCATATAAACAATAATAAATATTTACAATTATGTTACAGGCAAATAACAATATTGTATAAATATTTTTTTTTTAACCGAAATTGAATTTAAAATGTTACTGTTTTGAATACTGATATTACAAATATACAATTTCATTTTAATAAATTACAATTTATTAAATTAGTAGTTATAAGATATGTATATACAATTGAAAATATTTTCCTGAAAATTGTAAATATTCATAACAACATCATTTCGAAAAAAATAATATAATACGTAAGCATACTTTATTTTTTAGTGAATCGGTCTTTTTAATTTTAAGAACATTAAAGAATATATAAATTTCTATTAAACTTATTTGAATAACATGTATGTTTGTTTACATGTTATTCAAATAAGATTAATAGAATCCAAAATGGCGGATGAACAAAGGCACCACTGTAATGGTGCCTACGTTCATCCGCCATTTTGGATTCAAAATGGCGTATTTTCGTTGACAACATTTGTGGGATACATTTAAAAAAAACTATATAAACACTATAAATAATAATTCTATCTTTCATGAAATGTTTTACCGTGTTTTGAAATTAAGCTAAATTTGTATTATGATAGCCGAATTTCGGAGTACATATTATGATAGTCTGATGGAGTGTATTAAAATTTATTTTGAGACTGTCAGAATTTTAAACATTTTTAATAATGGAATATTAGTAATAATCTTTTTATTTCACTTTTTAATCATTTCATTTTCTCTAAATTTTCTCAAATACAGAAAAATGCTTTTCATCTGATGTTATATGAAATATGTATGTTTTATTATTTAAAAAAAATAAACAAACATACATGTTATTCAAATTTGTTGTTAAATTTAAATGCCTTTACAAAATAAACTTAGAATATGAGTAAAATATAATAATTATATTTACTAAAATGCGTCAAAATATAAAAAAAAATTTTAAGATTTGACAGGAAATATACTGTTAATTTGTTGTTTACATATAATTTACATTAATTTTTGTTTGTAACAAAAATCTATTTATTTATCTAAAAAAAATAAATTAGATAAAAATATTAAAATGTCATGACTCATAGAAAATATAGGAAAACGTCAAATGAGAAAATTATTGTAAACAAAATCGTAAATTATTTTGGAAAAGCAAGTAACACTAAACTGAGCATTGTTTGACTACCAATCTAAAAAATCTATATATGTATGTACATCATAATTGATTTAATTTGACTTTTTAAAATTCAGTTCTTATGATAAGTGAGTTTGATCATAGATTAAATAAAATCATGACCCAATGGTTATTATCCTTTGGTTGCAATACAGTATAGTAAGTTTAATACAAATTTAACAACTAATATTCTGTAGCTTAAACAATGTTCACTTTATCCCATGTGACAAAGTGGTCTGCACGAATCCAAGCAGTAAAACCATTGGCAAACCATTTACCAAGCATTAAGGCTGCTGTAGAGAAACTAAGAATTACTTAACCTTTTTTCATTTAATTTTACTTAAACTAAGTCTGAATTTCTTATAATCAAAATTACCAATCAAATTACAAAATTACTATTTAGTAAATCATAAAAAAATCTGAAAAAAATGTATTTATAAATGTATATATATGAAAATTTATTATTTTAATAATTTTTGTGTATATTCATAAATATTTTTTTCAACCCCCTTCACCCTTAATTATTCATGTTAACATGTAAAATAATAATAATTCGTTCTTATTCCCATCAAATAAACGATAAAACACTTTCATAAATTGCCAATAAAAACAAATTAGAATTAGAATAAATAAATTATTTTTTGTGTGCATATAAAAGTCACTAGTTATTTATTTATTTTGTCAACATATAAAAATATGTATATATTTCATATTTATGTTTTTTTTTTTAGGGGGTTGAAATATATACAATAATATATAGTTAGAGTTTAACATTAAAATATATATTTAGTTTCCGGTATAATAGCGGTCAAAGTTGCACTCAAGGTCGGAACGCAAAAAGAAAAATGTATCTTTTAAATATTATATAGATGTTGTTATATATACATTTAAGTAAATTTAGGGGCATTTTTTTTTTGAAATTATATTTTGCAAATTTAAAATAATTTATATATAAAAAAACATAAATTATTAAATATAAATTTTTTGATTTTTTATGAAGATATTTTTTTATTAGTTTGATTTTGGTCAGTATTAAAAAGTACGTTACACGGATTACTTCGGCAAATATTAGTTACGGATAATAATATCTCAAAAAAAAAACTTATTAACATTCTTTTTTATTTTTTTTTTTAAAAAAAAGGCGATTTAAATCGCATTAAATTTTGACTTAATCGGTTTTAATATCAAAAAATAAATTAAATTAAAATTATGGAAAAATTAAAACTTTTTGTATGGTATTTATTTTCATTATTAAGTGGTGGTAATTTTGGTGGACAATTATTACGTAATGTTACTGAAACATCCGAATATTTAAAAGATTATCATTTACGTGATTATGTACAAAATGCACTTAAACAAACTGATCGTAGTGTTAATCCTTGTAGTAATTTTACAGAATATGCATGTGGTAAATTAATGTTACGTGAAAATAAAACATTTTATTCACAATATGAAAAAATTGATACATTAACTGAACATTTATTTACATATGAACGGCCACAAACAATATCTGAATGGAAATTATATGAATTTTTTATGTCATGTAAACAGGATAAAATTGAAGAAATATTTCGTCAAGTTGATGTATTAAATTTTATAAAATATTGGCCAGAAAAGGGACGTTATTTAAATAATCATGAAATGGCAAAATTATTAGCTGAATTAGTTGAAATTGCTGAATATGATATTATACAATTAGAAATAACACCAACAATGATTATATTAAGGCCACCATTAAATTTACCAAAAAGTTTAAAAATTGAAGAAATACGACGTACAGTTGTTAATTTTGAAGTACCATTACAAATAGCATTAGAAATTGCTGTTAAAATTGATAGTTTTTTTGAAAAATATAAAAATATATATAAAAATGCGCCAGAAGCATCACAAGATATTACAACAAATTTGAGAACATTAAAACGTGAAATACCAAATTTTAATTGGGATTCATTTTTTAATGTAATATTTGATCATTGGAATATGACAGAACATCAAACAAAAATTCATATACAAAATTTTGGTTTAATTAAAGAAACATTTAATTTAATTAAACATACAGATACTAAATATGTTGTTGATTATTTAGCATGGCGTTTTATACAATTAGGTAAATCTGAAGATTCAAAATGTTCAACAATCTTGGAATATTTTCGACCAGTAATATTATCAAAATTTTATCGAATTTATTCACAGCCCGAAGATGAAGAAAAACAATTAACAATACAAAGTTTATTTGAAAAATCATTTAGCCAAGTTATACGGAAAATTGGTGGTACACATGAAGAACGTATTAAATTTCGTAAACAATATCCAAAAAATTTTAGTCGTACAGATGATATATTTTATCGTAAATATGGTTCATTAAAAGTGAATCGTCGTAATTATTATCAAAATGTATTTAATATACGTCGTCAAATGGAAGCAACAAAATATTTAAATTTAAATTATGATCAAAATTTTGATTATAAACGTTTAATACGAAATCGTAATAAACCAATGTTATATTATTTTGTTACAGAATATTTTGATATGTGGAAAGAGAAATTTGATAAAAATGAAATCTTACAAAGGGCTATGCCAACAAATTTTGCTAAATGTTTAGAGCGTAGATTTCGTTCAAAATGGCCAAAAAATTATCCAATATGGGAATATCCAAATTCAATTGCATATTATGCAGCTGGTAAACAAAGTTTTTTAGATTATGAAAAATATTTGAAAAATTCAAATGGTACTGTATTGTTTCGGGAACGCGAATTATTAAGTGAATTTAATTTAACACATATGAAAGCATTTTTTTTATTATTGGCACAGAGTCAATGTTCAAATATAAGAAATTCTGAATATAAATATAATGAAATATCAATATTTATAATGAATTTTAAAGAATTTTCAAGAGAATATCATTGTTATGAAGGTGATACTATGAATGCACGGGAAAAATGTGAAGCTTGGTAAATGAAAAAAAAAATGTGAAATGAATTTACAATTTACAGAAAATACGTTGTTTTTTGTTTTTGTGTACAAATAAATTTATTTGGAGAAAAATGAATTTATTTTGTGTTTTTTATTTTAGAAAATAAAAATTATAATTTTTAATTTCAAGTGTTCAGTATGACTAAATGAAGAGAAAAAAAGGACATCAAGTAAAAAAATGTGAATTTTTTTTATTACACTATAAATATTTAAAATTAAAATCCTAGGTTCTGTGGTATCTATTTGATTAAATAAATGGCTAAAAATATTTTAATTAAGTAAATAATTTCTTGAAATCTAAATATGATAATATTTATAACAAAATTTTGCATTTTTTTTTACTACTTTTTCAATGAGAATAAAATTGTAACACTTACCTAGTATATGCAGATAATAACCAATTAAGTAAAAGTCCAGCTTTTGAATCGACAGGAACTTGTTGTGCTGTTGGAAGACGTTTATTTAAATTATGATATAATGATGAAACTAATGTCTCCAATCTGGCAACACTAACTTCACTTTGTGGTTCTAATGTATTTAAACCATTTTCACGAAATGCTTCAATTACATTCCATATATCGACTAAATGTAAATTTGTTGATTTTTGTATATAACGTAATTTTGATGCTGTCCTATATGATGCAAAACGTATTGTATCGAATGTTTGTAAACGTAAATCTTGTAATATAGCAACACGCGGTTCTATTTCCATCATTTTAATATTATTTTTCTTCCACTTCCAATTTTTAATAACAAAATTTTAACGAAGATCTGAAATATATAAAAAAAAATCATTTATTTTTGAATTATATACGTAATTTATTTAAATTTATTTTGTATGTTAATTTTTGAATAAGGTAGATTTAACATGTATTTTAATGTTAAAACTACAAAAAACCTTTATCGAAAAATTTTAAACTAATGTATTTATATATTATTTGTATTTAAACGGTTGACACAAGTTCAATGACAATTTCCATCTCCCAGAAAAAAATGTCAAATTCAATATTACAAAAAAACGACCTTATGGTAAATTTAATATATTTTTTTTCATATTGGCTGACAAGAAAAGGTTGAGTGGCATATAAGTTGAGAAAGGTTCTAGTATTAATTTTAATTAAATGTCCGAACAAGTACAATTTTCTTCAGCAAATTAAGAGTTATCAAATTATCAGTAAGTATATTAATATTGCAAACAAATTTTCTTTAAGTTTAGTAAAAATTTACTTTATCTTTGCAATTATGCTGTAGAAATTTTAAATAACATGCAAGTTTATGTATAATTCTTCATCAGAAATTTATTTTAATTCACGTAATTATTTTTAAAATTTATAAGTTTTTATATATGTAGTTAAATATTCGAATAATCACCCATACCATTAACTTTATCCCTTAAATTTCCTAACCATAAATGTCTATAAAATTTTCCAACCAGCATCAATTCAATTTCATCGTCTTTATTATTTATAATTTTTATATCCTTTTTAAACATAAAAAATTAATAAGTGGATATAATTTCAAATGACATTATATGACACATAATATAAATATTCTCACGACCAACAATTGTGTATAAGGTCTGAAGAATTTTAAAGTGCCAATTGAGGAGACAATCTCCAACTACTTGAACATATCATCAAATCCACTTATACAGACATTGATATTGGTTTGTATAATTCATCCTTTTTTTTCCTTTGTAATACTAACGTAAACCCACATTATTTTACATAAAATTATATGTTTTTATATATGGCATAATAATTTTAAATTTTTTTTTTTAACTATTTATGATGAAGTCATACAAGAAGGATATATATACATATATAAAATTTCATCTAAAACCGTATATAAATGGGATAAAGCATTAGTTAGATTGACTATTAATGCTGTGGAATAAAATTAGATTTGTATAGTTTTATTTTTAAATTGAGGTCATCATGATGAAGTTTATCGAATTGTTGTAGCAAGTTAAAAGATGAATAATTGACTGGAAATTTTTATATTTAAAATTCATTAAATTTGTATTAAAGTATAGCTAATATAGATTAAATAAATTTTAAAACATAAAAGTACCAATTAAAGTAAAGTCGAATATAATTGCGGTTCAAACTTTTTGTCTCTAATTAAAATAAAAAGAACTAAAATTAAATCACGATCTTCTTTTATATTGAAAGGATAGAAAATATTTCAACTTTCATTTCCTTTTCAACAATTCTTTTAATAAATCTAAAAACTCAATTCTGTAAAATTTGTGGAATGTTCTGAGTAAACAATTGTAAACTTGAAATACAGAATAAATAACAAAAAAAAAGACAATCTAGGATTATTTAAGTGTGTGAGCAAAATGACTTCTACTATGTAATAAAAATTGTTCTTGTCCTTCACATTACAATGACTTATTACTGCAAATGGGTTTATTTAATATTGTGCAGGACAATAAATCGAGTTGATTTTATTACTGTAGCATACAACACATATAAATAGGTTATCATATTTTTCTTATAAAGTCAATTGAAAAATTTATTGTACATTAAATAATTTAATTATAGAAGACTTGTATCTATATTATTTTATAAATATATCATCAAAGATATTTTAAAAAATATATATACGGTATTATAATTGATTTATAAATTAAGTTCAGTTGTGAATAAGTTATATTGAATCTAAAAATAAGATTATTTCACAATAAATAAATATTTTATTCCAAACACTATATTTGAAGTATTCATAATAAGATTACCAAATATAACTAGATTAAATAGATATTTGAATAAAACCCACCTGATTTTGTTTTGGAATTTTATCAGTAAATATGAAGATAAATTTATTTTCTTTTTTATCAACACATTTTATCTCAATTATTTATTTATAAAAATATTTGTTTTTGGTAAATATTCAAAATAACGATAATGAATTCTTTATCTAATTTAAAGAACAATTTGTTTAAATCATAAAAAAAAAAATTATTCAAAACACTAAGCTTTCTGACAATTCTTAACAAGTTGTAAAAAAAAATTCTTTAACATTGATTTATGTTTTTGTAATTGTAATTCGCTTTTTCGTTTTTCATTTATAACTCAATAAATTATTGCTTGGTTTAAAAACCAAAAGGAAAATGTTAATAGCAATAAAATATATTCTACTATCAAAATCAAGCAATTTATGTACCCTTTTTTTTTAGAATTTAGATATCTCCTTTAAGAAAAATTATACAATTGAACAATGGTTTATAATGCCCGAATAAATGTGTATACAAATAAATCCATTTCCCAAATGGGTGATAAAAATTTTTTTTTTCATTCAAAATCATCATTCACCATTACCAACCCCTGTTTATTTATTAGTAAACACCATTTTTTTTTTTTGGAAAAATGCTGGAAATAATACAATATTCGGCTATCTGTTCATTCTGAGTAAGTTTTTTATTGATATTTGGTGAATTTTGAAGAAAACTGCAGAAAAACGATATTTTCATGTTTTATCAAAGAAAAGTCAAGGTTTAAAAAAAGATTGAATGTTTTTAAATCTGAATTTTTATAGTAAGCCAATTTCGCCTAGTATATCTAACAAACTCTTAGATATTTATATTTTCTTCCCAATAGCAAGAACTTTAATTTATTATTTCTATGATAATATGAAATTTGCCATAAAAGACGCCTTCAGTTCCAATGAATAAATTTCGTTTTTTTTTTTGTTTTGTTCGAATTACATTTTATGTTTTGACCTCTTTTCGATAACACCAAAGAAAAAAAAAATATTTCGTAGGACAAAATAAATACTTTTCATCAAAAAACAAATTTAACTCTTTTTTACTTTCACGCAATACGAAATTACTATATATATATTTATATAAAAGGGATAAAAAAGGATTTTTTTTATTTAGTATTGACAACCTGATTTAAGGGTTGATTTTTTCCATAAATTGACAAATACTCTTACATACGAAATTGAAAAACAAAATATAATAATGACTGACAACGGTGTAGTAGTGGGACATGATGTTTGGTTATTTAAATAAATTTACGGGAAATCCCAAAAATCTGGATATACTTAAATATTGTTAAAGGCTTAAATAAAATATTCAAGTGGAATGAATTTTTCTTCTTATTTTTTGGGTTAAATTGGAAATTGTTAAATGAAAGTATCGACTAAATCTATAATGTTTATTTTAGGGTTATAAAAACAATCTAATCAGAAATTCATTATTGTAAATAATTTTATTAATTGGTTTAATTTGAAATTTAATTTAATTAACAAAATTTAAATTCAAATCTTTATAATTTTGCAAAATATGTGGACCAAAATAAAAAAGACTAAGAATTATTTCTTCTGTAAAACAGTGAACTGAAAATATTATTACTTGCTCAAGTTTTAAATTTTAATGAATTCAAATTTTAATTTGGATACCAAATAGAACATCCAAATTATTATAAAGTAGATACCTAAATTTTTTATTCATATTGTGTTAATTATTAAAAGTCATTTAATTTTCACTTTTAAAGATACATACTTTAAATTTTATAAAATGTCCTTTAATTGTAAAGCAAAAATACACCATTTAAATCTTAATTAAAAATATGCTTTACTCAAATTGCTATTTTTATGACACAATTTAAAAAAAAAACAATGTAAAATTATAGCCTGCAGGTTATTGGCCATTGTGTCCTACATAATTAGTTAAAAGTACTATAATAACAGTGGCCATCAATGTAAAGTAAAAATATCTGATGCGGGGTTTATTTAATTTCACTTTATATGTTTTACAAGAAAAAAAAAATTCAATATTTTTCCCAAAAGCATATTTTTTAATGTCTCAAAGAACCAACCACTACCGACTACCCAAAATACTAAAGTTTTATATCCACAAAACTTTTCAGATTTTTTTTTTTTTTTGTACAAAAAGACAAAATATAATTTTTACAAGCAGAAACAATCATTTTTGGTCTTGTTAAAAATTATTTAGGGATTTAAGCTTATGAAAAAAAAACTGAAAAAAGGAAATTATTTTTAAACCAATGTAAAAAAAAACTATAGTAAATTAATTGATGACCTAAAAAAAATATACAAATGTGGTTTTATTTTCAGTTTAGGACAATTAATTCTGAAAAATTCATTTTCAACAATTTTGCAGCATAATCTTTATTTGTATCATCAATAGAATTTTTGTAAATTTTTAATTGAAAAAAAAATACATATATTTGTTTATATTAAGCGAATAAAATTGAACATGACATTTTACATATATATATACATAATAATTTATAATAATTATAATATATAATAGAATAATTTTCTCCATTTTAAGAGTGCCAATGTAAAGAAAAACATTTCCTCATCAAAAATGCACACTCAGCTAGTTTAAAAAAAAATTTATCTATTCGATTTTGCTTGTGCAACAAAACTTTTAATGATATCATGATAATCTAATTTATAATAAAAACCAAATAGAATACTTAAAAGTCATTAACCTAATCGCTTACTGAAAATTTTATATAATGTTTTTAGAATTGTTTAGGGATTATTATGTAAAATTTTAACATGAAATTTAAATGTTTTTAGTTCTTGAAACTTTTCGTAATTTTAATTGTATATATATATATATATATATTGAGTTGAATATTAAAATGATTACATAAACCTTTAAAACTTTCAACACATATAAAATCTAATTACTGTCTTAGATTAAATTCATGGAATTTAACATTAAAAACAAAAAGGAATATTTTCAATATTGTGTTCTAACAAAACAAACAAATACACTCATTCCCCAATTTCCACGGTACTCGATTTACAACGTTCCGTTTCGCTTTTACACGGTTTCTAAATTTACAAAAAAAAAATTTATTTTTAATAATTTAAAGTACTCATTTCATAAAGTCGAGTAAATTTTTTTCTCTGAAGTTTTCTTTTTTGCCTTGAAATATCATATTATGCTAGGACTTTTGGTCATGAAATCTTTTATGTTATTGTTATATGTATATCATCTGCACTTTTCAAAAAATTTTATTTTGAAGATCAACACTTTTAGCTTTATTTTGAAAATCAAATCTTTTAGCTGTATTTTGAAGATAATTTTTTCATATGCATTCTGTGTCGTTTTACACGGTTTTTCATGGAACGTATCTACCGTACAAATAGAGGCATGGGTGTTTTACGAAATAGTTTTTAATACGTTTGTTTAAAACTTAAATATTTTAGTTTTGCTATGCAAAATAATTTGTTCACAAAGACGAATAACATTTTTATTGGTAACTATTTAACTATATTTAATTCTTAAAGCATTATTTTTTTTTTAGATAAAACCGACTATAGTCGTCATGTCAGCTACTGAATAATCTTTTTAAATTCTAATCTTCAAAGAAAAATGTATTCTTTTTTTTTTTAGAAATTTACAAAAACTTTTAGGTGTAATTTAAGTGCATTTAATTAAGTGTAATTCGTTTCGATTTTTATAAAAATAATGTTAGAAACATTGCTTATTGTGTAAAAAAAAAATAATAATCTTGTAATTTTATGCTCTTCTACACTGTACAGAGTTTGTATACATATAAATAGTTAAAAAGAAAAATCTGCAGTATTGTAAAAAGGAATAAGACTAGAAACAAAGATTTTACCAGTTACCACTGACGACAGGATTTGTATTTTTTATAGATAATAATGAAACACTTTAAAAACAAAACATTTAGATACAAAATAAATAACAAAAGAAAATCGGAAGAAAATGCATTTTTTATTTTGTAATTTTTTTACTTTGTTGACTTTTATAGGTCAATTTAACTTCGCTTCGATGATTTTGTTTATTTTTGTCATCGTTCCATAAACGGTTTAAAATAAAAATTTATATATTTTTAAGAAAGCTTTTATTATCCATTAATATTTTATAAATAATTTTGTTTTATTTTGTTTAATTTTTGTGGATTTATCTTAAATTTAAGTAAAATAAATATTCTGGGAGAGAAAATGGAAAATTCATATTGGTTAAAGAATATTTAATATGGCTTCACAAAGGAATCGTCATCTTTAGATTATCATTAAAACTATGGAAATCTAAAAAAAAATATTTTTATGAAATGGAAACAGAACAATTACAAATACGGAAAAATTACTCTTATTAACAAGAAAAGTTCAAAAAAATTTCAAGTATTTGAAGTTGTACTAAAAAATATTATTCTAGAAAATCTAGAACAAAAACTATATATTTGCTCATTAAATTTAAGGACTCTCAAGCTAGCACACGTTATTACAGTATGCAATTATAACAGATTTTTAAAAATCTGTCCAAGCTATTTTTCTTTATACGCAATAGTATAACAAAATTTAAAGTTCACTCTTCTGGATGAACAATTCCTCTGATAAAACTCTTTATTTTCACTGTTTATTTAACAATTTTCCAAGTTTGTTGTTTAATTGTTTTTTTCTTTTTTAAAATACAATAATTTCTTTCACTTAACTTTGCTACTATTTTCCAACTAAACATACAATTATCACAGCATTCAAGATTTTCCAGAGAGAACCTCTTTTAAAAGATTTTTATTTGTTCAGAATTATCGTGAATTTGAATAAAAAATTTAAATTTTGTTAGACAAAGATATTTTTTTTGCTTATTTCATTTTGTCTGTTATTTCATTTGAAATTTTTTTTGTGTTTGTGTAGTTAAAGTACATCCCAATTGGCCTTATTATGTCCTGTTGTTCCTTTATGCTTCATTCATTCTTGAATTTGTATAGTAATCATAATATTTTAGTTATCTTGCTTCAAAATTAAACTTTTTTTTTTTTTAATTTTACTAGAAACTGAACAACAATTTAATTGCAATTCTATTCACGGAAATAATTTAATTCCTTCAAACAAACTATTCAAAGTTTCACTTATATTTTCGGTGTACTTTCTTGTTAATAATGTCCACACCAAATTGGAAAATTTAAATAAATATCTAAGCCAGCAAAAGCTAAATCAAAAAATGTATTTAAAGAGAAAAGTGTTAAATGATGTTATAGATTTATTAAATACGTAACGTTGCGTTACATGATAGAACTTCTTGATTCATTAATACTTTTACGGAAGGCGTTAATAATTTAATGCATCAAATACAAATTATACATCAAAAATAACAATTAACTTTAATTGAAAAGGATAGCACGACATTGAATCCGTTAAAAAAAATCGATTTAAATAAACATTTTTAATTAAAAGTTTGTGAGTACAATTAATAATTTATTAAAATAAGAATTGTTTTAAAGAGAAATTGAATTATGAACCCATTTTGATAAACAACTAATAAATTTTTTTTATTTTAATTGAATTATAGAAACCATTATTATTATTATTATTAAGATTCTTTCTTTACTTCATATTTTTCCCAATATATTAATAATTACTTTGTCCTTTTTAAATGTGCTTAATAACGCTTCCTTTCCGAAATTTACAAAATCACAGTCTATTTATTTATAAGTTCTGTTGTTATAAATTTTTCTTTTAGAAAAAAAGGATAATCATAAACACTTGCAGCGAAAATTATATGAAATATATTTTATTTTGTACAAATAGTGAATAGAAAAATTGCCAAGACGGAAAAAATAACATAATATCGAAAGGAAAAACTTTGTCTATTTATGAAAGTGTTTATTATTTAAGTAACTGCAATTTATAACACTTGCCGGAATTGTTATTTTCATCTCTATTAGATAGATCTTTCACTACATATAAGATAATAATATTTTCCTATAAAAAATAAGTGTTAAAAGTATGATTTTAATGGGAAAATCTACTTAAGGATTTATATTTTTTTATATCGAAGTTTTCATATAAAAATATTATGAAATTGAGTTGTTTTATTTTTTATACTTATTTATTGGTAAAATAAGTCTATGTTACCAACTATTAATTATTTTATAAAGTACTTTCTTATTTAAATTAATAATATTGTAATATAATTTACAATATATATTCAATTTCAATTGTTAATATGCAAATAACTCCTAAAAATATGCAAATAAACTAAATTTACAATTTTATTACGATTATTTAATAATATAGTAATAAATTTTCTACCAAATGGTCTCATATTCAATGAATCACTGTCAACTATTATATAAAACTTTTTTTAAAAAAAAAAAAATAGTAGTCCCAATCTGATAAATTTTTTTTTACAAATTTATTACCACATTCCAACACACATGCAAATTTAATTCTCATACTAAAACAACATGTGTTACGTGTCCAATGTCCTTTATTTTGTTGTTAATTCTACAACAAAAAAAATATATTTAGAAATATATTTATTTTCCTTATTGATTTTTAATCTAAAAGGGACAGAAGAAAAAAAAAATAGCATAAAAATGTTTTATAAAAATAAGTATTTTTTGTTATACAATACGTTGAGATTATTTATTTTTATAAAATTCTTGACCAGTCGAAAATTTATAGCTGGAAAATATTCTTAAAATAAAAAATCTAAGAAAAAAATAAAATCGATTTTAAATTATGTTTAAAAAAAAAAAAAGCAATAAAATAGAAAATATTTGTAAAATAATATGAATCTAATTATGAAAATTTACATTTTCATTATTTTCCAGAAAATTTATATAATTTTTCTAGAATTATCTGTTGTAATTTTTCAGATCTTATATATTGAAGAAAGCATAACCATAATTATATAATTTTTAAAATACTTTTATCCTTGAAAAATAAAAATTGTTGGTAATCTAATGAAATGGTAAATTATTCTAAAATATAACAAACACAAATCAAATTAAATATTCCAAACATTTCCGAAATACAACATGAATAAATAAAATATTTGTCCTGTATTTCCTTATAATTTTTATTATTATTAGTTTTATTATTTTTTTTTAGTATAAAATTTAAAAAATTATCGTTGAACGTCAAATATAAATATTTATTTAAGAATTATTTCTTCCTTTTATCCTATAGTCTTAATATGAATTATTATGAGTCATGGACATTTATTTTTGTTGCCACTACTAACAATATAATTTTCCTTTTGTCTTATTTTCACTTATTTCACGTTTTCTGTATGCGGAAAATCAATAAAATAAATGTTTTTTTTCTTGGAATGTTTAAGAGTCATAAAAGTGATTTTCAACAAAAAATCGAAGAAGATAAAAGAAATAATTTTAAGGAAACTAACTAAGACAGAATTTTAATCTATAAGAACATCAGTTTGTCAATAAGTACACGAATATATTTAAATTTCATTAAAATTAATACGGATTTTCCACCATAAAAAAAGAATTACACAAATCGTCAGACTGTCTATTTCGTCAAGGACATTTCTACTTCTTCTATGTCCTTTTTACACAAATTACCAAAAAAAAAAGAAAAGAAAAAAAAAATTATATAAATTTTGTAAAGCAAAGCGCAAAGCAATTACGTAAGTTGATGATGTAAATGCGGGTAATTTCAATTTATTTTATGTCATTAACTTATTTTTGTATCGTACAATTTTTTTTGTTATACAATTTTCTCTAATTTTTGGACAATTTTGAATATAAAAAAATTACTGAATTTTTATTAAAGTATAGTCGTATAAAAACTTTTGGTTGTCAAAAACTGTTGTGATTTAAAACTTCTTTTTTAAAGAATTAACTTTTCAAATAAATTTCTTTCAAGTGAAAAATTATTATGAAAAATAAAATGCATAAATTTTCTAGCTTGTTACTTTGAATTAAATCTTATTAAAAATATATTATGAAAAAAAAAAAAATATTTCAATTTATTTTAAACTAAATACAGAAGCAAAAGAAAATGAAAAATGTAAATCATTGAATATTCAGTTAGGTAAGAAAATTTCCCTTGGAAAATATATTTAGTGATTTCTTTCTACAGTGTAGTTTTTTAATCGACAAGAAATTTTACAATGGTGGAAAATGAAAATATATGAAACAATTGTTTTTAATTTTCTCTTTAATTTTATTACGAGAAAAACTTAATAGTCTAAGACAATTTTGTAAATGTAAAGAGTTTTTAAACTTAATAGAATTTAATAAATAATAAGTAAACATCCTCATGAGAAATTGCCGTGAAACAAATAACTGATAAGAAATTTTGTGAAATTGTTTAAAGATGCAATTTAAGAATATTACTATATTTGGATTTAGAATTTGTATGAGTGTAGTTGTTTGAATTTATTAGAATATTTTTGAATAAATTAAAATTCTATAAATTGATTGTCAGATATTTTGGAATTAAATTTAAATCTAATAATTAATATTTAAATTAGAATTATGTTTGTGAAGTTTTTCATTTACCATAAATTATATTTAACATTTTAGAGTTAATATTTTTTTTAATCCGAATTTTGATGAGAACATATTGTGAATTAATTTCCAAAAATTATGTTAAATTTTTTATTTATTATTATTTTTAATAATATTTTCTGCACAGAAACATTCACAAAATACATGTTTATATGAGAAAATGTACTATAAAATAACATATCCTTTAAAATTATATTAGTTTTCAATTTATATTTAAAAATAAATAATTTCCTATTCTAGAAAACGCCTTAAACTATGCAATTTGTTGATTTTAAATTCAATTATTGTACAATTTAAATATAACGAGTGTAAAAAGTAAAATTTGTTTTAGCAGAAATCAATAAATGTTAAATATTTTAAATTATTTTCATTAATATTTCATTCGCAATGTTTTTTTTCAGAAAAAGGAATATTGGATATTCATTGAAATCATTAAAAATCCAATTATTTTTTAAATAAAAAAAAAAAGATATTTATATTATTCTTACCTAGGAATTTTTGTGAAACATTGCCATGGTATAAATACAGTATTTACGTATTACGTTACTAAATTTATACATTTTTGTTTTTCTAAAGAAACCCACTCTACATTTTTTATTGTGGTGAACATCTTGTTACTAATAATAGTAATTAATTAAATTTAAAAAAAATGAAATTTAATCCACAAAAAGGATACAAAACGAATGAAAAGCGATTGTCACACAAGGTGATATTTCTATTATTATGTTTCTTTAATCATATCCTGTTTCAGTTGTCATTTTTTTTTGAAAATTTATAAAGAAAATTTATAGAATATTTTATTTTTTTTTTATAAAAACATAAAAGTTTTATTTTGCTTTTAGAAGGAAATTTTTCCTTTTGAACACTTTTTGGAAACTTTATCGTCCTGAATTTATATGAAGCATAAATTTTTTTTTTTTATATATAATACATTAATACAGCATGTATAATAGAAATTAAAATTGTCTTTTTATATTTTTTCAATGCACAATATCGTATTTATGTATTTTGTTATTTTTCACGACCAGAAAGAAATAGTTTTTATGGTTGATTTTGATAGAACTTTGCAAAAAGAAAAACTCAATTTACTAAAAAAAATAAAATTCAAAAAGAAAAATTTATAAAAAAAAAGTTTGTAGTATAATAAATTTTCATTTTATTGTTGACTATTAAAAATTGTTTAATATTCATAGTTTAGAAAGTTGATTGTCATGGAAATGTGAAAACGTATGAAACTCTTTTAATTTATTCCATTTATAAAGGCTAAAAAAATAATCATTAAATTCGTCTAATTTTGTATTCTTAGGTGTCCATCCCTAAAATTGTTTGTATTATTAGTATCTTAGCTACTACAGTTTTCATTAAAAAATAAATATTTTTTAGGTTGCTTATTTGTAACTATTTTACGTGACATAATTGATAGTTTTTTTTTAAATTATCACTAATCCAAATTCAATTTACTATGTCACTGCAGACTGCATTTTTTTTATTATTTGGTTGTATTCTACAATAAAATTAGAACACATCAGAAATTAAATTAAAAAAAGTTTTGTTGACATCGGAAATGGGTCAACGAGATAAATTTCTCCATATTTTTTATTTAACAAAAAAAAAAAACATAAATAACGAGACTTGAAATTTATTGTCCTTGTTGTCTTCATATACAAACGAAATGTTTCCTTACGAAATATTATTTGAACTACATGTCACTAACAAGGAATTTGTTTTAATAAGCGCACATTCAATTAGAAAAATAGACGTGTGTGTATATAAATGAAAATAATGTTAAAGAAAGATTTAATGTTCAAACAGATACTTTTAGCTTTGTAAAGTTCAAATGTTCTATTTATTTTATTTATTTGTCGAAAATTCAAATGAAAAACATAAAAATTAAATTTAAAAGAAATATGAAAACTTTGAGTTAATCTTAAATTAAAAATGAAAATTATGTTTAGAAATTGTGGAAATTAATCAAAAGAAACTTTATCACTTATGACGGCAAATAAATATCGTAATTTTTTAGTGTTTAAATAATCTCAAAATGATTAACACTGTTTAAATATAGGCCAATGCTATAAATATCTAATTAAGAAATATATCTTAATTTTAAATCTCAAAACAGTTGTTAACAAATATATTAAAAAAAAAAATGACTAATAATTTATTTCTATTTTTATAAAATTTCTATCATTTTTATATGACAAATCACAATTTTTATGCAAAATAAAAAATTAGAAATAATTTCAAAATTATTAATTTAAATATCTTCAAAATATTAATAAAAAATTATATTTAATTTGGTTTATTTATAGTTAATTAAGTGTTTTTTTTTAAATAATTGGTCATAAAAATTCTTTATTAAATAGTGTCGGTACAAATTGCGGTTAATATTATTTAGAAAAGACTTTCCTTATAATTAGAAACAGGCCGTAACAATAAAATACATTAATTACCCTCATAACTAAAAATTTAAACTCCTTCAAAATTAAGTAAATTTTATGAATTGCTATATTTTTTCAGTTTTGTAAAATTATTAGTAATAATTTATAAAATTTCCGCAATTTTCCAACTTTTTATACCTAACAATTTTCTTGGCTTTTGGCCAGAATACAAAAAATTTTATAATAACTAAAATCGAAATTTTGTCATAATTTTTTTTTTTGTTCTGAAATTTTTGTTGGTGTCGTGTAGGTCTTGAGGCTAATATCATTAACATGTAGATATCTATCATCGCCAATTCTACATGACCAAAATTTTAAAATATTTAAAAGATGTCTCACTGCAATATAGTAAATTTTTATAAGATCAAAAATTTCTTGACATTTTTGAAAGGAGAATTTGTCGCAGTCAGTCAAGAGTTGTTTTTATTTTTCGGTAATAAAAAATTATCATTTAAATGAGCTTGCGCAAAAATTTATAAAATATTAGTTGGAAAATTATTTAAAGTAAAATGGATATTAATTAATTTCGTTAAAATGACAAAAAAAAAAAAAATATGATAATTTGTTGTCTAAAATTATTGAATTTGTTATCGAAAATATTAAAGAAATTTTTAGACTATACGCAATGCGACTAATTACATAATTTTATTACGAAAAAATGAACAAAAAATTCTTACTTAAATTATTTATATTATTATACAAAATATTGAATACTATCTAGGGTTGTTAATTTTATTTGAAATTATTAATTTAATATAAACGCCAATATGAAATTTTATAAGAAAATCTAATAGAAAATCTATTAGAACATTTATAAGTTATTTCTTAGCCTTCCTACAAATCAATTATGTTTTGTCATTAAGTTTTTAAGATTTATTACTAACTTTTGAATGTGGATACTAAACATTTGTTTAAATTATGTTGATATGTTAATAAACCAAACAAATTAGATTAATTAATTAAAATTAGTTTGTACAACAAACAAAATCTTTAATTATTAACTCACTAAATGAATACAAATTTAACTAATTGGAAAAAAATGTACATAATTATTTTTCAAACACAATTGTTTCAAATAATTCAATATTTGTTAAAATATTTAAGTAAGTTTAGCGGAAACCATAAATTTATAATAAAATATTTCGATTACATAAATTAAATGATAAAAGTTCAAAGTTAAATTAGAACCAAAATTTCAATTATACATTTGTTTTGTTGATTAAAAAATAAAATTAATCAATTCATGGGATTCAAGATAAATTTCCAATTTATCTAATCAAATAAATTTTCTAATTATGTCAATTATTTTCAATTAAGGACTAGAGTACCAAAAAGTTTTAATTTAACAATCAAAATGACAATATATATACCGAAAAAAACTGAGTTACTTTTTAACAACCAACCTAACCAAAAAAATTATAACGACACATTTCATAATCACATATTTTAACAACTTTATTTATAAAATTTTCAAGTTGAATATTTCAGAAATTTTCTTTTTTTTTTTGTTGTTGAAATGAAATTTTCATATTTTATATTAGCAGAAAATCTCATGGGTAATTGGTGAGAATAATAAACACTATGATAAGAAATACTGCCATATATACATTTTATGAAACCACAAAAATATATATTCACTTTTTTTTTATATAAATATTTTCATTTCCTTTAGTGGAAATTTTAATTTTAGAAAATTTCTTTCGCACATCGTTGATAAATGGAATTTTTGAAATATTTAAATGTTAGAAATTTGTAATTCTGCTAGAATTGAATACTACTTAAATTCTCAAAAAAGGATAAGAAACTTTTTAAGAAAATAAAATGAATTATTTTCCGAAAATGATTGAAGATATAAAAAATTATAAGATTTTCATTTAGTTATTAGTTATTATATTTAATCTTTGTTATTTTATAATAATATTTAATTTCAATTACAAACATTGAAGAAATGCTGTAGTTTTGGCATTAGTATTAATAGGATTATTTCAAACAATTCCAAATATTGTTGATGGGAAACATAAAACAAAATTTAATTCCACAAATAAAATTAGTTTTCAACTTTAATATTTTATTACTATTTTTTCCTGAAACCAAATTCCACCCAAAATATTTCCAATTTTATTTTGGCATTTTTTTTTTTTTGGGAAATCAAAAATAATCAATTTCCTGAAAGCAAATTGTTTTGGTTTTTCTTTTTTTTTTAGATAAATATTTTTATGGATTTTTTGTTTCATAATATGTACATATATTAAAAATAATTTCAAGAAGAATTTTCACATTATATTTTATCACTGGAATAATTTTTTATGTTATGAAAAAAAAAAAAAGTTTAAATACCTTTGGGTATATTCCTGTGTTTCCTTCCTATTACAAAATTTACCAATACAAAAATCTTAGCAATATTCTGAAGTGAAAAATAAATAATAGCAAATAATAATATTTAATATGATTTTTAAGCTTAAAAATAAAATTATACAAATTTAAGCGTGTTCCTCTATTGCCACATTTTTATTAATTTGTCCATTTTTTAGGAGACAGCTTGGTGTAGCAAAATAAAATATTATCGAAAAATTATACCTCTGATAATCGATTAGATATTTTCGATATTCTGAATTTTCCAATAAAAATAATAGCATACAAACTGACTGGATCAATTTATGAAAATACAGTGATGGGAATTTAAATAATTTTTTCTATTTTTTTAAAAATAGATAATATTAGATAAATTATTAAAATGGTGGAGTGGTTTTAAATTTATTTTCAGACATCCTTTTAATTTACCCCATAATTTTATCTACACATTTAAAAAAAAAAAACTGTTAAATGACATAATTTATTCATGTATGATTTTCCAACGTAAAAGTTAGATATAAACAACTTATAAACTATACAGACAAGTTAGATCAAAAGCGTTTAATGAATTGTATTATTTTACAGATTCTGTTTTAGTTGGAAAGAGAATTTTAGATTTTCCCTTCAGGTTGAAAATTTTCTTCTTTTTTTGTTTACTAAAGAGGAATGATGTCATCTATATTATATAAAATTATCACCATGAAATAGAAAAGTTGAAAATTTTAAGAATATTAGATAAAATAAAATAATTTTATAGTTAAGATATAAGTTTAGTAAATATAAAAGCAACGATGGCAAGTTTTAATGGCGGAACACGTTCAGAATTTTGAATTTTCTTAAGAGAATTTTATAATATATGTATTTCAGGTTTTAAAATACAAAATCACAAATCCTTGGAGGGAGTAAAAATTAAAATTTAGGTTACGTAAATCTATAATGTTGAATTGTATGAAAGTTTTAGAATTTTTAATATGTAATCATATTTTTACGCAAATGTATTTTTAAAAAAAATGAAGGAATTGGCTAATATTCTAGAAATTTCGTAAATGTTAGAGAGTTTACAGGAAGTTTCAGTAATTGATTCGAATATTATTAAGGATCAAGTAATAGCATACTAATATTTATAATTAGTTGTTCAGTTCAAATATTATTTAACGAGAAAGAAATTAGGTTGTATTAAATGTGGTAGCAATCGCACATTGAAAATACATTAAAATTGTTTTCTCCTAGATTATGTATAATTAATTATGCTATATTATTAAATAATTAATGGGTTATTAAAAATTATTATTGAGTTAATATTTTATGTCTAATAACCATTTTTTTTTTGACCTTCTCAAACAATTAATTTTTATATATAATTTTGTCATTTATTTATTATTGACACAAAAATCCTTTTAAACTTTCATTTAGGATAAATTTAATTAAATTTGTATTACACACTCATAAATTAACTAATAGAGTATATATTTTCACAAATCCCAAAACACTTATGTGCTATATTACTTATTTGAAAAAAGTTTCATGTACTCGTGATTTATGAGATTTGCTCACTAACTACATTAAAAAAGAATTAAATATGAAGTACGAAAAATATTCACTAATGTGAATTGTAAATATATAGTAAAAGTGATACAAAAATTCATTTATATATGTGGATTTTATGCATGAGCATATCCCTACATAGAATTTCATTTCAATTATATCACATTTTTCATAAAAAATCCTATTAAATGTAAAAAAAAATATAATATTATGCTAAAAAAAAATCATTTTATTTTTACTATGTTAAGTATTTTATTTGAAAATTAAATTAATATTTACTATATTCTTTCAAAAGGATAACGAAAAAAAAGGATTAACTGAACTGTTTTAGTGTACATGTCCTCCGACAGCTGGACAATTTCACAAAATAAATGTTCAACCTAAAACTAATTACTATAAAATTTCATTTCAATCTAGGATTAATTTTAACGATAATTTATGGTACGATTTATTAAAATCTATATACATATTAGAAATTAATTTCAGCACCAATTTGTTTTTTTTTTTTTGTGGCCTGATTAAAGAATTTATTAGAGATTTCCTACAAAGACTAAAAATATAAAATAAATTTTCATCAAAATCTTTTTAAAGGAAACCGACAAAACTTTTCATTACCCCATTTTTCTCTATTCTGTTATATAGACATAAATTTTAATGATTTATTTATACTTTGGCAAAGACGTTATTTCAGGTTAAGTGCACTTTAGAGGAGACAGAAAAATATGAAAATATAATCTATAAAATCTTTATTTTAATTTGAACATATTACAATTATGTTGAGCATAGGTTACTATTATATAATTTGTTTAGAAACTAACAATTTTACAAAATGGTTTTTGACAAAATTAATTTTATAACTTTTTAAAATTTGTGATAAAAATGTAAGATTTAGTTATAATAATTTTCAGAAGAGAAAATGTCTTGTATAACACTTTAGTCCTTGCCCAAATCAAATATTTTGCAAACTAATTGCAATGTCCTCCGACAGCTGGACAACTACATTGTTGCGAAGTTTTTTTTGTAAAAATTTAAAGTAGATTTTGTTAAACACTTTTTTAGCATGCATTCAAAATGTATGGAAACTTTTTATTGGAACTCTCCATTTATTTATAGCTTCAATTTTTATATAAAAAAAAAATAATAAATCATTGAATAACGTCAAAACAAAACTGAAAAAGAAGAAGTAATTTTTAATGTTTTTCCACCAGAGACAAACATTTTTTTTTTGTATCCATTTAAGTATGTCATCTAGGATTCTTCAATTTTCCATTTTCTATTTGTATGTTTTATGAATTTAAAAAATATTTTATTTTTTTTTTGTTCTTGTTATTATTCATTGTTTTTTAATTTTTTTTACAAAAATATTTTTGTTATCCTTTTGCTTCTCTTGACTTTAATATCCTTTTTTTTTCGTTAATGTATTTCTATGGCGAAAATTTTCTTGATAGAAAAGAAATCAGACAATAAATTGAAAGTTTTCTACACAAGAGAATAGAAATATTTTTTTTGCGTAATTTATATGCCACAGCAGAATCCATTTATTTATTTGGTACAATTAACAGGATTTAAAGGCATTATGTAGCATTAACATTTAAGGAAAAAGATATATATACTAACAGTTGTTAGCATTAGCTATACTATATAGTTTCTGTAATATTAAATTTTTTTAAAGACTGTAAATTTACAGAAAACTTTTTGACAAATTAAGGACGAATAATTCAATTCAAGGAATAAGAAGAATTGCATAATAAAATATATACTTTAATATTATGAAAATATAATTGTTAAAGATTTATTACTTAAAATCATTGCAGATTTTGAAAGATTCTTAAATTTGTAATTTTTTAATGTATTCTTTAATTTAAATTAAAAATTTATAAATTTCTTAGAATAAATTACAAAATGGGTAAACTTTAAATGGGAAAATTTACCTAAAAATTCCTTAATAAATATTTATACAAAAAGTGATAAAATATTTTCAATTATATTTATTTAAAAATTTTCTATCTGACCTATGAAAACAAATTATTTTTAAATGGTCACATTGATTTTTGCAATCGAAATACTTAATGACTGGTTTATTTACATTTTAATTATTTCCTGTTTTTCGTCCTTTAGTCTAATTTAAAAAAGAAGAAAAAAAAATAGAAAAATTGGTGGAAATATATGGCAAGGAATAGTATAGTCAAAAAGGGTAGAACAATTTCAAGTTTATTTGTAAATCAACGATAGGATCAAATTTCAAAAAAAATATCCTATTTCGTAATTTGTATATAACAGCAAACAGGAATCTGTTGTACATTTACATTTTCAAGTAAAGTCAACTTTATTCAAATAAATTGTTTATTACTCCGTAATCGTGATTTAATTATGGTAATCAGAAATTTGATTTCAGTAGCTATCCAATAAAACACACCAAGTTTAAAATATTCATTAGCACAACTAGATGAAATATTTATTTTTGTTTTTGTTTATTTTGTTTGCAATTAGCAGAATAGTGAAACCGAATTGTTTTTTCTTTTTATGTTGAAGTATTTTATGTAAACCGAAAACCATTTTGACGGAATATTTTTGTTCCGCCGGTTTTTTAAATACACTCAGTCATAATTTTCTTAATGAGAATAGGCTTTTTTTTTTGAGTTTATGTTTATTTTGGCTTTCAACGCAACCTCGTAATTATGTGATTAAGTTATTGCTTTGAAAATTAATGTTTATATATTTTTCCGATTTTTTTTTTTTCGTTAAAAAAAATATCTGTACATTAAATTTATGGAGTAAAACTTATTAAAACAAACAATTCATAAATTTAACACTTAGTAAATGTAATTTGATTTTTGTGTTTCATAAAAAAATTTATATACGAAAAATGAAATATACTCTTATATAAATTTTTGAATTTGAAAAATTAAAAAATATATACTAAATTTTAATTTAATTAATATTGATTTTCCGGAATATTAAAAGTATTTTTTTACATAATTATTTTTATTAATTGAATTAATTTTGAAATCCATTATAACGTTTGTTATAGTAGAAGGTAATAAACTTTTCAAAAGATTTTAGAATTAAAAAAAATATATAATTAATAATTTATAAAGGTACATTTTCATTCCTTTTTAAACTAATTTTTATGAAAATTTATTATTTCAGGATTTTCATAAATTATTAATTATTTAAGCAGGGGGTATTTTGTTCCAAATAATTCTGTAAAAATATAATAATTCTGTAAAATATGTGATTAAGTTATTGCTTTTTATTTTAATTATTCAAATTGTCTGTAAAGTCTACAATCATTGAAAAATATTCTTAACAATGATTAGAGTAATTAATAATACATCTTTTATAATAATGGTCCACTCTTCATTGCAGAAAAATGAAAATAATTAATCTTTTTAGGTTTTCTAGTTGAAAAATTCGTACAAATTAAAAATTTAAAAAATTGCTTAATAAGATTTTGAATATTTCTGTCATTAAAATAATGAAATTTTTGACTTTCAAATTATTAAGGACTTATTAGTTTTCCTGAGAATCTATAAATCTTTACTATTCTTTGTATTCTACAAAGTAAACAAACACAAATATACTTCAATATTTAAGTTTTTCTGAGGAAGCATTTTTCTGTCATATAATTACTACCGTTTAACATTAAAATTTCATAATTAATAATCAGTTATTATGATCATAGTTAAATAACAATTGTAGATGTAAGGATAATTCTGTAAAATTGATCTGAACAAATTTTGTACTCTTAACTTATTTGATAAAAACATAAAATATATTTTTATTAATTCAGTATTTAATTTGCGTATTTTTCTTTTTAATATTTTCCAAATTAATACAAGTATTTTCTGGCACTGTTAAAAGTTTCCAGTAAACAAATTAAAATAAATCATTTTTTTTTTTTCGTCGGTAAATTTTTTATTTAAACAAATATTTTGTATCCATTTTTATAAAAGCCACATTTTTTGAAATTTGTAGCGATTTTTAGATGAAATATTTTCATGTAAATTAACGAAAATAAAAAAGTTTTTAAAAAATTATTTCGTATAAGGTATGGTATATAATACACCAATTTTATGTTTTCCATTTAATATATTTTTCTTATCCTTCGCAGGATAATGCTCTTCGTTATATGTTTGGTATATATTGTTATAAATGTAAATTATTTTTTATAAATGTAAGTATAATGGAAAATTATGAAAAAATATTCTTTTCATTGTAATAAAAAGTAAACCGTGTTTATTCCAAGCCGCAAGCAGATAAGAGAATAATTTTTTTTTTTTTTTAATTTAGCAATGAAATTAAATTTGTTGATTATGTAGATTTCTTTTTATTTGTATTTAAGGTTTAAAGGATAATTTATACAGTATTTAAGAGGATTTAGTTGAATTTTTTACGGATATTAGGCAATTGTGATTGTTATTTAAATTAAAAGAAAAACTCTTTTCATGTTATAAAATATATATTATAATTAAATCGAATGAGTTTTTGTTGTTCAAATTAACAAATAAAATAAATAAAATAAGAAGATGTTAATTGGTATTTTAATAACTGGAAGGAAGATTTATAAAACTGTAATTAATGTCCAAAAAATTGTATATTAGTATACAAGTTGTGAGCTTTTGTGAATACTAAATCGGTAAGTTTAACCAGAGCACATTGAAGAAAATGAAGAAGGAGATGAACTGGTAAAAACAACGCTACAAATAATTTATTGGAATTACTTTCCGAATTGGATATCTACTACGAACTGCTAAACCAATGTTAGACAAATGCGAAACCGAAAAGAATAGATTATCAAACATTTCCAATTTGAACAGAACAATTGAAATCTTAAATATCACTAAACCAAATGGCAGGCTTTTGGTTTTAGTAAAGGATTCACTATTTGGAGGAAGTACGCTGCACGTTCAAGAAAAGAGATTAAAGACGTTAGATTCCTACTGCCTCACGGACTTGTTTAAGGCAAGAAAAATCAGCAAGGATCGTTACTGCGTCCTCATTTATTAGGTAAATGGTGAATCGAAATATTTATTTTTCTGCTACCCGGAGGAGCTGTGCAACGGGCTTATAACTGGCCTATCAAACCAAACAACCTTTGCTGGTTACTTCAAACTAACCAACAAAGCCAATAAATACACCGAAAATTTAAGATTTGCTGCGACTAGTTTTAGTGTTTTACATCACAGCAGAAACTCTTTCCCTTAAAACCTTATTTTTAAGTAAGCGTGTGAATCTAAATTAATAAAAAAGAACATCCCTAAGTTGTTAAACCTTAATTATACCTTTTTTCGTAAGAATTTAAATATTTCTCTACCAAATTTATGTTTTTATTTTCTTTACAATAAATTTGTACAAAAAGACATGAATACTAATTTACCATTAAAATATATTTCATTGTTAACACAAAATATTCTTCAACAATACTTTAATCTTTCAGATTAAATAGATTTTGACACCACCGTAAAAGATTTTCCCATTGAATTAAAAACGAAATAATAAAAAGATTAATTGAATTTCTAGTGATTGTCAAAATCAATTTAAAATATACACGCAAAAAAATCAAAGAAATGAAATACAAGTTGTAAAGTTGTGTGACACATATAAATTTTATATGATTAGTTGAGATTTCTGTTGTAAAATTGTAAATTAACATAAAAAATTATGTCAATCAAAAAAATTTTTTTTTGATTTATTAGGAATTATCAAAATATTATAAAGTATTTAAATGTATTTTCAAAAATGACAAAATAATCAGCTTTTATATCATCAACATTAAGTAACTGAGTGTGATGATATTATTTACATAGAATTTATATTTTATGTTGTGTGATGTTTTGATTTGGTTATTGGCATGTGGGACACGTTTTGTGGGTCAGCAGTTCATTTTTTTTTTTATTTAATTTTGTGTATATTTTTCTATGTTTCTTTATTTTTCGTTAATTATTTTATGTTGTTAGAATCACTCTAGTGAATTTGAATTAATTTGTGATGTAAATAAATTAATGAGATTTTCCTAATTTAATATTAAATTAAGATAAGAAACCAAAAAAATAAAATAAAAAAGAAAAATTAATAAAATAATTTAGTAAATATTTTGAAGGCGTTGTAGGTGTATGATAAAAGTGAATATAGACTTCAGGGTGTATCTGATAAAAATTTAATTAACATTTAATTTGAATAATTGATTTGAATGATATTAAAAAATCATGAACACCCTATATTATTGGATTACATGATGTTGGCGATTAGCCAAACTAATTAAAGACTATAATGTATCCATGTTTTTAGAGACTTTTTCCCCCAAATTCTTTTTCTTTTTTTTTTGTTAATCATAATATAATTTGAAAAAATATAAAATATGTGATGAGTTGAAATTAGTCGTGAAAAATAGCTCATAAATAGATTATATGAAAAAAAATTATTTGTATCTATATCTTTTTATTGTATAAATTGAAATTTAAATATTTACTGATTTTGACTAATGTATTATATTTCTAACTACTGTTTTTTTGAAAAATTGAAATCTTTCATTGTATATTTTTATAGTATATGTAAATATATAAAAAGTTTACATAAAAAATTATGAAAATTTGAATGAAATGAAAATATTTACTGTAACAATTTAAAATTTATACATATTGAATAATTATATTATAAATATTTCTGAATCATTAAATTTTTTTATTAGAAAATATTTTAAAAATAAAAATAAATAAGATATAAAAAAATAATAGAAACATTCATTACTCTCAAATAAAATAATATTTACTTATTTAAAAATTCTTTAAATTCCAAAGTTAATTTCAATATTTGACATAATTTTAAATTCCTATACTGGAGAACAATTATATAAAATTTAAAGAAATTATTTATATTTAATATTTTATATTATTTATTAATTAAATTTTGTAAATTTTTAGGAGTGTGTTTTTCTTATGACATAATTGTGATAAAATAATATCAATAATAATTGTAAATACTGCGATCTGTTTTAAATTATAAATATTATTTAAATGCAGACAGGTTAAAAAACTTTAATTGTCACCCTGTTTATTACATAATTAACCATTAACTACGAAATATGTCATGAAAATGAATTTAATTTATTTATATACAATTTGTGAAAAATTATATTTAATAATTATTTTAAGTTCAGCTTCAAATAAAAATTTAATATCTAATACTTTAGTATCTAATAATAAAATTTAGTATCTAAAAAATATCTAAGAAAGTCTATAAATATAAATTAACCAAGCCTGACGTAAACAAGTTTTTTTATACTTCACTGTTTTTTTTTCTCTCTATATAATTGCATCAGGTAATATTTTTGCGGTACTGTCATTTAATTGTAATAAATTTCTATATTAATTTGCACGTGCACGTATGTCAAATTCTTTATTTATTTTATTATTATTTTTTTTTTGGAGAGCTTTCCTGCAAAATAATTTATACATTTTAATACTATTTTCTCGGTCATCACATACTTAATTATATCGAACTTGTTTTACATAACTTAAAACTTTGTTTGTATACAGGGTCATAAAAAATTTAAAACGATATAAACATCGAATAACGATTTGGTTATTGGGGAGATATATTTAAGCTGAGTTCGCAAAATTAATGAATAGATTTCATGTCAACTTTTTATTTATATTCTAGAAGAAATTTTCAAAATTCTTCTAAACTTCCATTAATTTGTATTTCTGATAAATAATGATAATGAGACACCCTGTTAAATTGTATTAAGAAACTATATTACGATCCACAATAATAATAAATAATATTGTGTAGACTGTATAAAGACCTAGACATGAAAACCATGAAAATTATATTAGCACTGGTAATTATGTTATGCGTAAAAAGATAAAAAAAATATATGAAGTGCATCATAAAAGGGCTAGGTGGGAGGAAGTAAAATATAAACTAAAAGAAAATTAATTTAAATCTAATATTTATTATTGACTTATGACGACTTTAGGTGAACAGAAAAATATACACATTATAAAGGTGACTTTTTATAAAGGTTTTTCCATTTAAAATTAAATTGAAAATAAAAAAAATTCTTGTTTGTAAGGTAGAATGAGGTTGGTAATTTGACCGCAATCAAATATGAAATTGTACAAAATATTTTCAATGATTTTTAGTTACATAAAATATGTAAATAATTTATATAGTTTTTGTAGATTATTATTTATTTAGGAAGTCTGTAATGCAATAAAAATGATAAGGAAATCGGATTAGATGTGGTTTTGTTGAAGATTTATTGAATAATTATTAGTATTTGTCTTACAAATTATAAAATAATAGTACAATGGACTTATTAATCAAATAATATCTTTGTATAAAGCAAAATATTTTAAAAAATTATTTAATAGATACTAAATTTCATTTAATATGAATTCAACATTAAAATATCTAGTGGATTTGAATATTATTTAATTTATTAATTTCTATTATATGTATTATTAACAAAATATTCTATTATATCAACGACTAAATATGAAAAATTATCTAATTTATAATTAAAATAATATGAATATAAAAAAGTTTTTAAAATATTTTTATTGTGTCACCGTTTTTATTTAGAAAGCTACAAAATTTTAAATATGTATCTTTACTATTATAAAGTTTTTTTATTTTTCAAAATATATATTTTAGTAAAATTTGATTATTGTTTTTTTTTTCTACTTTATTTATAAAATTTTACGTAGCTAAAGTATATAAATTTAAAAAAAATAAAAATGGTTGTTTATTTCATCTAAGTTTTACTAATTTTATTGTTATGGAAATTTAATTTTTAATACCAATAACAACGATGATAAAAGCTTTATTTATTTAGCATATTAGTCTAAAGGTTACATTATACTAAAAATTTTAATTAAATATTAAAGATTTTAAAGTTAAGATTATGTTTTTTTTTTACAATTTTTCGAAAATTACGTTTATACTTAATTATTATTAATAAAATTATTTGTATTTTAAAAATTTAAATGAAAACTTATTAAATTTAATGTAGTATATACCAAGTAAGAATTGTAAATTTTTATTAATTTTAATGAAAAATATATTACGTTATATACTAAGATATGAAAATTAATTTTATTTGTCTTAATTAAAAGTTTTAAATATAAAATTACGTAAATTTTGTTTAAAATAAAATATATAAAAAAAATGACGAAGTTAATATACATAAATAGAAATTTAATATATTTGAGGAAGGAAATAACTAAAACCATATATATTATTTTACTTATAGAATATTTAGTGATGTAGGCTAAAGATATGGTATTTGTTTGTTTTAGAATTTTATTAATAAATATGCCTATATGTACAAAATATAATCATAATTACTAATCTATTGGAAAAATTATATATAATATTATAATGTAAAATTATGTAAAATTTGATGATAGACTTTAAGTTGTCATCAAATTATAGAAAATTGAAAATATTAGTTTGAAATTTTTTTTGTATGTAAAAGTTTTGAATAAGTATTAGCTTAGATTTAATATTTTTTTTATGAATGATTGTACAGTACATATTAAGTTTCCTGTAAATTTCTAACATTTCCTCTTTTAATTTTATTTTAAATTAAACCAATACCAGTCGTATAAGTAATTAGATCACTAGATAAATTTTAATTATTTCTTTTTATTATAAATTTAATAAGAAAAAAATATTACATTATAAAAATTATTCAACTATATAATAATAATTATTATTAACGACAATTACCTAACTTTTGTACACTATAAAATACTTATATAACACCAAAAAGCTAAAAAGTTAAAAATTTCAAAGTTCACCGAGAATGTCTACAAAGCAAATTTTTAATTTTCGAATAAAAACCGATTTTTTTAAAAATTATATTCAATGTCAGCTTACGTACATAAAATATAGAATTATAGTTTAACGAAAAAAAAAAATTTCAACACTTAAAAAAGAATAATTTCCTGAAATATAATTTTGTTTCCTATAAAACTCTCCACTGACAGGTATATATACTTTATTATCCTTCTATAAAAATTATTTTCTACCCTCACATTCAAAATTCATTTACAAATATTCAAAAACTAAAAACTTTCGTCATATAAACTATATTAATTTTAATTCATATATAAAAACATTATAATTACTTTAAAGGTTTAAGGGAAACGAGAACCAGAATATATCAGACTACATATTTTTATTTTTTTTTATTTTATACGTACATATAATTTTTACGGTGCCTGGTGTTCTGTAATGGGTTTTAAGAAGCAATATATACCATTATACAGTAAAAAAAAAAAAATATATTAAAAGAAGATTAAAGTTCCTTGCCCTTATTGCACCCACCCACTGATTAAAAATACAACATTGCAACTAAAATAATATAACATTTTTATGGAAATTTGTAAGCACAAAAAAAAAAAATATACTTTGTAGCTTTATTATCCTTCATTTCACATGTAATATAAATGGTTGGTTGGTTTTTTTTTTTACCGGTAAAATTGTTAGACACGCAATAAACATACCAATAAACCTAAAAAAAAAAAAAAAAGTATATATATAATAATGTGAATTGTTATTTTTATAAAGGAATTTTTCACTTTCTGACATTCAAACCAAAATCGATTTCTTCCTAAAACCAAAAAGAAAATTAAACCACACTCTTCGTCTTTTGTTCTTCTTGTTGGTTTGCCAGTTTTTTACCCAACTGGTTTCACTTCATTAACTTAATCATCATATTTTTATTTTTGTGACTTTTTTTTTTCTGCTGAGCATAATTCTTTGATTATGTATATATATATTTTTTTAATAATAAATTTAACCCCAATTTTCTTTCGTCTATTCTATAAAATAATCTAATCAATTTTAATAAAATATAATTTAATTAAAGATGATATTATTTTTTTTTTGGTTGTGTTTAGTATATAAATAATAAAAATATGTAATAACTAATAAAAAAAATATAGATAAATATATAATATAAAAAAATTTGTGTACACAAGCGCCTTTTATTTATAATTCAGAAATAAATATTCTTTTTACATAAATATGTATATAAATTTTTGTATATATATATATAAAAATTATATTTCATATCTAAAACAAAAAAAAAAGTAATTTCTTTCAAAGAAAAATTACACAAAGTTGACGTCGTCGCGGTAGAAACTTTTCGATAACAGAAAAAAAAAAAAAAACCTGAAAAAAAAAACGACGAAGAAATGACCAATAAATTTTCAATTTGACGAATTTTCTTGTTTTTAACTAATTTAACTTGCTATTCAAAAAATAAATTACTTGTAAAATCAATTTAATTGAAATTACTATCATTTTTCTATCAATATTAATTTTATGATAAGCGATAATGTAAAAGTGGGTGAAATATTATTTATCGGCGAATTAAGGTGACATTTTCCGGGGAGATCACAAATAACCAAAAAAATAAAAAAAAATGCCACTTTTTAACTCTACAAACAGAATTTTTTTTTTAAGGCATTTAAATACTATTTTTTTTTGCTAGTGCGTGTCATTTATGTCTATTATTTTATATAGAAAAATTTTTGCGGTTTTCTTATTAATGACAATTACTACAAAAATTTAACACTCACCTTCTTTTTGTTTTTTTTTTTTGCAGGTGAAATTTTTTTTTGTTATTATAATAAATTTTTATAGTTTGCTGGCAGCGAGATTTATATATCCAAAAAAAAAAAATTATAAATAAATTGTATAATTTATTATAATATTTATAAACAGGTGTTTTAATTATACACTAATTTCAAATAAATATTTCATATATAAATTTTAGTTTTTAATTATCTTATGAATGAAATTAAAATAAAATTAATTTACACTTCACAAATTTATAAAAAAAAAACAACACTTGTTTTCTTTCTTAATAAGATTTTAACATAAAGTAGTAATACTACAGATTAAAATTATTATTTTTAATTTAATTAATTTCATATTTTTTATTATTAAATTCATAGTTTTATTATTTAATTAAATTTTATTACATTAAATTAAAAAAAAAAATTTTTTTTATTAGATAAAATTAACCGGAAAATTGCCGCTACTCAATCTCAGTGTTTGCGAAGAACTGAAAAAAAAAATATATATATATATATTTGTCAAAATTTCAATATGAAATGACATTCGGAAACAGTGGTGCCAATTAAATAATGAATAATTTAATCAATAGCGACGTCTGGATTTGAAATTAATAACTATAAATTTGAAATTATATTTTGGTTTAAGGGGAAGTCATTTTATTCCAATTAAAGGAGAAATTATACAGTAAATACTTGGTTGATGAAATATAAAATTAAAATATATTACAGTACATCCTCGACATAATGAAGATAATAATATTGTTTTTTTTTTTAAATTATGTTTTTTAACGTTGTTTAGGATGAAATATGAAAAAGAAATGTGTAGAATTTCTCAAATTACAGATTTTGTGATTTATAAGCTATAGTTAATAAAGTTCTTTAAGTAATTGAACGTTACGAACGATTGTTATGCTTTACAAAAAATATGGAGTCAAAATTACAACAAATTCACTGGAAATATTATAAAGGTATTTGTGTATAATGGTGAAAATATTAGATTTTAAATGCATAAAATACTTTTTGCAGCAAACTGAGAATTTTAAAGTGATTTATTCAAAATTAAAACATCACTTAATTCTCTTAACATTTTCTATATTCTTCAATTAGTTATTATTGAAGATTTACTTGAGTTAATTGTTTTTGTGTTTTATAAAATCGTTCTTCAAGGAACTTAAATTTCAATTAAAAGACGACGAAGTAGGAAAAACATATAATCGAATTATTTGTATGTGGCTTTTGAAATTTTCTTAGATTTCTAAATTATTGGTTGTTATTTTAAATAAGTAAATTAAAACGTTATTCGTGTATAAGACTTTTAAAATTATTTTAATTATGTTATATTACCAAACGGATTATCTTTTTCTCAGGGAAGAAATAATTTGTAATTAAAAAACTAAATACAGATGAGAACGAATATAAGTCTTTCATTTATCCTACAAAGTTTTATTTTTATTATTATGTAATAGTTTATTTAATGCTTTTTAAATTTAAAGTAACAAAATTATAATATGTTTTTTTTATTATTGTAAACCGTCATGTAGTTTTATGGCTCCATTCCAATAACCATGTCCAATCTTATATTGATACTCATAGTTCTAGTGTTGTTATTATAAATATGTACTTGACTATACGCCAGTTATTAAAATGAAGTTAATTCTGCAAAATAAAAATAAAAAAAAAGGAAAATTAATTTATTTACTTTTATTAAATATTATATTTTAGCCTCGAAATATCTTACACACAAACAAAAAAAAACCATTCATTTAAAATGGATTTTAAAATATTATAAATAAAAACTGTCAATATCAGTCAGTAGAATATTGCAAGGACAATTTCATAATATACAAAATAATAATAATATAAAAAAGGATAATGTAAAAATTTTTATCATCAAAATAAATATCACATATCCAGGACTTGTATATTCCATTTTAAAAATGTCAATAATTTATATATATGCTCAAGAATTTAAAGAGAAATTTATATGAAATAATAATAAAGGATAAATAATTTATAAGAAATTAATATACGTGCATTTTCCCGGCAAGTTTCTTTAATAAAAAATAATCCTTTTTTTTTAAATTATATCAAAATATTTTATTATATATTAAGTTAAAATCAGTAAACATATTTAATAAGCTTATAAGTTTTTAAATATTCAAAGAATACTATTAAATTAAATTTGTCAAACTTGAAAGCCAAGAGAATTTGCTCAATTCAGTTTAATCGTCTATTCATATATAAATTAACATGTGAATATGTAGTTTTAAATGACACGTGACACATAATATATAAATATTGTAATAACAGACACTTTTTGTATAATATACTATATTTTATTAGGTCTGGTAGAACTGAAGTGATATATGAGTAGACAATCCCTATGTCTACTTGAATATATCATCATATCTACTTGCACTGACATTGATATTGGTTTGTAAAACATTATGCTGTTTTTTTTTTCTTCTCAATAATTCGAAAACATAAATCCCTCTTAACTTTATGTAAAATTGTGTTTTTTTTTATATAAAAAATTTAAAAACTTTATGGAGATGAAGTCATAGACAATAAGGATGCACAAGGATATTTATTTAAATTGGAAACCATAGAAATGAGGGTGGACATTTGTTAGATTGGATATTAATATAATAGAGAATGTCATTTTCTTTTTCTTTTTTTTTTGCATTTTCTCAAAATGAGATCATATTTTATTCAATGGATGTCGCCAGAATAAATATAAAATATAATGTTATCTAAAAAAAATTAATTATACTCCTTACATATAGTTAATTTAATTCCGTTTTAATCATAAAATTTATTTTTATAAATTGTGGAAGATTACTGAATGGCTAAAAAAAAAAACTAAAAAAATAAATAAATATCAGAAATGATTATTAAAAATACAAAATAGATTATTTAATTATGTAATCAAACTATGCCAATCCCACTATACATATTGTCCTTGTCCTTCAGATTACATTGATTTATGATTATAAATTTGCTTTATATAAAATTGTGCAGGACGATAAATCGATAAAGGTCATTTTATTAGTAAAATAAAAATGATAAATTTAATGATTTCAATGATACACACTCGAATAAAATTTTTAGTATATGTTAAATATTTTAATTAAATCTATATATAGCAGGATATTATATTTTACAAAATAATTATTTTGAAATATCGTAATTAATTTATTAATTAAGTTGGTTGTTGAAAAGTTAATTTGATTCTAAAAATATATGTATATGATTATATTTTATTACATGTTTGAAGGATACTTTATAAACATAATATTTTAATTAATACTTTGAAAATAAATATTTGAAATATTCAAAATATTGTAATATACAAAATATAATTGAGAAATCTAAATAAAATTTAAAATGCAATATATAAAAAATAAATTCTACTAAAGATAGATAATTGAGAAATCTATGTGTTTTGAAAAATTACACAGATTAAAAATACATTTAAATTAAGCCCACGTTATTCTGTTTTTGGAATTTTATCAGTAAAAAAGATAATGAAGATAAATTTTGTGTTCTTTCTAACAACAATTTTATCTCAATTATTTATTTATATATTTTTGTTTTGTAAATTTTCAAAGTGCGATAATGAATTCGTTATCTAATTTAAAGACGAATTTGTTTAATTCACAAAAAAACACTATGCTTTCTAGCAATTGTTAAGAAGTTCTAAAAAAAAATTTGCTTAACAATGATTAATGATTTTTTAATTGTAATTCAATTGGTCTTTTCGTTATCGTTGAATATGACTTTTCGGTAAACATAAGAATATTAAAATAACCAATATTTTAACATATTTTAAAATCGTCCCTCTATGCAATATATTTAAGTTCGATAAACTTTAAAATTTATTTTTATGATTTTTTTTTAATTAAATCCATATTTTTCTTCGTTATTTATTTAACAATTTTTCCCAGTTTCTGATGGTTTGTTTATTTAATCTAGAAAAATAATACTTAACATTTTTCTTTTCAGTATTGTCACAGCACATACACAAGATTCAAGATTTTATTTCAAAAATATTTTTGTTGAATGTTTTTATTTATACAGACTTTTACGTTGATAAAAATGTAAACAGAATTTAATAAAAGCTAAAATCTTTTAAGATATAAAAAAAATATTCTTCATATTTAATTATGTCTACCATGTTGAGAGTTTATTATTTTTTACTTAAAAAACGTCATCTCAATTGTCCTTATTATGTCCTGTTGTTAAACATTATTCAGTCTTGAATTGTAGCAATGCAATATCATAACAGTATACATACATTTTTTTAAATTAGCCCAGAAAATTTTAATATTTTCAGCATAATTAAATTGTCACAGAATTTCTGAAAATATTAACGAAAAATTCAGAATAAAGTTAATTACAATTTTTCTCGAGGAAGTTATAATTTTTACTTTCGTATAAACCTTATGCACTTTATATCCTTTTTTCAACTTTATTGTACATTTTATATAAATAATTTTCTTTGTTTTATAACTTTTTGTATGTTTTTTTTCCCCACAAAATATAACTTTTCCTTTTTAAATGTTCGCTTAATCCTTCATGATATGAAAATACTGAATTTTGTCGTCCCAGTTTTCTGTTCAATTTGTCTGGAACACATACAGTGAAAAAAATCTATGCAAAATATAATTGTTAGTAAACACGAAAATTAGGTAAGCGGAAAATAATATCATGACAGTAGGGAAAAAGATGTTTTATATGTGTTTATGAGATTTCATTTCCAGAATATGCATATCAGAATTTCCTGTATTATTCTGTTTTAAAAGGATCATCTAGGAAAATAAAAATTTGAATCATGGTTTAACGTAAATTTTTTGTTAAATATACCAGCTTATACGAATTTTCCTTGCGGTTATTGCAGTATATAATTTTATCTAGTTTTAGGATATAAGTAAAAACCGCAATGAAAATGCGTATAAAGTTGGTATACTTAATATAAAATGATATCCGTATCATTTAAATTCTAAACATATGTAATATATTTTGATCAAATAATATTATCTTAAAAGTATATAAATAAATTGGAAAATTTAGATTAAAAATTAAAATAATAAATAATTGAATGAAATTTTGTTCAAATATCTTCATGATCTTCCCACAAATAATAACTTTAAAAAATTGTCACAATCTCATAAAATTTATTTTTTTTGAATTTATTACCAAAACGTAAATAAACATTTGTACATATACCAAAAAGCCATGCGAAAAATCGTATAGTAAAACAACATATGTTACGTGTCGACAATCCAGTATTAGACTTACAATGAAAACGTATTTATAAATATTTATTCTACAAAGATTTAATCATTATTGATTTGTAGTCACAAGATATTGCTTAAAAATATATCTGAAGAAGAACAATTTATTAAAAAAATAAATCGTTTAGTAATTTTTTATATTTTTTGAAATACGTTTCCGTTGTAAAACGTTTCCGTATTATTTATCTAGGTTTTATAGTAAATTTATTTTATATATTCGTCAAGTTTGTAAATTATCGATTACAGAAAAATCGTTTTTATTATTATTGTTTAAAACTGTTTTGGAAGAAATGCAATAAGAATTGCGTAAGAACAAATAGGTATATGAGGTAATTATTTTATTTTCCAAAAGTTTGAAATTAAAATAATGTAAGGTTTCTTGTTTTCTGAAAAACTTCAATTAATTTTTATTTTAATGTAAAAAAAATAGTTTACTAAATTGATCCTTAAAAATTACAATAGTGTTCCTAAAATTATACAAAATTGCAAAAAATATTTTGTCAACTTGAAAGTCAATAAATAAAATTATAAGTAGACAGTAAACATTTTCTCTTCGACCTTTTTTTTTGCACTGAAAACAGAAATTGCCAAAAAATGCTCCAAATTTATTATACCTATTTTTTTCAGATTAAAATGGTAATTTTCATCCCAATCCCACTGTCTGTCATTAATGGCACAGTATGTACCTTTTATCACTAAAAAATGTATTTTACAACGTATTTTACCTAGTTTTTCAGAAGAAAAATTCGCAGAAAATATTTATTCGCTCTTTAACTAATATAATTTCATATAAAAAGTTTTGATTCGGAAAATGGTTTTTTTAGGGATTTTATTATTTCTGGAAATCGTTAAAAAGTTAAAATCATTCAGTGTTTATAAAGAATTTTTTTGTTTGCAGAAATTGTTTCTACATTTTACCAATTAATAAGAAAAAAATGGTTTGGTAAGGAATATAATTTATGTTAGGATTTGACTAACTGGTCTTACCTTAATAATATGTCATATTAAATTTTTATTCAAGCTGTACAATCTGTACAACCTTACGCTTCTTTAACATATACAATTGTATATTTAATCAGAATATTATACAAAAAAATAGAATTATGTTGTTACTCAGTGTCATAGCATTATATTATACAGGAAAATAATATCCTTTTTCATGTTTTCTAACAGTGTGAATGAGAGGTTATATATTTTTTAAATATTTTCCTCTAAAAATTTTTCAAAACTTTGTCGTACAGAATTTAATATAAAATATAGTACAGTATATTTAATTACAGCAAACTTAAGGTTTCTATTATTAAAATTAGTTTTTCTCTCAACTGTGAACATATTAGTTGTTAATTAGTATTCGAATTTAGTTTTCAAACTATTCAAGACCAGTGATGTATAATTTTATAGTTCAATTTGGTAAAAGTAAATAAAATAAAACTACAAATTCATAAAAAAAAAAACACATTATTTATGTTTGACTATTTATTAATTATAGTTTAGGTTCTACAGTAATTTAAATATCATTCAACTATTAGTATCGTCTACATAATTAAAAGTTATACTAAAAACTATGCAAATTCTATTTTAATTTGAAAAATAAATAATGTTAAATTTTTGTTGTATATATTTTTGCAGGTTCTTCATTGCATCTAACATTATTTTCACCTTTTTATTGCCAATTTTTTTAATTTTTTTTTTGTTTAATTTTCAAAATACTAACACTAAAAATTTCCACAATTTTCTCATTTATAATAACTTTCCTAATTAATTTTAATTTTCATTTAGAAAAAAACTTTATCCTGACTGATATCACAAATATGACAGTTATTTTTTTTAAAAACTTTTATAATTATCGTTAAAATTCATAAAATTTGAATTAATTAAAAAATAATTTTTTAATGTAATAGGATGATTACAATACAAACTTATAATTGTGTTCAGAAAAAAATTTATAACTTTGAGACGTGATGAAAATATTAAATAAATTACAAAAAAAAACTCTTCTTGTCAAACATTTTAGTCAATATTTTGTAGAAGTGATTTTTCAAAGAATATTAATATAGTAGTATATGATTATAAATTATTAATTATAATTAAAAAAAGAAAATATTTGATAATAAATCAATATTTTAATATTAATCAATCTTATAAATTGATTAATAGCTTAATGCTTTTTAGATTACTAAGATTTTCTAAAGAAAATATTATATCATAGATTAAATATTATTATTATAGGTTGTAGAGTTTAAGATAACATTTTTCATATCCTTTATTTACTTATTTAATTTCCTGTATACGATAAATATTTAGGAATACAAAATTTTGTAGGAAATTCAAATAAAAATGTTTTGTTTCCGTTGAAAGTTAAAATTTTTAATTTAATATTTTTCTTAAAAATTTTCATAATCAATTTTCTATGATTTTACCCACCAAATATTTATATTTTATATGGCATATCACTGAATTTATAATATTTACCTACACACATTGACTAAATAAACAAAATTTTTAGAGATTAATTTAAATTCCTTATAAAACAAATAAATCCTTTAATTACTACTAATTAAATATTAAACTCATTTTCCTTATCTATATTAAAACTTTTCTACTTCAAATTTTGCTTTTAACCAATTTTTGAAAAAGGTTAACATCATTTATTTTTAATAAAATATATATATATATGTATATATAATTCAAGTTTTCCAATTTCAGGTAAAATTTTTAAGTAAGTTTATGCGAAGAAATTCTATCCAATGAACTAATTTTATATTAAAATAATTTCATAATAAGCATAAGGTAGGATTGTGAAAACAAAATTTAAACTAAAATGTTGTAAAACCTCAGAAATAACGAAACACATCTCAGAATTATAACCAATAACAACTTTATTAATAAATTTAGAATTATAAAATTTCATATATATATATTTTTTTTATGTTCAAATTTCACATATTTTCATTTATGATGTTTTGTAAAATAAATTTATGTGGAGAAAAATATCTCATTGGGAATTGGTATACAAAGAATAAGTAAGATTATAATAAATATTTTGTACTAAAGTATTCTTGCTACAAGGATAAAACATTTAACCACAAAAATATAAATTCATTTTTTTATTATAAATAATTTCTATTTTCCTTTCGGGAAGAAATATAATAAATTTTTATCGTCAGCAATATTCAAATACTTTGTAGATAAAATATATATAGAATGTTATAAATATTTTAACTGATTTCAAAACTAAGCAATTTGTATTTTAACTATAATCTGTGGAAATAGTTGAAATAAATTGATTGCAAATAGTAAAAGGATATTTTTTTTAGGGAGTGAAAGGTCCTAGTATACTAAAAGGATATAAATATTTGTTTATATCCTTTTAGTATACTAGGACCTTTCACTCCCTAACAAATTCAAATATTTTATTTTGTTGAATCCCTGGTTTTTATAAAATAAAATTTTATGAAAGTTGGAAAAATCGTTTATCTGAACTGTGATCAATAGCGATAAGATATTTTATGCTACAATTGGAAAGTGAAATAGAAATATTTTCCAATAAAATTTAATCCTTCAACTTTAAATTTCCTTTCATTTCAAAATATGCAATCGATTATTATATCCCTTAGCGTAATTTCTCAGTCAAAATCAAAGATTTACGATCCTGGCAATCAAAATAAAAAAAAAATTTGAAAACAAATTAATTTGACTTTTTCAGATAAACATTTTTATGGATTTTCCTTTCGGAATATACTTAAAGAATATAAAAAGAAAAAACTTTCTTATTAAATATTTTCAATGGAAATATTTGGTTAAAAAGGATGAAAAATGCTTTCCTGATTACTCTATTTCCTTCCAAATTTATCAATTTCCTTTTTAGAAACATTCTGAAGTAAATAATATAAAGTTAAAAGATTTCAAAAATATAAGCATTTGACTGATGATGAGTAACCAAAATGTGGAAGCCTTTTAATTGTAATAATACCATATATGTACTATAAATTTAGCTAAAATAAAATTGACAAACGTTCCAATAACATTAAACGAAAAAATTAACAATAAGTTCAGGATATAAAGAACAACATTAACGTATAATGATGATACGTGTTCAGAATTTTCAACCATGTTGATGAAATTTATCCGGGAATATTAAGACAAACTCCCTGGATTTTCTGCAATATTTTAAATTGTTTGTAAATTGAACAGAATTAAAGAAAAAATGGTGAATTATTAAATAACTATGGTAGTTGTTATTTAATTAATTAATAAAAAGTTTTCAACACTTTTTATTGTAATTCAATTTAAAAATTTTATATACTGAAAAAAAATCTAATTGTCTACAATTGTGTATTTTATTGATAAATAATCCTTTTTTGTTAAAAACATTCAGGACAAATTTAATTCAATTTCACATGTCACACTGTTCGTAAATTAATTATATTTTAAATTATAACAAGCACTAAAACAATGTGGAATACTTTATACATGAGATTTATATGATTTGAAAACAAATTATTCAAAGAATTCATTGATGAGTAGAAAATCGTAAATGTAGAGTAGAAGTAGATAAAATAATATAATTTAATTAAAAGTCATACATTTCACAAAAATGTTCTAAACTAAATTATCAATTACAAAGAGAAACATTAACTCAATCAATGATTACAACACTCTAGTAAAAATTTAGTTAGAAAAATTATTCAATTTTATAAACTGATTACAACACATCCAATTATATTTTAGTAAATATTATCTATTTAACACTTTTTGTAGACTGATTTTAATATATATTTTATATTTTTTATAAGATTTAGCTTCAGACAAACACCAATGACAGAAAATTGTTCTAATTTATCTATCCTTTTCAAGGCATAAAGTTTTACGATTTATTTATATTTTGCAAAATTGTTAATGCAGGTTAAGTACACTTTTGAAAAAAAAAAGAAAGAGAAACATACATGAAAGTTTAATGTTTAATTTTTATTTGAAAGTACATAAGAACATTAAAAATTTTCCAGACATAGTCAAAGGTAATTGGTTAGTTTGTCAGAATACTTGCTTTGGATGCAAAGTTGGTTTGAAAAAAATAAATTTTAGTGTAGTTAGTGTAGTCATATCATATAATTTTCGTAACGAGGTCATAAATAATAAGAAGTTTGCTACAAAAAATATTTAGTAATTATTACTGAATATGAAAAAGTATTCTAATAGAATGGTACCTGGAAAAAAAACCATTAAATAACATTAAGACAATATCGAAAAAAAAAATTAATTTTCCATCCGATTTTTTTTTTTAACAATTTAAGTATGTCACCTAAGATTGTTCAGTTTATGTTTGTTGTTTGTGTTTGCGTTTTTATAGCTTTATGTTTTTTTATTTATCTTTTAATTATTTTTAAATTTCTCCAACATAGTTTTTTATGTTTTATTCCCTTGGCTTTAATATCCTTTTGAAATAAAAAAGTATTTTAGAGTTTTAAAATTAAATGACAGAAAAAATAGTGGCCGGCTTAAATAAAATCGCAAAGTTTTTTGCTTCTGCACATATAATTTAATTGGCACAGCAGAGTCAATTTATATACTTGGTACAATTAATGGCATTAAAAAGCATTTACATTAAAAAATATTTTTATGGCTTTTAGTAATTATTAATTAAATCAAATTAAATTTTTACAGACTGTGTAATTTATTGGAAAAATTTTTAGAATGCTGTCAAATATATTGAAAAATTCTTGTTAGCAAAATAAAATTTTTAGGTTATGCAAATTTGTTAAATTGTGAATAATTAATTGATAGAATTCTTTTGCATGACCAAAAGGATGTTACATTATTAACAAATATTTAAAAGTATGTAAAACTGGCGATGATTTAGTGGTACTCAATTGTGGTGGATTAGGTACTGAATTGGATTCCAGTCCCAGACATCGATGTTGATCTAAGTTTACTCAGCTTTAAATACCAGTAATAAAAATTACCACAAAATGAAATTGACTAATAGTTTATTAAATAAACCAATTACTAGGTATTACTGGTTGTTTACTATAGCAATTCCAATAAAACACACCAAACTTAAGCAGCAGTTGAAATATTTATACTTTGTATATTTTCGCTTTCAATTAGTATAGAATTAGTCAAATTAATGAATTGTTTTTTTTTGTGTGTGTATTATGTAAATCTCATTAAGTTGACGGAATTTTTTTCGCCTGTTTTAATATTAATAATGAGAAAAGCCTTTTGACTTTATGTTTATTTCGGCTTTCAACATAACTTCATACTTATTTGATTAATTTAAAAAAGTAAAGAGAATTTATAGAAATTCTTTCTTTTACGATGATCAGTTTTTCATTATTTCTATTTTGTATAAATATTATGGATTATTAAACAAACTTTAATAGGTTATTTTGCCGATATTTTCATTAAAAATTTGGATCAGAATGTGTCTTCTTTAAACTAATATAAATCTTTGTAATATTGTAGTTAACATAACATGGAAACTTAAATATTAGAAAGCTATTTAAAAAAATATTAAGACTCAACTTTAGTCCATTTAAATTAATTTGTTAAAAATTAAGAAGTTTGATTAGAATTAATGAAATGTAAAACCAAATTTTACATTTCATTAATTCTAATCAAAAAGTTAAAAATGTAATTCAGTTTCAACAACCATTTACCGAAATATTCCGTTTAACTCCAGATTAACATAATTTTCTCTCTACTTCAGATCTTGCATTAAAATCTAGCAATAATTTTACGTTTCTAAAGACTTTGAGTAATTTACATTCGGAAAAGGAAATAAAACAACAATTCTTAACCTTTAAAATTGTAAAATATATTTGAATTTTATTTTAACCAAAATAAAAAATGCCTCCCACAAAGTTCCTGATTTATTTATAATTTCGAAAAGATATTTTGAAAATTACAAAATAATCAGCTTGTATAATGACATTAAGTAACTGAGTAAAGATATTATTTACAATATTGTGGTGTGAAGATTTAGATTGTTTATTGACATGTGAGACAAGTTTATGGTTAAACATTTTTGAATATTTTTTTGTTATTCTATAATTTTATGTTATTTCTATGTTATACTTTGTATTATAATTTATAGTATTTTCTACTTTTTTAAAGAATGTACCAGACTTCAGAGTTTATTAATATTTTAATTTACGTAAAATTAAAATTTGATGAACTCTATCACTTACGAAAAATTGGCTATTAGCCAAACTAATTAAATACTTGTTTATTTTTTGTGATGTCTTTCCTCGATTATTTTTTAAATTACTCAGAAGTGTTATATATGGACGTTTAAAAATTTGAAATCAATCGTGAAATGTGTAAAAGAGGATTGATTTATTTTGTATGAAAATAATGTTTAAATATAGAAATACCATTATGTATATCTTATAAATTTAAATTTTTATTTAAAAACATATTTTAAAGTGACGAGTTTTTATAAATTTTTAAATTATTATGAAAATAAATTTATTTATTATTAATATTTTGAAATTATAAAAATTTTCATATAAAAATAATAAGACAAATATTAATAAAATAATAATATAATATGTATTTACGTATCTAAAATTCCGTAAATTTTGTATCAACTCCGGAATAGGTTCAATATTTAACATTATTTTAGATATTAATTTTTTTTTTTTGAAATATTAAATAAAATTCAGAAGCATTATTTATATTTATGTGTTAACCAGTCTTGTATACATATTTAGTTCATGAAGTAAATATGTACAACGTCAATAATAATTGAAAATAATATATGATTCTAATTAAACAACATTTTTCCACTCAGATTATCGATTGTTTCTTTGTTTAAATTACCTTTAATATAAACTTAATTATGATAGATCATAAATGACACCGATTTGCAAAACAATATTTTGTTTGAAATTTAATAAAATTTTGTTTGAAATTTAATAAATTAATAAGCATTTAAAAAAATGAAACACGGTAGTAAATATAAAATTACTATTTAATTTTTTTAAGTTGGTAACAAACCGACGGTAGCTTAAGTGGTAGTGTGCTAAGCCGTGGTGCATTAGGTACTAGGGTTCAACTCCCGTCCGAGACATCGATGTTACTCTAAGTTTACTCAGCTTTAGAAAAATGAGTATCAGTAATAAAATTACAATAAAATGTAATTTAAGAATGGGCAAAATGCTAACGGTCGAGGCCATTTGCCAACAACAAATATCTCACTTGTTGCAATTAAAATTTTCTTCACTATAAACAAATTTATGGTTCGCAATCCATATTAAATTAATAGGTTCAAAACTCGGTACTTGGTGCCCTATGGTCCCCGTGGAGTGAACAAAGAAAACACAACAAAATATAAATTGGCGAATGTATATTTTTAAAATATTAATTGCATGCGGGGACAAAGTATTAATATTAAATAAATTTACTCTTAATAATAAAAAGAATAATTTATAGAAAACGTAAATTACTTTTTAAACCAAAGCAAAGGAAACCAAAACTACTAGTTACTTAGAGTACTTCGTTCTGGTAAAACCTTAAAATGGTGCACAAAAATATCTACATAAATAAATTAGGTTACAAATATGGTATGGAAAACAGCAACGTTTTAACAAATTTTTAAAGTGTTTCCTATCTCTACTTAATTAAAAGTTATCCGCGAAAAATTGAATATGATCAAACCGAATTTTAAATAATAGTTTATCTGATCCAACCACGTTATTTATATTACTATTTAAAAATAGACACACCGAAACTCAAACCAAAAATACTTTAATTCTGTTAACATCATATTTACGGATCAATAATATTTTTGTTCGTCATCAAGAATTTCTCCATGTTTACACTTGTGGTATACAACAAATCATTCTGTGGAATATTATATATATTATATCCATAAATATTTGGTAAATTGCTACTAACTGACTCTGTGTCTATGGTCTGTATGCTCAAGCTATGCTATGCATACATATAAATTTTAGTGTCATAAATAAACCCACAAGAAGTGAAAGACACAGTAATACTTGATTTTTATTTATATAAAAGCAAAATTCCTGGTATACCTACGACAATGGAATTAAATAAATTAGATCCACACAAGGGTCAGAACGAAATAATTGCTATATAACAAGATGACATTATTATTATTTAATGTTTATCAGAATAATAATGCCTTGTGGTCTGTTTTTTTTTTTGAAGATTTATACAAAAAGTTTCTGTAAAGTAATTTTTTTTTTTTGAATTTATCGGTTTTTTTTGAAAGTTTTCCACACGACTGCAATGTTTTGGCATATTAATATAATATAGGAGAAAAAAAGTTACTTTTTTTAGGGTACATACATTGTCTTTTTAACTTAGAGATTGTGCATAAAAGATAACTTGGTATACATTCTTTTTGTGCTTTTGGAACTTTTCACGATATGCAAATAGTTTTGTGGTTGATTTGTGGAAAAGTTTACAAAAGAAAAACAAAAAGAAAAACTGCAAAATAAATATTTAAAGTACTTTTAACTGCAATGTCGTATAGTTTTTTAACTTTTAAAAGTTAAACTTTTGCGTAAATACTCTTAAAATTCACAATAATCAGTATTATCCAACATTTTTATTTGAAAATTATATAAATTTATTTAATATTCTTTTTACTAACATAGCTGTCGTATAAATACTTTAACCTTTAACAATTTTTTTCCCATACGTACAACTTTAGTTATCTAACGACTTAACAATATGCTTTTCAATCCTTAAATATAGTAAATATGCCATGTAATCCAATTATTGGATAAAAAGATCATAAGAGTAATAGATTCAATTTATTTTGCCACTGGTAAACTGCAATAACGATACAACACAAATTGAATTAAAAATTTCTGTTGACATTAGTTAAATGGGTCAACAAGATAAATTCCTTTTTTCAAATATTTTTAGAAATTTAATTGAGGTGATGAAACCAAAAACTTGTTGTCATGGTTCTGTTGTTGAAACAAATATTGTTGATCGATCAACCTGTTAGTTGAGTTAAAGTGAATGTTTAATTTACTAATACATATAGATTTAGGGATGTATTAAAGATTTAATGTAAATAAAATACTTAATTCCTATTTTTATAATTTTTGTAATGTCATGATTGATTATAAAAATTCTACATGGTAAGTAATATTCCACAGAGAAATTAAAGAATTTCGTAATTTAGACTGACCACGAAAGATTTCTTAAATAATATAGTAAAGGATGTTTTTTTAGACGTATAGTTTTTTCAGTAGGGATACCTGTCAAACTTACTGTGGCTTTGACAATTTTGTTTACGCTTTGGCAAATCAAAAAATTTTCAGATTTTAATTATTTTTTTTATTTTTTTTTATAAGGGGCCTCTCTAAGTTCTAGATGTGTCGGACTTTGCGAATAGTTTATCTTGGAACTTCGAGAGAAATTTTTAGAGGAATTCTTCCGGATTGTTTTTTACTTAAAATTAAATATAATTTACTTTACTTTTTTTATTGTTTTTTACTTAAAATTAAATATAATTTAATTTAAATTATAATATAATTTACCTTTTTTTTATTATTTTAAACTTAAATTTTATTAAAAGATTTTCTAGTTAAATGTTTTGTAGTAAATCTTGACTTTAGTATAATTAAGTTTAATTGACTTTAGTCTAATGACCGCTGTTTAAATTTATAACAAAATATAAAACTTCTGAGACCTATCGGAATACTTAAAAGTGGTACTTTTTAAGCCTCAACCCTACCACAAGAATTAAATATATAGCAAATTATTTACTTTAATTATCTGTCATAAATTACTTATTTTATTTCTAAATTCAAAATAGTGAAAAGCTAATGAAATTTACGTTAGTATTTTGATATTTAAAAAAATATTGATTATTAAAAAATCAATATATTTTACCAATTTTCTAATATCGTATATTAAATGAAATTTATCGATTAAATTTAATTTTCTTGGCTTTTATCCAGAAAAAATTATGTTTTCTAAATCCGAAACTTTATTATAATTTTACCAATGTTTATTATTGAAAATTTCGTTGCCTTTGACTCGTGTGGATGTTGCAGGAAAAATGTACATGACTGAAATTCTAAAATATTTTCTTAATGTCTCACTGCAATATAGTAATTTTTATAAAATTAAATTGAAATACTTGACTTTATCAAAGAAAAATTTGTTGCTGTCTGTCAAAATTTCTTTTAATGAGTTTTTATCGGACAAATTATTTGCATCAAAATATATTAATATTTTTAAGATAATTCTAATTATAAACTTTAAAATTATTGAATCAATTGTTGATTGATAGACTATTTTATTTTAAAAACATTTTCTTGCAAAAATTCATTTATTAAGAAAAACATTCAACTTTCTTCGTCTATTTTTTTAATAAATAATAACAACAATGATTTTTATCTTATTTTTCAATTAATTATGATTTAATGAGGAAATTATAGAATTTGAAATACAAACTTTCTTACTTTTAAAACTTTTACTATTAAAATTACTTTTAAGTTTTTTTCAAAATTCGCTTTTCTTTTGATTTTATTGCAAGTTTTCCCCTATTATCGATCGATTTTTTAATAAATATAGTTTTTTTATGCCATTAAAAAATTTTGTAGGAAAATCAAATAAAAATTTTTTATAAAAATTTACAACTAAATATTAAAATATTTAGTAAAATTTAATTTAATATACCGATTACATAGACAAAATCTTAGAGATAAATTTAATTTAGTTTTAAAACTAACAACAATTTTTAATTACTACTTAATAAACACTAAAGTCAATATAAGTTTACTGTATCTATTAAAACTCTTCTGATGGTACATATTTTAATTTAATCAATTTGTGGATAATTATTTAATATTTTATAAATTTCTTACAGTTTTAAACTCGCACAAAACTATGAGAAAATTTGCGTAAAAGTTTGTAAAATAAAATAAAATTAATTATAAACTTTTCCCTTAATTCTAGTTAAATTGTTTTTCGAAATTTTAGTCCAACGCAATAATCAGAAAAGCCCTTAATAATTAAATTACAAAGTAAACTTTGGAGTCACTAAATTGAATAAGTTTAAATTGAATAAGTAAAAGTGAACTACAACTAAGTACTTAACTTTTTAATATAACTACATAGCTAAGGTTTAAAAAAATTATCTAAACTAATAATGTTTGATGACACCATTAGAAAATACGTCCTTAATCCTTATAAATGTTGTATAAGGACCCATCTAATAATCATATATTTTAACAACTTTATTTTATAAATATACAAGTTGAAAATTTCAGATTTTTTTTTTTTCGTTTTGCTGTATAAAGGATCAGCAAAAGAAATTTTACATTTATCCTTTATTTCCTTGTAGATATGTATATATGTATTATGATATTTTGTGATATAAATTTTATGGCTGGTTGAAGAAAAGAAATTCTCATAGAGAATTGGTGCGACTAATAAACACGATGATAATAAATATTTTCATGTAAGTATTTTTTTGTAACAAGGATAAAAACATAAAAAAAACCACAAAAATATAAATTCCATTTAATAAATAATTTTATTTTGCCCTTCTATGCCGGAAAATTTTCGGGAAATGTGTAAAAAAAAAAATTTAGGAAAATTATTTTGTTGGCAACATTTTTAAACACTTTGTTTGAAAAATAAGAGTGTAATATAAAAAGTTAAGTGGTTTAAAAACTAAGCAATTTGTATTCTGTACTATATGCCTGAATAGTTGAAATGAGGATGTATTTTTTAAATTCAAATATATTGGTTCTTCAATCAAGGATTTCATATTTTTTTAAGTATAGATTTCTAATTTGTATAATGAACTTAAAAAACTTGTAATTAGCTAAAATATGTGATTTTGGAAAATATATACTTTATCTAACTTAGTACAATATTTTCAAAAACTTTCCTTTTTTAATACAAAATAATCAATATCCTGAAATTATTTATGAATTTACGTGTCAATAACATCAAAAAGAAATTATATATATCATTTTAAAGAATGTGAATTTATATGAAAAATCTTTATAAATAAAATATTCGTAGTACATTACATACTTTTAACCCTCAATTTTATCAAGTTGAAAGCGCAAATAAAAGTTATTTTTGATTAAACACAAAAAACTTTTTTAACTTTTGCACAAATTTGAATTAATTTAGAATTCCAAATTTATTTTTCTAAAAATAATTGCAAAAGATTGAATATTTAATTTAAAGTTTTTATTTTTCTACTCATAATTCCCTAATGTACCCATTATTTTGTAGAAAAATTTAAATAATTTATTCCAGTATGAAGTTTCTAGGTTGAAATTGGATGGGAAACAGTCATATACACAAAAATTAGAAGAAAGGTATTTCAAGAATTTAAGTTATTTCTCAGATTTTTAGTTGGAAGGAAAATCTTTATATTTTTTTTGTACTTTGGTTAAAAAAAATCTTATATTGTATTTAAATTTTGTTGTATGTCATGAAGGAATGCTGTCAGATACTCAAAACTTATCGTTATGAAACCAAAAAAAAATCTAAAAAATGTCAAAGAAACTTTATAGTTTTGATATCCGTGAATATATAAAATTCGACAATAAGATTTAATGGTAAAACATGAAACACATTTAGAATTTTCAATTTTCTTAATAAAATTTTATAATAGACCGTATATTATATTTACATTATATATTTCAGGACAGTTCATCACAGGATTAAAATTTGGGTCATTTTAATCCGTAAAAATAAAATGAGTTCACTTATTTTTAAAATTTTTGCCAATTTGAAAGTAAATTTATATTAGAATTGTTAATGAAAATATAAATATATTAAAATTGAAAGTTTTATGTCGATAACAACACTTGTACAACAGAAAACAACATTTTAATTTAATAGTTTAATCTATGATAAATTTCAAATTGAATTTTATTGGTTTAATTAATCCTTCGCTTTAATATTGAAAAACAACTTCAAACAAAAAATTATTTTATTTGAATTATCAATTTTTGATATTATGAAAATATACTTTTTTACAAAAAATATATATAATTTTAGTATGTTAAGAATGTATTAAAAACATTTTATTTATCGTTGACACAAAAATCCTTTTTAAAATTCATTTATGGCAAATTTCATTAAATTTATGTTACACAGTTCACAAATTAAATAATATTTTCACAAATCCCAAAACACTTATGTGTTGTATACTACATATATATTCGGGAAAGTGTTTTATGTAACCAACGATTTATATGATTTTCCTCACTAACTATAAAAATGAATAAAATATTAAAGGACGAAAAAATATTTTAATGTTTACAAAATAGTAAAAGGGTTAAAATAAAAAAAGTTTTTTTTTTTTATCATTCCATCTGGACCTTATGCATGAGCATATCCTATACAATTTTATGAACTTAATTTCAATTATACACAATTTCAACAAAATCCTATTAAATGTCATGTTTTATGGGAAAAATATTTTATTATTACGTTATGTACAGTTGGATATTTAATTAATTTTGATCTAAAAATGATAAAAACTAGGATTAATTACTGAACTTTTTTGTTTTTTGTAAAACTTATCATACCGACAGGTGAATATTTTCTCAACACATATTCATCATAAAACTAATTAAATCCTGATCCTCGAAAATAATGAAATTTTTGAATAATCAGAGTTATAAGTATAAGAAAATTAAATTCATCAGGAATTTTTATTGGCCTGATTAAATAATACTCAGACTAATATAAAAATATTTTTAATCATATTGTGAATGGAATTTATGATTTTATAAGATCAACATCATTACAATATTTTAAAGGAAATGACAAAGGCAAACTGTCCTAATTTCTATCATTTTCTAGACATAAACTTTGTTTATATTTATTTAATATACTTTTGCGGAGTTGTTAATTTTAATTAAGTGCACTTTAAGCAACAAAAGAGACACACATAAAAGTTTAATTTGTTTATTTCGCTATTTTTTATTTCAATTCAGATTTAATTTACCATGTATTGGCAAGGCAACCACAATTCGATGTAAATTGTCAATAAATATTGCTGTGTTTTCATTGTATTTAAACTGAAACCAATTAAAAAAAAAGGAATTTTTAACCTCATTTTGTGGGCTCTAAAACTTCTGTTAAAACTATGTCAGTCTTAATTGTTTTTAAATTTTTACTAACCAACTAAATATCGTCTTTAATATTATTTTAGAAAACAATACTTACAAATTTTTGCAGAATTTCTGTCCTACTAAATCTTTAAAGACTATATTATTGAAAAAGTTATCCTAATAAAATATATATGTTCTTTAATATTATGAAAAATCAATAAATTGTGAAAATTTTATTGTTAAAGTTCTATAAATTTTCAAACCTTCTTACTAAAATTTAAATTGCATGCTTTAATCAAACATAAGTGTGACAAAATCATAAAATATTTTCATACAGAATTTTTGTATATACGTTTGGTTATAAATTTATGCTCTTCTAATTTACGAATCGTATAAATTCTCAAAATATTATTTTGGTACACAAATTCTTTACGTGAATTAATCCTAAAATTATTATTTATAATTTTACTACAGTATTCGATGTGTTTGATTAGAAATATTTTCCATTCAATATTTATATGCATTTTAATATAGAAAAGTCTTGCATTACAGTGAAAATTTCATATACTGACTAAATTGATATAAAAATATAGCAATAAAACATACCAAGCAAATATTTATTTTAGTTTTGTTATTTATGTTCCAATTAGTAAAATAGTGAAACTAAATTGTGTTTGATATCATATAAGTATATTTTTCATTTACAAACAAATTTTAATAATCATAATTTTCAAAATAAGAGGTGGTTTTTATGCATATTTTAGCTTTCAATAAAATTTCATAATTATATCATTAAGGTTATTGTGTTCATTTAGGAAAATTATATATTTTTATAAAATTTTCATAAATTTAAAGTTTTTGAGAGAAAAAGATTAAAATTAAAATTTCATGATGCCGTGGCTTTTTGCAATATCTAAATTTTTTGACATTTGAGATTAGTTCTGACTTGAGAAAAATTGTTAAATTCTAAAAACCAATATTTTTACTTCTGCTGTTTTTACTTTGACAACTGAATCCCCACCACAAATTTTGGTTTACGATTCAACCTTGGTTTACGATTCAATTTTGGTTTACGATTCAATTTTCTTGATAGTTTTTGCTACAAAACAAAAACTATCAAGAAAATATAAAAATAATCTCAATCTACTAATTTATTTCAATGACAAGTTATGATCGAATTTTCTTAAAATTTGTTCTACTAAAAATTTGGAATTATGTAGATATCGTGTTTTGGCAAAATACCACAGAATTATAATTTATTAAATATATATTTTTTATGGTTATTCAAATTAAAAATAATAGCAATTAAACTTTGATGTTTTTTATTTCGAAATATACTTGTAACTTTTAATTCAAATTACACAAACTTTCAAATTTATATACAAAGTTAAAAGTTAACAAAATTGTAAATTAAAATTTACAATAATATCTTAAATTTCTATAATTTAAATTAGTTTCGAAATTAATTATGAATAAAAATATGTATTTGTGTTTGTATAATTTTTCGGTACAGTTCGTTAAATTTATAAACAATTAATTTTTATTACAGTTCAATTTTTAAACAAATATGATGTTAATACATTTTCTCTTTCACCAAATTATTTTCATATTTTAAATGTCAGTGATGTGGTTAATTAAGAAAATTAAATAACCACCAATAATAAACTATGTATATACAAATTGAATTTATTAAAAGTTACCATTAAAATTAAAATAATATTTTTAAACAAATAATTTAAAAGCCACAAAAATTTTTAATTTCATATTTTTTTATTTGTAATTTTCAACAAAATTTAAAAAAAAAGGAAAATATTTTATCAAAATGAAAGAGAAAATTTAAAAATTTATCTTCCCCTCCAGCCAGGATAATGTTTTTTTATAATGTTTGCTAATAGTACTCGTATACTTGTATATTATTTGTTATGTTATAAATATAAGGATAAAAATATATATTACTATATTCGTTGTAATAATTATTCAAGCCCGCAAGGAAGAAAAAGATTTAATTTTTTTTAGCACCAAAATTAAATTTTTTGATTATGTAGATTGCCTTTATTTATATTATTTTTTTAAAGGTATATTATAAGGATAATTTATAGACAATTACAGGGAATTTAAAACAGTGTTTTAAATTTATTAAGTGGATGATAAAGGAAAAATCTTTTTAGGATAAAAATTTAATTAAATCGAAGCATTTTCGTTTGTTTAAATAATGAAATAAGTTTAATAAAATTAATGGAAATTATTTGTGAGTAATTTTATTAACTGGAAGTCATAGTATAAGTAAATCCAATTATATTGCAGTAACATAAATTTACAAAACAACCATTTTAGTCATTCTAGAAATTAGAAAAACAAACGCAGATTAAATTGTCACTGAAATAGTAAATATAGGCTTTCCTACAACAGCGTGTATAATTTCAAGACTGAGTCGTGTGCATTGATGAAAGACTCTTATGCCATTGGATTGCTTAAATTTATACCCAACAATAAAATTAGAAGATAGATAATCACAGGAATATTAACTTTATAATTTGGTGACAAATTGTACTCATTTTTTTAATTTAAGTATATAGACATGAATGGTAATTTGATTATCATACATGTTTTTTTTAATCTTTAGATTAACCAGATTTCCTCAAAGCAAATTAACATTGGAATTTTGGTAATTTAAAATCTTAAATAAATTTGTAGAAATTATCAAACAAATTTACATACAAGGAAGACTAGAAAGAAACAAGTATTTAAGCTATAAGACTTTAAATTATCTTATTAACATAAAAATTTTGTAGCTCAGAAAAATATGATTTATTTGGAATTCAGAAAAAAAAACTCTGAATGACATTAAATAACTGAGTGACATTAAATAACATAAATGAATGACATTAATAACATTGCGTGACATTGGTATGTGGGATAAATTTACTTGATCTGAAAAATCTAGATCTGGTAATATGAAAATCTTTTTAATATCCAAATCTTTTTAATTGGCATTTTGATTACGAGATTAAACTATGATTTACTATTTTATGAATTAGAAATTATATTATAGAATTCTTTTCTACAAATAAATTAATGGGAAAATAAAAAATTAGATGAGTGTGCATTTTTTATGACGGAAAGTATCTTTTTTACAGACACTGAGAATTAAGAAAATATTAGTATGGAAAATTATTATAAAAAATATTCGTATTTAATTGTTCAAATTATTTCAAGTCATTTCCATTTTATGCTTTTGAGTGCCTTTGTATACAGATTGATAATTGCATATTTTATTAGGCAATTAGTGAACAATGTTTAATAAAATTGTAGACTTTTCAAAGTAGATAAAATCTACTTTTATATAGAATCTTTATAAATCACTCTCCAACGATAATTTTAAATTATGAATTAAATTTAATTCTTCGACAATGATATAAGATAAAATTGAATTTTTATAAAAAACTGTAAGATATTTAAAACCCAACAATATTATACAAAAAATAAAAATATTTTTCAAATGTTAAAAAAGTTTACAATTTTTTTTACAAATGTTTAAAACCCCCCGAACAATTCCTAAGAATACCAGATCTGCTTCTTTTCTAGATTATAAAAAATATCAATACGTTTTGAACACAAATTTAGGGTAAAAAGTTTTTAAGGTTTTCTTTCAGACTTCAATAACTTTTCGTACTTGAGAAGATACTTTCTCGTAAATATAAAAAATAAAAAGGATTCGGTTATATTTTTATACATTTATTTTTCTTTTCGTTTTTTACATGAATAAACATACTGGCAACTAATTATGTAGGTCACAACGGTCAATAACATAACTTAAATTTTCATTTTATTTCTAAAAAAAATTTACACTAAAGTAATTATTTAATTAAATAGTTTTTAATTACGGTTAAAAGCTTTAATTTTGCTATAAATATAAAAGATAAATTAAATCCTCTTTTCATATCATTATATATTTTAACCTTGCTCCTGGAATTAATAATTATTCCAATTAAAAAAAATCATTTCTACTACATTATATTTACTCAATAAATTCTCCAATTAAATTGTTTTATAACAATTTTGAATCGATATTAACATTTAAACCAATTATTCCAATCAACTTAATTTTCATTTTAACCCAAAAAATTTATGTACCTTGACAAATTAATTTAAATGTTTAACAATATTTAAGGATATTATTTAGAATTTGATATTTTCTAATATACATATTAGCTAGTGAATTTAAAATATCCCAACAAAAACCTTTATATTGTCAATCATCATTATTTTTGTTTTCAATTTCATATTTTGTGTCAATTAATGAGAAAATCAATCCTTAAATCTGATCGTTAATACTGGGTGTAGAGAAAAATCCGTTTTTTAATGTTAAAATATCATGTTATACGTATTGGATGTTTATATAAAGTATAAATGAGTTTATTTTTGGCGTTAAGTATATTTGGTTTATTCCGCACATATTTGTTTTGTATTTTTCGTTTGCTGCAAATGAAGTGAAAAACAAAATGTATTCGTTGAAGCTGAAGATATTTTTTATGGTAAATTTTCTATTATCATATAGAAATATAAAAATAAATTAAAGTTCTTACCAGTAGCAAAAAAAGGCATTTCAAAAATAAAGTGTTTGTTATGTTCACTGCCAAGTTTAGATACACTATTGAAAAACGTATTTTTTCTGATTACAGAATTTAAATCAAATTCAGTCATTTAAAAATATACAAAGCACAAAAACCTATCGTTTTTACATTAAACTCTGCAGTAAATAATTTCGATAAACTAAATTCAACATGACACAATCAACAACAGAAAAATTTAAATTAATTTCATCATTTTTCAGAAATTGTGTTCCAAATGTACTATAAAAAAGGGATCTAAAATGTTGTTTATGAAGCAAAACATTTTATTACCCATTGGAGAAATGGACTTGTACACATTTTTTTTAGGGCATTATAAAAGCATTGTTCAAGTATTGTGAAATTTTTCATTTAAAATAAAAATTTTCTTATTGAACAGAATGTAAAAAGGTTCTACGAATTGTAAAAAAAAAGGGTAAATAAATTGTTCGACTTACTTATTGGAAAATATTTTATTGCTATTAAACATTTTGGTTTTTCTTCTTTTTTTTAAAAAATCAAGTAAAATTTATTGCGTTATAAATGGAAAGCGAGAAAGTATAGTGAATTACAATCACGAATAAAAACATAAATCAAAGTTAAATAATTTTTTTCTTTTTGGAAATATTAAGATCTTTTAAATTAAAGACTTAAAGAAATTGTTTTGTTTAGGTAAAAGATTAATTATCGAATTTTAATAATAATTATTTAAAAATAAATTAATTAATTTTTGTTACTGTTAAAATACCCAAAAAACAATGTAAACTTTGAGTTTTGTTAAAACATAATATTAAATGAACTTTATTTGTAGAGAAACTGAAGCCAGCCTTTAACAAAAAAAATGAAAACTAACTCAATTAGACAATAATCTTTTAAACGTGAATATTTTCAGAGAAATGTTTGGTGTAATAAACCAAATACAAAATCCAAATATACACATAGATTTAATAAACAATTTTTATGACAGATTTTAATCCAGAATTGGTAATAAATTAAATTTTTTTTGTAAAACTCAAGAATTGAATAAGTTGTGAGAAGCAAAAATACCAAATCAGTTCGTAATTATATCTTCACATAATTTGCTCCAACAAAATAAACCACTTTTAACCCAAACGAAAGTTATTTTAAAACCAGTTGTTTTTTTTTTAGTTTTAATATACTCGTATATTAAAAATAAATTTATTCAAAAAGATAAGAACTCTATTTCCTGAAATGTAATATAATTTGTTTTCCAACTCCTACATTCAATGTTGTATAGATTAATTTATTTTACCTCTGCACTAAATGGGTTTTTTTTTTGCTGTACCGACACAAAGAGCTTAGCATTAAAATATAAGCAATTTAAAATACATAAAATTTAAGATAAATCTAATTTCTAAATTTTTTTGTGTAACTAATTTAGATGCAACAAATATATATATACAAGCTGTGAAATTGTAAATTCTTTGATTTTCTATTAAAGTATACAGAACCATTGCGAGCTTACAAAATTTTTAATTTATTAGTAATTTAAAATGATACTTTAAACATATACACCCATCCCTCGCTTTACGGAAACAATCCGTTCCTGAAAAGTTGTCCGTAAATCGAAATTCCGTAAATCGAGTTTTTTTAAAATGTTTGTACAAATGTGTATGCAAATTTTGTACTATGTACAAATGTGTATGCAAATTTTTTATTTTCCGTAAATCGGTCGTTGTTTGTTTAGTTATCATTCTGGAAATCCAAAAAAAAAAAAAAACTGAAATATTGTAAAATGCAAGGCCTACTAGGTCAGCTTAATATTTTCCGTAAATCGAAATTTCTTTCCGTAAACAGAAACCAAGAATTAATTTTTCAATTCCGTTATAGCGAAATTCCGTAAATCGAGTTTCCGTAAAGCGAGGGATGAGTGTATATCTTAAAATTTATTTCAAAAATGACAAGCTAATCAACTTGTATCATGACATTAACTCACTGAATGAAGATAAATATTTACATTTTTAGTATTTATATTTGTTGTTGATTATTGACATGTGGGACATATTTTATGGGACACAAATTCAATTTTTGTGTGTGGTTTATTTTAGAAATTTATATTTCAGATAAATAAATAAATAAAATTAGATTATAACTTTTTTTTTTTAAATTTGTAGGCGTTATATTGAAGATGGTATACATTTGAATTTAATGTATTTTACACTTTGATGATGTCAAAATTACGGTGCACTCTATTTTTTGGACTTATTTGGAATTGGTATTTAGCCAAACTATATTTATAAACGACAAATTTATTTATGTTTTTCTATAATTTTTATGAAAACTAGAATATTTTCTATGACAGAAAGTGTAATTTGTGGATATTTATAAATTAGTTGCTAAAAATGGAAATTAAATAAATTACGATTTGTTATTTTTACTAAAAAATTGTGTAGGAAAACTAATTTCTATTTATAACAAGCCAATGCACCCACCACATTTAAGTGTGTGAAATACTACATGTGAAATTAAATGTACCACAAAAATGGACCTTAAATTATGTACGGGTACGAGATAATTCTACTTAAATGATACTATATCCTCGTGAATGCCATTGTCTTGACGAAATTTTAACTATTCAGATTCACGATTGAAGAGATCATGAATCGAAACTGTTCGTTCTACAATAAATTAATGAAAAATATCATACAAAATGACAAAATATGTAATTTATCTATTATATAATATTTGAAAAATGATTTATAAGGAATGATAAATAATAATAATTCAAAATGTGTAAAAGAAATTAGTATTTTGCGGTTCTGCATTTAATTATAATAAAATTACATTTTAAATTGCATTTAGAAGTCTCGAATTTCTTGTTTTTCAGTTGTTTGTATACATTTTCCGGAACAATAATTATAATGTCATATTCTTTTAACCAGTAATAAAAGTAATTTAGTCGTTTGGTTCTATGAAAAATATACAAGTTTTATTTTGACGAATATCTTAACGTTGGTTTATAGAATCATATCAGTGTTAGTAAGTTCTGATTAATAATTTCTCCATTTTCATTAATTTAAAAATACTTTGATTCAGTTAATGAATCAAAGTTTCGAATTATTTCAACAAACGACTTTTTGTTTCCTTTTTTAAAAAGAATTGAAAATCATTTTTTTTTATTGATTTGCTTGTTTGTACTCTGTAATAGTAAATTAAATTAAATCCAAAATTAGATATGTGCTACATTAAGGCCAAGACGTAAAAACTCTACCAAAGTTTTAGTAGCCGTAAAACATGAAGAATAAAATAAAAAAAATTATGAAACTATTCATATTCAGAAGAGGTTAGGTGGGTAGAATAGAAATATAGACTAGAAGAATTTTATTTAAAATTAAATTTAACATTTATTATTGATTTCTTGCAATTTTTTGTTATTGTTTATAGCTTTTCGTTTACAAGATAAAAGGTAGAATGAGAATTTGCTCATTTATAATTATTAAATGAAATGTTAAATTGACAACCTACAAATATCTGAAGGCATTTATTATAATTTGTTTAAACAAATATTTTGTATAAATTATTATTTGGTGTGTAATTTAATATTTATTATTTGTTTCAATTAATTAAAAAATGAAAATTAGTTTAAACTTTTTCCACGCATTCAATTGATTCTAATAAAAAAAATTCTTACTTTCAAAATCTGTACCGTAGTACAGATTTTGAAAGTATAATTACTGTTTCATAACCCAAATTTGATATAAATGATGGATCCAGGAAATTGGAATTCAAATAAGATTGTGCAGCAACCTTTAAAAAATATTGCAATTTGCTTGAATTATAGGAAACAAACTAATATAAAAAAACCATTGATCATTGATGACCAGCTACTCATACAATTTAATTACTTATAATTTTAAATAATGGTGTCATTATCATGGACATGACCGAACACACAATGGTGGTGGAAGGAAATTATACACAAAATATTATAAATTCAATTACCTTAACATTGTACCTTCATTATTAACAATTAGTTTGACTATTAGTTTGACTATTACAATTAGTTTGACTATTTCTCGATAAATTTATCCCTCGGCTGAAAGACATGTTTCTTTATTATCCTTTTAAAATATGACATTACATTACGACTTTAAAATATGACATTGCAGAAATTATTTACTTTTTTGAAATATCTTAATTTTGACACTGCCTATGTATTATTAAGTGGCAAAATTTATAATACACCGAGTTAGTAAAATAAATCACAACTAAAACATGGAAGCGTAATTTTTTTTATTTTTTCACTTTTCTGCAAATATTTCTTAATTGGAGATTAGAAGTTACATTATTTTCTAATTAGTATTACTATTAGTTTTAAGTTTTTTTTATTTATCACTATCACTAACATCCATAATAGAACATAAATAAATATTTCGATTTTTTAAATTTGATTTTAGATCAAGCACGAAAAATCACCTGTTAGTGATGTTATCGATAGTATAGTTAGTTTACAAAAATTTAAAATATCGATAGTAATAATTCCAGTAGGTACTATCGATACAACCCATCACTACTATCAATTCGGAAAAGTGACAATCTGGCAATATAGATATTTTTTTTAAATTTCGGAAAAAAATGCCACCTAGGTCTCAACTCAGTAAAGTCAAGATTGTTTTTTTTAATTTTGTGAATTTTGAACTTAAAAAAATTGATTTAATGAACAAAGTTGTTCTTCAAACTGACCGTAAATCGATAAAGTTGTTTCTCAAACATAAATTTAATATGTAAATGAAATGAAAATGTAGTAAAAAGCGTAGTAAATGTAGTAAACTCGTAGAAAATATAACTTCATAAAACTTTAAGAAACACTCAAAAAAGAAATACACCTAACCCCTCACTACGGAATGTTTCTTTCCAGAAAAATGTATATTAATTATAATTCGATTTACGGACAACTTCTTCTCGAACGCAACATTCCGTACGGCAAGGCATAGATGGATTCTGTTTGAAACATAATTTTCTAATAGAATATTGAAATATTTATATTTGGTTTATTCTGTTGTGTTCTATTATGCCGGAATATATTCGGATTATTCGGTGGAAGTTTCCTTCCTTTTCGAGAATGAATAGAAGAAAACACTCATTATAATAAGTAAACCTACTACCTACTCACTCGCTTTAAATAATATTAAAGCAACAACACTGAGTAATTATTTATGAGTCATTTTCAGTATATAGTTGTCAGCTGTTGCTGTCATCGAGTTCAATTCAATAATCATCAAATTAAAAATTTAAGAATACTTATAAAAAATGGTAAGAATTAAATAATTTATTTGAATTTTTATAATAAAATATATTTAATTAATGACTGATATTATAGTCACAAGAAGTTGAAGATACTCTAAAACGTATTCAATCACATAAGGGCGTTATTGGAACAATTGTTGTTAATAATGAAGGTACAATAAAAATACAATATTTTCCTGTAAGAATTTATAATTTCTAGTAAATTTAATTTTATTTCGTTTTCATTCATGTTCAACAAATTATAAATAATTTTCATTTCATAATAATAAGTTCTTTAGAGTCTAGAAAACTCTAAAAATATTATCGATCAAACTAATATGAAATCGAATATAATATTTGATATTTCACCCCCCACCTACAGGTATTCCAGTAAAAAGTACATTGGATAATACTACAACGGTGCAATATGCCGGACTTATGAGTCAATTAGCTGACAAAGCTCGAAGTGTTGTACGTGATTTAGATCCTTCAAATGATTTAACATTCCTGAGAGTAAGATCAAAAAATCATGAAATTATGGTAGCTCCTGATAAGGATTTCATATTAATTTGTATCCAAAATCCAACTGATTAAAAAAATTTTTAAATATATTTTTTTTTTATTTAATTACGCAAAGGAACTGTTTGTGTAGAGTGATTTTTTTTTTACATTAACAAAATTATAATATTTTCTGCACATTTTTGGTATTTTAGATTTTGTGTCAACGCAAATATTTAAATTTTTTTTCTTAATTTATATTTTATGAACCATTAATAATATTACAATGAATTAATAAAAAATATTGTAATTAAATATTTGTTTATATATTTCTGTATCTTTCTTGGTTGTTATGTTGCATAGAGATGATTTTGTTTTATTACATTACAATCAAGTATCTCAAATTGATTTTAGAAAGGATCGTGAGAGTTGAATTAATAAGTTTGTTCATTGTAAAATGTAGAAGACAACTAATTGTCGACAATTAAGTCTAAGAATAAATTTTTTTAGTAAAATAATCGATTTTGTATTGTTTCCATCACATCATATCCATATAGAATCACAGGCTTTAATCCAATTTTAGAAATTCTAAAATATTACAAAATTTTCTAGGCGCTTTTGCAGATTTTCGTCTGGTACCAATTTATTTCAAATATGAAACAGTTTCCAAAAACTAAATTTAAACAAAATATATTATAAAAGAATAATGTTTAGAAAATTAGTAACACCACCACTGAGTGCTCAAGATATAAGTCAGCAAACTTAATAAAACCATCTAAATTAATATCGCCGAATACTGGGGAAGTACCAAATTGGAGTTTTCAAAAAAAAAATTAAGATCAAATTTTTTAGATTTGGTCAGAAGTACGGTTAATTTTATCCGAATCTCGTAGCCATTTGTTTTTGAATTGAAAAGACAATTTTTATGTACACCCAAGTCTTTTTTTACACGGTCCACAAAAAAAGAACAAATCTTTTTTTATACGAATTATTTGGTTTCACGATTTTCAAAAAAAAAAATTTTTATTAATTTTTTTTATGTACTACTCGGGGGAATACCGAAATTTTATTATATGATGTATAATCAAGAAACTGAAGTCGCATTTTCTATTTTTCTATTTAAATTTTATTGTTCTGTTCAGTTCGTGCAAAAATTATGTTTTAAATATTTATTCTTTTTTTTTTTACACGATTTTTTTGTGCACGGTTTTTTAGAACAACTTATGGTTAATTTTTCTGTTTACACGGTTTTTTACAATTGTTGAACACGTCCTCAATTTTAGTATGGTTAGCATGTCTTTTTACACGGATTTTTTTTTACACGATTTTAGTTCGAACGTATCTACCGTGTAAAAAAAGAGTTGGGTGTATACGATTATGATTCTTAAAAATTCATCAGCAAATAAAACTGAATACTATCTTAGGTAAAGAATAAAACACCAATTTTTTTTTTTTTTTTCACAATAAAAAATTGCATTTTTCATTTATTTATTTATTATATTTTTATAATTCTTCTTTTTTTTTTTATTAATTTTTATAATATTTTATATTATCATCATATAATAACACGATAGTTAAATGGGGGCAATATTTATTTTATTATTATGTATTTATAATATTTATTAATTTATATTTTTTATAATAATATTTTATATAATTATGTTTCTTTTCTTGTTGATTAAGTTTTAATAATTTTTTTTTTGTTTTTGTTATAATAGTTAAATAAGTGTTATATTTTATATTATTATTATAAGAGATTATTATAGGTTTTTTTTTCTTGTTTTGAAAATTTTTTATGTTTTATATATGTATTTATTTAATAATATTATCAACGTGAATTTTCATTAAATTATTTATATTTTTTTTTTTATTTTATTATGAATTTTATTTAAGAAGTTGTTTTAAATTTCATTTCAATTTCATTTTTTTATTAACAATTTTTTTTATTACTTTGTTTTTGCATAGTTTTTTTTTTTAATAAATTTTATATCAATTTTTATTGCAAAAAAAAAAAGTTTTATATAAAAAAAAATCTTTCTTTCAAAGTATTAAAAATAATTATTATCGATCTAGTATCATCACGTGTATTCATTTTGTTTTTTATCCTTCATTGATAAAAAGTATTTACCAAAATAATTTTTTAACATTCTGAGTTTTTATGTTGTTGATTTTTTTAACAATTTCAAATTTATAAATATTTTTGTTTTAAATAAATTTTACAAAATATTATTAAATACATTTTTGTTTCTGGTATTTCTTTTTCTGTTGGTTTGTTTGTTGGTTTTTTTTTTGTTAATAATTTTAATAAACATTTATTTTGTGTGTAATATAATTTTATTTTAATTATTTTAAAGAAACTGCACAGGCAGAAATGGTAATTTGCCGACATGAAGCGAAGGATTAGCCGGTCTAAAAAAAAAAAAAAAATTATATAAATTTTTTGTGATTCAAACAAATTTTCTAAATTTTTAAGAAATAATTAAACTAAATATTTATTTACCTTACAAATAATAAATTAGTCGCAGTAGCTGGACCTTGAATTCGATTGTTATTTGCAGCAGCTTGAACTTTCGGATTATTGGATGTGTCAGAAGTTGTTGATGTTGAACTAATTGTTGATGATGATACAACAGATGATGTTGTTTTATTAATACCAACAATACCATTATTTGTACCACTACCAATACAATTACCTCCAACACCACCAATTCCCATACCACCATTCCCATTACCCGAATTATTGCTGTGTCCAGCTGGAAGTAAATTTCACCTATTTACATGTGCACGATTATGATTTGTATTAACATTTCCAGCAGCTATTCCCTGTGCTGTACCTGATCCACCTGAATTTGAATTTCCTCCACCTTGATTAACTATTTTATGTGAGAGGAAAAAAGTTTTTTTGTTAATAGATATTCTGCAAAAAAGGAAAATCAATAAAAAAGAGAATTTATATGGAATTTTATAATTTCATTTCTTTTCTTTTTGAGTGTAAATTTTATATGAATGTACGTGTGGTTAAAAATGGAAAACTAAGTTAAATCATTTAAAGGAAGTCAATTTTTTTTTTTATTAATGATGGATAAAAAGTGTTACTCTTCAATGGAAATGCAATCATTACCAAAGTATATTAACGTTTCCAAATTAAAATTCTATTGACCAATTTCTATATTAAAATAAAAGCTATTCAAATGGCGTAGTAAAATTTGATTAAATTATTTCCGGTTAACATAATAATTAAAAAAATATGGAAACTTTAACTGCAGGTGGGCAATAATAATAATTTAATTTTGATATTGTAAATAAAATTTAAAATTAAATATCTTAGAGACAATTCTGTAATCAAAAGTTATTAGTATTTTATCAAATATATTTATTTTAATAAGATTTCTAGACTTTTGGCAATCGTAATATATTATTTGTATTGAATTATATTATCAAATCAAGCATAATCAAATTTATTTGGTTTGAGGTTATGGTGATTTCTTATAACAAAGATCATAACTTTATTTGGTATAAAACAGTAATTAATATTTATAATATATTGATTATTAAATTTTAATTTATTAGTTTATACATTTGCTAATGATATAACTTTACTAAAGCATATTTCATTATTTTATAATATTATGAATTCTCTATCTTAAATTGCTCGTTTAGTTCTGTAAGTTATAAATGATATGTGATAAACTGGTAGGGAAACTTATATTGTTTATAATGGAAATAATTTCAATTTCTATTCATTAATAAACTGTCAAATTTTTATTTTACATAGAATTAAGTGGTTCGTAATTTAAAAAATATATAGCAAGTTTAATAGAGAAATTTTGGTAAACTATAATAACATAATTAATTGAATTTTAAATTTATTTACTATACTGTATGCTAATTTCTATATAGCATCCAAAAAATCACAGAAACGCAATATTTCGTCGAAAGCGAAATAAAACCGAAATAGTTATAAAGAGAACTTACAATTATATTATATATGAACTTGTGGCTATACTATAAAATAAAACCTTAGAAAAGAATACAACGAAATATATGATAAGTAAAAACATTAAGATGTAAAATATTGGCAAGTATCTATATTATATGATTTCCCAATGATTTCACGCTAAATATATATATATATATATGTATGTAAATACCACAATTTTGAAAGAAATTAATTTTATAAAATAATTTAAATTGAGTTCCACCTATTATTATTTTCAAAATTTAGTATACTTTTTCATTTAATTTCTGTCTTAAAAATATTTCTTCTTTTCATGTTCTTAACAGTAACACATTTTCGCAACAGCATTTCCTGGGTTTTCACATTACAAATTATAATAAAATACATCAAATATTGTATTCTAGCTAAGTTGATTATTTTGATAATTCGTAGATATTATTATGTTTTATATCATTAAATTGCTTTTATGTTTTTAAGTAACGTTCTGGGTGGTTCTATTTGGTATATATTAAGTAAATAATAAATAATAAGGTTATTTCCTCACAGTTGTTATTTATATTCATTCAGTAAGATTTATGCAGAATGAAGTAATTTTTTCAAATAGAAATAAAGTTTTTTACCAAGTCGCGATAAAACTATTGACCAAATCGCTGCTTTATTAGTTTGTGCTGATTATAAATATATTATTACTTTTAAATATTTTGAAAATTTGTGCAGATAATATTAAATTATAAAGCTATGACATCTATTATAAATCATCTTTTATGATTAATTGACATTTTTGAAATTAACCTTATACATTATCTGTAATATTTCTTAAAGTTTCCAGTTTTCATCTGAACCAACGATACACTCATTGAAACTAAATATGTTATTTCCAATCCAAAAAAAAAAAAAAAAAGTTGTCACAACCAAACATGAATATAGAACAATAAAAAAAATCAAAGCAGTGAGGAAGTTTTTAAATTTATCGCGAATCACTTTTTTAGTTTATATTTTTACGAACGATTAAAAAAATTATAATTTACTTTTATATCATTTATTCTTTTTTTTTTTATTATTAAAATTAATATTAATAATGAAAGCAAAAAAACATTAAAATAGAAATTATTATGAAATTTTTTTTATTAATTATTTACCTGTATTAAATGATTTTTAAATATCAAATTTAATGGTTTTTATTATTAAAAATTTTATCGCACAAGAATCAAACAATTTTTTTCTTGGTTCTATATAATTACCTTTATTAAATAATTTTATTAGTTTTTTTTTATATTTTTTATTAATTTTTCATTTTTAGTACATATAATTTTTCCCTTTTTTTTGGTGATTATATTTTGAAATAAGAATATTTATTTAATCGTAATTATTAAAACTTGCTTATTTGGTTATCAAGTCATAGAATATAATTATTTATATTAATATATGAAATAATTTTTTTTATGTCCACAAAAAATTGATTTATTTTTTAGGTTTTAAACAACATTTTATTTTTTTTAAATTATATCGCCTGATGATTTAATATATATAAAAGGATTTTAAATCTAAACACATTTTTAACTTAATTTTGATTAAAGAATTAATGATTTTTACTTTATTAAAATTTAAATTCAATTTATAAAAATCCTTTTATAAATTAAAGACGATTTTATTTTTTATATTTTAATTTTAAAATTATTACAATTTTAATTTTTATTATATGTATATTTTATTATAAAGTGTTTTTTTTTTTGGTTTTTGAAATCTACTTAAATTTGTCTCTTATATAATTCTATAATAAGCTTCAAAATATTTTATTATTAATATAGCCGAGCTTTATGTTATTAATCGCTTGATTATAGTGAAATTTTTTTTTTGAATAGATTGTAAAAACTTACACTATACTGACTGCTATTAGTAACATAAAGATTGTTATATTTGATTATTTAATTTTATAATGTAAACTTTTTTATATCATATTATATCTTGAATAGTTTATTAATTATTGTATTTTATATTTAAAAAAAAAAAAATTTCCTTACTTTAAATAAGACATTTTTTATTATATAGTTTTGAGACTTTTAGATAACATACAGGCAACTTTCGGGTTCATAAAATTGAACTCAAATGCGAATAACTGAAGATTAACTGAAAATGTTTTATTTTAACGCTGTGAGTTTCTATTTTCATTTAATTTTATTTAGTTTTTTTTTAGAATGTTAATAAAAACTGCATTTCAGTTTACAGAACTATTATTTTTTAAAGTAAATTTTAAACATAATTAGCTACATTTTAAAATTTGTAATATAAATTCATCGTAAGTAACTAATAAATAAAATAGGATAATAAAATTTAAGCATTATTATCGTAAATTATTTATACATAATTCGTTGGTTAATTAAATATTTAGTAACGTATAGTATTGATGTTAATAAATATTTGAACATCTTGTAAAATATGTCAAAAAAAAAATAAAACATTGATTAATAAAAATGTCATAACGATGCCTCAGTAGTTATTTATGAAATGAAAGATATTTGAATTAGCTATATCGTCGTTTTCACTGTTTGGTTTCCTTTAAGTTAAATTAGAATAACTTCTGATTATTATAGCGTCGAAATATACCAGTTTACTTGATAATAGATTATCTTTTGGCTTTAGCTATCAAAAGTTATTACAATTCAAAAATGGAAACGAAATGTTTATGTAAAGACGCAAATAAAAAAGTGAAACTAGTGAACAATATTGTTGATTTGAATAAACATTAATGACACTTAAATAAGCAAATATATAATATCTGGGAACGAAATAATATTAACCGAGAATTGCCTGTACTAAAAAAAAACTTAAATTATTTATTATATTAACATCTTTTTAAAGATAAATTTTAGTTTAATTTTTTTTTTATTTTCATATTGGTTTTCTATTACATAAATTATTATTAATATTATATTTGTAATATTTTTTTTTATTAATTTATGTTGTAGTTTTATTATAATAATTTTGATTATTTAAATTATTTTTTTTTTGTTTGATTTTATAAACAAACACTAAGCACATTTAAAAAAAAAATATAACCTAAATACAATTCATAAATTTATGTAAAAAAAAAAATGTTTTTTTTATGTTTTAAATTTTGGTTTTAGTGTTGTTTCTTTTTTTTTTTTACATTTTAAAGCAATTTAATAAGAAAAATATTGAAAAACTGAAGAAAAATCACACATTATTAAACGTGGAATATTGTAAAAGAAAATCTGTAAAAATGTTGTTGGTTGTTGTTGTTTAAAAATGAATTTTCTTAATTGAATTTTCTATCCAATTATTTTCATTTTTTTTTTTTATCTTTATGAGAAATATTTTGATAATTGTTTTCAATTTATGTTTATTTTGTTCTTGCGTATGGTGCACTTTTATAACGTGCCTCACGTCCACTATGTGAATGTTTTGATGTTGCTGTTGTACCATCATCAATATTACGACGTGATGATGATGATGAATGATAATCTGGTGCTGATGCTGATACACTTTTCCATGGACGACTTCCAGACGAACCAGTTTTAACAATCATTTTTGTTGGTTGTGGCGGTGGTTCATAAGTAATTTCTTAAATTTGTTTTGGTTTATATATGAAGCAAAAAGATTAGATTAAAGTAAGAGATACGGAGAGCACGTTTTTTTATTTGTAAATAAATTTGTTTTTTTATTATTTTTTATTTTTATGCATTTTTTGTTTTTTAAAGTAATTTTTTTTTTTTTGATTGTGTTTGGTGAGGGCGCAAAAGGAGAAAAAGTAAAAATTAATTTTTTTTTATTTTATATTATTTTTTTTATTATTAGAGTTATTGGTATAAGTTTTTTTTTTTTTTATATTAATAAGTAAAAATTAAACAATTTCAATTATAAAAAAAAATAAATTATGTTAAACATAAAAATTATAAAAAATAGATTTTGTTGGTAAGTTTAATTTTTATCTCTGAATTATATTTTAATTTTAAAAAAACAAAATGAATAATTTTTTAAATGTTTTTTTTTTTTATTAAGGATTAAAGAAATTTGAAGATTTTATTTTATGTTTTTATTAAAATTAAATTTTTTTTTTTCTTTTTTTTTTTTTTTATGAAAGATTCGAGATTGTTTTTTTTTTCTATTTGTTTATAATTAATTTATAATTAATTTTATTTATATATTTTTTTTTTTTTGGATTTACAAGCGAAAAAACGTTTTTTTATTTTATATAAAAAAATAGTATCTTTAAGCAAAAACAAAATCAACAATTTATGTTAAAACGGAAAACAAAAAAAAAAAAAAAAAAAAATTGATAAAAAAAATTCAGTTGTTTTTATTTTTTACTTTTTTTTTTTCTCTTTTTTTGAAAAGGAATATTTTTTTGTTATAAAAATTATCTTATTTTTTAAAATTATTTTTCTTCTTACCTTGATAGCTCGGTGAATGTTGATAATAATCACGACGATATTCCGATTCATATTCTGGTACTTCGTATGGTGCACGGCTTGATGTTGGTGGTGCATGACTATACGAATAACTATCATATGCTGGTTGTTCATAAGCCATTGGTTCTTCATATGGATGTCGGCTACTGTAATATATATAAAAAAAATATTTTCAATTAATAAAATTTACTAAAATTTATAATTATTTCCAATTAATGTATTCAGTTTAAATTTTTTTTTTTTAAAATTGATTGTAAAATTAATTTAATGAATAAAATATAAAAATGGAACGAGATGTGCTCTATCTATATCTAGTTATTTGAATTTCGTAATAATATTAATACTTTTCTGCGTTCTTTTTTAGTTTTGATTTGAAAAAAATAGGGTAAACACTTAAAATACTGTTTTTTAATGTCAGATAAAGAATGTTCAGCATTATCATTACAATAAAATATTATTATTATAATACACCAAAATATTTAATAAGGATTACTTAAAAAGTAGGAAGAAAAGAAATAAGAACCAACACAGCACTTAATAAGAATTTGGCTAAAAGTTTAGGTTTCTAGTCAGACACCAAGATAACAATTTAGATTTTAGTCAGACACCACTCTAAAAGTTCAGGTTTTTAGTCAGAGATCAAGCTTAATGCTTCTTTTCTTGTCATTTCAGACGAGTAGTTTTGAGTAAGTAATATTTTGAAAACTAAAATCAGTCAAATGAAATATTTATCATAATTCTAATTGAAATATTTTCCCAAATATTTAATAATATATTTCTAACCTGTAATTATCTTCCATTGCTGAACGAGCTCTATCCAATATCGATAAAACTTTTTGTTTTGGTGGCATAGCAATACGATTTCCTGATGGTGGTGGATGTTGTGTTGGGGCATGTGCTGGTGGTCTAGAGTTAGAAGTTCGGGCACTTGTAAAAAATTGTTTAAAATTGTTTTTTTTTTCAATTAAATTAAAAAAATAATAATCTAAACTAAAAATAACAATAACGAATATCTATCAAAAATTATTATTTAGTTTACTATATAGTTATTTACCTATAACCGCCATAAGATTGTCTTTGTCCACTAGCTTGATTTCTTGGTTTATAATTTGTATTATTAGCTAAATTTTTAGCTTCCTGTGCTTCTAATAATGCAGCTGCATTAGGGTCATCCATTAATTCTCTTAATTGTTCTTGTCTTATAATATCATTACTATCTGGTATTAAATATTTTCTTAATTCAGCCATTGCATATGCAATACGAGCATGTGCTTCAGCTGGTGGTGCAATTGTTGATATTTCAACATGTAAATCATCATTTAAATGTGAATATTTTGGATCACCAGAATTTCTTAATTCTTCTTCTTTAGCACGATCTTTCATTGAATGACGTCCCAATACTGTCATTTTACATAATGTCTCTTCTTGCAGGCGACGTAATGAATTTCCTTTCGGTCCCAATAGTTTTCCAACAAAATTAAACTGTTTTTAGAAGAATGAAAAAAATTATATTTTTTTTTGTTTTTTTCATGCAAAATTTATTTAAATTTATATTAATTAAAAAAAGCATTTGATTTTTACTTGCCTTAGGATGTTCACGCACAGGTACAAGGACTTTCTGTGCAACACGTATTGGTTTCTCACGATAAATATCAACATATTTTGGTTCCCTTGTGGGGATACGTCCAGTTGATTGAGTTTTTTCAATTTCTATAATAAAAAAAAATCATTTTTGTTTATACGACCTTAAAAATTTTCATATATTTACACAATATATTAAAACTGGCCTCAAAAAGAGAAAAAAATTAGGACAAAAATAACGTCAACCAGGGAAATTTATATATTTTCTAAATATAATTTTTTTTTTTTTTAAATTTCATTTTCTTAAAATAGTTTCTGTGTTTGTTTTTATTTTACACATTATCTTTGAGATTTTTGAAATATTTTCAAGGGGAATATATTCTACCTCAATTTTTTTTAAATTGTAATATGCAATATTAAACGTCAACATAATTTTGCTAATAATATTAATAGAAACATTATATGTATTTACAAAATGAGTATTTTTATGTAATATAAAGTGCTTTCAAAGTAGTTTTAAAGTGCATTGACCAGAAAGAAGAGAACTATTTTTAATTAAATAAAATCTTCTATTGCTTAGTTTTCTTTCTTTTTGCTAGTTTTTTTTTTCTTTCTAGTTTTTCATTAATAGCTATTTAACCTAAATTTCAAAAATATAGTTTTATAATTTTTAACGCTACCCACACAGATAATTTAATGTTGAACCATGAAAATTATATAAAAATGTAAAAAGCTTTATGGATGATTTGCAAATGAAAGCATTTTGAAATTTAAATTTCGTCATTTATTTGAAAAAGTATTAAATAAAAAAATGTAAATAAACCTTGAAAATTTTAATATAATGTATAGTGTATGAATTTATTTTAAGAATTTTTAAAATTATTTTAGATATTCTGTTGAAAGATTTTATCGAATAAATGACAGGAAAGTTACTTTATATTTAATAAATACATTAATCAAAAATCAACAATTTTTATATAAATAATAATAATTAAATTTACTATTAATTCTTCAATAATAAATTAAAATCTAATTATATAATAAAATTTCATTTTTATGACTTCCCTATAAAAATAAAATACAATGAACCTACGCGAAGTGTAATATTATGAAGTAAAGTACACACGCAAGCAAATATAAGAAAGTTTACAAATCTATGCGTGGGGTTGGGAAAAAAATTATTATAATTTTCTCCCTAAATAAAATACAACAAAAAAAAAAAAAAGAAAAAAAAAATTAACAAATTACACACAACAAAATGGCGTTTTAAAGAAGACGCCGAAATAAAATATATATAAACTTTATCAAAGGGGGGGAAGTGCAGGTTGAACTGTGGCTGACAATAAAAAAAAAAAAAAAATAATAGTATGTATAAGAGAAAGTTGCAATATATAGAATTCACTGTGAAACTTGAAAATGCCGAATAATTATATCGATTTTTAACATAACGCTAACGGCCATTTTGAAAAAGAAAAAAAAAAGTTTTTTTTTTTTTATTTTAACTTTTTTCTATTCGTACCTGTTTCCAAAAGTCGTTCTGCAATTGGATATTTTTTATCCATACGTGATTTTTCACTTATACAATCACGTATATATTCGGTGGCTTTTTCATTTAAATGTGATGAATCCTGTGGATTATCATTACTGGCGACATTGTCCACATCATTACTTTTTCTTTTAAAATTTTCTTCTTCGTCATTATTATACGAATAGTCGCCGTTTCCTTCAAAGGACTCCGTCATTTTGGAACTTCGTAACTTAGTAATTTTGAAAGATTTTTAATTTAACACACAACAAAAAAAAAATAATTAATTATTTTCCTTATTTGGAAAATTGTAAATTTTAATTAGATTTTCTTTTTTTTTTATATTATTTTCAAGTAGCGTAGATGACGACGAATTGATTCAACGTCTAAACTAATAAAAAATCGAAGATGAACTGAAAATATTTTAAAATTGTGTTGCCGGTTAGAAATTATTTCAGAGAAAATAAAATGTACTTTTTTTTGGTAAATAATTAAAAATACTGTTTATTTTCAAATGTTTACATAAAAATAAAATAAAAAAACCCATTAATGATTTTAAATTTAATTGTGTTGAAAAAATGGAGTATGTTTCAGTTTAAAAATGTTATATTGTTTAGTGAATAATTTTTAATTATATTTAAAACTTAAATAATTAAACAGTACTAAATCTTGTACAAACGGCAATTCTAAGCCATAGTACGCAGATGCTTAAATACCAACTGTCAGCAAAATAAATATAGCGCTTTTCAATTTAAGTCATTTTCCATTTTGTTAGGTTGGTGGTTTGAATAATGAATGATAATGTAGTTCGTTTTTTGTTGTCATTGGCGACACTGGAACCTGTTGACAATAATCTAGTTTACTCCCTATAAACCAAACAATTCGAAAATTCTTCATACAAAAACAGAAAGTAATTAATTCGTTGCAACTGACCACGGTGCCGGCCTTAGCAAATTTTTATAATATGGCCGTCTTTACAATCATAACTTTTTGAAATAAAATTTTGATATTTTGATAATGACGTGACGAAAGAAAGTAAAATTATATTATGAAGTGCAACATAATAAAAATTTTATTATTTTTGTTTAACGCATATTTTCTTCAAAATAATATTATGATAATTTTGGTAGTTTTTGCAGTTGGCAATAACAATGTTATGACATTTATTTACAGAATTTATGCAATATGGTAATACTTCATTAATATTTTAATGGTTAATTTATTAAAATTCAGAAGAATGGTAAAAATATTTAATTACAGTAAAAAATTAATTTCTTGGTTTTTCTTTTTATAGTAAATATTCACCAGTTCAACAACAAAATAAAATTTAATGTAATCTAAAAAATTAACTTTACAGCGTACAAAAATATCAAAATTATTTCAAAAAAATAGAGTCGTGAAGAGCTCATATTTGTAACTTTTGAAAAAATTTCATTCGTTATTCAAAGGAAATTTAAAAATATATCATTCTTTACTTTTGAATGTTATTCGTTTGTTGTTTAAAGAGATTTTCCTAAATTGGCAAATAGATGGCGCTAAAATGAGTTGATGAAAAATTTATTAGTGATTCCGGTTTGGACCAAAATGTTAAAATAATGTTAAAAACTTTCAAAAATGTTAAAAACTCTACTACATTCTCTCAATTTATTCCACATCAGCTAAAAACGGTAACTCTGGAAAATGGTATTTAACAGGGGTCCAATAGGGGTCCAACATTAAAATAACATTTTAACATTTATTTAACATGGGTCCAACAGGGGTCTAACATTAAAATAACAGTAGTAGAGTTTTTAAAATTTTTTAAATTAAAAACTAATTACATGACATTTAAAATGATGGCAAATTAAATTTTTTTTTATTTCAAAAAAGTAAATAATTTCTGTAATATGTCATTAGTTTTAAATCTGATTTAATTGTTTTTAATCATTCCAATAGATATTATAATAAATAATTATTTTTATTTATGGTTAATAATGTATATTCTACATTTGGATAGAATATACATTTGAATCTTTAATTGAATTTAAAATTCATTTGCACAAAACTCAATTTTCCAAAAACAAAAACTTAGTTAACACACTACTTCTATATATCCTGTCTATACAACAACACGTATAAAATAGAAAAGGAAACTATTTAACTGATTTAACATGTTCTTCCTTCCTTGTTTTCTGCTAGAATCTTAGGTATCCAATAATTAAATCTTTTTATAATATTTAGTCGAAAATCATTGATATGATTTTTTTTTTTTTAATTATATTTGAAATAGGAAATTCAATTTTTATGAACTATACGGATAATATATATAAAATTTACAAGGATATTAAATTATTTACCAAAAAAAAAAGTATAATTTTATCATTTCCCAACAAAGTTTATTTATTATAAAAAGAAAACTCGAACTTTAAATGAAAGGAGGAAATTTATTAATTTGTTTAGGTGTTTTTATTTTGTGTATAAAGTGCTATAAAGATTATAAACTAAAATATAAAGGATAAAATGTTTTGAAAAGAGTTTTCAACAAAACTATTATCAGATCACAATAAAAAAACATAAAATTGTTTATATGTATATTTTGTACACTGGAAAAAATAAGTTTTGTTTTAGAGTATAAAATGATAGGAAAAATTAAACTATAATTTAATAACTATTTTATTGTCATCAGAATGAACTAGATTTAATTGAATTTACTACCCACAATTCAGATTTTATGTATTTTTAAAAAAATGAATTTATAATTTAATAAAAAAAGTATACCGTATTTTGTTTTCTATATGAAATTTAAAAATATATTTAATTTTCATATATTTTTTTTTCACAAATTTAATTAATGATTTTGTAAATAAAATAGCTAGTTCAGTAGTGCTCCAGTACCCTGCTATTATATTTCAAATTAATTATCAAAAATAAAAACATATTACTTTTAAAGAGTGCTCATTAGAAATATTCCTTTACAAAAACTTAAATTATTAATTAACAATTATCTCCTATTCAACCAATAGTCCTTTAATCCTTTTCTGCCTAAGTCTCTATTATATACAGTAATTAGTCAATTGCGCTTCAAAAACTGTTAAAAAAACACACCTGCTACAAACCAGACAGTATAAAAGTTTTTAGGTTAATTATATGATTGCCATTAAATTCTTTATCTCATTAATGAACAAAATATCTACATTTCTTAAAAAACTTTAAGATTGTAGGTAAAATTTAATTATCACAGATTTCAAGGCTCGTCCATCGATTGTATCTCTAGGTTTAAACAATAGCCTTATTCTATAGTTAAAATTAAGAATCTTCTAAATTTAATGGGATTTCTTAAAAATAAAATAATATTTTTAAATAATTTTCTGTCTCACATCACTTACAACTTTTTAGATCAATAAAAAATTCGTTCTTGTGGTTCCACTGTGCCTGAACAACAGGCTTATAGTCTTTTTAATGTTGCTTCTTAATGTAAACTTTAAAATAAATATAAGCTGGATTAGAATTGAACTTTAAAATTGCACAAGAAAAACTTTTAAAATAAAATATACTGTAATTATCTAAAAGGTGTTAAGTTTCAAAATCTATGATAATTATTCTTTAATTAATCCCTAAGAATTAAAATAATATTTTTTTTTTCGTATTTAACAATCCCCTGTGAATAATTGGCGTCTATTTAAAAGAAAATAAATTAAAAAAATATGAACAAGAAAATTTTGATTATTTTTTTCTCTTCAGATATACATTTTTTTTTATAAAAATGTCCTTGGAAAAGTACCACTTTTAAAAAAGAAAATATTATAATTTTATTATCTTAGTCTCAATGTCACCTATTTTTTTTTTGTTTTTATTTTGCATTTATTTTATGAAACGTTTTCACGAATAAATTTACTACAAATAAAAATGATCAGTAGCGGATTAACGTATTAAAATATTTCAAGAATGTTTAAGTTTCTCTAAATGATCAAATTCATTTAGAGAATTGGTACAATATATTATTAAAATAAATTAATTCAATTCGAAAAGTTTTTAAAATTTGTTTTCAATTAATTTTAGTAGTGATATTCAAAATGTATCGGTAGCAAATCTACCTCATTAATTAATATACTTTGAAAAATATTGGAAAATATCTGAGATTCATTTCTTATCATCACTGATTACGTTCTTATCAATAATACAATTTAATTATAAATTTGTTTGACATTTGATATACAAATAAATTATTAAAATAAATGTGCCTAAAGCAAATACATCACTGATTATTATAAAATATCTTACAAGTACAATGAATTTATCCACCTTTTAAATCAAAATTAACTCCCAACCATGATCCAAAAAAAAAAAAAAAAACATTAAATATATAGCAAAATAAAAACTTGAGAAAGTTTAAACAGTGAAATGCTTCTATTTTGTTGTCATCCCCCAGGAGATTTTCGACCTTTAAACATGGAATGAATACATAAAGACATTTCAATTTAAAATCTACTTTTTTTCTTTTTCTTTCTCTTTCAAGTACTTTTGATTTTCTCTTATCCTTGTTTGGTATAAAATTGTTTTGTAACAAAATAAAGACCAAACTATTAACAAAAAAAAAAGGACTAGAGAATAACTTTTTTTTCCCTGAAATGTCCTTACGCGTTACTTTTATTTATTTAAATTTTTGTTATACTTTTAGGATTTTTTTATTTTTTTGTGTATAAGTAGATTAGTATTTGTAGGCAAATAAAGCTCTTGAAAATTGTAAAGAACACTTGGCAAAGGAATAGAATAAAATTAAAAGGAAGAAAAAAATATATATTTTCAAATTTCACTGTTTTATTTTTCTGTAACGTATTTGTATAAAATTTAGGCTGTTATGCAAATGGACGTTAACAGATTCAACTTTATTAGATTCAAGTGAAAACAGGGTCATTTTGAAGGTGATTTATTTGAAGTGTATATATGGAAAATATTTAGATATCAGGATGTTTAGAGCATGAGTTAAAAAAATGGTTAGGTTAAGTTAAATATGCTGTTTTTTTATTAGTAGCCTAAACCTTGTCATTCTAAATTAATGCTAAATATTTATTTTGTGAACGTCATGGAAATATAATTTTTTTTTGGAAAATCAAGAATGTTAAGAAATTTTCTATATTTGAATGGTTGTCGTTGACTGAACTAATATATAGCGAAATACTGTAGATTTGTGGAAAGTGTTATAACTATTTTTCTCCAACAAAACTTTACTTCAATTCGTATTATCTTACCTCGTATATTTTACTTACGATAAACTCTGTGTTACACTAAAATTTTATAAATATCCTTAATGAACAAAATAAGTAATTTCTTTATGAAAAATCCTTTAAACATTGATCCTTAGAAATATTGCTTTACGAAATGTGCATTTATTAACTAACAATTTCTATCCCACCAATAAGTCTTTATTTTTTGCCTAAGTCTGTATATAGTAATTAATCAATATCACGTCAAGAACTGTGATTAAAAAAAAAGACACCTGCTACAAACCAAACAGTATAAAAGTTATTAGGTTAATTAAATGATTACCATTAAATGCTTTATCTCATTAATGAAAAAAAAATCTAAAATTGTTACAAAACTTTAAGATTGTGGGTAAAATTTAATTAACAATTTTTTTTTAAACGAGCTTAAATTTGTCTACAGTAAATAGAAATAAATGATGATAATGAATGATACAAAATTATGATGAACCATTTTGACATTATTAATCCATGTCACGAAATTTCTAATTATAATAATAAACTAAAATATTAAAATTTAAATAATTTTTATATAAATTTAATTTAAAAAAAGAATATTTTCTTAAATTTTTTGTATAATTTATTTAATATTTTATTATCTATAGAAAATATCTTTTTATTTTAACAACCTTGAAATGGGCATTAAAATGGCCTATAAAATAATATATTATGTAGTAAATAAAATATATATATATGTATATAAAACAATTTGTACATATAAATTGAATTTATGATTGTTTTAAGTAAACACTCTATGAATAATAAATATATATACTAAAATAAAAGTAATTTATAATTTAAAAAAAAAATGTTTTTTTTTTTAAGTATTCTTTAACAGTTCAAAATTTAAATAAGGATCACTATGTACGTAGTTTTCCTTTGGGACACAAAATTCACTTATTTTATTAAGAGTTATATCTTTCAATTTTTTTTTTTGGACACTCTTGTATAGATAAATGCCTTTATTTTCGAAAATTTTACAAAAGCCCAAAAAAAAAAGGACTTTTGTTAAAGTAGATTAGGGATCAGATTAAAAATATTTAATAATAATAATAAGTAAATTGTGATATAAATTTCCTATTTCTTTGTGATAATCCAAGTAAATTTTCTATTGTAAAAGGTTTGGAGGAGGATAGGAGTTTTGTTAAACAATTTTCTTTCTTGTATTTCCCATTAGAAAGAGGTCATGGGGAGTTTACGAATTTTTGTCAGTCTATATAATTTTTTATTTTATTTATGTTTTTTTTTGTTGGGATTGATAATAAGTTTGGAAATTTTTCGAAATAAATTTTAATTTTGTCAGAATATAAAATGTAAATATACTTAAATAAATTTTGTTCATTTTAAAAATAAAAATAAGATAGAATAACTGGTGTGATTTTTGATAACATTTTTAAATTTATAAAGGACACAGAAAAGGACAAATGAAAATTGAAAATAATTTTTATATTTTATAGATACTATATATATTTTAATATTATTAAATTATATTAAATTTTTATATTTACCAATAGTAAAAGAGATTAATTTATTGTTCTACTATGATTTTGGGTTCGTTGATAAGAAATAGTTTTTTTATTGTTAATTTAATAAATATGTATACCCGTAAATATAAAAATAAGGAAATAAGGATAATATTTTATGCAGAAAATTCTTTTATAAAATTAAAATTATTGAAAATATGTTTAGAATTGATAATTTATGGGTTTCAATACTTGAAGATAATTTTGTACATCACATTATTTTCCAAAAATCTAAATATAGTATGTTCTAAAATACATAAATTTTTGGACATTAATATTTCGTAGAGATATGATTGCTTTTCGTTGTCCTAACCTAAACTTTTATCATACATCTGATTAGAAAAATATTTATACTATTTATAGAGTGTGTATGGTTTGCAGCAATTTTATACTATTTATAGAGATTTGCAGCTAAATATGTTTAATTATCATGACATATAACATTTTCATGTGAATTACAAGTTATATGATTTTTTCAAAGAAAATTCTTTTGAATGATTATGAAAAATGATGAATTTCATTTAAAAAATGTTCAATTTAAACTTGACGCATGTAAACTAGCTTTAAATTTTCAAATAAATTAAATCTGAATCACGGTGACGCAATTTTGAAATAATCGAACATTAAGTGTACAGACGAATTTTGATTTACTTCAAATGTAATCTCGAAACCGAAAAAATATTAATTTAAAAAAAAATATTAAATTAAAATTTATCTATTTACTGAATTTAATATTATTTTTAATGATATCATTAAGAAATATTATGAAAACCTAAAATTTTTGTTTTTGTATTCATTTCACTTTAATTGTTTATAATTTTCTACATCTCACTATTTATTTTTAGTATCTACATTTAGCTTAGCTGTGTGAAATTTTTTTTAAAAAAAATTAAATTTTCTTAGTTTAATTTTAATTTTCAACATAAACGTTCATTTACAATAAAAACTTAAAATAATAAGAAAAAAAATTCATTATGAAGAAAAAATCTTATAATTTTTTTTCCTAACATAAAACTTTTTTAATAACTTTAAAACTTTTTAGCATAAAAAAATTGTAAAATCTATAGCTTTACTATAAAATCAAGTACAACATCCCAGCAATTCACACTCTTACCTCTTTTTTTTTTTTGCAATATGTTGAATTTTGTTTATAATTTTCTTTTTTATATTTACATAAATTAAAAGTTTATGCTCTTCTAAAAATCTAACAAAAAAAAAAATCTTAAATTGTGCATTTACATTTTTATGTCGATGAAAAATAAACAAAATATTTTCATGAGAATCAAAATGAGCTATGGATAAAAATATGAACAACCGAAGTAAAAGTAAAATTTTAAATATTATTCTTGTTATTTTCTTTTTTTTTTTTGTTGGTGATGAAAAATTTGTTAGAAAATTGTTGAAGGTGCGGTATTACGTGTGTACTATGATAATTAATTGCCATGATTGTTAAAAAAAAACCATTTTTTTTTTTGCAACACTCTTTACGTTTAAGTTTTTATTTTGTTGTACCACTTTACAGAGAAAAAGTTCGAAAAGTATGTCAAAAACTTTCCTCGATTTGTACTGAATTTTATATTTTTTTAAAATTATTATAAAATTTATTTCGAATTTAACTTTTTTTTTCAGATATAAATTAAAAAAAAAATAAAATTACAAACTTTGATATAGGAAAATCGTATTTTTCTGATGAATAATAAATTTGTGCATAAAAGTTTTTAATATTAATTTATAAAATTTAATAAAATTTATTAATAAACTTTTTATACATAAAAAGTTCCAACTAATTGCATACTTTTAGGTGTCAAGATAATTTATAAAATGAAAATTCTAATATTGCAATATTGTACATCATTAATAAATTTAAAAAAAAACTTGGTTTCAGAAAATTGTTATAGTAAAATAGATAGTAACAATAATTAAAATCGTCGTTTTAAGCTATTTATCGAAATGCTTAAGGTAGAGACTAAACTTAGACTAGAGTTGATATGAAACACTAACTTTTAACATTACTTTTAATATTAACATCACTTTTAATTCGACAAATAAATTTCAATAAAACTGAAAAACATCATTCTTATAAATTTCAAATATATTTTGCATACTTTTAGGTACACTTGCATACTTTTAGGTGTAATATAAAATTAATTATAATTATCAAAGTTGAAATCTTGACATAAATTAGGAAAAAGAAAATTAAAAACTAACACATTTTATACAATCAGCATTACAAAAGATCAGAATTATAATAAACTGCGATGTTGGCGGTAGTGAATAATAAACAAAATTTATAAATTATATATTTTTTAAAAATTAGACTAGACTGAAAAATATTCAAAACTTGCTAGTGCCAATAATTCTTTTTTTACATGCGGCTCAAGAGCTAAGAAAACTTTCTGTCGCATTTTACAAGTGATATTTACTTTTTAACCACTAACACATCATGTATGCATATTAATTTTTCAAAAGCATTTTTAATATGTTTAAATGAAATATATTTATATATATATATGTATGTAGTAATATTTCAACAGGTCCTTAAACGTACATTTACTTTATTATATTATAAAAATGTATATTACTATTTATTTATGGTAATTTTCCTCATTGGTAGTAATAAATTTTCGAGTATTTAAAGTTTTAAAAAAAGTACCATAAATTTTTATTTGAATAAGAAAAATATAGATAATTTTATACAATTTAATTTAATTTATTTAACTATTAAATTAAATATGACAATAAAATAATTTACATTTAAAAGCAAAAATATTATTACAATTTTATTTATTTAATAAAACTAACTTCTCTTAATTAAATCTAAACTATGTATAATAAATATTATAGTAATAACAATTTAATTATGTTTACATAAATTCCATAAAAATATTTATATGTACAACAAAGAAAAACCAAATTAATGCAATTTTATGAATAAAATAAATATAAACTAAATATACCACATAATATGTAACTTTTGTTGTTTTCTTTTTTAGTTTAAACAACAAAATTACATTTCATAAAATAACATTTTTGAATATTTAATTATAGTAGTAAAACAATTCTATTTTATAATTTAAAATAAGTAAATATAATTGGAATAAAATAACAGATAGTATTTAATTTAAAATAAAAAGGATAATAATTTTATAATAATTATAATTTGTAAAATTCCTTATAAATACAAATTTTCTAACATGTTGTGACTAATTAAAAATAATGTTATCCAAATTATTTTACATATATGCAAATATTTCTTAGCTCGAAATGACTTTTAGTATTTATTAATTGAATTTTACTTCAAATACAGATAAAAAAAAATACTCAAAGTCTATGTGGACTTTATTACTTCAGTATTTGATGTGAATATTTAATTGACCAAAATATTTATTCAGGATATGGTTTACAGTCCATTATTAACTATCACTTTTCAAATATCACTATAATCAAAATAATTTTTCTAATGAATTAAATATTTGTGATTATTTGGGAAATTAATTTATGAAATTAAACATGTGTTACATAATTATATTATTTATACATAACTATATTTACGTAACTATATTATTTATTAAATAATACAAATTGAAATTATTAATTAGGTTTTTAACCAGAAATTTAATATAAATAAAATGTCAAGACTCAAGACTTTCCAATAAAATTATCTTTTTTTTAAGCTACTTTTTATATTTTTTTAGTATAAAGAGTTGAAAGTTTTCAAATAAAGACACATTAACAAACATTGTGAAAATTTAATTTTTAAAACATATTTTAAAGTACATATAAAATATAAATTTTTGAATATATTATACCATAAATTTACTCTAAAAAGTAATTATGAAAATTTAAAGATTTTCATAAATTTTTCTATGCAAATAAAACAATAAAAATTGTAGAACTTTTTTGTTTTTTTGGTACTTTTTCAAATTAATTAAGTTTTTGCAATAAAAAGGACAACATAATAAGGAAAAATTTAATATGTTATTTACAATAAAATTTAATAAATTTTTTTATGTTAATATTTCAGGTCAATTTTATGATATATTCAAAAACAACTTTTATATCCGATAGGAAAAAAAACTCAATCTGTAAAAAAATACTCATAAATTGTGATGTGATGATCATATAAAAATGAAAATCACAAATTTAAACTTAATATTAAATTCGGAAAATTTTTTGATTAATTCAAATATAAAAAAACAAATGTTATTTTTCTTTTTTTAATTAAAGTATATAATTTTTTATGGTATTTTGTTCAATTATCCTGGGATATGTTCAGTATAGAATGTCCGAAATGTTGGAAATTTATTTATGTATAAATAATAATGTTGTTGCTTTTAAAAATTGACTTTGAGTTTGCTAAAAATTCAAAATCATATTTAATTTATTTGATGATGTAGAAAATTTGATTTTTAGATAAAAAATTTCGTTTATTAGATAAAAAATTTTTAGAGTATGGAAAATTAAGAGAAAATTGTTAATAAGCTTATTTAAGGATTTTTTTAAAAAAAAATTAATAACGTATTTTTGCAGATTTTAAATTCTTTTCATATTTTTAGTAAATTTTTTCAATATTATTAAAATTAAATACATTTTCTTTTGCGGTTTAGCAATGTTGCATATTGTTATATTATGAAACAAATTATGTTTTATTAAAAGATAGGATTATAAAAAATAGAATAAGTTAGATTTTCGAAATTTAGTACAGTTTAAAGTTTTGGTAATAATTAACTTAACGATGAGTAAATAAATAATTTGTTGCATATTGATTCCGTAATATTTATAAGAGTTTTAATAAGTGCTAAATTCTAATAAAGTCAATTTCTGAATCTAAATAAGTGAATTTATTTTGACTTCATCATAGTTTTATGTTATATTTTTATTTTAACATTTTAATTTCTATGTCAAACTTCAATTTATGGCCGACAATACAACTTGACAATACAAAATTAATTAGTATATTTTTGTAAATATTTTTCTCTTGTCATTATTTTATATTATAATTACTAAAAAAAAAAACAAAACAAAAGTAAAAAAAGGAAATCTGTTCACCATAATAAAGTAATTAACAAAATTTTTCTTCATGAATTTGTCGTCGAGCCAAGCTGTTGGCTATATAATTTTTGTGTCCTTTTTTTTGTTGTTGTTGTTTGTTATTTTATATGCAAACAAACATAAAAATTTTCTTATTAAAGGTTTTTTTTCTACCAATTTTACACTTTGAAATATTTGTAAAATTTTTTTTTTCTGTTTGGTTTTTATGAATTTGTACATAAAAAGCTTAATAAAATTATAAAAATTTTTTTTTTTTTTGTTATAACTACGTAATAAAAATGTTAACTTTAAGAGGGAAATTAAATATACTTAATAACTGTTTGCGCATTAAATTTGTTGAAATTATACAGAGAAAAAAAAAACTGTACTTAATTATAAATTTACCCAGAAGGGGGTATAATTTTTTTTTTTTTATAAATTTTTTGGGGTATAAAATATTTGGTAAGGATTGGTATAATTTTGTAAAGTAGGAACGAGTGCAACATAAAATTCAATAATATTTAAATGAGAAAAAAATAATAATTTTAAATGAAGAATTTTCATAATAATAATAATCATAAAAAATAATAATTATTTCACATTTTCTTTTTTTTTTGTTTGTTTTTGTTGGAAAATGATGAGTGAAAAGTAGAAATATAATATAACGACATTTTTATTATTGTTTTGTATTTTTTTTTGCGGGGCGGGGGGGAAGGAAATTAATTATGAAAATTTCAATTTTATTTACGATCAAAAATTTTTCTTTTTTTCTTTAAAGGAAATTTGGTTTTTTTATTTTTTATTTTTGGTTACGTTGTTATATACATAAAAAAAAATAAAAATTCACTCTGTTTAATTATTATTATTTTTGTTGTTGAAATGTTATTGGAATAAAATTGGATTATTAAAATATAAATGTTAAAGGATATTTAATATTTAATATATATGTATGTATATAAAAAGAAGGATATTATAATTGTAATTTATGAATAAAAATTTAAAGGTTTGTATATTTATAATTGTAAAATAATTAAAAATGAAATATAGTGGTTAATGTTAATTAATTATAAATATTATGATTATAATTATTATTATGGTGTTTTTATTAGATTGAATATTGAAAATAAATAAAATTGAATTATAAAAAGGTATATAAATAAATATTGAATTTTATTTATTTTCAAAAATTAGAATAAATGGTTTTTGGTTATTGGTTATATATATAGTCTTTTTGGGTAATTAATATTAATTTAACAATTAAATATAATTAAACATTTTTTTAAATGGAATATTTATTAAAATAATTGAAAAATTACTTTGTGGTTGTTAAAAATACATATACGTTTATATTGAAAATATTAATAGAGGTAATTTGTTTTTAGCAAAACCAAAAATTATATTTAAACTTTAAATAACTTATTTTCGATTTTTTCTCGAAATATTTCTCTAGTTGAAAATACAGTATTTACAAAATACATAAAACTGAAATATGGTGATTTTGTTAAAAGGGAAACCAGTAAACTACCAATTCCGAATTTATATTAAAAGCTCGAAGCATAAATATGAATTTTCACGTTCGAAGCTTAAATATGAATTTTCTTAAGAATCTCTTCACTCATATTTTCATTTCACGTATCAACAGAGACACCGGGTATCATGCAAAATCCGTGGATTTATATTCCAAAGAGCCTTACTCGTGATTATCTCTAAAAAATTTTTGTATATAATAAGAAATTTTATTGTTGTAATACCAATTTTAAAATATACTTTTCAAAATTTGAATTATTATAATACCTTCCTTATTATGTTCCGGTCAGTAAAAATAACCAAACGTTAGCTGAATAAGAAATTAGCAGTTGAATACAAAAAATTGCAGAATCTAAATTTTTATTTTTTAATTATTGAAATTCTATATAAACCATTTAAAGTTTAAAGAGTTCATCTATTATTTTAGATATCAAGTTATTTAATCAAACCGTAGTGAAAATTAAATTTTAAACACGAACTCTATAAATATTATCATTTTTATTATTTTTCTATTTACAAGCTGCAAATAAAATTTTATATATTTTTCTGTTTTATAAAATTAATAAAAAAATAAAATGGAAAAAAAAACTTTTAAGTAAAATATTTTTTTTTTATCTTATATTTCTAGATTTTTATTTTACACAATTGCAACAAAATCCTTTTTATTAACTTGCATCCTTTAATGTAAGTTACTTTGAAAAACACACACAAAAATAAAATGTAATGGAAAAATGGCTTTCGTTATTTTAGTAAGAATAATATTAGTTATTTACAAACATTAGAGTTGGTTCAGTTTTCGAAAAAATAACACACTATTAGTTACTAACCACATAATTACTACATAATTCTATGAGCTGTAATTGTTGCAGGCCAAAATTATATAACACTGTCTTTAATTGAAGTAAAATAAATTTTATATTTATTAAAAGTAGAATATTGATTTTAAAATTTCTAAATATTAGCTAAAAATGGATCATTACCAGACAACGTGGAATTGAAAATAGCACATTTAACAACAATTATGAATAAAAGAAAGTTTTTCGCATTGTTTTTACTGTTAAATAAGTTATTTAAAATAAACTATTTTGAAATCCAGAACTGAAGTTATTAAAATCACAAGAAATATTTATGTTTTAATGTAAATTTATTTCGTTAATTTGTTAAAATGTAATTATATTCATTAAAAGTATCCTTTTTTCAATTAAAACATTTTTAAAAAGAAAATTGAATAAAAACTATGAAAAAAAAACTTAAACTTGATTCAAAAGAAAAATACTTTTCATTTCTTTTAATGAAGACAATGTAACATAAATGTTACTGCAATAAATCGTTTTTAATTAAAAAAAAATACTTGAGTGAAAAAAAAGCTATAAAATAATAAGAAAAACTTTGAATTTAAAAATAAAGGAAAACAAAAAAATTCTGTTAAGTCTTTTTTGCGAAAATCACTATTTTTTTTGTGGTTATTAAGTACTATTCTTGCTTTTATATTGAATAGGAAAAAATTAAATAACATAATTTATCTTTGGTAGAATTTATGAAGTTCGTAGAATAGCTGTTAACTAGTTTCAGTAATATTTGAATAATGTTTTTCGACACTTAAATAATAAAACAGCTAATTAAGCATCAGCTGTGCCTCAGTGGTAGACGTAAGGGTACTAAGCTATAATGCGGTATCTTTTTTCATCTAAGCCTAAGGTATTGATGTCGATCTAAGTTTACTACAACTTTAAATTAGCATCAGCAATAAAATTACAATAAAATTGTAACAAGAAATGTCTTATTAATAAAGCAATTGGCTTGGTGCAATTAAACTTCCTTCAGTATAAAGAAATGTATAAAGAATCGGGTTCCATATAAAATTGATGGGTCCAAATTGCAATATAACGTTATGACACCCTTTAATACTGTTTTGCCATTATGGCGTAGTAGTAAATACATCTCTTCAAGCCAACATTTTTTTAAGACTTAAACATCCCTTTAAGTCAAAGCCAACAGCAGTTTAAGATTTAAAGAAATATTTGCAATTCACTTTTTGCCACCACCAATATATACATATATATACTAACTTTGATTTCAGATATTTGAATCAAGATATTACACCTATTAGTTAAGATATTTTGAAATTTTAACACCAATCTGGAATTTACTATTTATGCAATTTTAATATAAATTTTTAGATTTAAAATGATGTTCTTGCTACGATACTCGAATAATAAAGAAATATAATATTAAAAATTGTAAACTTTTATAAAAAGAAAATAATATTTTAAAAATCGAAACTTTATGAAATAAAAAGTGAACTTTATTAAATTAAAACTTGTAAATTCAATTAAAACTTTTCATAATTCTTTTCATTTCCGTTTTTCTTTTAAATTCAAAAATATAAAATTTATATAAAAAAAAATTACTTTCAGCATAGTTATTATAGAATTATATTCCTCGAAGAAATAATTTATTAAAATTTAAAATAAATTTCTCTAAATTGTCATTATAAGTAAGTTTTGTTTTCTTCATTTTTTTATCAAAATTTCCTTAGTATTGCTTAAAATTTAAATAACTTTATTTAAAATTCATTGAATTTACATATTACTTTCATAAGTTTATTCAACATTTTCATTTAAAGTTTTTTTTTTTAAACTTTTCTTTTTGATGTCTAATAAAATTTTTAATTTTTAATGTTTACTTACTCTTAACTCTTATGTAATGAAAATTCTTATAAAAAAAAAATCTTTTATTTTTCATTTAATTATTATATATTGACAATAAGATTTAAAATGCAATTAAACTTAAATTAACTTAATATTTTAAAATACTTTAGAGATAGTTTTCATAAAAACCGCATATATAAAAAATTTAAAATATTTCTCTAGACAGCTTATAAGGATATTATATAATTTTTAATTATAAATAAAATTATGTAAGTGTCTTATGTAAGCATATAATGTTACTAAAATATTTATAGATTATAATGTAATTTTATTCAAAATAGTTTTGGGAATTATCAATATTTATAATATAGTAGAAAATTTATTTTACAATAAGCTAATTTAAAAGTTGTACGGAATGTATGTTTAAAATTAAAGACTTCCGTAAAGTTTTTATCAAAAAAAAATATTTAAATATGTATAGTTATAATAAGAAAATTTAAAGATAAATCAATTTTTTTTACTAAAATTACCAAATCTAGCAGATAGTTGAGATTTTTTCAACATTGTAGTATATTAAGTAAAGTAAATAATTTTAAAAATATTTTATAATGTTATAAAGCATTATAAATGTTGAAGCATAATTAAATATATAATTCATAAATGTAATTCGTTGAACAGTACAATTTAAAAAAAAAATATATTTTAAGCATAATTTTGACATCTCTTTGACTACAAAAGTGATGGCAACTCACTTTTTATGATCAATCAACTACAAAGTCATTATACATTATTTTTGTTATAAAGGATTTTAAATATTTTGTTTTCTACCAGTAAATATTTGCATGAGTACTCATTTTTATTTTATATTATTAAAATTTATGCCAACTCTTTTGTATAATTCATACTGCATTTGCATTTTAATTGGACTTTTTAAATTTTTAATGTATAATAATTTTCATCAAAAATATGTTTTAATAAAATTACAAAAATAACATATTTAAATGATTTTTGTTGTTTGTGATACTTGTTGGAAATTCTGCCACATACCACATTTTTAGATGATATTTATTTCATATTTATATGTGTTGTAAGTGTATTGGGATGGGAACGACTTTAGTTTGCAATTGACGATGGTTGGTCACTATTGTTCTAAATTTTAGCTTTCGGTTGCTTTAGTTTTTCTTTTTTACAACAACACAATCAAATCGTATTTTACTTAATAATATTTACAAGTGGTAAATTAATGAAATATTATTCAAAAATAATAAAATCTCGTTGCAATTTTATGAAAATTCGAAATCATAAAAACCATTCATACGTAAAATACGTAATTCTATTATAAAAGAAATTGTTGATTTTATTATTGTTAATTAATTATTGATTTTCCTTTAGAAAAGTTATAGGACAATTTATCCTTTGTCAATATTTATATTAAAATTAAAACATCGTTTTTATCTAAACAATTTCTCTAATTTAATAATATTTCTCTAATAAATGTTTCAATTGAATTAACATCGAAAAATAACAAAAAAAATATGGAAATACATTATTTCAATAACAAAAAGTTAAATTTTTTTTTTGATCTTTGTATCCTTTTTCTGCTCGTTTTAGTTTTGTAATTTTACAATGAGGACACAAAAAAAAATGATTTTATTTCTGCTTATTCTTTTGACTTAAAACCTCTTGATTCACATCAAAGGACGATTTTCTTTTGTGTTGCTTCTATTTCCGTTTGTGTTTGTTTTATGTTACTCTTGCAAAAAAAAATATATAAAAATCAAATTTAACAGATATTTTATTCCTTTACAGTTTTCTTTATAAAATTTTATATTTGTACGAAATTTATTATGTTTAGAAACGTTTTTGTAGTTTTTAGATGAAGCAGCATATTTTTTTTCGTTCATATTGTCAATATAATAACAAAACTATTTTACCTAGAGCGTTAATTAGACACCTTTTAAAATTTTAACATAAATTTATTATGTTAGATTAATCATTTGTGCTCGATTAACTTTTCATATAATCATAAAAAAATAATTAAGTAATATCTAGTTTTCTCCATGGAATTAAAGTACGTACGATACCGGGGTTGTCTTTTGAAACATTTTGGTAAAAATAGTTATATATAAAATTGCGATAAAATTAGGGTTAAGTTATTTAAATATTGTGTTTCAACACAATATTTAAATAACTTAACGATAAAATCATTTGCTTTCTTAGGTTAACTTACTGCTTATGACAGGAAGTAGGAAAAAAAGTTAAACATGATGGGAAAAATAACAAAATAAATTAAATGTGTTTTTAGAATTTACAGAGAAATTAACGTTGAGTTTGATTTCTGTATTAAAAAGGAAAAATTAAATATTCTTATTGATTAAACTAATCTTGAGCCTGACGCAACGGAAATGTCAGCTCAGAAATTATTGCTAAAGGAGATATCACAAAAAAACGAATACTATTTGTATAAATAATGCGAGTATTGTAACAAAATATTCATTAAATTATTTTTTTTTAAAAAATAATTTTAAAACCAATTTTTATACTTAAGATATATATCCTTTTAAATTTGTTAGAAATGCAGGAATATGTTATATTGATTTTCTAAAGAAAGGGTTTTTTTCAACAATCATTAACCTTAATTGGAAGAATCTGTGGTTATTTTGTCTCGTTTATATATTATAAATGTATACGTATATTTATTATAACGTATAACAATAATAAGGATAATAAAATATCATAAACAGAACATCAAGAACAACTAACAGAAAAACCACAATAGAATATTTATATATATATGTATATAAATTTCTGACCAATTACCATTGTGTAACATAATACAAATATCTATAATATATATGTATAAGGATATTTTGAAAATCAGGATAACACAATAAAACAGGCTGTTAACATATAGAAAAACATAAGGATGAACATAAGAAATGACCACAATGGATAAGTGTATGAAAATTTTTGGAATATTCCTTCTTTTTTTCTTTTTCTTTATATAAAATTAATGTGTAAGGATATCACTTGACCTGATGAGAAAGTTGAAAAATCTAAAAAAAAAAAATTTTTGGAAGGATACTATAATATTAAATATATTTTAAGAAAATCTAAAAATGTTTTAATTTGGTTTGTAATAATTGAAGAGTTGAAGTGATAAATACAGATAATGAGTTTTTAGACATTTCATTGATTGGATACCAGGATTTTAATTCAATCCGCTAAATTTATAATTTAAAATCAAATTTATGAAATGATGTACAATTTTTATTAAATAATCCGATTGTAATGATTTGTGTTTTATAATTTTTTTAGTTATATATACTTCAAGCATTAAAGTTGAGTTCTCAGAATTCAACTTTAAGCATTAAAGTTGAGTTCTCGGAATATTGAAGTTGAAGCATTAAAGTTAAATTCTATAAAAAATTTAAAACTGGCAATGACAAGGCTCACTTGCATTTGCTGAAAAAGAGTTTTATGCTCTGGCCATTCAATTTTTATTAACGTTTGTTGAATCTTAGCGAGAAATAGCACTACCATCAGCCTTTTCTCATTAGTATGTTTTTCCATTAAAAACCAGCTATAAATTAGGGTAGTATTTCATTGTTTCCATCAGAAAAATATAATGTATAAATTTATTTTGTTATAAAAGTTTTTTTTATAGTAAGGGGAGTTATAAAACCATTACAGACTTTTTCAAGTAATACAAGTAATTTTTTTTTTATTATTGTAAACACCTTTAAAATATATTTATCTGTACTAATCCTGAAATATGTTCACAAAATCATTCGAATTAAAAAGAAATATACAAAAATTGTATATAAATTTAATATTCGTTAAAATCCCTTAAGTTTTTCATTTGTCCACAATCTATAAATTTTATGTTAGCCCCAAAATTGTCCTAAAACTTTAAGTAATAAAGAATTAAGAAACTACTTAAGTAAATAGAAAACAAATAATATTAAATTTAGTTTTTTTTTTTTCTATCCCACATAATATGTGAGATGTATAATTTTGATCACTAGGGATCAACATTTACAAAACAAAAAAAAAATCCATTTTGAATTGGTCAGAATTTGGGTTTTTTTTTTTTAAAGGTATTTTTACAAACAAACTATTTACCAATCCATAAATATTACCAGAATATTAGTCCCATTGGGTGATACCCATTCTATGATACAATAAAATTTTCTTCATACCCATTTTTAACACTGTATATAGATTATCCTTAAGAGAGAAACCTCTGCATATGTGTATTAGTGTGTTTAGATTTTTTTTTTTTTTTCGTAATATATTTATGTTGTCAGGACTAGAAAATTCGTTGACCTATAGATAAAATTTTATTTTTTATTGTGGTAAAGGACGAAAATACGTAAATTATAACGGTCATATTAACTTTTAAGGAGGCTCACACAGAACATAAACTTAAAAATAATGATACAAAAAAAAAAAAAGTTACATAGAAAATTAAGTTAGGGTAAAGGACAATCTAAAAAAAAAAAAAAAAATTTCAAAGAGGATCAAAATAATAGTCTCAATGGGAAAAGTTTTATTGTTCAAAAATTTATTATATTAAATAAAGAAAAATTAATTTGTATAAAAAATCAAAATCCTTTTGTAAATTTTTCATCTATTTTCAGCATTTTCAATATTTTTATTGTAAATCTCTGTCAACTAAGAGAATTTTAAGTCGAAGTAGATTTTAATTTTTCCAACACATACGTTAACATGTGGAATAAAATTATGCATTACCAATTTGCAGTCACTCTGTCCAACACTTTAACTTATTACGGAACCAATTTGAATATTCAGATTTAAAAATACATATACTTATTTCGATCATATTACAAAATGTTCTGCAATAATATTTCAGATAGAGATATAGCAGCGAGGAAATGGAATAACACTATTTTTTACATAGTGTCCTTTGCAAATAGATTAGAGTAAAACAGTTTTTTTGAAATTTAACGATTTTTATAGAGTGTTTTTACAAATTCTAGTGACTTTATCTTGTTAATTTTAATTATATTTAATGTAAATTTAATTGGGTTATTACAAGTCGTATCGTAAAATACTACCCTATCATCCCCTAACTATAGAAAAATATTCATAATTTCATAAAAAACAATTTTATTAAATATATAACATTTTTTTAAATATTTTATATACACTATAAAATTTTTAAATTTATTTATTAAATTTTTCCACTTAGAAAATGAAAAAAAAAAAAAATGTGAAAATTTTCTCTGCTTATTAATTTTATATAATTTTCCTTTAAATGATTATATGAACAAGAGAAAAATTCTCATCATAATTATACTATCCGGAATGACTCAACAGAAATATGGAAATTGTCCTTATGCTTTTAATATATCCAGAAAATTTATGCTTTCTTTTTTTTTTCTTTCCTTTTTTGTCTTTTATTTTGTCATCCTGTCTGTTCTTTTATGTATTAGTTTATAAAATATCAATGTGACATTAGGATAAAATTAATGATAATATTTTAGAATTTTCTTACCTCAGAAAATTGTTTTTTTTGTTTTTTCATTTTTATTTTCCTGTTTCCTATCTTTCGATTTCATAACACAAAAAAAAAAAAAAAAAGAAAGTAAAAACATCCTTATTTTCAGGATGTTGTGTGTTTTGTTGTCCTAGTTTTTAAACTGCAATAGCAAAAAAATAATATTACAAGGGATTATGTAAACTCATTATGATTACGTAAAACATAAAATTGAAATTTTCCTTTCTTTTTTATTTCTCATCATTTTATAAATGTCTTTCTCATTTACTACAGAGAATAATCATGATTTTGTTATAATCCTTGGATAGTTTTTATTTTCGAATGTTAGATTACCAGATTTAGGAAAATCAGAAATAGTAGAAGAAATTTATTTTGATGATAAATAATGATATATATTGTGGTTTGTGAGAAATATTACTTGCATTTATATTTTAAGAGTATGCAAAGTGAAAAAAAAATATTTAAATATTTACAAATTATTATTAATGGTGTTCTTGATTACAATGAGAGATAATATATAAAGCACTTACTGTAAATAAAAGATTTATTGGTTTGACAGGATACTGATTGGTATTTAAAAAATTTATTAAAATACTAAATGATTATAAATGATAATCTATTTAGTTAGATAACTTGGAATATATAGTTAGAAAAATATAATAGGATACTTAGAATATTTCTTGACTCAATTGAGTGAATATTCAGAGATGTTTGCAGTAAAATTTTTGTAGTTAAGGCATTCTTAAAGTAATTTGGTTGGATGAAATGAAAAGAAGGCACAACAGACCTAACACAGTTTCTTGGAAATACCTAAATGAGGATAAAAAAGCTAGTTTTCCGAAATTTCATAAATATTGCGATAAAATAGTTTTTATAATACAAATTACAAATAATTTCTATAATACAAATTTTTATTCAAATCCTGGAACACCAAATACCAACAAAATAATTAAAACGAATTTTTAGTCTCGGGCTGAACTTCTTCTTCCATCAATATGAAAAATAATTTTTATTCACCAATTATCTCTTGTCCAAAAAATACCAATTTATTTTCCAATTATATCAACTATTGACATTTTTTTTTTGTTGTACTCTAAGGATCATATAATAATTTTGAGAATGGAATTTTATTTTAATTTAAAATAAAAATCTTAAAATTTAACATCAATTCTAAAATAATTTCTATTTTTAAAATAAATATGTCTGTAATATAGAATTTTCTGTCAAATCCACAAATAGCTTCAATTTATTTCATAAAAAAAAAATTTTACATTTTAAAAATGTAAAAGAAAATATTTATTAAACTCCTGGTAAAATTTAGACAAATACAACAACAAATAAATTCTACAAAAAGATAAATTTAATATCATCGTTTTTTTTCCTTGTTTTCCTTGTTATATTTTCATCCGCTAATATTTCAGTGATGTTAATAGGTTTCATTTACACAAGTACATTCTATTTATCCTATTCTTTTTTTTTTTTTTATTGTTGGATGGAAAAACGAATCATTATAATGACTTATACTTAGATACATTTATATATAGTACATATATTTTAACCACAAGCAAACAACAAAAACAAAAAAAAAAAGGATCTAAGAATAATGATAAAAATATTATGCTAAAGCTTTGATATATTCTCTAATTTTAGTCTTTTTACATACTAGAAAAATAATAAGGATAACGATATATGCATATAACATTTTGTGTGCATATGGTTAAGATTTTATAATAATTTTTGGTTAAAAAGATTTTTTACTTAAGTTTAATGACTAAGGAAATCATTTTTCTTTATATAATTTTCCATGAACATTATCGTCGGTGTGTATAACCATCAAAAAAATTATATAACTTTTAAATGTTTATGATTTTATATGAAAAATGTTTTGCCTTTTCTTAAAATAACTTTTGTAAGAAATTTATTAATAATTTTATTATAATAAAATCTGTTTTTGTGGCAAAGGATATATGTTGTTGTAATTATGAAAAATGATTATATATAACAAAAATTTCCTTAATTAATATGGCAATTAATTTTTAACCAAAAAAAAAAAAAATTGTAAGTAAGTAAATATTTTAAGTATTTTATATTTAATGTGTTAAGAAAATTAGATTATATGTACTATATTGTTTTTGAGAAATTATTCATAAAAATATGTTTAAAGATTAAAAATTTTATATAAAAAAAATTAAAGTTTTTCATAATTTTTGTTAAAATTACCCAAAAAGGATTCATATTTTTTATTATTTTTTTGGTAATTAAAATGGTTACCAAAAATACAAAACATTTTGAGTATATTTAAAAAAACATGTCACATGAGGATATTTTTTGGTTTAGTAAATTTACTATTCGTATTTTATAATTGCTTTCACTTTTATTTAGAAATAGAAAATTTTCTTTAAATGTAAATTAAATTAAAATTAATTTAATTTTAATGAATATTTGAAAATTTTTGGACTTTATATTGTAAAAATACAAATATTGACTCGTAATAATAATTTCATTTATTTTTAAATTACCAAAATACAAAAAATATAAATATTTTAATCAGCGTTATAGGAATAATGAAAAATACAATAAGTTGTTTAAATATTTTTTTTTTTGGCGATGACCTAACACAAATAATTTAATGTTTATCCAATCTATAAAAATGGTCGAAGGTTATAAGTTATGGACAGAAATTACTAAGTTTTTAAAAAAGATAAAAAGCTTCTATAAAAAAAAAATTATGGTTCGAAATCTATATAAATTGAATAGTTAAAATTTGCAGTAGCATGTAAACCTTTGCGAGACGTCTAACCTTCGATTTGATCTGTTTCGGCATTGAATAATGCTGCAACAACAATAGCTGTATTAATTTACTTTACATAAAGTTAAAGAAAGGATCTTTATTCGTTTCCGCTCTAAATACTGATATAAATTTAATTGTTATTGAATTTTATTTTACACGAAAGACTGCTTTCACATTGATATTTGTATTGTTTTTTCACTACATTTTTGAAAATAGTGATCATTTGACCTCCTATACATTTTCAAAATTATTACAATTGCAACTGAAGAAGATATTTTAATTTAGCAACAATGTCTATTTACTATCTATTTTCGGATGAATACTTTATTCCTTAATAAAAAAAACTTCCTTAATTGCTTTAGAAATTAAACCAATTTTAATTAAATATTAATTTTAAAATATGTGCACTGACAATACTAGAAAATTCATAAATTTCAAAGTAAATATTTATGGACAATATAAAAGTTGCTATTACTTAAAGATGAACTTTATTATTTAAATGAAAATAACCATATGATAATTATATTTATATCTAATAAATTTCAAATTATTATGTTACTTACTTGTCTTTATTACTACATTTTACTTAAATAAAATAATAATAATTTTTTAATGTTAATTAATGAACATAAAAAATATTAAAATTACTATTCACGTGCTTAAATTTCTCTTCATTATATAAATTATGCTGTTAGCTAATAATAAGTTTATTTTTTTTATGTTATATTATAAAAAAAATAATATCTTTTAAGTGTTTTATCATAAAAAAATTTTTTTTTATCGACACATCAAATTATTGCCTGTTAATTTTTTTTTTTTTAAAGAAACCCTTGCGGCTAAAAGTTTTTTCATTATGGTTTTATAAGGAAAACCGGTACGTTTATTATGTTTTATCAACATAAAGAAAAAGAGTAGGGTAAACTCGGCTAAATCTGTAACCGGCGAATACCGTGATAGTCAATCAAAAGGGAACTCTAAAGTTATATCCACAAATTTTACATCTTAAATCTTTTAGATTAAACTACTCCCTTAACAAAAATACTTGTTCGAGTGGCTTCTTGATAGTAATTTGGATTAGAAATGTAATTTTATAATTGTAGCTCTAATTTAATAAATTTTTGTAAAGATCAGTCGCTTATCAGTTGCAAGAATTATCTGTTGTTGTTCAATTCAACCATTTCTTTATAATATGATTTTTAAATTTTTCGCTAGAATTTGTTATAACGCCATAAGAATTTCGTTATCAGGAAGTTAGCCGTAGTGTCACGAAGTAAGCTTATTTCTAAGCGTATAGATTGAAAGAAATTTGGAATTTTGACATTAGATTTTTATGAACGAATCTTGTAGCTGTGATCTTATATAATTTCCTCATATCTATATTTTTATTTCTATATAAAAGATTACAAATATCCCCTAATATCACAAAGTTAGCCGAGTTTACCCTACCTAAGAAAAGTATATTATACAAAATCAGCATCATCAGTTGTGATAATAATAAAAAGAAAACCGAAAACTTTTGAATAATATTAACCAAAAAAAAATATTTTTTATATTTTTACGATTCCCAAAGGTATTTTTTTTTTGGCAAATTTTTGCATTTAAAAAAAATATCCTTTTTTATGTACCAAAAAAAAAATAAAGGCAGGAAAAATCGAATAGAAGGAAAAAAATAGTCTATTTCTAAAACAGGAATATTTATATTTTATTTTGTGAATATAAATATTTTTTATTTCATTTCTGTTTCGTGTTTCATTTTATCAAAATAACCAAAAATAAAATGCAAATACAAATTTATTGAATATATCGGGAAAAAGGAAGAAAATTCTAGTGATTTTCAAAAATAAAAATCCTTTTTCATTTATATTTATTTATGAAAGTGAAATTCTTAAATTTTACCAGGTATAAAATGGTAAATACATTTTCAATTCAAAAGAACCAACTAAAGAATATTTGGAATTTTTTTTTTTTTTAACCATTCGCATAAAATTTAACCAATCTTTTATTTTTATTTTGGGGAAAATACAAATTGTGTATACTTATAAAAAAAAAAGGATATTTTTATGTTGTGTCGTTGTCAAGTTTTAATATTGTAAAATTAAAAGAAAAATATTATTTTATTTGGTTGTAGAAATATTATTTGAAAAGTACATAAAATGCAAAAGGAAAACAATGTTGTCGTTTTCGACATAAGATTGGGAAAAATATTAAAAAAAATAAAAAATTTTTTTTTAAAAGGATTTCTTTTTTTATTGATTACAGTATTGTGAGTATCAAGGAAACTTTTAAAAAAATAAAATTATTTTGATGAAATTATTTGTTAGATCAGAGTACAAGATTCATAATTTTCATTAGATTGTTAGAATTTGGGTCAAAATTGACTCGCGGTAAAGTTGAAAACAATTTAATAATTTGAAAAAAAAAACTACAGATCCTGGTTTAGTAATGACGCAAGCGTATTTTTTTTTTAATAGTTAAAGTTCGTCAAGTTTTAAATTTTTGTGTTTAATGCTTTTGAATTTTTTTAGCGCAATTTATTTACATATTAATTTACATTCTCTTTAATATCAAATTATTTCTGATATGTCATTTTGGATTACAGCATAGATACATATTTCACAAAACCAAGTTTGATATTCGTTAATTCATACATTATAACGTAGTAGTATGGTATAATATAAAGTTTTTTAAATATGATATTTGAACTAATATCAAACTAGTACAGAAAGATTGTATTTTTAAAACAGTTTGATTATTTCTACTTTTCTACCATTTTCCTTATTGAATTTTTCAATAATTTCAACTACTTTGTAGACTCAAAACTGGTTGTTTTCAAATTTTCTTCTACTATTAACTTTTACATTAAACTTTCTATTCCCATTAATGTCAATATTTTATAGAACATTTTATCTATATGCTTATTATTGCCATTTATGTCTAAAATTTACAATTTAATTTTCTAATTAAAAGGAAAATCGTGTTGTTTTATGAATCAAAATTGAACAAATACATAATAATAACTTATGTATATTTAATTTTTTGATAGTTCTAATGTCTGGAAAAACTTCATAAGCCACTGAAAACTAAAAAAAAAAAATCTATGTTTATGTTATTTTTATTTTCATACTTCTTACAGTTTTTGTTTAAACAAAAGTATTCTGCAATTTTCTTATATGAATCAATAATAAAATTAAATGAAGCGCAGAGTACCAAAAGGGAATTGAGAAACTTGAAAATATATATGTTTTTATTGTATGAATGTATTGAAATAAATTTTCATGTTTTTTGGTTTTACATATTTTTGTGTTTTGGGTGCAAATAACAAAAAAAAATTATATATAAAAACATAAAAATATTTTAAGTTTTATATCTTGTGGCATTTTGTGAAAATGATATTTTTTATTTTTCCTTTCTTTTGTATAAAATATGAACAGAAAATTTAATAATTTTTTTTTGTGGTTGTATTGTTTTATGAAAAAAAAAAAGAGTTGGCAAGTGAGAATAAACCTTTAGGGAGTGTTATTTGTTATGGGGTGTTTTTATTTTTAGACTTTTCGGTTACTTGGTAGAGTATCAAGAGCTTAGAAAGTCATAAAAGTACAATTTTTTTTTACTATATTATTGTCAAAATAAATAAGAATTATTTACATAAATATTTTTTTTTTTTTGTAGGAGGGAATTTATTTAAAAGGATATGTTTTGTATAATATAAGAGTTGTTAAAATATTTGATTTTATTATTTCTATTGAAAAATATTTACAGAAAACATATAATTATTTTAAAAGCATATTTAAATCAACAGTTTATTATTATGATTATCAAGTTTGGTCTATATTTATAATATCCTTCTCCAACAGAGAAAGATTACAAAATTCAACAAAATAAAAATGCTGATAAATGTGAGTAAATTACTGAATTCTTTAAAAAAAAATTCTATCTATTTTGAGCATCTACCAATTAAATCATTATATGTACATATAATTAAAGCTTAAAAATATCTATTCAAAATTTACGTTTAGCATAGTTTGGAGTTAATAATATGTAATTTTTGTTTCTCTTAATTCATTATTTTTTTCCTTACTTCAAGGTTTTTTTACATTTTACTAAATTTTAGTTTAATCAAACTCAATCTATTAATAATTTAATCAATCAATGATTAATATGTAATATGCTTTGTAAAAATATAGTGAATTATAGTCAATTCTTTTAATTAAAATAGCAAAACTTTTAAAAATAATTATATATGTTTAGAGTGTTTTTTTAAAATTCAGTTCATAATTATATTTTTACTTCATCAAAAATTTTTGTAAATTTATACAAATTTATGTTAATTTAAGTTTTATTAGCCCATGTCATAAATTGCATAATATCTATTGGTTAAGTAAAAAGGAAAAAAATCTGTAGTTTCATATAATTATCATCAATATATCAATAGGTCAATAAAATTTATTATAATTTTATATTCGACCTAAAATTGAAAGCAAAACATTGAAATTTTGAAGAAAAATTTGTGCAGAGCCCATCATATCTGGTTTTCATGATAATTGAAAGCATACTGATTTCAACTAAGTGAGTTACATTTAAAATGAAAGATGTAGAAAAAGTAATAGCTCCGAAGAATTTAGTAATGTAATTGTTGTACCTATTTAATAAAAATAGAAATTTTTTTTTTCAAAATCAATGCTTTTGGGATGATTTGACCGAAAATTTAATAATAACAATTGATCAGAAATCACTGATTTGGACAGGCTAGTTTTACTTGTTTTTAAACCCAGTCACTCAGGGACTGGGTTTCAAAATCAATACTATAATTTAAACTAATAAATTAAGGTGGAAAAATTTAAAAGTCATTATTACTATAATGACAAGTTAAGACTAATCACTAGAGTAAACTCACTGTAAAATGATATCTGCAAGATATAAATTTTGACAATATTACACAATTCGAATATTAAAATATTTATTTATAAAATTTGAGATAAAACCTAAAATTTAACTTGGAAAAAAAGTTATAATTTATAAAGTCTTCTTCAACAAATTCTAAAAGTCAATTAACATTTTTCTTAATCCTGAAAAAACAATATTTTCATACTAATTATGCTGAAAACCCATTTTTTGTCTTTAATGTTTTTTTTTGTGGTTGTTGTAATTTATGGAATGGAATATTTTAAATATATCAGCTTTTTTCTTGTTAGTAATTAAAATTACTGTGCTTTTTTTCCATTTTCCATTACTATACATTTTTTATTGGGCATAAGATTTTTTGTTGGTATACAAGTATTTATTTAGGACATAAACAATTCCCTAAGGATATGTTATAATTTCTATACATATTTTTTTGTGTGTGTATTATAACCATAGTTTATTTTTATATTATATTTTTAAAAAAATTTTCATATTTTATTTACATTTATGAAAAATTTAAATTTTTCTTGCGGTCATTTATTAAGTTTGTATTATTTTTTTTTATTTATGTAAAATAACTTTTTTTTTCCAATTTTATTTTCTATATTTTTTTTTTTTGTAATTTATTTTTTGTTGTGTTCTCTGTTGAGTGCTTTATTTAATTTCACTGGGTTTTTTTTAACGATATAACGAAACGATATAAGTCAAGCGAGAAAATACATAATTGGTTTATATTGCAAAAAAAAAGGAAATTAAATTTAAAAAAAAAAAATTATTTTGTTTAATTTTTATAAAAAATTTTATAATTTATTAAATTTCGTGATACATTATGATACTTAACCAAAGAAATTAACTAGCCGGTCGGTAGTCGTTAAAAAATTCAATATAAAATAAATCTTTATATTCAATGTATTATAGATTTTTTTGATTATCTCGCTATATAAGTGAATTTACTAAACTTTTTCTATCTTAAATACTAAATTTTATTTTCAAAATCTAATTTTATAAATAACTTATGTATGTAGCAGCAAGAAAAAAGCTTAGATAATCGAATATTTTTTTCTCATAATTATAAGAAAATCTTTTTAATTACTTTATTTGACAAAGAAAAAAAAATGTTCAACAGATAAAAAAAGACTTTAATATAAGGTAATTTTGTAGGGTAAAGTCAGGAATGTATGACACTCTTTTTATAATAAAAGAGATTTTTTAACGAAATTAAAGAAATAAATTTACATTAAATTATTTGGTATAATAAAAATGATTCTACAAAATTAAAATTTTTTCAAAATTTAAAGTTACATAAAAAAATATAATAACATGCAAAATGACACCCTCCATTGACACCCATCATTAAATAGTACCACTAAATTTCATTAAAATTTTTGGTTCCATTTGGTATTTATTCAAAAATAATGTACATACGTTGATAATATATTGTATTTGTTCACAAATATTTTACGTGTTCACAATGATATTCTATTGCAACTGGAAGATAAGCTTCAATTGACGAAGCTATATTTGTAATTTGTTGTCTTTTATAAATTTTTGGCATATGTCATATTCATATCATCCAAAATATTATGGTGCCATTTGGCCCATGTGTTATTTTTTTGAATACGCTACGATTATGCATCTTATCAAGTTCAATCATGTGTGTGTTTAAGCCACCCAGATAGATATATACTAATATATATACCAACAAAAATTCTGTTTAGAAATTAATAATACTGACATTCGGTATGCACACTTTCAATTTCAGTAAAATACGGCATTTAAATTTTCAATTATTAAGTGAACAAGAAATTGCAAAATTGCTGTTTTATCCGCGGTGCGAAATTACCTCCTTTTACCCTATAACATATATGTATTTTTCAAATATGTTATTTTTATCTAAATATTCTTGTAAGCACACAGACAAGAATACAAAAAAAAGAAAGTATAAAAATATTCTTTGATGGTAAATTATTTTCGCCCTGATTATTTGAAATTTACCACAGGATTTAATTGCCTCTTTACATATATATGAATATATTTTTTTCTTATATCTAAAATATCGAAATATCTTTAATATTTTTCAGGCAAAAAAAAAAAAAGAAACAAGAACGAAATGTTGTACCAAAGAGATTAAGTAATTTTTGAATGTATAAAAATAACATATATGTATGTATGTATATACATATATTACATTTTTTGTTAGCAAATAAATTTATGTGCGGGTGAAAATAATCCTTTTTATATACGATTCAGTAAATTTTTTAATTTATAAATGTACAAATTTTAATCCTCAAAAGGAGTATAAAAAAAGAATGTTTACACATGTAGATTATGAAATATGAAGAATTTTAATTTTTTTTTCTCCCTGCAAAAATAAAGTATAAAATAATATTTAAATCTTTTTTTATGGTATACTAACTTTGATTGAAGACTCTTAAGGATTTTACCTTACATGATGTTTTGTAAAAAAAATAAAAAAATAAATTTTAATCGAAATGCAGGTACCTTCATTAGTTCTGTAGAAATATAAAAAAAAGAAAACTATTTCAAAATTGACTAAAAATTACTATTTTTTTTTTTTGTATATTTTTGAAATGAACTAATTCTAGGTTTGTAATTTTTAGATTCCAGTGGTATTCCTAGGATTATATTATGCCACTAGATAAAACACAATTTAGAAATTTGTCAAAATTCTGTAGAAACTTGCCAAAATATAGGATATCTAAATTGACATTAATTTTTAACATTTTGAGATAACTTCTGATTACGAGATTACGATTGCTAAATATTTTATTATGGAAAATTACGATTAACTTTTCTTAAATTTGTTTTACTGAAAATTTTTTATTATGCAGATATCATGTTTTGGCAAAATTTTATTTCCACAATTACTCTGTTAAATTTAAGTCATTTGAAATATTTTATTTAGAATATGAAATTAAGTAAATTAAAGAAAACGGACATGAATGTGGAAATTAGAATATATTGAACAATTTAAAATTATTGCACAATATTACTAGAAAAATGTCACAGTAAATATTATGCTAAAATATTTGCAAAAAAAAGTTACGATTCTGTATTAGTATATTGTTAAAAATTAAACTTAAATTTAAAATAAACACAGCAAAGTGCACCGAACGAATAGCCTTTATTTACATAATTTCCTCATGACATCAGTCAGTCAATGCCTATAAGCATGCTTTTTAGAACAAATGCTATAAAAGTAATTGTTGTTTCAATTTATATTTGCCTATTCATAAATTTTCTATTGCAAATTTTTACTATTTTTCATTTGTCATTTATCAGTTTTGTTTTATTTGAATTTGGTAATCGATATTACTTAGAGTAATACAAATTTTAGTCTACCGAATATTATTGTAATTGACTTTATTTATCTAATAAATTTGAATATATTTAAATTAAAAGAAAAGATTCTATATTACATTGAATCTATATTGATTCTATATTGCATAAAATCCCCAGCTTATTGCAATAGAGTAATAGTATAGAATAAAATTATTATGGAATTCGAAAAATTGTATAAATTTTAATATTCTATAAAAAAAAAAATTTCAATAGTTTTACTTGTTCTATATGTTTTATGCTTCTTGAAATGCACATTTATAGTTAGCAATATGAATTTAATATTTTCTAAGTGCTTTTCTCGGTAATTTATGTTTTTTTTTTTTTTTTTTGTACTGTTTTCAGATAGTTACACCCGTAAGGCTTATGAATTTTCATCGGAAATTCAAATTTTACGATTTTTTTTTTATTTAAGTGGAAAACGAATTGTAACTTTTTTTATTTTGTTTATCACCTGTGGGATTTTTTTTTTTTTATAATTTCCATTTTTTAACAAAAATATAATAAATTGAGTACTGAAGCAACCAAATATATATGTCCTTAAAAAAAGTACGTATAATATATGTTCCTATAATGAAAAAAATTGGGTCAACTGCGTTATGTCGTTCAGGAAATTGGTAAATTATTTATTATTAAAAATAAATAAATTGCAATTTCAGCTAAAAAAATTTTTAAATTTCCATTGTTGAAGGTAATATATTTTCTTTTTTGGTTTTTTTAAAAAATATAACGTAAAATAAATTGGGTGAAATTGGAAAAATAGGAAAATGAATAATATGTTTTGAAAATATTTTTTAAAGATTATTATTTGTTGGTATAGGAAATTCAAAAATAGTAATAGTATTAAATTGTTTTGTTATTGTCGTTTATTTAGTTTTGGAAACTATAATTTAACTAAACATGCAATTGCCTTTTAATTTTGTAAACTGTCGCTACAGTATTGTAATTTGTAATAGTTTTCTGTACAATTCGCAAATGAATTTATTAGTTTTTCAAAAAGGTTTTTTAAATTATTCTCATAAGATATATGAGCAATTTTTTTTTTGTTATAATATTTGTTTGTCTGTTGTATAGTATATTTGGAAAAATATATTTCGGAAATCAATTTTTCATCTGAATTGTTAATTATAATAAATATCTTAAATATTTGGATTAAGGACTTCAAAAAAGTAGAGTGTTTTTTCGCAGTGGAAGTGAAGTGATTTTTTTGTAATGAATTTTCTCGCGAATATCGTCTAATACCGAGGCAATTTAATCAAGTTTTCTTGGTTTTTTAATAAATATTTTTAAAATATGTTTTAAAATTTTATGGAAGAATTGTTGTTGACAGAAATTTTGTGGAATTAACAATATGAAAATTTATAATACATACCACAAAATTACTGAAAGGCTTTTTAAGTGAACATACTGTCTGAACATAAATTATCTATTTCTTTTGAATTTGGAAATTAATTTTTTGCATGTCAAAATTAATTTTATAATTAGAATAAAAAATTAAATTAAATATTCACAATATTCAACCTAAATTCTCAGAAAAAACTGATATTGACACAATTTATATAATCGTTTCCATTAGACTCCATATACAAAGTTTGTGAATAATTCGCTTCTATCCTTCTATGCCGTTGCGAAAAATCACGTTTGTTTTGGTAGTAACTTTATATTTTAAAACAGCCTGGAATTTCTAAAAAAAACTTCACTAAATGTCAGTCTAACAATATAATTCTGCATAAAAAAACAAACTTTGTAACAGTGAAAGTAAATTAGTGGGTTTTTGTTACGGCAAAATGTATCAAACGAATTGCTTTTATTTGTTTACTTGGCTTCTTTAAAACACTAGTCTGTCAATACCAGCTAATTGATTTTTAGAATATAAATTTTGTTATTGAAACTTAATTACATTTTCATATCGCTATTGAAATTTAATTACTGTTTTATATTGTCATTGAAATTTAATTACTTTTTTATGGTCTGTGGGACAAAATTTTCCAGAATATATTATAAAGCTTTCAAATTCCTTTGAGTACATAGTTTTATAATTGTTGCATTTCATTTATAGAAGCACAATATTATAGTTCTGCTATTTTATATTGAATATTTATTTTATCAAAATTGCTACAAGAAAAAAAATTGAAAAAAAAAAACCATTTTAGTTTGTGACAAGTTGTATAATGTTGAGCTTTATGGCTCTAATACATAAATTAATTTAATTCTAAATTTCTTATTCTTTACATTTTATTCATATTATTTCTTTATTTTGTTTAATTTGACATGGAAATTTTAGCGCACATATGATACTACACAAATTATAATATATTTCTGTAAATTCCTTGAAGATACAGATACAGATACAGATAAAGATAAAGATACAGATACAGATACAGATTTTTGTCATTAGTTTTTATATTTCAAATCAAAAGAAATAAATATAAATAAAATATGTTTATTTTTTAAATTTTTTATTTTTTTTTTTTTAAATTATTATTTAAGGTTTTTTTGTTTTCTTTTGCGGACATGATGGATGTATCATATCAAAGCTAGTATCTGCATGACCATTTAAATTTGCTTCAATTTTTTCCCATGCTAAACGACGTTGTTTTGGATTTTTTGCTAAACATAATTTAGCAAATGGTCCTAATGTTTTATAACCATTTATACAATGCATTATTAAACCAGATGATTCTAATTCTAATAATGCTGTTGTTACTTGTGCTGCTATATCACCATCCACAAAATCTCTTAAAAAAAAATTAATTTTAATTAAATAATTTTTTTTTTAAAATTAAACTTACAAATTTTCTAAATATTTTATTATATCAACTTTTTCAATTCCTTTATCAATATAATTTATATGATTTTGTAATCTTCGGATGATATCAAGAACACATAGTGAAAATCTTTGTGTAAAATATTCTTCACAAAACATATTTATGTTTTTTTTGTTTATTTTATTTTATTATTTTGATTAAATTATTATTAAAAAAATATATTTATGAGACACAAACAAAAAAAAATGATGGAAAAATTTAATTTTCAAAAATATATTATAATTATTTTTAAATATAAAATAAATTTAATAAAAACAAATTATACAAAGCGTATTTTATATATATATAAAATTTAGATTAAAAATTTTTTTTGGAAAGAAAAAAATTTAGATATTTTTATGATTATTTTATTTATGTTTTTAAAAAAATTTTATTTTGATAGAAAAATCTATGTTAATTTTTTTATTTTTTTTTTTTATTTTCAATAATTCGACTAATTATTTAAATAATAAAAAAATATATTTTTTTTTTTTAAAATATCTATAAATATTTTTTCACTGTTAACTTTGTGAATATTTTTGATTACTTATTGACAGTTTATTTTAATTTATTTACATAATTCTTAAAAATTTAGATATATTTTTTTATACATATTATTTTATCTCAATAATAAATTACTTATTTAATTTTATTTATTTATTTAAAATTATAAGAATAAGTTTTGTATAATATTAAAATTTTTTGTTGAAATTAAATATTTTTATAAAACTAAAATTTATTGCAAATAATTAATTTAAAATTAATTAATATTATAAACTTTATTAAAAATAAAATATGTTCTGCCAAAATTTGATATTAAAAAAAAAAACTTAAAAAAAAAATTATGAATCTTTACTGAGAATGTATAGAAGTATATTCTTCAAAATGTCCTTAAAAATAAAATTTTCTTTATTTCTATTATTTATTATAGAAATTTTCACAAGGAATATTATTTATTAGTAAAAATAGTTTATGAAATATTCTAAAGGTAAAGTTTTAATAACAAAGATAATATCCTATACTACTATTATATTTAATTATATATCACCAATACAATTAAGAAAAAAACATAAATATTATAAAAGTTTTATTCATTTATATTTGAAGATAATTTTTACCTAATATGTATATAAGTTTGAGAAAACTTATTATTAATGATTTACAATATAATACTTTAAAAAAAAAATAAGGTGAAGTTTTCAAATGCATAGAAATAATATTAAAACTTTAGAAGTAAAAATAGTTGACTTTTTTTTTGTTTTTGTTTTGGTATAAAGTTTAAAGACACACTTTACTACTTTTATGAAAATTATTTACAAATTATATAATCATATATATAGATAGTATATTTAACGATGAATTTTCACCTGACAAAATGGTGTTCTTCTTAAAATAATCAAAATCAACAAAAACAACAAAAAGTGTTGTTAATGTTCAAAATTTTAAAGTTAGTTTTTTTTTATGTAAAAATTAAGTTAAAATTATAAAAGAATTTATATTTTTAGAAAAGTTTTATTTTATTAAATAAATAAGTTTTTACTTATATGACAAGGATAACGAATATTATGTCATTTTATTGCACAATTGTTATGTTATTTACATATAATAAAATATATTATGTACTTGGAATGGTTCATGTTTATATATATTTATGTTTAGATTAAATTATATTATAGAAAACTTTATAGAAAATTGTTAAACTTAAATTACTTTTGTCTAGAAAATGAATTTTATTTTGAAATAGATATTTTGTTAGTGGATTATCATAATAATAATAATAAAAAGTTTATAAAAATTGAAAAGGTTATAAAATTTAAAAGAATAATACTATATTTAATACATTTGAATTTTTGTATATTTTATGTAGCTTTTAAGTTATACTTTGTAATTGTGAACAGAATATTTATTTTAGTTAGAAAAATGTATGAAATTGAAAAGAATTAATCCATTTTTTTGGTTACTTAATAAAAAATTCTATTTTTACGTATTTACTATTTAGTTTAATTCTAAAAATTTTATTTCCAAATATAAATTTACATATTTTATGAACAGCTTAATTTTAAGTAATTACTATGGGCAAGTTCATATTTGTCATGAAACTCCAGTACAGTACAGGTTGTTGTGTTCATTTTCCATAGTGTAATCAGTTTGACCAAAAATAATTATATGATGTATATGAATTTAGCTACGTATGATTAAAGTATGACTGCAGAGACTTTTAAAATGGCACAGTTACATCCTCGCAATTGTACAGAAGAAAAAAACCAACTACTGGAAAATTACTTTGTAAAAGTTTTTGTTAAAGTATTGTAGAAATAATATTTTTTGTTTTAACAGACTAAAATTCTGCTAAATGTAATATAAAACCGCGTTTAAAAATGTATAAATAAACTGAAGAAGACAGTTTTTTGTATTTGCATAATTACTGCAGACTACAAAATTGTTCTTGGCGTATTCCAAATTTTAGTATTTTTGTATTTTTTTTTTTTTTTTTTATTGTCTGAAATATAGTCGCACATTCCTTAAATAATTTGTTTTGTAGAATATTTTTAGGCTACCAATATTTAAAAAATAAAATTTATTTATAAATTTGTTAAAAAGAAGTAATGTTATTACAAATTAAGTTAATAAAATTATTTTCATTTACATAAATAATATTTTTGTAAATACATAGTAATAAAAATTTTAATTTTCTTTTAAACTTTTCCAACGACGACAGCAATTCTTAAATAATATTTGTATTTTTTTTTTACTAAAAACTATTTTTTATATTTAAAATAAAATTGAGTGCTGAGTGTTTGTGTTATTTAACAAAGAATAATATTGCCAGAAGGTGGATCAGAATAAATTAAACAAACTTTAAGTTTTTAATATCAAAGGTCAGATCATTTTTCTAAAAAAAAATTTTAATTTGATTTCTCAGAATTTTAAAATAAAGTATATTTGTAATTTTATACAAGCAACATAAAATTAATTTAGGTAAAATATTTAGACTGAAATGTAGTATGTATTTTTTTTTATTTGTTATGTAAATAGTATTTTTTATCTTATGTAAATTATATAAGAAATTTTTGCTGATAAAATTTTCAATTTGTTAATATAATTTTGCAAGTTAAATTCACTGCGATTTATCCTAAGATTAGAAACAGATTTTTTGAAATTAATGCAAATAAAGTGAGAACGTAATGTCGTTTAATAGAAAAATATAGTGTTAACAATAAAAGCATACATTTTAATGCAGACTGTCTACAAATTTCTTCATTTAAAGGATATACGTTTAGCAAATAAGGCAACAAAACCATCTGAAAAAATATCTTTTGTAGCTGAGCTATGTTAATATAGAAATTAATTCGATAACTGCATAGATCCAATTATACCCACGAATATATTGTTCAAAATCTCTCATAAATACTTATTTAAAATCTTTTGCAAATTTACAGAAAATAATCTTTAATTTTTCATAGGTTTTTTTCCAATTATATTAATTTAGTTTAGTTAATAAATTTTAAAGAAAATAAAATAATTAAATTTTAAAACAACAGATTTATTTAATCATGTTGAATAGAAAACTTTTTTTTTTTTAGATTCATAAAATTCAAATAAAAAGAATCCTAACATCCCATGTTTCCATAAAAACTATTTTAAATTTTAATTTTACTTACCAACATTATTTTATATCTTTAAAGAATAGATGATTTTCTATTCGAATTTCGAACAGGATTTACAAACACAAATTTTTATTTTTATAGAATTTCTAGAATATGAGAAAAATTTCACATTATAAATTCTAGTTCAGTAATTTTTGTGGCTTGTAAAATACCAGTTAGTGAAATTATTATATTTAAAGAAGAATCGATATATTGAAGAATATTTATGTTATTTTCCAATAAAATTTTCTTTCAGGTATACAATAAAGGACTATACTTATATTTTTAAATAGTAAACATAGAATTAAAAACTTTATTGAAAAATTTATACACTAATTTATTTTGAAAGCTAAAAATTATTTATATTGATTTTTTAAAGTATGTAACATTTTAAAATTTCGTAAAATTTTTAATAAAAAAAAAAACAGGAAAAAGTCTTTGTTAAAGTACTATCGAAAACTTTCGAAGATATTTTCAAATTTAAGTTCTAAATTATTTACTAAACTTTGATTTGAAAATTTAATGAAATTAAATGATATCTTTAACCAGTTGTGTTCAGTTTAATTGGTTAACATTGGTCATGTATCAAATTTGACTGGAGAGATAGTAGTACTGATATTAAGAGTGAAATAAGTGTGGAATACAGGAATCTTTATGCACCTACAGGGTTAATAAAAATGTATGTACACTTAGCAGTCATCATTTCCCAGGCATTAATATTTAGCTTAGAATGACAATAATTTTAGTATAAAAGTTCTTTGGAAAATTGTATTATTTGAGAATTTCTTTAAGTGTTCAATACAAACACCATATTATTAAAATTTAAGAAACCAAATTTAATAAATTAACTTTCAAAGTTTTTTCAAAGATTGTAAAAAACCTTGATAAAATAAATATTAAAAGATAAAATAATAAAAATTTATTATAAAAAATACAATAAAATTTTTTTTTATGTAATCATTTGATTACATAAGAAAATATTATCGAAAATTATCAACAACAAAACATAAAGAACTGTTTTGCAATTTCGAATCAAATAATATAAACAAATATGGGTTATTTTTTTGTTTCTAATAAAAAGTTTTTATATTTCTTTTTATCATAATTTTTTGAAAAAAAAAAATTGTCTTTCATGCTTTTGAAATAAATTTTTTTTAAACATAAATATTTTTCATACAGATTTTCCCATTTTTCTTTGCAGATTTGCTAAAAAGTTTTTTAAAATTTTTTTTTTGTATTAATGCGTCGAAAAGTTTTTCAGGAGGTCATTAAAATTTCTATCGATTATTATTCATGTGAGAATTTTACATAAAAATTGAATTAATGGTTAGATAGAATTAATATTTATTATTAAAAATTGATAAAAAAATATAGTCATAATTATTGGCGTTGTCAGCGTTAAGGGGGTAACATACAATCGAGTTTTTGGTTTAATAAAAATAAGAACAATTCATAATCTTTACCTTTTTTGAATATTAAAAATTTGAAATAATTCTGCAACCTATAACTTTGAAGACATGATTGTGTTTTTTTTTCGCCTGGTCCCTTTTAAAAAAAACAAAGAAAATAATTTTAATATTGTTTGTCGGTCACAAATGCAATTAAATTTATTTTGCATTGAATATTACTTTTTGACATTTCAGATTCCACAAAGAGTTGTAACATTTACATTTAAATTCTACCTTTAACATTTCATATTTTTTACAATCTTTGATCATATTTATTCATTGAAAAATCATTATGTATTTTAATAATTCACTTTCTGCAAATATTGACATTTTGGTTTCTAAAATGATTTATTAAACCTTTCATATTTTTCATAAGCTTTGATCATATTTATTCATTGAAAAGTCATTATACAAAAGTACGAGTATCGTAAAAGATTTTCATAAATATTTTTTTTGTCATAAAACTAAAAACAATATTTAGATTAGTTTTTAGAATATAAACATATAAGTACATACATATAATAAGGCAATAATTTGTAACATAAAATGTTTATTTGAAATTTGTAAAAATCAAATTGAATTGATCACATTCTGAATAAGAAATATACAAGCAAAATATATATTGCTGATATATTTGATAGTTGTAAAACTTAAAGAAATTAAATTAAAAAACAATTTCAAATTATTTTATTATAAATTTTCCACAAATATATTACAAAAATAACAAAATTTTATCAAAAGTTCAAATATTTTAACAAGAAATATTTCACAATATATTAGATTTTGACATTTTCAATTTTTTTTTTGTTCCCTGTATTATATCAGGATATTTTTCTGTATACCACCAACTAAATAAACCAGATTGTAGTAAAACTATAATATGATTGACATTTTAATTTCCCACCTATATATATAATGTATGTATTTCTATTTTGTTCAATATAAAATTATATGTCGCCAAAATATTATAGAGAAAAATTCAATTTGATTTTCTATTAAGTCAACTATTATGGATTTAATGTTAAAGAATTATTTATTTTAAGGTAAATAATGATTACATAATATATTATGTAATGGAACTAAATTATTATAAAATAATGGTAGAAGAGAGATTAATAATGGATATTATTGATTCTGAAATAAATAGGTTATTACAAAATTCCATATAATTCATTGGTTTAGGTAAATTATATATTTCATATTTATTACTTATTTTTTTTTGATTTTCCAAATAAAGTTAATAAAGCAAAATTTGAAAATTATTGAATTTTCTCTTAAATTATTAATAATAATAAATAAGTTTTTTAATAATTTAAAAACTATATTATATCGTAAATATGTAATTTAAAATGTCCATTAATTATTAGATAATGATATTTTGTTGTTAATTTCTGTTTCACATAAAATTAATAATTTGTAATACTAATTAGGATTCACTAATTCAGAGCAAAGTCAATATCATGTCATTTGTGTCATGAACAATTAAAATTAGTTGTGTATAGTTTTTATTACATTCATAAAATATTTTATTACGAAAATTCTTCACCGCTGTCACAGTTGTGGTTTTTGTCCAGTTTTGAAATATTTGATGGAATGGAAAGTGCTATACGATTCAATGCAATATTAAACTTTTTTTAAATTGGGAAAAAATCCATTTGATTATATGTAACTTTTTCCATTTTCCATTTTACTTTGTATAAACTGTGTATTTTTTAAATCAGTTTTTCAGTATTTATTGAAAAAAATGTTTAAAATTAATTTTAGACTATGTAGATAGAAAATTTAATTAGAAATCCATATTTTCAACTTAAAAAATATAAATTTAATCCATAAATAATTATAAAAAATTAAAATATTAATAAAAATCGATTATGAATTTTTTTTAAAAATTTTTAGCCAATAATTTTATTCTTAATTTCTATTTTTTCCAATTAAATTGATTATCATAATTTTTGTTAAATAAAGTCTACGGATACAAGGATAACTATAATTACTAAATTACTATACATTTTTTCATGTTACTTTTTTTCAAATTTGAATCAATTTGGCATTGATTAATTATGTTGTACGTTAAAGTTATCTTTTGTAATTAGTGTAATGACTTTTTGATATACACACAGTAAAAAAAGAAAATAGAGAAAAATTATAAATTGATCGATATTTTTCTTATATATACATTCATATGATAACAAAATTGGAAAATATTCTCATTCTCCTAGAAAAAAAAAATATGATGTTGATTTATTGCATAAAATGCAATAGAAAAAATAAATATGGTGGTGGTATTAATATAATATTGATTACAGTGTACTAGTTTGGAATATTATCTAAAATAGTTTATATATTTTAATGAGAAAACCAATTAAAATTTCTAGAATAAAATATAGTACATTTTTAGATTTCAGATTGTAATAATTTATATTAAATTCAAAAGAAATATACAGAATTTATAATTTTTGTAAAATGATATTTAAGAGAAATCTTTTATATTTATGATTTTACATTAAAATCTTATGACATTGATTGTCTTATTGTGACATCTAATATTAATTTAAAATTTAATCAATGTAATGAAAAAGCGACCAACAAAATATTTTTCTTACAAATCAGTTTTCAATGTCAACTTTTATCATATTTTTGACTTGTAAATGTAATTTTATTAATTTTTAACACACATATTAAATATTTTTGAAATTCTCAAATGTCTTACTATATGAAATGTTATTACGACATTTCGAAATTTTAATTATTTTTATGATTTGTTTCAATTTCAATTAAATATATATATATATATAATTCATTTTCAATTCTTTATTAACACTTTTGTTTTATATTACATAAAAGATTCATTTAATAGATTATTGGGGTTTCACATTTCTGACAAGTGACAAGTGACAAAAATGTAAAAAAAAAAACAATGCCTAATACATGATTTTACATTACATATTCTAGTTTTAAAAATTATATGAATTCAATTACAAAATAATCCAGAAAATATTTTTCCCCCAATATTTTTTTTAACCTCCAAAAATTAAAATATAAAAGGATGACAGCTAAATAACTTCTTTATTTCTAAGTGTGTGATAGTTTTAATATATTAATATGTATTTCTAAATGTAACCTGAATAATAATAAAAACTTGTTATAATTTTGTTATAAAATTCTTTTTTTGGGGTCAATTTAACCCAAGAATAAAGTGTAGCAGTGAACGAGGAAATGTTGTTAATATAGGAATATTTCTTTTGCAAGGAATTATTAAATACAATGAGGAATTTCTTGATATTTTCTTGGAAATTAAAATAATGTAATGACTAAAAATAAAAATTTAATAGTTTTCTTTCATGAAGTCAATATGGTTATTTAAATAACTAAATAAAATTTACAAAAATCTTACATTTTTATTTTATAAAACTATACGTTGTTTAGATATTAAAAACATATAAAGAAAAATTTATTCTGAAATTGAAAGCATAATAAAAAAAACATTGTCTAAAATTGAAAACATATATATTTCTTTTTATTTGCTTTAAAAAATTGCAACAATTGCGCAATTTTTTCACATTGACAAAAAGAAAGCATAAAAATATTGTTTCAGGAAAATCTTCACTTGTTGACGTTTCATTTCTTACACCAATACATTATTAAATATTCTATACACATAATCTTGTCTGAGATTTACAGAAAAAAAATTTATATTTTAAATAAAAAAGAAAAATTTAATACAAATTACAAGAAGGTTTTTTGTCCATTCTTACAACAATTCTCTTTGGGATAATATGTATAATAATATATTTTGTTACAGATATGATTTTAGTATGTTTAAGACATAGAGTAGCTAACAGAAAACAGATTGTTATACAAAATACAATTTTAAAATTCCGATATTAAAAGAAAAAGAATTTGCCATATTACACTATCTGCAAAATCATAATGAAAAGTAATTACATATTCAATTGTATATGAATAGTTAAACTTTAATGCGCCATTTATTAATCAATTAGTTTTGGTCAAATTGATAATATTTTGCTTAGTAATTGGGGCCATTATTCATTGTGATCTTCCATTGTTGTCCGACCATCGAGTAAATCTTTCATACAAAGGTAAATTTTCTCTTTGGACTTTATTAAAATATTATTTTATTCTGTGTAATATTTGTTCGATGTTTTATTGCTGAACCAATCTGATACATAAATTAAAATGTTCCTGAAATGTACGATAGAAATATCCCCAAAAGGCAAAAGAACAAGAAAGGTGGATCAATATTATTAAATAACAAACTAAATGGAAAAAGTAAACCAACAAAGTTGAAAAAGATAATGTAAAATCTAAATTTAAACGAATGTATAACGAAGATTGTAAAAACTATATATGTGTTAGATCGACTATGTATATTATATATAACTCTAGAATATTAAGGATATGGCACTCATGATAAATGATTGCAAAAGAATATCGATTCGACAAAACATATGATATTACTATCTCTTATATGAAAAAAACAAATTAACTTTCTGAAAGCATTGTAGTATGAATGAAAATATTATATTTTTTAAAAAAAACGTATATGGTTTTTTTGTCGTATAGTGTATTTTTGATCCAGGATATAAATTGAGAACAAATAGTTAGATGGGAAGTGGATTTATTTAAGTATGGATGATAATTTTTATATAAGGATATATATATTTTTTTTAATTTCTTCAATATTTGGGTCTGAATAATGTATGACATTTTGAGACTTGATTAATACTAGAAATATGTAAGTCATATCTTAAATTTTGTGTAGGATTATGTAATTTATTTATATTTAAGTATATTAACAATTAATAGTACATTAAAAACTTGCAGATAAATTGGAATATTCTTTAATGAAATGACAAGATAATATTAGTAAATATACTTTTTTTTAAAAAATATTGCTTGAATAAATTCATTTGAGGTTGCATATACTTAGAGCTATTTAATAAGGAAAGTTGACAATATATCTCATTCAATAAACTAGAAAGGATATAAATTTAACAATTTTTTCCAGTAAATTTGGAAAAATATATTACACAGTCCAAGTACTAGTAAATTTATTTTTCATATTACTGAGTTTTCACAAATTTTTAATGAATTTATTGAATTTTCTAGAAATTTGATTACAGTGAAGTGTAATTCTAATATCATAAATTGCTGCAACATCAAGTCAAAAACAGCTACTAGTTTACATTAGTTGTAATATTAATACGCATTAGTAAAAATTTAAATGACAAATTATTTTTATAAACTTTAAGGGAGAAAATTCCCATATTTTAAGAACTAAGTGTATATTTTATAATGACAAGATAATGTTAACTTAGTTTTTTTTTTATTTCAACGGAAAAGAAAATATGTCGAGTGGCACAAATGTTTATATGAAAATGATTTATGACAATATATAAAGTACTTCAAAATTAAATCATAAGAATTAATAATTTTATTCACTTGTATACCAAAAAACTTGTATAAATTTAACATATTCTGTCCGAATATTTGAAATTAGTGTTTGTATTCTTATAAAAAATCTTTGCTTTTGTTATAAAATATCTTAAAAAATTTTTTTTACGGATTAACTTTCCATATTTTTCTGAATATTGACGTAAAACTGAATTTTTCTGATAAAATTTTGATAAACTTTAAACAATTTCATTTAATTATCACCATGTCAATAGGTTTTATAATATATTCCAAAAGTGTATTATAAAATTAATAAATTGATAAACTTATTTATTACCCAATATTCCAATTTCTAACAATATCAGTTTTATTGGTACCTTTAAATTCAAGAGCTACAACATTTTTTTTCTAAATTATAACAATTTCATTATGGTTGAAATTATTATTTTTTTTTTGGCAATAAAATTATAATTTCAACATTAAATATTCATTATTTATACAAGACTTTTTGCATTTAAAATTTTATTAGTATCATCCAAGGATCGAAACCATTGAAAAAACATGTTGGTTCGGTTTAATGGTTTTCCAAAAAATTCAGAATGGTTTTTGGTTCTGATTTTGGTTTTTGCTGTTTTATGAAAATGGTTTCGGTTTGGTTCTGGTTTCTAGTATTTGAAAAAACCAGGTTTTGGTTCATTTTTGGTGGTTCAGATAACAGAATTTTGTAAAACTGAAAAAAAACCTTTTTTTTTTTGTCATCAAAGCAAGGAATCAAAATTATTTCAACATAACTCTTTATTTTCTTAAAGAACTGAATGAAAATTTGTATGAAAATTTGGTAAATACTGTATTTCTTCTATTGTCCATTTTGGATGAAACATTTGAAGAACATTTTCATAAGTTTAAAGCTAAAGGAAACAAATTTAAAAAATAAATAAAATAAAATCTACTTTTTAATAATTTAAAGTAAATTAATTTTAATTATTTAAACCTTAGGTGCTGCTGTCACATTTATATCAGAACACATGTAGAATGTTTCGGTTTAATAATAATAGTTTTAAAAATATTAATAGTTCTGGTTTTGGTTGGGGTTTCGAAAAAAAAAATAAAAATGGTTCTGGTTTTGGTTTCGGTTCGTAAAAGAAATTAATAATGGTTTGTGGTTTGGTTTCGGTTCTTAAAAATGTTGCTGGTTCGCATGGTTTTTTGGTTCGGTTCGAAACCGGTTTCCATCCCTGGTATCATCAAAGTTTAAACTTTGATATGCAAATATTTATTTTAATATACTAATATTTTTTTATTTTTAAATGATTTAATAAAATTTTCATTTTAATAACTTTTAAAAAAATTTGATTATGTGAAAAATGATTTAAGAAAAGTTAGTTTATTACATATAAAATTTATTTGAAGTCAACAGCATATTGTTAAGCATTTAAAATAATATTTTTAAGAATTTCCAATAATATTTAATAGTAATAACATAAAATATATTTATTCCTAAAACATTTATTAAAATGATGTTGAAAAGTACTCTCTTTTTAAGAAATTTTCAACTAAATCTCTTATATCATTATATAATTACTACTTTATAAGAATTTGACCCTAATTATTAAGGATACTAATTGTATAATTTCAAACAATTTTCTTATCCTCATTTTTAATATTTAATAAATAATAAATGTAAAATAAATTTCGAAAAATTAAAAATAATTATTAAAAATATAAAATTGAAAAATTGTAATTGGTAAAAAAGTATTAATTAAATTTCAAAATCAAAAGACATTTTTGAATAAAGATTCTTATGAAATTACTACTTTTCTGAAATTTCCTTTTTTTTTTTTGTAGCATAAAACCATTAATATTTTTAATTGTCAAAAAAAAAAATTAATTACTTTTATAATGTTTTATTTCACAAATTATAAATGACATATATTTTAATATTTCTATGAAAAATACAAATTATATATTTTATGATATATTTCTTCTATATTTTAACAATTTTGATTTCATATTTTCACTATTTTTCCTTTTTTTTTTAACAAAATTTATTACTACTGTTTGTTATAAGCATGTTTTGGTTGATAAATTTTTATTTTAATATTTTATGTAATATCTAATATTTTCACATTGTGGTGTTACAAAATGAATATTTTTATCTATTATACAGCGATTGCTAACATTTTTTTGATTGGAAACACAGTACATCTGTCCAATACTAATATTGGTATAAATATAATAATACAAAAGTACGTAATTTAGTTTAATTTAGTGTGTACGTAATTCATTTCATCGTGATTGCATTCAATAATTAAAACTATATGTAACTAGCAACATGTTAAACGAATGATTTAAATATGTATAATAAAAAATAAAATATTAAGTACATATAAGATTTAAGATGGTTTAGAATCTAACATTTAAGATGGTTTAGAATTTAAATTGACTATAATTTATATTTGTATTTGTCCAATTTGCTAAAAAAGTAACGAACTTAATTTCGGATTACACTCCGAATAAAAAAAAATTGTACTATAGCAAAATTTCATAACGACGATAAAAGGTTATAGATCTCTGATACAAAAAAATATATTACAGAAGATTCGTTTGCTTACATATTTCAAGTAAATACAAATATATAACAGTAATTTGTGACAAGTATAAACTATTTGCTTAAGAACCATCTCTAAAAGATGATATAATTTTTCTTTGAATTACAGGTGTTTATAATTTTTCACTTCTATTTTGGTATTTAATTGTTCTTACTTTAATAAAAAGGATATACAATTTATTTTCTCTTGACATTTTAAACTTGATGCAAAATAACAGAAGTCTCAAAAAATTAAAATATAATTTTATGAAAAATATTCCTATTTTCAAATTTAATTATAATTTTTAATAATACATAAACAATTAATTTTACTTCAGATTAATTAATAATATTTTCTTTTGGTTGTACTACAAGTATTTTAGAATGACTATATTTTTATACCTTGGAAAATTCGGGATAATTTTATTTAAATTTCATATAAATTAAATTTAATTTGAATTTAAAATAAATTTAATAGGAATAATTGTTGAATGTAATGAATTATGTACAGTTTAAAAGAACTAAATTACATACTTTTGTATTATTATATTTATACTAATATTACTATTGGACTGATGTACTATGTGATATGAAACTTTAATTTAACTCTAGTAGAGATGAGTTTATTGTATTTACGTTTTTAAATTATTTTATTGGACTTTCATCTTTTATAACCCTACTCTTACCTTCTGATTTGTATATCAGCCCAGCATTGATATTTTAATAAAGTTTGACATCACCAAATATTTATTTTTCTTTTAAAACTTTTTGTCTCATAACTGATATTATCAGGGTACATTTTCAACTATATAATCTGTATATTGCTAAATTTATATTATAGTATAGTTTAAATAATTTTCAAATTCAGTGCACATTCTACAATAATCGGCAGTGATCTGTAAACATTTAATTTTAATAATTTATATAATTAAATAAATTTCGTATTAATTGTCTCAGTATAAATTTTAAAATGTAAACAGTAAGTAGAACTTTTTGACTCGGATATGAACAAGTTTAATTGGTGCCTATTTTTTTCAATTTATTTCTTGATTTTAATATTATTTACAGTAAATAAATAAAATATATATATATATATAATTTTTTAAATAAAATTTAATAAATTATTTATATTTAATTTATCTTTAGAGACAGGAAACTTCTGTACAATTTACAAAAATTGATTGCTCTGGAAATACAAATCGTATTGTAAATATATCCTGTAAATTAAATGTTGTGAACCGAGATTTGTCTGTTGTTAATCAATATGGATATTTAGTGAAACCAATAAAAAAATTAATTGTAATTTAATTTAAAAAAAAAAAACAGATAAATTATAAAATACAAAATATATAAAAATTAAAATTATTATTTATAGATTCGAGTTCAACTATTTAAACGGTCAAATGGTTTTAAACCATTTATTGTTAATTTCAAACAAGATTTTTGTAATCTAATAATATATAAAGTTTTTGTACCTTATATGAATATTATTTATAGTTTAACTGAAAAGTATACAAATTTAAATCATACATGTCCTTATGAGGTATTTATAAATATTGAATTTTGAATTTTAATTTAAATTTCATTGGAAATTAATAATATTTTTTTTTTGTAGGGATATATATTTGTTAAAGATATGTACGTTAACTCGTCAATAATTCCATCATATTTTCCAATTGCTGATTATCGAGCAGATTTTACTGTATACGATGATAAATCATATATAGGTAAAATAAAATATTATGGAAGAATTTTTGAAAAATTTAAAGAAAAGAGTAATGGACGTAATTAATTTTGGATTAATAAGAAACTTAAATTTTTTTACAGAATTGAATTAAAATTAATAAATTTATTTTCTATTATAATATATGTGGAGGATGAAATATGTAAATGATTTATTTACACAATAAAAAAAAAATTAAGCTTAGTCCCCTGTGAAGTGAAATTTTTCATCTATCATAAAAAAGTTGTGAATATTAGGAGAAAAGAAAAAATATAAAAAACAAATTACGGAATTTTTTAAAACCAAATAAAATGATAAAATATCATATTTTTTCCTTAACTTTTATCTTTGCAAAGTAAATCATTTCACGATGGAAGTGATATCGTAAGCGTAAAATTTGTATGAAAATATAACTGCGGACTATATTTACTACCTTTAACAAGTAAAATATTGAAAACTGGTAGGAATAATGTCTTTGCCATTAACACCTAAGTCAGTTAGTTTGAAATTTATTCCACAAAAGGAAATGGATCTTATCATTCATAAAAAATCATTACTAAGTTCTTACGCGTAAATCACTTACTTTAGTCCTTTTCCTTTTAAATCATTTGTACCCATATTGTTTTCTTAATACATAAATAGTTCCTTTTAAATTATCTGTACGCATATTTGTTTCTTAATAATTTTAAAAAAAAATGTGGGTACACTTTAGTTCTTTTAAATCATTTGGACCCATATTTTTTCCTAATAAAGAGTTGCAGGTAAGTATATAAAAAAAAATTTTTTGGTATTATTTTTGTGAAATGATATTTATTAAAAGGGTAAGAAAAATTATGTTAAGCAACTCAATTATATTTTCTAGATATGAAAATTTACCAAAATGTTATATAAATAAAAAGAAATCAATGACGAAAAATATGAATATCATTTACAAGTTGAAGATGTAAATGTGGGTAAAATATGAGGAAATTGTAGCCCAAAAAAGCAAGCTGTTGTATAAGTAGTTTAATAGGTCAAAGAAACGGACTAATACATATATTCAAAAGTTAGAAAATGTAAAAAAAGTGTAAAATATTTTGTTATTTCCAAGCTATGAAAGTCATTATATTCGTAGAACTAAAAGTCGTATTTGACTTTATGAGCATTATAAAGACTTCATATATGAGCTTTATAAGGATAAACTACAAAGCCTTGTATCGTTAATTATTTAGAAAAACGTCTTTCATAAATTAAATCTTTCTTTTACAAAACGTCAACAAGAGACATACATACCTGTCATACTTGCGATAAGTACAATATGTAGTTAAAATTAGCTGACAATGAAAATCGTAAATTGATATTTTACGCAATCCACTAAAATCTACGGTGAATATAGCTTATGACAAAAATTAGGCTCACAAAAAAAGAACAGCAAATGCAGAAATGTTATCTTTCAGCTTTGATCATCAGTAGTTTTTTAGGTAATTGTGGACATTCAATTTGAAAATTTACGAAAGGAAAATCAAATAATAGTGCAAAAGGAAAATCAGATAATTTTTTGTGGAAAGTGGAATTAATTAATTGTTGGACTTGCAGCTAAACAGATTGCATCATGTTTGTATAAATATTTAAATATATTCGTAGATTGCCTCAAAATGTGAAACATATTACACTTTTGATAGTTGCTAAGGCCAAAACAGAAAATCGCATATTGCTGGAATGGTCAGTTTCCTTCTCCAAAAAATGTATTGTAACTGAAATGTGTACATCTGCTTTATTGGATTTTTCTGTATTGTTAAATCAGATTGTGTTACGTAGCATGATGTGCAATGAGTCAGGTATTCCGCAGTATTGGTGAAATATTTTATAAGAAGTTATTAGAAAACAATGCTGAGTTTAACATTTTTAATATAACGTGGTTCATTAAAAATATTAAAGTACATCCAATTACTGATAAGCAATTGTATGTATATATTCCGGCTTGGTAGAAGATGATTTTGGTGATTAATTTTAAAAAATGGTGGCAATATTTAATTAATTAAATACATTAAGTATATTCATTTTTAGTTTTTTACGGCTTAAACATTTTAAAGTATTTTATAAATTCCGACTAAAAAATATCCTATTTTGATCTCAAAATATGAATTTTTATTTTCCTTATTTTCATTTTTTCGTCATTAAAATGAAATTTTAATATTGTTATGCTTACATAAATTTTACTTTTGTTATTAATATTGCTTATAAAATAAATTTTTTGTTTCATTTATTACTTTTTAAATATGGATTAAAATTACGCCATTATAACCTAAGCTAAGTCATGTATAATTCCTGTATTAGTAACCTAAGTCACCTATTTAATAAACCACGTCTTTAAATCAAAATATTTTTACATTTCCAAAAAAACTACAATAAAATTAACAAAATTATCCAAAACATTTAGCCCTCTAACTATATACATATTAAATTGATTATCCAATAATATTTTTATCAGCAATTTGAAAGAAATACGAAACATATCCTAGTTTATGACCACGATCTGACATAGTAACATTTAAGCGATAATCACCTTTTGGAAAATAATTTGGAAATTCTGATCCATTAAGTTTCATATCCTTAAAAATAATTTTTCCCTGTAAAATAAAATGAATTAAATCTAATTTAATTAATATACAAATTAAAGATGCAAACATTATAAGGACATGTATGATTAATATTTGAATATTTTTGCATTAAATCGAAAATTAATTGCATATAGGGTAGCTTAATATTGCGAAACTTTAATACTTTACACATGTCAACAGTAAAATCAACTAAAAAGGGTTGAAATCCATTTGATCGTTTGTACATTTTAAAATGAGTCTACAAAATTAATAACATTGATAATATGAAAATTACAAAAATATTTTCTTTTACATGTACTGTTTCCACTTGTCCTACCAAATCGCAATTCAGATTTGCTACAGCGATATAATGTGTAAGCGGCTTAATATAACAAGAAATATTCCGTACTCGACTAGGTACACCATAGCATTCAATTTTTAGAAATTTGGATGTTCTAATAATCTAAAATATAATTTTGCAATTACTAATTATGTAATTTAGTTTATTAAAAACATAGAATAAATAGCCCTGGAAGCACCCTAAGGGTAATAAAATTGTCCAACTTTCCTTCTATTTTTATTTATTTCCCGAATTTTCAAAATTTATATCAAAATACAGAGATGAGAGTTGAAAGTCTGAAATTTTAATTATAAATTATTTAAAAACACTTGCTCTGACATGTAAGTTTATAATAGTTCAGGAAGTAATCAGTAATAGAAATTGAACTATTTGGTTTTTCTAGACACTTTGTTTATCGAATTTATATAGAAAAAATAGGTTCTTAATGGCTTCCATGGCTTCTTATTCTATGATTAAAATTCCAATTTTTTTTTACATCTAATTTGATTTCAAATAAAAATAATAAATAAAGGATAATTATTTGATGTAAATATTTTAACATTTTATATTAAACTGTCCTGTTCAATGACTATAATACTACTGAGATGAAAAATAAAATTTTAACCCATAATTTTCGTTTCGATTTCATGTGATAAGAAAACACTTAATTTTTTTTTATTTTGGTAATTTTTTGTAATGGTTCTAGTAATTAAAAACGTTTTAAAATTATTGTTGCGTGTAAGCTAATAGGTTAAAAATATAGATATAATTATGTATTTTTGAAGCAAATTAATGATTAATAATAATATATGTAGTAATTTATAATCCGTACTTATCAGCTAAACAACATAAATATTGAAAGTTCAGAGAGGGTTAAAAACGAATGGTAATTAAAATCTCTTCTTATTAATATAATCGGAAATAATGTATATAAGTTCGTTATTAATTGATGTTTGTTTGTAAAATTAGTCACTTGCGGTCACTGCTATTATTAACATTTATAAACGATCGTACACCGATATTTTCAAACTGCAAATATTTATTATTATTATTATTACTATTACTTATTACTCTCAATAAACATCAGCTGATTAGGCTCTGTTGATAACAAATTTATTACAATAACAAAACGAAAGGTAAATATAACAAAAGGTAAATTCTTTATCCCAAAATAAAACTTATATAAGCGAGTAAGAAGGTAATATTTGAAGATAAACATGTGTCTAACAAATGATTGCTAGTTTTGACAATTTTATAAATTACTTGATAATCTGTTGAAAAGACGTATTGATGAAGGCAAAAAACTTTTGCTCTGTTATGGCTAAGATATGACATAAATTTGTTCTCTTTCTTATGAGTTTCATACATATGGGGCATATATATATATCACTATTGTATCTACTATTAATTAGCTTGAATATGGCTTTTGCTTTTGCCACAAAAGTGCCAAACTTCTTTTCGAGTAAAAGTAAGATTTGCGTTTACAATATAGTTCACAATTCTGTTATATAAATTTGTCGAAATAAACCAGTTTATCTTATATATAAATGGTTTTCATAGCTTTATTTATTACTCTCTCAATTTAGACTTTATATGTATTATATATTACGAAACTTTAATACTTTAATATACTAGATTAATATATGCTTTTATTAATATATGTTGATTAATATACTAGAAAATTGCTTTAAAGCAAAATCAAATTCTGAGTCATAGACGCCGGCCGCAAAGATCTGATCTGGTAAAGAATCTGGTAAAGGAGACGCCGGCCGCAAAGATCTGATCTGGTAACAAATGGACACTTTTAAAGTACAATTTGATAAAGCTTACTTGAATTCTAAACTTAAAATAGGTTTGAAAAACTTATCATAATAAAGAATATTAAAAGAATTTCACAAGTCTTTTCTGTTCACTCGTTCATTCAGTCAGATATAGAGTATTGCTACATCATTTCCAATTTATGGAAAACACCAATTCCTAATATTTGGATTAAGATGTATGCCATGCGACCGTAATGATTACCAGAACCTTTCTTTTAGAATAGAATATGAAACGGGGAAACATTTATATTTTTGCATAGAAACATATTTCCGGTATTGAAATGAGAATTAAATTTCTAAACTTAAAAAGTACGACTAATTAGAATAAAATATTTTTAAACTTTGTACTGCAAGTTTAATATTTAACAAAAATGTTTTATTTATCAGCATTATTTGGCGATTACATCATTTTTTAATAATTATCAATTTTAAAATTATTATCCAACAATATTTTTATCTGCAATCAAAAAAAAAACTGATAGCAAACCGACACGGTGCCCCCTATCTGTTAGAGTTATATTCAACCGATAATCTCCTTTTGGTATATAACTTGGTATCACGGATGCATTAATTTCCATATCTTTACATAATACTCGCCCCTGTAGTAAAATAAATATAAAAAAAGTATTAATCAAATTAATAAAAACATTAAAGATACGAACACTATAAGGACATGTATGATTGATGTTTGTATATTTTTGAATTAAATCGTAAACAATTTGTAAATAAGGGAGCTTTATGTTACGAAACTTTAATACTTTACACATATCAACAGTAAAGTCAGCCAAATAAGGTTGAAATCCATTGGACCATTTGTACAATTTGAAATGGGTCTGAAAATTAAAAACAAAATTATTAAATAAATAAATATATATTTACTTTTTTACCAAAGCTGTAAATACTGGTTCTACTAAATCAGCATTCATATTTAGTACACTAGAATAATGTGTAATTGGTTTAATATTACAGGAAATATTACTTATACGATTTGGAACACCGTGGCATTCTACTTTATGGAATTTTGATGTTGTAATAGACTAAAACATTTATATTTATAAATATAATATTAATTTGTAGTATTTAATTAATGAAACATAAATTTTACTTCTAATTTAATTTCGAATATAAATGTAAAATAAATGAAAATGATTACGTAGAAAGGCTTCAACATTTTAACGTTGCTGGTATAAAGTAATGTTACTACTGAGTTAAAAAATTTTTTTATTTTTATATATATGGAATGGACTCATTAAACCTTTTCAGAGAATTTTTATTTGATATGAAATTATGATAATGATCTAGTTATTTTGTAGAACAACATAGGGTAAGTAGCATGGGGCACATTCAAACTTTTCTTTTAATGAGCTGGAGACCTGTTGAATATATTATGTTCTTTCATATTTTTTAAATAAAGATATATTTTAAGTTATTTTCTGCAAAGTCTATTTCACTAAATATAATCAAAAAATAACTCAAAAATTAAGCTAATGGCGAAGGCCTAGAAATATGAAACTGCCACTCTAGGGCAGCTTGCCCTTGCACAGATCGATACTTTGGAAATAAAATCGGACTATTATTTTTCATATACTATTATTTCCAGAGTCTAACTATTTTTCATCTACTATTATTTCCAGAGGCTTTTTGCCATTGATTTAATTTTATCTGTTTTGATTTTGGGCTTATTTTTATATATTAAATTACTATGAACAATACAGGTTTTAAAATAAAATAATTTGACAAATCTGATATCTGTACTTTTTTGTATTATTGTACTTGTCACTAAAACATTTTTAACTTTGTTTAATTTTGCGATACAACGGTCAAACCTTGTGGTCAAAGCTTACACATGAAAGAGTTATTTTGTTTTACAAATTTTTGGGAATCTGCGATATGCAAAAAAATTTCGACCGTGGCCATATTTCCATACCAGATTAGCACTGGGTATATTTCACAGACTCCACTGTGAAATATACCCCGTGCTAACCTAGTATGAAAATGTTGTTTCGAATTAAAATTGTTTCGAATTAAAATGGTTTATTTAAATAAGTTTTTGAAATATTTTAAAATTTTTAATAACATTTTCTCATTTTAATTATAAAAAGCGATCAGGACCTTCAAGTCTAGTAACTGAATAAGACTTAAGAATATATTTTACGACGGTTATTGATTAAAATAAGTTTATAAAATTGTTTAAATGAAGATGTATTAATCCTCATTATTTTACAACCATATTATAATAATAATAATACAACGAATCAGTATTAATATAATGTACAAAGAAAAGTATTTGTAACAGAAAATGAATTACATGACCGATTGGAATTTTTATTGAATGAAGTAGTTTACGGAAACATTTCAAATAAATAAGTTAAAAAATTATTTAAAAATAGTACTGAACATTTAATTTTTCTGACTTTGTAATTTTTCTGAATCAGGATATGTAAGCCTTAATTAATTAATATTTTTTATTGTAAAAGAAAACAATTTATTCTAGTGCCATCAAAATGATCCTAACATTTTTAATGAACAATAAAAATATATTTAACGTTCTTCTGCAAGATTTTTGGAAATAATAAGCCCTTTTGTCTGCTATTTCTGACTTTCCGGATATTTTAAAGCAAGTTAAAAACCACTTAATTTTCATACATCTTTTCAAAAATTTATCTCATAATAAATCATAATATCAGAGCACATTTTCAGTCAGGACTGATCCTTACAAATTATATATTATATCACTTGACAAGAACATATAAATAATTTTGTTATTTTCTCAGTGCTGCAAAGGTTTACATACAATATATGGAATGAGATTCAAGTAAATGAGATCTGATGCGAATGGAGTAGCAACTTCTAACTTGGATATTTATTTTAAACCTAAGATTCATGTATTGTTGTACTTGCCTGTTGGAATATACACTTTTTGCGTGTTGGTAGAAACCTGTTGTGCAATCACAATGTTTAATTGTCAATTACTATAGGGTTGTAGGGTTTGGATTCGAATTTTCTAAGATGTAGAATTTGCGTTTGGATCATGTCTGAAACTCCAGTGCATAGTGACTACAGAATATTGGAATTACAACAACTTGCCAAAAAGTCTTTGAGCAGCATTGTTCCAAAAGCTAATCTAATAAAGTATACACTAAATGCAACGTTGTGCTTACAGTAAACGTTGTACAGTCCGTAACTACATAAAGTTAAAGATTTTGAAAATACTTGTTTTAATATAAAATATATTCAGAATAATGCTGTTGTTCATATAGCAAGGATTGTAAATTGCGTATTTTTGGGAACAAAACATAAACTTAATGAAATGTGCCAGCTACATCATTCGACTGAAATATTATTCAAAATTATTGGGCCAACTGTCTCGAGCTGTGTATGAAAAAGCTCGACAATTCTGGACTGTTCAGATACTAAAATCAGCCATTTTGCAGTAGTGGGATAACATTTCTCGAAATTATATAAAAAAATTATTTAAATCACTTCCAAAAAGAATGCTTTGTATAATCAAAAATAATGGTGGATCCACTAAATATTAAATATACTTTACATGTTTTGTATGTTTTTTTAAAAATATGTAAATCTGTAATTGTGCTTGCTATCTTTTTGACGCACCTCTGTTGGGCATTTAGGGTAAAATATTTATCTGGTCATTTTATTTTCCGAGTTAAAATTAGTATACATAACAGATACTAAAAGATTGGTTAAAAAAGCAACTGCTCTTAAACATGGACAAAACATGCTCTTAAATAGAGACAAATCCTGTTGTAATATCTTCTTGACTTCGGCGGCTACGTATGACTAATGGTTACTTCTTAGGCAACAGAAACATGGAAAGATGTGAGCTGGTAAAGGCTTCAGGTATAAATGATATTAAACTGACTTTTAAAAAGAATTTGATAAAGCTTCCCTGAATTCTAATAATAAACTAGGTTTGATATAAAGGATATCAATGGAATTTTACAACCCTTTTCAGTTCACTCAGTTAGCAGTCAGTAATAGAGTATTGCAGAATTATTTGGTCACCAATGTAATAATGAAACATTGAAAAATTGGATTCAGTACAAAAACAATTTCTAATATTTGCACTAAGATATGTACCATACATAATGATTACCAGAACCTTCCTTACCCTAGCCGCTGGAAATAATTAATTATGAAATAAACGATTATTACTGGACGATTATTAAATTTGGTAGGGCGTTGAGGAATCCCAAATTTCTGTTGGAAAGAAAATTTATATAAACATTTTTCTTGATATTTTCAGGAAGCAATTGTATTTAATAAAGCCACATACAGAATGTTCAACGGAACTTGCCATATATGTACCACACAATTAATAACATTATAATAGAAAATAAGACTTATAATTGAAAATGACACTTGACAGAGAGTCATGCATTACAGCTACATAGGACACATTTATGTTTTTTTGGGTGTCGAAATTAGTGCTAAATTATTTTAGACTTCTTCTGGGTGATAAATAGTGCAAAATTATTTGTATTGCAAATTTAATATTTAATGACAATTTTATTTTTGATTTATAGTAATTTTAATTAGTTCTACGTTTACCACAATGTTTTAGTAATTATTAATTTTAAAATTATTATCCAACAATATATTTATCTTCAATCACAAAAAAAACTGTTACCAACCCAAGACGTTCGCTTCCATCTGAGAAAGTTGCATTCAACCGATAATCTCCTTTTGGCATATAATTTGGTAACATGGATGCGTTAATTTCCATGTCTTTACAAAAAATTCGTCCCTGTAAAATAAATATAAAAAGTATTAATCAAATTAATAAAAACATTAAAGATACGAACACTATAAGGACATGTATGATTGATGTTTGAATATTTTTGAATTAAATCGAAAATAATATGTAAATAAGGAAGCTTTATGTTACGAAACTTTAATACTTTACACATATCAACATTAAAATCGGCCAAATAAGGTTGAAATCCATTCGACCATTTGTACAATTTGAAATGGGCCTGAAAAATTAGAAACAAAATAATTAAAAAAATAAAAACAAAATTTACATATATTTTTGTACTAAAGCTCTAAATACTGGTTTTACTAAATCAGCATTCATATTTGCTACACTTGTATAATGTGTAATTGGTTTAATATTACAGGAAATATTACTTATACGATTTGGAACACCGTGGCATTCTACTTTCTGGAATTTTGATGTTGTAATAGACTAAAACATTTATATTTATAAATATAATATTAATTTGTAATATTTAATTAATGAAACATAAATTTTACTTCTAATTTAATTTCGAATATAAATGTTAAAAAAATAAAAATGATTACGTAGAAAGGCTTCAACATTTTAATGTAGTACTAAAGGTTACTGGTATATGGTAAGGTTACTACTGAGTTAAATTTATTTATTTTTATGTATATATGAAATAAACTCATTAAATAAGTTTCTGATTATTTTTATTTGATTTGTAATTATAATAATGAGCTGGTTATTTCGTAAAATAATAATATTTAATAATTGTTTACCAAGAGCAATTATCTATATATATAGTTTCTCAATATTTCAAATTTTATTGAGCTTTTAGCATTTTAAAATAATTTACATAGTATCATATTTATTTCTAGAATTCTGGAAAGCCATTACTACCTTCAGTTGTAGAAGTCACAACGGGTAAGAAATTAATCTGCTCGTAAGCAGCGGATGTCCTGCTCTTCGTAAATTCAAATAATACAGTGTATGGTTAAGGTAAAACTCATTATTAAGAATAAAGCTCAATCAGTAATATTTTGAAATTGGCATGTAAAATGTATATATTAATAGAGCGAAATTTTTGTACTATTATTTTGATTTAGCTGGCAAAGTTATGAAAAATATATTTAATTCATATGGCCAGTGCACAGATAATTCATATATTCCTACCGCAGGGGACTTATTTTCAATATAAAATTATTGAAAACAAGTAGTATGTATTAATAAACGAAATAGCGGAATAAGGAGAATTCTACAAATTAATAAAAATAAATAAATTTTAACATAAATTTGGTTGTCTCTAAAATACAAATAAAATAAAAAATTGTAAATTGAATCATAAATTTCTTTATTTAAATTCAATTTTTATATTGAAATAATAAAAAACTTATAAAAATTTCCTTTCTAATATAGTTAAAAACACTGTAAGAGTTCCAGCATAACTTTTATGTTCATGAAAATCCACTTGAAATTTATAATTACCAGCAGCAGCATAAATTGCTTGTATTGATAATATATTAAACGTAAGATTTTTTGTTATTATTGCACCCTAAAAATTTTTAAAAAATTGAAACATTTATAAAAATTACCAAATTAGAAAAAATTAATTATGACCTGTAACGGACATGTATGAAGATTAGAATATTTTTTCATAGCTTCGAAAAGATTAAGAATTGTTTTCGACTTGGATGATGAAAATTTTAAGATTCGACATAAATCTTCTTTCATATTAATAAAAAATGGTTGATATTGTTTATTTACCATTCTAAATAATTGAAAATGACCCTGTAAATTTATGATTATTTTTGAAAAAAAAAAAAAGATTTATCAAAAACCAAATATATAATAAAATTTACAATAACTTTGGTAAATGGTTTAACAAGATATGTATAACCATTAAATAATGTAATTGTTGGTGATACTGATTTTAATTCACAAGTAGTATTAACAGCCCATTCTGGAGTTGATACACATTCTATTTTATTTAATTTGGTCCAAATGACATCCTTAAAAAATCCAGTAAAACTTTTTATTAAATAATTTTTCGAATTTAATTAACTTACGTCTGTGCAATTCATATGCAAAATTCCAAGTGATAAAAAATATATTATAATCCAATTATATTGGAACATTGTAAAAAATATATTTTAGTTATTTATCTTTAGAGGATTTAAGACTAACTGAAAAAAATAAAATTACTGTAGCAGTTTTTATATGAAATATATACAATTTTAGCAGATAATAATCTAATGTATTTATGATAATGATTATATTATAAAATAATATAATTTTAATTGGGGTTTTAGATATTAATAAGGGCCTAATGATTTAAATGTAAAATTTTAGAAAAGGTACAAGATTTTATAGTTTAATAAATTTGTAATTTAAATTTAGGCTGTTTTTCAAACTTAGATTACCTTGAGCATAAATTTGGAAATTTACTAACATTTACTTAAAATTATTTATAGAAATATTTAAAGGGTGATTTTATTTTTTATCTAAATATAATTTGATGCATAATTTTTGTCGACGCTTCAGAGAATTTTGTTCTGATGAATGTATAAAAGAAAGAAAAGGAGTATAGAAATAAAAGTTACATGAAAATTTTAACAGAATACTGAGTAGACAACTTCTCATAACTTTCTTGGCTATTATAAAATTTATAAAATTAAAAAATAATCCATCTACAAGCAAGAATCTACATAATTGTAGTTGTTAGTACATGTATCAATTGAAGTTACTGTTGATTCTTGAGCTATTTGCTCATTTTGCGTTACACCCGAATTATACCACAGGAGGTAGGCACTCCTTTGTCATTAACTTAAACCAATGTCTAATAATGAATAGTAGACCTATGATGAATGTTAGTTAAATCGAATTTAAAAATCCACAGAGAAGTTTTTACGTCTCTGTCGTGATTTTGAAACTGGGCTTAGAAGTCATCTGCTCTATATACTGTGACAGTTAGGTGTTTTACTTTAAAAAGTTTCGAACCATAGTTCTAGGAATTATAAGTTGTATTTATTGTAAAGAAATTTTAATTGTAACAAACTAAATTTCAAAATATCAGAAATTATACTAAAATTCAAAAATTCGAAGTATTTTGATAATTAGTACATACAATAAAAAAGATATATAATTATTTAGGGTATGGATTTCTATTTCTCCAGAAGAATTTACCAATTCTATTCAACTGTTGTAAATTTTATCAATTTTATTCATTAATTATACTTCTGAAATTATTTGCATTTATTAAGAAAATAAGAATATCTGTTGGTTTTTCAAAAATTTTAATTTATTGAACAAATTTTCTTTCAAAAATATTAAAATAAATATCATTTCTTACAACTAAATCTTTCTTATGAAATATCCAATTTCTAATTAAAAATTTACCAGCTGGTATATAAGTTGGAAAATTTGATAAAGTCAATTTAATATCTCGTATAATGAAATTATCCTGCAAGATTTTTTTTTTAAAATTATTACAATTATTATATTCAGTTAATAAATTATAATATTAATTTAAATTTTACTTACATGAAGTGGACAAATATAAACTTTATCTGTATGATTTTTCAGAACTGATTGAAAAAATTCCATAAAAGGTAATTTAGAACTTTGAAATTTCAATATTTTACAAATATCCTCTTTGATATCAATTACAAACGGTTCATATTGTTTATTATTTATTCTAAATAATTTAAAACGTCCCTAAAAAAATATATTTTTTAAAAAATTAATTAACTTAATTATATAACTTAAATAAAATTATAATAATTTTATACAATTATATTTTTTAATGGATTGATAAAAAAAGTTTTATAATCAAAAACATTGATATCATTATCTAAACTTCGTATTGGACATGATGTATTAGCCAAATAATTTGAATTTGGAAAACAATCAATTTTGGTAAATGTTGACCAAAGAACATCCTAATATAAATTAGAAAAAAAATATTAATAATTGGAATCAAAAATATATGTTATACAAACAAAAATTAACATACTTTCGTGTTACATAAATGTAGAAAAATGATAATCATTTTTATTACAACGAATATTTTCATTTTGATATTTAAATAGTACACTCTTCTCAAAGTCGATACAATAATGACAAAATTATAATATGATTTGCAACATAGAATTTATTATTTTATAATTTCTAGTATTTTAGCATTTTTATAATTATTTTACCATTTTTATAATTATGGTATATACAATTTAAAACACATTAGTACAATTTTGGTTTTGTTTTTATATCTAGTTATGACAAATTATAAACATAGAAATTAAAGGAATAATCATGATAATTGAATTATAATTATACATTAAAATTTTGTATACGGATTTTACTAGCAAAAAAAAAAATAGTAATTAAATTACAAAACTATACTCACAGGAAATAATTTAATCTATTTCAGTTTTTACTAGTTTAAAAATTGAAAATTTGCAATTTTGTAAATTTAATATTTTAAATTTTAGAATAAAAATTGTTTAAGTTCTAGTTCCATGATTATTGGGGTAATTTCGTTACAGACTCTGATAATTACAGACTTTGACCTATATAAGAAAGTTTTTGTAATTATCATCATAGTTTGAAAAACAGCAGTTGTCAAATATGTATACATTTTGTCTGTGTTATTTTAAATACTCAGTTTGTATAACTTATAGTTTTAGATCAGTTTATATTATATAACAATTTCGATTCTCAATTAATGTTTGATTAAATTTAGTTTAAAATATAATTCTACTAAATATCTACTTCTACTGCTACAAATTCGTAATGGTCTCATTTTTCTTTGTACAAAATTAATTTTTAAATATATTTACGAAAATATTAAATTGAAATCGAATAGAAAAAAAACAAATTTAAAAGCATATCAGTAATTTTTTTTTAATATTTAATCAACCCTGAAAAAAATTCAGCGGAATTAATTTTAAATCTAAATTAAATTAAATCTAGGAGTAAGTTGAACATATATAAATTTTATAGAAAACTTAGTTATTAGCTAGAATGAAATTTAAATAAATTAACCGATTTAGTAACATACAATCAACCCGTAGAATCGTAAAATCAACATATAGAACATAGAATCAATCCGTAGAATAAGTAAGCAGTCAAATCCTACAAATTTTTTTCCAAATAAATTCGACAAATAAATTGTCTTGTAATATACTACTCGCCGAAATGTCAATACAATTTTATGTAATATTAATTAAAACACGTAATTTTAAACAAAATTACATGAAGGAATAAGTGTTTTTAAATGATTTAGATTTAGAAACATAATTACAACTGTTATGTATTCTGATAATTTTTTTTTTTAAATATTGAAGTAAATGTCAGATATAAAGCTAGAATAAAATTTTTATTTGGTATGTGGGTGATTAATTCCATGAATACAACCGAAATTTCTGGATATCTTTTGAAATCAATATCATTGAATCAATATGACATAATAAATTTTTTTCAATAAGTACCAATTACAATACAATTTTTTTAAGACGGTTGGCATGATTTGGTCATAAATGCTTTAGAAACTTTAAAAATTTTCAATAATTTCCATTTTATAGTTTCAGTACCCATTCAGTACAAGAAATGACAGACAAACCAAAATAAGCAAAAGGATAATTTTATTAATTTACAATTTTTTCGAAATATACTACTAAAAAAAAATTAAATTTTTTTTTGCATAGATAAAATAATAATATTTCCTTAAAATTTATTCAATTTAATTTCCGACAAAAAGAAGATCAAAGGAACTGAAATTATAAGCAGCTTTTTTTTTGTTGCTTTACAATTTTCTAGATTATAAAAATTTATTTAATGTGAAAATATGTAGAAAATTAAATTTTATTATATAAATTTATAGAAATATTTCCCAGAAATATAAAAAAAAAATGATATATTTTAAATTTAAATAAAATCTCACGTATTATACATTAAATTTAATATCATCTTTTCAATTATTGTACTGATAATAAATTTATACATTGTTCTGAAAATTATATTTCATATAAAAAAAAACATATTTAATCAAAAAAAAATTAAATTTGTACATAAATTAATTACATTATTTTATGTACAAAATTTAAATATTGAATTTTTAATTGATAATTCTATTAATTATCTATTATTTAATAATTTCATTTAATTTTTAATATTATGTATTTAAAATAAATAAATAATATTTAACGAAATTTCTAATCAAAAATTTAACATTTCAAATTTTGTAATTGATAATTTAATCAAATTAAAATTTAATTAGGTGAATTAAATTACAATTTTAGCTTTTGTACATTTTGTTTCCAAAAAAAAAACAACCATAAAATTTGTATTACCATTTTTTATAAAATAAATATCAAATTTGTAAATAGAATTGTAAACATATTTTCATTTTTTTAATAAGATTTTGAAAAGGTGTTTTTAAAATGAAATAATTTTACATTCATTTTATGCCTACAACATTAAAATAAATTTTACATTAATCTCAATGGTTTTCGCATATACATAAAACTGAAAAGGTTGGATGAGAGCTTGAAGAACCTTTTTAAAAGAAATTGTCTTTGAATAGTATGTATATGTATATTTTTTGTAATTTGTAATTTTCAAGTGGTCCACATGAAAGAAGTTATATTTAATAATTTTTTTTTAATTCGTAAATAGGTAATTACCTAAAATTTATAAAGGTTCAACAAATAATTTGAAAATTTAATTAATTTTTAATTGAATAATTTGAGAATTTAATAAATTTAATTGGAAAATTTAATTACTTATTTAATTAATTAGAAATTTATTTTAATGAAAATGATTATTTATATTAATTAAATTTCTTAAAAATTTCATCTTAGCTTGATATAATTCGAATGTTTTGTAACAGAATCTGAAATTAGAATTAAATTTAGGATATGAGCCTTTTATGTAGAAATTTGGGCAAGTCCAGTTTTTGTTATGCGAGATATTTAAGGGTTTACTTTTCAATTTAAATATAAGTGTTATTGATGATTTTTAATATACATTTAGTTTAATGTCTGTACTTTAATTTTCAAATATTCTTGAAGTAAGTATTGCCTATAAATCGGTTACGAAAAAAAAAATTCTATCTTAAGTTTTAAGAAAACTGGATTTTTTCAAATGGATTCGAAAAATGTGTTTGATAAAATCCAATAATTAACATAGAGTACAGGAATTTACAAATATCTTATTTACTTGTAGAAATATTTTAAGTATTTATTTTGTAATTGGTCCCGCAATTTTATTTTCATTTTTACAAGTATCCTTTCGTAAAAAGGATTGCAATTAAAATTTGATTGAAAAGTTGGTCAACAAGTTTCTATTCTAACTAAAGTAACTAAAAAATTCACATTTTTTTTTTTGCTAATTTAATGGAAACTTAACGATTCTCCTGGGATATTTTCCTAAATAAAAAAAAAACCGGCAAAAATTTCTATTTCCCAATGTTGTCTTTATTTACCGATGCTTTTTATTTTTTTTTAACCATCAGCAATAAAGGATTCCTATTTTCTTTCTACTGTTTTTTTTTTACGATTAGTAAATTTATGGTGGCCAAGGATTTTTTTTTTTTAACAACAACCTACCATTGGATCGTCATTAAAATAGAATTTAAGAAAAGAGTTTTTTTTTTGCCTGTACAAAAAAGAAACTAACCAAAAGAGTGAAAAAAAAATAATACAAAAATTTCCACCTGAGGGACATTAATGTTTTATGACTACGAAAAAAGGAATTTTTTTGTTTTTGGTTTTTTAGGGTTTTCCATTTTGGTTCAAATCAAATGGAAAAATTCAGACATTCAAAATATATAAAGCAAAAAAAGAAAACCAAACTACGTGAATTTTATTACAGATAAATTAGTATTGGTAAATGATATTTTGTTTTTCGATATATAAAAAAAAGGATCCATATACGCTGTAAAAATATTAAATCAAATAGGATTTAAGAAAAATTTACTTTTCTAATTCAAGTTTTTTATTACAAAAAAAAAAAGAGGAAAAGTATAAAGTTTGTAGTTTTTAGGAAATATTTACTAATATAGTTTTTATATATAATTTTCTAAAAATCACGAATATCCTTAATTTGAAAAACTAATTTGCTAAAATTATAAAGAATATCTCTTTATGATTATTTTTTACGAGATTCTTTTATGTTGTTAATTTTTTTTACAAAGAAATTGGATACTTTAAGGACATACAGATTTACTTTTTCACAAAAACGATTAAACTTTTTAATATAATTTTGATTAAATTTAATTGGAAAATACAGAGTTTGTTAAAATTTTTTTTTTTGTATCATATGGAAATATCAAAGTCAGTGTTGCAAATTCACAATACCTTAATTAGAAAATTTTCATAATTACATATTATACTTTTACTAAGCAATCTGAATATTGCATAAATTAAAGGACTTTGCTATTTGTTTCCATTTGTAAAATACATTGCTTGTGTTTTTCAGTGCGACTACTTTCCACGGATTATTAAGGTCGGTTTGTAATAGCTTATATAAAATTAATATCAATTTTGTATTTGACTATTGTACTTTAAGATATTATAACAAACTCTATATTTTGTTTGATTAAAATTTTCATTTTGTCTTGAAAAACATTTTCCCTTTATTTTATTTTTTGTTTTTCTCTCTTTTATTAAGAAATTACAGGAAATAATTCACAATAAAATTTCATATTAATGATAGCAAAAATGGACACCTAAGTACAGTACATTTTCAATTGAATTACGGACATATTTTTTTTTCATAAGGATAATTAAATAAATATACCCGGATAATGTGATATAATCAAAACTGAAGAGAAAATTTTACCTTTCTGGGAGAATAACAAAAAAAAAAAAACATAAAATAAGGATCTATAATATAATTTATTATTCTCAGGTGTTGATAAGGATTTTTTTTTGTGCAGAAAAAAAAAACTTGAAATACGTAATGGCAATTATTATTGTCACGTTCAGCCAAATGCTTTTTAGGATTTTTTTATTATTATTCTTGGTTGTGTTAGTGAAAAAAAGGACAGCGAAAAATAAAGATGACAAGATAAAAATTGTTCTTCTGTTCGTTGTCAAATATTTCCATAAGGATTTAAAAAAAAATTTCAAAGTTTTTTTTTAAATTTTTGTTTTTTTTTTCTTTTTTTTATTTTAAATGTCCAGGATCCGAAAATTGATTTATTACAGAGAAATCATTTAAGGATAGCTTTTTTTTTTGTAGTAAAAGAAACGTGATATTTTATATTTTTCTTTGATTAAGATTGTTGTTAAATTGAAAAATTAAAATATGAATTTTTGAATCAAAATAATAATAATTTGATTCTTTGAAGTTTGTATTAAAGTAAAAATTTGTGTCGTATTCCAAACAGACAATTAGTTTTACATAAATTGAGGAAAATAATAATAAGAATTTAATTTTCTTATATTAAATCATAATTTTTAATTAGAGATAATCTCTATTAACAATCAGCAACTTAAAATTGAAGTTGTCAATTGTAGTTTGCATTTCTATTTATAATTATTTAGATAATCAATTAAGTGTTTTACCACTTAAAATTCTTTCAAAATTGAATTAATTTCAATATTTTAATATTTTTTTCTCTTTAAATTTATTTAAAATTAAAAACTTTTTTAATTAATATGTTAGAAAATTATAGTTAGTTATTAGATTTAGCATTTTCATTTACTGAATTTGAAACTAGAAAAGCATTAGGTAATGGAATAAGGATTAAATTATTTTGTGAAAATATTACGTAAAATATAATTTTATAATAATAATAGAAACCATCAATAGCATATTTAAAACTAATCAATAAACTATAAATTTTACTAAACAATTTTCTTTCAAAACTTTTGTCACTAGAATAAATTAATTTCTAATTATCTTTATTATCTATATAATACAAGGAATTGAATATTAAGACCTAAATTAAATAAATTCATAATATGACATCAGATATAATTACGTAAAATATATAATTAGAGAATTTATTTCTAAACAATTGATTCCAAAATCTTATTGTTGTTATAATTCTGTATCTGAATATAATCATAATAAATTATATTGTCTTTAATGAAATTTTATAACGTTTAGAAATAGATATTGATTCAATTTTAAAGATATTGAAATTTAAATTATTTTAAAATGTATTAATAAAATTAATTATTTAATTATCGATATTTTGTAATCTGAAACGTTTTTTGAATCTCTTGAAAAAATACTTCTGGGTCATTAGTAAATTATTAAAATTTTAAATAGCATAAAAATTTCAGTTTCAATTCGTTGTCTTAATTTAAATAATTTACATTTTTCGAAAAAGTTGAGTTAAATTTTTGGTAAAAAAAATGGACAGAACTTTTTTCATTAATGAGTAATAAATTGATAATAAATTCTTGGACTTGCTTCTATTTTACAGTGAACTAAATTTTTATGATCAATTATGAAATTAATTTCCTTTCATTATAACAGCTAAAAAAAAACACAAATTGTTGAGATGAAAAAAAATCATTTTCAGGATAAATTTAATTTACTAAAAACAATTTTATACGACTAAACTATTTTATTATCAACATTCAGAAAATATACTTAAAATATTATGGACCATAAAACTTTTAAAATATAAGTATAGTACTTAATTAAAAAAAAACAGTATAGTTATATTCAAAAAGTCCATTTAATAGCAACATAAATTATTATTATTTTGAATACACCTTAGAAAAAGTTATCTTATTTTAGTAATTTGTGTTGTTATATATTTTATCATATATAATATAGTTTATTATATAATTAACATAAAATTTAATAGTAAAACTATTTAATAATCATCATTTACTGACATAACAAGCCTAATAAGTTATTGTGTAATTATATATAATTATAGTATCTATTTTCTACTATTTAATTTATATAAACAATTCTCCTTAGATTATAAAATATTATTATACATATAATATACATATAACCTATTCACTGAAATGTTAATTGGAATATAAATTAGTTTTGTTAATTAAAATGATTTTATTTATAATACAATTAAAATTATTTGGTTTTTGTTTTGTATTTTAATAAATTTTTTATTATTTAATTTTAACGAAAATAAATTAATTTTAAAAGTTATATAATAATAATGAATATGATAAGTTTTAATTTACAAAATTATAAAAATAAAACTATTTAATAAAACTTTGGTATTTGGTATAAGATATGGTTTAATAAAAAACTTTTATATTATAAAGTTTTTAAAATTAATATTAATAATATGGTTATTGTAGAAATGATTAATTTGATTTAAAAAAATTATGAATTTGATTGGAAAAAATATATATGTATATTTAAATTGAAAATCATACACATACTTAAGTATTAAAATTAATAATTTCGGTACTCATAAATTATTATAGTAGTTTTAAATTTGAAGAAATATTGGTTTACATTATTTCAAATTTAATAGGAATCAATTTTTATTCAGAATATGAATACCAAATATAATTCTATATTAAAATTATGTATTTTATTTGAAAACTTTCAATGCTCATCCGCCTTTAAAAATCCTTAAAAGTATATTTATTTAAAAGTAGTTTTAAAATTTGATAGGGCTGTTAAAAAATTCCAATGTTCATCAAACATTATAGAGCGATTTAGTTAAATTGAGAATTAAGGATAGAAAATACACAAGAAATATGGAATATCGAAAAAACTCTCGGTTTAATCGATAAAATTTCGATTTTTCGCAACCTGCTTCTAGTTTTCAAATATGTCTGAAAAATTTAAATATGAAAATAGACCCAAATTTTACCTATTTTATCTATAATTCTACTTAACTTTCAGTTTACTCTAAATCATTGATTTTATTTAAACTGCAATATTTCAAAGAACATTTTTTTAATTTAATTTAATTTTAAAAAGTATATTTATTTAAGTAGATTAGCATACGACCATAATCAAAGATTTTTGTAAATTTTCATAAATTAATGTATAAAATATAATTTGATGACAGTATAATCTATATTTCACAAATTTGTAAAAAAAAACACAAGCAACAAGGTTAATATAGAAAGAGTAATTACCAATTTTGATTTTGTGGAAAATTTTGTGCAAAATACAAAAATTTCTAATAACAATAAAATTGATTTCCATATATCCTTAATAAAATATTTATAAAAATACATAATTTTTTTTTGCAAATTAAATAAATGGCCGTTAAATATGATTTATATCTTTATGGATTTCTACAAATTTGAAATTATATTTTATTTTCCCAAAACAACAAGCCAATATAAATTTTTTAAATCGTAAATAAATAACAGACGTATTCCATTTTATTTTTTTAATGGTGAAAAACTATTTTGTATATTAAAAATAAATCACTTTTTGGTATTTAAAAATTATATAATTTTTAGTTGAAGTTACAAAAAAAATATTAAAATGAAATATAAATTATTTATAATATAATTGATAATAAATCATATGTACTATAAATTTATAGTTTAATTGTGTGTATAGAAGTATGACTAGAGAATACAATTACTCGAGAATTATACTACCCGGGTTTTTCGAGTTTCAATTTTTACCTACCCGGGTTACCCGGGTAACTCGGATATTTAAAAAATATATATGTATAATAAATATAAGTCACTATTATTCCTTCATATTTTTTGTAATTTATATTTTTATTTACTATATGTACATTAAATTAAATGTCAATGTTTTTTTATTTTATTAGACAATGTTAATGTTATTTTTTATTTAGTTTCATTAAAATAGTATTTTAAAAATACTAAATTACTTAACGTAAATTACTTAACTAAATTACTTAAATGATTAATCATTGCTTTGGTATTTCCTCCCTTTCTTTGTATTAAACTTCCACATTTATTACATTTAGCTGTAGTTTGGCCAGAAATTTTTGTGAAATAATCCCAAGTTTTTGATCTATTTGGCATTCTATGTAAAAAATGGGTATATAGTATAAAAAACATAAAAAATGTATAGTTCATCATAATATTAAAAGGAAAAACTAACGTGTAGAAAATATATTGTAGATATAGTTTTATTATAAGTAATAGTTAGTAGAATCAATAATTTATTAAGAAAATACCGATGAAATTCTAGAAAATCAATAAAAATCTCGATGAAAAATCAATATTTGTATGATGTAAAATCTTTGTGTAAAAATAATAATAATATATGTCACTTTCTTTGGTATCAATCAGCTGTTAAATGTAGAAACTACAAACTAAAACTCTACCACAGAAAAAAAATTGCAGCTAGATTTTGATATTTGCTAAAATTTGACACAAAACAAACCATTCTAATTTAAAACTAGATTGCGCTGATAATTTTTATAATTTTTTTAACTTTAATTATAAAATGTGTGAAATAATGTTTATCGGGTATTTTTATAAAATACCCGGGTATCGAGTTACTCGAAAATTTACTTATTACTCGAAATACCCGGGTACTCGATACTCGCGATTGTATTCCCTAAGTATGACAATCAATCATTTTCATACTGAATATTTTAGAGTTATTAGTGAAAAGTTTAATTGACCGCAAACATTTTTTTTTTTTAGATTTATTCATATGTAAATAAATTTAGTTGTCTAAAAAAAATATAAAGATTTTTTTTAGATTTATTTTGTAAAATATTATTTTAACTCAATTATGATAAAAAATAAATAATATTTAATAATAATTTACTTTTATTAAGGTCATTCAAGGTTTTTTTTTTTAAAGTGATCAAAAGCGAATGAAAAATTATTGAATATTTATGCTATTATTAAAAGCATAAATATTCAATAATTTTTCAATAACTTTAAAAAAGCCTTGAATGATTATTAGAGTTAATAATAGCATAATAAAGTGTAATTTATATTTATTTAATTTTTTTTCTTAGAATTTTGGTAATTAGGTTATAATTTATTCCAATTAGGATATTCATATATCTATTCCAATAAACGTTCAGATCAAAATTTCTTGTATTCGATCGAAATATGTTATTGTAGTGTCTGCTTCAGCAAAAGATTCTATCTGAATACTACACAAAGTATTTTTCAAATAAAATAATTGAATTTAAATTTTTTATTTATTTACTGCCCATAAAAACCTGATTAATTTAGAAATTTGGAGCGGAACAAGTAAATTTTATGTTTATCTGTATAACGAACTTATATACCTCAATTACCCATCCTCCCGGACTTCTTGGAATAATCATAAATAAAGAAGAATTTGCCATTAAATTAGTAATTCCCTTTTAAATCTTTCATTAAATCTTTAATTTCTTGTTTTTGTGCGGATTAGTCAATAATATGGTGAAAATATATCTTTGATCTAGATTTAATAAATTTTTTGTATAGCTGCCATAAGTTTTACTATCCAAAATAGCTGCCATAAGTTTTACTATTACAGGTACCGTCAATCAAGCTGCCATAAGTTTTACTATTACCGGTACAGTCAATCAAAATAAATGACTATAACCAATTCCACTCCAATTCTAATCTAATTTTATAATATAAAATTCGGATGAAATAAAATCCAATATTTATTAAAAGTTTCATGGAATTTTCTTTTTTAAAAAAAATCAATTAAAATTTTTATTTGTGGTATTTTTTATATTAAGGTTTCTGCCTATGACATTCTTTAATAATTTCCTTAAAATTTCTTTGAAGTACATTGAATTTTATTTAAATTTTTTTATACCGTACCTAGATATTATATTTTTTTCGATCTACATTCCGAAAACTAATTTCAATTTTAAAGCTACAATATTAAACGTACATAAAAAAAACGCATTTTATATTTTTAATGTTGAAAACTTTTTTAACACAAAAAAAAATATCTAAACTTTTAAAATTACCTTTTTTTTTGTCGAAAGACAAAAATAAGAATGAGAAGAAAAAAAAATTTCAAATAAATTGTGTCTTTAATAAAATTCTACATATTCTATGAACGGATATGAAAATGCACCTAAAAGAAAATATTATCTCTTTTTTTTGCAGGATATATCAAAATAAATTTTATATATGTATGAATATAAAAAAAAACATATTTAAACTTTAAATTTTCTAACAAAAAAATAAACGATCCCACATGGAAAATACATTAAAAAGTTTTCTTTTTTATACATATTTTTTTTTTTGGTAGAGTTTTATATTTTCTTCCTGATTTTGTTGTCTCTCTACACAACACTTATATCATACGTTTTTCTGGTTTGTGATAGAAAATTGTTTTATGGATTTATTCAAAGCATGCAACTGCGATACAAATTTATATAAATTAAAAAAAAATAAAAAAAACGTTGATAGAAAAAAAAATATTCATAAAATAAAAAATGAAATGTGAAACTTTGAAGAATTTTTTGTATCTTTATGTTTTTTTTTTTTTTTGCTTTGCGTTGTATTTTAGCTTTTTAACATTTTGGGTAACCGTATAAGAAGTGGAAAAAAAAGGAAATCTTTGAAATAATAGGAAAATTAATCGGATTTTAGTTGTGCATATATTAAAAAAAGTGGATTTTAGTTGTGCATATATTAAAAAAAATTGGGGTTTTTTGCTCTTTATTATAATTTGTATTTTAGTGGTTGTAGAAAATTAAATAAAGAACGTTTAAGTTTTTAGTGAATGATCTATCAAAATTCTGATCTCTTACTTGGAAATTTAGTAAAATTTAGAAAAAAAAAAAACCAGGAAAGCTAATCATAATAAGTTATGTAATACTTTTTCTGCTCTTTTATGAAATAGCGAAAAGATTTGTCCAATTATTTATGAACTTAATGCGGCTTAAGTAGATTTAAAATTATAATTACGTTACTTTAATTTTTAATAATATGAAAATATATTTTTTATGAAAATAAAAATAGAATTAAAACTATGGAGTGATGGAAAATAGTGATACTTTCTTTTTTTAGTTAACATTAGGTCTTGCAAATTTACCGAGTTTTTTGAATTACCGGTAATTCGGTAAATTTTGTGGAAAGAACCGGTAAACCGGTAATTTACAGGTAATTTTTAGTGTATTTTATTTAATTGCTATTTTATTCAAACTAAATAGGTTTATATTAAATTTTTACGCATGATGCCTAATTTTTTTTTTAATTTATATAACTTGTATATTACAACCAAATAAATTTTTTTTACATAAGTGCGAGCGAGCACTGAACATATAGTATGTATAGGACAGTAGGCATGAATATTTCACACATTTGTTTTTTTCTTATAATTTATTTGGTTTGTTGTGTATACAAATTGTATTGTATATATACGCAATCAATTTTTGTTTGTTTTTACCGTAGGTTCGAGTGTGACTTGTTTGTTTTTCCCATAGGTTCGAGTGAAACTTTTTATATTAAATGTTTTTTAATTAACTTGGTCGTGTCTGTCTCTTAGTCTGTCACACAAGTTTCTTATATTAAGTTTTAAGATAAAAAAATTAGATACGTGGTATGGTGTAGAGGGTAAGCCACTGGCGTCAGAGAAATTCAACTCGGGTTCAAATCCTGACTTAACCATTTTTTTTTATAATGATGATTGAAATTTTAATTTAATTTTATAAATTATTAAATACATTTTTTTCCTATTTCTTTTCCGTCTACATATTCTGATGTTTTGTATGGAATCTCATTAAATTTCCATATTTTCTCGATTTGTCGGGCAATTTTGCATATTTTTCGAAAAGGTCTTCGGAAATGCGCTAGAAATTAAATTCCCTACACGGAGATACCAAATATGTGGGGATTGCTCTCAGTTTTAAGGGATTTCATTTTTTTGCTACAAATTCTGATGTTTTGTATGGAATCCATTAAATTTCCATATTTTCTCGATTTCTCGGGCAATTTTGAACATTTTTCGAAAAGGTCTTCGGAAATCCGCTAGAAATTAAATTCCCAACACGGAGATACCAAATATGTGGGGATTGCTCTCAGTTTTAAGGGATTTCATTTTTTTGCTACAAATTCTGATGTTTTGTATGGAATCCATTAAATTTCCATATTTTCTCGATTTCTCGGGCAATTTTGAACATTTTTCGAAAAGGTCTTCGGAAATGCGCTAGAAATTAAATTCCCTACACGGAGATACCAAATATGTGGGGATTGCTTTCAGTTTTAAGGGTTTTCATTTTTTTGCTACAAATTCTGATGTTTTGTATAGAATCTCATTAAATTTCCATATTTTCTCGATTTCTCGGGCAATTTTGCATATTTTTCGAAAAGGTCTTCGGAAATGCGCTAGAAATTAAATTCCCTACACGGAGATACCAAATATGTGGGGATTGCTTTCAGTTTTAAGGGTTTTCATTTTTTTGCTACATATTCTGATGTTTTGTATGGAATCTAATTAAATTTCCATATTTTCTCGATTTCTCGGGCAATTTTGAATATTTTTCCAAAAAGGTCTTCGGAAATGCGCTAGAAATTAAATTCCCTATACGGAAATACCAAATATGTGGGGATTGCTTTCAGATTTAAGGGATTTCATTTTTCTGCTACAAATTCTGATGTTTTGTATGGAATCTCATTAAATTTCCATATTTTCTCGATTTCTCGGGCAATTTTGAATATTTTTCGACAAGGTCTTCGGAAATGCGCTAGAAATTAAATTCCCTACACGGAAATACCAAATATGTGGGGATTGCTCTCAATTTTAAGGGATTTCATTTTTCTGCTACAAATTCTGATGTTTTGTATGGAATCTCATTAAATTTCCATATTTTCTCGATTTCTCGGGCAATTTTGAATATTTTTCGAAAAGGTCTTCGGAAATGCGCTAGAAATTAAATTCCCTACACGGAGATACCAAATATGTGGGGATTGCTCTCAGTTTTAAGGGATTTCATTTTTTTGCTACGAATTCTGATGTTTTGTATTGAATCTCATTAAATTTCCATATTTTCCCGATTTCTCGGGCAATTTTGAATATTTTTCGAAAAAGTCTTCGGAAATGCGCTAGAAATTAAATTCCCTACACGGAAATACCAAATATGTGGGGATTGCTCTCAGTTTTCAGGGATTTCATTTTTTTGCTTCGAATTCTGATGTTTTGTATGGAATCTCATTAAATTTCCATATTTTCTCGATTTCTCGGGCAATTTTGAATATTTTTCGAAAAGGTCTTCGGAAATGCGCTAGAAATTAAATTCCCTACACGGAAATACCAAATATGTGGGGATTGCTCTCAGTTTTAAGGAATTTCATTTTTCTGCTACAAATTCTGATGTTTTGTATGGAATCTCATTAAATTTCCATATTTTCTCGATTTCTCGGGCAATTTTGAATATTTTTCGAAAAGGTCTCCGGAAATGCGCTAGAAATTAAATTCCCTACACGGAGATACCAAATATGTGGGGATTGTTTTCAGTTTTAAGGGTTTTCATTTTTTTGCTACAAATTCTGATGTTTTGTATGGTATCTCATTAAATTTCTATATTTTCTCGATTTCTCGGTCAATTTTGAATCTTTTCGAAAAGGTCTTCGGAAATGTGCTAGAAATTAAATTCCCTAAACGGATATACCAAATATGTGTGGATTGCTCTCAGTTTTAAGGGATTTCATTTTTTTGCTACGAATTCTAATGTTTTGTATGGTATCTCATTAAATTTCCATATTTTCTCGATTTCTCGGGCAATTTTGAATATTTTTCGAAAAGGTCTTCGGAAATGCGCTAGAAATTAAATTCCCTACACGGAAATACCTAATATGTGGGGATTGCTTTCAGTTTTAAATGATTTCATGTTTTTGCTACAAATTCTGATGTTTTGTATGGAATCTCATTAAATTTCCATATTTTCTCGATTTCTCGGGCAATTTTGAATATTTTTCGAAAAGGTCTTCGGAAATGCGCTAGAAATTAAATTCCATACACGGAAATACCAAATATGTGGGGATTGCTCTCAGTTTTAAGGGATTTCATTTTTCTGCTACAAATTCTGATGTTTTGTATGGAATCTCATTAAATTTCCAAATTTTTTCGATTTCTCGGGCAATTTTGAATATTTTACGAAAAGGTCTCCGGAAATGCGCTAGAAATTAAATTCCCTACACGGAGATACCAAATATGTGGGGATTGCTTTCAGTTTTAAGGGTTTTTATTTTTTTGCTACAAATTCTGATGTTTTGTATGGAATCTCATTAAATTTCCATATTTTCTCGATTTCTCGGGCAATTTTGAATATTTTTCGAAAAGGTCTTCGGAAATGCGCTAGAAATTAAATTACCTACACGGAAATACCAAATATGTGGGGATTGCTCTCAGTTTTAAGGGATTTCATTTTTCTGCTACAAATTCTGATGTTTTGTATGGAATCTCATTAAATTTCCATATTTTCTCGATTTCTCGGGCAATTTTGAATATTTTTCGAAAAGGTCTTCGGAAATGCGCTAGAAATTAAATTCCCTACACGGAAATACCAAATATGTGGGGATTGCTCTCAGTTTTAAGGGATTTCATTTTTATGCTACAAATTCTGATGTTTTGTATGGAATCTCATTAAATTTCCATATTTTCTCGATTTCTCGGGCAATTTTGAATATTTTTCGAAAAGGTCTCCGGAAATGCGCTAGAAATTAAATTCCCTACACGGAGATACCAAATATGTGGGGATTGCTTTCAGATTTAAGAGTTTTCATTTTTTTGCTACAAATTCTGATGTTTTGTATGGAATCTCATTAAATTTCCATATTTTCTCGATTTCTCGGGCAATTTTGCATATTTTTCGAAAAGGTCTTCGGAAATGCGCTAGAAATTAAATTCCCTACACGGAAATACCAAATATGTGGGGATTGCTCTCAGTTTTAAGGGATTTCATTTTTTTGCTACGAATTCTGATGTTTTGTAGGGAATCTCATTAAATTTCCATATTTTCTCGATTTCTCGGGCAATTTTGAATATTTTTCGAAAAGCTCTTTGGAAATGGGCTAGAAATTAAATTCCCTACACGGAAATACCTAATATGTGGGGATTGCTCTCAGTTTTAAATGATTTCATGTTCTTGCTACAAATTCTGATGTTTTGTATGGAATTTCATTAAATTTCCATATTTTCTCGAATTCTCGGGCAATTTTGAATATTTTTCGAAAAGGTCTTCGGAAATGCGCTAGAAATTAAATTCCCTACACGGAGATACCAAATATGTGGGGATTGCTCTCAGTTTTAAGGGATTTCATTTTTTTGCTATGAATTCTGATGTTTTGTATGGAATCTCATTAAATTTCCATATTTTCTCGATTTCTCGGGCAATTTTGAATATTTTTCGAAAAGGTCTTCGGAAATGCGCTAGAAATTAAATTCCATACACGGAAATACCAAATATGTGGGGATTGCTCTCAGTTTTAAGGGATTTCATTTTTCTGCTACAAGTTCTGATGTTTTGTATGGAATCTCATTAAATTTCCATATTTTCTCGATTTCTCGGGCAATTTTGAATATTTTTCGAGAAGGTCTCCGGAAATGCGCTAGAAATTAAATTCTCTACACGGAGATACCAAATATGTGGGGATTGCTTTCAGTTTTAAGGGTTTTTATTTTTTTGCTACAAATTCTAATGTTTTGTATGGAATCTCATTAAATTTCCATATTTTCTCGATTGCTCGGGCAATTTTGAATATTTTTCGAAAAGGTCTTCGGAAATGCGCTAGAAATTAAATTACCTACACGGAAATACCAAATATGTGGGGATTGCTCTCAGTTTTAAGGGATTTCATTTTTCTGCTACAAATTCTGATGTTTTGTATGGAATCTCATTAAATTTCCATATTTTCTCGATTTCTCGGGCAATTTTGAATATTTTTCGAAAAGGTCTTCGGAAATGCGCTAGAAATTAAACTCCCTACACGGAAATACCAAATATGTGGGGATTGCTCTCAATTTTAAGGGATTTCATTTTTCTGCTACAAATTCTGATGTTTTGTATGGAATCTCATTAAATTTCCATATTTTCTCGATTTCTCGGGCAATTTTGAATATTTTTCGAAAAGGTCTCCGGAAATGCGCTAGAAATTAAATTCCCTACACGGAGATATGTGGAGATTGATTTCAGATTTAAGGGTTTTCATTTTTTTGCTACAAATTCTGATGTTTTGTATGGAATCTCATTAAATTTCCATATTTTCCCGATTTCTCGGGCAATTTTGAATATTTTTCGAAAAGGTCTTCGGAAATGCGGTAGAAATTAAATTCCCTACACGGAGATACCAAATATGTTGGGATTGCTTTCAGTTTTAAGGGATTTCATTTTTCTGCTACAAATTCTGATGTTTTGTATGGAATCTCATTAAATTTCCATATTTTCTCGATTTCTCGGGCAATTTTGAATATTTTTCGAAAAGGTCTCCGGAAATGCGCTAGAAATTAAATTCCCTACACGGAGATATGTGGAGATTGATTTCAGATTTAAGGGTTTTCATTTTTTTGCTACAAATTCTGATGTTTTGTATGGAATCTCATTAAATTTCCATATTTTGTCGAATTCTCGGGCAATTTTGAATATTTTTCGAAAAGGTCTTCGGAAATGCGCTAGAAATTAAATTCCCTACACGGAAATACCGAATATGTGGGTATTGCTCTCAGTTTTAAATGATTTCACGTTTTTGCTACAAATTCTGATGTTTTGTATGGAATTTCATTAAATTTCCATATTTTGTCGAATTCTCGGGCAATTTTGAATATTTTTCGAAAAGGTCTTCGGAAATGCGCTAGAAATTAAATTCCATACACGGAAATACCAAATATGTGGGGATTTCTCTCAGTTTTCATGGATTTCATTTTTCTGCTACAAATTCTGATGTTTTGTATGGAATCTCATTAAATTTCCATATTTTCTCGATTTCTCGGGCAATTTTGAATATTTTTCGAAAAGGTCTTCGGAAATGCGCTAGAAATTAAATTCCATACACGGAAATACCAAATATGTGGGGATTGCTCTCAGTTTTAAGGGATTTCATTTTTTGCTACAAATTCTGATGTTTTGTCTCATTAAATTTCCATATTTTCTCGATTTCTCGGGCAATTTTGAATATTTTTCGAAAAGGTCTCCGGAAATGCGCTAGAAATTAAATTCCCTACACGGAGATACCAAATATGTGGGGTTTGCTTTCAGTTTTAAGGGTTTTTATTTTTTTGCTACAAATTCTGATATTTTGTATGGAATCTCATTAAATTTCCATATTTTCTCGATTTCTCGGGCAATTTTGAATATTTTTCGAAAAGGTCTTCGGAAATGCGCTAGAAATTAAATTACCTACACGGAAATACCAAATATGTGGGGATTGCTCTCAGTTTTAAGGGATTTCATTTTTCTGCTACAAATTCTGCTGTTTTGTATGGAATCTCATTAAATTTCCATATTTTCTCGATTTCTCGGGCAATTTTGAATATTTTTCGAAAAGGTCTTCGGAAATGCCCTAGAAATTAAATTCCCTACACGGAAATACCAAATATGTTTGGATTGCTCTCAATTTTAAGGGATTTCATTTTTCTGCTACAAATTCTGATGTTTTGTATGGAATCTCATTAAATTTCCATATTTTCTCGATTTCTCGGGCAATTTTGAATATTTTTCGAAAAGGTCTCCGGAAATGCGCTAGAAATTAAATTCCCTACACGGAGATACCAAATATGTGGGGATTGCTTTCAGATTTAAGGGTTTTCATTTTTTTGCTACAAATTCTGATGTTTTGTATGGAATCTCATTAAATTTCCATATTTTCTCGATTTCTCGGGCAATTTTGAATATTTTTCGAAAAGGTCTTCGGAAATGCGCTAGAAATTAAATTCCCTACACGGAAATACCAAATATGTGGGGATTGCTCTCAGTTTTAAGGGATTTCATTTTTTTGCTACGAATTCTGATGTTTTGTATGGAATCTCATTAAATTTCCATATTTTCTCGATTTCTCGGGCAATTTTGCATATTTTTCGAAAAGGTCTTCGGAAATGCGCTAGAAATTAAATTCCCTACACGGAGATACCAAATATGTGGGGATTGCTCTCAGTTTTAAGAGATTTCATTTTTTTGCTACGAATTCTAATGTTTTGTATGGAATCTCATTAAATTTCCATATTTTCCCGATTTCTCGGGCAATTTTGAATATTTTTCGAAAAGGTCTTCGGAAATGCGCTAGAAATTAAATTCCCTACACGGAAATACCTAATTTGTGGGGATTGCTCTCAGTTTTAAGGGATTTCATTTTTTTGCTACAAATTCTGATATTTTGTATGGAATCTCATTAAATTTCCATATTTTCTCGATTTCTCGGGCAATTTTGAATATTTTTCGAAAAAGGTCTTCGGAAATGCGCTAGAAATTAAACTCCCTACACGGAAATACCAAATATGTGGGGATTGCTCTCAGTTTTAAGGGATTTCATTTTTCTGCTACAAATTCTGATGTTTTGTATGGAATCTCATTAAATTTCCATATTTTCTCGATTTCTCGGGCAATTTTGAATATTTTTCGAAAAGGTCTCCGGAAATGAACTGGAAATTAAATTCCCTACACGGAGATATGTGGAGATTGATTTCAGATTTAAGGGTTTTCATTTTTTTGCTACAAATTCTGATGTTTTGTATGGAATCTCATTAAATTTCCATATTTTCCCGATTTCTCGGGCAATTTTGAATATTTTTCGAAAAGGTCTTCGGAAATGCGGTAGAAATTAAATTCCCTACACGGAGATACCAAATATGTTGGGATTGCTTTCAGTTTTAAGGGATTTCATTTTTCTGCTACAAATTCTGATGTTTTGTATGGAATCTCATTAAATTTCCATATTTTCTCGATTTCTCGGGCAATTTTGAATATTTTTCGAAAAGGTCTCCGGAAATGCGCTAGAAATTAAATTCCCTACACGGAGATATGTGGAGATTGATTTCAGATTTTAGGGTTTTCATTTTTTTGCTACAAATTCTGATGTTTTGTATGGAATCTCATTAAATTTCCATATTTTGTCGAATTCTCGGGCAATTTTGAATATTTTTCGAAAAGGTCTTCGGAAATGCGCTAGAAATTAAATTCCCTACACGGAAATACCGAATATGTGGGTATTGCTCTCAGTTTTAAATGATTTCACGTTTTTGCTACAAATTCTGATGTTTTGTATGGAATTTCATTAAATTTCCATATTTTGTCGAATTCTCGGGCAATTTTGAATATTTTTCGAAAAGGTCTTCGGAAATGCGCTAGAAATTAAATTCCATACACGGAAATACCAAATATGTGGGGATTGCTCTCAGTTTTCATGGATTTCATTTTTCTGCTACAAATTCTGATGTTTTGTATGGAATCTCATTAAATTTCCATATTTTCTCGATTTCTCGGGCAATTTTGAATATTTTTCGAAAAGGTCTTCGGAAATGCGCTAGAAATTAAATTCCATACACGGAAATACCAAATATGTGGGGATTGCTCTCAGTTTTAAGGGATTTCATTTTTTGCTACAAATTCTGATGTTTTGTCTCATTAAATTTCCATATTTTCTCGATTTCTCGGGCAATTTTGAATATTTTTCGAAAAGGTCTCCGGAAATGCGCTAGAAATTAAATTCCCTACACGGAGATACCAAATATGTGGGGTTTGCTTTCAGTTTTAAGGGTTTTTATTTTTTTGCTACAAATTCTGATATTTTGTATGGAATCTCATTAAATTTCCATATTTTCTCGATTTCTCGGGCAATTTTGAATATTTTTCGAAAAGGTCTTCGGAAATGCGCTAGAAATTAAATTACCTACACGGAAATACCAAATATGTGGGGATTGCTCTCAGTTTTAAGGGATTTCATTTTTCTGCTACAAATTCTGATGTTTTGTATGGAATCTCATTAAATTTCCATATTTTCTCGATTTCTCGGGAAATTTTGAATATTTTTCGAAAAGGTCTTCGGAAATGCGCTAGAAATTAAATTCCCTACACGGAAATACCAAATATGTTTGGATTGCTCTCAATTTTAAGGGATTTCATTTTTCTGCTACAAATTCTGATGTTTTGTATGGAATCTCATTAAATTTCCATATTTTCTCGATTTCTCGGGCAATTTTGAATATTTTTCGAAAAGGTCTCCGGAAATGCGCTAGAAATTAAATTCCCTACACGGAGATACCAAATATGTGGGGATTGCTTTCAGATTTAAGGGTTTTCATTTTTTTGCTACAAATTCTGATGTTTTGTATGGAATCTCATTAAATTTCCATATTTTCTCGATTTCTCGGGCAATTTTGAATATTTTTCGAAAAGGTCTTCGGAAATGCGCTAGAAATTAAATTCCCTACACGGAAATACCAAATATGTGGGGATTGCTCTCAGTTTTAAGGGATTTCATTTTTTTGCTACGAATTCTGATGTTTTGTATGGAATCTCATTAAATTTCCATATTTTCTCGATTTCTCGGGCAATTTTGCATATTTTTCGAAAAGGTCTTCGGAAATGCGCTAGAAATTAAATTCCCTACACGGAGATACCAAATATGTGGGGATTGCTCTCAGTTTTAAGAGATTTCATTTTTTTGCTACGAATTCTAATGTTTTGTATGGAATCTCATTAAATTTCCATATTTTCCCGATTTCTCGGGCAATTTTGAATATTTTTCGAAAAGGTCTTCGGAAATGCGCTAGAAATTAAATTCCCTACACGGAAATACCTAATTTGTGGGGATTGCTCTCAGTTTTAAGGGATTTCATTTTTTTGCTACAAATTCTGATATTTTGTATGGAATCTCATTAAATTTCCATATTTTCTCGATTTCTCGGGCAATTTTGAATATTTTTCGAAAAAGGTCTTCGGTAATGAACTGGAAATTAAATTTCGAACACCTAGATACCAAATATGTGGGGATTGCTTTTGTTTTAAACTTTTTTAATTTTATTCGGAAAAATCATGATGGTTGGTATGGATTTTGACAAAGCTTATGTTTTTGTGAAATTTCTCGGGCAATTTTAATTATTTTTGAAAACGGTCTTCGGAAATGAACTGGAAATTAAATTTCGCACACGTAGATACCAAATATGTGGGGATTGCTTTTGTTTTAAACTTTTTTAATTTTTTTCGGAAAAATCATGATGGTTGGTATGGATTTTGACAAAGCTTATGTTTTTTTAAAATTTCTTGGGCAATTTTAATTATTTTTGAAAAAGGTCTTCGGTAATGAACTGGAAATTAAATTTCGAACACGTAGATACCAAATATGTGGGGATTGCTTTTGTTTTAAACTTTTTTAATTTTTTTCGGAAAAATCATGCTGGTTAGTATGGATTTTGACAAAGCTTATGTTTTTGTGAAATTTCTCGGGCAATTTTAATTATTTTTGAAAAAGGTCTTCGGAAATGATCTGGAAATTAAATTTCGAACACCTAGATACCAAATATGTGGGGATTGTTTTTGTTTGAAACTTTTTTAATTTTTTTCGGAAAAATCATGGTGGTTGGTATGGATTTTGACAAAGCTTATCTTTTTGTGAAATTTCTCGGACAATTTTAATTATTTTTGAAAAAGGTCTTTGGTAATGAACTGGAAATTAAATTTCGAACACCTAGACACCAAATATGTGGGGATTGCTTTTGTTTTAAACTTTTTTAATATTTTTCAGAAAAATCATGATGGTTGGTATGGATTTTGACAAAGCTTATGTTTTTGTGAAATTTCTCGGACAATTTTAATTATTTTTGAAAAAGGTCTTCGGTAATGAACTGGAAATTAAATTTCGAACATCTAGATACCAAATATGTGGGGATTGCTTTTGTTTTAAACTTTTTTAATTTGTTTCGGAAAAATCATGATGGTTGGTATGGATTTTGACAAAGCTTATGTTTTTGTGAAATTTCTCGGGCAATTTTAATTATTTTTGAAAAAGGTCTTCGGAAATGAACTGGAAATTAAATTTCAAACACGTAGATACCAAATGTGTGGGGATTGCGTTTGTTTTGAACTTTTTTAATTTTTTTCGGAAAAATCATGATGGTTGGTTTAGATTTTGACAAAGCTTATGTTTTTGTGAAATTTCTGGGACAATTTTAATTATTTTTGAAAAAGGTCTTCGGTAGTGAACTGGAAATAAAATTTCGAACACGTAGATACCAAATATGTGGGGATTGCTTTTGTTTTAAACTTTTTTAATTTTTTTCGGAAAAATCATGATGGTTGGTATGGATTTTGACAAAGCTTATGTTTTTGTGAAATTTCTCGGGCAATTTTAATTATTTTTGAAAAAGGTCTTCGGAAATGAACTGGAAATTAAATTTCGAACACGTAGATACCAAATGTGTGGGGATTGCGTTTGTTTTAAACTTTTTTAATTTTTTTCGGAAAAATCATGATGGTTGGTTTAGATTTTGACAAAGCTTATGTTTTTGTGAAATTTCTCGGGCAATTTTAATTATTTTTGAAAAAGGTCTTCGGTGGTGAACTGGAAATTAAATTTCTAACACCTAGATAACAAATATGTGGGGATTGCTTTTGTTTTAAACTTTTTTAATTTTTTTCGGAAAAATCATGATGGTTGGTATGGATTTTGACAAAGCTTATGTTTTTGTGAAATTTCTCGGGCAATTTTAATTATTTTTGAAAAAGGTCTTCGGAAATGAACTGGAAATTAAATTTCGAACACGTAGATACCAAATGTGTGGGGATTGCGTTTGTTTTAAACTTTTTTAATTTTTTTCGGAAAAATCATGATGGTTGGTTTAGATTTTGACAAAGCTTATGTTTTTGTGAAATTTCTGGGACAATTTTAATTATTTTTGAAAAAGGTCTTCGGTAGTGAACTGGAAATAAAATTTCGAACACGTAGATACCAAATATGTGGGGAATGCTTTTGTTTTAAACTTTTTTAATTTTTTTCGGAAAAATCATGATGGTTGGTTTAGATTTTGACAAAGCTTATGTTTTTGTGAAATTTCTGGGACAATTTTAATTATTTTTGAAGAAGGTCTTCGGTAGTGAACTGGAAATAAAATTTCGAACACGTAGATACCAAATATGAGGGGATTGCTTTTGTTTTAAACTATTTTAATTTTTTCGGAAAAATCATGATGGTTGGTATGGATTTTGACAAAGCTTATGTTTTTTTGAAATTTCTCGGGCAATTTTAATTATTTTTGAAAAAGGTCTTCGGTAATGAACTGGAAATTAAATTTCGAACACCTAGATACCAAATATGTGGGGATTGCTTTTGTTTTAAACTTTTTTAATTTTTTTCAGAAAAATCGTGATGGTTGGTATGGATTTTGACAAAGCTTATGTTTTTGTGAAATTTCTCGGACAATTTTAATTATTTTTGAAAAAGGTCTTCGGTAATGAACTGGATAAATTTCGAACACCTAGATACCAAATATTTGGGGATTGCTTTTGTTTTAAACTTTTTTAATTAATTTCGGAAAAACCATGATGGTTGGTATGGATTTTGACAAAGCTTATGTTTTTGTGAAATTTCTCGGGCAATTTTAATTATTTTTGAAAAAGGTCTTCGGTAATGTACTGGAAATTAAATTTCGAACACCTAGATACCAAATATGTGGGGATTGTTTTTGTTTGAAACTTTTTTAATTTTTTTCGGAAAAATCATGATGGTTGGTATGGATTTTGACAAAGCTTATGTTTTTGTGAAATTTCTCGGACAATTTTAATTATTTTTGAAAAAGGTCTTCGGTAATGAACTGCAAATTAAATTTCGAACACCTAGATACCAAATATGTGGGGATTTCTTTTGTTTTAAACTTTTTTAATTTTTTTCAGAAAAATCATGATGGGTTGTATGGATTTTGACAAAGCTTATGTTTTTGTGAAATTTCTCGGACAATTTTAATTATTTTTGAAAAAGGTCTTCGGTAATGAACTGGAAATTAAATTTCGAACACCTAGATACCAAATATGTGGGGATTGCTTTTGTTTTAAACTTTTTTAATTTTTTTCGGAAAAATCATGATGGTTGGTATGGATTTTGACAAAGCTTATGTGTTTGTGAAATTTCTCGGGCAATTTTAATTATTTTTGTAAAAGGTCTTCGGAAATGAACTGGAAATTAAATTTCGAACACGTAGATACCAAATATGTGGGGATTGCTTTTGTTTTAAACTTTTTTAATTTTTTTCGGGAAAATCATGATGGTTGGTATGGATTTTGTCAAAGTTTATGTTTTTGTGAAATTTCTCGGGCAATTTTAATTATTTTTGAAAAAGGTCTTCGGTGGTGAACTGGAAATTTCTCGGGCAATTTTAATTATTTTTGAAAAAGGTCTTCGGAAATGACCTGGAAATTAAATTTATAACACCTAGATACCAAATATGTGGGGATTGCTGTTGTTTTAAACTTTTTTAATTTTTTTCGGAAAAATCATGATGGTTGGTATGGATTTTGACAAAGCTTATGTTTTTGTGAAATTTCTCGAACATTTTTAATTATTTTTGAAAAAGGTCTTCGGAAATGAACTGGAAATTAAATTTCGAACACGTAGATACCAAATATGTGGGGATAGCTTTTGTTTTAAACTTTTTTAATTTTTTTCGGAAAAATCATGATGGTTGGTATGGATTTTGACAAAGCTAATGTTTTTGTGAAATTTCTCGGGCAATTTTAATTATTTTTGAAAAAGGTCTTCGGTAATGAACTGGAAATTAAATTTCGAACACGTAGATACCAAATATCTGGGGATTGCTTTTGTTTTAAACTTTTTTAATTTTTTTCGGAAAAATCATGATTGTTAGTATGGATTTTGACAAAGCTTATGTTTTTGTGAAATTTCTCGGGCAATTTTAACTATTTTTGAAAAAGGTCTTCGGAAATGAACTGGAAATTAAATTTCGAACACCTAGATACCAAATATGTGGGGATTGCTTTTGTTTTAAACTTTTTTAATTTTTTTCGGAAAAATCATGATGGTTGGTATGGATTTTGACAAAGCTTATGGTTTTGTGAAATTTCTCGGACAATTTTAACTATTTTTGAAAACGGTCTTCGGAAATGAACTGGAAATTAATTTTCGAACACGTAGATACCAAATATGTGGGGATTGCTTTTGTTTTAAACTTTTTTAATTTTTTTCGGAAAAATCATGATGGTTGGTATGGATTTTGACAAAGCTTATGTTTTTGTGAAATTTCTCGGGCAATTTTAATTATTTTTGAAAAAGGTCTTCGGTAATGAACTGGAAATTAAATTTCGAACACGTAGATACCAAATATGTGGGGATTGCTTTTGTTTTAAACTTTTTTAATTTTTTTCGGAAAAATCATGATGGTTGGTATGGATTTTGACAAAGCTTATGTGTTTGTGAAATTTCTCGGGCAATTTTAATTATTTTTGTAAAAGGTCTTCGGAAATGAACTGGAAATTAAATTTCGAACACGTAGATACCAAATATGTGGGGATTGCTTTTGTTTTAAACTTTTTTAATTTTTTTCGGAAAAATCATGATGGTTGGTATGGATTTTGTCAAAGTTTATGTTTTTGTGAAATTTCTCGGGCAATTTTAATTATTTTTGAAAAAGGTCTTCGGTGGTGAACTGGAAATTTCTCGGGCAATTTTAATTATTTTTGAAAAAGGTCTTCGGAAATGACCTGGAAATTAAATTTATAACACCTAGATACCAAATATGTGAGGATTGCTGTTGTTTTAAACTTTTTTAATTTTTTTCGGAAAAATCATGATGGTTGGTATGGATTTTGACAAAGCTTATGTTTTTGTGAAATTTCTCGGGCAATTTTAACTATTTTTGAAAACGGTCTTCGGAAATGAACTGGAAATTAATTTTCGAACACGTAGATACCAAATATGTGGGGATTGTTTTTGTTTTAAACTTTTTTAATTTTTTTCGGAAAAACATGATGGTTGGTATGGATTTTGACAAAGCTTATGTTTTTGTGAAATTTCTCGGACAATTTTAATTATTTTTGTAAAAGGTCTTCGGAAATGGACTGGAAATTAAATTTCGAACACGTAGATACCAAATATGTGGGGATTGCTTTTGTTTTAACCTTTTTTAATTTTTTTCGGAAAAATCATGATGGTTGGTATGGCTTTTGACAAAGCTTATGTTTTTGTGAAATTTCTCGGGCAATTTTAATTATTTTTGAAAAGGGTCTCCGGTAATGAACTGGAAATTAAATTTCGAACACGTAGATACCAAATATGTGGGGATTGCTTTTGTTTTAAACTTTTTTAATTTTTTTCGGAAAAATCATGATGGTTGGTATGGATTTTGACAAAGCTTATGTTTTTGTGAAATTTCTCGGGCAATTTTAATTATTTTTGAAAACGGTCTTCGGAAATGAACTGGAAATTAAATTTCGAACACGTAGATACCAAATATGTGGGGATTGCTTTTGTTTTAAACTTTTTTAATTTTTTTCGGAAAAATCATGATGGTTGGTATGGATTTTGACAAAGCTTATGTTTTTTTAAAATTTCTCGGGCAATTTTAATTATTTTTGAAAAAGGTCTTCGGTAATGAACTGGAAATTAAATTTCGAACACGTAGATACCAAATATGTGGGGATTGCTTTTGTTTTAAACTTTTTTAATTTTTTTCGGAAAAATCATGATGGTTAGTATGGATTTTGACAAAGCTTATGTTTTTGTGAAATTTCTCGGGCAATTTTAATTATTTTTGAAAAAGGTCTTCGGAAATGATCTGGAAATTAAATTTCGAACACCTAGATACCAAATATGTGGGGATTGTTTTTGTTTGAAACTTTTTTAATTTTTTTCGGAAAAATCATGGTGGTTGGTATGGATTTTGACAAAGCTTATCTTTTTGTGAAATTTCTCGGACAATTTTAATTATTTTTGAAAAAGGTCTTCGGTAATGAACTGGAAATTAAATTTCGAACACCTAGACACCAAATATGTGGGGATTGCTTTTGTTTTAAACTTTTTTAATTTTTTTCAGAAAAATCATGATGGTTGGTATGGATTTTGACAAAGCTTATGTTTTTGTGAAATTTCTCGGACAATTTTAATTATTTTTGAAAAAGGTCTTCGGTAATGAACTGGAAATTAAATTTCGAACATCTAGATACCAAATATGTGGGGATTGCTTTTGTTTTAAACTTTTTTAATTTGTTTCGGAAAAATCATGATGGTTGGTATGGATTTTGACAAAGCTTATGTGTTTGTGAAATTTCTCGGGCAATTTTATTTATTTTTGAAAAAGGTCTTCTAAAATGAACTGGAAATTAAATTTCGAACACCTAGATACCAAATATGTGGGGATTGCTTTTGTTTTAAACTTTTTTAATTTTTTTCGGAAAACTCATGATGGTTGGTATGGATTTTGTCAAAGCTTATGTTTTTGTGAAATTTCTCGGGCAATTTTAATTATTATTGAAAAAGGTCTTCGGTGGTGAACTGGAAATTAAATTTCTAACACCTAGATAACAAATATGTGGGGATTGCTTTTGTTTTAAACTTTTTTAATTTTTTTCGGAAAAATCATGATGGTTGGTATGGATTTTGACAAAGCTTATGTTTTTGTGAAATTTCTCGGGCAATTTTAATTATTTTTGAAAAAGGTCTTCGGAAATGAACTGGAAATTAAATTTTGAACACGTAGATACCAAATGTGTGGGGATTGCTTTTGTTTTAAACTTTTTTAATTTTTTTCGGAAAAATCATGATGGTTGGTTTAGATTTTGACAAAGCTTATGTTTTTGTGAAATTTCTGGGACAATTTTAATTATTTTTGAAAAAGGTCTTCGGTAGTGAACTGGAAATAAAATTTCGAACACGTAGATACCAAATATGTGGGGATTGCTTTTGTTTTAAACTTTTTTAATTTTTTTCGGAAAAATCATGATGGTTGGTATGGATTTTGACAAAGCTTATGTTTTTGTGAAATTTCTCGGGCAATTTTAATTATTTTTGAAAACGGTTTTCGGAAATGAACTGGAAATTAAATTTGGAACACGTAGATACCAAATATGTGGGGATTGCTTTTGTTTTAAACTATTTTAATTTTTTCGGAAAAATCATGATGGTTGGTATGGATTTTGACAAAGCTTATGTTTTTTTGAAATTTCTCGGGCAATTTTAATTATTTTTGAAAAAGGTCTTCGGTAATGAACTGGAAATTAAATTTCGAACACCTAGATACCAAATATGTGGGGATTGCTTTTGTTTTAAACTTTTTTAATTTTTTTCGGAAAAATCATGATGGTTGGTATGGATTTTGACAAAGCTTATGTTTTTGTGAAATTTCTCGGGCAATTTTAATTATTTTTGAAAAAGGTCTTCGGTAATGTACTGGAAATTAAATTTCGAACACCTAGATACCAAATATGTGGGGATTGTTTTTGTTTGAAACTTTTTTAATTTTTTTCGGAAAAATCATGATGGTTGGTATGGATTTTGACAAAGCTTATGTTTTTGTGAAATTTCTCGGACAATTTTAATTATTTTTGAAAAAGGTCTTCGGTAATGAACTGCAAATTAAATTTCGAACACCTAGATACCAAATATGTGGGGATTTCTTTTGTTTTAAACTTTTTTAATTTTTTTCGGAAAAATCATGATGGTTGGTATGGATTTTGTCAAAGTTTATGATTTTGTGAAATTTCTCGGGCAATTTTAATTATTTTTGAAAAAGGTCTTCGGTAATGAACTGGAAATTAAATTTCGAACACCTAGATACCAAATATGTGGGGATTGCTTTTGTTTTAAACTTTTTTAATTTTTTTCGGAAAAATCATGATGGTTGGTATGGATTTTGACAAAGCTTATGTGTTTGTGAAATTTCTCGGGCAATTTTAATTATTTTTGTAAAAGGTCTTCGGAAATGAACTGGAAATTAAATTTCGAACACGTAGATACCAAATATGTGGGGATTGCTTTTGTTTTAAACTTTTTTAATTTTTTTCGGAAAAATCATGATGGTTGGTATGGATTTTGTCAAAGTTTATGATTTTGTGAAATTTCTCGGGCAATTTTAATTATTTTTGAAAAAGGTCTTCGGTGGTGAACTGGAAATTTCTCGGGCAATTTTAATTATTTTTGAAAAAGGTCTTCGGAAATGACCTGGAAATTAAATTTATAACACCTAGATACCAAATATGTGGGGATTGCTGTTGTTTTAAACTTTTTTAATTTTTTTCGGAAAAATCATGATGGTTAGTATGGATTTTGACAAAGCTTATGTTTTTGTGAAATTTCTCGAACATTTTTAATTATTTTTGAAAAAGGTCTTCGGAAATGAACTGGAAATTAAATTTCGAACACGTAGATACCAAATATGTGGGGATAGCTTTTGTTTTAAACTTTTTTAATTTTTTTCGGAAAAATCATGATGGTTGGTATGGATTTTGACAAAGCTAATGTTTTTGTGAAATTTCTCGGGCAATTTTAATTATTTTTGAAAAAGGTCTTCGGTAATGAACTGGAAATTAAATTTCGAACACGTAGATACCAAATATCTGGGGATTGCTTTTGTTTTAAACTTTTTTAATTTTTTTCGGAAAAATCATGTTTGTTAGTATGGATTTTGACAAAGCTTATGTTTTTGTGAAATTTCTCGGGCAATTTTAACTATTTTTGAAAAAGGTCTTCGGAAATGAACTGGAAATTAAATTTCGAACACCTAGATACCAAATATGTGGGGATTGCTTTTGTTTTAAACTTTTTTAATTTTTTTCGGAAAAATCATGATGGTTGGTATGGATTTTGACAAAGCTTATGTTTTTGTGAAATTTCTCGGGCAATTTTAACTATTTTTGAAAACGGTCTTCGGAAATGAACTGGAAATTAATTTTCGAACACGTAGATACCAAATATGTGGGGATTGTTTTTGTTTTAAACTTTTTTAATTTTTTTCGGAAAAATCATGATGGTTGGTATGGATTTTGACAAAGCTTATGTTTTTGTGAAATTTCTCGGACAATTTTAATTATTTTTGAAAACGGTCTTCGGAAATGAACTGGAAATTAATTTTCGAACACGTAGATACCAAATATGTGGGGATTGCTTTTGTTTTAAACTTTTTTAATTTTTTTCGGGAAAATCATGATGGTTGGTATGGATTTTGACAAAGCTTATGTTTTTGTGAAATTTCTCGGGCAATTTTAATTATTTTTGAAAAAGGTCTTCGGTAATGAACTGGAAATTAAATTTCGAACACGTAGATACCAAATATGTGGGGATTGCTTTTGTTTTAAACTTTTTTAATTTTTTTCGGAAAAATCATGATGGTTGGTATGGATTTTGACAAAGCTTATGTTTTTGTGAAATTTCTCGGGCAATTTTAATTATTTTTGAAAAAGGTCTTCGGAAATGAACTGGAAATTAAATTTTGAACACGTAGATACCAAATGTGTGGGGATTGCTTTTGTTTTAAAATTTTTTAATTTTTTTCGGAAAAATCATGATGGTTGGTTTAGATTTTGACAAAGCTTATGTTTTTGTGAAATTTCTGGGACAATTTTAATTATTTTTGAAAAAGGTCTTCGGTAGTGAACTGGAAATAAAATTTCGAACACGTAGATACCAAATATGTGGGGATTGCTTTTGTTTTAAACTTTTTTAATTTTTTTCGGAAAAATCATGATGGTTGGTATGGATTTTGACAAAGCTTATGTTTTTGTGAAATTTCTCGGGCAATTTTAATTATTTTTGAAAACGGTTTTCGGAAATGAACTGGAAATTAAATTTGGAACACGTAGATACCAAATATGTGGGGATTGCTTTTGTTTTAAACTATTTTAATTTTTTCGGAAAAATCATGATGGTTGGTATGGATTTTGACAAAGCTTATGTTTTTTTGAAATTTCTCGGGCAATTTTAATTATTTTTGAAAAAGGTCTTCGGTAATGAACTGGAAATTAAATTTCGAACACCTAGATACCAAATATGTGGGGATTGCTTTTGTTTTAAACTTTTTTAATTTTTTTCGGAAAAATCATGATGGTTGGTATGGATTTTGACAAAGCTTATGTTTTTGTGAAATTTCTCGGGCAATTTTAATTATTTTTGAAAAAGGTCTTCGGTAATGTACTGGAAATTAAATTTCGAACACCTAGATACCAAATATGTGGGGATTGTTTTTGTTTGAAACTTTTTTAATTTTTTTCGGAAAAATCATGATGGTTGGTATGGATTTTGACAAAGCTTATGTTTTTGTGAAATTTCTCGGACAATTTTAATTATTTTTGAAAAAGGTCTTCGGTAATGAACTGCAAATTAAATTTCGAACACCTAGATACCAAATATGTGGGGATTTCTTTTGTTTTAAACTTTTTTAATTTTTTTCGGAAAAATCATGATGGTTGGTATGGATTTTGTCAAAGTTTATGATTTTGTGAAATTTCTCGGGCAATTTTAATTATTTTTGAAAAAGGTCTTCGGTAATGAACTGGAAATTAAATTTCGAACACCTAGATACCAAATATGTGGGGATTGCTTTTGTTTTAAACTTTTTTAATTTTTTTCGGAAAAATCATGATGGTTGGTATGGATTTTGACAAAGCTTATGTGTTTGTGAAATTTCTCGGGCAATTTTAATTATTTTTGTAAAAGGTCTTCGGAAATGAACTGGAAATTAAATTTCGAACACGTAGATACCAAATATGTGGGGATTGCTTTTGTTTTAAACTTTTTTAATTTTTTTCGGAAAAATCATGATGGTTGGTATGGATTTTGTCAAAGTTTATGATTTTGTGAAATTTCTCGGGCAATTTTAATTATTTTTGAAAAAGGTCTTCGGTGGTGAACTGGAAATTTCTCGGGCAATTTTAATTATTTTTGAAAAAGGTCTTCGGAAATGACCTGGAAATTAAATTTATAACACCTAGATACCAAATATGTGGGGATTGCTGTTGTTTTAAACTTTTTTAATTTTTTTCGGAAAAATCATGATGGTTAGTATGGATTTTGACAAAGCTTATGTTTTTGTGAAATTTCTCGAACATTTTTAATTATTTTTGAAAAAGGTCTTCGGAAATGAACTGGAAATTAAATTTCGAACACGTAGATACCAAATATGTGGGGATAGCTTTTGTTTTAAACTTTTTTAATTTTTTTCGGAAAAATCATGTTTGTTAGTATGGATTTTGACAAAGCTTATGTTTTTGTGAAATTTCTCGGGCAATTTTAACTATTTTTGAAAAAGGTCTTCGGAAATGAACTGGAAATTAAATTTCGAACACCTAGATACCAAATATGTGGGGATTGCTTTTGTTTTAAACTTTTTTAATTTTTTTCGGAAAAATCATGATGGTTGGTATGGATTTTGACAAAGCTTATGTTTTTGTGAAATTTCTCGGGCAATTTTAACTATTTTTGAAAACGGTCTTCGGAAATGAACTGGAAATTAATTTTCGAACACGTAGATACCAAATATGTGGGGATTGTTTTTGTTTTAAACTTTTTTAATTTTTTTCGGAAAAATCATGATGGTTGGTATGGATTTTGACAAAGCTTATGTTTTTGTGAAATTTCTCGGACAATTTTAATTATTTTTGAAAACGGTCTTCGGAAATGAACTGGAAATTAATTTTCGAACACGTAGATACCAAATATGTGGGGATTGCTTTTGTTTTAAACTTTTTTAATTTTTTTCGGGAAAATCATGATGGTTGGTATGGATTTTGACAAAGCTTATGTTTTTGTGAAATTTCTCGGGCAATTTTAATTATTTTTGAAAAAGGTCTTCGGTAATGAACTGGAAATTAAATTTCGAACACGTAGATACCAAATATGTGGGGATTGCTTTTGTTTTAAACTTTTTTAATTTTTTTCGGAAAAATCATGATGGTTGGTATGGATTTTGACAAAGCTTATGTTTTTGTGAAATTTCTCGGGCAATTTTAATTATTTTTGAAAAAGGTCTTCGGAAATGAACTGGAAATTAAATTTTGAACACGTAGATACCAAATGTGTGGGGATTGCTTTTGTTTTAAACTTTTTTAATTTTTTTCGGAAAAATCATGATGGTTGGTTTAGATTTTGACAAAGCTTATGTTTTTGTGAAATTTCTGGGACAATTTTAATTATTTTTGAAAAAGGTCTTCGGTAGTGAACTGGAAATAAAATTTCGAACACGTAGATACCAAATATGTGGGGATTGCTTTTGTTTTAAACTTTTTTAATTTTTTTCGGAAAAATCATGATGGTTGGTATGGATTTTGACAAAGCTTATGTTTTTGTGAAATTTCTCGGGCAATTTTAATTATTTTTGAAAACGGTTTTCGGAAATGAACTGGAAATTAAATTTGGAACACGTAGATACCAAATATGTGGGGATTGCTTTTGTTTTAAACTATTTTAATTTTTTCGGAAAAATCATGATGGTTGGTATGGATTTTGACAAAGCTTATGTTTTTTTGAAATTTCTCGGGCAATTTTAATTATTTTTGAAAAAGGTCTTCGGTAATGAACTGGAAATTAAATTTCGAACACCTAGATACCAAATATGTGGGGATTGCTTTTGTTTTAAACTTTTTTAATTTTTTTCGGAAAAATCATGATGGTTGGTATGGATTTTGACAAAGCTTATGTTTTTGTGAAATTTCTCGGGCAATTTTAATTATTTTTGAAAAAGGTCTTCGGTAATGTACTGGAAATTAAATTTCGAACACCTAGATACCAAATATGTGGGGATTGTTTTTGTTTGAAACTTTTTTAATTTTTTTCGGAAAAATCATGATGGTTGGTATGGATTTTGACAAAGCTTATGTTTTTGTGAAATTTCTCGGACAATTTTAATTATTTTTGAAAAAGGTCTTCGGTAATGAACTGCAAATTAAATTTCGAACACCTAGATACCAAATATGTGGGGATTCCTTTTGTTTTAAACTTTTTTAATTTTTTTCGGAAAAATCATGATGGTTGGTATGGATTTTGTCAAAGTTTATGATTTTGTGAAATTTCTCGGGCAATTTTAATTATTTTTGAAAAAGGTCTTCGGTAATGAACTGGAAATTAAATTTCGAACACCTAGATACCAAATATGTGGGGATTGCTTTTGTTTTAAACTTTTTTAATTTTTTTCGGAAAAATCATGATGGTTGGTATGGATTTTGACAAAGCTTATGTGTTTGTGAAATTTCTCGGGCAATTTTAATTATTTTTGTAAAAGGTCTTCGGAAATGAACTGGAAATTAAATTTCGAACACGTAGATACCAAATATGTGGGGATTGCTTTTGTTTTAAACTTTTTTAATTTTTTTCGGAAAAATCATGATGGTTGGTATGGATTTTGTCAAAGTTTATGATTTTGTGAAATTTCTCGGGCAATTTTAATTATTTTTGAAAAAGGTCTTCGGTGGTGAACTGGAAATTTCTCGGGCAATTTTAATTATTTTTGAAAAAGGTCTTCGGAAATGACCTGGAAATTAAATTTATAACACCTAGATACCAAATATGTGGGGATTGCTGTTGTTTTAAACTTTTTTAATTTTTTTCGGAAAAATCATGATGGTTAGTATGGATTTTGACAAAGCTTATGTTTTTGTGAAATTTCTCGAACATTTTTAATTATTTTTGAAAAAGGTCTTCGGAAATGAACTGGAAATTAAATTTCGAACACGTAGATACCAAATATGTGGGGATAGCTTTTGTTTTAAACTTTTTTAATTTTTTTCGGAAAAATCATGATGGTTGGTATGGATTTTGACAAAGCTAATGTTTTTGTGAAATTTCTCGGGCAATTTTAATTATTTTTGAAAAAGGTCTTCGGTAATGAACTGGAAATTAAATTTCGAACACGTAGATACCAAATATCTGGGGATTGCTTTTGTTTTAAACTTTTTTAATTTTTTTCGGAAAAATCATGTTTGTTAGTATGGATTTTGACAAAGCTTATGTTTTTGTGAAATTTCTCGGGCAATTTTAACTATTTTTGAAAAAGGTCTTCGGAAATGAACTGGAAATTAAATTTCGAACACCTAGATACCAAATATGTGGGGATTGCTTTTGTTTTAAACTTTTTTAATTTTTTTCGGAAAAATCATGATGGTTGGTATGGATTTTGACAAAGCTTATGTTTTTGTGAAATTTCTCGGGCAATTTTAACTATTTTTGAAAACGGTCTTCGGAAATGAACTGGAAATTAATTTTCGAACACGTAGATACCAAATATGTGGGGATTGTTTTTGTTTTAAACTTTTTTAATTTTTTTCGGAAAAATCATGATGGTTGGTATGGATTTTGACAAAGCTTATGTTTTTGTGAAATTTCTCGGACAATTTTAATTATTTTTGAAAACGGTCTTCGGAAATGAACTGGAAATTAATTTTCGAACACGTAGATACCAAATATGTGGGGATTGCTTTTGTTTTAAACTTTTTTAATTTTTTTCGGGAAAATCATGATGGTTGGTATGGATTTTGACAAAGCTTATGTTTTTGTGAAATTTCTCGGGCAATTTTAATTATTTTTGAAAAAGGTCTTCGGTAATGAACTGGAAATTAAATTTCGAACACGTAGATACCAAATATGTGGGGATTGCTTTTGTTTTAAACTTTTTTAATTTTTTTCGGAAAAATCATGATGGTTGGTATGGATTTTGACAAAGCTTATGTGTTTGTGAAATTTCTCGGGCAATTTTAATTATTTTTGTAAAAGGTCTTCGGAAATGAACTGGAAATTAAATTTCGAACACGTAGATACCAAATATGTGGGGATTGCTTTTGTTTTAAACTTTTTTAATTTTTTTCGGAAAAATCATGATGGTTGGTATGGATTTTGACAAAGCTTATGTTTTTGTGAAATTTCTCGGACAATTTTAACTATTTTTGAAAACGGTCTTCGGAAATGAACTGGAAATTAATTTTCGAACACGTAGATACCAAATATGTGGGGATTGCTTTTGTTTTAAACTTTTTTAATTTTTCTCGGAAAAATCATGATGGTTGGTATGGATTTTGACAAAGCTTATGTTTTTGTGAAATTTCTCGGGCAATTTTAATTATTTTTGAAAAAGGTCTTCGGTAATGAACTGGAAATTAAATTTCGAACACGTAGATACCAAATATGTGGGGATTGCTTTTGTTTTAAACTTTTTTAATTTTTTTCGGAAAAATCATGATGGTTGGTATGGATTTTGACAAAGCTTATGTGTTTGTGAAATTTCTCGGACAATTTTAACTATTTTTGAAAACGGTCTTCGGAAATGAACTGGAAATTAATTTTCGAACACGTAGATACCAAATATGTGGGGATTGCTTTTGTTTTAAACTTTTTTAATTTTTTTCGGAAAAATCATGATGGTTGGTATGGATTTTGACAAAGCTTATGTTTTTGTGAAATTTCTCGGGCAATTTTAATTATTTTTGAAAAAGGTCTTCGGTAATGAACTGGAAATTAAATTTCGAACACGTAGATACCAAATATGTGGGGATTGCTTTTGTTTTAAACTTTTTTAATTTTTTTCGGAAAAATCATGATGGTTGGTATGGATTTTGACAAAGCTTATGTTTTTGTGAAATTTCTCGGACAATTTTAACTATTTTTGAAAACGGTCTTCGGAAATGAACTGGAAATTAATTTTCGAACACGTAGATACCAAATATGTGGGGATTGCTTTTGTTTTAAACTTTTTTAATTTTTTTCGGAAAAATCATGATGGTTGGTATGGATTTTGACAAAGCTTATGTTTTTGTGAAATTTCTCGGACAATTTTAACTATTTTTGAAAACGGTCTTCGGAAATGAACTGGAAATTAATTTTCGAACACGTAGATACCAAATATGTGGGGATTGCTTTTGTTTTAAACTTTTTTAATTTTTTTCGGAAAAATCATGATGGTTGGTATGGATTTTGTCAAAGTTTATGTTTTTGTGAAATTTCTCGGGCAATTTTAATTATTTTTGAAAAAGGTCTTCGGTAATGAACTGGAAATTAAATTTCGAACACGTAGATACCAAATATGTGGGGATTGCTTTTGTTTTAAACTTTTTTAATTTTTTTCGGAAAAATCATGTTTGTTAGTATGGATTTTGACAAAGCTTATGTTTTTGTGAAATTTCTCGGGCAATTTTAACTATTTTTGAAAAAGGTCTTCGGAAATGAACTGGAAATTAAATTTCGAACACCTAGATACCAAATATGTGGGGATTGCTTTTATTTTAAACTTTTTTAATTTTTTTCGGAAAAATCATGATGGTTGGTATGGATTTTGACAAAGCTTATGTTTTTGTGAAATTTCTCGGACAATTTTAACTATTTTTGAAAACGGTCTTCGGAAATGAACTGGAAATTAATTTTCGAACACGTAGATACCAAATATGTGGGGATTGCTTTTGTTTTAAACTTTTTTAATTTTTTTCGGAAAAATCATGATGGTTGGTATGGATTTTGACAAAGCTTATGTTTTTGTGAAATTTCTCGGGCAATTTTAATTATTTTTGAAAAAGGTCTTCGGTAATGAACTGGAAATTAAATTTCGAACACGTAGATACCAAATATGTGGGGATTGCTTTTGTTTTAAACTTTTTTAATTTTTTTCGGAAAAATCATGATGGTTGGTATGGATTTTGACAAAGCTTATGTTTTTGTGAAATTTCTCGGACAATTTTAACTATTTTTGAAAACGGTCTTCGGAAATGAACTGGAAATTAATTTTCGAACACGTAGATACCAAATATGTGGGGATTGCTTTTGTTTTAAACTTTTTTAATTTTTTTCGGAAAAATCATGATGGTTGGTATGGATTTTGACAAAGCTTATGTTTTTGTGAAATTTCTCGGACAATTTTAACTATTTTTGAAAACGGTCTTCGGAAATGAACTGGAAATTAATTTTCGAACACGTAGATACCAAATATGTGGGGATTGCTTTTGTTTTAAACTTTTTTAATTTTTTTCGGAAAAATCATGATGGTTGGTATGGATTTTGACAAAGCTTATGTTTTTGTGAAATTTCTCGGACAATTTTAACTATTTTTGAAAACGGTCTTCGGAAATGAACTGGAAATTAATTTTCGAACACGTAGATACCAAATATCTGGGGATTGCTTTTGTTTTAAACTTTTTTAATTTTTTTCGGAAAAATCATGTTTGTTAGTATGGATTTTGACAAAGCTTATGTTTTTGTGAAATTTCTCGGGCAATTTTAACTATTTTTGAAAAAGGTCTTCGGAAATGAACTGGAAATTAAATTTCGAACACCTAGATACCAAATATGTGGGGATTGCTTTTGTTTTAAACTTTTTTAATTTTTTTCGGAAAAATCATGATGGTTGGTATGGATTTTGACAAAGCTTATGTTTTTGTGAAATTTCTCGGGCAATTTTAACTATTTTTGAAAACGGTCTTCGGAAATGAACTGGAAATTAATTTTCGAACACGTAGATACCAAATATGTGGGGATTGTTTTTGTTTTAAACTTTTTTAATTTTTTTCGGAAAAATCATGATGGTTGGTATGGATTTTGACAAAGCTTATGTTTTTGTGAAATTTCTCGGACAATTTTAATTATTTTTGAAAACGGTCTTCGGAAATGAACTGGAAATTAATTTTCGAACACGTAGATACCAAATATGTGGGGATTGCTTTTGTTTTAAACTTTTTTAATTTTTTTCGGGAAAATCATGATGGTTGGTATGGATTTTGACAAAGCTTATGTTTTTGTGAAATTTCTCGGGCAATTTTAATTATTTTTGAAAAAGGTCTTCGGTAATGAACTGGAAATTAAATTTCGAACACGTAGATACCAAATATGTGGGGATTGCTTTTGTTTTAAACTTTTTTAATTTTTTTCGGAAAAATCATGATGGTTGGTATGGATTTTGACAAAGCTTATGTGTTTGTGAAATTTCTCGGGCAATTTTAATTATTTTTGTAAAAGGTCTTCGGAAATGAACTGGAAATTAAATTTCGAACACGTAGATACCAAATATGTGGGGATTGCTTTTGTTTTAAACTTTTTTAATTTTTTTCGGAAAAATCATGATGGTTGGTATGGATTTTGACAAAGCTTATGTTTTTGTGAAATTTCTCGGACAATTTTAACTATTTTTGAAAACGGTCTTCGGAAATGAACTGGAAATTAATTTTCGAACACGTAGATACCAAATATGTGGGGATTGCTTTTGTTTTAAACTTTTTTAATTTTTTTCGGAAAAATCATGATGGTTGGTATGGATTTTGACAAAGCTTATGTTTTTGTGAAATTTCTCGGGCAATTTTAATTATTTTTGAAAAAGGTCTTCGGTAATGAACTGGAAATTAAATTTCGAACACGTAGATACCAAATATGTGGGGATTGCTTTTGTTTTAAACTTTTTTAATTTTTTTCGGAAAAATCATGATGGTTGGTATGGATTTTGACAAAGCTTATGTGTTTGTGAAATTTCTCGGACAATTTTAACTATTTTTGAAAACGGTCTTCGGAAATGAACTGGAAATTAATTTTCGAACACGTAGATACCAAATATGTGGGGATTGCTTTTGTTTTAAACTTTTTTAATTTTTTTCGGAAAAATCATGATGGTTGGTATGGATTTTGACAAAGCTTATGTTTTTGTGAAATTTCTCGGGCAATTTTAATTATTTTTGAAAAAGGTCTTCGGTAATGAACTGGAAATTAAATTTCGAACACGTAGATACCAAATATGTGGGGATTGCTTTTGTTTTAAACTTTTTTAATTTTTTTCGGAAAAATCATGATGGTTGGTATGGATTTTGACAAAGCTTATGTTTTTGTGAAATTTCTCGGACAATTTTAACTATTTTTGAAAACGGTCTTCGGAAATGAACTGGAAATTAATTTTCGAACACGTAGATACCAAATATGTGGGGATTGCTTTTGTTTTAAACTTTTTTAATTTTTTTCGGAAAAATCATGATGGTTGGTATGGATTTTGACAAAGCTTATGTTTTTGTGAAATTTCTCGGACAATTTTAACTATTTTTGAAAACGGTCTTCGGAAATGAACTGGAAATTAATTTTCGAACACGTAGATACCAAATATGTGGGGATTGCTTTTGTTTTAAACTTTTTTAATTTTTTTCGGAAAAATCATGATGGTTGGTATGGATTTTGTCAAAGTTTATGTTTTTGTGAAATTTCTCGGGCAATTTTAATTATTTTTGAAAAAGGTCTTCGGTGGTGAACTGGAAATTTCTCGGGCAATTTTATTTATTTTTGAAAAAGGTCTTCGGAAATGACCTGGAAATTAAATTTATAACACCTAGATACCAAATAGGTGAGGATTGCTGTTGTTTTAAACTTTTTTAATTTTTTTCGGAAAAATCATGATGGTTGGTATGGATTTTGACAAAGCTTATGTTTTTGTGAAATTTCTCGGGCAATTTTAACTATTTTTGAAAACGGTCTTCGGAAATGAACTGGAAATTAATTTTCGAACACGTAGATACCAAATATGTGGGGATTGCTTTTGTTTTAAACTTTTTTAATTTTTTTCGGAAAAATCATGATGGTTGGTATGGATTTTGTCAAAGTTTATGTTTTTGTGAAATTTCTCGGGCAATTTTAATTATTTTTGAAAAAGGTCTTCGGTGGTGAACTGGAAATTTCTCGGGCAATTTTAATTATTTTTGAAAAAGGTCTTCGGAAATGAACTGGAAATTAAATTTCGAACACGTAGATACCAAATATGTGGGGATTGCTTTTGTTTTAAACTTTTTTAATTTTTTTCGGAAAAATCATGATGGTTGGTATGGATTTTGTCAAAGTTTATGTTTTTGTGAAATTTCTCGGGCAATTTTAATTATTTTTGAAAAAGGTCTTCGGTGGTGAACTGGAAATTTCTCGGGCAATTTTAATTATTTTTGAAAAAGGTCTTCGGAAATGACCTGGAAATTAAATTTATTACACCTAGATACCAAATATGTGGGGATTGCTGTTGTTTTAAACTTTTTTAATTTTTTTCGGAAAAATCATGATGGTTGGTATGGATTTTGACAAAGCTTATGTTTTTGTGAAATTTCTCGAACATTTTTAACTATTTTTGAAAAGGTCTTCGGAAATGAACTGGAAATTAAATTTCGAACACGTAGATACCAAATATGTAGGGATAGCTTTTGTTTTAAACTTTTTTAATTTTTTTCGGAAAAATCATAATGGTTGGTATGGATTTTGACAAAGCTTATGTTTTTGTGAAATTTCTCGGGCAATTTTAACTATTTTTGAAAAAGGTCTTCGGAAATGAACTGGAAATTAAATTTCGAACACCTAGATACCAAATATGTGGGGATTGCTTTTGTTTTAAACTTTTTTAATTTTTTTCGGAAAAATCATGATGGTTGGTATGGATTTTGACAAAGCTTATGTTTTTGTGAAATTTCTCGGGCAATTTTAACTATTTTTGAAAAAGGTCTTCGGAAATGAACTGGAAATTAAATTTCGAACACCTAGCTACCAAATATGTGGGGATTGCTTTTGTTTTAAACTTTTTTAATTTTTTTCGGAAAAATCATGATGGTTGGTATGGATTTTGACAAAGCTTATGTTTTTGTGAAATTTCTCGGGCAATTTTAACTATTTTTGAAAACGGTCTTCGGAAATGAACTGGAAATTAATTTTCGAACACGTAGATACCAAATATGTGGGGATTGCTTTTGTTTTAAACTTTTTTAATTTTTTTTAAAAGGTCATCGGTAATGAACTGGAAATTAAATTTCGAACACGTAGATACCAAATATGTGGGGATTGCTTTTGTTTTAAACTTTTTTAATTTTTTTCGGAAAAATCATGATGGTTGGTATGGATTTTGACAAAGCTTATATTTTTGTGAAATTTCTCGGGCAATTTTAATTATTTTTGAAAAATGTCTTCGGAAATGAACTGGAAATTAAATTTCGAACACGTAGATACCAAATATGTGGGGATTGCTTTTGTTTTAAACTTTTTTAATTTTTTTCGGAAAAATCATGATGGTTGGTATGGATTTTGACAAAGCTTATGTTTTTGTGAAATTTCTCAGGCAATTTTAATAATTTTTGAAAAAGGTCTTCGGTAATGAACTGGAAATTAAATTTCGAACACCTAGATACCAAATATGTGGGGATTGCTTTTGTTTTAAACTTTTTTAATTTTTTTCGGAAAAATCATGATGGTTGGTATGGATTTTGACAAAGCTTATTTTTTTGTGAAATTTCTAGGGCAATTTTAACTATTTTTGAAAAAGGTCTCCGGAAATGAACTGGAAATTAAATTTCGAACACCTAGATACCAAATATGTGGGGATTGCTTTTGTTTTAAACTTTTTTAAATTTTTTCGGAAAAATCATGATTGTTAGTATGGATTTTTACAAAGCTTATGTTTTTGTGAAATTTCTCGGGCAATTTTAACTATTTTTGAAAAAGGTCTTCGGAAATGAACTGGAAATTAAATTTCGAACACCTAGATACCAAATATGTGGGGATTGCTTTTGTTTTAAACTTTTTTAATTTTTTTCGGAAAAATCATTATGGTTGGTATGGATTTTGACAAAGCTTATGTTTTTGTGAAATTTCTCGGGCAATTTTAACTATTTTTGAATACGGTCTTCGGAAATGAACTGGAAATTAATTTTCGAACACGTAGATACCAAATATGTGGGGATTGCTTTTGTTTTAAACTTTTTTAATTTTTTTCGGAAAAATCATGATGGTTGGTATGGATTTTGACAAAGCTTATGTTTTTGTGAAATTTCTGGGGCAATTTTAATTATTTTTGAAAAAGGTCTTCGGTAATGTACTGGAAATTAAATTTCGAACACCTAGATACCAAATATGTGGGGATTGCTTTTGTTTTAAACTTTTTTAATTTTTTTCGGAAAAATCATGATGGTTGGTATGGATTTTGACAAAGCTTATGTTTTTGTGAAATTTCTCGGGCAATTTTAACTATTTTTGAAAAAGGTCTTCGGAAATGAACTGGAAATTAAATTTCGAACACCTAGATACCAAATATGTGGGGATTGCTTTTGTTTTAAACTTTTTTAATTTTTTTCGGAAAAATCATGATGGTTGGTATGGATTTTGACAAAGCTTATGTTTTTGTGAAATTTCTCGGGCAATTTTAACTATTTTTAAATACGGTCTTCGGAAATGAACTGGAAATTAATTTTCGAACACGTAGATACCAAATATGTGGGGATTGCTTTTGTTTTAAACTTTTTTAATTTTTTTCAGAAAAATCATGATGGTTGGTATGGATTTTGACAAAGCTTATGTTTTTGTGAAATTTTTCGGACAATTTTAACTATTTTTGAAAACGGTCTTCGGAAATGAACTGGAAATTAATTTTCGAACACGCAGATACCAAATATGTGGGGATTGCTTTTGTTTTAACCTTTTTTAATTTTTTTCGGAAAAATCATGATGGTTGGTATGGATTTTGACAAAGCTTATGTTTTTGTGAAATTTCTCGGGCAATTTTAACTATTTTTGAATACGGTCTTCGGAAATGAACTGGAAATTAATTTTCGAACACGTAGATACCAAATATGTGGGGATTGCTTTTGTTTTAAACTTTTTTAATTTTTTTCGGAAAAATCATGATGGTTGGTATGGATTTTGACAAAGCTTATGTTTTTGTGAAATTTCTCGGGCAATTTTAATTATTTTTGAAAAAGGTCTTCGGTAATGAATTGGAAATTAAATTTCGAACACGTAGATACCAAATATGTGGGGATTGCTTTTGTTTTAAACTTTTTTAATTTTTTTCGGAAAAATCATGATGGTTGGTATGGATTTTGACAAAGCTTATGTTTTTGTGAAATTTCTCGGGCAATTTTAATTATTTTTGAAAAAGGTCTTCGGTAATGTACCGGAAATTAAATTTCGAACACCTAGATACCAAATATGTGGGGATTGCTTTTGTTTTAAACTTTTTTAATTTTTTTCGGAAAAATCATGATGGTTGGTATGGATTTTGACAAAGCTTATGTTTTTGTGAAATTTCTCGGACAATTTTAATTATTTTTGAAAAAGGTCTTCGGAAATGAACTGGAAATTAAATTTCGAACACGTAGATACCAAATATGTGGGGATTGCTTTTGTTTTAAACTTTTTTAATTTTTTTCGGAAAAATCATGATGGTTGGTATGGATTTTGACAAAGCTTATGTTTTTGTGAAATTTCTCGGACAATTTTAATTATTTTTGAAAAAGGTCTTCGGAAATGAACTGGAAATTAAATTTCGAACACGTAGATACCAAATATGTGGGGATTGCTTTTGTTTTAAACTTTTTTAATTTTTTTCGGAAAAATCATGATGGTTGATATGGATTTTGACAAAGCTTATGTTTTTGTGCAATTTCTCGGACAATTTTAATTATTTTTGAAAAAGGTCTTCGGTAATGAACTGGAAATTAAATTTCGAACACGTAGATACCAAATATGTGGGGATTGCTTTTGTTTCAAACTTTTTTAATTTTTTTCGGAAAAATCATGATGGTTAGTAAGGATTTTGACAAAGCTTATGTTTTTGTGAAATTTCTCGAACATTTTCAATTATTTTTGAAAAAGGTCTTCGGTAATGAACTGGAAATTAAATTTCGAACACGTAGATACCAAATATGTGGGGATAGCTTTTGTTTTAAACTTTTTTAATTTTTTTCGGAAAAATCATGATGGTTGGTATGGATTTTGACAAAGCTTATGTTTTTGTGAAATTTCTCGGGCAATTTTAACTATTTTTGAAAAAGGTCTTCGGTAATGAATTGGAAATTAAATTTCGAACACGTAGATACCAAATATGTGGGGATTGCTTTTGTTTTAAACTTTTTTAATTTTTTTCGGAAAAATCATTATGGTTGGTATGGATTTTGACAAAGCTTATGTTTTTGTGAAATTTCTCGGGCAATTTTAATTATTTTTGAAAAAGGTCTTCGGTAATGTACCGGAAATTAAATTTCGAACACGTAGATACCAAATATGTGGGGATTGCTTTTGTTTTAAACTTTTTTAATTTTTTTCGGAAAAATCATGATGGTTGGTATGGATTTTGACAAAGCTTATGTTTTTGTGAAATTTCTCGGACAATTTTAATTATTTTTGAAAAAGGTCTTCGGAAACGAACTGGAAATTAAATTTCGAACACGTAGATACCAAATATGTGGGGATTGCTTTTGTTTTAAACTTTTTTAATTTTTTTCGGAAAAATCATGATGGTTGATATGGATTTTGACAAAGCTTATGTTTTTGTGAAATTTCTCGGACAATTTTAATTATTTTTGAAAAAGGTCTTCGGAAATGAACTGGAAATTAAATTTCGAACACGTAGATACCAAATATGTGGGGATTGCTTTTGTTTTAAACTTTTTTAATTTTTTTCGGAAAAATCATGATGGTTAGTAAGGTTTTTTTTGACAAAGCTTATGTTTTTGTGAAATATCTCGAACATTTTTAATTATTTTTGAAAAAGGTCTTCGGTAATGAACTGGAAATTAAATTTCGAACACGTAGATACCAAATATGTGGGGATTACTTTTGTTAAAAACTTTTTTAATTTTTTTCGGAAAAATCATGATGGTTGGTATGGATTTTGACAAAGCTTATGTTTTTGTGAAATTTCTCGGGCAATTTTAATTATTTTTGAAAAAGGTCTTCGGTAATGAACTGGAAATTAAATTTCGAACACGTAGATACCAAATATGTGGGGATTGCTTTTGTTTTAAACTTTTTTAATTTTTTTCGGAAAAATCATGATTGTTAGTATGGATTTTGACAAAGCTTATGTTTTTGTGAAATTTCTCGGGCAATTTTAATTATTTTTGAAAAAGGTCTTCGGAAATGAACTGGAAATTAAATTTCGAACACCTAGATACCAAATGTGTGGGGATTGCTTTTGTTTTAAACTTTTTTAATTTTTTTCGGAAAAATCATGATGGTTGGTATGGATTTTGACAAAGCTTATGTTTTTGTGAAATTTCTCGGACAATTTTAATTATTTTTGAAAAAAAGTCTTCGGTAATGAACTGGAAATTAAATTTCGAACACGTAGATACCAAATATGTGCGGATTGCTTTTGTTTTAAACTTTTTTAATTCTTTTCGGAAAAATCATGATGGTTGGTATGGATTTTGACAAAGCTTATGTTTTTGTGAAATTTCTCGGACAATTTTAATAATTTTTGAAAAAGGTCTTCGGTAATGAACTGGAAATTAAATTTCGAACACCTAGATACCAAATATGTGGGGATTGCTTTTGTTTTAAACTTTTTTAATTTTTTTCGGAAAAATCATGATGGTTGGTATGGATTTTGACAAAGCTTATGTTTTTGTGAAATTTCTCGGACAATTTTAATTATTTTTGAAAAAGGTCTTCGGAAATGAACTGGAAATTAAATTTCGAACACCTAGATACCAAATATGTGGGGATTGCTTTTGTTTTAAACTTTTTTAATTTTTTTCGGAAAAATCATGATGGTTGGTATGGATTTTGACAAAGCTTATGTTTTTGTGAAATTTCTCGGACAATTTTAATTATTTTTGAAAAAGGTCTTCGGAAATGAACTGGAAATTAAATTTCGAACACGTAGATACCAAATATGTGGGGATTGCTTTTGTTTTAAACTTTTTTAATTTTTTTCGGAAAAATCATGATGGTTAGTAAGGATTTTTTTGACAAAGCTTATGTTTTTGTGAAATATCTCGAACATTTTTAATTATTTTTGAAAAGGTCTTCGGTAATGAACTGGAAATTAAATTTCGAACACGTAGATACCAAATATGTGGGGATTACTTTTGTTTTAAACTTTTTTAATTTTTTTCGGAAAAATCATGATGGTTGGTATGGATTTTGACAAAGCTTATGTTTTTGTGAAATTTCTCGGGCAATTTTAATTATTTTTGAAAAAGGTCTTCGGTAATGAACTGGAAATTAAATTTCGAACACCTAGATACCAAATATGTGGGGATTGCTTTTGTTTTAAACTTTTTTAATTTTTTTCGGAAAAATCATGATGGTTGGTATGGATTTTGACAAAGCTTATGTTTTTGTGAAATTTCTCGGACAATTTTAATTATTTTTGAAAAAGGTCTTCGGAAATGAACTGGAAATTAAATTTCGAACACGTAGATACCAAATATGTGGGGATTGCTTTTGTTTTAAACTTTTTTAATTTTTTTCGGAAAAATCATGATGGTTGGTATGGATTTTGACAAAGCTTATGTTTTTGTGAAATTTCTCGGACAATTTTAATTATTTTTGAAAAAGGTCTTCGGAAATGAACTGGAAATTAAATTTCGAACACGTAGATACCAAATATGTGGGGATTGCTTTTGTTTTAAACTTTTTTAATTTTTTTTCGGAAAAATCATGATGGTTAGTAAGGATTTTTTTGACAAAGCTTATGTTTTTGTGAAATATCTCGAACATTTTTAATTATTTTTGAAAAAAGGTCTTCGGTAATGAACTGGAAATTAAATTTCGAACACGTAGATACCAAATATGTGGGGATAGCTTTTGTTTTAAACTTTTTTAATTTTTTTCGGAAAAATCATGATGGTTGGTATGGATTTTGACAAAGCTTATGTTTTTGTGAAATTTCTCGGGCAATTATAATTATTTTTGAAAAAAGTCTTCGGTAATGAACTGGAAATTAAATTTCGAACACGTAGATACCAAATGGGGATTGCTTTTGTTTTAAACTTTTTTAATTTTTTTCGGAAAAATCATGATTGTTAGTATGGATTTTGACAAAGCTTATGTTTTTGTGAAATTTCTCGGGCAATTTTAATTATTTTTGAAAAGGTCTTCGGAAATGAACTGGAAATTAAATTTCGAACACCTAGATACCAAATGTGTGGGGATTGCTTTTGTTTTAAACTTTTTTAATTTTTTTCGGAAAAATCATGATGGTTGGTATGGATTTTGACAAAGCTTATGTTTTTGTGAAATTTCTCGGGCAATTTTAATTATTTTTGAAAAAGGTCTTCGGTAATGAACTGGTGTTACATAATATTGTACTTGAGAATAAAATCAGTCCCTTTCTCAAATTGTGTAATTGCTTTGTAGTATATCCTTTCTCTATAGAAAGAGAAAGAGAGAGGCTAACGTGGGCTGTGCGATTGACTGACCTAAATAAGTCTTTGATTGACCATCGTAGGGTGCGCACGTTAGTTGTCGAATATAAAATTAAAGTTTTAAAAAAAAAAAGCGATTTACATTTTCAGAAGTGGGATAATAAAATCCAGTGGTTTTTTTTATAATTTTGCTGGAAAATTCTATACTATTCTTTGTGAACAAAGAAAGTGAGTGAATGCGTAATAAAAACAAAGAAATTGAGTGTATGCGTAAAAAGGAAAATATTCCTGTTGAAACTTGTCTGAACTATTATAATTATGTTGTGCTATTAGTTGCTATAGTGTATATATTTTGTGTTTTATAAGGAATTATTTGAGGATGCGTACTTGTGCATATATTTTATTTTGTTGATGCGTAATACATTTGTTTGGATATTGCACAGCAAGCCATGCAGTGAATGCGTGATACACTATAAATTTATAAATTTATTCTAAGAAATTCTATGACGATGAACATTAATTTTTCGGTATACATAAATTTTTCTGTATACATAAATACACATACATAGATTTAAATTGCATTATTCATAAAGGATTGTGAACTTGAAAATTTTTGTTTTGTTTTGTTTATTTTGTTTACTGCTTATTTTAATGAATTAATGAGTGTATGAATTTATGAGGGTGTGAAAAGAGTTTATGATATACTTAATTTTGAGAAAAATAACAAATAATTTGAGTGTTTGTGTTAAAAAAAAAAAATATAAGAAGAACAAAGAACCTGGGAAATATTGTTGTGAAATATAAGTGAATCCTTTTGTATTTTTTTTTTTTATTATTATGCGTAAATGAATCATACAATTTTAAGAAGTGTTAGTGAAAGATTATATAAATGAACTTGAAAAAATTGTGTTTACAATTAAAAAAAAATATATTTCTTTTTTTTTTTTTATGATCAATTTGAATGTTTTGAGATAAAACAAGAATAACGATATCAGGTACATTATCAAAATATAAGATTAATTACAAAGAATTAATTTCAAATCAGGTTAGTGTAATTTGCAATAAAATAAATATATAAATATAAAAAGGCCATAATACACTACATTGAAATGTCTAAAAGGGAAAGAATAGGGAGACCCGCGAGGTAAACTAATAATGAGAATGTTGTAGAAGTATCGTCTGAAATTAGTCCACCACAAGATAATAATACGCAAGCGAATTTAGAAGAATTACAAACAGAAATCATTAGACTTAGAGAAGAAAATGATTTATTACGACAGCAAAGTAATAATGCCAATTTTACACCAGTTTTTACTTCTACAGAACTACGAAATTCAGCAACTAATTTGGTAAATCGTTCTACTAGAAATGAAAGTTTTATGCGAATGTCTTTGACAGAGGCTCAGACATTAATTCCAACATTTGAGCCTGGAAAAATTTCTATAACAGCAGAAGATTGGGTAAATACAGTAGAAAATTTGAATAGTATTTACGGATGGGACGACTTAACGACAATGTTTTACGCTGGTAGTCAATTGAAAGGAGCAGCGAAAACATGGTATGAGTTGAAAAGAAAGGATTTGAAAGAATGGTCTGAATTTAAAATTAGTTTTTTATTGGGGTTTCCATCTGTTGAAAACAAATCGGATATGTTAGGAAATTTAATGAAGCGACAAAAATTAATGCATGAAGAGATAGAAGTTTATTTTTATGATGTTGTAGGATTATGCCAAAAATTAAATATTTCTGAAACAGAAACTATTCTATATGTAATTTCGGGATTGAATAATAAAGATTTAATTTTCCGTGTTGAAGCAGCTAAACCTACAAATTTAAATGAAACCTTAAAAGAAATTAAAGTAATAGAATCATTGAATGACCATTACCAAATGCGCAAGCAATTTTTAAATTCAAATGCTACAACTAATTTAAAACGAATTTATCCTGAAAAAGAACTTCCTAATAATAAATTTCAAAGAACTTCTTACTCATCCACCATACCATACAGAAGACCACTTACATCATATAATAACAATAATTTTCAAAAATCAAGTACGTCAACTAGTAATAATTTTCAAAGGCCCAACTTTTACAGAAATTTTTCAAATGATAAACAAAAATTTGATAATTTAAAGCAAAATAATTCAAAACCTAAATTATGTTATAGATGTGGTAAGCCAGGTCATTTTTCATTTGATTGTCGTAACAAAAATGATGGCAAAATAGACAAACGAAGTAATGTACGCTCTATAAGTCAATTTTCTGATAATGAAAATGAATGTTATCAAAGAATATTAGTTGAAAATAAAGAATTAGATGCATTTATTGATTTAGGCAGTGATTGTTCAACTCTAAAATTGTCGACTGCCAATAAATTTGGTTGGTCTTTTGAGCCATGTGATTCAGTTCTAAAAGGTTTTGGAGGGGGAACATATAAATCTTTAGGTATGATGAATAAAAATATTAAAATAAATGATGTTAAGTTACCAGTTAATATAACTGTGGTAGATGATGGTTACCAAGATGTGCCCATCTTAATACGACGAAATTTTCTTGATCACCCAGATGTAATGATCATAAAAAAATATGGCACGTTGAAAATTACACGAGATACTACAAATACATTTAATACTACCGACAGAATACAACCTAAAATAGCACGACAAATGAGAATTAAAAAAAGAGAAATTGGGTTAGAAGATGTAAATTTTGGAAGTGAAAATAGTATGGTTGACAAGGCAGCATTAATAAAAGTATTGAATAAACATAGAGATGCAACATCGCTTGATATATCTGAAATAGGAAGAGCTAAAGATACTGATATTGAAATTATTTTAAAGTCAGATGAAATTATTCGATATAAACCTTATAGAATACCATATGGACAAATTGAAATATTTGATAACATAATTAAAGAGTTATTAGATAATGATATTATTGAAGAATCAACATCTGAATATGCTAGTCCTGTAATATTAATGAAGAAAAAAGAAGGCAGTTTTAGAATGCGTGTAGACTATAGATTTTTAAATAATATTACAAAAAAAGAATATTTTCCAACACCTAATATAGAAGAAGAATTAAATTCATTTTCTGGCTCATGTATTTTTAATACAATTGATTTGATGAGCGGGTATTATCAAGTAAATGTAGAAGAAAAATCACGACATCTTACTGCTTTTGTAACACCAAAACTTAAAAAAATGTGTATTTTTTGCTAGCAATATTGTTTATTTGGGACATGAAATTAACGCTTGTGGAATTAAGCCAGGAAGTAGAAAAATAGATGCTGTGAAGAATTTTATTGCACCAACAAATATTACTGAAGTCCGTCGTTTTTTGGGTCTAAAAATATTCGAAAAATATTCAAAATTGCCAGAGAAATCGAGAAAATATGGAAATTTAATGAGATTCCATACAAAACATCAGAATTTGTAGCAAAAAAATGAAATCCCTTAAAACTGAGAGCAATCCCCACATATTTGGTATTTCCGTGTAGGGAATTTAATTTCTAGCGCATTTCCGAAGACCTTTTCAAAAAATATTCAAAATTGCCCGAGAAATCAAGAAAATATGGAAATTTAATGAGATTCCATACAAAACATCAGAATTTGTAGCAAAAAAATGAAAACCATTAAAACTGAAAGCAATCCCCACATATTTGGTATCTCCGTGTAGGGAATTTAATTTCTACCGCATTTTCGAAGACCTTTTCGAAAAATATTCAAAATTGCCCGAGAAATCGAGAAAATATGGAAATTTAATGAGATTCCATACAAAACATCAGAATTTGTAGCAAAAAAATGAAATCCCTTAAAACTGAGAGCAATCCCCACATATTTGGTATTTCCGTATAGGGAATTTAATTTCTAGCGCATTTCCGAAGACCATTTCGAAAAATATTCAAAATTGCCCGCGAAATCGAGAAAATATGGAAATTTAATGAGATTCCATACAAAACATCAGAATTTGTAGCAAAGAAATGAAAACCCTTAAAACTGAAATCAATCCCCACATATTTAGTATCTCCGTGTAGGGAATTTAATTTCTAGCGCATTTCCGAAGACCTTTTCGAAAAATATTCAAAATTGCCCGAGTAATCGAGAAAATATGGAAATTTAATGAGATTCCATACAAAACATCAGAATTTGTAGCAAAAAAATGAAATCCCTTAAAACTGAGAGCAATCCCCACATATTTGGTATTTCCGTGTAGGGAATTTAATTTCTAGCGCATTTCCGAAGACCTTTTCGAAAAATATTCAAAATTACCCGTGAAATCGAGAAAATATGGAAATTTAATGAGATTCCATACAAAACATCAGAATTTGTAGCAAAAAAATGAAATCCCTTAAAACTGAGAGCAATCCCCACATATTTGGTATTTCCGTGTAGGAAATTAAATTTCTAGCGCATTTCCGAAGACCTTTTCGAAAAATATTCAAAATTGTCCCGGAAATCGAGAAAATATGGAAATTTAATGAGATTCCATACAAAACATCAGAATTTGTAGCAAAAAAATGAAAACGCTTAAAACTGAAAGCAATCCCCACATATTTGGTATTTCCGTGTAGGGAATTTAATTTCTAGCGCATTTCCGACGACGTTTTCGAAAAATATTCAAAATTGCCCGAGAAATCGAGAAAATATGGAAATTTAATGAGATTCCATACAAAACATCAGAATTTGTAGCAAAGAAATGAAAACCCTTAAAACTGAAAGCAATCCCCACATATTTAGTATCTCCGTGTAGGGAATTTAATTTCTAGCGCATTTTCGAAGACCTTTTCGAAAAATATTTAAAATTGCCCGAGAAATCGAGAAAATATGGAAATTTAATGAGATTCCATAATGAGATTCCATAATGAGATTCCATCAGAATTTGTAGCAAAAAATGAAAGCCCTTAAAACTAGGAGCAATCCCAACATATTTGGTATTTCCGTGTAGGGACTTTAATTTCTAGCGCATTTCCGAAAACCTTTTCGAAAAATATTAAAAATTGCCCGAGAAATCGAAAAAATATGGAAATTTAATGAGATTCCATACAAAACATCAGAATTTGTAGCAAAAAAATTAAATCCCTTAAAACTGAGAGCAATCCCCACATATTTGGTATTTCGGTGTAGGGAATTTAATTTCTAGCGCATTTCCGAAGACCTTTTCGAAAAATATTCAAAATTGCCAGAGAAATCGAGAAAATATGGAAATTTAATGAGATACAAAACATCAGAATTTGTAGCAAAAAAATGAAATCACTTAAAACTGAGAGCAACCCCCACATATTTGGTATTTCCGTGTAGGGAATTTAATTTCTAGCGCATTTCCGAAGACCTTTTCGAAAAATATTCAAAATTGCCAGAGAAATCGAGAAAATATGGAAATTTAATGAGATTCCATACAAAACATCAGAATTTGTAGCAAAAAAATGAAATCCTTTAAAATTGAGAGCAATCCCCACATATTTGGTATTTTCGTGTAGGGAATTTAATTTCTACCGCATTTTCTAAGACCTTTTCAAAAAATATTTAAAATTGCCCGAGAAATCGAGAAAATATGGAAATTTAATGAGATTCCATACAAAACATCAGAATTTGTAGCAAAAAATTGAAATCCCTTAAAACTGCGAGCAATCGCCACATATTTGGGATTTCCGTGTAGGGAATTTAATTTCTAGCGCATTTCCGAAGACCTTTTCGAAAAATATTCAAAATTGCCCGAGAAATCGAGAAAATATGGAAATTTAATGAGATTCCATACAAAACATCAGAATTTGTAGCAAAAAAATGAAATCCCTTAAAACTGAGAGCAATCCCCACATATTTGGTATTTCCGTGTAGGGAATTTAATTTCTAGCGCATTTCCGAAGACCTTTTCGAAAAATATTCAAAATTGTCCGAAAAATCGAAAAAAGATGGAAATTTAATGAGATTCCATACAAAACATCAGAATTTGTAGCAAAAAAATGAAATCCCTTAAAACTGAGAGCAATCCCCACATATTTGGTATTTCCGTGTAGAGAATTTAATTTCTAGCGCATTTCCGAAGACGTTTTTGAAAAATATTCAAAATTGCCCGAGAAATCGAGAAAATATGGAAATTTAATGAGATTCCATACAAAACATCAGAATTTGTAGCAAAAAAATGAAATCCCTAAAAACTGAGAGCAATCCCCACATATTTGGTATTTCCATGTAGGGAATTTAATTTCTAGCGCATTTCCGAAGACCTTTTCGAAAAATATTCAAAATTGCCCGAGAAATCGAGAAAATATGGAAATTTAATGAGATTCCATACAAAATATCAGAATTTGTAGCAAAAAAATGAAAACCCTTAAAACTGAAAGCAATCCCCACATATTTGGTATCTCCGTGTAGGGAATTTAATTTCTACCGCATTTCCGAAGACCTTTTCGAAAAATATTCAAAATTGCCCGAGAAATCGAAAAAAGATGGAAATTTAATGAGATTCCATACAAAACATCAGAATTTGTAGCAAAAAAATGAAATCCCTTAAAACTGAGAGCAATCCCCACATATTTGGTATTTCCGTGTAGAGAATTTAATTTCTAGCGCATTTCCGAAGACCTTTTCGAAAAATATTCAAAATTGCCCGAGAAATCGAGAAAATATGGAAATTTAATGAGATTCCATATAAAACATCAGAATTTGTAGCAAAAAAATGAAAACCCTTAAAACTGAAAGCAATCCCCACATATTTGGTATCTCCGTGTAGGGAATTTAATTTCTAGCGCATTTCCGAAGACCTTTTCGAAAAATATTCAAAATTGCCCGAGAAATCGAGAAAATATGGAAATTTAATGAGATTCCATACAAAACATCAGAATTTGTAGCAAAAAAATGAAATCCCTTAAAACTGAGAGCAATCCCCACATATTTGGTATTTCCGTGTAGGGAATTTAATTTCTAGCGCATTTCCGAAGACCTTTTCGAAAAATATTCAAAATTGTCCGAAAAATCGAAAAAAGATGGAAATTTAATGAGATTCCATACAAAACATCAGAATTTGTAGCAAAAAAATGAAATCCCTTAAAACTGAGAGCAATCCCCACATATTTGGTATTTCCGTGTAGAGAATTTAATTTCTAGCGCATTTCCGAAGACGTTTTTGAAAAATATTCAAAATTGCCCGAGAAATCGAGAAAATATGGAAATTTAATGAGATTTCATACAAAACATCAGAATTTGTAGCAAAAAAATGAAATCCCTTAAAACTGAGAGCAATCCCCACATATTTGGTATTTCCGTGTAGGGAATTTAATTTCTAGCGCATTTCCGAAGACCTTTTCGAAAAATATTCAAAATTGCACGAGAAATCGAGAAAATATGGAAATTTAATGAGATTCCATACAAAACATCAGAATTTGTAGCAAAAAAATGAAATCCCTTAAAACTGAGAGCAATCCCCACATATTTGGTATTTCCGTATAGGGAATTTAATTTCTAGCGCATTTCCGAAGACCATTTCGAAAAATATTCAAAATTGCCCGCGAAATCGAGAAAATATGGAAATTTAATGAGATTCCATACAAAACATCAGAATTTGTAGCAAAGAAATGAAAACCCTTAAAACTGAAAGCAATCCCCACATATTTAGTATCTCCGTGTAGGGAATTTAATTTCTAGCGCATTTCCGAAGACCTTTTCGAAAAATATTCAAAATTGCCCGAGAAATCGAGAAAATATGGAAATTTAATGAGATTCCATACAAAACATCAGAATTTGTAGCAAAAAAATGAAATCCCTTAAAACTGAGAGCAATCCCCACATATTTGGTATTTCCGTGTAGGGAATTTAATTTCTAGCGCATTTCCGAAGACCTGTTCGAAAAATATTCAAAATTACCCGTGAAATCGAGAAAATATGGAAATTTAATGAGATTCCATACAAAACATCAGAATTTGTAGCAAAAAAATGAAATCCCTTAAAACTGAGAGCAATCCCCACATATTTGGTATTTCCGTGTAGGAAATTAAATTTCTAGCGCATTTCCGAAGACCTTTTCGAAAAATATTCAAAATTGTCCCGAAAATCGAGAAAATATGGAAATTTAATGAGATTCCATACAAAACATCAGAATTTGTAGCAAAAAAATGAAAACGCTTAAAACTGAAAGCAATCCCCACATATTTGGTATTTCCGTGTAGGGAATTTAATTTCTGGCGCATTTCCGAAGACGTTTTCGAAAAATATTCAAAATTGCCCGAGAAATCGAGAAAATATGGAAATTTAATGAGATTCCATACAAAACATCAGAATTTGTAACAAAAAAATGAAAACCCTTAAAACTGAAAGCAATCCCCACATATTTGGTATCTCCGTGTATGGAATTTAATTTCTACCGCATTTTCGAAGACCTTTTCGAAAAATATTTAAAATTGCCCGAGAAATCGAGAAAATATGGAAATTTAATGAGATTCCAAACAAAACATCAGAATTTGTAGCAAAAAAATGAAATCCCTTAAAACTAGGAGCAATCCCAACATATTTGGTATTTCCGTGTAGGGACTTTAATTTCTAGCGCATTTCCGAAAACCTTTTCGAAAAATATTAAAAATTGCCCGAGAAATCGAGAAAATATGGAAATTTAATGAGATTCCATACAAAACATCAGAATTTGTAGCAAAAAAATTAAATCCCTTAAAACTGAGAGCAATCCCCACATATTTGGTATTTCCGTGTAGGGAATTTAATTTCTAGCGCATTTCCGAAGACCTTTTCGAAAAATATTCAAAATTGCCAGAGAAATCGAGAAAATATGGAAATTTAATGAGATTCCATACAAAACATCAGAATTTGTAGCAAAAAAATGAAATCCCTTAAAACTGAGAGCAATCCCCACATATTTGGTATTTCCGTGTAGAGAATTTAATTTCTAGCGCATTTCCGAAGACCTTTTCAAAAAATATTTAAAATTGCCCGAGAAATCGAGAAAATATGGAAATTTAATGAGATTCCATACAAAACATCAGAATTTGTAGCAAAAAATTGAAATCCCTTAAAACTGCGAGCAATCGCCACATATTTGGGATTTCCGTGTAGGGAATTTAATTTCTAGCGCATTTCCGAAGACCTTTTCGAAAAATATTCAAAATTGCCCGAGAAATCGAGAAAATATGGAAATTTAATGAGATTCCATACAAAACATCAGAATTTGTAGCAAAAAAATGAAATCCCTAAAAACTGAGAGCAATCCCCACATATTTGGTATTTCCATGTAGGGAATTTAATTTCTAGCGCATTTCCGAAGACCTTTTCGAAAAATATTCAAAATTGCCCGAGAAATCGAGAAAATATGGAAATTTAATGAGATTCCATACAAAATATCAGAATTTGTAGCAAAAAAATGAAAACCCTTAAAACTGAAAGCAATCCCCACATATTTGGTATCTCCGTGTAGGGAATTTAATTTCTACCGCATTTCCGAAGACCTTTTCGAAAAATATTCAAAATTGCCCGAGAAATCAAAAAAAGATGGAAATTTAATGAGATTCCATACAAAACATCAGAATTTGTAGCAAAAAAATGAAATCCCTTAAAACTGAGAGCAATCCCCACATATTTGGTATTTCCGTGTAGAGAATTTAATTTCTAGCGCATTTCCGAAGACCTTTTCGAAAAATATTCAAAATTGCCCGAGAAATCGAGAAAATATGGAAATTTAATGAGATTCCATATAAAACATCAGAATTTGTAGCAAAAAAATGAAAACCCTTAAAACTGAGAGCAATCCCCACATATTTGGTATTTCCGTGTAGGGAATTTAATTTCTAGCGCATTTCCGAAGACCTTTTCGAAAAATATTCAAAATTGTCCGAAAAATCGAAAAAAGATGGAAATTTAATGAGATTCCATACAAAACATCAGAATTTGTAGCAAAAAAATGAAATCCCTTAAAACTGAGAGCAATACCCACATATTTGGTATTTCCGTGTAGAGAATTTAATTTCTAGCGCATTTCCGAAGACGTTTTTGAAAAATATTCAAAATTGCCCGAGAAATCGAGAAAATATGGAAATTTAATGAGATTTCATACAAAACATCAGAATTTGTAGCAAAAAAATGAAATCCCTTAAAACTGAGAGCAATCCCCACATATTTGGTATTTCCGTGTAGGGAATTTAATTTCTAGCGCATTTCCGAAGACCTTTTCGAAAAATATTCAAAATTGCACGAGAAATCGAGAAAATATGGAAATTTAATGAGATTCCATACAAAACATCAGAATTTGTAGCAAAAAAATGAAATCCCTTAAAACTGAGAGCAATCCCCACATATTTGGTATTTCCGTATAGGGAATTTAATTTCTAGCGCATTTCCGAAGACCATTTCGAAAAATATTCAAAATTGCCCGCGAAATCGTGAAAATATGGAAATTTAATGAGATTTCATACAAAACATCAGAATTTGTAGCAAAGAAATGAAAACCCTTAAAACTGAAAGCAATCCCCACATATTTAGTATCTCCGTGTAGGGAATTTAATTTCTAGCGCATTTCCGAAGACCTTTTCGAAAAATATTCAAAATTGCCCGAGAAATCGAGAAAATATGGAAATTTAATGAGATTCCATACAAAACATCAGAATTTGTAGCAAAAAAATGAAATCCCTTAAAACTGAGAGCAATCCCCACATATTTGGTATTTCCGTGTAGGGAATTTAATTTCTAGCGCATTTCCGAAGACCTGTTCGAAAAATATTCAAAATTACCCGTGAAATCGAGAAAATATGGAAATTTAATGAGATTCCATACAAAACATCAGAATTTGTAGCAAAAAAATGAAATCCCTTAAAACTGAGAGCAATCCCCACATATTTGGTATTTCCGTGTAGGAAATTAAATTTCTAGCGCATTTCCGAAGACCTTTTCGAAAAATATTCAAAATTGTCCCGAAAATCGAGAAAATATGGAAATTTAATGAGATTCCATACAAAACATCAGAATTTGTAGCAAAAAAATGAAAACGCTTAAAACTGAAAGCAATCCCCACATATTTGGTATTTCCGTGTAGGGAATTTAATTTCTGGCGCATTTCCGAAGACGTTTTCGAAAAATATTCAAAATTGCCCGAGAAATCGAGAAAATATGGAAATTTAATGAGATTCCATACAAAACATCAGAATTTGTAACAAAAAAATGAAAACCCTTAAAACTGAAAGCAATCCCCACATATTTGGTATCTCCGTGTATGGAATTTAATTTCTACCGCATTTTCGAAGACCTTTTCGAAAAATATTTAAAATTGCCCGAGAAATCGAGAAAATATGGAAATTTAATGAGATTCCATACAAAACATCAGAATTTGTAGCAAAAAAATTAAATCCCTTAAAACTGAGAGCAATCCCCACATATTTGGTATTTCCGTGTAGGGAATTTAATTTCTAGCGCATTTCCGAAGACCTTTTCGAAAAATATTCAAAATTGCCAGAGAAATCGAGAAAATATGGAAATTTAATGAGATTCCATACAAAACATCAGAATTTGTAGCAAAAAAATGAAATCCCTTAAAACTGAGAGCAATCCCCACATATTTGGTATTTCCGTGTAGGGAATTTAATTTCTAGCGCATTTCCGAAGACCTTTTCGAAAAATATTCAAAATTGCCAGAGAAATCGAGAAAATATGGAAATTTAATGAGATTCCATACAAAACATCAGAATTTGTAGCAAAAAAATGAAATCCCTTAAAATTGAGAGCAATCCCCACATATTTGGTATTTCCGTGTAGGGAATTTAATTTCTAGCGCATTTCCGAAGACCTTTTCAAAAAATATTTAAAATTGCCCGAGAAATCGAGAAAATATGGAAATTTAATGAGATTCCATACAAAACATCAGAATTTGTAGCAAAAAAATGAAATCCCTTAAAACTGCGAGCAATCGCCACATATTTGGGATTTCCGTGTAGGGAATTTAATTTCTAGCGCATTTCCGAAGACCTTTTCGAAAAATATTCAAAATTGCCCGAGAAATCGAGAAAATATGGAAATTTAATGAGATTCCATACAAAACATCAGAATTTGTAGCAAAAAGATGAAATCCCTAAAAACTGAGAGCAATCCCCACATATTTGGTATTTCCATGTAGGGAATTTAATTTCTAGCGCATTTCCGAAGACCTTTTCGAAAAATATTCAAAATTGCCCGAGAAATCGAGAAAATATGGAAATTTAATGAGATTCCATACAAAATATCAGAATTTGTAGCAAAAAAATGAAAACCCTTAAAACTGAAAGCAATCCCCACATATTTGGTATCTCCGTGTAGGGAATTTAATTTCTAGCGCATTTCCGAAGACCTTTTCGAAAAATATTCAAAATTGCCCAAGAAATCGAAAAAAGATGGAAATTTAATGAGATTCCATACAAAACATCAGAATATGTGGGGATTGCTCTCAGTTTTAAGGGATTTCATTTTTTGCTACATCAGTAGCAAAAAAATGAAATCCCTTAAAACTGAGAGCAATCCCCACATATTTGGTATTTCCGTGTAGAGAATTTAATTTCTAGCGCATTTCCGAAGACCTTTTCGAAAAATATTCAAAATTGCCCGAGAAATCGAGAAAATATGGAAATTTAATGAGATTCCATATAAAACATCAGAATTTGTAGCAAAAAAATGAAAACCCTTAAAACTGAAAGCAATCCCCACATATTTGGTATCTCCGTGTAGGGAATTTAATTTCTAGCGCATTTCCGAAGACCTTTTCGAAAAATATTCAAAATTGCCCGAGAAATCGAGAAAATATGGAAATTTAATGAGATTCCATACAAAACATCAGAATTTGTAGCAAAAAAATGAAAATCCTTAAAACTGAAAGCAATCCCCACATATTTGGTATCTCCGTGTAGGGAATTTAATTTCTAGCGCATTTCCGAAGACCTTTTCGAAAAATATTCAAAATTGCCCGAGAAATCGAAAAAAGATGGAAATTTAATGAGATGCCATACAAAACATCAGAATTTGTAGCAAAAAAATGAAATCCCTTAAAACTGAGAGCAATCTCCACATATTTGGTATTTCCGTGTAGGGAATTTAATTTCTAGCGCATTTCCGAAGACCTTTTCGAAAAATATTCAAAATTGCCCGAGAAATCGAAAAAAGATGGAAATTTAATGAGATGCCATACAAAACATCTGAATTTGTAGCAAAAAAATGAAATCCCTTAAAACTGATAGCAATCCCCACATATTTGGTATTTCCGTGTAGGGAATTTAATTTCTAGCGCATTTCCGAAGACCTTTTCGAAAAATATTGAAAATTGCCCGAGAAATCGAGAAAATATGGAAATTTAATGAGATTCCATACAAAACATCAGAATTTGTAGCAAAAAAATGAAAATCCTTAAAACTGAAAGCAATCCCCACATATTTGGTATCTCCGTGTAGGGAATTTAATTTCTACCGCATTTCCGAAGACCTTTTCGAAAAATATTCAAAATTGCCCGAGAAATCGAAAAAAGATGGAAATTTAATGAGATGCCATACAAAACATCAGAATTTGTAGCAAAAAAATGAAATCCCTTAAAACTGAGAGCAATCCCCACATATTTGGTATTTCCGTGTAGGGAATTTAATTTCTAGCGCATTTCCGAAGACCTTTTCGAAAAATATTCAAAATTGCCCGAGAAATCGCAAAAAGATGGAAATTTAATGAGATGCCATACAAAACATCAGAATTTGTAGCAAAAAAATGAAATCCCTTAAAACTGAGAGCAATCCCCACATATTTGGTATTTCCGTGTAGGGAATTTAATTTCTAGCGCATTTCCGAAGACCTTTTCGAAAAATATTCAAAATTGCCCGAGAAATCGAAAAAAGATGGAAATTTAATGAGATTCCATATAAAACATCAGAATTTGTAGCAAAAAAATGAAAACCCTTAAAACTGAAAGCATTCCCCACATATTTGGTATCTCCGTGTAGGGAATTTAATATCTAGCGCATTTCAGAAGACCTTTTCGAAAAATATTCAAAATTGCCCGCAAAATCGAGAAATTATGGAAATTTAATGACATTCCATACAAAATATCAGAATTTGTAGCAAAAAAATGAAAACCTTTAAAACTGAAAGAAATCCTCACATATTTGGTATCTCCATGTAGGGAATTTAATTTCTAACGCATTTCCGAAGACCTTTTCGAAAAATATTCAAAATTGCCCGAGAAATCGAGAAAATATGGAAATTTAATGAGATTCCATAGAAAACATCAGAATTTGTAGCAAAAAAATGAAATCCCTTAAAACTGAGAGCAATCCCCACATATTTGGTATTTCCGTGTAGGGAATTTAATTTCTAGCGCATTTCCGAAGACCTTTTCGAAAAATATTCAAAATTGCCCGAGAAATCGAGAAAATATGGAAATTTAATGAGATTCCATACAAAACATCAGAATTTGTAGCAAAAAAATGAAATCCATTAAAACTGAGAGCAATCCCCACATATTTGGTATTTCCGTGTAGGGAATTTAATTTCTAGCGCATTTCCGAAGACCTTTTCGAAAAATATCAAAATTGCCTGAGAAATCGAGAAAATATAGAAATTTAAGGAGATTCCATATAAAACATCAGAATTTGTAGCAAAAAAATGAAAACCCTTAAAACTGAAAGCAATCCCCACATATTTGGAATCTCCGTGTAGGGAATTTAATTTCTAGCGCATTTCAGAAGACCTTTTCGAAAAATATTCAAAATTGCCCGCGAAAACGACAAAATATTGAAATATAATGAGATTCCATACAAAACATCAGAATTTGTAGCAAAAAAATGAAAACCCTTAAAACTGAAAGCAATCCCCACATATTTGGTATCTCCGTGTAGGGAATTTAATTTCGAGCGCATTTTCGAAGCCCTTTTCGAAAAATATTCAAAATTGCCCGAGAAATCGAGAAAATATGGAAATTTAATGAGATTCCATACAAAACATCAGAATTTGTAGCAAAAAATGAAATCCCTTAAAACTGCGAGCAATCCCCACATATTTGGTATTTCCGTGTAGGGAATTTAATTTCTAGCGCATTTCCGAAGACCTTTTCGAAAAATATTCAAAATTGCCCGAGAAATTGAGAAAATATGGAAATTTAATGAGATTCCATACAAAACATCAGAATTTGTAGCAAAAGAATGAAATCCCTTAAAACTGAGAGCAATCCCCACATATTTGGTATCTCCGTGTAGGGAATTTAATTTCTAGCGCATTTCCGAAGACCTTTTCGAAAAATATTCAAAATTGCCCGAGAAATCGAGAAAATATGGAAATTTAATGAGATTCCATACAAAACATCAGAATTTGTAGCAAAAAAATGAAATCCCTTAAAACTGAGAGCAATACCCACATATTTGGTATTTCCGTGTAGGGAATTTAATTTCTAGCGCATTTCCGAAGACCTTTTCGAAAAATATTCAAAATTGCCCGAGAAATCGAGAAAACATGAAAATTTAATGAGATTCCATATAAAACATCAGAATTTGTAGCAAAAAAATGAAAACCTTTAAAACTGAAAGCAATCCCCACATATTTGGTATCTCCGTGTATGGAATTTAATTTCTAGCGCATTTCCGAAGACCTTTTCGAAAAATATTCAAAATTGCCCGGGAAATCGAAAAAAAATGGAAATTTAATGAGATTCCATACAAAACATCAGAATTTGTAGCAAAAAAATGAAATCTCTTAAAACTGAGAGCAATCCCCACATATTTGGTATCTCCGTGTAGGGAATTTAATTTCTAGTGCATTTCCGAACACCTTTTTGAAAAATACTCAAAATTGCCCGAGAAATCGAGAAAATATGGAAATTTAATGAGATTCCATACAAAACATCAGAATTTGTTGCAAAAAAATGAAAACCCTTAAAACTGAAAGCAATCCCAACATATTTGGTATCTCCGTGTAGGGAATTTAATTTCTACCGCATTTCCGAAGACCTTTTCGAAAAATATTCAAAATTGCCCGAGAAATCGAGAAAATATTGAAATATAATGAGATTCCATACAAAACATCAGAATTTGTAGCAAAAAAATGAAAACCCTTAAAACTGAAAGCAATCCCCACATATTTGGTATCTCCGTGTAGGGAATTTAATTTCGAGCGCATTTTCGAAGCCCTTTTCGAAAAATATTCAAAATTGCCCGAGAAATCGAGAAAATATGGAAATTTAATGAGATTCCATACAAAACATCAGAATTTGTTGCAAAAAATGAAATCCCTTAAAACTGCGAGCAATCCCCACATATTTGGTATTTCCGTGTAGGGAATTTAATTTCTAGCGCATTTCCGAAGACCTTTTCGAAAAATATTCAAAATTACCCGAGAAATCGAGAAAATATGGAAATTTAATGAGATTCCATACAAAACATCAGAATTTGTAGCAAAAGAATGAAATCCCTTAAAACTGAGAGCAATCCCCACATATTTGGTATCTCCGTGTAGGGAATTTAATTTCTAGCGCATATCCGAAGACCTTTTCGAAAAATATTCAAAATTGCCCGAGAAATCGAGAAAATATGGAAATTTAATGAGATTCCATACAAAACATCAGAATTTGTAGCAAAAAAATGAAAACCTTTAAAACTGAAAGCAATCCCCACATATTTGGTATCTCCGTGTATGGAATTTAATTTCTAGCGCATTGCCGAAGACCTTTTCGAAAAATATTCAAAATTGCCCGGGAAATCGAAAAAATATGGAAATTTAATGAGATTCCATACAAAACATCAGAATTTGTAGCAAAAAAATGAAATCTCTTAAAACTGAGAGCAATCCCCACATATTTGGTATCTCCGTGTAGGGAATTTAATTTCTAGTGCATTTCCGAACACCTTTTTGAAAAATACTCAAAATTGCCCGAGAAATCGAGAAAATATGGAAATTTAATGAGATTCCATACAAAACATCAGAATTTGTTGCAAAAAAATGAAAACCCTTAAAACTGAAAGCAATCCCAATATATTTGGTATCTCCGTGTAGGGAATTTAATTTCTACCGCATTTCCGAAGACCTTTTCGAAAAATATTCAAAATTGCCCGAGAAGTCGAGAAAATATGGAAACTTAATGAGATTCCATACAAAACATCAGAATTTGTAGCAAAAAAATTAAATCCCTTAAAACTGAGAGCAATCCCCACATATTTGGTATTTCCGTGTAGGGAATTTAATTTCTAGCGCATTTCCGAAGACCTTTTCGAAAAATACTCAAAATTGCCCGAGAAATCGAGAAAATATGGAAATTTAATGAGATTCCATACAAAACATCAGAATTTGTAGCATAAAAATAAAACCCTTAAAACTGAAAGCAATCCCAACATATTTGGTATCTCCATGTACGGAATTTAATTTCTAGCGCATTTCCGAAGACCTTTTCGAAAAATATTCAAAATTGCCCGAGAAATCAAGAAAATCTGGAAATTTAATGCGATTCAAAACATCAGAATTTGTAGCAAAAAAATGAAATCCCTTAAAACTGAGAGCAATCTCCACATATTTGGTATTTCCGTGTAGGGAATTTAATTTCTAGCGCATTTCCGAAGACCTTTTCGAAAAATATTCAAAATTGCCCGAGAAATCGAGAAAATATGGAAATTTAATGAGATTCCATACAAAACATCAGAATTTGTAGCAAAAAAATGAAAACCCTTAAAACTAAAAGCAATCCCCACATATTTGGTATCTCCATGTAGGGAATTTAATATCTAGCGCATTTCCGAAGTCCTTTTCGAAAAATATTCAAAATTGCCCGAGAAATCGAGAAAATATGGAAATTTAATGAGATTCCATATAAAACATCAGAATTTGTAGCAAGAAAATGAAAACCCTTAAAACTGAAAGCAATCCCAACATATTTGGTATCTCGGTGTCTGGAATTTAATTTCTAGCGCATTTCCGAAGACCTTTTCGAAAAATATTCAAAATTGCCCGAGAAATCGAGAAAATATGGAAATGTAATGAGATTCCATATAAAACATCAGAATTTGTAGCAAAAAAATGAAAACCCTTAAAACTGAAAGCAACCCCCACCTATTTGGTATCTCCGTGTAGGGAATTTAATTTCTAGCGCATTTCCGAAGACCTTTTCGAAAAATATTCAAAATTGGCCGAGAAATCGAGACACTATGGAAATTTAATGAGATTCCATACAAAACATCAGAATTTGTAGCAAAAAAAATGAAATCCCTTAAAACTGAGAGCAATCCCCACATATTTGGTATCTCCGTGTAGGGAATTTAATTTCTAGCGCATTTCCGAAGACCTTTTCGAAAAATATTCAAAATTGCTTGACAAAATTTTGAATTTTTTCGAAAAGGTCTTTAGACATGCGCTAGAAATTAAATTCCCTACACTGAGATAGCAAATATGTGGGGATTGCTTTCAGTTTTAATGGTTTTCATTTTTTTGCTACAAATTCTCGGACAATTTTGGATATTCTTCGAAAAGGTCTTCGGAAATGCGCTAAATATTAAATTCCCTACACGGAGATAACAAATATGTGGGGATTCGGGCTTGCAAATTTAACGACTTTTTCAATTACCTTACCGGTAAATTTTTTGAAAAGAACCAGTAAACCTGTAATTTACTGGTAATTTTGAGTGTATTTGATTTAATTGGCATTTTATTCAAACTAAATAGGTTCATATTAGATTTTTACGCATGATGTCTAATTTTTTTTTATTTATATAACTTGTATATTACAACCAAATAAAAATTTTTTACATAATTCCGAGCGAGAACTGAAAATATAGTATGTATAAGACAGAATATTTCACACATTTGTTGAATATTTCACACATTTGTTTTTTTCTTATATTTTTTTTGGTTTCATTTGTATACAAATTGCATTGTATACACAACGCACTCAATTTTTGTTTGTTTTTACCGTAGGTTCGAGTGTGACTTGTTTGTTTTTACCGTATATGTTCGAGTGAAACTTTTTATATTTTACAATATTTTTCGTTTTGTTCCGTACATACTATTTTATAAGTAAATAGTTGAATATCTTTATTATAGTATAATCATTAATGTACAATATTAAATTTAATTATTTATTAATAAAATAGTATGTAAGGAACAAAACGAAAAATATTGTAAAATATAAAAAGTTTCTTAAAACATATTTAAATTTTTACCGAAAAAACAACTAATATCCCGGTTTTTCGAGAATAAGTTTTTTTTAACATTTTACCCGTTAACCGGTAAACGGTTAACCGGTAATGCAAGCCCTAGTTAACATTATTTACGACAATTTTTGTAATTTCATAAGTTTGCAAAAGTGTGGTCAATTAAAAGAAAATTCATATTATTGTATGACATCTTAAGTTATCTGAAGTCGTCCTTTATTACGGTCCTTTATTCCGATTAATATATTTAAAATTTATCATATCATCATCATCATATGGCGCTACAACTCGATGTGAGTTTTGGCCTTTTCTACTGTGATCCTCCACTTTGATCTATCCAACGCTTCATTTTTCCAGTTACGAACTTGTAACTTTTCTGCGTCATTTTGAATGTTGTCTACCCATCTGCTCCTGGGCCTACTTCTTGGTCTACTAGTATCAGGTTTACCATGGAATGCTTTATGTTGTGCACGGTTTTCTTGCATCCTGATAACATGGCCTGCCCATCTTAATCGCTGTGCTTTTACAAATCGTACTATATCTTCTCTTTTAATTAGTTGATCGAGTTCTGAATTATTACGCCTTATATATTCACCATTTTCCAATTTTTTAGGACCAGCAATTTTTCGAAGAATCTTCCTTTCGAAAATTCGTAATGAGTTTTCATCAGAAGCTGTCATTGTCCAAACTTCACAACCATAACATACAACTGGGCGAATAATTGTCTTGTAGATCGTTATTTTGGTTTGCCTTGACAGAAGTTTGGATTGCAGTAGTTTCCTATTGGCGAAATAACTTCTGTTCCCTGCTTGGAGCCGTTCCTGTATGAAGAAGTGCATGCTGTTATCATTCCTTAAGACTGTTCCAAGGTACGAGAAACTGGTCACGCCCTCAAAGTTATATTCACCAATGGATATATTTTGCGGATATCTTCTTCTCTGATCTCGTGACATTTTCATATATTTCGTTTTCTCCTCATTGATATGTAGACCTGCTTTTTTTGTTTCACGTTCAAGTAACACAAATATTTCAGCCATTTTTCTGTATTCTCTCGCCACTATAGCTATATCGTCAGCATATGCTACGATTTGGTACGATTTAATGAAAATGTTACCTCCTTGATCAAGCTTTCCGATGGCATGTTGCAGCAACAGATTGAAGAGCACTGCAGATAAAGCGTCTCCCTGACGCACACCGGTTTTTACTTCAAATTCAGATGATTTTTGATTTTGGATAAATATTTTTGCTTTTGAGTTTTCCATTGTCATCATAGCTAATCTGGCCAACTTACCAGGGATACCTTGTTCTATTAGAGCTTTTACTACTTGGTTTCTGTTTACACTGTCAAAAGCTTGTTTGAAGTCAACAAATAGAACATGCAGATCCTTGTTGTATTCATAACACTTTTCCATGCTTTGTTTTACAACAAAAATTTGATCTATCGTTGACTTCCCTGCTCTAAAACCACATTGATATTCTCCAATCAATTCTTCCGCGTATGGTTTTAATCTTTCATGTATTACATTAGAAAGAACTTTGTATGCACAGTTTAACAACATGATGCCTCTGTAGTTACTACATTCCATTTTACAAACTTTTTTTAGAACAGGGCATAACAATCCTGATTTCCACTTTACAGGCATGGCTTCTTCTGTACATATTTTACATATTAACTCATGTAAACTTCTGTGTAAGTATTCACCACCATTTTTCAATTCTGATGTGATATTATCTTCACCAGGCGCTTTGTTATTTTTTAATTTTCGGATTGCAAGTTCGATTTCTTCCAGAGATGGTGATATAAAATTATTTTCAGCTGTTTGAGCCGGTTCAGTACTTACTTGCTGTTCCATCTGTGGTATATTGAGCAATTCACTGAAGTGCTCTGACCATCTATTCATTATTTCAGATTCCTCTTGTAGAACTCTTCCTTGTTTATCTTTACAAGCATTAACTCTTGGTTGAAAGCAATCAGTTTGTCTTTTTATATATTTATAGAAGATTTCTGTATTTTTATTATTGTATTCATCTTGTATTTCCCTAATTTTTGTTTTTGTCATATCTCTTTTCTTATTTCTACATAATTTTGTGGCAATAATTCGTTTCTGTCTATAGTTTTCTTGATTAGCTCTTGTGTTTCTTTGCAGCATTCTATGACGAGCATCATTCTTTATTTTAATAGCTGATTTATCATATAATAATAGAAAATAAAATTTATCATATAATAATAGAAAATATCAAAAGAATAAAAATTATCACAATAATTTAAACTTTCTGTACAATATTTCAAATGGATTCTGCCATTTGCAATTAAAGAATCAAATCTACGAAATTAATTCTAAATTCATCCAAAAAACGTCAATTTAGTCAAAAATTCAGAGGACAAACAAACACAATTGACAGAAACTAAATTACTGAGTAAAATTGTATCATTGATTCAGTATATCTGTTAGAGTAGCCTAATAAATTTTTGCAATAAAATTGTTATAAACTTTATATTTAAAAAGTTTTTTTTAAAATAAATCCATGTCAATTTGTCTCTGAAATGTTAAATATGCATTTTTTCCTTTCAGATTATTTTAATTTTAAAAAAAAATAACACCCATGACATTTTTACAGTGCTTATTAATGTCAACAGTCATTACGATAATAAAAAAAACACAAAAATACACAATAACAAAAAATACACATTTATGTTGAAATATATTATGAATTTATTTTTTTTATTTTAAATATAAATTTTATAGAAATAACTTTTTTAATTAAATTAATTTTTGAAATATCACAGAAAGGCTAAATTCATTTAAAAATATTCTACAAATATTTATTTAATTTCAAAAGGATTTTGTAAAAAAAATATATATATAGTATATATTTAATCTGGAAAAAATTAAATCTTCATTTAATAAAACATAATACTCATGAGGATTTTAATTTCATAAAAATAACATAAAACATTTAAATACAAAATTGCAACATATAGTTTCACTTCAAATTATTTCAGAATAAATTAAATAAAATTCTGTTAAACAAAAACAATAATTAACCAATTTTTCTGCACTGATTTTTTTTTTGAAAAATTATTGATTGAACATAACATAAAACATAATTATTAAATTTATTAATTAGTTTGTTTTTTATCTATGATTTCGATTTTTATAGAGATTAAAATGGAATAAATTGTATTTCTATTTATTTGAGAAAATCATATTTGAAGCATTTCATAACATGATATAATGTGGATATTTGTGGTATATTGAAATTTTCTATAATAAGAAAATATTTTTTGAATGGAAGTAATAATTAATAATATTTTGCCATTCACTGGAGCGAAACTATCAATACAAACTACTTCAAATAAAATTATATTGAGTTTACTTTTATTGCATAATTATTAATTATAATTTTTACACAGTTTGATATTTTTAATTGCCTTATTTCAGTATTTCATATAGTATTATTAAGTAACATGTGAAAGAAAAAATTTAGATAGTTTTTTAATTACACCAGTCCAACAATTTAAAAATTTATACTTGATATATTTAAAAAAAAAAAACTATATACACAAATTAAATGCTTATTTTAATTCCAAGAAATTTCTTTCTGGGATGATAAAGTAAAGTTTTGCCATACCAATATATGTTGTTTTATCTAAACCTCTCACATCAATACGATATTCACCAGATGGAAAAAATGTTGGAACTGCAGATGAATTAATTTTCATATCTTTAGCGATGATACTTCCCTAAAATAAAAATAAAATTATATATTATTTAATATTCAAAATACTTAAAAATATTTAAATTTATTTATATTTATTTATAGGGAAAAAATATGTAATATGTAAATGTATTTATTAAATTTCATGTTTTCGAAAAATCTAAGTTTTTAATAATTCTAGAAAACACTGAGAAATTTACATTTTTATGTGACTTTAGTTGATTTTAATTTGTTTTTATCAATGAAAAGGAATTCTATTCTTAATTCGAGTTATTTCTGATATAATTAATATTAGATTATAAAGAAATTAAAGCCGCGAACAATGTCAATCTTTGAATTTAAAGAAAACCAAATTTTGGAGGATATTTTATTTTGTTTTAGGAAATTTAATTTGGAAAATTAAATTAAATATTAAAAATTAAATATCAATCAAATTTTTAAATAATCTTAATTTTTTAATTGTATTTTTCTTTAAATATTTGATATAATATAAACTTTTTTTAAAAAGCTTTCAAATTTCTAAAATAACCAAATAATTTATTTTTAATTATTAATTTGTTATAAAATATATGATTTTGTATAAATACTTACTTCGTAAGGACAAGTATGATTAATATTTGAATATTTTTTTAATAAATCAATAACAATATCTAAAATTGGTATATATTTTGGATGTTTAAATAATTCACACATGTCTTGTTTAAATTCAAATACATAAGGATGATATCCATTTGAACGTTTAAATAATTTCATATGATACTAAAGAATAAAATAAAATTTTTATTATAAAATATTCTTAATTTTAATTAATATATTATATTTTTTAAATTTACAAATAAATTATTAACTGGTTTAACCAAATCAAAATGCATATTAGCAATTGCAATATCACGACTAATTGCCTTAATACGACATGTAATATTTACAAGACGGTTTGCATCACCAAAACATTCAACTTTACTAAATTTAATAACAGCCTCTTTTTCACATGTTACAAATATGAAAAATATTGATAAAAAATATATACAAATTATATTAGTTTTGAACATGTTTTAAATAATTGGAAATGAAAACACTGAGAGCGCTACAATACTTGTAGTTTTTAAAATTATAGAAGAATGAATAATAATTATTTTGAAATGTATTGTTTAAAAATAGATTTTAATTGTGGTTGTAATTTTGGAAGATATAAATCACTATACGGTATATAAATTTTTAGGGTTTGTTGGAAATTTATTTAATAGATAGTATGATTTCAGGCAGGGACTATTCGTACAATAGAAAAACCATAAAGTTTGAAAATGTAACTTCTACAAACACTAAACATAATGTCAAATTTTGATAAAATTATTTAAATTATATTAAGATAATTATATCATAGAATTATACTAAATGATTTTGTTTTAAAGAAAAATTATCAAAAATGAGAATTTAGAAAATTAATATTTTAAGTAAGACTATTTTTTTTTTAGAAACTATATATTGGTCTGAAATACTAATAAATATTATTTTTGAAAATTGTAATCAAGATAATCGTTTTAATATCAACTATTTTATTATAAAAATATCTCAAATTTACAATTATATTATAGTATAATACATTTATAAATTATTATAAATGTATTATACTATCGTGGCAAAAAAAATTATTCCATTTTACTACATCACAGTCCTATTACATATATTAAAAATTCTTTAATATTTTATAAATAATAAAATACATATATATTACATATTTGATTAATTGAGATTTTGCAATAATTTTTTTTATAATTTATTAGGTGAACTATTTAAAGAATATTTAATGTGCAATTTTAACAACATTAAAAAATTTAATAATTTGTTTAATTTTCGTATTTTTATTTTATGATTTTTTTCCTGAATACTATATAGTTTATAGATCTTTAAAAATTATAGTACACTTTGTTTCCAAATATAGCCTTCCAAAATGTTGTGGACAAAATAACTCTAAAACAAAAAGAAAAAAATACAAATTTTAAAATTATATTAAATGACAACACAATAAATATAAATTAAATATATATATATATATATATATATATATATATATATATATATATATATATATATATATATATATATATATATATATATATATATATATATATATATATATATATATATATATATATATATATATATATATATATATATATATATATATATATATATATATATATATATATATATATATATATATATATATATATATATATATATATATATTATACCTCTAAATTTATATTCGGCTTGATTTTTATATGATCTTAGTCCAATATAATCAATACTAAAATGATAGCCTTCCCTCCACGTTAAAAATGCATTTTTATCACCATCTTCACCAATCTTATAGTTATGATTATACCATGATATCCAAAAATCATTATAAAATTGTTTATTTAGAATTCCAGTTCTTGTAACTGGTCCCAGGGTATGATCTGGTTTTTCATCTAAGTCATCATATTTTCTTATAAATTTAACTTGATCTTTTGTTAAAACATATGAAGCTGAATTATTATAAGAATTCTGTTTTTCAAAAAGTGTAATTTTTACATACATATTTGAATTAGCTATGTCAGCACGAATTCCTAAACTAAAACATTTTAAATTTTTTGGTACAGTTATATAAAAAGTACTTCCAGAGTCTAATTTAATAGAAAAATACGAAAGATTAATTAAAAATAAATATTTTCAATAAATATAATTTTTCGTATTTATTACCAGAACCTCCAGAAGGATCTTGAACTTCATGCTTGTAATATGGTGTTATTTTTCTATCAATATTACAAACTAAAGAATCGTTTACTTTAAATGGCATATTATCATAAATTTTTACATCAAGATCAGGAAAAATATTATGACAATTTGTGTTTATTACTATTAAAATTGAAATAATTTGGAAAATTTTAATTAAACTTTGATTCATTTCTTTTAAATGTAATACCGATGAAACAATAATTGTAAGTATATTAAAAAAAAAAATTAGATATTTTGTATTTATATACCAGTTTACGAAATAATTATAATTTAAGAATCGATTAAAATTTCTTAAAATCAAAAAGAAATAATAATAATCAATACACATTTTTATTTGATTATACCATATCCGAAATATGGTCTTACTCCACCGTAAAAATAAAATTAATTACTTTTTATTTACGAAATACAAAAATTATGTTTTATGCAAGCACTTCTCGATATTATCGAGAAAAATATAAAAATTATATGAAAAAATTATTTCCCTGTGAAGTTTTCACAATTCATTTCTTATTTTTTCTATGGTTATATGGAAAAATATTTGTACCAGTCACTATTTTTATATTTTGAAAAAATTTTGTCATTTAGTTTTCTTGTCAAAATTTTGATCTTGTTAAAATTTCATTCCACTTGAAGTTAGTATTAAGATTAAAACTAATATTTATCTTTATTTGTTACTAATTCGTATATACTTATTGATTTTTTTTTCTAAACCATTTGAAAGGTTAATAAGTTTAATTTTTTTTTTTAAAATCGATCAGAATTTTATAATATCGATTTCTTCTTAATAAAAAAGTAAATATCGACCATAGTTAGTCGATCAAAATATAGTTTACCTTGAAATAAAAAAAAAAAATTGTAATAATTAAATAATAATGTTAGAGTGTTTTGATCAAATTACTTATAATTGGATAAAATATTTTAGTATACTTAAGTTAACATGTGGAAAAATAAGATCTGTTATTATTGAATTTCATAAATTTTGATAGGAAATTAAATATATTTGATTATTACTCATGTTTTTCCAATTTTATTCTCCAAAAGTAAATTTAATTTTATGTACTATATGTAAGTTGATTTTAAAAGTCCATATTCTATCAAAAAAATAAATTTTTAAACAAAAATAATATATATTGTAATGGTGAGCGATTAGCATCAAAATAGAAAATTAAAGTTTTTGTAAGATCTTGATTATCAAACGTAAAAGAGGACAATGATATCATACAACTTACTAAAGTTTGCAAGATGAAATTAAAATAGTTAACTTAAATTTTTTCAGACAATTGGCGCAATTATATTTGTGTATGTATTATAATTTTTAATATTAATGTATTCTAACCATAGAAATAGAAGTATAGTTAGAGTACATTAATATTATAAAATTTGGTGATTTCGTTTCGTTTCGTTAGCAAACCGAAAATATCGATAAGTGGTATATTGGAAAATTTACTATTTCCGGAAATAAATAGATTTAGAAATTAATGTCGATGTTGTGAACATCCGCTCATAGGTAGTGCCGAATACGACAACTGTCCACGCCGCATGTATTGAAAAATAATAGCTAAACTAAAACACCTATTGACAAGTATCTTTAAAAAATAATTATATTGATTAATCATTTGGCGAAAAATTTTTATAATTCAAATTCACCAACATAGTTTAGTAATATGCTTGAAGTCATTTAGCAATGGTATATTAATGTATTTTCCAATTAATTCACACTTTTTTGTTAAAAATTTTAATCTGCAAAAAAAAAAAAAAAATTTTATAACATAAGCAAAATCCAAGCCAAAAGATAAGATTTAATAGATTATTAATATGTCTCAAAATATAAATCATAGTGTTTGAGTAGTAACAAAATTTAAACTGGTAGACTGACGAAATTTTTTTTTACTCCAAATAGTCGAACTTTCATTTGCTAACAAAATGCAAACTTCTTTTTGGGGAAAACGAAGATTTACTTTTACAATATAGTTCACAGATTATTTATAAATATTCATATTCAATTGATTTATATATCGTAATTGCCTTAGGGTTAATTGCAAAAGGTTAAAAAAGAAGTTACAACACTTTTTTATAAATATATACATATATGTATACGACTGAAATTGGCTACTAGCAGTCCATATACTATATTGTCAAAGGTTTACATTTTACAATATATAATACATATACAAAATATATTTATATTTAAAACAAATTAAAATTACTAATTTGTATATAAATTTTAAATAAATGTAAATTATCAATAGTTTGCAGTAATTTTCTAAAATATTTTTTTTATATATGAAACTCAGAATAATGTTTTTCGCCAACTTCATTGAGTAACGATTTTCAGTCCAACTGAAAGCAAAATCTAGCAAATAAAAGTAAAATATTATTCATTCTATATTTTGTAAAAATTCCATATGCTATTACTTTTACTATTATATTTAAAGTATGTACTAGACTTTCATTCACTAGACTTACAGCCCATTGTGATAACAATTGTGCTAAAACTGAATTATATTCCGAAACGGAAAATTTCATATATAAAGTTTAATAATTTTAACCCGTTTTAACAAAATCGCAGTATTTGAAATTTAAAAAAAAAAAATTATAATGTTAAAATTAATTTTAAAAGTAATTAAAATTCTATCGTTTTGTACTGTCGTGTACATAAATATTAAAAAAAAATCTCTAATTAATATTAGCATAATTATATAATTTATCTAAATTAAAAAGCCATTCAAAAAACACTCTTCAACAATTAATGTTCCTTTTCATAAAAATATTATATATAAAAGTTCTGAACCTTATAACAAATAAAATGAAAACCTCGAAAAAAAAAATTAATTTTTATTTTATTATCAAATAAATTTACTTTTATATAAATAAAATTTATTTATTTTTATTGAAATTTTAATATTTATTTGAAGAACATATTTTATGTTTTTATGTTTGGTTTTTTTTTAAAATTTTTGTGTGTGTTGCCATCAACACTGTAACCTTTACACAACAAGAAATTTGATTTAAATCGAAAAAAAGGACATACACAGCAATTTTATAGTCCTTTCATGTGCACCAAAATATAATAAAAATTCTTCGACACATTTTTTTTTTATTATAGTCTATAAAATTTATACAAGGATATAATTGAAATTAAATCTAAAAGTTATTATCCAAGTTTAATGTTCCTTTTTCACATTTAGTATTTACTGTGTGTAAAAAAATAAATCTGTGTAACTTTGTATTGAATTTTATTGAACCAAATGAATTTTTATGGTTTTTAATTAGGATAAATTGTATATTTTGGCTATAAAATATATTTTTTTTTACCAAGGACACTTTTTATAAATAAATATTTTTTATGAAATTAAATTTTTTTTTCATATGCCTTTCTTTCGTAATGATTTTTCCCAGGTATTTGTAATTTGTACATTTTTTTTTTTGTAACATTCCTTTCAAGATTTCATATCACAGTTGACATGACAAATTTTGTTATTTTCCTTGTATAAAGTGTTGGTTAAAAACAAATTTTATATTATAAGCTATTTTCTAATTTGCCATGGTAAATGACTTGATATTCAGCAAAATATAAAAATAAAATTATGACATATTTCATACTTTTTTTGGTTTTTATTTTCTTGCTGTTGTATTGTTATCCGGAAAATGCAATTTTCCGGTACTCAAAAACATGTACAAAAATATACTTTTTTATTCTGTTACATGAAACAAAAAAATTCTTTTCATAAATGTTTATACAAAAAAAAATAAAATTCATGTTTTTCTGCATTTAAGCAATTGTTAACTATTTATTTTATTTTGAATAAAATAAATTAAATATCACCGGTCACCGGAGAGTTAACCAACATGTTTTTTAAAATTTGTTAAATGCTAAATTATTAAAATATGAAAAAAAAATTTATTATTTTCATAAAAAAATATATGTTATTATTCAGAGAAATTATTTTATTAATCTACTAGAATCTTACAAACATAACGTGTCCTATTCTAGTTTTCGAGTAAACAGAAAATAATCGGAGATTTTTTGACTCGGAAATATTTTGTACTCCGGTTTTCAAGGGAATAAAAATACATATTACAATATCAAGAAATTCGTCCGGTGCCGAAAATTTGTGGTATTTTAATTTTCATGTGAGGAGGAATTTCGTCCATTAGGATTTTCCAAGAGAATCGATATTTTTAATTTTAAATTACGACAAAAGTTATTTTTCATAATGTTATTAATATAATTTGTTGATAGATTTTTAATACATAATTATAATATAAATATTTGAAATAAACAGCTAATTTTGAAATATACTCAATTTCGAAAAATGAATATTAAAATTATATTAAAATTCTGTGAAAAATTTTATATGAAATTTATATAATATTGAATTGCTAGTGAATTTATTTTATATCATTATGTTATTCATTTTGAAATTATCCTGATTATAGGCCTAATAATATAATATTGTCAGGCAATCAGATTTCATGTGCTTAATTCTTAAATATTACTGTCCTTTAAATCGCCTTTTTTAATTTTGTTTCTGAAATTTAAATTCTATTTTTTTCATTTATTTAATTTTAAAATTATTAACTACTTTTAAATTAATTTAATTATATTTAATGTGAACAATATTTTCTGGTCTTTAATTAGAAGTATATTTCAAAAAAAGCACATACAATATGATTGCCTGACAAAATTATATGATTAGGCGTATAATCAGGATCAAAATCAACCCATCTTATTTTATTATATGTGTATAGTAAAATGTAATTCCATTTATTTTCACTTTTTTTTTACAAATAAATTATTCTAGACATTAAAATGTACTTTTTGTTTATAAATAATATTATTCAAATAACAAAATTTTGCTCAGAAAACAAAAATTTAAAAATATAGATTGTGACAAAATAAAATCTTTTCAAACCGCGTCAGTTGCACCAAAATCGAATTTTCTCAAAACAATGAAAAATAGAAATGTTGGTGTTTAATTCTGCTATACACAATTTATGAGATTTGTAGTCTTTGACTTCACAATTTTTAGTGACTGTTAATGACTTACGAATATCGAACTCACTTTAGTCTTCTAAATAAATAAAGAATGCTCAAACTTGGCTTCTCTCAGAATTTATGTTATTAATCTGCAAAGCACTTTCATAATTCCAAAATTGAAATGGTTTATATTATTTTTTAACATATTTTCACATATATTAATTAATTTTAATTTTTTATGAGAAATATATTTTATAATAGTAATTTGTACTTATTTTTAATTATGGAAAAAAACAGTTTTCTATTTACTAACTTCATTACACACTGAATTATACATGATTACGTTTTATTCGTCATTGTGATAAATTACTAGCTTCATTAAAACGAATTTGATTATCTTAATTTATTATAATAATTAAAATTTAAGAATAAATGATTAAAATTAATAGTTTGTGATTAGCAGTTTTAAGTTTTGTTGTATATTTTAGTTTTAATTCAAATTAAAGGAATTTCTTTTAAACTTTTTCTGAAATTATAGTATTAAATTATTTAAAAACTATTTAAATAATCTAATATGTATTAAATTTTCATAATCTACGCCTAGAATTTATTATATGAGTTTTAAAGTATATAATGAGAAATACTACTTGGTCTGTCAAATATATTAATTATAAAATATAGCAAAATTGTAAATTTTTTGTCATTATAACTATAAATAAATAAATTTGAATTCAATTTTGTATGCTATAATCAATATCAATGTTTATTGCATTTCAAAATAAAATTTTATTAAAAATTGATGATATTTGATGTTTAGTAAATATAATATCAAAGTGAATAAAATGTTTACAAAGTTTTAATATACAATATTTATTAATTTTCTGCGAAATATTAAATCCCTTCTGGCATACAAAATTGCACATAAATTAGTTTTTATAGATATAGAATATTTTATTTATAGTAATATAAAATTGTTTTTACAGACTTATTAGTGCCTATTCATTGGTTTGTAGTTATAATAACAGAAAATGATAAAAAATGTATATAATTTTAATTATGTGATTTCTGCAAAATTGTTTATTGATTGTTATTTTGTAAATACGTATTAATAAATTATTGATTTGATTATAAAACTTAAAATTTTAAATTATAATTATAATTCATATTTTTCTTTTCTTAAATAAATAAAATAGTAATTTAAAATAAATACAAACAAAATTTTGTAAAAAAAAATATCTTTTTTCGATTAGTATTACCTGAAAACAGGATACAAGTAAATCTGAATAAAAATATTCCAAATATATATGTATATTTATGTAAGAAAAAAATAATAATATATGCTATGTGGTGTAGTTTGTATATCCAAAACGGAAATTAAAAATACAAAGATTATATGCTAATATAGAAAATGTTTAAAGGAAATATTCTAAGGATTTTTTTTTTCCAAATAATATTTTCAGTTGTAATTATTTGAAAGATTTTATATTTCATATTATTACTTACATTCCATATAAGCTATTGCCATAATAACAGAGCAGTATAAGTTATAGGAGAAAATGTATTTACAAACTGAAAATTGAAAATCTTTTAAGCGAGGAAAGGCATATAAAGATATTTTCATTTCTTATAAATGTTCCTCAACAAAATTTTTTTTATAAAAGATGTTTTTCAAGGGAAAAGATTGATTTAATATATATTGAATATAAGTCCAATAAATTTCAATAACTTAATTCCAAATTAGATTATACTACAATGACAAGTCTTTAACTTGTCGTTCACATGACAGAATACAAAAAATATGAAAATAATTCACTATTATGAGTATTAATAATTCTACTAAACATAACTATAATCTTATTAAATTTCTATGATTAAAATTCATCCATCAGAATAGTTGCATTAATATTTCTATTTCTTCATTTTACATCAATTTCCTGTTTACACACAAATAAAAGAAAATTATTAAAAAAAAAATTCCTTATAAAAGAAAAATGGAATTTCTGTGGCATGAAAATCATTGTGGGTGATAAAATTTGAAAAAGGACATACATCCAGTGGCGACTCGTCTATGAGTTCAACTCGTGTATGAACGCCTAGTATTGTTTTAACTTTATTAAAGTTTATAAAATAAACCAAGTATTTCTTAAATAATTTTTTAAATACGTAAGCAAATTTAAATCAAATATCTGTTTTTGCTTAATAACATAATTTGTATAAGATAAATTCAATTTTATACCTATCCCTTTTTACAACATTCATCTTGTGGAAACGCAATCAGCAATTAACATCTCTTTTTGTTTCATACAAAAAAATTTTTTAATTCGTTCAAACCCAAAATTAATGAATACAGGGTTTCAGGCTGTAATTTGACAATGTAAACCATATTTTTGAACCCAATTATAAACCCTATTTTTGACAATATATTTAATCATTTTTTTAATAAAATCCTGCACACTCGGATGGAATGATTGTATTTTTTCTATTTTCAATAGAATGAAGTAATTCATCTTCATTATTCGATCGTTGTCGTTTTGTAAATTCCTTCCAAATTTATTGTAATTGAAAATGGAAAAAATAAAATCACTTCATCCAGCTGTGCAGGATATTATAAAAAAATGAGAAAATATATTCCAAGATGTGTAAAGAATGAAATTATCTATGATTAATAAAGCACATTTTTATTTGTCAAAAATAGACTTTAAGTTGTCAAAAATGAACTTTACATTCTCAAAATTGTCAAATTATAGCATGAAACATTGTAAAAACATTGTTAAAAAGGAAAAATGTAGAAGCGAACAAATAGATTACTAGGTTTTCTAATATTTTTTACTTGAACGCCTATGTGAAAAAGTAACAAGTCGCTACTGATACATATTATTATGCTAAAATCCCTTTTGAATGTATCAACAATAAACAACAAAAAGACACATTAATAAATAGTGTAAAAATCTTATTTTGATGATTATTCCATTTTCTTCCGTTCAAAAGAAAAAAAAATTTCCAATTTTGATGAGGAATCAGAAAATATTGACATGTGACATGACAACCAAAAAAAAAATATAAAGATTTTATTTTTTATATTTTAAAAATGTTCGATTAGAAAAAATATCTTACAAAAAATTTGGAAATTTTTTTTTTTTCTTGATCCTGAAACAGAAAAATGGAAGCGAGTATAGATTTAACAAAGGATATTAATATATTTTCTTTTTATTTATAATATTTTTTACATTTCAATAACATAAAGTAACCAAAAAGGAAAGAAAACCAATAATAAAAAAATATGAAAATGTGCGGATATTTTTTGTTTGTGTGATAACAACAGAAATCAAAACTAAATCAATCAATCAAATAAAAATGTTGGTTTATTTCTGTTTGATATGAAAAAATATGAAGGAAAATTTGATATTTTCCATTAAATTCAATTTTCAATTGTTATTCACAGTATGAAAATATTATGATCTTTTAATATTTATATAAATTTTTTTTGAATTTTATTTAGTTTTATTTTTGATTAAATTTTTTTTAAAATATATATTTTATCTAATAAATTATTCAAATTATGGTTCATAGTACTATATATAAATGTCAGAAACATTGTTTATTTTTTATTTTATTATACAATCAAGGATAAAAGGACATTGCCATTTTTCAGTAATGTAATATTATTGATAAACTTAGTTATATTAAAGATATGGTATGTAAGTGATTTGGAAATGAATAGGAAATTTTAATTAATTGGCTAACTCGAATTGAAAATATTGTAGTTATGAAATTTTTTTTTTCCTGATTTATTCTAATTTGGGAACATAAAACTGTGTCAGGGCAAAATTATCTGTACTTGATAATTGAATTTCAATCATTTTTATTTCAATTTGAACATGGTACGTTGATATGCATTCAGAACCACAATTTTTATTTATATTGAAATGATAGATTTGTCTCTCGCTAATAAACCTTGATCGGTTCGGATAAATAAGAGTATATACGATTTAAATAATTTTACAAAAATTAAAATTTCATATTTAAATTTTCCACAAACTATATTTAAATTTGCTTAGGGCGACAATTATCCTTTAATTTAATTTAATATCGTGTATATCGTCGATAGTAAAAATTATTTTTTTTCAGACATCAATTCCTGTATGTTTTATACGTATGATTTGTAGATTTTCTGACGTATATCGTGATACAATTGCCATCTTTACACTAAAACTTTAATCTCAAAATTCAGATAATCTAAAATAAAACCCTTGAATATTTTTATACGATTTTGTATCGATTTTTAAAAATGTCATATTTTAAAATAGAAACTATCATGATGTGGTAATCGCTTGAACAGTATTTTTTTTTTTAAATATCTAGTAATGAAATTTATAATTTTCTGATTATCTTCTTATAAATTTTTTAAAAAAAACTCCAATGTTGTCTTTTAATCAGTCTTGTTTTGTTGAGCTTTTCGGAAACAATAAAATTCATTTATTTTTAAAATAACATTAAGATAGTCCTAAATATCATATCTAGGAATAAACAAAAATATTATGTTTTAAAATATTATTATTTAATTTAAATTATAATAAGAATTATTTAATTACTGACACTAAAAATTATACTTAAATAATAAAATTTATTTTGAAATTGTAATGTTTTTTTTTTTTTATCATTTATATATGATTTTCTTAATTAGATTTTTATGCTTTTCATGTAATTAATCTGTTATTTTTCCAGGTATACTGGTACATAATATAATGTCGTTAAAATATTTATATAGCAAAGATAAAAAGTCAGAATAAAAAGGGGTTTTGGTAACATAAAACTTGATAATAAAATTTTCTTTTGATATTTCATTTTAGATGAATATGATTATGAGTTTTAGGAAATTAAATTGCACAAATTTAAGTAATAAAGTTTCTAAATTAGATTATAATTTTGATATTAGTTATCAAAATTTTCTAGTACATATAACATAAAATGATGAAACTTTTAAAAAAAAAGAAAAAAACTTCTGTAAAATGAAATTCTTTAAAAATAATTTAAAATTAGTAAAAATATATCTTACGATTGACTAAATTAAATTCTAAAATTAATTTCTAGATAGTTAAAAAAAATATTTGTATATAGTATTCATACAAAAATGAATATAAAAGGATATTTAATTTACCTAAAATAATTATCTTTTCAATGTAACCAATCAAAAGAAAACTAATAATTTCTAAAAATAAAATATCCTTTTTTTGTTTGTGTTTTGCAAAAACAACATATAAAGCAATCAATAGAAAAAAAATCATTCATAACTATATCCTTTTACATTGGAGTTATGAATTGTTCTTCTTTGATTCTTTTGATCCTTTTGAACAATAAAAAAAAATCAATTTATATATTGTATTACTATAATTCAATTTATACTAACAAAATCCTTTTACGACTCACAAAAAAAAAAAAAAAATTTTGGAATCGACTTATTTCTGATTACAATCTTTTTGGCGAAAATCTTTTACAGAAAAAAGAAACAAATTAAATGAAAATTTGCATCAAAGAAAAATCAGATTCAAAATTACTTAAAGAGATGAAGAAATTTTTTTATTTTTTTAAACATTTCATATTTTTTTGTAATTTAATAATAATTTGTGGAAAAAAAGAAATGTCAAATCGATATTTTTTAATTCTAAATTTTTGAAGCTATCAGCAAAATTATTAAAAAATAGGAAATCCTTGATAGAATTACTACGAGTTTCTGTAAATATTAATGGATTTTAGTTGTGAAACATTAGGTCATAGTTTTTATATTTGTAGCAAACGAACTGAATAAAACTCTAATTTCAAATCAATTAAGTATAATATTATATACTACAGTTTTGCATATCTATTTAATTTTTCAAAGCAATTGAAAATATTTCAATAATTATGAACTAAAGACCATTATTCAGTTGATGTTGAAAATGATTGATTTAGTTTAAACTTTTAGATAAACCATCATTTGTGAAGTAATAAAGTATGTAAATAAATATAGATTTAATTAAGATTATTTATATATATATGTAATTTAATTAATTAACTAAATATAGAAATGTAAATCAAATTAACATATTATTAGAATGCAGAAATTGAAAATTTTCTTTTAAATGAAATTTCTGATCTTTAGAAAATTTAGTTAGACAAAGGCACTAGTTAAAGATTTTTTTTTTAATTATTATATAAATTTAAGAATTTGCCTTTAATTAAAAAAAAATATGGTATCTGAAAAACAATGGAAACTAAATTCATTTGAGCTGTAATTTTTTTTTTTAATAATAATTTTTCCATTCTTTTTCTTTTTATCTTTGAACCTTAATACACAAAAAAAAAAGTCAAACAATCATTACATGAGACAAACACATATCCTAAAGACATAAGTTAAGTGATTTTAACATTTACTTTAGAAATTTTTTTTCATTTTTTTTTTTGCTTTCAAAAGAAGGAAAATATTAAAAAAAAAAGGATGCGTATATATATCTAAATGATAACATAAATTCATAAAAGCATTATGAAGAATTTAAAACAGATCCTATTTTTCCCACATTTTTATTTATTTAAATGAAGACGAAGAAAAAAACAACATAAAAACATTTGTCTTGTGCGATATTATAAATGTGAATATAAGATATAAGTACCTAGATATATATATATTTAAGTATATATTTATTTCACACTTGATGATGATGACGGTGAATGATGAGCCTTTTTTATAAGATAAAAAACACGATTTTTTTTTTAATATAAAACAGAAAAAAATCTTAGAAAACAAAACTTCATTCATTCATTCATATATCTTGTCTTGTCATAAAAATATAACATAAAGATAACTTTAAGAAGGTATTCTCAATTGTCAAAAGAAAAACTTTATTTTTGGCCAATTTCCAGACATAAAAACTATACTTGTAATAAAGGTAAACCAAATATATTATATATGTATATTGTAATTTTAAATGAATTTTACAAAAGTAGTAAATAAAGTTTTTGGTATAAAATATTAAAACTTTAACAGTATATAAAAAATATTGTATTTTGAATTATATATGAAATGCAACAGAAATAAATTTCTAAGTTTGTAGTCATATTTCCCAGTATATAAAGTACAAGAGCCAGAGATGATAAGTATATCTATGTATAAAAATTGAAATTAGTAATTAGTAATGTTGGTTTCGTATTTTTGTCATAACAATTTTTGGATTAGATTTATCTATTATTAAAGTTAGTCGTACAGAGTTCACTATTCATGAACATTCTTACCCTCGTCAACATACTTGACCTATAATAGCGTCTATCAAAACTAGAGCAATCGATTGTCCCTTATAGTAAAAAAAACTTTTAAATCTTACAAGTTCTAATGAGAAATTTAAAAGATTTTCGACCAACTAACTATTAATGTATCAGAATTTGAATATGTATACTTCTGTTTCTTGCTACAACAAAATTAAAAAAAATAGCATAAATTAAGTATTTAGATTTGTTTATAAGGAATAGTACTCGTAGATTACTATTTTTGATCCATAACATAGTAAAGAATGAGAAAATTGTCGCTTAAAATAAATATTATTTTAATGTACAATTTCATCATTCCTAATATTCTTATAATATGTATTTAAAAGTATCTTATCTTAATGTATTTAAAGGTATCTTATAATATATTTAAAAGTATCTTATAATATGTATTTAAAAGTAATATCTACTGTATTCTTCCCAGCTTTTGTGCAGTTTCTATATCTGTAGGCGTTCATCTTAAAAAAATCTTCAAATTGTTGTGAAATCAATAAAAATCAAGTTTTACAAAATTAGAAATTAAATTTTATCGTTTTTAGAAAATATTTTTTATAAAATCAACTCTGTTTCTTCCAGGTTAGGAAAAATGCAATAAATTTTAAAAATTTATTTTGTATCTTGTTTGTTTGTTTGTTTGTTTTTTTTCCAACCTACAAAACTGTTCAACCGTTCAATTGGATTTTATAGTAAGTTGGGTTTTTTTTTAAAAACACAATTTGAAAATAATAACAAAATAAATACAAAAAAAAAAAAAACAAGAAAAGAATCTATAAGATAAATTTTAAGTCTCAACTTTACTGTTCTAGAAAAATAAAGTTAAGGATATCCACAATTCACCAGATGACGAGAATATATTGCCAGTAAAAGAAAATGTAGTTTTATTTATTTTATTTATTGTAAATATTTTATGGTTTTACAGAAAGGAAGTGCAAAAATTTGTCAGTTTAATTTAATTGGAATTTTATGATCTAGCAAATATAATTTTCTTCTCTTTTTTTTTTTTTGTAGATTTAATTTGTAGACAAATTGAATTTTTTATACTAGTTTTATTACATTTATTTTGTTAATATGAAATAAATTTATAATATTATGTTTTTGTGTATTGTTCTTCCAGTAAAATTAAATCCAAAAAATTATGTTAAGAATGTAAAGTATAGAATAGAATATTGACTTTTTTTTAGAATATTAGCCTAATTAAAAAAAAATCAATTTTTTACAAAAATTATGAAATTACATACTTCGTTGGTGTTTATCTGTAGTTTAAATTTTGAATTTTAGAACTGACAGTTCGAATTTTTAGAATAATTTAAAAATTTTGTTTTCTTACTATGTATATAATAATCATATTTTAATGGGCTTACATCCCGCAGCTTGTAAGCCTACTATTGTTTATATCTTTCGCTGTATACCTGTATTAATGTTTCTACTAATGTTTTTTTTTATATGCCATTAATGGTACAAATCTGATTTTCAAAAGACAATTTTCTGGATATAGAAATTTTCACAATTTCAAATTCAATTACGAAAAACTAAAATCTTACGTAGTTTAATTTGAATTATAGAAATATGAAAATTATACTCTACATTTTATAGATTTAAATTTCAAATGCAAATTACTTTTTTTTTTTAAATATAATTTCTCAAAGAAACATTATTTTAAACATAATTCTTTTCCAACCTGAATTTTTTGTATACATTTTTATATTAGTCAAACTATATTTTTATGATTTATATTTAAACTTAGAATTATAATATCATTATTAATAAATTTATACAATTTTAAACATAAACCTAACAACAAATAAATAATAAATCTAATTATATTCCATTAAATTCATATTATCAGAATTAACTTTATTTTTTTTATACAAAATACACCTTTGTCATAATTTTATTATATTTATATGTATATCGTTGTTTCTAGGGTACACGATTAATTTAAATCGTTATTTATCTAAAATATATTATGTTGTATATAAGTTATTAAAATTATAATAATTTTATTTACAAAATACCATCATAGATGCATTTTTATTATACCCAAAAGGAATGGATTTGCATTAATTTATTATGAGCTTTTTCATTTATATTTGCCTATTTTATATGGAATTAATGTGTTGTTCTTACTGCAATTTATTTTGTTGTATTATGATTATTAAAAAACAAAAAAAAAAATTAAAATAAATTAAATGACATTAATAAATATTTAAATAAATCTGCTGGTCAATTAGAAATTTTCAAATGTAATCAGGTCACTGAAAATTAATATAAATAATTAGTTCTGGGATATAGTTAATTAGATAATAAATTTTGTAACTAATGTAATTTTATTTTCTAATATGTAGAAATTATAAAAGAAATTATATGCGTAGAAACATTTAAGTGGTTTATTTAAATATTTTTTCTGAAATTGCACTCAAAATTTGAACACAATGATATTTTGTTCAAATCGCCAATTGTTTACAGAATACGTAATTCTTCAGTTTCTAAAACCTACATTTTAATGTTGAGACTAATTTATTTTTTATGTACCATTATGTTATTTTTAGGTTTTATGGTGAATTATTAATTTTATTAATTATGTAAATTTAAATTACTATTCCTTTTAATTACAATATTGGTTATTTAATATTGAATTTATTGAAAAAATTTATGGCATATGGATATCTATATGAGTTTATTTTGAAAAAACCATTTCAGTTTCAATGAAGACCACTATTTTCTATTTCAAAAAGTTTCAGAACTTTGTCAAATTTTCTTATTTGCATTTTCCTTATTTGCATTTTTTAAGAAAAGTGATTACATTCACCCTTTTTTTTAGTTAATTGCGTCTTAAATTTATTTAATTCCAATACTAAAAACAAAATTAAATCTACATAATTTAAATTTTATACTAAATTTCTATTAGATAAATAAATTTTTACATAATATTAAATGAATTTTCAACATTTAGAAAAATCAGACAAAATGAAATATTCTATAAATAAATTTTAAAAAAATTGATCAAATATATTTTAAATTAAAAAAAAACCAAATTATATTTAATTATGTATCAAATAATTTTAATAATAATATACATATTTATTGGAAAATTGTTTTATGTTTACAATTTATATTATTTTTACAAAATGAAATATATTTCACATAAAAATATTAAATTAAAATTATATAATTTAAAAATGAAAATATGATGAAATAAAATATAAATTGTAAATTAATACCAGCTTTTTGTATCAAAATATCAAAGTAGAAAAATATTTAAAATATATTTACATTGTAAAATAAAGGAATTGTCATAAAGGAGTTTTAAGTTTCAATGGAAAATATTAAAAAAAAAAAAAATATCTTGCGAATTTTTCTTTCACTACAAAACATTGAACAAAATCTAAAATTACTATAAAAAACTAAATAATTTGTATAAGTTTGTAGTTATAGCATAAAATACATAATATGTTTTTTTTGTAGTCAAATTATTTGAATGTTTTATAAAATATTATGAGATATGTTTTTTATTTGTTTTTTTTTAACTAATTAAATAATAATACCTAAAATTTGTATACAAAATACAATTAGTTACGTTTACAGAGTGATTATATATTTTTCTTACATGTACGACAACACCTATTAAACACCAAATTTATGTTACAAATCTCACTTTTCCGCTGAATTTATGTTACTAGTCCAACTTGACCACAAAATTATCTTCTGGAATAAATAATATGTTTGTATGTTTTACCACGAAAACATTATTAATTTGATTAATTTTTACATATAAAATATTTGTACATTTATATATGGTTTTATTTATTACTTAGATTTTTTGTTCAAAACACTTGTATTTCGTAAATAAACATTCACTCTGTATTTTATGTAAAAGTTTACAAGTAATACAGTATACGTGCTAGAATATTATTTCAAAAATTAATTTATTTGAATATGAAAACTAAAAACGTGCTTTTATCTAAACTGTTCAATATAAGAGCATAAAGAATTAAATTTGTAAAAAATAATTCAATTTATATTTTCATAAAATCTGTGTTTTTTTTTTTGAATAGAGGTTGTACAAGTTCGAATTGTCCAGAATAATTGGACATGAAGTTGTATATCAGTGGAAATATTATAAATCTGTAAAATGTACTTAGGTTTTATAAATATACTTTACTATGAAAAAAATATGATATTTTGTGAAAGTGTATTTAATATTTTTAGTGGAAAAGGATATTAAAATAAACATTTTTAGTTGACTATAGATTGATGCATTTATTTTTATTCCGGGCATAATTTTCTTATGGAATAGATTATAACTTTTATTTATGATCATTTCAAATAAAATCCTTATTTTATTATGTAAAATGTGACCTACTAAATATTTAAAATAACTTTTTTTTCTTTAGTGTAAAAAAGTACTTAAAATTGAACATTTTTACGTAAAAACTGAAAACAAGAAATGTAGGTAGCAAGTAACATTAACGGACAGAGTATAAAGTAAGATTTGCGTAAGTATAATCTAAAAGATATTTTTCCAAAAACTGATTTTATTATGTAATTTATATTAAAAAATATTTTGATCTAAGATTTTCAAAGATATTTGAATGGCGCCATTATGTTTTTAGTTCTAGTTTTTATAAACAAGGTAAATAATAAAATTCTTAATATTTTAAACAATTTTTCAAAACAAAGCAAAAAATAATAGTGATTTAGATAAGAATTTGAAGCCTAAAAGGTAATCACAACAAATCTATAAATTTTACCTTAACGTAGTAAATGATAATAATTTATAGACTTGTATTTTATAAAATCTAAAATCAAATAAACTTTAATGGCGTCTAAGAGACTCAGTGATTGGTTATATATAATAAATTTTATTCTACAATATTTTTCGTCGCCTAAATTTGGCGTACCTAAACTTGTTTTTGTTTATTTCATTTTATCTGTAAAAAAAAAAACAATTTTCCATTAAAGCCAAGAGAAGATTTAACGATAAAAGGATATGCTACTAAAAAAAAATTTTTAAGGATACTATATAGTTGTTAAATGTACAAAAAATTATAGTAAAAACTGATAGTATATTGATTAAAATTTTATCTGCCAGAGTAATTGACTCAAAAATATTAACTTGAAAGACAATGAATAAGCTTCCATTTTATTTCGTAAATCAAGCCAGATAATTTAAATGAAATAATATTGAAAATCTGTATTACATTTCCATATTTTAAAGTTGTTCTCAAAACCTAGATGTTCATTCTCAAAGTAATTTTAGGCTAAAACTACTGCGAAAATGAATATAAAGGTTTTGAGTACAATTTTAAAAAATGGAAATGTAATACAGATTTTCAATATTATTTCATTTCAATTATCTACCTTGACTTAATTTTAGTTAATTTTTAAAGTTAATTGTAATCTTAAAAATAAAATTTTCTGTTCAGTGCGTACCAATTAATCTAATCGAATTATGTATTTCAGTTAGAAATTGATTTTTCATGACTAATGTAATCATGTGTAGTAAATTAATTGAAATTATTAAATGTTATAAAAAATTTCTAAATAATTAGAAAAAAAATTCTCGTTAATTAAATTATTATATAAAAATTTATCAAATTGCATTAAATGCATGGTGCATAATGTAAATTCAAACTAATAGTCTTATGAGTAATAAATTTTTTTTTTATGTTAAGTTAATTTTATTTATCCAAGGTAAATGAAATTAAAATCTTAAAATTTTTACAAATTTCGATTTGTTTTCATATTAAAATCGATTCATTACGAATTACTGGAATAATCGTAAAAATGTATCGAATATTTTCTTATCGATATTGTTCTTAATCGTATTTAATTTATTATAAAAACAATGAAAATTATTATAAATATTTTAAAATTAATTGTATTTTTGTTACATAAAGTTTTGAAAAGAAAAAATGTTATTAAAAATTCTTTTTTTAATACAAATTATTTCTAATTTAATTTATGTTGTAAATGGTCTTCATGCACACATGCTAATGGCCATAAAAAATATGTCAATTGATACTTTGGCACTAAAATGTCAAATAAATAAAGTTAAAGAACCAGTGCTGTATGGTTACAATCGAAGTATATATAAATATTTAAAAAAAAATACAATGTTTTTCTAATTTTTTTTAAAAAATTTTTAATTAATAAATTTTCTAATTAGTTGATCATGAAGAAGATGATGAATTGCATTATTATGAAATAAATGGTCTAAGTGCAAAATCAAAATGTTTTACATGGAGTGTACGTTATAATACAACATCAACTGAAGAGGAAATACAGGGTAAAACAGCAATTGTTTTATGTAATGAAAAAAAATGGTATAATGAATCATTAAGAATTGAATTTGATGTAAATGCAGCTAAAATATATTATACATCATATAAAAAAACTTCAGAAGTTTTTAGTATTCTAAAACGTGACTTACTATCATCTACAAAATATCGAACATATTGGGTATCATGGTATAAAGGTTTAGTTAAAGTTGGTAGAGAAGGAGATGATCCATTTATAAATTTGGTTAAAGAAATTGAATACAAAGTTAATTGGGTTGCCTTATATTCTGAACCGGAGGGTGGTGAATATATTATTAGATGTAAATATTTTTTTTTTTTTTTTACAAACTTATTAATGAAATTATTATTTTATTTAGTACCATATTGTCCGACTGTTATTCCTGAACCTGAAGATGATTTCGTGATTTTATTTCTGGATTGTTACTAAATAAAAATATTTTATAATTTGACGGGCAGTAAGCTTAAAAGAATTGAATTTTATAATTGATGGAATTTTTTTAATAAATCTATAAATAATTTAATTTATATTTAATTACAATAATGCAGTATTTAGTAAATTAAAGCTCAATAGTTAAAGCTTAATAATTAGTTCATATTCTTCTACAATATATATCACCTGGTTCTAAATCAAGCCCAGGTCACCTGAAACATTTTACTACAATTTGAACTAATAACATCTAATTTTAAATGGATTCCAAACCATAAATATGTTTATAGGGAAGAAACTTTAATCGCAATTAGTTACTACCTTTATTAGTGAGATATTTTTTGTTAGTAAATTACTGTTAGTATTTTTGCAAGTCTTAAATTATATTTTATTGTAATTTTATTATTGATTTAAAGCGGAGTAATCAAAATCGTTGACCATATGCCTCAGGATAGGTAGATTTAGGAAGAACAATTTGAGAGTAAATTTAGCTAGAGATAGGATTTAATTGTACCTAATATAATATTTTACCATCAGGACGATTGTATAAAAAGAGTAGTCAAGTTATATTTTCGCATTCGTTAATGTGTTATACAAGTTGGTATCATTTTCAAATATCAAAAATTAATGAAAATGTTCTAAATTTAAACTTTGTATTTTTTGCCCTAGTTATGCTCCAGTCAAATAAAGTAAAATTGAAGTGTAAAGAAGTTTTGAAATTTTTTCGTTGTCTCCAAAATTATGTAATTTTATATTTAAATTTTTAAAACTTAAATTGACTTAATAATAAACATTTATATATTTAAGGTTAGCGCAAATTTATAAATAATTTTTTTTTCCAAAATATAAATAAAAATAAAGTTTGTATTGCTGTGAATATTAAACAAATAAATAAATAAAAATAATTTGCACATTTTTTAAAACAAATATACTTCAGGATAAATTGAATCCATTTGAACCAATTTTATAGATGAAAATCCCCTGAAAAAAAAATTAATATATTTATTTTTTACATCTACACATAAAAAAATATTTTCCTTAAAAATGAAACTTGAACAAGAAATCTGAAAAAAAAAAATGATTTGACAAAAATATAATAATTCAAAAAATTATCACAAAATATCATTTTTTTTTTTACATTCTTAACTGGTAAAAAAATTTTCCGTCAATTTTCAATATTGACGTGAAATTGTATATTTAAGTTTTTTTTTCTTTTTCCCAAAACATTTTCTTAAATTATTGTGCTGATTTATATGAGCATATAAATATTTTTTTTTTTTCATATTTTTTGATATCATTTCATTTTTTTTTTTTTTATTTTTTATTTGAACATACATCGATAGACATAAAACGATATATTATATTAGTTTCAAGGCAATTTAGTATACATATAGTATATATTTTTGTCCTTATGAAATATATCCTTAGCTTTAAGACGCCTTCAGGCATCAAAACATAAAAATATACAAAAAAATTCAAATGAAAATCATATTTGCGCATTTTATTAACATATGATTTAGAGAGTATATATACAATAATGAAGATGAATAAAATTTCGATAGCATAATCTTGAAAAGGAAATAAAGTAAGACATAATCTCGATAATATAAATAATTTTAATTTTATTAAAATTTTCGATAAAATTGTAAAAAGATTTTAAAACATAATCAAAATGAAATTATATTTTATTATTAAATTGAGTTTTTTTTTTTGGCTGTTACTAAAATAAATATTTTTATTGTAACAAGGAATATTTATAAATATTGAAATCAAATAAAATAAAGTTATTCAAAAATAAACAATATTTATTTAGAAATATACATACATATATACTATATTATTTAAAAGATATATAAAATATAATTTTAAATGAGGGGTTGGAGTATATATAAATATAAAAAATGAGGGCGGTTTGTAATCTCAAGAGATACACCTACTTTTTTTTTGCATTTTTCTGTATACTATTTATCTACTATTTAACATAGGGACTAGACTGAGTAATGTCTACAAAATTAATTTTCTTGCATATTCTTAAGATTCGAACAACTAATTATTTTTAGAAATATGTACATAAATAATATTTATATATTTAGATTTTAATAGACAACCATCTTGGTTATTTGAAAAGAAAGCGTATATTCTTAAGTCTTTTGCGTCATGTTCTGCGCACTCTCCATGTAGCCTCATTAGGCATCCATTAGAATTTGGATCTATTAATTTTAAATAGATTCCGAATCATAAATTCTTTTATGTAGTGAAGAAAATTATTTTAACTGTAACAGGTTAATGGCATTTTTAAGTGAACCATTTGTTATTGACAAATGATGTCAACAGTTAACAGATTTTCTAATCTTAAAATATCATTTTAATGTAATTTTATTACTGATATACGTTTAAAGCTTAGTAATTTTAGACAACATTAATCAAATCCAATACCTATTTAACCACAGCATAATATATTAACACCGCCAGCATTTAGTTTTCTTCTTACTGAATGGCAATTTTAATCATCAAGAATTCATTAGTTCCTTACTGTACTGCCGGTGTTAATCGGTTTTTGCAATAATTGGTTTATATTAATTTATTGCAATTGGTAATCTGTTGAGTGTTGTGTATGGTTTAATAAATGCAATAATTTACAGTGCATATGTATAAGAATGAATTAAATAGCTTCTTGAACTTTATAATCAATTTTTATTTGGTATTTCAGTTATACAAAGAATTTCAATGAATTCTTTTTCAAGATTATTAAAAATATATTTTTATGAAAAATTTAATGCAAAAAAAATAATATACATTATCATAAAAATTATATTAAATATTTTAAAGTTTTAAATAAATGAAAATAACTTTGCATTAAATTTCTCTTTTTATCTTGCTTGTTAGTTTTAATAAAATTGGATAAATAATATTTAAGTGTTTCTATAATTTGCTTATTTTTTATGTGTCTTGTGTTTTTGTGCGAAAAGCTATTAATAAAAATGATAAAGTCACAAAGTTTTATGGTCTTTCTATTTTAATTTTGAAAATAATAAATTTTCTTTCCAAACAAGAATTTATTAATATATAATTTTAGAAATAAAAAAATTACTTATTTAATGATAGTTTATTTCGTATTTTAGAGATTAAATGTTTTTATTTAAATTGTTTTTTTTTTTATAATTTTTTCAATTTATTTGCTAAAAGACAAAAAAGAATATGCTTCATTTGCAGAAGAAATTATTTTGTTTTAAATTATTCTGAATCTAATTATATTCAAAATTTTAATCAAATTAGAATAAAACATAATATTTTTTTGAGATATAAATTTAATTCCACCTTTTTGCAAAATTATCAAATTACAATCATTGTACAATTACAATTGTTATTTCGTAATTTAAGTATTTATAATTTGAAATTTAAACATTTGCTGTATCAAATTTCTTATTTCATTACAATTGTTGTATAAAATAAAGACGTTTAATTATGAAAAATTAATTTCAAATCGAAATTTTGTTAGATCATAACTGTGGAAATAGTAGAAAAAAATTATTTGTTATCAGTGTAAAGAGATTACTAGAAAAATTTCATAAACAATTTCAAATTAATTTATATTCTCCTTTTTTGTTTTTAAGATGAACCAAATAATAACTATTATTGTTTTAACTATATTCAAAGTGTCAAAGTGACGTATGAATTGGAAATAGCACATTTGTACATTGCAAATTTTGCACTTTATGCACTTTATGCAAAAATTTACAATGTACAGACGTAGAGAAATTAACAAATTAGTTTTTATTGTATTGAAAATGTTAAGATTCATATATATATTAAAACCGAATATCAATAGTTTAAAATAGTATTATAATCAAATGGTATAATATGAAATTTGTTAGTTTGTAACTCAATAATTAGAACAATTAAATAAACTTGATTTTGAATCTAGTAATAATAGTTCTTAAATTACATTTTCCTTTCATTTCTAATTATATTTCAGAAAACACTTGCTTCTTAATGCAAAATGATTGAACAAAATAGACAGTCTACATTTTCTCCAAAGATTATAGATTGTAATTACATTTTGTTTAATGATTTTCCATTTAGAAAATAATTCTATGTGAGTTTGTTTTGTAATGATAATTGTACAACCAAAAAATATAAATACTATAGTGTTATCATATTTCAATAAAGAATTGACCTGACGCAAAAATATCACAACAACTCTTTAGTATTGTGTAAAGTCGATAAAGCTAAATATGCATTATTGACCTTTTGAGCTGAAAATCTATCGGTTTGTTCACCTGTAATATCATTCATTTATTACACATTTTATTTTATTGAAAATTAACGTTGAAAGGGCTTTTTTAGAGTATCAAAAAACAGTTCAATTTCGGTAATTCTAATTTCGTTTTAAATTAATGCAGCTCTAAGCTACTGAAGTATCATTTAAGATTTCTAAAAAGTTTTTGTTTTAAAATTCACATTTTATATTAGACATATTAAAAATAAACATAATATTGATTGGTAATCCTTGAATGAATTCTATTTGTAATCTGAAAATACTACATCGCTAACAATTCTGGAGGCAAAACTCTTTGTTAGAGTAATATTTATGGTAAATTGAAATAATTCTTTTCTAGAAATGTTGACGATTAATTCACAAATTATTTTATTGTAAATTTAAAACGTTAGTTGTAAAGTTATAAAATTACGTTTGATATCAAAGACAAACCTCCTACTAACGAACTAACTAACTAAATTTGTGGTAAATTTTTTTGTTTTTTAATACCATTTAGGATTACAAAGAATATAATGTAGTATAAAATTACAGAATAATTTATGTTCACATACATTTCATTATATGCTGTATTTTACCATAAGAATACAATCTAAAATTGCTTTTTCTAAGCAAAGTATTTTTATAATCAAAGATTGCTTTTGCAACTTTTCTAAAATATATAAGAACATTTTTTAAAATATGTAAGTTTATATGTATATTAATAATATGTATATATAATCTAAGAAAATCCTGAATTTTATTAAAATATCCTTGGATAAAATTATAGCAGTATAAACCAATAACCAAAAAAAAATTATAATTTTATATTTTGTTTATAATCCAATTTTACTTTATTTACATATTTTAAAATAAAATTAAACTAAACTATATTAATAAAAAAAAAAAGAAAATCATACTCAAGTGCATTTTTAGGTCATGTCAGATTTAATGAATATCTGATGTCGTACGAACAACAAAAATATAATCTACTCTGCACCTGTTGAGTATTAACTATAAACATAAATAACATAATATACAGCATTGTTCGTTGCACAGTAAAAAAAATATATATATATATATTGACTGTACAAAAATGTAATATAAAACTTTAATGATATGGAAAACTTGAGATTTTTTTTTCAAATAAGAAGAAGAACTAATCTACCACTACAACGAAACAACCTACACACAAAAAACCATTTCCTTCAAATAAAATTTTTTTTTTATATATTATACGTAAAATTGAATTTTTTATTTTTTTAAATTCATAAATTTTAAATATGCTTTAATGTAAAAATCTTGTATGTTTATTAAGTTCTTAATATCTGATGAAAGAGCCTTAAGATGACGATATATAATATCATACACAAAGGTGCAGGAATTCATTTACATATCACAGACTTATAAGTCACTTTAATGGTGGTTTTTTTTTTGGCACAAAATTTGCATTTAAAATGATTTTCTTTTAGATATTAATATATTCTCATGTGAAGTGCTTTTAATATGTGGTTGAAGAATTTTAAATTTATAAAATATTCTTCATTATAATTTGATTAAAGTGAAAATTTTTTTTTGGAAAGTTATTTCATAATAATTAAAAATTAATTATTAAAACTGTTATACTGTTATACTGTGCAGTATAACTGTTATACTGTTATACTGAACTGTTATATTTTCATTTAAAAATCTGCATTTTTACTCACAGTTACGTTTTTAAAGACAGTTACAGCGGATGTTATTATTGGATGTAAATTTGCTTTTTTATAGAAAATCACTAATCTCTGTGGACAATTTCAAAACAAATTTTGTACAACTGATTTTTAAGTAAATTTGTACGTGAATATCCCAATTTCATCAACTTTTGATAACAGATCTGTAAATCGGAGTTCAAAATCAAGAAATATTTCGAAATTTGTTTTTCATAAAAAGTTGATATACACAATAACTAAAGAGTTTAAACTCTGACTGTGAAACTGATCCTAATTTGTTTATATTTTTTTAAATTTTTCAAAAACTTTTAAATTTTTGAATTTTGCCATAAATTAATTATAACTTCCTTAAAATACTTTTTATTTAATTATTATAATTATTTAAATTTAAATTATGACAGCTATCCGTAATATTTAAATAATAATTCATTTGTTGGATAATATTTTGATTTAATATTTTGTAGTAACGATCTATTTTAATTTTTTAACTGTATTCCAAAGAGTTTTTAAAAACGACTTAAACTAATTTCTATTTAGCAATAATAATATTATTCAAAATAATAAAATTATGTTAAAACTGAGACATGGTCTACAGATTCAGAATATGTAATATTAATCAATATATTTTCTAAAAAAAATTTATAATTATTTATTATTTAAAGCTTTTTAGTAATAAGATTTATATTATTATTTACATACTTCTAGGAGCATTCAAAATAATTAGCTGAATATTTTGACAATGTTGCTTCAAAATATATATCATAATATACATTTTGTTTCTAATATTTGCACTAAAATAATATTTTTCTATCAACTGTCCAAAAATATTTTAGTCTTCCTAGCTTTATTAAACTTGAAGTGAAATAAATAAATTATAATAAAAGAAAAATGTTTAACAAAAACTAATTTTCCTTGTCTCCTTATTACTCATATTAGCTAGAAAAAAAAAATATGAAGAAACTTAACTTTTTATCGTTATGGCGCGTCTGAACTTTTCGTATCCATTATATTAATAATAGTATCATTTTTAAATCTCTGCAAAAAAAAAGCACATATACATTGAGACAAACAACCTTTTCACAAAGGTCCTTTATCTTTTCTTAAATGGTCCCAAAAGTTTAATATAATGAAAAAGTTTTATTTTTTTCATATTTTTTCCGTATGTATTATAATATAAATAATATTTTCCATAAATATAGAAAACTACAAAAACTTTTCTCTTCCTTGACTAAAAATCGCGTTTAAATTTCTCACAACAGCAAAACGATGATGGTAACCATAACTTTGTCAAAAAAAAAAAAAAATTGGTTTTTCTTTTCCACTTTGTTTTTATAAAATATTTACTTGCCTGATAATATTATATGAAAATTTTATTATACATAATATTATATCCTTACACAATATTTCATATCTAAGTATATATATATAAGCATATTTACTAAGTATTTTTACTGAAATATTAATATAAATTGTTTTATTTTGTTCTGCTGTTATATATATGTATGTTAGTTTTGATTGTAAAACAAAACATTAAAACTTTTTCTTTTTTTTTTTTTGTGTTTAGGGAAATTGTCATTTGAGAGTTATGTAATATATAAAGGACATTCTCCAAAAAAAAAAAAAACGATTATTTATACAAAAAAAAAGTATATAGTGTAATTGCTTAAGTTTTACTTTTAATAGGTAACCTATTTATAATATAGTGAGATATTATTATTTTATTTTTTTGTGTCGTAGCTAGAAAACATAAATTGGAATTGTTATTATTTTATGAACAGGACAATATAGTTTTTAATTTTTGTAATAGTTGAATTATAATTTATTTTTTTTTCCCATTTTTGTTTTCATGAAAATTTATTTGAATTGTTTGGAAATGTTTTTTTTTTTTATGTTTTAGTTTTTCATAAATTTTTTTGTTGTTTTGTTTGTTATCTTTTTACATAAACGATTTATTTTTTTGTTCACTTTTAAGATAATTACAATTTTATTTTACTTTTTATATTATTTTTTTTTTTTGTAATTTTATGACCAGAATAATATTTATTAAAGTGTTTTGTGTTATTTAACTTTATTTAGTGATAGATTATGATCTATATAATATTTTTATTATGGTTAATATTATTTAAACTATGTTTTACAGGTAATTTATACGGTATGAATAAATAATTATTTATAACTTTTGTTAGAATAATAGAAAAAAATTTTGTGGGAAGTGGTTTATTGTAATTGCACAATTGTTCGGTTGTAATTCTACAATTGTTTGTATTTGTACAATGGTTCATAGACAAATTTTAGTTTTAAAATTTTGTTTGAAATACATTAATTTAGATTAAAAGATAATTTTATTAGGGATTAAGTTTACCATTCTAGGACAACTATTATTTATAGTTCATTTACATAAATGAAAAATTTTCTTGAATTTTTTCCACAAAAAATATTTGTCATCAAGTTCATAATACTATTTTATAAATTTTAGTTCGTAAAGCTTAACAACACCACAAATGATTAAAATTTTCACAGTATATTTAGTTGATCGGGATTTGGAACAAAGTATAGTGATATTTTGAAATTAAAATTTTACCAGTATACCGTATATATTTTTACATTCCAATCAGTATTTTTAGTAAAATATTTTGGGATATGTTTTATTAAAATATTTTAGGATTCTTCTTAAGGTTTTTTTAACTCTTAAGTTCAAAATTAATATTTCATAAAAATTAGTTATAGTAAATTTGTTGGTCCGTTTGTGACACTAATGATTAATACGAAAAAATTTCAAATTTCAATGATTATAATTGATGAAAGTTTATATGATACTTTTATAATAAATTTGTATAAAAATAATATGAAACTACACTTTAAAATAATATATGAAGAAACTAAAAAATAAAATTGTAATTGTAAATATTTATCCTTTCTTTCCAAGATTTTATTAAAATACCAAATTCAAATAAGTCAATAAGCAAATGAAAATAAAATCAAGTTGAATTTTAAAAATATTGAGGGTTAAAACTTTTCCTATATTGGTCTCTTCTAATATTTCCTTGACTTACTACTGGCTACATAAAAGCTAGTTAATATTTGTTCCAACTTTGCAATACTGAACAATTTCAAAAACTAAAAAATTCACAAACCAAACTACAAAATTATATTTCATATTATACTTTGTAAAAATTTATATTTCCTTTAGAAATAATATATTAATATTTTTCATAATAATATTCTATCAAAATTCATTCATATCCTTTTTTTTCCTCCTTATAGCTCTTGTTATCCTTTTTTTTTTTTTTATTACCAAGTATATAAAGATAACTAGAGAAATTCATATATCCTTTTACAATCTTAAGATATACTACAAAATTCTTTATGACAGTCCTAGTTTAGTTCATAGTTAGGTAACAGTTTAAGGATATCCTTTTAAGTATATCTTTTAACTTGATATTATATTGTTGTTGTTGTTGGTTTTTTTTTTTTTTGTTATATCTTGTCTGACGGAATAGCTTAACAGAATATAAAAAGGATGAAATATGACATTATTGCTATATATTATATAATATAGAGTGGTTTAGTAAAAAAAATAAAAATAGAAAGGAATTTATTGTTACGTTTTATGTCCTGTGATGAAAAAAAAAAAAAATATTTTTAATAAAAATAAATTCCGATATGATATTTTTTTTTTTTTCAGAAATGATTTCAAGTTTTCAATGTGGAGATGAAAAGGTAGAGTAAAAATATTGAAGTAATCGAATTGAGAAATTTCTCATCTGGACAATATCAAAAAAAAAAGTATCTTATCAATTTATTGAAAATTACTTATGTTTTTTTTTGAAAATTGAATATAGGTTACTGGAATGAAATGAAGATATAAGTTTATTTTATTTTTTTATATTTTATTAAATTAGAATTTATATGTAATAAATATGTTCAAATATGTTTATTGGTTGGTCTTTCAAATATTGACAATAATTTTATATAATATTTAATAAATTGATTAATAAATATATTTTTAATAAAATATTTAATTTGAAAAGAATTTATTGTCGTTTTGTATATTTTTTAAAAAAGGATAATCGATATATTTTAGTAAATCTTGTGCTAGTCACCGGACATTTTTAAAATATTACAACTAATTAAAAAATAATGGTTATGGACAGACTAAAGATATATCAAGCAGGTAATAAAATCGTTACAAATTACACACATACTCTTTTTTTAAAAATTATTTAATATATTTAATTAACATAGTATTAAAAAGGACATTTCACAAAAAGGAAAACTAATTTTATTTCTAGTCTACATTAGTGGAAAATTGATTTAAACAAAATTCATAATTGTCTCAAAAAGCTTCTCTTTTTGGGTGCCACAATTAATGTTTCACAAATTCTTTTCATCAATGAAATTTATGATTTGTACAGAATATTTACAATCATTTTATATAATGTACATAATATATCATTTAAAAGTCATAATATCAATTGTCACTTAACAAATTGTTTTTTAATTTATCATTTTTATTAGAATCATTTTTCTACACTATTTACTAAAAATATAGAATTTTTATGTTTACAATTTTTTTTATTATAATACATTTTTACCTTTACTTGACAATACAGGATATAGGATACTTTTTCTAACATGCTGTTTGAAAAACTACGTCATTTTTTTTTCTGTTTTTAAGTTAAATTATAAAAAAAAAAATATGCTTGTGAAATGAAAAAAGTTTATGTTATATAAATAATAAATAAGAAAGAACTTTTTGAATTTTAAGGATTCAAAAATTTAAATTGATTTTTAATGTTTTCAAAAATGTTTGGTTTGGACACTTTATAGTTATTGTAAAAAAAATTTTAAGACTTTTTAAAAATGGTAATAAGAGATTTTTTATATTTTCAATTTTATCGACAGTTCGTCAATTGCTGTAAAAGTTTTTTTTTGTATACAAAGTAAAAGTTTTATTTTTACAAGGAAATTGTTTATTTTCTTCTGTTGGTTGTTTTTTTTTTGTATTTTAGAAAATTTTTGGAAATGATGAATTACAAAAATCACCATCATTATTCTTGAAAATTGGTGAATAATAGAAAATGTCATTTGCATAGTGATATGCCATTAATTTGTGTCAAAAAAGGATTATGTTTGTTGCGGAAAATAAAAGTAAAAACAAGATCCTTAGAAATACATATATATGCATATATAAAATGTTTTTAATCGTATTTATGATAAATTGATAATATACCTGTAATTAATTATATTTTAATTTGTTTACAGGATCAGATTATTTGTGAATAACCAACTTAATTTCGAATAAAAAAGATATTCAAACATTAAAACATCTTCATATTTTCAGAAAATCTATTGAAAATATATGATAGAAAGATGTTTTAATTTGTCCTTTTTTTAAATTGAATATTGACTTAAAATTTAGATATAAGTTATCTAATTGGTAGAATATATAGCTTGTTAAAGCTGCCATTTTTCTGAAAGAATCAATGATATTATATTTAGTTTGTTAGATTTTATTATTCTCATTTTTAGCTGAAATTTGTAATTGTATTAAAATCAATTTAACAATATAGTTTTTTAAAAATCTAATTTTCCACAAGAACGCCATTTTGAAATATTACTGATATAATAAAAAAAAATTTTTTTAAACAAAAACACCGAAAGAAAATTCTACAAAATTTAAAAAAGCTATTAAAAATAATAATGCACAAAAATAAGAAAATAAAAATGCAATACATTTTGGAAATTTGATCACGTTTTATACTTTATACACGCTTTAAAAACTATGATTGTTAAAACGATTTGCTGTTGACACTCAAAGTTTAAAAAGCAAAAAAAAATCCAGGATATTTGAAAATCAATAGTTGTGTGTTTTTTTTATATTTCATAAACGTATATTAGTTAGTATTATACTTTTTTTTTTGTCATTGCACTGGAGGCATAAATATTGACTCTAACAAGAACACGATAACAAAGCAATTTTTATTGTCATATATGCTTTTCAACTTCACTTTATTTTTATATAAATATTTGAAAAATAAAGCGAGAATAAACAAGTGGAAAAAAAAAACAGTTTTTTTTTTGAATTTTATTATATTTTCCTTTTCGTAGAAAAAAAATAATAAACCAAGAATTTTCTTTTGAAAATTTTTGTTATTATTTTCGTATGGTTAAACAAAAAAAATAAAGGATATGAATAAAAAAAAACGTGTCGTAAACAAATATGATATATGATATATTTATAAATTACAATCCATTTATGTTATATTTTTGATTAGATAGAAAATAATTTTTATTTAAAGTCAGTTTTTAAATATAAATTCGAAGTGTTTTTTTTTTTCAAAAAATAAAATAAAAATTTGAGAATTAGAGATACATATATATGTATACATACATTTTGAAATATCTGAAAAAGGATTTTGAGTCTAAATTTATATGAATACGATTGCCGGTATCATAATTTTGTTATAAACTATTAAAAACTTTTGAAACATTAAAATTTTAACAGAATTCTATTTAATTTAAGTTTTTAAAGAGATTTCATAAGTTTTTAAAAGAAAGTGTTAGCTGCATTCATTATATTAATTATTTCCATTATATTAATTATTTTATATTAATTATTAAAATATATTAATTATTTCCCTCTCGATCTATATTTATTTTTACTAAGACGGTATTTTCAATTTAGAATGTCAGAAATATCATTTTAGCTTAAAGTGCCGAACAAAATATAATCACTCATCGAGTTTCTCGCCAAGTATTTTTTATCTGTAGTTATCGTTGTATTATCCTACGAACTCAAATATAAAATAGCTATGGAAGAGATCAAGAAAATGACAGCAATGTTAGAGCGACAGACACCAATAACAGCTACATATTCTATTTGGTACTTAATTTATAATTTAAGAAATTGACAAAATGAGTTCAGTTTTAATAATTTATTGTATGCATAAACCAGAAATTTACTATACTACTAATTCCTTTCACTCCGCATATAGGGCGTCAATAAAACATTTCCATCGAGTACGATTTCTTGAAATTTGTTTAACTTCCAGCCAGGTTTTTCCTAAATTATCAATTTCTTTATCGGAGGTCCTTTTCAAAATATTTTTGGTCGTTCTATTCTCCTACTACCTGACGGGTTCCAATCTAGGCATTGGTGACAAATTTTATGCAGAAATTTGTTTATTGGTATTTTTTTTTCGAGTACGATTTCTTGAAATTTGTTTAACTTCCAGCCAGGTTTTTCCTAAATTATCAATTTCTTTATCGGAGGTCCTTTTCAAAATATTTTTGGTCGTTCTATTCTCCTACTACCTGACGGGTTCCAATCTAGGCATTGGTGACAAATTTTATGCAGAAATTTGTTTATTGGTATTTTTTTTCTGATACTTCTATTACTAAAAAAATAAACAACTTTTACAATTCCTGATTTTCAAGTCCTTGACAAAAATTTCAAAATATACATCAACTAATATATCCTTATGTTTTTTTATTTAAATATAATTTTGTTTTTGTTTTTCTTTTTTTTTTTTTGCAGAAAATTGAACATGACAGAAAAATAATAACAAAAATTGTGAATATATGATAATTTTGAAATATTATGTTGACAAAATGAAATTTAACTGAAAAAAATTATAATAATAAGTAAAACAAACGAAATTGAAAATTTAGAATTTAATATTTATTTATTTATCTATTTTTAAAAAAAATGGAAAAATTTACTCCTTTGAAGATTAAATTAGAATTATATAAATATAAAAGTTTTATAAAAAAAAAAAAAAATTTTGAAAATATAAATTCCAAAATTAGAATTACAATACTACAACGTTAAAGTAAAATAAGTTTTCTTAAATATTATTAAAAAAAAAATTAATTACAGTACACAAATAAGTTATTCTAAAGTTTCAAATAACTTTAAGGATAATCAGAAAGTTTTATTAATGTTCATCAAACTTTCTTCTCCCTTGACATGCGGAAAACTAATAATAATTTCATGGAAGATTGCAGCAAAACTGAATTATTTCTCTCATAAATTAAAAAAAATAATAATTTCAAGGATTTTTTATGATTATTCAATATATATTATAATACATATATATGTATATATATTTTTGGTACAGGATCAAAATATATAATATTTTCCATTAAAAATATTTTATGAAATAAAATTAATATTTAAAATTTAAAATAACCAAAAAAAAAGAGTCCCCCTTTATCCTTATGAAAATCATTTAAAAATATGAAAAAGAAGAATAAGCAAAATCAATATTATGAAAGAAAAATCAATTTATTTATAAAGCCCTTAAGGAAATTGAAAACTTGTCCTTAAATTATTTTTTTTGTGATTATAATAAAAAAGGACATTATTTTCCTATACTAAAAAAAAAAAAACAAAATTGTATAAAAAAATATGACATAAAATCAATTTTAAATATAAAATATTTTAAATGTGTTTCCATTACTATTTTCAGGATAATTTTATGAACAATTTGATTTCTTTGTATACTAAACGGCTAACCGATTATATTTTAAAAAGAAGAAAAAATAGAAATTTCAGTTCTTTATTTATTATCTCTAAGCCTATAAATTAGTTTAAATGATTGTAAACCTTAAAAGTTTCTCTTTTCAAAATGAAAATTAACCTCATTCCATAAATGTTTACATAAATGATTTTATACTTGATTCCCTTCGACGAAACTTTTTATGTATAAATATTTACTGTGTTTATCAAAAAATATCTATTTTCTTACACATACAGATATACATATTTTTTTTTATTATTCATTTTCAGTAAAATGTTCATCTTTTTTTCCAAAATTCTAATACCTCCTATATAGTAGTCGACCTTTAAAATTACCATAAAATTCCAGTAAAATATCTAACAGGATCCATACATATATATGTATATGTATATCTAGAAAAAAAAAAATATTTTACAATCCTTTATGTCAAAGATTTATTTCATTTCGCACATATAAATCCTTAAAATATATATACGCAGTCAAATTTGCCCCAGAGAGAAAAAAACTTAAAACAAAACAGACAAAAAAATAAACTATTAGTATAAATCAAAGGACATTTTTGTGTCACTAGAGAATGAAAAAGTTTTTTTTTGGTTGGCCCTCGTCGTTGTTGTCGTTTTTTTTTTTTTGGTTTTATGTTGAATTGTTTGCGTACCTGTAGGTCGATTTTATCAGTTGAAAAAGGATCAACAGAAAAGTTTATATTTCTGTAAAGAATATTAAATAAATTTATTTTAAAATATATTTGTATATTTTTCTGTTTTATTATTTTGTAGTCAATTTGACATTAAGATTAGAAATAATAATTTTTTTTAGATATTTATTGGATTATTTATTTGAATGTTGAAAAATAGTCAATTGAATTTGAATTGAATTTTTATTGAATCATAAAAATTAAATAAATCTTGATGATATTGCAGCATATTGTTAAATTAAATTAAAATACTTATGATTGAAAGAATTATTATTAATTATTGTAATTTATAAAATTCATAATTAGTAAAATATTTATTGCAAATTTATTTTCGTTGTTTTCTTTTCTATTAATTCTTATTAAATTCCTTTTACTTTTTATTTTATGTAAATAAAAAAAAATATCAAATTTGGCTTTTAAAATCTTTTAAAAGTTTTAAAACTTTGTTATTACTTCATTTTATAGATACAATTCGATAAAATTATTTGATTTTTCAATTATTTGCTGTAAGTCAAGCAGAAAATCAATTGTAATTCTATAACAGCGTCGAAAATTTTTAAAAAAAATGGATAAATATTAAAAAGGAATTTCGAATATTGTCATTCGCCAAATATTCTCAAGTTTTAAGTAGAAAGTAGAAGCTAAAAAGTTATTAAACTTTATAGCACTTATATATTTTAATTCTACGAAGAACATACATATATTTTCAATAATCTTTTCAATTATAAGCTGTGATCTATGAAAAGTCTGTCAGACCATAAAATTTTATTTAGATGAATTTCATAAATACATTTCCTCTCTGATTAATTGGCATTTTAAATAACAAAATTTTACAAATAAATGTATTTATATTCGCAAAAATAACAATTTTCCAACATATTTATGCATAAAAGTAAATATGTACAAACACTAATCATAAATATAATCATAAAAAAAAAAAACAATACTACAAAAATTACAAAAATTATTTTCATCACGTTTTTAATAAAACAAAATAAAATGAAAAATATGAAAAAAAAAATATTAAAAGATTTAAATGATTTCCCATAAAAAAAAAAACAGATATTTTTCTTTTTAATCTTTCTCCTTTTTTTTTTAAGTGAAAATTTACTTTCCTATACTTCAATATTTTTAAAGCATATATCGTACATGAATTTACTTCTTGCATTAAAACCAGCTTAGTTCATATTTTATTTTCGAAATGAATTATTGCAAAGAAACATTATTTTTTTTTTTTGGAAAATTTCACTTCAAAAATTTTCTTCATTTTTTTTTTATGGAAAATTTTATTTTAATTTCCCATGCAATATATATGTAAAAATATACTGACATACATAAACATATGTTGATTTAATGGTGTGCATGTGTTTTGCCTGTAAGAATATTTGGTTTTTATATTTTTTGGAACGTGCTAAAAATCCACAAAATTTTTTTTTAGTAAAAAACATGATTTTTTTTTGCAAAAGCATAAATAAACAAAGTCAAAAATATTAAAATTGTGTATAGTAGAAAAATTGATTTACAAGAAAAAAATTATATAAGAAAAAATGAAAAATATTGAAAATAGATTTTCTTGTATTATGTACATATTATGGAAGAAAATTGAAACATAATATTTAAATTGTTAGATAAATAGCTTGTCAGAGACAAAGTTTTCTTTTTCTGTTCATAATTTTTTATGATCAAAATTATTATATGTAATAAATTTTCTTTTTTTTTTTTTTTAATAATTGTCATGAAATAAACCTGTAGAGCCGTAATAAATTAAAAAATTGAAATTCAAACTGTCAAAATCTCTAGTTAAAAACTATGACCAAATTGTAAGTAGTTCACACCTTTCAAATTCAATAAATATAATTCTTTTTTTTTGTAGTAATTTTGAATGGCATTATAAGAAAATTTTAATTAAAATTAAAAATCTTCTCATTTACCTCTCATTTACAGAGTTTTTTGTATTTTCGGAAAACTCATTAAAAAACTCTTCAGTAATTTTCCAAAAAAAATTTAATAAAATATTAAAACCGTCGATTACTGAAACCAAAGATTGTATTTTTTTCGCCTGTTCTTTTTACATTTTCTATTTCACTGACATTTTTTTTTAATATTTTTTTTTTTACTTAATCATAAATAAAAGAATTTTCCTTGGATTCTGTTTGTTCTACACTTGAAATAATAGTAATAATAAAATTTTTTTTTTTGGGACAATAAGAGGTCATCAAAAAGTAGGGAAAAAAATGGAAAAAAAAAAAGAAAATTTATCCTGCACTTAAATATTGCTATTTTTTTGTGTTTTTTGCTCAAAACTTACCTACTACACTTTTCAAAGTAATATTATTTTTCTTCTTGATAAATGAACCAAAAATTGAAAAAGATTATTTTATTTTTTTCTTTCGTATAATTTATTAACTACAAGTCAGTTTTTATAAGAATTTTTTAGTTACCAACTTTTATTTATATGAACTCGTCAAATGAATAATGAAAAAAAAAAAGGAAAAATTTTCTTATTGAAGAAAATAAATAAACTTTCAACTATCATTATCCACGATCGCCCAAGAGAATTGCACTTTTACCATCAAGCGTTATGAAAAAAAAAAAAAAAACTTTATCCTTAAACTTTAGTTTTATTTTTATACTAAATTTTTTTTGCTGGTACATAACTATTAGTGAGTGGACTATGTTTTTTTTTGTAATTTTCTTTCTTTAAGGGTTTATTTTATTCACCTAATCTCATTCTCCTGAAGGAAAACTTTTTAATATTATATTATAGACAGGGTTATATCTTTCAATTCCCTAGAGTGAATATAGAAAGAAACCGAAAATTGTATAAAATACATAAAATTTATATAATTTTGTTTTTTTTTTTTTTTTCATTAAGGAGCCAAAATGAATGCTAAAATGGATGCCAAAAGGCGCGTAAGTAAATCAAAAGTAAAAGAAAGGCAAAAAAAAAAAAAAAAAATGGCCGAAAAAAAAAAATTGAGTTATTATTCATAAAATAAAGTTTTCCTTTCAGTTGCAGAATTATTATATATAGTATGATTAGTGGGCGGGATGATAATAAGGGGTTTGTACTAACAAAATAACCAAAAAAAGAAAAAAAAAGTGAATGGGTGGGTACTGTGGTACAACAAAAAATTTATATTTCAAAGAAAATGGAAAGTACAAAAAAAAAAAAAAATTAGGTCAATTTCAACCAAATGCCAAAGGATATTACAATTTTTTGAAGTTTTTTTTTTTTGCTTGTCCTGAATGGATGATTTAAAAGTTTTTCTACTTTTTTCATTATTATATGTTGACAATATACTATAAGAAAAATTATTTTATAGGTAAAAGCGTAAAAGGATAATAATTTTTTTTTTTTTATTATTATTATTATTTTTGAGAAAATAAGTGAAAAAAATAAAATTTTCTGGAAAATTTTTGTTTTTGGTTATAAAAGCATTAGACAGAAATATTAATTTTTTTTTTTGGTATTCCCAGGAGTAAAAATGAAATTTTTATTTGTACGAAAATTTTCTTGTGGTCGTTTTTTTATTTTACGGTTAAATAAAACTTTTCTTTATCCTTTGTTTTATAGATTTTCGAACCTTACTTAGAAACAAAAAAAAAAAAAATTAAATTTCTGGTAAATTAAACAATTTTTTTTTCAAAAATAATATTTAAAAAATATTTTTATATACAAAATAAGTTTTAATTTTTTTTTTATTTAGAAATTTAGAATCCGTAAAATATTATATAAAAAAAAAAATGAGAAAATAAACAAAAGTCGTTAAAAAGTAATTTTCACGTGCCAATATTTTTAAAAATTATTTTTATGGTTTTATATCTGCGTTTTTGTTGTTGTAATAATTACTATTAAATGTAGTAATTTTTAATGGATGGTGTTTTTTGAAACAGTAGATTGTATTTAAATAAAGTATATGTTTTTAAAATGAACATAAAAATGTTTACATAAATTATATGTTTTGAAACAAAATTTGTTCAAAATTTATATAACTTTACTAGTTTTAGTTTGGATTATGTAATATTTTTTTATTATGAGAGATTTTTTTAAAAAATTATATACTTTGATGTTTTACGAGTAAATCCTCTACCTTTAGTGTTAATCCATTAACACCAAAGTTGGAGGATATAGCAGAAGTGCTCATATACGTTGTCATTGAAATACCATTTTAGATATAAGCCTACTCATTAAAATTGATTTTACCCTCATCCAAAGTCCTTTTTCATTTTTCAATTTCAGTAAACTGTCCGAGCGGCAGTTAATTTCATTATGTATTATAATTTTTTTTTTTTTTTTTTTTTTTTCCTGTTCACTCCGCTAGGGAGTATAGGGCTCCAAGTACTGAGTTATCTGCACTTGAAGTTTCTAACAGTTTTTGTATTGCAATTTTTGGACCTACTAATTTTTTTATATGGATTCCGAACCATAAATTTCTTTATAGTGAAGAAACTATTAATTGCAACAAGCTAATGGTTTTTATTCGTGAGACATTTGTTGTTAGCAAATGGTCTCTGCCGTTAGCATTTTTCCCAGTCTTAAATTACATTTTATTATAATTTTATTACTGGTACTCATTTAAAGCTGAGTAAACTTAGACCAACATCGATGTCTCGGACGGGCGTCGAACCCAGTACCTAATGCACCACAGCTTAGCACACTACCACTTAAGCCACCGTCGGTCTTACACTACCACTTAAGCCACCGTCGGTATTATAATTTAGTAGAGTGCAATTTTTTAAAAAACTTTAAATAAAAATTATACAAATTAATATAAAATTTTCAATTTGTGATTCGCTGCTATGAAATATAGTATGTTCTATTTTCGCCATTTTATTCTTATAATTTGTCCATTTTGTGATAAATTTTTATAATCATTTCCATGTTAACTTTAATTTTACTTTTTTTAAATTACAAAATTGTTAAATTTTACATCATACTTGTTGAAAAGAATATGAATTTTATTTTCATATACGACATATTGCCGCCATACAAACGCCCTCACATTCTCATACATATTTTAAAAAGAATTTTATTTTACAATTTTTGTAAATAATGACATCATGTTTTTCTTATATAATTATTATCTATTTGTTGTAATTGAAATCTATCTTCAATATGACAAGATTTATCAATGCTGTACCAACAATAAGTATTTATTTTAAGTTTTACATAAAATTATAATAATATTTACTGTAAATTATTTCGTAGAATACATTCAATAATGATTAAAAAAAAATACATACATAATTTAATTTTATTAAAAACTTCTACTCGTGTTCCTGCTCAGCCAAAAAATATAAATTCATAATTTAGTGTAGTGTTAAATATTATAAATTGTCAAATTTATAAAAATAGTTTAAGGTGCAATATTCTAATTTATTATTAACACATGAGTAAATGGAGAAATTCTGAAATTTATTGTAAAATATTATCAATTTTATACGCATGTCCTTACAAAGAATTACTCTAGAGATTTTATTTTCCCCACCAAAAGAAATTCTGATTAATAAAGTGTTTTATTTTGGAATGAATTCCATCCACATATCGTCCAACTGAATTCAGCGAAAATGGCTTGAATATTGTTAATTGAGGGGTAATATAGTGTGAAATAAACTTTTTGATTGAGCTTAGGTAGAACGTATATCAATCATAAATATTTATAAATTCAAATTAAAAATTATGACAATTTAAAAACAAGAAATTTTATTATTTAAAATCACGAAAAATTTATGATGATTTTAGTTAAATTTCGGAATCTCACGCTACTAACTATATGTGTTATTAAATTGAACTTAATTATAAAAATTGTTATAATAAAATTTAATTTTATAAAAATTATTATTAATTTTCCAAATTATAAGCATTTAATATAAATTAATTAATATTTTTATTTAATTTATAAGAATTAGTTGTTTTCCACAAGCTTTCCTACCAACTTGGTAAATTAATCTTATTCTAAGCCTTTTTTTAAAAAAAATTCATTATAAATATTAAAAATAATTTTATTAACTCTTTTTAACATTTTCCTTAAAAGTTCAAAATTCCTATTATTATTTTTAATTTAAAACTCACCAAAAAACCGAATTTCTTGACTTTACACTCCAAAAAAAAAAAACATATTAAAAGGATTTCATTCAACCCAAAGAAAAAAAGATAATCCTTTACAAGGCAAAATAACAGAAATTTAACTAAACATACCCTTTTGTCAATTAATTTAAATTCTCTTTGTATTAAATTAAATGCGAATACCAAATCCAAACCCACATAAAAAAAATAAAAAAACATAGACACAAAAATATAACTGAAATGTCCTTGGAAATTAAATTCAAATATCCTTTTTTTTTCCAACATATGTTATTGTTAAATTAACGAAATAAATTATTTAATTCGTAAAATTTATATTATGTACATATTATAGAAATAATAAGAAAAACTAAAATGTTTGTTACTTTGTCACACAGTACAGTAACCCAAAAAGTGAAATTTTCTAAATTTCGTGTATAATTTCCAAAGCAACAAGGATTAATTTTGTTTTTTTTTTTTTATTTTTCTTAAGATATTTGATATGTTGAAAATATATATCTTTATCTACAACAATGTATGTTTAGGAATTTCTGTATTTTTGTTTTTTTTTACATAGAATTTATATAGAATTTATATAGAATTTATATAGAATTGACAATAAAAAGTATTGACAATGTATTAAATTTTTCCTTATTTAATTTTTTTTTTTTTACAAATTTTGTAAAAGATGTTATTTCTGGAGGGTAAAAAAAAAATGTTTTTGGTTTTTTTGGTTTTTTTGTATCTTGTAATATGATAGGAATTTTTTGAATTTATCTTTTTTTATTTGCTGTAAAAGATATGAGAGAGAATACCTGAATCTTTTCGACAAGAAATTTCTTTAATAAAATCGAAAACATAAAAAAAAATCTTTAAAGACATTGTAGTTTATTTTTTGTTTGTTTGTTAAATTTTTTATAAACTTAAAAGTTCTACAATCTTTTTTTTTTTTTTTAAAAAAAATAAAAGATTTTTCATTTGAGATTTTATGAATTTTAAATTATTTTAGGTTTTTTTTTGGTATAAAAACATATTTAATTTTTAACATGAAAAACAAAGTATATTAAAAATTATAAATAATAAAAGTTAAAAAAAAAAATTACAAATTTTCACTTGAAGATCGTGAAAAGTTTTTGTAAAAAAAAATATTTCCTTTTTTTTTTTAATTAAAAACTTTAATTAGTTTTTTTTTTAATTGTGTTCTTTTTATTGTTTTCCTAAGCTTTAAAGCACTGATTAGCACAGGGAGAAGAATGAAACAAATAAGAAGTTAAAAATATTTTTATTGTTGGTGCAATGGTATATCTAACCATCGACAGATAATTTAATTAGGATATTTTTTAATATTAAAATATTTTGAAGGTTACTTTGAAAGTTAAAATGAAAATTTTATTGAAATTTTCTAATTTCTTAAGGTTTTTTTTTGGTTGTGGTGAAGAAAATTTTTAATTCACATTTTTTTTTTTTAAATTTACATTTTGGTATACAAATGAGTAGTAAATGAATTAAATTTAGTTTTAATTAAATTTTTTAGATGTAACTTTATTTTTAATTAAATGAAAAATGAAAATAGCTGAAGTAAAATTGCATTTTACGAAATTTATTAGTATACCTATAAAATTCTATAAAAATTTTATCATGAAATTTGTAAAAGGGCAACAATTTTACGAAAGTGTAAAATCAGTTTTTTCTGGAAAATAAACAATTTAAGATGTGTATTTAGTGTTTCAATATAATAGATTACAAGATTCATGGAAAATTTTACTACAGGATGAATCTAAATTTTAATTCTTTTTCAATTATTTTACATTCAGGAAATATACATCCAAAAAATAGGAGTAGACTTGTGCTAATTATTGCTAATAAGTTGATTATGAAATTTGTTCTAAAAGGAATAGGTGCAGCTGGATAAGAATCTGATTTTGGTCTATTTTATCAAGTTGCTTTCCAGAGCAGTAATATATAATCACCGGGGTAAACTCAACAGTCCACCTAATATTTTCTGGCTAACAAGAGTAGGTCAATTGAAAAATTCAGAATTATATCGGCTTGGAATTAAAAACCTGAGTTTACTTATTGATTAACAAAATAGCGATAACAAATTATTCGTTTTTTTGTATACTTATTCGTGAAATCTGTGACACCCTGAAAAGAAAACATCAAATAATATGTCTTCTAAAAGTTGTGGTAAAACTGCCTTTTGATGGTTGTTTTAATAATAATTAGCAACAATTTGTAAATACTTGAAAGTAAACAACATAAATGAAGTATTGGTTAATTATACTATTTTGTTACGTATATAAATTATTATTTATCAAAATATTCAAAATTATATTAATTACTATTTTGATAAATAGTAATTAATATAATTTTGTAACACTATACATTTAATTTGTAAAATAATTAAAACACCTAATTTAGATTGGAAAATTTTTCAATCATTAATTTTAAAGTTATTTTAAAATGTACTAGAAAAACTATTGGTACATAAAATTTTCTATTATTAAACATAAAAAAAAAGGAAACTTTCTTATTCATTTGTTGTAAAGATTTTCTTATTTTCGTTCTTTGTCATCGATATATTGTAAAATTGTAACAATTTTTCTACCCAACTGGACAATGAAAATTTTCTTAAAAATCTATTCAAGTGCAATAAATGACAAGAAAAAATTGTAACAAAAAAAAAAGTATTAAATTTCCTTTATTTTCGTGAAAAAATTGTTCAAATTTATATTATTATTTTTTTTTGTATTAATCAAAGTTTCTTATTTTCTATTGAAATTTAATAAAAAAAAAAAAAGGAAAAACTTCAATTTTTCTAGAATTTTTTAAATATTGAATTCCTTAAAGAAATTTTTTCGCATCACTGAAACTTATTTCAATTTTTATTATGAAAGAAAAACTATTTTTGTATTGAAAATTTCAAAGGATTTAAAAAAAAAAGTAAAATGAAAGGACATTCAAATATAAAGTTGTTTTATTTTATCGTATGTTCGCTTAACAGAAAATTGAATGAATAACATTTTAAATTTGACATATTGAAATTTATCTGATTTCTTTACAAAATGAATGTTTTCTATAATAAAATAAATTACATTCATTTTTAAAAATTTTCATATAAACTTTTTATACAAAGATTCATGTGGGGAAAGCTTATATTTAAATAATATAACTGATTTTAGTCGCGAAATATTCAGGTTTTAGTCGCGTAATAACCATATTACATAAATGTTTAAAAGTACAATAAGAAGTGTCGCTAAATCTAGGAAATATTTCGTAATTCTATTCTCCAACTTTTGTTCGTAGAGAGACTAGTGAGTGCAAGTTTTATTGACTAGTAAGCTCAATTTTTTTCTAATACCGAATTTTTCGGAATTATCCTTTTTCTAAGGATAATTCCGAAAAACCTTAAGTCCTAATTTGTTAGTGAAAAACTAGAAAAGGTTGGCATTAATCGCGTATCAAAAACATTCAGTTTGGATGGCTAGAAATTGACGGATTCTGAAAAGCTTAAATTTCGGCAAAATTTCTTTCTTTTCAACATGTAATAAACAACGTTTGTAAATAATATAAGTTTTTATGTTCTTACGTCTACAATCCACTTTTTTTTGATGCAGTAAAATACAAGCAATAAATTGATAATTTTCAGTGATTTTAATCAATTGAGGGTAAAATTTTATTACAAAAATGTAAAGAATATTGTAAATAAATTTATTTTGGTAAATCCAGAATTTAAATAAGTGAAGAAATGAATTAATTCTCTTAATACACTTAGCTGACCAATGAGCTATGATAACTTTATATCTAAAATTCTATATATTGCAATATTGTACTTCAAATATAAGCTTCCTTTTTTTTCCTTCTTCACACCATTGTGGAGCATAGGGCTCCAAGTACCGAGTTATCTACACTTGAAGTTTCTTAACATTTTGCAATTCGGACCTACTAATTTTATATGGATTAATTTCGTTATAGCGAAGAAACTTTTAACGGCAACAAGCTAATGGCTTTATTAGTAAGACATTTGTTGTTAGTAAATGGCTTCGACCGCTAGCATTTTTCCTAAGTCTTAAATTACATTTTATTATAATTTTATTACTGGTACTCATTTAAAGCTGAGTAAACTTATACCAACAGCGATGTCCCAGACGCGAGTTGAACCCAGTACGTAATGCACCACAGCTTAGCACACCACCACTTAAGCCACCGTCGGTCTCTTAACCTTTCCATTTAGTCGGTACTAATTGTATTTAAAATGGTCGTGTTGCCTTTTCATATTATGTATACGCATATCCTGTATAATGAATTTTTAAATAGCTTTATTTTCTTAAACAATATTTTTGCACCTTCTTGAAAAATTTGTCATGAATTTTACTTTTTATATTTTGATCGATGATGACAAAACATGACATAATTAAATTTTATTGGTTTTTCATGTACTACTTATTTTCAAACAAACTTAATTTACCTAATAAACATTATTATAAATTTTCATCATCATTACAAAATAATATCAGAAACGTTTTTATAATGACATATATATTTTGTATTTCATTCTTATCATCAAAATTTGAATCTTTTTAAAGATTTTCTTTTACGAAAATTTGCTTCCTTTTGACAAAATGATTAATTATATGATTTTATGTTGAATTTATTATTAATGTGCCTTATAACAAAACAAAAAAAAAATATATCTTTATATTTTTCTATTATTGTCATTTTTATAAACGGTGTAAAATTTCAGGTGAAAATATTAAAAATTCAAGTCATTTCATCCAAAAAAAAAAAAAAAGAAGAGGAAAATATACTATTTTTTTTGTAATGAAAAAGGAGTTAATGATTTAAATTCAAAGACAAAAAATGTAAATTTATATTTTTCTACGACATTTAAAACACGAGTTCATTAATTTATGAATTGAATATAAAATTTTTAAATAATTATTTTGATGTCAAAGTTTAAAATGGTTATATAAGTATAATTGGCCAATTAAATAGAGATTTGTTGTTATGTTAATGTCAAAATATTAATGGTAAATTTTTCAACAAAATTATTTAAATTAATGGAATTTTCTATGAAAAAAAAAAAAGAAATTATGAATTTTCTTCGAAAATAGAAAATTATTGTTTAATTGACTGGAAAATTAGTAATGATTTGGTAATTTCACAATTTTTGGGATGAAATTTAGAAAATTTACATTAAATATTTAGGACAATTTTTGATTTTTTTTTTTTACATGCGGAATTAATTTTTTTTTTGAAGAAGTTTCTAAGAAAATGTCAGTCAAATTTTTTGTCTTTGAGATAATTACAGGAATTCATTTGAAAATTGACATTTGATTGAAAATGATTGCTTTTTATTATCTAAATTTTATATAATATCTATTGTTAGTGAATTAAATTTATGATAATACATTATATTATTATGCAATATATTTTTATATCCTTTATGATTTCTTAATCGGAATTAGAAAAATTTGAGAAATAAAACTATTTTTTCAGTTTATGGCCTAGTTTATTTAAAGTATTTAATTTGAATAATTCAGAATAAATTTAATATACATACTATAATATAGTATCTAGGATATAATATGACAATATAATCAAATTAAAATTAAATTTTATATTAAATATTTAATAAAAAATTTTTAGAAATATGTATTTTTAAATTATAGAAAAATATATGTATGTATTATGTTTTTGTTTATTTTTAATTTCAGTTTATATTCTTGATTTGAAATTTGAAATGTTTTTTATGTTATACATAAAATAATATTTGAATATTTAAAATATATCTTTTGAAATTGAAATTTGAAATTGAAATGAATAAATTCTTAAGAAAAAAAACAAAATAAAATGAAAACAAAATATAAATAATAATTAAATTATATTTCTATCCTAAATAACTAAACGAATAATATGATTTATAAAAAAACCGGACTAGATTTGAAATTTCCTCTGATGTACCCTTTTAAATTAAAGGTCGAAATAAATTTACAATAAATATGTTAAAATCTTCTGGAAATTAACTTTTATAATTTTGTGAATAATACAATATCAAATATGTTATCAAGTATTATTTACAAATCCTTTTAGGATAAAACATAATCTAACATAATTAATTTATGTCGGAGTTATAACTATCGATACTGATTATATTATTAAGCATTTTCGAAGTTTATTGGAATTTAGTGAAAGTAAACTAGTTATTTTAAGAAAATTTTGTATACTTGTAGTGCCAAGAGAATAAATCGTAGTTAATCCTTTAATATTTCGAAAATACTAAAAGAATTTTATTGAAATTTGGATTATAATTAATATGTAGCAATAACCAGATATAAACAAGTAATTCTAAATATTCTATGTAAGTTTTCAGCATATATTTGTTTTTAATCATTCAAATATTTACCTGAAATATATTAAAACTACGTGAAATAATAAGAAATGTTAAATTTTTTCATGTACAAAAAATCTATAATAATCGTATTTATTGTTATTCGCATAATTAATTCAGAACTCATTTCTAAATTAAAATTTTCCATTTTATAATGTTAGTTAATCTTAATGTCATTATTATTAAACATAAATAGACAATTTTGTATTATACCCTAAAAAGTGTATATAAATTATCTACTAAAATTTCCATAATAAATATAATTTACCATCACATTAACCTTCAAAAATATAAAAAAACACAGTCCACTCTAATATTTCAACACTACAAAAATAGATTTTTTTTTTTGTAGTGTCTAGAAACAAGAGTTTTTCGTATCTGTGCAAGGATATAACAAAACTGTTAACCAAATATTATGATAAGCTTAAACCAAACTTTACTCGGGTAGGATATCTTTAAATTTATGTATTCTATATACGATAACTAAGCACATAAAGTAATCATAATCATCACTCCGTGTATAGCTAATGTTAGTTAGAAGGACATGTCTGTATATTTAATTTTTAATTTAGTCCAAAATAAAAATTTACTTTATAATAAATTTTCAAATTTTATAAACTGTATAATACATATATACATAGTAACTATTGGATGATGTTTAAAGGATTAATTTAATAAAAATTAAAATACGAAAAATTACATTATATAAAATTTACTTTGTAATACCAAATGTCCATATACAGTAGACTCCCATTTCATGCAATGCGGTATAAAAATTGAGATGTCTACAGTATACCCATACGCGTAAAACATAAATTTACATAAATTGTCAAAAATAAATCATTTCGTGGGCTGAGTTAAAAAAAACGAACTGTACACGTTATTTAACAGCGGCATAGCTTGGAGTTTCTGTGCCATTTGGCCTCTCTGAAGTAGTAACGCCAGATCACAATTTAATTTCAGCCTCACAACTTCTCGTGATACGATTTTTTCCCACATATTCAACGCAATTTCATACAACACGGAACGTATTAATCGCGTTATAGTAGAGTCTACTGTATTTACAATCTATATGTTAAGTAAAAAATTGAAAATTTCAATGCAAATATTCATAAATAAAACATATTTTATTTTTCATTTGAAAAGGTAAATAAAAACAGATTTAAAAAAAAAAAACTAAAACAACACCACTAAATAAACCTGTACAAATATATACAGTGGAAAAGTGCTATGAAAATTGATTGCAAATTTGAAAAGATATAAAAGTTAAGAGGAGTTGAGAGTTTTCTTTTTTTTTTTTTGTAGTAAATGGTATTTAACTAAGCAATTAAAAATGTGCTTTAATTGATCGTGTTTGTAGTGTTAAAAAAAAAACGTTGGTGAAATGTTTTTCACACCATTTTTTTTTTTTTTTGTTTTAAATTATTTAATCTGTTTATTTTTTATAATTTTTTGGTAAATTTAACGAAAAAATATCAAAAAGATTTGTTTTTAATAAACTGTAACCAGGTTGGAAAGTTTTATTTTCATCCTTGTTGATATTTACATAAAAAGAAAATTTATCTAATAAAAAAAAAATTATTTTTAACTCTGTGTGGGCAAAAACATAAAAATTCTCGTTTAAAAAATATTAATAAAAACAGGATACATAGTTCTTGTATATTTTATGTCTATTAAGTTTATTGAAAATTTAGTTTTTTTTTATATCTGATATTTATTGGGGGTAAATAATTATTAATGAAAAAAATAAAGGAATTATATGTTTTCGGATGGAAAACATGTGTTTATATTAATGATGTTGATAGTGAAGAAAATGAATGAAATATGAACGCGGATATATGTTATTATATATATTAGGAAAGTAATTAAATTTTCATATATGTATTTAGAAAATGTAAGAAAATTCTTAGAAGATTTATTATTTCATTCGGTTATAAAATATAATTTAATTTTAATTGGAATATAATTATGTTAAATATTTTAAATATGGTTATTAAAGCAATAAAATGGTTGTTAAAGCAATAAATATTTATAAAATTTAATGTTGAAAATTAATATTCTAGTATAAATTATAAATTTAATTTATTTGACTAAATTCGTTATTTCGTTTGTACACAATCTAATATACAAATTTAGATTTTTCAGGATATACATACAAATAAATTTTTCTGAGTAAGAGAAAATTTTAGTTAAGGGTAAAATTATGAAAACTAATTACTTAACTTTTAACACAATTTTTTTAATCAACAATAAAATGCAAAAGCAAAAAATATATTCTCATAAAACTAACTTTTGATAATTTTCTTTAATTTACTTAGAAAAAGTTATCCTGTTTAATGCAGGATTTATTATGGCAATTAAAAATAATTCTTTAATGTCAAACAATACTCATAACACTTAAATCAATTTAAATTAATTAACCACCCAATATTTGCAAAATAAAAAACTAAAAATTGTATTTATTTGAGTGTGAAAATATTAATTTTTAAATTTTCTCATTAATTGTTGTTCAGTGATCCGTGTAACATTTTTATGTAATTGTACTCACACTCCTGAAAAAGATATTAAAAAATATTTTGTTTTCTTGTTACTTTTTACAGTACATATTATCATTCTTAAAATTTACCAAATACAAAATAAAATCATAACTTGTTTTATGTGAAATAATTTTTCTTTTAAAAAAGGAAAAAAACTTCATCGCATAAAAACAAAAGAAAACTATTGAAATGAAAAACTCTATCACAGTCAAAACATCACTCGTCATTTTACTAAAAAAAAAATACAATTTTTTAATGCATTACTTTATGAGTTTTTTTTTTTTTAAAACAAACAACTAAATAATATCTTTTGTGGAAATGTTCTAAAATTTTCTGAAAAGCAAACGTTTCGGTACAAAAAAAAAATTCAAACAAAACTTTTCTTTGAAAATTGACGAACCGTAATGAAAATGTCTGTACAAAATACGTGAAGATTTAAAGTTAAATGAAAATTTAGTAATAAATAATATTAAAGGGTTTAATTTTTGATAAAAATATGGATTTGTAGTCGAAACTGGTTGTTAGCTGAATTTGGTGTATAAATAGGTGATTTATTTTAATCTGGAGTAAATAAAATTCAAACAATTATAATTTGCCAAAATTCGATTTTTTAATGTTATTAACGAATTTGGAATTTGTTGTGTTGTTTAAATATGATTGAAAATTTATCAGTTGATCCTTAAATTCAATTTATATTTTTATTAATATTTTTAAATCATTTTTGTAAGGAAATTTTTAATTTTCTAAGAATACGGTTTACAAGAATGTTATTAATTCTCAAATAAGATAATGTTTAAATTGCGAAAATCAATTCTAAATATTAGGCAACTAAATATTTTATTGAAAGATGTAAAGTATTTTATTGAAACTTTAAATCCATTTAAATTATTTCTTCTGTTCACGAGAAATAATTTTTTGATATTATGACTAACTATAGTGCTCTCATATATTCCACATGTTGAATTAACTGGTCTACATCTGAGTTTTAGAACAGAAAAGCATTTTATTTCAAGAAAATTATAAAATCATTATTCATATAAATAGTTTTTCTTTATTATTTCACAAATGTCATCAATTGGCAACTAATGACACATTAATTAATTGGAACTTTAACCAGCAGAATAATTTTATACCAAAACTATCGATTTATAAATATTTTCAATTAAGTCTTCTTAAATATTTCCAAAAGAAATTATTTTATGCAAATTCAACTTAAAATTACAAAAAAACAAAAAGGAAATTTTACAACAATCTCGTTATTTATCAACCGTTGATAAACAAATGAGAATGTTTTTTCAATCACAAATGAAAATTTTTAAATTTCCATTTTTCTTTCATAATTTTTTATTTATATTCATTTCATTTATTTGTGACTACATGTCAAAGGTAAATATTTATTCTTTTTATCGGATATCGTAGTATTTTATGTCATGATCTCGTATAAAAAAATTATTGACATTCATTTGTGTTCAGCAAAAAAAAAATTTGTGCGTGACATAACGAAAAAAATGTGATAATGGCTGATGGAAATCCAATTAAAAAATCAGAAGAAAAAAAAATCCAATAATCACGGTACATTAAATTTTTTCGACAGTTTAATTGATTTCACACAACAACCAAAAAAAAAAAAACTTTACTACTCCAATATATCCTGTCAAAATACTAAAACTCTTTTTCTTTTATTATTTTATATTTTGCAAAAATTTCACACAAGTTTTTCGTCCTTTTTTTTTTAGCTGATAGAGAATAAAGTATGACACCAAAATACCAATTCCCAAATTTCAAATATAAATAAAAGTGGTCGCTCATTGTAAAAAAAAAGAAAATGAAAATAAGAAAAAAATTAAACCATAACCAAATAAAATAGGGTCACTTTAATAAAACTGTCAGCACAATATAAAAGATTTCTCCCGCAGGTAATATTTTTTTTTTTCCAAAATATGTGTCCGTGTGTCTGTGAAACAACAAAAAAATAATTTAGAAATTTTTGGGGGTTTTATATTTTCCAAAAAAAAAAAAAGAAAAGAAAAAGATATGAAGCGAAAAAAGCCGATTTATAATTTCCCTTTTTAAAAGCTCAGCAATAAAATGGAAAATTTATATAAAAAATTTGTAACCTCAAGGGTAAAATTCATTGTATTTTGTAAAATCAGTGTTTCTGTGTATATGTCCGTGAATGTATGAATTGAATTTGAAAAAGGATGTTTTAATTTTATTCTATGTACAGGAAAATTATCCAGAAAAATTTCATAAAGTTAAAATTATATGTAAAACTCTTTTAAAAATGACCAGAAAAATAATATTTAAAAAAAAATTATTTGAAATATGTGAACATACTCGTATATGTAAAATTTAAATTGAGCATAAAATAAAATTTGTATATTTTGTATATTTTTATGCTCAAATATATAAAAAAAGATAAATAAGTATTTAATTAATATTAAAGATATCGGCAAAAATATAAGAAAATCATATAAATATAGAAATTGGTCTTTAAAGCTTTAAATTTAAAGCTTATCTCTATTATAAACAGAAGTAGTCTCATACTATTGACTGCAATTTTTTGATTTAGTTTACTATACTTTATATTATTCATGTTTTTGCAAGTGTAATACTTAATTAAACATTGTAAATTACATAGAAAATAAAATTGAGATTTGTTTATAATCATTCCGTAGGTCCTGTTTTTTTCTTCTTCAATGGGGCAACAACATAAATCAACTCTATTTATATGTTTAACCATATGGATGAATCCACAAATTTTCATTATTACCATTAATAAATTATCATTAATTTTTATTTATATGCTGATAATTATGTAAGTGGTATCAAGAATCTAAGAAAACATTTGTAATCATTTATTCGACATAACATTTAAACTTATTTGAATATTACTCGTGGAGTAATATTGCGTAGATTTAAAAAAGCAATTTCATATAATCCCAATCTTTTTATGGTTTTCTGATAAGGGCACTAAAATTGGTAAAGAAGTTTTTCGTAAAGGAAGTCTAATATATCTTGAAAATGAGTCTTTAATAATTTTCGGGAAATTAGAGTACAACAATAGGCCTTGTGTGGGCGCTGTGGTTATCGGCTTTTAAGCAACCCTTTAATCTATCTATGTAGTGAAACAATTAAATTATCGAATATTTGAAATACAAATCTTAAAAAAAAAATTATTTGAGCAAAATATCGTCATAATTAAAAATCAATTTATAATATTTTCAATACTCAAGGCAAAACTACACACCAAAATTTTACAAAACCACAAACTTTGTAAATAATTACCAATCCTACAAAAAAATTTATCGATTCAATTCCTTTTTTTTTTGTTTTAACGATTTAAATTTTATTTTTCCAATAAAAGTGTTCGTAATTGAAAAAACAAAAATTTTGCAATTTGTTTTCCTTTCTGTTTTTTTTTAAACTAATGTATACACTCTTACGTATACATTAAATTAACGTACACACTAATAGTAAATTTTGTTTCGGAACGAACTGCTACACAAATGCAGCCAAAGAATATTGTTTTATTTTTTTTATCTGCATTCTATTTTTGAAAGAAAAGTGTAATGGCCATTAATGCTCATTCAAAATGTTGAAGAAGTAATCGATTATAAATTTTCTGGGGTGCAATTGTTCATAAATAAAAATAATTTCCGCCCCCCAAAAAAAATTGTTTACTAAATAATAATGAAATCATAGTATTGCATCCTTTTTTAATCCTTTTTTTATCGATTGAATTTTTTTCTGTTTTATATATTTTTATGTTTTTTAGAGAGAAAGCAATAAAATTTACTTAATAGGAGGTTCATTAATATAAGCATTTGTGTATGGAATGTTTCGTATGGAATTTATTTATTGGTATGTAACACGGTACTACTACAAAAATTTTCATGGATAAAATTTCAAATAAAATTTTCATGGATTTTATTTGAAATTTTTCGAACATAAATACATTTTTTACTTCTATTAAATAGTATAATTGGCAAAACTGTAAATGAAAAGAAAAAAGGATCATAATTAAGGGGTTTTTAACATTAAAATTTATAGAAATAATACAAATTGGTTTTAATTTTCAGAAATGTCAGTAGAAAGAAATTTCAATCTAAATTAAATATTTAAGATTAATAATTTTTTATTTCAACAGAAATTTCGCCAATGATAAAATTGTTAGTTTGAAGTTTATAAACGAGAATATCGATTCTTGTTTTTTTTTCGCTAAATATTAATAGTTTTTTTTGTGAAGTGAAAATTCCATAATTTGGTGGTAATCTGATTATTTTGAGAATATTGTTTGTGTCTACCGCTTACATAGTTAGTCTGACAGTTTTCTACAAACTACTATTTTTAGGCCAACTATTTTTTCCATCAATTTTATTGAATACACCTCTAAATTTCATAAATAATTCAAATATCTAAAATTACATCAAAGGTACTATAATATTTTTCCAGGAGTAAAAATATTATTCTCCCCTTATCAGAAGCAACAACTGTAGAATCAGTTTTAAATATTTATTCCATATACTTTATAAATAACAAGTTTGCTTGGATATTACTCTGTGTATATTTATTTTTTAATATACTTTAGCATAAATTGTATTATGTACATAAATAAAATATATATGTATATATATATGAAAACATTCAACAAACTTTATTTATCCATAAAATTTATTCCATTAAAGAAAAGTATTGGTCAAATATTTCTAAATGAATTTTACTTTTACCGACAAAATAATAAATTGGAAATGATGGCTCTAACAATGTTTTTAGAGCTATAACTAAGGAAGTAAAATTGCATAATAATGAATAGCAGCAACGATACAGTTTTTAGTGCAAAATTATTAAATATTCAAAATGAACCAAAAATAAAATAAATAAATATTATATATACATTAACAGGTATATAGGTGTATTAAATTTTAAGCTATTTTAAAGTCAAAATTTTAAGGTTTTATCTTCATAGTTTAGGGGGTGGTCATTATTACAACTTTATAATCTTTTAGTTTATGGAGAATTTAAGTTTTTTTAAAGGATTTATAAAGAAATTGTATTCAGAAGTTACAATATTTATTCACAGAAATAGGGTAGAGTTAACTAAATCATACAATTTTTCAGTATTCTGGTATTTTTGTAATATATAATATGTAGATTTGGTTAAATGAAAATAGTACAAATTCCGTAGAAGTCGAACTAAAAAAAAATTACTAATACTACAATTTAGGAAACTGTTTCCTAAATCGTAACGATACAATATAGAACAATTGTGAATACACAGTGTCCCAATTTATTCAATGACATATGTTAAGATATGCAGCAGTAAACTTAAGCGTTTAGCGGCCGTAGAAAAACAATTTTCTGGCATACTGAAAACTTAAAATTTCAATAAATAAATATAAATGTGTTTTTTTTTTGCTACAATCTTCCATGAATAATATTATATAAATTAATTCCAAACGATTTCAAATTGTTAAAAATTAATTTAGTTTCGGTATACCAGCAATGGTACGATTTAGAAAGTGGTTACATCTAAGCGACTATACCCTATATCTGAATAAAATATTAGATATAAAACTGCTCTAAAGATAAATAGGAATGAAATAAATTCCACCGCAGCTATTTTTATCAAAGAAATTCATAATTAATTTATTTTGTAAGGCTTCGTATTTCATTACATTTCTCGATTGTGTAATTCTATAAATTGAGTTGCAACCACATTTAATTATGTGCAAAAGTATTATTTTATAAAGATACATTAAATATGTAGTTAATTAAATGAATTCAAGATTAAAGCAGGTACTGGCTTTTGAAAATTATTCACGTTTTAATTCATGGGTTTAGATAAGTTTCATTATTCATTTTCAGTTTGTAGTACTTATATAAAGTCCATAGTATCAATTTCTCATCAAAGTATAAGTTAATTCAGGAATTCCAAGTAAATTTAATAAACATTGAAAAATTTGACAAAATTGTAGATTTTAATTTATATAACCAAATAAAAAAAAAAAACACAAAAAATAATTGTAATTTTAATTTTATGTAAAATAATCTAAATAAGTCAATTAGTAAAACTAAACTAATGAACTAATACAAAGTTTAAACTAATGAACTAATACAAAGTTTAATACAAAGTAATGAAAACACTTTAGTAAATCAAAAAATCTTTTTTATTTCTTTTACCTTATTTTATGATTCAATTACTATAATTCCAATTATTATTTATTTCAACAATAAATTAACTTTACAAAATCGTAAATAAGGGAAATCGAATAAAAACTTCTAATAAAGTAGAAATTTCAATTTTTATTTTCCTCCTCTTTCACTTTAGAGAATTACCTGAGAACAATTAGTTTAAATAAAACTTTAAATCTTTTTCTAAATTTCTATCATAGAAAATCACAGTAAATTAAGATAATTTCCTTAGAGAGATTAAAACAAATCCTTTGCCAGAATACTCAAATGTCTTAATAAGTTTTCACGTTATTTATAGTTTTTTTTTTTTTGTTGTGTTGTTGTTCATGTTATTTATTTCAACTGAAAAGTTGAAAAAGAAAAATGGATTTTCTTCTACACAAAAAAAAAAAAAAAGGAAATTGTGATGAAAATTTCATTGGGAAAATTTCTAATAAAATTGTTAATATAATTAAATCAGTCCAATTTATTTATACTAAGTGTTTTAATTGAGTACACGTAGAATTTAAATGGCGAGAAAATTAAATTTGAAGACAAAAGTTTTTTTAATTGAAAATGTAGACGAATATAAAAATAATTGTTAAGGAAAAATTTCGAATTTTTGTATTCATATTTTAAATTAAGATTAAATAAATGAATTTTTGTCCAAAACATAAATAATATAACAATTAATATTAAAATAAACTAAATGTAATAATTTTCTGTATCTGGATTTTTTGTATCTGATTTTGTTAATAGAAAATTTTTAAGACTAAAAATCTTTTTTATAAATTTTTTTATTTATTCTCATTAATGATTAATTCGCTATTTATTTTAATCTACTTTTCAAATTATCTAATAATTATTGTGAGAATATTTGCAATTTTTCAATCCTGAGCAAGATAATTAAATAATATTTTTTTTATCCTTATATTTAATATTAATTTTTTAATGTCCTTTTTCTATGCCAAACAAGGTTATATCAGCCTCCAAACCATTTCAAATTATATACATACATTTTCCGAACAAATAAAATTATCTTCATTGTGATTATGTCTTATGTCAGCTAAAATATATTTTTCACATAATAATATTCTAAAATATTTTTTACAAATTATTTTAGAAAAGTTTTAAAAAAAAATTGCCCTTTTTATAGCAAATACGTATAAATTATTTTTCCTAGTTTAAATAAAGTTTTTCTTTTTTTGTTGAGAAAAGTTTCTTTTTGTTTTTATGTTATTTTGTCGCCAAGACAATAAACATTATCTTATTTTTTTTTTTTTTTGTAAATTGAATTAACTTGAAAAATACTAAAAGAAAAGCTTTTCAAATTCTTCTTTATTTCAAAATAAGTACGTTTTTTTTTCTTAAAGATTTTCTTCGTTAACAAGTTTCCTAATTGAATGAAAACAAGCTTATGAAAACAAATATTTTTTTGTTGTCTCTGTAAGTTTTCAATTACCTTTTGGGTATGGACATAATGGCGTATAGATTAGATAATAAATGTAATTAAATTTTAGGTTTGAAAATGTATGTACTTTCAAACAAAAAATTTAATTTAACAAAAAAAAAAAAAAGTAAAACTAGATTAATTTTTAATTGAATTTTTTAAACAAAAGTCTTGTTGGATATTAGGCATTTGTTTATTTTTTTAATTAAATTACTCACACTAACTAAGTACAGTACTAAGGTGAAGTAATTCTTTGATATATACAATTCAATTAATAATAATAAAAATTTATGGAAAGCTGTGTTGAACAGAAATTTCATATAATATGAAATAATATTTCCAAATATATAATTGCCAAAATGGCTGAAATTCATGAAATTCCAAAAAATTTTGTGAATACTAAAATAAAACAATTAAGAAATTCATAAACGTTCAATTTGAGAAAAATGCAAATTTAGTAAATAGCAAAATTCGAATAAAAACGTAATAATCTGCAATAAATACCTGACTAATACAATCCTAGAAGGTTTAATTTAGTAAACATCATTCATTTCAATAAGAATTATTAGATTATTGGAACTAAATTTCCGGTATTACTATTCCTAAAATTACTATTCCTTTTATGCTTCTTATAATTATTAAATTTTAAAATTAATTCTTTGGAAATTCATTCGAATATAGTTTAAAAACCAATTTTTAAACAGAAATTGATAATTTATAATTTTAATTAAATAAATTTATTGAATCAATTGAATGAATGTTCAAAGATTAAGAGCTATGAAATTAAACAAAAAAAAATTCTTTATTTATGAAAAAATTTCCGCGAATTTAATGTAAATTCTTTGATTTGAAATTATTATTACAAAATGGCAATTTTTCCAATCTACAAAAACCAATGAATAAGTTGAAAATTTCACAAAAGTAAAGTGTCAAGCGTTACAAAAATGTTACAACATATAATTGGATACTTTCTTTAATTACAATTTTAAATATTTAAAAAGTAATTTTTAAAAATTATTTTCATACATTCTTTAGTATAACCTAAATTAAATAAATTAATAATATAAAAAATTGGTTTTTAACTTCTTCTAGAATAAAATAAAATGCTAATTTAATATTTAAATGATAAAAGAAAAATATGAAATATCTTTTAAAAAAAATTATTTTTTAAAGTTCATTTAGGTCACTTAAAAAGTGAAAAGTTTAATGATTCATTTATAATTAAATAATATTTAAATTTTATACTTCACCATTATTTATGTATTACAAAATCATTAAAATCCATAAATGGAAGCATTATATTTTTTGTAAAATATTGGTACTCTAAACAACATCCTCTGTAAAGTGCTCCGAATAGTTTTTGAAAATTAGGCAGCAGTATAAATCTGAAAAAGCTAATCAATATTTTGAAAAATTTTCTAGAAATTGTTAACAAACCTCTTTATTTGTGTTAAGCTTTATGAAAAGTTATTAAAATATATTCTTCTATTTCAAGAATTTTTTTCAAACTTTATTAAATATACATAAATTTTTATTTGAAAATACTTGAAAATTGTATTTTTTTTATCACAAATTTTTTTTGAAATATTTTTTTCAAGGAAAAAAAAATAGTATATATATAAAAATTTTCCAAATGGAAAACTTTTGAGAAAAACTTTTATACCTTCTTCTAATGGAAATTGAAGAGAAAGAAATTATAATTAAAAATTTCATTAATCAAATTGATAGTGTGTACAACTTTCATAATATTCTACACATTCATACCTCAATAATTCGATATACAAACGTATTTTTTATAAAAGAGAAAATAAAAACTATTAATTAAAACTTTTAACAAATTTTAATTAATTTTCACAAAAATTTCAAAACTATAAGTTGGAAAATTTGATAGACTGTTAAAAAAAACAATAAATTTGCAAAAATTTTCATAATTAAAAAAATATTATTATCGAATATCTTTTTTTTTTTTGTAAAATGTTTTTTTCGAAGTCAAATTTTATTTAATTCTTATAAACATTTTTTTTTGTATACGTAATTGATTTTTTAAGGACTATTATTTTTTTTGACGTGTCTTTTTAAGCATATTTTATAATAAATTTTTTCCCAAAAAAAAAGGAATTTTTTTTTTATTATCCTTGTTTACAGATCACTTGTTTTGTTAGTGTTCTTTAATGTAGAATAAACATAGAAAAATGTGCAATAAATTGGTATTAAAAATTACAATTCATTGAATATTGTACTTTAAAATAACTACAGAAATATTCTCTTTATTTAGTTGTTGTAATGTCTCAATATTTAAAAAAAAAGGAATACAGGACATTTATTTCGTTTATTTTGAAATCAGTGATATTTGTTAGTGTTGGCAATATTCCAAAAATTCTAAAGAATAAAAAATTTTCTTTTTATTTGTTGGAAAAGTTGTAAAAAAATATAATAAAGTTTTTTTTATTTTTTTTAGTGTGGAAATTTTATGCTTACTATTTGTAAAAAAAAAATAATAGTAACATTATAATTATCTTTATTTTCTTGAATTTAATAGGAAAATCTTTTTTTATTATGTTCTTTTAGGGAAAAGTAAAATATAAAGGAAATTGTAGAATATTTCACTAAAAAATCAAATGAAATTCAATACTGTGAAAGGAAATGTGTAGAGAAATTTTCATTTCAAAATGTTCCTATTTAATTTCATTGTTAAGTATATAAACTAGTTGAATGGAAAATGTGATAACAATTATTACAGATTACTAAAACTAATTTGTTTATACAAGATAAAACATGTTAAATAAAAAAAATTTTTAAAATTTAATTCAGGAAAATAATTAAAGGTTGTTGCATCTAACATAAATAGAACTAGATAATTTGGGTTAGTTAAATCTAAATTAAATTCTTGAAGATTATTTTTATGATCATTTAAAAAAATTACAATAGTTTTGGTTAATTTAAAAAAATTACAAATAATTTGTAAAATAAACCATAAATTAACAAAAATTTTATATTTGTTTAGTTTTAGACAGGACATAAAAATTGAGAGAAAAAAAACCTCAAAATTACATTAAAGTTTATGACATGATTTTTTCAGATTTATTACTAACCATATTTTTTAATTTTTTTAACAAAAAATTACAACAAAAAAAAATGAACATCTTTTTTTAACAGGATAACTTATTTTGCAGTCCTTAACAGAAAATATATGTTTTTTTGGTATTGGAAAATTGAGAAATTGCAGTTAAAAAAAATTGTCAATCGATCAAATAAAAAAAAACTATTAAAAAAAATTCCATTAACTCTCAAGCATAAAAAAAAGTTAAAATGACAGAAGTAGCTACTGACAAAAGTAGGATAATTAATTATTCAATTTTATCGAGATTATTTTACTTTCAATAACGTATAAAAGGATTTTTGTATTTCTCTAATATTTGTATAAAAACAAAGTTGTAATAGTGAGTTTTTTAGATTCATTACTAAGATTTGATTTGTAGCCTTAACTTAAATATTGCGATTATATCACTCAACCTAGGTTTTTATAGGTAATTAGGAAGAGAAACAGATCTGTTGAGATAATATTGTAGTTATTTTGTAAGATGATATCTAAAATCACGTTTGAACTATAAACTTAAATAAAACATTTATGAAATTTTCATTTTATTTTACTTCTATTTACTCCAAAATGTAATTAAAATTTTCTATTTTTGTTTAAATATTTATATAATTTATATTAAATTTGAAATAATATTCATAAAGCAAACCAAAATATTGAATATTTACTACATTAAAAATTATAAAAATATAATTAAATTTTACATTTGATTAAATTTTGTAAAAATATTTCGCTCTTTTATGTCTTCAACAAATTTTTTAAGGTTTTTCTTTCCCGCAAATTCATTGTTTTTAAATATTATTAATTTAATTTCTTAAAGTACGTTACGTATTCAAAGTATGATTGCCATAGCAAAGAGAAAAATTTAAATATTCTAGGAAATAAAATATTATTTGAATATGTAGTAAATTTCTATTTTTTTTTGGAAAATTTATTAAAAGATTTTATGGCATTTCATAAAATCTTTTAATAAATTTTGCAAAAAAAAAGGAATTTAATACAAATTCAAATTATTTTATTGTTTTAACAAAAAAGTTAAGATGTAAAACTTTTCAAATTAGGTCTGTTCTAAAACTGAAACATTCTATGCAAAGTAATTATTATTTGACGGGAAATTAATTTTACATTAACATATAATTTAATTGTATAGACTTACCGGAGAAGAGTTTTTATGTTGAAATACAAAAACATATCACATTTTAATCTTTTTAATTTGTCTTTTAAATTTTAAATATTTTAGAAATAATTTATAATTTCGACCTTTGTTTTTTTTTAATAACTAATATTTTTTAGGTGACAAAACATAATCAAAAATATTTACATAAATAAGACTTGTCTTAAGTCTTATGCTACACTTAATTGTATGATTTATAAATTTCAACATTAAAGTTTTACATTGAAATTTAATGATACAATTAAATCATGGAAACAAAATAAAATAAATATCTTTCAAACCTAATTAATACTATAAAAGCATTAAAAATTATTAAATTCATAATTTTAATTGTTCCTGTAAAACTCTTCCTATGGTATATAAATAAAAACTTTTATGTATACCAAGAGAAAAAAAAAGAAAGTTTATTCATGAAAATTAATTTTCTGAAAAACACTTAAAAATTCTTTTATGTATAATATAAAAATTATTGAAATGAGTTTTCTTTTATTTTTCTTATGGAAATTTTTCACAATAACTTTATTTAAATAATGTTGTTTTTTTAATAATAATTTTTAAATATAACCTTTTGCAAAAAATTACAAATTGCATTTTAAATAATATTTTGCTCTGTAAAAAATAATACATAGTTTAAAAATAATGTAAATGTTGTTGATTCTTTATAAATACATATTTTAATAAATTCATAAAACATTATTATGATTCCAATAAAAATTTTCACAAACAAAAAAATGTAATTTTACTGAATTTTGAAAAACCACATTAACAAATAACACAAATTATTATTTTCATTATGATATTTTTTATTTAAAAAACAAACAATTTTTTTTCCAATATACGAGATACATTGATATTTCAGCTGTTATTATCATTAACAGTGAATAAAACCTGCAAAAAATAGATATTTATGTTTAATATGAGAAAATTTATACAATATCCTGAAATTTAAGTAAATTTTTTTAAAATTTTTTTAAGTAAATTTCAAGGACAACACGCAGCTCTTTGATTTTTTCTTAAACGAAAATATAACGACATAAATTTTTTGTTGTTAAAATTCTGGTATTTTATGATAAAAAAATAAATTGACGAATATAACATATTTTAAAAATATACTTTTTTATTATTACTTTGTCAGTATGTATATGTTAATTTCTGAGTATATGTTAATTATATGTTAAGTATATGTTAATTAATATTTTGTTTTATAAAGAGTTTTAAAAAATTATTCTTATAGTGGAGTTACACTCGCCGACGTTCAGACGGCGTTCATTCTGTGAACTGTCAAAAAAAGTTAAAATATATGAAACTATCTATATAGAATCATATAAACTCAACGGTGGTCAACCAGCGTTCATAAAAAAGTTGAATTCATTTCTACTTTTAACAGCGTCAAAGGATATTTTGAAATCATATGTTTAATGTCAGAAATTAAATCATAATTTAAAATTTTGTGTTTGTGAAATAAATTAAAAAATTATGACTTTTGAGGAACAATTAATTGAATTAGTGAGGGTTAATAAAATTTTTATATGAAAAATCATGCAACTGGAGTTAAAACGGCGTTTAGTGTAACTACTTAAATTAAATGGACGCCGTTGGAACGCCGTCAATTTTTATCGCCGTCGAGTTTAACTCCAGCATTAAAGAAAATGTTGTGTGATATTGCTGTTTCTAAAAATCGTCGCAATTTAAAATGTATGACGATAAAAAGTTGATGAGTAATTTTGAACATGTCACAGTAATTGGGCAGTCATCCCAAATTTTTATATTCTATTAAATACTGTATTCATACCGCTTTTTCCTTGGAAATACTTTAGAGTTCTTCTTTTTACTCGTCAAATTCAACATTTATAATGAAATAAATAACGAATTCACCCATATTGTTTGACGCTAAATAGTTACTAGAAAAATGTACTTAGTGCTTACATGTACTAATGAGTTATTTAGATATCTTTAATACAAATTTGAATTTAATGTGTGGGGGATAAATCTTCTAAGTTAGAAATGTCAATAAAATATTGCTGTGAAGAAATATATTATAGGCAATGATAACCTTCTCAATATTCTCCTTATTTTTGGCACTTCACAAAATTTAGTAACTACTAAATAATAATATTGTCATATACAATTTCAAAATTCATATATTTTATCTATAAATTTCAGGTTTTTTTTTTTTCATCTTCATTTGGGTTAAGAAAAAAAATTGAGTCATTAAATTGATACTTACCAGAATCATGAATTTTCCAATATTTACCAGCCCTAAAGTAAAAGATATTTTACATTTTCTTTCTGTTTTTATATATGTATAAATAACATAACCCCGAAATGGTCGTTTTATTTTAACCACAAAAATGAAATTTACTATGCATAAGAAAATTCTTTCTAAATTTATCAGTTACGATTTTTTAAGCTAAAATCAATTTTTATTACATGTAATTTTTTTTTTTTTTTTGGTTTTTTTTGCATATTTTTTCTTACCATCATGTATATATTTACTAAAGATTGGTGAACCGATTTTATTTTGCGATATCTTAGATTTTGTATCAGTGTTTTTCAATTTTTTGCTTCATTTACGTTCAAGTAAAGATATATTTTTTTTTTTTACTTGATAAGTTGCCAGTTTATTCCCAGACGAATTTTATTAGATAATAATTTTTTTTACTTATGTTGCTTAAGTAATTTTTTTTGGTTGAAGAAAGTTTAATACCAGAGGGAAAATAAGAAAATGAAATTTAATTTTCTGAAAACTTCACCAAAAAATTTCCATTTTATATACAATTTTTTTTTTTTTTGTATTAAAATTGAATACAAACACTTGATAAGATTAAAAACTAATCCATATTTCATATAATACAGCTTATTATATGGTTTTGAGTGTTGTGCTTGTGACTGACTAATACAGTATGTATTAACGACTCAAAATAAATAAATATGGTTAACAATAATTTTAAATACTAATAAACAAATTTTAATGATTTATGAAATTTTATGAAAATTGTCTTATTTCTAAAAACTGTCAAGATGGAAATCTCTTGGAAGATATAAAAAAAGTAAAAACTTGAAATAATTTAAAAATCCTATTTGATTCATAGAATCAGTATGATAAATAATTCGCCTTCATATATAATGCAACAATCATCATAGTTATCATCATCGCCTTTCCCATCATCATCGTAATCGAGTAAGACTCAGAAAATTCAAGAGTAGGCGGCTCCCATGTCTACGCCTGATCCCGGAGGAATTGCAGTTGCGCGGAGGAATCGCAGTTATCATCATCGCCTTTCCCATCATCATCGTAATCTAGTAAGACTCAGAAAATTCAAGAGTAGGCGGTTCCCATGTCTACGCCTGATCGCGGAGGAATCGCAGTTGCGCGATAGGCTTAAAAGCGAAAATTCGTAAAAATAAAAAACTAATCAAACTATGGTAATAAATCAAAACAAAGGAATTATTACGCCAGTTGGTAATCTAATTTGTCTAGAGAATCTATCTTATTTTGATGCAGATCTCACGGATTCTGTGGGATCACTCAAAAAAGGAACGATCAACCAGAGGCTATTTCACAAGCAGCTCCGTCAAAAGCAACGCCAAGCGACCCGGCTAGCAAACATAATTATCATCATTATCATCATCATCATTATCATAGTAATCTAAATCATCATCAAAATCATCATCATCATCGTCATCATCTTAGTAATCTAAATCATCGTCATCATAATTATTATCATCGCATTCCTTGAAGGTAATCAATCCTACTAAACTATAAAGATATAAAAAAAATTCCTGATTTAATTGATATTTAAATACGAATTAAAATTTAATTTATATAATTAAATAAACAAAAAAATTTTCTATCAATAAATATCACATCGATTTATGGTTAAATAATATTGCACTATGTTATTATGTTCATGTACAGGAATTGAAGAAAATCATATAAAAATTAATCATCCGAGAAAAATGATAGATGATGATGGCTTTTTGGTCGTTAATTATTATCAATGGCAGCTACTCTATATAATTCAAAAAATATATGTATGAGTTTATTACGATTGTTAATAATCTCCATAAATTAGTAGTTTAATTGGTTTGCCACAATAAATTTTTGAATAATAGATGTTATTTAATACTCTATTATTACGACAAATACACTAAAATTTATAGATTTAATTTGTAATTAAGGATAAGAAATCATTGAAATCTAATTATACAAAAAAAAAATGAAAATTATTTTTTTTTTTAAGGTAGATTAAATTCAGTGATAATCTAATTTGTAATTAAACTATTAAAATTTTGGAATTAAAATTTATACCATGTTATTTATTTATTATATTTATCAGAAACAATTTCAAAGCTAATAATATTTTGTGACAGAAACCTGACCAAGCACTTTTTTTTATAACAAATATTAAAAATATCATATTTGTTTTTGTCATTCTTGTCATATTACAGAATTGTTATTTCCTTTATTTTTATTAATAAACTAAGATATTTTCACTAAAAAATAAAAATTATATAAAATAAATCATTTTGAAAAGTAAAATATACTAAGAAAATCTTTAACAAATATTTATGGAAATCTATACGAAAATATAAAATTTTCTATCACCTGATTTATGTATTTATGTATTGAATTTTATGTATTTTTATATCGATGATATTTTTGTTTTTCTTTTAGTTTCGACTTTTTTTTTAGGACTTTTTGTTTTTGTGGCTTTTACTATATTGACTTTTTTTTTTTGGTTTAAAGATAAATTTATGTCATACGAAAGACGCCTTGGGATTTAGCTAGAAAATTGTATACTACACCAATTTATGATTATAATATGGTTATATGGACTATTTTAATATTGATTTCGATTTTTAGAATTTTCTTATCATTTCATTTTTATTATTTTATTTATTTATTATATTTTCATGTTTTTCATTTGATTTTTTTTGTTGATTTCCAGAAATCGAAAATAAACAAATATACATTTTCAAATTATGCTAAGGGGTGAAAGTAATAGTGATCCTATACGAATCGTAGAAATAATTTAATAAAAAAATTAGAAGATAAAATATAGTAAAAAAAACATTTTTTTTTTCATGTATGAGTTTGAAGATATTTCAATAAAATAAATTAAACTTGTATTAAACTAATAATTCTTTTGAGTACAAATTAAAAGTTTTTGAATAAATAATTATATAAGAAAAAAATTCTAGTGTAAAGATTTGTGATGTTGAACTCTCTAAAGTCATTCAAATATATACCTTTAAATGTTCAACACTTAATAATATAAATAGATGCAAATCTGTTAAATTTTTCAAATGCTTATAATCAGATAGAAGAAAATTACTTAAAAATTATTCTAAACTTTATATTCTTTTAAAATGTTAACTTTCGCTGTGTATATAAAAGAAAATATGTACAATAATAAATTTTGTGGGCATATTTTAAATGTATATAATTTCGAAAGAAACTCAACATTAAGCTCATTAGTGTGCCATTTAAAATAAATTTATGGAACTTTCATGTTATTTAATTTAATGAGATTTAATTTAGTTCTTTTACAGACAATATGTTCTCATTTTATAACATTTTTACTACAATTCTATTTAATTACTAAATCCAGTAATTTGCTATTTTTTAAAACTATGTACGCTAAATCAAATCAAATTTTACATTTGCCATAATGGTTCATTTAATAAAACTATATTACAATAAATAAAAACTGTAGTTTATTTAGCCAAAATAACTTTGCAGACACAATAAATCTTTATGCTAATAATATCATTTGGTCCATAAAGAAAAAGCTTTTATCCATTAAAAATATAAATCCCTAATTTCAGAAACACTTTTGCTTTTTTTCTTTTAGGGATAACCCAATAAATAATTTGAAAGGTTATTACCTTTTCTATAAAGCATATTTCAAATTAATTTAACACAATTTTGATGATTAATTTTATGTTGTCAGTTAATCTAAATTAAGGAAAGATACAAATAATTAAGATTCATGGTAATTACCACAGAACAATTTTGTCTGTACATAATCCTTGAATCCAAAGTGAAAATCATCTAAGTTTTATTTGGCGATGTATAATTTCTAAACCGTACAATTTGTACGAGGAATTTAAATTATTAAAAGTTATTTCAACAAACTCATTTATTTAGTGTGATATTTCAACAATTTTTGCATCCAAATACAATTCTAATAATAATAATTTTTCCATTTTAGACAGTTGGAAAATCCAATAAACCCATTAAAATTTTCTTGTTTTATGGGTATACACGTGTTTCAATGGTTTGCATTTTTTTTTTGTTCAGTCTTGTTTATATTTTCCAATTTTCATAAAAAAAAATTTTTTTATTTTAAAGAAAACGAAGAATTTTTGATTAAAAATGAAAATTTGCGATTTTATATATGGCAGGTATTTGATTTTTTTTTTATGATTGTATATAAATCAAAGTAGAATCCTTGAAATAAAGACCATTTCCCATGAGAAATGTTGTGGTACAAAAATATTGAAAATTAACTTTGAAATTAAATTTATATTTTGTATAAAATATTTTCCAAACCCAATTTAAAGATAAAGAATTCATCCTTTAAAATTTTTAGATAAATTAGATATTTTTTTTTTTTTACAAATTTTCATGTAACTAGAAATATAGCGAAATAATATTTAGTTATGCGCATGTTTAAAGGTAAAATCAGTACAAATAAAAAGAACAAATTTCAATTGTAATATGTACAATGTAATAACCTAAATTTCTAAATTTATTATTGTAAAATTGCATTAATATTTTTACCTTTGTTCAGATTATTTATAATCCTGGAAAATTTTAAATATATATTATATTTTTATCATACATAAAATATAGTTGAAAAATGAACTATTTTTTGGAAAAACAATTTTTAATCATATATCTTCATTAAATTCTGAAAAGTTTTTGAAAAGATTATTCAAAACTTTTCTATTAATAATCCAAAGAATTCAAATAAATGCAAGTAAATATACTAAACACACATACGGTTTATTTTCAATAAGGATTCATTTATACACCTGTCAATTTTCTTACAAAATGTTTAATGATCTGTAATGATTAAGGAAATTTTTGCTTTTTCATCTTCTTCTTATAACTAATGAATATGCATTTTAGTTTTGAAAGAAATTGTACAAAATTTTAGATTCAATTTATATGAAAATAATCTAAAATAATATTTCGATACCAAAAAAAAAATAAAATTGGGGCGAAAATAAATGATAGAAAAAATTTTTTATTTGAAAAAATATAAAAATTTATTAATTCCGATGGGTCTAAGTGAAAAAAAAGTTTTTGTTGAATAGATTGTAAAACTTATACAATGAAAAAATTTTTAAGGATCATATATCAAAATATTTGTACATTATAAGAATTATTGGAAAACTAAAAATTTTAGACAGAATACTTATTCCTTTTTAGAAAAATGTCAGTTTTTTTGTGTTTAAATTTATTTAAATCATTCTCATAGAATTTATTTAATATTTCAATCTTTATGGTAATATTACAATTTGAAATAAACGTAATTTAGTAGACAGTCTATATTTCAGCTTTGTAATTAAGAATTAACATAAATTTTATTATATTCTATATTAAATTGTCATCCAACTTTAAAAGTCTATTGGGATATTTGATAAAATATTATAAATTTATAAAAATTTTTGTAATTGTATTCTTGCTGTTTTGATTTTTCCTTGAAAAGTAATATGTTTTGAGTGAGTATTAAAACTGTGTTACACTTTAAATGGAATTTTCAATAAAAGTCGTTTTGTGTTAACTGTCTTAAAAATTATAACATTCCCTTGACAGTTTTCTCATAATTTAATTGATTTTTTTCAAGTTCAAAAATAAATTAAAGTAAACTCCAAAAAATGGTTCACTTTTCCACAAAATTTTTAAATTTAAAAAAAAAAATGCAGAACATCCAAACCCTGGTAAAATTGCAAAGACATTGAACATATTTGTAACAACCATTTTCCGTATTTAAAATTGTAATTAAGTTTACAATTCTAACGTAACAACACGTGGTTATGTTAAGATACTATTATTATTACCAAATTTTAATTGTTCAAAATTTGTAAAATTTTACTTAATTTACTTATTAAATACAAAAGAAAATTAAAGCATTTTTAATTTACAATATTTTTAAAGTTTTTAAACACATTTAATTTTACCAATATTTGTTAAGTTTTTACAAAAAAGCGTTTTTTTTAAATAAAAATATCGGTGTATTTCAACACGAACAAATATTTAAAATAGAACTTTGGTAATATCACAACATTTTAATTAAATTCTTTATGAAAGTCCGGAAATTTTAAGTATACAAACAAAAATTTCCATATTTTCTTTTATTCAATTTAATTTAACTTTTTTTTTATCATCCGAGTTTTCATTTTAATTGAAGTTATTTATTTTTTGTTCTTCACTTTCCATCACCTTTTATTAAAAATATAATTTAAAAAAATAAATAAAAAAAACTAGGGTCAAAACCAAAGCTACTCCATCAATTTTATTAAAAAAAAAAAAATTATCAAAAAAAATGTCCTTTTTTACACTACATTAAACAATTCCAATTTATTTACACCAAACGAACACTTTTTTTTTATGTTGGTGTCGATTGACTTGATTACAAAAATATTTGCTGGTTAAATAAAAATATTACATAAATTAAAGAAACATTTTTGTTGTGGTGATATTTGAGAGCAGCGAACTTCGAAAAAGGATGCTTCAATAATTTATTGAATATATTACAATATTCAATTCAATTTTTTAAATTAACTTCTGATTAAATATAATTATAATCAAATTTTGTTAGTAAATTCTTTTCTTCAGATAAATATTTTTAAGTTATTGCTGTTAGTAGAAAAGACAATGTGTAAAAGACGTTTTTAAGCCGTAAAACAAGTCTCAAATACTACTATTAAAAGTAAAATATTATAAATCAGGAAACTATATTGGGAATTTGGTAAATATTTTTATAGTTTGTATATTTTAAAAACCATTAAATAAAAGGTTAATTGAAATATTTTGCTGCGTTCCTATTGAATTATAAATAAGTATACTACTGAATTTAATTATCCAGCTGCGCCTTACAAATTATATTAAAAATTAATTATTATGTAATTAAAAAGTTTTTTTAAATTGATATTTCAGGTAAAATTTCCATAATATCAATAAATTTATTTTTCCAAATTTAGTTATAAGTTTGTCTAAATATTTAATTGAAAAACCTTCTATAATGTATTTTAATTTAACCTAACGAAAACATTTTTCTTAAATTTTACATAGAAAAGCAATTTGACCAAAGGTACCTTGAATTTATAATAGTATATACGCCATCTTTTGATTATTTTCTCTGTAAATATTATTTAAGGTCTTTTAAGGAGCATTAATATACATAAAAAAAACTATAAATAAAAATATAGATAAGAACTCTTGTTCATTTCTACATGAATAAATTATTAGTTTCAAATAACTAATAACAAATCAAAAATGTCAATTAAAAAATTTTACTATTTATCCTTTATTTCTTGTATTTTATTTTCTAATTTCTAATTTATATATCATAGAACCGGTTAAATGTAATGGAAATTAAGATTAATTAAAACTTTGATGAGAAAATAATAAAATTAGTATAATTCAAGTTAATTAAGTTATAAAGAACAAAAATTTATTAAACTTTTATATAATCAAGGTATATTACCTTAAATCTGGGAATATAAATAAGTATGTATAATATAAATAAATAAGTATTTTCATAAAAACTTGTAATCTAAGGATTTTATTTTTTTTTTTTCTTACAAGATTGGACCAAAAAATAAAAAATCCTAAAATATATTATACCAAAAATACTGTGTATTTATAGCAATACCTAGATAATTTCATAATATATAAAAGAAATGTTAATCTAAAAGATTATTATTAAAATAGCATTAAAAATGTCCGAATTTAAGTTAGATTTTTGAGTAGAAACGTCAGTTAGTTTATTGGTTGACATTTTTTTGTTCGTTGTTAAAGTAAATTTTTCCAAAATATACGTATATTATGTACCAATGATTTTGAAAACTTATAGACTAATATGAATTAAAACTAATTTTAAAGCTTGAAAGAAGCAATGGTAATAATAGAAATATATATATGTTCCTCAATAAAGCGACCGTGGTTTAAGTGGTAGTGGGCTAAGCTGTGGTGCATTGGGCACTAGGTTTAACTCCTTTCGAGACATCGATGTTGGTTTACTCAGCTTTAGATGAGTACCAGTAACATGTTTCTTCACAATAAAGAAATTTATGATTCGGAATCCATATAAAATTAGTAGGTGCAAATTGCAATGGAATGTTATGAAACCCTTTAATGGGAGGCCAAAATTCACCTTGGATCGGTGAGCCAGCTATGATGATATGTTCCACAAACAAATAATTGAAAACCATTCATAAAAGAATTTATATAATGAACAGAAAAATGCAGTGTGAAATTTTATATTAAAAAAAAAACAGTTGCAAGTTTTAGCCGCGGAAACTAAAAATAATCATTGTGGTTAAACGATAAAAATAAAAAATCTTTAACATTTTTTATAAGTTTTTTTCTTTTTTTTCTTTAACTTTATTTGCTGTGCTGTTGGTTTTCAACATATATACAACACGATAAAAATTGACTTATGTTTTTATGATGACCAAAAAAAAAAAAAAAGGTTCTAAACATAAAATTATTATATATATACATGTCCTTAACACCAAATTGTATATATTTATACATATAATCATAAAAAATAATACAATCATTAGGAGTTTTCATATAAAATTTATATAGGGAATTTTTTTTTATCGTTTTCATAGAAAAAAAAAGGAGATTTTTCTTTGGACATTTTTTTTTTTGTCATAAAGTAATGAAAATATTTTATTTGATTTTTTTTAAAAGGTTTTTGTCAAGTCTATAAGATCAGTCGAAAATCAGATAGTATAATGAATATTATATAAAATTTTAACATTTTTTTTAAATATATTGTTGGTTATGAAAAGCTGGAAAAATAACATTTGTTTTTAAGTAAATCTAATTAATTTGCATTTTAAAATAACTTTAGCAACAAAAATTATAAAATATTACTGTCATTATTTAGCATTTAAAATAGCTTTTCAAGCTAAACAGAAAAACCAAAAATAATTAAAAAATTTTTAATTAAATCCTGACATATTTAATAATTATTACGCAATTTATTAATTTAGTGTAATTATTTTTTTTTTTTAACAGACAAGCTCAAAGGAAAATTCTTGTATACAAAGTGAAATTATTATTTTCACTTGGTAATATACTCTGTCATTATTTTAATGAATTGTTAAGCTTTTTTTTTTCAACATAAAAAAAATTTAAATATATGTGCTAGAATTTTTCTCATAAAAAGAGCAAAACGACAAAATACAAAAAAGTGTAAATAAAATAGGGTTAACAAAAACCACCCTCATAAAAATTACTTCTATTTTTTTTTTTAATCATTTTTTAACTCATTTATTTATTGTTTTTAAAGCTTGTGGAACAAAAAAGCTATTTTTTTTTTGGTACATTTTTTTGTAAAAAAAAAATTATATTTCAAGTATTCTTATTTATGTTCATTTTGCTTGAGTTTACTTAATTAATGTGATCCCAATTAACACGCACTCAAATTAAAAGACAATGAAGACACAGTGTTAAATAATTTTTATGTAATATATTTTAGAAAGTTTTTAAAGAAAGTAAATAGCTATGTGCAAAAAAAATGTAAAGAGGAGAGAAATTATCGTTCAAGTGAATGTACGTAGGATTATTATGTTAATGATTTATGTAATATGAAGATTTTCTTGATATTATAATATACTATACAATATTTAAATTATGTAAAATAAAATTAGATCATAATTAGATGATAAACATTTTTTTTTGGTTAGTTTTAAAGAATTATTGTATAATCATTAAGAATATTATATTAAATTCCGATAGTAAATTATTTATTTTATTCATATCAATTATATTTAAAGGGAAAAACGTTCAATACGCTTTTATTTATACTTGTACAATTCAATATGATTTCATATATAGATCTTTTAGTATAATTTCTACTTTGCCTGTCATAAGCCGCATTCAACATATAATTGGTACTAAGTTATGATTCGTAATAGTGAGGCAAGCTTGGATTGCAATTTTTATTGTAAATTCCATTGGAACTCACTTTCTAATTAATTAAACTTAGCTCCAAATATTGGTATTTCTATCTTATATTTGTTGCCTACGGAATGTAGCATATTACACTACTATTTATCACCTTAATCACTATTTAAGTCACTTTAAAACACTTTAAAATATTTTTTTTTTGGGAATATAACTATTTCTAACGAAAAGCATAAAATTTTATTGCAATCAATTGCTTCCGATATTACTATAGGAAATAATAAAATAAATTAAATTTTACAAACTAACGAAATCCAATGACAAATAAAATAAACCATTATGCTTACAAATTACTTAAGTATATATGATTTAACTAACTAATAAGTTTACTAATAATTCTACTTTGCCTGTCATAAGCTGCTAAATTTTAAATCTTGTTTACTGATTTTAATTACCAATTAGATATTAATTAACATTGAGATATACATGCTATTATATTACAATAATGAACTCAAAATGTAAAATCATCATCATTAACATCAAAATTCAGATAGTTTATCTATTTTAGTTATCTATTTTTTTTAGTATGTTACAACATAAATAAATTGTCAGCAAGAAATCAATGTTATATCAAAATAAAGCAATAAATTAGTAAAAAAAAAATTATAAGAATCTGTTTTGTATTTATTAATGAATTACAATTTATACCAACAGAAAAATGCTGAATCTTGAAAATAATTGCCTCACAAAATATATAAATCAATTCAAAGCAATTATCTGTACCAAATTGTATCTGTTGAAGACCCAAGTAATTGGCAATTTAATTTCTTCAGTTGTCATTTGACACTGTATTCAAATTGATAAAAGAGAATGAAAAAGAAAATATGTTTTATGTATAAACAAAACTTTTTGTATTCAAAAAATTGTACAAATATTTATGTTGTTTTCATTTTTAAAATATATTTTAATTTATATCCATTTCCATATAAATCCTTATTAAAGAGATTTCATAAAGCTTATATATTCAAAATAGTTGGACCGAAAAATATATTTATCAATAAGTTATTTTATCATATAAGCACCAAAAAAGACAATGCATATTTTTACCAGTGATATTTTAATCCAAAATTTCTACAATTTTATTATCCATAATTGGTGAAGAACATAATTTTCAATGTATATGTCCAAATTATGCTCCTGGTACACGTAATAAAGCAATTTTTCTTAACAATTATTATTCTACAAATAAAAAGCTTTAGTTTCTTATTTAAAACTTCTTGTTAAGATATTTTAAGAACTTTAAAAGATGAAGTTTTTAAGTGACATTTTCATTTTAAGTAAATGACGGTTAAAGTTTGCTACAAGCACTTGAAGTATACTATAAAAACTTTAGAACTATATTTCGAAATATTTTACTATTTTACTATATATTTAAAATCTTTATATGTATTAGTAAATATAATCTTATTTTACCAAAATGTTACTTCTAAGCACTTAAATAATTTGTTTGTTTTTCAGTAATCAAAAAAAAATTATAAATGTCTATAAATATGTTTGTAAAGTTTAGAGATACTAAATTCAAACAAATAGTTATTCACTATTTAACTGAATGAAAATTAAAACTATTTAAATTTATTTAATATTAAATTATTAAATTAAATTGAATTGAAACATTGATTATGTTTCAGTTGTAAAAATGTTTTAATTTTTAATAAAATTCACTAAATTTTTTGTTTTTTTAAATTGTAGTAAACAAGTCCAGAAATTTGTTCATTTTTTTTTATAGCTTCATTAAAAATATATAAAACTTATTAGAATATTCAATTATGTCTGCTGTTACCTTAACTTTAGTGTTCAATTTAAAATTAATTTATTCTAAAAACAAAAAAAAATTGATATTATATTTTTTTTGGTATGCTACAGGATGACGGTGAATAAAAAACTTTGTCAGCTACATTAGTGGATTATCTTCTTGTCAATATTTAATTAAATTCCTTTTCTTTTTTTCCTATTTTTCATTTTATTAAGGTGAACTTTTCATCAACTGAATATTTTGTCATTTAACAAATAACTAAAACGTTTCACAAATGACAAAAATCCTATAAGTAAATTGAATCGAATATAAAATATCACTTTTTTTTGTTGTTGTTGTTGTTTATTGAAACAAGTGTTATACAATTTTCAATAAATCTTTTAGTATACACTCTGGACAAAATTAAATATAAATATTGTAGAATATGTTTTTTTTTTTTTTTGGGTAAAAAGCTTTGTTAAATTTATTGACCATAGTATAAGGATAATATAATATTATAGTATAAATAGAAATTTCTGTATAATAAAATTGATTACAAACAATTACTATTTTGTAATTTATGTAACGAAGTGGCAAGTTGTGTATAAATTGGATTTCTCTTTGAATAGAATTTCATTTTTCATTTGTTTATTCAATTTTATATATGCATTCAAAATTAAGGATACACCTACTTATAGTCAATTTTCTATACAAAAATTTCTTTTTGGTTATCCAATATTCATCCTTGTTTTGTGTGTTTTATTTTTTTTTTTTTTTTTTGTAAATAAAATTATAGTATGTAAAGAAAATACTATGTTTTGTTGGTTACCTATAAATACAATATTGATTCTTTCATCGTAATCGATTAAATACAATACATTGGTAGAAAATTGAGTCTGAAAAGATTACTATACATATATATAAAAGTGGTTTAACAAAAAAAAAAAAAAAAATACTTTCGAATCTTTTTTGACCAAGGAAGAAGTGTTTCACCATAATAAATTGAAAATATATATTCACCTTTTTGGTAAAATAAATATATATAACCAACAAAAGAAATTCGATAAGATAATTTAATTTTGTAAATTTACGAAAAACGATAACAAAAATGATTGATTAAAAATGATGTTAATAAATTATATATAAAAGAAATATATAGCACTTAGTGTAACAGTTTGTAATATAAATTTTTAATATTGATTAGCATAAATTTTTTTATATTGAATTTAAGGGTTGATTACTCAATCTGTTAATATCTATTATACTTCTAGAAGTATTCCAGTTTCAAAATTTATGAAATATTTAATTTAAAAAAAAAAATAGACAATTACATATTTTATATTTCGCCACCTTAACAATATTCAATTTGTTTTTTAGAAAATTATGTTATAAGCATAAATCTTAAAAATCTTATTAATCGTGTATTGTTTTAAATGTCAATAATTTGATATCAAAACAAAACTATCCACAGATATCTTTTTTAACCGATTAAACAGTAACATTAATAAAATTAATTAAAAGATATCGTAAACTTTATATTTCTAAAAATATACATTATTGTTTTCTTGTAGACTTGTTTACATATACGTTTGTATTCCTTAAATTGACATTAAAATAATACTGGGTGGAATAAATTAAATATATTTTATATAAGTAGAAACAAATTTTCTTCTTTTTTTTCCTTTCTAAATATAACTTATTTAAATATTTTACCTAGAAGTCAAACGGAAGTTAATAAAATGCAAAATAGTATCCTTTTTAATAGTATCCTCTTTAAATATTGGAAAAAATAAAAAAAAAAAATTGCATCCTTGTTTATATTTTTTTATTTAAAGTTGTTGTATAAATTTATTTCCTGTGAACAAACAAACTACTACAAATATTAATAGTAAAGTCTAGAAAGGATTTTTTAAACTCCAGACCCAAGAGTTGTATCAAAATTATTATGTGTTAAGTGTAATAAATTTTCACCTTAAATAGGAAGACATCTCAAATACACTCACATGGTTAACGAAAATAAAATTTTATATATAATTATTCAATACACGCCAAACAATTGCTGATACCAACGCTATAAAAATGAATTGTTCAGCAGTTTTACACAACATTTTCTTTGAATTGTGATTGACATAAAATTTAGACCCATTTTTGGGTTAAAAACGACTTGACTTAATTTCGTAATAGGAAAAAAAAAATCAATTTTTTTTTAAAGTACTAAGGATAATAAGTTTTTTGCTAATGGAAACTAAAAAATAGAAAAGCAAGAAATAAATTTATAATTTTTTTACGCAATTTTTTTTTTACTTAAGAACATTATATTTCCATTAAAATTTCGTAATTTATTAAATTTATAAAATCTGCGAATAATTAATCTTCAAGTTAATTTGATTATCCATTAAGCTAAACATCTCGTTTAACATATTAAGGTCATTAAAAGTTTATTGAATTATTTGAACAATAACAACAACAACTAAAAAAAAAGGATCTCTAATAAGAAATTTAATTTATTTTCTAATAAAATAAAAATGAAAAACAATACAAAAATAAAAATTGGTACAAGGCAATAAAATAATATCCAAAAATAAAATCCTTTTTTTTTTAATATATAAAACAGTTTATTACGAAATAATAAAAATAAAAATCCTTATTGTCTATTTAAAGGATTTTTGTCGTTGTTTTTGTTTTCCTGTTCCGTATTTTTTTGTAATAAATTTGATATGTTTTGTAGTAATTGGGAGAAATCCTTTAAGACTGAACTAAATTTCAATAGAATTGTTACCCATTTTTTTTTATGAAACGATAATAGAGCTAAGGGAAAAAAAATTTTGTTTATGGATAAATGAATTTACTTTTTATTTGTATTAAATAATCGTAAAATTGTTTAATTCAGATCAATGATATTTTTGTATTGCTTGTAAAAGATGGTGGTATCAAACATTATGCGTATTTGCCTCGATTTATATAGAATTTTGAAAATATTATTTAACAAATTCAATGAAATTGAAGTTTTTCGATAACAGAATGATTAACCCTTTAACGGTCCAGGTTTTTAACTTGTTGATGATATAGTCTACCTACAGTGTGACGACCGTGATGTGGAAAAAATACAATTCATACTACAACGCCAAATTTTGTGTGGGCTGGTAGTAGCACTCGGACCGCTAATGGTTAAGAGTTCATTTTTAAATCAATATTTGCTATAAAAAACTCTGAGTAGTATGAATTTCCAAAGTGAAACTCAACAAAAAATGATATCGTATAAATTTTATTAAAAATAGTGAAGTTTTTCCGATATAGTTTGGAATTGATTTTATTTTCAGTGCCAATCTGAAAGAAACGTCAGTAGATTCAAAAATTTAGTAGGTGTAATTTCAATGCCGACTATAGGAATTTAAAAATAGAAATTAAGAAATGTTGTAATTTTTTTTTAGAACACTGCCAATCAGCAAGTTTTCTGAATCGAATTCTATATTAGTATATATCAGAAACAAATTTTCTATTACTAAACACTTAGTATATTTTACAATAATTAATTATGAATTCATGATACACCGCTCATAAACTTGAATTTATTTAACTAATTACAAAAGTCATCCAATGTTTATTTTTGTAAATTTTTAAATTATGTAAATGAACGTTTTAATATTATGTCATTTTTAAATAATTAATATATTAAATTAATTAATATATTAAATAGGAGAGAAAATAATTTTACTATCGAGCGCGTTAATTCATATTTAACTAGGTGACAAAATTAAAATAACATAAATTATGATTTTAGAATTTTTTATTACAATTAAATTCAAATTTACAAATTTAATGTTAAATTAAAAATTTACTAGATAACGTATAAAAAAACCCTGTTTTTGTCTTTATTCCCGGTATAATTTAAGTATATTTTTTTTTATATAAAATTAATGTCATATGTCATATCCTTAAAGAGTGCTCACTTTTATCTAAGAAGGGCATACATTAGAATTTATAATAAATTGTGCCCTATATAAATAAACAATTAAAATATTTCATTTTTCCAGTACATTACTTTTCATTTTCCTTTTTTTTATTCAAAATTATTTTACACCAAATTTTTTTTTTGTCTTTTGTGACATTTCACACTACTTTTTAAAGTAATGAAATGTCAACAAAAATAGAATTTTTTTTTTTTCTGTGCCTTGCTGACTGAAAAACTTTTATGCACACTTGAATAACACTTTGTTGTTGCTAAATTAAAAATGGGGGTTAACACATAAAGTCACAATTCAAGAGCATTTTTTGAATAAAAGGAAAAAAAAATATACTATGAATAATGCCATGTCAGATAAAAATTTTGTTGAGAGATTTCTTTTTATGTAATCGTTAAAGAACGAGGCTTTATATATTATAGTAGAATGTTAAAATATAATTTATGAAAATATAGATTTTTTTTTATCTTTAAAATTGGTTTAATTTTTCATTTCGACAATAAATTACATTAAGCTGGAAATTAAAGTAATTAAAAAAAATTAATTAAGGTGAGTAATTATAGATAATTCCCACTTACGATAGGAATATGGTCTATCAATATATTATTCTAATTAAATGTACTTAAAGTCACGGAAAAATCCCAAATTTAAATATAATACAGAGTTGAAGTCACTAATTTTATAGAGAAATATAATGTCGACAGAGTAAACGAGTAATAATTCAAATTTTAGTTGCCTTCTTCAAATTTTATTTAACCCGATTTTGAATACTAATATGTATTATTAAACAAAATGTTCTATTTATGTTATTTATTAAATTAAAAAAAATTAAATACTTTTTGTTAAAATAAATTATAAAACATTGCTAGTGCCATTATATAATTAATGCCACTAGTAAATTCGTACATAACTCATTCATAATTTAATAATAGTTGTATGGTTCTTTTGTTTTAAATTTACATGCAAAATCGTGTTTTTTTTTGGACTCATTTGGATCTCACTTATAATATACAATTGTTATTATTTTAAAATTTAAATACAAATAAAATTAATTTTCAGAATAACAAAAATATAGTCAGTATATCTACTTAGTTTTAACACATAGTTTTATCTACAACAATTCCTTAATTGTTCAGAAATTGAAATAAATTTTAAATAAATTAATTATACAAAAGGTTAAATCACAATTTTACTAAAAATTACAATAATTGAAACAATTACTTTCCAAATATATAATATAAATGTTGTAGACGTCGGATTTTTTGTGTCAATATTTGCTATACTCCAAACAAGCGCGATTTTTTTTTGCAGCTCCATTATTCGTTCGAATTTAGGATTCGTAAAGCTTATATAACTATAACCCCAACCAACTCGAATTCCTCGCTTTTTTTTGGTGTCACAGCAATTTATAGGAATTTTGTTTCTGGCCGAATTTAGTACGAATTTCGAGACGTACTATACATTTAGATTAATTTTTTATTCGAATCATGAAATAAAGAAGGTTTTTTAAATACTTTTGAGTTTGACTTACAGTATTAGGATTTGGCTTAAAAAAGCTGTTGCATATTTTCAATGTGAATAAAATGCCTCAGTATGTATGTACACATTTATACGTAATTTTTATGAAAAAAGAGATCTTTTCTTAGATATACAAAAAAAAACTCTATTTTTTAGTCCAAAAATATGCATATTAATTTTTAATATTAATTTCAAGTATTTTTTTAGTATTTTTATATTATTTTAAATTTTTTCTAGTATATTAAGAAAATATACAATAATTTTTCATAAAACGACATATCCTTAAGTATAAGGAACAATAACAAATTTTTATTAAACATTTCCATTTCCCTATAAAAATTATCTGAACCATGAAATTTTTTTATAACTGAAAAGAAACTTAAAGTTAAAGTTAACAATTATTTTAAAAGCTTTAAGTATTTTTATTTTGTTATTTTAATAAAAATTTTCATATTTTATTTAATCATAAAATTTAAATTTTCTTTTATGATTGTCCATAAAACGATCTGTTGGGGGGTCAAACAGGAAAATATATCAAATAATGCGGTTAAAAATTGAAGTTCTTTTAATAGTCCTTTTAAACAAGGAAAAAACTTTCAGTACAATCTTTACAAAAAAAAAAAAAATATTTTCATATTTTTTTTAAAGAAAAGTACAAGAAAATAGGACAAAAAAAACTTAAAGAACTTTTTCATTTATGAAGTTTTTTTTTGTTGTTGGTTGTTGTTTGCAAATTGAATTTCTCTTTCAAAACACTTACGAAAGGAACTAAAAAATTGAATTTGATCTTTTGATGTTATCGTTGATGTCCTTTTTGTACAAAAATTTTCTTCTTTTTCTTGCTTTCATTTTTTTTTTTTTTTATGAATGAAAAACATTTATAGGGGCCAACGCACATATGTTTTGATAGTCTGGACAGTTTGACATATTAAGGATAAATTTACAGGCTATTTAAATGTGTTTTAATAAAAAAAAAAAAAGTTTTCTCCTTCTTCTTATTTTCCATAAAAAGGCAGATGTTATACTTTTTAAAAAGTTGAAATTTATAATTTAGTTTTGAAAGAAAATATCATTAGGAGTGACATATGGATGGAAAATTAAAGGACCTTATCATTTGATTGACCTTTTTCTTGTTGTTAAAAATGAAATTGAGTTATTTTTTTTTTTTGATTACGTTTTATATTTTGGAAAAAATATTATAGATTAGTAAATTTGACAAATTATTTTAGATACAATTTGATAATTTTATATTTTTTTATTATGAGTATTTTATTTATTTAAAAGAATTAGCAGAAATTAAATTTATGTATTACAAATTTCGGAGTATTGTTTCGAAAGATATGTTTACGTACTTACCACTAAATTTAGCTAGAAGAAATCCGAATAATTATTTCTTTACACTTTCCAATTAATTAATTTTATGATCACTCGGTTTTCGTTATTACGCTTTCCAATTTATTAATTTTATGATCTCTCGGTTTTCGTTATTACGCTTTCCAATTTATTAATTTTATGATCTCTCGGTCTTCGTTATTACACTTTCCAATTAATTAATTTTATGATCACTCGGTCTTCGTTATTTCAACTTTAATATTTTTATTTTATTTCAAAAATATTTGACTTATTGAGAGAAATTAATGCTTGAACTGAATATGTACTATACAACTATACTTAATATGTTTATAAATTCAATTCCATTATTATTATATTGTTTTACACTTATTATACTATTCTTTAATTTGTTGATATTTAATATCTGAAATTGTACAGAAAATCTCATAAAAAATAAATTTTAAATTGATTGGTATTTTTGTCTCAATTATGTATAATATTATAAATGGAAATTGTATTGAAAAGTATTGTGGTCCATAATTATAATTAACCGTAGAAATTTTCCAACAAATTTAATATAAAAGCTCAATTAAATTTTCTTTAGTAAAACTCATACAATGATTACATATTTTAAATTAAATTAAACCAGAAATTAACTTTAATTATACTAAATTTAATTGAAAATTTATATTACAGTGTTTTTTTTTTAAATTAAATTTATGTAAATATTTCAGTTGAATGATAATTTTAAATGAAATTTTTTATTAATGTTATTTGAACATAATATATTTCTTTTAGATTGAAATGTAAAAGATAAATTAAAAATTATTTATCTTTCCTGTGGTTATAATTTAAATATATTTGTAAGCAGTCATGTTGTTATACATAATAAAGAAATTGTCTAGACAAGAAACATAATTACAAAGAATAAGTAAAATACCTGAAGGTATAAAAGTATGATTTCAAAAGAATTTATAGTGAAAAACGATTTTAGTATAAAGTTAAAATAATGTTCAAAGTAATGTGTAGAGTTGTTGAATAATTTTTTTTTGGGAAAATTGTTTCACTGGAACGAGTTGTACGAGGCATAAACTGGAAATTTCGCAAGAATTAAACTGGAAAAATCTTAATAAATGTGATTTACAATCATCAGTTGTTATATCTAATAATATACTATTTCAAATATTTTTATTTCTTATAACTTACTATTAACAAGCTCCTTAATTATATTAATGCATTACTGCAAAAGGAAATAAAATTATTCATTTGGAAATTGAATGTTAATTTTAACTTCATATTGTAATATCAAGAAAATACATCTTACTAATTTAATGTCCAGATTTCATACAAATTTACAATAAAGCATATTTGTGGTTCGAGATATAATATTTACCAATTGCTTAAAAATTTTTTAAAACGAAAATTAATTGTAATACAAAATGTTTATACAAAATTAATTTTGAAAATATTTATCATTTGAAAATTTATCATGAACTTTTGAGTTCATTAACTTTGAAATTCTATATATGTATCTGTTAGTTATGATTTACCTTTTGTTTTAACATCAATTAAATATTATTTTAAATTAATTTATAAACCGATATAGTTAAGTATTATAAAGTAATTTATTCGATTGATTATTTAAATAATTGAATTTACAAATTCTTAAACGAGTTTAATTGAACTGATAAATTACCTAAAAAATTTAATTAATTAATAATCAAATAGAAAAGTTATAAATTTTTTTGGTACAAAATGCTTTAAAAACCATCTAATGCAAATAAGGATGTTAAGGATATTTTTAATAATTGAAACACTAAAATTTTATTTAAATTTTCTTTTTCTTTTATTATTAATTAAATTGAGTTAAAAGATAAAATTGTTTTATAATAATTTTTCGAGAAAAAATAAAAAATTATTAATTATTTTGCATAAGAATAAATTTATTGCCACCTTTTTATCTTAAATGTTTTTAATATCCTGGCACATTATTTTCAAAATTTTGTAATTGACATTTTTACGATATAATAAATAAGTTTAATATATAAATTTTATATAATAGTAGTATAATAAGGAAGTGGAATATCCTATTTATATTTTAATATATCTTCTTACAGAAACAAAAATTTTCCATAAAAGAAATTTGCACTAAAAAAATAAACTGAAAACTTTATCATCAAATGATAAATTTTTTTTTTTATCAATTTTTATGATAAAATAAAATAAAGAAGATAAAATATATATAATCGATATAATATCCAGTATAAAACATTAAAATCGATTTCTAAAATATAATAAATTTAATAATCATTTATTTACAATAAAATTTTGATATATGATGATAAAAATTGAGCAATAAAATTTATGTATTAAATTTAATGTTAAGCAATTTATTTATTATTATTATATTTACCTTAAAATACTGTTTTTTATATTTTTTAAATAGACAATTTGAATTATAATTTAGAGAATTTATTAGAAAGGTTGACTTAATTTTGCAGAAAAATTATTTGAATTTATGTGCTGGGGGAATCGTGAAAAATTAGTGTAAAAAGTTATTATAAAAATAATAAAATTTCTAAACAGAGAATTTCGATGGATAATTAATTTTGACCTAATTTTGAAAAGAAAACTTAATAGCAAACGATAAATTATTAACATTTGGTAATAGTCCCCAGGTGATATAATTTATAATTTATTCTAAAATAAAATTTATGAATTTAAAAATAAATATTTTTGATTAAGTGATTTTTTTTTTCTAGTGACAGGAAAGAGCTTTCCTAGTGAATTCGCTAAAATCATTTTTTAAAGGACCAGTTAAATTAATTTGAAAATTACCACAATATCACATCAAAATTAAAAATTATAATTTAGTTTTTAAATCTATTTTTCAATCTGTCCAATTTAATAACGTACAGACTTAGTTAAAATAGTACATAAATTCGACTATTTCCAAGATATTGCGAGAATGACAATTCTGTAATTATATGAATAAGTTGGAAAATTGAAAAATTAAGAAATTATTCTACAATTCTCCTCAGCTACCGTTCTGTAATAAAAAAAATGATTCATTAATATAATAAAATATTATTATTTATTTATTTAGTCCTTTCAAATATTTTTGTCTATTAGTGCAAAAAAAAAAAAATAAATATATTATTGGTTCTTAAACTGAAAATATTAAAATTAATAGAGTTAAATCAATACCGAACATTATAAGATACCAAAGGACCAAAACATAATGATGTAGTTAAGAGGTCTTCGAATTCTTAGGAAATCCAATTGAGTCAGAACCCTGAATATAAAATTTAACGATATCACGTTATAACAATTTAGGATAATGTGATAAAAACAAATGACTGCTTTTTTTTATTTGTTGTTGTAAGAAGCATAATAATAATTTAAACAAAAGAAAATCTTTTCATGAAAATTTCATAAAATCCTTTTTTCATAAAATCTTCTTTCAAAATTTCTGAAGGTTAAAAGATGCAACAGTAATAAAATTTTAAATCACAATTATAGTAAAGTAGGTGCAATAATTTGAAATATTCTCTAGGATATAATAATTAAATTGCATGAAAGAAAATTGTCTCATTATTTTAAAAGGGAAAAAAAATTGTATTATATTCTAAAGAAATGTGAAAAATAAGGAAAAACTGGCGAAACGATGAAAAACTATCATTGTTTTAAAAGTTCCACTAAAAAAAATCACAAAAAATTTAAATTTTCAAAGTTTTCTCACGTAAATTTTACCACAAAAAAAAAAAAAAAAACCCAAAAAGAAAAATATATTGATTTTTCTTTTTGGTGAAAAAACTGAAAATATGCCAAAAAAATTTCTTGAAAACATGAAAAATCCTTTATTTTGAGAAAAGACAACGGTTCCATTTATTAAAAACTTTGTAATACTTTATATAAGTTCTAATAATATTGATGGCAAAATGGTTGCATTGAAAACTTTTCTTGATAATTTTATATTTTTTTACTTAAAGTTTTCCACTTGGTAACAATTTGCACTTTTTATTATTATTTTTTTTATTTTAAATTTTTCAACCTGTAGTGTTTTTAAGATTAAATAAAATTAATAAAAAAAAAACTTAATATATTATTTTTCCTATGATAGTTACACTTTTATTTTTAACTTTTATATGTAAACATGCTTTTTTTTTCTTTGAAACTTTTCATGGTTTTGTGGTACATTGGAATTTTTGTTTTTTTATTATTTTAATCGAAAATTTCATTAATATTCTGTGAAAATTTAATTTAACAAAAAAAGAATATATTATATGTATAAAAAATTTCCATTTTTATGATAAAATTGAAAATTTTTATGTTGTTCAAAGTTAACAGTGTGTAAATTTAAATGCCATAAGTTGGTTATAAAAATAAACAGAAGTTTTTTTTTAAATATTAGTGTTGGTTAATGTCATTGATATTGTAATTTCGTGGTAATGACTAAATAAAATTCTCTTGTGAAAAAATATACAGAAATTGGAAATAATTAGAAATGTATCTTTAAATTGATGTTTTTCTAATTTGTTTTGTAATTTTTTTCAAAATGTTGTAGTAATTATATTTGAATACTGTGTGAAAATTATTATGGAGTTTGGAAATTCATTTTTAAAGTTTTTTTTGGTAGTAAGGTTAAAATATATGAAAAGCAATTCGTTACACGTTACTGGCGGGTGGGTTTAACGATGTCGAAATCAAGATTTTGTTTGATTACTTCTGTATCAAACATAATGTATTATTTGTTTTAACAAAACTAATTAGTAGCAATTTATAAAACGCTTTATAATGAAAATGCCTTATAAAATTTCCAAAGTTGCGATGCAATTCGGCAAATCACTTTATTTGAAACTGCAATATATAATTGTCGTACAATGAAATTACTTATATTACTTCACTTGATCAGAAGTACACTTGAATTCGGCGGAAGGTATCCATGTTCTTCGAATCTCGTGTTCTTAAAGTACCGTGTTCTTCGGGGGTTACCTGTATATTTTAATTTTTTGAAAGTACATATATCTGAAAACTATTATCTGGAAAATATTATCTGGATAAGTTAATTTTTTGAATCATATTTTGGTTGGTTGGTTGGTTTGCGAAGGGGAACTATTCTGAACATGACCATGCTTATAGTCTCAGCATGGGTTTAGTCATGTTCAGAATAGTTATTGATAATTTAGCCTTAGCGTATGTGTTACCACAGAACAGCTTCGTGTACAAACAGCTGTCTAGCACGACCCATCTAAATCATATATTAATAAAAAAACGAAATTAATTCTATAGTTTTTGTTACTACTATTAATTATTATTGACTAATAGAACAACGATCAAATATTTATGTTTTTGCTAAAAATCTTATTATTCTACAAAAAATTTACTTAAAGTATTAACTTCTATATTAGAAATTGAACAATACAAAATAACTTTATTCATTATTAAAATTAAATTTCATCTAATTTTCTAGATTTCTTCACGATAAATAAAAAAAAAATATATGATTTTCCAAATTGAAATCAAATAAAAATTACTCAAAAAAAACATAATTTTTTTATATGCGATAACAAAACAAAAACAAACAAATAAAAAAACAGTCTGATTTCCAAGTCACGTATTTATCCTTAGCGTAAAAGCAATATCCTTAAATTCAAATTAACAATTTCTTTTAACAAGTTAGCTACATTTTTTTTTTTTTTTGATATTATAGTAAAAATTTGTATTTATTCGTGTTGGAATTTTCTTTGGGGGCCTCTACAAGACATGAATTTATTAAACTTGAAGAAAAACAAGAGATTTCAATAAATGAATTCTTAATAACATTTCAATTTGTTTTTGTTATTTTAGTAACAAATTTTCGCTAAATAATTTAATTAACTAAAAAAAAAAATATAAAGAGTATATTTGGAAAAAAAAACGTCTTAATTATATATGTACATTAGAAAAATCTAAATTTTCATATAAATCACTTTTCATTATGTGGTACGCTCGAACGAATTAATTTTTTATTTACTCGAATTTAATTTGATTGAATATTAAATTTTTTTTTTAAGGATTCTTCAAATTTTATAAAGAATTTATACCCCCCAGATTTAATTATCTAAATTTATATATAAAATTTACATTCAAAATAATAATTAATTACTGATTAATTCCAAATATTTCGTCTACGATTCGTCAAATCCTCTCTACATATAATTGACTAAATTATGAAATTTCAAAGTTCATAAATTTGTGCGTCTAATATTCTGTCTTCAAGGATTTTATTTTTTCTTAGTTGAAAACTTTAGCTATAAATTCTAAATAAAAATGATGAGTTATAATAAAATAAAAAACATGCAATTGATGTGATTTAAAAAAACCATATTCCTTGAAAAACTTATTTTGAACTTTTTTCGTAGGTAATTTTTTTTCTTCTTCCAAAATAAAAACTCATCATGTAATCAATTTTCTTTTCAGTTGTTAAAATTTATGTCCTTTTTTTTAACGAATAATTTTACAGAAAATCCTGTTGTGAAGGAATGAGAACAACTGTTACCATTTTCAATTACAGTCACAGTTGTATAATTTGATTTGTAAATTATTTTATAGAATCATGTCTCGAATAAACTAGATTTCTTATTAATTTTGATACTAATTATTAATTTTATTACTAATTTTAAATTTTTATGTGTATTGAGTATTTTATATCCAAATAAAACAGTGAAAAATTTCACAAATAATATTAACTAGATTTTTGATTTTAATTAAATTATAATTTTAATATTTGTGTTCGATGGAATTCAAGGTTTCTAGTATTTTCATCAAGTCAAATAATTAACCTTTTTCAAAATTTATCCATAAAATCAAAATTACTTCAAAAATTGCTAAAATAGTATTTATTATTGAAAGATATATTGAATATGTCATTATATTAAATTAAATCACAATTAAATAGTTATATCAAAATTTTCACATACGTATCTAACAAGAACATTATCGATCTAACAGGAAACAGAATTCGTTAGAAATACATAAAAAAAAATATAAATTTAAAAATTCAGTATCTTAATAAGTGATAACGAAAGCATATTTTTTATGTTATTATGATATACATATTTTATTTAAAAATGAAAATATTTCAAATTTCATATACGGTATAACAAATTTATGTATACAGCATCAAAAACACAATTTTATTTTCCAATGTTCATAAATTTTATGATATTATTTGTATTTAATGACACCTTGAGATTTTATAATAAATTCAAAATTTCTGAGAAATAGTATTTATTTAAAAGTAAAATCAAAAAGTTCATAAAATATTTATGCTTCTACTATTATTAAAAGTTATATTATTTTCCACAGGAAATATATAATCAAGAATTTTTCAATACTACTGGAAAATCTTAGAAAAATTTCAATAAAATTATATGATGAACAAAAAATTGAATATTTCAATTAGGTATTATAATTTGTTTCAAAACTGTAGGAAATTTAGGAATTATATCTAATAAAAATCTATACCAAAATTATTAAAACCTGTGTTAAGAAAAATCCTTTCTGTCACATAAAATTTAATCATTAAAAGAACATGTTGGCAAACATTAAATTTTTGCCTATTTTTAATCTCTTTAGTTGTCCAGCCTGCCAGAGTTACAAAAAAAAAAACAAATCGTAATATAATCATATCTCCTTGTCTTTCAATTATAATAACTCCAGACTCTTTTCTAAGTTCATAAAAAACATACCACTACTAACTCTATGACACTACTATATTATCCCCAATTTTCCTTTCGTAAAAACAAAAAAAAAATATAACAAACTAATTGATAAAAGACTAATTAAAATTCAAACTTTTTATTCCATACAAAAAGACTTCGGGGCAAGATTTGTTCATTTCAACAATTTCAACTTAAATTGGTCTTACCAAAAAAAAATTTTTTTTAGACATTTTATAATTCTTGATAATTTATATAATTGAAATATATCTTTAGAAATCTGTCTAAAACTTTTAATAAACTTTTACTTTTCCAAAAAAAAATTTTTTGGAAAATTAAATAATAAAGTTTTATCTAAGTAAAAAACTTGTTACAACAAAAAACTTTTTTTTTTTTTTTTACAAAACTTTTATTGTCTCGCTAGCAATTTTTACAAATACAAAAAAATTCATTTACCTTCACAAAAAATATCATATAGATACAAATATGTATATATTAATGAATTTTACTAAAATGTAATCTATAATATTTAAAAGTTTTAATTTCAAAATTCTAATTTTATTTTATAGAATTTAAAGAAAATATACGTACTTAAGTTAAAAAGTTGAGCTTCAAAGTTTCCTTAATAAATATGTAAAAACAAAATGTAAAATCTAAAAGTTAATTTTTAAGGAAAATTTTTAACACCTACATGAACAGAATTTTAAATCCTATCACTTTCTTTATTTGTTCACAATTAATCGTCATCACTTTGTACTAAATTATCCTTGTATTACCACAAAAAAAATTTTAAATTTTTATTGAAATAATTTTATATCTATATAAATATTTTCAATTTTTATTTCAAAAACGTGACCATAAACACAAAAATTATTTATCGGATTGTTTTTTTTTATTTTTTTTTTTAAAAAAAAAAGGGAAAAAAATTATGTGAAATAATTTCAAAAAGGACATATTTTTTATTTTTCTTATTTCATATTTGATATCATTTCTTTTGGTCAAAATCTAAACTAAATAGTAGTGTAATAAACACGTACTACAGAATTTTCTACTTTATTATTGTAAATTTTATGATCATTGTTTTTGATTGCGTGAATTCTTTGGATTAAGAAATTGTTTATGGTCAGTTGTCGTTTTGTTTTTCATTTTTTATTAGGTGATTGCTAAAAAAAAATAAAATTATAATGTTTATGGTTAGTTTTTTTTTTATGACTGAATAAAAATTGATTTTCAGATATTTTAATGCTAAACAAAATGTTTATAATTATTCGATGATTTTGATTTTTTTAACATAGTATTAGATACCTTATAGTTTTAATAATTATTGAAAATATGATATATTGAATTAATCATAATAATTTATTGTAAAAAAGATTAACTACATTCTGTTCTAAATAGTTTTTGAGGTCGTGTTAATATTTTTATTTCTTTTCGGACACACTAAGTTAGTATAAATTGTAACAAAAAAAAACTAATAACAAATAAAAGTTTGTTGTTTGCACAAAAATGTCATTTGTTATATGAATGATATTTCTCAAAAGTTATCCTGTCGTCATTAATCAAAAAATTGTTCAAAACATTTCTTATCTTCTATAATATAGTCAATTTAAAAAAAAAATTTCCGGATACATTTTTCTTTTAATCCTTTTTTGTTTTAATGTTTTTTTTTTTATGCAATTTCAAATCTACGGAAACTTTTTTGTTTACTATTATTCCACAGTTTTAAACTTATCCTATGGTTTTATTTGTTTCCGTATAAATTTAATAGAAATTTAACAATTTTCATTCATCACAGTCTAACAAAAAAAAAAAAGGACACTCTAATATAGTTTTTGTTAGAATATCTCTGTATATATACATTATATTTGTATATATATATATTATAAAACATAATAAACTTATTCTACAAAAAGTTTATTTTTTTTTGTTTTTCTTTCGTTGGTTCTTTATCTACGACCATGAAGAACTCCTGGAATGCAAATTCTATAAAGTTGACTAATGATTACGATATGCAAATTAAGATTTCTATTTATTTAATCAGTTTCAGTCAGCACTGTAAAATTCTTGAATTAATTATTTGAATATTATCATGATATAAATGAATATTTGAGATTTAACCAAATGAAAATTGGCAAAAATTGTTGCTTCCACTATCAATCAATATGCAATTAAATATTAATCATTATTGATAAAAAATGAAATTCCAAAAATTTCAACTAGTATATAAATCAATATTAATTTATACGAATAGCTAGAAGCAATTCAAAAAACAAAAAAAAACACAAACAAGAAATATTAATGAACGTGGTTCGATTAAAATGTTCATCTTGAGGTATCTTCTTTCGTGGAATTAGAAATTTTTCAGATAATATTTACGCGGCACAAAATTATTTCTAATTGAAATTTTCAATAGAAAAATAATATATCCAAGCTATATATTTTTATTGGAAATTTTCAGCGAAACATTAATATGGTTGATGGATTTTCAATTAACTACAGACATTTTTGAAACTGAAGCCTGTAGCTTGAATAATTTTATTTAAATGAAAAAGAAATTGAAATATGGTTTTTTTTTATTGGTGAAGCACTGAAAATTTCGCGAAATTCAGTTTATAGATTATCAGAATAGTGTAGAATATTTGAAATATTATGATTAGGAATTTGGAAAATTTAAATATGCGTGGTTTTCTACAAAAATATTTTCAAATACTTGTAGCGGTAAATAAAAGCGGAGAGAAGTTTCTAGTGAAAGAAAATATGGGCAATAGAGAGGAATATATAGAAGTGGACAAAAAGAATTAAGTTTATAGTTTGAAAAAGCAAATAGAGAACGGAGGTTAATTAGATATTAACACTACATTAATTAGATATTAACACTTTTAAATATTATTGAATATTTTCACCAAAAAATTGTGTTTTTCAATAATCGATAAAAGAAAACTAATTAGGTTAATTAAAAATACTGTATTTATTGTAAAATAAAATATATGCTAATCAAAAATTATATAAACACTGCTGCACATTGTTTATAAAAAAATTGTTAGTGCTTTTTTATATGTTTATACAAAATCTATAGTTTTTGAAAATAATTTTGGTTAGTTGTGTTGGGCATTTAAGTTTCCGGTTCAGAAATTTAATTGGAAAATAATATTATTTAAATTTCACAAAAATAGAATTTAATTGACCTAAATATAAATAATTTAACAAATTTTCAACTAAAATTTTATGTATAACAATTACAACACCACTTATGATGCCATGAAAATTAAAATTTTATTTTACTTAATGCGTTTTCATAGACGTGTGTAATTTTATTTTATGATCTGTGAATTTAGATTTTAAATTAACTTACAATCATTTATTTATACTGAAAAGATTAAATTTCAACTAATATTGTTGGATTGAATACAATATAAAAGTGTTTTACTGCAAATTTATAAAAGGACATTGTCACATTAAAATTTCTGCAACTCCGCAAATCTCCGTAAGCTTAAGCTGAATTAAAAATGTATCTGATTTAAGTTTTTAGTGTTTACTAATAATAAATTTTTAGAAACGAATTTGTTTTGGCCATTTTTGAATTTATTTAAGAATTACAGGATAAGATTTAGTGAAAAGTAACGTGGAAATAAAACATTTCAAAATGAAAATTATAGAGTTACTTTTATACAATAACTGAACAAATATTTCTGTATCACTTGTGAATTTTTAATTATTCTAAATTTTATATACATAACACAAATTCCAATTTTATTTTTTGTTGGTTAAATCCCATAGTGCTAATTTATAAGATAGAAAGATATTATATTCGAAACATGTACATACAACAAAAATTTGATCTGGGTAAAGTTTAATAATTTTAATTTTCATATTTTTCTTATAGTTTCCACAAAAACCACTACAAAGAACTTTTACTTATATTTTTTATATCATATTGGTTATGTTATCATCATATTTTTGATATTAAAACTTAACAATCGGAAAGGTTTCCATTTTCTCGGACAAAACTTTAGTTTAATTTAATGATGTGAAAATGTGTGTATCTAACCAATAACGAATTATTATTTTAATGATGTCATAATTAAAATTAAAAATCGAACAACAAGTTTAATATTGAAATAAAAAAAAGGATATTAAAAGTTAATTTTTCCATTTTTATAAAGGTTTTTATAAATAAAAAACTGTAGTAAAAATAATGAAAAATTATGTGATATGATTAAAAACGGTTTCGCGGAGTAAAATATGATTAAAAACGTTTTCGCGGAGTAAAATTCAAGAAATTTTGAAGAACATCAAATTTATACAAATTTTCAAAAAAAAATAATATTTTATATGTGATAATTTTTTCCTACAATTTTTTACCGAAAAATTTTTGGTATTTAATATTTGCCACAAAATTTAATTTAATTTAATGAACTGCTGAATCTTCATAATTAAATTAATTCTTGAATATCTTTTAATAGAAAATATTTGTTAATTTCATAAAAGATAAACATAAATTTAATTTTGTTTTTACAATAATTTAAAGTTTCATAATAATGTTATGAACAAATACTAAAGTCTTTTAATTAAATTTCTATTTCAAAGATGAAAAGTAATTTATTGTAATATGATATTAGACAATTTACTGACAGATAGGTAATTTAAGATATTTTCTTCGCTTTTTATTAGATCAGTTTATTTTCCTTTCTGTAAAAAAAAAATATCCTTCTTCTTATTTTTATTTTTGCGTGTTTTGATTTAATCTAATTTTTTTATTATTATTATTATTTGAAGATCATTTGTCTAAATAAAATGGGTTTTTGACAGAAATGTTATATAATTTTATATAAATTTTCACTGGCAATGAGGAAATTGTTATTAATGACAATAAAAAAAAGCAAAACATATCAAGATTTTCTTTTCAACAGTAATAAAATATGATTAAATAATACTATTAATGAAGTATAATTAAATGTCTAATAAAATTTATTTGGAATTATATTAATTTTTATTTTGTAAAATTAAAAATATTTAATTACAATTTAATTAATATTATATCGTTATCCTATTGGGTCATATTATATAAGTTCATTATATTCAAAAAGTTCATAAAACTTCTTAAATACATCTAACCAAGGATAATACACTAACCACCAAGGATTCACATATATTTTTTTAAAACAAAAATCAGAATTAAAATAAAGTAAAAGAATTATTTCTTTCATTATTTTAATTGTTGAAATGAATCCTTAAAATAAACGAAACTTTAATGATGTTGTTGTTATTTTATTTTAATTGCTGGCAAACGTTTTTAGTATTTAAGTATTTTTTCTACTCTACTTTTTGTTTTCTTTGCGTAAATAATTATTTTCTTTTGCTTTTCCATAATAAGAAAGAATTTCTACAAGGAACTTTTGTAGCAGAAGTTGTCTTGTAAAATAATTATTTTTAAAAAAAATGTAAAAGGTTAACTGAACTTTGGGGATTACAGGACATTTATTTCAGTTATATAAATTGAAAAATTATCAGCTAAATAAAATGGAAAAATATAATTGCTATAAAAGTTACAATATAAAAATAGTGTATAGGTTAAAATTGATTAGTCTAATAGTACTTATATAAAAGGGTATTCTGGAGAATTTGAGATAGTGACGGTACTAGCTAACAAATCGATATTATGGAAAGAATACTTTTTTATCATATTTCGATTTAAATTTTAAAAAAGACTATTAACAGCTGTAACAAATTAATTAGATATAATTGATTGAAAACTATTTGCTTTGAAGAATGTGGTGGTAAATTAGCTGGAATCAAACTATCAATATGAAACATTACAGCTAAATAAATAAGGTAATAAATATTAAAATCAATAAATCTATTAATTTTATATTATTTAAATAATCTATAAATAATTATTGCCTGAATTATTTATTTTAGTAATTATTTATTAATTTTTTTCTTTTAAATTATGATATAAAAATTATTTATTTGTCAATACTTTATCACTTCTTTCCAATTAATTAATATTTGTATGTACACATAAATACATGGAAATGTATTAATTGAAATATCCTGAATTTTATATAAATATTAAACCAATTAACTACGACATTTTAAATGACAAAAAAAAATATTTTCATAATAAATTCAGTACTTCATATTAAAATTCAATAGAATGGTTTACAATTTAAATATTTTCTAAATAATATTTTACAAAATTTGTCAAAATTACTGAAAAAAAATATAAATTAGAATTTTAAGGAAGTATAAATAGGTAGTCTTCAAAAATACAAATTCGTATTTTTTAAAATGAGAATACTCCAATGACTCCAGGCATAGTCAAATAATCCTGTATCAACAATTATTTATTTATTTTTTAATTCTTAAAAATTATATATTCACGTGGTGGGGATTTTAATTCCCAATTTCAATTTTGTCTTTTATTATTATTTATTTTGATGTATTTTTTATGTTTGTTTCAAAATTTAAATTAATTATTTATTTCTTTGGCAACTTTTTTTTTTACCATGAAGAAAATTAAATAATTGAAAATTAAGAAAGGAAATTTTTTTTAAAAATAATTTCCCTTAAAAAATTCTTTAATATTTTTTGTGAAAATAAAAACAATAATAATAATAAAAAATAAATTGATTAATGTAATGAAAATTGAAAATTTTTTATTATTATTAAAAAAAAAAAAACAAGATTCTACCAATTTTTGAAATGATTTATTTGTGTTCAGCGAAAATCAGTGAAAAGCATTAATTAACGACCAAGGATATTCTATTAAATGAATAAAGGACCAAAAATATTCTATTAAATGAAAATGGTTTGACAATACAAAAATTGTTTAAAGTAAATTTCATAAATTATTTAATGATACCAAAAGACAAATTTTATTTTTTTCCAAAACAAATTAAGTATAATTACAAGACACGTTCAGAAAATTCAACGTAATTTACTATTAAGGATAATATATAGAGGAGTAACATTTAAATCCCGGGAAAATTAATTCAATACTAAAATACCATATTAAAAAAAAATTTATATTTGTTCAAAATGAAAATTGGAAAATTTTATTCAGCGAAAAAAAATTGAGAGATCATTTAGAAAAATAAAATTATATTCCACATTATATGGAGAAAATTTTTGTGGAAATTAAATTAAATATGAATCTCAATTTTATAAGAAATATGTAAATAGAAGTGGATTTTAAGTAATTTTTTTCATATACATATTTGCATCTTCAACAGGCAACAAAAAACAAACTCGTAAATTTGTGGAAACTAAATTAAATTTACATTTTACATAAGATTTTCTTTTCACTATTGTTATAGAGATTTTTCATTTTCTTTTTTTTTTTGTTCTTATTATCCGTTTATTTTCTTTTGTATACAAATGATGATTCACATGTTTTGATGTTTCATCTATTTTTTTTTTTTGAAATTATTGAATATTTTTACTTTCACTTGCATAAAAAAATTTACATAATCGTTTTTCTTTTGACAGTTGTTTTATATTATATATTTTTTTTCTGCTCTGTATATAAATTATAAATTTAGCTTTTCATCAAGCAAAAAAAAAAAATTTGAAGGATTCTATGAATACCATTAAACTGTCAGGATAAAAACAAATATTCACGTTCAATTGTTCACACGAATGTGACAAAAAAACAGAATTTAATATTCTTTTCATTTTTTTTTGTTATGCTCAATTTAGAAAAATAAAAAGAATATGGATTTAAAATCATATTTCTTCAAGTATAAATTTAATGAAAAGTATAAAAGCATTTTATTATTGAATTTTGATAGTCAACATTGATGTTCGTAAATTAAAGCTTTATGTAAGGTAGCTAATAAATTAATCTGATATCTTTCATAATTATTAGAATTTATGTTACCAAAAGTATTTAATATGACAAATTTTAATTAATAACTGGCACAATTCTTTAAAAGTTGGACTATTTGGTTAAAATTACTATCAAAAATTTTGACACTATACACTGGCTCTCTAATATAACTTTTAAGATGTATTATTCAATCAAAATAACTAAGCCCACCAAAATTCGCCTTGAACTAATTCTCAAATTATTGGTTAATTTGGGATTGAAAATATATTACAGATGAACTACATAAATATTCTTAATCTCATTTCTCCAACAAAATAAAAGTTTATTGCCTCGTGTCTTAGAAAGAATTAAAAAACATAACAAATTGTAATGTAACTAATTTAATATAAGATATTAGTATTATGTAAAAAGTATAGTAACTTAATAAAATTCCCTTTTCTTTTTATACCTTGGAAAAACATAAACACTACAAAAATTTTTTTTTGATTTATAATACGTCAGATTTTTGAATTATTAAAATAAAAAAACGAAAGAAGAAAATTAACTTCCCATCAAATTTAAAAACTAATTAATCAAGTTAGAAAAAAAATATCCTTATACATTCATATTCAGTATATACTTTTTTTTTTTCAAATCATATCTTTACCTAACAGCGTACACAAAAAACAAAAATTTTTGTAAAATTTATTAGATTTATAAACATATATATTTTTTTTTTATGATTATTAAGGACCTAATTTCTTATTTCACTGAACAAAAATTGAATGAACAGAATTTACAATTTTTTTTTTTTAAACTAAAAAAATTTTCAGGATATCTAAACACGACGGATATGTCTTAAAATACTAATATTTTTATTATCGATTCTAACAAAAAAAAACAAAAAAAAAAGAACACAAATGCCCACATCATAAATTTTAGCGATTTTTTTGTTGTTTGTTAGATTTTTTTTTTTTTTTACTTGAAATTAAGATAAAATTATTTATATCTAAAATAATATTTATTAATATTTGAATGTATGTATGTAGTATATAAACATACAAACATTCAAATATTAATTTGAAAAAAACAGAAAATATGAATTACGTATCTTCATTTTTGTTGTTGTTAGATTTTCTGATTACCATCATAATAAATGCCTTAAGCTTTTTTCATATTTTTTTTTTGTTGTTATTATTCACAACAAACACATACACACAATTCCATTGACAGATAAACATACTACATAAAGCCAGTTAGAAAAAAAAAGGATAATAAATATAAATAAACATATACATATATACATATTTATATAAAAAAATCATTGTATCCTTTACTCAATTTGAGTGGAAATAAAAAAAAAATTTATATTGTATATAAGTGTGTCCCTATTACTTATATATGTGTGTGTGAAGCTTTTATTTTTTTTTCTTTAAACTGAATCCTTTTGAAATTTATCCAAGCGTAATTTAATCAGAAAATGTGTTTTTACCATTCAAAATAAAATTTTTGAACAACAACATAAAAAAAAAATACAGAAATGATGGCAGTTGAACATTAACATTTTTTTTTTTTTGTAAATAGGTGATAGGAAAATATAATGAGCATAAAAAAAAAAATTGATATCTTGATGTTTAAGGGAAATTCTTTGGAAAATCATTTGGAAAAAATGGCGTTTTTCGTATACATATATATATTAAAATTTCAACAATTGTACAATAAAAATTTGTTATCTAACTAAGTATATATATATATATATTAAGATATTTTTAAGCTTGACTAATTTCACTTAAAATATTAATTTTCTTTTCTTTGATTGTTAAGTATAAGAAAAAAAAATAAGGTGAAATAATGAATTATTTTAGGAAATTTGATTAAAATTATTAGAATATTTTAATTTTTTTTTTTTTTAGTATGAATAAATTTAGTTTTAAATTATTTTGTGGTTCTGTTTTCCCAGTATTAATATAAAAAACCAAGAAAATTCATTTAAATAATTAAGTGCTGATTGTATTTTTAAGCTATAGTAGAATAAATAGTTCGCGTCGGAAATAATATTTCATTTTTGTAAAGTCTTTGATTTCATTTTTGCAACTGAGAATACAAATAATTGTCACAAATATCCAGTAATTGTACTTGCAATTTAATTTATAAAATAAATAAAATCTAAATAATCATAAATTAATAGCATTAATTTTTTGTCATTTATTTCAGTTCTTTTTTACATTTAAAATTTGTTTATATTTGCGTCACTTTTTGTCTCCATTCTTCTGCTGCAAACATTTGTATTTAACCAAAATATAAAAGAAATATTAAAACTTGTTGAATATCTTTAATGTACCATTTCTCAGCATACTAAACCCATTACATTAAATATTTCTACTATATTCTAAAAATTCGGGTAATTTTTATAAACTGTTCAAATTACATTCTACTATATTACTAATTTTATAATCTAATTTTTTTTTATTATAATCTTTAATTTACTTTACTAACTAATATTCCACTTTCATCCTTAAGGAATCTTTTGATAGTGCAAAAATATTTTAATATTAACAGCAAAAAAAAATAAACCATTTTATCATAAAAATATTTACTGTCAAATTATTTTCATACTTTAATTTTATATTACATATTTAAATATTTTCAACAAAAAATGTTCTTTTTTAAAAACAGCTAAACACAAAACCACGATAAAAGCTTATCACTATGATTTTTTATCCTTATTATCAGCTCAAAATTTATATCTTCTTTGTAACAAGAAGAAATTTCCGCCATTTCTAAATGTCATTGTTTTTCCTGTCATTCACCAAAATATATATAAAGAAAAATAAACAAATGCAAACAAACGTAAGCCTATAAAAAAGGATCTATTCGATATAAACCAACAGAAACCAAAAAAAAAAAAATATATCAAGGCCACCCCATCGTCATCATCATCAGTCACGATTATTTCATCGCTAGGCTATTTTACATTTTATTTCTTTCTTGTTTTTTTTTTTTTTTTTATTATTATTATTTCTTCACGCTTTTAAGGATCTCAGATTTATGGATTAAATTAGCTTTGATGATTTTGTTTGCATTTGTGTAGATGTTTCTTTTATTTCTGACTTTCCTTAAAAAAAAAAAACAACTTACAAAAAAAAAATTTACATACATATCCTGAAGATGGCAAATTATTTTTTTTTTGTTACGTATACGTTATGTAGAAATACGTATATCAATGAAGAGAAAAAATCAAAATAGAAGAACAGAGAATTTAAATAGAAAAAAATGAAAATGAAATTTATAGTTTTTTTTTGTTTTTTGTTAGTAGAGGAAGTTATGTTTTAAAGCTTTTGATGAATAAATCAATAAATCATTTCTGAAAGGATTTGATAAAAGTGGATAACAATATACTTTATTTGTTTACAAAATCATATAATATCTTTAACCCTTTATTGCCAGGAGTTGCTTATAAGCAACTCTTGATTAAACTATTTATTACGACTCTAATTGGAAGCATATGACGATGGAGAATGTTTTATAGTTTAAACTCAACCCCTAATTATTGTTAAAAATTTGCAACAAATGTCTGTTGTAACTTTTAAGTGCAATTATTTGCATACTATGCAATTGCCGTTTGTCCCAGTTTTGCAGATACAATTCTTGCAAATGTTTTTTTTAATGTTTTTTAATTAATTATTAATATACATTTTATTTAACTAGTGAAATTATATGATTATTAATCATAAAGGTTAATTATAGTAAAATATTGTGTTTTGTAATAACAGGTAAACAAAATATTGGATGTTTAATTTGAAGTTGCTTATAAGCAACTCCGGTCAATAAGTATAATAAAAAAAACAAAATTTTTTGAGTTTTTATTAGTAATTATGGATAAGCGAAAAAAAGGATTAACAAGAGCTGAAATAAAAGAAATGTTAGAAATGAAGTGGGATGATTCTGATATTGAAGATTATAGGGATGATGATGCAGATGAAGTTATTGAAACGGTTTTGCATAACGGTATTTTATCAGATGGTGTTGATGAAGTAGATGATTTATTACAAAATTTTGAACAAATTGATAGTTTAGGTACTGGTTAGATTTACGTACTGGTTGGTGAAATTAATACTTTGAATTTTTCTGGTGGTATTTAGGTACTGAAATTGGTGATTTGTTGAATGGAGACGGTGCTAATGTTGATGAAATTGGTGAAGATATTTTTGAAAAAATAGACAATAAAAACTTTTTTATATGCAATAATAATTTCATAATTAATGATTGCTATATTTTAATGAATTAATTTTAAATTTTTCGTTATTTTATATTAATTTGTTTATATTATATAATTTTAATAAAGAATAATTCAATTTAAATTCGAAAATAAGAACACTATTTCATATACCTCTTTTGTTACCTTTAATGCCCACAGTTGCTTATAAGCAACTTCTTATAAGTCGTTATCCTGTGCATTTTTTTTTGTTTTTTTTTGTGAAATATTGTTTATTTACCTCCAATAAATACAAAAAAGCCCCAAAACATTTTTTTTTTTCTTTAAAACATAATGCGGTCATTAAAGGGTTAAGTTTTTTTTTTTTTTGCCTATTTTTAATTTAAATTAAATCATTACAAATTATAGCCTTGAGAAATTTATAAAGCTATTTTTATACATATAAAAAACAAATATCGATTCTTTAACAGAGCCCATTTTAAAATAAGTTTTATTCATTTTTTTAAATAAATAGTTTTTTTAATAATGCTAATATTTTACATTTTCTCGAAAAAGTTTAATTTAATCTGGAATAATAGTAATTGCATCTGGAAAATTTCTTTAGATTAGACTTATATCACTGTACTTCATATCCAAAGTAAAATCGTTAATATAGAGAATATCTAATTTATTGACCTTCGAAAATAAATCAGGCGATAAACATTAAGAGACATTTTACATATATTTATAAAAATTCATAAAGGCTTCTACTATTTTTAATATTCTAGGCTGAGAACATTTGTAACTACTCTCGTACATAAGATTATTATTACAAACATATACATATATGTATATATATTTGCGTATTTCATAACTCATTAAAAATGAATTTTACGTAGGAGAAAATATAATATTTAAAAAATATCTTATTTTCAAATTTAAATTTATAAAATTAAATTTTTTTTATTTCCTTGCAAATAAAATGTTTCGAATTTGTTAAAAATACTTAACATTTTTCTATACGAAACTTAGAAGTTTGGCTGTTAAGATAACAAGGTTTTCTTAAAGTTTGAACAGCTAAAATTAAAATTAGAAATGAGCCATAAAAGCGTAAGTTTTCATTATGCAAAATATGGCAAATTTTCGTTAAGCTAAACCGACAGGTTTTTATCATGAAATTTCGTTATTAGAAAACGTTGTTAAGTTTTCTTTATGTTTTAGTGGTTTCACAATTTTTATTTACAGAGTATCTAATAACAACTTTCATTAGAATAATTATATTTAAAAGTAATTTTATAAATTGACTTGTTATGATCAAACCTCTCTTGACATTTTGACGTTTACATCTCAAGATTTTACTGTCAGGACATGTCAAAGAACATTGTACTAATTTCATTCAAATTTTCTTATAACGAAATTAAACTAAAAACCAAAATAATTTTAAATATATTTCGAAAATGTACTGCAGCAAAAAAAAAATTTAATATTCAAAATTTTTTAAAAATTCATTATTAATTATAAAAATATTTACAAAAAAATCCTAAAAGTACTTTTGACCCATATAATAGTATTTTAACTCATTAAATATGAAAATTTTATTAAAAAACCTAATACAAAATAAAAAAAACCAAATGAACTCTTCTTCAGTAATAAATTTTGAATAAATTTAAAAATCTCTGCAACAAATATTAAATATTTAAAAACACTATAAAAAAAATATTTCACAAAACCAAAATTAATTTTTTAAAACTTTTATATTACCTTTCTATCTAAACTCAATTGTACATTGAGTAAAGTCCATCTTTTTTTATTATAAAAACCAGTAGAGTATAGTTTTTATTATGGTACTGCAGTACTATTACTTAAAAAATTATGTTACAAACAAAAATTAATCAAAAAAAATTATTTTATTTTTAGAATTTTAATAAATAAATTTTTTTTCAAAATATCCTTTAAAAATATGAAATTTTCAAAACGTAATATTATTTATTTTTATTATAAAATATTTAAATAAATTTAATATAATTTTTCTATTTTTAATTTTACCAAATGGTTTAAAATTTCATATAAATTTAAAAGGATTTCTTACAAAAACCATATAATTTCCATATAAATGTTTTATGTTTTTGATAAAACATTATATAACATTTTTTTGTTTCATTTGAATATTGAATTTCATTAATCATCTAATAATATCCTTTTTTATTATTTTTATTTTAAATTTTGTGGTTATTTTTATTTCAATTTAAAAGAAGAAAAAAAAAATAATAATAATTTTCAATTTTTTATGAATTCTCATAAAAAAAAATAGAAGAAAATTTAATTTAAATAAATAAAATTAAAGAAAATTCTAGTCACGTTTCAGTAAAATATTAGAATTATGTTTTTTATATGCTCATTTTTTTTTTTGTATTATTGAAATATGAATATAAGAAAAACAATAAATTTAAGTTTTTAATGAAACAAAAATAAAATGAAAATTAAATTGTTATGAAATGTGTGAAAAAAAAAAATACAAAATAAATTATGTAAAATTATGAAAAATTTTATAGTTATAATCATAATTTGGGCAAAAAATAATTTTATTTTTGTATGTTTAATTATACTGAAATGAACTGAGTTTAAATTTTATTAAGTAAAATTATTATAACCAAAATTTTTATAATTCCACCATTTTAGTATATACCGAAATAAATTATTAACCAATAATATGACATGACGGAAATAAATAATGAAATATATTATATTTCATTAACCAAAAACTGGACTGGTTGTCTTTGCACTCTTTTTACTACCAAATTTTTGACAGAAACTGCACTCAAACGTATTTTATTCAACTGATGCAATTTATTGTTTTTTTTTTGCAGAAATTTAGAAATTTGGCACGCGATGCCAGTTTTCTAAACGAAAAATGATATAAATAAAATTTATAAGCTATAATATATTTCGGAAACAAAAATACTATACAGTTTTGGTAAATAACATGGCTTAGTAAAAAATGGGTTAAATTTGGTCCAAATTAAAAATATATAGTTAAATGAAAACGTGCAAACCACTTTCAAAATAAATACTTTCATTTAAAAATTATTAAATTAAATATTTTTGTAAATATATTTTTCAGATTATATTTTTAATTTTACATCAAATTTTTAGAAAGTTTATTAAGTAAAATTAATTTTAATATCAACAAACATTTTAAAGAATTTATAATTCAACAATATTCTATAATCCATATTTGTCCTTTTCAAATATATTGTAATAAAATTAATTCCCTTATATATTTTATATTTTCAAAAATTTATATTAAACAAATATGTAATCCATATGAAATAAATCCTTAAATCTTTAAATAAGCAATCAAAATATATTCAATATATAATCAGATCAATTGTGTGCACTGAATGTAAAATGCACTTAAATCTTATTATACCAAAAAGATTCAATAAAAATATCAGAAATATCTGTATACTATCAAATCAAATCAATCAATTTTATCAATATATAGAGAAAAAAAAATTAAGCTTATTATTATCCTTTTCATAACATTCAATAAAAAAATTTTCCATTTATTTTAAAATTAATTTTTATTTCTTTTGCGTTAGTTTTATCGGGTCAAACCAAAATTTTGTATTATCTTTAAATTAAAGGATAATAAGCTGAATTGAATTTGCTGTAGAATCAATGACCATATTTAAACGTTTTCTTAAAATGTGTTTTTTTTTTTTGTAAAATTTCTACTAGGATTTTACCAGACGTTTTGAAAAGGATCTTAAATTTTTTTTTGGGTGTCTTATTGATACCGATTTAGATTTTAAATAAAAGTAAATATTAAATTAGAATGGAAATCTTTAATAAATAGATAAATTTTCATTCCCTTTAAATTTTATTTAACACAAATTTATAATTTCTGCCCTCAAAAAAAATATACATTTTCCTTTTATTATCTCTGCTAAATTCATTTTTATAATGAATTTTACTTCCTTTTCGAAATGAAAAAAGAAAATTCCGGTTCTTCTTATTAAACCCGTAAAAACGAAATATTCTATGAAAAGGAAAAATAAATTTACAATTGAAATTTTTTTTATTAATATTTTCAGTTTAGTTGGGAGGCAAAGAAAATGTCCTTACTTTCTTCTTCTTTTTTTTTGTGATATTTTTCTATCTTGATTTTATTTTTTTATTATTCTGAATATTTTTTTTTACATACATACATATACATATTTATATTTTATAAAATTTTGGGGATTTTTTTTTTTTTTTTCATCATAATAAACAATTTTGTTAATGGAGTCGCCATTTACTCTTTGCCAACAAAGACAGAATAAACTTTTATTTTTACTCTTTTTCGTCCTGTCATTGTGTTAAGTATATGTCCTTGAGATTATACAATTCATCTCATTTGTATGCAAAGTGTTAAAATTATTTTAAATTTGTCGTCGGAATTTCTTATTCGTCAATTCTTTTATCTTTTTGAGTCGGAAATAGTAGCACAGGCACAGGAGGCATAAAAAAGTATTATTTCGTCTGATATGAAATTGATTTTTAAGATTAAAATAAAAAAAAAATGTTTTAAAGGTAAATATTTAAATATTAAGGATAATAGGTAAATATTTATAAATTGATTAAATATATTCTTGTGAAGAAATTGACCTAATTTTAATATAACACTTTGTTTATTATTTGCCAATTTAAAAGTTTTATTAGTTACTTTTATTTTTACTTGAAATTGGATTTTAGCTGTTTGTGAAAAATCGAACTTTAACATAAATATTTACCATATCGGACAGGTATATTTAAGAGTGGATTGAAATAGTAATTAATTTTTATTTGAATTCCAAATTTTGATAATGATCGCCCCAATATAATTTAACAATGTTTTGCAAGTTCATGACAAAGAATAGGTTTAAAAAGAATATAGATCTAAATGCCAGTTAGTATAATTTCAAGTTTTTTACCAAGAAAACAAATTATATTGCACTTGAAAATGTACTTCAATTTAGTAAATATTTACCAAAGAACACTGAAAAGTAAAATAAAATAAATGTTTCTGCATTTCTTCTTGCTGCCACTCAATAAATGAAAAGTAATTACTTTTAATACTGCAGTTATTACGAAGGAAAATTAATTTTAAAACGAATTTACATAAATTCATTTTTCCATAAAAAAAAAATATTATTATAAATCCTTAAAAGGAATACAAAAATTTATTTGAAGTACATTTTTGTTTTTTATATTTTGCCCGGAATTTTCTTAAAACTACAAAAAGGATAAAAATATTATTATTTATTTTCTTATATTTTTTTTTTATACTAAAATGCAGCTGTGGAGGGAAAAAAAATTTATAAATCCTAGCAATAACACAAATCTTTATAAAATCTTACATAAATTTATGTCAGTCTTTTAGTTTTTTTTATTTTAAATTATATAATTTTTTTTTTTTAAAAAAAAGATAAAATTTACAAATTTTCTTATAGATATTACAATAATTTTTAATACTATGATATGTAATCCTTTTATCTTTCAAGTCCTTTTTGGCTCTATGTCGTATAATAAAAAAAATATTTTACTTGCATACAAATTTTCCATTTTTCTATGGAAATGATAAATTTATTTTTTCTTTAAATTTTCTTCATTTTTTTTTTATTTATGTATCGATGCCATCGAACTATTTTTGAAAAGATTATCATTGGAAAATTTATGAAATGGATATATGTATATTAAAAAAAAAAAAAAGAAGACATTCTGATCCTTATGGGTAAATTTATAATATTCAATGATGGTGTTAAATGTTTGCATGTACTAATTTATTATAAGTTTCAACAAGTTGTAGATTATGTTATAAATTTTATGGTACTATAAGGATAAGGACAATGAAAGTTGTTAATTTTCTGATTTTTTTAGTGATAGATATTGTTGTCTGAGATTTTTTGAAATATATATTAGTTTGAAATTTATAATTCACACAGTTTCACATGTGTTCTAAAAAATTATCACTTACTTGAAAACAAAAACAAAAATATTAATAAATTAGCGGAAAATTGTCCATAAATTATAATTCTACATATTTTCATTAACATAATAACTACATTCATTAAGCTTTCTTGTTTTTCAAACTTGCTTATCAATGATAAACTTATAAACTTTCTATGGCTTATTAAGGTAATAAAATGACATTAATCTTTAAGCTTATTATTACAAAATCAATTTTTTTAATTTATTTCAGAAAAAATTGCCACAGGTATTTAAAAATGTTTGAGTGTTTTTTTTTATGATAAATAAAATCAGGTCATCAAATTTTTCAAAGGTGTAATGATTACTGATAAAGACTTGAACTTCAACATATTTCGTAGATTTAAAATATATTTTATATACAGAGTAATAACTACAATTCTCTATTATTATTTTTAATGGAAAATTTGAAGAATGCTTATTGATGCATAATTTATGATTCGAATAATTTAGTATTACCCAAATTTATTGAGAAATTAGTATAAAATTTTATGTAAACATATTTTCTTAAAATTGTAATGATTTTTCTTGAAATCTATAAAAAAAAGTATATCACTGAAAATTTAATTTAGTTTAAAAAGCTATGATGATTAAAATTTCTCTAGTTTTTCAAAAAAAAAAAGTAAAATTGAATAAAAAAATAAATATTAAATAAAATAAAATATTTTAATACAAATATTCCCCAATCACAATAAAAATTAATTTCCTTTTCTAAGAATTCCTTTTTTTTTTTGTTATATCAGCAAAAACACTTACTTAGATATTTTGTTTACTTATAACACTGCCCCCAAAAAAATAAAAAACAAGTAATTTATGTCAGTCTTTCCTGTCGCGACTGTAAAAATAAAAAATATCCGGCAAAGAAAAGCATAAATTTATTTGTTTTTTTTTTCCATTTATTTTTCCATCATTTCAAATCTCAAAAGTCATGTTAAAACTTTTTTTTTTTTTTTTTAAAAAACTTCACATTTAACCTGCAATATACAGAGAAATACGGAATTTGGGTCACGGTTAAAAAATAAACTTTAAAAAAATTTCTATAACATATTTTCTGCAACAAAAAAAAAAAATCATAGAAATTAAATAATTTTATTAGAATTAAAATTTGATGTCGGGGTTGTAGTTTAAAAAAGTTAATAAACAGGCGATAAATTTTAATGCTAATTTTACTAATACATAAATCAACACAAATAGTCTAACTTATTAATAATAATCTAATAAAATTAATTTTTGTTGTTATGTAAATAATTTATATCTCCAAAATTTTATAAAAAACCTAATGCAAAATACATTTAATTCTGTGTATTTGGGGCAAAAAAATATTCTACACACTATGAACTCTAAACAAACCCTTTATATTATTAATTTTTGTTTCTTTATTAATTTATTTTACCTGGAACAGAAAAAAAATTATAAATCTTATGTATTTCCTTTTTATATAAAAAATTCCTCTTAAAATTTCAAGCTGAATAAATTCTATTATTAAAAGGATAACAAGAGCACTTTGTTTGCATTTCATTAGATTTCCTTGAAAAAAAAAAATATACACCCCACGAACTTGGCATATCTTAAGTTTAATGTTTTTTTTTTTTAACATATATGTATATAGTTCACACTATCAGTAACTGTGCATTCTTCGTACAACAACGACACAAACAAATTTTAAGGACTCTTTTAAAAATGAGGAAGTCATTTCATGTACGTACATATGTTTTGTAAATATTATGTTAGTCCCATTAGTTTTTTTTTTTTTCATACTTGACACTTGAAGTTTATATAGTCATTTTAATATTCTCTGTGGAGTTATTTTTGTTTTCAAAGTTTCTGGATAAAAATATGGAATTTCAATTTTTAAAGAGAAAATAATTTTTAAGGTAAAATTTTAAGAAAAAAGAAGGAATACTTTGAAAATGCAACCGTTTAGAGACTGTGTTTAAGATAACAATATTATCGCAAAAAAATATAGTCTAGAATTAAATAGTCTGTTATTGTTAAAGAATCTCTGTACTGGCAGTCAGAAAACAAGACACGACAGAACGTAACTAAATATTATCAATTACAGGTAGAATACAGTTTAGGATAGAGAGCAAAGTAAAAAAAAATTTAAGATATAAGATAACTTGAAATTAAGTAAAATTTATATTTAAAAGAAATAACTACAGAATGATCCAGTACGAAACTAATGTTTCAAAAGTATAATAATAGAATATTGTTTCATTTTTTTTATTAAACTCTAACTTTGTCATTTTTTATTAAACTCTAACTTTGTCTCTAACTTTGTCATATCATATTATGAATTTCAATTTCAAACAATTTTCCGAATTTCAAACATTTTTTCCGAAGAATATCATAAGTAATTGGCAAAAAGCATTTTGCCAAGTTAATTAAAAGAAATTTTCTAAACAAAAGCTAAGATCATTGCAAACTCTTATTACACAAAAATCAACTTAAAATGTAGTTATATTTACTTAATCCATTCCTCTGAAATTATTAATTCCTTAATAGCAAAGTGACCCTGTTAAGTACTTAGGTGCTTTAATTTATTACAAGTCATTGATAATAATTGAAATTTAATGCAGTTTCTTTTTGTTTTAAGAAAATATTTCTATACACTATATTATATGGATTTATAAAATAAATAACAAGGAGTCAAATATAATTACATAATTAATATATTAATACTAAGAAAAAGAGAACTATTTTTCTAAACCACACGCAACAAAGTGAAATATTTATTGTATAAATCTTATATTAAATTACCAAAAAAAAAGAAGGAAAAAGAACAATACCATATAAAACTTTACCACTAAATTATCCTGTATCATTGTAATAAATAATGTTTTTTTTTCGTATGCTTTCCATGGTCCATAAAAAAATATATGTATTAAAGACCATTTTGATATATGATATTGTAATAAATTATGACCTCTAATAACTTTATTTACTTTCTTTGACAATAGTTCAGTTCTCCGTAATAGATTTAATGTTTAAGAGTTCAAAAAATGTATTCATTTTATGATACGATAATTTAAACTTTTAATGATTCAAGCCAAAATAACAATTTTGTCTTAAAATAATTATGGAACTTTGTTAATTAGTATTAAAGATTATGCATTACTTAAATATAATTAAAGATCATGCATATATATTACTTAAAGGTACTATTTTTATTTGATATTAATTAAATAAAAACTGATTTTAGAAAATATTACTATATTACTAACATTTTTTTTTTGTATATATAGTACAGTTATTAGAGGCCTAATATTACTGTATATATTTTGGTCCACTGTATTTGCAAAAATTAAATTTTGGCCCATAACAGAACAAGTTTACCAACCCAGGATCTACAGCAGTCTTTTCCAACTTGGGCCCACGCCCCACAGAGGGGCAATTTGGTAATTAAGAGGGGCAATAATTCACTTAAATTTTATTTTTTTGTAAAAACATTTTAACTTAAAATCATATAAATAAGAAATCGCAGAAATGGATAATGAAGAGTCAGTCTCATAATTGATTTGCTTCTTAAAACAGAAGCAATTGGCTGGATATAACTAAAATAGGAGGCTTCAGACTGCATACAAGCATCAAGCGCAAGGATCTCATTAAATTTAAAATATAATACATACTAAATAATTAAAATAATATCGAAAAATATTTCCTTAAAATTATTCCGTACTTGAATTTCAGTTCTCCATCATATGTCTTGAATTTTTATTAATTTACCCACTTAATTAATTATGAAAAATTTACTTTACTTATTTTCTCAACAATTTCCTGATGATTTCTTTCTTAAAGATATCCAAATTTTTTCAGTGAACAATTCCATTGGAACACGTATGTTGCATAGTGGTCATAGGAATTCTTGAAAAGTTTATGTGAGCATTAAAAGGTTGGGCAACACTGATCTACCGAGTATAAATTTTAAAATATATTATGTGTTTGTCTATTTTATTGTTGGCCAATAGATAAATTAAACTAAAGTGGAAATTTCTCGACAAAGGGAGAAGAATTCTCGAGAAATGAGAATCTTGAAAGTAAGTCAAATTAATTTTCTCGAGAAAACCGAAGCCATATAAAAAAAAATTCTCGAGAATTTTCGAGATAGAAATTCTTGAGCACAATCTCTAATTACATCTATGAAATTCTAAAATTACAATTTCTTAATTTTAAAACTAGCAAAAAAAAATTTACACTTTGGCATTTAAAATCACTATCATTTCATAGGACCTGCACGTATTTCAGGTTATTATTCTGTGTATTACTATGACACTATCAAAGACTACTTAATAGTAACTAATACAATGAAATTCGATTGCACAACAATCTTGCAGTTCATCGTTAAAATAACGTTGTTGTATGTATATACATATTATTAGTAGAGTTGTACTTTGCAACTGATGTTATAAGGATAATAACATTTTTTTTGTGTAAGAAACGTATCTTACCCCAGGACGATATAACAAATTTCATGAAAACAAACAAATTTTTTTTGTCTTTTTCTTCATTTTAAATTTAATATTCAAGAAATTGTGAAAAGGACATAATATTTTCTCTATATATGATAATAATATTCCTTCTTTAGATTATATAGTATAATATATTCTTTTCATAGCTTTTTGGTTTGTCAGATTAAAATTCTTGTAATAAAGGTTATAACATTATAATTTTTGTGTGTATATATATATATATATATATATATATATATATATATATATATATATATATATATATATATAGTAATAAGAAATGTAAATTAAGATTATTATATTTGAATATGAACAGAGTATAAGCTTTTATTTTTATTTCTAAAGGGAAAATATGTTTACAGAAGTAAAAATACCATTAAATAGTAATTTTGTGTAAAAAATCAAAAGTATATAATTTTATTTTATGCTACTTGGTGCAATAAGATGTTTAATTTAAATTTAATAATAAATTTAGTTTTAATTATAGATATAAAATGGTGTTTTGTCGCTAATGTACATAAGATTTTTTGAATAAGTTGATAATGTTTAATAGTTTAGTAATTAATAAAAGTTACATAAATTGTAAAAGTTATAAAAATGTTATTAAACTGTTCTAAAACCATTTTAACTTACGTGACATTATAGATTAATGTTAACCTCTATTAGTGAGTCTTAATTAACCTTTTATACTCTGTTGGGTCCGTCACGACGACACTACAAATATATTTATTTCACAAAATTTGATTCGACTAGACTTACCTGCACAAGAATGTCATTAAAACTCAAAACATATTTTACAGGAAAAATGTCGTGGAGTTGCTGGTAGGTGACATAAAATATTTTGTGGAGTGCAAAAGATTAAATGGAAATGTAATTCTGAATAAAACAACATAGTTTCATAAACAATTTCCTAGAAAATAGAAAAACTTAAGTACTCATATAATATTAATTATATTCAACTATTTATAATCTAAGACGATTATTATTTATTATAAATAGTTTCAAATTTGAAAAACCTTCGTACCAACGAAGCCATAATATATTATCAAAATTTAGAAACGCCGATTTCACGCAATATCTGATAGAACTCGAAATCGGACGTCACAATTTAATAGAACCTCTTAGTACATTTTAAATATACTTGTTGAAAGAAAAATAAGTAAAGCAATATTTAAAATAAATGAAAGTTCAAAGATATTTCCAGAAACCAATACTAACAACGTATGAGAAAAAAAACACAACTGATTTTCAGTTAAAAGGATGCACTTAGTTTAAAGAAATTAATCCGATTATTAAAAAAAATATTTTGATATCCTGTTTGGTTTTAAAATTTTCTACTTTGTTTCAATATCCAATTAGATATTGTTCTCACTTTATAATGTCGATATCCAATTTTTACTTTTTGTTGATATCCAATTAGATTTTATGGATCAAAGTGCATGATGAATAAATATTCCTAGCTATCTTCCATTTCACCGGATTTTATTTTTTATTTATTCCTAAATTATGTGCACAAAATGTACTTTTAAGGACATCACTATGTGTTACTATACATTTCGTATATAATTATTATTTTTTAATCTGATTGGCATAAAAAAAAAATCACTTTAATTTTCAATTTATGAATGTAATAAAGTTAGAATAAAATTTTGAAATCCAATTAACACTAAAATTAAGTTTAATTTTATTTTACTAGAATTTTGTTATTAAAACTTTTGACTTTTTTTTTAGTAATTTAATGAAAATTCAATTTACGATTAAAATAGCAAAAACGAATGCACAAAGTTGTATATTATATATACAAAATATGCAATTCAATCATACTAAAAACGTGAACTTAATAAAAAATTTCAAAGTTGTGTAAAAGCTTTTATATTTTACAAAATCTAGTTTTTCTGATATATATACATAAGCTTATGTTATTGACAAACAAAATAGTATAAAAAATAAAAACAGAAAATTGAATTCACACTTTAAATAATTTTATAAATTTTCTGAAAAACCAGAACTTAAAATTAGGTCAACATTTGCTCTTAAATTTTATGTAGGTACATATAATAAAAAAAAAATTATTTAATTTTATAGAATTGTATATTTAATATATTATCCGGTCAAATGTTATTATCAACAGCATTATATTGTATTGATAATAATTGATAGGAATTTATTGATAATAATTGATAGAAAAAAATAATTCATTGCCATAGCAATATTGCATTTTTTAAATTATATTTTGATATAAATATATCAATATAATATTTAAAACAAATTATGTTTTTATTTATCTGACAGCAAATATAAGTAAATTAATAAAAATAAATTAATTAATAATTTCTGAAAAATTATTTATATTTTTTGTTATGTAATTTTTTTAAATTATTCAACTATATATAATAATTAATATGTTATAATTATATATAATATGATGACATAAATTAATCAAATCATTTATTTCTGAATTAATATTAATTACATAATAATTATCATACAATAAATAAAAAGAAAACATATTTTTCAATAACAACAATATTTATCTACATTCATTTAGGTATAAATCAAAAAATTAAGTCAAAGTATATATAAAACAAAGTACTTTATGTAAATCATTATAAAAATAGTTAATCAGATTATTATTTCTCTTGGGATAAATTTTGATAATAAATTGAATAATTTTATGAAACAACAATAATATAATTTTATATGATATATAACATATATTTATGTGGACTAAATATTATATTTTTGAAGAATATAAATACATTTTATGCTTAATTTTATTGAAATTTTATTATACTAGTAGTAATTTAATTTATAAACAAATTTTGCATATTAATTTCTATTTACATGTTTCAATATCAAAAAACTTATGACTTGTATTTAAAAACTTCCATCAAAATATTTAAGACTTGCATTATATAGGCTTGGTATAAAGGCCATAATTTTCTTGTCATCTATGAAAAACTATGTTTCTTTGTGTATAAGAAAAACAAAATTTACTAAACTACTTTATATTTCCAAATTTTCTTGATTACAAAAATGTGGCATTTCTCAAAAAAAACATATATTTTTGTAAACTTGTTTAGAAATTTTTTATTCTTCAGAATTTCGAACATTCTAACTAATAATAAACAAAAATATCTTTTTTTAGTGATTATTTTTAGTATTCTACATTAATTTCAATTACTGCCTGCAGAAAACTCATTTATTAATCTAATTTATTCTTTCTAAACATATTTCCAAATTACTAATTGAATCAAAATTATAGAATAATAAACAAAAATAGCTCTGGTACCCACAAAATAATTTTTCCCTGACCAACAAAAAAAAAAACATAAATGGAAACTTATGATTCTCAAAACAACAAAGCATAAAAATTTATAATTTTATTACATTTTTTTATATTTCTGTAATAAATTTTGTGTTGAATATTTCACAAAGCCTATAATTATAATTTAGTTTTCAAAATAATTTTAATTTAATTGCGTGTTTGTTAATATTATTGGAAACAAGCAATTAAATTAAAATTATTTTTGAAATCTAAATTATAATAATTTTAATATTCTAAAAGTAAACAATATTTTTATATGTAAATGGAAATTTATAAACAGAAATTATATTAAACCATAAACTCAATTTATATACATACTAGGATATATTGATATTAATAATATATATTAATTTGAAAATATCCTTAAATATTATAAATGTATATATTTTGCATGCATACATTATTAATTGAAATTGTTAGACTATGTAATATATATTGTTTAAAAATTACTTTTTGCATAAATAACAATTTAACAATAATACTAAAATAATGTAATTTTCACATAAACAAGAAATAACTGCTCTATCAAATAATTATGTAATAGTTATCTATGTAATATAAGTCAACAGGGTTTATCACTGCAATGGAGAGAGTAACAACTAATGTCATTATAAGAGATCAGTAGTAATGAACCTTAGGTATTAACATCATTTTCATACCTAGTAATTTCTTAATAATTTAAGGAAAACTTTAACATTTTCCACTTTAAAAGCATTTTGGCACAAATATATTATAATTATTTGTATCAATTAAAATCTAATTATAATTTTCCCTTAAATACTCAAAGTCTAGGATTTAATTACTTGTAAAAAATTTTTATGTTATTGAAATATTGCTTGAAATTTGATAATCTTGATTTAAATTTCTAATTATTTTTTAAAATCCTATGAAATTAATCATTTTGTAATGAAAATTATGATTTATAAAACTTGCTAACAAAATAAGAATCTTGTGTACAAAAACAAAAATAAAATTTTCCCAGAAAATCACTTTTTTGATGCTCAGAAACACTAAATTTCTATAATATAAATAATGACCCAATTCATAAAAATCAAATTTAAATTTTAATATTTATTTGCAAAATATCTTATTAGCTAAGAACAAAAATTTGAGTCAAAGAAATGAAATTTCGATAAGAAAAACATTAGACATAAAATATATTTTTGGAAAAACTTAGTACTAATATTATTTTAGTCTTTAACTAAGCACACGTGTTTACCATTAAAACAATAGAAAACTTTTACTTTATTTTTCCAATTTTTTTTTTCTCGATTTTCAGACAAAATTTCCAATTAATCATTTAATTAAAAAATCTGCTGGCATTGCTTTAATTTAGTATTAAAGTAAAATCTTTACATTTTTTTTTTATTACGAATAATTCCAAAGAAAAATCAATTTTTCCGAAAACATATTTTTATATGTATATATATAGGGAAAATTACATGAAAAAAAAAGTAAAAATCTGGAAAATGGAAAACTTTTTTTTCTTGAAGGAAAAGTTTTTTTTTTCTAGAAAACCTAGAAAGAATAAAAATAATTTATTATTTTTAGTAATAAAAGTTTATTTTGGTTCTTTCGGTTACAGTACCAAAAAGATAAAAGAAAATCAGGAAAAAAGAAAATGTTTTTTGAAATTATTTTCTAATCCAGAAGAAAGAAAATTTTTGATTTTTAGATTAGATTATTATTAGAATTAGTAGTTTGTTTTCTTTAGCGAATAAAATTTGTGATTTAAGAAATTGTTATTGTAAATAAATTTTTTTAATGTGTTTTTGGAAAATTATCTTTTGGAAAACGATTAAAATTTTAAAAATTAAAATGAAATTATGCGGAAAAGTTTTATGATATTTAAATTAGACATGAATTTAAAAATTGTCAATTGATGTGGAAAATTGAAAGAAAATATTCTAATTGTCTGATTTTTGAAAAATTAATAATTTTCTAGAAGAATATCGTTTTATTGACGGTTTATTTGGCAACTTAAATGCATGAAAAATTTATGTTTAAATTTATGAAAATAGTGAATCAAGAAACGTAATTTTTAAATAAAGAGAAAGCTTAATATTATATTATTAATTAAATAAATTTATTTTGTTTTTATTATTAATCTCAGTAATCAAATAGTTTGGCTCTCTGCATCGTTTGGATGTTAGACCATTTAATTTTAACGTTAAAAATTATCCACTCTTGGAAATATTATAGAATAAATATATTTATGTTTTGCGCTTGCATAAATTTTATTTAATTATGCAATATTCAATTTAGTTTTATATACCAAATTTTATTGTTATTTACAACATGTCAACATTGTGATTAGTTAATTAACTTCAATGTCTACAACTTACCAAAAATAAATTGATTCTCAAATTTATGTTAAAATTGTTGTAAATTAATGCATATCAAACAATATATTCAATTTAATAAATATAACTAAAATTAGTTTAAGTTAAAATTACTACCATATTTCCATTCACTTTATTAAAATGTTAATATTATTTCCTTATGATCAAGATAAGAACATTCTACAATTTATGAACATTTTATTCAAATTTCACATAAATTTTAATGTTTTATATAAACCTTAAAGGGATTTTAATATTTAGTATAGTTTTGAAAATATTTTGCTTATCAAATCTATAAATAAATTCTAAAATTTCAATATACTGAAATATTTATTGCAATTTTCAAAATAAATTTTGTGAAAATAAGTTTAAAATTTTATTAAAACAAAAAAAAATTCAATATAAACACATATACAATTGGGAAAATTCAATTCAAATGTTTTTGACAAAAAATTAATTGATTTTAAATTAAATTTAATTCTAATATAATATTTAAATAAATCTTAATATTTAATTTATAATACGTCATTTACATATTTCTCTAAATTAATTTATTATTATAAGATTTTCTTTCTAATTTTCTATACCAAAAAAAAAAAAAAATATGTAATTATCCTTAATCCACCTATTTAACATGTAAACAGATTCGTCTTCTTGTACTGCTAGAAACAAAAACCATTTTTAAAAACGTACTTTTATTTAAACTTTATTTTCATTCACTTTCCATTTTTCTACATCAATTTCACCAAAACAAAAAAAAAATTAGTATTAAAATTTTAACTTTTTTTTCATAAAGTCCAACTTTCTAACCTACATGATTTGAATTTTAATTTCTAGGACAATATTTTTCGTAATCCTTTATAACCATATCTTATTTCTCACTCCTTTTTTTCATTTTTCTTTTAGACATGAGAATCGAGAGAAAATATATCTATAAACAAAAAATAATACAAAGACTGTTGCTTCCGATATTTTTTTATTAAACATATTTATACTAACAAAATGTCCTTTCAATTATTCAATACTTGTCGTCCTTGCAATATTCAACAAAAAAAATAACAAAATTACATGTTAAAGTTTTAATGGAAAAACCAAGAAAAATAAAAACAAAAAAAAAAACTTTTTTTTAACACAAAAAACTTATAACCAAAAAAGTATTATCAAGGATATTTAAGTTTATAAGAATTTCAAAACAGTATAAAAAAAAATTGTTTTGTTGTGTTATTCTTGGGCATATCCTTTTGGGCTTGATCTGATATTCGATACTTTAATATTCTCTTTTATATCCTTAATAATGATGTTAAGGAAATACTGTGAAATCTATTCAAGTTTGTAAATTTGTTTGATAACATTTTCTTCTAAGGATATATATTAATTCACCCAAAAGGATTAAATATATATATGTAGTATATATATATATCTATATTGTATATGTCAATATTTAAATGGATATATATTTTAAAAACTCTTTTATGCTAAAAGCTTTATACTGGCAGGTATCCTTAAGGAATTTTCAAATATAATTTTATATAGAAACTTTTGAAACTTAAATATTCACTAGAGTGCCGAGAGTTGTTTTAAAAAAAAATCATTTAATCAAAAAGTCACAATTTTGAAAAAATTAAAAAAAAGGCAAAAAAAATGGCACTAATGACTAGATTATAAATTTGTAATTAAAAATTATAACTTGAAATTTAATCAAGTGAGTGACAATTAATAATTATAAAAAATTAACTTATAAAATTGGTATAAGTGTCGCTGAATTTCAGTAGTTTTTTTTAATCGCTAGATTTCAGTCTCTAAAAGCTCTAAAATAATAAAGTAATAAATTTAATTAAGACCATCTCAAAATGTAGCATACACAAAAAAATCAATATTTATGTTTTTGGTAATCGGTTTTTATAGGTTTCTTAAGTCCGTATTTTGTTATATAAATCTGTCTACCTGTTATGTTTACTATTGTTTGAACCTGACATTTACTACATTTGAAAATAAAATAATGTCAGTTATATTTCAGAATTTTGCTATTAAGCCTACATAGGCAAATGAAAACTTTATACATTTGCAAGAAAGCCATTACTTATAACTTTATATTTCGTCATCATTCTGCCAGTCAATTTAATAAGTCTTTGAATAACATCGTTTATAACAAATTTTTCACCACTCAAAAAATCCCAGTAACATAAAACTATAGTTCGAAATATACGTGTTTTTTTAAATTAATTAATTTTGCGGTGTCAAACATAATTTCATCATAGACTATAAATCTTGTAGATATAATTAATATTTGTAATAACATTAAACCAATTATCATTTTTAATTATTTATAAATTTCAATTTATTTTTTCACCAAATATACAAAAAAAAACACAAAAAAAATTAACAATTTACTGATTATTGTAGACAATTTGGAACCAAAATTATTTTTTACAGGATATCATAAATATTTTATTTCCTATTTGGATATGAAAAGTTTTTTATGTATATACAATATTATTATCAGTAAATAAAATTATTATTAATATGTTTTTGTATTTATAATTTGTATATATACATAAATATTACCAGTAAATTTAGTAAATAAAAAAATAAAAGTTTCTTGTTTTCACATCTGTTCTGAATGTTAATTTTCTCATATTGTACAAAAATTTTCCTATTTTCTTCCGTTGAAAAATTTATCAATAACAAATAATTTCCATGTACATTCATTATCTTTGAAATTAATTAAATATTAGTCGAAAAATAATCTATGATAAATATTATTATAATTTTTGGTATCTATTAGAATATGTAGTTTTAGATTACATATTATTCTTGATTTTTTTTCATAGTTGTTTGTGTCATATTAAAAATATGATTTTTTTTTTAAGTATACATAAGATTTTTTTTTATTTGATCATGAGTTCAGTATTTAAAAGTATATTTGAAAAAAAAATAATTTAAATTAATCTTTTTTATTATCACATTTGATAAAATTTTTATGCATCACAGGTGAATAAATTAAATTAAATATATTGTGATAAATAATTCAATAAACTCAACAAACAATAATATAATTTATCTTCTTTAGAATATTGTTGCACAATTAATTTCGAAAAACAAAACCGGAATTAAAATCGTTCTGACTATGTTCTACTAGAGATATTCTAAGATATGTATATATTAACAATGAGTTGTCTTTATTACCTGTTATCAATAGTCAAACTTCTTTTGTTATTAGTAATTAAATTTTAAATTGTAATAAATAAATTTATTTTATAAAAAAAAATATTTTGAATAAATTTCACTTTGTTATGCACACCGCATATTTAATACAATTCTGTTTTTTAAATAATTTTTTTTTCATACAAATCTTTAGAATATATTACACCAAACGTCGATTTACACGGTGAATACGTTCGATGAAAAACCGTGTAAATTGAAACCGTGTAAAACGAAACACAGAATGTATATGAAAAAGAATGATTGGGTCTTTCCTTTAAACCGTGGAAATCGAAACAAGGAATATGAAGAAAAGTCGTAGATATGTTCAGAATAACCGTGTAAAAAGAGGCAAACATTAAATGAAAAAAACGATGATTAGCTCTAAATAAATTGATTTTATAAAATTATACACATAAAATAATACTATACCGCCCGACATAAAATCCAAAAAAAAATGTACACAAGTTTACGGACTGAGTGCTTTCAATCATTAAACATTTTTTTTTTTTGTAAATTTAAAAACCGTGTAAATCGACTACCGTGCAAGTCGAGGTAGGGGTGTACTTCGTTTAATCATAGTTTTTTTATGTAATTGTCAAGGTTTTGACAATTACATAAAAAAACTATGATTAAACGAAGTTTTACTTACGTAAATTTTAATCTAAAAAAAGAGTTTATTATCAATGATAGTTTTACTTACAATATACAATAAATATTTTATTTTTGTTTAGTATTAAAATAATGTTTAGATCGATCCATGCAGAAAATTGTGTTTTATATAGCATCAAAAAACTACAGAAAATCTAGAGTTGTAACTAGCGTTAGTTAGTTACACTGAGTTTTCTATGTTAGAACTATCAGTGTATATGATTTTAATATCAGTTGTGATGAAAAATAATATTTTTATTATACATATTAATATTAAAGACTGATTAATTTTAAAATTTGAAATTTTCCTAATATATTAAATTAAATTGCAATTTAGTTATTATGTTTAAATATTTAAATAATTTGAATTTCAAAAATATGTTTTTTTTTTTAAATACGAACATAGCTAATTATCCGTAACACAACTTTATAATTATAATATTCATATTGTATATTTAAAAATAATTTCAATTTATAATTTCGATTTAACAAATTTCCATCATTTTTTAATTTATTTTCTATTTTAAATGTTTAATCAATATTCAAATTTCCTTCAATTTATTTATACAGAATATTAACAATCAATTTTATTCCGACAAAAATAATATTAAAATATACATTATATTGAAAAAGGAAATAAATTAGTTGACCAAATATAATTATTATTATTTTCGTAAAATTTTAAATTAAATCTTTTATATGTATATGTGTGTGTTTATGTTACGAATAAATCTCAAAAAATCCTCCATATAATTTAATATTATATTTCCCAAAATACACAGACTTGTTGAACAAATCTACCTAGATTCACTTATTATCATGGGAGAGAATTACAATAATAGAGTAATTTACTAGTATCCTAAATATTATTAATTTATTGTTTAATAAAAATGAATTTTATTAATATTTTTAAAATAATTTTATTAACATATTCTAAAATAATAATTTTATTAACAAATTCTAAAATAAATTATATCTATACGATAAAACAATCTAAAATAAATTATATCTATAAGACAAAATGAACAAAATTATTGATTATTATTAGTTTAAAAAAAAAATGCTTTTACTCTAAAAAAAACCATAGTATTTTAAAGATTAACAAAATATTCGTTTAATTTGTAACTTCTTACAAATAAAATAACCAATAATTATAAAAAAAACCCCCGCAGCAGAATGACTCCAAAATAATTTTATGTTAATGGAAATTATTCCATCTTTTTCGAACAAATCTTGTTGTAAACAACAGATATAAATTTCATATTTAATATAGTAATTAAATTAGGAAAATTACATTTTATACTACCATTTGTTACCTTCATTAGTTTTGAGTAATTTTTATTATATGTTCCAGGAAGCAGTGGCTAGTGCTGTCTATAATGAACATTTCTTGAATTTTGTGTTTGACCAGTCTGACTCCTTAACCTTCAATATTTCTATAGTAAATCAGATGTATTTAATTGTATTAATTATTGATTTGAGAAGAATTACAAGGGATATATGACACACAAAGCATTAAAAAATATTATTCCTGGTTTTGAAAAAAAAACACTAAAATCACACTGTTTCCTGCAGTAAGAAATATCATTATATTTTCTGAACAATTAAATTTATTCCTTAATCTAGTTATATCACTAAAAATTAATGTGTACAACACATAAGATTAAATTGTTTCACATTAAAGATGATAAAATGATTTATTATTAAATTGTTGTATAAATTTATTTTCTCTTTTTAAAACAATTAAAATAATTACAGGACAAATAAAAATTATTATTGTTGACAAATTTAAATTACATACTATAATTTGTATTACATAATAATATCTTTTTCGAAAAAAAAAAATATAGGAAATATTATTAAACGTGTTCTAGTTAAATTGTAACTTTTTCCAAAATCAACAATAAAAAGGTACAAATTTATTTGAAATTTCTAGAAAATTTTCTCAGGTGGAAAAGATTTTAGACAAGAAAATTTCTTATATAGATTTAGATTATATATTTATTTATAAAGACAAGATGGAAACAAATGATGAATATAAATAAGATAATATGTGTTATATAGTTTATATATTTTATGTTATATTTTTGCGTTCATGTTTTTTAGATTTTTGAAAATTTAGGTCAAGAAAATTATATATAATCATCTGAGAAAATTTAATCTGTATTTTTTGTTTTGTTTCTAGAATATTTATCCTACAGTTGTGTCAAACCTGTAAAAAAAAGGTACTGATGATTTTAGTAAATGTTGTACGCTATTTTATAAATTTCGTAATGGGTTGAATTTTTAAAAGAAAAAAAATTTGTAAAGTTTATTTTCGAAATGATCGAACTACAAATTAATAGTATATATTTGAAGAACTATGTTTTACTTAATTTTCATTTTAAATTGTTTTATGTACCGAAATATTTATTTTAATATTATTGAATCAACAATTTTAGAATTTTCTTTAATTATTTTTAAAAAAAATCAATATAAAATAAATATTTTTGTTGAACAAGATTTATAACTATGCTAATAATCTGATGATTTGTATGCTTTAATAAGTCTAATTAAATGATGGGTAATTTAATTTGATTTTCAATGAATTTTAATTACAAACCGTTCGAATCAATTCGCTCCAGTCGTTTTGAAAAGAAATTCTAGTCATAATATATTCATTCTGTTATGTAATTGGAGTTATTTGAAAATTCGACTTATTTTCTTTAAAAAAAATTTAAGTTCAAAAAAATAGTAACAATATTAAACTTTAATACTGCGTTTATTTGATACAATTCCGGGATTTGTTTAATATTTTTAATAAATTCAGATATTCAATCTGACATTTCACATATAAATTTTATATACGTGTAAAAATTTGAATTTTTCGATTCCAAAGTGCCGTAGCGGATCGAAATCATTCTGTGGGGCTTGCTTCAGTTTTAAGGATTTTCAATTTTTTGCGACAAATTCTGACGTTTTGTATTGAGTCTCATTAAATTTCCATATTTTACCGATTTCTCAGGCAATTTTAAATATTTTTCGAAAAGGTCTTCGGAAATGCGCTGGAAATTAAGTTCTCTACATTTGTATACAAATTGTATCGTATATACAGTGAATTTTTGTTTGTTTTTACGTAGGTTGGAGTGTGATTGTGAGCGTATTTTTTCGTTTTGTTCCGTACATACTAGTATAACCGGTAAATTGTTAACCGTTAATGCAAGCCCTAATTGTGACTCTCCACGTTAATCGTTTTTTTCGAAATTAATTTATTAATATTAATCAGAAAATAGAAAATATAAAGTCAATAATAAAAATTTATGAAAATTATATATTATTTTATGTTTCAAATGAAAACTAATTGGAAACAGCGGATAGCACCGAAAACTACGGTTATTTGATAACTAATTTTGCATAAAAATGTATCTACATCCATTAATTTTAGACTGCACCGTTATGACTCAACCGTCGTAATGGGCTAACGTGACTCCAATTATTTGAACAGCCCATAATTTGTTTTATCTTCATTCAATTCGTAATTTTTTTTTTTATTATAATATGACAGATAATTTTATGCCAACTAATATAAATATTATACATAATTTTTTCGAATATAAATTAATAATTAACTGATGAAAATAAAAATTATATTATAATTTAATCTCATCAAACATTTTTAACTTATACACAGTCCCAATTATCGGATATTAGAATTGTACCCACTAAATATATAAAAAATCGGAAAGTTCAATTTCAAATTTATTTTTAATTTCTGAAATTATTCTAATTCCTAAAAAAAAATTATGATAATAAAAAAAATTATAAATAAACAATTTCATGAATATTTTATATTTAATTTCCAATTATTTACGTTTTTGGTAAATTTCCAATTACTATTTAAATATTTCATTTTTCAATTGCAATTTATTCGTTGACCCCAAAAATATATTTAACCAATACAATAATTATATATGTATACATAAATTTATTTTAAAATTGGAAATTTCAATTATTTTCAATTTCTATTTATCTAAAAAACAGAAAAAAAATTCCAGGATATAAAATAACATAGAATTTTCAATATAATGTTGACTGGATATATTGATATTGTTATCTTCTATTTATTTGACAACATTTGTCAATCAAGAATGAATTTTATATGATTGAATCCTTATTTCTATTGATAACTTTTGGTTATATGTATTTTGATATTCATGAGAAATTTTCTGATAGTCTTATAAAAAAGTTGATTTTCTATTTTCAATATACATATATGTATGTAATATGTAAGAAATTTGAAAATTGCTTAAGAAAATTTCAATAGAAAATTTATTATAAATTGTTTTATTTATTATATATTTTCTATAAATAGGAAATAAAAAATGCAATTTAATTTGATGATGATTGCAATAATTTTATTTTAGATATACAATCTGTTTTTTTTTTTTGACGTTCAAAAATACTTTATATACGTTTTTTTATATAAATTTTTTATTTAAAATAACTATTGATAAAATTATTTTATAAACAGAATTTCACTTTGAAATTTTAATAGAAAAGTTTCTCTTACAATTCATATTAAAATTTGGTTTATTTTCTTAAATATTCTTCCTATTTTTCTAAAATATCCTTCTTAATTTTAATATGGTCAATAAAACTATTAAATTTTTTTTTTAATTCCCCTGACATGAACCCAAAATCAGATTGGATGTATAACATTTAAAAGTATATATTTTTTTCTCTTGGATTTGTTTTTTTTGTTCCGGAATATCCTCTAAGGATATTTTCTTTAATGAATATTTTGATATTTTAGATTTTGTGGGTTTTATATAAAGGTAAAAATATTGAATAAATAAATGTGATTTAGAGGTATTTATGAAAAAGATAAATTAATGTTGATCAATGTTGTCGTTAAACATTTTTTTTTTTAAAAAAGATTTTTTTTATAATAAATTTCCTATGAAGATTTGTAGCAATGGACAAGTTGATCCATTTCAATCAAATTATTTTCTAATTACAATATTAAAGTTGATATTATAAGAATGCTTTTTTAAATGCCTTTTTTATATTTTATTCAAATTTTTTTTTAAAAAAAGTATATTGGATTGATTAAGAGTGAGTGACCCATATTGTACAGACTTTAATGTAAATTTGATTCACACAGATTAACTTCTTAAGCTTCCAAAAGTGAGCGATAAATAACTACCCGCCTGTGAACGTATAATGCTTCATTATAGAAAATATGATTTGACGAAAGTTAATTTGTAAAATTTATTTAATTCATTCACAGTTTTTAGATTTTTTTCAAACTCATAAAATCAGCATTTAATTTTTTTAAAAATTATATTATTATTGGTTATTTTCTATCATTTCGTACTGTAACTTATTGGAAAAATGTCAATAAGTTTTCCAATCTGTAACTAATTCATATACATATATATGTTTCTACCAAGTGATTATAATGGAATTAAATATAGCTTAATATTGTTTATTTTTTTACTTTTTTTTTTGGTCTTCTGTGCCAAACATGATTTTTCTGTAATCCTGAAATCCATGCTAATAATCGATATAAATACTTTCAACTTTCTACTTTAGATCAATTTCATGAGAAAAAAAAAACAAATTTTCAACCTTCCAAAAATATTATCAGAAATCATGTGAAACTTTGTTTTAAATGGTGATGATAGTGATGGGATTTACGGATAGTTAATATATATATAATATTTTTTTGCTATATAGTCAAATATTCTTTGATATTATATATGAATATTGATTTTATATTCGATGTTCTTAAAACCTCAGCACGCTTTTCTGATACTTTTATAATCTAATTATATTTGTATATGTATCACATGTGTACGTTTTATCCCTTAGGAATAATTTTTTTTACTATAGATTATTATGATGATGTGAAACTAAGGGTAATTAATGAAATTATATATTTAACTTTAGGGCAATAATTTTACTAAATATTATTATTCTTATTAAAAGGTTCAGTTTTTGGGTTAAATCACGAAATTATTTTATGGTTTTTTTTTTTTTTGGATTGAAATAAGTAATTAACTAAAAATTATTATTATAATTTAAAGGGTGGAAAAAATTAAAATTTTATTAATTTTCTTTGATTACGTAATACAGAACTTTATACATGAAAAACTACTTAAGAATAAAGTTAAGTATATAAGAAGGAATTCAAGAGGTACAAGAACTTTTCTTCAATTTTTAAAATTCATACAATAAACGAGATCCTAACCAAATTCTTTTTAGTAAGTAATATCAAAAATTATTATATTTAATCCTAAGCTAAAGTATATTATAAACTTTAGCTTATGATTAAGTTGGACTTTACTTGTCATTTTATTGAATTATGGCCACAAAATCTTACTTTACGTTAAATTTAAATTAGATTAACCGCTTACTGGCTGCAATAAGATAACTTTTGCTTTTATGCTACTAGTTAATTTACTAGTTGGAGCAATAGTGGCTTTTGCATACTAGTATAATCTGATCTAATTTAAAACTATCTATGATTTGATTTTTCAATAACTATTTTTATATGGATTTGTCAATGGCAACTTACCTTATACCCTTTGGTCAAAAAAGCAATAAAAATTCAATTAAATTCTTTTAGAACCATTCATTTGCCACATTCTCAATATTCAATATTTTATTTTAAAATAATACTTCTACATTTATCGAAATCTTTTTTTTAATAAAAATATTAATTGAACCTTTAAGCTACATAGTTTTTTATAAAAATTCTATAAAAAATTATTCCAATTATTACAAAATCACTACATCACTAGAAAAGAAACAGAAACTAATCATAACAAACCTGAGGTATTATATTACAATTAAAAAAGTATATTCTTTAGAAATATTATAAAAGGACATTTTAATTTCTAAAAAATCTGTACTTCCAGCACTTAAACTTTTAATTTGAAATATATTACCAGAAATAATTTAATTTAATATCTTCATCAAATCGAAATTAAGTTTTTAAATTAATCGGTAAAATAATTACACAAGAAAGATATATAAATAAATATTTGTAAAATATTTTCCACCTTTTTTTTTTTTTGTAAATTTATGTTATTTGACTAAAGCAAATATCAATATAATTCCAAAAAAAAAAAAAAGATAAAAATGATTATTGATGTTCATTTTACAGATAAATATTTGTATTTGTGCAACGAAAATAATTGATATTTTCATTGCAGAAAAATCCAATATAATTAAAAAATAAAATTTAATTTTTCTGGATGATTTGTTGTTCTGTTTTTAATTTATTAATTTTTAAATAATATTTTTAAATAGAAATTTATTGTTTTTAAACATTCAGTGTATTTACTGGTGAAGATTATTTTTCTTCTTAAGTTTTAAAAAAAATTATTTAAATGTTGCAAGTGTAAAATTATAAAGGTGACTATTAAAAATAAGTTGAGATGAGAAAATAGAATAAAAATAATTATTAAAAATTGACAAAATAATTTGAAAATGTCATTAACATCAAGAATTTATGCAATAAAGAATTTATTTATATAAATGTTAATTAATTATATATTTTGAATTGTTGATAAATAATCAAAATACTGAATACATACATTCTAAATTTAGAATTATTATATGTTTCAGTAAAAATAGTAAAAAATTTATTCTTTTTATTTACAATTTAAAACTAATAATATATTACTTTAAAATTAATCTAACATACTTAAAATATAATTGAAAATATTCACATTAAGTAATCTATCATGATATATTTATAAAATATCGGAAAGAAATTAAATAATTTTTATTTCCTAGAAAATTTTATAAATTCTTTTTTCGTAAATTTTAAAATCTATTAGTATTATATATAAATAACAACTTTCATGGTCAATTTCGGATCTTTATAAAAATTGCATATTGCATAATTACGATATTAATAAATTTTGAAAACAAATATTAACATTTTTATCATATTTATAATAGACAAATTATAATCCAATTTTGTTCACGATAAAACTAAATTTAATTCAATAACCATGTGTCGGCTATAAAATTTGTTTAATTTAATCGAAAAGTAGATTTAAATTATTTATAAATAAATAAACTAATCAAGTTAAATAAACTAATCAAGTTAAATTTCAATATATATTTAAAAGCTCTTTTTTAGCAATAAAAAAAACACTTCTGAGATAGTATAATAATAACTTTTGACCATTCAATTTAAGAAGTTTGTTGATTATAACATACTATAAGCAATCATTTAAACGCTCTCATTTTGTTTTGTAATAAATTATGCTCAAATAGATTTTATTTTTTACGCCAGCCCCACATATTATATGACGGTGCTCCATTCCGAAAGGGTTACAAACTTACAATCATATATATATCTCAAATCCGGAAAACATTCTATAAAATAAAAAAGCTTTTTAAAAATTTACAATTTATTTAAATTAAACTCAAGTAAAGCTATCATCTCTCCAAGAAATCAAAATTAACCTGATTTTCTACACTGAACGTAATGTAGAATTGTTTTTTTATTTTTAATAAAAAAAAAATATATAATTTTTATTTAAAATTTTTATTTCGAGGTGATTTCAATAAATTTTGAAGTTCAGTTTAATTCTTTTAGTCTTATAGATCGGAACGTTTCGAAATTGAAAATAATTTATTATCGAAAATAATTTTATTTGTTTTAAATTAAAAATGTTTTTAGTTCTAATTACATTTTTTATAATACTTTTAACAACTTATTTATTATATCGCTACAATACTAAATGGAAATATATTGAAAGATTTCCAGGACCTACACCATTACCAATTATTGGTAATGCTCATCAAGTTGGATTAAATCCAAAAGGTGATATAAAATTTTTAAATATAATTTTAATTCCTAATCGAAATTTTATTAAACAAATTTAGAAAATTTAGTGTAGTACTTTAACAGATTAAAAAAATTAAAATAATAAAATTATAAATTTTTTTTTTGTTAAATTTAAATTCGGAAAAATAATAAATACAAAATTAGAAGAAAACTTAAAATTTTCTTTTTGATGCTTTACTTATGGCTTTATAAGTTATATTATGTTCTATAAGAACATCTTAAAGCTAGATTTAATATATTTGTAATTTTTTAAAAGAAAACTTTAAATTAATTTGTTTAACACGGTCGCTTTCAATTAAATTTTCACTAATTTATCAAAAAAACAATTAATTTTTCATATAAAAATTTATGGCAGGAATTTCCTTCTTTAATTATCGGATTTTGTGGGTTAAAACATTTTAATTTAAAAAAAGCGGGAATTCTAGTTATAAAATTTTAATAAGCAACTGTGATGACGGGAATTTACGCAATTAAAGCGACCGTGTTAATTCATTGAATTTATGCTGCTGAGCACAGTTTTTAGTAAACTATCAAACATCAAACATTTCAAATATGTTAATGAAAAATAACACGTAACAAAAAACTTCGTTGTATTTTAAATTGAGATTCAGGGTTCGGGTGCTAATCTTTTCTAATTGCTTCAATAATTAAACATTTATTTCTGCTCACAAATTTTATTAATTTTTTATTATGCATATAAAGTTCAATGAGTTTAATATTTTTTTTTTCAAGTAACTATCAGCATAATTAGAATTTGTAATAGGAATATATTAATAAAATAAAATTTCTTCATTTCGTCATAATATTTCATGTTAATTAGGTGAAATTTTGAAATTGAAAAAAAAATATTGATAAGAAATTTTAATATATGTTCTTATTCTTAAACTCTTATACTTTGATGACAGTATTGTTATCTAAAAAACAAAAATTATACTGAACATAAAAAAAGAAATGAATTGTGTCTTTTATAATATTTTTGGAATTTACATTTTTAAACCGGAAATTTACAAATTTAAATGAAAATTGAAAGCATTTAACTTATTACGAACTTATTTTTAGCAAGTTTTTTTTTAAAACTTCACAAATTTTCTTCTACGATCATTTAAAATTTTAATTATTTTGTTTAATTTTTTTACAGTGGCTTTAACACGTTCGCTTTCAATTAAACTTACCAAAAAATCAATTAATTTTTCTTATAAAAATTTATGCTAGGAACTTCCATCATTTGTTTATTATAAAGTTTTTTTACTGCACTAATTTAATGACGGTAATTCCTGTATGACAAAAATTCCCGTCGTAAAGTTTTGATAAGCTACTGTCATGACGGGAATTCCTGGACTTAAAACGAACGTGTTAAGATAAGACAAACAATCAGATAAGAAATTTAGTTTAACATAAATAATCAGATAACAAACTTAATTAAAATTGTAGTTTTATTTTATTAAATATTTTTAAATTTTAATATATAAAATCGGTAAACAAAATAATTCAAGGTCTTTTTTGAAAACTTAGAAATATTTACATACTTATGCTATTTATAAACCATAAAAACGTCAGAATTTTTTTTTTTTTAATATCTAAATATCTTAGATAATTGCGTGTTTTGATTCAAATTAATTGAATTATAACTTCTATGTTATTTTCCTTTAGCTAATACTTAGAAGTTTTAAGATCATTTTACTACATATTGTTGACGTATAAAAACTAAAAAATATATGTTTCATAATTGTTAATCACTACATTTCAAATAATTATATAGAAAGATCTCATAAGTTGACGTTTTTTTAATTATGCAATTATAATAATTTCCTTTAAACCCGACAACCTATAATTTTCGATTTTATTATAATTTCAATTTTATTGCAGTTTTCAAAATTCATTAACTTGTATACCTTGAAACATACATATACGTCGAAAAATATAATACGTATTATTACTATAAATTCAAAGCTTATTTATTTAAATTTGATATAAACCACATTGTAACATTACATCATTTTATTTTGATGTTTTTAATATAAACAAACAAGTTTTAATTTTCGTTAACAAGGTCCAAATTTATTTATGTAATATACATTAATATTATATTTCGGAAATACGTGTTTTTTTTTTTTGTTACTTACATACATATATAAAAATTAATAGCCCGTGGTAGTTATGACGGGCAAAAATTTTGTGAATCAAATAATTTTTAAAAAAATGACTGCACGCAAAACATAAAACTTGTTTGAATTATTTTTTATTATGTGACGAATAAGATATTAAATTATTTGGTAAATTTTCCTTATTCATTTTCTGAATAAATCCGTATTTAAAATAAAATAATTTGTTTTATTAATCTGCAATTGGAAAATAAACAATTAAGTGAATTAAAAAAAATTATTTGAGAAAATTTTGAATTTAATTAAAAATATTTTCCAAATTTTCCTAAAATTTTAAAATTAATTGAAAATGCTATGAAATCTTTTATTTTTATAGATTACAACATAAATTTAATGAAATGGTGGCGTGAGTATGGCTGTCAACCATATCGTGTATGGATAGGTTCACAACCATATCTTATATTAACTGATCCAAGTGATGTTGAGGTAATATTTAAATTTCTTACAACAATAACAACAAAAAATAACTATTTTCATAGCAAATTTTTTGTTTTTTAGCCACTTTTATCTAGCAATACTATACTCCAAAAAGGTGATATATATGAACTATTTGATGAATGGATTGGTAAAGGTTTATTAACTAGTCATGGTACAAAATGGTTTAAACATCGTAAAATGATTACACCATCATTTCATTTTAAAATACTAATTGATTTTCTTGAAACAATGAATAAAAATTCAAATATATTTATGAAACAATTATCAGAAAAAGCTAAAACTGGTGAAATTTTTGACTTTCAAGATATGGCTCATTATTGTACATTAGATATAATTTGCGGTAGGAGTGTATTTTTTCTTTTTAATTTTAAAATTTTTTTTTTATTAAAATTATTTATTTAATTATTAGAAACTGCAATGGGAACAACGATAAATTCAATGGATAATCATGATTCAGAACTTGTACAAGCATTTCAAGAGTAAGATTTAAATAATACTTTTAATATTTTAGAGATAGAAAAAGATAAAATGAAAAATGTACATTTTATGATTAATCTTAAATATGGTTTTACTAATGAGTTAGCATAGTTTGAAATTTAGTATAAAATTAAATCAACATTTTCAATTTTATTGCGGAGAATACTCCGTTTTATTTTTCCTAATAGTAGTCTGTTCAGAATTTAGCAAAAAATTTTACTAAAAACATATTGAATGTACAAATGATTCTAGTTAAGAAGTTGTCAATAAAATATGAAGTGATATTAATACTATATTATTTTACAGAATGTGCAATGTTGTGCAGAATCGAGGTTTTAGTGCATGGAAAAGAAATCCATTTTTATTTAGATTTTCGAAAGAATATAATCAACAGAAAAAAGCTTTAGGAATCCTTAAATCATTTACATATGACGTAAACAATAAATATATTTTTTTTAAATATTTTATTAATTATTAAAAATCATTACTGTAGGTTATTGAAAAACGCTCAGAACTAATTAAAAATCAACCAAATTCAAATGATAAAAATGATGATGAAAATGTTAAACGGAAACAAGCATTTTTAGATACACTTTTAACAGCCCAAATTGATGGTAAACCATTAACAACTTATGAAGTTTACGAAGAAGTTTCAACTTTTATGTTTGAAGTATTTATGCAATTTTATTTAATAAAATTAACTCTGAACAGATTTGAAAATTATTATTTTATTAGGGACATGATACTACAACATCTGGTATTTCATTTTGTACATATCTTTTATCAAGACATCCTGAAATTCAGGTAAATAATGTTTTTTAATTTCAAGTGTCTCAATAATTACAAAAAAAAAACAAAAACTTATTCAGGCGAAAGTCTTTGAGGAACAAAAATTGATTTTTAATGGGAATTTGAATGATATTCCAACATATCAAAATATTCAAGACATGAAATATTTGGATTTAGTTATTAAAGAAAGCCAACGTTTATATCCTAGTGTACCAATGATTGCCCGTTTAACACAAGAAGATGTTACCATAAGTAAGTAATAATAATTTTTGTAAACTTAAAGCCCATTCATGCAAAAACTAAACAATTATTAGACAATATTTGGCAATATTTAATTAATTAATCAATTTTTGATATATAGATTGTCAAAATTGATGTTGCTATGACCAAAATTTCTAAAAGCTTTGGTCATAGCAACATTCAATTTTCCCAATAATTAATTATTTAGAAATGTAATAAAATATTTCACTGTATATGAGGAATTAATTTCAAGCACTTTTTGAAGTGGATTATTATTTTTTTATCATTTTTAAACTAATATAATAGACTCACAAAATATTTTTATTTTAATTTTTTTTCACATTTTCCAGATAAGAAATATATTCCGGCTCAAACAACTATAAGTGTATTTATTATGGCCATGGGTTATAATGAAAAGTATTTCAAAGATCCATATAAATTTGATCCAGAAAGATTTAATGATCGTGATGGTAAAAGTCCATATGAATATGTACCATTTAGTGCTGGACCAAGAAATTGTATTGGACAAAAATTTGCATTAATGGAATTAAAATCGATTATATCAAATATTGTAAGAAATTTTGAAATTTTACCAGCAACAGAGGAATGTTTAAAAAATGGTGAATATGAAAAATTAGGTAGTACAGAATATGATCCAATATTAGCATCAAGTTTAACATTAAAATCAGAAAATGGTGTACACATTAGATTACGTAAAAGAATATTAATGTAATGACTTAAATTAAATTATATTGTTAAAATTATAAATTTAATACTTAAAATGGGGAAATTTAAAAAATATAATACAATTTTTTATGTGATAAATTGTTTTTAGTTATTATTGAGTTAACTTTTCTTACTAATAAAGTTTTTGATGTAACAATAAAATAGTTTTAATATATTCCACTTATTGACAATATCAATAAAAGTGACTATAAAAAAATAATAAGGTTTACATTAAAATATCATAAAGTATACTATAAATATTTTGTAACTTAAGTTTTTACTACATAAAATAAGTTACTTTCAACACAAAAAAAATTTTTTTATATACAATTGAAAATAAAAGTATTTCTGAAGAAATTTATTTTGTAACTTCTTCGGTTTTATTGCAATTCATTTTACAATTTTACTATATATTCTGGTATGTTGTAAAGTAATAAACACTTTTAAAAGTACTTAGAAAAAATTGCAGTACGCTAAATATTTCTGTACGGTACCTAATTCGAAAGGTATGGTCGTGGTGTATACAATGTGCAGAGAATATGTTTTGTTTATATCACAATGAATTAGTGGAGAATATTTTCAGAAAAATGAAATAAAATGACAATATTAATAATTTATGGGAAAACATTTTGTTCTAAAATAGTAAATAAAGTTTCTTTTTAATTTGTTCTTGGAAAATATATTTTTTTTAAATATACAAATTACTAAATACACAATAAGTGAAAATACTAAGTGAATATACAGAATTATTAGCAAAGGAAACACTTATCAGGTATACAAATATGGTTCTATACTCAAATAAATTTAGTTCTGTACTCAAATTTCCAAAAAAAAAAAAATTATGTATTGTTTCTGCTGGACTTTGGACGAAAAACTAAAATTCATTTTGTTTTTTTGCACAAATTCGTAGAAAACCAACCATCTGTGATTTATTAGCAGAAAAATTTGATTATTGTAAAATATGCACAAATACGTAAAAATGTTGATTCAATTTCCAATAAACAAGTTTTAAATTTTTTCATAAATATTCAAAATTGCTCGAGATATTTCAGAAAATATTCTCATAATTGGATTTTTTATGTTCTTTAAAATCTAAATATTTGTTTTAAAAAATATAATTTCTGATATATTTTAGCTCCTAACATAAAAATATAAACATTATGATATTATTATTATTTTCATTTATCGTCTTTGAGAGACGTAGACGTAACTAATAAAAATTATTAAACAATTTCTAATTAAAGTTTATTTACAACATTTATCAATTTTAAATTAATTTTCAACTTTAAAAATTTAATGTTGATTTTATATTACAATAAAATTCTTCGTTTTGTTGAAAAATCAAATTTTCCCAATTATAATCAATTTTGTTGTTGTACAACATAACTATTCGAAATATACGTATGAATAAGTAATTTCACCACCCCAATGAAAGCAACAATTTTTGTTATTGTAAAATAATTTGAGTTATTTAAATTTTAATTAAAATTAAAGCTTTATTTCGAAATTCTATACACATACATATATTAAAATTATCTATCATTTAAATTCTAATAAAACACCTAAAATATTATCATCACCATACTACTACTACTACTATAATACCCCATTATAAAAAATATTTGACACTTTAACAATGAATATGAAAATTAGAAAATCCTAGTAAATTGGATACAAACTTATATTATAATTAATATATAAAAGAAAATAATATATTAGTGTTTCGATTTTACATACCATTAAAGAATTTATCACAAATAATTTTATTATCTAAATGAAAACCGCACGTTTAAAAATTGTGACAAAAATGGTTTTGTTACAATTTTCAAATGTAAAATAATTTAAGGATTTTAATAAAGCTTACATATAATAGTAAAAGAGATTATATATTAATATTCTTGAATTTTCCAATCTAATTGAATATCTTGTATGTTTTTGTACAATATTTCAAAATTATAGAAATTTTAGTGAAATATAAATGAAGTTTAATAAGTTTATAATATAATCTGACTGTGAAAAGTTTTAATAATTAAATAATAGCAACAAAATTTATTTAATATACTTATGTTTCATTTTAACTTAAGTTAAAACTTTGTAACTGCAAGAACTTTAATAAAATTTGTTTATTATTTTACATTTTCCGGAAAAGTTTTCTAAATATAATATAAAAAAGATAAAGGAAAAATAATATTTTTTTTTAAAGAATTATTTCAGTTATTGCGGTATTTCAACCCTCTGGCCAGTAATTCAAAAAAAAGGTGTAAAATTATTTAATTTTCTGTTTATTTTCTTAGTAAAATTATTTGTAAACTTTTTATAGTTTTTTAAAGAAGTGAAAATAAAGTTATTTATTTTATTATCTTTTACTATAAAATGGTTTGTAAAAAAAAAATTTAAATATTTTAAATTTACTCTTGAGAGATAATACAATTTCTACCGAAATAACATTTTTTATATTGTATTGGCAAAAAATTTTTTATAAAATTTATAGCTGGGAAATGTAGAACGATTTAAAACCATTTTAGAAAAATGTAGAGGAACTGGCCTTAACAGAATTTAAAATGGTGAAGTTCACTAAAAAATAATATATATAGAGTTGAAATACCTTCTTTCTATATTTCTTTCATGTTCCTTTTGGAGATTGCAATGTAATTTAATGTTTAAACAAAATAATCTAAGACTATACCAGAAACCGATAAAAAACATAAATTTTAATGTCTTTAAATGTTGAGTCGTATATTTTTTTAATTCAATTCAACAAAAAATTTCACAAATTTTATTTAATTCAAGGAAAAAGTTGAAAATAAAATTATTGTTAAATTTTTTATCACAATTGGCCCAACGTGGCTAGTTGCTCTTGGATACCAAGTGACGAACACTTTAATGTATCTATTGTAAAATTTTATTGACACATATTTAGAATGTTTAAAACCCAATTCCTGGAAACACATTTAAAGTATAATCAAATTACTAAAAATGCCTGTGAATCAAAATTTTTTGTCGATTCACCATATTGATTGCATTCTTCTGATAAAATCTGTTATACTAACTTTAAATTAGTTGATAATTTTCCTTTAATACGTAATGAAAGCATAATTTGCAATTATAATATTTTGTCTATCTGACATTGAAGAGCTAACATAAAACTAAAATTTTCAAAATATATTTTATTCCCAATCAGAAAATTATAATTTTAACGAAATATTTATAAAATATTTTCACCTATAATAATTATATTTAAATTGTCATAATCGTATCTTACAGAAATATGTACAACAAAAATTATATTTCATCATTAACAATAAGATAAATCCATTCAAAATTTTTATTTTGATAAAAAACAGAAAATTCTATTATTTACGATACACAAAACAAACTAATTACTACTAAAATCCTTTAATTATAAAGATTTAACTAAATAGACTTTGATATCCTTCTATGTGACATTAATAAAAATCAACAAAATAACAACAATAACAAAAATTAGAATTAGTTTTTTAATTAAATTGTTGCTCATCTGAATAAAAACAAAAAAAAACTTTTATGCTGTTCCTTTTTTTTTTAACTAAACATAAGACGAAAAATATTAATTAATTTTTCCCCGAAAAATTTAATACAAAAATTCAAGTTTTACCAAGAAGTAGGACACAATTTTGTTTTTTTATAAATCTTTTCAATACAACTTTTAATCCCTCTTTGGAAAAAAAAAAATTCAATATTTTTTTAAGATCCTTTTAATTAGTTTCTCTTGAAATTCAAGGCAAAGTTATTTTTTTTCTTGTTTTTGTAAAGAAAATTTGTTTTCGTCCTTTGAAGTTAAATAATTTTGGTCGTGTAAAGATATTTTAATTTTGGTCGTTAACAATTTATTCTTGATTTTTTCAGTCCTCAATTTAATTTGTTTGGTGGATGATTATGAAATTAAATTTTTTTTTTTTTTTTTTGTAAAATATCAGCATGGGATAAGCTTAGTGTGTCTACGATACAATACCGTATTACAATTTCAAATTTTCTGTATTTCATTGAATAAAATAATAAAAAAAAATCACGCTGATTGTAAGATTATAGATAAAATTATATTTCCCAATAATCTGGAGGGTGAGAAAAAATTTGCATAATTATTGTTACTGAAACAAGAACATGTCATTTGCATATTTAATGATTGAAAGGGAATTTTTTTTTTTTTTACGAAGTCATGAAAAACCAAAAAACAAAAAAAAATATTAATATTAATTTATTGTCAAGTGAGAAATTGTGAAATATTTTCAAGTATATTTAATTAAATTTTTTTATGTATAATTTAAATATGTAATTAAATTAATAAATTTGTTATCCTTTATTTATAATTATCAATTTTGCAGTAAATAAAATTTTAATGTGAGGTGAAGTTTTTTGAAACAATATTATTTAAAAAATTCTAAATAAAATATAAATTAAATATTGGTTTGGTTTAGTCACAAGTTTGTTATTTTATTTAACCACTTTTTAAATGCATTTTACTTAGTAAACTTTGCAAACGTTATACAATCAAAAAGTCCTTTTTGCTCCATATTTTTATGGTAAAATTCTACTTCTTTTTTTTTTTGCTGAGAAAACTTTAATTTTTAGTAATGCACATAAATACAGAGCTGTATTTTAAAAATTGAACAGAAAATAAAATGAAATATTTGACAGGACTCCAAGAAAATAAAAAATGTTGAAATATTTGGTGACAGGGAAAAAATTGTAAAAATTATTCAAATGAAAAATTTTATTTCTCAATATAAGTTACTGAAATGTTGAATTTACTGAAAATGTTGCCAAAATTTAATAAATTTAATTTGGTTTGGTATTTTTTATATTTTCTTTCTAAGAAATATTTGATAGAAATTCGTAGACTATTTTTTTCAAATCTTATGCCTAATTTTGTAACAACTCTTCAATAAAATTTTAGAAACATATCACCGTTTTCCTTGAATTCTTATTCCCAAGTCCTAACCCTTTTTAATCAATAATTATGTGATGATAGTTACTATAAAGCAAAAAAAAAAGTCATATTTTGATGTCATGTTGTGTTAATAAACTTTTACTTTACTTTATGTTATTTAACATTAATTTTCCTCATTTTAAATTACTTTGATAAAATAATGAAATCTGGCAACATTTTTATAAAAATATTCTAGTTTATAATGGACAGGAACATAAATTATAAATACACAATATTAACTTTTCTTTACCACAAAGAAAAAAATTAAAATTTTTAAATTTAAAATTTTAAAATTTTTATAATTAAATTTTTATTACAAAAAAAAAAACCTTTTAAAATTGCAATTACCTCTTTATGAACCAATTTCACGATGTAATTAACATAAAAAGAAAAACCGTATTTTTATGCTAACGAGGACAACGTAATTTTTTTTTTTAACTTTAATCAAAATTACTGAATTTTCTCCTTTTTTTTTTTTTTAAATTTTTCATTAATTTTGTGTGTTGTAGGTGTTGAGCCAATTATTTTTTAAAAATATTAAAATCACTTTCAACTAATTGCGTAACAGTTCAACAATCTGTAGATCCTTATTTTCTTTCATTCTCAATTTTATTTTTTATTATTTTGATTAAATGAAGAAATATTTCCGGTAAAATTAATCTGATCCTTGCTATTAATAATAATGATAGCAAAAAAAAAAGAGGCGAGAATAATATCTATACTTCTCCTTGACTTTTTTGTGCGATAAAACCCAAAAAAACATATACACAAGAAAACATATTATATGGTATATGAAAAATATGAAAAACCTAAACAATGTGGAAAATTTTCTTTAATGTAGAAACTCATCAAAGATAATTTAAATCATAAATTTTAAAAGATCTTAAAAAAAAAAACGTTTTTTCTTTGTGTGTATTTGTGTGTAAGAGAAAAATCGCCTTAATGAAAATACCAAGATAATTGATGAGGTGATTGTTTACGGTGTGCTATTATAATGTCAAGTAAACAGATGAAAAAAGCAAAGATTCTTTTATGTCATTTGATTATTTCATATTTGGTTTTTTTTTTGGGATATGTTTGAATATGATAAAGATTTTCCTTAAGGATAATAAACAAAAAAAAAATGAGATAAAGACCTTTTTGGAAAATTTCTTAGGTTAAAAGATTAAAATTATCTTGCTTCTTTTTTTTTTTGTGGAAAATTGGATTTCGGGTTTAAGGACATTGAGTTTTTTTTTTGTGTGTGTATTCTTATAGAAATTAGAAATCGATAAATGAAAAATTCGTTATTAGCTTTTCACCGGAAAAGTTCAAATGTTGAACTTAAATACTCTTATCAAACAAATTCAATTTATCAAAATAAAAAATTTTTTAAGTAAAATTATCACTACTTCATCAAATCCCATGAAAAAGAAAAAACGCAAAAACTCTAATCCAGTTTGTTCTTTAAGGATATATCCAGTAAATAAATCGATAGAGAAAATTTTTCAACAAATTTTATTTAAAGATTTGTACAGTAAAATTATAGTATTTATTTTAAAAAAAATTATGTTTAAAAAAGCAAATATCCTTTTGGGAAAATATTGAAATTTCTGTCTATATGTCAGGATACAGATTAAGAGGCCAAATAATCTTTTGATAATTTTTTAAAATATATAGAAATTACTAAGAAATTTAAACCCTAAAAAAAAGTACAAAGAGAAAATGAATGATCAATAAATTGATAATAAATATTGAAGGATTTAATATATCAAATATTTAAATAAGTTGAAATGTAAATTTATTTTAAATTCAAAAAGTTTCTATCAAATTTTGACTATGTTTTGACAATGAAACAGATTAAATTAAAAATTTAATTATGTTCTTAATTGTAAGACCAAACATATTTAAATTATTTTTATCAAATTTTCTTGTTATAAATTAAGGATATACGCGTGCAGTTTAAACAACTTACTAAAATTTTGAATTTAAAAATAACAAATATAATCAAATTAAAAGAATTAATTGAACTCAGGGACCTGTATAACAATTCTAAATATCATCCGAAATATTGTCATCATATTCTATTCGAATTTTATACACTTCCTACTATAAATTTATCTGAAATTATTATACGTATAAACTCTGACTGTGATATCGTCAGGTTCAATCTTACAAAAACATAAAATAAAATTTAACCAAATTTGTTATATTAATAATATCGTACGAAATTTGAAATTTAATTCAGTTGTAACTTTAATTTTATTTCAAGTATTTTTCTAGAAAAAAAAAAACAAACAAGGAACTTTTTAAATTTCACGGTCAGGAACAATTTAACTTTAAAAAGGAAACTTTCGTATTTTTGTAAAATGATTGATTACATAACTTTAGTCAAATACGAATATTTATTTTTTTTTTTTAAAATAATTTTGACTAAGCAGGAAATTCAATTTTTTTGCAAAGCACAAATATTATATTTGCTTATATTTAAGATTTAAAATTTAAATGGTACAGAAATTCTGGTCTTGTTTAGTTATTATTACTAAAAAATCATAACGAATTATATTTTTATATATGTAATTATATGTTTAAGCTTTTTAATGTTTCTGTACATAAAATTAAATTATTTCTGTAATTAAACACTTGATGACCTAAAACTTTTTTATTTATTTTACTTTTTTTCTTTCAACTTAATTGTCATATAATTTAAATTTTCAGTTTTATAAATAGTAGAAAATATATAATTTAAATGCAAAGTCACCAAAAAATAATTAAAAAGCATATATTTTTGAGTCATTATTTTATAGTTTTGTCAACAACAACATCAGCAATAAAACAACAAAATTCTATAATTAATATTATATAATAAGTTTTGTACAAAAATTCTAAAAGCCTTTTATTTCTAGACACTGACTTTTATGAGGCAATTAGTACGTGAAAATTGCTTTAGGTATTATTTTTTTTCCACTATGTATAAAGAAAAATTGTGGTAGAAATATTAATTTTCAGCAAAAAAAATAATAGTTTAACATAAAAATATACATAAATTATCGAAAAACATTAATTTTTTTTTTTTTAAATGAATAATTTTCATTTAAATATGTAATTAAAAATTTTGAAAATTTTTATTATTCAAAAATATAAAAATTTGTTTTAAATTTTAAGTTAGCACTTTTAACCAATTTTATGAAAATTTAGTACCTGTGTCTGCTAAAAATTCTGAGAAAAATAAAAAAAAAATATATTTGTCATCTGAATATTTTGCAAGGTGTTTTTTTTTTTTTTTTTTTGGTGAATACTTAACCCTCTAGTGCACTGTGATAAAAATATGAAACCAAAAAATAATCAATTGTTTTAAGGTTAAAATTTATTTGAAATTTATTTGAATTTGTAATTTATGGATAATTTTTTATATTTTTTACGAAAGTACATGGTTTTTAATCATAATTACAAAAAAAAGAAATATTGGAAAAAAGCTTAGTGAAAAATTCCATTAAATGTTTGCATTTATTTTCTACTGGAATTATATGGTTTTGCTTATAGAAAAATAAAATATATGGTTGTGTACGTAACCGCAATAAATCGAATATGCATTATGTTTGTCCTTAAAAAATTAAACCTTTTTTATCTGATTATATTCTTAATATCCAAAAAATTATAAATAGCTAGAACAAATAATCCTTTCGAAATTTGAATAAATCCTTTAATAAACATTTTAAGTAACCAGCACACGAGGCACTACAGAGTTAAAAAAAACTAGGAATTATTTTACTGGAAAAGCGATTTTGACCTATTTTAAAAAATAAAATATTATTGTATTATTTGCATTTTTGTTTTATATCATTTTCTATGGAAAAAAGACTTTAAAATTTTAAATTCTGGTTCAACGTATAGCAGATAAATCTAGACTTAACAGAATTGTTAAGAGAAGAAAAATTTTCACCCAAAAAAAATTATTCTATTGATAATTTTAAAGTTTTCAAAGTTTCACAGTAAAAAATAATAATCTGTTTTTATTATGCTTCAAGCTAAAAAAGTTAATAACCTTTTAAAAATAATATTCTTTGTTTTTACTAATATTTTTTTTTTCATAATTTTTAGCCTGTTGCATTTTCGCCATGTTTCAGCCTAAAGCTTATTTAAATAGCCAACTTGTTAATTATGTAAAACGAATGATAAATTTTGGTTCATTTTTATTTTAACAGAATTTATTTAATAACTTTAGCGTTTTTCTGATTTTTTTGTTGGATTTTCTAAAAAAAAATAATTAAGTAAAAATTTAAATAATTAAATGTCATAAGCAAGTTTTTTGTGGAAATTTTTAATTTATATACTTAAAAGTTTTGAAAAATAATTTAAAAATTTATTATTATAAAAAAGTACACATATATTTAATTCATTACAAATTGTAAAATGGGAAAGAGAGCATATATGTTATACGCAATGCGATATTTTTTTAAAAATTGAATTAAGTAATTAAATTAACTGTAGACAGTTTTTTACATTTTTAAAAGGATTTCATCCTTTAAAATAAAAAAAAATATTTGAAAATATATTCAAATTATATTTCATATTCAAATTAAATGAGTCAACTCAATTAGAAGTAACTTTTTAGATTGTCTACAATTACAAGTCATAGCAAAGTTAAAAAGTTTAGTTTTAATTAGATTTACAACTTAAATGTTGCTTTTTAAATAATTTAAATTAGTAACTTTAAATTTAACGTTTTCAATTCGTGAATAATTATTTGAAAAAATTATTGTTTTTGGTTTTATTCTGTCGAGAAAATTCGATAATTTTAGCCAAGTATTTAAAAGATATCACATTTTCAATTTAGTTTAGTTTAAAAACTTATCTAAGTTGAAAAATTACAAATTTCATGGGAAAAACATTTAATTTAAAATGAAAATCGTATATTTAAATCAATTCTTGTAAATTATACATTTGAATCTAAATTAAATATGTCTTAAAATCATAATGTTGTTTAACATCAAATTCAAAACAGACGAACAGACATTTCGAATAACTCATCAAATTGAAGACAGACAAACAGACATTTTGAGTAACTAATAAATTATAATATTAAATGAACTTCAACATAATTCTAAATATTTGACATTATCTTCAAAAAATTTTGTAAAAAAAAATATTATAAATAAAATATTTACATTTTTGGAATTTCCATGTCTAAAATCATCTAAAAATGCTCAACAAAATCTAGTTATAATCTAATACAGAATAATTGTCACTTGTAAAAAAAAAAAAAATGTTTTCCCATATTCCCCATTAAAAAAAAAACACAAAATTATTTTCTACTCAATTTATTTTTATTGGGTGACACCATTAATCTAATTTTAATGCAACAAATTTTATCCATTTACATTTTTCCAATATTTCATTCACAGAATTTTCAGTATATTTCATTTTTAATATTAAAGATAATTTATTATTTGAAATTATTTGTTATCAAATAAAAAATAATGACAAATACATAAATAGTCCAAATATTTATAACTTAAGTTGCGTAGTAAAAATGTTTTTATTTTTTGGTTTCATTTTTCTTGCCGACCTTTACATCCTCAAATTTAATAATACAACATATTTTTCATGTTTTCTTTAACCTAAATGGTGTAAGCTATGAATAAATCTTATTAGTTTAATGCTTTTTTATGGTTTTTATGTAATAAAAAAAAATAAACGAATATTGTTACGAATAAAAACAAAAACATTAAATATTACAGTCCAAAGAGCATTTTAACTCATAATCAATCATTGAATTACAAAATAATCCATCAAATACATTGAAGAACCAAAAAAATGTTTAAATGGAAAATTTTTTTTTGTCGTCCATAGTTTACGAATAATTTTATTGTAACATAAAAAAATTTATATCATATTTTCAATAATTTTGACAAAATAACATCAACAAAAAAAAAAAAATATGCTCATAAAAAATTAAGTAATTTTTGATTTTTACTGGATTAGTAAAAATTTATTTAAAATATATGTTATATGATTTATGTTAGAATCGATCAGCGTATAAGTACAATAATAATAATAAAATTAACAGAGATTTTTATATTTGTATATATTATCCAAAATTATATTTGATATAAACATAAAATAATTGTGATTTATTAAAATTCTAAGGATCAATTTCAAGATAATTTTGTAAAATACTGAAAATGTTAGAATTTTTAAAATTGTACTTTAATATTACGCAACTTAATATTACGCACATTTAAAATAATTTTCTATACTAGGTAAAATAGAAAAATCAATAAAAAAATGTTAATGTTGTTAAATAACCTTTTTTTATATTATACAAATCCTGGTTGATTTTTACTACAACTTATATAAATATAAAATCACAATGAATATAAATCAAATGGACATTTTGACGTCAGTTATTATAGAAAATTTAAATCAACAGAAAAAAGAAATAAATAAATAATAACAAAAAAAAGACAAAAAAACTTATATTTTAAACATAACAAATAAAATGCATAAGGATATAAAAGGATATATAAGAAAATTCAAATCAAATATATTAGAAAAACCATTTTTTTTTATTCCTATATATTTCACTACTCATTTGAATATAAAATAACAACAACAGCAAAAAAAAAATAAAAATCCTATAACTTAAAAATAAACTTGTCTAAGGATCAAATAAACTAACAGAAATAAAGAGTGGAATTTTTTATTTAAACAACAACTACAACAACAAAAAAAAAAACTAGAAATATATTTTTTTTATTAAGTAAGGATATTGTAATATATTCAGGACTATGTTTATTTTAGTATGTTGTTTAAAATCGATTTATTACTATTTTGCATTTTTTTTTATATATTTTAAGAGTTGATCTTTTTTTTTTTTATGCTATGTAGACAGACTGTATTACATACGATGAGTGATGCCTCTGTAATCAATTTTTATCCTTGTTTATATGGTTAAGGATCAGATGAACATCGTCAAATGGATAAATATTAATGGGGTCCAATTATAAGATGGGCGGATAATATATTTGATTTATTTAAAAATTATTCAATTTTATAATAAATTGGCTTTGGCTAAAAAGATGATAAAAAACAAATTTTTTTTTCCCAGTTGCAGGATAAATTTACTTATGAAACCAAGAATAAATTTTTAAATTACGTTGTTATATAAATTTTAATTTTATTTTAGTATAAAAATTAATATAATTTGTTTGAATTATTAAGGAAAAAAAAAATTATACAAATTATTCATTTTTTAAACGATAAACATCATAAATCTGAGCATAAAATTTTAATTATATTCATAAACAAAAATGAAAAATTATATTCCATTAAAACATTATAAAATTTATTGATATTTTCTAAATTATTGTAAATTTTTATTAATCAATTTATTTTTTTTCTTGTACACATTTCATATTTTTTTCTAATAAATAATAAATTTTAATAAATATTTTATAGTTACCACCTTAATTACCGATTGAAATTTAATTACTGTGTATGTTTTAACTTATTTTTTTTTTAATTTCAGTAAATTTTACTAATTAATCTCTTGATGTGAAATTTCAACATGGTAGGTGTCCTTAATGTGTAATAAAAATATTTCTAACTATATATTTAATAATTTAATGCATTAATTCCAGCACAACCCTAAAAATATTTTAGAAATTGCAATATCTTGGACTTGAATTCTTAAAAATTTATATTCCTTTGATATTCAGGTAATATGAAAAAATTATGCAAAAAAAAAAAAACAGAATCAAAAAACCCCTTGAAAATCTTTCTTACAAAAAATTTGTTTATTAGTATTCATTTTATCCTGGAAAAAATATATTTTTGAAATTCTACACAAATTTAAATAATAATCAAAAAAAAAAATAGAAACTATTTTGTAGATTTCATAAATTTCTTTTTGGAAACTAAATTTCCAAATAAAAGTTAAACTTTATTTTTATTTTGACCTATTTTTCACAAATTGTAGACAAGAGATTCTAGAAGGATGTTTATTATTATGCTACTTGTACATCAGTTTCCTAGATTTTTATACAACAAAAAAATTATCTTTCTAGTGTGGTGATTTGAAATTTGATATTATATTTTTATTTTAATGTCGAAAATGACTGATTTAATGGATTACACAATTTAAAAAAAAAAAAAAAAACAGAAAGAAATTTTCATTAGGAGTGACTAAAATTAATCAAAATTAGTTTTTATGGAAATTATCACAAGGATGTAATAATTCCATACTAATTAATATTTCTGAAATATTTATTTATAAAATCAGAATTATCTCTCAACTTTTCATAATCATAAATTTTTAAAGTTTCCAAAAATAGTAATTTATGCTACACTATTTCCTTAATATTTTCGAAATTAATTCAATTTTGTTCACAAAAATATAAAACTAAAACAAATTTTTATTATTCAAAAAAAAAATACAAATCTTTTATCTATAAAACAACAAATGTTTTTTTTATGTAATTAATTATCATAAATTATGACTTCATTAAACAATATTTTTTACCAACAAAAATTAATAGTTAATAAAAATATCTTATACAAACCTAAGATAAATTTTTAAAAGATAAACATTTATCAGAATTAATTAAGAATCAAAAAAAGAATCAAAAAAAAATATTAACCTTTTTTTTAAGTAAAATTGTGAACAAGAAAAATAATTTATAAACTTTTGACTAAAACTTTTTCAAAATGTAATTATTATCCTCACTCTTCAGCCAATGCAAGTAAAAACCATAATAATTAAAACTTTTTAAACAATTTAATTCATTAATCAAATTTACAGAAACAAAAAAAAAAATGATAAATACAAATTTTTGTCATATCCTTTTAATGACAAACACACTTCGCGCCTAATATCCATCCGAGCAATAGGAAAAAAACCAATAATATGTGATTGTAAACAAAAAAAAACCCAAAAAAGTTAATCTCAAGTGAAAATCTCCTCTTTGACAAAACAAACATACTATACAAGCAATCATAAAACATTAAAAGTGTGATAAAAAAAAATATAATAATAATAATAAATTAGTAAACCTTTTACTCCTTTTTTTTGTTGTTGTTATAAATAAAATAATGTTAATTTCATCTTAATCCTTATTCTACATTTCACTTTATACGCACCTACAAATAACAAAAGACAATATTTTTACTATGTTTATATATACAGTTATAATATTTAACCAAAAAATATGGATTAACTTTGAATGTCGGTTTAAGGATATATCCTTTTATTTATTAAAAAGCTAGTTGATTAATTAAAAAAATTAAATCCTTTTTCATTGTTTTGCCTTTAGAAATCTTGAAAAATATATAATCGTTTTCATTTTTTTTTTTTGTTTAACCAAGAATTGCCTTAATTTTCTATTGAATCCTCAAAATCCTTACTGTACCGCAGGAGCAAAAAAAAAAAGGGATATTTTTTTTTTTTGTAAAGCTTAGTAATAATATAATTTTTAGGATTTTACATTTTTTTTTTTTTTGGTTAATAATAATAATAATAATTTTTGTTGTTGTGTTACTCCTGGTGTTTTTTTTCTGTGTTTTTTTTTTTTTTTGGTCATGACAACCGCATAAATTAATGAGTCTGAATTTTTCACTGAAAAAAAAAAGCACCTTTTCTTAATTTTGTGGGTGGTATGTTTGTTTATATTAATAAAAAGTATAAAGGTGGGTGTTTCATTCGGGTTTAGAATAAAGGATGAAAAAGGATAAATTTATATTTAAAAAAAAAAAAAACCAAATTTTTTTTGACTATGTATTTTTTTTTTTTACGACAATGATTTGAAAAGAAGTATTAAGTCTCGACAGAATTAAAAACTTTATTTTTGACTATAGATATGTATAAGAATATTTGTTTTAAAAGTTCTAGACAGATAAAATCTATGAAGACCAGAAATAGAATGATGGGAAGAGCTACAGAATTATTTTAAAGGTGATGATATTTAAGTTTGTTTGTCTTTTTTTATCTTATAGAGGGTTATCACCCTTTTGAACTTTTATTTTCTCTAAACTTTTTGAAGACAGGGATAAAAAAAAAAATATATATAATAATAAGAGTTATGGAAGGTGAATTGTTTTTGAAATGAACTTAATTTGGAAAAGTTGAAGTGAGGTCAAAAAATTAATTTAAAGAAAAAGTTTTTTTTTAATTTTTTTTTTTTTGGCAGGATTAGAAATTAAAAAAAAATAATAATAAAAAACAGCTAAACCCACAGGGAATCATTCGTAATTAAACTACTAACTGATTAAAATTGTCAGTAAATCGTTTATTATTACTGAAAACTTTATTAAAGAGGGTAAACAATTTGGATATTTCAATAATATGGAATTTATTTTATTTGTCAGACATTAATTACTTAAAGTCATATTTAATTTAGAAACGAAATGATATAAAATAAGTGATTTGTTGGTAAGTATTAAAAATCAAAATCACCCACATTTGAACTTTTGAAAAATATTTTACTGTATATTTCGACCGGAAAAGGCCGAAAAAAAACTTCTTCAATGAGTACTAATACTAAACATTCCGAGAATGTCATTGCAAAAATACTTTCAATAACCTTTTAACATAAAATCTCATTTTTTTTCCAAATAATATACAACTATATATCTTTTCATGTCCGCCTAAATAATCCTTTTTCATTTTTCTTAAATATCCATAATATAATATCCTTTTTTTCCATTCATATCCCCTAAAAAAAAACATTACCATTGACTCTCAATACTAACAATTGTCTTTATTTGGAAAAATAAACATTTTCATTGTTATTGCATACAATTTCTTTAATTTTCCCTTTGTTACTATATTCGTTTTAAGGATATTCAAGCACCAAAACAACTAAAAAAAAAACAAAAAAAAAATTATCTAACAAATTAAATTCAAACGGAAAAACAACAAAAAAAGGATACAAAAACAAAAAAAAAAAAATTCCCGGGATGTAAATAAAAATGAAAGTGAAAACATGAAAAATTATTTTGTTGGAGAATCTTTTTTATTGTCTACTGCAATATAAAAATAAAATAAACTCTCTAAATTCCACAAAATATTATTTACAGTCCACATTATTTCTACATAGATTTTCCCCGGTTCATTGATAAAAAAAAATAAAAAATTAGAATAATAATAATAATGTGTAAATCAAAAACAAATCCAACTTAAAGATTATATTTACAAACACATTCCACAGGTCAAAGTAATACTGTATACAGGACAAGTTCCACAATTATGTAGTTAACATTTACTTTAACTGAATACGAAAAATTGAGAAAATCTCCTTAGTACATTTTCTAATATAGAGAATTTTCCCCAAAAATAAATTAATTTTATGGAGAAATTTATGTTCCATAAAATTTATCTGATGCTGGATAAAAAATCAAATTTTCTGTACCAAAAAAAAAACAAAAACAAGCCAGAAAAATTTCAATATTATTCCAAAAAAAATTTTCCTCAGATAAGAAATATTATATACTAGAATTTTTCCGAATCAAAATATAAAATTTTCAGTTGCTCACGGTTATCCCCGGATGTTAGACGTTTTTCTCGGCAAAAAACCTTTATCATAAAATAGTAAATTGTTTTTTTTTTGAATACCAAAGAAAGAAAAAAACATTAAAAAACTTTAAACACCAAAGAAAAACATATTTCATTGAAAACAGGTGCAAATTTAATGTAATAATAAAAAAAAAAGGAAAATTTGTTTATCAAAAAAAAAAAAAAATTCAATTAAATTACTTTCAAATTAAATTTCGTTTTAAATATTTTTCTTGCTTTTCTAATTTTTTTTTTTGTTAGAATTTAATTTGTGAAACGAAAAAGTTTTCTTTTTGTACGGGAAAATTGATGTAAGGAAAAAGCATTTTCATTAAAAAAAAAAAAAGAGAAAAAAAAAACACGTATTTTTAACCAAATAAAGAAGGAAAAACATTGTTAATCGTTGCGAAAATTTATCGTGTATATTAAAACCACGCAAACAACAAAAAAAAAACCCAGCTTTAAAGCGTAAAAAGAATTAGTGGAAAATTTATTTATATTTCTTTTTTATTTTCGAAAAAAATTTTACAAAAATTTTCAAATTTTTGTGTTTTTTTTTTTTTTGTAAAAGAAAATATTTCAAGTGGTGTCAGTAAAAAGAAAGTGTAAATTTATCCTTTGAAACAAAAATTTAAAGAAATTCTTGTTGTTTTGATGTTAATATTTTGTTTTTGGTTATTGTGGGTCGAATATTCATACTAAAAAAAAAAAAAAAAACTGTGCAACTGAGTCCTTTTTCGTCTTTAAAAATCGAAATTAGATCTAAAAAAGAAAAAAAAAAAGAAGCAAAAAATATATTTAAAAGGAAAATATCCTTGTGATTGTAAAATAGTATCCTGTGTTTTTGTATAAATTAAATTTTTGTTTTTTTTTTCGTTTACTTTTTCATTTTGTGATTTTTTTTTTAAAGAATCCTTGAAACAGAAAATAAAACTAAGTTAAGAAAAAAATTAAAAGGGAAACGTTAAACTTTTTTTTTGTTTTTTTTTTTTGAAAAGGATGGCTTAGAGAATAACGAAAAAAAAAACAATATTACAATACGTTTTTGTTTTTTTTTGGTTAAAGTATAAGAAAATAAAAAGTAAAAGTAAAAAAAAAAAAAAACGGACATAAGGATAAAAAGTAAATCATAAGAATATTTAAATAAAAATAAATAAAATCCATACATGCCGCATTTGCAAAAAGAGGGTATGTTAAATTAGATTTTTCTTGTTGTTATAAAAAAAAAACAGAGAAAAAAACTTTTCCTTTACGATTTTCCCTAAATAATCCTATTTCAGATATAAAGGAATAATAATAATAAAACACATATATATATATATATATACATATATATATATATGTATATATTTTTTGTTGGTTAAATATTAACATAATAATGAAAAATATAAATCTTTTTATCAAAAAGTTTATATTTTTTTATGTAGATACGATTTATAAGAAGCTTAAAATCCAGTTTTTTTTGTTACCTGTAAAGTTTTGTAGAAATTGCAGGATTTTGTGTAGGGAATTAAAAAAAATATATATATTTATATATGTTTTCTATATTTTGTGGTTGTGAAGCTTTTCTGAAGGATTGAATAAAAAATGAATTATTTCAAAATTTAATAACTAAATCTATAAAATCTGTAAAATAATTTCCAAAAACCCATATTGTAACAATTTTTATTTTTTGTAACATTATTACTTAAAAACTTCTATCCTATTTCAATATGACTAGTAAACTATTTCATAGACAAATATTGATAAAGTTTAGAAAGATGTTCTGATTATTATTGAGAAAGTTTAAAAGATCCTTACACAAAAATATACCTAAAATATTTCATTTACTTATAAGGAAGAAACTGTATTCGAAACCTTTATCAAAATTTGTTCAGAATGTACATAAACATAATATAGATAAATTAAATATGTTTTGCCTAAAAACATTCAAATATGTTTTTAGATTTCTATTCTACCTAAAAGTATGCAATATATACAAAAATTTATATATCAAAATTACTGAAGAATATTAGTAATGTAAACAAAACAAACAATATTTTCTTTATTATTGATAACGTTAAAAAAAGGTCCTTCTGAAGTTTATTTTTTAAATTTAATAAATTTAGGTCTAAAAAGGATATACATACATACTTCAACCAAATTCCTTAAAAGTCTTAAAGTTAAAAACATATAAAATGATTTTATCCTATATATGTATGTATTTAGTTTTGTTTTAATTTAAAATTTATTTTTTAAAATCATTTAAAAAATTCATATAATTTACGCCTAAAAATAGACACATGCATATTTGTAGGCGTAATTAATTTACACTTCTTAAAAAAAATCTGAATATCCATGTAATTTCGTTAATTTTATTCCTTCGAATTTCTTAATTTTTGATGAAAAATGATACCATTAACTAAAAATAATTTGAAAAAGGAAAAGCAGAAAATATTTTTCTTTTTTTTTAAAAAAAAAAAACAATTTTTCGAGGAAATTATAAATTTTCCTGCGATAAATAAATTTTATTTTTCTTATAGGAAATTTATATTCTGTATGCCTCCTAAATATATGCAAATATAATGAATTTTTACAAGTTTCCACCTACAGCTATAAAATTTATTATTATTTTTATATTGAAATCTTGTGAAGAATTATAATTTATAATAATATGAAAATTTTAAACATAAAATTTTAAATATAAATAAATTTATTTTGCCGGAAGTCTTTTTTTGCTTGTAAGAATATTTTTAGCTCTAATTATAAATTACGAAACAAAATCACCTTTAAAAATATTTCAAATTAAATTTTGAAATTAATTTTAAATAAATTTTGATTGAAAATAAATTTACTTTGCAATAAAAGAAAAATGGTATTAATTTTTCACAAATATTTAATTTTTATATTTAAAAAAAAAAAAATGTCAAATTTTCGTTATCATAAATAAAAACAAAAAAAAAAAATTATGTATTTCATAAAATATGAAAATAATTGTACAATAAACTTTTTTATATACATACATCAAAAAAAAAAAAAAAATTGTTCTAATAAGAACGTACAATGTTACTGGTTTCTCTGTCGGGAATTCTGACATGCTACAAAAATATGTCATGTTGTGTTAGGTTTTTTTTTTTTATACTCTCTTATCAAAAGCAAATTTTCTGTTTGTGACAGTAACAATACAAAAAAAATGGCAAAAAAACCATTTTTCTTTTTTATTATTGGAAAAACCAAAATTTCTAAAAAAAACTTTTTTTTTTACCAAAAATTTCATCAAAAAAAGGAGATGACTTAAAGAAAATGTCTGGAAATTTTCTTGTATATGTTTAGAAACGAAACCCAAAAAAAAAAACACCAAACAAAAAAAAATTTGCCTTCAGAAAAAGGGTTTCAATTTCATCAAAATCATATTTTCATATATATATATATGTATTTTACAGAATTTTCACATTTGAAAGGAGTAAAAACAGTTTACTTTCCACAGTTTTCTTTTCATATCAAAAAAAAAAAAAAATTCTATGTACATGAAAAGAAAATTTGTTAACATACACAAAGTGTTTTTTTATAGAAAGAAGAAATGTGTTTTTATGTAAAATATTTTTTCGTTTTTTTTTTCTTATCATTTTAAGGACATCTTTTTATCTTTGATAATTTTCTATTTTTTTTTTTTTGGTAGAATAAACCAACAATAAAATTTTCATTCATAAAATTTAATATAATTACGCCTTAGAAAAATACTCTTTTTATATATCATTTGTTCGTCCGTCTGTCTTTTTTTTAATAATGTATAATTTTCAGGACCAGTTCAGCTGGATATATCATACAGAAATTCCTTAAATAAAAATTTAAATTCGTTATCTTCGGTAAAGAAGTATTAAAAGTTTTTATTCGAAGAAATTAAAAATTTCCTCATATTTAGTAAGAAAAATTTTTAAAATATTTATGAGATACGACTATGGAAAGTATCTTTAAGTATAAATTCTATGGTTCTAAGAGTTTTAATCAGTTTTATTGTAATTTGGGCATAAATAGTTTTATATAAAACTTCTTTGTTTCTTTGAATTGAAATCAGTTTCAGCATTCAAGAGATTAAGCTACTGTAGACATTTTTAGCTGGAAAATGGACGTAACAATTATTTTCTTACAAAATATGAGGAAATTTTTAATTGTTCTAAAATATGAGAAATTTTTTTAATTGTATTACTAGCAATTTACTAACTACTACTAATTTAAAACTGATTAAACTTAGACTTTCATTAGATCTTTCAGACGAGAATACAATTGTTTAATGTACCAAAGTATTGTGAACAGATTCTACACCATCACCACTTAAGAATCAGCCTAAAATATGATAGTACCTAAAAAATTGTACAATTTGCAAAATATACTTACAAAATATTTTTATTTAATATTTTTAAATTTAATTAAATTAATTGCAAAAAATTCAAAGAATTAAAGACCAATTAATATCAAAATTATTTTTAATTGCCATTTTCGAAAATGTTATAGCCAATTAATATCGAAATTCCTTTTTATTCATATTTTCTTTAATTTTTTCTATTTTATTTTAAAAAGAAAATTCGAATTATAATTTTCTTCTTTATTGTATTTTTTTTTTTTTTTACAAAACCATAAAAAAAAAATTATTGAAAATTTTCTTATCTTTTCTTTTTTTTTTGTGTGTGTCTGGCTTAGAAGTAACAGAAATAAAAATTTTCATCAGATTTTCCTTTCTACAGGCACGTTTTCCCTTAAGGGTTGATTTTGAGTTAAAGTATTATAATAATAATAATAATAATATTAAAAAAAACGGAGGCACAAAAAACAAAAACTTTAAAAAAATGATATCATTATAAATAAATTTTCTAATTTTTCTTCATTTCTTATTTTCGTTCCTTTATTCTGATGAAAATATTTTCTTTTTTTTTTTTTTTTGTGTTACTTCTTTTGGGAAATAGGATATTTTTCTTTATTGTTAATGTATTGTGATTCTAGAAAAAAAAACACAAATTTTTTTTTATAACTGATAAGAAAATTCTTTTTTAGTAACTCGGAAAATATTGATATTCTAATCTAATGTAAAAAACAAAAAAAAAAATGTTTAGATTCCCCTTGTGAATATTTAAGAAATGAAATTTTGTATTTATTGAGTTAATTTAATTTTATGATTTTATTTATATTTATTTATTTTTTTTTTTTCAAATTTAATAATTTGTTTTGTTTTATATGCATTTCGATATTATGTTTGTATATTCGGAATTTAGATGATTGTTTACACAAAATTTAAGAGTTAAAATATTTAAATTAATAATTTTTTATTTTGTATCTCATTGTCATATCTATAAATTTTTATTATACATTTTATGTTTTTATATATGTATGTATTTGTAAATATTAAATTAAAGTTTTCATAATAGAAAAATAACATAATATCCACATTACATTTAAATATTTTAAGTTGATTAAGATTTTTAGTGGATGACCGACGGTGGCTTAAGTGGTTGTGTGCTAAGCTGTGGTGCATTAGGTACTGGGTTCAACTCCCGACATCGATGTTAGTCTAAGTATGCTCAGCTTTAAGAGCTTCAAGTTTATTTTGACCCTATGTTTAGATATGAAGTGACTTACTTAGAACCACCTAATTTACATACGAAAATTAATAAAATATTACTCAAGACACAATAATAATACTGGAATTGAATACACAAAACTTAGTCGGAAAACTTCTAGACTTTTATGATTCTTTAAAGTTATGAACACAGAATAATTAGAAAAATTATCCAAAACAAAAATGATTAGAATAATGAATAAATCATGCTATGTGTTTTAATGGAAATTTATTCATTATATTTCAAAGATTATTTTAAAAACATAAACTTTTTGAAAAAAACTAATTTTTTATTTTAGACGAAACGGATTATATTTTATAAGAAAACTTTTCCAAACTTATTATACCGAATATCCGATAATATCTTTTATGACTAATTATTCCTCTGAGACGGACTTTTTCAGTTCAAAGGATATAATAATCATAGCATAGTTAAAATGTTTTATGACACGCACTAGGTACTTAGAATAACATAGGCAGTAAGAAACCTAAAACTGAAGAGCATCGATAAAACATCTCAAATTTTGTCTATTTAAAAATTACATTTTTCTTAAAAGCTTAAAGTAAGTTTATAAAATCTTTAAAGAATTTCTTGAACTTAAAACCAAAAACATTATTTGTAAAATATTGATTATGTTAAATTTTGTTGCAACAAAAACTTCCACAAAATTTGTACTCAATTTACAAGAGAAGTTTCCAAATATAAAATTATTTACCTGAAACAAAATTTAAAAAAAGTAATAAAATATTATCGGATTCGGATCGATATAATTTATTTTCATAGTATACTATCGATATTAATTTTATTTTAAATATATTATCTTCCATAAAATTCCTTATCGGCTTCCACATAAAATACACATAAAATAATATCCTTTTCTGATCATTTATTTTACAATTAAACAAAAGAAATTCATTTTTATTTAATTTTATATAAAAATTTTTTTAATATAATTTTCATTTAAATTTGTGGCATTTAGTAATAAATTTATGTCACAAGGATTCAAATAATTTATGTTCATTTCAATTGAAAGTTTGCTTCTTTTTTTTTTTTTAAAACCTAAAATTTCACTCTCCTGTTACATAAATCTCCTTTTTCATTTCTTGTATAATGTACAAAAAAAAAACCAAAAAAAAAACTTTCTCAAAATTGTCACGTACCATTTAACTTTTTGTCCTGATTGCCTCCATCCTATACCAAAAAAAAAAAAAAAAAAATTATTTTAACCAAGGACGACGATTAGGAAAAATGAGATATGAAAAAGTTTTGATATTAAAAATCCTTATGAAGTGTTCAATGGTTATTTTTTTTTTTTATTTTTGAGGTAAACTTAATTAAAGCGTATGCATGCGTTTATTTAATGGTGTTAGTAAAATGTATACGTATATAACTTAAGAAAACTTTTTTACCATTTTATACTTTATTTATTATATATTTAAAGTGTTTTCGAAAGAGGTTGAAAAATATTCAAATAACATTTTTACTCTTGTGGAAAGTTTTGTATACTTCTTCATCTTAATATTAAATAAGGATACCAAAAAAAAAAGTCAAAATATCAACTAATATAATATAGTATGTTTTTTAAAAAAATTATTATTTTAAGGATATTATATACCAGAAATATATTTAAGCTTATATGACAAATTTGTGGTGTTGTGCTTTGAAAACTTTATTAATTCAACGTAAACAAAAAAATTTATGTTGTTGAGTTTTGTTTGTGTTAAAAGAAAATTTCTTTAGTACACCTTTTGAAAATAAACCCAATAATGACTATGTTTATAGCCACAAGGGTGCCATATTGTCAAATTTTCATATTCATATTTTATGTATAGGTTATTTTAGATGGTTTTATTAAAATATAAAAACAGAAACAAACAAAAAAAAACCAGGTAAACCACAAAATATTTATTTTTGGTTAAAGGTGTGAAAAGGTGACTAAAATCGAAAAACTTTTTTGAGGATTTTTGGTTTTTTTCATTTTTTTTGTTGTTGTTTGTCGAACTTGTTGCTCTTTTTTTTTTGTATAATTAGTATAAGGATAATATGAGCTTAATTTCATTATAAACGCAAGCTAAACTGACGATTAGTTTTCTTGACAAAAGTTTATATTCGTAATTTGTTAAAGTTTTATTGTGAACGGTGATAAAATATTATCATGATTAAAAATTATAATAGTAAAATATAAGTAGAAGAATTTATTATATTAAAATTTTTTGTAGTCACAGTTTATATTTGTTATAGCTTCTATTTTAAATAAGATTTTTATAAATATTATTTTTTTCATTTATGCGAGTTAAGTGACATCTGCTGTGTCAGTTAAAGCCCACACAAATTTTTCATTGTAAATTAGCATATATTAAAATTATATAAGAAAAGATAATTTTGTAATTTATTTGACAATTTATTAAATTACACATAGTTTTACACATAATTCAGTTAACTAAAAAAAAAAATTACATTAGAACTAAGAAGAAAATTGTGGAAAATTTAATAAATCAGCGTAAATTTTATATGATTTATTTAATGAAATGGATGAATAATTATATGTTATTCATTAACTATGAATAATTATTAGAAAATATATTATTTGTTGATATTATTTGTTGAAATATATTATTTGTCCTTGCTACAAACATATTTTTAGGAGTAAGTAAATTTAATTGCTATGAAGATTTTATATTTTAATATCAATTTACTAAATGAATAAATAATTACATATTTATTAATAATTCTGATTTAATAAAACAAAATAAAAGTAATATACCTAAATTTATATATTTTTTATATTTTTTTATGACAAATATCTTAATAAATACAAAATAAAATTTTCGGTAAACAATCTAAAATTCTAATCTAATCCATTTATAAAATTTTTAGGAAAACCTCTCATCTTAATATTATTATGTTATTATGATTTTTTTTTAAATCTTTTAATTTATTTCCTTATTTAACTTGATTTTATACGCAACGTCCTTACCTTTGAATTAAAAAAAATTCATGTCATAATTCAACTGCATACGAACAACATAAAACCTACTTAAAACATTGATTATACACCATAATTATGTGAATGTATGTATATAATAAATATTTTTTCAAGTACATTATCTTACAGCAATTTACCTTGTAAAATCTGTTCATTTAATTGGTGTCAGTGACACTCCAGAAAAATATATATATTTTTTTTGTAATATGATATTGGAGAGAAAAATCAATACCTAATAAATTTCTGTAATTTACCTTAGAATATTTCATTAAATATATATGTCTATACACCTGTATTATGCCAGCAAAATTTTACATAACTATATTATTTCGTATTGAAAGAGCCTTAATAAATCAAGACAATCGATCTCACCCTTAATTGACCCAATTTCTGTGTAGGTATTTTAAAAAAAAAAAAATATTTTATCCATTACATACTTAAATAATGTTACACAAAAATTAATGTTACAGAAATTTGGTTTTTTAACCAAATTTCTGTAACATTATTTTTTTTTTTTTTTGTTAGTAGCATTTTCATAAACGTGACATTTTACCAATAATAATAATAAAAATAAAATTGATATAATACGAGAAAAATTATCTTTACGTAAATACTGATATTTTCATTACAGTTGAAAAGAATTAATAAAGATTAGATTTCATTTAAATATTTAAGGGTTGTACCAAATATATATTTGTTACATCAAAATTAAATTTTGGAAATATATGGGGCCATTACTCTAATACGCTTTACAAATTTTTACGTTTATTTTTTTTTTAAATTTAAATTTCATAGTCAGAACTTTGGAAATTTTCAACTTTGTTTGTTGGTCAGTAAATTAAATGATTCACTAATTCTCGTTTGGCTTACTCTTGGTCACTGCGTCTATTCAACGTCTATTTACCCTTAATTCTAACCTTATTTAGTGCTTATTTCTGGTCGTATAATTTACAAAGGACATTAAAAATTTTATCAATTTCTTTTTCGGGTCGCATACCCTGTAAAAAAAAAAAAAAAAAAATTTGGTAGACTGATTTTTTTTTCTATTCTATGAAAATTAATTGAAATCCATCCTCTTTCAATCAGATTAATCCGCTTTTTTTATGTTTCCACAATGATAAAGGATAATGAGAAAGGATTTTTTTTTATTGCATTTTGGGTATATATACAGTAAATGGAAATTGATTTCTTTATAAAACTCCCATGACACAAAATTTATATAATTAATAGAATATTACTAAACGATTTTCATTCGTTTTTCTTTTTTTTTGTGTTATTTTAAAGCAAATTTTTGAAATTAAGGACGATAATTTAATAAAAAATCATTAATCATGTTATATACACAAAAAAAAAAATGGTAAAGATTTTATAATGGAATGAATATCTTTTTTTTTTTGCAAATGTGGTTATTTTTAAAATTTTGGAAAAGTTTTTTTTTTTTTTTTTTCGCTGGTATGTCGAAGAAAAATAAATTATGTGCCCAGTGATATTTGCAGAGTTAATTGTTGCCAAAAAATTTAAAAGAATTTAAATTTTTTGTTTTTTTTTTTTACACCAAAAATAAATTTAATTAATTATTTTAACACTTCAGTTTGTGCCAAATTTTATTTCCATTTATATTATTTTTTTTTGTGTACCACAATTTTTTTTTAAGTAAGGAGATGAATTTTGTAATGTTTTTTGTAGTTAAAATTTGGCAAAAAAAAAATGTAGGATTTTAAAAATATAAAATTTATTTTTACCTATTTTTTATGTTTTTTATTTTATTATTATTTTCCAGTAATTTTTAATTCGTTCATTGAACAGTATTTTTCAATTACAAAAAGAAATAAATAAAAATTCGTAGAAGCATAAAGTATAAAATGGAGGCTTTTATAATATTGAAAAATAATTTTTCCTATATATGTACTTATATATTTTTTAAACTTTATGGTATTTTGAAAATTAATCGACAAATTGTTGTAAATAAATCAACCAATATGTGAAAAAAAGCATCATGTAAATAGTATATAGTAAAATAAAAATCGATACGTTTTTTTATTAATGTTAAATTCTGTTGTTTTCTACAAAATAAAAAATATTTTTTAAATATATTTTTCAATTAATTAAATACCATATTTACTGAAAATTGAAAGTATTAAAGAGTAATTTATTAGTAGATTTGAAAAATGAAATAAATTGATCAGTAATTTTGACTCGGAATAAGATTTTTAATAATAAAATTAGTATTTTTAATATTTACTGGACAAACTACTTGTTACCAAACCGTGTCTTTAATTAGTTGCGAAAATTATGCTGCTGGTACAATTTGTATGTGCATATCATTTCGGTTTGTTATTTTATGCAATTTGTAATTTAAATTTTTTGGGCAATATTTGATTATTAAAATTTTTTGGCAATACTTAATTATTAATATTATGCGCTTTTGCAAGAAAAATATTTCTGTAAAACCAAAAATGTTGTAAAACTTCTAGAAAACCATAATAAATCATAATTTCTTTTCCTAATACGTTATTTTACCTTTAATTTTAAGTTAACTTTTTATTTTAAAAAATCCTTAAAATTTTTACCAAAAAATTATCATTATTAGCTCATAAATTTTTATATTTTTTTTTAACCGGATATTAATTTGATTTTTATGCGAACTGAAAAAAATAATAAAAAAATATCCTTTTTAAATTCATATTTCATAAATTATGTGAGTTATTAAAAATTCATTTTTCATAACTATTGCGTTAAACCCTATTTATTAAATTTACAATCACTGTGGTATAAAATTTCATTAAACATTACTAAAAAAAATTATAATAATTCCTCCGTAATAAAATAGTCAAATCGTAAATTTATAGTTTTACAAACATTTGGTTTATTTTTTATTTTAAAAACATAGATTTTAATATGTATGTTGTACATAAAAACATTGACATAGCAATTCACCTTTAACCTTGTTTTTCTTTTTTTTTATAGAGTATAGAAATATAGTAATTGTATAGAAATAGTAATCGTAAAGAAAAAAAGGAGTAGTTATTATCCTTTTTTTTGTTTTTTTACAAAATATTTATGTAAACAATTTAATGGGTGGTAACATGTTCATCACAACGACAAATCATTGTTGTTGGAAATTTTCTTTCTATATACATAATATCTATATGTTTAAAATATAATTTTACATAAATGTTACGTTTTACTATCCAATTCTTTGTTTTTTTTATTTGTTGTGTGAAAAATCGAAATAGTATTCTGAAAAATTTATTACTAAACATTTTCATTATAATTTCCCCGAGGTTATAGAAGCTTAACAAAAAACAAAATAACAATGAACAGAATACTAATGCTTTAATATAGTATCGTAATATATAGTTAGATAATATTAAATCTACTTAAAAAATATTTGTAACTTTCAATTCGGAATTTTTTTTTTAGTAAATTTATTGCTTTAGGGTTTTAGCATAAATAAAATGAACAAAACTAAAATATTCACTAAATTTATTCTAATAAACTTAATTTTATTTTAATTAAATTTATTATATAGACAAAGTACTTAATAATAAAGATGGAAATTATTTGATTTGATTATAGATGAAATGTTATAAAGTTGATCTGGAAAAGCCGGATGTTTTTTTTTTCAGTAGTTATACTAATTTATTTTAAGCTTGTAATAAAATGATTGGTAATTTTTTTATTATTATAGTAATTAATTTTGAAAAATTTTTACTCGTATTTTGATAATAATAAATAGATCAATTCCAGTTCACAAGTTTTCAGTTAACTGAACTGGTTCAGTGGATACCATACAGTACATGCCAAACTTTTCTGTGAGTTTTCCACAGAGATTCTGCTTAGCTACAATTCATTTGTCTCAAATTAATGACAACAATAAAAAGTGCAAATATAATTTAAGTTTTTAATAGTGAAATATTTATTGTTTGTTGGCTGATACTATTTCTTGCAGTTTTAACCTGAATACTATTAGTAATATTAGTAATTAGTAGTAATTTATCAATAATTCATAATGAAGTAGATGACATATTTCAAATTTTCAATTTAATATGATAAAACATATTTTTGACTAAAACTGACAAAGAAACTGATAAAACTAATAAAGTTTCATAAAGCTTAAATTAATTTAGAATCATAGATTTCAGAATTACATTAATATCAAATTAGACATTATATTAATATCAAATTAGACAGACAAACACGTATTTTACGAACAACCCCAAATATAGTGCAAATAAACCCCTATATAAACCCCTAAAAAAAATAATTAATTTTCTTTAATGAAAATTGTATTTACAATTCCATTCAAATAAAAAGCCTACATTTTATCAATAATTCACATTCATGTTTATTTTCTAAATTTCCGAAATACTTACTGATTTTTTCCTATTTAAAAAAAAATAAATATTTCGGAAACACATAGGTCCGACAAGAATTTATACAAAATAATAAACGCAACAGACTTTTAACCTGCTGCAATCAATCAAATTGATTAATTTTTTTTTTTCCTGATTACTTTTTCTAGATTTTTCTATTTATTTCTATTTCTATCAACAATTTGACGACATAAAAACTAAATAATCATCAAGATTTTTATGTTTTTTTTTTTAATTTAGTTCAAATAAAGTTCATATTACCTTATCGATGAGATGAGAATCAAAAAAAAAAAAAATTATTTTATTGATTGCCCAAAGGTTTTTCCCAAATGATATAGATATGTATACGTACGTATTTATAAATAATAAATATTTTCCAATATGTGTGGTGTGAAATTACAATAACAAAAAAAAAAAAAAAATCTAAACATTAGAAAATTGAAGATAACCAAGAGGTATATAGATTGTTTTCTTATATACGAGTATATTTCCTATCGAAACATATTTTATTGGGTCGTGTGTATGTATGACTTCTCTTGGCTATTGGGAATTTCAAATTTCATATGAAAATATTATTATTATTATTTTTTTATATATATTTCCTTTTTTATCCTATATATATATTTGATATTTTTCATTAAAGGATGTGAAAATTTCATTATTTTCTATCGGAAGTTAATTATCTTAGGAAATAGTAAGTTCTGTTGGGAATATCTATAGTTAGAATATTATTAACTATAGAATTAAGTTACAAAAAAATTATTATTTTCACAACTAATAATAATAATAATGATGATGTTGATGACCGGATTGAATTAGATTTAATAGAAAAAAATATTTTAGGAAAATTTTGGAACTTAATAATAATTTTTATAAGAAAAACAATTGGAAAATTTAGAATTTGTTCAAGAGCTGACTGGATATTGAGGAAAACAATTTTTAAAATAATTTTCAGATATAAAATTATGATTAGAAAATAAATTAAAAAAAAAAATAGCTATATACTGGTATTATTTTAGTGTCCTTAAAGTGTAATCTGAATTGAAATATCTTGAAAATATCTTGTTTAAATCTTTAGTTTTTTATATCAAAATCTAGAATTTACTACAATAATTTCGACATGAAAATAGTAAAAATATTTTTTTATAAATATTTTAAATTTCAAATTCAAAAAACTCTCGGGGGAAAAAAGATTTATGTAACATTAGTCCGATTCATAGAAAAAACTAAATTTATTTAAAATGCTAAAGCATTAATGTAATCCACATTCCATTTAATACAAATACGTTTTGATGAATCATGACAGAATGAAATTGTTCAATAGAATCTTTAAATTAAACTGAAACACGCAAAAGTACAATAAATTTTTTTTAAACAAAAATTTATAAAAAATTTTGATTTAAAATACATTTTTTTCTATTTTTATTAATTTTAAAGCACGAAATTTTATTATTTAAAAAATTGTATTTTACCTATTTTTAATTTTAAAACCATTATGATGTTTTTAAATGATTAATTTTGCACCAAATTCATCCTTAAGATTCAATGTATTCTACATTTTATTTTTTGAACACATTTAGCGCGCTATTATGGAAAAGATTTATCAATACGTCGCCTGTAGTGTGTAAAATTTTTGCGAAATTGAAAGTTAAATATTTACCTCAGGACAATTCTTGTTTATAATTTCTTTAATAAAAATAAAATAGCGAAATTTCGTATAATTAAATTAAATTTTATATTTATCATAGAAAATTTTAATTTTAAACATTTTAAAAAAATATTTTCCATAATTTATTTAATAAATTTAAGCTAATTTAATTAGAAATTATTTTACAAAATTGATTGTCTTTAAAAAAAAATGGTAATTTGAAAAATATACCAAATAGAAAACCTTATTTTTTTAATAAAATTCAATAAATGTATTGAAATGTGATCAATACCATTCGAATTCCATATAAAAAATATACTATAAGATTTTTTAATTCCAAACCAATAATTAACTAAATAGCACTTAAAATTTTAATACCTAATTGATATATTCTTCTTTTATCGACAAATAAAGTATTTGCAAATAAAAAATTTCTGAAGATATTTTTCCTTTGATCAAGACAGATTTTAAGAGGACTTAAGTTTGTTAGTTTTTTTTCAAATGATTTCAGATATTTCCAAACGAAAACTTCATATTGATTTTTATCAACTTATTTTCCTGACCAAATACGATTCGTTTATTTTTAAAAGTTAAATCAAGACACGTTTCTTGTTTTTAAAAATCAATTTCTACATTTTCTTTTGATACTGTTCACCATAAAAGCAATTCTATTTACTGACCACATTTTTTTGGCATTAAATTGAAATGTTACTTTCATAATGAAAAACTTTGTATTTTTGCGAGAACGAAAAAAGAAACCAAGAGTTTTTTTTTATGTGTGGAAAGAATTTTCAATTTTTATAAGTTATTTTTGCCAAGTAAAGAAAAATTAAAAGAAAAACCAATAAATAAAATTCATGTTTGAATTGGGGGACATTGTGAAAAATGTTGATAAAAATTTAAATTATGTTTAAAAACTTCTAAATAAGAAAATTGAAAAGTAAATTTTATGATTTAATTTATTTATTTATTGCAACTTGGGCAAAAAGCGTCAGTGCAGTATTATTTGTACTTGATGTTTCTTGTAATAAATTTGATTAAAATTTCTTTATAGTAAAAAAGCCATTTTCATTACAACAAGCTTGTTCGTAAAGAGAAGACCACCTAGAGGATTTCATCATATCCTAGCTAGCACGCACTAATAAGTGGCTGCTTTGGGCCTATACCTATTAGTTTTATATGGATCGCGAACCATATATTTATTTAATTGCAACAAGTTGATGACTTTATTCATTTAATTATTTGAAAAATTTAAAATTTCCATTCTAAATTGAATTTAATAAAAAAAAATTAATATTTCGTTCTATCCTTAAGTGTCGTTTAACAAAATAATTATCACAAAATAAATAATTAAGAAATTTTCCTCTCCTAAGGGTTGGTTATTCAATTAAATCTGTCTGCGACATATGAAAAAAATTTCATTTTCATTTACCAAAGAAAATCAATTAAAAATTTCCAAATTACTTAATTTCAATCTATTAGAAAGAGACACAAAAATAAAAACTAAAGCACGTTAAAATTTAATTAATTTTGGCCCAAAGAAATTTGCCTCAAGTAAATTGAAATTTAATTGAATTTTTAAAAATACCAATTGAAACAAATTAATTTCGCATCCCTTTCCAACAACAACAACAACTACAAAAAAAAAATCAGAATATCATTTATAGGAAACAGATAGAAGGGAAAATATTGCATTGAAATGTTACTCATGTTTCCCAAATTGTCAATGAAAAAATCTTATTTTATTTTTATCTGGTAGCAATTTTCCAATGGCAATATATTTTTCCTACTGACGGGATTTTTTTTTTTCTAATGAAATGAAAATGTGTGTGTAAATATCTTGATTGATTTTCAATTTTCCAGCTGTAAAGAAAATATTCTTTTTTTTTATCAATTCCCATGTAAACACAATTTATCTCAGTACAAGTAAACTTTTATAGTTTTAGAGCTAATGACATTTGAAATATATTTTTGATAAAATTGAAAAAAAAATATTTCTTTTAAATTAAGCGAAATGGAAATAAAGGTCACATAAAAAATTGACATTTTTAGAATTTATAATTTAAATAATATTTCAAACGAAATATTGATTATTAGCGATAAGAAATATCAAAATATATTTAAGATTGTCATTAAATTGTTTAATAAATTAGACCATAAAACTTTTCAATTTTTGTGGGCAAATTTATACAATATTTTCAAAATTAACAAAGTTATACTGAGTATACAAAATTGTTTCAATAAACTTGTTTATCTGAGAAATATACCTAAAAATGTAAATCAGTAACAATCAATATTTAAAAATACTTTTGGAAAATGGAAAAATTTATATTTTGACCGGAACTTAGCAATTTTTGACCGGAACTTTACAATTTATTGAACACAAATTTCAGTAACCAGTTCAAAAAATGGCAGGAATTTTTTTTAGATAACTTAATTTTCAATAAAATAGCTCTGCTTTCAATCTATATCTGCGTTCAATCTATATGTGTGTTCAATCTATATTTTGGGAATTTTACCTCAAAAATTTGTTATAAAGGAGGAAAATTAGCGCGACACCTGTCCAAATGTAAGTAAATAAAAAATGATACTATTTGCTTCAAAGTTATATGTTATTATTATTGAATTCTACGCAATTTTCACATTAAAACATTTTAGATTTAAGTTTATCAATATTTTTGGTAATTAACTCGTCATATACTGTTTAACTATATTTATAAAATACTTTCTATCAATTTAATTGCATTCAAACAAATAATATTATCTATCCAAGAGAAGGAACTTTAAAAATTCTAAAATTAATCTTGAAGAATCTGATGATAAGTAAAATTCTTTATGATTAAATATAATGCAGAAATAAAATTTCCAATCCTTCTTTACGAAAAGAAAATATAATAATAAAATAAATAACAAATAAATTATATTGAAATGAAACCTAATAAATTTAATAAATAATTGAATTCTCTTCGAATTAAGGATCAAAATTACTTATGTTAAAAAGAATGTATTTTAATTTAATAATTTTTATATTAAATAATTATAAGTTTTTTTTACAAAGAAGCTTGTGAACATATTTATTTATAAAAGTTATTATTAATTTTTATAAAAATGTCGATTCGTAAAATGAATTTACTTTTCAATATAATTTTATAGAATTTTTCTTTTGAGAAATATTTTCTGAGAAGTTTAGTTAAACAAGGAACGAGATTAAATATATTTAAAAATTAAAATTATATTTAAAAATTTTAAATTCAAAATAATCATACCTAATATTTTACAGAGCACTAATATATTTACTTTTCATTGGCTGTCGAAATTAGATAAAAACATTTTTTCGTGAAAATTAATAATCGAATATTTACTAATTTATTAATAAAGATTCTTTATTTTGAATTGGATTATCAAACTGTTTAAATTTAATTTTCTGTAATTCTATAATTTTGTCACAGTTTCTATCTTTCTTTATTTCTATCAAGTTATTTTGATAATTATTTGGTAGCACATAACACAAACTTCATAAGTAGATGTTGTAAAGAACGTTAAAGCTTATTTATTAATTTCGTCAGTAATTAAGCTGTTTCCATTAGCATCTTTTTAATTCTTTTACAAAATTGGAGACAAAAATAGTGGGTTCAGTGATAAAATAGAATTTGGGTAGTCAATTTAACTACAATCCTTTTTACTTATATTGGAATCGGTAAAAAAAAAAGGATTCGCATGAGTGTGCCAGAATACCACCTCTAGGTATTGTAGTACTCTTGACAATTGTACTTGTAAACCAAAGAATATTTTTTATTTTCTTAAAAGCAATCATTTAACAATCATCTAACAATCATTTAAAGATCGAAATCTTACGTTAGATGAGACTACAAATTCGCACAGTATATATGCAGCGGTTTCATCATCATCCTCATTGCATGTTCTCTATCGTGATGAACCAGAAATCTCTATTTTCCTTAAATATTCCTTTGGGTACTAAACTGCATATATTCCTTTGGGTAATAAAAATGATACAATATAAGATATTAATTTAAATTAAAGATATTAATTTTCTTTAATTCAAAATTAATATTAAATTATAGAGATTAATAGATATTATAGCACCTATTAACACGTATAGACGTCTGAAATTAATATTAGAAGAGAATTTATCAAAAAAATTCTTATATACACATTACTTTAAAAGAAGATAAATCATCTTGACTGTTAAAATGAAAATAAAACATTAACTTTCTTTTAGATTTGTGTTTTTTTTTTTTTCTGTCATTTCAAATACAATCATTATAAATCATAATATACTGAATTTCTATGTAAAATTTGGCAAAAAATTTGTCATTTACAAAGAAAACATATTTTTAACAGTCAATATTAGTACATAACCAAAAAAAAAAAAACGAAATTTAGTAATTTCCCTTGAAAAATTTCAAATATATATTTATAATCAATCAAATAATAAATTAACAACTCAAAAAATTATTCTCATTTTCTTCTCAATTTTCTGTTTTCTTTTTTTTTTTTTGTGTCATTTAAGGATAATCACAAAATATTTCAATGTAACAACAAAAATTTAATTTCTTAAAGAAAAATTAATATATCAAAAAAATAACAATTTTCTTAATTAATTTATATAAAAATAAAAAAAGAGAAATTTTTTTAAATAAATAAAACATCAATCGTGGAAGACAGAACATTTACAATATTTGATTTCCCAACTGTAATGGACGGGATAAATTCTGGTCAATATGACGATCGATCGTCACGCAATGGTAAGTTATCGAAAATAATAATAATAATAAAAATACAATTCTTAAATAAAAACAACACAACACTACCAAAACACACTATACTATAAAAACAGAATTCGTGTTTATTTATTTATCATTTAAGGGCTATTAAACATTTAAGGATATTAACGTGATATCTTGTTTTTTTTTTTAAGACGTGACAAGTTATGCTCCGTCAAGTATTTAAAGATTTTTTTTTACCCATTCTTGTCACTTTAATTTTCAGAATTAATTCACAAATTTCGAAATTTTTTTTCGAAATACTTGTATTTATGTATTTTTAAAATCCCTACCTGACATTATCTTCACCTAAACTCGTATAAAAATAAGATAAATTTATTTGATTGAAAAAAAAAACCATTTACACACTTAATTGTGCCACACACAAAAAACGAAATAATATGTTTCTTCATCAAAATTACACTTTAAAGTACTTTAAAGGATATATTTTCGAAGACTACAAACAAAAAAAATGACAACGAAAAAATGAAATTTCATCTTGAATTGTTAGAACAAAAAAAAATATATCTATAATATACATTTTTTTTTTCATACTAACTTATGTCTAGGCAATGGAAAGCTTCAATTTTCTTCTTTATAGAAAAATATTTTCTATTTTTATAAAAAAATTTACTTGACTTGTACATAGATATATATATGCTGGAAATAAAATATCCTAGACTTGTCGTCACAACGATTCATCACCCAGTGAAGACAAAAATAAAATATAAGAAAGAAAAATTTATATTAAAAAAAATTACTTCGTCCTTTTATGATCTCAATGTGAAAGACGATAATCAACGTTTTTTTTTTTTTTGTGTTTGATATATTTACTTGTTATTTTTTTTATTGCTCTAACGACAATAAGTTAAAGTTGAAATTTCTTTTTAAGTACATATTTTACAAAAAAAAAAAGTATCTCATTAGTTTACTAAAGTATGATTAATTTCAGTTCTAATATGAAAATTTTTCTATTTTGTATTTCGAATACAAATTTTATAAAATAAAGGAAAAAGAAATACGTACTAACTAATAAAAATTACAAGGACTTTAAAGAAAAAAATTAAAAATTTTATTGTAAAATATTTTTTTTTTTTTAATTTAAATCTTAAATAATTATGTTAAATTTTTTTAACATAATTTTTTTTTTGTTAATTAGTAATAAAAATTTAGTTTTATTTTTTAATGTCCTGTAATAATTGTTTTAGATTTGTTGAAAAACTTTTAAATATTTTATTTATCTTGTAGTAAATTAAACATAAAAATGTTTTATTTTCATGGAAATTTTTAATATTTATTTGTGAAGGATTTATTGTTATAGCGTAGTCTTTATTACAGCAAAAAATTAATTGTAGTATTAGTCTATGGTTTTAGAATTTTGTTGGGAAACATAAAAAAATATTTTTATAAATCGAATTTTTAATTGACTATCTGTCTGTTTGTCGGCTTTTTGAAATTTTAGTTATTTTTATTTATAATTTTTAAAGCAATTTTTGGTCATTTATTTAATTTTTTAGCAATTTTTTAATTAAAAAATTAAGTAAGTGAAAAAAAACTTGATAAATCATATCTGTTTGAAAGTTTAAAAATTTTAGACTTTCTATTATATTCGAACAAGTTTAATACTAGAAACTATAGTCTGGTCTTCAATTTTCTATAGGTTTTTATTTTCATATAAAAAATCTAACAATATTTTACTAGTTTTTCGAATAGTTTGAATAAATTTCGATTATTTTAATGAATTTTGAAAATTTGTCAAAAGAACTCAAATTGCAAAACGTAGAATAAATTAAACCTTTCCATAAATCAATTTTCTGGCTTTGTATAGATGTACTAACTTTTAAGGAAATTCTCTGTCAACACATTTACACAATTCCATTACATTAATCTAAGTTAAGTAATATATCAATCATGTTTGTCCAACATTAAATATTATTAAAGATTAAAAATATTATTCCAATTGAAGCAATTATTTTTGAAAACATATTATATCTATATTTTGTATCTGTGCAGAAAGAAATTACTTTAAAATTAAATTTAACATTATTTATAATTAAAATAAAATAAAATATGAAATTGGTGCAACAATATTGTTATCTAATAAATTTATTTTAAGCATTTCAATTTAAGAAATGATATTACATAAAATTTCATTAAAATTTTATTTATGAAATACTAAATACAAATAATGTATAAAATTATATACATAATTACTATAATTCCAAATGACATAATATCCAATTTAAATTAAGAAGATAATCAGTAATTCTATATCTTTTTGTAAATTGACTGACAAAAATTATTTTTAAAAAAATACTTTTACTCTTCCTATTCTCCTTTTATAATTCCTTGTCAAGTATAATATGAGTTTTAAAAATATCATGTCATCTTATTTGAAATTTGTTGTCAAAAATTTAAACAGGATCAATAGGAATATTTTATAACATTAAAAAATATAATTGGAAGAAAATTAATAAATAATATATTCTTTTTTAAAAGTACTTAATTTTCCCTCTTATTTTATTTATCATCTTGTAAACACTTTTTTTTTTAAAAAAAAGGATCATTAATTTCAATAAAATGCTAAAATTTATATCAATTTTAAAACCTTTATAAACAAGATCCTTTATTGTTAATATCAAAATTCTTTATAGTTAATTGTTCATGTTGGTATAGTAATTTGGGAAGAAAAGCTCTAAAAAATACTACACAAAAAAAATATATATATACCTCTATATAATACATATTACCAGGTGAAATACAAAAGGGAAATCATGTTTAACAAAATTTTATTTTATGAATTATTAATTTTATATTTCTTATTTGGTAATTTTTTTGTATTTTGTTATGTGAATATGTACCATTGATCCTTAGAGACAAATTTGCGGAAAGGTGATATTATTTTATTATTCATTTAAAAAGGTGAAATGATAAAATATTCATAAAATATTCTTAAAATGATATTTTAAATGTCCTCTTGAGGTAGTTTGTTTTAAAAGAGGATAAATGGAAAATATTCTTATTTACAGGAAATATTCTTTAATTATTATTATTATAAATATGGAAAATATTTTTTGTAGTGAAATTTCCAATTTTAAAATATAGTTCATTTGTTTAGGTAAAAAGCATTATAAATAATTAATTAAATTTTAATATCATCATAAGAGTAGGATAATAGAATCAAAATACAATGAAAATATTAAAAAAAATTAAGGTTTAATAGAATTACAGGGATGGTTTGTATAGGCAAATATTACTTTAAGCATAAGCATACCTAAAGTTTTCTTAACTTCTGAACTTAATATTATGATTAAAGTTATAATTATAGATTAAATACTTTAAAATAGTTTTAAAAAATTAATAATTTGTGAAAATATTTTTTTTTTCATATCGCAATTCAAGTTTATGGAAATTGTAAAAATATGAGCAATTAAGATATCTTTGAAAATTTCTATTAAGCACAGTAGGACATAAAATTTTAATTAAACATATTATTTTATTCAGTTTAACTAAAAAATTATTCAGTCAAACTAAACAAGTTTATTTATTTAACAAAACAAAGTTAGTATGACTAATAATTATTATTTATATTATAAATTTACTAGATTACTTAAAATACTATTTTAACTGAACATTATCCTGATTTCTTAGTTACTTAACCTGGCACTGTCTAATATAGACAAAAATTACTTTATTTTGTAGACAAAAAAAAAAATCAATTTGATTAAAATAAAAATTATAATGGTTATTCTTGACTACTACAATTTTGTAAGCCAATAAATTTTAAATAAATATTTCCTTCTTCTATATATGTATATATATAAATTATAATTAAATTATCGAGACCAAATGAATAGATCCTTTTTATGTTCTTATTATTTTCCTTGTTTTGTTCAATTTAGGTCATGGCTGGTCTATATAATATAATTATTTAAAACAAACTTTTATTCAAAATCAATTCAATTTACAATTTTATGGAAATAAAGAAAACATATAATTCCATCAAGGAAAATATCATATTATGTTTATGTATATACATAATATTAAATAATCTTCTTTTAAATTATATTGTTCTGTAGGTGAAGAGCATACTTTGTTTAGTTTTCATTAGAGTACTTAATAAAATGAATATATATGTATTACAATTTACAAAAAATATATACATACGTATATTATATACATTATGTTATGTACATAAATGAAGAATGTAAAGTATGCTTTTGATTTATAATCATGTGTAAAAAAAAAAAATTCTTCTATATAAATTTATTTACACACCTTTAAGTGCATATATACATAACTCGTGTAAATTTAATACATGTATTTCGAAATTCTTGAGAAATTATGCTTAAAAAAATTTCCATTTTTAATGAATTTCAACAAACACATCGGCAAAAAAAAAAAACAACTTACTTTTTAAAAATAATTCTCTTTTCATGTTAATTGCATTTAAAAAATTTATTATAATAAAAAAAAAAAGAAAAATTAAAAGGTTTTCTTATATACTTTTTCTTTTTGTAGTTGGGGAAAGTCGACCAATTTTTTATTATTGATTGTCGTCAAGAGAGCAATGAAAAAAATTAAAATTAAAACCTTTTTAGTTGCTAAAACTTTCTTCTTTAATTTTAATTGTTTAAAAATAATTTTTCTTCAACTTTTTTTTTTTTCTGACCTAAATAAAATATGAAAATTATTATTTATTAAAGAAATTGTTTTTAATAGAACCATTTTCTTATAAAAATTAAGAAGAAAAAAAAAAGGAAATTTTATCCTTAAGAAATTGCCGAAAATAAAATGAATAAAGTTGAAAGTTTAATTAAAATAAAATGGTACCGAACACAGCAATAGTTATATAAAAAGGATTATTTATTTCACAAAAAAAAAAAAATTGTTTGAACAGAACGCTGACTTTACACAATTTTCATTTTTATTTAAATCGAACAATTTATATTAAAAGTTTCTGTATTACTTTTATATACATATTTATTGGAAAAATAAAAATATAATGATAGATATTCTACTATGTAGATTATGGACGGAAACATTCGCTGCATTTAATAGTCTTTTTAGAACTTTTTGAATTTTTTTTATACTAATTAGTATTTTTTTACTCTAAAGTTAAACGTTTAGTTTTAAGAAAATATTTTAATAGTTATGGTGGATATGCTAGCAACTAATTATTGATTTTTCAGATATTTTTAATACAAAATATAAAGTTAGCAGTAAGGTTCTTTCGGTAAATTTTAATAAAAAAAAAAATTTGTATTTTAAAAACTATTTACTATTTATTCCTTGTTTGGATAGAACCTTTTCCCACCTTTCTGGTAATTTTTCAATCCCCTCTTGTAAAACTCTTTCCACTTGGCATCAAAATATATATTTGATTTGATCGTCTTTCTTGAATTATTTCCGGTCTAAAAAGTTTTGTAGGAATCCGAACAAATGCTAATCGAAGGGTGCAAGGTCTGGAGAATATACTGAATGTTGAGAATTTTCTTGACAGTGCTCTTCAGTAGTTACGGTTTGGTTCCGCGTCAGTAGCTCGTAATGTACCAGTCTATTCATATCCTCACAACATTATTTTCCTTTGGTGCAGATCGGCTTTTGTAATTAAGGGGCCGTCACCAGGTTGGCCTGTTAAAAATCGGTCCAAAAACATTCTCTCTGATGCTGAAGCAGTAGTGATAAACAAATTCCAATTCTCTGGGATAAATTCCGAAATTTATGGAACTATCTTTCTATTATATGTATCGATACTGAATCGTAGCCGAACAGAATTTTCGAAAATTAATGTAGGTGTAAGTAATATCATAGAATATCATTCAAAATTTTACAATTTTTAAACTAGTTCATAAGTATATGGCATATTCAAATTAAAAAAATTAATCTGAGGTATTGAATTTAAAAGTTGATGCTGATAAATGAAATATGACGATATTATTGACGTTAATCAATTTGTTTTAAATATGACAATACAATAGGCGAATATTTATCTAAATAGAATTTTGGAGTTATATGGATGAAAATATTCAAGTTGACTGACGGAATCAAGACTATTTGTTTCAGAAGTACTATCAATTCCGGTCAGCAATGAATTTATTGAAAGAGTTTTCCAATTATAGGGTAAACATGGGGGAAATGAAAGAAATAAAATCGAATTTATGTGTACTGAGCTATGTAAAAGAGTGAACTACGAAAATAAGTATGAAAATTTCTATTTTGAAGTTTTAATAGTTTCAGAGTTGGTAAACCTGACTGTAAAAAAATTGTTATTATTCTAAAATCTTAGTTATGAACCGTAAACTCTTAAAAAATTGTAACATTTTCCAAAAGCTTAGAAAATTTTCTTTCATTTTATTAGATACAAAAAATAAATAAAAAACAATAAAATTAAATAATATACATAATATAGAAACATAAAACAAAATATCTTTTCATTTTAATTGCATTTACTTGCAATCATTTTTTTTTTAATTCATTTTCTTTCTAAATTTTCTTGATCTTTTATAAAAATTTCTATGAATTTTTTTTATTTCACCTCAAGACTTTTATGTGTATAATTCTATTATAAAAGAAATTTATTTTTAATTCATAATAAACATTGTATATTCGCCAGGACACATGTCTATAACATTATATATAAAAGAAAGTTCCTTTCGGTCGTCAACATAGAAGTATAACCCGTTTTATCATACAAATTATCATACAAATAATCTTTATTTGTAAACATTATTTTATAAAGTAAAGTTTTCTATATAAAAAAAATCAACTAAATTGTAAAGGACTCTTCATATGCCTTTTCAAAATAAATACAAATGTATTACAACATAACTACACATATTTATAACACAATTTTTTATGTGGTTTTTTTTTCTTCTTTTTTTTTTTTGTTAGAAAACACGTTGTAAAAACATCATATTTTTTTTTTGAAAAATACTTTAACCACAAAAATACATTTTGCCACAGCACACATGTTTAGTCAGGCTAACTGATAGATTTAGTTTGGTATTTATAAAATAAAATAGTTATGTAGTTATGGTACAGAATGTATAAAAGAATTTTTTAGATTTGGTTTTGGAAAAAGAAAATATTTTTTTTTCTTTTTGAAATAATTTAAAATATTTTAAAGTCCAATTTTTCATAGAAGGAGTATAAAAAAAAACATAAATATTTTGTTAAATATTCTTTTTTTTTGTAAATATCTTTAGTTTATGAAATAAATATTTTGAAAAAGAATTCGATTGATTTCATCACTAAAATGATTTTAGAAATATTTTTCTGGTAAATAAAAGAATCATTGAGATAAAAATCACAACATTTTCTGGATAAAATGTATTCCATTTATAAAAAAAAAAATATTAATCTAAATTTATTTAACCTAAATATTTCATATTGTCACAAGGAATACTTTAAAGTTGATTTTATGACGAAATTATATTTCTCTTTTGCTAAACATATATTTTCTATGATTCCAAAATTATTACGAAATAATATAAAATAGCAAATAACAAACACATAACTTTATAAATTTAGAATTTAGAATAAACTAATGAAATGTCAAAAAAAAAATTGTTTTATTTGACATTTCATATATAAATTCCAAAAATAAATAAAAATTTTAATGACTTAAAGAAAAATCAGTAACTAGTATTATTTGAAATCAATATATCTCAATTTGATATTTACAACTGTTAACTTGATATAATGTATTACTACACTACTACAGACTCTATGGACTTTACATAGATTTTTCAAAGCTTTTAAAGTTACAAAAATTTTGTAAACTTTTACCAATTTGTAATTTAAAATATGTAATTTAAAGATCGACTGTCATTTAGTGGTAACGTACTAAGCTGTGGTGCAGTGGTTACTCGTTTCAACTTTCGTCCAAGACATGAATGTTAGTCTAAGTTTACTCAGCTTTAAATATAAGTACTAATAATAAAATCACAATAAAATGTAACACTGGGCAAAATGGTAACGATCGAAGGCATTTTCGAACAACAATTGTCTAACAAATTAATCCATTAGCGTGTTATAAATAAATTTTCTCCACTATAAAGAAATTTATGATTTGGAATCCATATAAAATTATTAGGTCCAAATTGCAATAGAATATTTACAAGCCCTTAATTGTAAGACTAGGCCCAATTGAAGAAGACGAATTTAAAATATACTAAGCCCGTAAATTTAGTTAATCAGTACGTAAATTTAGTCCATCATTTCAGTTACTTAATTAACTTATTTCTAGGATACTACTCCGTTTTCTTTTACAACTATATCTTGTAAACTCACATATTTCTTGGTTATTCTCCGGTATTATATACACCAGTACTTCATTCCTTGTAAAATATTTCTATTTTCAGTCTGTAATAAATCGCAAAGTTAAACTGAGAGTATTCTTTAAAAATTGTCTCGTATTATGAGTGGTTTAGTTATTTTTTCAATGTCCCTGAAAAAAAATTGTTTTTGTTTTCCACTTAACAAGTACAATGTCACTAAAAGTACTCATTTTTTTTTAGAGCAAGCAAAAAAAATCTTTTCAACTAAATATACTATAGAATTTATCTAGAATTGCAAATGTCTTATTTGATTAAGATTATACTAAATAAATAAAAAAAAAACAACATCACCAGACATCTAGATGTTTCACTAGATATTTGTATAATTCTCATAGCTATTTACATAGAAAAAAAAAATTTATTTTTTCGATATTTCCATTCCAACAACTACTGATTTATTATAATATATAAAATACAATGTTAAACTTGTTAGTTAATATTTTATTTTGTATTAAATTATATAACATTTAATAAAAATAAAAATATAGAAAACTTTCAACTAACTTGTCCAGTTTCGTTAACTTTACCCTAAAACAATTTATTTTCCCATTAAATATGTAACTGGGTTTGTTTTTCCATTTCAAAAAAGAAAGAAAACATATTGCAAAAAAAAAATGAAAAGGACTTGACAGTGTGAGAATCAAGTGTGTGCAAAGAATAATAAAATGTTAAAATAATCTTGTTATGTCTGACTTAATTAAAGTTTTCTCTTCGTTTTATTTGTATACACATTTAACTTATATTATTACAATTTTCAAAAAAAGGGATACATATATGTATATACATAAAATGTATTAAAAAAATAAAAACACATCAAGGACAAAAAAAAAAAATTATTGTAGCAGATTGTTTTGTATTTTTATGCTGTTCCAAAAAAAAAAAAAAGCACACGTACCACCGAACAAAAAAATAAAAAAATTAATTGTAAAACAGAAAAGTGTATATGTTAACATAAAAGGTAAACACTTTAATAACTGATAAAAGATGACAGAATTCATTTAAAAAAAAAAAAAAAAATTCTGAAAGAATTGTAAAATATTTAAATGAAATTTGTAAGTAAATTTGAAAATATATATGATACGATTACCATTTGTATCAAACTTCTGGGTGACATGCTAACGAAATATTTAATTATTTCAATGTAAAAGATTAGTTAAACTATTCATATTGTGATATGAAATCGTATGTCTTGTAAATAAAATAAATACAGACAAACATTCACATCGTAAACATCAAACAGAAAGTAAGCAAACATAATAACATTTAGATAAAATCATAATCAGAGCATTTCTCAGGAGATCAAAATTTCGATTCTTAGAATCCAAAATTCCAAAATATACAAGGAATATTTCATATCTGAAATTTCTTGAAATAATTATAATGGTTATGACCCTTGAACATTGATGTCATATTGTCTTAATAAATTAGACAATTCTTTGTAAAATTTTATGCAAAGCATTTAGTTACATATATGAATAATAATGCTAACATTGTACTTAAAATTCAATTATCACTGAAATTTTACGAAATTTCTGTATATCCTTTACTGTGATATACTATATTTATAATTTGATATTACAATCATTAAACTAATTATACAATATATTACAATATTTATTGTAATATTAAAATATAAGTTTAATCCTCTCAGAATTAACATTATTTTAATATCTATTTAAAAATAAAGCTATTTAATAAACAATTTTTAAATTTAAAATTTTACATAATGATTATGTAGAAAATAATATATTTATTTCATATAAATTGGTAATAGACCAATAATTTATCTCCATTAAATAATGACAACAATTAGATTAAATCTGAATTTTCTATAAAAAAAAATGTTCAACGATACAGGTTCATTCAATTTTTTTTTGCAATATTTTAATAGAAAATTATGATAAAAATTGATATAATCTTATAAAATATTTTAATTTCAACAAACTAAACTAATTCAATTAATATTTGTGTAGATATAAGAATATTCCTATTTCTACGATTTTGGTTACTATAGTAAATTTTAAAAATAAAGATATTCAACTAAATTAATTTTGAACATAGATATTCCAGTTAAAATCATATAATACTATAAATAATTCCTCTTGAATCAATTATTTTCTTTGTTTTTTTTTTATTTCATTAATTTTCATGATCAAAGAAATTATTGGACCCTTAATGCTTTAAAACACAATTTAATGTCGGGACAAATTGAAAATAATTAATTTCCATAGTAATTAATGTTTTTGACAAAGTATACCACAGGTAATATCAAATATTTTAATAAATATTTAATTAAAATAGGCGCCTGTAATAACAAATTTTTTCACTTTTCTATAATTTATTAAAATATTAATTTGTTTACCTGTGGTATATTTAGAAAACCTTTAAAATCAATTTTTTTTTATAACGCCCAGATAAAGTGATTTTTTTTTATAATTATCATCATTTTAATTAAATTTTCATAAACATAATATTTTTTTTATTATTGAAATTTTATGATAATACTATAACCAGCACAGAAACCAAAACAAAAATCAAACAAAATTATTATAATATGCTTTTAAACCTTTACTCCAAACAAATTATGGTAATTATTCGTTAATAATATTAACTATAAAAAAAAAATTATTCATTTGGGATTTTATGCTTGATTAAACTATATTTAATATTAAATGATAAATCAAAAGCACTCAGTTAACTGAATAACAATAAATTGTATCAATATTTTGCTATTTTTGCCCATTGTAGATTTTATTTAATAAACTGTTCAATCTTTCAAGAGATTTTTATAAATAGGGGTCTTAATAACATATCAAAATTTCCCAAATTACAAATCATATTTTATATTTATTTACTATATTAGATTTATCTAGCATGAAATAATTATAAATATTATTATTATTTTTACTTTAATTAGTTACTATATCTAATAATTAATTTGATGTGTGAAATATATCTCATTTAATATTCTAATTATTATTTAATTATTTTTATAGATTTTTATTGGAAAAATAATCAATATTTTTTATGGTCAATTTGTCTTAGTTAATTTTCTTAATCACAAATAATTTTACTCTTTTTTAATTAATTTTTTCAGTAAGAAATCTGTAAATATTAGTATTCTAATGTTAACATCTTAAATATTAGTAATGTACAGCAATAAAATTTACTTTTAAACTTTGAATAATTCTTACAATACTAATTTTCAATCAACACCAAAATCTGAGACAATTTTCAAGAATTTGTAGAAATTACCAATCAGTTTAATCATATTACTCATTTTTTTTTTATATCATTTTCGTAATTTAGAAGTTTACTAATTTTGATTATTCACTATAGTTTTAACATAATCAAAATACATAAAACTTAACTAAAATTTCATTATTGTTGTTTGGCCCCTTAAATACCCTCATAATTTAATTATACATTTAACTAAAGTCAAAAAGTCAATATTCTTCAACACCAAAACTATTCCCCAGAACTTTGAATAACAAAATGATATTTATTTTTTTGTTTGTTTGTGGGGGCAACATAATAACCGATCATAAAAAAAAAAAAACGGTAGGATAATTTAACATAATAAATTGTTTTGCTGAAATTTCTTCAACGTTTTTTATGTTAATGTTTTTTTATATTCTGGCACAAAAACAAATTTTATATACCAAAATGATAAATGAATTTAGAAATCAGTTTTTTTTTTTGTGTTGTGTGCAAGATATCAAGGACTATAAAAAAAGTATCAGGATATGGTTGAACTCGTTTATGGTATATATACTATATACTCATAAGTATTAGTGTTTGATTAATACGAATGACAAAACTAATTAAGTTACAAGGTCGACAGATATTATAACCACAGAGGATCTTTAATTTTGGATCATTAATTTATTTTATGGTCTCAAGCTTACAAAAACAAAAACAACACAACACAACACACAAAATTATATTTTATATCATAATAAATGATTATTATTCGCCTATGTAGTTATAGATTAATTTAAGGATATGAAAATTTGGTAAACAAAATAATAAGTATTGTTAATGATGAAATATTTTCTTTATAAGGAATTGAATTTAATTTTTTTTTTTTGCTATTCTTTTTTTGTTGTTGAAAATTTCTAAATTAAAAATAAGGATAACAACATAATCCTTGTTGCAAAAATAAAAAAAAAAAAGATTATAATTAATTGTTGAAGTAGTAAATCTTTAAAGTAATTATTTAATTTTTTTTTTTCTAGAAATTTATTTTATTAAGATTTTATATTGAAGATTTGAAGATTATATTTTTTCATAAGTAGATCATATAAAAAAATTAACTGAAGTAGAATTATTTGTAATTAAATTTAATTATATATTATAATTAGAATCAGTGTTTTTTTTTTTGTGATAATTTCTCTGATAATAGTTCTGAAACTATAATTTAATTAGAAATATCATTGAAAGTTTTATTAATCCTTTTGATACATAAAAATCTAATTGCTATAATAACAATTTTATTAGTTTTATATCAAATTTGTGAAATAAATTATAGAAATATTTATTTCTAATATAATTTCATAAGATAATAAATGTAATAGCTACTTTTATAAAAAAAAAAAATAGCAATTAAGTAGATTTTACTTCATTGATTATTAAGAAACATAATTTTAAAATAGAAATATTTGTTCCTTTTAAATTATTATTATTATAAATTATAAGATTACTCAAGTATTTTAAGTAGTTCGTGATAGTTGCAAATAGATTTAAATAATTAAGTGTTATTTGTGAATATAATTTGTGAATTATTTATAATATGGGAATAATATGAATTTATGTATATGTCTTCTACATGGTTTTCATAATCATAGACAATTTTTTGCCTCCTTCTTCACAAGATTTCTTCACTCATCTTTCTGTCTAGCTTACGATCTTTCGGTTTGTTTTAAACTTTCATTGATCAAGTTTTTTTGCATTTGGAGCTGCATGGCTCTCGTCTGATACGAATCATCCTGATCTTCAATAAATATAATTTTTGTTTATTTATAAACATTAGAATCAAATAATTTATAGAAATTATAGAAATATGTAATTATAATTTTTTAAAAATTGGAATTATGAACTAAATATCAAATAAAAATTAAATGCAGAGTAACTATGTGCAATACGTCACTTACTTAGTTTCCAGTTCAAGTTGACAATGTTTCGCACAAAAATTTATTTACAACATGTTGCATTATGGCAAATAGTTAAAATTTAAAATAATTGTATGTGGCTGTATACATACTTAGTAATAGAAATTTATTTTTGCATTACAAATAAAACCACAAAATGCTACAAAATTCATTTTTGCGTATAGTTTCTATTTATTATTATGAATAAATTTATGAATTCATACATAACCATTAAACCACATACGAGAGAATTGTAAAAAAAATCAAATTTAACAATGAAAAAAAATTTCATAAAATGTCCTGAATATTTTAACCGACCAAATTTCAATTAAAACCGAATTTAAGTTAAATTTAAAACTGAAAATTAAACAAAATTAAATCGAATTTGGAAATGTTTCTCTATAAATTACTACCACATTGATTTCAATTAAAAATATTCCTATATATTTGAAATTATATTTAAAATAATTTAAAATAAAATTTACATACTAATTAATTAAAATGTAATTATATATTTTTGTTTAAAATCATTTTTATTATTAATTAAATTTAAATTATTATTATAAAATTAATATAAATTCAACCTGAATACAAGTGAAATACAATTAACCTGACCTGACGTTTCTTTGACAGATGATGGGTAGATTTTTCATACGTATAGAAAATATTAAATTATATATTTTTTTTAAATAGTTAATTATCAAATTAAAAAAAATTTTTGGAAATTTAAGTACATAATGATTTAAATTTATTTGAAATACTTATTTTTAAAAATTTACTAAAAAAATATATTAATACATATTTCATTTTTATTATAAAATTTTATTTAAAGTAATACAGTAATTAAAAATTATGCTGAGTCATAATATCCTATCCTAAGTAATGAAAATTATTTTCTTCAAAACACCCAAACAATAAATCCTTTTACACATAAAACCAAAATAAATCACATAATAAGTTTTTCCTCGATTTCTCTCTGACAAATACATATATAAGGAAAATTTAAATTAACGGAAAATTGTATGCATACAAACACACAATCCTTATTTTAAATATGCGAATCTATACAATCATATGAAAAAAAAAAAATCCTTAAACTTAACCCCCTAGAGCGTCATCGTAATATCCTTCTAATATTAATATTTTAATATATTTTTATACATTTTTTTTTTCTGAATTATGAATAGATCATAATACAAATAATAGAAATAAGGATATGCACTCTTATAAGGATTATATTTTGTATTAGAAGTTAAAATATATATATAGAATATATGAGAAATGCAATCTTGTAGCATTCAAAATTCATAAAAATAAAAACATATAAAAAAGCAACACTGTACACAGAACACAAATTATTTATGGTGTTATCCTGGTCGCGCATATAACAATAATAATTTTTACTTGAGTCATGTACAAATAAATATTCTCTTTAAATAATAAAAAATAATAAAAAAAAAAAACCAAATATACGAGTATTATAAAGAAGGATAACGAAGAAAATATAATATATTACACAAATACAGAAAAAAAAGTATATAAATAGTACCAAAATAAAAAAAGTTGAGATGAAAATTCTGAAGAAAGTAGTTTTATGTGTCAGTTTTTGTGTCAGAACGATTATTATCATCTTATATATACATCAGATGTTTTTTGTCTGTCTGAGATATTAAGAAGTATTTTCTATTCTTAAAAATATCCTTTTTTTTTAAAAATATATTTTATATATTTTTTTTATTATTATTATTATTATTATGTTTTTTTTCTCGGTATTCCAATCTCAATTTATAGTAAAATTTTCTATCCTTTTTTTTTTCTAATATGAATAAAAATTATGCAAATGACATAACATAAAAATATCTATCCATAAAAAATAACTATAAAAAATAAGTAAATTTTTTTAAAAAAATTCAAAGAAGAAGTTTTTAATGATTGAAAAGTATGAGAAAAATATTAATGTTTATCCTTTTTCTATAAAAAAAAAAGAACATGTTATCATCACAAAAGGTATGAGAAAAACTTTTTTTTCCAAAAATTATATATTTTTTTTGGCAACATTTAAGTTAGAAGGATTCTAAAAGAAATATTCTCGAAATTTATTGTTTACTTGAAAAAATGATACTCCATTAAATGAAAAATTATTTTTCTGCAAACCCACATTATTTTTGGCAATGATTTTTATTTTTACCATATTTGTCAAAGAATAGAGTCAACATTCAAAAGACTCTAATCATATTTTTAAGGACTCGTGAATTTCGGTTCGAATATCAAATAATATATACAACAGTACACATAAATTTCCAATTAGTTTTTTTTCCAGGATTGTCTACATATAAAAGGCAAGTGTGTGTCATTCGGAATTGTTTTCTTTATCAATAAAATTATTATGTATAAAAATAATATTTGTATCTGTTTCAATAAATATTCCGATCTAAATTACAGCATATCCGTAGGGGATACTGACTGAATAATATTTTTTTTCTATTCTAGTAAACGTTACGGCGGAAACTTTATAAATATAGTTTTTCCGCAACAAAGTAACTGACTGAAAAATATTCAAAGTAAAACAACTGAATAGCTCGGAAATTTAGCGCAAATTAACAGGTGTTGCGTCATAAAAATTTGTTTAACATTCTTTTTTGAAAAAAAACAATGGATTTTTAATTAATTTTAAGAATTTACACAGTTTTTTTTTTACCAATTACCAATTAAGTAATATTGTATCATTATTTTGAATTGAATGCTGTAAATTCAGCTTTAAAATATAGTTATTTCATAATTTTATATATTTAATATCGGTGAAAAAAATTAAAAATATATATTTTTTCCATTAATCAATTATATATGGTATTCACTGATTACTTTTAATGCATCCATAAAATAATTATAATCAATCAGAAAATACTTATTGTATTTTGCAGATATACCAATTCTGTACAAAAAAAAAAAATCTCTATAAAATATAAAATATAATAAAAATTAAAATATAATTAAATCTTTTTAATGAAAAAAAAAAATTTAATAAATTTTAATGACAGCATAAATTTAAACAGATTATTACAAATTTTTTTTCCCAATTACAATAAAAAAAGAAAAATGGGGGAAAATCTGGAGTATGATTACAAATTATAAAAAAAAAATTTAATTAATATTTTTAAAATAAAAATCAATAATAAACTTAATAACCTTAAATATTAAAGAAGTTTCTAAACACTTTTAACCCTATTACATCCTTATAAAATATGTTATATTAATATCTTTATAATTTACAAAAAAAAAACCTAAACTAAATAGTATAATTTCCCATTAAAAATATATTTTTAAAAAAAATGTATATATTTACATATAAAATAACCTATACATATAACAATTAAGGATAATAATTATTTTTATTTTGCTTTAAAAGCTCAAACATTTTAAAATATATAATCTTCTATAAACTGATTTAATTAAAATAATATTTTCAATCTGATGAATATTATATACTGTATATGTATATATATTTTTAAAAAAATATCTTTATATATTTTATAGCTAAATTAAATTTCTTTAACATACAGACAACTGCTAGGCTAAATCTTTAACATAAAAAACAAGATAAAATTTCTTAATCTTTTTTTTTTTTTTTTTAATATTAAGAAGACAACACGACATGCCATCTTAATATTTCGAAATTATAATAAAAAATGAAGAAAACAAAATTTTTCTCATTAAATACTTTTAATTAATATTATTATTGTTATTATTTGCCCATGTTATGTTTTTCCAAAATCAAAAAAAAAAAAAAAAGGAAAATTTCCTTCATCATATTACAACCAAAAAAAAAAAAAACACAGAAACTTGTAATCCTTGTTAATTTTATATGAGTTGTTCGCTTATGTTGGTTGGATTTATACTAAAATATTTATAGATAGGTTAAGTATTCACCTACAAACCCTACACCAAAACAAAAAAAAGGAAAGAAAATTTATCATTCTTACCATGATACTTTTTCCTTTTTTTTTTTTCTTATTTTCTTTTGCTTTTTAAAGCTTACAACACTTGAGTACTTCATAATCTCATTTCCGGTAGAGGAACATTTTATACTATATATACTTCCGGTTTGGGTATTAAATGTGTTCGTAACTTAACATGGAAAAAAAAAATCAATTTAAATTTTCTTTATTTTTTTTTTTATAAAGGAAAATAAAAATGGGGGGAAAGAAAATTATATAAATTTTATATCCTTTTTTTTTTTATAAAAAAAAAAATTAAAGGTATTAAATTAGTTGCTGTTTGTTATTAATAGTTTCTGGAAATTAAATCTGAGACTTTTTAAATATATGTATTACTATATACTTTTGTTTGTAACGAAATAATATTAAATGAAAATTGATATTTATTTTAATTTAACTATATAGACTTTTATGTGAAATGGAATCTTTAATCTTAATGACATTTTTGATAACGCAACATCCTTTTTTTTTTGTCAGGATGTTTTAAAAGGATTGAAAGTAATACCTTCTTTTATACTTCCATTTAGATTTATTGGTTCAAGTTGTTGCAAATTCTATTGAAAATTTATAATTAATTTAAGACACTTGACATAGAAAATATAAGAGAATAGGTAAATTGTATTTATTTGTACATAACTATGGTTTGATTTTAATTCAATCATTGATATTGGACTAAGCTTCTTCAGCTTAAAATTAATATCAGCAATAAAATTACAATAAAATATAATTTAAAACTGGAAAAAATTCTGAAGCCAAAATTTCATTTGCTAGCTACAAAAATCCATTACCATCCATTAGTTGCAACAAACTAGAATTACATACTTCATTAGACAAATATTTATGTTTCGAAATCCATATAAAAAAAATTAGTAAATTTAAAATTTCAATAAAAATTGCTACATACAAACTTCAAGTACAGATAATTCGGCACTTGATGCTCCTGAGTAAAAGGTGTCAAAAAATTGGTAATATTAATTACGTGATAAATTCATTTTTATTCAAATTTAAAATCAAGCATCGTTCATTTATTCGAATTATCAATTTCTACAACATTCTATCATTAGCATTCTAAAATTTTAGTAGTTTTGGTAGTCAATTAAATAAACCGAATTGAAAACTAAATTAACAGTATTAAATTCCAAGTTCTATAACAAATTTTTCTTCAAAACTAAAATACTAATAATTTTAGCTATTAGCTACACTTTCAAATCAAATTTAATAGTTAGTAGAATTTAACCATTTTTATACTTAAAATCACCTTTATTATAATTTTAATGCCTATGTTCTTATAATAAATCCAAAAAAAAATCCTTATATAATTTAAATTTTGTAGAACATAAAAGTATGAAAAATTAAGAAATTTTCTACCTCTTTAAAATTTAAAAGTTTTCCGACAAAAACATAAAAACAAAATACAAATATTTTCATCATTTAAATTTTTGCCTGAACAAACAATAATTCAACACCATACCGAAAGTTTATTTTAATATAATTGTTATAAACGGAGGGAGGTTTTGGTTCTTGTGTACAATTAGTTTCAATACAAAAAATACGAACAGAAATTTCCAAATAAATAAAAAAAAAAACACAAAAAATTTATATAAATTTTTGTGAAATATTTTCCAGCATTTTTATTTATTTCAATTTGTTAACAAAGACACAGAATTACTTAAAATGTTAAAATACTGAATTTATGTTGTTGTTACCTTAGTAAATTTTGTTGATTACTTTTTTTTTTTTTTAGGAAAATACAAATAAACATTCAACTTAATGAGTATTTTATGTTCTTCACAAAATATAACATTTTTACCCTCAAGTCAAGTAAAATTTCAGTTTTTATTTTTCATCTTGATTTTTCTCTGTTTTTTCCATTTTTTCAGCACTCACTCAACACTGATAAAATATTTTTAATCATTAAAAAATGAAATAATTGTAAAGTGTATATTTTTTTCCATTCCGTGAACTCGATTGATGCTTAATTATCTTTAAAATTACGTGTTTACCTATTTGAAGCTCACCATAGCCAATTATATAATATGCTATACTATCTTTGTATAGTTTTTTTTTGCAATATTGTCTTCTTTTGTTTAAATGAATATCTTTCCTCTGATGATTTAATATGTTTTCATTGTGTACCCGGAAAAACTAAAAAAACAAATACTTTTCAAAAAAACAAAAACAAAAAATTAATTATATAAAAACCATAAAAAATGTGGTTTAATATATAAAACGTTTACATTTTTCTTTTTTTTTTTATGCTTCTGTAAATTAATTCATTTTCCTTTTTTTTTTAAGAATATATGTACAAAAACAAACCCAACATTCAGGAAAAACACAAAAAAAAAAAAAAAAAAACCATTTTCCTCAATTAAAATTATTTATTAAAAACTTTACGTTAGTCTGTTTCTTATTTTGGTTTTTATATTTTGTTTACAGAATCCCTTCAAACATCAGAAAGGTTTAAAATGTTAGAAATAACTAGGGATAAACCAATTAAAGTAGCAGTTAAGGTTGCTGTACCAGTCAGGGATCATCCAAAGGTAAAACATAAAATTTATTTAAAAATGTTTTATTTTTAAATTTTTCCCAATAATTATATTATAAAAAGTTTATTTAATTTCTTTTTTTGGGGTTTTTTTTTATAGTTCAATTTTGTGGGTAAACTTTTAGGACCCAAAGGTAATTCAATGAAAAGATTACAAGAGGATACAATGTGTAAAATGGCAATATTAGGACGTGGTTCAATGAGAGATCGTAAAAAAGAAGATGAATTAAGAGCTAGTGGTGAACCAAGATATGCACATTTAGGTGAAGATTTACATGTGGAAATATCAACATTTGCACCACCTGCCGAAGCACATGCACGAATTGCATATGCATTAGCTGAAGTACGAAGATTTTTGGTACCGGTATGTAAATATAAATATTTTTATTATTAATTTTATTAATTTTATACACAAATTAAATGTTGATTAAAAAAAAGAAAATAGTAGACATATTTATTATAGTCTCTAATTAGTGAGCTACCTAACTGAGATAATATCATATTTTCCATTTTACTAAGTTGCCATTAATAATTCCTAATATACAGCCTCAGAAGGTGTTATATTTAATTCCTCAAATTCAGTAGCTGTTATATTCCTAATATAACAGCTACTGAATTTACTGTAGAAAGACATTAATTCTTAGTATTAATCGAGAAAAACCCATAATGATCGGCAGTGCAATACGGACTGGATTCAATTGTAATCCGAAGCATCGATGATGGTCAAAATTAACTCAGCGTTAAAAGAGTAGCTGTAATAAAGTTAAAGTAAAATGTAAGATTGAGAAAAATACTAACTGTTGAAACTATCTCCTAACATCACTCAAAAATTAAAGCGAAAAACTTGTTGCAATTAAAAGCTTTTTTCAGTATAAAAAAGCCATATCGAAATTAGTTGTCCTAAAGAAAATAAGAAAATTCAAGTACAGATTCTGTACTGAAGCCTTTTAGTATTTTCTTAGCAAACAAGGAAAAAAAACAGTAATAGTAGCTTTAACCCATATTCCCCTTCATTTTAATATGACAATCACAGAAATTAAAATTTCAAAGCTTTTAATTCAATAACAGAAATTTATGAAAATCACAGAATAGAACGGTTGTTAGTTTAAAATTTCAAAGCTTATTATAATTTCGCAAAAAAATAGTTACGGTCATAAATGGGTTAAGTTGTATTTTCATAGCTTTAAACAAATTTACAATATTGCAAATAAGTAAAATTAACCTATAAAATACAACTAAAAAAAATTACAAATTGAATAAATTTTTTAAAAAAATATTCATGATTTTAAAATTCAAAACTACGAACAACATAATTTCAACAAAATATTTTCATTTAAATTTTCTTTTTTTTTTTGGTACAATAGTTTTTAAATTTAAATTTTCCAATTTTTTTTTTTCTCATAATAAAAACTGAAATTTTCATGAATAGAAAAATAGTTTCTGTTTATTTTATACCAAAAAAAAAAAAAAAGAAAATAGGATATTTTCAACAAAAATTATTTTGTATAAATTTCAAAATTTTATTCAGAAAACTACCAACCGTTCTATTCACAAAACTCAATTTCCTTTTTTTTTCCAAAAAAAAAAATAAAATAAAATAAATTATTTACCAAGCATGATGATAGGTCAAAAACTGATATCCTTTTTTAATCATAAATACTTTCACAAAAAAAAAAATATAGCATCAATCATAAATTTATACATTTAATATTCAATAAAATGAAATGATCTTTTCACCATTACCACCAAAATAAAAACAGGTTAAATCTAAAATTAACTTTTATATAAAATTTTCTGGTTATAAAATATACAACATAAAATATGTGGCTATACAAAAACATTCAAATTTTATAAAAAAAAAAAATTTTGTTTAATGTACAATAATGACAGTCCATCGTCTATTATAATAAAATTTAGATTAATATTAAAGTTTCAATGCATTTTATACAATTTTAATGATAATATTCTTTCCAAAAACCAATATTATTACAACAAATCTAAAATACATTTTGATGAGCATAAATAAAAATATTTGATATTTTGATGATGATCAAAAAGTGTATAGAATCTAACAGATGATTATAATCTTCTGGCATTTATGATGAAAATAATATTTTATAAATTTATTTGTTTTATTGAAATGATTGACAATCTTCACTAACATTCAATGTTAATTTATGCACATTTATAATAAAGATATAAAAAGAAGAAAAAACTACATAAAAAAATATATGTAAATACAAAATAAAATAAAATTCAAATCACCCCAACGGCCTTCAGTTTTAAATTTAAAGAAAAAATTGCAATATATCTGAAATCAACATAAAACTATGTCAGGCATGATTTATCAAAATTAAAAATAAAAATCAATTTGTGAAATAACAAAAAAAAAAAAATATTTGATATGAAAATCTTTTTAGAATTATGTTATATTATTTTAGATTTTAGACTATTAATCTGAAATTGTATTCCTATGCTTAGTCGTTGTAATTTACAGATAATAAAATTTTATTTATGCCAGACATCAACACTTTTTTATGTTATTACTCAAAGGTTTGTTTATATGGCACCATAAAATTTCATTTTGTGACACGATAAAATTTCATTTCAAATTATTCCGAAGTACATGTGAAATAAGGTCAAAATATATGCGGTTGTTACCCGTATGGCTTGGTCATTATATAATTTTTTATGCTGAATATGAATTTGGTATATATTGCAATATCATAAATTTTGTCTATATACTTAAAACTCTAGAGTAGAATTTTCAGCATAAATATAACATTTAACTAAAATATTAGTTTTCATATCAAATTCATTATCTTAAAGCTTAAACTGAGTGTATATAAAACTAAATTTAAAAAAAACTCCATTACCTTCACCTATATACGTCACCCGTAATATTCTAAATAAATTTTTATGGTTTTAATTTCGTCACCTCGACATAAAAATGAAATTATTTAAAATACGAAAAAATCGTATATTTTTTTCGTGCTGTTTTCCAGAATTTTTATGGATTTCCAAATTTCAACATTATTAAGTTCCTTAACAACACCATTCAAAACCTGGACGAAGCTAAATAAAAAAAAATATATGCATGTATCTCATATATTACTAAAGTAAAAAACCTAGAATATGCAATCTGATTACAGAGTTTTCTCCGGTCCCAAATAATTCCATTATTAGTTTGTCAGTTTGTCAATATATTAACTATCTTCTTCTTCTTATGGCTCTACAGATCTGAGTAAGCTTTGGCCCTCTTCACTATTTGCCTCCATAATTAACGATCTTTTACCGTAGTTTTCCAGTTTGTTACTTGCATTTTTGTGGTATCACTTTCTACGTTGCGTTCCCATCTTGTTCTCGGTCGTCCACTCTTTCGGTTAAATGTAGGTCACGCTTCTAAAATTTTATTCGGTTGTCTATTTTTCGTCATTCTGACTACATGACCTATCTACCACCTCAAACGCTGTACTTTACTAAAACGTATTACCATATATCTTAATTTTTTATGAATGTATTTAATTCGGTGTTATTTCTAATTCTATCATCTCCATTTTTCGTTCTTACAGGATCAAAAATTCTCCGTAGTACTTTATGCTCAAATATATGAACTATATTCAAATTAAAAAAAAAATTGCATAATTCTGCAATACTACAAACTATACGAATTTTCAACAAACTCTCAACAAATCATATATACATTATTTACTACTTCATTAATATTCATGTTCACTCATTTTGAATTCCATTTAGGCTTTCATCACAGAATTTCAATAAAAATACAAAAAAAAAAAAAAAATAGTGTGACTAAAAGTACATAAAATTTACATTTCATAAATTCTATTTTATTAAGGTTTGGGGGTAATTTTTTATTTGTGTTGTTCTTTTTTTTTTTTTTGTTTTTTGGTTATAAAACCTATATTTTTATCACCAAAAAATGATTTTTTTTCTGGTAGTTTGATGGTAACAACAAAAAAAAAAAAAAAAGAAACATCCATAATAAAATGGAGAAAAATGGCGCGAACTTTCTATATATTTTTTATGTCATTTATTTTAATAAAAAAAAATATTATATTATATTTTTGCGCGTTACAAATACTATTAGAATATCTTTATATGGGTCCTGTATATTATTTATATCCTCTGGTATTTCTATACATATATTTCTTTTTGTCAACATTTTTATAACACCTTTTAATATAATTTATTTATAGTTAAAAAAAAAAGTTTCTTTACGTGTAATGTAATGTAACATTTATGCCATTTTGCACCCTAGGCAAAATAATGTGTAATTTGGAATTCGTAAAATTCAACAACATTTTTTTGTTTTTTGTTCAAAAACATAGAAATTTTACTCCAAATTCACATTCTAAAAATGAAAATGAAAATCATAATAACACATTAGACATTAAGAGTCTGATGACGTTAATAAAAAATAAAGAGCCTAGAACATAAATGTGATTTATGATGACATTTAATTATATAAGAAATATTTTTGAAAATTTACAATTTATTCACTTAAAGTTGTTAAGAATTTCTACTTAAGGCTATAATTTTTTGTTAATAAATTTAAATTGGATTAATATGTAAAATACAAATTTTTTTTTTTTTTAAATTTTAACTAAAAAACAATTTTTTTGTTTTGACTGTTAAAGGTTTAAAATTTTCTGTTAAAATTTTCTTGTAATTTAAAGATTTGTAAAACTTTAAAATAAAGTTTAAATAAAAACCAGTCCCATTATTAAGATTAAAAATTTTATTAATAGCTCTTAATGTTAATCCCTTTAAAGTCTAACATATCAACATATATTTTTTTGACTTTCAACATTAATCATTTTTATATATTAATCTGTACAAGAAAAATAATCAGTGATAATATTAAAAGAAAAATGCCACAATATGATTTATAACTTAAAGAAGATTAATTAGTTAATAAATACTCCTTGGATCTAATTCATAAAATGGCTATATAATTTATAAATGATTTTAACTGGAACTTTTAATAATATATTTTAATTTTGGTACTTCAAGTTAGCAAACGATAAATTTACTAATTTTAAATTTAAGTAATAAAATTTATATTAAAATTTAAACTTTATTAATTACAAAATTATGTAAAATTTTATCCATTTAAAACGACTATAATAAATGTAATTATAAATTTAATAACATTTTCTGTCCACTACTTGAATTTAATTTGTTTGCTAATATACTTTTCTGTAGAGTGTAGTCGTCAAAATATTTTATAATTACATTTTTTTCTCATCTACAATATTCTATTGACTTTAGCCAAATTCTAGTAAATTGTAATTAAATTTTTAACTCTTTTATTCTCATCAACTTATATACAAATTTTAACCACAACTTCAGATACCAAAAAAAAAAAAAAAATCCATATATAAATAAATCCTTTGTTGTCCAACACTCAATATAATATATATAGATCCTACAAAAACCACCACAAATAAATTCAATGAATCGTCCAATAAAAAGAAAATCTACAAAATGCACCCTAAACCAAAATTTGTACATTCAAAAAAAAAAAAAAACAAAAAAAATTATGTAAATTTACATTTTCATAGTTTTTGGTATACAATATTGTGGTTGTACCTATCTACTTTAAATACCAAACACCCAGCAAACCACTAAACCATATTCTATATACATTCCATTAATTTTTCTGTTTTAATATGAAATAAAGAATGTCAACGATTTTTTTACCCGTCATGTCGTTATAAAAGCATAGCAAATATTGGTCATGGTAATAATTTTTTTATTCAGTTTTTCTCCTTCTTAAACCAATTAAAAGTCAATAAAAAAAATGGAATATAGTAAAAGAGCAACAGCTGTTTAAGAACAGTTTTGTTTTAACATTAATGGATCTGAATATATATCGTTTGAGAAACAACAAACCATCATCATCATTTTCTTCACAACGAAACGATATTATAGTCAATTTATCTATGTTTATCATAGAGCAATGTTGGTTTTTTTTTTTTGGTATCTAGCTAGCTAGATATATAGTTTAAGTTATATTACATTACTGCAGCATATTTCTTTATTTTTATATTCATCTTTAATTTCTTTTATATTACCAGATGGTAAAGCTTAAAATATTTAAAAGAGGATGAAGATGATTTTTTATTTTTATTTTTTTAAATCTCCAGGGGGTGATTTTGAAAAAGAAAAATATATACAAACTATTAACTATTATAGACTATATTTGGTATTTTTGAAAAATTTTGTTCTATAAAATGGAAATAAATCGAAAGCATACTATGTTATACCATCAGAAAATTTTTAAAGGATAATATTGTAGTAAAAAGAAAAAAATAGAACGAAGAGATATTGATGTTTTTATGACTTTTAGAAGTACCTTTTAGGGGGATTTCTTTTTAAGTTATTTTTTATTGCATTTAATGCTGTTTATACTAGATAGACTTTTGGTATAGAATTTTTTTTTTTTGAAGATCTAAATAAATTTTAGGTTTATAAATATATGTATGTTATATAAAACTGAGATAAGCTTCTATGGGTGTTTGAATTTTATTGAGTTATAATTTTTCAAAAAATAAAAAAAAAATAATTAAACCACTTAAAAAAAGAAAAAGATAAATGACAAAAATTTCTCCTAGGAGACTAAATGAATTTTAGTTCACATATATAAAACGATTTTTAGTTAAATAGTCTTAGCTAAGTGGAGAAATAAAATTAAAAAATTACTAGTAATTCCTTATAATTGTATTATTACTTATATAAGCTTATTACTTATATAAGCTTTTAACAAATTTCTTTCTTTCCTAATGTTAGCACTTGGAATTCATTTCGTGTGTAAACATTTTCAAATTATGATTTGTCAGAAAAAATGTACACATAAAATTTCTCATTGCAAAATTTTAAGAATGGTAAAAATTACTTGGTTTACGGTGCAAAACTTCTTCAGATAATTGGCGTAATTTGAATTGTATAAGGCGGCTTTTTTTTAAAAAAAATAGGTTTAAGATAGTAAATATTCTTCAAAATTTATACTGAACTCTGAGTGTGGAAGGAATTAAAGTGTAGAATAAATCACCATTTTTTATTCATTCAAATTTCTGCCAATAAAAGCACTTCTTTGAAAAATGTATTTATGTATAATAATCTTTAAAACAGTAGTTTAACCCAGTGTCTTTTGTTCGTGTCTTATGTAAAAGCCTTAGTTAGAAAGATTATAAAGAGTAGAACTAAAAGCTACATAGTATAATCAAAATTTTACGACTAAGAGGCTTGACTGGTTAAGACGAGTAGTAATTCTTGATTTGGCCAGGATCGATACACTGGAAAACTTCAAAATCTTTTAATTTTTAATTCAGTTTTCACAAGTACTTAGTACAACATCTGTCAAAACAATCCTATAGTATGAAAATACTGCATAGTAAATCTGCTACGCTGAATTGTTTCTTCTGCCAAGCATACTATTAATTGTATGTGCATAATCTAATGTTGACTTTTTTTTAAACATAAAAAAAATATTTCAGGACTATCATGATGATATACGACAAGAACAAATGTGGGAAATGCAAGCAATTACATCATCATCACAAACACAAACCGGCGAACAAAATAGCCCAAATAGTTTAACTGATTTGGAATCAACGAATATGGACTGTAGTAATGATGGTGAAATTAAATTAAATGATATTGGACTGAATATTGGTGCATTGGAAACAGCAATTACAACAACATCATCAAATTTACAAACAGAACATCAAATTGATAATACAACAATAAATACAGGCCTAAATAGTATGCTATATAAGATAATGACATGAAATTATATTTTAAAATAATTTAGAATTAAATTATTTAGCTAATAATAATATTACAATTCCATCGGCTGCAGTTGCAGCAGCTATACAACAACAACTTGGATTAGGTATGTTAAAACCATCAACTGGTATAGCACCAATTACAGGACAAACACCAACACAAATTACTCTTGGTATACCAAGTGAAGCAGAAACAACAGCAACAACATTACAAATGTTAGAACCTCGAGGTCTTAAAACTGTTAATCTTGGTAAATTTGTTTATATAAACTTTATATAAATACATATTTAATCTAATCCGAAAATATCTATTAAATGAAAATTATTATACCATATTACTATTTTTGTTTTGGTTCTCATTTTTAAATAATTTTAATTTAGCAGCTGGAAGTTTAGCACGTAAACGACCATTACTTGGTGTACCTAGAAGTAGTATGAATCCAACAAAACGTACTGTGATGACATTATTAGCAAGAGCTAAAAATTCTCAAGAAATTCATCCACTTCGTGGTGTACCACCATTACATGAGTAAGTCAATTAAACTAAATTTTATATTAAAAAAAATATTAAATATTTAGTTTAAGTTGTAATTTTTCTTGTGAATGACATAAAGATTATCTTATTGTTGTATTAGTCAATTATTATCATACTCTCTTAGCCCATTACAAATGCTAACAACATCACCATTATTAATGTCACATCATCATTTACATCATCATCCCGGTATGGATGCAACATCAATGGCAGCTGTTGTAGCTGCACAAAAAGAAAGTTTAACACAGGGTGTGTAGAATGAATATAATTATATGAATGATATTAATGATTGGATATGAGAATTTACGCTTGATGCAATTTTGTCATTGCAAAATGTAAAGATATTTTTTTTTTTTTTTTTTTTAACATATTTCTCGTAAAATATATAAAAAAAAAATAAAACTTTTTTAATAAAATCAAAACGCATTTTTATCATAAAAAAAAAAAAGTTTTAGTTGTGATTATTTTTCATTAAAAAAGCTAATTAAATATAAAAACTATAAAAGTCAAAATTAAAAAATATCAAAAAGAAAATTATAAATGAAATATTAAAAATATTTGTAAAATATAAAAAAAAATTATTGTTAAAATTTCCCAAAAACCATGAAAACCAATCTAAAAAATAAATAATTTATAATATAATCAAAAATTAAACTTAAAAAATATATAAATTTAATAAAAAACCAAAAATACCCATATAATATTTTAAAAAAATAAATTATAGTATAAAAATTTAATATATAAAACTTCCGAAATATGAGTTTCTTAAATAAATAAGAGTTGACATCAAAATAAAATTAGTAATTATCACTGTGCACATACATACAATTAATTAAATAAGAATATCCTAAATTTTCGATTTTTTTTTTCATATACTCAACCCTTTATTAGTCAAATGTCCAATTCTTTCAAGTTTTACAAACAATTTATGTCGATAATATGAGTTGTATTATTGTGATTAATTGACAAATATTCGTAGAAGCCAACAAATTCATTAGTCATAAAATAAAATCGATTTTAAAACATTAATTGGTCCACGTAACAATTGCAAAAATAATTATAACTCAGCGATTAATTTCTTGAAGCTATTTTTCAAAAACATGAAAAATAGCTTCAAGAAATTAATCGCTGAGTTACAATTATTTTTGTAATTGTTACATGGAGCATTAAATATATTTGCAAGCAATATAGTTTATTTCAATTAAAAGTGCTTTTTTTTACCATTCTTTTACTGCAAATGGTTTTTTTTACCTTAGTAATCTTTCAAACAGTTGCAGTAGTGTTAAGTTTCAGTAAATGAAAATTACATTTGCGTCAAAAGAATATTCGTTTAAGGGAAATTAATAAATAATAGACATGTAATATATTTACCATCAACTGTCAGATTTGTGTTTAGATTAATTGGTTTATAAATATTCAATTGCTGTTGTGCAGTAGGTATTGGGATCGTTTTATGTCGGCGACATCGATCTCAGCTTTAAATGTAAGTAGGAATAATAAAATTCAAGTGTTTAGTTTGTGGAAACCTGAAAAAATGATACTAAAAAAACACCATTTAAATAAACTTAATCTGGCTGATAAGAATGGGATAATAATAATTTGACTGTCATTCCCCGTAAAAGCAATTCACTTAGAGGAAAGGCAAATTAAAATGATTTGCAATAAAAGCAAACGTTTTTCCAGCAAAAATAAATTAATTAACAACACAAATAAACTTACTTCATACGACTTTTTTTCAGCTTAAACAAAATCATTTGCCGCAAATACAATTTGCAACAGCATTTTCTAATAATGGATAATGTTATAATGGTATATTTATTTCTTTTACTCAATTTTTTATGTATATTGCCATATTTTACGACAAAATTTGTGCGAAATGTTCGACTGTGTAAACATAAACATATTTTTGGGGCAAAAATTTTTTTTTATCAGGGTACCTGACCATACTAAGTTATAATATTTTCATATGCTGTGCATGTATATGCCCAGCATATAAAAATTGTAGATAAAAAAATATTCTTCTAACTAGTATGAAAAATGATATTGGCGAATTTATCATAATTTATGGAGGCTGTCAATTCGAAATAATTTTTTATAAAAAATCTACTGTATTTATAAGGTTATTTTCTAAAAAAAAAAAAAAGTGTTTCACCTAATTAAATTTAGTCAGTTTTATTTGATACGTTATTTCGTATAAATACTGCCAAATTACCGAATTATCTACTAAATTTTTCAACATATATAATACAAAAAGAAATTGCCTTATAATCTGATAATTAGTATATGTATTTACTTCAATTAACAATATCTATAAAATTGTGCGTATTTTGACCCAATTATAAAAATAGAATTTTTCATTTCAATTTATATACCAAAAATTTCTGACCTAATTTCAATAAAATTTCCAATTATTATTTCATCTTCTTAACAAAATACGGTATAACATTATCCTTAAATAATATATAAATACATAATTTTGTTTACTTAGCAAAATTTAATGATTAAAATCGTATTTCATTCTTCTATGTATATATACAACAAACAAATTTTCTATCCTAATTTCAAAATCATTTTTAATGAAGCCTCAAAATAAGAAAATTTCTTCCGTTTTATTAATAAATTGTTTATTCAGCGCAAAAAAAAAAAAACATTTTTTTTTGAACATCAAAGTAGAAACAATTAATTAATACACAAAAGTCTAACAGAAATATCTTCCTTTTTTTTTATTATCCTGAATAATAATATAATATAAATCCTTCCTAATCAATTTTTTCTTATTCTATTTTTATTATAAAATAGAATAAAACATTGATTCCTTCTTATTATTGTAAAGAAAAAAAGGATGAAAACGTAGTAAGAAATTCATTATCAATTAAGTATTATTATTAAAGTAACAATCAAATATATAAATATACTATATAATGTATAAGTATTATAGATTTTCTTTATCATTTATTATAATTTTCATTTTGTATTATAAAAGTCCTTTTACGTTTTTATATATTTATATAGACGTCTATTCTATTCAAAGAAAAATTATTAATCAAATAGAAAATTATTTGAAAAACATTTATTTAAGTCTGTATGCATTAATTAAAATTCCAATTTGTTTATATATTTTTCATTTTATTTATATATTCTATTTAAGGACGAAGGCAAAGTTGATTTTTTAATAATAATAAAAAAAAAGAAAATTTCAATTATTTACAAAAAAAAAAAAATAACCAAACTAATTTTATGTTAGTTAGTATTGTAAAGAATTTTTCTAGTATCCTTATACATAATAATATATTTTTTTTTTATGTTGCGCTAATAACTTCTACTCATTGATATTTTAGACAAGAACTTATTATGTGGCCAGCAGTTATTTAAGCTTTTAAAAAAAAGTTAATAAAAATGAAATAATGAAAAGGAAGGTTTTGAAAAAAGGATAATAATAATAGTAAATATTTAGTAATAAAAACACTAAAAATATTTTCAAATTTTCAACATCTGATAGCTAATTAAAATTGACTAGAACAAATAAAGGGAAATTTATTATTTTAAAAAATATATATAAAATTAATGATCGTAGAATGTTTCTTAGATTTTTGTTTTTGAAAGGAAATATTTTAGAATTAAATGTAATTTAAATTAAGGATATTTCATTTATTACAAATATTAACGAATATTATCGACAGAAATTTAATTATTTTAATTATTTTTATTTACAATGAAAAATCATTGATTTTTATTTTAATAATATATTTTTAATATTCCCATTTCAAATTAGTTTAAATTTAAATTATGTATTCTACTTTGTACCAGTCTAAAACGCTATTATAGGCTATAAAAATTTTTTTTTTCGTTTATCACTAATATTCAAACTGATGCACTCATTAAAAGAAAATTTTGAAATTATATACATTATATATAAAAAAAAAATATATTAAAAAATAATCTCGTAAAATTAATAAATAAAAATTTTAAAAAAAATTTACAAATTAAAAAAACTAATGAAAAATTATTATAAAATTTAATAAAATAAAACACCACTTTTTACATTTTACTATAAAAATAATTAATAAATAAAATTAAATTAAAAAAAATATGGTTTTTTTTTTAAAATTAAATAAAAACAACAAAAAAAAAATGGGCTTAAATTATAAATTAAAGATTTCAAAAATAAATAAAAATATGTAATTAAAATTAATTAATAATAAAACATAAAAAAAAATCAGCACATTTTGATTGAAACTACAAACTACATTTTTTTTTTTTGTTTTAGACATAGAATAAAGTTAACCAATTAGGGTTTCACAAAAAATAAATATAAAATTAATAATATTATAAAATATTACATTTAAAAAATTAAAAATACAAACCAAAAATTATTTTAAGAAATACTTTATTAAAATAAAAAAAATATATAAACTTAGTTAATTAACAAAAAAAAAAAAAAAAAAAGTACCTACATAAAAATTATGTAAATAGTCATAAAAAATAATAATAACTATGGGTGGATTTATGTGTAAAAATCTTGATGTTCGTAAAACTTTATTACTAAGTTTAAAAATGGAGAAAGTAAATAAAGTAAAAGAAAACTATTTTGCAGTAAAGAAATTTTCATATTTTCATTAGGAAAATTAATCAATTTTTTAATATATATAGCATAAATACTTACACTATATATATATAAAATTTTTACTTACAAAAAAATTAAATTAATTTACGAAGATTTTATTAATTTTTTTATTTATTTTTTTTTGTAAGGATTAAGGTTCTGTGATTGATAAATGTAATTGTGTCACAATATGTTCCACAAAAATTAACGAAAATAAAATGTTAAAATTAACATTACAAAAAATATATAATATGAAACTTTTAAATTTCAATATTATTTAATTAGAAAATTTATTTGTAAATAAAATAAAATATTGTCATGTTTTAATACTTGGAAACTAATTAAATTACATGAGTATCGTAAATATATTACAATATTTATTACCGTAAATAATAATTAAAATTGTTTTTATGTTTTTCTTTTTGAAAAAAATAACAATTTAATTTATTATTTTAAAAGTATTTGCCAATATTTTAATTTTACATAACTAAAAAGCATATTTTCTCACAAAATTACTTTAATAATATCTACATAATTATGTAATTTATGCTACAATAGAAAGAATATCTTAAATAAAAAATATTGCCTGTTTTAAAACAGCACAAACACTCCATGATAAAAACATATAGAATTTAGAGATTTTCTTAATAAATAAAATTTTTCTAATCTTTTTTTAATAAATTGTTATAGAAATTATATCTAACTCCATTTTTACAACTATAGCTAGCTAATTTTTAAGCGTAAATCGACCCTAAAATTTAATCGATTAATTTTCAGTAAAAAAAAAAAAATATATATATATATTTATTTTGTACAAAAAATTTGACTATCTCCCACCTTTAAATATAAAAACTACAAAAAAAAAAAAAAAAAAACAAATAAAAGATACTATATTTATTAAAAAATTATTCCTCCCAAAAACCAAAAATTAGTTAATAATTTAGCTTAAAAATTTAGATTAAAAGTTACTTTTTTTTTATATATAATTTGATAATTATTTAATTATAATTTTATTTTTAAGATTAAAATAAAAAAAAAAATTTAGGAAAAAAAAACTATATTTTATATTTAAATTAATAAAAATAATTTTATTTATAAAATACCCAGAGCTTAAAAATAAAATATTTTGTTAATAATTAATTTCTTATGCAAAAACACCTAAATATATATTTAAAATTATATAAATTTAAAGTTGAAAATAAATTTTTAAAAAAAATTATAATAATTAATTGAAAATAAAATATTATTAAAGTTAAAAAAATTAAAAAAAAAGTAATTAAAAAAAGAAGTAAGCAAAAATAAATTCATATAAAAATATTTTCTCTAAATTTAAAATAATTAAATGTTTTTTTTACCGAGAAATTAAATTATGATTTTCATTTTTCATCTATTAGTTTAAAATATCTGCCAAAATTTAAATTTAAAAAATTTTATGATAAATTCTAATTAATTTAAATTTTTTTTAAAAATTATTTTTGTTTTATCAACTTATCTCGTTTAATTAACAATTATTTTGCATGACAACGTTGTGAGCAATTAGATACATCTGTTGGATTCAGTGTACAGTGCAATTAGATACATCTATTGGATACAGATATTGGATACAATATCTTTAATAAAAAATCTTGTCTAAAATAATTCATTGAAGATATTTTCACACTTAATATAATAATGTTGCGATTGTTATGTGCCTGAGATTAATAGTTTAATTTTCCAATTGAAAAATTGAAAAATTCAATTAAATTCATTAAATATTTAATTAAAAATTATTTAATATAACAATTAATGAATTTTAACCAAAACTTAATTAATTAAGATAAATATTTCCAAATAAGTAAAATAGTATTTTAATAATATTTTAATTTATAATTAATTTTTTATTTCAATGTAAAAATACAAAACTGAAATATTTTTAATTATGTAATTTAATATTTTTCAAATTAATATTTTCACAAATAATTTTAATAATACAGAAAATAATTAAATCAAAAATTAAAATAATCTATTTAAAATTAAACATTTTCAGAATTCAAATTATTACTATACCTGAAAATTTTTATTAATAATACATATATATAATAGTTATGTATTATGAAATTTATCTGTCAACATCAAATTAATTTTCAGGTTACAAAACTAAATATTAAATTTTTTTTTACCAATATTTTTAAAATAATTAACAATTTTATTATATGAAAAATGAAAATTCTTTTAGTATACACGAAATCATTACATTTAGCTACAATTTAAATTACTTTACGTTCACTGTGTTCATAAAATTTTTATCTCCGAAATCAATTAGCAAAATGGATAAATATAATTCAATTATTTACGAAAACATTTTTTCATCAAAGCATCTCATAAATTCAATATTTAATCATATATTTTTTTTTTTCGGGGTAAGTGTAATAAAGGATTTTTTTAAATTATTATAAATAAAAAAAATACAAATGACAAATTTAATTAAATGGATACATTAATTATTTAAATATTCAACATAAAATATATTTTTTGTTAATTATTTATTTATTATATAGATTAAATTTTATGAATGAATATTTCAAGAGATTAATTGGAAATTATACAATTTTTTAATTCATTTTATTTGTTGAATACTGTTTTAATTAAATATAAATTAGATTATAAAATTTATTACAAATTATTAAAAATTTAATATTGTAATTTAAATCAGAATATATTAAGTTTAATTTGAAATTTAATATTATAAGAAAATCAAATACAAAAAATAATTTAATTACAACTTTATAAAAATTTAAAATTCGTTTCAACATATAGTTTCTGTTGATTGGATAATAAATTTTACTAATTAATTCACTATTATTTATTCACTATTTCTTCGAAATTATTAAAAACGTTCGGTATCTTACTAAAAAAAAATCTTTTTGAAAATTTTTTTATCCTCAAACGAAATATTACCAGTTCACATAAAATCCAATTAAATCGCAAAATTTAAAAGTGATAAATTCTTATTTATTCAAATTTCATAAAATATAACTAACTGATAATAATACCATAAATAATTAAAATTTCTCATTATTAAAAATTCGAAAAAATCATAAACGGTGTAAAATATGATTATATTATTACATGAAATTGTCATATTTCAAAAGATTTTCCAACAACAAAGATATTCTATAAACATAATAATTTAACATAATAAACATTCAAATTAATATTTATTTAAATTTTATTTATTCATATACATAACTCATATTCATAAAATTATTAATCTTAAATAAAAATTTAAAGTTTTGCACGTAAAGAAACTTAAATATGAAAACAGAATAATAGATAATTTTACAAATTTAATTTAATATGTATTTATTATTAATAATTTTTTTTATATTATATATTTGATTAAAGAAAATATTATTTCATCTAAATATTATTTATAAACTTTACTTTACTTAACATAACATAAATATTTTAATTAAGTTTTAATTAAAATCAAATAAATTCTATTATATGTTTTGTGGTAATATACCAAAAATTTTGAGTTTATGTATTAAGTATTATCGACTTTATTAAAATAAAGGTAATTATATTTATTTATTTAGTTTATGTTTGTTTTATTTTATGATTGCTTTTTGGTGGTGGCTATTTAGTTAAATAAATTTTACAATACATAAACATATTTTTTTTTTTTACTCTGAATATTTATTAAATATAACATAAACTAGATAAAAATCTTATTCACTCTGTACATGTTTTACTTTAAAAATCAAAATTTAAATTTTTTTTGTAAAGCTTAATGATTTCATTTATGAAACCATAAAAACTCATTAGTAATTTTAAGTTAATTAATTAATTGTGAAATATTTACAAAATATATAATCAAATTAATCTTTTAGTTTTTTTTATATTATCTTTTTGAATCAACAAAAATATATAAATGAATTGAATAAATTTTTATGATAATTTTAAATCGACAAATTAATTAACTATAATTATGTAAATATTTACAATTAATATTATTATTAATTATGTATAATTTATTTAATTTTTATATATTATTTTCATTTAATTTACATTATATTTTAAAATTAAAAAATATATATTTTAGTTAAATTATATATTTATGTTTTTGGTAACTTTTTGATTATTCAAATTAATTTGTGGAATTACTGATAAAGTATACCCTTTAAAATCGATTTAATCAATTTTTGGTTTATGTTTAAAAGGAAAATCAGGACAATTTGTGAAAGAAAATTCAGATTTATATATTAATGATATTGGAAATCTACAGATATTTACATATATATTCGGTGTATTGTTCATGTTACATATTTTTGTACAATCTATACATTATTGTACAATTTATTTTTATAATGTAATTACAAGGTATTCAAAAATTATAAAAACCTGAAATGTTAATATTATTTTCAGTACCAGACAGAATTAATTTATGTAATTCTGTCTGCAATTCATACCAGACAGAATTAATTTATTTTTATAATTTACAATTTTTTAAATAATGTAATCTCACATAAAATTCCCCTAAAACATTTAAGATTACTATTAAATTATATATTTTTAACTCAATTCTAATTGCGATTTTTATAATATCTCAATTTAATTGCATTTGAAAGATAAATAAAATGTATACTGTATATAATTTTTTTTTGGAAAATTTTTCCAAAATCCTTTTAATAGTATGTAATTCCAAAATGAAATATCATTTTAAATAAATTTTCCATACCTAAATCAAATTTTTTACTCCATTTCTTTTGATACAAAAAAAAAACTACTATATATATAATATTTTTTATCCCCTTTTTAAATCTATGCAATTATAAAAGTTTGTACATAAATTCCCACCAGAATAAAATAATTCTAAATTTCACCATGTATTTATAATCGTTTGTATTTTCACTATATATATATGTTTATGAAATTTTTTCGAAAAATTTTCCAAGTTATATTTCCATCTATATGAACCAACAAAAAAAACTTTAAAAAAAAACATTTCCCTATTCAAATTTAATTTTATTTCATTTTAACTTTTTCATTAATTCCAAACGAAAAAAAAGAAAAACTTACTTAATGCAAGAGTTTTGAATAAACGTTCATTACACTAGTGTATATTTAAACTGCCATTCTTAAATATAATAAACTGTGGTAAAATTTCTCTAACTTTCTATTCTTCTAGTTAAGACACCGAGATAAAGTTATTAAGTTCAAATAAAGATTTCAAAAAAAAAATCTGAATTTTATCAAAATTTTACATTTACTTTCGACCTCTCATCTTGGTTAAATATAAAATTATGGTTAAATTTGTAAAGTGTTCAAATATAAATTTTTAACATATTTGTACTTATATATAAAATATTAGTAAGCCAAAATATTTGCATAGATTATTATTGAAAATAGTCAAAATACTTTCATAAATAGTTTGAAATATTTTATTTGAAAAACCACATATGCATACGGAAACGGATGTAATAATATTTAGAAAATGGTTTAAATTGCAAAAAAAAAAAAAAACCAAATTTTTTATGATTAGGATATTTTATCAGGAAATTTTAATATTTATTTATTCATAAGGGAAAATATATTAAATTTAAATAAAGTTTTAAAATTGAAATGGAATGTCCTCTTCACAGAAATATTTTTAATATTAATTTTAGAAATATTTAAATACTGATTATAATATTTTTCCAAATACTTACCACAAGGAGGCAATTTTATACTTACTAGTTTTGTAAACATTAGAGAAAATAGCAAATCAGTAGATTCGCTCTCATGGCTATCTACTATCCACAGGTAAATGTTGAACTAAACTTACGATAGATTTAGTAAAGTTAAATGGAAAATATATAATTTCTACTTGCCCAGACAGTGTCCTTAATACAGTGTTAAGTTTCATAGTGATGTTTTGTTGTGTTTTGCATACTATACTCTTTACGTATAATTTATGTGACACTACTGTCTGAACCAGTGATTTAGTTTTGATATCAGCATATGCCACATATTTGAACTCAGTGGATCTGTCATATTTCAATATTATAACAAACATATGATATAAATGGCAATGTGAAGATATAATACTGGAAATATTTATAATATCCTTAAATTTTGTATACTGCAATTTTAGCTATCTAATTAGTTAACTGTATATAAATTTATTCGTTCATTAATAAAATTAATATATTGTTTAATATAGAACAACTGTCACCCAACATAATGCCACATATATATTTCAACATTAATCTACATGTAATTAAATTTATATTTAATTAATTCCAAAATCATTTAAGATTCCATTTTATTTATTCTATTAAATTTAATTAAAACATAAGAAAAAATTCTATCAAAAAGATATTTAGCCAAAAGTAAATCAAAACAATTTTGAACCCTTTTTTTTCTTTTTTTTATTTTAACCAATTACATCATCAGAAAATATATCCTTTTTTTCTCCTTTTTGTTCATTAAAACAAGAAAAAAATAAAACTTTTTATCCAGAAAAATAAACTTTTATTTTTTTTGTTTGTTAAATCCAAAATAATATCTGAGTGATTTTCATTCCCAAAAATGTACCCCAAAATAATATTATAACTCTTTTAAAGATCAAGAAAATAATTATTACTTTACCATATGGTTATTATGTCAAAATTAAAAGTATATCCTTTTTGTCACCCACACATTTCTAATCACAAACACATCAACACTTTATATGACATTTAAATATAATCTTCTATGTTTTCTATACTATAATTTTTTATTTTTTTTTTTGCCATCCAACATATATAAATATTTTGATCCTGAAATCTACCTAATCCTTTTAAGTTAAATAAGTTAAAATAAAAATAAAAAAAAATTTATGATAATATAAAATTCATTTAATACATAATATGATAAAGTCCTTTTTTCTTTAGGAAAATTTTAATAATAGTTTATTTGGCAGAGTGTTGGCAGTTTATATTGAAAATGAAGACATTATCCTTATATAGTATAGTATATATATAAGGACAAAAAAAAAAAATGTCCTTCAAAATGTAAATCTCAAAAATTTACCATCTGTTGGCATAAAATATTAAAAAAAGATTTTGATCTTTAGAATATTGCCTGAGATTGTCATATTTTTTATTGACAATATTATGAAAGTAATCAGTATCGATATTTGTCCTAAAATAAATTAATTTGTCTTAAGAAAAGGACACTACATTTATGTATATATGATTTGGCAAAAATAAAATTTATTCCATTATCTTGGTAAAATAAATGTTAGCCAAGCTGCCAAAATGATAATTTAAAAAATCAGGATTTTTGAAAATATTTTTTCTATCCTTTTTTGTTGAATACACATAATAATTAGATTTTCGATTAAGTATCGTACGGTATATTTTCATTAAAATTAATTAAACAAAGGATTGACGAAAAATAAAAGGGAAATTAAAGAATTTTACAATTAATTATGATTTAATTTGTATTCAAAGTGATATAAGGATATAAATTAAATCCTAATAATAAAAATTCATTTGTATTACTTTTTTTTTTGAATTTCACTTAAATGTCTCTCTAACGCAATATAATAAATTTAAGAGTTTTTATGTTCTACACAAAAAACATAAAAAAAAATTTCTTTTTTTGTTAATCCATGCGTTTATTAGCATTTAATTCGCATAATATAATATCCTTACAATCTGTTGTATCCTGAATTTCAAAAAAAAAAAATTTACAAAAGGATATTATAATATATATATATAAATATTGTATATGGGCAGCAAAAAAAAAAAAACCTACAAGTAAAATCATAATGGCTAATTCACATGGCATAAAATTAGCATCAGCAATTCCAGGGAAAAAAAATTATATTAAAAACAATATTTTTCTGTTCCCACATGTTTGCAAAAAAAAATTTACTCATTATTTTTTCCCTAAAGTTTGAAAATTTTCCCACATATATTTTGTAATTTTCATCTATAAATGATTTATATAGTCATGTTTTTGGCCTATTATCCTTTTTTTTATTATTATTATTATAATATATGTGTGTGTGTGTACATATATTTTTGGTGTATTTTAATTGCAACTAAAAACGAATGGGAATTTTAACACATTTTACATCCTGTGTTCGGAAGCTTTTATTTTATTTTATATATTTCCTTTTTTTTTTTAAGGCAGGAAACTTTTATAGTTTCTGGTGTACTAGGGATTTATAATTTTTCGGTAATATATGTCCCCGATAACAATTTAAGATAAAAATTTATTATTGATAGTATTATTTAGTATTAAAAAAATTGTATTTTAATTTTTTTTTTATGTGAAATGTTAACTAATGAGTATCTTTTAAAACATATAACCCATTAATTTGATTAATTTCAGTTTTTTTAGTAAAATTACTAAAATTATAATTGTCACGAAAATTTATTATATATTTTAGTGCTATATTATGTATTATTTTTTGTATTTTTTGACAAATATTTTTACATTTAAATTAACATTTAATTTAACACTTATTTTATTTTGAATACTTAAAATTTGAAACTTTTACAAATAGTTTTCAATATCTTGCGAAATAATTTAATTTAAGAAATTTCAGTATTTAACATAAAATATAAAATATACCAACAAATATAAATTCATTCTTCTAATCATCACACAAATATGCTATGGGGATATGTATATTTATATATATAATATAGTGAAGTGCGTATTGTTCCCATTGGGTCACCATATATGGATTTTTGTTGTTTATTTGGAAACGTGGTGATATAAAATTAACTGTTGCATAAAATACATATATATATATACGTATATCCTTGTTATAAAATATATATTTTTTTTCTTCTGTTATGTTTTCATCATATAAACGTCATTTATGAATCATAAATATTTAATAATAAAAACTAAAAATCCACGATAAAGAAAGAATAATAATAATAAAATAATTTATTATGTATTTTACGTGATGTATACTAACTAGTTTGGTATATTATATACGTGATTGAACGAATGGTTCGAAAATTTAAAAGGAAATCATTAAGGATTTATTTCTTGTCACCTGGTTAACATTTATATTATTCAGTGTATTTTTTTTTTGCTTTATTTACTTGTGTAATTTGTCACCAGTTTTGCAAATTTTATTATGTGGTATTTTTATTACTATATGAGAGAACTATACGATTCTTTTCCATTTGAAGATAATTATTTAGTTTAAAAAGGATTTTTTTATTACTTTAATTAAATTTTAATTTGTTGATTTTAAGTTTTTTATATATCACCTTTCTTTTATTACAAAGTAAATTTATTTTTAGAAAATTTTAAAGCATATTAATATCTCTTTAAATAGAATATCCTATTAGTGGTTTCATGATCAACTTTTACTAATTTCCATATTGAACTAAAACAAATTTTAAGGTAATATTAATATGCTTTAAAATTAGTTTTTAAATAAATTTTTAATCAATATAAAATAATTGATTTTGAATAAACGTGACGAACTTTTTCTGTATTTAGTTGCTGTGACAAAGTAGTTACTCTAAAGTGCATGAAACTTAAAATTGACACAAATTCAACAGATCATAATAAAATTGTTTTATAATAGATTTTCGAATGAAAAATTTTATTTAAATTTAATGATTATATTTCTCATTCCAATTTTGTTCCTATTTTGAATCTGTTAATATATTTCAATTTGGATTCAAATCATTACATTTTATGTCAAATTTGTATCTAACAATTAAACGACAATTAATTAATCATATTAAAAACATAGAGAATTTGTCCTTGCTCATGACGTTTTCAAATCCTATTTATAATTTTATGAATAATTTTATAATTTTCTCAAAAGCTTATAATTTTTTACACTTTTGATTAAAATATTGAAAAAGAAACTGATATACATTTGAAATATGTTTTTTACAAATAATTTTAATTTCACTATACAGTATTATTACCTCTGTGCCTAAATATATTACATAATTTTCAAAACAATTAATATATTAACCATAAATAATATTAAATCCTTCTAGAACACTTTTTTCTCATTTAACGGTGATATAATTTAGGCACAGAAACTATTAAAAAATTTAAAAACATAACAAAACAAAATCCTTAAAACATAAATCCTTAAAACATATAGTATGGCAAAATTATAATTCAAATTTATTCATTTTTCAAAACAATTTAAGAAAATAAAAAATCAGGAAAATATATTATAAACGTAAGTACCTATGCAAATGAAAAACAAATTATTAATTAAATTACAAAGGATAAACAAAATTATTTAAAAAAGAAATGAAGAAAATATTTACTAAAAAAAAACAAACCAAAAAAAAATCTATTTTGCTTGCATGCTTTTAAATTAAAAACGAAAAAAATATATCACAAAACTAAAGATATTAAATATAAAATTAAAATTTTAAAACAGAAAAAAAAAATTAAATTAAATATATTTAAAATTAAAAACAATAAATAAATATTAAATATTAAATTTTAAGTATTCATCAAAAAAAAATATTCATCAAAAAAACATAAATTTAAAAAGAAACTTTTTAAAAATTATGTGTACTATATTTAAAAACAGAAAACCAAATTAAAATTAAATATTTAAATATAAAATATTTAAAAAAAAATATAATTATAAAAAAAAATTAGTATTAAATTATAAATTAAAATAATAAAAAATAATTTGTAAAAAAAAAAAAAACGAAAAATCTTAAACACTAAAAAACAATTCTTGGACCACTCTAAATTCTGACATAATACAAAACTAAGTAAAAATACACTAAATAAAAAACACGTCATTTTCAAAAACACAAAATTACATTTTAATATAATAAAAAATAAATATTTCTAAAAAAAATATTATAAAAAAAGATAAATAAATATTTAAAACGAACAAAAATTTATACATATTTTTTTTTTGTTAAACTAAATATATTTTAAAAAAATTTTAAAAAAAACTATATTTAATAAAACAAAATCTAAAAATATAAAATTAATTTAAAAAAGAATTGAAAACATTAAGCCAATAACATGATAACTCTAAATTTTAAAATATACTAACTAAAGAACACCACACTGAAATAAAAACTAAGAAATTTAAAGTTATAATGAATATTTTCACAGGCGATTTTGTATGATGGAACATTTCTTTCTATAAAGAAAAGTCTTAATATGAAATAAGCTTCATTCCCTTTTAAACAAAATTATGATATTGCAAATAACACCACAATTTCTTGAATGTCCTTTTTTTTAACCTTTTTTGCCTTTTCTTAACTGCAACTTTTCGTAAACACTTCTAAGCAAAATTTTATGTTTTTTTTTTTTGCCAGAAATAATATTATTTTATTAGTGTCATATTCTATAGTATGGCAAAAGCATCCCATAAAACTAAATCTTAATATAAAATTACACAGTCGTTATGAAGGATAAAAAATATCACCAAAGACTAATGTAATTATGACATTATTTCTCACTCCAAATAGAAATGAAGTCATAATGATGGAATTATGATCTTAATTCATAGTCCTAATTTCATAGTGCCAAAATAAATTACTTATTAGTTAGAAATATTATCATTAAATTTGGTAGATGTCTTCTCAATGAACCACATTTTTTTTTAAAAAAACTTCTTAAAAATCGTCAATATTTGAATATAAATATTGATCTGTCAGTGTTTTGAAAAGTTCAAAATTCAGATAATATCACGAATTATCTGACTTTTGATTTGGTTATATAAAAAAACAAACGTGATAAATAAGAATTAATATAAATGTATGATTATAGATAGTAACAGATAAAAATACTTTTCCTTCTTTCGCAAATAAAAATTGTAAGGTTATCATTTGGCGCTGATGTTTTCAATTCGTAAAATTGCTTATAATATAAAGAAAATAGATAAGCAAATATTAAAACAAAAAATTGAAATATCAAAAAAAATTAAATTAAATTAATTAAAAAGAGAAAAACAGAAAAATTTTAATTAACAAAAAAAAAAACACTTTAAAATTAATTTTAGTAGATTATAACTTGTAGTCAAAGTTATTAAATGTTTTAGTAAATTATAAAAGGATAAAATTAAAATTTAAAGATAGAAAAAAAAATGGCTAAACGAATGAAGGATTTTAATAATAATAAATTAAAAAAGTAAGTAATTAAAAAAAAAATAAAACGAATTAAAAAATATGATATTTAAAAATTAAAAAAAATAAAAAATCATAAATTCCAAAAGCCATGGAACAATATGTTAACATTTTATCAAAAAAAAAATAGTAAAAAGTAAATTTTGTTAATTTAAATTAATAAAATATAAAAACTACAAAAAAAAAACTGAAAAAAAATTATATATATATATTATTATAGAGTTCTTTATACACACTTATATATTTAAAAAAAAAAATTAAAAATTATTAATAAATAAAAAAAACAATAAATTAAATAAAAAAATGGAAATAAAATTTATTTTAAATAAACTAAAAAAAAATACTGAAAATTTAAAATATTTTATTGATGTTGTACTTTATTACAAAAAAACAAAACAATTAATAAATAAAATTTAATTTGATAAACATAAAAATATATTTCCAAAAGAATCCTAAACGAAATATGTTCATTAACAAATTTTTTGATAGAGCCTAAAATTATGCAAATTCAAAAAATTTTAAAAAAGGTAGAGACAAGGGGTTTAAAATCAATTAAAAGATAGATTATTTTTTAATACTATCTTTTTATTGATTTTAAGCCCCTTGTTTTTACCTTTTTTAATAAAATATTTTCAATTTGCATAGTTTTAGGCTCTGTCAAAAATTTATCAATGATAATTTTTCGACAAAAAAATATAAAAAAATAAATAAATCTATTCTTCAAATTGGAATTTTAGATTTTCTAATTAATGTTAATTACGATCTAAATTAGTCGCCTAACTGGTTTCCGATAATGGTCTTCCTCAGCTTTTCGAAAAATTCGAATGCAAATTATTGGACCTATTAATGTATTAGCGACGAAAGTTTTAATTTCATAATGCTAAATAATATTGTAACATTGGAAATTGATGAAAAAGATTCAACACAAATGGTCAATTATTATATCCTTGTGTTCAGCACAAGTTCATTTAAATTTAGGTTATATTTTTGAACAAGTTTTTAATAGTTTTCGTGTTTTTTTTGTTAATTGCCTAGGACAGGACACTTTTTCAGTTGTTTAGGCTTACAGGGACAAAAACTACTGCTGATGAAAATTATTACTGGATAAATAGTTAATTATAGAGAATTGATGATAAATATAAGAGTTAAGAGTTAAACTTTAAATGTATGACTTGATAAATTGTCCCAAATGCGCTTTTAAATAATCGAAAAAAAGAAAACAAACTGTACTTGTTTCTTTCTCTGTAACCAGATCTGTCAAAATTCAACAAGTTGTTCATTTTAAGTTTTTAAATTTTTTTTTTTTTTATGTACCTATTTGATTGTCTTCTAATTCTAAATGAACTGAAATGAATTTATTTTAAATAAACTGAACTCGAATTCTGAGCCCTTAACTAGTTTTCATTGAAATCGATATTTCCAATTTGAAATGAAAATTTTATATAAATTTTCCTTTTAGGAAAAAAAAAAACTATAGATAAACTTCAAATTCATTTGGAAATATATTTTAAATAAATAATATAAATAATTAAAATTAAACATAAAAAAAAATTAAAACAAAATTTTAAATTAGAAATCAAAAACTACAAAAAAAAAATGATTATATTTAAAAATTAAAAATTAAAAATTTATTAATCTAAACATTAAAAAAAACAAAATTTAAATGAAAAATTAATAAATTAATCTTATATCTTTCAAACCAAAACCAAAAACCAAAAAAAAAAAAAAAAAAAATTAAAATATAAATTAAAAATTTTGATGTTTAAAATATAACAAATTAAAAAACAAATTAATAAAACAAAATTATTAAAATAGCTACAACACAAAAAAAAAATTATTTAAACTTTTTATTTCAGATTTCAAAGGATATTCGTATAAATTAATTTTATATTTTTTTGTACAGCTAGATGCTAGAGATATCGTCTTAAAATCTTCACTCAATTAAATTTAAATTCTTTTAGTTATTTACATGTGATATATACTATATTTTTTTAAAAATTTTATATTCCTTTTATTTAATAATAAATTTAATTAGATTTAGCAGCTTTATAGTTTTTTATCCAGTTTAAAATTTTATTTATATGTAAGTATATTTGCTAAAAAATAATTAAATTGTATATTTTTCTTGCCAATCTCTAACTAGTTAATACAAAATTAAAAAATTATACACAAACAGTGTACATAAACATAACTAGATTAAATCAAAAATACTTTATTTACATTATTCTAATTTAATAAATTAGTTGACTTGCAATTAAAAGTATTTTTTTTTTCATTTTCAAAGTTAAACGAAAATGTCTTAACCATAAATAATGTAAATTTTAAACTAGAATATTCAAATTATTTAAAATAAGTTTCATCGTATTTAATTAAGTTTTTGTATTCAGACGTAATAATTTTATTTCTATATTTAATATTTAACTAAAAATATACGAAATTCCGAATATTTAGTTTCAGATGAATAAATTTCAAACAATTATAACCAGATTTAGATGAAAATCTTATCATTTTTACCACAATTAAATATAAAAATTCATACGATTTATGAAAATTTCCAATTATATATATTATATATTATTTCTAAAACTAAATGCCGGAAAACGTATTTCAATTATATTTAAAATATTTTATTAGTTATCTACAAAGTGCAACTTAACTGATTTGTGTTAGAATTCTAATAATATAAAAGAATTTTCAAATCGGATTACATCCATCATACTGAAAAAATGGAAGATAAAAACTCAAATTTAAATATAGTATATATCTTTTTGTTATGCTGTACTCTAAAATTTAAAATTCTCAACAATTTTTATCTTTATCACCCCAAAAAGAAAAAGTTTAATGCGCAAAATAAAACCATTATAACAAAAAAAAAAAATGTTGCACAACAAAATAACTGTCTAGTTGTTTCAAACTTATGAGATATTTTCGGTACCGACATACAATTTATGTAAATGTTATATGTTCAATTTCATTTTAAGGCACATTCTTATTCTACAGATATATTTCAAAATAAAATATATCTGTAGAATTAGATATATTGGTTTTGCTAGACCACTGGTTAGAAATGTTGAAGAATTTTCTACTAATGCCTATAAAGGCATTAGTGCCTATAAAGGCATCTTAATAAAATGCCTATAAAGACATTAGTAGAAAATTCTCTAACATTTCTAACCAGTGGTCTACCAAAAATTTATGTGACACATTTAATGCGTTAATTTACAATTTGAAAAAAAATTTCAGCCGCAACAGACAGAGATGGAACACAGAATGCTAACATTAAGGAAACGTTTTATTTTTTTTTTTTGCATAAACAACCAATAAAATTATAAACAAAATTTTTATCTAGTCTCTCTTAATAAAATGAATTTAACTTTAAATCCAATTTTTAACCAGATTTGTCCAGTCGTTACTTGACGACTATATAACCAATGTTTTTGGCTTCATTTGCTATACTACTACTGATACTTTAATTCCGGTTATATATGAAAATGGAATTTCATAACAACACCAATAACAAAAAAATTATGAAAAAAGGAAATTTTTTATATTTACGAAAAAAAACTCTTGTGTGCAGTCAACCAAATTCATCCCTTGTGGATAAGTTAAAAGTTCAAAATGAAATTTATATATAAAATTTTCAACATGGATGACAATTGAGATTAATATAATAATTTTATTTGAACCAAAAATTAAAACTTTCAAACTTTCGATATACGAGTAATATTATGTAAGTATTTTTTATATGTTAATAAAAAAACAAAAAGTTGATCCTTTAATTTTTTTTGGAAACCAAAATAAAAGAGAATATAATTATTGTAATTCGAAAAATAAAATGTGGATATTGCATTTAAATCATAATTTAATTGGCATATTGCAAAAGGTAAGGATTAAGTCTTATTGTAAAAATAATAAAAATATTATATAGTGAAATGGATAAAATGACAGGATAAATAAATAAATTTATGTAATAAAAAATATTTGTCGCTTTATTTTTAAATAAATTTTTTCTTGATATCTTTTTGGAAATATATATTTCTGTAAATTATTCGTTATAGAAAAAAAAACCTAAAATTTGTAGTCGAAAAATGTGAAAAATAACCCATATTCGTAACATTTCAATTTCATAAAATGTGAAAGTAAAATGTTACGAATATAGGAATCGATAGACTGTGGTATTCACAAGCATAAAAAATAAAATTAATATTTTTTTTAAATGTTACAAAGAAGCTTACTTTAATAATAAAAACTCACATACGATTGCACAAATATAAAATTGATAAATATGATAATATATTTTATAAAAAAATTTATGTCTACAAATGTGTTATATAAAAAGGTAACTATATCTCAATAAATTTTTTTTTTTTAAAATTAGTTTGTATCTATATAAATATGACGATTTTTGATAATTGCAATAATTTTATTATTTTTTTTTGCGTGTAGCGACAGCTGCAATTATTGCCGCTCCTTTACCCGACCCATCGTCAGAAAGCATTACTTCAAATGATAATTGAGGATTTATTAATTCACTAATTTTTTCTACCATTAATTTGTGATAATGAGGATGAAGTCGGTATACAGAACCATCAACACCGACAGTTACCTTGGGCACATCCATTTTATTTATTAAAGCGGAAATTACCGCAGAAACTAAATGAGCAGATCTTTGGGAAACGCATTGGCAAATATATAAAATATTTTTGCAATCTTCATCCGTTGCACGTTTATCAAGATGCAATCGTTTTAATACCAATTTACAATTTGTGTAAGTACTTTCTGCATCACTTTCGATTTCTGCTATAAAATCTGTTTTAAATACATCAAACGTATTCAACATATCGGAATCAAAACCATTAAATAATACTTCATCTTTAACTAATTTTATGATAATTACCCGAACAATTTCACCCATATACATACCAGATATCATCTTTTCAAATAACTGTTCACCTTTATTTATACTATTATCATCAATGTCCCTATCTGCTTCAGTGCGAAATGAATCTATACAACCATTTTCACCAAATGCTCCAAATTCACAATTTATTATAACATGAGTAGCATCATTTACTGATGAATTCCAATTTTTCACTTCTGAAACCGTTTCCAAATAACAAGCGTTACAGCCAGTTCCAATAATTAAACCAATTCTACAGTTACTATTTTCTAATGCACAAGACATTAATGTTCCAGTTGTATCATTTAAAAGTGCTACAGTTTGTATGTTAGCGATTCCCTTCCTCTTTATAGCTTGGTCTAATAATTCAACAACATTTTTACCAACTACTCCGGAACAATCAAAACCTTTTGTCCATCTGATGAGTAAACCGATATTTAAACCAACTTGATTTATTGGAAATGAAAATGTAAAACCCAGTGGTAAGGTAATACCACTTAGACCATGAAGACTAATAAAATGTGTTAGACCATTAACTATGTAATCAAATAGCTTGTTACTTTCATCAGTCATAATACTCTGTGGTATTAAATATATTTTTGAGATTATTTTAACGTTTTTCTCACCAATTAAATCAACCATAAGTACGCGAAAATAATTGTCATTTAATTCAAGTGCCAAATATTTTCCTCGTTCAGTTCCATCTGGCAAATCTGTGACATAAGTTATATGACATTTAATATCTGCAGTGTGATGAGAGGATTTACCTAAACCTTGTTTCATTTCAGTTAAAAATAATTCTTGAAATTGCTTTAATTGATCATTAGATAAGATATAATTAGCGCAATAATCACGAACAACTTTCATGTTATGTTCTACATTTGACATTGCAGATATTATTGTACTAAAATTTAAATATTTAAAATTGGAATGATTGATTCAAAAATTTGAATTCTAAAGCTAAACGTACTTATAATATTTTAATAAATAGTATGACTTATAATAATATTTTAAGCATAAGTCTTGTATATTAAAAGATTCTATCTATAGAACGACAACATTTGGAAATTATTACTTTTGATACCGACCGTTCCACCAATAAATAAATATTTCAATGCAAGCACATATTTTAATATACATTAATTATCAAATATTTATGTGACAATATTTTGACATTGAGTTTTTATAAGTATAGATTGTATGAATAAATTGTATTTGTGTGTATGCGGCACGATGAAAAAGTTGGACCTGGATGGATAATTATCGCAACTCCAATTTTTCTTTGAATTGGGAAAAATTTCGTCGGAGACAAACAGACGCAAATATAAAACACGAGTTAGTGATCAATAATTCCTTAGCACGCCAATAATAAGGAGCCATTACATTGATAAAGAAACTTTTAGTTTTTTTTAATTCGAAAAAGATTTTGTAATTTTCATTGTTTCAATAAATGTTCCAAATTAGCTTAAACTTAAAACTGCAAGATGTTGATGACCATTACACATTTTGAGTTTTAAATAAACTAAAATTTAAGTGCTTAAACGCGATTTTAAGAGTAAACTGGAAACTTTTAAACAGGAACAGAAAATGTTGATTTTCCAGCAAATAATTACTCATTGCATTAATTTAGTGGCCTGGTGCGGCACATCGCCATTTTAGATCTTTCGTTTGTAGGATAACATCTATAAATTTTGATTTTTCTCTGATGGTTTCTTGTTCGTGTCGATCTGCTTATTTTTAGCATAGTTGGACAAATTTTGAGTTTTTCCATATTTCTAGCCGTAAGGGACGATGTTTAAGAGATGTATTTGAGAAAGGGCGAATTCAAAAATATGTCGTTATTTATCAGGTTTTCAACTTTAATCCCACTTTTTCACTTTCGTCTTTTAACTCTATTAATATATTTTTTATTTCATGTAAATTTTTTCAAAATAGAGCAATATCATCTGCTACACATTCATTATTTAAATTAAGTTATATTTAAATTTATACCATAGGAATGACATCTTAGTTTTCGAAAAATTTCTTCCAATACTGCATTAAATAGAGGTGTGATATTAAAATTATTAGTATTATAAATAACATTTAATTTTTTTTAAGAAACAAGGTTTATTGGGGTTATTTAACATGGAAATAAGTAAAATTGCTAACTTATATACGATTTGTGATATATTAAAGAGAAATTCAAAAAGAGAATGAAATTCAAAATTATTATATGTTATATGTATAAATCTTCTTATATTTTTAGTTATACTATATTATTTATTGAAACATATACTAAAAAGTAATAGTATTATTATGTAAAAAAAAAGTCCTTAATAAAACGCATAGTAATTGTTATGTTACAGGAATCTAAAAATATTGAAAAAATAAAAATTTTCAATCTTCGCTTTTTAAAAAACATGTTCACTTCTTCTTTATATTATTATTATAATTTGTTGTCTGAAAATATATTATTAGCTTGTCATCGTATTTTTTATCAATTTCAAAATTTTTAATTTCTTTGTTAATTTAATTTATGTTTTTTTTCGATTGGCAACAGCTGCAACTACTGCAGCTCCTTTACCTGGGCCGTCATTACAAGGTAATATTGTGCAATTGAAAGGAAATTGTGGATTTCTTAATTCTTCAATTTTTTCTATCATTAATTTGTGATAATGAGGATGAAGTCGGTATATAAATCCATCGGCCCCAACTGTTACAATCGGCTGATTTATTTTATCTATTAAAACAGAAATTGCTGCAGATATTAGATGTGCAGATCTTCTCGAAATGCATTGGCAAATATATAAAATGTTTTCACAATCATCATCGGTTGCATGTTTATCGAGACGAAATCGTCTTAATATTAATTTGCAATTCTTGTAAACTCCTTGTGGATCACTTTCAATATTCGATATAAAAGATGTTTTAAATGAACCATATGTATTTAGCATATCTGATTCATAACCATTAAATAATACCTTTTCTTTAGTTAACTGCAGTATAATTAGCCGAACTAGTTCACCCATGTACATACCAGATACCATCTTCTCAAAGTACTGTTGACCTTTATTTGAACTAGTTTCATCAATGTCCCTATCTTCATTAGTACGAAGAAAATTTATACAATCATTTTCTCCCAGTGCTCCAAATTCACAATTGACTATTACATGAGTAGCATCCGGTGTAGAGGAAGTCCAATGTTGTACTTCAGCAATGTTTTCTAAATAACAAGCATTACATCCATTTCCAACAATTACAGCAATTCTACAGTTAACATCATCATATGCACAAGACATTAACGTTCCAGTTGTATCATTTAATAGTGCTACAGTGTGTACGTTAACAGTTCCCTTTCTCATCAAAGCTTCTTCTAACAATTTAACTACATTTTTACCAACTACTCCGGGACAAGTAAAACCTTTTGTCCATCTCACAAGTAAACCTTTATTTAAACTAAGTTGATTTATCGGAAATGGGAATATAAAACCCATTGGTAAGATAATATTTCTCAGACCATGAAGATCAATAAAATTTGTTAAACCATTAACTATACAATCAAATAGCTTCTCACCTTCATCACTCATGAGATTCTGTGGTATAACATAGACTTTTGATTTCATCTCAAATTTTCTTTCACCAATAAAATTAAATAAATGTACACGAAAATTATTTCGTGCTAGTACATCAAGTACTAAAAACTTGCCTTGTTCATTTCCATCTGGTAAATCTGTTATATAAGTTATGTGACATTTAATATCTGCATTTTCACGAGTAGCTTTACTTAAGCCTTTTCTTAATTCGTATAAAAATATTTTTTGAAATTTCTTTAATTGACTTGGACTTAACACATACTTAGCACAATAATCACGAACTTTATTCCTTTTAGCATTTCTTTTCTGAGTTTCAATAAGTTCTAATTCTTTTTTTTTAGCTTCTATCTCTGAGTTTAACATTACATTTATTTTATTTTATGAAAATTTAATTTTAAATTTTGACTGTTAAGTTATTTGTTCGAAAACTTTATAAGAAACGATATGACATATAATTTCATTAGTTATTTTTGAAGAACATTAGTTTTTATTATTAATAAAAACGCTAAACCTACTTATAATAGTATGAGAAATAAATTTATGTAATTTTTATACAAAAAAAATCAATACTGACTGGATATCTAGTGGATTGTAGTTTCTTATTAATACCTCAAAACCGAATGTGCTTCTAATATTTATAAAAAATTGTTTGTGTTATAATTAAATAAACAATAAAAGTTATTTTTTATTGCCTCAATAATACGTCATCTGGGTGGACATGATGTCCAAAAACAACTTAGATAAAGATGTTTTTTCTCATGCTGACTTTCTGAATGAAACAGCTTATTTTTGATTGACAGTTAATAAATACAAGTTATAATGTTTTCGTTTATCGAATTCTCCTTAATAATTAAAAAATAGTGATTTTAAATAAAGAATTTTCTGCACCGTATTTTCCGCCGGTTGGCAATGCATAAAGTTGTTTTATTGGCAATGCATAAAGTTGTTTTAAAAAAAGTAACTACTTTGTGAACCGTTATTGGTTTGCATGCAGTCCGGCGGAAGATTAATTCTGCAATAATTACTGGTCAAATTAAATAATTATCAAATAATTATTAATAATTGTCAAATATAAAAATACACCGTATTTTTAAATCCTATATTGGTGTATTGTAATGGCAAGGAAAAAAAACGAATAAATTTATCTAAATTAAATTTGTTTATTTTAAATAAAATATATTTTTTATCTGCAATAATCTAATCACTTCTGCTGTCAATTTGTTTTCGTTATGACTGATTATTATTAGTATTGTCAACATAAATAGAAAAATCATATTATCAATATTTCAATTCAAAATTATGTGTGCTTTATTAATATAAGTGTGCTTATTCAAGTATGATTATTCGCAAACTTATTCAAGTATTTACTTAAGCACTCACTTAAGTGTGATTTATAAATTCGGCCCTTAATAGTATAAAAATAATTGGAATTAAATAGTACATAATTTTCCACTCAACAAAGAAACATTTATTTTATATATAAGTATTTAAACTGTTCTGCGATCACTTTTACAATATATAATATTATATAAAGTTTAAGTATTGAGAAGAAGCAAGTCTTGGGTGGGTTATATTTGAATATAATTAAAATTAATATTAAAATTAATTTCTAAAATACTAAATTTTTGTATTAATTATTGTTATATGTATATGCGAAGGAAACTGTATTATCTACCATAAATTTGTAATTATATATATAAACAAAGATATGGTTTTTATTTGTTTAAGAACATAATAAGAACTATAATGATTTTATTTATAATTGATTGGCTACTGAAATAAAATATAAAAGAACTAATATCATTTTCTTGATTTTCTTGCTTGACAGTTGCAGGATTCTTCTTTTTTTTGTGCGCTAACAGCTGCAATTATTGCAGCTCCTTTACCTGATCCATCTTCGGATAGCATTACTTCGAATGATAATTTTGGATTAATTAATTCTCCAATTTTTTCTACCATTAATTTGTGATAATGAGGATGAAGTCGGTATACAGAACCATCAACACCCACTACTACAGTTGGCTCGTTTATTTTATCTATTAAAGTGGCAACTGCAGCAGAAACTAAGTGAGCAGATCTTCTGGAAACACTTTGGCAAATATATAAAATATTTTCATAATCATTGTCTGTTGCATGTTGATCAAGACGCAATTCTTTTAATATCATTTTACTATTTGTGTATACACCTTTTTCATCGCTTTCGACTTCTGATATAAAGGCTGTTTTAAATGCAGAATATGTATTCAACAAATCCGAATCAGATCCATTAAATAATACTTTATCTTTAACTAATTTCACCATAATTAGTCGAACAATTTCACCCATATACATACCAGATACCATCTTTTCAAATAACTGTTGACCCTTATTTAAACTATTATTATCAACGGTCTTATCTTCATCAGTACGAAATGAATCTATACAACCATTTTCGCCAAATGCTCCAAATTCACAATTTATTATAACATGAGTAGCATCCTTAACTGATGAATCCCAATTTTCTACTTCTGAAACTCTTTCCAAATAACAACCATTACAGCCAGTTCCAACAATTAAACCAATTCTACAGTTATTATTTTCTAATGCACAAGACATTAATGTTCCAGTTGTATCATTTAGTATTGCTATACAACTTATATTTGTGACTCCCTTTCTATGTATAGCCCCCTCTAATAATTCAATAACATTTTTACCAACTACTCCGGGGCAACTAAAACCTTTTGTCCATCTGACTAGTAAACCCTTATTTAAACCAACTTGATTTACTGGAAATGAAAATGTAAAACCCATTGGTAACTGATATTTTTGCAATTTATGAAGATTCATAAAATCTACTAAACAATCAACTATTAAATCAAATAGCTGTTCACCTTCACCAGTCATAAGTTTAGGCGGAATTTCGTAAATCTTTGATTTCATCTCAAATTGCTTATTACCAATTAAATCAATCAAAAGTACACGAAAATTAGTGCCACCTAAATCAAGGGCCAAAAATTTTCCTTTTTCGGTTCCATCTGGCATATGTGTGACATAAGTTATATGACATTTAATGTTTGCATTGTCATGAGTTGCTTTACCTAAGCCGTTTAATATTTCAATTAAAAAAGCTTGTTGAAAATTCCTTAATTGTTCTGTTGATAACACATACTGAGCACAACATTCTTGAACCTTTCTTTTCTTATCTTCTATTTCTGACATATCAGTAATTTATATAATTTTGGAAAAAATCAAATATTCAATTAATGATTGATTTAATCATAAATTTGGAAGAAATGAAGTCAATTTACTACAAAATATATATAAAAAATTTAGACTATTTTTTTCTAAAAAAAAAAGTAATATTTTGTTGTCAAACAAAACACTAAACCTACTTGGCCCAAAATTTTAAAATATTTAATTTCCCTAAAATTTCTAAAAATTTGACTACTTAAATGGCAAAACTTGGAAGAAGTATGAAGAGTGATTTCAAATTTCACAAAATAAATACTTTATATAAAGTTTTCATAGATATTATTTGTAATATATTTTAAAAATTTATATGTTAAAATATAAAACTTAATTTAATTTAATTAAATATTAATAAGTTTTCTTTTTATGTGAAATTTAAAAAAAAAAATTTAATTTTGTTTAAAATATTAGAATTTCAACAACAAAATTTGAAAAAGTATGCTTTACGTTGAAAATAACAGAATTTCGGAAATGTTTGCTTGACGTGAACAGGCCTATAATATTTATTAAATATACTTAAGACACAAAACTTAAAAGAATTTATTAGTTCTACGCATTACAATTTATTGGTTCACCCATGCGATTTAGTATGTACTTTATCTCAAACCAATTTAGGTTAACTCTAAAATGACAGGAGAGACTATTTTATAAGTTAGTATTTAAAAACTATTAAATTAAAAAACTCTCGCCGCCAATTCTTTAAAAATCTCTCTAAATTAACTTATTTTTAATATCGTTAAGGAAATCATATAATTGTTTATTTAATTTTGAAAGTTTACATACAGTTTACTGGTTACAGAAATTTTAACCAATGCAAATCTTACAATTTTTACAACTGGTTACAGAAATTTTAACTAATGCAAATTTTATAATTTTTACAAAGGTGCAAATTTTCCAACTTTATAGCAAATTTTAAACTGCATATATTTGCGTATCTTGCAATTTATTTATTTTTTTTTCAGTAAAAAACTATAACGAAATATTTTGCTAATTAGGGTAATTATATATCTAACATACTCGTATAATGTATAATTTGAATTTGCAAATTATATAAATTTTCGTAGAGAAAAAATATTTTTGTCCAGTTCTATTTTACAGGCGCAAAGTGAATATCAGTTTATTTTTAAAATTAAGTTTGCTCTTTTTACCTTAATTTTTAAAATTTGGTTAATTTTGTTTTAAAAAAAGTAAATTATATCACAAATTATACATTTTAGATGATAGATAAAAACTAAAAATACTTAAACATAACTAAAAATAAATCGTGTCAGTTCAGTATACACAATTGATTTTATTTAAATGCTGAGCTATAAGGGGTTCCACTTCACACAAGTCAGACTCGTGATTAAACCGCTCAGTGCAAAACAAAAACCTATAACCCAAACAAACAGAATAACGAAGTTTTTTTTAAATTAAATAATAACGAAAATATCTAACAGCGTTTTCCTTTCTACAAATGTTGCCTACATTGAACAAACAATTCTGCCCATAAAATAATTAATTGTAATATAATACAAAATGTTAATTTTTATGTACAGAATTTTGCGAGGATGCAAGAATTTTGATATGTTCGACAAAATAACAAAAATAAAAACATTTCGGAAATAAAAAAATTAATTTGATTTCGATGTAAAAATATTTGTCGTTTATGGAATCATTTTCAAAATTTAACAATCGAAATCAGAACATAAATCATAACGTGTAAAATTCTGAATTTGGTACAAGTACTACACGTGTGCGAAAATTTGTTAAAATAGATATATTTTTAAATATATATATATCTTTTCTGAAGCAGAAAACGCCATAATTAAAAACGTACCAATTATGTATTTAAAATGGTTCATATTTATAAAAGTGTCATTTAAAATCCTCACCTTCTAATTTCCACTGAATTGTGAAGCCAATTTCTTATAACTATGTTCATAATAAAAACATACGTAATTGTAAAAATAAAGCTAAGTGGTGCATGGTTATAGCACTTGCCTTCCAATCGGAAGGTCTCGGGTTCGAATGCAGTCAAAAGCTTATAAACTTTTCTGCGAATTTGGAAAAAAAACCCGGCTTAGATATCATTCGTCATTGGGATGAAATAAATGACAAAAATCTTTTCTACCCTTAAATTTTCCAATTTATAAAATTACTGTGTATTCACAGTTAAGAGAAAATTTTCGCAATATTTGCCTATTTTCTCTTTGCTGTTGATGTTAAATTTTTCAAAATGTTTATTGCAAGGAATTAATAAATAAATAATAATTACTATTAAAACGAAAGCAGAATTTAATTTCCTCAAAGAAAACTTAAATGTTTATGTTTTTATATAAATATATTAATTTTTCTTAGTTTGTAGTAGATACAAAAATTATTCAATTTTGAAATTTTAATAAAATATTTATTTATGCAAAGAGACCAATTCACTAACCTTTTATGTTTTGTATAAAATATTTTTCCCCGAATCAATTAAATTTTTATTTTTACATTAAACTAATTAAATTTTATTTAATTAATTTAATTTAAAAATTTACAATATCAATAATATATTTATTATGATTTAATTTTAAGAATTTTTCCCGATAAATTTTAACATATTTTGCAATATAAGGAAGAGAGACCGTGCCAAAATTCACTTGCCAGTTTCAATAGTATTTTTCTTTCGAATGATAGTAGTGCCATCTATTAAAAAGCATTGTTACCACCATTATAGCGCCTTGGATCAGGTTGTACAATTCAGAAATCTTAAATTTCCCAGCAAATTTTAAAACGTTCAACATAAACGGAAAATTTTCGTGAAAAAAACTATACTGTATAAATAATTTCAAAAGAATTCCCAATTCAATTACTTATTTTTTAAATTGATAAATACGTGTGGAATTTTTAGTTAAATTTGTTCTTGCGAATTAATCTCCCTGCGATATAAAAAAGCGGAACACAACTTCAATACAAACGGCAGTACTGCAATACAAAACAGCTGATATTAATTGTCAACATAGTATGAAACTCGTGGAACCTGAATTATGTTTGTTTACCTTTGAATAGCTAAAATTGGAATTTTAGATAAGAAAAAATAGATATGAATTTTTTTTCTTAGTTTTAAAAAAATATTCCATGAAAGCAATATTTCCATTTTGTCCATAAATTGAAACATTTTAAAATTGAATTGGGTAGAAATAGTTGGGTAAGTGTAATATTTTTAAATTCTAGATGTAATTCAAATAAATCCTATTCCAAAATTTAAAGTACATATTTATTTATCTCCGAATTCATCGTTCTTATCATAGATTTAATTTATGTTTCGTTAGTTATCCTGGTCATTTATATATTTAAATTTGTAAAACCTACTGTATATTGCACAAACGAGATGTCTGGAAAATATTGTTTTGCTATTGATCGTGGTGGTACCTTTACAGATGTCCTTTGTATTTGTCCTAATGGTAAAGTAACTACACTGAAACTATTATCAGAAGATCCAGCTAGATATTCTGATGCACCGCGAGAAGGTATTAGGAGAATCTTACAACAAGTAATTCAATCAGAAAGAAAAGAAATATTGTTAATAATGCCAATTTTCTATATGTAGGAAACTGGAAAAGCTTTAACTGGCGATGGTTTAGTAGACACTTCTCTAATAGGATGGGTACGTATGGGCACCACAGTTGCTACAAATGCTCTACTTGAACGTAAAGGCGATCCAGTAGCATTAGTTGTTAATAAAGGATTTAAAGATTTACTATATATAGGAAATCAAGCCCGACCAAAAATTTTCGAGTTAAATATTCGAAAACCAATAAATTTATATAAAAAAGTTGTTGAAATTGATTGTCGAATTGTACCCGAACAAAAAGATTGGTGTCAACTGAGTAAAAACATATTAATAAAATTTATTAGGTGCCTAATTTTTTTTTATTTTGTAGAACATAATTGGTCGATGTTAGAAGGAGCTGCTGGAGCAAAATATTTAGTAAAATCTGAATTGAATAAGACTGAAGTTAAAAAGCTTTTAAAATCTATTCTTGATGAAGGTATTTCATCAATTTCAATTGTTTTAGCTCATAGTTATGCTTGTCCACAACATGAATTAGAAATTGGTGAAATTGCTAAAGATTTAGGTAAATTTGAAAAGGTTTTTGTTTTATAAACATTTTGTTTTTATATATGTTTTAAGGTTTTTCTCATATTACATTATCGCATCAAGCAATGCCAATGTGTAGATTGGTTGCTCGTGGTTATACAGCCTGTGCAGAAGCATATTTAACACCACATGTTGAGCGTTATTTGCATAGGTAATTTAAATTTAGTTTCAATTGTTTTTTTTTGAAAGAAGTAAAATATAATTTTTTGCAGCTTTAAATCTGGTTTCAAAGATCAACTTGCTGGTGTTGATTGTTTATTTATGCAAAGTGATGGTGGGCTAACACAAATGGAAAATTTCCGTGGCGCACGTGCAATTCTAAGTGGTCCAGCAGGTGGAGTTGTGGGTTACGCTATAACAGGTTGCCGAGAAACTGCATTGCCATTAATTGGATTTGACATGGGTGGTACATCAACAGATGTATCCAGATATGCTGGAATTTATGAACATGTTATTGAATCAACTACAGCTGGTGTTACTATACAAGCGCCACAATTAGATATAAATACAGTGGCGGCTGGCGGTGGTTCACGGTTATTCTTTCGGTCAGGATTGTTCGTAGTTGGACCAGAATCCGCTGGAGCTCATCCCGGTCCTACATGTTATAAAAAAGGTGGTCCATTAACAGTTACCGATGCAAACTTAATATTAGGTCGTTTGCTACCACATTATTTTCCAAAAATTTTTGGTCCAAAAGAAAATGAGCCATTAGATTATGAAGCAACAAAACATCAGTTTGAAATTATAAAAAATGAAATTAATAATTATTTACAAGAAAGTGGTGAAAATAAAATACTTAGCTTAGAAGAAATTGCATTGGGTTTCATACGTGTTGCTAATGAAGCAATGTGTCGACCAATTCGTGCTTTGACCCAGTCTCGTGGTTATGATACATCAAAACATGTTTTGGCTTGTTTTGGTGGAGCTGGAGGACAACATGCCTGCAGTATTGCACGCGAATTAGGTATGTCAAAAGTGGTTGTACATAAATACGCTGGAATTTTGTCAGCTTATGGAATGGCTTTAGCTGATGTTGTTCATGAAGCACAAGAACCATGCGGATTATTATATAACAAAGAAAATTATGAAATTTTGAAAAATCGTTTAGATACCTTAAGTTCAGAATGTATAGAAAAATTAAAAAAACAAGGATTTGAAAATATTATTTTGGAACCATTTTTACATTTACGATATGATGGGACTGATTGCGGTTTAATGTGTTCACCAAGAAAAATAACTAAGAGTACTACTGTAAATGATAATTTTCTTGAAATTTATGGTGATTTTAATGTAACATTTATTGAACGGTATAAAACTGAATTTGGATTTGTTTTGCAAAATCGAAAAATTATTGTTGATGATATTCGTGTTCGTGGATCTGGTAAAAATCAAACACCACCAGAAAAAGAGATTAAAATTGGTGAAATTAATCACAAACCAGAAGGTTTAACAAAAATTTACTTTGAGAATGGTCCCCAGGAAAGTCCAATTTATTTATCATCAAAATTATTAGCTGGAAATATAATTAATGGGCCGGCAATATTAATAGATAGTCTATCAACGATTTTAGTTGAGCCTGATTGTCATGCCGAAGTTACAAAATACGGTGATCTAATTATAAATATTGGTTCAGGAGGTCAAAATAAAGTTGATGATAAATTGAATGCAGTTCAATTGAGTATTTTTAGTCATCGTTTTATGAGTATAGCCGAACAAATGGGAAGGTAAATTCTGCTAAAATTATTTTATAAATTTTTTTGTAACATTTTTTTTTTAATTTAGAGTTCTTCAGCGTACATCCATTTCGACAAATATTAAAGAACGTCTCGACTTCTCATGTGCTTTATTCGGACCGGATGGAGGGCTTGTTAGTAATGCACCACATATTCCTGTACATTTAGGTGCTATGCAAGAAACTGTTCAATATCAGTTAAAAGTACGTGGTACTACTTTGAAAAATGGTGATGTGTTATTAGCAAATCATCCACAAGCTGGCGGTTCTCACTTACCTGATTTAACTGTGATAACTCCAGTATTTTACAAGTAATTTTTAAAACACGTTATAAAATCGACCAATAGTTTATTTTTTAAATAAATATTATTTTTTAGAGATGTTAAAAAACCAGTGTTTTTTGTTGCATCTCGTGGGCATCATGCTGATATTGGTGGCATAACACCGGGTTCAATGCCACCACATTCTACATCATTAGCCCAAGAAGGTGCTGCTTTTAAATCATTTTTACTTGTAGAAGGTGGTATTTTCCAAGAAAAAGAAATAATTGAAAGATTGACAACTCCAAGTGGACCTGGTGCAACTGGGACACGCAATCTTTCTGATAATTTATCGGATTTAAAAGCACAAATTGCTGCTAATCATAAAGGTATTCAATTAGTTAGTGAACTAATTGACTGTTATGGTTTAAATGTTGTACAAGCTTATATGAATTATATTCAACAAAATGCTGAAGTTGCTGTTCGTGATATGTTGAAAGAAATTGCACGAAACACACAAGCACGTACAGGAAAAACAATTTTAAAAGCCGAAGAGAGAATGGATGATGGTTCACCTATTTGTTTAAAAGTTACAATAGATTCCGCACAGGGCTCAGCAATATGTGATTTTAGGTAAGTTAAATTAATTTTTCAATATAAAATATAAACATTTCTATTCATATCTAGCGGTACTGGTCCTGAAGTATGGGGCAATTGTAATGCTCCGCGTGCTATCACACTATCAGCTTTAATTTATTGTCTACGTTGTATGGTGGGTCATGATGTTCCATTAAATCAAGGCTGTTTGGCACCCATACATGTAATTATTCCTAAAAATTCAATTTTGGATCCTTCGGAAGGTGCAGCAGTTGTTGGTGGTAATGTACTCACTTCGCAACGCGTAGTTGATACTGTTTTAAAAGCTTTTCAAGTTTGCGCAGCATCGCAAGGATGCATGAATAATATTACTATTGGTGACGAAAAATGGGGTTATTACGAAACGGTAGCTGGTGGAAGTGGTGCTGGTCCAAATTGGAATGGTATTGGTGGTGTTCATTCTCATATGACAAACACAAGAATTACCGATCCTGAAATTCTTGAACTTCGATATCCGATAATTTTAAATCGTTTTTGTCTAAGGAATGACCAATCTGGTGGCTTAGGTGCCTTTGTAGGTGGTGAAGGAGTACATAGAGAATTATACTTCAGAAGACCATTAACTTTATCTGTTTTGACTGAACGTCGTACATTACAGCCTTATGGCATGCGTGGCGGTGGACCTGGAAAAAGCGGTTTAAACTTATTGATTAAATCGGATGGACGAATAATTTCCTTAGGCGGAAAAACTGCTGTTAATGTTGCAACTGGAGTAAGTTTTACTTAAAGTTTTAACAATTAACAAATAATTAAAAAAAAAAACATTTAGGATTTATTTTCAATGAAAACTCCTGGAGGAGGTGGATATGGTAATCCGGATCAATATAAACTTCATGATTTGAACGAAGATGCAGAAACAAATTTTATAGAACGTGGAAGTGTTTTTGAGTATAGACAAGCACAAGAATCTGTGTAAAGCAAAGTCACCAAATAAACCGATTTCAAACATAATTTTGAAATAATTGTTAGTTTATATTTTTATTAATTATTACAATTTAAATGTTCACAAAATTATCTTTTTACGATATTTTTAATCGGATTTCATTTATAAAATTAGGTTTATTAAAGTTGTTAATATTTTGTTATTGTTGAAAATTATATTTTTGTACATTTATATATGGGAAATAAAATATTAAAAGGAGTTTTTATCCAAATTCTGATTGTTTTTATCGAAATGTTCAATAACGAATTATAACCAACAATGAAATAATTTGTGACTGCTGAATAAACAAAATAAAAATAATATTTTGATTTTATGTTCCACATTTTATTCAATTAATTTTCCTTTTAATTATATATTTTACTGTTTAATTTTTCTTAAATTTTAAAATTGTGTTTTTCTTTAAATTCATTATATTAAATCAATTTTCATTATCATATATATACATTTAAATATAATTAAATTAAATTTTCTTAGTTATTTTATTTAGTTTTGATTTTCTTTTTTTTATTATTAATTATTAAATATTTTTCAATCTGTTATTTCTAATCTTTAAAAACTTTCTTCAAGATAATAAAAAAAAATTCCAAACATATTTTCATAACTTTTCTCATTCATAAATTACAATTTAATTTGAAAAATACACACGACGTCAATAAATAAATCTTTTTATAAATTCTGGCATTAAAAAAAAAAAAAAGGATTAAGCAAAATAAATGTTCATTCCTTTTTATTTTTCAGACTTTTTTATACATTTTTTTTATTTGTGTCGATCCAAAATTCCAACCATAAAAAGTTGTGGTTTAGGGTAAATTTTTTTTTTTAATTTTTTGCAAATATTTTCTTAATTTTTATCACAGATTTTTCAAGAAAAAATTTCTGATCGCTAATTTTAATTTTTGGGTTTGTATTTTTTAAATAAATTAAAATTTATTAATTTTTATTTATTCGGTCATTTTTTTCATTAATAAATTATTTTATATTGATAATTTTATGTATATATTTTTTTAAAAATTAGTTTTGAATTGATTATTAATATTACTAGTAAATATTATGGATATCTAATTTTTGACTTTTATTCTGTTGAAGTTATTTTTGAATTTAAAGTTAACAGAAGAAAAAGATGTTTCTTATTTTTTATCAAACTATAATAAATAAATTTAGTTGTATTATGAACTACTAGTTAAATTTAGACAAGGACTAATTAATTTTCGAGAAATGATTATTTCGAGTATGGAAAATAAAAATGCAAAATTAATTTAATCTTTAATAATGAATTAAAACATTTTAAAATAAAATTGTTGAAACCAAATTAGAGATTAATAGGAATTTCATATTCATTCGTATCACTTTTTCTGACAAACACTAAAGTTTTTGAATTTTACGAATAACGAATAATGAAATTTTAAACAGTATTCCATTATTACATACTCAAATTTTAAATTGATGTCTTACATGAATTTAAATAGGATTATTTCTTCTAAGTAGAAAATTTATTATTTTCAGTTTACTAATAAGATTAACTTTAAAATATGTGAAAACATTTATTAATTTTTCTTACGGCATCTTCGAATCTAAATTTTTTCATTATGAAACAAATATAACTAAAGTCTAATAAAAAGAACAACAAAATTATACAAAAAATAAAACACCCTTAAATTATAGTATCATTACATTGGAAATTTTTTGCATTTAGACATTTATCTTATTTTATACAATATTTTCTTTTAATTCTGTTATTCAATTATTTATGTTTGAGTGAATTTGAATCTTAAAAACTATATTTTATTTTTATTTAAATTTTAATTTTCTTCTGTTTTTCTTTTTCAATAGAATTTTATATTATGAAGTGTTATTTTGATAAATGCAGTGATTTTTAAAATATTGTTTTGTGGATTTTTCAGTTTATTTTTAATTTAAATATTATAATATACTTATGCACATGAATATTTTTTAACTTCTTTTTTTCTGTTTAAATATTTAACTTTGAAAATTTAGTTATTCCTATTGTAAATATTTATTTTATAATTAATAATAAAAATTTTCATATTTTATTATTCTTATATGTATTTTGAAATTTATAAAAATAAAATTAATTATTATATTTAAAAGGTTTTTCCTATTCTCAACTTTTTCAATAATTCCAATTTCTCAAGATATTTACTAATGTATTTTCAATACATATATTTTTTGTTCTTTGGTTGATTGATACATTCTCAAAAATTAAGATGAAAAATTAAGGACTTTTTATTTTTATTTTTAATATAATATACATATAATAATTTTTAGTTTTGTGCTTCTAACAAAATAAAATTATTGAGGAATTAACAATAAATTTTTGTTATAAACTTATTTTTAATTAATATTTTTTAATATTTTATTTAATTTATTTTTTTTGTAGTTATTTAAAAAGTAAAAAATGAAATAATTAATTTAATTGGTTTAACCATTTGTTCTCAGAAATAAATAATTTTTATTTCTGGTGGCAATGTTTTTATGCTGTTTAATTTGTAAAAAATTTATCTTCGATACCGACATTACTTCTAATGATGGTTAATTATTATTATTATTGAATAATTGATGTCATAATGCTGATGATTCTTCATTACTGTTCGTCCGTGATAAACTACTGTGATGTTTTTCATCTGGAAATAATATATAATTATATTTGATAATTTTTTAATTAACATTTGAACTGTAAATAAAAGTAATACTTTTTATAGTCAAACAAGTTATTATTTAGCACAATACCTTTTATTGTCAAATAGTAAACAAAATGAATCCTTTACTCCGAAAGAATAGCAATAGTAAATTTTATAAGATAAACTTTCATTTACTTATTATTAAATTATTTCAATATTTAGCAGAAATTACTAAATAAATTGTTTTTGTTTTAATTTATGATTTATAATTTCAACTGGTAGTGTTGTAAAAATAAATTTACTTTGTTAACATTCTACTTATTTATTCACATTTCGATTATTTTGGATAATTACCAAGAAAATATTTAATAAATTTCGCGGCGTATGAATAGATAGTGCTGCATAATTTTTTTGTTTTCTAGTAAAGTATCTGTTTCTCTTTTCAGCAACAAAATAACAACTGGAAAAGTTTACTTTAACAAAATAGCAGCTGGAAAAGTTTACTCTATTTGATAAAACAAAAATAAATTATTTAATTCAGCAGTTCATAACCAACATTCTATTTAATTTTCAGCAATGTTCAGCCTCTTTTTGTATATATTGTTCGTCAACAAAAAAAAATTGATAATCCTAAAACAAAAAATACTACAAATAATAAAATAAAACACAAATTCATATTTCATAATTCTTTTTTTTTTTTATATATATCTATAAAGTGCAACGACGAATTTTTAATAAATTCACAAAAAAAAATATTACGAAAAAAATACTTAATAAAAAAATTTATACCATAATTCAAATTTTCTTAACAAAAAAGCAAAGGAAACTAAATTAATATATAAAAAAAATATTATTTTAATTTAAAAAAAAAAAAAAAAACATTACGTATTTTATTCTTAAATTAAAAATAATTAATAAAACAATAAGAAAATTAAAAGCAAAAATAAAAATAATAATGAAAAAAGTTTTTATAAAATATTTAATTAATTACTATTTTCATTAATAATTTTTGTAAATATACAAATTTTTATTTAAATTTAAGATAGTTTTAACTAACTTTGTTCCTTTAATAAATCTAATATTTTATTTATAATTATATATTTATTTATTATTTATGTTTGTTAATATTTTGTTTATTTCATTTTTAAAATTTAGTATAGCATAACTTATTGCTGATTTAAATTTAGTGAATTGTTAGTTTATAAAAATTTGGTTTTATTTACATGCTAGAATATTTTTTTTATTCTCAAATTATATTTATTAATTTTTTTTTATTATTTTCTTTCTTTAATTAAAAATCTTTAATTATTTTAATTATTTACTAAAACTATTTTTGTTTATTTTTATTTTTGTAATAATTTTGGAAAAATTACAAATAAATTTGAACTTAAATTTTACCAAAAAAAAAAAAAAATATAAAAAAACAGAAAAAAAGGCTTTGTCGGTGATTAACTTAAGTTTATTATTTTTTTTTACAGAAGATCAATTATTCTATAATTTTTGAATTTGTCAGAAGACTTTTAAAAACTCTTCTACAAATCTCCAAAAAGTACTAACAAGAAGTCTTTAACCTTCACACGTAATAAAAAAAAAATGCAAAAATATCTAAATAAGTCTTTAAATATCGTATTAACATATTAATTACTATCATCGACTTGCATCATTTAGATTTACTGTGGAGACTTCATCTGTATTAGGAGAATTACTTATTGCTTTTGGAGAATTTTGTTTATTATTATTGTCCGTTAATGTCGTGTCACCGGGTAATATTGATACATCTATATTAATTTTATTACTACTAGAAGCTAATTCATTACTAGTTGTTCCTTCTGGAATATCAACTTTCGAATTATATGCTTCCGATGTTGTTGTTACTGGACTACCATTATTTATATTTGTATTATTATTACCTGGTGATGAAACGGTATTTGTTACTGGTGAATTATTTGTAGTTTTATTATTTTCTTCTTTAGATGATTCATCAATAACAACTGTTGATGGAACAATTGTACCAGATTGTAGTAATGATGATTGCGAATTACTATTTGATTTTAAGTCTTCTGGAGTTTTACGTTCTTCTTTATTGTTATTATTATTACTAGATATTAAACCATCTTTACTTGAATCTGATGAATCACTAATTATTTGACTGCTACCACCATTAATTTCATGTGTTGATAATGATGGTGTAGTTCGATTATTTGTTGAACCACTAATTGTTGCTTGATTAGTATTTTGTCCACCGGTTAAATCAAGAGTAGTTGGTTCCTTTTCCACATTATTTCTAATTACTGGACTGTTTGAAGTGCGACCACCATTATGAGCAATTGTTGGCAATCCAGTTGTATTAGGATTTTTTATGCCAGGTGATGCAGAATGATGATTATGTGTCAATGACAAGGGTAAAGAACTTTGGTGAGCAGCAATCATGGATGCTGGGGCAGATGTTGCCGGAGCAGGAGAATGTTCCTGCTGCTGTTGTTGCGATGGCGGCACTTGTTGTTGATGATGTGACGCTGGACCGTGTGGTTGATGATGACCCGGATGATGAGAATAATACATCGAACTAGCTGCTAATTGTGCTCCAGATGGTATACTAGAAACTGATGATGAACTAATTGCCGCAGCAGATGATCCAACGGTTGATACAGGTGCTGTTTGTGAATGATGATTTGATTCAGATTGCTGTTGTTGTTGTTGTTGTTGTTTTGCAGATTGAGACAAATTTAAACTACCATGTGGTGAAGAATTAGATTGAATTGATGAAGAGTGTTGTGTATGAGGTGGTAAATGTGGTGACATATGTGGATGACTTAAATTCAAACCATGATTAAGACCCAATGCCGGATGAGATAGATTTAAACTCGAAACAGGATTTGAAGAATGTGCTGCTAATGCGGCCATACTAACTTGACTGGGATGTGGTAAACCTGCACTAGGATGATTTAAGCTTAGGCTTGTTGGTGGCATATGATGTGCCAGATTCGATAAACCTAAGCCTAAATTTAAACCCATTGCATGTGGACTTTGCCGTTGCGCTGAGGAATGGTAAGGAGATATTGTTGGTAAACCATGCAGTGCAGATTGTGGTGGCCGCAATCCAATGCCCATTGGTGGCAAACCCATTGGGCCCAATAAATTTCGATTCAATGGTGAATATAGTTGTGAAGGATAATGATGTGAAGCAGATATTATACGTTCTCTTTCACGAGCTTCACGTTCTTTTTCACGAGCTTGTCTTTCTCTTTCTTCACGTTCCTTTTCTCTTTGCTCTTTTTCACGTTGTTCCTTTTCACGTTGTTCTCGTTCACGTTGCTCTTTTTCCCGTTGAGCTTGTTCACGTTCTCTCTGTTCACGTAGTTCTCTTTCTTTTTCACGTTGCAATTCACGTTCTCGTTCTCTTTCGCTTTCCTCTCTCATGCGGGCCCTATGCTCCTCTTCGAGTTTTATACGATCATGTAATGGAGCTAAACTCAATGGTCCACCAGGTAGCATGGAATATAAATGTGAATATGGTGAATATATAACATGTGGATGATGCGGACCAGGTCGAAACATTCCTTGAATTCGCGGATCTAAATACAACTGATGATCTGGATAAGCCATAGCACCTGGATTGAATAAAGCTGCTGATATAAAAGTAATGTTAAATAATTGTAATTTCAAATAATCTCTTTTTTAAAAATATCTTACCTGACGGCATTCCAGGCAAACCAGCAAATGGTGAATATGCATCTAATGGAAATGGTCCAGCTGGATGCATATGACGATTATCTTCTGATCGGTATGGTTGAAAGCCACTACGTGCTAATAATTCAGGTTGCATTGCTGGTGGTACAGCATTCAATCGGGCAATTTTTTCAGCTGGTGTTGGAGATGGTGGTGCTGCACGTTGTTGTTTTTTAACTAAATTCTGTCTATCATCTAAATTTGAATTATTGCCCCCACCACTACCACGTACATCTAATGATCGATTATCATTATTTGATGAAGGAACTCTTTGAACATTTTGAACTTGTCCACTATTATTTTGATTATTATTTAATCCACGATCACGATTTGATACAGAACTAACAGTTATATCTTCATCTTCTTTATTATCAGCTTGTTTAGCTAAAATTCTTAATGCTGATGCAAATGGTCCACGCCCACTACTACCGGCATTATTATTACCACCAGAATTTGAACCTGGTGTTCCAGATTGTGGTATACCTGATTGATTTACGCCACCAATTGTCTGTGATACACCAACATGGTTAGCACTGACGACATGATTACTAATTGCATGTGGATTTCCTGGAATCTGTTGTTGTCCAACATTTGTTGAACCACTACCAACAACAGTACTTCCACCTGATGGTGATTGTAAATGATGTGGTGATGGTATTAAAGGAGCTGGACTTGTAGCTGGTCGTTTTTGTCCAGCTTTAGGAGGAACTGAAATAAAAAAAAATATTTAATTAAAAACAATCTTTTATGGAAATTGAAAAACATATTTTATTTTCTAACCAATTACATACAAATTTTAATCCTACCACAAAATTAATATATTAAAATCACCTTAGAGATACCCTCTAATCTAAAGTACTTTTTCACATAATTATTTCAAAAAAAAAAAAAAAATTAATAAAAAACAGTAGAAGTTCTTCTACAGGATAAAATCAAAATATTATAATAATAATGAAAAAAGTTTTTCCCTAAACTTTATATAAAAGAAATCTACCCCCTAAAACTCTTCATTCTTACTATAGCACATTTCCAACTCGAGAATTTCCGACCCTAATTAACCCATAAAACATGATAAAAATTATACAAATTTCACCTGTATCTCAATAAAAAATATTTATAGAAATTCCAACAAAGTTACATCTATTCCTGTTACAATATTTTACGATCTCTTCCTTTTATCGCTAAATTTTACTCAACCATCCAAAAATAAAATTTGTGGTTGAATGAAAATGTAATAAAATTAATCTTTTCTGTTTTTTTTTTTGTTATAAATTATTAGTTTCTTTTTTTTTTACGCGAATTTACACACAACCAAACACACAGTTAGAAATAAATCCTTGTTTGAATGATGTGGTAGCAGCTGAAAAGAACTAACCTTAAAAATCTGTCTAAATACTTTAAATGTGGGATAGAGAAAATGAACATAATAATTATCCTTTTTATTTTACAACCCAAAATATCCTTTAATAGTCCTTTTCCAATTTATCAAAAATGATTAAAAAAAAAAAAATTTCTGAGGTTATTTTTAGATGTTTCATCCTTTTACTAATATTATAAAAAAATAATAATAAAAAAAAAATGGCAACTTAAGAGTTAATCAAGTTAAGCGAAAAAAAAAAGAAAGAAAAAATTATATGTCCAACCATCAAATGAAAATGTGGTTATAAAAGCAGGAGTGAACAAATTTTCTGTGTACTGTGTCGTTGTTACAAAAAAAAAAGGATATTTAATAGAGTGAATTATAATTTTTGTCCAGGAAAACGACAAAAAAAAACCTCAAACCAAAAATTTATAAATTTATAGTGTTAGAAAAAGACTTATTCAAAAAGGATACAAAGAATCCAGTTAAATATTTTCTATTGAATTAAAGGATTTTATAACTTAAATAATGTATATAAACAAAGTTAAGACTACTTATTTTTTTTTCATTGAAAATTATGTCCAGTCAAGTGTAAAAACATCAGAAATAAGAAGATTGTATAAAATATCCTTGTTAGATAAATTCTATAAATGATTTTTTTTTTTGGGTATGTTTTTTTTTTGATTATACTTGGCATCCATTTTACTAGAAAAAAAAATTAAAATTCTATACAGAGCAGAATAGCACAGACGATGATATTTAACAATTCTTTTAACATAATTCCCCAGTTCAAATACAAATAATAATTTTCTTTTTTTTATCCCTATATATAATTGGTGAAAATAGAAACCAATATCATCTATCTATATACAGAATCGCATATATACATACCAAACAACAACCAAACCAATGTCGATGACAACAAAGTTGGTATAAATAGAGTAATTTGTTCGTTCAGTCGAAAGAAGAAAAACGACGACGTCGTTGACGATGGTTGGTTGGATGATTCAATTTTTTTTTTTTTTTTTTTGGTAAATGTGGTTTTTGTGGTCTATATATAAAAATTATGTACAGAGAACATGGATATAGTCAGCATATGTGCATAAGGAACCTTTTAATTTTCAAATAAATAAAGTAAAAGGATGAAGAAGTAATAGACAAAAAAAAACTTTAAAAAAATGGAAAGTATTAAACGAAAAACGAAAATTTCAGCTAAGAGCCCTTTAAGTCTAAGCTGATTGGAATTTGAAAAAAAAAGGATTAACATTTTTTACTAATTGAAGTTGGATAAATGACTACAAATACGCAATGAAGAGCTAATTAATGTTAAAAAGTTAAATTAATCTTAAAATCTAATAATTTATTGAAAAGAAAAACTTAATTTAATTTCGCAAAATACAAATACAAAAGTTAAGCTACACTAAGCGTTAATAAGTAAAAACGAAAGAAATCTGTTATAAAGACCAATGTTTTGTAGCCCTTTTTAATTTACAAAAGATTGAATGCAATTTTAAATTTCAACAAAACCATGACATCTAATTTAATAGACATACTTCTTTACCCCCTTAAATGACTATAAACTAACTATACTTGACCAACATCATAATAGTACTTCCTGATGTCACAAATAACTTTCATTGAAATAACCTGACCGTTCGATGTAAAAGTCAATTTGGAAATTTCAAAAGTTTTTTTTTTGTTTTTTAGCTCCAAAAAATATATTCCATTTTGACATTGATGTAATTTGCTTTTTGGTATTATGGACACAAACAAAATAAGAAATTGATTTTCAATTTTATCAAAAGCCAACAATATAGAATATCGTTAAATTTTAGTATTTTATTTTCGAAAATTTTATGAACAGCAGGAAGGAAAATCTCATGTTGGCAATATTTCTTTACTATCATCAAAGAGACCATACTCTAACACTAACTGAAGAAAATAAACCTATAACAATCATTTTCACTATAATTTTTACAAGGCATTTGTATAATTTTTCTATAGTATGTACCGACAAAAACTAACAACAATTTTGCAATATCCTTTTTATATTCATATATGTATACATATTTTGGTATATTGGGAAAAAAGAATGACTTTATATAAATGCACTGGAATGTAAATTTATTTAACTACTATATTATATTTCTTATATATGTGAATTTTAGTTCAGTGCACAATACTCTTTATTTATTTTTTTGTATGTAGAAAATTTATTTCCGTTTCTGTACGTTTAAACAACGTAAACATTTTGCTCTGACTACTTAAATATAAAATATCAATATACATCATAATTATATAACTAAAAACTTTATTGTCCAGAATAGTTGGACCAAAAAAAAAAAATAATTAAATCCTTTATTAGAGATGATAACAAACGAGAAGATTCAATGAACTAGAATTTATTCTAACCTAATAATTTGGTTAAAAAATTCAATCATAAGACCTTTATTAATTTCATAACAGCATTAAAAATATAATCAGTGATTATAAATCATAAAATTGGTTACTATGCTAAAGAGAATTTTACATGACAGTAAAAAAAAAAATAATTTTCAATTTAACTAATGTATCCTCAAATTAGTGAATCATCCTTTACTACAGCAAAAATATTTTTAAATTAGATGTTAATATTTAATTATTTTGCGCATCCTCCAGTTTTTTTTTTCTAACAATTTATCAGAATATTAATATTGAATTATATTTTCCAAAATAATCACTTATATAGTAATTTAATTTTGAATTATAATCAATAATATGAAATTTATGATTTGAATGATGTGCTCAAACAGTTTTATTTAAGATTTAGTGTTGTTTAAAATATCAAAACTATCAAAACTATTTCTAAAATTATTAAGCAAAATTAATTATATATTTTTTTAAAATTTTTTTTTGATATAAAAATTACGTAAATACTTGAAAATAAATTCAAGCTTATGACTAAATTTACTATACACTATACAACCTGGAAAATTTTAAAATATACTACTTGACTTTCTACTCAAAATATTTATGCTTTGCTCCTGAATAAATTTAAACTTGAACGATGTATTATTAAAATTTTGTATAACAATCAAAAAAAAAAAAAAAAAAAAAAACGTCTAGCTTTATAGTGCATCCTTTACAATAACATCATCTCATGTACAAAAAAATCCAAAGAATGATCCTTGACAACGACGACCATCGTACAAAAATATAAATTTTCTATGAAAATGATAAATATAAATATTTCAATATTATAGGAGTAAAAATATTTGTGTATATTAGTATATATTATGATACGACAAAAATCCTTTACTATTATTATTGTCAGTATAGCGTAATAGGAACCTATATATATAAAAACTTTTAGCCTATGAATACATATAGTTATGTATAAATTCTAAAGCGCATCTTTTCCATCCTAATACTAATAAAAAAAAAATAAAAAAACTAAATTTTCAGTATAGTTTTAGAATTTTTAGTTTATATTTCAACTCTTTTCAGCCACCACGAATACACCACACTACCAGGATAACAAGAGAAATATTGAAAATATTTTTGGAGAAAATAAAGTGAGTTTTATTTATATCCTTATGCAAAATATTTTAAGCTAACTAGATTTTATGTTATTTGGTGTATGTGTATGGTATATTATGTTTATATAGGAAAAACCAAAAAAAAAAGACTAATATCGAGGTTGATCTGATCCGATGTTGTACATGGAAAATATTCGCATAAAATTTATTTTTTTATTTTTTGAAGTATTTTGTTAAATATAATAACGTACACCAAAGAGCAAAATGTAATTCACTGAGGTTAACTATATATATACACAATAGAAATAAGGACAACTATACAGACAGGGTAAATTCAAGTTAAAAAATATAAAATATACATATTAGTATTTAAATTAAACATGCAGCTATATAGAGCATTTATTAAATCAAAAAATTGTTAACAATTGGAACAAACTTAAACCAATCACAATATGGTAATATTACTAAGGTAATAAAGCCATAATAATAATTTTAAATTTCCAGACTACTGGCACAAAAACTTTCCAATTTTGTTCCTTTTTCATTCCATAATTTGAAATATTTTTAAGCTAAGTTATTAGTACATTTTTTCAGGAAACACCCTATCCATAAATCTACAATGGAAAATCAATTTTTATTTTTTATGTTCTTAAAAAATAAAAGCAATTAAACTGGCATTTTTTTTTGTTATTAGTTTTTAGAAAATATCTGAATTTAACGAAAGCTTTTCAATATAATTTTGTTTTATTATATTTTTACTAAAAAGGATCAAATCTAAACAAAATTAAATACATAACATATATATAAACAATTTTATTAACAAATTATACAAGAATTTATTTCTATAAGAATTTTACATTATTGATGTTTGTTTTTAAATATTATTATACTAATACAAAATATTTGTATACGGTAATACAAAATTTTCATGAATCCTTTATATTTTGTTTTTGTGAAAAATAAATTTCTCTGTCGTTTGAATGCGATACATATATTTTTTCGCGACCCCGTAAATCCTTTGCACAATATCTCTGTATTAAAAGAAAAACAACGCCCCGAAAATATTGTATCCTTTGCGTCTTATATATATATATATATATATATATACATTATATAAGCAACAAAAAAAAAAACTATATGTGTAATTCACACGTCTTGTTTATACCTAATATTTTATTCAACATTTTGTCGGATGTCAACGTTGTTATTTGGTAAATATATTTATTTTATTTTATTTTTATTATATATATTTGAAAGCTCAGTGATATTTATATCCTTTTGATCCTTTTCTATACCCACAATTCCGTAGAGAAGAAAAATAAATGTATATATATATATATTTATATAAATATCCTTGTTTAAAAAAAAAATATGTATAAAAAGTTCAATTTTATAAATAATTTCGAATATAAAATAATGATAAGATGAAAAAAAAAAAATTGGAACTAAACACAACGTAAATTTATTATGTGCATTTTTGTGTTTTTTTTTTAGTCCTTGGAATTGAGGTAAGTATTGAGTATTAGAAAATATAATAATAAATTTGTCAGTTGACAAAAAAAAATTACGTGTTTTATTTACAAGGATATGAAATGTTTTAAAAATTAATATATTTCAAAATATTAGATCAAACTTAAATTATATTTGAATTCCCTTAAGTATTGGGGAAGTAACTCCTTAAAATTAATAAAAAATTATTTCACTACCTTTCGAATTAAACACAAATAGGGTCCAATTTGAAAATTTACATCATATTTTAATAGACCTCAAAACTTTTATTTCATTTTAAAAATTAACTTAAAATTTTCTAATTTTAACTTCATTAAAAAAGTTCTTTTTGTAATTTTTCCTTTTTAATCAAATTTATTGTAAATTAATTCACATTCTGTTTATTTTTTTTTACCTTATTGTTATTCACCTCCAAAAAAATTCCTAAATTTGTAAATAATAAATTCTAAAATTTATATACCAAAACTTTATTAAGAATTAACAGAATTAAAAATATAATATAATATTTCCTTATGAAAAGTTTAGAATATTTCAAATGCCATAAATAATTTTGATAAGGGTTTGAATGAAAAAGAGTCACGCAATGAAATAAAAGTAAATTATGGAAAATATTAATTATGAAAATAAACATAAAAATTAACCCTCAAACCAAACCAAAAAAAATAATAATAAAATCTGTTATGATAATTATTTTAATCATTTCCCATTTTACTCACATAAATATAATTTTATTTTTATCAAGAATTTAATGAAATTTTCAAATTTTCTTTAATAATAAATAATTTTCATTTTACGTCAGTGATTTTCGTATTTATGAGTTGTTAATTGTATTATAAATGTTTTTAGAATAAAATCAATTTATAAAATATTTATTTTATAAAAATTTAAATATTTGAAATGTATAAAAAGTTATTGTTAATGGATACGAGTACAAAAAACTCTAATGTGGAATTATTATTAATTATTTGGGTTAAAAAACTAAATTAGTGAAATAAATTAAAAAAAACTATGCTTAAAATTAGATAATTATATAAACTGTTACTAAATTATCATTAATTAAACGGAAATTTTATAAATCTTCATTAATTCACAATTATCATGATTAAATTAAAACCTTTAAAAGGACCAATTATAATATTTTGACATATCTTCTGCTTCTGTTTAGCGCTATAGCTTATGATATTCTAACATTTTATTCCAATGACACTCTAATTGAATTGAAATTTTAATTCAAATGCCACATTTAGTAATAACAAATGCCAATATTTGCGTTACTTAGCTGTCAAAATCATAACTATCAAAATATCACGTAATATTTTGATAGTTATCATTTTGACAGCTCAAAATTTATGTATTTTATTGAAGTAAATTTGTTGTAAATATCAAAATTTACAACAAATTTACTTCCATAAAATACATAAAACAAAAATTATACCAGTTAAAACTATTTTACGAATACACAAATTACAATTTTCGCTAAAAGTATGAACTATGTATAAATTGACAATTTAATTCTGTCATTTTACCCTCCAATTATTACAAATACATGACTTCTAATTTTTGTTTTTTGTTAAACAAATTTCTTCCTTCTTAAAAGGAAATCAATTTTTCACTATATATATTTAAAAAGTCAGAATTTCACTCTCACCACCTGAACTAAAAAAAAACTTTATACCAAATTGTATAATATGAATTTTATTACTTGATAATTGAACTAAATAAAAATAATGAACTTAAATAATTTTTATCCTTTTCCTCACGTCAATTTCTTCCTACATAATTAATAAAATAATTGTAGATTGTCAACTTCAAATAAATGTAATTCACGCAATATACATATATATTTTATATAAAAAATTTTCTACCGCTTAAGGCAAAATTAATTTCATTTTAGTTCACTATTTCTTTTTATGCTTTATGCTTTATACATATATATATATATATGTCTGTATTTAAAAATCAGTTATTATGTTTACTTAGAAAATAACATTTATTGTGGTTAAAAAAAAAGGTAAAATTAAAACAAAACTATGTTCATGGAATAAAAAGAACCACGTAAGTTTACATGATTGGTTCATTTTCTAAACATTTATAGTTATAGTATAGTAAAATATGATAATTTCTTTCCGGTATTAGAAGAATGGAACATATTTTTTTTTGTATTATTTTAAGGGTTTATTGTAAGAATTGTGGTAGGTTTTGAAGGGTGTAAAATTGTATAATAATAATAAAAGAAATAAATTATTGGTTAGGTTTAAAAAAAAAATGCCACAAAATATTTTTATTAATGTGATTTTGACTTGAAAAAAAAAATTTATTGATATTTATATTTTATTGGATAGTTAAAAAAAATATTTATATAATTTACTTGACAGATGGTAAAATTCCGAGAATAATAAAAGTTTAATATTTGACTAAGGGTTATTTAAGTTTAAATGTTGGTATACAAATTATATATGTAATTACATGAGTCAATTGGAATTTAAATAAATTGAAAATTTATAAATAATTTTGTGAAAGTTTCTCAGAATAAAATGTTTAAACTGTTATCTGTATTTTTGGCAAGGTTATGAATTAAGTTAAACTGTGGCAATATATGATAACTACTTTTTCATATTTTGAGATAAGCTTTGATTTTAATTACTAAATATCTAATTTTTAAATTATTAAAAAATGATTATTTGGTTTTAAAGTTTTATTTTCTGGAAAATATAAATATTGGATATTTAGGAGCAAATATGAAAGTCTCAAATAGTAATTATTTTGTTTTTTACGAATAAAACTAAATTTATTACTGTAGTTTAATAATATGTAATAATACTACTTGAACTCAATAAATATAAAGCTCCAATCTCGATCAATTTCTACAAACTTAATTTTCCAGAGTTATTTGAAATATTATATTGCATTGCATATATTTAGGACACCATTTCCATTACAATGAGCATTTAGGTGTATAATTCTTTTATTGCTATATTTTATATTATAATTAAAGTTGCAAAAATATGATGAAAGATTGGAGCTTATCACCATCCTTGAATATAATTTTTTTTCTCCAAAATTTAATCTTACTTATTTAAAATAGAAAAATACTATCTACAATTTACTATAATTTTAAAAATAAATTCCATAAAATTGTCCCATTTTTTTGTTTTTTTGCTAAAAAATAAATTATTTACCCTTAACCTTAATAACAATATAAATTATTATATAATTTACACAAATTTACTGACAATATTACTTCTCTAACTTGAAGTATTTTATTTTTAAATAAATTTATATACATATATACCGACAAAAAAAACAAAAATTAATTTTAATCTGAAATTTTCTATTTAACTTTTTCACCCTATCATCTTCTACCCAAAAATGAAAAAAGAAAAAAAACTTTTTTTTTTTTTTTGATGGAATAAATGTGGATATGATGTTTATTTAACCTTGTGTACTAAACCCTACTGAACCGTAGGACACAAAACTTATTAAAGTCTCATAAATCAATTTGATAACACAAAGCAAAAAAAGTAAAGGAAAGCTAGAAAAGCAAAAGTATATATAACACAATCTTTATAAAATATAAATATATTTTTTTGCAACCCTTATTTAAAGTCCATTGAAAGAAAATCTCATTTTTCTCACTTCTGTGTTACATTTTTTTTTTTTTTGTTATATAAATAATCTTGCGCACAAAATCCAAAAAAAAAAAAAAAAAAAATATTTTCACCTTTATTGTTATTCAAGGAAAATTCATAAAAAAAAAAATCCTTAAAACCATCCCCTATACCAGTAATAAACAATTTCGTTTTAGTCCCTCACAAAACTGACGACCCAAAACAACAAAGTTAGAAAAAAAAGAAGAATTATTTATATAATTTTAAACAAAACTGAATAATAAAAGTTTTATAAATGAAGCCCCCACTCCACCTACTCTCATAATCAATGGAAGCCCCACCCAGGCACTTTACTACCCATTTTCATATATTTACTTATTTGTTTTTTTTTGTTTTTTTTTCTGTTTGAATAATAAAATCGCAAATTTTACACTCCAGCTAACCACAAAAAGATAAAATAAAAAAATATTGTGGAGGTTTCATATCATATCCCAAAAAAAAAAAACACAAAAAACATCTCTCTTAGGATACTTTTTTTTTTGTTTAAATAAAATAAAAAGGATATTCATTGGAATATAAACAATCCTATTTACACTGAAAACATAAAAACAAAAACAAGAAAACAAGAAAAAAAACGTAAATTTTCTTCTTTAAAAAAAAAAAAAAAAAACTTTAAAAAGGAAAATTACATTTTTAATTTGGTGGTTTTTCATTTTGCTAATAATCGTCCTGTATTTAATGCTATAGGTAAAATATAATTTATACGTGCTTAGCATCTATACAAAAAGTTAATATGTTCACCAATAATTACTTAACATTTTATAAAAATATCATTTAGTCGCGAGAAAATTTACTAAGAGATTCTAGAATAATTCAATGGGTGGTAAGTTAAATATGTGATAAATTGAAAGAAAATCGAATTTTACAAATAATTTAATGAAAATATATTAAAAATTTGGTGGTAACTTTTGATTATATTAAAGATTAAAGCAGTCAATATTGAATTAGGTGGATGGAGAAAAGTTTCAATGAGAAGAATTAAAGTGTGAAACAGTGAAAAAACAGTCAATCTTAAAGAATAAATTTGGAAAAATAGGATAAACAGACTTTGTGTTTTTGTCCGCAATTTAATAACGTGTCAATTAATATAGTAATCTGAGTTTTATCTTTGCTGGTTTAAAAAGAACACAGATTCGTAAAAAATAGTAAGAAGACAGAAAAACATTGAAATTAAAATTATAATAATAACTTGTCAAAATAATATTTTAAGAGAAATAATGACCTTTTCCTCAAAAATAAAAAGAAGTTTCGACGAATTGGTGCTACTAAATTATTAGTGCCATATATTCTTATTCAAAAATTGCAGTAACCGAAAGAGGACAATTAGTTGATAATGTACGCTATTTGGTGTCATAAATTCTAATTTTACTTTTCCATCTATTTCCACTAGATGTAGGTCGAATATGAATCAAAACAGGGTATAAAAACCAAAGTTTAGCAACACCATCGATAAAAACTGTACAGAATCTCATAAGTTTAACTAATAACTTTGAAACCATTTTTCCTTTTCTATTTTCCAAAACAAAAAAACTTGTTAGTTAATTCCGTGAAAATATAGTCAAGAAACCATCTTAAAAATATGTATAATTGTAAATTCTGTTACTAACACATATTCTAATGATTATACAAAAAAAATTTCTTTAAGGATATACATACTAAGAAAAAATGCTAAAAAATAAATATATTTAATTTTTCGCTGCTATTCTTAGTGGGTAAATAAATTTGCTACTAAACAGCAAAATTAAAAAAAAAAAAAAAACGAAGATACAAGAAGAAAAAAACTAAATAAATTATAAAATGTGCATTCATAATCTCAGCAATATTTACACAGCAAAAGCAAACAATAATATCGTTTTTTTCTTGTGGATTTTTATGAATTTTCCCTCCGTTAGTACACATTTTGAATCCAAAACCAAAAATAATTTTATTTATGCCATAAAACTTTGTTTATAGCACAAAAAAAAAGAAAGAAAACGAATTTATTTTTTGTAATATAGTATCAAACAGCAACAGCAGTGAAAAATCCCACACCTGACACACCAAAATATTATGATTATGCTATGGTTTTATGCGTCTACATAAAAATCCTCCCCGCTTATTCTGTTCACTTTTTTTTTTTTTTGTTAGTTAGATTATGTATAGTCGAAGTCTGGAAAGGGATATTTATATTTTTTTTTTTATTTTTTAATATATTATCCTTCGTTCTTAAAAAAACCACAGAGCACAATGTACTAAATATCATCTTAGAAAATCTTTTACAAATTTCATTTTATATTTTTTTTATATTTTTAAATATGTAAATGTGAATGTTTATAATCACTAAAGTATAGTTTGCTATTATGCAACTTTATGTTAAAAAAAAAAAAATGTGAATAAAAAAAAATGAGAAAAGTTTTTAGCTTAAAAAGAAAATAATGAACAATACCAGGAAGGAAGCTTAAGTATAAAATATTGTAATAAAGAAAAACATTCAGAAAATAAGGACGAAAAAAATTAAATATATATATGTAATAAGTATATATATTTTTTTTAAATACTTTAAAAAAATAAAAAAGATAAAATGAAAACAAACCAAGGTGGAAAAGGTTATACTATTCTGCTTATTGAGGGTAAGTGGGCGAAGATATAATAATAAGATAGCTAAATACGTGTGTGCATTGTTGTTTTTTTTGTTCTTGATTTAAGGATGCAAAAAAAAAAACAAAGTATATAAAAATATGTTTGATTGGATCGTTTTAATGGAACGTTTTTCTTTTTTTCAATTTTGAAGATTATGTTTCAAAATGAAGGATAAATTTAAGAATTTGATAGTTTGCGACATTGTTTTACAATAGCTATTAAGATTAACACTTCAAAGTTATACAATAGTGCAATATGAAAATTGATACCAAATGGCATTCAAAACTTCGAGAAAAACATATTATTTCTGAACAATATCATTTTTGAAAATTACAATTTCAAATTTTTGTTTCAATTTCAGCAAAAATTTATGAACTGATTTTGGGAATATTCTAATTTTTAGGCAAAAAATAAACACCAATTTAACACTGATCAATTGATCTGTTCGTGAATTTTATTTCATGCCAATGAGAATCTGAAATTTTACATTAAATTAAACCAAACTATACAGTAGTCACTATATTTAACATTTGAAATGCAATAGAAAAATTCCCAATGAAATACACTTACAGACTTCAAATAAAATTACCAATTTATATATAGTTTTTTTTTTTTTTTTCTAATATTCTGATAAGATCCTAAAGTATAAAACAACAAGAATAATAATAGAAAAACTTTCTTATAATCCAGTAGCGCAATAAAGTATCATTGAAGTACACTATTCAAAAAGTCGGAGATATACCATACTTTTAATATAATATCTTTTATCATTACCTTCTTCATCCCATCTTATCCGTCGCAATCTGCTTACCTTATTCAAGTCAGTATAAAGAAGAACAGAAGAAAAAAAAAATTCCACCTTTTATCCTCAATTTAATTTTTTTTTTTTTTTTTTGCTGTACATCTTCTGATATCTTAAATAGACAACAAGAATTAGAAGATGATGCAAGAAAAATTGTAGCAGAAGATGCTATGATATACAAAAAAAAAATCCGCAATCTCTTATGAATCGAGAGTGAATAAAAAAAAATTAAATATATATATATAAGAGAATAAAATTCACAAAAGAATATAATATATATATTTTTTATTATAAAAATAAAATTTCAAGGAAGAATATCCTTTTTAAGGAGGTTTGGGTAAAAACTGATAGCATCTCTTCAATATTCAGTTTAGATTCTTTTCACTCCTTATAAAATATCATAAAATATATATAACACCCACACTTTTCAACCCCTCTTGTTCTCTTAACTAAATATCTTCCCTCATTGTAGGAAAAAAAAAGGACCTTTTCTTTGTTGTTGTTGTTTTTCTTTCACTATTAGCGCAGTACCAACAAAAAAAAACCTCTTAAATAGAGGGTAGTAAAAAAAAATTTATATATATGTATATATTCTTAATACTGATATGACAAGGAGTAAAAATTGAATTGGTTGAGAATAAAGGAGGTGGTTGAAAAGGAAGAGGATATTTTGTGTGGAAAAAATACCAGATGACGGTTTATTTTTATTTAAGTACCTAAATATGTATAGATTTTGGTATGTGTATACATAACATTACAATTTAATATGCGAAAAGATATTTAAAAGGAAAAAAAAAAATGTATATATTATATTGTTAATTGGTAATGGGATCCGTAATTCAGTTTAATCATAATAATAATTTATTTTTGATTATCATAATTGAATAAAGCTATCTTATTGTGTATTATTTATTTAATCAAAATTTACAAAAAAAAAAACAATCAAGAATTTTCGAATTTTCGAAGAGCTATTTTATTTAATGACAGTAGAAATTTTCATCCTATTTTTTTGACATTTTGTATTGTGTGGAAGAAGATGATTTGCAATAAAAATGTATTGATACGTCTTGAAGAAATCGTGGATGCAAGTAATGAAAATAAAAATTGGTACGTATTGTCATGACAGTTTGTGTTATGCTGTAAAGCAATTTATCAAGAGGGTTTTCATTTGAAATTTTTGAAGATCAGAGCTACAATTACTCGTTTATTTTAAACTTCAAAAATGGAATTTTTAATTTTAAAGAAAGGTCGTGTCCGATTTGTAATTTTTAAAGACATATCGTGAGATTGGGATTTAAATATAGATTAAAAATGTAGTAATTTAGAAATAGTAGGATACCATCAGGATGCTCTCCAGAACAGAGATTATACTTTCAATTGAAAACGATTGCAGCTAAACCAAAAAAAAAAGGCGTTGAATCCGCTTCAAAAAACCCTAATTTTATGAATGGAAAATATATTTTAAAGATTATTATTTATTTCAGACTTTGAACAAAGCTTATCCAAAAACCCATAAAACTTTATATATTGAACAAATCGATTACATAATTCCCTGAAGCTATTTAACAGTTTAAAATCATTTGGGAAACTAAAATATTAATAAAACAAAAAAAAAAAACCATACAAAAAATATATTATTATGATTCTATAAAATGGAATTAATATAAAAAAAATAAAAGTGGAAAAAATCTATGGTCCTTTTCTTGTTGTTGTATACATCATATTGAATTTTTATATCCTTTTTTTTTATATATATATTTTGTTTGTTTGCTCTGTATAGTCGTCATCACGACACCCCTGGGACTCTCTTTAAATACAATTTTACTGGCGAACATAAAATAGCTGGATATATTGACATGAATATAATGAACACTCAAACCACTTGATTCGCTATATTTCCCTCTCTGGTCGAGGTCTTTTTCATTATATATATTTAAAAAAAAAAAATGGTGCTTTTTTTTTTATTTGTAGAAGATCTTCCCGATAATTCATATGATATTACAGTACAGAAAAAAAAAAATTGTAAATGTTTGTGCAAGTCAAATTTTTGCCTCTTTTAACAACAAAAGTAAAAAGTTTCCATCACTCCTGCGGTACATTTTTTTTTTTTATTGTATGTATTTACATCTTTTTTTGTAAAAAGCTTAAAATGGTTTTCACATTTTTTGTCAGTTCTGATCGACAAACATTAAGCTATTTTTGGTCGTACAGTCTTTAACATGTTATATGTTACACAGCATAAAAATATATTGTACTTATTGTTTTTTATTATTAAAAAAAAATTATGTTTTAACGCTGAGGAGAGTATAGTGTCCCAGCTAACATATTCTTCTTTTAGTTTTGTTGGAGCATGACAAAAGCAATATTTTTTTCTTCCTTGCTTTTTGTTTTTTTTTTTTTGAAAAAAAAAATAATTTGTTACAAAAAAAACCATACACAAAAGAACATAAATTTCTATGTTCACAAAAAAAAAAAAAAAAATTTATCTAACAAATTTTTTTTTTTGCTGTAATTTTTACAGAAAAAAAAATGTTGTAGATGTGAAAACTTGGCCTTATTTTGCTCATAATGTATAGATGAAGCATGAATTGCCCTTTTTTTTATCTTTATGTAATATATATATTTTTTTAGTTAATTCATTCACTGAGTTTAGTGCTAAGAAACCATTTCTTTTTTTTTATTAACAAAGTTTTTAGATTTTAAGGAAAAATTTTCATCCTATTTTTTTTTTTTTTTATGTCATTTTAAGGGCAAAAAAAAAAGATAATCTCAGTGAAGAACATAAAGAGATGTTATATCCTCTTTTTGTGGCTTATGTATGTGTTTACCATCAAAAAAGCATTTTCTTTACAGTTTTGTGGAGGATATCATAAAAAGGTTTAAAGCATTTTTTAGTATGTAATACTAAAGACTTACCAGTACAAAAAAAAACGAAAATTAGAACGAATTGAAAGTTAAATGTAATGACGAGATATGATCTGCTCGTTAAAAAAAAAAAGCTTTAGAAAAAAAAAACTTCAAAACAAAAGATAATTAACCAAACATAATATAAAAAAGGGAAATGAAATATAAAAACACGTCTTGAAAGTCATTACAGGTTAAGTTCTTAAATATAGATAATTTAATAGAATTTATTGATACGAATTAAAGATTTCCTGTAAATTCTCTTATATAAAGATTTATATTAGTTAGTTGAAAATTGGGTTACAACAGGTGCACTGACCTTTTATCTTACCTAACACAATTTTATATTAATGTTGATTTGACCTATCTACCCTTAATGACATAGCCTATTGTCATCAGGTAATTTATAATTTACAAAAAAAAAAAAATAATTTTACCATTTATTTTTTTACGTTACTATTATATATACATATTATTATATAGGAATGACCATTAACATTTTTGATCATTTATTATTCAGGAATTTGATTTTATGTTGGTATTATATGCAAGCATGTTTATTTACTTTATATGTTTTGTTTAACTTGAAATTTAGTAATATAAGCTTTAATAAAGTCTGTAAAATTATCGTGCATAATGTCGTCCATTTCTCCAATACTCTGGATTATAATTATAAAAAAAAGGACGAAAAAAACTAGTTTTATTTCAACCCAAAACGAGATACTGCATTTATAGAACATAGAATTTTAATCAAACTTTAACCGTCGTAATAATAGTTCACAAAAATTCTATCCTTGACTTAGAATCATTTGTCACTTGCTCTGCAATCGATATAAAACAATTTTGTAAGGATCAATTGATACTCTAGACGAGCCTTTTTACGTAAGGAAAGAATAATGTGTCTTTACGTAAGGAAACAGTCCACTTCCGACTTAAATTATGACTGGTAGGCTAATACAATTAAAAAAAATCTTCCAAGTCATTATTTCTTAAAAACATATTAAAAATTATCGTATTACTCGAACTGTGGACAGCTTTAGTATCCGATAATGGAATAAATTTGATAAAAATTTAAATCTTTAATAAATAAAAATTCAAAATTCGACCTAACATACTATTTTTTCGACATATTATAACTCTTATCCATATTTTGATGATGATTCACTTTATGTTTAAGCTAAACTTAATTTTATGGTCACTTTAATAATACATATTTTAAAAGAAATCTTAATAAAAAATATATTATATGGGAGAAGGGGTTCTTATTATTGACGACTATATTTACAGATTCTTAGAAAACATTTTACTGAATTAATATATCGGATTAGTTAAATGCTATTACTTAATACACAACAAAATGAATAGGATTTTTTTTTTTGCTGTAAGTTATACGAAACACCATAAGGGAATTATGTTCAAATCAATTAGGGTGAAATGTAAATAAAATGGAAATTGGTATTTTGCTGAAGAAGAAATGATTAAAATAATTGTTAAAATATTTGTTATTTAAGCAAAACTTTTATATATAAATAAAATATTAATGAATACTCGTTATGTTACTAATAATAAATTATTAATTAACTTAAAAGATTATATTATGGAAAATTATTAAAATGATTTTAGTAAAAGTACTCTTGAAAAGTTTCATTATTATTAAAGCAAATGGTAATACACTTAATAGCATTTATTAGAATTATGAAAATTCAGATTATAAATAATTTATCCGTTTTTCTTTTTAAGGATAAAACTCTTAAAAAAAAATTTTACAAAACAAATTGAGCATCATAATTTAACTTTGAACCTAAAAAAATTCTTTTAAATATTTCAAAAATGACTTAAATCCTTCTTACATAATAAAAGTACAAGAAAATGTTTCTACATTGCAACCCTTACGGCATCTCATAACACTTCTACGAGTAAAAAAAAAAAACTAAATTATTTTCATTCTTGAAATTCCTTGTTTTTTTTTTAGTAATTCAGGCTAAAAAACAGGAATTGCAAACATTGCAAAAATGAAAAACCGCCTTAAGTATTAAAAATATATATAAAAAAATAAAAAATTACCCTAAAGAATGTTTTTTAAGCACGTTAACTATTTCTATCGTTTCCCTAAATTTTAATTTTATTCCATTCGCTACCCAAAACAACGAAAATCCTTTAAATAATTCTTTCTCTTATGTTCTCGTGTATTGGGTTGATTTTTATTTCTTATAAAGATTTTTCTCAATTTTCTTTTTCTTGTGTGTTTCTTTTTCATTGAAACATCAGATGAATTTGTTTTTATGTCTCCCTAATTTGCTTATTCTAGTTAATCCCCTATATTTATGTGTTATTACGTTCATAAATTCCATTTTGTTAGAAACGTTATTTTTTTTTCATCATCATCATCATCAACATCTTTACTGCCATCTTTTTTTGTAAGTTGGTTTCTTTAAATTCTAACCAATTTTTTCTTCGTTTTTTTGTTTTTATTTGATATTTCACACATTATATATAGCTTTATAATCCTTCGAATATCCTTACTATTATCCTTACAGCTAAATAAAAAGAAAGAAAAAAAAACTAGAATTGTTGCACAAAATGCCAAAGGCATACCAAATTACTTATTATTTCATTCCGATTATCAAGAGAAAACAATCTTTAACACAATAACACAAAATGAAAAAAAGGTCCTTATTTAAATTTCTTAAGGATTCTACTAAGCGATAAAGATTTTTCAGTTCGTTTTGTTATTTATTTTTTTTTGGCAATATTATTATATTTTTCCCACTTTAAGATACCCCGATTTATAAGATTGTTTGGAAATTGTTTTTATCCTAGCATAAACTAAATATTAAGGATTTTAAAAAAAATACTTATATATATACATTCAGGATTTAAGGATATTATAACAAGTAAAAAATTACAGGCACGTATGTAATATGTTTGTAAAAAAAAAAATGACGAAGTAAAAATAATTTCTTTTCTATCGGGATCACTTAAAAAAGTAAAATGATGGCGTCGTCTTAGTTGTCGTCATTATTATTATTCGTCCTTTTTTTCCATCTCTCAAAAAAAAAAAAATTTAAATCATTATTTACTTATGTATTATTTGTGTTAATCCTTTTTGATAACATAACAAAAAAAAAATATTTATTTATATTAAAATCGAATGGGATTTTCAAAGTATATATAGGACACATTACTGAAAAGTTTAAGGATTTTGTTTTCTTTTTACTGTAAAGGAGTACGTAAATATCGGATTAACTGCTATTATAGATGAAGGGAAAAAATCAATTTAGATAAAATGAAAAGTATGGTAATTTTAAAAGTATATATGATCTAGGATAATTTTATAGAAGAATGTAATATGATTTAAGAAAAATTTATATATTTATGTAATAAGTATTTAAATAATTTATGTAAAGATGTTGAAATATTTTATATTTCAGAGAGAATAAAATTATTAATAAAATTTTGAATATTTGAACTATGAAGATAAAATGTATATTTTGTTTTGTTTTTTTTTAAAATTTCGATAATAGTAAAGTAATTATTATTATTAACACAATTACATATTCCAGTAATACACACATAAATATGTTTTAATAACAAAAATAGAAATTAAAAAAGAAAATGAGTTTTGATTACAAAGGTAATATGTAAATATATTTTATGATTCAGAGTAATTAAATTATTGCTAAGACTTTGAAATGACATTATTGTCATAGAATGGAAAAATTGCTTATTAAATTCCAATATATTTTTGTCTGATGCAATGGCAGTAAAGATATTTTGTTACAACAAACGAAATTTGTTGCAACAACTACAATAAAGATTGAATCTGAGACCAAACTTTAGCTGAGTTTCTTATAACTTTATAAGTTGTTGGAACAACTAATTAGCAAATATTTCAAATATGTTTAATCGAAATTGTTAAACAATAATCCGATTATAAGAAATTTATTACAACTTTCTGACAACTACAAAATAAAAACTTTGTATTTAAAATCTACTTTTTGAAAATTGAAATCTTAGTTCAACTTTTAATTCAATTATCAGTTTGGAGACGAAAAACTTAGTTCTATTTAGAATTTTGCATATAAATTTACTATTCATATAAGTTACGATAATTTCCTAGTTAATAATCTGAAAATTCTCTAAGGAAAATATTGCTTAACAATAAAATATTGCATATAAAAATGTATCCTAAGAACTTTTAACAAATCTAATTTACAATTCTAGACTAAATTACATATTCATACCTTTAACCTACTACAAACGTTTATTGAATCTTTAATATATATATGGTATACTGTATATGAAAACGCAAACAACCAATTTCTTTACAAGATTTATAATATAATTGAAAATAATAAATATTATATTTGTATAATTTTCAATTATCCTTTTTTTTCCCTTTTTCAATAAATTCTCTCATAAAAATGAAGATAAAAAACTAGAAAAACCTCAACAAATAATTCTAATATTTATTTTTACATTTTTGGTATCCTTTCAATTATAAATATCAAAAAAAAAAAAAAAATTGAATCCTTTAGGAAATACATAGAACCTAAAAACTATTCAAATATACAATAACACTTTATTTCTATCATTGATTCCTATTATGATTATTACTTCGTATTTCCTCCTTAATTCCTTCCTATTACATTATATCATGACAAAAAAAAATAAAGAAATAATTTTTACAAAAATATTTCCTTGTTTTTTCTTTCTCCAACATCGTTTATATAGAATTCTTTTTTTTTCTATTATTTCCTATCCACCCTTTCGTCCCCTTACTATGTTACAGCCTTTTTCTTTTGAATATTATTTAAACTTTCCATATATTATGGACAATTTGTTCAACGATTTGTATCATTTTATTTTGATAATATTCTATTTCAGTTTTTCGTAACTTAACCAAATCCAATTTAGTTACAGTTCCCAGTATTATGAAAATTCTATGTTTTTATATGTAATATCGCGTATTATATAAAAATCGGTGGAATTATACACACCCCCATCGTTGAGTATGGAAAAAAAACAAAAGAATTTTGTTTTATTTTTATGTGTTGTTTCGGAAAGGAGGCGGAAAGAAATAACAAATTCCAAAAAATAAAAAAGATTCTATGTTCTGTCGTATATTAATAAATATTATTATGTTTGTTGGAATAGAAAAAATGAAATTAGAAAAAAAAAATACTGAGGAATAAGTATAAGTAATAATAATGTCAAAAAAAAATTATACGGTGATGACGACAAACAATTTACAGAATACAAAAAAAAAAAAAAAGAAAAGTGGAAAATTGTTATTTCAGCCTCAATTTCCGGATTCCTTTTCAGACTTTCATCGGGTGAAATATTTTGTAAATGGTTTTTTTTTTTTTGTCTTTATCGTCTCTGGAATTTTTGTCATATTTTTTTGTTTTCTCTTTTTGGATGAAAACTATTTTTTTTTCGAAATAAATAACTTTGAAAATTAAATATAATAATCATGTTATAATATTACAGTTGAAAAGCCGCACACATTCTAAACATATTTTCCAAGATTTTTCTTTTAAGGGTGAATACACATTTTAAGTGGTTTTGTCAGTAAACGGATTAAAAAAAATAATTACATTAAATTAAATTAATAATTAATCGATGACAAAAAATAAAATTTGATTTCAAAGTAACTTTTTAAAATGTATAATTAAAATAAAATGGACATAAAATATATCAATAAATCTAATTAAAGATAGACACCGTGTTGGCAGCAAAAATTATATGTGAGAAAGAAATAATGGGCGAGATTCAATTTAATGTTTACTGAAGGATTTATACAAATTTAATGCAAAAGGAGTAAATAATCGATTATTCAATTTAGAACTAATTAAGAGATAATAAATCTGAATGAACTGTCAGTTAAATAATAGGATTATAACAAATTTATTGAGTTGGACGAAATATTGTGGACACAGATTAGCAATGATTAGACAAATTAATTGTAAAATAATTGAATGAAAAACATAATTATAGGATAATCCGAAATATTACAACTCATTAAAAAGTTCTAGGGATTACAAAAAGTTAACGAATTTTATCAACAAATTAATGAGGTAACTACCTAATCAGTTATATATTTCTAAACAATCACAAAACGAACCTAAATTTTTTTTTTAAAAAAAGACAATTTTCCGTCTGTGATAAAATTTATTTTTCCAAAATATGTGGATTATAACAAAATATAAAATCTTAAATCCTTCAAATATTTAATTTACAAATATTTTGATATCTTTTTAAATGATGTTTCTTTAAGATTTTCTAAATGACATGAAAAAATTAGTAAATTAAATTCTCTTCGATATAATAAATTCTAATACCCTTCTTATCACACATACAAAAATTAAAATTTTTTTAAATATTGATATTATATTCTCAAGGGTGGATATGTGTACCAAAAAAAAAAAATTATATTTAAAATAAATCGAAAAAAGAAATTATCATCAAGAAAATGACAAACAACAACACCAAAAATAGGAAAATGATGAGGGCGAAAACAATTTTCCATAAATAAAATATATATTTGAGAAAAAAAAAACAAAGCATTTACGCATCTGACGGATATGATTTTTAAGTAATTGAGATGTGACACATTTATTGGTGTGACAATGATTTAAATACGACCATAAGAAACAATTTTTATTTTTGGATATCTGTTTTTGGTGTGTTGGCACACAAACAACCAAAATATAAAAATTGTTTTATTGTGACAAAAAGGGGGAATAAAAATATATAAACTTAAAAGTAAAAAATAAAATATATTTTGGAATCATTATTACAAAATGATAAAATTGAAAAAGAATTGATTACGTATACTAAGTAAGAAAAACGGAAGGGGAATTCTTTTTTTGAAAAGAAAAAAAAATCCTTAAGGGAAAAATATAATCAAAAAAAAATCCCCTAATAAGTGGCCACTTAATATTTTTTTTTTGTCTGCATCAATGATATTATAGGGTGTTAAATTACACGTACATACAACAAATTATTAGCACTTTTAAGGGTAATGAACATTTTAATGAATTAAAACGAATTTGGGAAAAAAATTAAAAACCAAAAAATTGTTGAGTACAGCAATATATTTACAATAAAGACTGGAAAATTATGCTCAAATGTTTACAGAAAGTAATACAATGACATATGCGCACTTTTATTCAATTTAAAAATGGAATAAAAGTATATTTCGAAAATTTGAAGACTGAATAATTAAACAGATTTTTACAAAGGAAAGAGTTGAGTTGGCCTGATTGTTACATAAGATCAATAATCAGTATGGGTGTTTCAATCACAATTAACAGAAGAATATAAATATGGCTTTAAAGTTCTAGAAGAGTAATACAGTCATTTAAGTCGAACAGCCTCAAAATTATTAGACAAGATTAAATTTGAAACAGAGAGGGTAATGCGTATTGAAATCGATGTAACTAATAACGATGGTTCATTGGACGAATTCAACTTTATGTAAATTTTCACAATTACCAAGGAATGTTTAAAACCTTAGCTTAAATGATTTTCGCTTCAAATAAAGGATTTCTATCAGTAAAATTAAATTCTACAAAATTTTATATTTATTTTTTCTTATTTTAAATTAAGATATTTGTTGAATTGAATTAAAAGTATGTCCAGTTTTAGATTTTTAAAAATTTAGATCTCTTCAAACTTTAATATTTAACTATATTTGTCTAACCTTTGTGACAGGTCTATACATTACTATAGTGTATAGTTTAGCAAAAAATTATAATTAAAAAAGTAAAATAAATTATAAAAAGTTATTAATTAGAAAAGTTTTTTCGCCTTTTCAAAAGCCAATAAAATATGATATATTTTTTTATAACTCACCACAAATTGGAATTGGTGCATGAATATTTGGTAATCCTCTAGGTATCCATTCCATCATTTAAACTTTATTTATTTTATTATTATTTTTTTAAATCAGTATTTTAATAACAATAATAATCCCAATAATAACAGATATATTTTTCTTAATTTCAGAAAAAATATTATATTAAATAGCTTAATTTTTATAGCTAATATTTATATCTCTTGTGTTGTTTTTGTTTTTTTTTTGTATCAACAACTTTTCCAATTTCTCTACTTTATTTTTATTTTATATAAATATTTATTTATTCAAGTTTTTTTCGTATAAGTTGTTTCATTTTGAACGTGATAAAGTAATTGGAATCGTTCATTCGAAAGCACCAATAAATTTTTATATACTTTTTTTTTTGAAAATTTCTAGCAACAAAATTTATACGTAAAACTTTTAATAATAATTTCACCAAACTCTACTTAAAAGATAATTAAATGAAAAATGTAAAAAATAAAAAAAAAAATCAGAAAAGTTTTTCTTCATTCAATTTTTTATTCCACTAATTAGGAAATTTACTTTAGTAGATCATAAAATTGTGAATTTTAATTATTTTATGTTGGTTTGTGAGTTTGTTAGAAAAGAATATTAATTTGAAATGAAACCTTTTTTAATGTTGACACATTTTTTTTTTTTTTTATTATTATTATTTAACTTATAAACCACTTAAAGTATTGTATATACAAATTATATCCACTTAGTTATAAATTTATGAGATTTATGAACAGTCACGTTTATGATGGTTGAGATTAAAAAATATACAATAAAAAAAATCTAAATAAAATTGTATATAAATTTTTTAATAAAAATTATTTTTCCCATCATTTAAATAACTAAATAAATAATTAACAATTTTGTTGTTTTTTTTTTTTAAATATCCTAATTATAAGCTTTTAATCCTCTTTTTTTTTTGGTTCTTTGTTCCACCCCTCAATAATAATGAAATTCGAATAGAATTTAATAAAATTTCTTTGAAAAGGATTAGAAGATTTGATTTTTTCTTTATATATACATATATCGTCCTTAAATTGCGTAACAGACACTGTACAAAGATATTGAAATGGAATTAAGTGTACCAACCCTTCCCAATTTTGACAGTATACATACAATATAATCGTCCTGATCACAATTCACTACAAAAGCTTAAAAATTTAAGGAATTATTATCATAGTTTAAAAGATAATACAGTTTTTTTTTTATTAAGCAGTTAAAATGGCGGACAGTTTTTTTTCAGGGTTGGGTGCAACACTTATATTTTAAATGTTAAAATGTATTTAATTGTAGTAATTTATTTATTTATTAATAGTTCATTAGACATGCAAATCACATAATATTCAAAAATAAAAAAAAATTTAAATAAGTTTTTTTTTTTACAAGCTGTCGCGAACTTCACAAAAAAACGTTCACCGGTTAAAAATTATAATCTCTTTATTATACACGTTTAAATGTAAATTTTATTTTATTCCTTTTTTTCGTCTATGAAAAATTTTCATGTTTTAAAAAAAAAAATAATAATTTATTTAAAAAAATAATTGTAAATGTTTTCTTTTTTATTCATTTTCATGAAAAACACTTTAGGAAAATTTACATTTTTATGTATTTAAATTTTGTTTTTCTTTTTATTATTATTTATCCTATTTTTTCGTTTTTTTATGGATTTTTTTTTTCTACAAGGATATAAAAGAGGTAAATATATATTCTCTTAAATATCCTTAAGTAACAAGCGAAAAAAAAAATGAAATAAAATAAATATAAAAATTTTCAGTTTTTTTTTTATTATTATTATTAAAATTGGATCAATGAAGCGCGACGCGATTTGCTGCCTGCTATTATAACGACACTAACGTGTATTATACAAAATTACAGATGAAGAGAGTGAAACGTTTTAAAGAAATTGATAGTCGCGAAATATTTGGTGTTGTTGTTGTCGTTTTTGTTCAAATGTATTTTAACATTTCATCTTTATTGTAAAGGAGTGTTAGTATATATATATATTTTTTTGGCGGGCAGAATAGGGGAGCGTATTTGAGGATCTCTTACAGATCAAATCAGAAAATATTTATGACTATTTTCTTATGTATTGATATTCGTGGTGGGTGGTGATGCACATAATCCTTACACACTATTATGCAGTTTTTCTTCTTTTTTTTGGATACACATTCACTATATTTTACCGTTATATATATGTACACTAGTTGAAACAAGGACCAAAAATAATAAAGAAAAAAAGAATAGGATCAAATGATAAAATTAGAAGGAATTTCTCAACTGTAAATGTAATTTAAAATTTGATAATTTAAGACTATATTAACAATTTTCACTTCACAAAATACAAAATTTTTGGACTTGTTTAAATTAAATTTTATTGTCAAAATTTACGATAAATTTTACTGAAAGTGCATATCACTTAATTCCATAAAAAAAAACATTCCGCACAAAAAAATTCTGAAATCTTCTTAATTTCACTAAAATTTTAATATCCTCTTTTAAATATCTTTTTAAAATATTATTTTCGTAACACAATACGATATCCATCAACAAGGAAAGATAATTTTGTTACATCGCTATTTTATACCGAAAAAAGAATAACGCGCATACGATACAGAAAAATATAAAAATATTTATTATCGAAGAACCACCAAGAATGATAGTCCGTTACTCACTCATTGAATTACTCAAGCAGGACAACTAGAAAACGTATCAAAAGAAATAAAATTCACACTTATGAAAAAAGTTGGAAAAAAAAAATGTTTTTTCGAACAACATTAAAAAATTCACTCTCTTCTCTCGCGTGTTAAAAAGGCGCGGACCACAAAACAGTAAACAAAATTCAACGAGACGATTTTATTTTTTAAATACATACATACAACACACTTTGATTTTTTTTTTGTGCTTACGAACTTATGTTTAGAGTTCAGGATATCAGCACAAAAACCAATAACAACAAATTTTTTTTTTTGATCCTTTTCGTTTATACAAATATCTTTGGAAAAAACCAATACACGAAAATAGATAACGACAGACGATGATTAAATCTGGGGTAGTAAACCCATTGTTGAATATAAAAAGGACATCATGATATAATGTGTCCTCTTCTTTTTAAAACACTTATATATTTAAGGACACCATTTCAATTTTATATCAAATATAAAGATATAAAAGGATGGAAAATAATATTAAAAGAACCAAAACGAATTTTTCATACAAAATATTTTTGTTTTACAGTTTTTCCGGTACGGATATCGTTGACGACTAGTACGAAGATACGAAGAGAACTGATGAGAGAAATTGGAAAAGTCGAAGTTAAAAATGAAAAATTCTTATGGGAAAAATTAAAAAGATTATAAAATACGTAAATGTTAGTGAAAAAATTATATACGTACGAGTGTATGTACGTAAAAATAAGAGGGGAAAACAGTCCAAAGAGTTTTTTTATTGCTTAAATTTTTGAAAAGAAAAATTTATTGTTTTGATTTAGTAGCCGATGCTTGAAAGGAATGGTGAAATATAAAATTCAGTGATAATGTTTGTTTATTTAAAAAGTTGAATGAGTCAAAATGATACGATGCTGACCTTGTCATGGGAGAGATTCAAGTTTGGAAAATTTTGTGGTATTTATTGAGTTTACTGAGGAGAATTTTAATTGTATTCAAAGAAAATATTCACCAAATTCAACTAATTTGTAATTTTTGTACAACAATTAACAACAAAGTCCTTATTAACCAGTTAAACTAGTACTTTTACAGCTAATTTATCCGCTTAAACGTTTTAGGATTGACAGTCATCGTACTCAAAAAGAATTCCTAAAATGTTCATTAATTTATAACACAAAACTTTTTTATGATTGTAAACTTTTGCATAGTGTCCATGGTAAACATATTAAAATCGGTAAGATAATGATACTGAGAACATCCCGTAAACGTAAAGGATATCATATTAAGGGAAAAAAAACAAATATTTTTATAAAATTGACATTGTGGTTGGCAATGAGAATATATCTGTTAAATGTTAATACATATAAATGTCAGGATATGATCTTTTTGGTCCTGCTGTGCTTTTTTTTTTTATTTATGGCAGTATGGGGTTTGTTCTTGTTGCTAAATATATTTTTTTATGTATTCAAACAAAAATAATCTTTTGGTTAAATAAATACGTATATAAATGGATATCAATGAAAAGATTTAAAAATGATTTCTATTTTTATTTTTAATGTATTAAATTAGGACTTTTTTATTGACCACAATTTTAGTAAAATAGCAACTGACTTGTATTGGATCTATATAACAGATAAAACAGATACAGATTAGCATAAAAATACGGAAGGTGGAAAATATGTAATGTTGATGTTTAACATAAAATACGAAGATTATTTGACTATAGAATTATGTGAAAATTAAAAGTGTCTTAAAAATATTAAATCCTAGCTAATAAAATTGAAAATTTCTTAAGAGTCCTTGGTAAAAATAAAGTTTTAATTTTTCCAATTAACTAACTAAAATAATTATTACAGTTTATTATATTTTTCTCATCCTTTAATTCTATATAATCCACTGTAATAAAACGAAAAAAAAAATTATCCCCCTCCAACAAAAAAAAAATAATGGATTATAATTTTCTCTAAATATATTACCATAAATAATTTTCTTCTAACAAATTCTCACACATTTTTACTTAATATGACTTTAGTTGATTTTGTTGTATATATATATTAGAACCTATTTATCATATTTTTGTCTCTGATATTATATTTTTCATATTTATTTTCTCTTTCACTCTAATAAGTTCTGGAAAATATACATCTATGCTTTTATAAACGTATATTCATATCGAAAAGGATGCAAAGAATACCAAAAAAAAAAACATGAACGAAAATTTTCTATACCTTCTCAATTTCATTTATAAATTTCTTTTATTTACACAATTATTAAACATCTACATTTACAAATCCAATCATAAAATGTAAATGTTAAGTACACAATAAAATGTGCAAAAAATAAAAATAAAATAAAAGGATATTCCAGTGAGTGTGGGTAGAATGTACCCAACTTACGAAATAAATATTCATATTATCATAGAATATAATATAGAAATGCAGAAAAAGAATATCAATTTGAAAGGAAAATTTTTAAGATGGGTTTACACAAAGTCAGATTTATAATTTTAATTTCACTAAAATTTCTTATTATTTTGAAATGCATATTTTGAAATACATTAAGATTTAATAAACATCAGTTTGCAAGCTGTATGTTGTAATATCCATTCTCTAAATAGTAACAATATTAATTGTCAATAAAAGTGTTCGGACACTATACTCCAAAAGATGTCCAAGTTATTTAGTTATCATTGTACCACAACAACACAATGTTTTTCAGTTTCCATGAATTGTTATACACAATTGATTAGAAAGCAATTGTTTAGCAACAGTGTTGAAAAACTGTTAGTATCAAATACATTAGAATGTTTCGAAACTTTACTGGGAGACCCGATAGACTGTAGTGCCATTGCATAAAAAGAACAATACAAAATTATTTATAATTTGTTATAACACTATAAAACCTTCCTAACCAGAGAAATTTCAATTTCATTTCCATTAATTATCCCTAATTTTATCGACAAATCAAATGGTTTGCGAAAAAAAAATTTCACAGAGCGACTATTATATAATTCATTTTTCTTATATAGTGAAAACTACACATAATATAAATTTTTATTAGTCTTTTTTATTTATTAAATTTGAATAATGTGCACTGATCACGTACCAACAAAAAAAATAATATATTAAAATTCTACCATAAATATGCACAGTAAAATACAAATGTTCTCACAGCAGGGAAAAACTATTTTAACCGCAATTTTTCCCCCGTATATATGTTATTTACAACATGATAGAATGATGAAAACTTATTATTATTATTATTTTTGTTGTTGTGATTTTTCCTATTTCCCTTTTCCTGTTCAAATTTTCATTAAAATACAATAATACATATATATAAAAAGTTAATAACGTAGTATAAATTTTTCAATATTAAATTTGAACTAATCTTTGGGACTTGGAGAGTTGAAAATATAATATCAATATCCAAATAATAACAAATTCATTTTAAAATATAAATCTATTATATTATGAATTTTAAAATATAGTTTTCTATTTGTTTGTTTTTTTTCAGTGTATAAGTGTGAAAATTTCACTAGTGTAATGTAAATATTTGAGAAAAGTATTATAAATTTTTGAGGAAAATGAATAAAATGAAAGAAAAATTATATTTTTGGTATATGAGAAAATTAATAAATGTTGGAGGAGAATAAAATTTCTATAGAAAATTTTCCAGAATAAAAAAAATAAAAAAAAATATGAGAGTTTTTGCGTGGTAGAAAATTTGTTTTGGAAAATTCTTAAAAATCACAAAACATTATGAGAAAAATGTGAGAGAATAGACTGAGAGAAAAAGTTGAAGAGAGAAGAAAAAGTAAGAAAATTTTTACTATATTTCGATTAAAAATATTTTTTGTTTTTGTAAATCAGGCGTGTACAACCTTTTAAGAAAAATTAAAAGGATATTTAAATTACTGCTGCTGAGAAATATTACAATATTAAAAATAAAACGATGAAAATTAAATTTTTTTTTTATAATTTTTAGTTACAAATATTTCATCAAAATTAATGATATTTTGTTTAAGGTTAATCATTATCCGTTTAAGGATACAATCTACAAGAATAATAAAATATATTTATAACCAACAATAATGATATTATTATTTTGAGGTAAATTTTAATCATTAAATATAAAAAATAGTAACATCCTTTTTTTAAACATTCACAATTTTGTATTTGTATAATCATCTGAATTTATTTTCTTTCGGTGTATATATTTAATAGAAATGACAAAATGTATGTAATTATGGTCAAATGGTCGAGAAAAAAATCCATACAACAGGAATATAAGACGGAGAGGATTAAAAGGTTGTCGTGGTAAGTTTAAGTGGCAATTTGTTTTCTTTCGTATTGAAGTCTGTTTCGTTTTTCTTATTCTTTTTTTTAAAAAAGGGGTTGCATTTAACACACAAGTTCCTTTTTCTACCATTCATACCATCATTACACACAAAATTGTACAATTAGAACCACAATTTTCGCCTTGGCTATTTGAAGGTTTTTAGGGATTGTTTTTTTTTTTTGTGTTAGCGCCAAAAACTTTTGAAAACGATTCGGTAATTTAACAAAGTTTCTTCTTTCTTTATAGTATATATGTATATATTTTGTTAGTTGGCACTTTTGTTATGTTTCTTTTTATTAAGTTTTCCTTTTGAGTATATACACAACATTAAAAAAAAAGTCCTTTTTTTTATTATGTGCTCATTTTAATTTTGTTTTTCCTGGTAAAATGTGTGTTTCATGTTTGTTTTTTTTGTGTATATTTATTTTTATACATTTTTCTTTTCTTATTTTAAGGACGAATATAAAGTGTGAAAAGGATATTTAAGTAGATTAATAAAAATATATAATTTAATGGTATAATAAAGGCGAAAACAAATTAGAAATAAGAAATTTTTGTTTAGTTGACCATGTTTATATTTAAATTTTTATATGTTTTGATTTATGAGCGATTTTTTATTAGGAAAATTAATTTTTATTAAGATAAAATTTTGTGTAATTAAAAGCTTTTCGAGTATTATAATAAAAATGAATAAAAATAAGTATATTCAATTTATTTCAGGATCTTAAGTTATTTTTAATGATTTAATTAAATTAAGTAAATTGAATTTTTTAATTTTTTGTTGTGAGGATAGAATAATTTAACGAAGGGTTATAGTAAGGATTTTAGAATATAATATCAATTAATGATTCTGAAAATTTGAGTATTAGTGGTGATATATTTAACTGCAATTTGGGAAGTTAAGGACGCAGTTTTTTCCAGTCCGATGGCTTGTTTTATTGTCAAGCTGCTCTATAAGCATTAGATAATATATACACCAGATCTAAGCTCATTAAGACGTGTAAAATCAAGTCTTAACACACTATCTAGATATAACGTAGTGAAACTCCTTTGGTCATGTGGTCAGAGGAGAATCGAAAGAAACGAAAAAGCTAATGAATTACCAAGAAACGTGGGATACTCCCATAGAGTGCACCATACACTTTTAGGGGAACGCAAACTAGAATTACTTTATCAACGAACAAATCATCTCTTATGCTTTTCGCGGGAATTACTACAGGTCATAATGAGAAAACAAGTCGCACGGTTATGCATCTCCATGGAATCCCGCTGCAAAGATTATGATGAGGAAGAAGAAACTGTAGAACACCTCAAATGTCCTGTATAAAAGTTTAAAGCAATGCAATGTCACTTTTGTCAAATACAAAAAAAGCAGATAATATCAAGGATTATTACGTTCGTTAAGGTTGTATGATGGTTGACAAATAAACAGCCGTCAACTGAGTCGAACAACGTGTCTTTACGTTCTTGGTCGTTGGGGAAGCTAATGAGTGGAGAAATTCCTCTGCCTTTATGTAAATAATAATTTTATGATCTTTTCGACGGAATTTGAATTTATGTAAATGCAATATGATAAAAATGTCTTTCCTTTATTTAGTTTTTACAGTTTTCAGTTGTTAAATTTTAATTATGGGAAAGTTTTTGGAAAATATCTTTGTTATTTAAGTTCTTTAAAAGTTTAAATTGATGGAAACTTTTGGCTTAGCCTTGGCCCACAATTAAATTTTTTTCTGTAGAATAATTGAAAGATTCTGAAAATCTCTTTACAGAAATTTAAAGTTACGAATCCTGCCGGGCTTCAAATTTTTAAATATATTTTATTTCTTTATAATAAAATATTCTTTCATAAAAATTGTAATATTTCTTAATTCTATAAATAACTTTAAATGATTTAAGAAAACACCACATTTTCCAAAAATTTAACATAATTTAAAAAGTTTTCCATATTTAAAATAGAATAAGTTATATAAAATATTATAAATAAATACAAGTAATAAAGTAAAAATTATATTAAAATATATTAATAAAAAAAAGAAATTTGAAATCTTATAAACTTTTTTTTTTCAGTATAATTTCCTTTTCGATATTTTCCACTTTTTCCACAGCAAATAAAAAGGAGAAAAAAAAATATGGAAAAAGATAAAGGACGTAATATTTGTACTAACATAAATTTTTAATGTTAAAAAAAAAAAACCAAATATAAAAAAACAACAAAATTCCATACACAAGTAATAAGACATGCACAGAAAATTCGTTTCCTTTTATTCTTTAACAAGGATCCTTTAAATTTTCTTTTTTATTTTTCATTCCATTTGGGAAAACTTTTGCAATGCAATGCAAGATAAAAAAAAAAAACGAAAATTATTTAATATCTTTTTCTTCGGGTAAAATATTTTCTTTTACGTTTTTTTTTCCTCTTGACTGTAAGTACTTTTTTCTTCTGGTACGACATAGTCAAAAAAAAAAAAAAAAAATGAAAAACTTTTCATATTAAATTTTTTCCGAATCAAAAATTTTTTTTTTTCGTCTTTAGTCAAGATTTTTTCTTTTTTTTTGTGGGATATGGAAAATTTTTTTAAATTTAATGCAAAAAAAAAAAAACGAAGAAAAATTTCTTGAAAAGGAAATTAAATTCAATTTTATACTAACTTAATATTATAGAAAAATGAAATTTATATTCTAAATAAAAGAATTTTTCTTTCAGTGTGACTTGAGATATTTCCGTTTTCTTTAAAAAAATATTTCAGTAAAAAATAAATATTCGTTTCTTACATTTTTTTTTTTTTCAATGTTGATTTGTTCAGTGCATCCATTGATGGAAAGAAAATCATGAACAACAATAAAGAAAAGCGCATTATTCTGGTAGAAAAAAAAAATCTTTTTATTTATAAAACGAGAAATTCACTTTGTTATATAAAGTGCATGCCTTTTCAACTATAACAAGGTATGAGTAGGACGTAGACGAAGAAAGAAAAGGGTGGAAAATTATGTTGACAAAAATGACATGATAATTTTCTTTCTTTTTTTTTTTGTAGATGTGCATTTTCGCTTTATTTTACTTTTTTATATTAAAAAAAACAAAAAAAAATAAGAAACATGTTTACATGTTAGAAAGAATCCGTACACCAGTGTAGAAAAAATGAAATATTTATTTCATATTTCGAAAATTTATTATTACTATACTATCTGTGCTCAAAATATGTTATTACATTTTTAAAAGTATTTAGGCAGATTAAAGGACGGTCATAAGACGTTTCTAATTGATTGTTGCTTTTAAAAATTTGCAGAAATTAGTTTAGTGAAACCTTTAATAAAATTGTCTTTTAATTAATCGTGTTTTCTATAAGAATTAGCATAAAATATAATTTAAAACGCACATGAACCACTCCAAGTGATTTCGACTAAATAGACATTTTTGTTTTGTCCGGTCATATAAAATTATCAAGATTTCCGATTTACTATCATATATTTATATGGGAAAAAGATTAATTTTGAAAAATATTTTTACTCAGGATGTTGAAGGTAATAATTACCTTTCACTTGCCAACACTATCTTATTTTTTGTTGAAAATAGATAAGTTGTGTGTTGGGTATATGAGGCAAACATATAGCCTCTCTACGCCAACTGTCAATGTCAACCTTCACCATACGCGGTTGAATCTGACGTTTAACACAAACTTTGGCGATACCGATATAATAAGACATTGGCGAATTAAAAAAAAGTATGTTTTAAAAAAATTTTGCTTAAAAGTACCAAAATGTCAAAAAAATAATTTTCAGATTCGAATTTTGATAGTGTTAAATATGAAATATATTAAAGCACATTTGCCGAATTTTCTACAAATTTTACAATTTAGTTGAAGAAGTAACAGTTTTTATCCAATTTATTTATCAAATTTATTTGTTCCTCAAAATTCTTACTTAGCTGATATTTTGTGAATAACACTAGAGATTCAACTGTGATTGTGTTATTCTTGCTAATGACATTATGCTCTAAATTTTCTACACTCCATAATTATAGTAGATTAGTATCTAAGTATTTTCCTGATGGCTTTATTTATTTTTTTATATCTTTGAGTGTTAAGATTTCTTTACCAAAATCAAAATGTATTTTTTTTATTTCGAATAATAGCTTCGCAGTCGGGAATGGTAGTATACTCTAACTAAAGTCTAAGAAAATCAATATTTTGTCCATTCTTTACAAAATAATCTACTGTAAATGTTGTTCAATGATCACAATTTAATGTAAAACTTTAATCAATCGGTTTATTCTCAATCATCAAAAAATAAATACTTCAGTTTATTCTATCAAAAAAAAAAAAAAAACTGAACAGGAATCTAATGCACAAAATAGAAAATTGCATTTCACAAAATACAGATAAAAAATTTATATAATTTTATTTGTTATCTTTTGATATTTTATTTTATTTATTTCGGAAATTCCTTTATTTTATTATATTTCTGAATCTTGTGTCAAGAAAACTCAAAAGAAAAATACTTCTTGAAAATTTTGTTTTTTTTTTTTTAATTTTCATATAAATGTGTGTAAAAATGATTGTGTCTTGTTAAATGAAAATTTTTTTTTGTTTATCAAAAGTAAATTTTGTCGTTTTTTGTTGTTCTTTTTTAGAAATCCTGACAATTTTTTATTTTATATTATGCACATAATCGTTTTTCCTTTACTTTTCAGCATTATTAAGTTTTCTCTATGACAGAAAGAAAATGATATTTTCTTCCAAAATGTCCTTATTTCTTTTAAAAAAAATAAGTTTTTTTTTCTTTTTTTGTAAATTGCATATGTGTAGATCTGTTAATATGTGTGTGTGTGTACTTGTTAATATAAAAAGTAAAATATTTTCCTACTCTTCAAAAAAAGAAAATAAAGATTTTCATTTAGTCCTTAAGTGCAAAAAAATTTTAAAGTTTTTGACAAAAAAATAAAAATATTCAAAAACTTTTTAAATTTCTATATTGTTCTGTATGGTAGTTATTTTTATTGTGTGGGTGGTGCGGTACGGAATAGGAAATGAACTTTTGGAGCAATTTTATAACTGTAAATTAAAATTTTAAATGGTTTGAAAAGATAAGAATTTTCTTTTTTTTTTATATATTTTTAAAATCTTGGAAATAATTAAGTGGTTAGAATTAAAAAGTTTTGAAATTTTTATTTTTTTATTGTATATTAGTAGAGTATCTTCTTTTTTCTTAATGGAAAAATTAAGTTTTGTCTTTTATTTTTTAAAAAGAAAAATAATTACATTTTAGTTACAAGAAAATTCAATTTATGATTAGATATTGTTATATTTTTAATAGTAAGTTTAATTAAATTTATTAAAATTTGTTTAAAAAACTAAAAATGGGGCTCAGTGTAACTGCAATTTATTTAAAAAAAAGGTAATTTCTAAAGAAAATAACTTGCCGACAGATCGAAATTTTGTTATGAATTAAATAATTTTTGAAATTACAATTTGAACTTTTAAAAAAATTATGGATTTATTTGAGATTTTTTTTAATAAATTTTGAACAAGTTAATAAGATCTAACAATTTCTTAATAAACAAGTTCAATGTGACATATAATTGATATCTTATAAATTTACGTCATATCTTCGACTCGTTTTATTAAAAATTTTTTTACACACAATTCGTAAAATGTTATCATAAAATCAAGATGAACATTTAAATCAAATATAAACATGCATAGAAAAAATAATATTATGAATGTAAAATTGAAATTAAATTTACCAAAATAAAAACCACATTCAAATATTTATATCTTTTTTTCATTATACTCTGCCAATGTCAAACAACAATTTTGATTTTTTTTGTAAACATACATACATATATACGGTATACACTTTTATATTTTAGATTACAGCCACCCTTTTTTACCTTCCTTCCATAATCAAAACTTAATAAAAATAGCAAATAAATTTCCAGTCGATGAAGTAGAAATTTATTTATTTTTTTATACAAAGCTTTAAAAAAAATGTGTATATATAAAAATCAACCCCTAATTTTTATGATATACAACAAGGACATCATATGTAAAAAGTTCGATTTTTTTTTTGGGGAGGAAAACCATTTAAATAAAATATTAGATATCAATTCTTCACCCTTAAACTTTTTTTTTTGCACAACAAAAATGAAAGAGACCCCTTAACAAAAAAAAAAAAAATAGTGAACTGTGTTTATTTAGTATTTTTGCCACAAAATTTAATTTCTATGTTTTTTTTAAATAAAAGAAATTAAAACTTGTAACTTTATATGTTGGCATAAGATTAAACAAATTGAAACCTTGTTATTTTTTTTTTGTTTCATAAAAAAGGGTGAATCAATCTTTTCGGCTAACAACCCTTTTTTTTTTGGTTTAAATGAAACTTTAATGAGGTAAATTTTTGTTTAGTCGTGTTTATAATTTGATTGGTGAATATATAACAACAAAAGTGCACACACATTACACTTTCAAAAAAGAATTTAAATTATTAATAATTTTGTTAAAGGGTTTGCCAGTTAGAAAATGAATAAATGTTAGGAGGTTTGTTAGAAAGTAAGATAATAAAATTATCATATACTGTATATTAAATTTTAATTAAAGCTCAATGAAATTTCTTAATCAACTTATTTACTATCATTATATGAATAGTAAGGAAATTCGAAACTAAGTAATAAAAACTTGTTAATATAAATAGTTTAATGCAAACAAAGTTACTGCACATCCAAGATGCAATAAAAGGAATAGCAGAATTAACAAATATGGTCAAAAACTCCAAAGAAAAAGGGTTAGAAAAAACTATGACAATCTTAAGGATTTCGAATTAGTAAATTAGAAAATGTTTGTCTATTGAAAAAAAAATGGAATGAACTAAATAAAAATATTTCGACATAAATGCCCAAGAATTTTTTAGATATGGTATAAGTACTACAATGCTGACACTCAAGCTTAGTATAATCTACTTTAAACAGCTTAAAATATTCTTTAAACCGCATTAAATTTAAAAGAATTTAAATTATTAATAATTTTGTTAAAGGGTTTGCCATTTAGAAAATGAATAAAAAACATATATTTTAGTCAACTGTTTGGCTTATTGTTACATTTATGATAAACATGCTTAAAAATTATGCTAATGTGCGTAATCAGTCATTCATGTGTAATAAGCCCTTCAGTAAATATGTGGACGATGTATTAACATTTTTTTGTAATATTGGCAAATCATCATTAATATTGAAATAAAAATTTTCATAAAGCTGAAAGGACTAAAGCATATAATAAAAAAAATATTTAACATAAAAATTTTATTTCAGTAATTATGAATGAAATTTTTAAGTTTTTTGTACACATTAGGGGGAAATTTTTAATGAAAACATATTAAAGGATTATAAATTCAAAAAGTTTTAAAAAGGAATTTTTAGTTTAAAAAATTAACCATCTAATTAAAATTTGGTAATAAAAAATATATTTTCCAATTAGTCTAATAACTTACAATATACATGAAATACAATTTTGTACGCAATTAAAATTGTTACGATAATTTCATAAAAAATAAAATCACATATTTACTAATGTAATTTGAAACTTAATGTAAACAAGAAGAAAACGAGAAAGAAAAATAAATTGTTTCATATATAAATAAAATCTTGAAAGTTAATTAATAAAATTTCGAAAGAAAAATATTATAATCTAATAATAAACATAAACAAAAATATGCTCTTTATAAAGAAAACGAGGTAATTAAATGTAAATATTTTAGTCAGAGAATAATTTTTCAAATTTCACTTTTACAGCAGAGAAGTAATATTTTCGCCATAAACTTTACAACATAAATTTACAAAAATAATATAACTTTTTTGTTTTGTGTGACAGAGAGTATTTCAAATCTGAACAATTATCGAGTGTTATAATTTTTAGTCACTTTTTCTTTATCGTCATAAAATATGTTTAAAGAAATCAATGACCCGGTTAGGAAAACTTTTTTTTAGCATGAAACTCATACTGATATGGCAGAATATTTCGATCAAGCTATAATTGCCATTAATCTTGTTATTGCGAATAGAGACTATAACCTACGATTTAAGAATTGGTGAATAACTTCATTAAAGCAACATTTTCATTTTCCATATGCCTACAAATCATAGTTAGTCCAACTAAAAAATCTGGAATAAGCCATTTCCAACAATTTAAATATCATTGCCGATAATTCAAAATCTCGACTAAATTAGACAAAAAAATATAAAAATGATTTTTTAGTCAGAAAAATTAAATTAGAAGTTAATTTTATACCTCTAAATATAAAATTTGAAATTCAAGATTATTGTTACAATTTTTCATAAGCTATACCAAAAAAAATATCAACCGAAAAATTATTTAAGAAAAAATATAGTTCAACTGAAAATTTTCTCACAATAATTTTCAAATAGCCTATTTTAATTTTGTTCAACAAAATGTTCTTAAATAAAATTCGTATCTTACAAAAAATTAATTTTCATCATTAAAATTTCATTGTTACATTAAAACAAACAAATTTTCTTCTACAATCTTCATTAGTATACAAAAAAAAGTAATTCGTTTCTATTTCCGACAATAACTTTTTATAACTCCAACAAAAATAATAATAAAAATGAAATAATTGTCTTATTTACACTTACCAACTTCCCTTGGCTTCTCAGTTGAATATTGTTTTGGTGAACTAGTTTTTTTACTTGGTATTGGTCGTAATGAAGAATTTATTTGCTAAAAATTTAAAGATTTAAATCTTTAATACCTTTTTTTTTTTTATTTTAAATAATTAAAAATGTTAAGCTTACAATTTTATCAGATCTTTCGCCACATGGTAATCTTGCTACTGAAACATCTGGGCTATCTTCAGGCGGTGGTGGTTGTGGTACCCAATTATAACCACGTCTTGATATAGGAACACCAACACGATCATACTGTGATGCTTGTTGTCTATAGAAGTTTCAAATCATTGATTGAAAAATATATTCAATTTTTAAATTAAAGCAATTTTTAATTATTTTAATGGAAATTTATATTATTATGAAATTATTGTATTATGAAATTATTGTACTGGTAATTTGTAGTGATATATTTTTGTAAAACTAATTTGAATAATTTGGTTTGTTTTATTTTAAAACTATTGAAACATGAAAGTCATAAATGTTATTTATAAATAATGTTAATGTTATTATATTCATTTATATTGTAAAATATTTAATTTTACTTATTATTATTTTTGTATAATTATGATAATTAAATAAATAATGTAAAAAATAGAAATGAATAAAATTTTACGGATGATTGTCATTAAAATATGTTATTTTTCACATTTGTTATATTCACATTTTTCACATTTGAATATTCATTTTGGTATTGTAGCGATTTTTTAAATGTGAATATAATTAACAAAATATTTTAAGAATTATTTTTTATAAAAATTATCTTAGTTTTCTTTATTAGTTTAATTATTTATTTGATTCAATGAACTGATAAAGTTTGTAACTATGGATTTCTTATAATAAATTCCCAACATAATATTTTGGTGAAATGCTTTTTTCTTACTTTATATTGGTCGTACGTAGTAATGAATTTATTTAGTAAATTCATTAATACACAATCGCTACAATGCGTTATTTTTCACATAATCAATGTGAAAAATACCATATTTTAATGATAAACGAAAATATATAATTGCAAAAATATATAAATTATAATATAAAAAGAATTACTAATTTTGTTAGCAAATATTTTTAAATATTTAATATTAAGTTTTTTTAATATTTAATATTTTGCTGGAAAATCGCAATTATAATAAAGTTATCGCAAATAAATTAAAAAGAACTAGTTAACACAATTTGAAACAAGTTATAAAAATTCTAAAATAGAATATTTAATTTTTAACTCTTGATATCATTCAATGAACATTTGTTATTATTTGATAATATGAAATATCAATGATAGCTTAAACAACGATTCCAAATCTGAATAAAATTTAGCACTCAATCAAACAATCCTGTATTACAGTATCAACTATGGAGAGTTTGATTGACCTTAGCCAGATATTTTAGACAACGAGTACAGAGAATAAAAAAAAAATTAAAATTTGTTTAACAATATATATTAGTACACTATTTCTGAATAGTTTGTAATTAATTAATGTTTAATTTGTTTACTGACGATTTGCTTAGCACAATGATATTTTATAATTTTTATGATTTGGTTTATTATCTTCTACCAAATAATCAATTTTGTATCAAAAATACTATAAAACAATTCCATTAAAACAATTTTTTATATGAATTTATTATTTTTCTGTTTAGTTCTGTTCTTCTTATTTTCATAAATTTTACCTTAAGCTTTCATAACAATCTAAACAAACAACAGCATATTCTCCATTTTCTAACAACAATGCATCATCACTTTTACGATTTTTAACAAATGGAAATTCATTAACTGGTAATGCTCTAACACGCTTACGATACGTTGTTATACCACATAAATGACATATATAATCATGCCAATTATATTTACGTTCAGATGGATTTAAATTTGAATTTTGTGCTTCATGTCTAAAATTTGATAAAAAATTTAATTAGTTATTAATAATAAAATATTATAAAATCTATTTACTTTCGCCATTGATTTAACAATGAATGATAACAAAATGTACAAACAAGTGCTGAATAATCAGAACGTAATTGTTCAGCATTTGGTGGTGATTTATGTTTCAATAAAAATGGAAAATATGGTCGAGTACCCTAAAAATAGAAAAATAGTAAATTTTAATAAAAATTGTATAAAATTATAAACAATTTTTTTGTTACCTCTTTGCTGGTATAAATTACTCTAGCAAATGATAATTCTGAATGTAAGCTACAAAGAAAACAATATATTGATGAGCATGTAGCTGGTGTTGATGAAACTGATGGTGTTGATGGTGGTGTATTTATACCTAAACCACCACCATGACGACTTGAACCATTTGGTGATGTTGAAGACATCAATGGTGATGGAATGTTATACCTTAAATAAATTTAATTATAATTAAAACTTTTATATAACATAAACTTAACAAAAAAAAAAAATAATAATACCTTCTGTGCTCTAATGGTATACGATCTGCATCCATACTTTCCCATTGTCTAGCTAAATAGTTAACACAATCTTTACAAGCTAATACACGATTTGAGCTTAAACCATCACTACTATTTGTATTACAATTATTATTACTTTTTAAAAATGGAAAATGCATTGCATGCGAATTCATATGCTCAGCACTTGTTGATAACCATTCCATTTTATTAACTGGACATAATGTTTTACATGTATAACAACTAAATGTAATAAAAAAAAATTTATAATTTAATATATTTATTATGAAATATTTTTAAATAAATTACGGATATTGTCCATGCCCATTTTCTATTGGTCCTGATGATGGTGGTGTATTTGGCCTTGAATCACGTCTATATGTTTTTAAATCACGTACAGATGATGATGAATTGGAATTAGTCGTTTCATAAGGCTACAAAAAATTATAAAGGAAAATATTGTTAATTTAATAAAATTGATAAATTTTTATATAGAGAAGTTCATTGAAGTTTTTTGCTAATTAGTAAGTCTGTAAACCACCAAATTTTTGTAACATAAAAAAAGAACTGCAACAACGAAATTTTAACAAAACAGAATATTTGATTAATTAAATTTGGAAAGTGGTTAATTAAGATATATAAATTCCTTTTAAAATATTATTTTTCTACAATATATACATTATGGAAATTGTAATCTTTCATCTTTACATTAATATTATTACTAGTTATTTTTGTATCACTAATTCCTAAAAACAATAGGAATGATATCATATTCAATTTTGGTTGGATATGAGTAATACATACATTTAGTTTTATTTGTTGTGATATGTTGTTAAGAGGAACGACTGTGAAATACCTCCGAATGGCGAATTTGAAAGAGGAACAATCATTGCGATGTTAAACATAAAACATTTCATAATATACTACAAACAGATTTATTTTTAAAAAAATATAAGTGTACTCTACAAATAATATGTAGTGACATCTCAAAAAAAAAAATCCAGATTATTTAAGAAGTCTAATTAACATTATTTTGGAAATTAAATTTAAATTTTCTATAACTTTAAATTCTTATGTAATTAATAAAATGATTAAAACTATTTTCAACTGTATTGATGAAAATGATTTAAATTAAATTTTATTTCTGAATTTCATATTATATCATTCTAATTAACATTATTAAAATTTAGCTGACTATTTCAAAGTAAAATAAAATTATATATAATAATGACGAAATTATAAATTATATAAATTTCATTTTAGAATTAGAAATAAATAAATTACAATTAGTAAATAAATTTTGTAATTAACACTAAATTGACAGTAACCTTAGACTATAAATTCAGAAAGTTATCACCTAATTAACAAGAAAATAAATATAAAATAAAAAATTATATATAGTTGAGTCATTTGAGAATATTACTAGTTTTCAAAAAATTATATTTACTTAGAAATTAACTTTATTATCAAATATGCTACAAAAATCTAGAATATTTCTCAGAAAATAAATAGCCTATTAATAACATAATCCTAAACTAAGTAGTTTTAATTTAGTTATTTCGAAATTAGAAACCCAAACAATAATTATATCAGATTAAAATTTTTCCTATAAGTTAATTATAACTTTTTAACAATTTAGTTGATAATTTATTACCTTTATTTATTTTAATTAAATATTTATGTTTTTATTAATAAAATTAATAAAATAAATAACCGATAATAAATTATAAAATAAAATATATTTTAATAATATTTATTATGCTACCACCTTAATATGTAATAAATATAAAACTTTATCACCTCAAATTTTATTAAGTAAATACATTAATTTATATTAATTAACTATACTTGACTACGATTTCTTAGTTGAAAAATCATAAGATAAGATTACAAATACACTAGAATAAAAATTATTTGTTAGTGAAATTATTTTAAAATTAAAACATAAAAAAAAAAAAGCGGTTTGTTTTTATTTCAACTAAAATATTTATTTAATAATTAACTAGCAATTGACGAATATTTGTAGTAAAAATCTTATCTTATTAAGTATCACTAGTTTAATCTAGTTTACATGTTCAATTCTGTTTGTTTTTTTTATTTTTATGTTTTTTGAAGACATTGAGCTTAATTTATTATAGCAATGTTATCATTGATAATTTGATATTGTTTTACAATTTGATAAGAAAAGTAATTTTTATTTTATTAGAATGTATATTATGAAGTAATAAATTTACCAATTTATATCCAAATCTAAACCAAATTTTTTTTTTTGGATGAATCAACGCATAATAAATGAAATTTTGTTTTGATAAATCATACAATCTACCAAATTAAAAATTTATTAGAATATATTAAAAAAAAATAATAACAAAATTTATTTTATCTATAGAAGCTGATTAATTAAGTGCTAATAATTAATGAACTGATTTCTTATCAATAGCTTTTATTTAATCAGTTATTTCAAATAGGTGATTAATTATTAGTAATAAATTTCGATTAATTAATCAAATTTTTAAAATGGGAACGGAAATTCTACCATGATGATGTTAGAATTCCATATGTTCATATAATTACTAAGAAAAAATAATTCAAATAGAAGAATATTGCAGATAAAACAGTTAGTTATCGAAAATAGTCATTTACAACTAATAGTTAATAGTGACAATAAATTTAGCTTTTTATAAATCTACAATCAGCTTATTGAAATTCTTGAAAATAATTCAAAGGACAACAAAAATGTTTCCTGTTCTTCAACGAATTAAATAAACAATTAATTCGGATATTATTGTTGATCAATTTAATTTGTTTAGTAGCTCTGTTTAATTTTGGCTACTTACCCATACTATTTGCCACTAAAGAAAACTATTAAATTGTCCGTACTGTAGGAACTTAATTTTTTCCCGAATTTAATTACAAATATTTTTAATTTCGTTTAATAGAAATATTAAAGTTTGACAAGAGAACTAATATTAAAATACAAATAAATATTTAACTTTTATTTTAATCATTTGAGTCAATTATAATAATTAATAACAAAATTCCATCAAAAAAAAATAAAATAATAATGCGTCATACTATAAGCTACAGCGTCAAAGTCTATAATTAAAACAAAAAAGTTTCTATTTCTTATCAAAAATTTAATATTAAAATAGACTTTTAATAAAAAAAAAAACTTGTTTCCCCCAAAAAATAATATATACATTTAATTTACAATTATTTTAATTTTTAAAATACAAATTAAAAACAAAAAAATTGTTGTTTAAATTACGATGTTACTCTGTGTCTTCGAAGCGGAAAGTTCAAAGTTTTGGGACATTTTCATAAGTTGTTTCTTGATAAACTTTTTGAACCCTAATAAACTAACTTTTCTAAAAAGATTAAAATCATAAAATAACATTTTTTTATTATTATTATTATTTATAATGATAGAGAATAGAAACATAAAAAAAAAAATTGTTAAAATCGTATTTTTATTTTTTTGTAAAGCTATTTTTATTAGTAAGAACGATTAAAACGGAATTAAAAAAATTATATTTTTATAGCTTCAAGATGAACTATAAAAATTTTAAGGGTAGAGGTGAACGGGAAAAATTATAGGAAAATTTTGATGATAAGAGGAAGAGATCGTGACAATTAAATTATTTTTTTTTTATGATGAAGAACTTAAAGTCAATCTTAAAGGTTAAACACAAAACGATTAAATTCATATTAAAATATATTATCATATTTCATTTTTGAATACATATGTATTGAAGGAAACAAAAAATGATAAAATGCAACAATGTGTGCAATGTTAATATGAAAAAAAGGAAGTATTATTTTAATAAATTTAACAAAATTGAAAATGAAGTTAAATAAATAATAATTAAAATGTAAATAACGTAAATTAATATTTAAATTAGCAGAGTACAATAATATGATAATTAAAATATCAACAGTCCATTTTAAACTTATTTGAATAATATTAGATAGAAATTTCGACAATTTTCATAATTTCGAAAGGTTTTAACTCACGGTACTGAAACGTTGTTTGGGCATCCCAAATAGAAAAGTACAATTATTTTTTTGTTTACAAAACACAATTTTTACCAAATATTATAAAAATATAACAACTTATTACTAAAAATACTAATCTATATATGTATTTATTTGGTATAACTTTTGAAATTCTTAATAAATTCTTGCAACAAAATGAATTTAACACGTACACGGCAGTTAAAATTTTAATGAGTTAAAAATAGGCAGGATTTTTAAATTATTTCTGATAATCAAATTTTAAATCAATAAGATTTTTTCAGAGTCTCACATTTTTATGAGTCTCACATTTAATGAATTCTATAACATAAACGTCAATACATATCAAATTATTCAAACAGGGTGACCTGAATACTATAGCACTCACATATTGGTTATATGCTTTGACTTTAAATTTCACACGAGTGTTGTATCCAAAGTAGCTGATAACAGAAATTAACTATTCTCTCAATCAATACTAGCTGTGATAAGCATATTAAATAGTGTGTTAGCAGATAGCTAACAAAGTTTTAAAATAAATACTCAACGAACCGTTTAGACATTATGTTACAGTCCATAATAATTGCAACAAATTAACCCTATACAGAATTGCATTTATGACAATGTAGCTTATAAATAATAGCATTCACGTCATTTTACATCATAATGTAAATGAATGCTATAGCATTCACAACCGCGAAAGCGTTAATGATATTAATTTGAAAAATTTAATGATTTTTTTGTAAATAGTGTAGAAAAATGGGTGTAATTTATTAATAATATATGAAAATTGTGACAACAATTATAATTATTCAATTGAAAATATCAATAAAAAATAATTTAATTCCTTAATATTTCTAAACAGAAAATAATTTCAATCAATAAATTTACATTAATTCTAATTATAAACCAGATCAATGAATAAATTAATACTATAAGTAAATAAACTTAAATAAATCTAATAAATATTTGACGCCATTAAGTTATTAATGTAATTATAAACAAAGAGATATAGGAAAAAAATATATATATATAACTTTAAACCCTTGAAGTGTGTTCAGGGTAGCCACATACTAGATTTATACATTTTTGCTACTTTGTAATTTTTTTTTTTTAGCTGTAATTATGTAGTGTCATTAAACTAATTAGACCCCAAAGTTATAAATATCAATACAAAAATTGTCAACAATTATTTTTTTTGCTTTAGATATAATTTTACAATGAAATTGTTTTATAATAATGAAAATGTTCCAATTTATAGATTCTACTCAAATATACTCAGACCCCGAACTCAATAACCTTTTTTTTTTTTTAGTTGACACTTTTTAAAAGATTAATGATTGAAAATTAAAATCAATTAACACCAAAACAATAAAGAAGAATCAAAAATATTCACTTAATTTTGTGAAGACTAAAAATATTATTTTTCTATTTATAAATAAAACATTATAAAAATCGTATGACAGACTTTTAGACAGACAGTTTATTTTTTATTTGTTATTTTTAAATAAAAATTATAAAATATTTATTTATGTTTTGTTTTTGTATTATAGAAAATTTAATTGCTCAGCTGACAAAGCAAACTATTTACTAAGAGTCTATCTCGTCCGGGTCAATAGAAATAAATTAATTGTCGTGTAATCTGTGTTCAAAAAAAAATAAAAAAAATTTAGTTTATTGTAGACACGTTGTTGTCTGCTGGTCTACAGAGAATTTTATTTATATTACGATTTATCTTTTTTTGTTGTTATTGTTGTTGGTGAAATATTTACACAGCGTTCTAATTAAGGATGACAGATATTTAGGAGTGTTTTTATTTTAAAAAATTTTTTTTTTATACAAAATATATAAACAAATTCTTTAAATTATATTTATTAATGTTATATAGGCTTGGGAGAGAAATGGTAACAATGAAGATTGTAGTAAAAAATTGACATAGATTTATGACAAAAATTATTAATCCATATACCTTGGGCAGTTATTGATGCAATGGTTTCTAACTACTTTTGGTGGGTTTGAAAATCACAGAAATTCAAAATTATTCCAAGTGTCCTTAATTTTATTGTTAAAAAAAATTTATTAGTTTAATGGTTTAGAGGGGTTAAAACATGAAAATATTGATCCTACAAGCACAATTACTTATAATTCTTAGATCCTTTAAGGATGGTGACTATAATGGGCTGCAATTATTGGCATATTAAAGGTGGTTAGAATATTGAATTATTCTTCAAAAAGCAATTATTAGTTTAATGTACCTTTCCTCAAAACAAAACAAAATTTTACACATTTAAAATGCATAATAAATATTTACAAATAAATTAATATTGAAAAGTAAGTCTCCATTGGATACTCGCCAACAGCCTTAAAAAACAAATAAAGTAGAAAAATAATTGGCAATGTTTCCTACATAATTATTTTGTAATTTTTCTTTATCACATTTTTTAAATTCTTTTTTATTAAACATATTTACAATTTTATTTTTTCTAAATTTTAAATTTTTAATGGAATTTAAATTTTAAAACAGTTTCTATTTTTAGAATTTTTTAAATCTTTCTCTTTTTATGACATTTTTAATTATTTTAAATTATTTTTAGAATTTTTTTTTGTTTTCCTATCAACATAAATATTTTATGTCTAACCTCAATTAAACTCAATTTTAAAAAATATCATATGATTATATTTTTTTTATTTTGTGATCATATTAAATTAGTAAATGAAATAAATTGAGAATTTTAAATTTTTTTAATTTATGTTGTTATCATGTCAAAATATTAAAAAAAAAATTTTAAAGGTTAACAATTTTCGTTAATAATATCAAAATGATTACTCTTTTTTATTAAATAAAATCATATTTCAGAAATTTCGAAAATAAAAATAATAATTACTAATAGTGATAATGAAAATATAATTTTCACCTATATCTTTACTTATACAACATATTATCATCTATAAATTAAAAATTTTAAAATCCAGTTTTTTTCCAGTATGAAAATATTTTTATCAACAAAAAATTTATAACCTCGGTCAATAAAATGATAATTATTTTTATAGAAAAAATTATTTAAATAAATAAAATTTAATTTTACTAATTTGTTTTCGACAATACATTTGACGGATGGAAATAAACCGAAAATAATTTGTTAATTTTATATTTTATTATAATAAAAAAAAATATTATGTTAATTAAAATTTATTATAGATAGATTTTTTAAATATTTATATATACAGTCAAGTCTCCATATCTCAAAATCTCTAGGGACCTTAAAAAAATGTCCACATAGAGAACAAGTACAGAGTAATTATAACACTACATACTTATTACAAAATATTTAAAAAATATTTTAAATATTTAATGCATATTAGACGGGGAAATTATTTTATTTTGACATAGAGAAAATTTCATGAAAAATATCTTATGAGATAGAGAGATTTGACTGTATATATAACCTGAAAAGTTTATATTTTTGAATATCATTTATTACTTGAATCTATATATAAAATAAAATAATAATTGAAAAGATCAATAGATACAAGTTTGTCTAGGATGAAAATAAAATTTGCATTAAAAAGTGAGAAATGATATTCATTCAAGAGAATTTTGAACACTAAATTAAAATATACTAAAAATAACTTTTATGTCTAAGTGAATTATAATGAAGTAATATGGCATTTTTTATTATCCATATTGTTTTTTAATTAATTGACTTAATTTAGTGGGTTATAATAGCATCTAGACATCTGGAGCAATAAATGTCAATTGGTTTTAACAAACATATTTAGAATCTATAGCTTTATATGAAAGTGTTTTTTATGGCAAATTTTTATTGAATGATTTATAATATGTAAATAAGTTTTTTTTAAAATAAATTTTATCTAAAATAATATTTTTCAATCATTTCCGCGGTGAACATAAGCTATTATATATTTGTCAAGCACTGGCATTAAATGTCAAAATCTACCTTTAAATGTCAAAATCTAGCCTTAAATGTAACCAAATATTGCAAATAACATGTGTAATATCATATGTAGCAGCTAAATTCTACGATATTTCCATATTTCCTAAGATATAAAGTATATTTTAAACATTATTCAGAAAATAATTAATCAACTGTCAAATTCAGGAGTGTCAATGTCAAAATTAAATAAGACAGAAAAATTGATTTCAATTATTGTAAAGTTTTATTTCGACTCTTTTTTCATAAAAAAAAATTATTATGTAATTTAGGTCACTAGTCAGTCAGTAATATCGAGTTTTTAGAATACAACCGATTCAGTTTGCATATTAAAAAAAAAATCTAAATTTAATATAAAAAGAACACTTGAAAATTATCTATCTATATACATATTTACTTTTTTTTTTTTTGCAAAATAAAAGCCCTCGTAAATGTAATTTTAATGTCGATTTTGAAAATCCTGCTATAAATTTATTAACACATTTGATAATAAAGTAGTTTTTTTTTATCATTTTAAGTGTAATTCACTTTAAAAAATATATATATATTATGCTACGCTATAATAAATTAAAATCCCGCATTATTAAAGTATAATTGAAAGTAAAAACAACATTATTTTTATGTTAACACCTTTCGACTTTATGGATTTTTTTTTTTTTTAAAACCCACATAAAAATTTATATGGCGAAAAAAACGTTAATTTTTATAATGCCAGCCATTTTGTGTACATATATTTATTTTTGCAACCGACAAAATTCTTTCTGATAACAAAGCGAATCTTTTTTAAACACATTTAAAAAAAATGTTGTTTTTTTTATTATAGATTTTGAAATTTCCTGATAATTTTTCGTAATTGGAAATGTAAATAATATTTTTTTTGCTATTGAATTTCAATTAATGTAAAAATACATGTTTTTTTTTGTGAAAGAAAATGTACTTGTTAATTAAATTAAATTTAAATTATTTCAATAAATAAAAAGCAGACTAATTGGTTAGTTTATTTTTAAATTTATATGTTAATAAATATTATATTCAGATAATATTAAATTTCATTATTTTATTAAATTTTAATTAATTTTTGGTAGATTTTAAAAATTCTCATAATTTTTTTGTATTAGTGGAAATGGTTTACCAAAAAATGTAAATTAACATTAAGAAAAATTATTATTAATAATTTTTTTCAAATAATAATAAAGAAATTTAGGAACATCCGGCCTTAGTAACTAGAGATTCTATGGGCTCATTTATTCCTTAACAAATGTTAGTACTAATTCGAAGGAATGAATCGTCCACTTTATAAATCAGGGGAAGATTTTTCTATGAACTTTTGAATTCAGCAAACATATTATCGCAGGACCACGTTTGGGAATCAATAATGGGTACTTCCAGACAAAATTTTATTCACATTTCTTGTGAATTTTCTTGAAAATTTATTATTTATTCACATTTTATTTTAATTAAGGACTGAACTAGTTACATTTAATTGTGATTTTCTACAAATGCATTGTGATTGACAGATCAATGTTGTCACTAATTTTTTTTATATTAAAAATACAATATGCATGCATATTGTTATTTACGAATAACTAAAGTAATTTTTGTAGAAGTTTACTGTAGCATTGAATTGTCAACAATTATCATATAAATATGTCAAAAGAAATATTAAAAATGTCAGTTGGCAGAATTGGTTTTTCCTAGCTATAGTTTAAAAAATTATATAATGTAAACATAAGTATACATTTTTATTAGTAACATAATATTCTGTTTTTGTATGACGTAAAACATTGTTAATTTTTAGAATTATGCTAACTGTCGTGAACAAACAAATTGTCGCACAGACTTTATAAATATTTAATATTTTCTAGTAAAAAAAAAAATTAAATATTATTTAATGTGAACGATGTTTATTTCGTTATAATTTAGCAAGACCACCCAAAGTGATAAAATAATCTAATATTTTATGTTACAATTGATTGTATAAAAAATATGAAGTGGTATACTTTTATTGATTTAAATTATTATTTAATTATTAAAGTATAATTTCATAATTAAGATTGATTGCAATTTTTCTTTTTAAAACTTTAAATGAATTACAATTTTTTTTTATGAAAAGAAATCAGTGAAATATCATTTGTATAAATAATTAATATAAAAACCACTTTATTTAATTAAATATCCTTCAATTTTTAATTGTATTTCAATATAAAAAACTTTACTTTGTCGGAGTAAATGAAATTTTAAAAATTTTTTGCACAAGCCTTGGAAAATTATCACAATTTATTTTTTGTCATTAGTGTAATGCAGAAAATTAACGATTTTTAATTTATACATTATTACTTTTACACAGAGTAGTTTATTAATAATATTAATAACAGACGGAATGACAAAGAAAATTAAGATAAATTTTTTTATACTAAAACAACTACAAAACTTCTCCAATTTTTAAATATTTATTTAGTAACTAAAATTTAATTTAAAACTTTAATAAAAACTCACCTTAAATCGTACATTACTCATTGAATCTGAATTTGCTTGTGATTTATCTGATGGTGTATATCTACCACCACTAATTCCATTTCCAGGATTTACAGTGTTTCCTGTATTTATCATATTACCAACACCACCTGCACTAGTAGCACTAGCATTGCTACTATTATTTAGGCCATCTAAATTATTTGTGGACATTGGTGTACCACCTTCTGCTAAATTTGAGTGCTTTTCATTGCACGAGGAACATATTTGCACCATGCCTATAGGATAATTAAATAAAAATTATATTTTAATATTAAATTATTGAAAAATTTTATTTATTTTTTTTTCTGTAGAAATTACTAATACATTTTATCACACGTATTTTATCACATAGATTCTATTTTTTACATTTTAAATTCAAATTCAATTATTAACGCTATATACATAATAGTATATAAAAGTTTTTACAATTTTCCTATTTTAATTAAAATGTTTCACAGACTAGTATAATTTAATCTATTTACACCAGTAATTATTATGATGTTGATTAATATTAATTTAAGGAAAAACTACAAAAAAAAAAGAAAAACCACAAAAATTTAATTAAAAAGCAAAACACTATGAATAAACTAAAAAATAGTAAATACAAATTGGTAATTTAATTACATATTTTTAAATTTAAATTATATGTTTTACATAATTAGTGAATATTTTCAGAATTTTCTTTGAAAGAATTTAGTAATTCATGTAAAATAAAATATAGAACTTTTATATTTATATTGATTTTTTAATTTAAACTTACCCTGCGTTATTGGACTAGCATTTGGATATGGTTTTAAATTTTTAATAAAAGGATAATAAGGCTCTCGTTCAGCATTTGGACAACAATATACAATTCTTAATTGTGATGATATTGTATCAATGCCACATGTATAACAAACAAAAGTTGTACGTTCTGTTACAGTTGCTGGACGTTTACGTAACGTATAAGAACGAGCACTATCAATGGTGTGACTTGCCTGAAAATATTTAAAAAAATTTATAAATTTATTAATAAAAATTATTAAATAAAATAATATAAAATATTAAATTAGAAGGTACAGTATAATTGTAGATTTCACAGATTCAAAAACCTAAAAGTTTAATTTAAGATTATCAATAATAAAATGTATGAAATATCATTTTAGCACTGGGAAGGATCTACTCGAAGTTTGTCGGTAGTCGTTAAGTGACGACATTCACGTGAATCTTAAGAATAGCAGATTCGGGTTAATAGTGTCTAATACCACACAAACAGAATAAAAAATTTATGAATCTAATTGTAAAGACTATAAAAAAAATTGATTATTTTTCCTAAATTTTTTTTAATGGTAAAATGTCAAATATGCAGGAAATGTCAAAAATGAAAAACCAGTTCGGTATTTATATAAAAATACTCATTCGGTATTTATATAAAAATTAATGTTATAAATATATTTTCGAAAATATCTCAATGTCCTTATTTTAAAAAAAAAATCCAATTTAAAGATTTCTTGACACTTGAGATTCTTATCAATCTTCTTCATTTACTTAAAAATAAAATTAAAAAAAAAAATACATCCGTCCTTAACACAACTAACTCTTACCATATCTTTTTAGGCCATTTAGTTAAATTAAACAAAATTAATTTTTATCATTCAAAAAACAAAATAATTTTATCAAATAAAAAAAAAATTTCCATAAATTTAACAAAAACATACTCAAAGATATTATTTAATATTTATTTTCTTGTTTATTTTCATTTTGTCGACATATTTCTTTTTGCAAAACCAATTTAAACTGGTAAAAAAAAAAAAAATTATGTATATATTTTCTCTTATCGTCATTTTATAAATTTTACCATAAACAGAAATAAAAAAAAAACATTTATTTATGATAATAAGTAATAAAAACAATAACAACAAAAAAACTTTTCGCCAATTTTATGTAAATATATGTACAATAAAAAAAAAAACATATATATGTTTGTATATTTAAAGCTCTAAACATAAATTTCACTTTAATTTAAAAATAACTTTTTTCATGTTGTATTTTATTTTTTTTTTCATTGGTGTTCAAATATTTTATTTATAAATAAAATATAAAAAAGTAAATAAATAAAAATATTATTCATCATTTTATATTCTAAATTCTCAGATATTTATGTATTTAATTTTTTTTTTTTTTTTTATATTTCTACTTCACCTTAATTTGTTTCGGTTTATGATTGCGTCGCGTTCACGCATTTTAATATGTAACGTATTATTTTTATGACCATGTGACAAATTAGTTTGTGTTGACAGCGTGAGCAAAACAAAAAAAACAAAAAAACAAAAGCTTTTAATATAATATTATGATTGTAAAATAAACATAAATTGTATTTATATGTAAGATATAGCTAGCTAAATGTATATAAAATAAATATATTTTTTTTTCTTTGTAAATATCTTATGAAAATTGACGCGACGAAAAACAAGAAATCTCAAAAAAAAAAAAAAATCTACAATAAAATTTAGTTAAATATTTGGTAGCATATATTATACAAAAAGATAAAGATGTAGTAATTTTTTTTTATTTCAATGTTAATATATGTACATGTATATTTAATTAATATATTTTTGTTGATACTATTTTAAAATTTACTAATTAGATGACTGTTGAGAAAATAATTAATTGGCGTATAATAATCAATTTTAGATGGACATGAATGCAACAAAGTATTACAAGATAAATTTGATTATTTCAAATACATTTTAATTTATGATGGCTGCAATCTTTTGCCAAAAAAAAAAAAAAAAAAAAAAAAACTTTAAGAAAATTGTTCTGTGGTCATAAATCAGTCTGCATTAATTTAAATCACACATCTTAGAGTCATCATCATCTGTATTAAAATAAAATTCTAATAAATATTATTGCAAATTCTGTCATTTATTAGCAATCTGTTAAATTTATTCTAATTGACAGTATTTAATGTTTTTACTGACCATTAAAAAAGATAATATTATATACATATACAATTAGGAGAAGTATTATTATCATACCAAATAAATTTTAATTTTCGAAACATAAATTAACAGTTTTTGCCATGATGTCCGTCTATCTGTAGGTCTGTCACTAGGCACTTTAGTAGAACTGATTTTAAAGAAAATTTATATTTACGCTTTAAATGTGAATATCACAATTTGATCAATTTTTGATAAAGATCTGTAAATTGGAATTAGTTGATTACTCATGTTACTTTTATGTATTTCAAACAAATTTAATGTATATTCAGTTTAATAGTTACTTAACATTCTAGAGTTTAGAAGAGGATGAAGGTATTAAATGATATTATAACTAAATCACGTTTAAAGTTCTTGGTTTGATACAAGTAAGTAAAGTTTGCTAGAAGACTTTGAGACTTGCGACTGAGACAGACTAAAAATTTACTACTTATTGGGCAATTTTGAGAACTAGGACTAACAACATTTCATTTAAATCTAATTCTTACCATTTTGTAACTTGGAATACGAAAATGTATAAAAATTGTTATTAGGTAAATTCCTTTGGACTCATATACTCTGGTGGTCTCAGTCTCAAAATTAAACTTAATTTGATTCTTTTTTTCTCTTACTTGTTCTTTCTTATCATATTCCATTATCAGCTATTATTAACATAACTGACACAATCTTTAAATTGAAAAGCTTTTATAATTGAGACCATTTTTTTTTTACCATCTTTATTTACCCACAATGTCTTAGAGACGTCAAATTTACAAAAATAAGAAATAAAACTAAAATCAAATAAAAATATTATTTAATTAATGTTTCTGTTTTGTTATTCTTTTCCTTTCCTTTTCCATTTTTGATTATTTTTTATTGTTTATTATAAATTTAACGAGTTATTTGCGTGCTAAAAACTTATCATGTCGATGTCGAGTTCAATTGTAAAAATTATTCTTTTTATATAAATAGAAATAAAAAAAAAAAATTATAAACAAAATAAAGAAAATAATGAAAATAAATTGTCATAATTTGACAGTAGTGGAAAAGAAACTGACAAAAATAACAAAAAACAAAAACAAAAAAAACCATCAAAGACAAAATTCAGTCAGGGTTAAGGTTAATGAAATGGTTGAAAGATTGGTTCAGTCAGTGTGCTTTCAGTTATGATTTTTTTATTTAGTATTTTTTTTAAATTATTTTGTTTTAACACAATTTAACCTCATAATAACCTCAACTTTTATTATTATTACGATTTTTTTTTATATTTTAAACTTTTTGCTCCAAAAATTGATTGTAAATTTAAAAGATATTTTTATGAAAAAAAAAAAAAATGGCTTAAAATTAATTTTTCTTTATGTTATTATTGTATTTATGGCCGCCATGATTCATTGGACAATTTGATTGATTTATGATTGAATGATTACAATATAAAACTGAGAATTATGTTTTTATTTTATTTATTTTTTTTTTGTAGTTTAAGTTGAGAAAAAAAAAACCGTAGAAAAATATTAACAGAAACAGCATGAAGTAGTAAAAATGATTAAATAGTATTTTAATTTGTTCGTATTATTTTTTTTTAATTGGTATTATTTAAAAAAAATATACTAAGTATAGCAATTTAACAAAATTAAATTAATTAATAATAATTGTGTTAAAAAAAAGATTTTTAATTTAAGAAAATTGTTGAGCGTTTTAATATACAATTAAATCAATATTTAATTGATGTTGTGTTAAAAATATAACCAATAATCCAATAGGTGGTCATGCTGAAATATAATTTATTATTATGTCAGAGGATTTAACATTTATTTTTTTTTATATAAAATTTTTGTCTGTTTTATTTTATAGAACACAGGGTGTTGAACTTTAGCATATAAATTTAAAGTTATGATGACTTCAGGTCTTATAATATATAGTAATATGAGAAAATGGCAAAAAGATTTATGATTAGTTAAATATTACAGATCCATTTTTAACTGACAAATTTTTATGGAACAATAACATTTTTATAAAACAAAAATGTGATGTATTGTAGAAGAAAGAATCATTAGAATTATTAGAAATTAGACAAATTTATGAAAAGGTTAGACGATAACTATGTTAGGTGACATTTTTTGTTATTACTGCAAACATGTAGTGATTTACTCAAAATTAAAATTTCAGTTAGTACCTTTAGTTTCTAAACTTTTCAAATTTTAATTGACACTAAAGAGAAAGTATTGAGTAGTATTTTATAGTTTTTGAAGAAGAAAATTTTATTTATCAGCCAAAAGAGGGGCGTATGAAAAAACTCATATAGTAAATTATTAGAGACTTTTTAATGTTTACTATATTGTTAAAATTTACGCGATTTCATAAAATTTAATGATAATTAATGATCGTATTTTAGATTTACTTATAAATATAATTAGATTAATATAACTTAATGTAAGTTTGATGTTCAAATTAGTAAATTTTCATATTTTATAGAAGACGCCTATTAGTATGATTAAATGCAATTAAACCTATTCTCTTAAATACATATATTAAATTTAATATAATTTTCTATTTTATCCATAAAAATAGTACATCAATAATATATTTTCAAATTTTTGTGTTTCAATTAAATTCGATTTTTGACTCGAAATTTATACTGTGAATTCACTCTGTATTTAGTATATGCTAATTATGTAGAATTAATCAAATTAAAAAATTACCATTTCATTATATCAATTAGATGAATTTTCCAATTAAATTCAATTAAATTTTAATTACAAATTTATGAAATTTAATTTTAAAAAAAAACAAAACCATTACAAAAGTACAGATATTTTTAAAACAAATTTAATAAATTATACTTAATATTAAACTTCATTACGTATTACTTTTATATAATTTTTGGATTCATCCACAAATAAATTATTATTTATCTGTAATATAAATCATAAGAAAAATAAAAAATCTGATTTATTATAATTTATTACCAAAATAAATATTGATTTTTCTAATTATAGCGACTACAGCAAAAAATAAAAACAAGAAAATTTATTTATACAAAAGGATATAATATTACAATTTCCACAGAAATGATATAAATCTTATATAAATATTTAGAAAAAACAAAATAAAAATATATATATGTATATCTAATGTAGAAAAATAAATATTTAGAAATATGTATATATGCAAAATTAATAACAACAATTTTTCTAATTAAAATTTAATTCGATAATCGTTTTATACAATAAACATTGTTGATAAAAAAAAAATCCAAAATTAATTTAATGATGAAATGAAATAAATACAAAAATATTTATATTCCATTTATATTTTATTTTTAAATGGAAATAATATCAGAATTTTAATTGACTTATTATAAAAAATTTGATATTTTAAAATTTTTTATCTAAAAATATTAATTTAATCATTCTTAATCAAAGAAATAAAATTTTAATGATGTGTTAATTCGATAAAATTGGCACGAAAAATACACTAACTTTTTTTTTATATGAATTTTAAATAATATTTATAGTAAATTAATAAATCTAGCACTAAAGTATTGGTATTACTAATTTTGACAGTTCTGCAATCTTAAATATATGAGTGAGTCAGCGATTTTTGTAATAAGTTGCAAAGAATATGTTAAAAAGAAAAAAATGTAACAGAATCAGTAAAGTGGAAAATGTTAAAATATTTTTTTAAAAATTGAAAATTTTATATGAAAATCAATTTATGATGATATTCATCATTATTGATAATGACATTTGTAATTTAACATTTTTCTGTTCAATTATACGATTCTGTACGATGAATATGTGTAAACTAGAATACAATATTTACAAAACTCTGTAAAATTCATTATTTAATACTAACAAACCCCTTTTGGACAGAAATACTTTTAATAAAAATAATAAATTTCCAGTTAATTTAATTTGTGTTAGTCAAGACAAAGTATTTTATATTTTAGGCGGGTGAAATTTAATATACTTTACATAATATATAAGTGGAATAAATTACTTAGCATTGAAAAGCATTTGACATTCTGTTGATTATTTTGAATTAATTTTAAATTCAATTGACAAAATAAAGGCATTAAATTGACGGTTTATTTTAATTAATTTATTTCATGTTATTAAAAACAATTTAAAAGCAATATTTTTTTTAAAATTATATATACTTAATTAGATGTTAATTTAAAATCCATTTAAATTAACATAAATATTAAAAAATTATCAAAGTTGGTTTTTTGATATTTTACTTTTTTTATGTGAAATAACGCTTTTATGATAAAATTAATGAAATTTATTTTAGGAAAAATTATAAAAACTAATAAATATGATCTTTAATTAGTTTTATGTTAATTTAAGAACATTTAGGTGGAAAAACTAATTGAAAAATTTCAAAGTGTAATAATTCGTACTTTAAATGTGATTTATTCTAGGAAAATTTCGAATATAAATATAATATAATAGAATAGATAATCATTAGCTAATTTTTCTAGTAATTTTGGTTAAGATGATAAATTTTTCCGAGATTCTATTTTTGACAAAATTTGGTCAAATCTCGGGTTTGGTAAATTTGAAGATTAGTTGTTTAGCAAACTAATCAGAACTTATTTCAAAGTGTCAAAAAGTAATTATCATTTTTTCACAAATTTTTAGATTTTCAGATGGTTCTTTTAAAGTTTTTTGCTTGTACAGAATATGTGCCAGATATATTCTGTACAAGATGGTTCTTTCAGAGTCAAAATATACAAATGTGAAAAGACTTTTCCAGATTACCTAATTCATAATTTTGTTGCCGAAAATGTCTAATATACAAAAAATAACCGAAAAACCTTTTCACATTACGTCTGCATGTTAATTTTAATTTTTAGATTATATTTAAATAGCTCTCTTAAAAAAGAATACAAATATTCTTATCTTAGTGACAGCACTTATAACTCAATATCAGATTACATTCTATAAATTGCTTTTGAATAATCCAATCTTGATATTTATATTTGTTTATCAATAATATAAACCTTCCTGTGATTAAATAATTTAATAATTTAATATAATCATTTTTGCCATATTAATTTTCCAAGAATAAACCACCAATCACTAATTCAAAAAAACCACTAAAAACAACTTTATCATAAAAAAAAAGGAAAGCTTGACGTATGTTTTTAACACATCATATTTCCCATCAAATCATAAATTTTTTTTTTTTACAAATAAATATCAATAATAATTAAGAAAATCTTTTTTAAATAAAACATTGAATGAAAATTGCCAAAACATAAATTTTCTTCTCGAAAACTATATTCAGAAATGCATTCATTCATCATATTTATGTAATATATATATTTTCGTGATTTAAGTATTAAAATTTAAATATTTATAAGCTAATAAATATTTTTTCTTAATTTATAATTTAATTATAAATTTTATTATGGTTACTTGTTTCAGTAATTTTCACAATAAATTAGTAATGTGTTGACGAATCTCATATTAAAAAATCTACATAGTTACACTTTCATTTCAAATATTTGATGGAAAATTGGCAAACAGAAGAAAAAAAAAAAATGGAAGAAGAAAATTGCAAGGAAATTATTAAATTATTTATTCAACCATAATTATTATTATTTTTTCATTCATAAATACAGGAAATTAATGCATGTAAATATAAGAAGATATAAATTTTGTGTAAGTAATTTTATTTTTAATCATTTTTTTTCTATTAGAGAGAAAATTATGACGGATGAGTTAATATAAAAATATTTTATGTAAATTATATATGAATTATTAATAAACTAAAAAAAGAAACATGAAATTTATTAAATTATTTGAATTAATTTTCCAAAAAAAAAAAAATACTAATAATTATAAATTTTGATAGGTCAGTTTTTTTTTTTCATTTCAAGTTTAGTTATTGTTGTACTAAAAACTTACACAAAATTAAAATATAAAATTTTTAAATTCCGGACACGCCAATTTAATATATTTTTTTAAAAAAATTGTATATTAATTATATAATTAGCATATTAAATTTAATAATCATTTGGATTTTTTGTAAATACAGGGTGAATCAATTAAAAGTTACTTAATTGTAGACTACGATATCAGTCACTGAGTTACAGATCTAGCTAAAAAATAAATTGAGAAAAATATAATTAGATAACAGCAACAAACATAATTTGAGATAAATGCCTCTTCATATCTAAATAAATTTTCGAAAATATTTCCATCTATTACAATTTAAGTAGATTCAGAGCAATTTAAGTAGATTATTATTATTCTTATTAAAATACGGTTTTGTTAACTGGGTCATCTGTTTATAAGTTTCGATTAATTATTATTATTCTTATTAAAATACTTTCTAGTTAGTCAATTGCATTTGAATAAAAAATTCTTATTACGTATACAGATTCAAAGATAAACTAGGTTCAAAATTAAATTAGATGCATAGTTAAATTTCCTTAATTAAACTAGAAGTTATAGTTGCTTATTTTTTGTTAGTCAACCAAGTAACAGTGTTTCTAGCCAAATTTAGCTATGAGAGTATAATATTAATATAGTATACAACAGTTGCTAATGCCAGGATTATGTCATCTTATATTATTATTCTTATTAAAATACTTTCTAGTTAGTCAATTGCCACAAATTTATGACATTGTTTATTTTTCAAATGATATGTGCATAGGATTGTTTATTTTTCAATAAACAATCCTATGCACATATTTTATAGGATTGTTTATTTTTCAAATGATATGTGCATTTAAAGATTTTAAACAACAATATTTAATGGAATTTGTTTTGCAGAATTAGTGTTTTTCCTGACATTTGAAAGTAGTATAATATAAGCAACGTATAGTCTAGCATCCAATAATCAATATATTTGATTATATAGGAATCTAAAGAAAAAATTCAAATTAAAGTCGGAGTTTTGAATGAACATAAGGATTTAAACGTTCTGAAAACGTTTTTAGTTTCTACTTCAGAATAGTAAAATGATATTTTTAACTATAGGATAAAGATGGTTGAACTTTAAATAGTCGTCAATAAATTTAGTCCTCTTTGTGGTCAAAAGTCTTTTGACCAGAAAATTGTCTGTAACAATTAGCTTCGTATTTCAACAGATTAAAGATTTTATAAATAATTATCTCTTATTAATTTAAGTTGACAGATAGAAACTGCATAGACAATTTCTCAATTGTTAAAAATTTATTCTTAATTTTCAAAAATTTATGAATGTTAACTTATTTTTCCAACTAATATCACCCTGTATTACATTTTTTTCTTTCACTAAATATCGTGACTAAAATATTTAATTTGTATATTTTTTTCTAACTACATTGAAACTTTTAAAAACTAATTTTATTTAAAAAAAAAAAAAAACTTTATTCACGCTATATTAGCATCTCTAAATATTTCACCTTGTTTAAATATATAAAACTACAAAAAGCTAACAGATTTTTTTTTAAAAAGAAACTATAAATTACAAATTATAAACACGCAAAAATTTTTATATTATTTTTAATAGTGTAACTCGTTACATTAGATTTGATAATTGGTATAAATTCTGTTTATTTATGTAGTGTCAATATAATTATAAATATAAATGAATGTAAATAATTAAAAAAAAATTTTGTAATCTGAATGAAATTTTTCATTGGAAATTGTTAGAAATATGAAAATAATTCAATTGTAACGAAGAAAATATGTAATAAAAATAAATAAATAAAATTAGTTATGTGTGAAATTTTTAAATTAATTGCTAAAACGGATAAGATCACGCCAAAATATTCCAATTAATAGATAACTGTATGGGAAAAAAAAAAATAAGAAGAAATATGTTGTCAATAGTGTCAGCAAAGTTTTGGTTCATTAAAAGCAGACTAGGGTTAAAGTCATAGTTAATGTAGTCTATTTGATTATATGACCTTACTGGTTAGTACAAATTAGTAAAAAAGGAATGCTATTTAATCACAATACTTTCATTACAAACCAATAAATCATAAAAATAAAATGAACATTTATCATAATTTTAAATGAACAGACATACATACAAAAAGTCTATTAAGTTTTTACCAAAAATTATTTTTTTATTATTAAATTTGTTATTTTGTAATCTTCATTTTTCTGTTCAATCTTTTTTTTTTAAAGAAAAAAAAGTAAATAAAATTGTACATATATGAACTATACCCCCCCCCCCCCCCCCCCTCCCCCTTTACCTTAAAATTGACAGAAGTTATAAATGTACATGATTCATGATCTTTTAATAGTTTTTTTTTTCTATCTATCTTTTAACAACGAAAATTGAATAACCATTTCATAAAAAAAAAAAAAATTGTTGTAAATTTCTTGCGGTTATTAGTGTCAGAAGCTCGACAAGTAAAACTGGCAAACAATAAATAATGAAAAAAAACATAATTTCTAAATAGAAAAAACCACGGAAGTGAGAAATTACATGTACATCATAGAAGATAAAGATTTTCTTTTAATTTTTATTTTTTTTTTAAAAAAAAAAACACTTTTTTTAATAGTTTATTTTTTTAACCAATTACTAAAAAAAAAAATATTATACAGCAGCCGTCAAAACGCGATTTTAAAGTGTAAAAAAAAAAATGAATTTAATTGCTTACTTCAGGTTATTTTTCTAAATTATATGGTAGAATTGGTTATTTAAAATTTTTCGTACTATTTTACAGAAAAAAAGGCACAATTTAGTTTAATATTTATTTAATTATAGCAAGTTTTATAGCAAAATAATTTTATATATAATTATAATAACATTTAGCATATTTTAAGTTAAGTAATTTTATTATATATAATTTTTTTTTCTAAAAAAGCTGGTAATTGTGTCATTTAAAGAGAGTTCAAAAATATTATAAATTTTAAAGAATGTTATTAAAAGAAGATCGGGCAAAAAAATATTATTAAAATTATTAAAATTGTTAGTTTTTGAAATCATTATTCTATGACGATTTGTAAATCTTTTGAAATTTAAAAAATGGTAATTGAACATTTTAGCATTTGAAAAGTTGTCATAAAATCATGATAAATTCTGGTCATATCAATATTTCTGACATTATCCATGTCTTATGGAGAACATTAAAAATAGTAATACACAATATTTTTAATTAAAATTGATCTCGACTTCGTTTTTGAACAAAAACTCTTTGAAATGTCAACAGTTTCAAAATTTCGTGGACTTTCGTTTAATTTTTTTATATGACATCTGTTACATCTATAGCCCAATCAAAACTAAATTCTGTTTCTATTACTCTCCAAAATGTCAATGGCTGTTTATGAAAATTAATTTCATTACAGACCAAAATTTATGACAGAACAAATGTTTTTAAATAATTTAGAATTAAAATTTCAGAATTTTAACTATCATCTCTGAAATATATTTTGACAATTCGGGCATTAAATACGCTTCCATAGCTACTTATTCTCTGAATATTATATATATTTTTGACAAATCATTCTAACTCCCTTTATTACTGGCACTAATAGCGTAACAATGTATCTATAAAAAAAAGTAATACTAAAAATTTCCCTAACGTCTGCTACAAATTAAATCATAAGAAAATGATGCAATAAATTCATTTAATTATCAGATTTATTTATAATTTTATTTTATTGAAGGATTTTTCCTCAATTGATATAACAAAAACAAATTCAATTGACGTATTGCGGACATTAATGATTAAATGAACTAAATAACAAATTTATATTTTATATATTTCAGCTGTCTTTTAATCGTTTCAAATTATGATAATGATAGTTGAATCATGTTAATAAAATTATTTGATTTCCTTTTTTCATTTTATTAACATGTACAAATGAATTTTCCATATTTTTGTAAATAATTAATTATACAATATTAACATCAATATTAAATTTTTTTTTGGAAATTTATATTTCTAAACCAATTAACAGGAAAATTTATTAAAGATATTGTTTATTAGTACAATTTGTTTATAAACAAATAAAGTAATTTCACATCATAGTTTTAGAAAATTTTCTAAACTATGATGTGGAAATCATCTCTTTGCTCAAAACCTTTTTGAGCATATGAAATAATCAATTAATGATTTCCCAAAATAAAGAACCACAAAATATTGAAAAAATTACACAGTCTGCTTAAATATTTCATAAATAAATTTTATAAAAGATTCTTTTTTTTTATGGACGATAAAATTTTACAATAATTTAAACAAAATTGTTAGTTTTAATTAACAGAATTAAAAAATAAAAAAAAAAATTATAGTGATTTTTAAAAGTTTATAATTTTTATTTTATGAATTCATTAAACTTTTTATGAATCACTAATTTAGAACCGGAAAATCATAAAAAATACGAAATTCAGGTCATACCAAATATAAACAAATAAAAAAAACAAAAAACAAAAATTCATGAAAAATTTTAATTAATTAAGTTTTAATGACTTTTTTTTCATCAAAAAATTTTAATGTTTCAAATGAAAAAAATTTTAATAGCAAAATATCTTTGTGGAAATTAAAGATATGATAAATACGAATTTTTCGAAATGTATATAAAATATGAATGTGAAAATTGTGTGAAAAATTAAATTTCTTAGTTTCGGAATTTTGTAAACTTCTAAATAGTAATAAATTAAACCAGCCTGTTATATACATTAGCGTAAAAGTATATTTTCTAAAACAGGTCGCGAATATCTTTTTAGTGTCAAACAACTACAAATCTCAATTCTTATATTAAAAATAAATCAGTAATTAAGTAGAAGATTGTACCCATACCCATGAATTTATAATTTCCGAAAAATATGTTAATATTCTCCACATCGGAGAAACTTATTTCTCAGTTTTTCATGCTACCCTTACGTGCCCAAAAATTTAAAGATTTATCATCTTTCAATTTTTCACCAATAGTTCCGCTAGGCGCGTGGCGATTATTTATTTTAAAAAAGCTTAAAAGTGCCACGTTGGAAATTTAATGCAAATTTAAATTCAATTGTCAATTAAAAAATATACAAATTCCCTTAAAAAAATATGTTCAAAGCTTCCTAGTAATTTTCGGTATGTTTCCGCAATGCAAATAAGACTACCTTTAATTTACCTTTTCATTTTGTTTATCCCTTGTTATTAAATATGTTTTTAATTTATAATTTTTCCATGTATAATCCTTATTTTGTGAATTTTGTATTAATCCATCTATTTCAGCCATTTTGAAAAATTTAATAGTAACAAAAAACCAAAAATAATTAATTTAAATATTTTATTTTTCAGTATTCCCAACCAATAGGAAATCACAGAAATAATATTATTATCATAAATATTTAAAATAAAAAATATTATATTTTTTAAATTAATTTAATTTAATTTTAATTATTTTATATATTTATTGTATTTTTGAAATTTCACTTTAATATTTTTTTATATAACTTTTTTCTATATTCACATAAAAATTTTACCATAAATTTCCACCGAACATAAAAAAAAAACACTAATTAAATTTGTGAAATAAAATTTCAAAATTAAATAAAAATCATATTTATTTTAATTAATTTATATTATTAATTTTTTTTTTTCATATTTAGTATTATTTATTAATTGACATTTTGCTTCCCCAAAAAATAATTAATTGGTTTATACGCGATAAAAAAAACGTTTACGTGTTTGCATCTTAATTAAATTTTTTGATTACACAAAATAAACACGAAAAATATTTAATTTTACACTGACAAAATCAATAATCGTGATAATACGATTTATAAAATTAACCGAATTACCGAACAAGTTTTTTTATGCTTCTGAATAATTTTCTTATTTTCTTAATTTTTTTTTTTTTTGTTAATAGAACTGCGCAATCTGCGCAAATTTAAAGATCGAATTAAATAAATTTTTTTTTGTTGTATATTACTATTATTATTTTTGTGATTGCGTTATGAGATTTAACAGGCAACTAAATTGGAGAGTCAGAAACAAGTCATTACAGCCTGTCTGATATTATTATAATTTATTTTTTTTTAAATATGGTGTAGATAGCAGAGCAACACAAGTTATTAGACTACAAGCAAACAAGCAAGCAAGAAAAAAAACGAAACATAAACACAAAATCGAGAAGCATAAAATGTCAGAAATTGAGAGAGCTTTAAAAAAAAATAAAAAATAATTAAATTGTATAAAAATTTGTGTTGTTGTGGTTTTTTTTTTATGTGATTAATGGGTGGAATTTTGTTATGTGATTAGATTTTATAAATAAATGTTAATTTTTTTTGGTTAAGTGATCGATAAATGATAATAAAATAAAAAAACTGAGTAATAACAACTGTCAATTTTTTTTGTTGTGGTTGGTTGTTTTAATTGTGTCACCACTAAATTACTTGATAGACCTGGATCATGTCATGATCATAAAGAAAATATTTTTTAAATTTATTTTATAGATTTTTTTTTTTTTTAAATGTTTGTTTGAAGTGGTTTATTGGGTTAAAAGGTTTCGTGTTAAACTAATATTTAGATTTAATTTATTTAAAATTAATATTAAAAATAACAAGAAGAAAAATTTAAAAATTAAATTCACTTTTGTTTATATTATGAGAAAAGTCGTTATTTAAACAGCAGTTTTTAATAATTATTATTGTTTTTTTTATTATTTCGATAAAAAAATATGAATTTTCAATTAAAAATTTCAAATGTTTATTTAAAATAATAAAAAAACGAAAATTTAAAACAACAGAACATAAAATTATGATAATATCTAAAAAAAACAAAAAAAAATTTTTAATTTTTTAATTCATTGAATTTTATTTCCGCTCCAAAGTACATAAACTTTTTTGACTTTGGCAATTTGAGTAATTAAGGCAAGAAAAGAATATAACAACTGAATAAATTATAGTAAAATTACAATGACACCAATAAGATTGTTTTGCGTCTAATATAAATATTAATTGAAAATAAATATTTTTGGATAAATATACTTTTATTATTGATATTTCACAACTGTGATCAATCGTTGAAGAGTTAGAAACTAATTTCGAGCATGGAGATTTTTAATTCGATATTTTGAAGTTTCTTTAATTGCAGGTTTTGTATAATTTAGAGGACTTTGTAAACGATAATAAATTAGAGAGTATATTTCCGTTTTGCAATCCGCTGGAGGGTAAAAGAATTTCTTGAAGTTTCTTAAAAAAAATTTTGTTGAAACTTGGACATAGTAAGTTTATATGGATTCCGAAAAAATGTTCTTCATTGTGAAAAAATCTTTTAATTGCAACAAGCTAATGACTTATATTCTAAAACATTGTTGTTAGAAGATGGACGCAACAATTAACATTTTTCCCAATCTTAAAATTTATTTTACTGTAATTTTATAATTTAAAGCTGAGTAAACTTAGATTAACAATGACGTATTAGATTTGAATCGAACCTAATAACTAGTGCACCACAGTTCGGTATAGTACGACTAAGCTACCGCTGGTCTGATTATGATAGTTTAGTTATATATTACTAACAATTTAAAGACACAATTTACGCGATGTGTCTGTACGAAGACTTTTAATACTGGACTATATCTAAAAGCCCCAAGGACTGTACTAACTTATGCTTTCGAGTTGTGTTCAAAGAATATAAGGAAAATCAATAAAGAAAGAGATCAAAAGACGAACTCAACAGACTCCAGAACTCTGATGATATCATCAGATTTATGAAATCGCAAAGATTTAGATTGTTAGGGCATGTTCAGCGTACGGAGAGAATTGTTAAATGCTACTGATAAAAGTACACGAGGAATGATAAGGAAAATATGAGTTGAAAATTATATAAACATATCCAATGTGAGAAATTTGAAAATAATGGTAAGGACAAGGGGCTGTATTGCTAAAAAGAAAGAAATAATTGTTAGCATTGAGAAAGGTTTCAATAATTTCACATTACTCGTCATATTTCGTTAAATATTATTAAAAAATACTACTATAAACATATAAATTTAAAAAGTAATTTTGCGACCTCCTGCAAAATCTTCTGAATGGTGACATGCAGCCGTTTGGGACTAGCCCGACGCATACCCATCCATTATCACAGACCAACTATAACAAAGTATATAATACAATAATTTAAGTCTAATGTACGAATAATAAAATGTAAATTTAAAAATAATACCACAACCAAAAAATATAAACCTCTTTTTATGACACAAAAAAATTTCGTAATTCTAATTGCGGATACACTATTAAACCACAATTAATATAACCAAAAATAATTTTCCCTCGTAAATAAAATTTATTTAAAAGACAAATATCTTATCTCTTCAACAGGTTCATATTACAAAATATCATTTAATTTATTTTTTACTTTGCTTATGAATGCATTCTTAAAATATTTAATTTACTTTAAATAAGTGGACTCTTTTTTTTTCTACTCAGTAACAAAGTTCGTTTTTGTAGAAAAAAAAAACAAGACAGACACCTTTAAAACCACATAAATAAAATCAACATAAATTATTATAAAACCATATTTATTTTTTATTTTATCAATATTTCATAAAATAATCGATCGACTATTTAAAAAAAAAAAATGAGACCAAATTAAATATAAAAATATATTTATTTTATTTATTTTCCTGTTCAACAAACCATGATCGATTATTTACTCTAACCAAGCACAGAGACTTTTTAATAGCGTTTTTTAAAAACTCCAAAAAAAAACATATAAATTTATGAAAAACCTTGAATTTGAGCCATTAAAGAGGATGTTCTTTCGTCCGAAACAATTGAATGAGAGTGAAAGAAGCTGAAATGTGAAACCCTTTTTTTGGACCTTTTTAAAAAATTGATCACATCCAAAGCATAAAAAAAAAAAAAAAAAAAAACTACTGAGAAACCTGAATTTTTTTTTATAATCGAAATTTTTTCACGTTTCTGTAACCTTTTGACCATTTTAAGACAAATTTTTTTTTATGCATTGGATGTGCTGTTGTGTTGTTTGTCGTTTTATTTTTTATGGATTACACAGCAACGCACAAAAAACATTTTCCATTTATAATTATATTTTATAGTATTCGTGTTTGTCTGAAATATTACAGCAGGCCACAACGACTAAATAGAGTTAGTAGATTATATATGTATATATTATGGATATATTAAAGAAGCTCTTGCCTCAGACATTTATAAGACATAAATAATAGGAGGACAAGTAAAATTCCCGTGGTGCGGTGGTCCTTTTATATGACCCGTTTATTTTTTTGTAGCCTTGGTAATCCTTTTATTTTATTTTATTTTTATGCATGTGTATAATACGAACGACAAGAAATTCCTGAATTAATTTTTTTTTAAATCCATTTTAAAAAGGAATAAAAAAAAATTTTATGTTTTCTTTTTTCTTTTTTTTTGAGTTTTTTATTATGGCAATTGAAATGGAATTTTGCACAGAAAAGAAGAATTTACGAATAAAACATGGAAAAAAAAATATAGAATTTTACTATAAAACCAACTCGAAAATAAACGAAAAATGTTATTAAAAAAAAAAAAGTGCAGAAATTCCGAAAGATGAAAAGAATCCGCAATGAATGATTTTATAGAAAAAAAATTAAAAGTATATTCAACAAAATTTAGTGCAGGAAAATTAGGATACCAATATTTAATTTGCACTATTTTTGTATCCATGAATTGTGAATCAATTTGAATATACAATAACAGTTAAAACCTAATGCACAATTCGCTTAATAGAGATATAATATAGTTGTAATCGTACTAATGACTTAATGTTTGTGGACAATCATACTAGGTATACTGCATTGACAGAAAAAATTCCCCCACGAATGGATACCGACGTTGGCTTAAGTGGTAGTGTGCTAAACTGTGGTGCATTAGGTACTGGTTTCAACTCGCGACCGAGAAATCGATGTAGGTCTAAGTTTACTCAGCTTTAAATGAGTAGCAGTAATAAAATAATAATAAAATGTATTAGACTGGGAAAAACGGTCCACACCATTTGCTAACAACACATGTCTCACTAATAAAAACCAATTAAAAGTTTCAATTAAAAGTTTCTTCACTATAAAGAAATTCATGGTTCGGAATCCATATAAATTAGTTGGTTCCAATTGCAATAAATTGTTAGGAGACCCTTTAAGGGAGGCCTAGGCTCTTCATGAGCTGTAGCGCAAAAAGAAGAAGAAGAATGTTTCAAACTAATTTTCCTGTACTAAATCAAATTATTTAAATTGAACACGAAAAACCAGAGGCACAAAATAAAAAAAATTAAATAATTCATCAATAAAAAAAAGAAAAATTAGTATTAAAATTTTTTTTTTTAGGAATGATTTTAAATTAAATTTTTGTATGTGTGTGTGTGGTGCTACCATTCTAATCTGAAATAGAGCGGAAAAGGAGGGAGTGTTAAGTATAATAAGAAATCAATGGTTAGACATTCAAGCAGAAAGTTCAAAAATGGGGTAAATTATGATCAATAACACAACACCAACAACAAAAATGAAAATAATGTAAACTGAACACACAGACCGACCAGTTAAATCTAGTTCGAAATGCAAATTAGTTTATTATTTTTAAAAATATTTTCACGCGATTTCATATTTTATTGCTAATTTTTTTTTTTATTCTCAAATTTATTAATTTATTATATTATTTTAATATTATTAATCTATAAAATTTAAAGCTTAAAACAAAATTAATTTATTTTATTATTATTTAAATTTATTTAATTTAATATCTTTTTTATTTTTTTTTGTATATTTATTTAATAAAAAATTAAAAAATGTTGAAATTTTTCATATGAGTAGTTTTTTTTTTGATAATTTATTATTATTTGTTTAATTTGCGTATATTTTTTATTTGGTTAAATGAAAATTTATTAAGAAAAAAATAAAAACAATTATTTTTCTAGAATTTCAGTTACTAAATAAAATAAATAATTAACTATAAACTTGAATTATTAATGATTAAAAAATGTCATAAAATATTAATGATGATTTAAAAGTTTGGTAAATTATTTAAATCAATTATTTTAAAAAAAACATAGATTTTGCCGTTCAATTAATTTAGTAATTTCTAAATATTTTTAGAACATTTTAAAAGAATTTAATTTGTTAATTGTTAGTCGGTCGGTTTTTTTGTTCGTTTTTCAAATTGATTACAAAGAAAATGTCAACCTAATTAGAGACAAGATTCTGTAGCTCCATCAAATTAAAAATTCATCTTATACTTTATGTTTCGAAGAATTGGAATTGACTTGAAATGTACTGAAATAAGACTAAAGAAAAGTCAACTTAATCTCTTTGGAGGCTAATTCACTTTCAACATAAATTCAACTGTCCACGTACACATACCAATTTTCCGACGTTATCTCTTGCACAATATATTAAAAATTATCACAAAACTCTACATGATTTTACGTAGAAAGGGTTGAAAGAAAATAATTATTTTAAAATACGTCCACAGTGCCATAAGGTGATGTTTAAAACATTAATTTTGTGTCAGAATGATACATCAGTTTGGTCAATTTTTTAAGGAGCAAATTGATGTATCCTTTAAAAATGTATACGTTGGAAACTAGCCCAACTGTCATAATCTATCTTATATTTTATCACAATCTCATGAAAAATTAGCAAGAATTGGTTTGAAAAAAAAAATTAGTACTAAAAACGACAAATTCTTATTTGAATAATTCTAAATGAATGATCAAAAACAGCAATCAAACTATCAAATTTCCATGAGATTTTTCAACTTAAAACAACAACAAAAATATGGAAATTTATATAATGGCGCAATAAAAATGTGAAGATCATATGATGATAATAATAATAATAATAATAATCATAATAATAATAATGATGATGATGATGATAATGATATATTAATATGGAGTTCATTTTTATGAATATACACTTGAAAGTCAGCACAATGACGTGGTGCTAATGTTTATGTGCATCTTAAAGTAACAAAAGAAAGAAAAAAAAAAGCACAAAAATAAGTTTTAATTTCATTATGATTGAAGAAGATGAATTTAAATATAAAAAAAAAAATACCATTTTTTTTTATATATATTTTTGCAGCATTGGACATGGATTTGTTATGGTGGTCACAGAAGTTAATAGCTTTGTGGAGGGGCTTAGATCTGTTTAAATCTATATAAAAAGTTTTATTTTATTTAAGTTTGATTGATATTTCTACATTTTAATTTTATATATTATTTTTTTTTTTGGTTTAATTTATATTCAGTTTTATAGCAAAATATAAATACGTGTATAGATGCTGTTTATTGGGTGGTCTAAAAATATGAGTTGCGGTTTTCAGAGTTTTTTTTTTTTTTTTTGAAAAGCTATTAATTTTAAAATGAATATTGTAAGATAATAATAATGGTTTTTTTTTTATGATTTATAGGTTAGGTTTCAATTAGTAATCAATTTTCTGAGAACATAAAAACAAAGAAGATTTAATGATGTTTTTAGTATGTAAAATAATTTTTCAGATTGTAATGTAAATATTTTACTAATTTAATTGTCAGTTTGTAAAGTATAACTTTTAAAAATCTAATTAAAATAAATTACAACTTCTTATTTGTAACATTAAATACAACTGACGATACCATAAGCATAAATCAAATGATAAACATGTCCTTTATCCTAATTGTTTCAAAAAAATTTATCTCAACACACTGCAACAAATGAAATTCTTAAAATGAATTAATGTAGTTTAATGTGTTTAATTTAATATGTGCGAGAAAAGAAACTAAGCAGACTAGCCAGCTATTTTCTTAGCAAATTAATACATTAAACCCAGGCCGGTCAAATTACTATTATTAGGGAGAAAACATTATTGTAGAGCAAACCACGGACAAGAGCTGTACTGTTCTTGTTAGACTACGAAATTTCCATTCTCTTTAACCAACCATTTAATGGCAATAGTGGGTCAGTTCCATAAAGAACGTACAATTTTAGAGAAAGAAATAGACAATTTTTCTGAAATTAATTATTGTTAGGAGTAAAATATGTATTATCAATTTTTACTTTAATTCTGAAAATATTTAAAATGAAGTCAACTAAATTACAAAATTTGTATATTTTTACAAAACTTTGTCGGAATAAATCGATTTTATGCATATTCATATAATACATCTATTTTAATTTCGTCTCATTCTTTTTATAAACCACATTTTATTTCCGTAATCTATAATATTTTGCGGAACCAATAAATATAAATTTTTTTGTATTCCGAAAGTTATTAAACTTTTTTTTTCGAAATCATTTCTCATATTTTCGAAAAAAAAGAAGAAAAAAACCATGTTTTAAATTACTTTTAAAAACAATACACCAATATTAAAACTCATTAGAAGTTAACCTTTTATTTTAAAGTTAAAGTACAATATTTATGATAACCTCAGATTTAAGATAAGAAATTCAATTTTTCCTTACCTTATACCCCGCCACAGACATTTTGACATTCCTATAACAACAACGACAAAAACTCTACAAATAATATCAAGATAAGAATTTTTTTTTTACTTATTGACTTAATACAAAAAAAAAAACTGGGTGATAAGCCAGTATAATTCCAGTTCGAAATCATAATATTAATACACTTAAAATTAAATAAATATATAAAAAAAAATTATGTACAAATAAAACAGAAGATTATTAACGAAAAAAAATAATTTTGATAAAAAAAATACAAATTACATAAAACATTTTCCTAATTAAAAATCTTTTTTTTCGACTTTACTATAAAATTTGAAGACGAAGATTAGAAAATCTCTTATTGAATTAATTTATATTATTTTGTAGAAATGGAAATGACCTAATTTTTGTTTTTTTATAAAATCTAGAGTAGAGCAATCAAATACAATTCATTAATTATTTTATTTCATTTTTTAATATGAAATATTTTAATAAAAAAAATTGTTTAATTGAGAAATAATAAAAATTTAGTAAGATTTTTAAATTTATTGTAAATTTTGATAACTAAATTTTTTTGAAAAATGTATAGTTTTTTTGGATCTTGGAGAATTTCAGTTTTAATTAATACTTGGCGGAGAACATTAAATAAGGAATAATCTACCGTGTTGGCATAGGTGGGAGATACTGTGCTACATACTGTACTTCTAAAACACTAATGAAAATTGATTTAAATGAAAGAGAACTGTACATGAAAACTGAGATATAAACGTTGAAACTGAAGGATCACACTAAGCGACAAAATTTGAAAAGAAACTCTGTACCATGAATTATAAACAATTACCAGCAAGTCTTCGACAATAAATGATTACGCCCCACATTCTTAAGAAAACGCATATGAATATGCGCAGTAACGCATATAAGGCCCGCGTACTCTAACACAAAATTTCTAGCCAGATGTAATCAAAAAGTCGTATAAAAGTGGTTTGGATAGGACACACCCTACGGACAAATTAGGCAGTAATGAACCGAGAAACTAGACTGAAATCCTCAAGTTTCTAGAAAACGTGGTCGACCAAAGAACACTTGGCGGAGAACATTAAAGAAGGAAAGTCATGGAGAGATATTAAAGTTATAACAATAGATTGTACAAAGTGGAAAAATTTTATCGACGCCCACGAGAATATTTCTCGTGGAAAGATTTAGTAATTATGAATTATTATTTATCTTAAATATACTGTAATCTGAAAAGAAAACTTTCTAATAATTTTCCCAAATTAAAAAAAAAAATTCCTCAATTTTTTATATCTTTAAATAATTATTTTCCTTAAAATAACAAAATGAAAATTTTATATAAAATGCATTTTAATATTTTTAGTTATCCAAATAAATTTGAATTTACAAATTAAATAAAATTGCACCTGTAATTTGGAAAATTTAAATTAAAAATAGAAAAAGAATAAATAAATAAATACAAAAATGTTTAAAAATTATTTTTAAATAAAAAAATAAACAAAATAATTATTGTTGAACATAGAATAAGATTTTTCAGATAGAAAATAAAATTTTTTTAAAAATTTAGTTATATATTTCCTCTCACAAAAAAAAAAACAAACAAACAATAATTATATATTAATTTTCCACCCACAAAATTAGTAAAAACAAAGAAATTTATATATTTTAGTAAAAATTATCTTTCCGGTGGAAAATTGAAAAAGAAAACAATCAAATTTTAACATGATTGGCTGAACATTATTTTAAAGTGGTAAAATTTAATTTTGTATATTTTTTTTTTTTCCGAAATGAAAATGAAAATTTAAATAAATTAAAAAAGTGTTTTTTTTTCCGTTTGCCTAAGAGAAATAGAACTAAAATGATTCAGTTTCAATATATATTATGTTAAATTAGAAAATTTATGCTTAGACAATCATTAAATTTGCATAACTCCAATGTTGAATTAAAATAATTATCTGCTTGTATAAAAAATTTACAAATAACCAGAACAGAAATTAATATAAATGTGGTGATGCAATAGAAAGAATTTTAAAAACTTGGCCAAGGAATAAATAACAAAATAAATTTATTCATCCTTAAAATTAGTACCAGTATTAAATTAGTTAAATATAAAAAGTTAGATCAATTTTATACTTAAAGACTGGAACATAAATTTAAATTATTTTAAAGTTAAACTTTATAATTGGTTTAAAACCTAGTTTATTTCCGCTAAAATCGTTTTACACTGTTAATTATGTAAGAGAATGTTAACGAATTAAATCATTATGATTAACCTTCCATAACGATTTAATTTCTGTCACAAATTCATATAATTTTGTTATGATACACCAGTAATCAGTATACACCAGTAATCAGTATACTAGTAATCAAAACATCTTTTACAACATTGTAATAATAAAATTTAATATTATTATTTAAAAAATTCTCTTATTTCAAATATTTAAATTATTTAACTGAAAAAATATATCCCTAGTGAATATTAATAAATATCTGATAAATATTTTCATTTAATAATAACTAAATGAATTTTAAATTTGATTTTAAATAACCAATAAATCATTTTATAGATTTTATATAAACTAAAACAAATTAATACTTAAATTCTATATTTTATTTAAAATATATTTTTCATTATCTCTGCATGTACGACATTGGAGACTGGACTGACTATGGAGTATTTTATATCAGATTTTTAATTGGTTTTACACCAAATAAACAAAATTCCAACAATTTAGATTTTCAAAAAAATATATATACATTCAAAATGTATATATGTATCTTTATAAACTTTAAATACATTCCAAGTTTTTTTTTGTTTTTTTATTTTTTTTTTATTAACAGTCATAAATTTTATCTTTAAAATGTAATCACGATTTTAACACAGACAATTTTTTTTTTTTTTATTTGTTGCCAGAGGCGAACTAGGTAAATCGAACAATATAAAACAAAGAAGAGGGAACATTAAAACATGAACAACAAAAAAAAAAAGTAAAACAATTTGCAATTTAATTTATTACAAAACCACAAATGGAAAAAAAAAACAGATTAAGATTAAATCACTTGAAATTTAAAAATGAAATATAAAAAAAAAACATTAAATCAGTGGTGGTTAAATTTTTTTGATGGGCCAATTTGATAATTTTTGAAATTGGCCCATTAAAAAAACCAATGATAGCTTAGTTGGTTTAAAACCAATGATAGCTTAGTTGTAGTGTACCATGCTCGGTACTGTGTTTAATTCCAATCGAATTTTGTCTTTAGCTTAAAATTTTAGTAATAAAATACAAATAATATGTAATTTTAAAATTGGGGAAAATTCTACGAGGCGAGAAAATTTTCCAATTAAAGTTTCTTCAGTATAAAAGAAGGTTAGAGTTCGGAATCTATACACAATTAGTTTCATATAAAGTTGCAATATAATGTTCTGAAAGTCGGTCCCAATTAGCCTCGATTTAGGCTATTGAGCAATTGAAGAAGAAGAACATATATTTAATAATGTCTTAATCTCCCCTGAGAACATTATGCAGACGACTATCTTCCAGCAACTGTCATTGTATAACAATTACTGAACTATTTCCAAGATTGTTCTAAGGAATTATGACGCAAATAAACAATTATTTATTTTACCCTTCTCTCAAACACCCACAGTGATATTTAATGACAGAACTCCATAGGTGGCCATACAACAGTTTTAAAACCTCTGCCATAGTTTTGAAACAGCGTATGATTCAAAAATAAAAAAAATCTCACACACACTAAAATTAAATTTTCTGATCGTTGAACTTGAAAAAAGAAATATATACAAAAATAAAAATTGAGACAATCTTGATTACTGAATGAACCGAATTTAGAAAAATATTTAATCATCAACAGGACCGGTCCAAGGCCAAAAAAAAATAAAATAAAGAAGAAACTGGAAAAAAATTTATTCGATAATCTTTACTATCATTTTAAGTAAAAGGGTCCCTTTAAAGTTTATATTTGTTTTTTACAGGTCATTGTGTTCATCAAAGTGTGAATCTGAAACTGTGTTGTTGAAGATAACATAAATAAATTTATGAGCACACATAATCACATCAAATATAAATTTTGATTTGATTCTTTAATAAGTTTCCGAGTTTGTTGTTGGTTTAATTGCGGCCAACCACCCACGAAATTTATTTAATTTTTAGCTTTGTTTGATGGCGTTCTTTATTTTTGGGAAATATTTTTGTTTTAATTCATGTTATTTTTTTTTTTTTTTTTGTTTAAATCTTAATTAACTGAATTTTAATTTGACGTTTTTTTTTCGTTTTTCATTATTTCCACAATTTTTGGGATTAAATTGAAAATTTTTTTTTGTGTTCTTATTTTGGTTTTGTAAGATTGTCGTGATGAGGTTCGTTGGTTCATTAATCACGCGATGAGCATTTAAAAATTTAAATTATTATTTTATTTCGGTAATTATTTTTAAGAGATAGATTTATAAAACAAAGATACAAAACAATATTGTAAAAATATGACAATTTTGTTTACAGGAAAAATTATATAATAAATTATAAATTTTCATACAAATAAATAACAAATTTAATTTTCCTACAGAATTCCCAGAAAAATCACAAAGAATATTAGTGAAGTTTCAGTATGTATTTAAAAAATAAGAAATTTTAATAAATTTTTCTGAAAACATTTTTTCTTTGTGAGAATAGTATGTTAAATTGCAGTTTTTCATTGACAGATGACTACTTTTCCACATGAAGAAACGCCTGTTACTAAAACTTTCAAGTTTTGCAGTGTTAATTGTACTACAATCAACACGGATTTGACTATGTAATATGTAGAAATTTAATACTCTTTACATATTGGAATGAATAAAACTTTTATAACTTGGAAATGCCTTTTGCATTACAGAGAACTTATGATACGTTCAAAATACATTTCAAACACATTAGTGGTCAAACCGTCATCCTGAATCGATTGTCCTTAAAATTAATCGGTTTTTAGTATGGTGTAGCTTTGCTTTTTAACAGAAAAGTTGTTCGCCAACGTATTAAATAATTATATTTACAATTTTTTTTTTTGTAGGGCTTTCAACATGCATCAAAATATCTTCAATAATATCGGCATAATTAAGGTTGATATTTCGGGTACCGGATAACCCGGTAACCGACTAAATCTACCGATTTTCAACTATGCGAATAATCGTAAATTTTTGCTGACAATAAACCGCTGCTGAAGGAGTATTTGCTATTCCTATTCTTATTTAATAGTCTTTTAATTATAAAAGACTACAAAATTATAGAAAAACATTAATTTTATAGTCTCTTATAAGTAAGTTATTGAATACGTTATTGAGCATTTACCGGAAAATGTAACCGGGTAACGTGGGATGCAGTATACGAGTATTTTAGAAATCCTAATCTTCAATAATATCGAAATAATCGAATTTTGATAAATGCCAAAAATAAGTTATTATTCTCAAAAAAAACATGATATTAATAGTCACGTTTTTATAACAAGTAAACAACATATTAATTTTCAATAACATGTTATTGGGCGTTATATGAAAAGGCTATAATTTACTTAAATCAGAATTGCAAAAAAAAAAATTACAAGGGACGTACAAACGAATAGATATAAAAGCGTTAAACTGATTATAGTTCATATTCTAAGTTTTGACATAAGACAATCATCACTGTCTTCATTATAATCACATAAATTTACCAATTTCAATAAATTATTTATGAAATAAATATTTAAATATTTTTCTATTTTTAAAAATAAATTAAAAAAAAAAATAATTAAAATTCTATTTTAATAATCAATAATTCAGAGCATATAATATGTAAAAAAATAAAATAAAATAAAGAAACCTCAAAAAATTGATTTATTATGACAAACCACTTTACGTCTAAAATAAATTTTAACAGAAATGAAACAAAATAAAATATATACAAGGAAAAATAATTTCCTTCCGTCTTTAATGCGGCAATAATATTTTTTTTTAAAAATTCACAAAAAAAAAATGAAATATTATAATTTAAATTGTTTAAAAATTAAAATATCTTTAAAATATTTCACTCATCTTTATTAATTTTTTTTTATCTCTTCGTTTTATATTTTCATTTTTTATTTATATTTAATTTTTCATCATGTTCTACTTTTATCCTTTAAAATGAAATGGAAATTTTTTCTTTAATGATTAAATTTGAAAATAAAACGTGATGCCAAAAAAAAAAAATATTTTTTTTGAACACTTTTTTATTCAATCAAAAAAGAAAGATATATTTATGATTTTATTAATAGTTATTTTGGGTGAATAAAAATTTGATTAAAATATATTTTTAGAATATATAAATAATATTAAATTTTTTTTTAAGAAAAAACATAAAAATCCAACGAAAAAAAATGCAAAATCTTTTTTTTTTGTGTAAAAATTTTAAATAAACAAAAAATAAATTAAAATAAATTTCGAGGATAATTTTTATTTTTGGTTTAAAGAGAATAAAATTAAAAAAATACAATTTAAATTTTTTGGAATAATTTAAATTTTTTTTTTATGTCTGGATTCGAGCCAGTTGGCAAAGTTGCAGAAAAATTATATTTGAAAGAGGGAGGCAGATCGGTTAGTTAAGATTAACGCCACCCACAATCATAAAAAAAAAATTGTGTTTATTACTTAATTGGAAGACAACATAAAATAATAATTTTCATAAAAATTAAAAATTTAATTATTTAAAAAAAAATAATATATATATATATTTATAGTGTGGTAGGAAGATGTTATATCCATCATTTAGTTTTAAAGATTTATATTTATTAATTGACAATTTTGTATGAATTAAAATTGTTAAAAAGATGACAAACAAAATTGACAAAAAGTTCTTCTTTTTTTATGTTAAATAAATTAATTAATATAAATCCACCTACAAATATTTTTGTGATTGAGATTTTTTTTTTTAAAACATATATTAACTATATTTAATGACAGGCAACTACAGTAAAGTAATTTTATTTGAAACTAATTTAGTGTTACTGACTGCGTCTAATATCTAGGGGCATATCATAAGTAAATGATAGGTTTCAGAACTTCAGCTGATGTAATTTGATTGAGAAATATTGAGAAAAACAAACAAAAATTGTAAAAATTGATTACAGAAGACCAGAATATTATGATGGATAATCCTGCCTGTTGGTGCAAGCACCTTAAAATTTAATTGAATGAAATATCCAAAAATATTTTTAAAAAATAGAAGAGTTGAAAAAAATAGAAGACTTTAAGCTGCGATTGAAAAAATCGAGAATTGGAGAAAAAATTAACACTGTTTACATAAAACTAATACATTTACGAAATCAATAGTTATGATATTTTTATAAATAAAATTTTTTTAAAAAAAAGGATTTATTTCTAAAACTGGACAGCTGGTTTTAGCTACATAAAAGAGCCAACTAGTTATTGTTGGAAACGTCAGTTAAGGTTGATTGATTATTGTTGATAATATGATAGTTAATATTTAAGTTATCAAAATGGCAGCCATTCTAAATGTCAGCTCTGCAGATTGTATTTGTCAATGCGAAATTAAAATTCAATAAACTTTAATTTTATCAACTCTATACTGTAATTTTTTTTTTCCCCCAAATAAATATTAAATTTATTTAATAAGGAATTTATATACAATTTTCTAAAAATACCAACCACGTTCTTAAGCAAAAAAAAGACATCGTGCAAAAAATAAATAATTTTCGTGTTTGTTTGTCATTTCAAATTATTATTTTATTTTTATATTTTTCAATATTTTTTATCTTGTGTAACTCTTTAGATATATTTAAATACATATATTTTTTTTTTATGCTAATTAAGAAATGTTAAAAAATAATTAAAAGAATAAGAAATATGTAGGGAAAAAGTTCAATCACCTAAACATAAAAGTATACACAACAAAGTAAAACAAAAACAATATGTATATAGAAATCGTGTTACATGTGAATCGGAAATGAAATGATTACGTTATGTATATTATTGTAGTTTATATAATATTTTGTACTGAAAAGCGTTCAGTTTCTAAGTATTTTATTTTAGAACTTTTTGTTTATCACAAGAATTTTACATTTAACTGAACAAATAAAACGTTTTTATTGATAAAAAAAAAAAGAATTTTCTTTTTTCAATTTTATCTTTTGGACTGTCAACAGAAAATGTTTTATTGATTTTGTTTAATGTTGTTTACATCATTTCAAAAATATTAGGTGGGTGTGCACGGACAAATTACATGTTTTATTCTACTTTTATGACCTAAATGTTTTTATTTTAAAATTTAAAATGTTTTCTTTTTTCTTAAATTATAATAAATTTAATTTTATAATTAAATTGTGGTTCTATTAAATGTATATAAAATACTTAAATAAGTTAAATTAGTTTAATCTTTTTTGAGTGATAATAAAATATTGACTGATATTGATATTGAACCCGAACCTACTATAACGTCATTCAAATATTCTATATTATTTTTAAAATTGTTGCCAAATTGATATTAGTCAGTATTGTCATCTGTCAATATAGAGAATTGATAACATCAAATTGTAACTATTAAAGCCTAAATTATGTAAAATAAAATACCGTATTTTAATGATGATTTGAAATAATTTAAAGTCTTTTTTGTAATCCATTCTTAATGGAATACCATAAATTATCAGTTTTTCAAAATCGGTTTTTGAAAACCGGTTCAAACCGGTTCAAATCACACATATAAAAATATATACATATATGTAGTTTAATATTACTATATAATAAATTTAATGATTATAATTAAAATTCACTTACCTGATAACAATTCCATTGTTCCATTAAATTTTCATAACACAATTGACATGCTTGTATTAATCCTCTTGGATCTTTTGGTCTGGACCTTGGTGGTCTTGGATGGGTTTCATTAAATATCGTAAAATATGGACGATTATTATTTTCACCCTGTTTTGGTTCAACAGTACTAATTTCAATTAAACTACCACGTCTTTGTTCATCACCACAAACATAACAAACTTCTGTTGTTGAATTTTTATCTGGCATTGATAAATCTAATATACCAACTTCAACTTGATTTGGTGTTTTATTTGATGGTGGACGTGGTGGTGTTGGTGTACGTGAATTATTATTTCTTAAATCTAATATAACTTCAGGTTCATGTTGTACAGAACCAACACCACCACCACCACCGCCACCACCTCCACCATTATCACCAGCTGTATTTCCGCCACCTCTACCAGAATTTGGTAATATAAGTGGCATTACTGGTGGTGGAACAATTGGTGATGATGGCATTAAATTATAATAAGAAAATCTAGGTAATTGTTGTTGTTGATGCTGTTGTTGTTGTTGTTGCTGTTGATAAATATTTGCATGATGATTACTAATCATTTCTTGGGCAGATGGTATTTGAGAAGATGATGGATTCGATGAATATGATATTTGTCCTAATTTTAATTTATGGTGGGCAAAAGAAGATTTAATATTGAGGCCATCATATGAATTTCGTTGTTGTTGTTGTTGGTGCTGATGTTGTTGATGTTGTTGTTGTTGTTGTTGATGATGATGATGATGATGTGATGAATGCTGTTGTATATTTAAATTTTCTCTAGAATGAGGTCTACTCTGAGATTTATTATTCGTATCATTATTATTGTTACGGCTTGATGGTCTTTGATTATAATTTTGAGTTGTTTGATGATTTTTCATAGTATTACCACCAGCATTACCCCCACTAGTACCATAATAATCAATTTGATTTAAACCAATTTTATTATGTGGCGATTCATTTCTAGATGTAGGCCTATGAGGTGATTCGTTACGCATTGTCGATGAATGATGTGAAGATGGACGTGCAGGTGGTCCAGGTTGTTGATTATTTTGTTGTTGTTGTTGATAATAGTCTCTAGACATTGGTCGTTGTTGTTGTTGAGGTGTTGTTGTTTGTGGATATTGTGAAAATGCTGAAGATGAATTATAATTATGATTACCACCACCACCACCTCCGCCACTATTTAATGTATGACCACCAACAGTTGTATTACCTGAATTTGTTATATGCTCAGCACTAAGTCCTAACATTTGTGATGCATATTCACCTTGTGTTGTCATATCAGCACCAATAAATGATTTACCATCAACACGTTTCATATAATAAATTCGTTGTATATGTGGTTTACCATCACGTTCATATGCATCCCATTGTTCATTTAATAATGTATAACATAATGGACATACCATTACGTATAATTGTGTTGGTGAAACTTGTGGTACACCAGGTGGCGCTTCATGTCGTTCCAAAAATTGAAAATATGGTTCTTTAGGACGTTCTTGATTTGGCCGTATACGTAATGGTTCATAACCATTTTGACCACCACAAACATAACATGGTGGCGATGATTGTTGTTCTTGATTAGATTGTGATTGTTGTGATCCAGATACATGGTTACTATTAACAATTGAATGTTGTTGTTGCTGTTGCTGTTGGAGATTATGTTGATGTTGGAGCTGTTGTACAATATGTTGATGATAAAGTTGTTGTTGTTGTTGCTGCTGTTGTTGTTGTTGCTGTTGCTGTTGTTGTGAATAATTTAATTGTTCGTTTGGTGTTGTAGCTTGTCTATTTTGTCTTGTTGGGAGCTCTGAAGATTGTTGTTGCTGTTGTTGATGTTGTTGTTGTTGCTGTTGTTGTGGTTGAACTAAAGAACTCCCGCGTAATTCATTTTTTATGTAGGCTTTCGCCTTTTCCATACTCTAATCTGTAAAATATGAAAAAAAATATTTTTAAAGTTTTTCTTCTGTAGAATATAAATTTAATAAAATTTGATACGAGAAAAGTAATCTATATAATAATCTTTATAAAGAATTTATGTCAGACATGGCTCTGTTGTAGAATATCATACCTTGAATGTGAACGGTATATACACAAAATAATCTAAAAATAGAAACAGTGAAAAGAACAACATAAAAAAAAACTCATATATATTTTCTTAAAAAAGCATATTCTGTTGTTGTAATATGAAACCGTATAATAATATTAAAGCAAGAATATATTATACAGAAGCTAATGAGCCCACAGAAAAAATGTCGTACAAATCTTTTATTTCAACAACACTTACATAAAAAAAAAGAAGAAGAAAAATGAAGGGACCATTAATGCAGAAAATGAAAAAAATTTAAGAAAAGAGGGAAGGAAGATGTTAAAATTACTTGGGCACAAAACACCTTGAACACATTAATGAATGCAATTTTTGTTTTGCAAGGTACGTTAAAAACATTTATTTATATACATAAGTATAGTAAGAAATACAAACAAAACACCACTTCACCTGTAATTAATCCCTGTGTTCAGTGCACTGGAAAAGAAAATTATCATAAATTCTTTATGCATGTTTGTTTTTTTTTGTTTTTTTGTTTTCTAATGTTTGTTTGTTAGGTGTTTTGGTTGTGTTCTTATTCATGCTCAAAAATAAGGATTAAAAAAATATATGTATATATTTTAAAATCGTTGTTTTTTCGTACAAAATTAAAAGTTTAAATGAAAATAAGAAATGTAAACTTCTGATTATTTATGAATGAATTTATAATAAATTTTAATTATTTATTTAAATTTTTCTTTTTCCATATAAACAAATTTAAATTAACGTCAAGGTGGCATAATAACTTGACTTCTTAATTGTACTATGTTACCGTGAAGTGTAAATTTAGGTACCAGTTATTTACAATTATGCAAAATTATGCTAAATTAAATTGTGCAAAAATAATTGATGTCTTAGATAAATAATATTTTGCTAACAAAAATCATATACATATTTCGATAATAGAACTTACTAATTACATGTTTTTTTCACTATTTTATCTAGTGACTTCTTTAAATATGTATAACGCCAATATACGCGGAATTTTCCTGGACATTATCACAAAAAATAAAAATTTAAATGAACGCAAGTATGCAAGTTTTATGGTACATTTATGCAGTGAGGTCCGGTTAAGGTTTTAAAAGTCGATTCCATGGTTCATTTCGTGACAAAATTGTATGGATGGGGACTGGAGAGGTTCTCTGGTTAATAACCATTGAAGTAAAGGGTGCTTCAGGGTATAACTAAACGGTCTATTCAAAAAAAAACATTTCCTCATTAGAGAACACCTTTTACGTCTCAAAATGTCTTAAACATTGCATGAGTTAACAATTAACTTTCATTGATTTTATCGAATATTTTAGTGAGTATTCTGAGATATTTAAAATTAATTCATTTATACAAATTACCTCAATAATAACAATAAATATTATTCATAAAAATTTTAAACAAGTTTCCAGCTTTGAACTAAAATTCCATAAATAAATACTGTAAAATGCTAGGAAAACAATTTATATTTTTTTATATACATATTTAAGTCTATTTAAGTTAACGAAACCATAAAAAACAAGAAACGATTTAAATTGCATCCAGTAAAAAAAAAAATAACTGTCAGAAATTTTAATACCTTTTAATACTTTCCCCATTTTGATATTTATTGCATGGTTTTAAAGTGCGCTTAAATATTAAAATTCCATTCCCCAAAAACATACAGAAAAATGTAAAAAAAAATTATTTTCATCCTTCCTGAAAATAACACATTCAAAAAAAATTAATAATTTACTTACAAATAATATAATTTAAGGCTTTAAAAATTCTATTTCACTTCCGTCTCACTTTTTGTACCCATCCTTAAAATTTATATTTATTTTTAAATAAATATTATGCGACAAAAAGATTAGTTCATGTTAGACTTTAAGTGCAAGTGCAAAAAAATTGACTTTTTATGCGTTTATAAAAGTATAATATTTCAAATATATTTTACGCCAATATAAATATCTGATATATAGACTTTTTATACGGATATAACTATAAATTGATTGGATATTAGATTAGAATAAATTGAATTTCTATAAAATTGCAAAATATATGAAATATTATTGACCTAATTGCATAAACAAGAAAATATTTATTTATTTTATGATTTTAAATACTGATTTAATGATTGATATTTTTAAATATATAAAATTATAAATTGATTTATATTTTAACATTTAATAAAATATTTTGTGACTGTTTTCTGCCATATTTTTATAATTATACTTCGAATATAAAAAAAAAAAATTAATCATAATTTTATCAAATTTCGGGAAATAAAATTAAAAATGGTTAAACATAAACTTAGTTTATATTGAATTTGTGCAAACGAATTTGTTATCACGTATTTTTGTTATAAATTTCTACCAACATGAATATATAATTAACATAGTGGAAAATGCATACTTTTAGGAGGACAAACAAAAATATATTTGATATGAATATTAAGTGATTAAATTAAATTTCGGACTTATACTGTACTATACCCGATATTCAAAAATAAATATCCGATATACAAAACCCGATAAAAAAAAATGATATTCAACATTTTTTAGATATGAAACTATCCATATGAAAATGCTACAAATTATATAAAAATAAAAGTTTCCAATACATTTTTGATATATTTGCATATTTTAAGTGAATTTCTTTATTAAATTATAAAAGCGCATATTTTTAGGCAGTAAATAATCTCTAAACTAGTTTAATTTGAAAACAAAAATCTTAATTACTAATAATTTAATTAAATCTTTACCTTTCCGGTTATATAAAATTTTATTTAGAATTTATTTCGACAATTGTAATTTCACACTATAATAAATCATTTAAAAAATATACATAACCTCAAATAAAATATCAGGTTATACTATCATAATAAAAATATTAAAAAAAACCATTAGATAAAATTTCTATATTTTTCCTCGTGTTAAATAAGGCTGTAAAATAATTTGTTGAAGGTTGAAAGTTCAAAAATATTGTACTTCTTTTTCGTATACCAAACAACTAAATCTTCTTTTCCGAATTTTTAGTGAACATTGTTTTTTTTAAAAAATAAATAAAAATTAATAATTTTAATTTTTCTTTATGGTTCTATGACTAATAACTTGCCACAAATCATATACGAAATCTAAAATCATATAAGAAGTTTTAAAACAAAATTATAAGAAAAATAACTTAAGAATATCTGAAAAAATAAAAAAACAAGTTTAATATAGAAAAGATATTTCGCGAAATATAAATAAATACCATGGCGGCGTGATTATAATCTACAAATAAAACCTACAAAAACATGAAAAAAAAAAATAATAATTAAACTGTTTTAAAGACCGCCAAAGGTCTGGGCACTTTTTAACCTGTAAGGCGATAACCTTTTTGTTGTTTTATTTTTCTTGATTTCTTTTTCTTTTATATAAAATTCTAATTGTTGTTGTTTTTATAAGATTATACCCGCCTATGCCCTCAGTTGCCCTTGTCTATTTTTTCATTTTATTTTTATTTTTGGTGTATAGATTGAATTTAGATTCGAATTTTTCTTTATTAAAAAAAAAAATGAATCGAATTAATTTTAAATTATAATGTGTATTGCCGTGTTGAAGGCTAGATTGCAATTTTTTGACAATTGCTCAAGAACATTAGTTTCAATTAGCTTATATATATTAAATACATGTTTTCCTTTATACAAAATATTTCAAGTAAGATTAGATTTCTGAGTAAAAAGTTTCTAGCACAAAATTAGTATATTGTATTATTGAGCTAAAATGATCTATCCAGTAATAACAGCCAAATAAGAATATCTTTAACAAATTCAATATTAAAAACTTCAAAAAAACTCTAACGATTTATAACAATTGAATTTAATATTCGAATTTCAATTTGAAACTTGAAAAAAATAACTATTTCTATGTACACCACTAAGACGGTCCTTTTTAAAGAAAATTTTCATTTATTTATAATAAATATTTTCAATCACATAATTGCAAAAATAAAATCGAATTACGTTATAATTGCAACAATAAAAATAAGAAACAACAAATAATCAAAATGACGAAATTGTGTTAATGACTTGAAAGTTTTTAAACAAGTTCAGCTAAAGGTTTTGATCTGGTCACTGTAACATTCTGATTTTATCTCTTTTGATTATGTTTAGTTTGTATGCTTATAAATTTTTCTTTATTTTTTTTTTTTTTTTTTACATAAATTTAATTTAATATATTTACAGCTTGGCGACATTCACAAATGCAATTGCATCAACAAAACGAAAGCATTGAGAAATATATTTTGTTGTAAGTGTTTTAGATCATCTATTTTAGATTTGTCAGCGAAAATAAAATCAATTGGTTTAAAAAAAAAAAGATTCGAAGAAAACTAAATTATATTGTGAATTTCTAAAATCTTATCTTGTCTGACAAGTGAGAAAAAGGTCACAATAATGATTGCATATACGAGAATTTTTCATTTTATTTTGAAAATAGATGACATAAAAATATAATTAAAATAATCAATGAATGAAATTTTGCTTTTCAATTAAGAATTAATTATAAATAAGTTTATACAATTTTAATTTTGATGTTTAGGGGGTTTTTTTTTTTAGAAATTACGAATAAGTTATTTTCACTTAACCTAAATAACATACGAACTATTCGCCTGAAGTAATTTAAGGCTTTGAATTAAATAAAATATATAAAAATTATATTAGATTTTCTGCAATTGCAATAAATAGCAAATCCTTGGGGAAATATATTTCATTAAAATTAGTTAAATGATTGTTGAAGTTTGTGATAAAACTTATGCACCCAAATAAATAATTTTGTATCACAGTGTGGGTGGGAAAAAGTTATTTTTTTTTTAATAATTAATATTCAAGCTAACTTTAATGGAAGATGCTTGATTAAAGACCAATAATTGATTGTTTATTAGTAGAATGCCTTATTAAAAAATTTAATGTGAAATCTAATTTCAATGCTTTACATTTTTCACTGTTCGACCTAAAAATTACAGTCTATTCAAAAAAAATTTAATATTCTACATATAAAAAAATAGCTCGTGCCAAAAAAGGACATTATCGTGGCAGACAAAAAATTTATAAAAATTTGTATTTAAATAAATTAAAGTTGTCCGGAATACGGATTTAAAGTTTTCAAATTATAAAAATAATAACAACAAAGAATATATATCACTAATCCCCAAAAGATAATCCTGAAAACTTTTTTATTTTATGTGAATTTATATTTTTGCAGACATCATCCAATTTCTCCAAATCATTTTTAGAAGGTTTTATAAAAAGATAATTTTTGAAATCCTTAATAATTTTCTGTCTGTCCGTTAGTAAACAATTTCAAAAGTACAAATATCAATTTATTTCACGAGCTGCACAGCTTTATGATTACCATTGGGATGTAAATTTTCATATTATATAATTCAGATTTCCGGCATTAAACGATTTAATTTTTATAGCAGTCTTTAAGAGTTTAAGATACCAAATTTTTTTTTATAATTTACAATCCGATACCAATAAGTAGTGAAACTACTAGACTCTACTTATGTTCTACACAATATTTTTTCCCTTCACATCCAACCAAAATTTAGTTTTTATTATTCTTGTGTTCATCATTATACTCACCAGAGACAACAAATTTTTTTCTAGTCATTCTCTAAAATTCGAAAATCGATTTTTTTTTTCATTTCTGAATTTAAACCCTCGCTATACTGTCGCCCATAAAATTATAATTTTATTTCACCAGAATTTATTAAAAAAAAAATATTCCACAAAAAAGGACAATGTTGTCATGTCCGTTCGCATAATACAAATAAAAAGTCAATCGAAATTATAAAAATATATAATATTTATTTTGCAAAAGGATAATAAAACAGGATGTACATTCAAAATATATATGCGTCTGTCTATATATATTTTTATATTCAGAATAATATTTTTGTCCTTTCAATTTCTGTTTAAGCTTTTTTTTATCAAATAACAAAAAAAAAAGCGAAGGAAAATTGTAATCCCAACAAAAAAAAATAATTTTTTATTAAAAAATAATAAAATTGAAATATAAAAAAATGAAAATATATTTTTAAAAAATAATTTAAAAAGGGAATGAATGTTTGTCATTTTAGATTGTATACACTTTTAAAATTTCCAGTAAATATTATATTGTTGGCAAGGACTTTGAAAGTTTACAATAATAAAAAAGGATCATATATATATAAAAAAAAAAGAATTTAATTTTAAATATACAAAAAATAAAAATAAAATCCTTTTACTCTCATGAGTAAAAAGAAAATTGAGAAAAATATTATTGGAAAAAATATTAAATTTATTACTAAGCGTATAATATAAAAAATAAAAAATGTTTTATGATAGATTTCTGATATAAAGTTTGTCGTATTTAAGTTACGTAGGATAATAATTTATTTATTTTTTTTTTTAATTTTAATATAAAATTTTTATGAATTTTAAAGCTGGAAAAAGTTAACATTGTCATAAAAAATAGTACGAAGATTTGACCAAGAAAATAAAGTTGTTATAATAAAATTTCAATTTCAATAAATTAAATAATTTTATGTTCAGTAATTTGCAAAAATTATAAAAGTATTGTGCATCACAAAAGCAGGCAAATGCAATGAAAAAATAAAATTTCATTATGGGAAATATTATTGCCTTTTTAGACGTAAATCAGACGTTTCGACCACCAATTAAATAGATTTTAATGCGTAAACTGTAAACTATAAACGATAATGAGAAAATTTTCGGGTATGTTGAGTAGTGTCTTCTATCAATTCAAATCTTAGTTAGTCGTTATCCCAAACATTATCTAATCCATTTGCGATTTGAAATAGAAATCCCGTTTGTCAACATATATAAACTAGAAATAATTATGAAATTAATAGTAATTCTGGCCACTGGCTGTTAACTTATCTTCCTAATCAAATAATTGTATTCATTAAAAAAATTAATGAAAATTTCAAAATCAAAATTGGATACTAATAACTTAACCCCTTAATCACTTTAGAACACAAGATGTTCTCTTTTAAAATTATTTAGGATAATCAGCAACCATAGGATTAATTCAGAAATTTTTTACATATATCGACATAAATAAATTTAAAAATATTTGAATTATGAAAAATGTATTCACCTTTTCGCGAACATGTATTAAGCGAAATTTTTGAAAAATTTTTTACAGGAAACGGAAAAAACTTTCTAATTTTTTTTTCTTGTATCTATTATGTAAATTAATCTTTTTTATGCATTTTGTCGCATAACTACATATTTTTGAACAAGATTAATTTCCTGAGGTTCTAACAAAATTGCTGGTAATAGAATAAATGATAACAAGTGAACATGTCCACTAACTTTCTTTACTTGATCATGAAAACTGGACTGAAACCTTACATCCAAACTGTTAGTATTTATAAAAACTAACAGTTTGTAAGGTTTTAGTTCAGTTTTCATAATCAAGTATGAAAATTTTGTCGCTTAATTCATATTCGCGAGATAATGTCGACCTTAATCTTAATTATTTAGCACAAGAAAATTCTTTATGAAATAATTTAGAATAAATAGAAATTGTTCCGTTAAATTAACCTCAAGTGATCATGCTTATTGTGGTTGTAAGGTGGGACGTGTCATGGTTGGAATAAATTCGTAATTTAGCAAATTGGAGGAAATTTATTTATTTGACAGTTAAAAAATAAAAAAAATTGAAATTCAAAAATATTTTAGTGTAAGATTAGAAAATAAATAATTTTGTTGTAAATTAGATTTATTGAATCTTCTTAAATTCATTTCATATTAAAACCGAATGGACTGACCGAACCATCATTGTGAACAATCTACAGGTCTCGTCGTTAAATTAAACACAATTTTGAATTCCTGGTTTTTGAAATTCACTCAAAAACTGTTTAAAATGTTAGTTGCAAGAACTCAAAACACTGACCCATAATGACGGTAATTGTCGTTTATTTTCATTTTAATGCTGTGTCGCAACAATGGATTTTGTATTTCGTCATCCAAGCAATATTAACAGAATTCTGAATAAACTTTAAAATTGACCCCATTATCTTTACACAATAAATAAGACATAACAAAAACTTTTCATCTAAACTTTATTCCAGAGTCGTGATCTAATAAAACTTTTATAAATTATGTTCAATGAAAAAAAAAAAAAAATTTAAAATAAAATTCATAACATTTCCATTAAAGTTTTTCCCTCTTTATACCCTCAGTGATTCTGACCGATAACTAAGGAAGAGGAGAACTACTCAAATTTTATGGGTTTAATTTTATTTTATTTTTCATATTTATATTTGTTTATCTTAAGGTAATTTAACCTTTGGCAGGGCAGGTGCAATAAAATTTTTACCATAAAGAAACTGTAAATAGTAGAAAAAAAACAAATATTCACATTATAAACAAGAAAACTTTAAAGATACATTTTTTTCTCTCTAAAATTTTCAAGTGTTGTTTTTTTTTTTTTGATTAAAAAAAGACGATGCAATTTTATAGAAAAACTATTTTTCCCTTCTGGAAATTCTTTTAATAAAAACAATTTTCAATTTGAATTTACTAGTTAAGTGTTAGTACGGTGCCAGTGTTATTTTCTTTTTTTATTATACTTTTATTAAATTTTTTTTTATCACTTCTGGAAATAGTGTATTTCCGAAACTAATGGCGACTCAATTTAAAGACTTAATCAGTTTTTGTGTAAGTTTTTCTATATGGTTTGGTAAATTTTGTATTTTATTGATAGTCTACAAAAAAAAAAGTAATCGCAGCAAATTGAAACTGTAAACAAGAAAATATGTTGAATTGTCTGACGTTTTTCAGTTGCTGGTTCTTTATTTTTTTTATAAATATAAATTTACGTAAACAAGAATTTAATTACTGCAGATTTTTCAAGTGGTTGATTAGTTGGACGACCATTTGATAATAAAATTTTAGTTAATTTATTATTTTTTAAATCATTTTAAAAAAGTATTTCAAATGACATCATTTTGAATTTAAAAACAATTTTAAAATGAAACTATTTAGAACTACTTAAATAAATAGTATTTTAAATCAAGAACGTTTTAACTATATCCTGCAAAAGAACAAAAAGGACCTTACAAAAGGAATCTTAATGAACTTTTTTTTACTAGTAAAATAATAAAACTTCTAGCAAGTTTCTGGCTAAAAGCTTGTTTAAAAAAAAAAAAATTTCACAATTTTGCAGAAACAGATTACGCAAGTTCTTAATCAATTTTATTAAGTACAGACCAAATTTAAGAAAAAATATAATTTCAGGATTTACCAAAGTTTTGTTTAAGTATACATTAGAAGTCCGAAAATATAACAGTCTACTGAGCATATCCTCTAAAACAGTCTTTCTCAACCTTATTAGCCGCGTAACCAAATATTTTTATTTGGAATACTACTAACGCGACCAATAAATATTCAATTTGGAAAAACTTAATAGACTCAGTAATACCTCTTCATGACCGTAACTGAATTTAAAATTATACTTTACAAAAAAAAATGCATTTAAAATAAAAGTATACAAAATAATAGATAAAAGATGTCTTTTTTGTCATTAAAATGATTAATTTCTTCTTTACAGATTTAACATTAATTTACATGACAAATTATAATGTTGACGTTTCTCTACGAATTCAATATGTTTTAATTAGAAAAATTCAGGAAAATAAATTTTCTTTTTTTTATGAATATAATTTTATTAAATAAATATCCGTATATTGACCTAATTTCTACATCGGAAACTAATATAATTATATGTATGCAACAAAATTGCTAATGTTTGCGTAACAGGTGGACGAAAAAAAAACAATTGAAAACAATTTTATATTTTGCTCTGTATTTTTGCAAGACTAAACCATAAATTGCATGCCTTCTTCAAATTCACTTATCTCCCTCCCCCTCTAGCTAACAAAAAAAAAAAAAATGTCAATTGTCATACGTTCTGGCTAGCCGGTCGTGTGTTATTTATTATTTTGAATTTTTGTTTTGGTTAAGAAACTTTGTTGCTTTGCGTTATTCGACGACATGAAAGTGAAAAAAACAAAAAACGAAACGAAACAATTACAAATTATTTCACGATGGCTCAGCAAAAAAAAATATATATATAAAAATACAAAAATTATTATTGATGCTATCAAATAACACCGATGTTATTATTATTATATTTTTTTTTTTTCACTGAATTTTTTTAATAATTTGTTTGTTTGTTGTTTTTTTTTTTTAATGCTGCTTTTTTCATGTTTTTCAGTTTCTATATCACCTGCAAAAAAAAAAAAAACACAAATATGCTATTTATGTTCGTTCATTTTTATACATGTTTTATGATAAAGTTGCATTTTTTATGATAAAGTTAAAAGTAAACACTAAGTTTTCAACAAAAAAAAATTATTATATATGAGAAATTTGAGAGGAAACTAAATTGATAACAGAAATTTTTAGCTTGCAGGCGTCAATAATAATAAATTTATTTATTTTACAGTTAAAAATTAAAGGATTTATTTTAAAAAAAGATTTTATATTGAATTGTAATTTTTTAAAATGGCCGATTAGCTGAACTAATAAAAAATGGATGATTGAACAAATAGGCTGTAGTCAAACTACAGAAAAATTCTACCGGGTTATTTTTTAATTTGAGAATTTTTTTAGTGAGCTCTTATAACTTGGACTACAGCACTCAAATGTATGATTTCTATACAACAATTAATTTTATTATAAAAAAATCATTTAAAAAAGAGTAATGATCATAGGTGACCATTATGGCCTTTCCTTGTTAACTATTACATTAATTGTCTTCAAACTATACACCGTATACAACGATTTAAAAGTGTCGGATTTCATCAAAATTAAAAAAAGTACAATGGGCCGGACACGTCAACAGAATCCCGAACACTAGCATTACGAAGAAGATATTTAATGGCAAAGTAGAAGATAAGCGATCTGTGGGTAAACCTAAAGCAAGACCCCATCAGCAAGGACGCCCAAGAAGTTTTAGGCCTTAGTAGTGGGAAGAGCGTAGCAGAACGTCGAGAGGAATGGAAGTAACATTTAGAAGCGGCCAGGGCTCGATTTGGGCTGTAGAGCTATGGAGACGAAGAAGAATTGTCTTCTTCGTCTCCATAGCACTATAACGAAAACATTTTTTTGCTAAGATTTTGACAAGAAAAATTAGTTACTAATTTGGCTCATTTGCATCATTTTTTTTAGTAAAACTATTCTAAATGCTTGGGTAAGGGTTTCTAAAATTGGCATATTTCCCAACCTAAATGAATGTTAGCATATTCTGCAAATGATCCACTTACACCTTAAAAGTAGGATGTACGGCCGTGAAAATGTTCTAATTTTATTATGATTCACGCGGTGTAACATATTCTTTAATGATCATTTATCATATTGAAATAAAGTTGAAAATTTATATAACAATAATTATATTTCAGTAATAACGCTCCGCTTGTGGCAAATTCTGAATTTATAGTTTATTGAACCTATTAATTACATTTTCAATATTGGAGTCTGTTTTACATTGTCTGTTTTAAATTAGTCTTTCTGTTGTCTGTTTTAAATTAGTCTTTCAAGTTTAGTAAACATTTATACAGATTTTAAAAATGAAATTCTTAGAAAATACCAGGAAATTATTACAAATTTTTTTCCCACACATAAATTGTATCATAAAAACGTCACTTCTAAAGATTTTATTGTTAAAAGCATATTAATTAATTAAAATTTAAAACTAATTAATTATATAATTTGAGTTGGTAATTAAAATAATTAAATATGCTGACTGGAAATCCCAATAATAAGGAGTTGTTAACCCTTGTTAGTATTATTACTATATTGGCGCTGACTGGAAAATCAAATAATAAAAGTTAAATTGTTAGTATTATTACTATATTGGCGGTTTAATATTCTAAAAAAAAAATATTAAAAGTAAAAGCGTTTTACACGATAATTATAAAGGTTAAATATAATTAACTATTTAATTTATAAAAAAAAGCTAAAAAAAAACGAAACATAAAAAATGTAAAATAAAATAATAAAATCTTTAATATACGTAATTCTTTTTTATTGGGGCAATTATTTCAAGGATCTTAACGTAAATTATTTGTATTCGTTTTTTGTAACTCATTATTTATTGTGTGTAACTCATTATTTATTGTATATAATATAATTTTTTGAAATTAAATATTGGATAATTTTTAATTGCGAAATATTAGTTATGGCAATTAATTTAATCAATTATATATACAATTTTTGTATTTACTGTGAAATATTTCAGAAATATAATTTGACAGATACGTCACCACTATTTTTGACGGAAAATTATTGTAGAATGAAATATATTTTAAGATGAAATTATTTCTTTTACGTGTCTTTATTGTTTTAAAAATCAGTTTATTTCAGTCTTATCTATGGCTTTTGCTTTTCTTGTCCATGGCTTGTGAATAAATTATTGACATCAATTTTTGTCAATAAATTATTCGCATTATTGACAAAAATTGATGTCAAATTTCAGACATGAAAATTGATGTTAATTTTATCAGATATTCCAAAGACAACTAAAAATTACAACCGAATTTTGAAAATATAGCAAAAATCAATTTTAACGTGTTATCAAACCAGAGTGTGGTTTGATAACACGCAACCTATTTCGTCACAGCGAATATCACATATGTATTCGTACCTACGCAATTTATTCGTATTGAAAATATCAAACAACATGTTTTTCAAACTAAATAGTGAAACTTGTAGTAAAACAAATATGAAAAATAATTTCAAAATTAGAATAAAAAATTTTATTTGAAAATTGTAAGACAGCAGATTTACCCTAAATTCCGTTTATAAAATCGTAAGTCAAATGTATCGCTCCGAAAAAACTGATCTAAAATTCATCGCTAAGAAAATATCTCAAATGCATCGCTATAAAATCGGGCACATTTCCATAATTTTTTTAAAAATATAATAAGTTTGAGAATAATTCGCTTCACTGCTGCTGCGAAACAATCACTTTGGTTTAGGAAGTACTCTACTTTATATAGAATATTTCAAATTTTTTAACTTTAATATTAATCTGAATATAATTGAATATTTATAACAATTAATTGTAAATTGAATTTTAAAATATTATTGTTTAGATTACATATATGAAATAATCTCAAAAATTTGGTTAATAATTATACAAGTAAGCATATTCTTTATGAAACAACGACCCACTAACACGAAACTCTTTTACTTTAATATTTTTTTATATTTTAAGAAAATTATACTAAAGATACCTATTTTTTAAAAAATAAATAAATAAAAAGAACGCCATCATCAAACGAGCAAAAACCTCTCCTCAGGCATTTATACACTTTTATATCTATAAATATATTCTTGCTCCTAAAATGTTCAAATTGGAATGACACAAGAGATCTTTTTTAAAAAAAAGAAGGAAAACTCAAAAGAACAACAACCAAAAAAAAAGCAACAAAATTGTTTAAATTTCATTGAAAAATAAAGAAAATAAAAAAATGACAACCAAAAAAGAAACAAAAATGTATAAGAAAATTAGTTTTTTTTTTCTTTTCGATTGACCTTTCACGAGTTTCTTTTGAAGCCCTCTTGACCCAAAAGAGTTAAAAAGAAATTCGTCTTTTTCATTTATGTATTTTTCATCGTCGTTGTTTTTACCAATGAAAAATAAATGAAAACCCAACAACAATCCTAAGGAAAAATATAACAATAAATACAATGTTAGAAAGAATAATACAACAATGTTTCGTGTTCCTTTTTTTTTTTTGTGTACCATTAGCAGGTCAGTCGCTAAACTTTTTCAAATGGTTACATCACCTTAAAAAAAATTTTTTAATTCTATGTAAAAATAAAGAATTTTTTTGTTTTTGTGGGATTATGTTTTAAGATTTAGAAAAATTGCAAAAGGCTGAGGAGGGAAATAAACGATTAAAATAATGTTATTGGTGTTTTGGTTCGAAATGAAATTATAATTTTTTTTTTCTTTTTATGTTAGAAAATATGTTTAGAGAAATGTTAAAATGTAAAATTTTTTTAATATTTTTCCGTAAAGAAAAAGGTTAAGAATTCGTTTAAAATTGAAAAGTATATTTAACGGTTAGGTAGGCGTACAAAAGTCCGAAATAATTATTTAGATGAAAAAATTCACAGAATTAGGGTACAAAAATTAGTTTAAAATTTAAAAAAAATTTTGTAAATTTTGCCACTGGTAATCTGAAATTCTTTATAAATTACAAGGTACATATTTTAAAGAAACTGTTTGTCTGTTTTTTAGTTGTAACCATTTCAAAAGGAGCTTTAATATCCACTTAAAATAAAATTAGTTGATCATATTTTAGTAAACTTGAAACTATCGGGATTATACTGTAGTGAATTTAAATTATTGTCCTAAAAGCACTGGATTATAATGTTAACAAATTTAACATACTAATTGTTCCCTTAAACTGATGAAAATAATAGTTAACTAGGTTGTGTGGTGGTATTTTACCACCAAGGGTACTTAGCGATACCACGATGGGAGCTTAATTTTAAGGAGTTGATCAGACAACTCGAAGGATTTCGTGCTATCAGTAAACTCTGAATGTTGAAATCTCAACAAGGTCTGATGCCAAAGTGGAGCCTAGGAGTTCTAGTCTCCTGTTATGTAATCTGACATTGGCAAAGGAGAAAGGACAAGTGTTCCACCTGCCCATCCAACATCCATCCTATGTTTGCCGATCAACAGTGGCCGGCGAAGAGAAGCTCAGTGGGTCAAATATACTCAAATTCTAATCGTATATATACAATTAATAACAATTTTATTTGTCAATGGATGACAGAAAATTGTATTACAAATTACGGTTCACTAAATAATACAGCAAAATAGAAAATAATAAAATGAAGGCTAAATAATTGTAAGCGAAGCGTAACTTGATACAAATTTTGAAAACTTTACTATCTCTAAGCTTTTAATTCATCCAAACGAAAAATTAATTATATCACGAATATTGTAATTAATAATTTAATTAATTTATTGATAAATTATAATCTAAATACATATTTGAATCAATTATTTTAAAAATTAAATATAAAATTCCCGATTTAATCAAAATTAATATTTAATAATTTACCCAAAAATGTTGTATCTACAAAACAAAATATGCAATAACAAAAATTTTAATAATTAACGTCAATTTTCGAGTGAAATGCACTTTGAAAACAAACAAAAAACTTTGATGAAATATTAATATAATAAATAATATATGTATAATTCTGAACTTCACACTTTAAACACCCACCAACGTTAAATTTTATTTCACAAATTATATACAAATACATATTACATATTCAAAAAGAACTTTTAATTTGTTGATTTTTCTTCTAATTTTAAAAGAAAATTTAAAGAATTTCTTTTTTATTATCGAAAACTTTTTATGCTCATAAAATTTATAAACTTTAATAAATTTCAACAATTAATTTTGATTAAAACTTTTTTTTTTCCTATTCTTATTGGACTGTTGCGTCAGTTATTTTTCACTTTAGAACTTTTTATGAAAAACTTTTTCTTTTGGAAAAACAACAAAAAAAAAAAAAATTAACTATTTTTTTTTCTCAGATTAAATTTAAAATTTTCAACTTTAATACTCGTCTTCTGTTTGAAAAGTTTCTGTATAAATTTTCTTTTATGAAATTTTTTTTTTTATATATATACAAAAAGTATAATCAGAAGTTTTTCCAGTCATTTTCTTATTTTTTTATAATAGTATGTGTAAAACTTAATAATAAAAAAAAAGAAAAACTATTTTTATTCTTGAAAAGTTCGTATTTCTAAATAATATACATATATAAGGAAAAATTGCACATTAATAGTTTCAACAAATATATAAATTTTCTTTTTTTTATAATATAGAAAATTATTGTGTATATTAATAACTTGAAAAGAATTTTACAATTTTCATTAAAAAAATTGGAAAATTTTTGTAAGAAATTTTTATTTAACACATAATTTTTTTTTTTTAAATTAAAGTTTGAAAAAAATTCAAAAATTCTTGTTAAAAAAAGTTATGGTTTTTATTATGTCAGTCACAGTTTTGAAATAAATTTATTTTATAATTGTTCATTTTGGTTAAATTTCAAACTATTAAAAGAAATAGCAGACAATTTAATGGGTTCTTCTAACTCGCACACCCTTAAAACTTTTCCTTCAAAGTGCTCTAATTTAGTATTATTAACTTTATTAGTGAAAAGTGTCCTTTAAGAAGTTTTTGTTGTTTAATATATATTTATAATATCGAGATTTTAATATTGTTTCTACAGTAACAGAAAAATATATATGTTTTTTTTTTTCGTAAAACATTCGTAAATAGAAATAGGAATAATAAATACTTAAAATATACTCCTAAATTTTTTTAATATACATAATATGTTTTTTGAAATATTATATTTCAATTTTCCTTATCTATAAAAATTGTAAAAATTTATCAAATATTCTTTTTAGTAATATTTATGGAAAAAATATATTTTTCTGTTACTGTAGAAACAATGTAGCCCCAAGTAAATTAACATGAAAATAATATAAGAAAAAATATAGAAATTGAAGAAAGAGAAAATTATATCAGATTAACGTCTTTTTTTAATAAAATTATTGTGCATGATTATACTTCAGATTGAATTTACAAATACGAAATCATTCTAAACTCAGTTTTCTTAAATTTCTCAATGATTATTTAGTAAGTAAATTTTTTCATAAAGTAAAATTTTAAATTAAGCAACTATACTGAATCTATTTTTAAAGAAAAGTTTCCTAATTCTAAAAAGTTGCTTAATTAATAAAGATAGAAACGATTTATTTTCCTGTAGTAAATGTATTTAAAACTACAATAATATACCATTAATACTTTTGTGGACTCCATACTAGTAACAAATAAACTTAGTCTGAGCTTTATCCTAAATTTTTAATCTAAATTTGAGAATAGCTTAATTTCAAAGTTTCTTAATTTGCAGGTTGCTTAATTTAACAATTTACTGTACATCAAATTAAATTTCAATTTTTAATAATTTTACAATTAAATAATTAGTACATAGTACTAAAAATTTTTAATTTTATTAAATAAATATTAATTAATTTTAATAATTTTCAGTAATACATAATGAGATAGAGCCTCATCACTACAGAATTCATGTAAAACAAAAAATATATAAAATATTCGTAATCAAATGTTTACAGTAGCATCGAAATTTATAGTTAAATATTTGCACTTACAAATATACATTTCGACGCATAACCTATAAACATCTAGAGTTCATCTATCTGTAATCTTTACTACCGCCGGAATTTAAATAGAAATTTAAAACAAAATTTATGCATTTATTATCGATCCTGTAATAATTAGTATTAACAATAGAATTTAATTTAACATAAATTGCGACAGAAATTAAAATTACCACTAGACAAAGTAGCAGAAAATTTCAAACATGATATTGTAAAATAATACAAAACATACTAAACTAAATGGTATTCTTCATCAGGTAATAATGACTAAAACTGACACTGATTGGTGTTCAAGCGATCATGACTATTCAAAAAATTTCGTTAATATTTTATTATTGCTTAGTGCTTAATCTAAAATACTGAATTAAAATTATTATTTTAATTAATGACTTGATGTGCCAATCACTTCTTGATAATAATTAATGAAAATATTCGGAAGAAAAATGAATCTAGATTTTAGTAGAATCACGAAAAACGTGACTTGTTTTTCAACGTTTTTTCCACATAGCTTCTTCTAACTTTAATAATCTGAATTTTACAAAACCATATTATAAAGTTGTACCATACATGACAATGACTAATCCGTAGTTCGACTTAGGAAAAGCATAGTCCAAGGCTAAGGAATGAAAACAAAAATATACTTGGAATTATATCGAATATATCTACGATAGAGTGTTGACAATTAATTTAATTACAGTGTATTTGCCCTGGAATGATTTTTGGAATGCACAGCTTACAAAACCATCTTACTTTCAGAAATATTCTGTTTCTGTTTTCCCCAGTATGTTTAAGGGAGAATGCATATACTGGGATAGGTAGCTGTTGAACAGACTAACTCTAAGAGGCACTGCAGCCAAAGAAAAATTACTGAGAACTTGTATAGAATCACAAGAGTAAAATTATAAAATGTTAGTTTCTTGCTTTAAGAATATAGTATATCTTAGTATTTTAGGGAAATAAAGTATAGTTTCAATTGAATTGACATCTGCGACAAAAATTGATCGATTATATCTTCGCAGAGGATGTGTCTGCAATCACATTGTACTCGCTACAAATTCTAGATAGTGGTACAACTCATCTGTCTAGTTTATTGAGTTGGTTGTTAATCCGACAGTGGCTCTTCGATGTCAGTTTGTTCAGTACAGTTCTTGGGTAGTTAGATTTCAGCTGGTACGAGTGTAAAGCCGTAAAAGCAGCTTGAGAGAGCATACTTCCAATAATAGTATCCCACTTTTAGATTTGGAAGACAATTGAGATTTTATCTGAACTGACAGAAACTTTAATTTTGGTCTGAACACCCTAGAATCTAAGGTTCAGATAAAAACTGAACAAAAGGGACTAGACTCTTCCACCCAAATCTGAGCTGGCATGGGTAGGTATCTATGTGCCAGATTTATGAATCACGATCAATTTTTGAAGGGTTTCTTTTCTATTCTAGTACCTCTGGTAAGAGTAACCATAACTGGTTTGTATCTGGTTTGTATTTGTATCTGACTAGTATATTATACATTAGGTTAGGCAGGGTATTACGCTTATTTTTGCCCTAAGCGTCGGATGCTTCCAACCGGAAAGGTAGGAACCTAAAATTATCTCTACATGAACACCCATCTTTGAACTTTCTGAATTTTCAATTAAGTAATTCTTTTGTTTTGTTCAGTTTTCGGTCAGCAAACTGACGAGACATAGATAATTATTGGCCCGACTACTGGATTGTATAACCAGCGTATATTTTTGGGGAGAAGACTTCACTAACTATACTTCTACAGCTCAACAAAGCTATTCTATATTTTCTACATTACTCTTCTGCATGTAATGAGGACAAAACAGCCGAATATTTCTGAAGTATGTTAACTCTACGAAATCCGGTTAAATCTAACCTAACCTAACTAACCTAAACTTAAATCTAACCTAACCTAAATCTGAAATACCCAAAAAAAAATATTTTTTTTTTTTGTAAATTTTGTCAGAATTAACGATAATGTAACAATAATCAAATTAAATTTCAAATCAAAACAACTGAAATTTAAATTTGATATTTTATAAAAATTAGCTTTAATAATAAAAAAAAAAAATTCGTTAAGAAAATTTTACAGTTTGTATTATTTTGGGCGTAATGGAACACCTTTAATTTCCTGTCTACAAGGCAGCGAAAATATATTTCATTATCATATTTTATGCGATTATTTATTATAAAAATTAAAATATATTTTTGACATTCTCTCAACCTCGGGTTATCATATTTTTTTTTTTTTTTGTATAATCTATCATATTTAATGTAATCAAATTATATTATAATTTTGATTTTATTTCAACTGATAAGAATTTATGTTTTTTTTTCTGTAAATATTATAAATAAATATATAAAAAAATTTCAATGAAAAATCTTTTTTGTTGATTGCTTTTCTTGCTGATTAATTTAATAATATTTATATATACTTAAATATATAAATTTATTTAAAAAAATTGTTAAATTTACAATTTGTACAACATAAAAAAAAAAATTATGATGAATTGCGGCTATTATTTTAAAAAAAAAAAAAAACAAAATAAACATTAAATTTTTTTGTTACTTTAAATATAAAGTCAATAAACTGTAAGCATGCAATGGCAACATGCTAAAAATCTTAATATATTTATTTATATTTATAAAAAAACAAAATTGTTTGCAATAATAAAATTATAAGTTTTAAGTCTATATGTTATGTACATAATATTTAATATTAAAAAAAAATGTCCAAGAAAAATTGTCGATATTTTGAATATACATGTAATTTTGATCTCAGATTATAGAAAAATGCTCTTCCTGTTTCATTTTTTTTTTATATATATAAATGTAAATCCGGTGAACTGTGGTGTAAACAGTAAAACTGGTAAATTGTAAGTATCAGTCAGTATATTAAATATTCAATGATCTGTAATCCAAGTTACGAAATTTTTTTTTTAAAGATTGTTTATCAGGGTAAAAGTAGGACAAATAATGAGATACTAAAGTTCAAAAGAATATGACAAGCATACAGATTATTGATCCGTAATAAACCTGATATAATTCATGAATATAAATATTGTCAGTCTCAAATAAAAATTAATTAAAATAAAAAATAAAAATAAAGGATTTGTCCCTCAAAATTTTTTTAAAATCCTAATAACTATTTGTACATTTTTTTTAATCATTTTAATGCCAAATGGATTGGTTTTTTTTTTTGCTATGTTTATTCTTATTTTCAATATTTCATAAAAAAGGACCTAATAACGACATGAAAATATTCGTTAATTTTGACAACGTAAATGATAGTTACTAGTTACTTAATAGGAACGAACGTGGTTTAGTTTATGTTAATCCAAAAAGGATCAGCACGAAATATTGAAATTTTATTTATATAAAATTTAACAAAATGAATAGAAAATTGAAAATTTTTTTTCATACATAATTCAACATAATTTCCATCATTAATGTTATTATATTTTATTTCTAATAATTGTGATATGTTTCATTTTCGGCTACTTTTTTGTACCATAGCATAATATAAAATATATTTAAATATTTATAAATTGCTGACTGTAATTGACAAGAACTTGTACATATTTCGTGGAAGAATACCATAGATAATTTGAAACTTTAAGCCACACATTAAGTAACAGGTAAATAAATGTATTGTACAATCACATTTCATATTTTATAACAATTACAGTCAAAGGCACTAATTCTACTTGTAATCTTTAATTTTACGATTACGTACTTGTAATTACCAGATTTTTATCAACGTTTAAACCTCTGTAAACTTATATATTTTTGAAAAATAATTTCTCTCTTCATAGCGTCCAAATAGTTCCAAGTCGACAAATATTGTAAATACAAGCATGAAATTAATTGTGATTACAATAGTATCCCTACTAATCAAATTAAATAAATTACATATTTCGGTAAACATTTTTTTTTATTAAACCCACGTTAAAATTATGAATTCAAAATGATTACTCAATTAAAATATTCGTCAATATTTGAGAACATCTACTAACTCTCATCTCTTAATACCTCATTCATAAATTATTCATTTCTGAGCCTAAACTGTGCCTAAGCATTAATTACTTAAATCTATTGTTTAGATTTTATCTTAAACAAATCATACTTTAAGCTTGTATTAAGCAACTCAATCATTAATGATAAATTAAGGCAAAAATTTTACAAATTAAAAAATATTATTTTAAAGAGTTTATTTGAGGTCGTAATTTCTTCTTCGCAACAATTTCATAAAAAAATTATAATTAAAAGCCGGCCTTTTCATCATTAACCCAAAGTTTTCTAACAAGCATATATAAAAATTCTAACCACATTTAATATTTAATTTAAATATTAATATTTTTGAAATTTACATTAAATTTTTCTCTACAATTTTCCACAAAATAAAAAAAAACTATATTTATATTCAAAATACATGAAGAAAAAAAAGGGCGTTCATTTTGAGGAAGCAATAAAAATAAAAACCGAAAAAAAAAACATTTTCATATATAAACAAGTTTTGCAAAATGAAATTTTCCCAGAATTTAATTTTTTTTTCCTTGTTTTGTACCTTAAAAAGGCGGATACTAAAAATAAACAAGAGAAAAAATCATATATTTTTTTTTTTTAGTTTAGTGACCATGTCAAACATCTGGTTTTCTCATAAAAAAAAATATGTATTTAAAATAAAAAACATTATTTAATTACCTTTCTTCGAAAATATCCTATAAAAAAATTATCAAATTTTAAATAAAATTGATATTTCAAGTCCTAGAAGAAATTTGATGGCCTTTTGATTCTTTCGTTTCCTTCCAAAATAAAAATATCTCGTAGCAAAAAAATATGAAATTTTTCGTAATCCACAACACGACAAGAAAGAAAGCAGCGAAATTTTGATTTTTTTTTTTTTTGTGAACCAAAAAAACCAGAAAAAAAAAAACAAAAAGTTATAAGTAAAAAAAAATATAATAAAAAAAAAAATTATTAATCCACGTTTTGTATCAAGCTAGCTAGAGTTCAATTTCATCCAAATTGGATATGGCTAATAATAATGATGATGATGATGATGACAATTGTACAATAACACCTCCAACAGCAATTTTATCCAAATAAATTATAAATTCATCGGATTTAATTATATTTTTAATCGAAATTTTCATTTTTGCGATTTCGTTTAATTTGAAGATTTCCTCGTTTTTTTTTTTTTATATAAAATTTAGCTCAAAATTAAATTTATTTTTTTGTAGCAATGAAACCCTTTATTTTCTTAGGGGTTTTTTTTTTGGCAGAACACATTTAGAAAAACTATTTTATTTAATTAATTCAATTTTATATTTCAATTTAACACAAAAATTTTTTTATCTTTTTAGCTTAAATTTTAAAATTGATACAAAATAAAAAAAAAAATTCACTATAAGATTTTTTTTTTTTTTGGATTTTATTTTTATCGACACTCAACCATTTTGAAGATTTTTTTTTTTTTTGCATTGATATTTTGATAAATTTTATATGGAAAAAAAAAATATAATTTAAAATATTCTTTACGGCGACATATTTGTTTACACTTTTTATTTATTAATTATTTAATAAAATTGTAATAATTTTAATAAATTTTTTTGTTATTTTAAATAATTATTTTAACCGATATTTATTTTTTATTAATTCCTTTTTTCGAATCTCAAATGAATTTGTATACTTTTTTTTTTATGTGTGAAAAAAAAAGATATTTTTTATATATTGTAATGAAATGTCAAAATGCGGATGTGTGGAAAGCATTATTTTATAATACCAACTGACAGATATTGTAATAAAAAAAAATGAATTTGTGTTTTTGTTGGCAGCAGTGATGTAAATATTATAGGCGCCGAGGTGTATTAGGAGTTTTCTGAACGCAACCTTTTTAAAGAAGTAGAAAAACGAATTAGTACAAAAAAATTCGTGTTGTAAAATATCAAAAGTTAAAAAATTAAGAATTTTTACTTATTTATTCAAAACAAAAATTACTTTTGCTTCTGAGGAGAGATTTTGGTACAAAATTTAAGATTTAAAATTAACCACATATCATTATTTAAGTATAATTAGAAATTCTAAATGGAGAATACGAAAATCCAACGACAATGAAACATAATTTGCGGTATATTTTTAAGTGTCGTTCAAATTATTTAATATCTACAGTCCTTATATAACAATTTAACAGCTTAACAAGTTGATCTGCAAATAAGACTAAGTTATTTTAATTGTAATGCATTCACTTATCCATTAATAGAGATCAATAGTAAAATTAGCAGTGGTTTTAAAAAAATATTACCTATTAACGTTTAAAAAGGATTAGACAATAACAATTAAAAAAGTAATAAAATGACTTAGTTTTAAAAAAAGGATAAATTACAAATTTCTTCACTTTAAGAAAATGAATTCTAATGACCATCCTGGCAAATAAATTATTATGTAGAACTTGTTTTGGCCACATCTACCATTGTAAAGTATAATAAATTCAAGATAATCAATCAAAAATGAACAAGGATTGTACACCTGAATTCAAGATAATCAATCAATGAATTAAATACGGAAAGACGTCAAATATGAATAATTTTACCTCTAGGCGAATTGTAATTTAACAGAGTAAGTAGAAAATAATTTATCAATACCGTCTCGCAAGATGTATTCAGTGACAATAATAGTTTGCCATGTTTTAATTCACTTTTTATGGTTCTATCATAACTACATAAGAGTCCAAGAACATGTTCATCTGTTATCAGTTTTCTATTCCCAGCAATATTGTCAGAATTATAGGCAATTTAGAATTAAGGATGCTCACAAATAAATGTAGATACAATCCACAAAAAATTCAATTTATTACTATGCAGAAAAAAACTACTGGAAGTTTTTTGTGTTTCCTGTAACATCAGATAAATTCATTAAAAAAAACAAATTTTTTATATGTTATATTCTTTTTTGTTTATTTCATTTATAATTATTATGTTTCCGCAAATATTCTTTTTATACATTTCTTCTCTTCAATTTTTTTTAATAATATAATTTTTTTTTTTGTAAACACACATTAAATATTTTCATTTTTAAATTCAATTGTGAAAGCATTGACATTCATTTATTAAATATATATATATATATATTTATGTTTTGTTTTACTACTAATTTTGTTTAGCATAATATATTTTTTTTATAAACATTACAAGTGGCATAAAAATCATAAAATACATAAAATTAATGATTTTAATATGTAGTTTTAAAAACATAAATTCACCACATTTACACATTTATAAATTTTGTTTGTCTTACAAAAAAAAAAAAAAAAAGAAGCTGCGAAAATAAAAATTGCGTTCACTTAAAACACAAAATTTTAAATCATTGCATTGATACGTTTCTAAGTTTTGTTTTAAATATAATATAATTAATTATTTTATAAATGACTTGTTTTTTTATTTTTATTTTTTCAATTTTTATTATGTTATTTTTATGTATTTTAAATTATAATAATTTTTTTTTTTATCAAACTTAAATGCTATTTTCAAAGAAAAGTTTTTAAATTACAATTTATTTTTTATGCTTTTCTTTTCATGTTTTCCTTTTTTATGTTTGTCAGAAATAAAAAATTTTTAAAAAACATATTAAATTTGTAAATTAACAAATATAGTACAAAATAAAACACAACTATAATTAAATTAAAAATAATAATAATAATAATAATAAAAAAACTTATTAACAAAAATGAATTTTTACAAAAATTAAATTTGATATAATCACAATTTTTTCAGGTAAATATTACTTAAATAATTATTTTATTAATATATTTTTTTATTTAAAGATGTGTGAGATGGAAAATTAATGATACGATTTTTTTTGATTTTTGACGAGGGAAAGGAATTGATAAAAAAAAAAATTAAGGAACGAATAAAAAAAAAACTAAAAATTAAAATTCATGAAAAAAAAACTTAAGTATAATAAATTTATAGGTTTGTGGCTTTACTTAATTTTTTGTAAACTTTCATTATTTTCCTTTTCGGATTGTGTCAAAACTTATTAAGGACAAAAACCATAAACAGATTAAAAAAAGTTCTATAGCTCTTATGCGGCTAAAACTTTACTACTTGTTGTGGCAGTATTATTAACTGAACCCATAACACTATTATTTGTACTGTTGATGCTACTGTTACAATCACCTTCACCTCTCAATTCCGTTGGTAAGAAAATTTTAACAATATTTGTAATTTTATTACGACAAATTGGACATGTTTCACATCTGTAAATAACATAAAAAAAAAAAAAATGTTAATTAATTTTTCAATCTATAAAAGAATTATTTAAATAATTTACTTTTCGGCACAATTACTACATGCTGTTACATGGCCACATGGATTTATCACACTATTTATAACACGATCCATACATATTTTACATGTCATTGCTTCTGTTATTCTATTACCAACATAACGTTCAATAGCTGCTTCACGATCTTCTTTCTCTTTAATCGCTTGATCAACTTTATCATTTATTAATTCTGATGATGATGATGATAGTGATGATGATGCTGATGATGGTAATAATAATGTACCAGATAATGATTTACATAATGGTAAATATTTTTCAACTGTTTCATCATTATTTATTGTTGCTGTTACAATTTCAATACCACGATCATATAATGTTCGTCTAGCTTGATCATGTACTTCACGACATGTCATTTGAATATCAAATACATAACGTTTACCCAATTCTGTATCTTCTTTAAACATTGATGCAATTGTCCCTTTGAGATCACGTGTAAATTGATTTGTAACAACACCACGAACTTTATCACAGACATAGAATGCATGACGTTCAGTTATTGAACGATATAAACCAGCAGCAATACAATGTTTTGGTAATTTAATTTCTAAATCTTTACGTTCATTATGATCATTAACATATTCCAATTTAAATGTACGACGAAATGATTTAGCTGCAGCAATAGCACTAAATGGGATACTATAAAATAATTGAAAATAAATAATAAAATTAGAAATATATTATACAAATAATTAATTAAAAAATTATTAATTTTACCTATATTTTTCATCGCCAGTAGTTACTGTTATACCATGTGCACCAACTGCAATATCACAACGTAATGAACTTTCATGTGCTGTTACACCAGAAAATATTTCTTCACCATAACCAGGTAATTCTTGAATTTCTTGTAATAACCAATATTTAGCAGATTTTGAAGACATTTTCAATTTTGCCAATTTACCATGTTCAAAGGCAATTTTACGTAAAAAATCTTCTGGTATATCATTGTCACGACAATTTTGTGATATAATTGATTTTCTTGAATCTACTTCATTTGGTCGTATTAAGTAATCTTCATAAATTCGTAATGGTGAACTTGTATCATCTATTGTATCTGAATTTATTTGTGTTGATAATGATACTTGGTCATTAGATGATGATGATGATGATGATGATGTTGAAGATGATGATGCATTGTTATTATTATTATTATTATGATTACTATTATTATTCAAAGAACAATTAATACTTGAACTAAGAATTGAATTTATTGTTGTTACAGCAGCATGTGCAGCACCACTCGTACTACTACTATTACTACTACTACTACTACTACCCAATGAATAACTTTGATGTGTAAGCTGTGGACGTTGATTATTATGTGAATTATTATGATTATTAATTGTTTGCTGATTGGCTGTAGATGTACTAGCTATTATATTTGATGGTAAATCAAAACTTTCTATTGATTTTTGTTTTGATAAACGACGTTTTTTAAATGTTAATACAGCAACTGTTGGTTCTTTATCTTTTTTTTCTTTTTGTTGTTGTTCCTGTTTCATACGTACTGGGCATTTAGCTTTTAAACATGTTTCATTAAAACGTATACCATCTGCTTGACATAATAATGCACTTAAACGTGCTGCATTTGTCCAATCTTTTGGTATTAAACGACCTTCAAGTAAATCTGTTTTAGCTTGCATATAAAATATATTACGTACAGATTCTTGTAATATTAAATGTACTGGTACCCAAAATTTAACACGTAATGCTAACATTAATTGTATACCATTACTACTACCACAATCCTGGCTTAAACGGTTACGTAAATTTATCCATTGATGGGTACGTGAATCTTTTTGTAATGGTTGCCAATGTTCTAAACCAAAATATTCCATTTCACAAATAATATCAAGTGCTTTGCATACCTGAAATAATTATACATAATATTATTTAGAAATTTTGTTAAATTTCGTAAACAATTTTATTTTTTTTAATTAAATATTTTTAGTTTAAAAGTGATTGTATATTTTGAATAAATATGTTTTTATCATATTTATTAGTTTAAAGTTTTAATATTTACATAAAAAACCAAGAAAAGATAAGAACTTTATTTTTTAAATAACCTCTTTATCTATTTTTACTTTGTAAAAATTTAATATTAAAGTAAATTTGTAAAATAATAAGCTGATAAGTTTCTGTAAATATATATAAACCAAGTACGCAATGTTGACCGACTTACAACAAATTGTGCTAATCTGTAGGAACTGAAAAAAAATGTGTTAAACAAATATTGTCTGTTAATTAGAAATTAATGATCGTATATTACCATAGTTTAATTACATACAACCAAAGTACCATCAGAATGATATTAACCTTTTGGAGAACAAGTTAAATCATAAAATTTCCAATGACTTTTAATAATTATAATAGCAATTCTGCTGCTAAAACGATTACATTTAAATAATATTCATATTGTGTACCAACAAAATATAATATTGCAATCATTTGCAATCATAAAAACTAAAATTATTCACAAATGAAACTTTAATAAAACTAAGTATAATCTTTTCAACTGAAATTCATTAATAATTCTGGTCATGATGAAAAACTAAGAATAATTTCCATATTAATTACAAAATTTTTTGTTGTTGTTTTATCTTCTTAGTTTTGTATTAATTATAATAATTTTCTTCAATTTTCATCTTTATTCATTTTTCGTAACAAAACAAAAGAAAAAAATGGATAACTTTGTATCAAATTTAGTACATTTATATAATTACGCATATAAATTACAAATATTTTTGGCTTCAAGATTTATGAAATTGCATAAAGTTTTTAATCAAAACTCATACATATATATTTGTCCCCAAAAAAGGACATTCAAAACACACATACTGACTTTATTACAATGTTGATAGAAAATGTAAAATTTTCCGTAAATGAAAAACTTCTTGAATATTTGAAAACAAAAACAAACTTTATTTTTTATTTTTGTTATTCTAGGTTTTGTTGATTTTAACTTATGTGTAGACATAAAAATATATGTTCAGTATCAACATAAATTTTATGTCCTATATATGAGTATAAAAAAAAATTAAGACATTAGCAAAAAATAGCATAAAATTCTTATTCCTCCAAAATGTATCACAACGACAAAATTTAACAAAATCTCATTTATCTTAGTTAAATTTATTACACAAAAAAAATTTTCTAACATATATCCTTAAATTTTAATCCTTTGTTTGGGTTAGAAAATAATTTTAAGACAGATATAAAAAAGATACTAGTGTTTTATGGTGCGATAATAACTGAAAAAATGAATATAAGTGATGTTTTATGAGCACTGAGAATTTATAATAGAATTATCAAAAAAATAAAAACTATTAAGACATCAAGGATAAACGAAAATTATCTTTAACAGACTCAAAGACCATTAAAAATCCAACAGCAAAAAAAAAGACAAGTTCTTCCTGTATAATTTTCGGATAGCTATAATAATTTTCCATTGGATTTAAAGCAAGGAAATAGTTTTAATTGCTTTGCTTCAATTAATTTGCAATATCGCTATTATAGTGAAGTATTAACAGCAGGAAGAATGCCAACAAAATTCTCTAGAATTATTAAGGAACGAAATCCAAAAATGTTGCATGTAAACAAATATGCACTTAATTGGATACTTAATTGGAATCATTGTAAGCCCCTTAAAAACTTTTTCTAACAAAAAAATTTCCCTGTGATCCAATCTCTCAGCACAATCTCAAGATTATTTTTCCAAATTTTTTGTTTGTTCCAACTCTTTTCGCCTTATTTACTTAGTTCAAGGCTGTATATTAAAATTCTTTCACAAATTGTTTAAATATTAGAATAAATAAATGAAAAATATTTCTTCGAAAAAAATTATTTTTAGAGAAAAAAATTATGTTTTTAAAAAATGAAAATTTATTATTTTATGTATTTTTAAATTTTTTGTTTTTATAAAATAAAAACTTGAGATAAATTTTCATTTTTATTTTGTTTCAAATATTTCGTTGAAAAGTTTACAGATATAAAAATATGGGGTTTTTTATGAAGGATTACCACCATCAACTGAATAAATACTTAATTTGTTTAGAAAATTTTCATTTTAATTTAGAAAAATTTCTCAATCAATTGAAAAATTTAGATATGAAAATTTTTGAAAAACCTTAAAAAAACATGTTTTAATAAGAAATATTTTTTTTAGCAAATTAATATTTTTATTATGATAACACCAAAAAAAATAAATATAAACAGCACGTGTATATCCTTGAAAATGATTTATATATGTTTTTCTCCAGACAATATGAATGTTTTATATGTTTCTTTGGAAACGTACAATTCTAGAAAACGATAATGATAATGGAATTAAATTGTATTTGTGAAAATTTATAAAATTTGACAGTCCAAAAAAAAAAAAACCCACTATTTTATTTTCATTTTAATTATCTTCATTAAAATATGATAAAAACTTGCAATACTTTGTCATGGTATTTCACAACAAAGATTTTTTTTTTCACACTTTTAAACAATTTTTATATCATTCTTTTTATATCTAATATTAAAATCCAAAATAAATCCAAAAAAAAAAAGGAAAAATAAACACTCTAAAAAAGAGCAAAGAAATAAAGTGATATTAAAAAAATTTTCACATGTTTTTTAACACTTGTGGTTTTTATTTTATTTGTTACCATTAATTTTTAATGCATTTTTCCTCAAAAAAAAAAATAATATATTTTTAAGAAAAATAAAAATTAAATTTTATATTTGGTACTTGAAAAATGAATTTTTGAGTTTGTTGAAAGGACATTTTAATAAAAAAAAACGTATTGAAAGCCAGCATGTAATTTTTGACTGAAATTTAGAAATTACTATAATGACTCTTTTACAGTATTCGAATTAAAGTACTCGAAAGGACGTGGATAAATTTGAAGAGGTTATAAGTTTAAATCTAACCTAGTGGAAGGAAATTATAAGTTTTGAACACCGAGTAGTTAGATTGATGTGGATCTAATTAAGTTGTGCTAAAAATTGATATCACTGGAAAAACTACTAGAACAGCAAACCATAATAAAATACAAAATTTCTGGGTGATATACAATATTTTAATCCAAGTAAATGCCAATGAACTAATTGTAATCAAGATTTCTGTAGATTTTCTTTTTAATTAGTTTTAAAAAGTACATTTTACTTTTTATTTTCTTGTCGGATAGGGTGAAAGACTTTTTACAAAAATTAACTACACTTATTAAAAAAAAGAAAAAAGTGAAAATAACCCACAAAAAAAAAGAAACATTTTATTTGTTAGAACGAACATTAAAGTGTCTGGGTTTATTGATAAAATTTTCGAGATAACTTCTGTTGAAATAAGAATAATATTACACTTTTTTTTTGTTGCTTTTGAAATTTCACATATGTATACATATTTTTTTTTTTTTTTTTGGGGTTAATGTACATTTTCCTACCCAAAAAACAACAAAAAAAAAAAAATGAAAAAGAAATTTATTTATTTATTTTTCCTTATGTTTTCTTTGTTAATAATGTATTTTGATGTTGAATTTTTTTGTTGTGTTTGTTTTATCTAAAAATAAGTTCGGAAAAAGATATTTTTTTTAATAAAAAAAAAAGTGTTTTACATCATAAATGTATGATTTTTTTTTTTTTGTAATTTCATTTTATCTGAAAACAAAAACATATAAAATTAATATTTCGTTCAATCATTTTCATTTAAGAATAACCATAAACACCGCACCACCACTACACCCAACATTAAAACATCATAACTCATTTTATTATATTTTAGTATCCTTTTTTTTCTTGTGCCTTTTGAAGGATTATACAGAAAAACAAATACTATTAAAATTAAAGCAACAAGTTCATAAAAAAAATATACACTTTTTTTAGTTATCCTTTTTCATACACACAAACAAATAAATATTAAAAAATGTGTGGATGTGTTTATAAATCTCATTTATTTCTACATTTAACAATGAATGTTGTTTTTTTTTTGGTAATTTTGTCCAATTTGAGGTTATATTTTCGAGAAAAATTGTTGTTGCTGATGCTTGATGATGATGATAGGCAATAAAATTTTATATCCTTAATAAAGACATGGCTTGGCTGGACTATTGTAAGGCAAATGACAATTTTTTTTTTTTTGTGGAACTAATGATAAGACAATATATATATTTTTTTTGTTGGTATTTTTGAAGTTAGATGAAAAATTTTACTAACAAGTGACAATTTGAAGTGAATTTATGTATATATAGCTGAGTAAAAAATTATTCAATTATAGCTCGAAATATGGTCATTTCACATAAATAAATATCATTATAGAGCAGAAAAAAATAATATATAACTAATAATTTATATAAACAGATGGAAAACTTATTAGAATAATGAATATAAAATGATGTTGAAAATTACGACTTAAAAAATACAAATTAAATAATATATTAAGATAAATAAATTTTCCGGAATATTTTGATTTTTTACAGGATTTTGGTTGATTAACAGATAATTAAAAGACTAAAAATAATGAAATAAGTTGGATTTATTAATAGATTAAAGGATTTTACTTCACTATACTTGTCAAGTCCGGTCTTGTGAAGAAGAACCTATTTTTTTAAGCTAAATTCGTTACTGTGTTACCGGTTCGTTGTTTGAAGAAATATTTAGATTGATGCATTAATTCAGTCACAAATTTCACTTATAATGAACACAGAGTAAATAAATTAAATAAATTAAATCTATACCCTATAAAATTACGGCCTCATCCACACTTTACAAATTAAATTCAATTTTTCAGTCTACTTTCACAGCCAACAAATTCCAAAAAATTTTATACAAAAATTTGTTTGTTTCAGAAACATGAATTTATTGGAGGAAAATTCTATAATCACTTTTCATGACTTGTACCAATTATTTGTCATCAATATATATAATCTCTCTCTAGGAAGGTCATATCTATTATTAACCTAAAAAATTACTTCTATTAAATAAATTATTTAAAGAGATTTTTATTTTGTTATATTTTATGATCCCTAAAAAAATTTTATTTGCACGTTTTTCATTCTTTTCAATCTTATTTTTTTTTTTTATTGACATTTTTAAAAAAAACATACTTTACTTTTTGCGTATTTGAAATTCTAAACACATTTTCAAACCTATTAAAACTTATTTACCTATCGTACAACAAAGCAATAAAGCTACAAAAAAAAAAAAATGTAAATATTATTCGCGATAAAAAAAGGTAAAGTTTTGTTTTTTTGTGTTCACGTTCTAAGTTTTTCGGAATTTTTAATATCTACAAACATAAATGAAAACGCCAAACAACATTTAATTTTTTTTTGAATAAATTGACGAGTATGATTTTTTTCTTGTTGTTGTGTGTGGTGAACCACTACAAATATGAAAATTAATTTCATAACCTCAAAAAAAAAAATTTGTTTGAAATAAAAACAAAATTTTGTATTCGCATTAAAATGGAAAATGATTTTTAACTTTGATATTATAAAAGGAAAATTATTCCTCCTCCTGTTCCACAAAAAAAAAAAAAGCAAGTCTTGAAAAAAAAAAATTGTAAAGTGGATAAATTTAATTCGCCCCTTTTTTTTTAGTAAGGTCCTTTTGTCTAAAATTAAATATTTATTTTGTGAAATTGAAACGTTTCTCTAATAGGACTTTTTTTTCATTTTTTGGTTCTGGTTATATAATTAATTTTTAATTACGGGGAAAAAAAAGGAAATGTTTTAGATTTTTATTAATATTATTAAATATTTTATTATTTTAAGGACATTTTGTGTAAATTTAAATGATAACATTTTTTTATAATTTATTCATAAAAATTAAATGATTTAAATAAAAACTTTCAAAAATTTTATGAATAAATTATGAATTTAAATCTACAGAAAATATCCTTAAAGTAATAAAATATAATTTAAATTAAAACATTCAAAATAGTTAGAATTTGGTTATAGACTGCTAACATTAGCTCTAATAACATGTCATTAATCTTACAATATAAATATGTTATTACCAGATAAATTTAGTGATTTCGAATTATTTAGTTAAACTTAAAGCAAAATAATTATTAAAATTCGAATTAAAATTATCAAAGTTCCAATGGAAATAATTAAAATTATCAATTTTCCAAATGTTTTCACTCATCAAAATTGAAAACATAAAATAATCTGCCCGATTCTAGTTTTCGAGTGGAATTTTGTTCGGATGAAAATTTTTGTTCACTCGGAAATTTATTTGGTATTCTAATTTACTCTCGAATCTAATTAATTATTACCAGTTTAATAAAATTTTCGAAATTATATTTTTATATGAAATATATTTCAAAATGAGTTGTTTACTACAAATATTTTTAATATAATCATAAAATTTTCAAATGAAATTTCTCTTAAAAAAATGTTTAACAAGTAAAATGAAAATTTTTTGATGATTATTTACATTAATAACATAGATTCCAGTGAAAAAAATTCAAAATAAACAAATTTGACATTAAATTCCATTCACTGGAAAACTAGAATACCAAAAATTTCTGATTCGTAAAATTTCCATCGATTTTCTATTCACTGGAAAACTAGAATAGGGCAGAATATTTTCATCACTAATCAAAATTTATATTAAATATTTATTTGGTTTAATAAGACCAACTCCACAATAGTATTTACTTTATTTCTGTTTTTAAACATAATAAATTTCACTTAATTTCTATAATCATCTTTTAGAATATACGAGTACATATATAAAATTATGTAAATTTAATTCACATTTAAAACGAATATGTTTAATGTTTATGTTAATGTATTAATCAATATTATAAACAAGTATAATCAACCAAATAAAAAAAATATAGAAATGAACAAATCTAAATTATTTTTATAATCAAAATCAATATTTTTATTATTATTATTTTTTTTTTTGGTGATTGTTGATAATAAATAAAAATGTGAGAATAGAAATAGAATGAAATGCGTCTCACGTACGTGCACCTTCATATTTTATCTATAGTAGTAGTATATACTAAAAACATTGAAATTGGTGGCCTAATCAAATATAAATAATTCCGCAAATAAATAAATTCACAGAAAAAATAAAGTTTTTTTGGATATTTTATTTATTTTGTTGCTAGATATTTAATAGAACCAAAAAATATACAAGGAATTTTCGCAGCTATTTTCAAACTTTGGTAAGCCGAGAAAAATTATATTTATTTATGTTATTTATTTATTTTTTTTTATCATAAGATTTATAGATATATTTTTTTTTATTATTATTATTAAATTTTATTTACTAAGAATATTTACTTTTAGAAATTAATTATTTTTTCAAGTTGTTATTTTTCATCATCTTCTACATAGTTGTTACATATACATAGTTATATGTATCTATATTTTTTTTTTAGGTTAACCTAATTGCACAATAGGAAATTTTTATATTGATATTATAATGAAAATGTCGTTAAAAATAATATTTACAAAAATAAAAAAAAAAATATAATTTAGTAAAGTTGTTATGAAAAAATTGTATATGAAAATATTTACATAGTTTTTTTTAAATCAATATTTCGTAAAAGAGAAGAAAATATTTTTAAACAGAATATTTCACCGGAAGGAAATATTAAATTTTCATTTAATTAAATTAAAATTTAAAAGCTTTCAATAGTTGCCTGCATACTTTAGTTTTAAAATATACTATTATAATAATATTTACATAAAATTTAATTACCAATTGTTTATTGGAAAATTTAATAAAATTAGATTGAAAATTGGTAAGATTACAGTGACATAACATATAAGTAAAAAAAAATATAGGATAATTTTAGTATTAGACATGATTTTTCTAAATTAATTATCGGTATTGGGAATGTAATTACCACATATTGGAATTTTCATATTCTGTCTAATATATTTGTTGAAAATTGAACTGAGAAAAGCATTAGATTTTAAATATCTTTCAAAAATTTTAATCTTTTGGATAATTTGGTATAGGGAACTAGTTGGAAATTTGATTAACCCTATCCTATTAACACATGACATGATGCTTCTTCATTCAATGATTGTTTTACATTAATTGCTTAAATTCTGTTATTTACTCTCTGACAATTGAAGTTTTCATAATATATACTTTTGGGGGCACATTTCAAAAGATTTTTTAACCAGACACTGTTTTTTCATTACCAAAATTTTCAATATTTCTGAATCAAATATATAAGTAAACATTATACGAATTGGAGAATTCCCTTCCAAAAATTTACTTATAATATTTATATAAAAAAAAAAAAACTGAATAAAATTTATGTTTAAAACTAAGAAATTATTATTGTTATTTTAATGCTAGTCACGTATATTTGATCAGACGCCCCGTCAAACTGTATGTGCAAAAATTTATTTTATTTACTTCTCCCATGGATGTTATTTATTGTATAGATGGGCTCTTATTTTGACATGATATTTTATATTTTGATCTGGAATATTTATAGAAATGTAATAGAATTTCCAAAATCAATTATAATTCTAGAATTCAATTTTCCTATAATAAACATTATTTCAAAAGTATATATATATATTTTTTTTTTGATTGACTTGAACGTTAAGGACGTTAATATGTTGATATTAAATTCAAATTTATTTTTAAACTATTTATGGCTTTATTTTCATTTCAATTTTTTAATTAAATGAGAAACTCTTGAAATTTTATTTTGTAAACAATTCAAAAATTAATCTCAGTGCTAATAATATATTCATTTGTATGTTTTTTTTGTTTAAAAAAAATGTCTGGTTTTAAATTACCATTTCTATACTCGTCCTTGTTGTAAAACAATTCGAAACCCAAAATAGGAAAAATAAAAATAATAAAAAAAATGTTTATTTTATTGAAAAACAACAAGTAAACATTATTCCTTCGTGTGTCCCCATGGAGACTATAATTATTATTATTGGTGCCTGGCTGTTAGTAATATTACCAACTCCTGGACACTTAAATGTATTATTTTCAATTTCAGTATAACAACAACAAAAAAACAACAAGTAGAAAACAAGAAAAATAAAAAATTGTAGGTTTTTAGTTGGAAATATTTTTCATGTGCAGATTTACGCGCAAATCCCACTGTCCAGGTTTTTTTTTTTATAGAGTCATTCTACCTCCGACTATTATATTAGTGAGTTGAAAATTCAATTTTCTTTTTTTTTTGCCTTCTGGTCCTTGTTTTTTTGTTGCAAATATTGTTTTGAGAGTGGAGGTATATTGAAATTTATGTTCTATGTACACAATGAATTTTCACAATTTTTTTTCATATTTTTTTGCAATGCTATGGTAATATTTGTGCTCTGTTGTTGATGGCATATAATATTTGTGTGTAGGATATTTTAGTGCAACACAATAAAAGAAGGATGTCGAAAAAAAAAATAATATTAAAAAATAAAAATGATAAAAAAAGGATAACAAGGAAACCAACAACAAAATATTAAATATACTTTTTTTTTTTGTTTCAATAGACTATATAATAGAGGAATATCCTGTCAGACATTGTTAAAAGTTTGCTGTACTATATTCTTGTTGTTGGTAAATGTTTAATAATGCAATATCAGTGGAGGAATATTAAATTTCATAGTTCTTTATTATAGTACAAGAGATTAATTTCGAGCGATTTCAAGTATATACGTATTTGTGAACTAACAATGGAATATGAACTATGATTTTTTATCGATTTTTATTTTTTTTTTGCAAGGTTTCCACTATGCTAGAATTGTATGTTTGACAAGGCTTCAAAGAGAAAAACTCATAAAAGTATATTGTAAGAAAGCTTTTTTTTTTTCAAATTTCAAAATGAATTAAAATGAGGATTTTTTTTAACCCATATTGACAAAATCCTTATAAAAGTCGGAATATAGATAGAATAATGACGGAGAAAAACTTTTATCGGAGTAATATAAACATTCTTAATAGAACTATACAATTGATATTTAATCCAAAACTTGAACATTTCAGATGATGCTTAAATGAGAGAGTATTGACATATGTACGAAACGTTTTAATATACACACAGATCTTATAAGTGGATATGACTGAATTAGGTACTATACTATGTGAAAATAACACTTATTTCCTTTGTAAAATGTTACCAGTTTAAAACAAAGATAAAAGTATTAATTTAGATCCTATAACCAAGGATAGATTTTATTATTGGTAGTCATTTACTTATAGAAATATTATTCATAAAATTCTCAAGAATTCGTGTTAATCCTTCATAAATGTTTTTTTTTAATAAAACTACTGAATTAAATTTTAAATAAATTACTTGAGTGAATCATTCAAAAATAACAAATAATATAAATAGTAGAGTAGTGTGAACATTGTTTTTTATACTTTTATGAATATTCATAAATATAAATTTTCTAAACCACCCGTAAAATAACACGAATGAAAAATTTTAGCAAATAAAAATATAAAAATAAAATACATATTTAATAGTTTTTAATGGCTGTGCAAATTATATTATTTTTTTTTGTAATAAACTATAAAAAAAATTGTTAGGTTAGGTTATGAATTACCTGTAAACATTAAAGTTTTATAATAAACAAAACAATTACACTAGAAAAAAATTGTTATTTAAATGGGTGTAATTGGTAAACATAATTATTGTTTAATCCTTACACCATTTTAAACTAAATGTCACCAACAACAAGAAAAACCTAAGTTTCAGAAAATTAAAAGATTTATTTACGTTTTTCCTTTAAGACAACAAAAACATGTAATAATTTTTTTTAAAAAACTACAAATTTATTTTCTTAGTGTAAAATAAATATTATAATACTTACACTACCATCAAATTGATTTATGTAATATGAAATATGATCGATGCTTTGATTGATATATAATTTTATTTTTATTTTTTTTCAAGATCATTTATACCATTTATCGGTCAGATTTTATAAATCGATTATAAACACAACGTGAACAAAACAGTTTAATTCATAAAAACAAGACCAACATAGAATAACGAGACATACAGCATACACGTATATTTAATATGAAAATCGGGAAATGCCGAATATAAAGAGATAAATGTATATAATTAAAGTGTAAATTTATGTGGTTGACAAATGAGGTAACTAGATCAGTGGTTCAATTATAATATGGTAACATAAAAAACAAATTGTTGTTTTATTATCGTTTTTTTTTAAAATTAAATTTACAAAAAATAAATAATTGAAAAATTATTTCAATTTAAATTAAACACACCGGAAATTTCTTAAACATTTTTTTTTATGTTTGTAAGACTAATTTTATGGAAATTAATTTTACTTCTGGGTAGAAAGGCGTACTGAAAAATTTTAAAAAAATTTGTTTATATTCTTTTTTATAAGTTCAATAAACTTTATATTGAAAATTAATGATTATAATTATGTTTTAAATATTCTTATCAAAATAAAAATGATTCATCATTAAAAATTGATTCACTTTATCTATTTATTCTATAAACAAAAATATTTAATTTGATTCGTGAAAAGTTTTAGAATCGAAAAATATTAAATTTCCAATTAATCATAATTTTTTTTATGTTAAGTATGAGAAATAATTTTTAAAAAAAAAAACATAAAAAAATAAAAACTTTTAATGAATGATTTTTTTAAATAAAATTAATTTAGAAAATTTAATTTTTCTTATGAAAATATGATTAAAATTTTCAATGTAAATTTAGAAAATTTCAATTATGTACTTGATTATATTCGAATTCTGGTTTAAAAATTAAGAAAAATCCTCTAACAAAACTATTTAAATAAAGTTCAATAAATTAATAGGAATCCAATGTGAAGTAATTAAATAGTATGACAAATTATGTAATATAATCTATTTTGTTACCAACAAAATTAAATCAATCAGAAAATAAATCGATATTTTTTTTTTTTTAAATTGATACAATTGATCAATTTTGTTAGCGATCGTGTATAATTTTTTATAATTAATCAAACTTTTATATTTTCATAATCAATTAAGTAGTAATCGATAAAATACATCAATTGATCAATAATTTGTAATATGATTTTGAGGAAGTCAATTAATCAATTTATATAAATAAAAATCAATAAATTAGTATTTCAAATCGAGATCAAAAATGTATAATTAATTATTCACTGACAAAATTATTAAAATAAGTACTTTTTATTAGAATTAGACAATTTCAATTAATTCTAAATATAATTTTTTAATAAAGAATAGAATTGAAATTCTACTTGAGACAAAATATTTTAAGTTAAATTATGAACTGCCTTGAACTTTGTTAACTTTAAATTAATCATTTTATGTAATTAAATTTAGTTAATTCAAAAAGTACACAAAGTAATTTAAATCTCAATGAGTTAAAAGTCCACAAAATTAAAAAAAAAATTTTTTAATGACATCTTTCAGCTTTTAAAAATTCATTAAAAATCAATTAAATTTTATTATGGAAATTTAAAATAATATCACTATATAATTTTATAAAATGTTCAAAGTTTAAGTTACAATTTAAGTACCTAATTATTATCTTATATACAAATTAAATATAATATTTATTAAATAATAAAATTAATTTCTAAAATTGTTTTATACTTAATTAGTTAGTTAATTTTACAAATATATTATTTAATTAAAATAAATTGAAAAAAAAAAAAAAAAATTAGATACTATATTTTATAACAAATTTTTAATTACAAGTTCAATGTCAATTTCATTCTAAAACTTTGTAATTTAAATTGAACGATAATTTATTAAAAATGTAAATTATTCATAAATAACTTGTCTTTTTTTTTTAAATTAATTTCTGTACAACTATTAAATGCATTCAATTTGTAAATTTATGTATTCAATGCATCAAATAAATCAAGTAATTTTCATAAAAAAATTGAATATTCATTTATATTTGTCCAATTTATATTATTTAAAATATTCTATAAATTTCTATCGTATTACTATTAGATAGAAATAGAAAATCATAAAAAAAAAAAAAAAATAAAAAAATAAAAAAGAATATAATTTAAAATGAAGTAGAAATTGATATTATACATATTTTTATTTATATCTATATGTAAAATGCATAAATAATTTTTGATATTTGAGAAAATTTTAATCGCGTGCATTCAATTAAATTTAATTATTATAACTTTTATTTTTTTTAAATAAGAGAAATTAATAATTGTATTTGAAATGAATACTGAAATGACATAACTTGAACTTCAGACTATTCACACTTCAAATAAAAGTATTGGACATCAAATTCCGTAAAGAAAACAATATTTTTATGATATCTGAAGTAAACTATAACAGATATTCTATAATTACCAATAACTTTTGATATTCTAGGTCTAGGTAAGAATAATTTTATCAATTTAGGATACAAATTATTATCTGGAAAATATATTGAATGAAAAATTTGAATTGGAACTTAATTGTAGGATGGACAATTAAGTAGATTTTCAAGTATTAATTGTGTTAATAAAATATAGAATGCACTAATTTTGCAGAATAATATAAAATGGGTTCGACGGTTTCATGACCATTCAACATTATCTCTTAATCAAATTTATGAATATCCTTTTTGATAATTATCAAAATTCTATTCTTGTAGTATGGAAGATTCGTTTAGATCGTTTGAAATGAAATAATAGAAAATTGTTACAATAACAAAATATTGTATTAACTTTACTACTTGCTAGGTATCACAGCAACAGGAATATTAATATGGAGATAATATTATAATGGAAATTTGAAATATGAATTAGTAGAATAAAATATGAAGTTACATAACAAATTAAAATTAAAATTTCGATGAAAATAATTTATATTACTCTGTGTAATGATAAGATTAACCATATTAAATATGAATTATTCAAAAAAATAATAAAATGTTTAATAAAATATATTTAATAATATTTTAATCTAATAAATTCTCGAGTTATTGTAACAATTTTTTTTCTTGTATATTCGAATTTCGAAAGAAATCATTTTATTTATATTTTATAGATTTTTATTAAAATCTGATGACAAATATGACAATAATTTTTATATATGTATTTTCATTTCTGATTATCATTTTTTTTCTAAATTTTTCTTTTATTATTATTTGTTGTCTTGTCAAATGAAAAACTTACAATCCAGAAATTTATGTAACCAAATAAAATGAAAAAAAAAACAAATTTGAACAAAATAAAGAAAATATAAAGTAAGTATCTAATCATAAATCAAAAAATCATAAATATTCATTGTAAAATTGATTTGACATGATATTTTTTTTATATCTATAATTTTGAATAAAAAATACCAAAGTTATTTTATTTTATTTTCCATATTATTATGGGAAAATTTTATGTAAAAAGAGAAAAAAAAATGTATATATTTAAATAAAAAATAAATTAAAATCATATTTAGTGTAAAATTGAAGGAAATGAAAGCTGAGCAGAAAGAAATTATAATTTAATTAATTATTTAAAGCGTATAATTATTTTAATTTTCTTCTTTGTGGTAGTTTTTATTAATTGATCATAAAATTTAATCCGATTTTATTTTTTTTAAATAAAAAAAAGGTAAAAAATTTTTATTTAGAACAATATTTGACAGATGACACATGTCAACATTGTATTTATTTTGACTTAGAAAAATGTCAATTGTAATAATTTTTTATTAATTAATATAGTTTAATTATTTCTAATTAAAATTAAAGTATTATTTACTATTAATTAGTTAAACAGGCAAAAAATATTTTTTATTTCGTGACAAAACGACAATTAACTGAGAATATTTTGTCAGTAATTTTTTTGAGATCAAAATAATATGCTAATTTAGAATTTAGAAACAATCTATTTAGTATACGTATAATAATTTTCGGATATTTTTTTAATTTGATTTCTCAGACAATTGTGAAAAGTTTCAATTGACATATTTATATTAATTCAATTTTCTGAACATATAAACTATGTACATTTAATTAATTTAAAACTAAATATAAATATGTTTGATTATATATTTTAAAATCTAATCAGTTTCGAAAAAAAAAATTCAATTTTATTCTAAAATCTAATCAGTTTGATGAAATTAAACTCTGAAACAGAAACATAATCGAATTTAATAAAAATTTATTATGTAAAACTAAACAAAGAATATACTTTAATGATTCAAACGTAATTAACGTAATTTGAAGTTTTTTATATTATTTTGTATAACAGAACCATCCAAATTTCGTTGTTACGTCATTAGGTGTTGTTTTTATCCGTTGTCTATCGTGCATTAAAAATTTTCGATAAAATAAATTAAAAGTTTACTAAGTATTATTATTCAAATTTAAGCGCAATTTCTAAATAAAAAACAATGAAAATTGTAAGAATTTTTTGTAATTTAAATTCTTAAATAATCATTTAAATTTTAAATGTTGTACATTAAATTAAGTATACAAACAAAATTAAAAATACATATAATTATTTACAATTCGTGATCTTCAAATTTAAATATTTTTCTTTCTTATAAAAAAAATTTACTGAAAATTAAAATAAACGTAACCTATAATTGATAATTATATTAAAATATATTACAATATTTTCCTCAATTAAATTGTCATTTTGTGCACGTCTGTATCGGATCTGATCTACCTCTTCTTTCTTTTTTTTTTTCAAATTCACGAACTTTCAATACAAAATAACCACAACAACATAAAAATACGTACTCATGAAAAAAGCAAATATCTATAAAAACAGACTAAAAAAAAATGTTTAATAAAAATGCGGCATAATGAATATACACAAAAAAAAAACATAAAATTATGTACATTGCTGATCAACACAACAAACCACAAGCAAATAAATTAAGTTTAACAAAATAACAAAAAAAAAAAATGTTACAAGTTTGTTGTATAAAAACGATCTCGTATAGTCACAGTCAGTCAGTCATACATAAACAAAAAATAAAAAGCTGTTAAAATTAAAAGAAAAAAAACCTATATAATATTTATAACTTGAAAAAATATTGTTTGCAAGTCTAAAGTCCAAAGCAATGTACAAAGTCCAAAGTACAAAATGTTGGGTTTTATTTTTTATTTTTTTAGATCCGCGACTATGCTCGAATATCTGATAAAACCTTTTTTTTTTTTTTTGGTTTCGATATGTTTTAGTGTAGTTGTGCAATACAACTTTGAACAATGTGTATTATAGAGACACATAAACCCACCTTGTATCTACGCTTATATATTACCCCGTTCACTCCCCCTTTGAGAAAAATACTTTAAAAAAAACAATAAGCATTTTTTTTTTGCTGGTATTCGTACGAAAAATAACAACCGTGATTATTAGATTATTTCTCTCGTTCTCGTAATATCGTAAAAATTTGCACCTTTTTTTTTGTGGAGATATCGTAAATTGTGTATACTATTAAAAATAATTATTCTTTTATACGGAAAGCGGAAAATAATAAAATGATCGCTGTGCAAAATTAGCATAAAAACACGAGGATTTCATTTTTATTTTGAATTTGACAGTTTGTACAAGAATTTAACACAACATAAAAAAATACATAATGATGGGAAGAGTAAATTATAAACACATTTGCAAATTATATTTTTGGATAAAAAAAAAATATTTCATTTAGTAGATTATTAGATATAAATAGAGAGAGATTGAGTAAGATAATCTCCTCGATCATTAAATTAAAACAATTTCTCAAAAATGTTTTAGGTACATATTTGCAAAATTTTGTATTCATTTTTGTTTATTGCTGTTTTTGTCTAATAATCACGGTTTGTTGCTAAGTTAATCTAACTTCTAGGATTTTCAAAAACTAGATTTTATTGTTAAGTTTTAGATAATAAGATATTTTAAAATTAATTGATTTTTTATTTACAAAAATTTATAAAAAATATTTGTCCAAAAGCAAATTGATTTTAAATTTTTTTAACTAACCACTTGCCAGGAACTAATGGCTAGGGTTTACAGCTTGTAAGTTTATTATATTGTTTTTTACAAAGCAAACTTCCTTTAGAAATTAATAGTAAGTTTAAGTAAAGAAGATTTATTTCAAATTAGTTTCAGAAACGATTTTCAGTTTCTGTATCTGTATCATTAAATAGATAAAGTTTTATTTCAATATTATTGATTAACCCAGTCTTAAAGTTTAAGACTGGGTTAATCAATAATATTGATTAGAACTTTTACAACTAAAGAATTTTATTGAATTTCCGATTTACTTCCCAAATCGCTCCAATAATTAAATAATCCTAATGGTAAATCAATATAATCGCATTTGAACATTTCCAATACAATCCTAAACCTACTTTATAAGCATAAAAATCATATAAAATTTCATTCATATAAGTCAAAATATGATAATCTTTTTTAATACCACAAAATTTAATAATTTAATTTAACCATATAGCATATAGTATCTATCAGATATTTATCAGAACATATTGAATTTATTCTTGCACAAAAAAAAATTAAAAAGGTTCACTTTTTTTTTTTAACCCTTTGAAAAACTTTTAAGATGACATCATATTTTTTTTTTCTTGTAAATACATACTTTTATCTTTTAAATAATTATGTATTATTAAAAAAAAAAAAAAATTCTTATCTTTTGTTTACATTTAACCCAGAAAAATTGACAATCTTAAAATATAATTTCTTTTTTTTATTACTTGTCGTGTCTATAATATTTTGATAAAATAAAATAATCAATTTTTATTAATAACAAAATAAATAGAAAATAATAAATTAATAAAAAATGTTGGTTTGTTTTTTAAGGACAATTGAAAGTTATCTGTAAAATACTAAAAATATTTTTAAAATTTCATAAAATAAATAGTAGACATAAAGTCTATAAATATAAATATATATTATTTTACAATAATTTATTATAAATTTTTACAGAAATAAAAATATTGAAAAGTGGAAAATTTAAAATTTTTGAAATCAATTTTTAATAAATTTTCATAATTTCCGGTAAATAAAAAAAAAAAATACACAATATTATTAGAAAAATATTATTTAAATTTAATAAATCATTTTATTTTAAGGAAAAATTAATACGAAGAAAACTTAAATATACTTTGGATATTGCATCTAAATCATTAAAGATACTATTTGGATGTGTGATTATAATTTTAATATTAATTTTCTTAAAATATTTTTAAGAAAAAAATATTCTATGTTAAGAGTGAGAATTTTAAGATTACTTAAGATTATCAAAAATCAAATAAGGAAAATATCCTTATTTAATTTTTGATAATCCTTAGAAATCATAAAATTTTTTATACTTTTCTAAATATAAATTTTTGCTATTTATCTTAATTAATTTTTAATCTAAATTAAATTACCATAAATTGTCTAATAAAATTTAATTTACATTTTTATTTTTCTCTATTTACCAGTTATTTTCCACTCTTAATTAATTTACCAAAAAAATTTTCGTAACTAAAAAATTTCAAATTTTCAAGTTTATTAATAACTATTGGCGCCTAATGACCTTTATCTTTTTTTTTATTTTAATTAAAATAAAAAAAAAAATAAGAACTAAATCTAAAATAACTTGATTAAAAATATAGTTGAAATACATGTTCTTGTGTAGAATTTAAAATATGTATTATAACCTGTAAACATTTCTAAATGCATCAGTTCTGAATTTAATTAATGACAACCTAAAAATAATAATACATAAACATAAGTTATGTAAATTAAATTTTAATTTACTTCTAAAAATTAACTAAATTTAAATTAAAAGCATAAATTACAATAATATTGTTGAATGTAGATCATTAAAAATGATCTTTAACAATTATTGTCTTAGCTGTTAATAGTAGTTGATTCAATATTTCAGCTGTCATTTCAATTTCACCAAAATGTAAACGAAACAAAAAAAAAATTGTAAATTAAAACTTGCCGATGATCACATAATTCTTAAAATATTGTATTTATTGAGTACAAAGTCCACAAAATAATTGGAATGACGAATTGGTGTTAAAAAAAAATTCCCAATAAAACAGAAGTGAAAATTGGAAATAAAAAAAAAAAGTGGAAATAATAAACAACTAATTTAATAAAAAAAAAAACCGAAAAAAAAATATTATGAATTTAAAATATAAACAAAGATCAATTTGTGATCCAAAAAAAAAAAACAATTATGAACCAACAAAAGCCAGGTTGCAAAGCATATGGTAGCACAACCAAAAAAAAAAAAATAGCATACATTTTCAAATTAAAAAATTATGTATAATACATACATATACATAAAAGTATATATTTATTTACATAAAATATCGAAATACAACAACAACAGAAAAAGTTGAATTAAAGAATTTATTTTTATATTTTTTTGCTTATTTTTTTTTTTAGTTTAGTTTTTTTCTTAAATATATTTTCTGTGTTTATTTTTAATCGTGGACTTTGGACTCCCCCAGCTAAAAAGTCACATTTTGTAAGCATTTAAAATACATAGTAAATAAAAAAAAATTATATTTACATTTTTATTTAAATAATATATAATTTTTTATTTTTCAATTTAATTTGTATGAAAAAATACTTATTTTCTTCGGAAAGTTGAAGCTTACTAAAGAGTAAGCGCCACCAACACAAAAAAAAAAAAAAAGAAAATTTAATGATTGATTTGGATTACTAAAAAAAATTGTTATTATTGTTTTTTTTTTATAATTGAAATTAGAAATTTTAATCCAGGAAATCCGTTTAAACTAAAGATATCTTAAAGATAAAATAATCCAAAAAATTTTATGATCGTTAAAAATTAGTTAGAAAAATAATGATCGTACATACTTTATAAGGAAATCTAATTTTTTATTTTGTAACAAATTGTTGTTTCAATCAATTCTTTGGTTGCACATACAAAAATAATATAATAATTTTGTAAATAAAATAATAAATTTTTTGTAAAATTTTGTTTGATTGTGTAGGTGGAATTTTCACATTTTTTTTTTCTTCTTTTATTTATGTGTAGAGAAATTTATTTTAATGTATGTGTTTATATCTTTTTTTTTTTTGCAGGTTACTAAAGTTTCTTGATCACTCGCTAAGCACGTGCTATATAAAAAAAAATTTCAATTTTTCATTGTGGTGGAAAAACAAAAAAAAAAAACCGCGTTGGTAAATTGTTGCAAGCAAATAAGTATAATTTTAATTTTTAAGATATTTTTTATTTTTGTTGATTTGAATTTTTCCAGTATTGTTTTTTGTTGATTTTTATATTTTAGTTAAAGTGAAATAGTTTGTTTACAGTGAAACAGCATATTATTATTTTTGTTTGTATATTATTATTAAAGCGTCGCCCTAATTTCGTTTTTAATGGTTGACCTAGGCTAATTATAGACTAAGCATAGATAAAAAGATGAACTTAAAAAATGAAATTACTTAATGTATTCTAGAACTAATTACATGTATTATTACTTGTAATGTCAATTACTGAATCAATTACATGTAATGGAAATTACAGAATCAATTACATGTATTGTCAATTATTGAATCAATAACAAGTAATGTCAATTGGTGAATCAATTACATGTAATGCGGGATGTAATTTTAATTAGTGAAACAATTACATGTACCGTAATCAATTACATGTAATGTCAACTATTGAATTAATTACATGTAATTTATTACTGTGTCAATTGTATGTAATGGATTCTGGAATTAATTATATCTTATGTCAATACTAAATGAATTACATGTAATTTATTACTGACTCAATTGTATGTAATTGTATGTAATGAATCAATACATTAATAGGCCATAAAAATGTGTTCAATATGGGTGCGCGGTAATATATAACCGATCTCCAACCATACCGTTAACCAACCATTTTTTATCAAAAATTTGTGGAACTCAAAAGATAACTCGATCAAAATCTGATCTATACAAAAAATATAATGTCTGCAATATTGATTACGATAAAAAAAAACAATCTCATCGATCAAAATCATAATTTATCAAAGAATCTTGTCTGATTTTCTAGTTTTACATGATCTCAGTTAAAAGACTTAGAATATTTTTTCCAATGAATTTCAAAAGTGATCAATAATATATACTTCAACTATAATATTAATCAATTAAAAAATTGCAATTAATGTGATCTGATGAATCGTGATCAATTATATAAAAAAAATTTAAATTTCATCAATCAAAAATGATAAAATGTAATCAATCATTTCACTGTGTCCAAATTATAGTTCATTAAATAAATTTTAAGTTTTTAAAATGATCGATTCTCCTTGAAAGTGTCAACAAAAACTACTATTTTTGATTCGTTTTTAATTACTGATCGAATTTTAGTCTACAATTCAATCATAATATCACATACATACTTTTCTAATCAATTTTTGATTTCTTGAATCATTTGTTACACTTAATTTATTGTATTCTCTACCATCATTAATTTTGTAACAATTCATTAATTATGTTAGCACTAATTTTTAATATAAATTTTCAATTTACTTACAATTTCATTTACATGGCAATTTTATTTCATTTTCTATTTTATATTTTAATTATATTTTTATTTTAAAATAAATTGTTTCTCACAATTTTTATTCAGATTTTTTTTTTTTTTGTAACCGAATACAAAGTCCAATTTTAATAAAATTTATTTCAAAAGCAGCAAAAAGAGTAATGAGTCAGCGTAACTTATTTAAAAGTTTTTCACTATACGAGACTTTATATTATTAAAAATTATTATTACATTTATTTTCTGTTTTTATAAAAATGGTTTCTTATAGTAAAAAAAAAAAACATTATGCTGAAAATTAATCTACCGATTATTCATTCAGTCAAGAGGAAAATTGCAATTTTAAAAAGGAAAATACGATAAAATGAAAATATAAAAAAAAAAATTGCATATGCAATTTAATAAAAAAATATAAAAATTGTTTGAAAATTCTATTCTTCTTTTGGATTTTACTTCAAATCCATAAAAATTCAAAATAGAAAATTCAAAGCATGTGAAAATAAAATAGATTATCCTTTCGTTTTTCTTATGTCCTTTTTTTTTCATGGAAATTCAGTTTAAAAATTGTTTTTTTTTTTTTATGTTAATGTAAATGTGCATTTGTTGGAGTTATTTATAAGCAAAAAAAAAATAAAAAAGTGAACAAAAAGAAAATATCTTTCAGATATTTTTGATTATTATTAGATTTTTTTTTCTTTTTTAATATTAAACTTGAAAATATTTTATATTAAAATATTTTCAAGTTTAATATTAAAAATAAGAAAAAAAAAAAATCTAATAATAATCAAAAATATCTGAAAGATATTTTCTTCTTGTTCACTTTTTTGGTTTTATTGAAATTTTTCTATGATAATAAAGATGGAAATTATATGAAAAGATTTGTTAATAAGATTAACTAGTTTTACACACACACACACACAGATAAAAAAAAAACGTATTAGAATTTTTTTTTTGGTTTTTCTTTTCCACAATTTTAAGAAAAATTTTTAGCATAACAAATGACAAAAAAAATATTAGATAATTTTTGCTTTTATAAAAAAAAAATTACTTTAAAAAAAAAAGTGGTCTACAGAGAGTTTTAGAAAATATATCATCTTATTAAAAATAAAAAATTTTTTCAAAAATAGCAAAAAAATTGATTAAATTTTTTTGTCTGGTAATTTTTTTGATATAAAAATGTATTTTGATAAATTTAAAAAATTTCCCAATTTTCGGTACGTTTGACGATAAAGAATTTCTTGATTTTCTTTACGTGATTTCAATTATAAACGAATTTCATTATATAATTTTTGAACCAAATTTTTCTGGGAAATACTAATATCGGCAACAGTATTTTATAAAACTTCAATAGTAATACTAAATTTACAGATACATGGTGTCCTAAATTATGATAGTCAAATATTAAACAAATTATTATTGCGTAGGCTATTCTAAAATTTTTACTGATATTTAATTTTAAAATTAATAGAAATATTTTGCACACTGCTCTGAACCAAATTAAAATAACCTTCACTGAAACAAAAAAAAAATATATTTTTTTACTTTATTTACTTGTCCTAAATTTTTAATTTACCAAAAGCTACAAAAAAAAAAATTTTAAAATTCTTCTCTTAATTTATTGCTCCCTGCCCCAAAGAAAAAGCATATTTAAAGATAATTTCTCAAATAAATAAAGGAAAATAAAAAGTAAATATATTTCATTTTTTATAAAATGGTGAAAAAAGTCCAAATTATTAAATTTTTCAGCAACAAAATTTGTAACAAAATTTTCCACTTCAAATACATAAATTTAATTATATATTTGTAAATGATATAATTTTCAACATTTCGCCCCAACACGTTTTTAGGTAAATTTATTCAAATGACAAATCCTTTTTGGCCAGGAATAATTTTTGTTCTAAATTTTTGTGATATTTTCTGTTTCTGTTTTTTTTTTGTTGGCAGACAAAATGTGAGAAAAAAAAATATGTTCAATTGACAACATAAATTTTACTTAATAAGATTTTTTTTTTGTTCCTAACAAAATAAAATTTATAGGCTGTTAAGTTAATATTTTATCTAACAATCACTACACAAAGAAAAAATATAATCACAATTTGAAAATTTGTGAAAATTAAATTTTCACTAAAAACACAACAACAAAAAAATGTTTTTATTAATAAATTGAGAAAATGATCTAATTTAGAGGTCAAGGTCGAGATACAAAATAAAAATATAAATTTTAAATATAGAATATTTTTTTTAAAAATATATTCGAAAACATATTAGAATTTTGTGATTGTATTAGAGACCAAAAAAAGGATTATTGGACAATTACCAAAAAAAAATATTTGGAAAGAAAACAAATTATTGTTTAACGGTTAGATAAAATGAGTTCCGGCGGATATAATAAAAAAAAATGTATATAATTAAAGTAAAAATTTCTTAGTAATTTTTGTAATAATATCAAGGCAAATAAAATTACAATTTTTATTTGACATACATTTTTTTAGAATTAATTTTTAATTTAGATGACCAAAACATATTTTTCCAAAAAAAAAATTGTAAAAAAAAATAGAAATTTTATAAAAGTTTAATTAAATTTTGCAGCCAGAAAGGAAATTTTGAAGAAATTCTATAGGAAAATGTTCACTTGAAATTTTGTTCGAATGGAATTTTTTATTCACTCGAAAATTTATTTGGTATTCTAGTTTTTCCTCAAATCGAATTAATTATTACCAGATTCATAAAATTTTCGAAATTATATTTTTATATGAAATATATTTCAAATATTTTTATAATAATCATAAAATTTTCTATTAAAAAAATTTTTAATAAGTAAATTTGAAAATTTTTATGATAATTTATCTTAATAACATAGATTCTACTGAAAAAATTCAAAATGAACAAATTTGTCATAAATTTCATTCACTCGAAAACTAGAATACCAAAAATATTCGTTTCCGAACGATTTTCCATTTTCGAAAACGTTCCGACCGGTAAAATTTCCTTATATTTTCTGTTCACTCGAAAACTAGAATAGGGCAGAGAATATGAATTTTACTGTAGAATACAAAATTATAGAAAAAAATTTTAATATTTTTTTATGATAATTTGACGACAAATAAATATAATATTTTTTAAATAATACATAATTATTTATATTTTAATTTACTCAAAACATAAATAAATTTATATTAAATAAAAAATCATTAGTCAAATAGTTGTGTCATGTTAAAGAGAGCATTTTTTTTTTTCAAATAAATTTTTAATTTATAAGGAAATTTTATTTTTCATTTATAAATGAATACATATTACCAGAAATTATATGCAATTTTTACATATATTTATTTAAATAAATATTTTTATTCATAATTTATTTTATTTACATTTTAAAAGTTGCAATTGATTTGTGGTGATTGATGTAATTTAAATTATATATACATTTTATATTTTATTTGTACAAATTGAAAATTATTAACATATATTTTTTAATTTTTAATTATATTTTCTGTTCAAATACAATTTAATATTAACAAATATACAATTATTTACCAAGTATTAACAAAAACAAAAACACTTCGATTAATTTGCGTGGATACAAATTAAGAAATAATTAGTAATTTTAATAAAACTTTATAATTGATATATAATTATTACGTAATTTAATGAGTTATTAAGTTATTCGTAAAAGTTGTAAAATTCAATACATAATTTTTAATTAAAGTTTTTTCACAATTACTTAAATTTTCCTTAATACATAATTATTCTAGAATTTTCTATATAATTAAAAAAAAAATATTATAAATTTTCATATTATTTTAATTATATACAAGTTTAATTTTATATTTCAAAAAACCAATTTAATTAAAGTTATATTATAATAATTTAGTTGAACTAATTAACTAAATCATTAAATTTCCCAACAAAATTAACTTTCAATCAATCATTTATCTTGAAAATTCATAAAATATTTTTCCCATATTTAAACAACGAAAATCCAATTTAATTAATTTTTTTTTCTTAAGTTAATTCTACTTAAAAACTTGGACCATACTTGGACCATGAACAGATTCAATTTTGTTGTATACATCATACGAAAAGAGTAATGTATCTCCAAAGTAATTTATCAAAAATAACTTCTATGTTCAAAAATAACCACAAAAAAAAAATTTTTTTCTTGGAATATCATAAATATTAGGATTATTCTATTAAAATGTTATCCAACAACAAACATTTTCTCTACAAAAGAAAAACTATTATTGGTTAAAACTTTTTCGTATATAATATTTCGGAAAAACTGAAATATTTTCTACTATCTACTATATATAGATATATCTCCCTCTTTATGTTCAATAATATAGATACATTGATGCTTAAAATGAGTTTAAGAGTTGTTGGTAATTTTCTCTAAAAATGTAATTTTCTTTCTTTCAGACAAAACAAATTTTCCCCCCCAAAAAAAAAAAAAAGGAAAACTAAGAAAGTATGGCAATCTATAAAAGAATGTTAGAGAGATAAATATTAAATAAAGAACAAGTTTTGCTTTTTTTTTATTTTCATTTTGTTCTGTTTTCATTTCAATAAAGTTTCTTCTTCTTTAATAAACATTAACACTCGTACAACGAACCATAAGAATTTGCTTTATTGAAAAAGTTTTTCTTGGCATTAATATCACACACAATACTAAATCGACAGCAAACATTTTTTTCTTTTTTGTATATAAATTATAATATGTATTAATATTTATTTCTATACATAAAATATATGAAAATGTTTTATGCAACTTTTATATGACTTTGTAAGAAAAACTTATAAAATACTTAATTTTTTTTTTTGTTTTTTTTTTCCTATTTTCTTGTATAATAAAAATTTTCAAGATGATTTTTTTAATAAATGCGGGAACAGAAAAACTTTATAAAAAAAATAACTGCATTATAAAACTGTATAAAAATATTTTCCATAAAATTGTATATATATTTAGTTTTTCAAAGAAAATTTACAAGAAAAATTTAAAACTTTATTTGAAAAAGTTTAATCTTCGTTAAAGAATTTTTTAGAAAAGATTTTCATGAAAAATTTAATTATATTGTTAATATTTTATTATTAAAAAAATGTCTAATAAATTAATAATATGTTAAAGATAAATTGAAAATATTAAAGGAAATTAAATGATTTTAATGAAGGAAAATTCAAAATATTCATATCCGCAATCTGAGATAAAAAAAAAACTGGTAATTCCCCATATTTTCCTCAAACACTTTATGAAATTTTATTAAGATTTATGTAGAAACAAGTTTTGAAAATTTTTCTGATCGTTTCAATCCTTAAGGACTTTTAAATTACACAACTTTGACATTCAGACAGTGACTTCCGATGAAAACATAGAAAATTATTATAAATTTTACTATTTTTTTAAAACATTTTTAAGCAATTTTCTTTAAATGTTTTTATTAGGTTACTGGAATTGTAATAAAGTCCTTTTACTCATTAATTTTATATAAATTATGGCCAAAAGTTGAACTAATAAATATTTTCTTAAATTTAATAGATTAAAATAAATATAGTTTTTTTTGGTTACCTAAATTTTAGTACTTGTTATTCCAAATATGGATTGATAATTACCTGAAAATAAAAATATTAAGAAATAAATTATTAGTAAATTTAAAATTTTTATATTTTTATTTTCAAAAAATTATATAATATATTATTTATTGAACAGGAAATATACTTAGATATATTAAATAATTATATCCAATGATGAAAACAAAAAGTTTATCTATTTAAGGAAAATTCCACAACATTTTTTTTTTTTTTGTATAAACGACAATTTATAGATTCGACATTTTATACTGTAAAATTAATAAATTATTACTTTTTTTTTAAAATGATATTGAACTTAAGATTTACAAAAAAAAAAAGTGTACGTGATCGAAAACAGGTAATAACACAAATATTTAATGAAAAGATGTAATAGAAAATTTAATCAGATATAAATGAAAAAATTCATATAAAATCTTGATAGATAAATTAGAAAATACTTTTATACAGATATATGTTTGATATACATAAAATTTCTAAGATGTTAAAAAGTAGAACAGTGCACAATTCAAAGGTAGAAAGAAAAATAATTTAATATTGCAATAAAAAATGAAAATTCTTTAATATTTTTTTTTTTTAAATAAACTACATAGAAATTTTCAATAAATATCTATTAATTATTTACAAATATACATGTTTTCTGTGTTGAAAAAATTACGTTGCAAGTAAATTGTGCAGAATAAATGTTTCTAGATCTAATTAAGTACAACTAATTAATATCTATTATTATTATTTTTTTTAAATATAATTCCTTAACCTAATTGGTAACCTAAATGGTAAAGAAATTTTGTGGGTAGACATTTTTTTTTTAATTGTCACTTAAATTTTTAGGGTGAAAATGTATAAAAAAAAAACAATTTTTAATTAAATTTGTTGACTATAAAATTACGTAACCTTCCTTTATCATATTTTATTGGATAATCTGCAAAAAAGGAGCTGATGTCATTTTTTTATTAACAAATTAGGCTACAAAAAAAAATATTCTAAACATGTTAAAAGTTTAAACTAGTTTTATATATATATGTAAACTCGAGACTTGGTAATTATTATATTTCAAATTAATAATATAAATTCAAATAATCATTTCGAAATGAGAAGAAAGAAATAAAAGAATAAAAAGTTTTGCAAAATACAAAAAAAAAAAAATTTATAAAATTCAAGTTTCTTCATTTCACGATTTGAAGAACAGCGAGCGAAACAAAAAAAAATTGTTGACTTTTTGACCATGAAAAGTGTAACTTGTACGCCTGTCTCCCAAACACGAAAAAAAAAAATATATAGGGTAAAATCGGCTAAATCCGCGACACGGCTAATACCGTCATAGTCAATCAAAAGGCAACCTTGAAGTGATATCCACAAATTTTACATATTAAATCTTTTAGATTAAACTATTTCCTTAACAAAAAATACTTGTTCGGGTTTTTGATAGTAATTTGGATCAGAAACGCAATTTTATAATTGTAGTTCTAATTTAATAAATTTTTTGTAAAGTTCAAAAGATCAGTCGCCTTAGTGCTAGGAAAATACTTGGTTATCAGTTGCAAGAATTATCTGTTGTTATTCAATTCAAACAGAATAGGTACAGAAACATTTCCTTATATGATTTTTAAATTTTTCGCTAGAATTTGTATAAGAATTTCGTTATCATGAAGTTCGCCAGAGTATCACGAAATTAGCCGTACAGAACCTAGTTTTATTCTAAGCGTATAGGTTGAAGGTCTAAAAGAAATTTGGAATTTTGACATTAGATTTTTATGAACGAATCTTGTACCTGTGATCTAATATAATTTCCTCAAATCTATATTTTTATTTTCTATATAAAAAATTACAAATATCACGAAGCTAGCCGAGTTTACCCTATAAACAAAATTTCAAAATTATATAAGTTAAAAGAAATTCTTATTTTTTTTTTTTTTTGTGTATCTTAATGTTGTTGTTATTGTAGATAAATATCTAATAAATTATGAAATGAAGATTTGAATTCAAATTAATAGACCAACAAAAAAAAAAACACCAAGTTAAATAAAAAACTTGATTTTAATTGCAATTAAAAGTTTTTATTTAATTTTTTTCTGATGATATTATTATTCGTTGTTATAGTCATATGCAAAGAGGATAAATAATATTAAAAATTTCAGAAATCAAATAGAATTTTACAAAAAAAAAAAACATCGTTATGTTAATTAATGTTTTTAATGACTTGTTTGGTAAACACGAAACAGCATAAATATAATAGATACACCAAAAAGTTTATTTGTAAATTCAAAAAAAAAAAAAAGTTGTTTACTAACAAATTGAATAATGAATAAATTCTGTAGCAGTTTTTGTTCTGAAATTTAACAAGCAATGTAAATAAGTAAATAAAATGTTAAAATATTGATGACAGCTTAATATTGATTACTAAATTTTAGACCAATGAATACAGAATTTATATGTTATTCAATTTAAAGATACATATAATTATAAAATAATTTTATAAAGTTTTTCAAACTTTTTACAGCCAGCAAATAGTTTTTTTGTAATTTTAAATTTGAAAATTTCTCAGCACATTTATACTTTTAAAAGAATAATACTACAACAAATTAGTAGTTAATATTTATTCAGTAAACATTATTTTTCTTGTAGTAATTTTGAAACTAATTTAAATTGAAGTTTCTGTGTATATTTCAATATCAAAACTTTGATAGTATAAAAATGTCGGTAATAATTTAAATTTAGATAATGGAGATGTTAAGCATCTCGATTATCTAAATCTTTTTCATTTTTGTCATTTTTATTCTCAACTGTCAATAAAATTTCATTCAATAAATTTTCACCCTTTTTTTTTACGTACCATTCGTAATATTAATTTTACTTGACGGATTAAATTTTATTTAAAGAAGGATATTTTGTACCAATTTTCTGCATTCAATACTTATTGGTACAATAAATTCCCCACAGATAACATTATAATTAGAATCATTGTATTTACACAAATAATTTTAATTATATATATGAAATAACTAAATAGAAATAAAATAAATATTTAAATTATGTTATTAATAAAATAACAATTTAATACAATATATTTGACCTGCCCTAAGGATTTTATTATTAAATTAATCCAATTAAATGTAATAAATAAATAATTAATATATTAATCAAAGAATTTATATAAAAACACCAAAAATAATTATAAAAAATGTAAAATAAATAAAATTCTGATAAATAAAATTTATTTATTTATTTTTTAATTAATTTTAAATATAATAAAGCATTATTAATTTTGTGGTTCATTTATTAACGTAAACCAAAATAATAAATTATCATAATTTTATTTTTTTAGTGAAATTCTCCCCAAAAAAAATAAATAAATAACGAACTGATAAGAAAAAATTGAAATTTAATTTTAATATCTATTTATGAAAAAATCAAAAAACATTTATATTTCATATTAATATTTATTATACTTTACTTTTAATTTAATTAGTTAAATTACAAAACTCAAAATAATCGGGAAAAAAATCCTTGAAATACATAAATTTTTCTTCATTTATTATGTTGTTTTTTTAATTTTTCTGAGCAAAACAAAATCGAAGGTTAAAAAAGTGCGTAATAAATAAAAAAAAACATTTTTTTAATAGGTAGATTTTTAACTGAACACTTTACCAATTATTTTACAAAATTATTTCATAATATTTTTACCGTGTTTAAATTACCTTGGAGTTTTTTGTAATATTTTTGATTTTAGATTTAAGCAATTTTGATATTTTGTGTAATAAAAAAATAAATTCTATAATTTATAATTGAAGAGGTCAGATTACATAAAGCTTGAGGAAAATTTATATTCCGTCTTTGTAAATAATTTGATTAAATTTTAATAAGTTAACAAGTATTTTCTTAATTTGCTATTATCAATTTATTAATACAGTATTATGAATAGTACTTGTGTAAACTTTATTTACCCTTGACTTGTAAAATTTTCCAATAATTGTCAATAATTAATTATTAAAAATAGTTAATAATTTATTACATCTAATATATACTTGAACTTATAAATTCTAAGCTAATTTCAATTAAAATTCTCCAAAATAATTTTTAATAAATTACTTATACATATATGACCTATCTCAATTTAGTTTTTTTCTTTCAAATTAAATTTTATGTTGACAACTAAAAGCTACAATAACCAAATCATATAAACAACAATTATTTTTAATTAAAAAGTTTTTTTTCAAATTAAATCAAGTTTATTCATAAATTTAGTCCAGTTACTATGGTTAAAAATTTAATTCGCTTGAGGTCAAAAGAAAGTGTTTGCAATAAAATTATCATCACTAATAACGAGCATAAAATATGTTCTTATCAAAAAAATATCATTAATTTAAAAAAAAAAAACATATAATTATTATTCATAAAAAAAAATCTCTATTTATCAAATAATTTCTAATCTTTGTTAGTAATAATATCATCAAATTTTACTTACTATACTAGACATCGTGACTTGAGTCACTATAAAAATATTATGTATATAGAAAAAATGACCTTTACATAAAAAAAAAAAATTATAATTATTGAGTAAGCATACTAGTTTAGTTTAGTTAGTGATTAAATTTTTTACTCAGAAATTTAATAAATTTAAATATATTTATTGCTAAGCAATTTTTATGATCAAGTTGACGTAACGAAAACTTTTTTACAAATTAAAGTTCAATTGTGGGGGTTAAAGAAACTTTATATTAAAAAAAAATATATATGTAGATAAGATTGTTTTTTTGCAATTATGTATATTTATTTTAGATAGTAACAAGATTGATAAATGCGATTTTTTTTTTTGTTAATTTTACTAAAATCTTCACATAATATTAATTTGTTATCAATTTTAAAATGAATTTAATTTAAATTAATAAAATTTTAAAATTACTATAAGTATTTTAGTAAAAAATTATAAAATTTCAGAAATTTAATTAAATATTTTTTTTTGTGCTTATGATTAAAGTTATAAAATTTTTACGATATTTCATATTTTTTTTTTTTTTTTTGGATTTAATAACTTTGCAATTTTCCAATTTTCAATATATAATACGTAGTGGAAAAACTATAAAACATAAAAATATTTTATGGTTCAAGTTTCTATAAACCGATAAAAACCCGAAAGAAAAAAAAAATATTGTGCTTATGTCCAAAGCAATCAAATATTCATAAAAGTTTTTACCCAAAAAAAAAAATATTTATTGATATCCTTGAAGGTATATTAATATTATTTTTTTTTTTTTTGTTGTGTTCAGGAAAATCATTCATGTGTAAATTATCACTTTACCTGAAGTTTTTTGGAAAATTGAAAAATCAAAAAGTTTTTTTTCTTCTCATATTCAAACATAAATTTACATAAAAGGAAAAATTTCATTTTTAAAACATAAAATCCTGTATTGATATTAAAATATATATAAATTATTATAAGGAAAAACCTTGACTCAAAATAATAAGAAAAATATTGTATTATTATGTGTTGTAATAATAATTGGAAATTTTAAAAGGCAACAAGAAAATTTATAAAAAAAAGAAAAATGGAAATGTTATAACTAATTCTTTTGAAACAAGGTTTTTCTTTATAAATATCAAAAATACATAGAAAATATTATATTAAATTTTCTTTTGTTTTGACAGATATTATAAATTACATGACGGTGAGTACGCATGCAAGCGAAAACAAGGTTTTCTTCTCAAGGTGTTTTTTTAATTTGGTGTTGTTGTTATTGTAATTTTTTACTGTAGAATGGAAGATAACATAATATTCTTGGAAAATAAAATTATGTAATATAATTATAAATTATTAAGTATCGAATGATAAAATAGATTTTATACATAATTTTTCCTGACCTAAATTATTATACAGGTTATGTGAATTAAATTCTGAAAGTTCTACAAATTTTTAGCTATATTACTGTAAAAAATTAAATTCCTAACATAAATTTGTAAATAAAATTATAATTATTGGCAAATAATATTTTATAATATGTAAATGACTAAATGTGCAATAAATAATTAATACCCTAGTTACATATGCTATATAAATTACAAAATTTCTCTACAATCAGCAACAATTTCCACATTGGGGGCCATAAATAAAAAATAATTAAAATGTATTTACTTGAATTTTTTATGGTTTTTTTGTTGCACAAAATCATATGCAAAATTTAATTATAATTTTGGGAAATGAAGCATAAATTTACTAGAAAAATGCAAAATATAGAAGAAAAATAATATAGTACTATACTAGTGTATAGTATAGAGAAAAATATATATTTTAATAAAAATTAAATTGTAATTTTACACGTGATCAAACATTTAAATTTATATTAATATTTATTTTATTTTTGTGAAAAAGTTTTTGATTAATTACAACCCAATAAGTTCATAAAAACAATAAAAACTAATTAACTTAAAATAAACATTAAAATCATCAAAATTCAATTAAAATTATAATAATTACAGTCAAATCTCTCTATCTCATTATATCTTGATCATAAAATTTTCCCTATGTCGGAATAAAACGATTTACCCGTCAAGTTTGCACTAAATATTTAAAATATTTTAAAATATTTTGTAATAATTTTATTATTACTACTTACTTTCATTCACATTAGAATTTTCAAAACATTTCTCTATCTCGAAATCTATGTGGACATTTTTTTAAATTCCTTAGAGATTTTGAGAATTGACTGTTGTATATCATTTGCAATAAACTTTAAAGTGATTGAAAAATAATTGAAAAACTGTTGAAATTGGATATAATAATTAAATAAAATTTTAGAATTTATCAAATAACTTGGTAAAAAGTGTTTTATAATTTTTTTTAACCAATTTAGTAAATAAACAGCATAACTTTTTATTTAAAAGTTGAATTAATTAGCAAAATTTTGAGATGTTAGATTTATTTGAATGTTATGACATTCAAATAAATCTAACATCTCAAAATTTTATGTAGAAACTATGTAGAAAAATTAAATTTTTGCAGTCAGGTATTAAATGTATTTAGAATTGTGAATTAAATTTTTGCAGTCAGGTAAAAATTAAATTTTTGCAGTCAGGTATTAAATGTATTTAGAATTGTGACATAAAAATACTGGAATAATTTCGAAATTAATTTTATAAAATTAATGTCAAATTGACAAAAATTTTGATTATTATGAATCATATAATTTGAGAGTTAAAGATCAATAATTTATTTTTTTTGGGTAAAAAATAAACAAAAATTAAAGTTATTTACTATTTAAATGGAAAATTAGTTTATAAATTTCTTCCAATGATATTACCAGTTGGAAATTAAAATGTTTGCTTCAACAAGGTAAAGGACATAATTTATTTATTAGATATAATATTGTAAAGATATGATTAATATTTTTACAATTATTATCGCGTGCTTAAATATTCAAAAAAAAATGACAAACGTATTTGTTAAGTCAAGGTAAATAAAGTTTAATTTGCATTTACATATATTTATATATATGTATATCAATTTAAAAAAGAATTGTAATAAAAATATTTTTATCCTTAACTCTATATAATTTGTAATGCAAAAAAAAATATGTATACCTAAATATAAACTTTAATAATAAAATATTAGAAAATTATGTTTTTTATGATTCATATAAATTTAATTGGTGCGTGACACTAAAACTTTTATCATTTCATTTATAAATAATAAATATATAGTATATACTCGTAGTTATAAGTGAGGTAAAAAGGGTTTTTATTTTTTTTAACCATTTTAGTTAAATAAATGCTTTAAAATATTCTAATATTCATTTTGTAATGAATCATATTATTATAATATATATGTATTAGGGAGTAATTGTATAATAAAAATTGAATTTTAATGGAAATAGAAATTTGCTACTTAATGTCCACTTAAAATAATTGAATTGCTAAATTATAAAGTATGTATTGAAATTTTGTACTAAAATAAGTAATAATAAATAAATGGCATCCATTAAATTTGAAGGACAATCATTAAAAATTTAATTCGATGATTTCACCATTTTACATTTATTGATTTAAATAATTTAATATGGATTATTTATGGATGGCCATTTAAAACATACATAAAATTTTTTTTAAATTGTTCGGAAATTGTTCTATCGACAGTATTAATAATTATAAAATCATAAATTTTAACCTTAAATTAACATTTTTTACCGATAAAATTTAAATTAAATACTTTATTATATCAATTTTTGAATTTACGCCACAACATATTCAATTAACCTTCTTTAAAAGTTAATATAGTATCGTGTTATTAACACTTATTGCCAATTAGAACCATAATGACCCAAAAAAAGAAACTTAAACAAACCTAAATTTCACTAAATTTCTCAAAAAATGACCAAACTGTATAAATAAAAGTTTTTGGAAAATAAACTTCATACAATAATAATTATAATCATTAATATTTGATGTTGAAATATTCAAAAAAAAAAAAAACACAACCATTAAGGATAAAATAAAAAATGCTTTTAAGGGTCTAACACTGTTATTTTTTTTTTTGTGTAATTTTTGTCGTGTCAACTATCGTTTAATACTTTTCAAATAATATTAATAATCATTAAAAGCCAACCCTAAAATTAACACGAAAAATCATTTTATATCACGGAATTTGTCATTTCCTTTATCCGACAAAAAAAAAAAAAAAAAACCAAAACATGAATCAAAATATCAGCAAAAGTGCTAAAATATAATCATAAAAATAGCACTAACTAATTTGTTTTTTATGTTTTATTTAGTTAAACCCATCCATAATTTTCTATACGTTGTATTCCCTTAACCGAAAAAAAAAAATTATATTATTTATTTATTATATAAAGTTTATTAACAAAAATGATAAATTATATATTTTTACTAAATTAAATATTTCCTCTGTTTGTATACCAAAAAAAAAAAAAAAAAATTCACCCCCCAAAAAACCAAAAAAACAAAGAGGAGCATAGTCGTAAAAAAAATATTAAATTTGGTGTCCAACAGCAAAATAAATAAAATGAAAATTAAAATCAGAAAATTCAAACAAATAAAAACTATTAACCTCATTAATATTTTTTTTTTTTGGAATAAATACAATTTTGTGAAAACCAAAATTGTATTTATATTTTTAAAACCAATCTGAATCGTTTTAAACCATTTTGTATTCACTGCTAATTTTAACAAAATGACAAAATTACAATCAAAAAGACATAATTTTAGATATTTCATATTTTTTTTTAAAAGAATTTTTCATGTTTTGTTTTAACAATATTCCAAAATAAAAATTACTAAAGAAGGTATTTTTTTTACACGTGTCTTTAAAGTGGTATTTTATCATAACAAAAATTGTAAATTGCGTAGTAAACTAAAAAAAAAAAGAATCAAGTTAATCAAGTGCGTTTTAAAAAATACCAAATTATTTTTTTTGTTGAATATATAAAAAAAAATTTTAATTTTTTGCAATAAAATTTAAATTTTTTTTTTTTAAGTATCTTTTACATAAATTATGATTTGAATTAGTGAAACTTTTTCAATTTTTAGAATTGAAATATATTGGACTGGGTAATATGGAATAGAATTATAGAATTTGTTTTGAATAATTTTGTTTTACTATATTTTTTTTTAACACTTTAGCGACGGGGCGGCTATTAATACCAGTTTATTGATATTAATAGCCACCCGTCCCTAAAGTGTTAAAAAAAGCGTTAAATACGGGGCAGGTATTAATACCTATTTGTACTCTGAATCAAAATTGAAACTTTTGTACCTCCATTAGATTCCGGTCACTTTTATCCGGTAAATATTTATATATTAGAATAAGTTGTCTCTATGGCATAGTCCATAGTCTATGCAATAGATTACTTAAATATTTTGATTATTTTTATAAAAGGAGTCTTGTTAACAAAATTTTTATAAAAGGAGTTAGAACTTTTGAATATTATTTTTTGTAATTAAAGTAAGAAAACAAATGTTTATATCAAATCAATTTATTATGAAAAGTTTGTAAGTACTGCTTTACCAAAATCATATAATTGTTGCTATTCATTTCAAATCTCACTACAAAATCTTAATTATTATACAAGTAATACAAGTTTTAGTTATTTTCTCATATTTTTTATCAATACTCGCCGGTCTTTTATGTATTACGCAGTAATTTTCGCCCCCGTCCATGTGTTAATATTTTGAAATTTTCCATTTCCTGATTCTTAATAGAAAATTTTAAATTCTTTTTTTATTACTTTGTTGTGATGTCTAACAGTGTATTAGCATAAAAAAAAATAAATTTCGGTAGACTCTTTAATAAATTTTTAATAAAATTGAAAAAAAAAAAATTTTTATAATCATAAATCGACGAGTGGGTAGGAATATCTTTTTTTTTTTGCGTTTATCGAATTTTATTGTTTTTAATGATAACAAAATATAAATTTTATTGGCCTTGAAAATAAAAAATGTTTCATAAATCTACGTTTTTTTTAAATTTAAGAAAAATAAATTTCTTTACCTTTTTTTTAAAATTATAAGTTTTATTATTTAATTTTTCCCTTTATGAAAATCAATTTATTTATAATTGACAGATTAATCAGCCTGTTGCTATAAAAAAAGTTAACATGGCAAAATCAACAGGAAATTTTTGAAATGACAACAAAATTATTTAAAAAAATTGCAACTCAAACCAGACAATTTAAATATAATGAACAAACAATCTATAAAAGTTTAATAAATAAGTCAAAATAATCCTTGAGCAATTAAGGATTATTTTTTAAATATTTAGTTGGAAGATAAACCAACATTTAAATATCTTTTTATCTAATAAATCACGACAGTACAATAGAATCAATAATGTAATTAATAAGGTAATTCTTCAAGAAATCATTAAAATTTAATTAACAATTCACGAGAATATTACATATATTTGTCAAAGATAAATAACCAAAATCAATTTGATATTTTGACAGTACAACTGTTTACAAAATAATCATTTTTTAACCAATTTTTTATAAAATGCCAATCAAAACTATTCAAAATGTTTACAAAATTTTTAAAAGTTTTCCCCAAAACTGACATAATGGATATTTTATGAAATATTTGGTGAAAATTTTTTAACATTAAATATCCCTCATTCCTATAATAAAACTGGATATTTAATTACTTTTTATGAAATATTTTATATATGTTTCTCATATAATTGTAGTTTAAGTATCCTTTTTAAATAACAAATTCCATTGTATATTTAAGTATGAAAATCAACTGAAGAATTAAGGAAAATTATTGTTTTTTTATTTTAATATCCTTTTTCCATAAACAAAAATATATATGTATGTACATATTTTATTTTATATAATATATTTTACCACTTGTAATGAATCTAATTTTCTCACCACAAAATAAAATTGTGTGTTATTATTTTTTTTGTCATATCCTTTTTTATTTAAACAAAATAAATTTTTTACAAATATATTTTATAATTTTATTTTGGAAAAAATACCATAATAAATACTCCTATAAAATATTCATATGTAAAATAAAAAGTGAATTTTATATTAAATTTAACGAAAAAAATTCTCTATGGAATTTGTTATTTTTTGTCGTCCTTATTGTGAACGGTTTTTTTTAAAAAAGGATATGCGTACATGTTATTGTTGTTGGTTGTAATATTTTGCATTTTATAATATTATCGGTGTTGTGTTATGTTTATCAAACATTTTTTTTTTTTAAAAGCTGAGAAGGTGTTGTGTTATTTTTCCTGCGTAAATTATCCATAACAAAAGGCAACATAATCTAAAAAAAAAAAAAAGTGAAAATTCTTCTCCCTCGAAAATACCATCATTTTTGTTGTTTTTTCAAGTCAATTTTTTTAACTCCTTTCTTTGCTACATGTTTAAAGGAATTCCATTTTTCAAACCACAACAAAAAAAAAAACGAAAATATTGAATTTTCTTTTTTTTTTTACCATTTTTCATGATGGAAAAATTTAACGCTTTTTTTTTGTTGTTGTTGTAAAAAGCAACAAAAAGAAATAAAACGAAATATTTTTATCGTCTTCTATACTCAACTTCTAAAGTATTTATGTAAAAAAAAAATAAAAGTTACATAATACAGACAGGAAATGTTTATAAGTTTTCATATTATGTACAAAATGTATAAAAAAATTTGTTTTTTTTTTTCATTTTCCAATTTTTTTATGAAAGAAAATTCTATATAATATTTTGTGTTTTTTTAATAATGTGTGAAGGTTTTCTGATGAAATTTTTACCGACAAGTTATAAGAGGATATACCCTTCCGGACGGTATGAACCAGTTTGTTTGTTGGGTACAAAATATACCTTTTTTTTCCTTTTATTTTTCCGATAAGAGTTTAATGTAATTTTTTTTTTTATAGATTTTATAGTTCTTTTTTTTTTTATCCTTGAGATCAAAGAAAATACTGTTGGGTAATGTTTGTCGGACTGTCCGTCTAAATTAAACTTTTTCAAATTCTTATTTACTTACTATTTTGTAAATATTAAATTTTGATAAATTATTTAATTTACATTTTTTAATTTAAAATTATTTCGAATTTTCTTTACATTTCTCACAACGAAAAGGATTAGTTTAAAAATAACCTTTTATCTGTAATAAAATTCATAAAAATTAAATTACAATATTTCATAAAAAAAACTTTTTACATTATGGAATTTCTGTGAAAATTATTTTATTTATCTACAAAATACGCTATATAGAAGAAAAATGTTTATTATATATATTTTATAATCATCGATAACAAAAATTTTTACTAATCATTTATAAAACAAATTAGATATCTTATCGTATACCAAATATTTATTTACTCTTCTCCCCCAAAAAACCAACCTATACACAATACACCAATCAGATATTTATGTAAAAATAAATTTGATTAAAACACCTAAACAAAAACCACAAAAATTAAAAAAAAAAAAAAATAAAGATAAAAAGACACGAAACAAAAATTCTGATAAAGAAACTGAAAATAAATATTGTGCAAACATATATGGGAGGTGAATAGCCTCACGTCTTTCAAAAATGAAAAAAAATAAAAAAAAAATTATTAAGAACATAAAATTGGAACAAAACAACAACATAAAAAAAAAAAAAACAAAGTTAATATCATAATTCCCGCCAAACAAATACACCTTTGTTTCTTCGACTTGCCTCAAATTTCCTGAAACATTTTCTTTTTGTGTTTAATTTATGGTTTTAAATTAAGAAAAAAATTTACCCCGAATTATTGCGTCGCAAAATTATTTATTATTTTATTTTGTTGACAAAATATTATATTTTCAAAAAAAAAAAAATAAAAATGATCTTTAAGTTTTTAACAGAAAACCGCCCGCCATATCAAAAAAAAAAAACAAAAAAAAAAATGGTTAAACAAATTTTATGTTTCACCACTCATAAAAATGGTTTTTTCTAAAATCTCATTATATGACATATTTTTTTTTTTTAACTTTGTTGTTGGGGATTTTATGTTTCAGAGATGACAGAAGTAAAAAAAAAAAGGAAATTTTTTTTATTAAACATAAAATGACATCGTTTCCGAAGAAGAACACCTGTCACAACTAAGTATAATCAGCAGAATAACCACAGCAAAGAAAAACTTAAATTTTTTTTATGTTTAATGTTGATAAGATACCCACCCCAAAAAATTTCCAATAGTAAAAAATGACAATATATAAACTGTTGTTACCTGTATACCGTTATGATAAAGCATAAATATCCTTTTTTCATTCCTCATATTGCAAAAAAAAAAAAAAAAAAAACAGGAAACCGAAAAAAAAATGTCCTTATGAAAATTTCTTTATAAAAGCAGTAAATAACACAATTCAAGATTCTACCATCCCCCATTCAGTCTTGAATAACACCACCCTAACTACAATATAATCAAGATATATCATGAATTAGGATGAAGTGGGCGAAAAAAAAAACAGAAAGCAAAAATTAGGGTAAGAGAACAACTGACATGAAAAAAATAATAAATAATTCGTCAGAGGATTTTTTTTTTTTTGTTAATTTACAAAATATTACGCACCGTTTAGTTTTTATGTAACACATAACCTAATAATAAAAATAACAAGAGGATAAAAATCGATATTTCCAAAGAAATGTAATATTATTATTTTTTTGAGTCATGTATATAATAAGGGCCCCAAATAACCAACCCTCTCTTTTTTTGTTTTTTTTTTAAGATATTTGGTTGATGACTATACACAAGCCCTTATCATTCATTTTGTTTTCAGGGATAAGAAATTAATAAAAGTTTTTGGTGTAGTTAAAGATAAATAATAGTAAAGGAGGAGAGAAAATATACAATAAAACAAAAATATATTTTTTTATAAGATTAATGTAATTACTTTGAGTCATGCGTTATTTTTAGTATTAAAACACTAAGAAAATTTGCAAGGACGGTAATGAAAAAAATTGCAATTGAAGCTTAAAAATTACTATTAGCTTTTAGAATTTTAACTTTTAGAATCAATTAGTACCGATTCAAAAAATTACTTTACTGATGTTTAGTGACCTAAACTCTATTTTTCGAGAGATCTTGAGTGTTTTTATCATTTAACACCGAAACAAATTAACTAATAAAAATGTTCTCTTATTAAATGACAGGATTTTTGACATTACGCTGCGTTGGATTATGGCGGATTTCTTACGAAGTAAAATATAGTATATAGGGTAATATAATTTTTATGGAGAATAATTGCCAATAATTAATTAATATGAACAAGAAAAGTCTGCTAGAAAATTGATATTAAATAATTGAGAATTATTAGAAATTTAAGTAGGTACATGATTCTTCTAGTAAATTCAGCTTGTCTTGCTACCAACATTTCATCAGAAAAGAAGAGATTACACCAACATAAAAGTAAAATTTCCTTTGACTATTATTTTGGTTCGATAAACAGTAATAGACTTAATACTTCATTTACTTCAAAAAATTATAGAAAAATCTTGACTAACCTACTCAAAAAAATTTTTCCTAGTGTATCATCACTCAAATTAATATATTCTATAAATACTAATACACACTTTACAAAATTATTATTACTTTTACTATGTTTAGCATTTAGCACGTAAATTTACCGAAAAATAATAATAATAATAATAAAAAAGAAGAAAAACTATATTTTTTACCCTCATTTCTGGGGTTATAATATTTTTTTCTATTTTTCTTCTGAAGAGGGTATATATTTATTTTCTATATCTCTATATAGGATATGAATGAATGAATGACTAACCAACCCCATCCCTTTAACCAAAAGTAAATTATATTATAGAATATTTGACTTTTTTTATATAGATATATATAGACTACCATTTATAAATTTTTGATGGTGAATCATGTATAAAAACTACAAAATATATTAAATCGTCGTATATAGAAGATTGGTCAATCCCTCTTGTTTAATCAGAAAAAAAAGGAAGAAAATGTCTTTTTAACAGAAAAACAATTTATCATATCAATTTTTCTTTTAGATTTTTATTTTTATTTTCTAGGAATAATTTATATATATTTTTATTTAAGTTTGTTGTTATAGTTTTATGTTTTTTTATTATTTTTTATATAAATATGTTTTTATTAAAGTCTATAAACTAAATTGTCTATAAACTAAAAATATTTTTTTGTAATTTTTATGTGGAAAATTGGGGTAAAAAATAAATTTAAATAAGATTTTTTTTTATATTATATATGTATGTTATATTTAACAGAAAATGATGAAGGAAAATGATTTACGATGGTCACGCCAAAAATAGATTAAATGGAAATTTGACAAGCAACACAAATTAAAAAAAAAAAAAAACCATGTGTAAAAAAAGATGAAAATATTATTTTTATTTAATTTTTTTTTTTTTAGTGGGCTATTTTTGAAGCCTTGGTGATAAAATCAAAGAAGATATTTAAAATTAATGTTATATATTATTAATTTATTAATCATTTTTCGGTTTAGGGGAAAATTAAAATAGAAAAATTATCAACCAAAAATTTATTGAAAAATCTAAATGTTTGTTGAAAAACTTTGAATCATTTGTAGATAGTACATATTTTCTTAAACAAAAAGTCAATAAACTTGAATTACTAAAAAAAAGGAAAATGCATTTTAATTTCAATGTTTCAATCAATGTTTCAATCTTTATCTGATTTAAAAAAAAAAAAAAAAGAATATAATTTTGATAAATTAATTCCAAATTTTAAACACCTCTTTAATCACATTAAAGAATTTCATCAAAAAAGAAAAAAATCTAATCATTATTAATCTTTTATGTCAATTTTAACTTATTATTTTTTTAAAATCTATCATCTACATATCAAACATCAAAAGTCTTTTTATTTTTTTTATATACAAATACATATTCCACCCACTGCAACAAAAACATATGGTGTTTTTTAAAAAAAATTAATCTTTAAAGCTTCAATTGCAACACTTTTCCTTTTAACCAAAAGTACTGAGTATAATTTAATGAATATCATTAGGCATTTTATAATACAAACTGTCTAAATGACATGTCAAAGAAAAATTTTTTTTAAAAAAAACATTAAAAATTAATGATTTATTGTTCTTGCTTTTATTAATAAAAAAAAAAGATTGTTTTTTTTTTTTTGGAAAATTTCTATCAAGAAATAAAATTCAATATTAATTATCATATCTCTTGTCAATTAATAATGAATTGGTTCTGACAGGCATAAAAATAATAAAAATAAAAAAACTGTATTTTGTTTGTTTATATTTTGGCAAACATTACATAAAATATAAAAATTCTATAAAAAAAAATCGGTTTTTGTATTTTTATGGGGAAATGAATTTTTCTTAATCATTAAAATTAGTGAAGTGAAACAATGTTATTATATTAATATTATTTATCCCACCCAAGACAAAATATTGAAAGTGATTTTAGATGAAGATGATTATTATTAATTTTGGTTAGATATAATAACATAAAAGATATAAAAAATCTTCTTAAACTTCTTGAAACAAAAAGTTAGTGGATGTTGTATAACTAGACCACAAAAATTAATCTACAATTATATATTTATGTTATACAGTACATATATACATAGTTTATATAAAATAATAATAAAAGCCAAATATAAATAACATCTTTTTCAAATCACGTTTCAATTCTGAACAAGACTATTAAAGAGAAATATTTATGAAATATATATGTAATCATATATATAAAATTCAACAATTTTTTAATGGTAATTGTATTGTCTGAGACTTTGTATATATATATAATAGTTATATAGTCTCCCACAACATATTTATTTGTCTGAAATAAATTTACTGAATAACACTAAGAAAATTATTACACTGAAATTAGATATTAGGGAATTGAAATTAATATTAAGCTATTATAATAGCAATCCGGTTTTTGAAATAATATAATCCGGTTTTTGGAGTATTTAGAAATTCTCAGGAATATCGAATACTACTAAATAGGAATTACGAAATATATATTTCTTTACAGTGAAGAAACTATTACTGGTATTCATATTTAATCTATTACTGGTATTCATATTTATAGCTGAGTACAATTGATAAAATTGTCCCTGGTTAGAAAGAAAACCGCACGTCTAACATACTGTATTAACCGTTTTAATATCTCGTATTTTACCTTAAAATTTCACTTTACTAGAATACTAAAATTTAACTTTATTTAGTTAATAATTTTCAATATTTTTTCTCTCAGTGTAACATGTCAATAATATACTATATATATATATATATATATATACTGTTGCGGTGTTATGACAAATGAGAATTCCTAACAAAGTAGGAAAAAAAAATTATATTACACATATAACTATACATTATCTTTACAATATTACTTTTCATCTCTATTAGATACTCTCTTCCATACAAAGATTTTTTTTTTAATATTATTTCACTTTAGATACAAAAACAAAACAAAATATATATATAGTATAGGAAATTTCAAGTTTGCTTATATATACACATTTGTGTAATACATCTCATCTTTATTTTTGTGGACTTTGGACTTCACGAGATAAAAAGATGATGAAAATAATTTTTCGTATTATGCTTGTGATATCATATTTTAATAAACTTTTATCATTTATTATAAAATTGTGTAAAATAAAAAAATAATTTCTATTTTTTCAAATTTTTACTCTTCTCATCATCGATTTTATAATTTTAGAAAAAAAAAAAATAAAGTTTTCAAATTATATTAACAGATTGGTTAGAATTTTAACTTTTATGTTTTTAGGGAATTTTTGTGAAAAATTATACACAAATTTTAGATAATAAATAAATACTAATTTTTTATTACAAATAAAAAATTAGTATTTATTTGTTATTCAACTTAAAAAACGAAAAGAATGTTGTAAAGGATTAAATTTTTTAAAGAAAAGTAAGAAAATATTGAACATTAATCAAAAATTTCTTATTTTCTAGAATCTAGAGATGATTCAAAGATTAGGTATATCTAAAAACTGTAGATATACATATAATAAATAAAAACTGAAAGCAATTTATTGCAAGTAATTTGCACATTATTAATTACAGATTATCTAAAAGTGCATGCAGATAAATCTTGTTAAATATGGATCACGACTATTGTTTCTTAACACAACACGAACAGTTTTTGGAATATCTTTTTGACCTTCCCCTTTACTGTATTATGCAATCCAAATTCGATTTACAAGGTTAAGAAAGTGGATGTGAATTTTAAAAAAAAATGATTAAAATTAAACTTTATTGAAATTATCATTTAAAATCATTAGCAAATTTTTTTTATCTCTCTTATATATTTTTTTCAAATATCATTAGTCATATTCTAATATCTTTTCCACCGAAAAAAAAAAAAAGAAACTCCACACCCATAAATTTTCTAATCTATATATTTTCCTCAAAGTCGATCGAAACTATGAGTTTATTATTTATTTTTTTTTTTGCTGCTCAATTTTATTTGAACTAAATTTTTATCTAAAACAAATTTTATTTATATTTTATCGATTTTATCGGTAGCATAACAAAATAGAAATTAGTTTTTTTATTTTTTTTTTTATTGAAAATCTGGAAGCATTTTACAAGACAAGAAAATTTCTAAAATTAAATAAAAGAACAAAAATAGAAAAATTGTTCAAAGATTTAATGGGTTTTACATTATAAGAATAGATATATACCGTAGTAGTATAACAAAAAAAATAATATCTTAAAAATAAATAAGAGAAAAAGCTTGTATTTATGTAATAAATTTTACCTTTTTAGGTAAATTTTTATATCTAAAAAAAAACCTTAAAAAATATTCACCACACAAAAGTAAAAAAAGACTTCTAGTTTTTTTTATTTAAAAAAAAATTGATTTCATTCTATTTTTTTGGTCTTTTTGTGAACTTATTGAATGAGTTTTATAGCTTGTAAGTTGTAAAAAATAGATTTTGACTTTGACTATTTTTTTTTTTCACATTTTCAGTTTAAAAGGAAAAATTTTTATGATCGAAAAAAAATAGAAAATTTATTGATTTTCTTGTTTGTATTTGTATTACATATTTTTTTATAGTAAATTTTAATAGAATTGGATTTTATAAAAAATTTTTTGTATACCGTATCTACAAAAAAAAATAACGTGGGAAGCATAAGTAGCTATGAAAGATTACTACCGAAAAAAAAGCTACCTTATCAATTCTATAAAAATTAGTAAAATAATAGAGTAATTTACATTTAATTATTAAATTCAGTTTTTAAAGCATATCAATTTTAAATGTGATTTATAAAAGCATTTTACATAATTTCATTTTTTATAGAAATTATACTCAATAATTTACTGAATTTTCATGTTTTTTTTTTATAGATTAAATGTAATTAAGCACGTTTTGACATCAGAAAAAAATAAATAAATATTAATATGTAAATATATATTTTTATATATTTTTAGAACTTTGAACAAGTAAGTATTTTATTTATTAAATACAATAATCTTATTTTTCAAAAAAATAAAAAAAAAATGTAATGTCATTTTAGTTTTTGACTTATTTAAAATAATGCAAATATAATTCAATTATTTGTTTTTTTTTGTAACTTAATAGTTTTAATTAACTTTTTTTTATTAGATTCTATAAATTTGATCTATAAGATACTTTAATAAAACTATCTTAATTTTGTTCTATGATTTCGGTATAATCGAGCTTAAGTTTTGCAATTAATTAAAATGGATCATAGATTAATTTGGTAAAAATACCAAAAATTATAAATATAGTAAAATATGTTTTAATATAATTTTTTTAAGAACACAAGTTTATTGTCTTCTTCAAAAAAACCATCAAGTTCCAGGGAAATTTTCAAAAATAGCCCAAATTTCTTCAAAATTTAATAAGTACATAAAATATTTTTCTATTTAATAATGTGGCTTCAATAATATACTTTTTCTGATAATTAGCTCAAAAACTATAATAACTTTTTAAATAAATAAATTTTGGAATTATCAATACTATTTTTTCCAATTCAAATTTTATGTTACAGAAAATTTAAGAAAGTTAATACTACAAAAAAAAATTATATAAATGAAATACAACACTAATTTTCAATCGAAATAATAATATAAGAAAAGATTAAATTAAATTTGATATTTCAGCTTAAAATTAACTTAAAATTGGAATATTCTAAATGTACTTGTAAGTTTTCTTGTAATAAAATCTATTTAAAGTCCTTACAAGTTATTAAAATTCCCCTAAATAAGGAATTAAAAATATATGTATATATGTGAAGGGAAAACCTTCATCTAATCAAAAAATCCCTGAAATTTCCAACATGGAAACTAAAATATATTACGGACAGATTCATTAATTATAATCAAATCACATTCATTAAAAATACAAATTTCACAATCTTGTTTAAGCTTTTAAGCCATTACAAAAAAAAAAAAAAAATAGGTGATAAAATTTTAAATGTTTTTTTTTTTTTGAATTTTTATCGCTAAAAAAACTATAATAAGACAAAAAAAAATCTGCGCGCAAAACATCTAAAAAAAAAAAAGCATATAAGATTACAGACGAGTAAAAAACACTACTTTTTAGATTTTTTTGTTGTTGATGTAAATTTTTCAGTAATGAAATAATTTAATCGAACCAAACAACCGGTTTTTTTTTTTATTTTGTTAAATATTTTTCGTTAATTTCAAGAAATTTACGAAAAAAATAACATAAAAAAAAGCATAATAATTTAATAGCTAAAAATCATATTCGTGACAATAATTTAAAATGTAGACAGACAAAAAAAAATCTTATTTTGTTAACATTAATTTATGAAATATATTTTATAAGAAAATATGAAATACTAAAAATAGATTGACAAAAATTATAATTTAAGTAGAAATGTTTATTGTTGATACATAAAAATAAAAGAGAGAAGTCTGTTTAATTGTAATTTGGATATACGATAACAAAAAAAAAACAAAATGTATTAATAAAAGGGTAGCTTATAGTCCCCCAATTAAAAATGTAAGAGGTTTTTGTTTTATTTTATTTTTTTTATGTTAAAAAAAATGAATTAAGAAGCAATTAATTATGTTACATTTAATTAAAGATTTAAATACTATAAAATTATATATTCTTTTGTAATCAACAGATGGTAAATTAGATTTAATTAACAATTTTATTTCTGGAAAATATCAAAACGAATTTACAAAATATATTTTTTTTTTGGTTAGAATATTTTTTTTTTAACTTATTATTAAGAATTTTTCGATAAACATGTAAATATACATTAATTTCTTTTTGTCGTAAAGTAGATTTTGATGCTAAAAGAGATTTTTGATATAAGTACAGAATTTATTAAAATTAATTAAATATGACAAGTCACAATAAAAGAACTTTAATTTTGAAAATCAGGTATTATTTTTGAACAAATTGATATATGAAATTATTTTTTAATCAATTACCGACTGACTGACTGTATAAATGTCTCCTTATTTTTGTTATGTTAAACATTATAAAAATTCTTTGTTTTGATTTGATTTTATAAAAGCATTTTGTTTTTATTTGTCATGAAATTTAGTTCACAACATTTGTTGCAGCAATTACTTAGCTATATTAAATCTTTAATTTTAATATTTCATTCAACAGAAAAAGAAAAAGTAAAAATTAATATTAAATTGTAATTTAAATAATAATAAATATAAAATTTACCTTTTCTAAACATTCTTGTCCACAAGATTTTGGATCACATTTCACCGCATGATTTTGGGTGTTGGGTAAATTTACAATACACCACATTTTGTATAAATTATTATTTTTATTTCTGTATTATTAAAAAAAAATGATTTTTATGAATTTTTATTTTATTTTAATTCCCAAAAAAAAAAAAAAAACAATATTTATTTTCACTGACAGAAATTCCACTTTTTATCACTAAACTAACTTTTTTTTTGTTATTGCAGCTGAGCCACATAAATTTACTTTTATTTGATTGTAAAAAAAAAAAAAAATATTTAACACTTTTTAATTTAATTAATTATTTTTAATAATAAAACAAGACAAAAAATTCAATTTTTCTAAGCGATTTTATTTTAAAAAAATGTTCGATTATTGTTCATCATAATATAAGAAAAACCGATAAATATTGAAATTTTAATTAAATAATTTTTACTTAACGATACGTCCATACTACACGACACTCAGAAGTGATTTGTTGCGGTTTTTGCGAAAAATTATTTTATTTCACTTTGTTGCTTTGATTTTTGTTTGTTTGGTTGTGTTTGTGTTTTAATAATATAGTGTTGCCATAGAAATAGTTCTTTTCTTTTTCGAGATTTGCACTACATTGGCTTTATTTTGGTTGAATCGGACAATTTTAATATAGAAGAGTTAGGTACGGGTGGAAAAAGACTATCCTTTTTCTTATAAAAATGGTGCCCGAACTCTGCTTTTTCCTATAAAAATGGTGCAAGTCAACCAAAATAAAGCCTATCGGAAACTTCGAACTTGATGGGAACTACATTATCGATAAAGTATCGTTTTTTGACATTTCTGTACAGTATTGCCGTTGAAATTATTGTAGTGCGCAAGAAATCAAACCGTTGCTTGGTTGGAATTATATTTTTTTCTTTTATATCACATAATCTTAATTTTAATTAAATCACGTAATCTTAACTTAATTAATGCTAATTCCTTTAATTAATGTTAAGCTTAAAGCAGCAATATTCAATATTACATAATTTTTGTACACTTTTTCCCATTTTAGTCTCAAATTTTGATCTTTTATGAGTATGACTCTCTTTTCAAGAGTTACCCAATTTAAAATTCTTTGTAGAAAAAAAAAAGGAATATGAATCCAATGTTTTATAAAAAAAATTTGACAAGTTTGCAACAGATAATGAAACTTTTTGATGTCTTTTTGGTAATATAGCACGTTTTTAAGCTTTTCGTACAAATATTACAAAAGTCTCAAGTTTTATTCGTAGTTCGTATTTTAGATATTACTGTACAATAATTAAAAACATAAAAAATATATTTTACTTGTGCCATTTCAGAGTTCGGGAACACTATTAATAATTATTTTAAACTATGATCTTTTAATATGTTATACATTTTCTCAAATCCTTTTAAAAAATTTAATATGAACAATAAATTAACAACATTACATAACAAAACAAAATAACAATTTAGGATAAACTATAAGCAGTTTTTAACTTATTAAAATACTCCAAATCTTGTTTACTAACTGAAGGAACAAATTTTTCATAAGCTTTTTTAAAGTCCTCCATATTAACAATAATTTTAGTTGATAGTTCTTCTTCAGAAGTTTTTTTTTTCTCTATAAAGTAAAAATTTAATAAAAAATGATGTATATTTTAATTATAGATATTAAAAAATCTTACCATTTTTGTGTTCAATAATAGTTCGTCTTACAGCTGATAACCAAGCATTTGAACAAATCGAATATAAATCAGCACCAGTCATATCAACGTTTAAAATTTCTGCAATACTATCTATTGTTAATTCTTTAACTAATTTGAATTTTTTCATTTGTGCTTTAAGTACTAAAGCTTTATCATTTTTATTAACACATGGACCAACATAAAAAAGTTTATCAAAACGCCCAGGCCGTAAAAGTGCTGGATCAATTAAATCTGGCCTATTTGTAGCCGCTAAAATAAAAATTGGTTTACTGCAATCATTTGTCATTCCATCCATTTCAGCTAATAGTTGACTAACAACACGATCCATTACACCACCAGAGTCACCTACATAATTTTAAAATTTTATAAAGTTTTAAAGTTTATTTTATTGAACATACCAGCAACACCACGATTTGGTGCCAATGAATCTAATTCATCTAAAAATAGTACACACGGGGCTGCTGAACGTGCTCTTGCAAAAACTTCTCTAACATTTTGCTCACTTTGACCTACGTACATATTTAACAGTTCAGGCCCTTGTACAGATAGAAAACTTAAATTACATTCAGTTGCTACAGCTTTGGCAACTAAAGTTTTCCCAGTACCTGGTGGACCGTACAATAAAATACCAGAACGTCGTAAATTTTTACCCATTAAATTAACATGTTTTAATGGTAATCCAATACTACTTTGTATTTCATCTTTAATTTTTGATAAACCACCAATATCTGACCATAAAACTTTTGGTACCTTTGGAGCACCTAAACTATCAGCAAATTTAGTTTGCATTTCAAGTAAATTATTTTCAAAATGTTCCAAACGAAAACCACCAAATCTTGAACTTTGAGATTTTTTAGCACGAATTGCATTATCATATAATAATTTTAAATCACCTAATAGAAATCCTTGTGTTTTATCAGCAATTTGTATAAGAATTTCTTTAATTTCAGACCAATTAAAATATTTTTTAAGATATAATTCACGGCATCCGAGTGGAAAAATTGGAAAACGTTCTAAATTTGATTTATTAAAAATTTCCTCTTTGAATATTTCACGAACATGGAACCACTTCAATATATCAAAACGTTCATTCTTATCGAATGGAGAAATTTGTATAATTTCTAGAAATAAACGTTGTATCATTGCTTTCAGTTGTTTTTCATTAGTTAAGGCGACTATAATAATTGGATGATCACGATCTTTACTATAAAGCTCTTGAATTTGCACTTGAAATGAAGCTAGAAGACGCAGATCTTCGTTGCCTTCATTATCAATACCAAAAATCTAAGTTGAAAGAAAATTTTATAAATTTAGTTTTAAATTTTAAAGACTTTTTTATTTACCTCAAAATTATGAAAACATATCAATAACGGTTCACAAATTATACTTTTGGCGAAAACCGTTTTCAATTTTAATTCCGTATGTGATGGAACTTGCGAAACAATTTCAGCACAATCAACCCCGTACATATGTAATCCTAAATTTTGTGCTACAGCAGTCACTAATTTTGTTTTTCCGCTACCTCGTTCACCTTGAATCAGAAATAATGGATATATATGCTTCCACGATAAACACGATCCAGATTTTTTAGGTAAAAATGCATTTATCGAAGATTCTAGTAGATCATAAGATCTTTTTAAACCTGATGGATAATTTTCTGCTATTCCTATGTTATCTAAATGTTGACGAGTTAAAAATTGTCGCATATTTGCAGTTTGAATTAAATTTGTAAAATTTGTTGCTACAATTGCTTGCACTGAATATTCATTACCTTGTACGTCTAAATTAATACAACGAAAGTGTACGTGACGCAAATACGCGAAAATATAAAAGTATTGAGAATAAACTGATGTACCTAAAAGTTTCTCATTTACTTCAATACGATAAGTATAACTGCGATGTAATAGTTTTGGTGTATTAAAATAATTCGTTAGAATCAAATCAATTACATCTGCCGGTAATTCATATGGATTACTTATTAAACAAATTGTTGCTTTAGTTGCAATACTTGGTATTTGTTGTTCATCACCAAAACGTTCTAATTTTACCCAAAATGAATCATTATATTTGAAGTCTTGTTGTAGATTTGCGTAAAAATTTTCCGGTACAAAAATACAATTTCTTTGGCAATTGAGGATAGGTAAAATTTGTGCAATTATTATTTTTGGTTTTAAACTTAAAATTTGTTTAACAATTTCAATATTTTTATGATCATCTTTCCCTGTAATAATTTGTAGTGATTTTTTACCATTTACCAACATATTAATAAAATTAACTTCTCGACTTTCAGCATATTTGTAAAAAATCTCTTCAGAGACAAAAAATATATGTTCCGATTTAATGAATTCATTTTTTATTAAGAATTCGTAGAGTAAATTTGATATTGGTACAAGTTTATATTTATCGTGGAAATTTTGCTTATAACGTTTTGTCAGAGAAAGCGTTAACATTCCTGGAAAAACATACCACGGCAATTTAGGATATACGATTTTTGTAAAAATTTTAAACGATGTTATTAGTTTTAGCATTTCAGATTCATATTTAAATGTTTGCCTAATAACTGGTGGTGGAAGTTGTGATGTTGAAAGCGGACGTTTCGATCTTATTCTCTAAAATTTATTTAGGAATTATCAAAAATTAAGCTAAGTACTAAAGTTTTACCATTTTTTCCGGCATGGTTCTTAAATAAAGTAGTATTTTATAACTTTATTTCATAATCCAATGAAAGTTGCCTTTCATTCCAATCCAAGTTTATAATTAAATTAAACTGAAAAGTTATCTGAACGTCAGATAAATCAGATCTGAATATGTCAACTTGACAGTCAGCTGTTGTAAAAACCCTGCAGAAAATTATCTACAACACATATGTAACAACGAGTGCATGCACAATTGTTCAGTCGAAGCGCACGAAATATATAAATGTTGCTGTCAAAACTAATTTTTTAAATTCAATTTTTCAAAATAAAAGAATTCTAGCTGTTAAGCATTAATTTGCTTTTACATTTATTCGCATTACTAAAATTTCTTTCGCCTCGAATAATGAAATAACATATTTCAATGTCTTATTATTTTAGTTGCTTATGTAGCTAAACTTATGTAGCTAAATTTTTTACGGGTTTTTTCCTAGAAATATATTGTAGCTCAATTTTATTGTAGTTAAATCTGATGTAATTTAATGTATGTCGCTAAAATTAATCTTCATGAAAGAATCTTAAAACTAAAAGTAAAAAAGAATAAAAAATAATATCATTGTAATATATTTATAGCTAAACCTAATTCCAGCTGAACTTATTAAATTTTTGCTTATAAGTGCATTTTTTTATTCTTTCTTTTATTCTGTAGCAATCTGTATGGACTCTATGTCTGAGAATGTGGTACCTGGAACTAAACAATAATCCCTTTCAATTTAAAGCATTTCAAGCACTTTAGGTCACCCTCGGTATTGTAAAACTACTTTTTAATTTTTTACTGGGTTCTTCTTAAATGTCATTTTTACCGCGAAAAAATATTAAGTAAATTGAGAAACTTGAGTATTTGTACAATTAAGGTGTCTGAATTAATAATTACTTAATAAACATAATGAGTGAAAAAATTACTGAACAATTAGTTAAAAGACTTGGGCTGCAAGATGAACCTAGATTATTAAGGTACTATTTTCAACTTTGTATTTTTATTCAACAACCATTATTATATATAAACAAATACTACAGTAAGGCCACAGAACTCTTACGACTTTTTGATATAAAATCATGTAAATTACCAAATAATATTGGCGACTACTGCAAAATTGTTATAATCATTGATTTAGCTGCAGCATCTTTGGGGATTCCATTTGAAAACGTAATTGCTCAAAATTTAATTTTCATTTTGTAAAAACCATAATTCCAGGTAGAAGATGCGCTTAAAATTTCTGGTCTTCGTAGAACCGCATATCAAAATTATAAAAGAATTTTTGAAAAATTACTTGATATGAATAAATCGCTTAGTATCGCTGATATTTGTATACAACTTGGCTTAAATGAAATTGCACAAAAAGCCAATGAACTATACGAAATTTATAAAAAAATAGTAGATGAAAAAGAAAACGATATTGATACATCACATCCACAATATTTAACAATGGCAATTTATCAAGCGTGTAAATTAAGAAAAGTGAAAGTTTCTAAAACAAAACTAATGCCATATAGTCATTTAAAACAATCGCAATGGACCCTATTAGAAGAGCAATGGACAAAAACTCTAGAAAATGTACCCAAAAAGGATTTAGAAAGATTATTAACTAATAAAAAGCAAAATGATGTTGCAAATAGTTCAATGAAAAATAATCAAAATAATGGTGAAAATTTACAGAGACCTAAAGAGGTTGATGAAGAGATTGATGAAGATTTTGAAACTTGGAAAATTAGAATGTTAACGAAAGCATTAAAAGAATACAACGAATCAAAAAATTTAGAAACTACTAACTTTGTATTGCCACCAATTAATGAAATTCGTAAGCGTTTATCTCCTACGAGAAAAAATACAATACCCATTAATAAATTCATGACTTTAGATGAGTTGTGAATTTTTATGATACATTTTTTTAAATTATGTTATTAATAAAATTAATTTTTTTTTGTTCAAAATATGTTTTTTTATTAGATAAATTTTGCGCATTGCGATTTTATTTAAGATTGTATATACATATAAATTTTTACTGTCAATTTTAAATGTGAATTGCTTTTTTTTTTGGGAACAACATATTCTGGTAGTAAACAAAATTTGAGTTTTATTAATGTATATAAAAATGTTCACGCAGTTACGATTCGTATATTGAAAGGAAAAGTTTATATAAAGGAAAAGTTTAAGGTAGATAAAATCTAATAATTGTTTTTGGTTACAGTGATTTAGAACTTCGAAAAATAAGTAAACTCGAAATATGTCACATTTACTTCCATTAATTATATCGCATGATGCGCAAGAATGCAAAAATGATTATCAAAATAATGTTGACTTTGAAAAAACTGCAAAAGAACTAAATATTCTGGCAAATTTACCGAGCGTTTTCAATAAATTTCCAGAAGTTCAAAAGGATGAACAATTAAAAGGATATATCAAAGAAAACCATTTTGAGGTATTGATGGATGTTCATCAATTCCGTCCAAGTGAAATTATAGTTAAGACGGACAAAATTAATGAAAAAGTTTTCGTGGTTGTTGAAGCAAAACATAAAGAACAACAAAGTATTGATAACTTTGTCTCCCGTCAATTTATTCGGAAATATTCTTTGCCAAAATCTTGTGATTCTAGAAAAGTGATTGCAACATTATCTGGAAATGGCATTCTAGTTGTTGAAGCTCCAGTACAAAAAAAATATAGTGAACGCACCATGTAATAGATACACTAAATTAGAGAAAAAAGCTAAATCGAAGAAATTATTGCATAACAGCAAGACTGGAATGACCAATAATCTGTATAATCGCAAGACTGGAAATAACCAAAATATTTTTACGTTATATTTTAAGTTATTTATCATCAAATTTAAATATATTATGTATATGTACAAAAAGTATAATATTTTTTAATAAATCTTTTTTTTTTGGCCTAGTTCCAAATTAATTAATAATCAAAAATACTACAAAATAATATTTTAAAATACGAATATACAAAAAGTTGTTTATTTACATCCTATTTTTAAGTTCACTTTTACAGTTTATTTTAAAAACTGAATAAACAGCAGAGATTTTTGATTTTTTCTTACCCTCGGATAAAGTACTGTACATAAAAATAATGTTGAAGAAAATAATATTGGAATAAACATTAATATTGATAAATCTATCAATTTTGGTAGAATATAATTTACTATTTGTACATTTTCTTAATGGAAAGTATAAAAATAAAATGATATTACTAGAAAAAAAGTTTCACTAATAAAACATACCTAGACTTTACGAAAACAAACTTTTTAGATGTTTGTGATTTCTAAAAAGTCATTAAAAATTATAAATTATTTTATTATTATCAAAATTATTTTATTATTATCAAAATTATTTAATTATTAAAATTAAAACAAAAAAGAATCAAATTACTTAATATGTTGTATATACCAAGTAGTATAAAGCTAATAGGTAAATTTTTAAGTGTACATCAAACTTGTATACGTAATCTATGTTTTAACCAAAGACCGCCATATTATGGAAATGATGGTTTCGAAATTCTATTGAATGTGAAATTTTATCGGCCAGATGAAATCAGTGTAAAGGTAATCGAAAATGCAGTCATCGTCGAAGGAAAACGAGTAGAACTTGAGACTAGAGAAAATTCTATTACAAGAGAATTTTTGCAAGAATATATTTTACCTGTGGGATATGATATCGATAAAATGACTTCCACATTATCTTCAGATGGACTTCTACAAATTAAGGCTCCTCCACAAACTGTTTTATCGCAAACACCACGAATTATTAATATACAACTAACTGAAGAATAGAAATTTAAATGAATCACCAAAAAATAAATCATAAAATATAAAATAAATACATTTTCGACAATTTTGTGAATTGAGTCTATATTAAATTATATTTTATTTATAATAAAAACTATATTTAATGATATAATTAAAAATTATTCTTTCGCAGTTTTGCTTTTTTTATAAGGTGCTGCAGGTAGTTTTTACATAATATACTACATATTTTAAATATTGCATAACTTGGAAGGACAAAAATTCAGAATTACTTATCAGTTAAAGTTTCTGCTTTAAATGGTTCTGTTTGAATAAATTTTATTTTCTGACAAATTTTAATTTGTACTGAACGATAGATACGGTATTGTTACTCTTCAGAGTTAACAGATTTTAAGCTCCATTTGTATGCGAAAGAAATTATAGAACACGTTAATCTTTAGATATTAAAAATATAAATTTTTATTTTTTTTATTCTTAGGCTTACCATTTTTGAACATGTAATCGAAAATGCAGAACATAAAAAATTTTCATGACTAATAATGAGTAGACAAAAATACAATGAGGACTAATAAAAATCAACTTATTTAACACACTTGGTACGAAAATTTAGAATTATAAACAAAACTACATAAAATAGAATTAATCTTTCTTTTCATTTAGCATTTTTTCAATCCGATCTTTAAGAACATATCCAACGTCAACTTCAATATCATCGTCATAGTCTATAAAAAAAAGTTGAGAGTAAAATGAACCGAATTAATGTTGAAGTATTTACCCTTATAATAAACAAATTCAATTTCTTTACTCGTATCTTTATTTTCTAAACTATACTTTTTAATACTTTTATAAAATTGTAATAATATTTCACGTTTTAAATCAATCATATCTTCAGTATTTGTTATACTTGAATGTAATGATTCATGAAAACTTAATAAGGGTGTTGCACCTTCAACAGACATATAATAATACTTTCCTTCAATTTTTTCTGTAAATTTATGTACATCATTCTTATATGGTCTTTTACAACCAGCACGATTTAAAACAATTTCTCCAAGTGGCTATATAAATTAATAAAAAAAGATTAGTTAATTCATTATTATAATGGAAATACTAAACTGTATCAACTCTTTCTAAAATTTTACTTCGAAAAATTGGTCTACAATGCATAGAGTCGGGTATTGTTATAAATAATCTTTTAATTGGGAATTTAACATGCTGTTCATCTTCATAATTCTTCATTCTTTCACGAATACCTAATATAAATAAAATTTATTATATAAATTCTATTTCATTCTCTTCTATTCTAATAATTTATATATACTGGGTACATTTATATTTATATAACCGTGAAAATAATTTGACGCCATTCCACTTGCATAATCACATCCAGTACCAGAACGTATCCATTTGGCTAAATCAAGCTGACTACGATCAGTATCAAAATATTTAAATATTATATAAATTGGTATTATGGCAGAATTTATTATTAAATGATACCAAAAATAATTATCTTTTAAATATACAATTGATGTTATTATAGCAAATACTGAAAACATTAGTTTTGTTTTCTGTTTATAACTAAATACACGATAAAAAATATTAATTTTACGATTTTTTATATCATAATGTTTTTTGTAATATTGAAATTCATTTATAAATTGTATAATTCGGATTATTGTATCACCAATTATTAGATTTAAATATAAATAATATGATTTAAGGACATCTAAAATAAAAGAAGATAAAAATTAATACTTAGTAAATATTTGTATTATACCGGAAAAATAATTCTTACAAATTTTAATATAAACATTTAAAAAATTTGTATTATTATTAGAAATTATTTCTTCTAGTATTGTCATGATGCGGAAGAGCGATATTTAAGTTTTATTTCACACTTATTTAAACATTGTTTATTATAAACGATGTAATTATGTAGATTACAATTGCCACTTTGGATTTTTATAATTTTATTTTTATCATGCAATAAATGTCAAGTTAAGGTTTTGCCCAAGTAACTATGGAATTTTTGTTTGTTAAAAATTGCGATAAGAAATATGGAATTTAAAAATTGCGATAAGAAATATGGAGTTTAAAATTTCCAGATCAGAAATTTCGAACGTTATTTATGTATGATTTAAAATATTGTCAGCTCCGCTACTGTCAAATGTGAGACAAGAGGCTATTTATTTTTCATTACAAATTTATTAAATCTTCTAATTTAATTAACACGTTGGCTTGAATTCCGACATAAGACGTTGTTGTAGTTTCTATCCATTAGCAAATTACGTCTGGAGACGTAATGTTAATATAATTTAAGGCTTCGAAAAATTATTGCCTTTCTGAGATGAATTATAAAATTCGAACGTTTTAAATATAACGATTGGATCACGGATAATTGACAATTCTTCTGATAATTTAAAATATTTAAATTTAAAGTAATTAATCTAGTATTTAAATATGAAATACGATTGGAATATATATATTATATATATTAATGGGAAGTCTACCTTGGCAACTTAAAGTCTATTATAATTTTTTGCTTAATTGTTTTTTCTTCAAATTTTTATTTTAAAATATATATTGGAATTTGAATTGCATTTTTACATTATAAATTATTAGTAAATAACATTATACGTCTTATATCTTTATGTTAATTTTAACCATTTTAAATCTAATTATTCTGTAATTTTTTTAAATCTGAATGCATCTATGGCTGAAGTTCATTCCTGCTAGTTATATATTATGAATAACCGGCTTAAGTGGTAGTGTGGTAAGCTTACGTGGCTTAAGTGGTAGTGTGGTAAGCTTATGTAATGGGTTCAACTGCCATTCAAGACGTCGATGTTGGCCTAAGTTGTTTACTCAGCTTTAAATGACTATCAGTAATAAAATTACAATAAAATGTAATTGAAGACTGAGAAAAATGGAAACGTTCGAGGCCGTTTGCTAACAACAAATGTCTCACTATAAAGCAATTAGCTTGTTGCCATTAAAAGATTCTTCACTATAAAGAAATATATGGTTCGGCATCCATATAAAATTAGTAGGTCCAAATTGCAATATAACAATGATAAAGAAAGTTCAAGTGCAGATAACTCCGTACTTGGAGCCCTATGCTCCCCAGCGGAGTGAACAAGGAAAAAAAAAGTTATAAATTATTCTATGAAGTTTTAATTGAAGCGTAAAATACTACTATTATTTTATTACGATAAAGCATAATATAATAAGTAGTACTATTATTTTATTATTGTAAGTACTATTATTTTATTATAATATACGGTACTATAATTGCAATAAAAATATAAATATATATTTCATACATAATTCAACATAATATCATCTGGTTGCGTAGTTAGAATCACATTCAGAGGTAACTGTTAGCAAAAACTTGTATTTTATATACATGCACCCCTTCAAAAAATCTTCTAAGTTTTATTATAATAATTAATAAAGTGACTTGAATAATAATAAAGAAAAAAGTTGAATTACTACTTTCTAACAAATTTTCCTTATGTAAGGAATCACAAACTTAAAAACACACACGATATTTTATTCGTATTTTGGAAGCTAGTGTTAATCGATATTTTATTCGTATTTTGGAAGCTAGTGTTTCGCAGGTGTTAATCTATAAAGAAATACCGCAGAATAAGCTATTTATTTTTATACTGAATAATTTTTTGTTAATACATTTTATTTTATTATACATTTTATTTTATTTAAATTGCGACTTTTCTTACTAAAAATATATCTTTAAAAATATTCAATTTTATCTAAATTATTATCAATTTTTATTATAATTTTATTAATATTATACAAAAAAAAAAGAATTTATTGTTGATTTTAAAAACAATTTTTAACCCTTAATTTATGATTTCCTTGACATTTATTATTCCAGGCTACCCAGGCTGTAAATCCACCATGAGCTTTTTTAATTTTTCTCGCACACTTAACTGTTTCCGAAATATCATCACTTAATAGTGTTTCACAATTAATTCCACAGGCATTACTACTATGCCAATTATTCCTCCCTTCTGTAGTTGGTTTACACCAATAACGATCGTTTAATTGAAATAATCCCCAATCCCAGCTACCATCACTGTTGACACGATTAACAGCTGCTGTATCAAAAGTACTTTCACCTTCTGCTAGACAAACCCAATCAGGTATTTCTGATTTTGGTATTCCCTGACGATGTAATTCTTTAGCCAAAGAACATTCTGTAAAAATTTTTGCATTAATAAAATTTATTAATGTGACTAGGATAAAAACCAAAATTATGGAAATTCTCATTTTTATATTTTCAATGTTCTCAAGTTAAATTTCAATTTAAAACTAAATTTAGAATTGTTAAATTCGGTTTATATTTAAATTAAAATTCAACTGGGTTTTAATTTATTTCGAAAAATTTCCAACATAAGTTATGTTCTTTTTAGATGACCTTGGTACGAGTAAATATTTTATATATTTTCGTTATAAAAATCTTTAGTATTGTGATATCAAATATACATTTTAGAATCACATCTAATGAATAAAAATTATATATTGGTGTTTTAAAGTTTCCTTAAATATAATCGTGTTAGATTGCATATAAATTAATATATATATTTATTATTGAACGAAACTATAATAGGGCACCCTTAAATTACACAGTATATATTATATCTTTATCACTTCTGTACTAAATTCATATTATATTAAACAAGTTTAACTTATGCACTATATTATATTTATAGCTGATTTTATGTTTTAATCTTTATTCTAAAATATTTTGATTAAAAATTTAATTAATTTACATATATGTAACATATTATAGTTGAAGATAATCAAATTTAAATTACAGAACAAATAAACGTAATGTTTGAATACACATTTCAGGGCTTTATAGAAGTTTTTTTTTTACCGCAAATTACATTATCATGGGCTAATTAGTACATCTTATACACACGAATTTATGAATGAATCTACTAACGTTGAGGAAATATATTCAAAATTTTATTATCTCATTGACTTTATTTGTTTTTTGTAAAAATATTGTTTTAAAGAAGAACAAATGAATTTAATCTAATTAAATTAAATTCCTTGAAAAGGTTATTAATCTGAAAAGGTTATTAATCTTTATTAATCATTGTAATTTATTACTGCAGTAATGAATAAATTATATTTTTTTTCATTTCTTACTTACGAATACCAACTGAAAATAATAAAAATATACTTGCCCTGAAATATGGAATTATATTAACTAATTTAACAACCGGCGTATGGGAAAGCTTCGTGTTCAATAAAGTCAATTCATTTAAAATAAATTCTTACTTTATTAATTCAGAAATATATATAACTTGCTATGTTAATTCTTATTAAATAAATTTCTAAAAAAAGACTACTTTTTTGAACGCTTTGTTCTTTTTATTCTTGGTAGCATATTATCGTCAATAACTTCTATAACAGGCGCTCTTTCATTGTCATTCTGTTCACTATTTTCTGCTGATTTACGTTTACGTAATTTTTTACTTACTCTAGCAGTATTTTTCAAAAATTGTGTATTACTTAAAGTATTAGTTTCATGTTCCAAAATTCCCTGTGATTCTTCACTGCTAATAACTGAATCTTCTTTCGAATTTTCTTCAATTTCCAAATCAGAATTACCATTATTTATTTCCTCATTATCTTCTAACATTGTTTCATCAGCTTCGTTTTGTTTTGACTGTGATAATGTATCCTGAATGGCTTCTTTTAATTCTGATGTTTTAATACGAAAATCTCGAACAGTTCCAATATGTAGAAAACGTGTTAAATCTTCTTTAGTTTTTTTACTCAATAATATTACAAATTTATTAAAATTTTCAATATTTAAAATAAGTTTTGGTAAAAATTTCGTTTCTTTTAAAATTTTAGCTCGATCTGCTGTAGGATTTATTTTTTTTACTTCTTTACTATTAAGAATTTTAGTTTCTACATAAGAAATTAATGCATAAATTCGTGATGCTAAAGGCTTACCAGTAATACGTAAAACTACATCAAATCTGTAAAAAAAAGATTGTAAAAAAAATTTAGTTTATTATATGAGTCTTAAAACTAACTTAATTCCTTGTGAAGAATCTCGAATTGATTGTCGAATAATAATATGTTTTGTAAAATTCGTTAGGCAAACATAATATTGTATTATAATGCGAATTAAGCTATCCATATATATTCCAAGTGGTATTTGGACGTTTGTCAAATGTAATAATACGTTTGCTATAAGTCCTAATTCCATGCAAATGGATCGTTCCATTTTTATTAATGATGTAATGTGTGTCTCCTGATTTTCTTCAGCAACAATTTTTAATTTATAAACTGAACTTTTAACTTTATTTGTAAAGAATTCTATATCTTCAATTTGTTTACGAATTGTTGTTACAAGATGTAGCAAACATGATTCAGCTGTACCTTCAGTAATTGATTTTAAAGTAAACTCTGGATTTATTCCATCCTAAAAATTTGAAAAATTAATTAAATCTATAATAAAATTTTATAAATTTATTGACTTCTTCATTAATTTGACCGAATATTTTTTCCAAATGCATTGCAATAGTATTGTAAAACAACCCAGAATGTGTTTTTAATCTTTGTCTAAATAATAGTTTATGAATAAAACCAGTTTCTTTTGTTTGAATTTTATAAGTTTGACAAAATTTTAATAACCAACTATAGCTCTGGAATAGTATAATCCATAATTTTATTAAATATATTTTAATTTTATTATATTGCGGTTACTTACTTCTACCGTAATTGGATTATCATAGTCAATAAATTCATATAAAATATCTAAACATTGTAATAAAACTCCAGGGATTTTTTTACCATCGTTTTCAGTATCAAATTCATCTTCATCAATAACAGATTTTTCCATCATATTTTGTAAAACGTTTGTAATTTTGTCGTTACTATTACTACTATATTGTAAGTCTAAAATCAAAATTAGTAACAAGAATACTTTAAATATGTAATATCTTACCAATTCCCCTTAAATATGTATCAAATTTTTTGTTAAAAATTTGCTGAGCTGTTGTTAGACTTTGACGCAAACATTCAGTACTTAAATATGCACTTGTTACATCAAAACTGCTCCAAATATTCTGTAATTTTTTGGCACATCTTTCATAAATAACACGAGTTACTTCTGTTAAATTTCTTAAAATTCTTCGACTATGCCTTACTTGTTTATAGTCAGGTTGATTGCGTATATTTTCAAAATGTTGAGATGTAACTTCAAGCACGTAACGTACTAAATGTCTATTACTTCGTAGTGGAGCAGTTGCCGTATAATTTGCAAAAGAAACAACATCACTGAAAAAATGAAGAGAGAATTTTGCTATAAATATTCTTATTAGTCAAACTTATCTAATATCCCAAACTTACTCGAATAGTAACCTTAAAAATCTTTCTATAGTTGGTAAATCCCAAATATTATCTGACTTTATTAAAATTTTCTTTACAATAACTCCATTTATAGTAACATTTGGATTATCAGTTGCAGTGGCGTTTGTTTTTTTTGTATTTTTAGTTCCTTTTTTACCAACTGATGTGTTTAAAGTCTGAAACAATAATAATTTTAGAAGATTATAGATTGAAAGACAATTCCATTTACTTTAAGACCATCTTTAATTCTTTTATGTTCTTTAAATAATCCATCGATTTTATGAATCATATCATTTGATGTCTTAGCTGTCCAAATCGCAAATGCCATTAAAGCTTCCAATAAATTTAATTGTTGCGAAGCAAGTACACTTTTTTGATGATCAAGTGAACCAGTCTGAAAAACGAGTAATTTAAATTCTTATCAAATTTTCAAGAAAATTTTGATTACCATTTCAATTAATTTTAAATCGTTGGAACAAATTCGTTCTATTAATGTTTTTATTACTGTTTTAAGAACAGTTGTATCATAATTTAAAACATGTTTGTCGGAAATTATTACTCCAAATCCAATAAACATTGTCAACTGTCCTAAATTATCATTAACTTGTATTTCATTTTCATTATTTTCCGTAGTGTTAATAATTTTATCAAAACTTATTTTACAATCATTTTCATCAACTTCAAAATATGAACGAAAATGATAATCCATAAATTCTAGAATATGTGGAGTTAATTTAGGATTCAGTTCTATAGCCCTATTTAAGCCTGAGAATTAAATAAATGAATTAAATTCGTTCTATTAATGTATTTATTACTGTTTTAATATTTTTTAATATACTTTCGTAAAGGGTTTCCTTTATTTCCAATTGAGCAGTGAAACATTTTCTTAGACAACCAATTATTTCTAGAGTCAACATATCAAAATGTCGTTGAGGATTTGTTTGGTTACCAATTGTTGATTGAGACATAAGAGAAAAACCAGATATATTATGCTGCGTCATTATATTACCAGTCGCTACTGACGTTCTTTGTGAATTGTTATTATTCAATTGTTTTAGGAGCATACAAAAACCATACACACCTAACCTGCAGGTAGCCAAGTCTCTGTAAATAATCAAATAATGAAAACATGATAAATTTGTTTATTTTTAATTTAAATAAAAACAAATTGAATATTATTCTGGGTAATTTAGATTTCTGAACAAATCACTTTAATTCAGAGACACCCTATTCTATCTAAATCAATAACATTTTTATTCTGACTATAATGGTATTTATTAATGTGTGGGCTTTCAGAGAACAATTGTAATACTTGGGCTTTGATATAATTTGTTGAATTATAATGATATTAAATATTTTAAAGCTACTCGATATTTAAAAACAAAGTTCTCTCTATAAAAAACAGATTCCCCACCCTTAAAAAAAATTCGATAAGAAAAATAATTGCACACGACCAAAAACAACTACGAGAGCTTTTTTTGCCGGCTTAATTTTAGTTCTTAAACTATAAATTAATTGCAATTTATTTATTATAACAACAACGCAGTGTATAAAACTAAAAATAGTGCGCATTTAGTTCAATTACTTGTTGCAACAATTCACATTATTGTTTTTACTTTACAAATGGACTTGAATTAATAACAAAATAATTCTTAAAGAAATAATAAAAAAAAAACAATATGACAATTCCATTTATGTTATTAACTTTTGTTTTTGCATTTATAATACAAATTATTTTACTTTTCACATGTTATTTGTACTGTAAAATTAAAAGCCAAAGTAAGTAATTACTAAATTATTTTAGTCATATAGTTTATGTTTATGTAAAATTAACAATAACAACATATCGATCTTAAGTCAGTCGAATTGACTTTTTCATATTATTTTTAGATAATAATAATAATTGCCAAACAAATTTACAAATGCAACGATTGAGTAATGACCAAGAAACTGTAGCAACAAATTCTATTATTTTGTCGACTCCGGATTTACTTGATAATCATCTAAAAAATAATAACAAATAGCTGATATCAATTTGTAATGTAATCAAAATTTTAGAAATATTTTCTGTGACTCAGAATTAAGATAATTTTAAAATATAATTATTAAACTTATTCATAATTTAAACTTATTTATAACTTAAAATGTAAATAAATATTAAATGTTTTGTGTAAAAATTGATAAATATTTGTTTTTTAATGATTTCTTATTAATTTTTGAAATATATTTTATTAAAATGTTTATTTGGTTATGCAATATATATTAATTTGTTGGAAAAAATAATTAAATTAATAATTTGTTAATAATCTTAATAATGTTGTAAATAATAATTAGTTAATTCATTTTGCAAAATTTAAAATGCAAAAGTATTTAAAAATATATGTTGAAATAATGATTGGTGTTTGTGTAAATTTATGATAAAATTTAGTGCTATATAATAATATAAGGGGACATTTGTATATAAAAAATTTACGGCCAGTAAAAAGTTTACAAGATAAATGCAAAAAGGTTGATAATTATATTTCTGAGGATAATAATAAACTACAAAAAACCATTTATAAAAGCTAGGATAAAAAATAAAGATAAATATTAAATATATTGCGTAACATTTATAAAACCTAGTACGAGAAAATACATTTTTGACTAATTATATTTTTGAGTCTACTATTTCTGCAGGCAGAAAGTTTGTTTTGCATAAACTAATATTTCCCCATTAAGATAAGACCAAAAGTATAATATTTAATATAATACAAATTTTTTACTTAAATTATTGTAAATATTTATATATTCCTTATGTTAAGTTAATCTAAATTGAAAATATAGATTTTCCATATGCTAATGAGTTTCTAATTATTGTTTAGTATTATGTACGTAATTTTTCCCAACAATTTTGAAATAAGTTTTTATATATGTACGTGTCAATAACATTAATTCGTTACCCGGTATTTTATTTTTGGTTATATTGCCAACGATATTAAATAATTTCTATTATTTAATATCGTTGGCAATGTAAATTAATTGGAGTTATAATTTTTTTATATTTATATATTCTTAGAACTCCTAAATTAAAATTACAAATTGGCTCATAAATAAACAGAAGTAACTAATCAATATTTAGAATATTTAAGCTTATTTACTTACTTTGAATTTATTGCTTTTCGTAACATTTCTATAAAATAATCTCGAATAGTATGAGATAATTTAATTACTGGTAATACAAATGACATCATTCTCATTGCTTGATTCCCAGGAATCTAAAAGTTATTTCCTTATTTAATTTCTTTCCTTATATTTTGCATATATTAAATTCATATAAAATTTAAATTTAATGTAAGTAGTAACTGGTTTTTTTTAAAAATATTCTTATACCCATAAAAAGAAATCCAAAACATATTTAATAGTTTTTACACATTCCGATACTGTAAACGTATCAACCCTCCCCAAAGCGGTTAAACACTCTACAAATAAAATATTTTAGACATTAAGAAAACTAACTCAAAAATATATTCTGGAGTATATATTTACCAGAATATTGTAGAGAATCCTGTTCTACAATCATCCAATCTGCTAAATTTTTAATAACACCTTGTCCAAAAACAAATCTTTTTTTAATGAATTTTTGTAAAAAATTTGTACCCAATGCATTTAATTTTGGTGAATTCTTTGCTCTTAATAATACAAATGATAAATTTACTAAGCCTGGTGTAACTACATCTTTACCATCTTTATTTTGATCAATTAATACTGTAAATATCTGATCTAAATCTTTATGTTGATTTTGTAAAGTATCCCGACACCACACAGAATACTTTGATAATTCTTTTTCATCTTCATTATTTTTAATACAACTTTTAAGAAATTGTAATAAAACTGATGATGAAATCCATGTATCTGGTTCGCGATTTGTTTGTGTCATTGAAAGAATTGCACTTAAAACAAATGGTGTTAATATGATTTCTGAAGATGAAGTGAGATTCTAAAAAAGACGATTTTAAAATATTTGTGATAAATTTTAAAATATAATTGAAACTGACTCTCAATGTAATAGACATTTGTTGTTCACTAATTTTAAATCTCGTACAAAAACTTAAATGATGAAATATAGTTTCTTCCGCTTCTCGTAATTCTTTATCCGTATATTCATCAATACTATCAAAATCTGTTATATTACTATCCATATCAGCAAATAATTTCTTATAATAATAGTGATAAAAATATTTTTCAAACGCAACAATTGGTAAAATTATTTGTGATGAATTCTGGCATAAAGAAAATAATTGAAATGCTAATGGCGGTAATTCAAGAGGACCTAATTTTAATATACATTTTGAAAATTTTGACAGTACTTTTAAAATATCATCGTTATTTAATTTCAAATCTCTGAAAATAATAGTTTAAAAAAATTTACTTTTAAAATTAATAAAACAGTGTCTTACACAAACATGTTTGCAATTGGTGTTAGAACTGGTACTGGCCATTTCATTGTACATAAATTTGTAATAATTTTCATTCTATATTCATATCCAGTCATTTTTACAGAATTAACTATAATTTCATTTTGATTTGTAAGGATTAATAAGGTTTCTGGTAGTAGATCTTTCCAACTATTTTTTTATAATTATTATTAAAATATTGTTACATGATATATTTCAGATATGATATTTTATTTATGATGTATAACAATACAATTATTTTATTTCTAGAAAACTTCATTAGGCAATTTTTATAAAAGTTAGTTCTTAGCCTAAATAACTTTTTTATTTAATTCTAGTTTATTGTCAGTTAATTCTAGTTTATTTTAGAAGGACGTTGTTAATTTTTGAATATAAGTATTTCAGTGAGGTAGTTTATCTTCTTTATGTAAGTCTTCAATTTTTGTGACATATGGGACATTTAGGGCCATTGTCAATACTGTATTTTGTGTTCTTTGTAACTTGCTTAAACGGGAGTTAGTATACAACCAGACAGGGGCTGCATAGTTAAGAATAGGTCTTATGTAGATGTAGCTTTTATATATTATTTTTTTATTTGCTATGTTAACTATATTGAGTTTGTATAAAACTGGGTCCAGTAGACTAATTGCTTTTTTTACTTTTAAATTTGTTTCGCAGTATTTGTTTCGAAAGTAAATCTAATTCTAGAGTCTAAATAAACGCTTAAATATTTAAAATTATTTTACCAATCTATAAATGGTATTATAAATGGTAATGTGTTGGCTGTTACAGATTTTTTAGCCTTATTTAAATGTGTCAACAGTATTAACTCTGTTTTATACTCATTAATTTTGATTTTCCATTTGTGGTAAAATCTTTAATTTTATCGAATGAGCGAGCATTCCAAAATATATTTTAGGGTGTCGTCTGCATAAGTAGCCAACTCGCAGTTGTTAGATGAGGAAATATCATCGACGAAAAATTAAATAAGTTTGGGGATAATCATGATTCTTGCGGAACTTCTGCTGGGATATTAAATAAAATTGATGATTAAAATAATAAAATCATTCATTCATTGATTCATTCATGATTTTATATTTTAATTAGATATATAGCTATATTATTTATATGTGGTTTGTGTAAAAGACCTTCGTTCTATACGCTATCGAAGGCTTGTCGAGTAGAATTCAACCGCACGTTTTTTTATTAAAAATATATTATTAAATTAGATGGACATTAAATTGAACATTAGGAAAAAATATTATTTACCCAACACATTTTGGATCACCGATTTTCAAACAATCTTCAGAATGTTCAACAATTTCTACCAGTTGATCATTTGTAAATGTTGACAAATCTGAGCAAAGCCTTGTTATTAAATCATAAGTTAATTTATATGGTAATTCAATTAGACTTAATTCATTTAAAAATGCTTTTACACATTGAAATCTTTTATCTTTAAATTCCTGTGTATCTAATAATGAAAATCCTCGAAGTAGATAAGTCCAAAAATTGACACCATTTGTAAGATGGACTTGAGTTTTAATTCCATCAACCAACTAAAAAAAGTTATTTTTTGTTTAAGAAAATAATAAATTTTTAAAAACAAGTACCAATTGTAAGGAAGTTGATTTAATAAATTCCTTGAGTTCATTTAATTTTTGTTTTTCTCCTAGTTCTAAAATATTTTGAACAATTTTCGGACACATTTCTTTATTATTTTTGTCATATTTTAAAACGACAGAACAATTTAATTTTTGCCGCTCACTTTTTCTCGTTGACATTTTGTAATCAAATAAAAATAATTGAATCCTCAACGAATTATTTGACATACATGACAGCACCTCTTTCAGAGTTGCCAGATTTCCTTTTATGATTCAAATTTCAATTTTGTCATTTTTGCCCATTTTCAACAGATTAAAAATTCTTATGAAAATTTACCATGAAAATTGACCTTTTTCAGTTCATTAAACACATTTATGAAATGGAAAATTTATATATTTAGTTTGTAGTATACTTACATATGGGTTGTAAATTGTTAATTGATTAACTAATTATTTCATACATTAAATGACAGATAAAATCTTTATATTGGAATTCAGAATCTCAAAATTTTCGCATTTAATCAATTTTTATATCAAAATTAATCTTTCGTATTAGTTATTTATATACAAAACATTAAGTATATTTTATTTTAAATTAAACATTTATATGTGTAGTTAGTAACATATTAAAAATTCCAACAATATTTAACACTTTCCCTATTTCTCTCGTCATGTCGAAAATTCCCAAAATATGGAAAATTTCTCAGGATCTGGCAACAGTGCTATAAAGAATATCTTTTAATTATTTAATTGATTAACTAATTATTAATTTGTAAGATATAACATTAAAATATAATGCTAAGTGTGTTTTAAAATGTGATAAAAAATATAAAATTTAGGTCTGGCTGAAGGTAAGAAGAAATATTTATGGCATTTCAGAAATAGTGTTATGTACATATCTTATTGAATTCGTAATTTATAAATTCAAATTTTACTGAAATATTTTTTTTATAGAAAGAGATTGGCTATTTTTTTATATAATGTAATTTGAGAGCGGGTCAAAGTCATAACACATCGTTTTCTCTAACATTTTCAACTAAATTAATTGGTAATTTTTTTTTTTACAAAATCATGAAATGATGTAAAATACCATATAATCACGGTCATAAATATTTTAAAAAAAAAATCATTTTTGGCTTGGGATTTTTAAAGTACTTATGGACCAATATTTCTAATGTACCATTCCTAAATTTTTAGCAAGAGATTCTTTAATATTTTAATAAATATGTATGTATTTAAAATAAATAAATTCAAGAATCAAGATCAAATTATTTTATTGAATTTAACAACATGACAATATTTATACTTACACAAACAACTCTATCAACTTTAAATTGATAGATTATAATATATATTTCTTAATATTAATTATTATTTCAAAATCAACAGTTATACACAATCCTAACTAACTTATTTTTGTTTAAATTTGAAAATTCAAAATTTTGTTACGCTCTTCCTAGCATTTGTCTTAGCGTATTCATTTCATCACGCATTGCCAACATTTGTGCTCGTAAAATAGCATTTTCCTGTTCTAAAAGTGCTGCTCTAAATGCAATCTTAGAAAAAAAATTCTGTTTATTAACTATATCTTTTTAAAGTAATATTTGCTAATTAATTTACCCTATCTTCGCGCATTTTCCTTGCATCTCGTGATTTTTTAGCTGCTTCATTATTTCTTTTCCTACGTTCATAATATTTTTCATCTTTTTGTTCATTTGGTATTGCACGTTTTTCTCCACGTTGTCGTCGGCTCAAAATATTACTGTAATTAAAATCACCAAGTAATTGATTACCACTTCCAGAATAATCGGATGATGAATATTCAAAACTTGGTGGTGAACATCCTGATGTTACGTTTGATATTAATGGTGAAATTTCTTTTGGATAAATTGTTGTAGGTAGAAATGAATTATAGTCCGTTGTAGGTTGTGATGGTATCTCTAAAATTTTTAATGATTTTGCAGGTGTTTTTGTTAAATTCTTTTCACTATCAATTGAACTGGTGTTGTTATTATTCGAATCTTTAAATAAAGTATAATAATTTTGCATATCTAAAAGTACACAGAAATTAAATGTTATTAGATAATTAAATATTAAAAATTTGAATTGTTTTAAAGTATAAATTGTGATTAAATGAGGCAGTCTTTTTTTGTTGGTATGAAAAAATGATAGAAATGAATTGCAAAACGATTATGTATTCAAAAGTTTTCAGTTTTAAAATATTTTTTCCCGTCGTTTAATTCCAATTAAAAATAGGAATAAAAGGATTGTAATTGTTATACCAAAAATACATAACTTTTACAGCTCAAATATTTGTACATTAAAATATTATTATGTACATATTAGATTTACAATTTATTTTATTGATTGTTTCCAATGATATTTATTATAATCAATTATCCTTTTTTGCTTTCCTACTTTTTCCTACTTTAATTTTAGGCCTTTTAGATTGTAAAACGTTTCGATAGTTATTATCAAAATATATTTGGCTTTAGACATATTTTTATAATATCTTATTAATAGTTTTTATTTTATGGCTTTAAGTTTTAATTTCAACACATTTTATATAAACATATAAGAGCTAATATACTTAATCTTCTATTCAGGTTGGAAAATTGACGAAATTGTATATTTATCTTTAATTATTATTATTTTTTAGGTATTTATTTATAGTTTTTTTTAACCAATTATTTCATAGATTTTCAATTTAAACTGATCTTAGAGCAAATATCTATTATAAAACTACAAACATCAGAAGAGTTCAGTGATCTAGTTTTTAAGTACATTATTAATCCATGGACTTATAAATTTGTATAATCTTTGCGACAACAGTAAGGAAAATTAATGAAAAATATTTTGACGGTATATACATAGTAATATAAAAGTATTCGTTAATTTTCAATGAAAATAAATAAATTAAATTGATTTAAATAAAAATTAAAATATATTCCACCTGTTGGTAACATTAGTCTATTACACGTCCTTAATAAATGTAATGTTGAAAATGAAAAAGGATCAACAATTCCATTAAATCCCGCTGTAGGTCGATGTACTGTATTATTACACATTTTATTAAAAATTAAAATAAAATTATTATCGTAATTTATTTATTTTTTTTTTAACAAAAATACTCAAGTTTTATTTTATTCAAAATTTTCTAATATTTTATTTATTTAAGTTGAAAATGAAATAGGATCAACAATTCCATTAAATCCAGTTGCTGGTCGATGTTATTGTATTATTACACAAGTTTTATTTTATTCAATATTTTCTATTATTTTTATTTATTTATTTTTTGATTATAGAAAAGATCATCCTTAAAATAAATTTCATAATAATTCCAACACAAACTTTTTTTTACTATATAGTGAAACCATTTGCAAGTTCAAATATTGACTAAAATCCTTTTCAACAATGTTATGTCCTTTTTATATTAAAATATTAACATGAAAACAATTTAATACTCCCTCCTGAATATTCTATTCTAATGTAAATTTTTTTTTTCGTATATAGAAATCACGACTTTGGTCTGATTCAACCAATCACGCAATGTTGACAGTAATTATTTTCTATCTATGACAATTTCAAGTAAGAAATCGTAACATTGGGTTGGTTAAAATAAATATAATTTTTTTTTATACGGAATTTGATATAACTTTAATATATATTTGAAAAAAATGTAAACTTTTTTACTCAGTTGTATAATTTTAGAAGTTTATATTATATTAATATTATATCATAAAATTTATTCAACAATATTGGTGAACATTGATATAATATTGGAATTAAAATTAAAATTAACGAATTTTGTATTGGAAATTTATTTTATTCGGATTTGTTGTTATGGTCTTAGAGCTCAATGTCGATTTAAATTTACTCAGCTTTAACCGATTGGTGTACATTTAAATGTACATCAATTTTGCAAAATTATTAAACATAATTATCTTATTATTACAATATTTCACACGAAAAGTACATTTCAAATATACATTTCCAAAGACTTACTTCGACAAGACCTAGGTCTAAATTATAAACCAGATGTTTCTAGAAAACCAGAACAGCGTAATTTTCCTAACGCAAATTAAGGGTTAAATTATACTATGGAATTAATTAGTAATTAAAATCATAATAATGTAATTTTTCGTATTGCAAAAAAATCGTATATTATTTGAGATGACATTGCTCACAAATTGATTGAGAGATTGACCGATTGAATTTATCGTTTTAAACATTTAAAAAATTCTAAATATGTAATTGAAATAATCGTTAAACAATTTGTTTATGTATTATATATTTTTCTATATACGATTTATGTTATTGTATTTGAAAAATTTAAAAAACAATTTTATGTTACAAATTTTTCTAATACTTTATAAATCTGATAGCTTCTTTTAGTCGATCTGATTTTAAAAAATTTAATATAGATTTAAAATGGCACATATTTACATTTTAATTAATATTATGAATTTGATTAAAATTTTATAAATTATTTTTAAAAAAAATTTTTACGAAAAATATTTAGAATTTTCTATAAAAATTCTAATTTGTATAATAATTTTCAATATTATACAAATTAGAATTTAAAAAGGATATATGTATTAATCTACATTGATATATAATTTTGTAAATAAATACAAGAAATTTCTAAAATTAAGAGAATTTCTGTATCCTTAATTTGGAAAATTAATTTCCTATTTATAACTTATGTAAACAAAATGATTAAAATAATTTTAAAAAGTCTTATAAAAAAATATATATTCTTTATAAAGAAAATCAATTTGCTTACCAAACTTACAATATTTCCTGTCATATATATACATATATCAAAACTTACCACTTTTTATGAGAAAATCACAATTTAATGACACTAGCATGTAATAAAAAAATCAGTTTTGTTGGTTTTTTTATTTAAGCATATTTTTTTTTTAAATAATTTTTTATTATGTGTGTTTTACTTAAACCATAAATGTTTTACATGATTTTTTAATAGTTTATTTGCTAATCAATATGCAAAGTTATGATTTGCGTGATTCGTCATTAAGATTTAATAATAAATTTCTAATGATTTTTTGGGGTTTGTATATTTATTGAAAAATAATAATGAATATGTATATTTATTTCAATTTGTCAGTTTTTATTTTTATAAAGAGTCTTCTTTGTTTCATATTGCTGCTTCTTATACGGTCATATTTTGATCAAGTCAAACCAATTTCAGTAATTTTCTTACCCTCAGGTCCTCAGGGCAGGGGTGGTCTGCACAACATCCTTACGAGAGCAATTGTAGGAAGATTAAACAATAACTGCAGAAAGGTATGGATGGTTCAATTTTTTTTAAAATGTTATTTATTAATTATTGAGCCCTTGGTTATTCTAGTTTACATCACTTTTGATGTTGAAGTCTTTTGTTTTGATGGGAGGAGATATAATAAGTCTCTAATATAGCATATAGTTAAGCAGTTACCTCAAGTATTTATGATATTATTCTTAAATTTAAATAAAATGAAATTAAGCCTAAAATAAGGTCTTATAACATGACCTTCAATTTCTGGTATATTTATATTTTAAAACACTAAGTTTTTTCCATTTTTTTTAAAGGGTTGAAAAAGCACTGTTCATATGTTTTAACACAAATTTTTATTGTCAATAAATTTTCTATGTAACGAAAAAAAAGTACTAAACATTAAAATTAATAAAATACAAAATATATTGATAGATATTTATGGCTTTTTTTATATAAATTAATAAAACGGATCAATTAAATTTCTAATTTCCATTTTCAAAATGTCTTTAAATAGTAATGATTATTTATTAATAAGATTCTTATAATGATGATAAATGTGGTATTTTATATCCGATAATTATTCGTAATTAAAATATACTTAATTTAAAATATTTTGATTTGGATTTTTTAGCTGAAAATTAATGTTTTAGTTCACAGAAACAATAGATTGGATATCATTTAATTAGTACAAATTTATATTATATATTACAAAAAATAATGAAATTTTTTGCAAAAGTTTATTTTAAAATCAAACAAAATTTATATGTTTTGAATTTATGAGTTAGGTTATTTTAATGGAAAGTTGCCAGACATAATTTTATTTATTATAATCTTTTTTTTACTAAAAGTTTACTAACAATTTTCTATACTAAATGTAAATATGTAATCGTTAAATTTGTATTACTATGTAAATAATGAAAACTTTGAATAATAATTTAGCTAATTACTTGAAACTAATGAGGTGTCATAAGCCTTAAAATCTAAATCATAATCAATGGATAAAATATTTATGAAAAAAACTGTCATAAAAATCACATTTATTCTTCTAACCATATTAAACAAAAAAGAAATTATTAACAAAATAAATATTTGAGTGTATAATTTCAATCTTGTTATCTACACCATAATTTGATGTATATTTTTTTTTTGTTAACCATCATTAGTAATATTATTTTACAAGTGCAATACATTAAATGATCACATATGTAAATAAATATTTTGAAAAAGAATCATATTTTCTTTTTATACCCCAAAATTATTTGAAGAAAAATACAAATAATCTTTTTCCTTATTATATCGAAAATTGATTATGTCTTCGAAAAAAATAAAATATAAATAAATCATATTTAATATACTTTTGAATATGTTAAATTTACATTGTACTTTACCCTAATTACATTTTTTTTTGTTCCATAATTATTACAAACATTATTGTCTTTTTATTAAGGATATATATTTAAATTGCCGCCACCACCATTCAAATAAAATTCATCCTTATTATTCGAAAAATGAAAATTGGTAAATGAAAAGGGGAAAAAAAAAAGATTAATAGTTGGCCATAGGTCACAATTATCGATAATAACAGGCCAATTAACAGTACATTTTTTCTGTATATTATTCGGTGTGGAACGGTCGGTGTTAAAAATTTTATAACCTATATCTTTTATACTTTGTATTGTATATGTTTATATATTAACCTTTCACCTAACATCCTTGTCGTCGTATAACAATTGTAGTTTCAGACTATAACCGGTGTTTGAGTAACTTGGAATGTAAAAAAAGATTTACCTTTTAACCCTATCCTGTAGCATCTGTTTCAATTCACATTAATTGTCCGAAATTTTAATATAGATATGATTATGATCAATAAAAATTGTATTAGTAATTTGAAAATATTTTTTAAAATATTAAATAATTTATTGTCGTACATTTTGGGAGGTCACTGTATAAATAGTCTTGATATTTATGTAGTTATTAACGATTAATTTCATAAAATTTCGCATTTCTATTCACGAAAAAATTTTAATGTTCGAAAACGATTATTAAATTTGAGTCATTGTCAAAGATACGTTTAGTGACCAATTTGGATACAATTTACAATGACACTGATATTAATACTTGTTTGACTTGCGTTTGTGTAGTCTTATATAGCTAAACGAATCAGTAAATTATTAATAAAGAGTTCACAAATTATAATATCTATAAAAATTTTAACATCCATATGTCCTTAAAAACAGAAACTAAAGAAATAATTTTATTGTAACCTAAATATTGTGGTCATCAATGCTTGGCCCCTAATAGCTTTGTTATGGCAAGTTGAATAAAAATTGATAATGTTCTTACTATATGAATAATTCAATTAATACTTTATTATTCAAGTATATATAAAAAGGACTTACATTTTTGATGGAATATATATAATTTTTATTTTGTTCCTGTTGCACGAGGATAATTTTATGATTTTGATTTATTACATTTTTTATTATAAAATTTAGTCCAATAAATTGGAAGAGTTTGTGGTGGTCATTTTATTAATGCTTTTTTTTTTTTGTTTTAATTCATTGGGGAATGTGGTGGAGTAATTTTGTAATATTGTAACTTCTTTGTGGTTGGTCAATTTAATGTTATGGCATGTCGTTGTTCACCATATTTTATATTACATATACAAATATGTATATATATATATTTTAATCTATAATTTTAAAAATAATTATGGGGAGCTTTAACAGCAAATGTTGCATGAAATGGGCGGACTTATTGTATATTGTATTTTTATGTTATGGCAAGTTAATAATGGCGGCAATGATTATAAAATTCCGATATAATATTGTAAAATTGTTGCCTGTTGAAGGACATTAAAAATTTTTTTTTTTGTAATAAAAGGATTCATAAATAATTCTGATTTAAAAATTGGTATATATACATAATTAAATGAAATTATTTCTGATTAACTAATTTTAAGAAATTTAACAAATTTAATCAAATTTTTAAAAATTATTTCTATTTAATTAAGCATGAATAAAGTAAAAATATATTTTAATAGTTTTCTTTAATTTCTAAATAATTAAATTCTATAAAAGGGTAAAGTAGCGCAATATTAACATTATAGTTACAAGATTCACTTTTTCAGGTCGATTAATTATATATATATTGTAATACTTAATTATATATTATATCTTTGTAACTTATTATTAATTTTTCCTATTTCGCATTGTAAAAGCAGGTGTTATATTCACATATAATTTTATGTAATTTTAAAGTGTTTTGCGATGACAGTTGATCTGTTGAAACCAGGTAAAACATTATTTACAATTTGATGTATTCAATAATTCAAGAATTGAAATAATATAGTTGAATACGGTTAAAAGTTTCTTAGTAAAAACGGGTTGAATTGCTATTTCTAAATTATTTAAGATTTATATTCCTTCTGATTCCTGGTTGTTTAAAATACTTTTAACTCTATATTTTTAAACAACAAATCTCTAATGCCTATAAACAAAATTTCGAAAAAATCAGTAAATAAACATTGTTATATAAAATATGTTGAGTAAAAATTTAAATCCATTTACTATTTCTTCTTCAGATATAATTTTACTATTCTAATTTTTATATCTATAATATCGATAGTAAACTCAAACTAAAAGTAATACTGTTGTATTAATTTTTGAGGCATACAAAAACTTATCAATTAGGAATATATACATATATGTTGTAAAAGTACATACATTAAGATTTAGCTAAGTTTAATAAATTATTTTATGGTCTTCAGAAGTTATTTACTAATTGTCATATTTTGAAATAATAATTTTAAATAATGAAATAAATTTACTTAAGTTCTATTCTAAAATTAAGAATATAAAAATCTTTAACCACATAAATTAATTTTTCTCATTTTGAAATAATTTACCAAAATTTCGGTAACAATTTTCCATATCAATAATAAACTTAGTTCCTGTCAATAAAAAAATTAAATAAGAATTGTATTTTAATGTGGCAATTTATAACACCTTCCCCATATTTGTACAAATAATACAAGAATTTCAAAACACCAACCACCTGAATATTTATTGTATGATCGATGTATAAAATCATCCCTTTAATCACGGTGTTCCCTTGTGATTTTACAACATATATAAATAAAAAAAATTTGTTTTTGATTATTTTCTAATTTCAAAATACGAAAATAATAATAATAAAAAAAATGTTGTAATTCATCGTAAATTATGAAACTTATACAATAACACTTTTTAGTTTAGTTAAAACAACAGAAAAAAAGTTATAATAACATTAAAAAAAAATATGTTTCTTTTTTTACGTGCTAATTGTGTGCACGCATGAGATATCTTCCAGGTGTAGTTTATTGAAATCACTATATCCTGAATAATTATGTAGTTTGGTTTTTGTTACCCTACAACCAGAAGGATTACGTCGATGAGAGTATACAATTAGAAGACACATTGAATGACATTATATGTAATAGTAAAATGACGAAATAAGTGTCGTTTTTATAGCGGGTAATTACAATTACCTCATCAGATTATATTAAAAATTTATTTGTCCAGGTATATTAAAGATAGTATTTATTTAACTAAATGAACAAAGATTTTTAAATTGAAAATTGCTTTGTAATTGTAATTTTATTTTATATATGAAATTACAAGGTTTTTATGTATCTTAATTACTAATAAAAGTTGTGAAATAATAAATACTTATTTCTGTTATTTATTTAACAAAATATAGAATTTTAACTTTTCTTCAAAAAAGTTAAAATTCTCATAAAAGACATTGACGTGTTTTTATTTCTAACTAAAAATTATCTTCATCAAAATTTTAATGAATATGAAATTATTTAAAAAAAAAACTTTTATCTTAACAAACCAGACCAATCATAGTCATTTTAATTGTGGTTCACTAAATAAACAACTACAATTTGATTTTAAAATGATACCGAAATAATCTAATAATGTTCTTTAGAAGATATTTTATAAATTATTATTGTATTACGGTTAAAGTAAAAAACAAAAAAATAATTTATTAAAATTATATTGTTGTTTCCAGTAAAATTATTTTTATTAATCTATGTAAAGTAGTATTAAAGTGATACTTAATGCTGAACGTAAATTCTTAACTATAATAATCTTACCTGATTTGCTATCAATTTATTTTACTTTAATAATTTTACCTCATTTACTATCAAATTATAAATAAATATATTCAAATAAATCAGATCAACAATCTTTTATTTGTCCTTTTTATGTAGTCGTATAACAAATTTTTATATAATAATTTTTACATTACATATTTTATAAACATTTTATAATTGCACTTAACTTATCCCTTCCATAAAATCACATAAAGTTAAATACTTCTCGTTTTATTTCTTTGTATAATGAACTTGAACTGTACTATCTTTTGTTAACATTACAAAATTTTGTTGTTCTGAATTTCCATTGATCATACAAATACCTTTAATTTTAATACCTTTTGATCCATTTACTTCTGATTCTAATAAAAAGTCATAAACTCTAATATCACCATCAGCTAAAGCGTATAACTTTTTACCATCATTTGATATTTCAATTTTTTCAACAAGATTCTTACGTAAAACTGAACCACTTAAAATAATTTGTTGATCAAAAATACGAAAATCATATTGATTTATTGGTTTATCATAAAATTCGCTAATTGCGGTTCTTGGTCTTGTATCGTAATAACTTGAAGTTTCATCATATTCATTTGCTTTTCGTTCATTTCGTATAATATTCTGAATGGTACAAGATTTACCAATTAATAATTCAATTTCATTTTCTTCTAAGTTATCCGATTTATTAAATTTGTTTTCATCACTGTCAGCTAAATTATCGTCAATATTTTGATTATAATTTTTTGATTTATTGCGGTTACAATTTAATGCCATTACAGAACCATTTGACAAACCAACTAATAAAAATTCGGCAGTCGTATGTAATCGTAATGCTGTGGGAAATAAAAATTTACTTTCATCAATATAAATTTTTCGAAAACGTTCTGATTTTAATGTTTTCGAACAGCAAATAATGAAATTACGATTTGTCGCAATATAAATTAAATCACTGCCAGTATCTAAATTAATAAACCTTATTCCTTGCATACCAAATTTATTATCTTTTTGAGATTCTTGAAGTTCACGAAGTGCCTCATCGCTAAATATATCATTTTCGAAATATGATCGTGTCTTATCGAAAGGTGAATCTAACCTAATTTTTTTAATTTCTAAATAATCACGTAAATCACAGATAGCACTTTGTATGAGTTTAATTCTTGCCCATGGTGAATGAAATTCAAATTTTTTGTTTGAATTATGCTTATTCGAGGCGGTAGCAAAATTATTCTTTCCAGTTTCCACTAAAGTCCAAATTGTAAGAATTCCAGTGTCATTTAACGATACAAACTTAAAAACGATTTATGAAAACTTGTAAAGAACAAAAACTTATAAATAAATTACCTGAATTTGTTTATATGCTTTCAAATTATAAGCTCTTGCTTCTGGTCTAAAACTTTTCACATCCACAACAGCTCCTAAATCCGTCAACTTAATTTCTTCTTCACCCAAACTTGGTGCAATTGAATGTGTTGCTGCAAAATGAGTCAAATAACCGTCTAATTTTGAGCAATATGAATATGTTTCTCTTAAATCCCACATAGCAACACTACCATCTCTTAAACCACATATAATTATATCTGACGATTCTGTACAAATATCAGCACGACTAATTTCACTCCAACTTGATAATAAACGTATTGGATTTTCTGGTTCACTAATATTCCATACGGAAATTAAATTTAAAAAATCGTTATTATAAATATCATCAATACTTTCGTGAATCGTCAAAACTAAATTAAATTTTAAATTTGAGAAAATTTTCACTACTCGAAGTGCATTTAAAAAATTCGCATTCAAATTTGTATAACCATTACTAAAACCAATTTCCAAAGATGTTTGTAATTTTTCAATTTTATGATTTCGATTTAATATTGCGGCAATTATTAAAGATGATTTATTAAGAAATTGATTCAAATGATCAAAATCAATTTGTTGTTGTTTACGTATATCGACAAACTGTTTTTGTAGTTTTTTGCGACGAAAATGATTTAAAGCTCTGACACTTTTTTGTAATGGTTGATTTTCAATATCAATTCCACTATTATTTTCATCATCTTCATCTTCACTTTCACATTCATCACAGCAATTTTTATTTTTTATATTATTTTCGATGGAAATATTCGAATCATATTGTGGTGGATGTTGTGTCCACATTGTCCGCTGTAGACAATTATCTGTTTGTGTATCAGAATTTAAACGATTTTCGTTCGTTTGCGTATATGATTGTATTGCATTTAAATTTCCATAAATTTTCATAAAATATTCATAATTAATTGGTTTTAAATCGAATAAATTATATGTAATTGTATCTAATTGAATTTTTTTCATTAAATGTTTACCACGGTTTGAAAAATTTACTGAATTTGTAAAATCAATTTTTCCACCAAATACAGTTTGAATTATATTACTATCAGTGGATTTCATACAGCCAATACCCGAATCCAATTGTTCTGAATTGGCCGTACTTGATGTATCTAAACTATCTAGTTGTTGTGGTTGATTGCTGTGTGGTGTTACTGGGATCTTCTTTCGTAAATCATAATTTCCAGAATCTAATTTTCTTTCCGATTCTTTTTCTCGGTGTATAACAGTAATTGGGGGTTGAGTTTCTTCAGAATCTTCATCCGGATCTTCTTCTTCCTCTACTATATCGTCGTCGTCATTATCTTCTTCGGTTTCTTTGATAGAATTACTATCAATTTCTTCAGTCTCTGATCCTGTTTCAAAATCTGATTCATATGATTCAAAATCATCTTCATAATCATCAGTGTCTTTGATTCCACTGTTTTCTATTTCCTTATTTACTACTTTGCTTGATTTTTCTATAACTTTCTTTTCTGGGAAATTTATTTCAAATGCCACGGGTTCTTTTAATTTGAAATTATCAGTTGAAATTTCGGATGGAGGTGAATCGTTCTTTTTCTTTACTGTACTACCAAAACAATTTTCTATATTTTTTGACTGATTTGGATCACCTTTAAGAATTATAATTTCTTCTGGATTTAAAGTTCGAGTTCGTGGTCGTTCTCGTTGTTGTGCAATTTTTGTTTCTTTAGAAATTTTTTCAATTCCACCGGCACGTTCTAGGGCTTCAACCATACTTTCAGCTGGTTTTTCTGGTTCAAACTTACGTCTGGGTGGTGGTGACGAAACGGTAACATTGTGAATTGAATTCATAATTGGTTTAGGTTTAGGAGCAAAATTTGTTTTTATTCTGTTTACATTGTTAATAATTTCCGGGGCATGTTGGGCTCTTAACGGTTGCGATTTCTGTTTCTCTGTTTTATTTGTGGTTAAATTTGATTGTGGTAGTGGACGAATTTTTGATATTTCAGAATTTCTGGTAATGTTGCGATTTGTGGTTACATTTGAATTGGTTTTAGATATTTTTGATATAGTTAGTTTCTTTTCTTCCTCCTTAGGGGATTGTTTAGTAGCTGCAATAGATATACTACGTGTTGTAGATGGTCCTGGTTTTGATATAATTTTTGTCGATGTGGAATTTTTGGTTGCTTGTTTATTAGCAAGCTATTTGATAAGTGATATATAAATATATAATTAATATATTTTAAATGTAATTTTGAACTATGTGCAATTGATGCGTTCAGTTTTCAGTGATGTGTGAAGTTTTAAATAATTTGATTTGTAATTACGACATACCTTTTGATATCAGAAGTTCTTCATTTTGTAGATATACGAATGGCTTGTGAATTTTAGCAAACAAATATGTTGATAGAAATCAATTACAAATTTGTATTGCAGATGAATTGACGTGCAGTAGCGCAAATTGAAAAATAAAAATAATACATGCTACAAAAACTAAAAAATTTAAATTGATCTATAAACATAAAAAACAATTAAATGCAAACGCAGACTTATTTCAAATACATTTGATTCTTTTTAAAACCTAAATTATTAATTTTTCGTATGATGAAATAATTATGAATTTTAACAATAATAAATTAATTTTTAAAGTTTTATTATAATATGTAATAAGTAATTTTCAAGTTAAACAAAATTATGTTTTGGTGTTGTATTTTATTTATTATGATTAATAATAATGGTTATGTACAATCGGTTAAATAATTTTAATATCTCAAAATTAATTAAAAAATATATATTAAGTATTACAAACCAAAATAATTAATATTCTTTCCCACTTTAATTTGATTAGCTTCGCTAAACCTTAACATACAAAATATTTATTTTTCTATAGAAATTATCGTATGTTAGTTTGTATATCTACTATTGAAATTGATTGCATTAAAATTAATTTATTATTCTATTTAACATTAGAACTACGAACCGGTCAAAATTTTATGATAATATTATGACTTTTATTAATATTTTTTTTATAATACAACTAACCGGTCATTTTGACCGGTTAGTAGAAATAGGTATATGACAAATGTCCGTAGTTCTAGTGTTAAGTATCGAATTGCAATTTTTATCAAATAAATTTATATCCTTATTTCGTTTACTATAATTTGTATTATATATTTTATTTAATTCGGATTTTAGGTGTTTTTCACCTAGATTTTCATATAGTCATATTAAAAATATCTTTAAAAAAAATACTGTTCAAATGGTTATTATATATTTACATTTATTACAAATACATGCCTTATGTGAATCCCTATTCTATTCTGCATTTAGTTAATTAAAATCTACTTAATTTATTAATAAGATGACTAAATCCGAAAACTTGCAAAATTTTACGAAAATATCGGTTCGATTGTTCTTAATTGATTTGCGTGATTACATTTACAAATTTGAATATCTTTTTTTTAATATAACTTAAATTAGCATTGATTTATATATTAATTACGTATCTAAATACAAAATCCACTTACTATATAATTTTCGAAAAAATTAAATTGTGGTTAAAAATATTTTCCTTTGAAATATATATACATGCCGTGCTTGAAATATTAACTACATTTTTCCCTCTATCCTACTTTTAAGTAAGTATATTTTTAATGTGAATTTCCCAACTATCAATAAATAATGAAAAATATGACAATGGAAATATCAATAAATTTAAATTATTAAAAAAAAAAAACGAATGTACATAAAATCATTATATGATTTCGTTTCTTTTAATTACTAAAATCATATATTTTCCAGAAAAGGTTTGAAATTTCAAAATCAGATAATCGAAATTAATGTTTTTATATTCGAAATTAGTACCAAACTTTAAACCGATACAATTCGCAAGATAAACAATAGTTTAGTGACTAAAATTTAGTATATAGATCATTCACATTTTCATTATTTACTTTTAATTTTTCTCTTTTCTCTGTTTTCAGTTTATTGCAATTTTTACTCTTATCTTTCTTCATAATTATCAAATAAAATTATATACATATTATCTTTTTTTATCGGCTTTGGACTATGATTTGTCAAATTGTCAGTATATGAAGTGATTCTGCTTTAACTAGTTGTGTAGTAAAAAGATTTTGTGCACTGTGTTCTTTAAATTAATATTAATTTGTATTTAAGCAAGAAAATAAAACTGTGTACACTTTCTTAATGAAATTAATTAATTTTAAAAACTTACTGGTTTTGAGTTTAATGAGTTTTTTATTGTTTTCGACATTTTAATTAATATTAATTTATTTTAATTAGATTTTGTTTAATCAATGATATTCTTTATTGTTTTGACAACTGTATTGACGTTTAAGTGCAAATTCAAATATACACAACACAACGAAGCAAAACTCATACGTATTTGTTTATAGTGCCAGGTGAGTTAAAGAACGAACAGCTGATACGAAATGGGAAATTTAAAATAATGTTTTCCATATTTGTATTAAACAAGTTTAATATTTGACATATAGATGACGGAACATGCTAGATAATAAAATAAAAAGTCTAAACTCAATATTCAAACCCAATACCCAATTAGTTTTCCAATAAAATATGTAAAATTTCTATAAAATGTTTTGACACTTGAGAAAAAGCTGTTTCAAATAGAGAAAGATGTGTTAAAATTTAAAATTACTGAAAATTTTTTTAAAAATAAAGTTATAAAATAATTAAGAAATTTCAATTACAAAATTTGTTTATCAAAAAATATGAGAACAGTAGCAGTTTCTGCAATTTGCACTTTCTTTCCTAGTTCATAAAAATCACGTTCGCATATGTTATAGAAATGTTAATTAAATTTTCTCAATATCACAAACACTTTCCAATAAAATTCCTGGAAAGAAAAAGTACTGCCGCACACAAACAACACCTGTCAAAAATTACTACCGCAAGAAACCAGTAGTTTTGTTTTTCAGTTATTTTTTATTAACCTTGTCTTTCTTTCCGTTTTGAGACCATATCATAGAAAAAATAAATAAAAAAATAATTCGAAAAAAATTAAATTGAAATTCAATTGAAAGAAAAATTGGGAAAAAAGAAAAAGTATGAAAATAATTGCAAAATTTTATGAAAAAGTTAAGTTTTTTCATGTTCGATATTTTTTCATATAAAATGGAGAAAAAATTTCAAAGTGATCCAGATTAAATTTTTGTAGTCATAAAGTTTGTTAAACTTGTTCCCAGTTTTTTGTAGGTTTCTTTTTTGTTCCCAGTGTTTTGTGAGTTTCTTGTTCAAAAATTCTTTTTCGTTTAACATATTTTTCAACAAAAATTTTTTTTTAATTGTTTTCACTTTGTTTAGTTTAAAATGAAAATTCGAAGGTTTGTGTAATTGCTAATATATTTCCAGAGTAGTCAAGTGAAGTATACATTTTTTTAATTATATTAAAAGATAATGAATTATATATATTTTTAAAAACATATTCATTAAAAAGTCATTAAATTTAAACTCATATAGGCACATTTATTTTGTTTGTTTTTAAAGTTTAATATCACAATATACTAAAATGAGTAATAATATCATTAAAAATATAAGTCTAAAAAAAAAAGAAACTAAATTTAATTAATTTTTAAATACTGAACACTTTTATAATTCTACGTTCATAAAACTTCTTACAATTAAACAAATCCATATAAATGTGCCACTTCGAAGAATATTACTAGAATTAATTGGATAATCACCTTTAATATAATTAAAATAAATATTTTCCATTAATCTATCTTCATTATCTTTTCGTAATTCTGTTATTCCTCTTAAACCATCTGTATTATCTCTAAATAAAATATTATTACGTTTATCAAATGGTCCAAACATTGCAAATGGAATTGTTGTCTCTTTATAATATTTGCCAAATAAACGATCCATATCTCTCAATGAATTATAAATTTCATTTTGTCGTGTTAATGTTGAATTATGTATCATTAAATGACCACGTGTTGTCCAATGCATATAACAATATTCATATTTAGATTTTTTATTATTTAAACCGAACGGACATAAAATCTCATAATCATTAGTATTTAAATTTTTAGTCCATTCAAAAAGACCATTAGTAAAATTTTTATAAATATCGGAACTGATAAATGCAATATCAGCACCATCGATTAAACATTTTAATGCACCTTCATCCCCACGATAATTCTCTGAACATTTTTTAGATGTTTTCTCATTCCTGAAACATGAGTCATATGAAAAATAATCTGAAATGCTTGTTAATTTTTTTGTTATATTAGAAATTGTGTCTAAAACAGATAAATATGCAGCTCCCTCAAATGATGGAAAACAAGCTTTCCGTCCTTTTAAATCATGCAAATTTTTAAAACCTGAATTCTTTTTAATTACAGCTACGGTTACATATCTTTCATGCATTTCTTTGGAAAATTCAAATAATAATGGTACTAAACTGAAATCACGTTGTGCTCGAATTCTTTGATCTTGATCAACAACAACAATATGTGAATCTCCAAATTTTGTGTTGTCCATGCATGTTTCTAGACTATCAGTTCGAATACATTGAATATTTGGTTCAATACCGTAAACTTGACTAGCTTCTTGTAACCATGAACATTTAACATATTGTATAATACTAGTTGTACAATAAACTATTGAACGTGGTGGATTACATTCTGGAAAACTATATGCACTTTTGAATCCTTCAGCTTGTTCTAAATAATCATCAACGGGAATGGTATTATCCAATGTATTAATAGTAACATGGTATGTTTCAATTAGGCTTAGTAAAGCACGTTCCCATTCACTGCCATCATCATGTGATAATTTTGATACCATTTCTTGTACAATTGTTGCATGTGAACGTTTTGCAGCAACTGCTGGCCATGGTTTAGCTACCCAGATACATGGCTTTGTTGTATTCAATGGTTGTAAATGACCATCGGGACAAAGAAAACTATATTCATTTGATTTTGCTGATTCTGGAATGCCACTAAACTGCAATCATTTTGGTAATTTTAAAAGTTCTTATAGATATAATATTTTTTTTAACTTACACCAAAATGAGATTTAACATCATCTAGTCGTGCCCAAGCTACATGACCACTTCCACTTGTCAAACAATATAAAGCACCACGTCGTCCCCAATGTTTATCACCAATTCCACAACGATAAGAATCATAGCATAATTGACATAATGATGGATAGCGTTTTTTTAATAACCGATCTTGTATCGGATCTGGTACCCATGGCCCAGCTTTACAAGTTGGTCCAAAGAAATCTGAACTAGCTTTTATGCGGGCTTCAGTTAATGATAAATCAGCATCACATGATTTTGGTACTAAAACAGATTCGAAATACTGAAAAATATTGATAATTTAAAACTGATTCAATAAAAATTAAAACTGATTCAATAAAAATTTGACTTTGAATTGCTTAATCATTTCTTTAAATATTTCATACTAATATAAATATTGAATTAGCTAAGACGTCTACTTACATTAGCTAAGACTTCTGTCCAATGATTTTCTAAACCGTGACCAGGATGACAAAAACGACTTCCTCTTAAATCATGTGCCGTATGTATATCAGCTTCGTTATCAACTACTGCCACAATTTCATACTCAAAAGGTGTATTATGAAAACGCATTTCATTTGTAACTAATATTTCGACACTGGCCCATCGTGCTGCAACTAAATCTTCTGATGAAAATACACCAAAATGAGCCGTACCTTTTTGAATTCGGCGAACACAATCTAAACGATCTACTCCAATAACGCATTCGATATTTGTATTTTGTTCAATAGTAGGACAAAATTTGGATGCTTTTCTATAATATCCACGACCTTCAACTATACAGACACGAACTGCAAAAAATACATAAAACGAAAATAGAATATTAAAGACATTAATGTTAATATGAAAAAAAATTCTATATATATATATGTATAACATAAATAAAAACAAGTTCGTCGCTTAACACTTTTGTTTTGCACAGTCGCAATGTCACAATCAACGAAAGCAATTAATAAAATATGAAATTATTTAAATTTTTCAAGTATAATTAATAATATGAATAAAGAAATTAAAATCCAAGAATGCAGATATGATATTTAAATATGTTTTTAATTATGTTTTTAAGAAAGTGTTGTCAGAATTATTTTTCAAATTTGCTATAAAACTAAAACTAGTTTGTGAAAAAACGCATTTGTTTCTTGTGTAAATCAATTAGGTTTTTTATTACATTTGAATTTTCATTAATTTAATAAATGCATATTCAAATTCCCAATGACGTTATTAATAATTAAAATAAATTTTTAATATTACTGATTTTCATTAAATTTAATTCCATATAATTTTAGTTGCATATAAATACTTGTAATTAGAATTCGACATAGTGACAATATTGAGCTTGAAATACTTTTGTTCAAAGATACTTCAGTATTACACTAAAATTTTAATTGTATTAGAATCTCATATACAATTAAGGTTTGTGTTCAATTTTTGGTGTAAAATAATTGTAAATTAAAGATGAACTTCTTATTGCTTATTAATAGAAATATTATTTTTATTTAATAAATAAAATTAAAATTTCTAACAAAAAGATTAAGTAATTCTTATATTGTTTCAAATTTAAAACTTTTATCAATAATTATGATTAAATACAAGGTTCATTAAAAAATTAAGATATATGAAAATTTTGAAAAAATAGTCTTATAATTATTAAAAAATTTGGATCTTTTAAAAACTGTGATTTATAACCAATATTTTAGGATGAGTCCCGAAAACTTGACTGGGGTATATTATTTGCTTTTATTTGCCCTTTTTGCTATAATTGACATGAAAGTTTTTCTATGAAACCCATATTCACTCTGTGTATTAAAAATTATATATAAGATATAATAACTACAATCTTATGCTATTAATTTTAATCACGTAACTTTATGGTAAACAAATCAAAGAAAACTATAATTAAAAATTAACTTTTATGATTAAATCTCATCTTTTATGATTAAATTTGGTATATTTTTAACTAAAAAAAAAAATTGTATTTAATTTTGTTGTTTACATTGACCTAACTTTTTATTTTCACATTTCTTATATATGACTTAAATTTCGCTAAAAAAAAATGTTATAAACATTAATGCTATAATTTCTTCATTTTTTTACAACTTAATTATTGTTTTTATAATTATAAACGAAGCTGATAGTTTTTTTTTCTTTTGATTGAAAGCTAGTTTCATGTATAAAATAAAACAACTCAGTGTGTTATAATAACCAGAAAGTAAATAAATCTGTACATTATTATAAGTAAAAGGGAATTTCCGAAAAAAAATTATGATTAATTTATGGTTGAGTGATAAAATTCACATATACTTTCGTAATTTTCACATCATAAAATTTACATATTGTTGCTTTTGTTAAGAAATTTTTTGCAATCTTATGATTTATTAACATTTTTATTAACAAAATAATTATCACAGATTTGAAACTGAGACATAAAGATTATTATTTATGAAAAGTTCTATTAAAAATTTTATATTCTGACCTTGAAAGAGTTAATTCTTATATAATAGAACTGTTTTATTTTTGGGTTAGTAGATTTTTGATATTAAAATAAATCTTTGCTGGTAAAATAAAAACTGCTTTTTTTAGGTGATATCTTTAACCTTTTGGATAATTTATTTTGACGATATAACTATTGCGGTATCAAGTTTAACTAGTTTTAAAAAGAATATTATTGTTCTTTTTTGTGTCTTTTTTCTAGATTTAGAACTTTATTAAAAGACTTTAGATTTTATTTAATATAAATAAGCAACAAAAAACTTAATAAATTCAACAAGAAAGTGAGAGTGAATTTTGAAAACAAATTAATAATTTGTGATTATTTTTGTTCGTTGAATTAATAATTATATAAATTTAAATTACATTTTTTTTAATTAACTACAGTAATTTAATAATTAAATAAATAATTACTAATTTTTTTCCTAGAATAAAAAATAATAATTATTTCCATTAATTTTAAGTGAAGATATTAATTTAAATCGAAATGATTTTTCGTATTGTTAAATGTTTTTAATAGTAATTATTCAGTAAATACAATTAATGAGACTTAATTTTTAAAATTATTAAGGATGTGGTTTTAATTATTTTTTTGTCTCTATTTTTAACTGTGGAGAAATATATTTATATAATTAAATATTTATTTTAAATATGAAAATAGTCATACAACAAAACTTTAAATAAATAAGAATTACAATTTTAATGTTATTAGCTACTTTAAACTCAAGCTTGAAGAATTTAGAATAGTTTAAATTTAGAAAATTACTATGGCATCCTAAAAGACTAATATGTAATATATTTTTTTTTCAGTTAGAATACCAGATATTTAAAAATCAATTTTACTTTTAGAGGATGTTTCTTTAATTCGTAAAGTATAAAATTAATAATTTCAAATTAAGCGAAACATTTTTTACTGTGTATTTTCAAAAGTTAATTTAATAAAATTTTAATTAGTGTTTGTACATATTACTTTCAATGTAATACTTATATCCTGAATTATTAATTAAATTATATTATGATAGAGTGGTTAAAAGAAATTATTCTAAGTGTCCATAATTTGTGATCCAATAAATTTTGGTCACAATTATTTTTAATCTCATTTTATTACAAGCTTGAGTTTAAAGTAGCTAATAACATTAAAATTGTAATTTTTTTTAAAAATAATAATATAATCATCATATTATTATTAAATAATCATTTTAAGAATGTAATATTAATTTAATTACTTTAAGATTTCCACAAATTAATGATATTTTAAAATCTGAATTAATAATTCAACTTTATTTTATTGTACGAATATAAATTAACAACTAAATTTGATATTTTTGTTATGTAAACAACAAAATTTCGAAAACTTACGACCAAATTAAAAAAGTTATGTATTAAATTTTATTAATTCATATATAATATATTGTATATATATAAAAAAAGAAAAGAAATGAAGAAACTCACTTTTATCATTGTCTTTTTTAATTCCATTTTTTTCGGCACATATTAAATGTGCAGTCAATAAAATTAAATAACAAGATATCTTTAAGTTATTCATTAAATTCATATTTTGAAAAAAAAAATAAACTTTTAAAACGTTACACCTTAAAAATATTTAAATTTCTTATAATAAATTAGAAATTTTTTTTTTCTTTTTAAAGATGATAAATTTTTAATCACAACTTTTTTTATTTTTATAAATTTCTTTTTTTATCTATAATATTCCACCCACAAAAAACAAAATCATTTCATTATTAAATAATCAAGAATTACAACAGCAAATTGATTAAACTTTAAACTTTAAAAATACAAAAATGATTTAATAATATATTTATTTTTCTGTCGTTGTATGTATTTATGTTAGTGTATAAAAACTTTGAAACTTTCCTAAGTGTTAAATAATTATTAAATAAACGTCCGGTGTTGTTAACGTCTGACGATTAAATGATTTTTGTAAAAAAAAAAAATAAATAAATAAACAAATAAATAAAATCAACAGCAACAAAATAAAAATTCCTAAAGTCCGCGAAAAAAAAAAGTAAATTCAAGAAAACAAGATTCACCTTAGTCCCCTGTACTGTGACGTTAATGACGACTGGAGAGACGGTGATTTTTTTTTTATTTTGTTAAGAAATTAAATATAGATTTTTGTATTTTTCAATTTTTGTTATAAAAATTATTTTTAAAGTTTGTAAAACAAGTTTTTTTTTTTGAGAACTTTCTGCATTGGATGTAAGAATGAATATTAATGTTTTTTTTTTGTAAAACATTTATTGGAAATTATTGGATTGACGCAAAATTATAAGAAATTTTGAACTTATGCTGGTTAATTAAAGTAAAATATTGTATATTATATTAATTAATATCAGTATTTTAAGAGTTTCTTACAGTTAATTTGTGGTCAAAAGATTTGTTGAATTTGTATAATTTTGTAGATATAAAATGTAACATAAACAATTACTAGTAAATTTTCTTTTTTAATATTTTGAATTTTAATATATTGTTCAAGAAAAATTACATTAAAACTTATGTGATTAATTAATATGTGGTTAAGAAACCGGTAAGTGGTGTAGTTAATTTTTTGTAAGATTGATAATATTTCATTACATTTTCATGAAATATTGCGTCCAACATGAACAGAGCTAAACTGCAATCTAATCGCACTGCGCAAAATTTTTTATATTTGTAGTAAAAGTAGTAAAAAGTTATTTTGTAGTAAATGAAAACTGCATTTGCGTACAAAGAATATTTGTTAAAGTAAACGAAAATTACATTTGAGTCAAAAGAATATTCGAAAATTACTTTTGCGTGCAAAAAAATATTCGTGTATTTAGGGTAATTTAACAAATAATATATATGTAATATATATTAAATATAAGATTTGCCTTTACATATAGTTCACAAATTATTCGATTTATATATCTGAATTAATCTTTAACTAATGGTGGCCTAGCGATAGTGTGGTATGACTGTGGGTTTAAAAAAACCTATTATTAGCAAAGTAAAATTTTTGCCAAAAAATGATAATATTTGTAAATTTGTTTGACAAGACTTAACAAACAATACAATTGAATACCTGATTTTCATTACACTACAAGGTTATTTACATAAAAATACGAATGTAATTAAATAGGTACATATTTTTAGTAGTTATAATCATTAGTTTTTTTTTTGGGAAATCCAGAACTTTAATATTAATACTTTTACAAGTGGTAGTCATTCCAAATAATATTCATTGTGAACAAATAAATATCTAATAAAATAAAATAAGGGGATTTTGTGAATAAAAACAAAAAAAAAACTATTTTTAAATTAATTAATAGTTTTTTATTAGTTTTTTATTTTTTTATACAAAATTAATTTCCTTTCTACACAATACATTAACAATAAATACAAAACCGATTTCCACTTAATTTATATTTAAATTTATTATGGAAACTTTTGATATTTTAATACTTTATTTATAAAATATATTAAATCTTCATATAATATATATGGTAATTGAAAAGCTGGATAATGTCCACCAATTTTAAAATTTTTACTATGAATTAAATTTGGAAATTTATCTATTAGCTGCCAATTTAAACTGTGACCAAAATCATATATAAATCGTGCACAACCAGCTGGTACTAAACTTATTACACGTTCCAGTTTTAAACCATATAGTTCATCAATTGTTGCTTCAGTATAAAATCGAACACTAGTTGGCATTGAATTTGTTAAATAATAAATCATAACATTGTCTAAAAGTTGATCCATTTTATAATAATATTGAAATCCACCATCAACTAATTTACGATATTCTGTTTTTGAGCCAGTTGAATATTTCTCTAAAATATAAACTGCTAATCCAACTGGATTATCAGTTAAAGCTATACCGATTGTATCTGGTTTTGTAGCTTGTAAATGAAAATATCCACTTTCCTCCAAAAGAAATACAAACTTATCATAAATTGGATAGTAAAAATGTTTATCGCCTTTTTCCACAAACCAAGAAGGATACAAACTTGCTGTAAAATATTTTAACCATGATAATGGTGATCGCATAAAACAAAAATTTGAATGATAACCAATAACATTATCTGGAAATAATGTTGATATATGACTACCTAAAACTGATCCCCAATCACCACCTTGAATAAAAAATTTCGTATGACCTAAACGAATCATTAAATTACGTATAACAATTGCTGCTTGTGGTGGTCCAAAACCTTTTTTATAACTACTTTCTGACCATCCAAACCCTGGTAAACTTGGTGTAATAACTTCAAAATTTATATCATTATTATTATTGTTTAATAATTTCGTAATAATATCGTAAAATTCACGAACTGAACCAGGCCATCCATGTAATAATAAAATTGGTAAAACTTTTTTTGATTTTCTTAATTCTTCATTAGGTTTTTCATGAATAAAATGAATTTTAATTCCTTGAATTTTTGTTGTAAAATGTTGAAATTGATTTAAATACATTTCACGTTCTTTCCACCTTGGTAAATAATCATTACTCCAAAAATTAATAATTTCTTTTAATTTTAAACTGTTAAAACCGTATTCAAACCCAACATCTTCTAATGGGACATGATAATCAATCTTACGATTAAGCCGTTGTTGAAGATCTTCAATTGTACTATTTCGACAGGATATTTGAAATGGATAAATTAAATTATCCTCAATATTTGATGTATTCATCCCAGGACCCCAATATTCATTAATATCGACTTTTGGTATTGGTAAGGGTTGTAAAAATTCTCGATAAATTTCATATAAAATTCCTATTATGATTACCGAAATAAATAGAAATATTTTTTTTACCATTTTTTTTTTATTACGAAAACGAATTAGAATTAAACTATATTAAACCGTAGCTAATGTAAAACTATTTTTAATTTATAAATTACTTTATATAAAAATATAAACTAGGTTTTAAATTGCATTGAAGTGCTTACTTTAAAAAATATTGAAAAACTTGGCCTGAGTTCAATTACATAAGGAAATCATCATAATAATATGCACTGACCATTATTTTAATGTATTAATTAGCAATCAATCTTAGGTGACTATTAGTATTTAAAAATATGAAACTTTGTAGTTTCTTTGTACAAATATTCCTACTGTAATTTTTTTTTTACAGTTTTTTGTTTATTTAGTAACAATATCTAGTTGCTGATTATCGGACTATCCGTAGAATTAGTTGAAAGTGATAATTGCAAATTCATTTTATATTATGTTAAATTTAATTTGAAATATTTCTACTCAAATTAAACGAATTTATCTAATAATCGTTAGTATTTCATTTAATATTTTACTATGTTAATTCCGATTTATTTTTAAAATCTACATCTTTATGAATTATGACAGTAATTTAGAAAGAGTTTGTAATTCTAAATGTACTAATTGATGTTTAATTAACAATAAAAACTGTCTAAACAACTATACTTAAGATATTGTTTAATGTTATTATAGTTTTCCAAAAATAAGATATTAAAATTTCATTAACTTGCTTTTAAATATACTACAAAAATAAAGTTTTTATTGACTGTTTTTCAAAATAAATGCAAATTGGCTATAAAATATTATGTTTATCGAGTATAATTTTACCTTTAACAATTAACATTTATATCGAGTTTAATTAAGAATATTCTGATTTAGAAATTAAGTTATTTTTGTTTACAATTAGTAATAAACTAGTTTTTATAATTCTTTATGTTTGCTCCTTATAGATATATAACTCAGAGTTTGACTAGGTTATAAGGTCTTGACTCTAGATTAAAATATATTTTTGTTTCCTAAATTGCGGCTACAATGCTCCACATTATTCCGCATAAATGAGTCAAAGATCAAGTAAATTTCTTTCCAGGTATACGATTTATTCAGTTTTTAATTAATATTAAAGTATTAATATGATAGCCACCTGGTGGTCAAAAAATGTTGTTTTACTTGTCCTTCTAATTAATATTTATATTAAATTTAATAACTAATTTATATATTTTTAATAATTTTTGCTAAAATAATAAAAAAGCTTATTATAAAATTTGTATAATAAGCTTAATCATAAACAGTATTTTAAGTTCAGTAAACTTAATTTAATTTAATCTTATTTAATTAAATGCGATAAGTTTTAAGTCATAACTTTGTGAAAAGTTATACTTATCATTTATACGTGTTCTTTTCATCAATGTGTTATTCAAAACAAAAGCATTAATTTAATTTAATTGAATATCTTATACAAAGTCTTTCGTGTAACTAGAAAATGGCATATTAATCTGATAATTTTTGGTAATCATTAATATTATTATACATAGTTATTAATTATATTTCTCTGTAAAACTTATACATAAATAGAAAAAAAAAACAAAGTAATAAATATATTTTTATGTTCTTAATTAAGAAAATATAAGCTTTATAGATACTTAGTCATACATAAAACTTGTTTAATAAAAACTGAATTAAAAAGCTTTTAAGCTTATCTGTTTCGTTTTTAATATTTGGAATTTTTTTACGATAGATTGTTTAAATTAAATATCTTAATTTTTTATATAAATTATTAAAAAACAGTGTCATTTAGAAATATTTATATTTTTAGAATAAAAAAATTATTAAAAGTTCAAAAGTAAATATTGTATCGTCTTTAAAAAAGTGATTAAATGACAATTAAAATCGTTAATATTTTTCAACATTATAATAACTATTAATAATTTGTAATAAATTACCATTCGTATATGTTTTACATTAGTTTTTATTTCAATGTTTTCCAAATTACTCTGTATTACAAAACACAATTTTTTTAATTACCGAAGAATCATGTTTAATAAATATTTATTAGTAGACGCAGAAATTTTTTATATAAATTATTAAAAAAACAGAAATGATTAGTTATAGAACTAGAATTAAAATTATAGCGTAAAGTTAAACGTTCTGAATGTAACTTTCGATTAGATACATGATTTAATATATTGTAATATTCCAGAATTACATATTTAATTGAAATTTACAAATTATTTATGGAATAAATAAAATTTTAAAGTGATAACAATTATTCTTTTAAATTTTGAATATTGAACTGTGATTTTAAATGTACGTTGATAAGAAAAATATTGAGTCTTGATGAAATAAATTAATTGAAATTGCACTAATATAGAAGTGAAAATATAAGCGGGAAAATTTTTATTGAATTTAATCATAGATTTGTGACTGTGAACTATTATATATTTAACTAAATTGACAGTAAAATGTATTTTAATATTCCATAAAGCAGTAAGTTCCTATTTTAATTATTTTACTTCATGTTTACAATCCTAAATTAGCAAAATAATTTATTAATTTAAGTTTTCAGATAAACTTTTGCGCCTGAATATATGCATTTAGTTATTGGAAAACATAGTTATTGGAAAACACAATAAATTAATTAAATTTTATAGTTTTTTTTGTTATCATACCAAATTGAAATAACAATTGTAGTTAAGTGCTAACAATTGGTCTGCCATTTTAATGTTAGATCAGACTAGATTAAAATTAAGAGTTGGTTAAAAATTGTGCTTACTGTATTTTCTATTTTGCTATTCCAATAATATCGCGTAGTAGAAGTACTGTGTAGTATTTCATACGTATATAAAATGATTTATAGAAATGTTGGACTAAGTACCTTTGAAAACCTATTTAAATTAAAAGATTTTTTTTTTATTTCACAAGTAAGTGTTGGGCAGTTTTATTCTTTTATTCATTACCTTTCAAACACCTCATTCTAATATAATTAAAAAAGATTTGCATCCGAAAGGTAGACCGACAAACGGACAGCAAATTTTTTGATAATATTCAAAACAAATTTAAATAATAATCCTAATTAATAATATTTATGGAATTTGGTATTCTACACTTAACATTGGCATAAATTCAGAATTTTACATATTAATTGATTTGATAAATTTTTTAGAGATACTTATTTATTTAATAACCCTGTGGTAAAAAAAAATATATACAATTAGGATTCCTAATAAATTTTAAATTTATTTTGTCATATTTAATTCTTTGTAGTGTATCTGGATTATACATATATAAAAAAAACAATAAATATTACTAATTTGTTGACCTAGTTTGAACATAATAAATACAATAATGTTTTTCGGATTAATTCAAATGTTTGCATAATTAAAATATTTATTTACAATATTTTTATTTTGCAATAATTGAAAAATAAATATAATTAAATATTTATACTTTTTTTATTTTGAGATTTTTGCTAATAAACCATACTTTCATCACAATTTTTAATTTATTGTGTGAAAAATAAAATTAATATAAACAAAATTTTTAGTTATTAGATTTTGATAAAATTTAACCAAAAAAGAATTAAACCAAAAAGATTAATATAATTTTAGAGATATACATACATACTTTAATATTTGCAAAATTATAAAACTTTTATTTATTTTAATTATACAAACTTTTCTAAATTTCTTTTCAGATTTTATTTTTACTCATTTGCTGACTGATAACAAATTGTACAGAAACACTTAAAATTTAAAAACCAAATAAAAATATGATTAAATAATTAAAAAGATTAATAAGATAACCACTTACCAATTAAAATTATAAAGATTAGTGTAGATAGAGTAGATTTTGATAAGGTGATATTCTATCTTAATTGAACCAAGTGAATTTTCTATTTTTCTACAAGTCGTCTAACAGAATATAATCAAAATGATTAAAATAAATCGGAAACTTTTACCAATAAAAGCTCACTATTTTTTATTTATGGCTGGTAAGTTTTAAAAAATAAATTTTCATTTTAAATTTCTGATAAATTTGTTATTTTCTTTTTTAGCTATGGGACCAATTTTACCACAAATTACTGTTTATGGGAAACAATTGGGAATTTTACCAGAAATAATGGGATATGTAACATCAATTTTACCATTACTTTATGTATTAGCAAAGCCAGCAGTTGGATTATTAGCTGATTATTTTTCAGTTAGTAAAATTTTGTTACAATTATTATTTAAGATGTAATCCAATTTAATTATATCTAGTTTATACATATATATTAATTCTCAACAGTTCTAAATTAATTTTATTAAATATATTTACTTTTTATAGCAATTCCGAAAATTAATATTTTTATCGATTATCTTAATAATGACGCTCTGTTATGCTTGTTTTTACTTTATTCCTCAACCAATTTCACATACTATTGATCTGAAAACAGAATGGAATTTTAGTGGATCATATTTTGAATGGGATTTATATGAATGCAAAAGTCTGGTAAAAAATTAAATTATAAATTACGTATCTGATTATTAATTTTTGAATTTTTAGAAACTAACCAAAGAATCACTATGCTCTGACACAAGAAAAATTATATGTTATTCAAAATCTACGACTGCAGAACAAAGTTTTGAAGCTTATATAACACTTATACGAAATCAAACAATTTTAAATTTGAAAAACTTTGATAATGGCAATTATGATATTTGTCAAGAAAAAGACACAGAACAGAAAATTGATTTCAATTTGGATTTTTCATGTCAATTAGATGTCAAAAATTTACCAGATTGTCTTTATAATACTTTAACATTTTGGTTATTTGTCATACTTTTATGTGTTGGAACGATTGGATTTAATGTGACGAATTGTATTAGTGATGCAATATGTTTTGATGTTTTAGGATCTGAAGAAGAAATGAAATATGGTGCACAACGTGTTTGGGGTACAATTGGATTTGGGGCAACAGCACTTATAGCTGGTATAGCTGTAGATTTGTCAACATTAGATACTGTAAAAAGTTTTACACCAGCATTAATTGTAATGTTAATTTTTAGCGGTTTCGATTTATTAAGTGTAACAAAGCTAAAGGTATGATATGTGCTAAAGCTAAAGGTATGATAAGTTATTAAAATTATTTATTTTCGAAAATAAAATTTTAAAGGTAATTCTTACATTCTTGAAAATTGTTAAAAGTAATATGATTATGAATCTTTTAATTGCCAATCACTTACCGCAGCTAGACTTTCAATAATGTTTTCTAAATTTTTATTGCTTCTGTTTTCAATATTACATATGTATTAAATATTAACTTTTCCAATGCTACGGAAATTTAAGCCGAAAAAAATGCAATTTTAAGATTATTTTCTAATAGTAAACTAGTCAAACGTAGGAAAATTTATAAATAGAATTTTCTTGTAATTTTCTTATAATTTATAACTATAAATATATTTTCTTACAGCTTCCAAAATTTTCATCATCCGAATCTTTGTTTAAGGATGTCGGTAATTTATTGCGTCAGCGATCAATTGTGATATTTTTATGTTTTGCTACATTAGCTGGTATCATTGATTCATTTATTATTTATTTTATGTTTTGGCATTTAGAAGAAGTTGCTGCAGTTACCGGTTATATGTCACAAATAAAATTAATCGAAGGATGTGTTGTAGCAGCAGAATGTTTATGTGGTGAAATACCAATGTTTCTATATAGCGGAAAAATTATTAAAAAACTTGGTTATGTTCATTGTTTATCATTATGTTTTTTTACTTATTCGGTACGATTAGCATTAATTTCAATAATACCAAATCCTTGGTATTTAGTACCAATTGAAATGATTATGCAAGGTTGTACTTATGCTTTGTGTTATACATGTATTGTTGCATATGCCTCTGCTGTTGCACCTACTGGTGCATCAGCAACAGTTCAAGGGCTTGTAGCTGGTATGGATGATGGTTTAGGTTTTGCAATTGGTTCATTAATTGGTGGACAAGCAATGAAATATTGTGGTGGTCGATTAAGTTTTCAAATTTTTGCAACAGCAGCATTTGTTACATGTATTGCCCATATATTATTAAGACCAGCATCAAAACATGAAATTCATAAGATAAAACAAATAGAATATGTGATACCAACAGAACAAGATAGAATCGAGAAATTCGAATTATAATTAAAATTATTTAAGTAATATTTATATAGTAATTTGTATTAAGAAATTTGTGAATTTAATTTATTTATAAATATCTGATATTTTCTACAGTTTTTGTTTTTATGTAAATTTATTTGTAAAAAGTATTTCCTTTAAATATTTTTTTTAAGTGTTTTGATATTAATTTTAAGTAAAACGAAATAAAAGTATTTTTACTACCTACTGAAAAATGTAATAATTTTTTTTTAACGATATTTATAATAATTATAAAATATTCAAATAAAACATATAAGAAATATAAAATTTTTTAGTTTCTTTTAATGTGTATTTATTTCTGGTAGAAAAATTCGGTTTTATATAGTTTAAATTTTTCTTAAATTGAAATATATTGGGTTTGAATACTCAAAAGTAACACTGATTTTAGAGTTTTTAAGGATAATCCTTGTTAGCCATAATTTAAATTTTTACAATAGAAATATTAAAAGCCTTAACTGTCTATTAAATTTTAAATTTAACTGATACAGTAATATTGTAGGAATTTCTAATAAAACAGTATTAATAAAAATAATATTTCGATTTATATTTTATTTTTACATTATAATTGTGGACTTACATTACATAACTATTCACAATTTGTCCCTAGATTATGGCGTTACCTTAAATAATTGGTTTATCATTATATCAATGAAATGTTCAACAATAAAATATGACCAAATTGCAATAGAATCATGAACAAATTTAATTCTTATTAAATTCAACTGAAATATATTAATTTTTGTTTATTTAAAAATATTTGAAAATATTTGCTCCTCTAGCGGAAGAACTTAAAATATATTTATCCATTATGTTTTTTGAAAACAATTAAAAATAACAATAAATTTTAACAAATATTTTGCTTTAGTTACATTTTTTTTCTTATACTTATGATTATATATACTTGTACATATATAGAATGCTAAAAAATCCTCTTTAATACAGAATTCTACAAAAAAAAAAAAAATTAGCTGAAGTATCTTTTTTCTTCTCCTTGGCGTTACAGGACTCCTTTAAAGGAACTAATAACATTCTATTAGTATTTTGACATACTAATTTTATATGGAATTCGTACCTCAAATTTCTTTACAGTGAAGAAACTTTAATAGCAACAAGCTATAGTGACTTTAATAAGTGAGTCATTTGTTGTGGGAATTTTACCCAATCATAAATTACAATTTAGTGTAATTTTAAAAATAGTACTTCTTTAAAGCTTAGAAAATTTAGACCAAGATCGATAGCTGGGTCGAACCCAGTACCTACCGCATCACAGATTAGGTCAAGTTCGAATAAGCCACTGCCCGCTGAAACATAAAATAAGTTCAAATTTCCAAAATTTGGTTTTGATAATTTGTATTGGAATATTTTTTATTTTATCGTTTATGACCGTGTATTATAAACAATATGTTTAATTTGTCTATCAATTATAAATATTTTTTTTGATACAAAATTAAAAAAAACTATGTAAATAAAAAAAAATGTTATCTGCCATATTTTATTATATAATATATATTATTATCAAATACTCCATAGCGTATAAATAGCCTCAGAGACTAGCTAAATATATTAATGTGTTACACAATATCAATCTAATAAGTTTAAATTCTCGTGAAAATATTTAAAATGAAATTTTCAATTTCCGTAATTTTTTCGTTATTTTTGCTAATGGCACCAACATTTGCTAAAGTATTCAATAAATGTTCTTTAGCTAAAGAAATGTCTAAACTTGGTGTGCCAAGATCAGAATTAAGTGATTGGGTTTGTATAGCTCAGCACGAATCATCATTTAAGACAACTGCTGTAGGTAAACCAAATAAAAATGGTACACGTGATTGGGGTATTTTCCAAATAAACGATAAATATTGGTGTCAACCAGCAAATGGAAATCATTCTCATAATTCATGTAAAATATCATGTAATTCATTATTGACAGATGATATTACTGCAGCTGTTAAATGTGCCCGGTTAGTTAAAAGACAGCAAGGATTTAAAGCATGGGTAGCATGGAACAATAAATGCCAAGGACATAAACCATCTGTAAATGAATGCTTTTAAAACAAATCAATTATACAGAAAACAAACAGTATTCATAAAAAATAAATTGTTGAAATAATATTTTTTGTACTAATTATGCTTATAAATAAACATCTTTAATTTGTATTAATTAATAAGTAAATTTCATATCTGCTTAAAGGTATTATAATTTCTAATAGTTTATCTTACACTTATGATTACATATACTGTCTTTAAATATTTTTTTTTATGATCATTGAAAATAATTTTCATTAAACGAAATTTTTTCCAAAAGATAATTCGATTTTTCTAAAAACTTGTTGTTTTTAACACATTGTAGTCCGGCGGACAAATTCTAAAACTGTCCTTGGAACAAAAATATCAATTGCATTTTTCAAAATTAAAAAAAAAAATAAGGATAAAAGCAACGAAAAAAAAGTTTTTTTTTTATAAAAAAATACATTTATCTACATTATTAAACAGATCCTCAATGTCTGTACCGTCAACACTAATAATTACCATTTCCTCCACAATGTTATCGATTAAAATTACACCATCATCAAATTCCTCTCCTGAACACTTTAATTCCACAAACGGATTTGACGTCCTATTCGCAAATACCAATTATAATTGTAAATCACAAATATGTGCACACTGACTTTGCTTGACTTTTAATAAAACATAAAAATATGTACGCACGGATTGTAATGTGTTAATGAAAAATTTCAATTGTAAATATTCTATCAATCCATTTTGACGAATATATTTACAACCATCTGCTGAAATCAAATCTAATGCGGAACCTTTCATTGAAAAGCTGGTAAGATGGTAATAAGTGCCACTTAGTTTAAATCAAGCTCACTGAAACCAAATAAATTGAAATTTAATAGGAGATATTCTATTTTAAAAATCTGCATAAGATCAAATGCTTTAAAATGGAGGAAACTTAAAATATATTTGCAATATGTAAAATTGTCATAAAAATAACATAATATGTGAATTCTTATAAATATTTGTTTAGTGCAATTTTTACCACCTGTAATTTCATGCTTTTAGGTATATGATATACTAAAAATTTTATAAACAAGAAAAATAATAAACAACAGAAAAATATTTATGTACCACATTTTTTTTTATGAAATATTCTTGCGTATAAATCAAATTATTTTTCACTATAAAAGTCCTTATAGTTATAATAAAAACGTTAATTTGTTGCAACAAATCAATCTATTAAGTTTAAACATTTTAAAAGTATTAATATGCAATTTTCAATTTTAATAAATTTTTCGCTATTTTTACTAATAACCCCAACATTAGCAAAAGTCTTGAATAAATGTTCATTGGCTAGAAAAATGTACAGACTTGGTGTACCAAAATCAGAATTACCAGATTGGGTTTGTGTGGCTCATTATGAATCATCATTCCAGACAAATATCATTAGTAAACCAACAGCTGATGGTTCACGTAATTGGGGAATATTCCAAATAAATGATTTATTTTGGTGTCAACCAAAGAATGGAATTGGTAGCCATAATTGGTGTGAGACTTCATGTAATTCATTATTAAGGGATGATATTCGAATAGCTGTGAAATGTGCACGTTCAATTAAAAAATTGTTTGGATTTTTATCTTGGGTAGAATGGGATAGAAATTGTCAGACAAATAAACCAATTCTTGATAATTGTTTTTAAAATAATATAATGTAAAATAGTATTTATTTAAAATAAATTGTTATAATATTTTACAATATTGTTAAAAAAAATTTTTGTATATATGTCTGTATTCAATTTGAAAAAATACTCCAACATTTTTTACAAATTTAAAAAAAATACTTTTTTTAGAATATATAGAGATATTTTTTTTTACGTACCTGATACAATCACAGCCAATATTGCCTGTTATCTAGAAGATTGTCGAATTATCTATTGTTTTGTTAAATTTTTATCTAAAACCTGTAATTTCATATATGCATATATATATTTAAAGTTTTTGTCGAAATTTTAAAATTTTAATTCTAAATAATTTAAAAACATATACTGCCTGCCCTATTCTAGTTTTCCAGTGAACAGAAAATATATTGAAATTTTACGACTCATAAATTTTTGGTATTCTAGTTTACGAGTGATTAGAAATATTTTTCGAGTTGGAAATATTTGGTATTCTAGTTTTCGAGTTAATGGAATTTAATGTAAAATTTGTTCATTATAAAGTTTTTCAGTAGAATCTATGTTATTAATATAAATTATCATCAAAATTTTTAATTTTACTTGTTAAAATTTTTTTAATAGAAATTTTTGATAATAAAAAATATAGAATTAATAAAAAATATAGAAATTTATAATAGAAAATTTTATGATTATAATAAAAATATGTTAAATAAACAGCTGATTTTGAAATATATTTCATATAAAAATTTGATTTGAAAATTTGATTAAAATTTTAACAATTAGTTTGGTTCGGAAAACTAAAAAACTAGAATACCAAATAAATTTCCGAGTGAACAAAAAATTCCACTCTATAATAGGGCAGATTAAAAATTGGTTCTGTCATTAGAAATTTATTATTTAGTTATTATTTAAATTTTTAATATAAGCAAGATTCTTATTTAGTTATTACTTAAATTTTTAATATAAGCTACTTTCCTGATACCATTTTTATAATAAAGTTCCCTATGTGGAGGATGTTTTTCATATAAAGAAAATAGGATTAATAAAATAAACATTTAAAATCGTTAGAAAAAGTATACCTCGCTTTCACCTCTATTAATCGTTTTTTAAACTTTCAATTTTTTGAGAAATTGTAATTGAACTTCTTTTTGTTTTCATATTTGAAACGGATTTAAAAGGACTTCACTTACAATTTCTCAAAAAATTGAGAAATTGTAAGTGAAGTCCTTTTAAAATTGTAAGTGAAGTCCTTATAGCGAAAAATTAAGAATCAATTTTTGAACTTCATATCAAGTATTCCTTATGCATAAAATTCCATATTTATTAAAACATTTTTTTTTATATACTAAAAAATATTTTATGAATTAATAATTTAGAAAAGATTTGGTATACATATATAAAATACAATTTTCACAATTAAATATTTATAGCTATTTATTTTAAAAATATGTATTAGTCTATTTTTTAATATAGTCCTTTTCCACTTAATTTTTTTTTTAATATGGAAATGTATTTAAATGTTGGATTGAACTACAAAAATGATTTGCAAAATAATGTTGAAATGCAAATTATAGTTTATTATGATAAACAAAAATATAATTTGCAGAATTTTAATGAATTATAAATGTTTCTTTATAATAACCTTAAGAATGTTAAAATGGTTATCATTCAAAATATTTTAAATTTCTTAATTATCAATTATGAATAATTTAATAACATCATGGGAAAAAAGTTATAAAAGTACTCAGTTAATTTCATTTAAAGGAAAATATTTATTTACCATATTTTTTTTATATATACAACACTTGTCCTAATCAAATTATTCTTGACTATAAAAATCCTTGCACCTTAAATAAAGACATTTAATTCATTTCGTTAAATCAATCTATTAAGTTGAAATATTTTAAAAAAAATTTTAAAATGAAATTTATATTTTTAATTATTAGTACGTTATTTTCGGTAGCAGTCTCAATTACTTTTAATAAATGTTCTTTCGCCCAAGAATTATATAGACTTGGTGTACAAAAAATATCATTACCACTTTGGGTTTGTATAGCTGAAAAAGGATCATCATTCAATACAAATAAAATTAGTGATCCAAATGAATATGGAGTACGAAATTGGGGTATTTTTCAAATAAATGATAAATTTTGGTGTCAACCAGATAGGGGAGCTCATTCTTTTAATATGTGTAAAATTTCATGCAGTTCATTATTAACAGATGATATTAGGGCAGCTGTTAAATGTACACGTTTAATTCAAAAACAATTCAGATTTCTACCATGGTCTGAATGGACAACTCAATGTCATAATAATAAACAAAATCTTGAAAAATGTTTTGAAAAATAAAATATGTAAAATTTTGTATAAATTGAGGAAATATTATTATGTATTATTATTATTATTTTTGTAGTAGTAGTTATTTAAAACAAATATTTCTGTATAATAAATTGAAATGAAGATAATACAAAATATTAAAGAATGTTAATTATAAATACTAAATTATATAATATTTTTGTTTTTCTTCGATACTGAGTGCTTTTAAATTATTTTTTATTTTATTTGAAATGTCAATATAGTATATTTTAGGGTTTGCAATAACGTTAGGATTGGACTATAACCAAAAACAAATATTTTGAAATAGTTGTGCTTAATATGATTTTACAAGAAACTAGATAAAAATTATTCATCACTTGTTTTATTATTTTTCTAATTTTTGAAAACCACACTAATAAAATACCTTATTGTTCTATTATGCTCACCAAAACACTTTAAATGAGTACCAGTAACTGGTACTCATTTAAAACTCAGCTTAAATGAGTACCAGTAATAAAATTACAATAAAAAAGTAATTTAAGACTGGGAAAAATGCTAACGGACGAGGCCATTTGCTAACAACAAAGGTCTCTCTAATAAAAGCCATTAACTTGTTGCAATTAAAAAGTTGCTTCAGTATAAAGAAATTTATGGTTCTGAATCCATATAAAAATTAGTAGGTCCAAATTTCAATACCAAAATGTTAAAAAGAAACTTCAAGTGCAAGTAACTCGGTACTTGGAGTCTAGTACTAGTTAATTGCACAAATTTCTACGTATTTCATAAAAAAATGTAAATTTTCTGAGAATTAAATTCTTGGAACATTTTGTTGAGAAAAAAGTAATTGCAGAAAAAAAATTCTACGTATTCTATGTATTTCATAAAAAAAAAATTTGCGATTACATTCTAAGTATTTCATAAAAAAAAATTTTGCGTTATTCTTATAAAATTTTGATGAGAAAAAATTTCAAAATATAACTCAGACAAAAATTAAATCCCGGGATTACTTATTTCAATCCCGGGATTTCGGGATTTAAAGAAACACCGGGATCACGGGATTTCGGGATCCCGGGGCTGCAAACCCTAGTATATTTGAAGAAAATGTTGATTGCACTAAAAATATTAAGTGATTGAGTAAAATATTGAGTGGAGTATATAAGCCAAATGAGAAATAAAACCATTACAAAAAATATTATTAAGTATTGAGTGGACCAATGTCTAAAAATATGATAAAATTGCATAATCAAATAAAAATATGTCGTCAATATATGAATATATAGAACGTTAAATTTCATTTCTAAAGGGCCAAACAGACTATTTCGCTGTCGTCGAATTTGTCGGTAATAATCTTGTCGTTGTGGTTGTATTTCTTATAGCAAACCCAAACCATCGCAACGGACCAAGAGAAAAGTGCCACAACTTTTCAATAAATGCTTTTTATTTTTTAGCGAACCAAGAGTTAAATGTCCAAATTTCTGAATATTTAGTGTATTGCAGCGATTTTAGGCATTTAAAATTTTAAATTTCTATTTGTCAAAACACAAATCAACATTTTTCTTTATTTAAATTTTTTCTATCATAATTTAACTGATAATAACGCTCTGTATCTGTATGGTATTCTGTAGAACACAATATGGTTAATTTCCCCTCTTATTTTATGTATTTTATTATGTATTTTATTATACAGAAAGAAAAATAATAAATAATAAAATTTTAATTCTGAGAAATTATTTATTTTCCATTTTTTATAAAATATGTGACTTATATTCAAAAATTATTGTGTATAAAAGACGGTAAAATGAAATTAAAGACATACAGTTATTTGATAAATCATTATATTAAGTTCAAATTGTTGTAAGATAATTTTAAAATGAAAATTGTGACAATTATTTCTCTATTTTTATTAATAACACTAACTGCTACAAAAATCTATGATAAATGTTCTCTAGCAAAAGAACTGTACCTAATTGGTATACCAAAATCAGATTTACCCGATTGGGTTTGTATAGCTAAATATGAATCTGGATATAATACAAGTGCTATTAGTGAACAGGATCCATTTGATGAAACAACAAATTTGGGAATTTTTCAAATAAATGATAAACTTTGGTGTCAGGGTGAAACTGAGAGCTATTCCTTTAATTTATGTAAAATTTCATGTGTTTTATTGCTGACAGATGATATTCGAAAAGCTGTTGAATGTGCAATTACTATTAAATATCAATTTGACTATTTAGCTTGGGTTAAATGGGAAAAACAATGTAAGAACAAAGCACCAAGTGTTGATGAATGTTTTGAAATATTATAAAAAAAAAAATTAATAGACAATAAATAAATAATTGATATAATCCAAGGTAATATTGTATTGCGTAATTTCTTTAATTTAAATATTAAACTTTCCAAAAACTTCTTCCTTTTCTCTTTCTACCTTTCCTCGTGACTGCGTACAAATTTTGCCAGGATTTTTTTTTATACAAAATACTCGGATGAAAATTTAGTTCTCTTAAAATTAAGTAGCGATAAACATAAGCTCATACCTAAAAAATTTTTGATTTCCTGCTCTAATATTATTTTTGAATAATTAAAGGATTAATAATTTTTTGAAACTATAATATTTATAATTGTCATTATAATCGAGTTATAATTTTTTGTAATTCATTTGGCATAAATCTCAAACTGAATTATAACTCTGTTGACAGCTCTATTAAGTAGTCGATTTAAATGAGTCATGTGTTTATATAATATTTTTATATAATATTTTCACAATTTTATCACAATGAAAATGATAAAATCATTTCGGACTGTTTAAATTTTTCATTTATTATTACTCTAAATTATATATTTCAATGTGAATGTTTTTTTTTATTATTTTGGAATATTGCCAATTATTTCAATTAGTCAATTTGCTGATGTTTAATCTAAACAATCTTGGATTTTTTTTATAGTATAATTAATATCGAAATGTCGATTAATTCAAACAGAAATTTAAAAATTGTTTGTAAATTTTAGCAAAAGTTTTAAAAATTATCTAAATATTAAACTGATAATTTAAATGTGTTCGATATAAGTTTTAAGGTAAATTGGGGTATAATATAATTGAAATTTGAAACAATCGGGATACAAAATTTTTATATTCAGATATAAAATTATCCACAGAAAAATAATTGGAATGAACCTAAAATTAAATTAATTTAATTTATTTAGTATTAAATGAATTTTCGAAATTAAGGAAACCTATTAAGGAAAGCAGTTGTCCTTTAACAAAATATAAATATTTTATTAAATATAAATAGTTTTTACTTATATTTCGTATTTTGGCACCTATTTTGCAGTTTATAATTTCAAAATTAAATTATGTGCATACGGTAATTTAACGATTAAAAGAAACATAATTTCAATATAAAAATTACACTCCTTTTGCCATAATATGCGAAAAGATATTTATTATGGTGACGTAACAAACTCAATAACATTGGTAAATTGTGGATAATTATAAAAAAAAATTATAAAAATTTTTTATGACACATACTAAAATAAATGAATTATTGTTTTCAAATTCTAAAAATAAATTCGAATTTTATAAAAAGTTTTTTTTAAAAATTTTTTTGAATGAATTCAACTGAAACACAAGAAAATACGAAACTAATGTTTAGTAACAAAATTTACAATTTCATATTTTTCTTGCTGAATTGTTACAATTAACAAATTTACAAAATATATAAAAATTAATTTCAATATCTTAACATATGTTCTAAACTATATGGTACATTAAAAGTGAAAATAGAAATTTGAGATAATAAAAATCGAAAATGGGAACCTTTAAAAGTTTCCGATAATAGAAAAGCAACATTAACAATCATTTTAAAATATATAAGTATATCAAATATTTGAAGATACTATAATCTTAAGTAGCTTATCCTGGAAATGTATTATTATAAAGATATAGAATATAAAAATATCCAATTATGAAAATTACACAAATAATTAATGTTAGTAAATATTTTTTTCATGTAAAATCTGTATATATTTTATACACCTAAAAGTATGCTTAAATTATTTTTCAAATATATCATAAACTTTGTCAGCCAGAACTACAACCAATTCAGTTCAAAATGTTTTAAAACTACCTAAAAATACTAAAAATATGCAAAATTATTTCAAATCAAATTTTCTTTATTCTAAAAGAAAACTTTGAAAATGGAAAATTCTTCCAAACAAACTCACAATAGAAAAAGATTTTTCAAAATGGTATCTAAAATTTACAGAATATATATTTTAGATATATATATATATATATATATATATATATATATATATATATATATATATATATATATATATATATATATATATATATATATATATATATATATATATATATATATATATATATATATATATATATATATATATATATACACATATAAACCTGATAAAATAATTTTTTGTTTTTTTAATATATTTTCCAGATATTTTTAGAATGTTTTAGTTTATTTTAAAATTTTGTCGAATAAACACAAATTATTGCCGAAAATTAAAATAATAACATCACGCTTTTTCTTCTCTCAAAATTTCTTAGTTTTTACCTTGTTCTCGATTAAGATTCTTTTTTTAATTTTATTACATTACTAAATTATATAAAATAAAATTTAAAAAATAAAAAAAAAATGAATTTCTTAATTTTTGTTACCATATTTGGAATATTAATTATTTATCAACCAGAAAAAGTAACAGCTAAGAAGGGTAAAATTTTTGATATGTGTTCATTGGCAAAAGAAATGCATCGACTTGGTGTACAACGAAATCAATTACCTGATTGGATATGTATTGCTTTACATGAAAGTTCATATAATACAAAAGCAATGCGTGTTAATCGTGATAAAAGTCAAAATTGGGGTATATTCCAGATAAATGATAAACGTTGGTGTCAACCACCACCACGAGATATTTATGGCAATGGTGTTGAAACAATTCAAAAATCAGCAAATTTATGTGATATATCATGTAAAGCTTTAATATCTGATGATATTACAGCATCACTTGAATGTGCTAGATATATTAAAGAATTAAATGGTTTTCAAAATTGGCCAATATGGAAAAGGAAATGTCAATATCATAAACCATGTATAAAAAAGTGTTTTTAAATTTTATTAATTAAATTAATCAATAAAAATTTTTTTATAATATTAAAAGTGATCAAATAAGAAATAATTTTATCTGTATATTATTTTTATATTTAATAAATGTTATTAGTTAAAATAAATGAAACATAATTGTTAATTTTTTAATTTTACCTTGAAATATGACAATCAATTTTTTTTTTAAAGAAAATTTAATATATTTGTGAAAAATTATAATATTAGATAGATTTCTCATTTAAAATTTTTTATGAGTTTTTTTATATATGTATGTACTAATGAGCTACACGGAGACACCAAATATGTCGGGATTGCTTTCAGTTTTAAGGGTTTTCATTTTTTTGTTACAAATTCTGATGTTTTGTATGGAATCTCATTAAATTTCCATATTTTCTCGATTTCTCGAGCAATTTTGAATATTTTTCGAAAAGGTCTTCGGAAATGCGCTAGAAATTAAATTATGTAGGGATAAATTATGTGGGGATTGCTTTCAGTTTTAAGGGTTTTCATTTTTTTGCTACAAATTCTGATGTTTTGTATGGAATCTCATTAAATTTCCATATTTTCTCGATTTCTCGAGCAATTTTAAATATTTTTCGAAAAGGTCTTCGGAAATGCGCAAGAAATCAAATTCCCTACACGGAAATACCAAATATGTGGGGATTGCTTTCAGTTTTAAGGGTTTTCATTTTTTTGCTACAAATTCTGATGTTTTGTATGGAATCTAATTAAATTTCCATATTTTCTCGATTTCTCGGGCAATTTTGAATATTTTTCGAAAAGGTCTTCGGAAATGCGCTAGAAATTAAATTCCCTACACGGAAATACCAAATATGTGGGGATTGCTTTCAGTTTTAAGGGATTTCATTTTTTTGCTACAAATTCTGATGTGTTGTATGGAATCTCATTAAATTTTCATATTTTCTCGATTTCTCGGGCAATTTTGAATATTTTTCGAAAAGGTCTTCGGAAATGTACTAGAAATTAAATTCCCTACACGGAAATACTAAATATGTGGGGATTGCTTTCAGTTTTAAGAGTTTTCATTTTTTTGCTACAAATTCTGATGTTTTGTATGGAATCTCATTAAATTTCCATATTTTCTCGATTTCTCGAGCAATTTTAAATATTTTTCGAAAAGGTCTTCGGAAATGCGCAAGAAATCAAAGTCCCTACACGGAAATACCAAATATGTGGGGATTGCTTTCAGTTTTAAGGGATTTCATTTTTTTGCTACAAATTCTGATGTTTTGTATGGAATCTCATTAAATTTCCATATTTTCTCGATTTCTCGGGCAATTTTGAATATTTTTCGAAAAGGTCTTCGGAAATGTACTAGAAATTAAATTCCCTACACGGAAATACTAAATATGTGGGGATTGCTTTCAGTTTTAAGGGTTTTCATTTTTTTGCTACAAATTCTGATGTTTTGTATGGAATCTCATTAAATTTCCATATTTTCTCGATTTCTCGAGCAATTTTAAATATTTTTCGAAAAGGTCTTCGGAAATGCGCAAGAAATCAAATTCCCTACACGGAAATACCAAATATGTGGGGATTGCTTTCAGTTTTAAGGGTTTTCATTTTTTTGCTACAAATTCTGATGTTTTGTATGGAATCTAATTAAATTTCCATATTTTCTCGATTTCTCGGGCAATTTTGAATATTTTTCGAAAAGGTCTTCGGAAATGCGCTAGAAATTAAATTCCCTACACGGAAATACCAAATATGTGGGGATTGCTTTCAGTTTTAAGGGATTTAATTTTTTTGCTACAAATTCTGATGTTTTGTATGGAATCTCATTAAATTTTCATATTTTCTCGATTTCTCGGGCAATTTTGAATATTTTTCGAAAAGGTCTTCGGAAATGTACTAGAAATTAAATTCCCTACACGGAAATACTAAATATGTGGGGATTGCTTTCAGTTTTAAGAGTTTTCATTTTTTTGCTACAAATTCTGATGTTTTGTATGGAATCTCATTAAATTTCCATATTTTCTCGATTTCTCGAGCAATTTTAAATATTTTTCGAAAAGGTCTTCGGAAATGCGCAAGAAATCAAAGTCCCTACACGGAAATACCAAATATGTGGGGATTGCTTTCAGTTTTAAGGGATTTCATTTTTTTGCTACAAATTCTGATGTTTTGTATGGAATCTCATTAAATTTCCATATTTTCTCGATTTCTCGGGCAATTTTGAATATTTTTCGAAAAGGTCTTCGGAAATGTACTAGAAATTAAATTCCCTACACGGAAATACTAAATATGTGGGGATTGCTTTCAGTTTTAAGGGTTTTCATTTTTTTGCTACAAATTCTGATGTTTTGTATGGAATCTCATTAAATTTCCATATTTTCTTGATTTCTCGGGCAATTTTGAATATTTTTCGAAAAGGTCTTCGGACATGCGTTAGAAATTAAATTCCCTACACGGAAATATCAAATATGTGGGGATTGCTGTCAGTTTTAAGGGTTTTCATTTTTTTGCTACAAATTCTGATGTTTTGTATGGAATCTCATTAAATTTCCATATTTTCTCGATTTCTCGGGCAATTTTGAATATTTTTCGAAAAGGTCTTCGGAAATGCGCTAGAAATTAAATTCCCTACACAGAGATACCAAATATGTGGGCATTGCTTTCAGTTTTAAGGGTTTTCATTTTTTTGCTACAAATTCTGATGTTTTGTATGGAATCTCATTAAATTTCCATATTTTCTCGATTTCTCGGGCAATTTTGAATATTTTTCGAAAAGGTCTTCGGAAATGCGCTACAAATTAAATTCCCTACATGGAAATACCAAATATGTGGGGATAGCTTGCAGTTTTAAGGGTTTTCATTTTTTGCTACAAATTCTGAGGTTTTGTATGGAATCTCATTAAATTTCCATATTTTCTCGATTTCTCGGGCAATTTTGAATATTTTTCGAAAAGGTCTTCGGAAATGCGCTAGAAATTAAATTCCGCACACGGAAATACCAAATATGTGGTTTGGTATTTCCATGATTGCTTTCAGTTTGAAGGGTTTTCATTTTTTTGCTACAAATTCTGATGTTTTGTATGGAATCTCATTAAATTTCCATTTTTTCTCGATTTCTCGGGCAATTTTGAATATTTTTCGAAAAGGTCTTCAGAAATGAGCTAGAAATTAAATTCCCTACACGGAAATACCAAATATGTGGGGATTGCTTTCAGTTTTAAGGGTTTTCATTTTTTTACTACAAATTCTGATGTTTTGTATGGAATCGCATTAAAGATCCAAATTTTCTCGATTTCTCGAGCAATTTTGAATATTTTTCGAAAAGGTCTTCGGACATGCGCTAGAAATTAAATTCCCTACACGGAAATATCAAATATATGGGGATTGCTCTCAGTTTTAAGGGATTTCATTTTTTTGCTACAAATTCTGATGTTTTGTATGGAATCTCATTAAATTTCCATATTTTCTCGATTTCGAAAAGGTCTTCGGAAATGCGCTAGAAATTAAATTCCCTACACAGAGATACCAAATATGTGGGGTTTGCTTTCAGTTTGAATGGATTTCATTTTTTTGCTACAAATTCTGATGTTTTGTATGGAATCTCAATAAATTTCCATATTTTCTCGATTTCTTGGGCAATTTTGAATATTTTTCGAAAAGGTCTTCGGAAATGCGCTAGAAATTAAATTCCCTACACGGAAATACCAAATATATGGGGATTGCTCTCAGTTTTAAGGGATTTCATTTTTTTGCTACAAATTCTGATGTTTTGTATGGAATCTCATTAAATTTCCATATTTTCTCGATTTCGAAAAGGTCTTCGGAAATGCGCTAGAAATTAAATTCCCTACACGGAAATACCAAATATGTGGGGATTGCTTTCAGTTTTAAGGGTTTTCATTTTTTTGCTACAAATTCTGATGTTTTGTATGGAATCTCATTAAATTTCCATATTTTCTCGATTTCTCGGGCAATTTTGAATATTTTTCGAAAAAGTCTTCGGAAATGCGCTAGAAATTAAATTCCCTACACGGAAATACCAAATATGTGGGGATTGCTTGCAGTTTTAAGGGTTTTCATTTTTTTGCTACAAATTCTGATGTTTGTATGGAATGTCATTAAATTTCCATATTTTCTCGATTTCTCGGGCAATTTTGAATATTTTTCGAAAAGGTCTTCGGAAATGCGCTAGAAATTAAATTCCCTACACGGAAATACCCAATATGTGGGGATTGCTTTCAGTTTTAAGGGATTTCATTTTTTTGCTACAAATTCTGATGTTTTGTATGGAATCTCATTAAATTTCCATATTTTCTCGATTTCTCGGGCAATTTTGAATATTTTTCGAAAAGGTCTTCGGAAATGCGCTAGAAATTAAATTCCCTACACGTAGATACCAAATATGTGGGGATTGCTTTTGTTTTAAAATATTTTTTAATTTTTTTCGGAAAAATCATGATGGTTGGTATGGATTTTGACAAAGCTTATGTTTTTGTGAAATTTCTCGGACAATTTTAATTATTTTTGAAAAAGGTCTTCGGAAATGAACTGGAACTTAAATTTCGAACACGTAGATACCAAATATGTGGGGATTGCTTTTGTTTTAAACTTTTTTAATTTTTTTCGGAAAATTCATGATGGTTGGTATGGATTTTGACAAAGCTTATGTTTTTGTGAAATTTCTCGGACAATTTTAATTATTTTTGAAAAACGTCTTCAGAAATGAACTGGAAATTAAATTTCGAACACGTAGATACCAAATATGTGGGGATTGCTTTTGTTTTAAACTTTTTTAATGTTTTTCGGAAAAATCATGATGGTTGGTATGGATTTTGATAAAGCTTATGTTTTCGTGAAATTTCTCGGGCAATTTTAATTATTTTTGAAAAAGGTCTTCGGAAATGAACTGGAAATTAAATTTCGAACACCTAGATACCAAATATGTGGGGATTGCTTTTGTTTTAAACTTTTTTAATTTTTTTCGGAAAAATCATGATGGTTGGTATGGATTTTGACAAAGCTTATGTTTTTGTGAAATTTCTCGGACAATTTTAATTATTTTTGAAAAAGGTCTTAGGAAATGAACTGGAAATTAAATTTCGAACACGTAGATACCAAATATGTGGGGATTGCTTTTGTTTTAAACTTTTTTTATTTTTTTCGGAAAAATCATGATGGTTGGTATGGATTTTGATAAAGCTTATGTTCTTGTGAAATTTCTCGGGCAATTTTAATTATTTTTGAAAAAGGTCTTCGGTAATGACCTGAAAAATAAATTTCGAACACGTAGATACCAAATATGTGGGGATTGCTTTTGTTTTAAACTTTTTTAATTTTTTTCGGAAAAATCATGATGGTTGGTATGGATTTTGACAAAGCTTATGTTTTTGTGAAATTTCTGGGACAATTTTAATTATTTTTGAAAAAGGTCTTCGGAAATGAACTGGAAATTAAATTTCGAAGACCTAGATACCAAATATGTGGGGATTGCTTTTGTTTTAAACTTTTTTAATTTTTTTCGGAAAAATCATGATGGTTGGTATGGATTTTGACAAAGCTTATGTTTTTGTGAAATTTCTCGGACAATTTTAATTATTTTTGAAAAAGGTCTTCGGAAATGAACTGGAAATTAAATTTCGAACACGTAGATACCAAATATGTGGGGATTGCTTTTGTTTTAAACTTTTTTAATTTTTTTCGGAAAAATCATGATGGTTGGTATGGATTTTGATAAAGCTTATGTTTTTGTGAAATTTCTCGGGCAATTTCAATTATTTTTGAAAAACGTCTTCGGTAATGAACTGGAAATTAAATTTCGAACACCTAGATACCAAATATGTGGGGATTGCTTTTGTTTTAAACTTTTTTAATTTTTTTCGGAAAAATCATGATGGTTGTTATGGATTTCGACAAAGCTTATGTTTTTGTGAAATTTCTCGGACAATTTTAATTATTTTTGAAAAAGGTCTTCGGTAATGAACTAGAAATTAAATTTCGAACACCTAGATACCAAATATGTGGGGATTGCTTTTGTTTTAAACTTTTTTAATTTTTTTCGGAAAAATCATGATGGTTGGTATGGATTTTGATAAAGCTTATGTTTTTGTGAAATTTCTCGGACAATTTTAATTATTTTTGAGAAAGGTCTTCGGAAATGAACTGGAAATTAAATTTCGAACACGTAGATACCAAATATGTGGGGATTGCTTTTGTTTTAAACTTTTTTAATTTTTTTCGGAAAAATCATGATGGTTGGTATGGATTTTGATAAAGCTTATGTTTTTGTGAAATTTCTCGGCCAATTTTAATTATTTTTGAAAAAGGTCTTCGGTAATGAACTAGAAATTAAATTTCGAACACCTAGATACCAAATATGTGGGGATTGCTTTTGTTTTAAACTTTTTTAATTTTTTTCGGAAAAATATGTGGGGATTGCTTTTGTTTTAAACTTTTTTAATTTTTTTCGGAAAAATCATGATGGTTGGTATGGATTTTGACAAAGTTTATGTTTTTGTGAAATTTCTCAGACAATTTTAATTATTTTTGAAAAAGGTCTTCGGAAATGAACTGGAAATTAAATTTCGAACACGTAGATACCAAATATGTGGGGATTGCTTTTGTTTTAAACTTTTTTAATTTTTTTTCGGAAAAATCATGATGGTTGGTATGGATTTTGATAAAGCTTATGTTTTTGTGAAATTTCTCAGGCAATTTTAATTATTTTTGAAAAAGGTCTTCGGAAATGAACTGGAAATTAAATTTCGAACACCTAGATACCAAATATGTGGGGATTGCTTTTGTTTTAAACTTTTTTAATTTTTTTCGGAAAAATCATGATGGTTGGTATGGATTTTGATAAAGCTTATGTTTTTGTGAAATTTCTCGGGCAATTTTAATTATTTTTGAAAAAGGTCTTCGGAAATGAACTGGAAATTAAATTTCGAACACGTAGATACCAAATATGTGGGGATTGCTTTTGTTTTAAACTTTTTTAATTTTTTTCGGAAAAATCATGATGGTTGGTATGGATTTTGATAAAGCTTATGTTTTTGTGAAATTTCTCGGACAATTTTAATTATTTTTGAAAAAGGTCTTCGGAAATGAACTGGAAATTTAATTTCGAACACGTAGATACCAAATGTGTGGGGATTACTTTTGTTTTAAACTTTTTTAATTTTTTTCGGAAAAATCATGATGGTTGGTATGGATTTTGACAAAGCTTATGTTTTTGTGAAATTTCTCGGACAATTTTAATTATTTTTGAAAAAGGTCTTCGGAAATGAACTGGAAATTAAATTTCGAACACGTAGACACCAAATATGTGGGGATTGCTTTTGTTTTAAACTTTTTTAATTTTTTTCTGAAAAATCATGATGGTTGGTATGGATTTTGACAAAGCTTATGTTTTTGTGAAATTTCTCGGACAATTTTAATTATTTTTGAAAAAGGTCTTCGGAAATGAACTGGAACTTAAATTTCGAACACCTAGATACCAAATATGTGGGGATTGCTTTTGTTTTAAACTTTTTTAATTTTTTTCGGAAAAATCATGATGGTTGGTATGTATTTTGACAAAGCTTATGTTTTTGTGAAATTTCTCGGACAATTTTAATTATTTTTGAAATAGGTCTTCGGAAATGAACTGGAAATTAAATTTCGAACACGTAGATACCAAATATGTGGGGATTGCTTTTGTTTTAAACTTTTTTAATGTTTTTCGGAAAAATCATGATGGTTGGTATGGATTTTGATAAAGCTTATGTTTTTGTGAAATTTCTCGGCCAATTTTAATTATTTTTGAAAAAGGTCTTCGGAAATGAACTGGAAATTAAATTTCGAACACCTAGATACCAAATATGTGGGGATTGCTTTTGTTTTAAACTTTTTTAATTTTTTTCGGAAAAATTATGATGGTTGGTATGGATTTTGATAAAGCTTATGTTTTTGTGAAATTTCTCGGGCAATTTTAATTATTTTTGAAAAAGGTCTTAGGAAATGAACTGGAAATTAAATTTCGAACACGTAGATACCAAATATGTGGGGATTGCTTTTATTTTAAACTTTTTTAATTTTTTTCGGAAAAATCATGATGGTTGGTATGGATTTTGATAAAGCTTATGTTTTCGTGAAATTTCTTGGGCAATTTTAATTATTTTTGAAAAAGGTCTTCGGAAATGAACTGGAAATTAAATTTTGAACACGTAGATACCAAATATGTGGGGATTGCTTTTATTTTAAACTTTTTTAATTTTTTTCGGAAAAATCATGATGGTTGGTATGGATTTTGACAAAGCTTATGTTTTTGTGAAATTTCTCGGCCAATTTTAATTATTTTTGAAAAAGGTCTTCGGAAATGAACTGGAAATTAAATTTCGAACACCTAGATACCAAATATGTGGGGATTGCTTTTATTTTAAACTTTTTTAATTTTTTTCGGAAAAATCATGATGGTTGGTATGGATTTTGATAAAGTTTGTGTTTTTGTGAAATTTCTCGGCCAATTTTAATTATTTTTGAAAAAGGTCTTCGGAAATGAACTGGAAATTAAATTTCGAACACCTAGATACGAAATATGTGGGGATTGCTTTTGTTTTAAACTTTTTTAATTTTTTTCGGAAAAATCATGATGGTTGGTATGGATTTTGATAAAGCTTCTGTTTTTGTGAAATTTCTCGGGCAATTTTAATTATTTTTGAAAAAGGTCTTCGGAAATGAACTGGAAATTAAATTTCGAACACGTAGATACCAAATATGTGGGGATTGCTTTTATTTTAAACTTTTTTAATTTTTTTCGGAAAAATCATGATGGTTGGTATGGATTTTGACAAAGCTTATGTTTTTGTGAAATTTCTCGGACAATTTTAATTATTTTTGAAAAAGGTCTTCGGAAATGAACTGGAAATTAAATTTCGAACACGTAGATACCAAATATGTGGGGATTGCTTTTGTTTTAAACTTTTTTAATGTTTTTCGGAAAAATCATGATGGTTGGTATGGATTTTGATAAAGCTTATGTTTTTGTGAAATTTTTCGGCCAATTTTATTTATTTTTGAAAAAGCTCTTCGGAAATGAACTGGAAATTAAATTTCGAACAAATAGATACCAAATATGTGGGGATTGCTTTTGTTTAAACTTTTTTAATTTTTTTCGGAAAAATCATGATGGTTGGTATGGATTTTGATAAAGCTTATGTTTTTGTGAAATATCTCGGGCAATTTTAATTATTTTTGAAAAAGGTCTTCGGTAATGAACTGGAAATTAAATTTCGAACACCTAGATACCAAATATGTGGGGATTGCTTTTGTTTTAAACTTTTTTAATTTTTTTCGGAAAAATCATGATGGTTGGTATGGATTTTGACAAAGCTTATGTTTTTGTGAAATTTCTCGGACAATTATAATTATTTTTGAAAAAGGTCTTCGGAAATGAACTGGAAATTAAATTTCGGAAAAATCATGATGGTTGGTATGGATTTTGACAAAGCTTATGTTTTTGTGAAATTTCTCGGACAATTTTAATTATTTTTGAAAAAGGTCTTCGGTAATGAACTAGAAATTAAATTTCGAACACCTAGATACCAAATATGTGGGGATTGCTTTTGGTTTAAACTTTTTTAATTTTTTTCGGAAAAATCATGATGGTTGGTATGGATTTTGATAAAGCTTATGTTTTTGTGAAATTTCTCGGACAATTTTAATTATTTTTGAAAAAGGTCTTCGGAATTGAACTGGAAATTAAATTTCGAACACGTAGATACCAAATATGTGGGGATTGCTTTTGTTTTAAACTTTTTAAATTTTTTTCGGAAAAATCATGATGGTTGGTATAGATTTTGACAAAGCTTATGTTTTTGTGAAATTTCTCGGACAATTTTAATTATTTTTGAAAAAGGTCTTCGGAAATGAACTGGAAATTAAATTTCGAACACGTAGATACCAAATATGTGGGGATTGCTTTTGTTTTAAACTTTTTTAATTTTTTTCGGAAAAATCATGATGGTTGGTATGGATTTTGACAAAGCTTATGTTTTTGTGAAATTTCTCGGACAATTTTAATTATTTTTGAAAAAGGTCTTCGGTAATGAACTAGAAATTAAATTTCGAACACCTAGATACCAAATATGTGGGGATTGCTTTTGTTTTAAACTTTTTTAATTTTTTTCGGAAAAATCATGATGGTTGGTATGGATTTTGATAAAGCTTATGTTTTTGTGAAATTTCTCGGACAATTTTAATTATTTTTGAAAAAGGTCTTCGGAAATGAACTGGAAATTAAATTTCGAACACGTAGATACCAAATATGTGGGGATTGCTTTTGTTTTAAACTTTTTTAATTTTTTTCGGAAAAATCATGATGGTTGGTATGGATTTTGACAAAGCTTATGTTTTTGTGAAATTTCTCGGACAATTTTAATTATTTTTGAAAAAGGTCTTCGGAAATGAACTGGAAATTAAATTTCGAACACGTAGATACCAAATATGTGGAGATTGCTTTTGTTTTAAACTTTTTTAATTTTTTTCGGAAAAATCATGATGGTTGGTATGGATTTTGACAAAGTTTATGTTTTTGTGAAATTTCTCAGACAATTTTAATTATTTTTGAAAAAGGTCTTCGGAAATGAACTGGAAATTAAATTTCAAACACGTAGATACCAAATATGTGGGGATTGCTTTTGTTTTAAACTTTTTTAATTTTTTTTCGGAAAAATCATGATGGTTGGTATGGATTTTGATAAAGCTTATGTTTTTGTGAAATTTCTCGGACAATTTTAATTATTTTTGAAAAAGGTCTTCGGAAATGAACTGGAAATTAAATTTCGGAAAAATCATGATGGTTGGTATGGATTTTGACAAAGCTTATGTTTTTGTGAAATTTCTCGGACAATTTTAATTATTTTTGAAAAAGGTCTTCGGTAATGAACTAGAAATTAAATTTCGAACACCTAGATACCAAATATGTGGGGATTGCTTTTGTTTTAAACTTTTTTAATTTTTTCCGGAAAAATCATGATGGTTGGTATGGATTTTGATAAAGCTTATGTTTTTGTGAAATTTCTCGGACAATTTTAATTATTTTTGAAAAAGGTCTTCGGAAATGAACTGGAAATTAAATTTCGAATACGTAGATACCAAATATGTGGGGATTGCTTTTGTTTTAAACTTTTTTAATTTTTTTCGGAAAAATCATGATGGTTGGTATGGATTTTGACAAAGCTTTTGTTTTTGTGAAATTTCTCGGACAATTTTAATTATTTTTCAAAAAGGTCTTCGGAAATGAACTGGAAATTAAATTTCGAACACGTAGATACCAAATATGTGGGGATTGCTTTTGTTTTAAACTTTTTTAATTTTTTTCGGAAAAATCATGATGGTTGGTATGTATTTTGACAAAGTTTATGTTTTTGTGAAATTTCTCAGACAATTTTAATTATTTTTGAAAAAGGTCTTCGGAAATGAACTGGAAATTAAATTTCGAACACGTAGATACCAAATATGTGGGGATTGCTTTTGTTTTAAACTTTTTTAATTTTTTTTCGGAAAAATCATGATGGTTGGTATGGATTTTGATAAAGCTTATGTTTTTGTGAAATTTCTCAGGCAATTTTAATTATTTTTGGAAAAGGTCTTCGGAAATGAACTGGAAATTAAATTTCGAACACCTAGATACCAAATATGTGGGGATTGCTTTTGTTTTAAACTTTTTTAATTTTTTTCGGAAAAATCATGATGGTTGGTATGGATTTTGATAAAGCTTATGTTTTTGTGAAATTTCTCGGCCAATTTTAATTATTTTTGAAAAAGGTCTTCGGAAATGAACTGGAAATTAAATTTCGAACACGTAGATACCAAATATGTGGAGATTGCTTTTGTTTTAAACTTTTTTAATTTTTTTCGGAAAAATCATGATGGTTGGTATGTATTTTGATAAAGCTTATGTTTTTGTGAAATTTCTCGGCCAATTTTAATTATTTTTGAAAAAGGTCTTCGGAAATGAACTGGAAATTAAATTTCGGAAAAATCATGATGGTTGGTATGGATTTTGACAAAGCTTATGTTTTTGTGAAATTTCTCGGACAATTTTAATTATTTTTGAAAAAGGTCTTCGGAAATGAACTGGAAATTAAATTTCGGAAAAATCATGATGGTTGGTATGGATTTTGACAAAGCTTATGTTTTTGCTGAAATTTCTCGGCCAATTTTAATTATTTTTGAAAAAGGTCTTCGGTAATGAACTAGAAATTAAATTTCGAACACGTAGATACCAAATATGTGGGAATTGCTTTTGTTTTAAACTTTTTTAATTTTTTTCGGAAAAATCATGATGGTTGGTATGGATTTTCACAAAGCTTATGTTTTTGTGAAATTTCTCGGACAATTTTAATTATTTTTGAAAAAGGTCTTCGGAAATGAACTGGAAATTAAATTTCGAACACGTAGATACCAAATATGTGGGGATTGCTTTTGTTTTAAACTTTTTTAATTTTTTTCGGAAAAATCATGATGGTTGGTATGGATTTTGACAAAGCTTATGTTTTTGTGAAATTTCTCGGACAATTTTAATTATTTTTGAAAAAGGTCTTCGGTAATGAACTAGAAATTAAATTTCGAACACCTAGAAACCAAATATGTGGGGATTGCTTTTGTTTTAAACTTTTTTAATTTTTTTCGGAAAAATCATGATGGTTGGTATGGATTTTGATAAAGCTTATGTTTTTGTGAAATTTCTCGGACAATTTTAATTATTTTTGAAAAAGGTCTTCGGAATTGAACTGGAAATTAAATTTCGAACACGTAGATACCAAATATGTGGGGATTGCTTTTGTTTTAAACTTTTTTAATTTTTTTCGGAAAAATCATGATGGTTGGTATAGATTTTGACAAAGCTTATGGTTTTGTGAAATTTCTCGGACAATTTTAATTATTTTTGAAAAAGGTCTTCGGAAATGAACTGGAAATTAAATTTCGAACACGTAGATACCAAATATGTGGGGATTGCTTTTGTTTTAAACTTTTTTAATTTTTTTCGGAAAAATCATGATGGTTGGTATGGATTTTGACAAAGCTTATGTTTTTGTGAAATTTCTCGGAAAATTTTAATTATTTTTGAAAAAGGTCTTCGGTAATGAACTAGAAATTAAATTTCGAACACCTAGATACCAAATATGTGGGGATTGCTTTTGTTTTAAACTTTTTTAATTTTTTTCGGAAAAATCATGATGGTTGGTATGGATTTTGATAAAGCTTATGTTTTTGTGAAATTTCTCGGCCAATTTTAATTATTTTTGAAAAAGGTCTTCGGAAATGAACTGGAAATTAAATTTCGAACACGTAGATACCAAATATGTGGGGATTGCTTTTGTTTTAAACTTTTTTAATTTTTTTCGGAAAAATCATGATGGTTGGTATGGATTTTGACAAAGCTTATGTTTTTGTGAAATTTCTCGGACAATTTTAATTATTTTTGAAAAAGGTCTTCGGAAATGAACTGGAAATTAAATTTCGAACACGTAGATACCAAATGTGTGGGGATTACTTTTGTTTTAAACTTTTTTAATTTTTTTCGGAAAAATCATGATGGTTGGTATGGATTTTGACAAAGCTTATGTTTTTGTGAAATTTCTCGGACAATTTTAATTATTTTTGAAAAAGGTCTTCGGAAATGAACTGGAAATTAAATTTCGAACACGTAGATACCAAATATGTGGGGATTGCTTTTGTTTTAAACTTTATTAATTTTTTTCTGAAAAATCATGATGGTTGGTATGGATTTTGACAAAGCTTATGTTTTTGTGAAATTTCTCGGACAATTTTAATTATTTTTGAAAAAGGTCTTCGGAAATGAACTGGAACTTAAATTTCGAACACGTAGATACCAAATATGTGGGGATTGCTTTTGTTTTAAACTTTTTTAATTTTTTTCGGAAAATTCATGATGGTTGGTATGGATTTTGACAAAGCTTATGTTTTTGTGAAATTTCTCGGACAATTTTAATTATTTTTGAAAAACGTCTTCGGAAATGAACTGGAAATTAAATTTCGAACACGTAGATACCAAATATGTGGGGATTGCTTTTGTTTTAAACTTTTTTAATGTATTTCGGAAAAATCATGATGGTTGGTATGGATTTTGATAAAGCTTATGTTTTTGTGAAATTTCTCGGCCAATTTTAATTATTTTTGAAAAAGGTCTTCGGTAATGAACTGGAAATTAAATTTCGAACACCTAGATACCAAATATGTGGGGATTGCTTTTGTTTTAAACTTTTTTAATTTTTTTCGGAAAAATCATGATGGTTGGTATGGATTTTGATAAAGCTTATGTTTTTGTGAAATTTCTCGGGCAATTTTAATTATTTTTGAAAAAGGTCTTAGGAAATGAACTGGAAATTAAATTTCGAACACGTAGATACCAAATATGTGGGGATTGCTTTTATTTTAAACTTTTTTAATTTTTTTCGGAAAAATTATGATGGTTGGTATGGATTTTGATAAAGCTTATGTTTTTGTGAAATTTCTTGGGCAATTTTAATTATTTTTGAAAAAGGTCTACGGAAATGAACTGGAAATTAAATTTCGAACACGTAGATACCAAATATGTGGGGATTGCTTTTATTTTAAACTTTTTTAATTTTTTTCGGAAAAATCATGATGGTTGGTATGGATTTTGACAAAGCTTAAGTTTTTGTGAAATTTCTCGGCCAATTTTAATTATTTTTGAAAAAGGTCTTCGGAAATGAACTGGAAATTAAATTTCGAACACCTAGATACCAAATATGTGGGGATTGCTTTTATTTTAAACTTTTTTAATTTTTTTCGGAAAAATCATGATGGTTGGTATGGATTTTGATAAAGTTTATGTTTTTGTGAAATTTCTCGGCCAATTTTAATTATTTTTGAAAAAGGTCTTCGGAAATGAACTGGAAATTAAATTTCGAACACCTAGATACCAAATATGTGGGGATTGCTTTTGTTTTAAACTTTTTTAATTTTTTTCGGAAAAATCATGATGGTTGGTATGGATTTTGATAAAGCTTATGTTTTTGTGAAATTTCTCAGGCAATTTTAATTATTTTTGAAAAAGGTCTTCGGAAATGAACTGGAAATTAAATTTCGAACACGTAGATACCAAATATGTAGGGATTGCTTTTATTTTAAACTTTTTTAATTTTTTTCGGAAAAATCATGATGGTTGGTATGGATTTTGACAAAGCTTATGTTTTTGTGAAATTTCTCGGACAATTTTAATTATTTTTGAAAAAGGTCTTCGGTAATGAACTAGAAATTAAATTTCGAACACCTAGATACCAAATATGTGGGGATTGCTTTTGTTTTAAACTTTTTTAATTTTTTTCGGAAAAATCATGATGGTTGGTATGGATTTTGACAAAGCTTATGTTTTTGTGAAATTTCTCGGCCAATTTTAATTATTTTTAATAAAGGTCTTCGGAAATGAACTGGAAATTAAATTTCGAACACGTAGATACCAAATATGTGGGGATTGCTTTTGTTTTAAAATTTTAAATTTTTTGCGGAAAAATTATGATGGTTGGTATGGATTTTGATAAAGCTTATGTTTTTGTGAAATTTCTCGGCCAATTTTAATTATTTTTGAAAAAGGTCTTGGGAAATGAACTGGAAATTTAATTTCGAACACGGAGATACCAAATGTGTGGGGATTGCTTTTGTTTTAAACTTTTTTAATTTTTTTCGGAAAAATCATGATGGTTGGTATGGATTTTGACAAAGCTTATGTTTTTGTGAAATTTCTCGGCCAATTTTAATTATTTTTGAAAAAGGTCTTCTGAAATGAACTGGAAATTAAATTTCGAACACCTAGATACCAAATATGTGGGGATTGCTTTTGTTTTAAACTTTTTTAATTTTTTTCGGAAAAATCATGATGGTTGGTATGGATTTTGATAAAGCTTATGTTTTGTGAAATTTCTCGGGCAATTTTAATTATTTTTGAAAAAGGTCTTCGGAAATGAACTGGAAATTAAATTTCGAACACGTAGATACCAAATATGTGGGGATTGCTTTTATTTTAAACTTTTTTAATTTTTTTCGGAAAAATCATAATGGTTGGTATGGATTTTGATAAAGTTTATGTTTTTGTGAAATTTCTCGGCCAATTTTAATTATTTTACCAAATATGTGGGGATTTACCAATATGTGGGGACCTAGATACCAAATATGTGGGGATTGCTTTTGTTTTAAACTTTTTTAATTTTTTTCGGAAAAATCATGATGGTTGGTATGGATTTTGACAAAGCTTATGTTTTTGTGAAATTTCTCGGACAATTTTAATTATTTTTGAAAAAGGTCTTCGGAAATGAACTGGAAATTAAATTTCGAACACGTAGATACCAAATATGTGGGGATTGCTTTTGTTTTAAACTTTTTTAATGTTTTTCGGAAAAATCATGATGGTTGGTATGGATTTTGATAAAGCTTATGTTTTTGTGAAATTTCTCGGCCAATTTTAATTATTTTTGAAAAAGCTCTTCGGAAATGAACTGGAAATTAAATTTCGAACACCTAGATACCAAATATGTGGGGATTGCTTTTGTTTAAACTTTTTTAATTTTTTTCGGAAAAATCATGATGGTTGGTATGGATTTTGACAAAGCTTATGTTTTTGTGAAATTTCTCGGCCAATTTTAATTATTTTTGAAAAAGGTCTTCGGAAATGAACTGGAAATTAAATTTCCAGTTCATTAAATTTCCAGTTTTAAACTTTTTTAATTGAAAAAAAATTAAAAAAGGTTGGTATTTTAAACTTTTTTTCCGAAAAAAATTAAAAAAGGTTGGTATGGATTTTGATAAAGCTTATGTTTTTGTGAAATTTCTCGGCCAATTTTAATTATTTTTGAAAAAGATCTTCGGAAATGAACTGGAAATTAAATTTCGAACACGTAGATACCAAATATGTGGGGATTGCTTTTGTTTTAAACTTTTTTAATTTTTTTCGGAAAAATCATGATGGTTGGTATTTTGATAAAGCTTATGTTTTTGTGAAATTTCTCGGCCAATTTTAATTATTTTTGAAAAAGGTCTTCGGAAATGAACTGGAAATTAAATTTCGAACACATAGATACCAAATATGTGGGGATTGCTTTTGTTTTAAACTTTTTTAATTTTTTTCGGAAAAATCATGATGGTTGGTATAGATTTTGACAAAGCTTATGTTTTTGTGAAATTTCTCGGCCAATTTTAATTATTTTTGAAAAAGGTCTTCGGAAATGAACTGGAAATTAAATTTCGAACACGTAGATACCAAATATGTGGGGATTGCTTTTGTTTCAAACTTTTTTAATTTTTTTCGGAAAAATCATGATGATTGGTATGGATTTTGACAAAGCTTATGTTTTTGTAAAATTTCTCGGCCAATTTTAATTATTTTTGAAAAAGGTCTTCGGAAATGAACTGGAAATTAAATTTCGAACACGTAGATACCAAATATGTGGGGATTGCTTTTGTTTTAAACTTTTTTAATTTTTTTCGGAAAAATCATGATGGTTGGTATGGATTTTGAGAAAGCTTATGTTTTTGTGAAATTTCTCGGCCAATTTTAATTATTTTTGAAAAAGGTCTTCGGAAATGAACTGGAAATTAAATTTCGAACACGTAGATACCAAATATGTGGGGATTGCTTTTGTTTTAAACTTTTTTAATTTTTTTCGGAAAAATCATGATGGTTGGTATGGATTTTGACAAAGCTTATGTTTTTGTGAAATTTCTCGGACAATTTTAATTATTTTTGAAAAAGGTCTTCGGAAATGAACTGGAAATTAAATTTCGAACACGTAGATACCAAATATGTGGGGATTGCTTTTGTTTTAAACTTTTTTAATTTTTTTCGGAAAAATCATGATGGTTGGTATGGATTTTGACAAAGCTTATGTTTTTGTGAAATTTCTCGGACAATTTTAATTATTTTTGAAAAAGGTCTTCGGAAATGAACTGGAAATTAAATTTCGAACACGTAGATACCAAATATGTGGGGATTGCTTTTGTTTTAAACTTTTTTAATTTTTTTCGGAAAAATCATGATGGTTGGTATTTTGATAAAGCTTATGTTTTTGTGAAATTTCTCGGCCAATTTTAATTATTTTTGAAAAAGGTCTTCGGAAATGAACTGGAAATTAAATTTCGAACACATAGATACCAAATATGTGGGGATTGCTTTTGTTTTAAACTTTTTTAATTTTTTTCGGAAAAATCATGATGGTTGGTATAGATTTTGACAAAGCTTATGTTTTTGTGAAATTTCTCGGCCAATTTTAATTATTTTTGAAAAAGGTCTTCGGAAATGAACTGGAAATTAAATTTCGAACACGTAGATACCAAATATGTGGGGATTGCTTTTGTTTCAAACTTTTTTAATTTTTTTCGGAAAAATCATGATGATTGGTATGGATTTTGACAAAGCTTATGTTTTTGTGAAATTTCTCGGCCAATTTTAATTATTTTTGAAAAAGGTCTTCGGAAATGAACTGGAAATTAAATTTCGAACACGTAGATACCAAATATGTGGGGATTGCTTTTGTTTTAAACTTTTTAAATTTTTTTCGGAAAAATCATGATGGTTGGTATGGATTTTGACAAAGCTTATGTTTTTGTGAAATTTCTCGGACAATTTTAATTATTTTTGAAAAAGGTCTTCGGAAATGAACTGGAAATTAAATTTCGAACACGTAGATACCAAATATGTGGGGATTGCTTTTGTTTTAAACTTTTTTAATTTTTTTCGGAAAAATCATGATGGTTGGTATGGATTTTGATAAAGCTTATGTTTTTGTGAAATTTCTCGGACAATTTTAATTATTTTTGAAAAAGGTCTTCGGAAATGAACTGGAAATTAAATTTCGAACACGTAGATACCAAATATGTGGGGATTGCTTTTGTTTTAAACTTTTTTAATTTTTTTCGGAAAAATCATGATGGTTGGTATGGATTTTGACAAAGCTTATGTTTTTGTGAAATTTCTCGGCCAATTTTAATTATTTTTGAAAAAGGTCTTCGGAAATGAACTGGAAATTAAATTTCGAACACGTAGATACCAAATATGTGGGGATTGCTTTTGTTTTAAACTTTTTTAATTTTTTTCGGAAAAATCATGATGGTTGGTATGGATTTTGATAAAGCTTATGTTTTTGTGAAATTTCTCGGCCAATTTTAATTATTTTTGAAAAAGGTCTTCGGAAATGAACTGGAAATTAAATTTCGAACACGTAGATACCAAATATGTGGGGATTGCTTTTGTTTTAAACTTTTTTAATTTTTTTCGGAAAAATCATGATGGTTGGTATGGATTTTGACAAAGCTTATGTTTTTGTGAAATTTCTCGGACAATTTTAATTATTTTTGAAAAAGGTCTTCGGAAATGAACTGGAAATTAAATTTCGAACACGTAGATACCAAATATGTGGGGATTGCTTTTGTTTTAAACTTTTTTAATTTTTTTCGGAAAAATCATGATGGTTGGTATGGATTTTGACAAAGCTTATGTTTTTGTGAAATTTCTCGGCCAATTTGAATTATTTTTGAAAAAGGTCTTCGGAAATGAACTGGAAATTAAATTTCGAACACGTAGATACCAAATATGTGGGGATTGCTTTTGTTTTAAACTTTTTAAATTTTTTTCGGAAAAATCATGATGGTTGGTATGGATTTTGACAAAGCTTATGTTTTTGTGAAATTTCTCGGACAATTTTAATTATTTTTGAAAAAGGTCTTCGGAAATGAACTGGAAATTAAATTTCGAACACGTAGATACCAAATATGTGGGGATTGCTTTTGTTTTAAACTTTTTTAATTTTTTTCGGAAAAATCATGATGGTTGGTATGGATTTTGATAAAGCTTATGTTTTTGTGAAATTTCTCGGACAATTTTAATTATTTTTGAAAAAGGTCTTCGGAAATGAACTGGAAATTAAATTTCGAACACGTAGATACCAAATATGTGGGGATTGCTTTTGGTTTAAACTTTTTTAATTTTTTTCGGAAAAATCATGATGGTTGGTATGGATTTTGACAAAGCTTATGTTTTTGTGAAATTTCTCGGACAATTTTAATTATTTTTGAAAAAGGTCTTCGGAAATGAACTGGAAATTAAATTTCGAACACGTAGATACCAAATATGTGGGCATTGCTTTTGTTTGAAACTTTTTTAATTTTTTTCGGAAAAATCATGATGGTTGGTATGGATTTTGATAAAGCTTATGTTTTTGTGAAATTTATCGGCCAATTTTAATTATTTTTGAAAAAGGTCTTCGGAAATGAACTGGAAATTAAATTTCGAACACGTAGATACCAAATATGTGGGGATTGCTTTTGTTTTAAACTTTTTTAATTTTTTTCGGAAAAATCATGATGGTTGGTATGGATTTTGATAAAGCTTATGTTTTTGTGAAATTTCTCGGCCAATTTTAATTATTTTTGAAAAAGGTCTTCGGAAATGAACTGGAAATTAAATTTCGAACACGTAGATACCAAATATGTGGGGATTGCTTTTGTTTTAAACTTTTTTAATTTTTTTCGGAAAAATCATGATGGTTGGTATGGATTTTGACAAAGCTTATGTTTTTGTGAAATTTCTCGGACAATTTTAATTATTTTTGAAAAAGGTCTTCGGAAATGAACTGGAAATTAAATTTCGAACACGTAGATACCAAATATGTGGGGATTGCTTTTGTTTTAAACTTTTTTAATTTTGTTCGGAAAAATCATGATGGTTGGTATGGATTTTGACAAAGCTTATGTTTTTGTGAAATTTCTCGGACAATTTTAATTATTTTTGAAAAAGGTCTTCGGAAATGAACTGGAAATTAAATTTCGAACACGTAGATACCAAATATGTGGGGATTGCTTTTGTTTTAAACTTTTTTAATTTTTTTCGGAAAAATCATGATGGTTGGTATGGATTTTGATAAAGCTTATGTTTTTGTGAAATTTCTCGGCCAATTTTAATTATTTTTGAAAAAGGTCTTCGGAAATGAACTGGAAATTAAATTTCGAACACGTAGATACCAAATATGTGGGGATTGCTTTTGTTTTAAACTTTTTTAATTTTTTTCGGAAAAATCATGATGGTTGGTATGGATTTTGATAAAGCTTATGTTTTTGTGAAATTTCTCGGCCAATTTTAATTATTTTTGAAAAAGGTCTTCGGAAATGAACTGGAAATTAAATTTCGAACACGTAGATACCAAATATGTGGGGATTGCTTTTGTTTTAAACTTTTTTAATTTTTTTCGGAAAAATCATGATGGTTGGTATGGATTTTGACAAAGCTTATGTTTTTGTGAAATTTCTCGGCCAATTTTAATTATTTTTGAAAAAGGTCTTCGGAAATGAACTGGAAATTAAATTTCGAACACGTAGATACCAAATATGTGGGGATTGCTTTTGTTTTAAACTTTTTTAATTTTTTTCGGAAAAATCATGATGGTTGGTATGGATTTTGACAAAGCTTATGTTTTTGTGAAATTTCTCGGCCAATTTTAATTATTTTTGAAAAAGGTCTTCGGAAATGAACTGGAAATTAAATTTCGAACACGTAGATACCAAATATGTGGGGATTGCTTTTGTTTTAAACTTTTTTAATTTTTTTCGGAAAAATCATGATGGTTGGTATGGATTTTGACAAAGCTTATGTTTTTGTGAAATTTCTCGGCCTATTTTAATTATTTTTGAAAAAGGTCTTCGGAAATGAACTGGAAATTAAATTTCGAACACGTAGATACCAAATATGTGGGGATTGCTTTTGTTTTAAACTTTTTTAATTTTTTTCGGAAAAATCATGATGGTTGGTATGGATTTTGATAAAGCTTATGTTTTTGTGAAATTTCTCGGCCAATTTTAATTATTTTTGAAAAAGGTCTTCGGAAATGAACTGGAAATTAAATTTCGAACACGTAGATACCAAATATGTGGGGATTGCTTTTGTTTTAAACTTTTTTAATTTTTTTCGGAAAAATCATGATGGTTGGTATGGATTTTGACGAAGCTTATGTTTTTGTGAAATTTCTCGGACAATTTTAATTATTTTTGAAAAAGGCCTTCGGAAATGAACTGGAAATTAAATTTCGAACACGTAGATACCAAATATGTGGGGATTGCTTTTGTTTTAAACTTTTTTAAATTTTTTCGGAAAAATCATGATGGTTGGTATGGATTTTGACAAAGCTTATGTTTTTGTGAAATTTCTCGGCCAATTTTAATTATTTTTGAAAAAGGTCTTCGGAAATGAACTGGAAATTAAATTTCGAACACGTAGATACCAAATATGTGGGGATTGCTTTTGTTTTAAACTTTTTTAATTTTTTTCGGAAAAATCATGATGGTTGGTATGTATTTTGATAAAGCTTATGTTTTTGTGAAATTTCTCGGCCAATTTTAATTATTTTTGAAAAAGGTCTTCGGAAATGAACTGGAAATTAAATTTCGAACACGTAGATACCAAATATGTGGGGATTGCTTTTGTTTTAAACTTTTTTAATTTTTTTCGGAAAAATCATGATGGTTGGTATGGATTTTGACAAAGCTTATGTTTTTGTGAAATTTCTCGGACAATTTTAATTATTTTTGAAAAAGGTCTTCGGAAATGAACTGGAAATTAAATTTCGAACACGTAGATACCAAATATGTGGGGATTGCTTTTGTTTTAAACTTTTTTAATTTTTTTCGGAAAAATCATGATGGTTGGTATGGATTTTGATAAAGCTTATGTTTTTGTGAAATTTCTCGGCCAATTTTAATTATTTTTGAAAAAGGTTTTCGGAAATGAACTGGAAATTAAATTTCGAAAACGTAGATACCAAATATGTGGGGATTGCTTTTGTTTTAAACTTTTTTAATTTTTTTCGGAAAAATCATGATGGTTGGTATGGATTTTGACAAAGCTTATGTTTTTGTGAAATTTCTCGGGCAATTTTAATTATTTTTGAAAAAGGTCTTCGGAAATGAACTGGAAATTAAATTTCGAACACCTAGATACCAAATATGTGGGGATTGCTTTTGTTTTTAACTTTTTTAATTTTTTTCGGAAAAATCATGATGGTTGGTATGGATTTTGACAAAGCTTATGTTTTTGTGAAATTTCTCGGACAATTTTAATTATTTTTGAAAAAGGTCTTCGGAAATGAACTGGAAATTAAATTTCGAACACGTAGATACCAAATATGTGGGGATTGCTTTTGTTTTAAACTTTTTTAATTTTTTTCGGAAAAATCATGATGGTTGGTATGGATTTTGATAAAGCTTATGTTTTTGTGAAATTTCTCGGCCAATTTTAATTATTTTTGAAAAAGGTCTTCGGAAATGAACTGGAAATTAAATTTCGAACACGTAGATACCAAATATGTGGGGATTGCTTTTGTTTTAAACTTTTTTAATTTTTTTCGGAAAAATCATGATGGTTGGTATGGATTTTGATAAAGCTTATGTTTTTGTGAAATTTCTCGGCCAATTTTAATTATTTTTGAAAAAGGTCTTCGGAAATGAACTGGAAATTAAATTTCGAACACGTAGATACCAAATATGTGGGGATTGCTTTTGTTTTAAACTTTTTTAATTTTTTTCGGAAAAATCATGATGGTTGGTATGGATTTTGACAAAGCTTATGTTTTTGTGAAATTTCTCGGCCAATTTTAATTATTTTTGAAAAAGGTCTTCGGAAATGAACTGGAAATTAAATTTCGAACACGTAGATACCAAATATGTGGGGATTGCTTTTGTTTTAAACTTTTTTTATTTTTTTCGGAAAAATCATGATGGTTGGTATGGATTTTGACAAAGCTTAAGTTTTTGTGAAATTTCTCGGGCAATTTTAATTATATTTGAAAAAGGTCTTCGGAAATGAACTGGAAATTAAATTTCGAACACGTAGATATCAAATATGTGGGGATTGCTTTTGTTTTAAACTTTTTTAATTTTTTTCAGAAAAATCATGATGGTTGGTATGGATTTTGACAAAGCTTTTGTTTTTGTGAAATTTCTCGGTCAATTTTAATTATTTTTGAAAAAGGTCTTCGGAAATCAACTGGAAATTAAATTTCGAACACGTAGATACCAAATATGTGGGGATTGCTTTTGTTTTAAACTTTTTTAATTTCTTTCGGAAAAATCATGATGGTCGGTATGGATTTTGAAAAAGCTTATGTTTTTGTGAAATTTCTCGGACAATTTTAATTATTTTTGAAAAAGGTCTTCGGAAATGAACTGGAAATTAAATTTCGAACACTTAGATACCAAATATGTGGGGATTGCTTTTGTTTTAAACTTTTTTAATTTTTTTCGGAAAAATCATGATGGTTGGTATGGATTTTGACAAAGCTTATGTTTTTGTGAAATTTCTCGGCCAATTTTAATTATTTTTGAAAAAGGTCTTCGGAAATGAACTGGAAATTAAATTTCGAACACGTAGATACCAAATATGTGGGGATTGCTTTTGTTTTAAACTTTTTTAATTTTTTTCGGAAAAATCATGATGGTTGCTATGGATTTTGATAAAGCTTATGTTTTTGTGAAATTTCTCGGCCAATTTTAATTATTTTTGAAAAAGGTCTTCGGAAATGAACTGGAAATTAAATTTCGAACACGTAGATACCAAATATGTGGGGATTGCTTTTGTTTTAAACTTTTTTAATTTTTTTCGGAAAAATCATGATGGTTGGTATGGATTTTGATAAAGCTTATGTTTTTGTGAAATTTCTCGGCCAATTTTAATTATTTTTGAAAAAGGTCTTCGGAAATGAACTGGAAATTAAATTTCGAACACGTAGATATCAAATATGTGGGGATTGCTTTTGTTTTAAACTTTTTTAATTTTTTTCAGAAAAATCATGATGGTTGGTATGGATTTTGACAAAGCTTATGTTTTTGTGAAATTTCTCGGACAATTTTAATTATTTTTGAAAAAGGTCTTCGGAAATGAACTGGAAATTAAATTTCGAACACTTAGATACCAAATATGTGGGGATTGCTTTTGTTTTAAACTTTTTTAATTTTTTTCGGAAAAATCATGATGGTTGGTATGGATTTTGACAAAGCTTATGTTTTTGTGAAATTTCTCGGCCAATTTTAATTATTTTTGAAAAAGGTCTTCGGAAATGAACTGGAAATTAAATTTCGAACACGTAGATACCAAATATGTGGGGATTGCTTTTGTTTTAAACTTTTTTAATTTTTTTCGGAAAAATCATGATGGTTGCTATGGATTTTGATAAAGCTTATGTTTTTGTGAAATTTCTCGGCCAATTTTAATTATTTTTGAAAAAGGTCTTCGGAAATGAACTGGAAATTAAATTTCGAACACGTAGATACCAAATATGTGGGGATTGCTTTTGTTTTAAACTTTTTTAATTTTTTTCGGAAAAATCATGATGGTTGGTATGGATTTTGATAAAGCTTATGTTTTTGTGAAATTTCTCGGCCAATTTTAATTATTTTTGAAAAAGGTCTTCGGAAATGAACTGGAAATTAAATTTCGAACACGTAGATATCAAATATGTGGGGATTGCTTTTGTTTTAAACTTTTTTAATTTTTTTCAGAAAAATCATGATGGTTGGTATGGATTTTGACAAAGCTTATGTTTTTGTGAAATTTCTCGGCCAATTTTAATTATTTTTGAAAAAGGTCTTCGGAAATGAACTGGAAATTAAATTTCGAACACGTAGATACCAAATATGTGGGGATTGCTTTTGTTTTAAACTTTTTTAATTTTTTTCGGAAAAATCATGATGGTTGGTATGGATCTTCACAAAGCTTATGTTTTTGTGAAATTTCTCGGGCAATTTTAATTATTTTTGAAAAAGGTCTTCGGAAATGAACTGGAAATTAAATATCGAACACGTAGATACCAAATATGTGGGGATTGCTTTTGTTTTAAACTTTTTTAATTTTTTTCGGAAAAATCATGATGGTTGGTATGGATTTTGACAAAGCTTAAGTTTTTGTGAAATTTCTCGGGCAATTTTAATTATTTTTGAAAAAGGTCTTCGGAAATGAACTGGAAATTAAATTTCGAACACGTAGATACCAAATATGTGGGGATTGCTTTTGTTTTAAACTTTTTTAATTTTTTTCGGAAAAATCATGATGGTTGCTATGGATTTTGATAAAGCTTATGTTTTTGTGAAATTTCTCGGCCAATTTTAATTATTTTTGAAAAAGGTCTTCGGAAATGAACTGGAAATTAAATTTCGAACACGTAGATACCAAATATGTGGGGATTGCTTTTGTTTTAAACTTTTTTAATTTTTTTCGGAAAAATCATGATGGTTGGTATGGATTTTGATAAAGCTTATGTTTTTGTGAAATTTCTCGGCCAATTTTAATTATTTTTGAAAAAGGTCTTCGGAAATGAACTGGAAATTAAATTTCGAACACGTAGATATCAAATATGTGGGGATTGCTTTTGTTTTAAACTTTTTTAATTTTTTTCAGAAAAATCATCATGGTTGGTATGAATTTTGACAAAGCTTATGTTTTTGTGAAATTTCTCAGCCAATTTTAATTATTTTTGAAAAAGGTCTTCGGAAATCAACTGGAAATTAAATTTCGAACACGTAGATACCAAATATGTGGGGATTGCTTTTGTTTTAAACTTTTTTAATTTTTTTCGGAAAAATCATGATGGTCGGTATGGATTTTGATAAAGCTTATGTTTTTGTGAAATTTCTCGGACAATTTTAATTATTTTCGAAAAAGGTCTTCGGAAATGAACTGGAAATTAAATTTCGAACACTTAGATACCAAATATGTGGGGATTGCTTTTGTTTTAAACTTTTTTAATTTTTTTCGGAAAAATCATGATGGTTGGTATGGATTTTGACAAAGCTTATGTTTTTGTGAAATTTCTCGGCCAATTTTAATTATTTTTGAAAAACGTCTTCGGAAATGAACTGGAAATTAAATTTCGAACACGTAGATACCAAATATGTGGGGATTGCTTTTGTTTTAAACTTTTTTAATTTTTTTCGGAAAAATCATGATGGTTGGTATGGATTTTGATAAAGCTTATGTTTTTGTGAAATTTCTCGGCCAATTTTAATTATTTTTGAAAAAGGTCTTCGGAAATGAACTGGAAATTAAATTTCGAACACGTAGATACCAAATATGTGGGGATTGCTTTTGTTTTAAACTTTTTTAATTTTTTTCGGAAAAATCATGATGGTTGGTATGGATTTTGACAAAGCTTATGTTTTTGTGAAATTTCTCGGACAATTTTAATTATTTTTGAAAAAGGTCTTCGGAAATGAACTGGAAATTAAATTTCGAACACGTAGATACCAAATATGTGGGAATTGCTTTTGTTTTAAACTTTTTTAATTTTTTTCGGAAAAATCATGATGGTTGGTATGGATCTTCACAAAGCTTATGTTTTTGTGAAATTTCTCGGCCAATTTTAATTATTTTTGAAAAAGGTCTTCGGAAATGAACTGGAAATTAAATTTCGAACACGTAGATACCAAATATGTGGGGATTGCTTTTGTTTTAAACTTTTTTAATTTTTTTCGGAAAAATCATGATGGTTGGTATGGATTTTGACAAAGCTTAAGTTTTTGTGAAATTTCTCGGGCAATTTTAATTATTTTTGAAAAAGGTCTTCGGAAATGAACTGGAAATTAAATTTCGAACACGTAGATACCAAATATGTGGGGATTGCTTTTGTTTTAAACTTTTTTAATTTTTTTCGGAAAAATCATGATGGTTGGTATGGATTTTGACAATGCTTATGTTTTTATAAAATTTTCGGACAATTTTAATTATTTTTGAAAAAGGTCTTCGGAAATGAACTGGAAATTATATTTCGAACACGTAGATACCAAATATGTGGGGATTGCTTTTGTTTTAAACTTTTTTAATTTTTTTCGGAAAAATCATGATGGTTGGTATGGATTTTGACAAAGCTTATGTTTTTGTGAAATTTCTCGGACAATTTTAATTATTTTTGAAAAAGGTCTTCGGAAATGAACTGGAAATTAAATTTCGAACACGTAGATACCAAATATGTGGGGATTGCTTTTGTTTTAAACTTTTTTAATTTTTTTCTTTTTTAATGGATTTTGATAAAGCTTATGTTTTTGTGAAATTTCTCGGACAATTTTAATTATTTTTGAAAAAGGTCTTCGGAAATGAACTGGAAATTAAATTTCGAACACGTAGATACCAAATATGTGGGGATTGCTTTTGTTTTAAACTTTTTTAATTTTTTTCGGAAAAATCATGATGGTTGGTATGGATTTTGATAAAGCTTATGTTTTTGTGAAATTTCTCGGCCAGTTTTAATTATTTTTGAAAAAGGTCTTCGGAAATGAACTGGAAATTAAATTTCGAACACGTAGATACCAAATATGTGGGAATTGCTTTTGTTTTAAACTTTTTTAATTTTTTTCGGAAAAATCATGATGGTTGGTATGGATTTTCACAAAGCTTATGTTTTTGTGAAATTTCTCGGCCAATTTTAATTATTTTTGAAAAAGGTCTTCGGAAATGAACTGGAAATTAAATTTCGAACACGTAGATACCAAATATGTGGGGATTGCTTTTGTTTTAAACTTTTTTAATTTTTTTCGGAAAAATCATGATGGTTGGTATGGATTTTGATAAAGCTTATGTTTTTGTTAAATTTCTCGGCCAATTTTAATTATTTTTGAAAAAGGTCTTCGGAAATGAACTGGAAATTAAATTTCGAACACGTAGATACCAAATATGTGGGGATTGCTTTTGTTTTAAACTTTTTTAATTTTTTTCGGAAAAATCATGATGGTTGGTATGGATTTTGACAAAGCTTATGTTTTTGTGAAATTTCTCGGCCAATTTTAATTATTTTTGAAAAAGGTCTTCGGAAATGAACTGGAAATTAAATTTCGAACACGTAGATACCAAATATGTGGGGATTGCTTTTGTTTTAAACTTTTTTAATTTTTTTCGGAAAAATCATGATGGTTGGTATGGATTTTGACAAAGCTTATGTTTTTGTGAAATTTCTCGGCCCATTTTAATTATTTTTGAAAAAGGTCTTCGGAAATGAACTGGAAATTAAATTTCGAACACGTAGATACCAAATATGTGGGGATTGCTTTTGTTTTAAACTTTTTTAATTTTTTTCGGAAAAATCATGATGGTTGGTATGGATTTTGACAAAGCTTATGTTTTTGTGAAATTTCTCGGAAAATTTTAATTATTTTTGAAAAAGGTCTTCGGAAATGAACTGGAAATTAAATTTCGAACACGTAGATATCAAATATGTGGGGATTGCTTTTGTTTTAAACTTTTTTAATTTTTTCAGAAAAATCATGATGGTTGGTATGGATTTTGACAAAGCTTATGTTTTTGTGAAATTTCTCGGACAATTTTAATTATTTTTGAAAAAGGTCTTCGGAAATGAACTGGAAATTATATTTCGAACACGTAGATACCAAATATGTGGGGATTGCTTTTGTTTTAAATTTTTTTATTTTTTTCGGAAAAATCATGATGGTCGGTATGGATTTTGACAAAGCTTATGTTTTTGTGAAATTTCTCGGACAATTTTAATTATTTTTGAAAGAGGTCTTCGGAAATGAACTGGAAATTAAATTTCGAACACGTAGATACCAAATATGTGGGGATTGCTTTTGTTTTAAACTTTTTTAATTTTTTTCGGAAAAATCATGATGGTTGGTATGGATTTTGACAAAGCTTATGTTTTTGTGAAATTTCTCGGCCAATTTTAATTATTTTTGAAAAAGGTCTTCGGAAATGAACTGGAAATTAAATTTCGAACACGTAGATACCAAATATGTGGGGATTGCTTTTGTTTTAAACTTTTTTAATTTTTTTCGGTAAAATCATGATGGTTGGTATGGATTTTGATAAAGCTTATGTTTTTGTGAAATTTCTCGGCCAATTTTAATTATTTTTGAAAAAGGTCTTCGGAAATGAACTGGAAATTAAATTTCGAACACGTAGATACCAAATATGTGGGGATTGCTTTTGTTTTAAACTTTTTTAATTTTTTTCGGAAAAATCATGATGGTTGGTATGGATTTTGATAAAGCTTATGTTTTTGTGAAATTTCTCGGCCAATTTTAATTATTTTTGAAAAAGGTCTTCGGAAATGAACTGGAAATTAAATTTCGAACACGTAGATACCAAATATGTGGGAATTGCTTTTGTTTTAAACTTTTTTAATTTTTTTCGGAAAAATCATGATGGTTGGTATGGATTTTCACAAAGCTTATGTTTTTGTGAAATTTCTCGGCCAATTTTAATTATTTTTGAAAAAGGTCTTCGGAAATGAACTGGAAATTAAATTTCGAACACGTAGATACCAAATATGTGGGGATTGCTTTTGTTTTAAACTTTTTTAATTTTTTTCGGAAAAATCATGATGGTTGGTATGGATTTTGACAAAGCTTATGTTTTTGTGTAATTTCTCGGACAATTTTAATTATTTTTGAAAAAGGTCTTCGGAAATGAACTGGAAATTAAATTTCGGACACGTAGATACCAAATATGTGGGGATTGCTTTTGTTTTAAACTTTTTTAATTTTTTTCGGAAAAATCATGATGGTTGGTATGGATTTTGATAAAGCTTATGTTTTTGTGAAATTTCTCGGACAATTTTAATTATTTTTGAAAAAGGTTTTCGGAAATGAACTGGAAATTAAATTTCGAACACGTAGATACCAAATATGTGGGGATTGCTTTTGTTTTAAACTTTTTTAATTTTTTTCGGAAAAATCATGATGGTTGGTATGGATTTTGATAAAGCTTATGTTTTTGTGAAATTTCTCGGCCAATTTTAATTATTTTTGAAAAAGGTCTTCGGAAATGAACTGGAAATTAAATTTCGAACACGTAGATACCAAATATGTGGGGATTGCTTTTGTTTTAAACTTTTTTAATTTTTTTCGGAAAAATCATGATGGTTGGTATGGATTTTGACAAAGCTTATGTTTTTGTGAAATTTCTCGGCCAATTTTAATTATTTTTGAAAAAGGTCTTCGGAAATGAACTGGAAATTAAATTTCGAACACGTAGATACCAAATATGTGGGGATTGCTTTTGTTTTAAACTTTTTTAATTTTTTTCGGAAAAATCATGATGGTTGGTATGGATTTTGACAAAGCTTATGTTTTTGTGAAATTTCTCGGCCCATTTTAATTATTTTTGAAAAAGGTCTTCGGAAATGAACTGGAAATTAAATTTCGAACACGTAGATACCAAATATGTGGGGATTGCTTTTGTTTTAAACTTTTAATTTTTTTCGGAAAAATCATGATGGTTGGTATGGATTTTGACAAAGCTTATGTTTTTGTGAAATTTCTCGGACAATTTTAATTATTTTTGAAAAAGGTCTTCGGAAATGAACTGGAAATTAAATTTCGAACACGTAGATACCAAATATGTGGGGATTGCTTTTGTTTCAAACTTTTTTAATTTTTTTCGGAAAAATCATGATGAGTGGTATGGATTTTGACAAAGCTTATGTTTTTGTGAAATTTCTCGGCCAATTTTAATTATTTTTGAAAAAGGTCTTCGGAAATGAACTGGAAATTAAATTTCGAACACGTAGATACCAAATATGTGGGGATTGCTTTTGTTTTAAACTTTTTTAATTTTTTTCGGAAAAATCATGATGGTTGGTATGGATTTTGATAAAGCTTATGTTTTTGTGAAATTTCTCGGCCAATTTTAATTATTTTTGAAAAAGGTCTTCGGAAATGAACTGGAAATTAAATTTCGAACACGTAGATACCAAATATGTGGGGATTGCTTTTGTTTTAAACTTTTTTAATTTTTTTCGGAAAAATCATGATGGTTGGTATGGATTTTGACAAAGCTTATGTTTTTGTGAAATTTCTCGGACAATTTTAATTATTTTTGAAAAAGGTCTTCGGAAATGAACTGGAAATTAAATTTCGAACACGTAGATACCAAATATGTGGGGATTGCTTTTGTTTTAAACTTTTTTAATTTTTTTCGGAAAAATCATGATGGTTGGTATGGATTTTGACAAAGCTTATGTTTTTGTGAAATTTCTCGGCCAATTTTAATTATTTTTGAAAAAGGTCTTCGGAAATGAACTGGAAATTAAATTTCGAACACTTAGATACCAAATATGTGGGGATTGCTTTTGTTTTAAACTTTTTTAATTTTTTTCGGAAAAATCATGATGGTTGGTATGGATTTTGCTAAAGCTTATGTTTTTGTGAAATTTCTCGGCCAATTTTAATTATTTTTGAAAAAGGTCTTCGGAAATGAACTGGAAATTAAATTTCGAACACGTAGATACCAAATATGTGGGGATTGCTTTTGTTTTAAACTTTTTTAATTTTTTTCGGAAAAATCATGATGGTTGGTATGGATTTTGATAAAGCTTATGTTTTTGTGAAATTTCTCGGCCAATTTTAATTATTTTTGAAAAAGGTCTTCGGAAATGAACTGGAAATTAAATTTCGAACACGTAGATACCAAATATGTGGGGATTGCTTTTGTTTTAAACTTTTTTAATTTTTTTCGGAAAAATCATGATGGTTGGTATGGATTTTGACAAAGCTATGTTTTTGTGAAATTTCTCGGACAATTTTAATTATTTTTAAAAAAGGTCTTCGGAAATGAACTGGAAATTAAATTTCGAACACGTAGATACCAAATATGTGGGGATTGCTTTTGTTTTAAACTTTTTTAATTTTTTTCGGAAAAATCATGATGGTTGGTATGGATTTTGACAAAGCTTATGTTTTTGTGAAATTTCTCGGCCAATTTTAATTATTTTTGAAAAAGGTCTTCGGAAATGAACTGGAAATTAAATTTCGAACACGTAGATACCAAATATGTGGGGATTGCTTTTGTTTTAAACTTTTTTAATTTTTTTCGGAAAAATCATGATGGTTGGTATGGATTTTGATAAAGCTTATGTTTTTGTGAAATTTCTCGGCCAATTTTAATTATTTTTGAAAAAGGTCTTCGGAAATGAACTGGAAATTAAATTTCGAACACGTAGATACCAAATATGTGGGGATTGCTTTTGTTTTAAACTTTTTTAATTTTTTTCGGAAAAATCATGATGGTTGGTATGGATTTTGACAAAGCTTATGTTTTTGTGAAATTTCTCGGCCAATTTTAATTATTTTTGAAAAAGGTCTTCGGAAATGAACTGGAAATTAAATTTCGAACACGTAGATACCAAATATGTGGGGATTGCTTTTGTTTTAAACTTTTTTAATTTTTTTCGGAAAAATCATGATGGTTGGTATGGATTTTGACAAAGCTTAAGTTTTTGTGAAATTTCTCGGCCAATTTTAATTATTTTTGAAAAAGGTCTTCGGAAATGAACTGGAAATTAAATTTCGAACACGTAGATACCAAATATGTGGGGATTGCTTTTGTTTTAAACTTTTTTAATTTTTTTCGGAAAAATCATGATGGTTGGTATGGATTTTGACAAAGCTTATGTTTTTATAAAATTTTCGGACAATTTTAATTATTTTTGAAAAAGGTCTTCGGAAATGAACTGGAAATTAAATTTCGAACACGTAGATACCAAATATGTGGGGATTGCTTTTGTTTTAAACTTTTTTAATTTTTTTCGGAAAAATCATGATGGTTGGTATGGATTTTGACAAAGCTTATGTTTTTGTGAAATTTCTCGGACAATTTTAATTATTTTTGAAAAAGGTCTTCGGAAATGAACTGGAAATTAAATTTCGAACACGTAGATACCAAATATGTGGGGATTGCTTTTGTTTTAAACTTTTTTAATTTTTTTCGGAAAAATCATGATGGTTGGTATGGATTTTGATAAAGCTTATGTTTTTGTGAAATTTCTCGGCCAATTTTAATTATTTTTGAAAAAGGTCTTCGGAAATGAACTGGAAATTAAATTTCGAACACGTAGATACCAAATATGTGGGGATTGCTTTTGTTTTAAACTTTTTTAATTTTTTTCGGAAAAATCATGATGGTTGGTATGGATTTTGATAAAGCTTATGTTTTTGTGAAATTTCTCGGCCAATTTTAATTATTTTTGAAAAAGGTCTTCGGAAATGAACTGGAAATTAAATTTCGAACACGTAGATACCAAATATGTGGGGATTGCTTTTGTTTTAAACTTTTTTAATTTTTTTCGGAAAAATCATGATGGTTGGTATGGATTTTGATAAAGCTTATGTTTTTGTGAAATTTCTCGGCCAATTTTAATTATTTTTGAAAAAGGTCTTCGGAAATGAACTGGAAATTAAATTTCGAACACGTAGATACCAAATATGTGGGGATTGCTTATGTTTTAAACTTTTTTAATTTTTTTCGGAAAAATCATGATGGTTGGTATGGATTTTGACAAAGCTTATGTTTTTGTGAAATTTCTCGGACAATTATAATTATTTTTGAAAAAGGTCTTCGGAAATGAAATGGAAATTAAATTTCGAACACGTAGATACCAAATATGTGGGGATTGCTTTTGTTTTAAACTCTTTTAATTTTTTTCGGAAAAATCATGATGGTTGGTATGGATTTTGACAAAGCTATGTTTTTGTGAAATTTCTCGGACAATTTTAATTATTTTTAAAAAAGGTCTTCGGAAATGAACTGGAAATTAAATTTCGAACACGTAGATACCAAATATGTGGGGATTGCTTTTGTTTTAAACTTTTTTAATTTTTTTCGGAAAAATCATGATGGTTGGTATGGATTTTGACAAAGCTTAAGTTTTTGTGAAATTTCTCGGGCAATTTTAATTATTTCTGAAAAAGGTCTTCGGAAATGAACTGGAAATTAAATTTCGAACACGTAGATACCAAATATGTGGGGATTGCTTTTGTTTTAAACTTTTTTAATTTTTTTCGGAAAAATCATGATGGTTGGTATGGATTTTGATAAAGCTTATGTTTTTGTGAAATTTCTCGGCCAATTTTAATTATTTTTGAAAAAGGTCTTCGGAAATGAACTGGAAATTAAATTTCGAACACGTAGATACCAAATATGTGGGGATTGCTTTTGTTTTAAACTTTTTTAATTTTTTTCGGAAAAATCATGATGGTTGGTATGGATTTTGACAAAGCTTATGTTTTTGTGAAATTTCTCGGCCAATTTTAATTATTTTTGAAAAAGGTCTTCGGAAATGAACTGGAAATTAAATTTCGAACACGTAGATACCAAATATGTGGGGATTGCTTTTGTTTTAAACTTTTTTAATTTTTTTCGGAAAAATCATGATGGTTGGTATGGATTTTGACAAAGCTTAAGTTTTTGTGAAATTTCTCGGCCAATTTTAATTATTTTTGAAAAAGGTCTTCGGAAATGAACTGGAAATTAAATTTCGAACACGTAGATACCAAATATGTGGGGATTGCTTTTGTTTTAAACTTTTTTAATTTTTTTCGGAAAAATCATGATGGTTGGTATGGATTTTGACAAAGCTTATGTTTTTATAAAATTTTCGGACAATTTTAATTATTTTTGAAAAAGGTCTTCGGAAATGAACTGGAAATTAAATTTCGAACACGTAGATACCAAATATGTGGGGATTGCTTTTGTTTTAAACTTTTTTAATTTTTTTCGGAAAAATCATGATGGTTGGTATGGATTTTGACAAAGCTTATGTTTTTGTGAAATTTCTCGGACAATTTTAATTATTTTTGAAAAAGGTCTTCGGAAATGAACTGGAAATTAAATTTCGAACACGTAGATACCAAATATGTGGGGATTGCTTTTGTTTTAAACTTTTTTAATTTTTTTCGGAAAAATCATGATGGTTGGTATGGATTTTGATAAAGCTTATGTTTTTGTGAAATTTCTCGGCCAATTTTAATTATTTTTGAAAAAGGTCTTCGGAAATGAACTGGAAATTAAATTTCGAACACGTAGATACCAAATATGTGGGGATTGCTTTTGTTTTAAACTTTTTTAATTTTTTTCGGAAAAATCATGATGGTTGGTATGGATTTTGATAAAGCTTATGTTTTTGTGAAATTTCTCGGCCAATTTTAATTATTTTTGAAAAAGGTCTTCGGAAATGAACTGGAAATTAAATTTCGAACACGTAGATATCAAATATGTGGGGATTGCTTTTGTTTTAAACTTTTTTAATTTTTTTCAGAAAAATCATGATGGTTGATATGGATTTTGACAAAGCTTATGTTTTTGTGAAATTTCTCGGACAATTTTAATTATTTTTGAAAAAGGTCTTCGGAAATGAACTGGAAATTAAATTTCGAACACGTAGATACCAAATATGTGGGGATTGCTTTTGTTTTAAACTTTTTTAATTTTTTTCGGAAAAATCATGATGGTTGGTATGGATTTTGATAAAGCTTATGTTTTTGTGAAATTTCTCGGCCAATTTTAATTATTTTTGAAAAAGGTCTTCGGAAATGAACTGGAAATTAAATTTCGAACACGTAGATACCAAATATGTGGGGATTGCTTTTGTTTTAAACTTTTTTAATTTTTTTCGGAAAAATCATGATGGTTGGTATGGATTTTGACAAAGCTTATGTTTTTGTGAAATTTCTCGGCCAATTTTAATTATTTTTGAAAAAGGTCTTCGGAAATGAACTGGAAATTAAATTTCGAACACGTAGATACCAAATATGTGGGGATTGCTTTTGTTTTAAACTTTTTTAATTTTTTTCGGAAAAATCATGATGGTTGGTATGGATTTTGATAAAGCTTATGTTTTTGTGAAATTTCTCGGCCAATTTTAATTATTTTTGAAAAAGGTCTTCGGAAATGAACTGGAAATTAAATTTCGAACACGTAGATACCAAATATGTGGGGATTGCTTTTGTTTTAAACTTTTTTAATTTTTTTCGGAAAAATCATGATGGTTGGTATGGATTTTGACAAAGCTTATGTTTTTGTGAAATTTCTCGGCCAATTTTAATTATTTTTGAAAAAGGTCTTCGGAAATGAACTGGAAATTAAATTTCGAACACGTAGATACCAAATATGTGGGGATTGCTTTTGTTTTAAACTTTTTTAATTTTTTTCGGAAAAATCATGATGGTTGGTATGGATTTTGACAAAGCTTAAGTTTTTGTGAAATTTCTCGGCCAATTTTAATTATTTTTGAAAAAGGTCTTCGGAAATGAACTGGAAATTAAATTTCGAACACGTAGATACCAAATATGTGGGGATTGCTTTTGTTTTAAACTTTTTTAATTTTTTTCGGAAAAATCATGATGGTTGGTATGGATTTTGACAAAGCTTATGTTTTTATAAAATTTTCGGACAATTTTAATTATTTTTGAAAAAGGTCTTCGGAAATGAACTGGAAATTAAATTTCGAACACGTAGATACCAAATATGTGGGGATTGCTTTTGTTTTAAACTTTTTTAATTTTTTTCGGAAAAATCATGATGGTTGGTATGGATTTTGACAAAGCTTATGTTTTTGTGAAATTTCTCGGACAATTTTAATTATTTTTGAAAAAGGTCTTCGGAAATGAACTGGAAATTAAATTTCGAACACGTAGATACCAAATATGTGGGGATTGCTTTTGTTTTAAACTTTTTTAATTTTTTTCGGAAAAATCATGATGGTTGGTATGGATTTTGATAAAGCTTATGTTTTTGTGAAATTTCTCGGCCAATTTTAATTATTTTTGAAAAAGGTCTTCGGAAATGAACTGGAAATTAAATTTCGAACACGTAGATACCAAATATGTGGGGATTGCTTTTGTTTTAAACTTTTTTAATTTTTTTCGGAAAAATCATGATGGTTGGTATGGATTTTGATAAAGCTTATGTTTTTGTGAAATTTCTCGGCCAATTTTAATTATTTTTGAAAAAGGTCTTCGGAAATGAACTGGAAATTAAATTTCGAACACGTAGATACCAAATATGTGGGGATTGCTTTTGTTTTAAACTTTTTTAATTTTTTTCGGAAAAATCATGATGGTTGGTATGGATTTTGATAAAGCTTATGTTTTTGTGAAATTTCTCGGCCAATTTTAATTATTTTTGAAAAAGGTCTTCGGAAATGAACTGGAAATTAAATTTCGAACACGTAGATACCAAATATGTGGGGATTGCTTTTGTTTTAAACTTTTTTAATTTTTTTCGGAAAAATCATGATGGTTGGTATGGATTTTGATAAAGCTTATGTTTTTGTGAAATTTCTCGGCCAATTTTAATTATTTTTGAAAAAGGTCTTCGGAAATGAACTGGAAATTAAATTTCGAACACGTAGATACCAAATATGTGGGGATTGCTTTTGTTTTAAACTTTTTTAATTTTTTTCGGAAAAATCATGATGGTTGGTATGGATTTTGATAAAGCTTATGTTTTTGTGAAATTTCTCGGCCAATTTTAATTATTTTTGAAAAAGGTCTTCGGAAATGAACTGGAAATTAAATTTCGAACACGTAGATACCAAATATGTGGGGATTGCTTTTGTTTTAAACTTTTTTAATTTTTTTCGGAAAAATCATGATGGTTGGTATGGATTTTGATAAAGCTTATGTTTTTGTGAAATTTCTCGGCCAATTTTAATTATTTTTGAAAAAGGTCTTCGGAAATGAACTGGAAATTAAATTTCGAACACGTAGATACCAAATATGTGGGGATTGCTTTTGTTTTAAACTTTTTTAATTTTTTTCGGAAATATCATGATGGTTGGTATGGATTTTGACAAAGCTTATGTTTTTGTGAAATTTCTCGGACAATTATAATTATTTTTGAAAAAGGTCTTCGGAAATGAAATGGAAATTAAATTTCGAACACGTAGATACCAAATATGTGGGGATTGCTTTTGTTTTAAACTTTTTTAATTTTTTTCGGAAAAATCATGATGGTTGGTATGGATTTTGACAAAGCTATGTTTTTGTGAAATTTCTCGGACAATTTTAATTATTTTTAAAAAAGGTCTTCGGAAATGAACTGGAAATTAAATTTCGAACACGTAGATATCAAATATGTGGGGATTGCTTTTGTTTTAAACTTTTTTAATTTTTTTCGGAAAAATCATGATGGTTGGTATGGATTTTGACAAAGCTTAAGTTTTTGTGAAATTTCTCGGGCAATTTTAATTATTTTTGAAAAAGGTCTTCGGAAATGAACTGGAAATTAAATTTCGAACACGTAGATACCAAATATGTGGGGATTGCTTTTGTTTTAAACTTTTTTAATTTTTTTCGGAAAAATCATGATGGTTGGTATGGATTTTGGTAAAGCTTATGTTTTTGTGAAATTTCTCGGCCAATTTTAATTATTTTTGAAAAAGGTCTTCGGAAATGAACTGGAAATTAAATTTCGAACACGTAGATACCAAATATGTGGGGATTGCTTTTGTTTTAAACTTTTTTAATTTTTTTCGGAAAAATCATGATGGTTGGTATGGATTTTGACAAAGCTTATGTTTTTGTGAAATTTCTCGGCCAATTTTAATTATTTTTGAAAAAGGTCTTCGGAAATGAACTGGAAATTAAATTTCGAACACGTAGATACCAAATATGTGGGGATTGCTTTTGTTTTAAACTTTTTTAATTTTTTTCGGAAAAATCATGATGGTTGGTATGGATTTTGACAAAGCTTAAGTTTTTGTGAAATTTCTCGGGCAATTTTAATTATTTTTGAAAAAGGTCTTCGGAAATGAACTGGAAATTAAATTTCGAACACGTAGATACCAAATATGTGGGGATTGCTTTTGTTTTAAACTTTTTTAATTTTTTTCGGAAAAATCATGATGGTTGGTATGGATTTTGACAAAGCTTATGTTTTTATAAAATTTTCGGACAATTTTAATTATTTTTGAAAAAGGTCTTCGGAAATGAACTGGAAATTAAATTTCGAACACGTAGATACCAAATATGTGGGGATTGCTTTTGTTTTAAACTTTTTTAATTTTTTTCGGAAAAATCATGATGGTTGGTATGGATTTTGACAAAGCTTAAGTTTTTGTGAAATTTCTCGGGCAATTTTAATTATTTTTGAAAAAGGTCTTCGGAAATGAACTGGAAATTAAATTTCGAACACGTAGATACCAAATATGTGGGGATTGCTTTTGTTTTAAACTTTTTTAATTTTTTTCGGAAAAATCATGATGGTTGGTATGGATTTTGACAAAGCTTAAGTTTTTGTGAAATTTCTCGGGCAATTTTAATTATTTTTGAAAAAGGTCTTCGGAAATGAACTGGAAATTAAATTTCGAACACGTAGATACCAAATATGTGGGGATTGCTTTTGTTTTAAACTTTTTTAATTTTTTTCGGAAAAATCATGATGGTTGATAAAGCTTATGTTTTTGTGAAATTTCTCGGATTTTGATAAAGCTTATGTTTTTGTGAAATTTCTCGGCCAATTTTAATTATTTTTGAAAAAGGTCTTCGGAAATGAACTGGAAATTAAATTTCGAACACGTAGATACCAAATATGTGGGGATTGCTTTTGTTTTAAACTTTTTTAATTTTTTTCGGAAAAATCATGATGGTTGGTATGGATTTTGACAAAGCTTATGTTTTTGTGAAATTTCTCGGCCAATTTTAATTATTTTTGAAAAAGGTCTTCGGAAATGAACTGGAAATTAAATTTCGAACACGTAGATACCAAATATGTGGGGATTGCTTTTGTTTTAAACTTTTTTAATTTTTTTCGGAAAAATCATGATGGTTGGTATGGATTTTGATAAAGCTTATGTTTTTGTGAAATTTCTCGGCCAATTTTAATTATTTTTGAAAAAGGTCTTCGGAAATGAACTGGAAATTAAATTTCGAACACGTAGATACCAAATATGTGGGGATTGCTTTTGTTTTAAACTTTTTTAATTTTTTTCGGAAATATCATGATGGTTGGTATGGATTTTGACAAAGCTTATGTTTTTGTGAAATTTCTCGGACAATTATAATTATTTTTGAAAAAGGTCTTCGGAAATGAAATGGAAATTAAATTTCGAACACGTAGATACCAAATATGTGGGGATTGCTTTTGTTTTAAACTTTTTTAATTTTTTTCGGAAAAATCATGATGGTTGGTATGGATTTTGACAAAGCTATGTTTTTGTGAAATTTCTCGGACAATTTTAATTATTTTTAAAAAAGGTCTTCGGAAATGAACTGGAAATTAAATTTCGAACACGTAGATATCAAATATGTGGGGATTGCTTTTGTTTTAAACTTTTTTAATTTTTTTCGGAAAAATCATGATGGTTGGTATGGATTTTGACAAAGCTTAAGTTTTTGTGAAATTTCTCGGGCAATTTTAATTATTTTTGAAAAAGGTCTTCGGAAATGAACTGGAAATTAAATTTCGAACACGTAGATACCAAATATGTGGGGATTGCTTTTGTTTTAAACTTTTTTAATTTTTTTCGGAAAAATCATGATGGTTGGTATGGATTTTGGTAAAGCTTATGTTTTTGTGAAATTTCTCGGCCAATTTTAATTATTTTTGAAAAAGGTCTTCGGAAATGAACTGGAAATTAAATTTCGAACACGTAGATACCAAATATGTGGGGATTGCTTTTGTTTTAAACTTTTTTAATTTTTTTCGGAAAAATCATGATGGTTGGTATGGATTTTGACAAAGCTTATGTTTTTGTGAAATTTCTCGGCCAATTTTAATTATTTTTGAAAAAGGTCTTCGGAAATGAACTGGAAATTAAATTTCGAACACGTAGATACCAAATATGTGGGGATTGCTTTTGTTTTAAACTTTTTTAATTTTTTTCGGAAAAATCATGATGGTTGGTATGGATTTTGACAAAGCTTAAGTTTTTGTGAAATTTCTCGGGCAATTTTAATTATTTTTGAAAAAGGTCTTCGGAAATGAACTGGAAATTAAATTTCGAACACGTAGATACCAAATATGTGGGGATTGCTTTTGTTTTAAACTTTTTTAATTTTTTTCGGAAAAATCATGATGGTTGGTATGGATTTTGACAAAGCTTATGTTTTTATAAAATTTTCGGACAATTTTAATTATTTTTGAAAAAGGTCTTCGGAAATGAACTGGAAATTAAATTTCGAACACGTAGATACCAAATATGTGGGGATTGCTTTTGTTTTAAACTTTTTTAATTTTTTTCGGAAAAATCATGATGGTTGGTATGGATTTTGACAAAGCTTAAGTTTTTGTGAAATTTCTCGGGCAATTTTAATTATTTTTGAAAAAGGTCTTCGGAAATGAACTGGAAATTAAATTTCGAACACGTAGATACCAAATATGTGGGGATTGCTTTTGTTTTAAACTTTTTTAATTTTTTTCGGAAAAATCATGATGGTTGGTATGGATTTTGACAAAGCTTAAGTTTTTGTGAAATTTCTCGGGCAATTTTAATTATTTTTGAAAAAGGTCTTCGGAAATGAACTGGAAATTAAATTTCGAACACGTAGATACCAAATATGTGGGGATTGCTTTTGTTTTAAACTTTTTTAATTTTTTTCGGAAAAATCATGATGGTTGGTATGGATTTTGATAAAGCTTATGTTTTTGTGAAATTTCTCGGCCAATTTTAATTATTTTTGAAAAAGGTCTTCGGAAATGAACTGGAAATTAAATTTCGAACACGTAGATACCAAATATGTGGGGATTGCTTTTGTTTTAAACTTTTTTAATTTTTTTCGGAAAAATCATGATGGTTGGTATGGATTTTGACAAAGCTTATGTTTTTGTGAAATTTCTCGGCCAATTTTAATTATTTTTGAAAAAGGTCTTCGGAAATGAACTGGAAATTAAATTTCGAACACGTAGATACCAAATATGTGGGGATTGCTTTTGTTTTAAACTTTTTTAATTTTTTTCGGAAAAATCATGATGGTTGGTATGGATTTTGACAAAGCTTAAGTTTTTGTGAAATTTCTCGGGCAATTTTAATTATTTTTGAAAAAGGTCTTCGGAAATGAACTGGAAATTAAATTTCGAACACGTAGATACCAAATATGTGGGGATTGCTTTTGTTTTAAACTTTTTTAATTTTTTTCGGAAAAATCATGATGGTTGGTATGGATTTTGACAAAGCTTATGTTTTTATAAAATTTTCGGACAATTTTAATTATTTTTGAAAAAGGTCTTCGGAAATGAACTGGAAATTAAATTTCGAACACGTAGATACCAAATATGTGGGGATTGCTTTTGTTTTAAACTTTTTTAATTTTTTTCGGAAAAATCATGATGGTTGGTATGGATTTTGACAAAGCTTATGTTTTTGTGAAATTTCTCGGACAATTTTAATTATTTTTGAAAAAGGTCTTCGGAAATGAACTGGAAATTAAATTTCGAACACGTAGATACCAAATATGTGGGGATTGCTTTTGTTTTAAACTTTTTTAATTTTTTTCGGAAAAATCATGATGGTTGGTATGGATTTTGATAAAGCTTATGTTTTTGTGAAATTTCTCGGCCAATTTTAATTATTTTTGAAAAAGGTCTTCGGAAATGAACTGGAAATTAAATTTCGAACACGTAGATACCAAATATGTGGGGATTGCTTTTGTTTTAAACTTTTTTAATTTTTTTCGGAAAAATCATGATGGTTGGTATGGATTTTGATAAAGCTTATGTTTTTGTGAAATTTCTCGGCCAATTTTAATTATTTTTGAAAAAGGTCTTCGGAAATGAACTGGAAATTAAATTTCGAACACGTAGATATCAAATATGTGGGGATTGCTTTTGTTTTAAACTTTTTTAATTTTTTTCAGAAAAATCATGATGGTTGGTATGGATTTTGACAAAGCTTATGTTTTTGTGAAATTTCTCGGACAATTTTAATTATTTTTGAAAAAGGTCTTCGGAAATGAACTGGAAATTAAATTTCGAACACGTAGATACCAAATATGTGGGGATTGCTTTTGTTTTAAACTTTTTTAATTTTTTTCGGAAAAATCATGATGGTTGGTATGGATTTTGACAAAGCTTATGTTTTTGTGAAATTTCTCGGACAATTTTAATTATTTTTAAAAAAGGTCTTCGGAAATGAACTGGAAATTAAATTTCGAACACTTAGATACCAAATATGTGGAGATTGCTTTTGTTTTAAACTTTTTTAATTTTTTTCGGAAAAATCATGATGGTTGGTATGGATTTTGACAAAGCTTATGTTTTTGTGAAATTTCTCGGCCAATTTTAATTATTTTTGAAAAAGGTCTTCGGAAATGAACTGGAAATTAAATTTCGAACACGTAGATACCAAATATGTGGGGATTGCTTTTGTTTTAAACTTTTTTAATTTTTTTCGGAAATATCATGATGGTTGGTATGGATTTTGACAAAGCTTATGTTTTTGTGAAATTTCTCGGACAATTATAATTATTTTTGAAAAAGGTCTTCGGAAATGAAATGGAAATTAAATTTCGAACACGTAGATACCAAATATGTGGGGATTGCTTTTGTTTTAAACTTTTTTAATTTTTTTCGGAAAAATCATGATGGTTGGTATGGATTTTGACAAAGCTATGTTTTTGTGAAATTTCTCGGACAATTTTAATTATTTTTAAAAAAGGTCTTCGGAAATGAACTGGAAATTAAATTTCGAACACGTAGATATCAAATATGTGGGGATTGCTTTTGTTTTAAACTTTTTTAATTTTTTTCGGAAAAATCATGATGGTTGGTATGGATTTTGACAAAGCTTAAGTTTTTGTGAAATTTCTCGGGCAATTTTAATTATTTTTGAAAAAGGTCTTCGGAAATGAACTGGAAATTAAATTTCGAACACGTAGATACCAAATATGTGGGGATTGCTTTTGTTTTAAACTTTTTTAATTTTTTTCGGAAAAATCATGATGGTTGGTATGGATTTTGGTAAAGCTTATGTTTTTGTGAAATTTCTCGGCCAATTTTAATTATTTTTGAAAAAGGTCTTCGGAAATGAACTGGAAATTAAATTTCGAACACGTAGATACCAAATATGTGGGGATTGCTTTTGTTTTAAACTTTTTTAATTTTTTTCGGAAAAATCATGATGGTTGGTATGGATTTTGACAAAGCTTATGTTTTTGTGAAATTTCTCGGCCAATTTTAATTATTTTTGAAAAAGGTCTTCGGAAATGAACTGGAAATTAAATTTCGAACACGTAGATACCAAATATGTGGGGATTGCTTTTGTTTTAAACTTTTTTAATTTTTTTCGGAAAAATCATGATGGTTGGTATGGATTTTGACAAAGCTTAAGTTTTTGTGAAATTTCTCGGGCAATTTTAATTATTTTTGAAAAAGGTCTTCGGAAATGAACTGGAAATTAAATTTCGAACACGTAGATACCAAATATGTGGGGATTGCTTTTGTTTTAAACTTTTTTAATTTTTTTCGGAAAAATCATGATGGTTGGTATGGATTTTGACAAAGCTTATGTTTTTATAAAATTTTCGGACAATTTTAATTATTTTTGAAAAAGGTCTTCGGAAATGAACTGGAAATTAAATTTCGAACACGTAGATACCAAATATGTGGGGATTGCTTTTGTTTTAAACTTTTTTAATTTTTTTCGGAAAAATCATGATGGTTGGTATGGATTTTGACAAAGCTTAAGTTTTTGTGAAATTTCTCGGGCAATTTTAATTATTTTTGAAAAAGGTCTTCGGAAATGAACTGGAAATTAAATTTCGAACACGTAGATACCAAATATGTGGGGATTGCTTTTGTTTTAAACTTTTTTAATTTTTTTCGGAAAAATCATGATGGTTGGTATGGATTTTGACAAAGCTTAAGTTTTTGTGAAATTTCTCGGGCAATTTTAATTATTTTTGAAAAAGGTCTTCGGAAATGAACTGGAAATTAAATTTCGAACACGTAGATACCAAATATGTGGGGATTGCTTTTGTTTTAAACTTTTTTAATTTTTTTCGGAAAAATCATGATGGTTGGTATGGATTTTGATAAAGCTTATGTTTTTGTGAAATTTCTCGGCCAATTTTAATTATTTTTGAAAAAGGTCTTCGGAAATGAACTGGAAATTAAATTTCGAACACGTAGATACCAAATATGTGGGGATTGCTTTTGTTTTAAACTTTTTTAATTTTTTTCGGAAAAATCATGATGGTTGGTATGGATTTTGACAAAGCTTATGTTTTTGTGAAATTTCTCGGCCAATTTTAATTATTTTTGAAAAAGGTCTTCGGAAATGAACTGGAAATTAAATTTCGAACACGTAGATACCAAATATGTGGGGATTGCTTTTGTTTTAAACTTTTTTAATTTTTTTCGGAAAAATCATGATGGTTGGTATGGATTTTGACAAAGCTTAAGTTTTTGTGAAATTTCTCGGGCAATTTTAATTATTTTTGAAAAAGGTCTTCGGAAATGAACTGGAAATTAAATTTCGAACACGTAGATACCAAATATGTGGGGATTGCTTTTGTTTTAAACTTTTTTAATTTTTTTCGGAAAAATCATGATGGTTGGTATGGATTTTGACAAAGCTTATGTTTTTATAAAATTTTCGGACAATTTTAATTATTTTTGAAAAAGGTCTTCGGAAATGAACTGGAAATTAAATTTCGAACACGTAGATACCAAATATGTGGGGATTGCTTTTGTTTTAAACTTTTTTAATTTTTTTCGGAAAAATCATGATGGTTGGTATGGATTTTGACAAAGCTTATGTTTTTGTGAAATTTCTCGGACAATTTTAATTATTTTTGAAAAAGGTCTTCGGAAATGAACTGGAAATTAAATTTCGAACACGTAGATACCAAATATGTGGGGATTGCTTTTGTTTTAAACTTTTTTAATTTTTTTCGGAAAAATCATGATGGTTGGTATGGATTTTGATAAAGCTTATGTTTTTGTGAAATTTCTCGGCCAATTTTAATTATTTTTGAAAAAGGTCTTCGGAAATGAACTGGAAATTAAATTTCGAACACGTAGATACCAAATATGTGGGGATTGCTTTTGTTTTAAACTTTTTTAATTTTTTTCGGAAAAATCATGATGGTTGGTATGGATTTTGATAAAGCTTATGTTTTTGTGAAATTTCTCGGCCAATTTTAATTATTTTTGAAAAAGGTCTTCGGAAATGAACTGGAAATTAAATTTCGAACACGTAGATATCAAATATGTGGGGATTGCTTTTGTTTTAAACTTTTTTAATTTTTTTCAGAAAAATCATGATGGTTGGTATGGATTTTGACAAAGCTTATGTTTTTGTGAAATTTCTCGGACAATTTTAATTATTTTTGAAAAAGGTCTTCGGAAATGAACTGGAAATTAAATTTCGAACACGTAGATACCAAATATGTGGGGATTGCTTTTGTTTTAAACTTTTTTAATTTTTTTCGGAAAAATCATGATGGTTGGTATGGATTTTGACAAAGCTTATGTTTTTGTGAAATTTCTCGGACAATTTTAATTATTTTTAAAAAAGGTCTTCGGAAATGAACTGGAAATTAAATTTCGAACACTTAGATACCAAATATGTGGGGATTGCTTTTGTTTTAAACTTTTTTAATTTTTTTCGGAAAAATCATGATGGTTGGTATGGATTTTGACAAAGCTTATGTTTTTGTGAAATTTCTCGGCCAATTTTAATTATTTTTGAAAAAGGTCTTCGGAAATGAACTGGAAATTAAATTTCGAACACGTAGATACCAAATATGTGGGGATTGCTTTTGTTTTAACCTTTTTTAATTTTTTTCGGAAAAATCATGATGGTTGGTATGGATTTTGATAAAGCTTATGTTTTTGTGAAATTTCTCGGCCAATTTTAATTATTTTTGAAAAAGGTCTTCGGAAATGAACTGGAAATTAAATTTCGAACACGTAGATACCAAATATGTGGGGATTGCTTTTGTTTTAAACTTTTTTAATTTTTTTCGGAAAAATCATGAAGGTTGGTATGGATTTTGATAAAGCTTATGTTTTTGTGAAATTTCTCGGCCAATTTTAATTATTTTTGAAAAAGGTCTTCGGAAATGAACTGGAAATTAAATTTCGAACACGTAGATACCAAATATGTGGGGATTGCTTTTGTTTTAAACTTTTTTAATTTTTTTCGGAAAAATCATGATGGTTGGTATGGATTTTGACAAAGCTTATGTTTTTGTGAAATTTCTCGGACAATTTTAATTATTTTTGAAAAAGGTCTTCGGAAATGAACTGGAAATTAAATTTCGAACACGTAGATACCAAATATGTGGGGATTGCTTTTGTTTTAAACTTTTTTAATTTTTTTCGGAAAAATCATGATGGTTGGTATGGATTTTGATAAAGCTTATGTTTTTGTGAAATTTCTCGGCCAATTTTAATTATTTTTGAAAAAGGTCTTCGGAAATGAACTGGAAATTAAATTTCGAACACGTAGATACCAAATATGTGGGGATTGCTTTTGTTTTAAACTTTTTTAATTTTTTTCGGAAAAATCATGATGGTTGGTTTGGTATGGATTTTGACAAAGCTTATGTTTTTGTGAAATTTCTCGGACAATTTTAATTATTTTTGAAAGAGGTCTTCGGAAATGAACTGGAAATTAAATTTCGAACACGTAGATACCAAATATGTGGGGATTGCTTTTGTTTTAAACTTTTTTAATTTTTTTCGGAAAAATCATGATGGTTGGTATGGATTTTGACAAAGCTTATGTTTTTATAAAATTTTCGGACAATTTTAATTATTTTTGAAAAAGGTCTTCGGAAATGAACTGGAAATTAAATTTCGAACACGTAGATACCAAATATGTGGGGATTGCTTTTGTTTTAAACTTTTTTAATTTTTTTCGGAAAAATCATGATGGTTGGTATGGATTTTGACAAAGCTTATGTATTTGTGAAATTTCTCGGACAATTTTAATTATTTTTGAAAAAGGTCTTCGGAAATGAACTGGAAATTAAATTTCGAACACGTAGATACCAAATATGTGGGGATTGCTTTTGTTTTAAACTTTTTTAATTTTTTTCTTTTTTAATGGATTTTGATAAAGCTTATGTTTTTGTGAAATTTCTCGGACAATTTTAATTATTTTTGAAAAAGGTCTTCGGAAATGAACTGGAAATTAAATTTCGAACACGTAGATACCAAATATGTGGGGATTGCTTTTGTTTTAAACTTTTTTAATTTTTTTCGGAAAAATCATGATGGTTGGTATGGATTTTGATAAAGCTTATGTTTTTGTGAAATTTCTCGGCCAATTTTAATTATTTTTGAAAAAGGTCTTCGGAAATGAACTGGAAATTAAATTTCGAACACGTAGATATCAAATATGTGGGGATTGCTTTTGTTTTAAACTTTTTTAATTTTTTTCAGAAAAATCATGATGGTTGGTATGGATTTTGACAAAGCTTATGTTTTTGTGAAATTTCTCGGCCAATTTTAATTATTTTTGAAAAAGGTCGTCGGAAATGAACTGGAAATTAAATTTCGAACACGTAGATACCAAATATGTGGGGATTGCTTTTGTTTTAAACTTTTTTAATTTTTTTCGGAAAAATCATGATGGTTGGTATGGATTTTGACAAAGCTTATGTTTTTATAAAATTTTCGGACAATTTTAATTATTTTTGAAAAAGGTCTTCGGAAATGAACTGGAAATTAAATTTCGAACACGTAGATACCAAATATGTGGGGATTGCTTTTGTTTTAAACTTTTTTAATTTTTTTCGGAAAAATCATGATGGTTGGTATGGATTTTGACAAAGCTTATGTTTTTGTGAAATTTCTCGGACAATTTTAATTATTTTTGAAAAAGGTCTTCGGAAATGAACTGGAAATTAAATTTCGAACACGTAGATACCAAATATGTGGGGATTGCTTTTGTTTTAAACTTTTTTAATTTTTTTCTTTTTTAATGGATTTTGATAAAGCTTATGTTTTTGTGAAATTTCTCGGACAATTTTAATTATTTTTGAAAAAGGTCTTCGGAAATGAACTGGAAATTAAATTTCGAACACGTAGATACCAAATATGTGGGAATTGCTTTTGTTTTAAACTTTTTTAATTTTTTTCGGAAAAATCATGATGGTTGGTATGGATTTTGACAAAGCTTAAGTTTTTGTGAAATTTCTCGGGCAATTTTAATTATTTTTGAAAAAGGTCTTCGGAAATGAACTGGAAATTAAATTTCGAACACGTAGATACCAAATATGTGGGGATTGCTTTTGTTTTAAACTTTTTTAATTTTTTTCGGAAAAATCATGATGGTTGGTATGGATTTTGATAAAGCTTATGTTTTTGTGAAATTTCTCGGCCAATTTTAATTATTTTTGAAAAAGGTCTTCGGAAATGAACTGGAAATTAAATTTCGAACACGTAGATACCAAATATGTGGGGATTGCTTTTGTTTTAAACTTTTTTAATTTTTTTCGGAAAAATCATGATGGTTGGTATGGATTTTGACAAAGCTTATGTTTTTGTGAAATTTCTCGGCCAATTTTAATTATTTTTGAAAAAGGTCTTCGGAAATGAACTGGAAATTAAATTTCGAACACGTAGATACCAAATATGTGGGGATTGCTTTTGTTTTAAACTTTTTTAATTTTTTTCGGAAAAATCATGATGGTTGGTATGGATTTTGACAAAGCTTAAGTTTTTGTGAAATTTCTCGGGCAATTTTAATTATTTTTGAAAAAGGTCTTCGGAAATGAACTGGAAATTAAATTTCGAACACGTAGATACCAAATATGTGGGGATTGCTTTTGTTTTAAACTTTTTTAATTTTTTTCGGAAAAATCATGATGGTTGGTATGGATTTTGACAAAGCTTATGTTTTTGTGAAATTTCTCGGACAATTTTAATTATTTTTGAAAAAGGTCTTCGGAAATGAACTGGAAATTAAATTTCGAACACGTAGATACCAAATATGTGGGGATTGCTTTTGTTTTAAACTTTTTTAATTTTTTTCGGAAAAATCATGATGGTTGGTATGGATTTTGATAAAGCTTATGTTTTTGTGAAATTTCTCGGCCAATTTTAATTATTTTTGAAAAAGGTCTTCGGAAATGAACTGGAAATTAAATTTCGAACACGTAGATACCAAATATGTGGGGATTGCTTTTGTTTTAAACTTTTTTAATTTTTTTCGGAAAAATCATGATGGTTGGTATGGATTTTGATAAAGCTTATGTTTTTGTGAAATTTCTCGGCCAATTTTAATTATTTTTGAAAAAGGTCTTCGGAAATGAACTGGAAATTAAATTTCGAACACGTAGATATCAAATATGTGGGGATTGCTTTTGTTTTAAACTTTTTTAATTTTTTTCAGAAAAATCATGATGGTTGGTATGGATTTTGAAAAAGCTTATGTTTTTGTGAAATTTCTCGGACAATTTTAATTATTTTTGAAAAAGGTCTTCGGAAATGAACTGGAAATTAAATTTCGAACACGTAGATACCAAATATGTGGGGATTGCTTTTGTTTTAAACTTTTTTAATTTTTTTCGGAAAAATCATGATGGTTGGTATGGATTTTGACAAAGCTTATGTTTTTGTGAAATTTCTCGGACAATTTTAATTATTTTTGAAAAAGGTCTTCGGAAATGAACTGGAAATTAAATTTCGAACACGTAGATACCAAATATGTGGGGATTGCTTTTGTTTTAAACTTTTTTAATTTTTTTCGGAAAAATCATGATGGTTGGTATGGATTTTGATAAAGCTTATGTTTTTGTGAAATTTCTCGGCCAATTTTAATTATTTTTGAAAAAGGTCTTCGGAAATCAACTGGAAATTAAATTTCGAACACGTAGATACCAAATATGTGGGGATTGCTTTTGTTTTAAACTTTTTTAATTTTTTTCGGAAAAATCATGATGGTCGGTATGGATTTTGACAAAGCTTATGTTTTTGTGAAATTTCTCGGACAATTTTAATTATTTTTAAAAAAGGTCTTCGGAAATGAACTGGAAATTAAATTTCGAACACTTAGATACCAAATATGTGGGGATTGCTTTTGTTTTAAACTTTTTTAATTTTTTTCGGAAAAATCATGATGGTTGGTATGGATTTTGACAAAGCTTATGTTTTTGTGAAATTTCTCGGCCAATTTTAATTATTTTTGAAAAAGGTCTTCGGAAATGAACTGGAAATTAAATTTCGAACACGTAGATACCAAATATGTGGGGATTGCTTTTGTTTTAACCTTTTTTAATTTTTTTCGGAAAAATCATGATGGTTGGTATGGATTTTGATAAAGCTTATGTTTTTGTGAAATTTCTCGGCCAATTTTAATTATTTTTGAAAAAGGTCTTCGGAAATGAACTGGAAATTAAATTTCGAACACGTAGATACCAAATATGTGGGGATTGCTTTTGTTTTAAACTTTTTTAATTTTTTTCGGAAAAATCATGATGGTTGGTATGGATTTTGACAAAGCTTATGTTTTTGTGAAATTTCTCGGCCAATTTTAATTATTTTTGAAAAAGGTCTTCGGAAATGAACTGGAAATTAAATTTCGAACACGTAGATACCAAATATGTGGGGATTGCTTTTGTTTTAAACTTTTTTAATTTTTTTCGGAAAAATCATGATGGTTGGTATGGATTTTGACAAAGCTTATGTTTTTGTGAAATTTCTCGGACAATTTTAATTATTTTTGAAAAAGGTCTTCGGAAATGAACTGGAAATTAAATTTCGAACACGTAGATACCAAATATGTGGGAATTGCTTTTGTTTTAAACTTTTTTAATTTTTTTCGGAAAAATCATGATGGTTGGTATGGATTTTCACAAAGCTTATGTTTTTGTGAAATTTCTCGGCCAATTTTAATTATTTTTGAAAAAGGTCTTCGGAAATGAACTGGAAATTAAATTTCGAACACGTAGATACCAAATATGTGGGGATTGCTTTTGTTTTAAACTTTTTTAATTTTTTTCGGAAAAATCATGATGGTTGGTTTGGTATGGATTTTGACAAAGCTTATGTTTTTGTGAAATTTCTCGGACAATTTTAATTATTTTTGAAAGAGGTCTTCGGAAATGAACTGGAAATTAAATTTCGAACACGTAGATACCAAATATGTGGGGATTGCTTTTGTTTTAAACTTTTTTAATTTTTTTCGGAAAAATCATGATGGTTGGTATGGATTTTGACAAAGCTTATGTTTTTATAAAATTTTCGGACAATTTTAATTATTTTTGAAAAAGGTCTTCGGAAATGAACTGGAAATTAAATTTCGAACACGTAGATACCAAATATGTGGGGATTGCTTTTGTTTTAAACTTTTTTAATTTTTTTCGGAAAAATCATGATGGTTGGTATGGATTTTGACAAAGCTTATGTATTTGTGAAATTTCTCGGACAATTTTAATTATTTTTGAAAAAGGTCTTCGGAAATGAACTGGAAATTAAATTTCGAACACGTAGATACCAAATATGTGGGGATTGCTTTTGTTTTAAACTTTTTTAATTTTTTTCTTTTTTAATGGATTTTGATAAAGCTTATGTTTTTGTGAAATTTCTCGGACAATTTTAATTATTTTTGAAAAAGGTCTTCGGAAATGAACTGGAAATTAAATTTCGAACACGTAGATACCAAATATGTGGGGATTGCTTTTGTTTTAAACTTTTTTAATTTTTTTCGGAAAAATCATGATGGTTGGTATGGATTTTGATAAAGCTTATGTTTTTGTGAAATTTCTCGGCCAATTTTAATTATTTTTGAAAAAGGTCTTCGGAAATGAACTGGAAATTAAATTTCGAACACGTAGATATCAAATATGTGGGGATTGCTTTTGTTTTAAACTTTTTTAATTTTTTTCAGAAAAATCATGATGGTTGGTATGGATTTTGACAAAGCTTATGTTTTTGTGAAATTTCTCGGCCAATTTTAATTATTTTTGAAAAAGGTCTTCGGAAATCAACTGGAAATTAAATTTCGAACACGTAGATACCAAATATGTGGGGATTGCTTTTGTTTTAAACTTTTTTAATTTTTTTCGGAAAAATCATGATGGTCGGTATGGATTTTGACAAACCTTATGTTTTTGTGAAATTTCTCGGACAATTTTAATTATTTTTGAAAAAGGTCTTCGGAAATGAACTGGAAATTAAATTTCGAACACGTAGATACCAAATATGTGGGGATTGGTTTTGTTTTAAACTTTTTTAATTTTTTTCGGAAAAATCATGATGGTTGGTATGGATTTTGATAAAGCTTATCTTTTTGTGAAATTTCTCGGCCAATTTTAATTATTTTTGAAAAAGGTCTTCGGAAATGAACTGGAAATTAAATTTCGAACACGTAGATACCAAATATGTGGGGATTGCTTTTGTTTTAAACTTTTTTAATTTTTTTCGGAAAAATCATGATGGTTGGTATGGATTTTGATAAAGCTTATGTTTTTGTGAAATTTCTCGGCCAATTTTAATTATTTTTGAAAAAGGTCTTCGGAAATGAACTGGAAATTAAATTTCGAACACGTAGATACCAAATATGTGGGGATTGCTTTTGTTTTAAACTTTTTTAATTTTTTTCGGAAAAATCATGATGGTTGGTATGGATTTTGACAAAGCTTATGTTTTTATAAAATTTTCGGACAATTTTAATTATTTTTGAAAAAGGTCTTCGGAAATGAACTGGAAATTAAATTTCGAACACGTAGATACCAGATATGTGGGGATTGCTTTTGTTTTAAACTTTTTTAATTTTTTTCAGAAAAATCATGATGGTTGGTATGGATTTTGACAAAGCTTATGTTTTTGTGAAATTTCTCGGCCAATTTTAATTATTTTTGAAAAAGGTCTTCGGAAATCAACTGGAAATTAAATTTCGAACACGTAGATACCAAATATGTGGGGATTGCTTTTGTTTTAAACTTTTTTAATTTTTTTCGGAAAAATCATGATGGTCGGTATGGATTTTGACAAAGCTTATGTTTTTGTGAAATTTCTCGGACAATTTTAATTATTTTTGAAAAAGGTCTTCGGAAATGAACTGGAAATTAAATTTCGAACACGTAGATACCAAATATGTGGGGATTGCTTTTGTTTTAAACTTTTTTAATTTTTTTCGGAAAAATCATGATGGTTGGTATGGATTTTGATAAAGCTTATGTTTTTGTGAAATTTCTCGGCCAATTTTAATTATTTTTGAAAAAGGTCTTCGGAAATGAACTGGAAATTAAATTTCGAACACGTAGATATCAAATATGTGGGGATTGCTTTTGTTTTAAACTTTTTTAATTTTTTTCAGAAAAATCATGATGGTTGGTATGGATTTTGACAAAGCTTATGTTTTTGTGAAATTTCTCGGGCAATTTTAATTATTTTTGAAAAAGGTCGTCGGAAATGAACTGGAAATTAAATTTCGAACACGTAGATACCAAATATGTGGGGATTGCTTTTGTTTTAAACTTTTTTAATTTTTTTCGGAAAAATCATGATGGTTGGTATGGATTTTGACAAAGCTTATGTTTTTATAAAATTTTCGGACAATTTTAATTATTTTTGAAAAAGGTCTTCGGAAATGAACTGGAAATTAAATTTCGAACACGTAGATACCAAATATGTGGGGATTGCTTTTGTTTTAAACTTTTTTAATTTTTTTCGGAAAAATCATGATGGTTGGTATGGATTTTGACAAAGCTTATGTTTTTGTGAAATTTCTCGGACAATTTTAATTATTTTTGAAAAAGGTCTTCGGAAATGAACTGGAAATTAAATTTCGAACACGTAGATACCAAATATGTGGGGATTGCTTTTGTTTTAAACTTTTTTAATTTTTTTCTTTTTTAATGGATTTTGATAAAGCTTATATTTTTGTGAAATTTCTCGGACAATTTTAATTATTTTTGAAAAAGGTCTTCGGAAATGAACTGGAAATTAAATTTCGAACACGTAGATACCAAATATGTTGGAATTGCTTTTGTTTTAAACTTTTTTAATTTTTTTCGGAAAAATCATGATGGTTGGTATGGATTTTCACAAAGCTTATGTTTTTGTGAAATTTCTCGGCCAATTTTAATTATTTTTGAAAAAGGTCTTCGGAAATGAACTGGAAATTAAATTTCGAACACGTAGATACCAAATATGTGGGGATTGCTTTTGTTTTAAACTTTTTTAATTTTTTTCGGAAAAATCATGATGGTTGGTATGGATTTTGACAAAGCTTATGTTTTTGTGAAATTTCTCGGACAATTTTAATTATTTTTGAAAAAGGTCTTCGGAAATGAACTGGAAATTAAATTTCGAACACGTAGATACCAAATATGTGGGGATTGCTTTTGTTTTAAACTTTTTTAATTTTTTTCGGAAAAATCATGATGGTTGGTATGGATTTTGATAAAGCTTATGTTTTTGTGAAATTTCTCGGACAATTTTAATTATTTTTGAAAAAGGTCTTCGGAAATGAACTGGAAATTAAATTTCGAACACGTAGATACCAAATATGTGGGGATTGCTTTTGTTTTAAACTTTTTTAATTTTTTTCGGAAAAATCAGGATGGTTGGTATGGATTTTGACAAAGCTTATGTTTTTGTGAAATTTCTCGGACAATTTTAATTATTTTTGAAAAAGGTCTTCGGAAATGAACTGGAAATTAAATTTCGAACACGTAGATACCAAATATGTGGGGATTGCTTTTGTTTTAAACTTTTTTAATTTTTTTCGGAAAAATCATGATGGTTTGTATGGATTTTGATAAAGCTTATGTTTTTGTTAAATTTCTCGGCCAATTTTAATTATTTTTGAAAAAGGTCTTCGGAAATGAACTGGAAATTAAATTTCGAACACGTAGATACCAAATATGTGGGGATTGCTTTTGTTTTAAACTTTTTTAATTTTTTTCGGAAAAATCATGATGGTCGGTATGGATTTTGACAAAGCTTATGTTTTTGTGAAATTTCTCGGACAATTTTAATTATTTTTGAAAAAGATCTTCGGAAATGAACTGGAAATTAAATTTCGAACACGTAGATACCAAATATGTGGGGATTGCTTTTGTTTTAAACTTTTTTAATTTTTTTCGGAAAAATCATGACGGTTGGTATGGATTTTGACAAAGCTTATGTTTTTGTGAAATTTCTCGGTCAATTTTAATTATTTTTGAAAAAGGTCTTCGGAAATGAACTGGAAATTAAATTTCGAACACGTAGATACCAAATATGTGGGGATTGCTTTTGTTTTAAACTTTTTTAATTTTTTTCGGAAAAATCATGATGGTTGGTATGGATTTTGATAAAGCTTATGTTTTTGTGAAATTTCTCGGCCAATTTTAATTATTTTTGACAAAGGTCTTCGGAAATGAACTGGAAATTAAATTTCGAACACGTAGATATCAAATATGTGGGGATTGCTTTTGTTTTAAACTTTTTTAATTTTTTTCAGAAAAATCATGATGGTTGGTATGGATTTTGACAAAGCTTATGTTTTTGTGAAATTTCTCGGACAATTTTAATTATTTTTGAAAAAGGTCTTCGGAAATGAACTGGAAATTAAATTTCGAACACGTAGATACCAAATATGTGGGGATTGCTTTTGTTTTAAACTTTTTTAATTTTTTTCGGAAAAATCATGATGGTTGGTATGGATTTTGATAAAGCTTATGTTTTTGTGAAATATCTCGGACAATTTTAATTATTTTTGAAAAAGGTCTTCGGAAATGAACTGGAAATTAAATTTCGAACACGTAGATATCAAATATGTGGGGATTGCTTTTGTTTTAAACTTTTTTAATTTTTTTCAGAAAAATCATGATGGTTGGTATGGATTTTGACAAAGCTTATGTTTTTGTGAAATTTCTCGGCCAATTTTAATTATTTTTGAAAAAGGTCTTCGGAAATCAACTGGAAATTAAATTTCGAACACGTAGATACCAAATATGTGGGGATTGCTTTTGTTTTAAATTTTTTTATTTTTTTCGGAAAAATCATGATGGTCGGTATGGATTTTGACAAAGCTTATGTTTTTGTGAAATTTCTCGGACAATTTTAATTATTTTTGAAAAAGGTCTTCGGAAATGAACTGGAAATTAAATTTCGAACACGTAGATACCAAATATGTGGGGATTGCTTTTGTTTTAAACTTTTTTAATTTTTTTCGGAAAAATCATGATGGTTGGTATGGATTTTGACAAAGCTTATGTTTTTGTGAAATTTCTCGGCCAATTTTAATTATTTTTGAAAAAGGTCTTCGGAAATGAACTGGAAATTAAATTTCGAACACGTAGATACCAAATATGTGGGGATTGCTTTTGTTTTAAACTTTTTTAATTTTTTTCGGAAAAATCATGATGGTTGGTATGGATTTTGACAAAGCTTATGTTTTTGTGAAATTTCTCGGACAATTTTAATTATTTTTGAAAAAGGTCTTCGGAAATGAACTGGAAATTAAATTTCGAACACGTAGATACCAAATATGTGGGGATTGCTTTTGTTTTAAACTTTTTTAATTTTTTTCGGAAAAATCATGATGGTTGGTATGGATTTTGATAAAGCTTATGTTTTTGTGGAATTTCTCGGCCAATTTTAATTATTTTTGAAAAAGGTCTTCGGAAATGAACTGGAAATTAAATTTCGAACACGTAGATACCAAATATGTGGGAATTGCTTTTGTTTTAAACTTTTTTAATTTTTTTCGGAAAAATCATGATGGTTGGTATGGATTTTCACAAAGCTTATGTTTTTGTGAAATTTCTCGGCCAATTTTAATTATTTTTGAAAAAGGTCTTCGGAAATGAACTGGAAATTAAATTTCGAACACGTAGATACCAAATATGTGGGGATTGCTTTTGTTTTAAACTTTTTTAATTTTTTTCGGAAAAATCATGATGGTTGGTATGGATTTTGACAAAGCTTATGTTTTTGTGAAATTTCTCGGACAATTTTAATTATTTTTGAAAAAGGTCTTCGGAAATGAACTGGAAATTAAATTTCGAACACGTAGATACCAAATATGTGGGGATTGCTTTTGTTTTAAACTTTTTTAATTTTTTTCGGAAAAATCATGATGGTTGGTATGGATTTTGATAAAGCTTATGTTTTTGTGAAATTTCTCGGACAATTTTAATTATTTTTGAAAAAGGTCTTCGGAAATGAACTGGAAATTAAATTTCGAACACGTAGATACCAAATATGTGGGGATTGCTTTTGTTTTAAACTTTTTTAATTTTTTTCGGAAAAATCATGATGGTTGGTATGGATTTTGACAAAGCTTATGTTTTTGTGAAATTTCTCGGACAATTTTAATTATTTTTGAAAAAGGTCTTCGGAAATGAACTAGAAATTAAATTTCGAACACGTAGATACCAAATATGTGGGGATTGCTTTTGTTTTAAACTTTTTTAATTTTTTTCGGAAAAATCATGATGGTTGGTATTGATTTTGATAAAGCTTATGTTTTTGTGAAATTTCTCGGCCAATTTTAATTATTTTTGAAAAAGGTCTTCGGAAATGAACTGGAAATTAAATTTCGAACACGTAGATACCAAATATGTGGGGATTGCTTTTGTTTTAAACTTTTTTAATTTTTTTCGGAAAAATCATGATGGTTGGTATGGATTTTGACAAAGCTTATGTTTTTGTGAAATTTCTCGGCCAATTTTAATTATTTTTGAAAAAGGTCTTCGGAAATGAACTGGAAATTAAATTTCGAACACGTAGATACCAAATATGTGGGGATTGCTTTTGTTTTAAACTTTTTTAATTTTTTTCGGAAAAATCATGATGGTTGGTATGGATTTTGACAAAGCTTATGTTTTTGTGAAATTTCTCGGCCCATTTTAATTATTTTTGAAAAAGGTCTTCGGAAATGAACTGGAAATTAAATTTCGAACACGTAGATACCAAATATGTGGGGATTGCTTTTGTTTTAAACTTTTTTAATTTTTTTCGGAAAAATCATGATGGTTGGTATGGATTTTGATAAAGCTTATGTTTTTGTGAAATTTCTCGAACAATTTTAATTATTTTTGAAAAAGGTCTTCGGAAATGAACTGGAAATTAAATTTCGAACACGTAGATACCAAATATGTGGGGATTGCTTTTGTTTTAAACTTTTTTAATTTTTTTCGGAAAAATCATGATGGTTGGTATGGATTTTGACAAAGCTTATGTTTTTGTGAAATTTCTCGGACAATTTTAATTATTTTTGAAAAAGGTCTTCGGAAATGAACTAGAAATTAAATTTCGAACACGTAGATACCAAATATGTGGGGATTGCTTTTGTTTTAAACTTTTTTAATTTTTTTCGGAAAAATCATGATGGTTGGTATGGATTTTGATAAAGCTTATGTTTTTGTGAAATTTCTCGGCCAATTTTAATTATTTTTGAAAAAGGTCTTCGGAAATGAACTGGAAATTAAATTTCGAACACGTAGATACCAAATATGTGGGGATTGCTTTTGTTTTAAACTTTTTTAATTTTTTTCGGAAAAATCATGATGGTTGGTATGGATTTTGACAAAGCTTATGTTTTTGTGAAATTTCTCGGCCAATTTTAATTATTTTTGAAAAAGGTCTTCGGAAATGAACTGGAAATTAAATTTCGAACACGTAGATACCAAATATGTGGGGATTGCTTTTGTTTTAAACTTTTTTAATTTTTTTCGGAAAAATCATGATGGTTGGTATGGATTTTGACAAAGCTTATGTTTTTGTGAAATTTCTCGGCCCATTTTAATTATTTTTGAAAAAGGTCTTCGGAAATGAACTGGAAATTAAATTTCGAACACGTAGATACCAAATATGTGGGGATTGCTTTTGTTTTAAACTTTTTTAATTTTTTTCGGAAAAATCATGATGGTTGGTATGGATTTTGACAAAGCTTATGTTTTTGTGAAATTTCTCGGACAATTTTAATTATTTTTGAAAAAGGTCTTCGGAAATGAACTGGAAATTAAATTTCGAACACGTAGATACCAAATATGTGGGGATTGCTTTTGTTTCAAACTTTTTTAATTTTTTTCGGAAAAATCATGATGATTGGTATGGATTTTGACAAAGCTTATGTTTTTGTGAAATTTCTCGGCCAATTTTAATTATTTTTGAAAAAGGTCTTCGGAAATGAACTGGAAATTAAATTTCGAACACGTAGATACCAAATATGTGGGGATTGCTTTTGTTTTAAACTTTTTTAATTTTTTTGGAAAAATCATGATGGTTGGTATGGATTTTGATAAAGCTTATGTTTTTGTGAAATTTCTCGGCCAATTTTAATTATTTTTGAAAAAGGTCTTCGGAAATGAACTGGAAATTAAATTTCGAACACGTAGATACCAAATATGTGGGGATTGCTTTTGTTTTAAACTTTTTTAATTTTTTTCGGAAAAATCATGATGGTTGGTATGGATTTTGACAAAGCTTATGTTTTTGTGAAATTTCTCGGACAATTTTAATTATTTTTGAACAAGGTCTTCGGAAATGAACTGGAAATTAAATTTCGAACACGTAGATACCAAATATGTGGGGATTGCTTTTGTTTTAAACTTTTTTAATTTTTTTCGGAAAAATCATGATGGTTGGTATGGATTTTTACAAAGCTTATGTTTTTGTGAAATTTCTCGGCCAATTTTAATTATTTTTGAAAAAGGTCTTCGGAAATGAACTGGAAATTAAATTTCGAACACTTAGATACCAAATATGTGGGGATTGCTTTTGTTTTAAACTTTTTTAATTTTTTTCGGAAAAATCATGATGGTTGGTATGGATTTTGCTAAAGCTTATGTTTTTGTGAAATTTCTCGGCCAATTTTAATTATTTTTGAAAAAGGTCTTCGGAAATGAACTGGAAATTAAATTTCGAACACGTAGATACCAAATATGTGGGGATTGCTTTTGTTTTAAACTTTTTTAATTTTTTTCGGAAAAATCATGATGGTTGGTATGGATTTTGATAAAGCTTATGTTTTTGTGAAATTTCTCGGCCAATTTTAATTATTTTTGAAGAAGGTCTTCGGAAATGAACTGGAAATTAAATTTCGAACACGTAGATACCAAATATGTGGGGATTGCTTTTGTTTTAAACTTTTTTAATTTTTTTCGGAAAAATCATGATGGTTGGTATTGATTTTGATAAAGCTTATGTTTTTGTGAAATTTCTCGGACAATTTTAATTATTTTTGAAAAAGGTCTTCGGAAATGAACTGGAAATTAAATTTCGAACACGTAGATACCAAATATGTGGGGATTGCTTTTGTTTTAAACTTTTTTAATTTTTTTCGGAAAAATCATGATGGTTGGTATGGATTTTGACAAAGCTTATGTTTTTGTGAAATTTCTCGGACAATTATAATTATTTTTGAAAAAGGTCTTCGGAAATGAACTGGAAATTAAATTTCGAACACGTAGATACCAAATATGTGGGGATTGCTTTTGTTTTAAACTTTTTTAATTTTTTTCGGAAAAATCATGATGGTTGGATTTTGACAAAGCTATGTTTTTGTGAAATTTCTCGGACAATTTTAATTATTTTTGAAAAAGGTCTTCGGAAATGAACTGGAAATTAAATTTCGAACACGTAGATACCAAATATGTGGGGATTGCTTTTGTTTTAAACTTTTTTAATTTTTTTCGGAAAAATCATGATGGTTGGTATGGATTTTGACAAAGCTTATGTTTTTGTGAAATTTCTCGGACAATTTTAATTATTTTTGAAAAAGGTCTTCGGAAATGAACTGGAAATTAAATTTCGAACACGTAGATACCAAATATGTGGGGATTGCTTTTGTTTTAAACTTTTTTAATTTTTTTCGGAAAAATCATGATGGTTGGTATGGATTTTGACAAAGCTTATGTTTTGGTGAAATTTCTCGGACAATTTTAATTATTTTTGAAAAAGGTCTTCGGAAATGAACTGGAAATTAAATTTCGAACACGTAGATACCAAATATGTGGGGATTGCTTTTGTTTTAAACTTTTTTAATTTTTTTCGGAAAAATCATGATGGTTGGTATGGATTTTGACAAAGCTTATGTTTTTGTGAAATTTCTCGGCCAATTTTAATTATTTTTGAAAAAGGTCTTCGGAAATGAACTGGAAATTAAATTTCGAACACGTAGATACCAAATATGTGGGAATTGCTTTTGTTTTAAACTTTTTTAATTTTTTTCGGAAAAATCATGATGGTCGGTATGGATTTTGACAAAGCTTATGTTTTTGTGAAATTTCTCGGACAATTTTAATTATTTTTGAAAAAGGTCTTCGGAAATGAACTGGAAATTAAATTTCGAACACGTAGATACCAAATATGTGGGGATTGCTTTTGTTTTAAACTTTTTTAATTTTTTTCGGAAAAATCATGATGGTTGGTATGGATTTTGACAAAGCTTATGTTTTTGTGAAATTTCTCGGCCAATTTTAATTATTTTTGAAAAAGGTCTTCGGAAATGAACTGGAAATTAAATTTCGAACACGTAGATACCAAATATGTGGGGATTGCTTTTGTTTTAAACTTTTTTAATTTTTTTCGGAAAAATCATGATGGTTGGTATGGATTTTGATAAAGCTTATGTTTTTGTGAAATTTCTCGGCCAATTTTAATTATTTTTGAAAAAGGTCTTCGGAAATGAACTGGAAATTAAATTTCGAACACGTAGATACCAAATATGTGGGGATTGCTTTTGTTTTAAACTTTTTTAATTTTTTTCGGAAAAATCATGATGGTTGGTATGGATTTTGATAAAGCTTATGTTTTTGTGAAATTTCTCGGCCAATTTTAATTATTTTTGAAAAAGGTCTTCGGAAATGAACTGGAAATTAAATTTCGAACACGTAGATACCAAATATGTGGGGATTGCTTTTGTTTTAAACTTTTTTAATTTTTTTCGGAAAAATCATGATGGTTGGTACGGATTTTGATAAAGCTTATGTTTTTGTGAAATTTCTCGGCCAATTTTAATTATTTTTGAAAAAGGTCTTCGGAAATGAACTGGAAATTAAATTTCGAACACGTAGATACCAAATATGTGGGGATTGCTTTTGTTTTAAACTTTTTTAATTTTTTTCGGAAAAATCATGATGGTTGGTATGGATTTTGATAAAGCTTATGTTTTTGTGAAATTTCTCGGCCAATTTTAATTATTTTTGAAAAAGGTCTTCGGAAATGAACTGGAAATTAAATTTCGAACACGTAGATACCAAATATGTGGGGATTGCTTTTGTTTTAAACTTTTTTAATTTTTTTCGGAAAAATCATGATGGTTGGTATGGATTTTGATAAAGCTTATGTTTTTGTGAAATTTCTCGGCCAATTTTAATTATTTTTGAAAAAGGTCTTCGGAAATGAACTGGAAATTAAATTTCGAACACGTAGATACCAAATATGTGGGGATTGCTTTTGTTTTACACTTTTTTAATTTTTTTCGGAAAAATCATGATGGTTGGTATGGATTTTGATAAAGCTTATGTTTTTGTGAAATTTCTCGGCCAATTTTAATTATTTTTGAAAAAGGTCTTCGGAAATGAACTGGAAATTAAATTTCGAACACGTAGATACCAAATATGTGGGGATTGCTTTTGTTTTAAACTTTTTTAATTTTTTTCGGAAAAATCATGATGGTTGGTATGGATTTTGACAAGGCTTATGTTTTTGTGAAATTTCTCGGACAATTTTAATTATTTTTGAAAAAGGTCTTCGGAAATGAACTGGAAATTAAATTTCGAACACGTATATACCAAATATGTGGGGATTGCTTTTGTTTTAAACTTTTTTAATTTTTTTCGGAAAAATCATGATGGTTGGTATGGATTTTGATAAAGCTTATGTTTTTGTGAAATTTCTCGGCCAATTTTAATTATTTTTGAAAAAGGTCTTCGGAAATGAACTGGAAATTAAATTTCGAACACGTAGATACCAAATATGTGGGGATTGCTTTTGTTTTAAACTTTTTTAATTTTTTTCGGAAAAATCATGATGGTTGGTATGGATTTTGACAAAGCTTATGTTTTTGTGAAATTTCTCGGACAATTTTAATTATTTTTGAAAAAGGTCTTCGGAAATGAACTGGAAATTAAATTTCGAATACGTAGATACCAAATATGTGGGGATTGCTTTTGTTTCAAACTTTTTTAATTTTTTTCGGAAAAATCATGATGGTTGGTATGGATTTTGACAAAGCTTATGTTTTTGTGAAATTTCTCGGCCAATTTTAATTATTTTTGAAAAAGGTCTTCGGAAATGAACTGGAAATTAAATTTCGAACACGTAGATACCAAATATGTGGGGATTGCTTTTGTTTTAAACTTTTTTAATTTTTTTCGGAAAAATCATGATGGTTGGTATGGATTTTGATAAAGCTTATGTTTTTGTGAAATTTCTCGGCCAATTTTAATTATTTTTGAAAAAGGTCTTCGGAAATGAACTGGAAATTAAATTTCGAACACGTAGATACCAAATATGTGGGGATTGCTTTTGTTTTAAACTTTTTTAATTTTTTTCGGAAAAATCATGATGGTTGGTAAGCATTTTGATAAAGCTTATGTTTTTGTGAAATTTCTCGGCCAATTTTAATTATTTTTGAAAAAGGTCTTCGGAAATGAACTGGAAATTAAATTTCGAACACGTAGATACCAAATATGTGGGGATTGCTTTTGTTTTAAACTTTTTTAATTTTTTTCGGAAAAATCATGATGGTTGGTATGGATTTTGACAAAGCTTATGTTTTTATGAAATTTCTCGGACAATTTTAATTATTTTTGAAAAAGGTCTTCGGAAATGAACTGGAAATTAAATTTCGAACACGTAGATACCAAATATGTGGGGATTGCTTTTGTTTTAAACTTTTTTAATTTTTTTCGGAAAAATCATGATGGTTGGTATGGATTTTGATAAAGCTTATGTTTTTGTGAAATTTCTCGGCCAATTTTAATTATTTTTGAAAAAGGTCTTCGGAAATGAACTGGAAATTAAATTTCGAACACGTAGATACCAAATATGTGGGGATTGCTTTTGTTTTAAACTTTTTTCATTTTTTCCGGAAAAATCATGATGGTTGGTATGGATTTTGACAAAGCTTATGTTTTTGTGAAATTTCTCGGACAATTTTAATTATTTTTGAAAAAGGTCTTCGGAAATGAACTGGAAATTAAATTTCGAACACGTAGATACCAAATATGTGGGGATTGCTTTTGTTTTAAACTTTTTTAATTTTTTTCGGAAAAATCATGATGGTTGGTATGGATTTTGACAAAGCTTATGTTTTTGTGAAATTTCTCGGCCAATTTTAATTATTTTTGAAAAAGGTCTTCGGAAATGAACTGGAAATTAAATTTCGAACACGTAGATACCAAATATGTGGGGATTGCTTTTGTTTTAAACTTTTTTAATTTTTTTCGGAAAAATCATGATGGTTGGTATGGATTTGATAAAGCTTATGTTTTTGTGAAATTTCTCGGACAATTTTAATTATTTTTGAAAAAGGTCTTCGGAAATGAACTGGAAATTAAATTTCGAACACGTAGATACCAAATATGTGGGGATTGCTTTTGTTTTAAACTTTTTTAATTTTTTTCGGAAAAATCATGATGGTTGGTATGGATTTTGATAAAGCTTATGTTTTTGTGAAATTTCTCGGCCAAGTTTAATTATTTTTGAAAAAGGTCTTCGGAAATGAACTGGAAATTAAATTTCGAACACGTAGATACCAAATATGTGGGGATTGCTTTTGTTTTAAACTTTTTTAATTTTTTTCGGAAAAATCATGATGGTTGGTATGGATTTTGACAAAGCTTATGTTTTTATGAAATTTCTCGGACAATTTTAATTATTTTTGAAAAAGGTCTTCGGAAATGAACTGGAAATTAAATTTCGAACACGTAGATACCAAATATGTGGGGATTGCTTTTGTTTTAAACTTTTTTAATTTTTTTCGGAAAAATCATGATGGTTGGTATGGATTTTGATAAAGCTTATGTTTTTGTGAAATTTCTCGGACAATTTTAATTATTTTTGAAATAGGTCTTCGGAAATGAACTTGAAATTAAATTTCGAACACGTAGATAGCAAATATGTGGGGATTGCTTTTGTTTTAAACTTTTTTCATTTTTTCCGGAAAAATCATGATGGTTGGTATGGATTTTGACAAAGCTTATGTTTTTGTGAAATTTCTCGGACAATTTTAATTATTTTTGAAAAAGGTCTTCGGAAATGAACTGGAAATTAAATTTCGAACACGTAGATACCAAATATGTGGGGATTGCTTTTGTTTTAAACTTTTGTAATTTTTTTCGGAAAAATCATGATGGTTGGTATGGATTTTGACAAAGCTTATGTTTTTGTGAAATTTCTCGGACAATTTTAATTATTTTTGAAAAAGGTCTTCGGAAATGAACTGGAAATTAAATTTCGAACACGTAGATACCAAATATGTGGGGATTGCTTTTGTTTTAAACTTTTTAAATTTTTTTCGGAAAAATCATGATGGTTGGTATGGATTTTGACAAAGCTTATGTTTTTGTGAAATTTCTCGGACAATTTTAATTATTTTTGAAAAAGGTCCTCGGAAATGAACTGGAAATTAAATTTAGAACACGTAGATACCAAATATGTGGGGATTGCTTTTGTTTTAAACTTTTTTAATTTTTTTCGGAAAAATCATGATGGTTGGTATGGATTTTGACAAAGCTTATGTTTTTGTGAAATTTCTCGGACAATTTTAATTATTTTTGAAAAAGGTCTTCGGAAATGAACTGGAAATTAAATTTCGAACACGTAGATACCAAATATGTGGGGATTGCTTTTGTTTTAAACTTTTTTAATTTTTTTCGGAAAAATCATGATGGTTGGTATGGATTTTGATAAAGCTTATGTTTTTGTGAAATTTCTCGGCCAATTTTAATTATTTTTGAAAAAGGTCTTCGGAAATGAACTGGAAATTAAATTTCGAACACGTAGATACCAAATATGTGGGGATTGCTTTTGTTTTAAACTTTTTTAATTTTTTTCGGAAAAATCATGATGGTTGGTATGGATTTTGACAAAGCTTATGTTTTTATGAAATTTCTCGGACAATTTTAATTATTTTTGAAAAAGGTCTTCGGAAATGAACTGGAAAATAAATTTCGAACACGTAGATACCAAATATGTGGGGATTGCTTTTGTTTTAAACTTTTTTAATTTTTTTCGGAAAAATCATGATGGTTGGTATGGATTTTGACAAAGCTTATGTTTTTGTGAAATTTCTCGGCCAATTTTAATTATTTTTGAAAAAGGTCTTCGGAAATGAACTGGAAATTAAATTTCGAACACGTAGATACCAAATATGTGGGGATTGCTTTTGTTTTAAACTTTTTTAATTTTTTTCGGAAAAATCATGATGGTTGGTATGGATTTTGACAAAGCTTATGTTTTTGTGAAATTTCTCGGACAATTTTAATTATTTTTGAAAAAGGTCTTCGGAAATGAACTGGAAATTAAATTTCGAACACCTAGATACCAAATATGTGGGGATTGCTTTTGTTTCAAACTTTTTTAATTTTTTTCGGAAAAATCATGATGGTATGGATTTTGACAAAGCTTATGTTTTTGTGAAATTTCTCGGCCAATTTTAATTATTTTTGAAAAAGGTCTTCGGAAATGAACTGGAAATTAAATTTCGAACACGTAGATACCAAATATGTGGGGATTGCTTTTGTTTTAAACTTTTTTAATTTTTTTCGGAAAAATCATGATGGTTGGTATGGATTTTGATAAAGCTTATGTTTTTGTGAAATTTCTCGGCCAATTTTAATTATTTTTGAAAAAGGTCTTCGGAAATGAACTGGAAATTAAATTTCGAACACGTAGATACCAAATATGTGGGGATTGCTTTTGTTTTAAACTTTTTTAATTTTTTTCGGAAAAATCATGATGGTTGGTATGCATTTTGATAAAGCTTATGTTTTTGTGAAATTTCTCGGCCAATTTTAATTATTTTTGAAAAAGGTCTTCGGAAATGAACTGGAAATTAAATTTCGAACACGTAGATATCAAATATGTGGGGATTGCTTTTGTTTTAAACTTTTTTAATTTTTTTCGGAAAAATCATGATGGTTGGTATGGATTTTGACAAAGCTTATGTTTTTGTGAAATTTCTCGGACAATTTTAATTATTTTTGAAAAAGGTCTTCGGAAATGAACTGGAAATTAAATTTCGAACACGTAGATACCAAATATGTGGGGATTGCTTTAGTTTTAAACTTTTTTAATTTTTTTCGGAAAAATCATGATGGTTGGTATGGATTTTGACAAAGCTTATGTTTTTGTGAAATTTCTCGGACAATTTTAATTATTTTTGAAAAAGGTCTTCGGAAATGAACTGGAAATTAAATTTCGAACACGTAGATACCAAATATGTGGGGATTGCTTTTGTTTTAAACTTTTTTAATTTTTTTCGGAAAAATCATGATGGTTGGTATGGATTTTGACAAAGCTTATGTTTTTGTGAAATTTCTCGGACAATTTTAATTATTTTTGAAAAAGGTCTTCGGAAATGAACTGGAAATTAAATTTCGAACACGTAGATACCAAATATGTGGGGATTGCTTTTGTTTTAAACTTTTTTAATTTTTTTCGGAAAAATCATGATGGTTGGTATGGATTTTGACAAAGCTTATGTTTTTGTGAAATTTCTCGGACAATTTTAATTATTTTTGAAAAAGGTCTTCGGAAATGAACTGGAAATTAAATTTCGAACACGTAGCTACCAAATATGTGGGGATTGCTTTTGTTTTAAACTTTTTTAATTTTTTTCGGAAAAATCATGATGGTTGGTATGGATTTTGATAAAGCTTATGTTTTTGTGAAATTTCTCGGCCAATTTTAATTATTTTTGAAAAAGGTCTTCGGAAATGAACTGGAAATTAAATTTCGAACACGTAGATACCAAATATGTGGGGATTGCTTTTGTTTTAAACTTTTTTCATTTTTTCCGGAAAAATCATGATGGTTGGTATGGATTTTGACAAAGCTTATGTTTTTGTGAAATTTCTCGGACAATTTTAATTATTTTTGAAAAAGGTCTTCGGAAATGAACTGGAAATTAAATTTCGAATACGTAGATACCAAATATGTGGGGATTGCTTTTGTTTTAAACTTTTTTAATTTTTTTCGGAAAAATCATGATGGTTGGTATGGATTTTGACAAAGCTTATGTTTTTGTGAAATTTCTCGGCCAATTTTAATTATTTTTGAAAAAGGTCTTCGGAAATGAACTGGAAATTAAATTTCGAACACGTAGATACCAAATATGTGGGGATTGCTTTTGTTTTAAACTTTTTTAATTTTTTTCGGAAAAATCATGATGGTTGGTATGGATTTTGACAAAGCTTATGTTTTTATGAAATTTCTCGGACAATTTTAATTATTTTTGAAAAAGGTCTTCGGAAATGAACTGGAAATTAAATTTCGAACACGTAGATACCAAATATGTGGGGATTGCTTTTGTTTTAAACTTTTTTAATTTTTTTCGGAAAAATCATGATGGTTGGTATGGATTTTGATAAAGCTTATGTTTTTGTGAAATTTCTCGGCCAATTTTAATTATTTTTGAAAAAGGTCTTCGGAAATGAACTGGAAATTAAATTTCGAACACGTAGATACCAAATATGTGGGGATTGCTTTTGTTTTAAACTTTTTTTATTTTTTCCGGAAAAATCATGATGGTTGGTATGGATTTTGACAAAGCTTATGTTTTTGTGAAATTTCTCGGACAATTTTAATTATTTTTGAAAAAGGTCTTCGGAAATGAACTGGAAATTAAATTTCGAACACGTAGATACCAAATATGTGGGGATTGCTTTTGTTTTAAACTTTTTTAATTTTTTTCGGAAAAATCATGATGGTTGGTATGGATTTTGACAAAGCTTATGTTTTTGTGAAATTTCTCGGACAATTTTAATTATTTTTGAAAAAGGTCTTCGGAAATGAACTGGAAATTAAATTTCGAACACGTAGATACCAAATATGTGGGGATTGCTTTTGTTTTAAACTTTTTTAATTTTTTTCGGAAAAATCATGATGGTTGGTATGGATTTTGACAAAGCTTATGTTTTTGTGAAATTTCTCGGACAATTTTAATTATTTTTGAAAAAGGTCTTCGGAAATGAACTGGAAATTAAATTTCGAACACGTAGATACCAAATATGTGGGGATTGCTTTTGTTTTAAACTTTTTTAATTTTTTTCGGAAAAATCATGATGGTTGGTATGGATTTTGACAAAGCTTATGTTTTTGTGAAATTTCTCGGACAATTTTAATTATTTTTGAAAAAGGTCTTCGGAAATGAACTGGAAATTAAATTTCGAACACGTAGATACCAAATATGTGGGGATTGCTTTTGTTTTAAACTTTTTTAATTTTTTTCGGAAAAATCATGATGGTTGGTATGGATTTTGATAAAGCTTATGTTTTTGTGAAATTTCTCGGCCAATTTTAATTATTTTTGAAAAAGGTCTTCGGAAATGAACTGGAAATTAAATTTCGAACACGTAGATACCAAATATGTGGGGATTGCTTTTGTTTTAAACTTTTTTAATTTTTTTCGGAAAAATCATGATGGTTGGTATGGATTTTGACAAAGCTTATGTTTTTATGAAATTTCTCGGACAATTTTAATTATTTTTGAAAAAGGTCTTCGGAAATGAACTGGAAATTAAATTTCGAACACGTAGATACCAAATATGTGGGGATTGCTTTTGTTTTAAACTTTTTTAATTTTTTTCGGAAAAATCATGATGGTTGGTATGGATTTTGATAAAGCTTATGTTTTTGTGAAATTTCTCGGCCAATTTTAATTATTTTTGAAAAAGGTCTTCGGAAATGAACTGGAAATTAAATTTCGAACACGTAGATACCAAATATGTGGGGATTGCTTTTGTTTTAAACTTTTTTCATTTTTTCCGGAAAAATCATGATGGTTGGTATGGATTTTGACAAAGCTTATGTTTTTGTGAAATTTCTCGGACAATTTTAATTATTTTTGAAAAAGGTATTCGGAAATGAACTGGAAATTAAATTTCGAACACGTAGATACCAAATATGTGGGGATTGCTTTTGTTTTAAACTTTTTTAATTTTTTTCGGAAAAATCATGATGGTTGGTATGGATTTTGACAAAGCTTATGTTTTTGTGAAATTTCTCGGCCAATTTTAATTATTTTTGAAAAAGGTCTTCGGAAATGAACTGGAAATTAAATTTCGAACACGTAGATACCAAATATGTGGGGATTGCTTTTGTTTTAAACTTTTTTAATTTTTTTCGGAAAAATCATGATGGTTGGTATGGATTTGATAAAGCTTATGTTTTTGTGAAATTTCTCGGCCAATTTTAATTATTTTTGAAAAAGGTCTTCGGAAATGAACTGGAAATTAAATTTCGAACACGTAGATACCAAATATGTGGGGATTGCTTTTGTTTTAAACTTTTTTAATTTTTTTCGGAAAAATCATGATGGTTGGTATGGATTTTGACAAAGCTTATGTTTTTGTGAAATTTCTCGGCCAATGTTAATTATTTTTGAAAAAGGTCTTCGGAAATGAACTGGAAATTAAATTTCGAACACGTAGATACCAAATATGTGGGGATTGCTTTTGTTTTAAACTTTTTTAATTTTTTTCGGAAAAATCATGATGGTTGGTATGGATTTTGACAAAGCTTATGTTTTTGTGAAATTTCTCGGACAATTTTAATTATTTTTGAAAAAGGTCTTCGGAAATGAACTGGAAATTAAATTTCGAACACGTAGATACCAAATATGTGTGGATTGCTTTTGTTTCAAACTTTTTTAATTTTTTTCGGAAAAATCATGATGGTTGGTATGGATTTTGACAAAGCTTATGTTTTTGTGAAATTTCTCGGCCAATTTTAATTATTTTTGAAAAAGGTCTTCGGAAATGAACTGGAAATTAAATTTCGAACACGTAGATACCAAATATGTGGGGATTGCTTTTGTTTTAAACTTTTTTAATTTTTTTCGGAAAAATCATGATGGTGGTATGGATTTTGATAAAGCTTATGTTTTTGTGAAATTTCTCGGCCAATTTTAATTATTTTTGAAAAAGGTCTTCGGAAATGAACTGGAAATTAAATTTCGAACACGTAGATACCAAATATGTGGGGATTGCTTTTGTTTTAAACTTTTTTAATTTTTTTCGGAAAAATCATGATGGTTGGTATGGATTTTGATAAAGCTTATGTTTTTGTGAAATTTCTCGGCCAATTTTAATTATTTTTGAAAAAGGTCTTCGGAAATGAACTGGAAATTAAATTTCGAACACGTAGATATCAAATATGTGGGGATTGCTTTTGTTTTAAACTTTTTTAATTTTTTTCGGAAAAATCATGATGGTTGGTATGGATTTTGACAAAGCTTATGTTTTTGTGAAATTTCTCGGACAATTTTAATTATTTTTGAAAAAGGTCTTCGGAAATGAACTGGAAATTAAATTTCGAACACGTAGATACCAAATATGTGGGGATTGCTTTAGTTTTAAACTTTTTTAATTTTTTTCGGAAAAATCATGATGGTTGGTATGGATTTTGACAAAGCTTATGTTTTTGTGAAATTTCTCGGACAATTTTAATTATTTTTGAAAAAGGTCTTCGGAAATGAACTGGAAATTAAATTTCAAACACGTAGATACCAAATATGTGGGGATTGCTTTTGTTTTAAACTTTTTTAATTTTTTTCGGAAAAATCATGATGGTTGGTATGGATTTTGACAAAGCTTATGTTTTTGTGAAATTTCTCGGACAATTTTAATTATTTTTGAAAAAGGTCTTCGGAAATGAACTGGAAATTAAATTTCGAACACGTAGATACCAAATATGTGGGGATTGCTTTTGTTTTAAACTTTTTTAATTTTTTTCGGAAAAATCATGATGGTTGGTATGGATTTTGACAAAGCTTATGTTTTTGTGAAATTTCTCGGACAATTTTAATTATTTTTGAAAAAGGTCTTCGGAAATGAACTGGAAATTAAATTTCGAACACGTAGATACCAAATATGTGGGGATTGCTTTTGTTTTAAACTTTTTTAATTTTTTTCGGAAAAATCATGATGGTTGGTATGGATTTTGATAAAGCTTATGTTTTTGTGAAATTTCTCGGCCAATTTTAATTATTTTTGAAAAAGGTCTTCGGAAATGAACTGGAAATTAAATTTCGAACACGTAGATACCAAATATGTGGGGATTGCTTTTGTTTTAAACTTTTTTAATTTTTTTCGGAAAAATCATGATGGTTGGTATGGATTTTGACAAAGCTTATGTTTTTATGAAATTTCTCGGACAATTTTAATTATTTTTGAAAAAGGTCTTCGGAAATGAACTGGAAATTAAATTTCGAACACGTAGATACCAAATATGTGGGGATTGCTTTTGTTTTAAACTTTTTTAATTTTTTTCGGAAAAATCATGATGGTTGGTATGGATTTTGATAAAGCTTATGTTTTTGTGAAATTTCTCGGCCAATTTTAATTATTTTTGAAAAAGGTCTTCGGAAATGAACTGGAAATTAAATTTCGAACACGTAGATACCAAATATGTGGGGATTGCTTTTGTTTTAAACTTTTTTCATTTTTTCCGGAAAAATCATGATGGTTGGTATGGATTTTGACAAAGCTTATGTTTTTGTGAAATTTCTCGGACAATTTTAATTATTTTTGAAAAAGGTCTTCGGAAATGAACTGGAAATTAAATTTCGAACACGTAGATACCAAATATGTGGGGATTGCTTTTGTTTTAAACTTTTTTAATTTTTTTCGGAAAAATCATGATGGTTGGTATGGATTTTGACAAAGCTTATGTTTTTGTGAAATTTCTCGGACAATTTTAATTATTTTTGAAAAAGGTCTTCGGAAATGAACTGGAAATTAAATTTCGAACACGTAGATACCAAATATGTGGGGATTGCTTTTGTTTTAAACTTTTTTAATTTTTTTCGGAAAAATCATGATGGTTGGTATGGATTTGATAAAGCTTATGTTTTTGTGAAATTTCTCGGACAATTTTAATTATTTTTGAAAAAGGTCTTCGGAAATGAACTGGAAATTAAATTTCGAACACGTAGATACCAAATATGTGGGGATTGCTTTTGTTTTAAACTTTTTTAATTTTTTTCGGAAAAATCATGATGGTTGGTATGGATTTTGATAAAGCTTATGTTTTTGTGAAATTTCTCGGCCAATTTTAATTATTTTTGAAAAAGGTCTTCGGAAATGAACTGGAAATTAAATTTCGAACACGTAGATACCAAATATGTGGGGTTTGCTTTTGTTTTAAACTTTTTTAATTTTTTTCGGAAAAATCATGATGGTTGGTATGGATTTTGACAAAGCTTATGTTTTTATGAAATTTCTCGGACAATTTTAATTATTTTTGAAAAAGGTCTTCGGAAATGAACTGGAAATTAAATTTCGAACACGTAGATACCAAATATGTGGGGATTGCTTTTGTTTTAAACTTTTTTAATTTTTTTCGGAAAAATCATGATGGTTGGTATGGATTTTGATAAAGCTTATGTTTTTGTGAAATTTCTCGGCCAATTTTAATTATTTTTGAAAAAGGTCTTCGGAAATGAACTGGAAATTAAATTTCGAACACGTAGATACCAAATATGTGGGGATTGCTTTTGTTTTAAACTTTTTTCATTTTTTCCGGAAAAATCATGATGGTTGGTATGGATTTTGACAAAGCTTATGTTTTTGTGAAATTTCTCGGACAATTTTAATTATTTTTGAAAAAGGTCTTCGGAAATGAACTGGAAATTAAATTTCGAACACGTAGATACCAAATATGTGGGGATTGCTTTTGTTTTAAACTTTTTTAATTTTTTTCGGAAAAATCATGATGGTTGGTATGGATTTTGACAAAGCTTATGTTTTTGTGAAATTTCTCGGACAATTTTAATTATTTTTGAAAAAGGTCTTCGGAAATGAACTGGAAATTAAATTTCGAACACGTAGATACCAAATATGTGGGGATTGCTTTTGTTTTAAACTTTTTTAATTTTTTTCGGAAAAATCATGATGGTTGGTATGGATTTTGACAAAGCTTATGTTTTTGTGAAATTTCTCGGACAATTTTAATTATTTTTGAAAAAGGTCTTCGGAAATGAACTGGAAATTAAATTTCGAACACGTAGATACCAAATATGTGGGGATTGCTTTTGTTTTAAACTTTTTTAATTTTTTTCGGAAAAATCATGATGGTTGGTATGGATTTTGACAAAGCTTATGTTTTTGTGAAATTTCTCGGACAATTTTAATTATTTTTGAAAAAGGTCTTCGGAAATGAACTGGAAATTAAATTTCGAACACGTAGATACCAAATATGTGGGGATTGCTTTTGTTTTAAACTTTTTTAATTTTTTTCGGAAAAATCATGATGGTTGGTATGGATTTTGATAAAGCTTATGTTTTTGTGAAATTTCTCGGCCAATTTTAATTATTTTTGAAAAAGGTCTTCGGAAATGAACTGGAAATTAAATTTCGAACACGTAGATACCAAATATGTGGGGATTGCTTTTGTTTTAAACTTTTTTAATTTTTTTCGGAAAAATCATGATGGTTGGTATGGATTTTGACAAAGCTTATGTTTTTATGAAATTTCTCGGACAATTTTAATTATTTTTGAAAAAGGTCTTCGGAAATGAACTGGAAATTAAATTTCGAACACGTAGATACCAAATATGTGGGGATTGCTTTCGTTTTAAACTTTTTAAATTTTTTTCGGAAAAATCATGATGGTTGGTATGGATTTTGATAAAGCTTATGTTTTTGTGAAATTTCTCGGCCAATTTTAATTATTTTTGAAAAAGGTCTTCGGAAATGAACTGGAAATTAAATTTCGAACACGTAGATACCAAATATGTGGGGATTGCTTTTGTTTTAAACTTTTTTCATTTTTTCCGGAAAAATCATGATGGTTGGTATGGATTTTGACAAAGCTTATGTTTTTGTGAAATTTCTCGGACAATTTTAATTATTTTTGAAAAAGGTCTTCGGAAATGAACTGGAAATTAAATTTCGAACACGTAGATACCAAATATGTGGGGATTGCTTTTGTTTTAAACTTTTTTAATTTTTTTCGGAAAAATCATGATGGTTGGTATGGATTTTGACAAAGCTTATGTTTTTGTGAAATTTCTCGGCCAATTTTAATTATTTTTGAAAAAGGTCTTCGGAAATGAACTGGAAATTAAATTTCGAACACGTAGATAGATACCAAATATGTGGGGATTGCTTTTGTTTTAAACTTTTTTAATTTTTTTCGGAAAAATCATGATGGTTGGTATGGATTTGATAAAGCTTATGTTTTTGTGAAATTTCTCGGCCAATTTTAATTATTTTTGAAAAAGGTCTTCGGAAATGAACTGGAAATTAAATTTCGAACACGTAGATACCAAATATGTGGGGATTGCTTTTGTTTTAAACTTTTTTAATTTTTTTCGGAAAAATCATGATGGTTGGTATGGATTTTGACAAAGCTTATGTTTTTGTGAAATTTCTCGGCCAATTTTAATTATTTTTGAAAAAGGTCTTCGGAAATGAACTGGAAATTAAATTTCGAACACCTAGATACCAAATATGTGGGGATTGCTTTTGTTTTAAACTTTTTTAATTTTTTTCGGAAAAATCATGATGGTTGGTATGGATTTTGACAAAGCTTATGTTTTTGTGAAATTTCTCGGACAATTTTAATTATTTTTGAAAAAGGTCTTCGGAAATGAACTGGAAATTAAATTTCGAACACGTAGATACCAAATATGTGGGGATTGCTTTTGTTTCAAACTTTTTTAATTTTTTTCGGAAAAATCATGATGGTTGGTATGGATTTTGACAAAGCTTATGTTTTTGTGAAATTTCTCGGCCAATTTTAATTAATTTTGAAAAAGGTCTTCGGAAATGAACTGGAAATTAAATTTCGAACACGTAGATACCAAATATGTGGGGATTGCTTTTGTTTTAAACTTTTTTAATTTTTTTCGGAAAAATCATGATGGTTGGTATGGATTTTGATAAAGCTTATGTTTTTGTGAAATTTCTCGGCCAATTTTAATTATTTTTGAAAAAGGTCTTCGGAAATGAACTGGAAATTAAATTTCGAACACGTAGATACCAAATATGTGGGGATTGCTTTTGTTTTAAACTTTTTTAATTTTTTTCGGAAAAATCATGATGGTTGGTATGCATTTTGATAAAGCTTATGTTTTTGTGAAATTTCTCGGCCAATTTTAATTATTTTTGAAAAAGGTCTTCGGAAATGAACTGGAAATTAAATTTCGAACACGTAGATATCAAATATGTGGGGATTGCTTTTGTTTTAAACTTTTTTAATTTTTTTCGGAAAAATCATGATGGTTGGTATGGATTTTGACAAAGCTTATGTTTTTGTGAAATTTCTCGGACAATTTTAATTATTTTTGAAAAAGGTCTTCGGAAATGAACTGGAAATTAAATTTCGAACACGTAGATACCAAATATGTGGGGATTGCTTTAGTTTTAAACTTTTTTAATTTTTTTCGGAAAAATCATGATGGTTGGTATGGATTTTGACAAAGCTTATGTTTTTGTGAAATTTCTCGGACAATTTTAATTATTTTTGAAAAAGGTCTTCGGAAATGAACTGGAAATTAAATTTCGAACACGAAGATACCAAATATGTGGGGATTGCTTTTGTTTTAAACTTTTTTAATTTTTTTCGGAAAAATCATGATGGTTGGTATGGATTTTGATAAAGCTTATGTTTTTGTGAAATTTCTCGGCCAATTTTAATTATTTTTGAAAAAGGTCTTCGGAAATGAACTGGAAATTAAATTTCGAACACGTAGATACCAAAAATGTGGGGATTGCTTTTGTTTTAAACTTTTTTAATTTTTTTCGGAAAAATCATGATGGTTGGTATGGATTTTGACAAAGCTTATGTTTTTATGAAATTTCTCGGACAATTTTAATTATTTTTGAAAAAGGTCTTCGGAAATGAACTGGAAATGAAATTTCGAACACGTAGATACCAAATATGTGGGGATTGCTTTTGTTTTAAACTTTTTTAATTTTTTTCGGAAAAATCATGATGGTTGGTATGGATTTTGACAAAGCTTATGTTTTTGTGAAATTTCTCGGACAATTTTAATTATTTTTGAAAAAGGTCTTCGGAAATGAACTGGAAATTAAATTTCGAACACGTAGATACCAAATATGTGGGGATTGCTTTTGTTTTAAACTTTTTTAATTTTTTTCGGAAAAATCATGATGGTTGGTATGGATTTTGACAAAGCTTATGTTTTTGTGAAATTTCTCGGCCAATTTTAATTATTTTTGAAAAAGGTCTTCGGAAATGAACTGGAAATTAAATTTCGAACACGTAGATACCAAATATGTGGGGATTGCTTTTGTTTTAAACTTTTTTAATTTTTTTCGGAAAAATCATGATGGTTGGTATGGATTTGATAAAGCTTATGTTTTTGTGAAATTTCTCGGCCAATTTTAATTATTTTTGAAAAAGGTCTTCGGAAATGAACTGGAAATTAAATTTCGAACACGTAGATACCAAATATGTGGGGATTGCTTTTGTTTTAAACTTTTTTAATTTTTTTCGGAAAATTCATGATGGTTGGTATGGATTTTGACAAAGCTTATGTTTTTGTGAAATTTCTCGGCCAATTTTAATTATTTTTGAAAAAGGTCTTCGGAAATGAACTGGAAATTAAATTTCGAACACGTAGATACCAAATATGTGGGGATTGCTTTTGTTTTAAACTTTTTTAATTTTTTTCGGAAAAATCATGATGGTTGGTATGGATTTTGACAAAGCTTATGTTTTTGTGAAATTTCTCGGACAATTTTAATTATTTTTGGAAATTAAATTTCGAACACGTAGATATCAAATATGTGGGGATTGCTTTTGTTTTAAACTTTTTTAATTTTTTTCGGAAAAATCATGATGGTTGGTATGGATTTTGACAAAGCTTATGTTTTTGTGAAATTTCTCGGACAATTTTAATTATTTTTGAAAAAGGTCTTCGGAAATGAACTGGAAATTAAATTTCGAACACGTAGATACCAAATATGTGGGGATTGCTTTTGTTTTAAACTTTTTTAATTTTTTTCGGAAAAATCATGATGGTTGGTATGGATTTTGACAAAGCTTATGTTTTTGTGAAATTTCTCGGCCAAGTTTAATTATTTTTGAACAAGGTCTCCGGAAATGAACTGGAAATTAAATTTCGAACACGTAGATACCAAATATGTGGGGATTGCTTTTGTTTTAAACTTTTTTAATTTTTTTCGGAAAAACCATGATGGTTGGTATGGATTTTGACAAAGCTTATGTTTTTGTGAAATTTCTCGGACAATTTTAATTATTTTTGAAAAAGGTCTTCGGAAATGAACTGGAAATGAAATTTCGAACACGTAGATACCAAATATGTGGGGATTGCTTTTGTTTTAAACTTTTTTAATTTTTTTCGGAAAAATCATGATGGTTGGTATGGATTTTGATAAAGCTTATGTTTTTGTGAAATTTCTCGGCCAATTTTAATTAATTTTGAAAAAGGTCTTCGGAAATGAACTGGAAATTAAATTTCGAACACGTAGATACCAAATATGTGGGGATTGCTTTTGTTTTAAACTTTTTTAATTTTTTTCGGAAAAATCATGATGGTTGGTATGGATTTTGACAAAGCTTATGTTTTTGTGAAATTTCTCGGACAATTTTAATTATTTTTGAAAAAGGTCTTCGGAAATGAACTGGAAATTAAATTTCGAACACGTAGATACCAAATATGTGGGGATTGCTTTTGTTTTAAACTTTTTTAATTTTTTTCGGAAAAATCATGATGGTTGGTATGGATTTTGACAAAGCTTATGTTTTTGTGAAATTTCTCGGCCAATTTTAATTATTTTTGAAAAAGGTCTTCGGAAATGAACTGGAAATTAAATTTCGAACACGTAGATACCAAATATGTGGGGATTACTTTTGTTTTAAACTTTTTTAATTTTTTTCGGAAAAATCATGATGGTTGGTATGGATTTTGATAAAGCTTATGTTTTTGTGAAATTTCTCGGCCAATTTTAATTATTTTTGAAAAAGGTCTTCGGAAATGAACTGGAAATTAAATTTCGAACACGTAGATACCAAATATGTGGGGATTGCTTTTGTTTTAAACTTTTTTAATTTTTTTCGGAAAAATCATGATGGTTGGTATGGATTTTGACAAAGCTTGTGTTTTTGTGAAATTTCTCGGACAATTTTAATTATTTTTGAAAAAGGTCTTCGGAAATGAACTGGAAATTAAATTTCGAACACGTAGATACCAAATATGTGGGGATTGCTTTTGTTTTAAACTTTTTTAATTTTTTTCGGAAAAATCATGATGGTTGGTATGGATTTTGATAAAGCTTATGATTTTGTGAAATTTCTCGGCCAATTGTAATTATTTTTGAAAAAGGTCTTCGGAAATGAACTGGAAATTAAATTTCGAACACGTACATACCAAATATGTGGGGATTGCTTTTGTTTTAAACTTTTTTAATTTTTTTCGGAAAAATCATGATGGTTGGTATGGATTTTGACAAAGCTTATGTTTTTGTGAAATTTCTCGGACAATTTTAATTATTTTTGAAAAAGGTCTTCGGAAATGAACTGGAAATTAAATTTCGAACACGTAGATACCAAATATGTGGGGATTGCTTTTGTTTTAAACTTTTTTAATTTTTTTCGGAAAAATCATGATGGTTGGTATGGATTTTGACAAAGCTTATGTTTTTGTGAAATTTCTCGGCCAATTTTAATTATTTTTGAAAAAGGTCTTCAGAAATGAACTGGAAATTAAATTTAGAACACGTAGATACCAAATATGTGGGGATTGCTTTTGTTTTAAACTTTTTTAATTTTTTTCGGAAAAATCATGATGGTTGGTATGGATTTTGATAAAGCTTATGTTTTTGTGAAATTTCTCGGCCAATTTTAATTATTTTTGAAAAAGGTCTTCGGAAATGAACTGGAAAATAAATTTCGAACACGTAGATACCATATATGTGGGGATAGCTTTTGTTTTAAACTTTTTTAATTTTTTTCGGAAAAATCATGATGGTTGGTATGGATTTTGACAAAGCTTATGTTTTTGTGAAATTTCTCGGACAATTTTAATTATTTTTGAAAAAGGTCTTCGGAAATGAACTGGAAATTAAATTTCGAACACGTAGATACCAAATATGTGGGGATTGCTTTTGTTTTAAACTTTTTTAATTTTTTTCGGAAAAACCATGATGGTTGGTATGGATTTTGATAAATCTTAGGTTTTTGTGAAATTTCTCGGACAATTTTAATTATTTTTGAAAAAGGTCTTCGGAAATGAACTGGAAATTAAATTTCGAAGACCTAGATACCAAATATGTGGGGATTGCTTTTGTTTTAAACTTTTTTAATTTTTTTCGGAAAAATCATGATGGTTGGTATGGATTTTGACAAAGCTTATGTTTTTGTGAAATTTCTCGGACAATTTTAATTATTTTTGAAAAAGGTCTTCGGAAATGAACTGGAAATTAAATTTCGGAAAAATCATGATGGTTGGTATGGATTTTGACAAAGCTTATGTTTTTGTGAAATTTCTCGGCCAATTTTAATTATTTTTGAAAAAGGTCTTCGGAAATGAACTGGAAATTAAATTTCGAAGACCTAGATACCAAATATGTGGGGATTGCTTTTGTTTTAAACTTTTTTAATTTTTTTCGGAAAAATCATGATGGTTGGTATGGATTTTGACAAAGCTTATGTTTTTGTGAAATTTCTCGGACAATTTTAATTATTTTTGAAAAAGGTCTTCGGAAATGAACTGGAAATTAAATTTCGGAAAAATCATGATGGTTGGTATGGATTTTGACAAAGCTTATGTTTTTGTGAAATTTCTCGGACAATTTTAATTATTTTTGAAAAAGGTCTTCGGAAATGAACTGGAAATTAAATTTCGGAAAAATCATGATGGTTGGTATGGATTTTGACAAAGCTTATGTTTTTGTGAAATTTCTCGGACAATTTTAATTATTTTTGAAAAAGGTCTTCGGTAATGAACTAGAAATTAAATTTAGAACACCTAGATACCAAATATGTGGGGATTGCTTTTGTTTTAAACTTTTTTAATTTTTTTCGGAAAAATCATGATGGTTGGTATGGATTTTGACAAAGCTTATGTTTTTGTGAAATTTCTCGGACAATTTTAATTATTTTTGAAAAAGGTCTTCGGAAATGAACTGGAAATTAAATTTCGGAAAAATCATGATGGTTGGTATGGATTTTGACAAAGCTTATGTTTTTGTGAAATTTCTCGGACAATTTTAATTATTTTTGAAAAAGGTCTTCGGAAATGAACTGGAAATTAAATTTCGAACACCTAGAAACCAAATATGTGGGGATTGCTTTTGTTTTAAACTTTTTTAATTTTTTTCGGAAAAATCATGATGGTTGGTATGGATTTTGACAAAGCTTATGTTTTTGTGAAATTTCTCGGACAATTTTAATTATTTTTGAAAAAGGTCTTCGGAAATGAACTGGAAATTAAATTTCGAACACGTAGATACCAAATATGTGGGGATTGCTTTTGTTTTAAACTTTTTTAATTTTTTTCGGAAAAATCATGATGGTTGGTATGGATTTTGACAAAGCTTATGTTTTTGTGAAATTTCTCGGCCAATTTTAATTATTTTTGAAAAAGGTCTTCGGAAATGAACTGGAAATTAAATTTCGAACACGTAGATACCAAATATGTGGGGATTACTTTTGTTTTAAACTTTTTTAATTTTTTTCGGAAAAATCATGATGGTTGGTATGGATTTTGATAAAGCTTATGTTTTTGTGAAATTTCTCGGCCAATTTTAATTATTTTTGAAAAAGGTCTTCGGAAATGAACTGGAAATTAAATTTCGAACACGTAGATACCAAATATGTGGGGATTGCTTTTGTTTTAAACTTTTTTAATTTTTTTCGGAAAAATCATGATGGTTGGTATGGATTTTGACAAAGCTTGTGTTTTTGTGAAATTTCTCGGACAATTTTAATTATTTTTGAAAAAGGTCTTCGGAAATGAACTGGAAATTAAATTTCGAACACGTAGATACCAAATATGTGGGGATTGCTTTTGTTTTAAACTTTTTTAATTTTTTTCGGAAAAATCATGATGGTTGGTATGGATTTTGATAAAGCTTATGATTTTGTGAAATTTCTCGGCCAATTGTAATTATTTTTGAAAAAGGTCTTCGGAAATGAACTGGAAATTAAATTTCGAACACGTACATACCAAATATGTGGGGATTGCTTTTGTTTTAAACTTTTTTAATTTTTTTCGGAAAAATCATGATGGTTGGTATGGATTTTGACAAAGCTTATGTTTTTGTGAAATTTCTCGGACAATTTTAATTATTTTTGAAAAAGGTCTTCGGAAATGAACTGGAAATTAAATTTCGAACACGTAGATACCAAATATGTGGGGATTGCTTTTGTTTTAAACTTTTTTAATTTTTTTCGGAAAAATCATGATGGTTGGTATGGATTTTGACAAAGCTTATGTTTTTGTGAAATTTCTCGGCCAATTTTAATTATTTTTGAAAAAGGTCTTCAGAAATGAACTGGAAATTAAATTTAGAACACGTAGATACCAAATATGTGGGGATTGCTTTTGTTTTAAACTTTTTTAATTTTTTTCGGAAAAATCATGATGGTTGGTATGGATTTTGATAAAGCTTATGTTTTTGTGAAATTTCTCGGCCAATTTTAATTATTTTTGAAAAAGGTCTTCGGAAATGAACTGGAAAATAAATTTCGAACACGTAGATACCATATATGTGGGGATAGCTTTTGTTTTAAACTTTTTTAATTTTTTTCGGAAAAATCATGATGGTTGGTATGGATTTTGACAAAGCTTATGTTTTTGTGAAATTTCTCGGACAATTTTAATTATTTTTGAAAAAGGTCTTCGGAAATGAACTGGAAATTAAATTTCGAACACGTAGATACCAAATATGTGGGGATTGCTTTTGTTTTAAACTTTTTTAATTTTTTTCGGAAAAACCATGATGGTTGGTATGGATTTTGATAAATCTTAGGTTTTTGTGAAATTTCTCGGACAATTTTAATTATTTTTGAAAAAGGTCTTCGGAAATGAACTGGAAATTAAATTTCGAAGACCTAGATACCAAATATGTGGGGATTGCTTTTGTTTTAAACTTTTTTAATTTTTTTCGGAAAAATCATGATGGTTGGTATGGATTTTGACAAAGCTTATGTTTTTGTGAAATTTCTCGGACAATTTTAATTATTTTTGAAAAAGGTCTTCGGAAATGAACTGGAAATTAAATTTCGGAAAAATCATGATGGTTGGTATGGATTTTGACAAAGCTTATGTTTTTGTGAAATTTCTCGGCCAATTTTAATTATTTTTGAAAAAGGTCTTCGGAAATGAACTGGAAATTAAATTTCGAAGACCTAGATACCAAATATGTGGGGATTGCTTTTGTTTTAAACTTTTTTAATTTTTTTCGGAAAAATCATGATGGTTGGTATGGATTTTGACAAAGCTTATGTTTTTGTGAAATTTCTCGGACAATTTTAATTATTTTTGAAAAAGGTCTTCGGAAATGAACTGGAAATTAAATTTCGGAAAAATCATGATGGTTGGTATGGATTTTGACAAAGCTTATGTTTTTGTGAAATTTCTCGGACAATTTTAATTATTTTTGAAAAAGGTCTTCGGAAATGAACTGGAAATTAAATTTCGGAAAAATCATGATGGTTGGTATGGATTTTGACAAAGCTTATGTTTTTGTGAAATTTCTCGGACAATTTTAATTATTTTTGAAAAAGGTCTTCGGTAATGAACTAGAAATTAAATTTAGAACACCTAGATACCAAATATGTGGGGATTGCTTTTGTTTTAAACTTTTTTAATTTTTTTCGGAAAAATCATGATGGTTGGTATGGATTTTGACAAAGCTTATGTTTTTGTGAAATTTCTCGGACAATTTTAATTATTTTTGAAAAAGGTCTTCGGAAATGAACTGGAAATTAAATTTCGGAAAAATCATGATGGTTGGTATGGATTTTGACAAAGCTTATGTTTTTGTGAAATTTCTCGGACAATTTTAATTATTTTTGAAAAAGGTCTTCGGTAATGAACTAGAAATTAAATTTCGAACACCTAGAAACCAAATATGTGGGGATTGCTTTTGTTTTAAACTTTTTTAATTTTTTTCGGAAAAATCATGATGGTTGGTATGGATTTTGATAAAGCTTATGTTTTTGTGAAATTTCTCGGACAATTTTAATTATTTTTGAAAAAGGTCTTCGGAATTGAACTGGAAATTAAATTTCGAACACGTAGATACCAAATATGTGGGGATTGCTTTTGTTTTAAACTTTTTTAATTTTTTTCGGAAAAATCATGATGGTTGGTATAGATTTTGACAAAGCTTATGGTTTTGTGAAATTTCTCGGACAATTTTAATTATTTTTGAAAAAGGTCTTCGGAAATGAACTGGAAATTAAATTTCGAACACGTAGATACCAAATATGTGGGGATTGCTTTTGTTTTAAACTTTTTTAATTTTTTTCGGAAAAATCATGATGGTTGGTATGGATTTTGACAAAGCTTATGTTTTTGTGAAATTTCTCGGCCAATTTTAATTATTTTTGAAAAAGATCTTCGGAAATGAACTGGAAATTAAATTTCGAACACGTAGATACCAAATATGTGGGGATTGCTTTTGTTTTAAACTTTTTTAATTTTTTTCGGAAAAATCATGATGGTTGGTATGGATTTTGACAAAGCTTATGTTTTTGTGAAATTTCTCGGACAATTTTAATTATTTTTGAAAAAGGTCTTCGGAAATGAACTGGAAATTAAATTTCGAACACGTAGATACCAAATATGTGGGGATTGCTTTTGTTTTAAACTTTTTTAATTTTTTTCGGAAAAATCATGATGGTTGGTATGGATTTTGATAAAGCTTATGTTTTTGTGAAATTTCTCGGCCAATTTTAATTATTTTTGAAAAAGATCTTCGGAAATGAACTGGAAATTAAATTTCGAACTCGTAGATACCAAATATGTGGGGATTGCTTTTGTTTTAAACTTTTTTAATTTTTTTCGGAAAAATCATGATGGTTGGTATGGATTTTGACAAAGCTTATGTTTTTGTGAAATTTCTCGGACAATTTTAATTATTTTTGAAAAAGGTCTTCGGAAATGAACTGGAAATTAAATTTCGAACACGTAGATACCAAATATGTGGGGATTGCTTTTGTTTTAAACTTTTTTAATTTTTTTCGGAAAAATCATGATGGTTGGTATGGATTTTGACAAAGCTTATGTTTTTGTGAAATTTCTCGGACAATTTTAATTATTTTTGAAAAAGGTCTTCGGAAATGAACTGGAAATTAAATTTCGAACACGTAGATACCAAATATGTGGGGATTGCTTTTGTTTTAAACTTTTTTAATTTTTTTCGGAAAAATCATGATGGTTGGTATGGATTTTGACAAAGCTTATGTTTTTGTGAAATTTCTCGGCCAATTTTAATTATTTTTGAAAAAGGTCTTCGGAAATGAACTGGAAATTAAATTTCGAACACGTAGATACCAAATATGTGGGGATTGCTTTTGTTTTAAACTTTTTTAATTTTTTTCGGAAAAATCATGATGGTTGGTATGGATTTTGATAAAGCTTATGTTTTTGTGAAATTTCTCGGCCAATTTTAATTATTTTTGAAAAAGGTCTTCGGAAATGAACTGGAAATTAAATTTCGAACACGTAGATACCAAATATGTGGGGATTGCTTTTGTTTTAAACTTTTTTAATTTTTTTCGGAAAAATCATGATGGTTGGTATGGATTTTGATAAAGCTTATGATTTTGTGAAATTTCTCGGCCAATTGTAATTATTTTTGAAAAAGGTCTTCGGAAATGAACTGGAAATTAAATTTCGAACACGTACATACCAAATATGTGGGGATTGCTTTTGTTTTAAACTTTTTTAATTTTTTTCGGAAAAATCATGATGGTTGGTATGGATTTTGACAAAGCTTATGTTTTTGTGAAATTTCTCGGACAATTTTAATTATTTTTGAAAAAGGTCTTCGGAAATGAACTGGAAATTAAATTTCGAACACGTAGATACCAAATATGTGGGGATTGCTTTTGTTTTAAACTTTTTTAATTTTTTTCGGAAAAATCATGATGGTTGGTATGGATTTTGACAAAGCTTATGTTTTTGTGAAATTTCTCGGCCAATTTTAATTATTTTTGAAAAAGGTCTTCAGAAATGAACTGGAAATTAAATTTAGAACACGTAGATACCAAATATGTGGGGATTGCTTTTGTTTTAAACTTTTTTAATTTTTTTCGGAAAAATCATGATGGTTGGTATGGATTTTGATAAAGCTTATGTTTTTGTGAAATTTCTCGGCCAATTTTAATTATTTTTGAAAAAGGTCTTCGGAAATGAACTGGAAAATAAATTTCGAACACGTAGATACCATATATGTGGGGATAGCTTTTGTTTTAAACTTTTTTAATTTTTTTCGGAAAAATCATGATGGTTGGTATGGATTTTGACAAAGCTTATGTTTTTGTGAAATTTCTCGGACAATTTTAATTATTTTTGAAAAAGGTCTTCGGAAATGAACTGGAAATTAAATTTCGAACACGTAGATACCAAATATGTGGGGATTGCTTTTGTTTTAAACTTTTTTAATTTTTTTCGGAAAAACCATGATGGTTGGTATGGATTTTGATAAATCTTAGGTTTTTGTGAAATTTCTCGGACAATTTTAATTATTTTTGAAAAAGGTCTTCGGAAATGAACTGGAAATTAAATTTCGAACACGTAGATACCAAATATGTGGGGATTGCTTTTGTTTTAAACTTTTTTAATTTTTTTCGGAAAAATCATGATGGTTGGTATGGATTTTGACAAAGCTTATGTTTTTGTGAAATTTCTCGGACAATTTTAATTATTTTTGAAAAAGGTCTTCGGAAATGAACTGGAAATTAAATTTCGAACACGTAGATACCAAATATGTGGGGATTGCTTTTGTTTTAAACTTTTTTAATTTTTTTCGGAAAAATCATGATGGTTGGTATGGATTTTGATAAAGCTTATGTTTTTGTGAAATTTTTCGGCCAATTTTAATTATTTTTGAAAAAGATCTTCGGAAATGAACTGGAAATTAAATTTCGAACACGTAGATACCAAATATGTGGGGATTGCTTTTGTTTTAAACTTTTTTAATTTTTTTCGGAAAAATCATGATGGTTGGTATGGATTTTGACAAAGCTTATGTTTTTGTGAAATTTCTCGGACAATTTTAATTATTTTTGAAAAAGGTCTTCGGAAATGAACTGGAAATTAAATTTCGAACACGTAGATACCAAATATGTGGGGATTGCTTTTGTTTTAAACTTTTTTAATTTTTTTCGGAAAAATCATGATGGTTGGTATGGATTTTGACAAAGCTTATGTTTTTGTGAAATTTCTCGGACAATTTTAATTATTTTTGAAAAAGGTCTTCGGAAATGAACTGGAAATTAAATTTCGAACACGTAGATACCAAATATGTGGGGATTGCTTTTGTTTTAAACTTTTTTAATTTTTTTCGGAAAAATCATGATGGTTGGTATGGATTTTGACAAAGCTTATGTTTTTGTGAAATTTCTCGGCCAATTTTAATTATTTTTGAAAAAGGTCTTCGGAAATGAACTGGAAATTAAATTTCGAACACGTAGATACCAAATATGTGGGGATTGCTTTTGTTTTAAACTTTTTTAATTTTTTTCGGAAAAATCATGATGGTTGGTATGGATTTTGATAAAGCTTATGTTTTTGTGAAATTTCTCGGCCAATTTTAATTATTTTTGAAAAAGGTCTTCGGAAATGAACTGGAAATTAAATTTCGAACACGTAGATACCAAATATGTGGGGATTGCTTTTGTTTTAAACTTTTTTAATTTTTTTCGGAAAAATCATGATGGTTGGTATGGATTTTGACAAAGCTTATGTTTTTGTGAAATTTCTCGGACAATTTTAATTATTTTTGAAAAAGGTCTTCGGAAATGAACTGGAAATTAAATTTCGAACACGTAGATACCAAATATGTGGGGATTGCTTTTGTTTTAAACTTTTTTAATTTTTTTCGGAAAAATCATGATGGTTGGTATGGATTTTGATAAAGCTTATGATTTTGTGAAATTTCTCGGCCAATTGTAATTATTTTTGAAAAAGGTCTTCGGAAATGAACTGGAAATTAAATTTCGAACACGTACATACCAAATATGTGGGGATTGCTTTTGTTTTAAACTTTTTTAATTTTTTTCGGAAAAATCATGATGGTTGGTATGGATTTTGATAAAGCTTATGTTTTTGTGAAATTTCTCGGCCAAGTTTAATTATTTTTGAAAAAGGTCTTCGGAAATGAACTGGAAATTAAATTTCGAACACGTAGATACCAAATATGTGGGGATTGCTTTTGTTTTAAACTTTTTTAATTTTTTTCGGAAAAACCATGATGGTTGGTATGGATTTTGACAAAGCTTATGTTTTTGTGAAATTTCTCGGACAATTTTAATTATTTTTGAAAAAGGTCTTCGGAAATGAACTGGAAATGAAATTTCGAACACGTAGATACCAAATATGTGGGGATTGCTTTTGTTTTAAACTTTTTTAATTTTTTTCGGAAAAATCATGATGGTTGGTATGGATTTTGATAAAGCTTATGTTTTTGTGAAATTTCTCGGCCAATTTTAATTAATTTTGAAAAAGGTCTTCGGAAATGAACTGGAAATTAAATTTCGAACACGTAGATACCAAATATGTGGGGATTGCTTTTGTTTTAAACTTTTTTAATTTTTTTCGGAAAAATCATGATGGTTGGTATGGATTTTGACAAAGCTTATGTTTTTGTGAAATTTCTCGGACAATTTTAATTATTTTTGAAAAAGGTCTTCGGAAATGAACTGGAAATTAAATTTCGAACACGTAGATACCAAATATGTGGGGATTGCTTTTGTTTTAAACTTTTTTAATTTTTTTCGGAAAAATCATGATGGTTGGTATGGATTTTGACAAAGCTTATGTTTTTGTGAAATTTCTCGGCCAATTTTAATTATTTTTGAAAAAGGTCTTCGGAAATGAACTGGAAATTAAATTTCGAACACGTAGATACCAAATATGTGGGGATTGCTTTTGTTTTAAACTTTTTTAATTTTTTTCGGAAAAATCATGATGGTTGGTATGGATTTTGATAAAGCTTATGTTTTTGTGAAATTTCTCGGCCAATTTTAATTATTTTTGAAAAAGGTCTTCGGAAATGAACTGGAAATTAAATTTCAAACACGTAGATACCAAATATGTGGGGATTGCTTTTGTTTTAAACTTTTTTAATTTTTTTCGGAAAAATCATGATGGTTGGTATGGATTTTGACAAAGCTTATGTTTTTGTGAAATTTCTCGGACAATTTTAATTATTTTTGAAAAAGGTCTTCGGAAATGAACTGGAAATTAAATTTCGAACACGTAGATACCAAATATGTGGGGATTGCTTTTGTTTTAAACTTTTTTAATTTTTTTCGGAAAAATCATGATGGTTGGTATGGATTTTGATAAAGCTTATGATTTTGTGAAATTTCTCGGCCAATTGTAATTATTTTTGAAAAAGGTCTTCGGAAATGAACTGGAAATTAAATTTCGAACACGTACATACCAAATATGTGGGGATTGCTTTTGTTTTAAACTTTTTTAATTTTTTTCGGAAAAATCATGATGGTTGGTATGGATTTTGACAAAGCTTATGTTTTTGTGAAATTTCTCGGACAATTTTAATTATTTTTGAAAAAGGTCTTCGGAAATGAACTGGAAATTAAATTTCGAACACGTAGATACCAAATATGTGGGGATTGCTTTTGTTTTAAACTTTTTTAATTTTTTTCGGAAAAATCATGATGGTTGGTATGGATTTTGACAAAGCTTATGTTTTTGTGAAATTTCTCGGCCAATTTTAATTATTTTTGAAAAAGGTCTTCAGAAATGAACTGGAAATTAAATTTAGAACACGTAGATACCAAATATGTGGGGATTGCTTTTGTTTTAAACTTTTTTAATTTTTTTCGGAAAAATCATGATGGTTGGTATGGATTTTGATAAAGCTTATGTTTTTGTGAAATTTCTCGGCCAATTTTAATTATTTTTGAAAAAGGTCTTCGGAAATGAACTGGAAAATAAATTTCGAACACGTAGATACCATATATGTGGGAATAGCTTTTGTTTTAAACTTTTTTAATTTTTTTCGGAAAAATCATGATGGTTGGTATGGATTTTGACAAAGCTTATGTTTTTGTGAAATTTCTCGGACAATTTTAATTATTTTTGAAAAAGGTCTTCGGAAATGAACTGGAAATTAAATTTCGAACACGTAGATACCAAATATGTGGGGATTGCTTTTGTTTTAAACTTTTTTAATTTTTTTCGGAAAAACCATGATGGTTGGTATGGATTTTGATAAATCTTAGGTTTTTGTGAAATTTCTCGGACAATTTTAATTATTTTTGAAAAAGGTCTTCGGAAATGAACTGGAAATTAAATTTCGAACACGTAGATACCAAATATGTGGGGATTGCTTTTGTTTTAAACTTTTTTAATTTTTTTCGGAAAAATCATGATGGTTGGTATGGATTTTGACAAAGCTTATGTTTTTGTGAAATTTCTCAGACAATTTTAATTATTTTTGAAAAAGGTCTTCGGAAATGAACTGGAAATTAAATTTCGAACACGTAGATACCAAATATGTGGGGATTGCTTTTGTTTTAAACTTTTTTAATTTTTTTCGGAAAAATCATGATGGTTGGTATGGATTTTGATAAAGCTTATGTTTTTGTGAAATTTTTCGGCCAATTTTAATTATTTTTGAAAAAGATCTTCGGAAATGAACTGGAAATTAAATTTCGAACACGTAGATACCAAATATGTGGGGATTGCTTTTGTTTTAAACTTTTTTAATTTTTTTCGGAAAAATCATGATGGTTGGTATGGATTTTGACAAAGCTTATGTTTTTGTGAAATTTCTCGGACAATTTTAATTATTTTTGAAAAAGGTCTTCGGAAATGAACTGGAAATTAAATTTCGAACACGTAGATACCAAATATGTGGGGATTGCTTTTGTTTTAAACTTTTTTAATTTTTTTCGGAAAAATCATGATGGTTGGTATGGATTTTGACAAAGCTTATGTTTTTGTGAAATTTCTCGGACAATTTTAATTATTTTTGAAAAAGGTCTTCGGAAATGAACTGGAAATTAAATTTCGAACACGTAGATACCAAATATGTGGGGATTGCTTTTGTTTTAAACTTTTTTAATTTTTTTCGGAAAAATCATGATGGTTGGTATGGATTTTGACAAAGCTTATGTTTTTGTGAAATTTCTCGGCCAATTTTAATTATTTTTGAAAAAGGTCTTCGGAAATGAACTGGAAATTAAATTTCGAACACGTAGATACCAAATATGTGGGGATTGCTTTTGTTTTAAACTTTTTTAATTTTTTTCGGAAAAATCATGATGGTTGGTATGGATTTTGATAAAGCTTATGTTTTTGTGAAATTTCTCGGCCAATTTTAATTATTTTTGAAAAAGGTCTTCGGAAATGAACTGGAAATTAAATTTCGAACACGTAGATACCAAATATGTGGGGATTGCTTTTGTTTTAAACTTTTTTAATTTTTTTCGGAAAAATCATGATGGTTGGTATGGATTTTGACAAAGCTTATGTTTTTGTGAAATTTCTCGGACAATTTTAATTATTTTTGAAAAAGGTCTTCGGAAATGAACTGGAAATTAAATTTCGAACACGTAGATACCAAATATGTGGGGATTGCTTTTGTTTTAAACTTTTTTAATTTTTTTCGGAAAAATCATGATGGTTGGTATGGATTTTGACAAAGCTTATGTTTTTGTGAAATTTCTCGGCCAATTTTAATTATTTTTGAAAAAGGTCTTCGGAAATGAACTGGAAATTAAATTTCGAACACGTAGATACCAAATATGTGGGGATTGCTTTTGTTTTAAACTTTTTTAATTTTTTTCGGAAAAATCATGATGGTTGGTATGGATTTTGATAAAGCTTATGTTTTTGTGAAATTTCTCGGCCAATTTTAATTATTTTTGAAAAAGGTCTTCGGAAATGAACTGGAAATTAAATTTCGAACACGTAGATACCAAATATGTGGGGATTGCTTTTGTTTTAAACTTTTTTAATTTTTTTCGGAAAAATCATGATGGTTGGTATGGATTTTGACAAAGCTTATGTTTTTGTGAAATTTCTCGGACAATTTTAATTATTTTTGAAAAAGGTCTTCGGAAATGAACTGGAAATTAAATTTCGAACACGTAGATACCAAATATGTGGGGATTGCTTTTGTTTTAAACTTTTTTAATTTTTTTCGGAAAAATCATGATGGTTGGTATGGATTTTGACAAAGCTTATGTTTTTGTGAAATTTCTCGGCCAGTTTTAGTTATTTCTGAAAAACGTCTTCGGAAATGAACTGGAAATTAAATTTCGAACACGTAGATACCAAATATGTGGGGATTGCTTTTGGTTTAAACTTTTTTAATTTTTTTCGGAAAAATCATGATGGTTGGTATGGATTTTGATAAAGCTTATGTTTTTGTGAAATTTCTCGGCCAAGTTTAATTATTTTTGAAAAAGGTCTTCGGAAATGAACTGGAAATTAAATTTCGAACACGTAGATACCAAATATGTGGGGATTGCTTTTGTTTTAAACTTTTTTAATTTTTTTCGGAAAAACCATGATGGTTGGTATGGATTTTGACAAAGCTTATGTTTTTGTGAAATTTCTCGGACAATTTTAATTATTTTTGAAAAAGGTCTTCGGAAATGAACTGGAAATGAAATTTCGAACACGTAGATACCAAATATGTGGGGATTGCTTTTGTTTTAAACTTTTTTAATTTTTTTCGGAAAAATCATGATGGTTGGTATGGATTTTGATAAAGCTTATGTTTTTGTGAAATTTCTCGGCCAATTTTAATTAATTTTGAAAAAGGTCTTCGGAAATGAACTGGAAATTAAATTTCGAACACGTAGATACCAAATATGTGGGGATTGCTTTTGTTTTAAACTTTTTTAATTTTTTTCGGAAAAATCATGATGGTTGGTATGGATTTTGACAAAGCTTATGTTTTTGTGAAATTTCTCGGACAATTTTAATTATTTTTGAAAAAGGTCTTCGGAAATGAACTGGAAATTAAATTTCGAACACGTAGATACCAAATATGTGGGGATTGCTTTTGTTTTAAACTTTTTTAATTTTTTTCGGAAAAATCATGATGGTTGGTATGGATTTTGACAAAGCTTATGTTTTTGTGAAATTTCTCGGCCAATTTTAATTATTTTTGAAAAAGGTCTTCGGAAATGAACTGGAAATTAAATTTCGAACACGTAGATACCAAATATGTGGGGATTGCTTTTGTTTTAAACTTTTTTAATTTTTTTCGGAAAAATCATGATGGTTGGTATGGATTTTGATAAAGCTTATGTTTTTGTGAAATTTCTCGGCCAATTTTAATTATTTTTGAAAAAGGTCTTCGGAAATGAACTGGAAATTAAATTTCGAACACGTAGATACCAAATATGTGGGGATTGCTTTTGTTTTAAACTTTTTTAATTTTTTTCGGAAAAATCATGATGGTTGGTATGGATTTTGACAAAGCTTATGTTTTTGTGAAATTTCTCGGACAATTTTAATTATTTTTGAAAAAGGTCTTCGGAAATGAACTGGAAATTAAATTTCGAACACGTAGATACCAAATATGTGGGGATTGCTTTTGTTTTAAACTTTTTTAATTTTTTTCGGAAAAATCATGATGGTTGGTATGGATTTTGATAAAGCTTATGATTTTGTGAAATTTCTCGGCCAATTGTAATTATTTTTGAAAAAGGTCTTCGGAAATGAACTGGAAATTAAATTTCGAACACGTACATACCAAATATGTGGGGATTGCTTTTGTTTTAAACTTTTTTAATTTTTTTCGGAAAAATCATGATGGTTGGTATGGATTTTGACAAAGCTTATGTTTTTGTGAAATTTCTCGGACAATTTTAATTATTTTTGAAAAAGGTCTTCGGAAATGAACTGGAAATTAAATTTCGAACACGTAGATACCAAATATGTGGGGATTGCTTTTGTTTTAAACTTTTTTAATTTTTTTCGGAAAAATCATGATGGTTGGTATGGATTTTGACAAAGCTTATGTTTTTGTGAAATTTCTCGGCCAATTTTAATTATTTTTGAAAAAGGTCTTCAGAAATGAACTGGAAATTAAATTTAGAACACGTAGATACCAAATATGTGGGGATTGCTTTTGTTTTAAACTTTTTTAATTTTTTTCGGAAAAATCATGATGGTTGGTATGGATTTTGATAAAGCTTATGTTTTTGTGAAATTTCTCGGCCAATTTTAATTATTTTTGAAAAAGGTCTTCGGAAATGAACTGGAAAATAAATTTCGAACACGTAGATACCATATATGTGGGGATAGCTTTTGTTTTAAACTTTTTTAATTTTTTTCGGAAAAATCATGATGGTTGGTATGGATTTTGACAAAGCTTATGTTTTTGTGAAATTTCTCGGACAATTTTAATTATTTTTGAAAAAGGTCTTCGGAAATGAACTGGAAATTAAATTTCGAACACGTAGATACCAAATATGTGGGGATTGCTTTTGTTTTAAACTTTTTTAATTTTTTTCGGAAAAACCATGATGGTTGGTATGGATTTTGATAAATCTTAGGTTTTTGTGAAATTTCTCGGACAATTTTAATTATTTTTGAAAAAGGTCTTCGGAAATGAACTGGAAATTAAATTTCGAACACGTAGATACCAAATATGTGGGGATTGCTTTTGTTTTAAACTTTTTTAATTTTTTTCGGAAAAATCATGATGGTTGGTATGGATTTTGACAAAGCTTATGTTTTTGTGAAATTTCTCGGACAATTTTAATTATTTTTGAAAAAGGTCTTCGGAAATGAACTGGAAATTAAATTTCGAACACGTAGATACCAAATATGTGGGGATTGCTTTTGTTTTAAACTTTTTTAATTTTTTTCGGAAAAATCATGATGGTTGGTATGGATTTTGATAAAGCTTATGTTTTTGTGAAATTTTTCGGCCAATTTTAATTATTTTTGAAAAAGATCTTCGGAAATGAACTGGAAATTAAATTTCGAACACGTAGATACCAAATATGTGGGGATTGCTTTTGTTTTAAACTTTTTTAATTTTTTTCGGAAAAATCATGATGGTTGGTATGGATTTTGACAAAGCTTATGTTTTTGTGAAATTTCTCGGACAATTTTAATTATTTTTGAAAAAGGTCTTCGGAAATGAACTGGAAATTAAATTTCGAACACGTAGATACCAAATATGTGGGGATTGCTTTTGTTTTAAACTTTTTTAATTTTTTTCGGAAAAATCATGATGGTTGGTATGGATTTTGACAAAGCTTATGTTTTTGTGAAATTTCTCGGACAATTTTAATTATTTTTGAAAAAGGTCTTCGGAAATGAACTGGAAATTAAATTTCGAACACGTAGATACCAAATATGTGGGGATTGCTTTTGTTTTAAACTTTTTTAATTTTTTTCGGAAAAATCATGATGGTTGGTATGGATTTTGACAAAGCTTATGTTTTTGTGAAATTTCTCGGCCAATTTTAATTATTTTTGAAAAAGGTCTTCGGAAATGAACTGGAAATTAAATTTCGAACACGTTGATACCAAATATGTGGGGATTGCTTTTGTTTTAAACTTTTTTAATTTTTTTCGGAAAAATCATGATGGTTGGTATGGATTTTGATAAAGCTTATGTTTTTGTGAAATTTCTCGGCCAATTTTAATTATTTTTGAAAAAGGTCTTCGGAAATGAACTGGAAATTAAATTTCGAACACGTAGATACCAAATATGTGGGGATTGCTTTTGTTTTAAACTTTTTTAATTTTTTTCGGAAAAATCATGATGGTTGGTATGGATTTTGACAAAGCTTATGTTTTTGTGAAATTTCTCGGACAATTTTAATTATTTTTGAAAAAGGTCTTCGGAAATGAACTGGAAATTAAATTTCGAACACGTAGATACCAAATATGTGGGGATTGCTTTTGTTTTAAACTTTTTTAATTTTTTTCGGAAAAATCATGATGGTTGGTATGGATTTTGACAAAGCTTATGTTTTTGTGAAATTTCTCGGCCAGTTTTAGTTATTTCTGAAAAACGTCTTCGGAAATGAACTGGAAATTAAATTTCGAACACGTAGATACCAAATATGTGGGGATTGCTTTTGTTTTAAACTTTTTTAATTTTTTTCGGAAAAATCATGATGGTTGGTATGGATTTTGATAAAGCTTATGTTTTTGTGAAATTTCTCGGCCAAGTTTAATTATTTTTGAAAAAGGTCTTCGGAAATGAACTGGAAATTAAATTTCGAACACGTAGATACCAAATATGTGGGGATTGCTTTTGTTTTAAACTTTTTTAATTTTTTTCGGAAAAACCATGATGGTTGGTATGGATTTTGACAAAGCTTATGTTTTTGTGAAATTTCTCGGACAATTTTAATTATTTTTGAAAAAGGTCTTCGGAAATGAACTGGAAATGAAATTTCGAACACGTAGATACCAAATATGTGGGGATTGCTTTTGTTTTAAACTTTTTTAATTTTTTTCGGAAAAATCATGATGGTTGGTATGGATTTTGATAAAGCTTATGTTTTTGTGAAATTTCTCGGCCAATTTTAATTAATTTTGAAAAAGGTCTTCGGAAATGAACTGGAAATTAAATTTCGAACACGTAGATACCAAATATGTGGGGATTGCTTTTGTTTTAAACTTTTTTAATTTTTTTCGGAAAAATCATGATGGTTGGTATGGATTTTGACAAAGCTTATGTTTTTGTGAAATTTCTCGGACAATTTTAATTATTTTTGAAAAAGGTCTTCGGAAATGAACTGGAAATTAAATTTCGAACACGTAGATACCAAATATGTGGGGATTGCTTTTGTTTTAAACTTTTTTAATTTTTTTCGGAAAAATCATGATGGTTGGTATGGATTTTGACAAAGCTTATGTTTTTGTGAAATTTCTCGGCCAATTTTAATTATTTTTGAAAAAGGTCTTCGGAAATGAACTGGAAATTAAATTTCGAACACGTAGATACCAAATATGTGGGGATTGCTTTTGTTTTAAACTTTTTTAATTTTTTTCGGAAAAATCAAGATGGTTGGTATGGATTTTGATAAAGCTTATGTTTTTGTGAAATTTCTCGGCCAATTTTAATTATTTTTGAAAAAGGTCTTCGGAAATGAACTGGAAATTAAATTTCGAACACGTAGATACCAAATATGTGGGGATTGCTTTTGTTTTAAACTTTTTTAATTTTTTTCGGAAAAATCATGATGGTTGGTATGGATTTTGACAAAGCTTATGTTTTTGTGAAATTTCTCGGACAATTTTAATTATTTTTGAAAAAGGTCTTCGGAAATGAACTGGAAATTAAATTTCGAACACGTAGATACCAAATATGTGGGGATTGCTTTTGTTTTAAACTTTTTTAATTTTTTTCGGAAAAATCATGATGGTTGGTATGGATTTTGATAAAGCTTATGATTTTGTGAAATTTCTCGGCCAATTGTAATTATTTTTGAAAAAGGTCTTCGGAAATGAACTGGAAATTAAATTTCGAACACGTACATACCAAATATGTGGGGATTGCTTTTGTTTTAAACTTTTTTAATTTTTTTCGGAAAAATCATGATGGTTGGTATGGATTTTGACAAAGCTTATGTTTTTGTGAAATTTCTCGGACAATTTTAATTATTTTTGAAAAAGGTCTTCGGAAATGAACTGGAAATTAAATTTCGAACACGTAGATACCAAATATGTGGGGATTGCTTTTGTTTTAAACTTTTTTAATTTTTTTCGGAAAAATCATGATGGTTGGTATGGATTTTGACAAAGCTTATGTTTTTGTGAAATTTCTCGGCCAATTTTAATTATTTTTGAAAAAGGTCTTCAGAAATGAACTGGAAATTAAATTTAGAACACGTAGATACCAAATATGTGGGGATTGCTTTTGTTTTAAACTTTTTTAATTTTTTTCTGAAAAATCATGATGGTTGGTATGGATTTTGATAAAGCTTATGTTTTTGTGAAATTTCTCGGACAATTTTAATTATTTTTGAAAAAGGTCTTCGGAAATGAACTGGAAATTAAATTTCGAACACGTAGATACCATATATGTGGGGATAGATTTTGTTTTAAACTTTTTTAATTTTTTTCGGAAAAATCATGATGGTTGGTATGGATTTTGACAAAGCTTATGTTTTTGTGAAATTTCTCGGACAATTTTAATTATTTTTGAAAAAGGTCTTCGGAAATGAACTGGAAATTAAATTTCGAACACGTAGATACCAAATATGTGGGGATTGCTTTTGTTTTAAACTTTTTTAATTTTTTTCGGAAAAACCATGATGGTTGGTATGGATTTTGATAAATCTTAGGTTTTTGTGAAATTTCTCGGACAATTTTAATTATTTTTGAAAAAGGTCTTCGGAAATGAACTGGAAATTAAATTTCGAACACGTAGATACCAAATATGTGGGGATTGCTTTTGTTTTAAACTTTTTTAATTTTTTTCGGAAAAATCATGATGGTTGGTATGGATTTTGACAAAGCTTATGTTTTTGTGAAATTTCTCGGACAATTTTAATTATTTTTGAAAAAGGTCTTCGGAAATGAACTGGAAATTAAATTTCGAACACGTAGATACCAAATATGTGGGGATTGCTTTTGTTTTAAACTTTTTTAATTTTGTTCGGAAAAATCATGATGGTTGGTATGGATTTTGATAAAGCTTATGTTTTTGTGAAATTTTTCGGCCAATTTTAATTATTTTTGAAAAAGATCTTCGGAAATGAACTGGAAATTAAATTTCGAACACGTAGATACCAAATATGTGGGGATTGCTTTTGTTTTAAACTTTTTTAATTTTTTTCGGAAAAATCATGATGGTTGGTATGGATTTTGACAAAGCTTATGTTTTTGTGAAATTTCTCGGACAATTTTAATTATTTTTGAAAAAGGTCTTCGGAAATGAACTGGAAATTAAATTTCGAACACGTAGATACCAAATATGTGGGGATTGCTTTTGTTTTAAACTTTTTTAATTTTTTTCGGAAAAATCATGATGGTTGGTATGGATTTTGACAAAGCTTATGTTTTTGTGAAATTTCTCGGACAATTTTAATTATTTTTGAAAAAGGTCTTCGGAAATGAACTGGAAATTAAATTTCGAACACGTAGATACCAAATATGTGGGGATTGCTTTTGTTTTAAACTTTTTTAATTTTTTTCGGAAAAATCATGATGGTTGGTATGGATTTTGACAAAGCTTATGTTTTTGTGAAATTTCTCGGCCAATTTTAATTATTTTTGAAAAAGGTCTTCGGAAATGAACTGGAAATTAAATTTCGAACACGTAGATACCAAATATGTGGGGATTGCTTTTGTTTTAAACTTTTTTAATTTTTTTCGGAAAAATCATGATGGTTGGTATGGATTTTGATAAAGCTTATGTTTTTGTGAAATTTCTCGGCCAATTTTAATTATTTTTGAAAAAGGTCTTCGGAAATGAACTGGAAATTAAATTTCGAACACGTAGATACCAAATATGTGGGGATTGCTTTTGTTTTAAACTTTTTTAATTTTTTTCGGAAAAATCATGATGGTTGGTATGGATTTTGACAAAGCTTATGTTTTTGTGAAATTTCTCGGACAATTTTAATTATTTTTGAAAAAGGTCTTCGGAAATGAACTGGAAATTAAATTTCGAACACGTAGATACCAAATATGTGGGGATTGCTTTTGTTTTAAACTTTTTTAATTTTTTTCGGAAAAATCATGATGGTTTGTATGGATTTTGACAAAGCTTATGTTTTTGTGAAATTTCTCGGCCAATTTTAATTATTTTTGAAAAAGGTCTTCGGAAATGAACTGGAAATTAAATTTCGAACACGTAGATACCAAATATGTGGGGATTGCTTTTGTTTTAAACTTTTTTAATTTTTTTCGGAAAAATCATGATGGTTGGTATGGATTTTGATAAAGCTTATGTTTTTGTGAAATTTCTCGGCCAATTTTAATTATTTTTGAAAAAGGTCTTGGGAAATGAACTGGAAATTAAATTTCGAACACGTAGATACCAAATATGTGGGGATTGCTTTTGTTTTAAACTTTTTTAATTTTTTTCGGAAAAATCATGATGGTTGGTATGGATTTTGACAAAGCTTATGTTTTTGTGAAATTTCTCGGACAATTTTAATTATTTTTGAAAAAGGTCTTCGGAAATGAACTGGAAATTAAATTTCGAACACGTAGATACCAAATATGTGGGGATTGCTTTTGTTTTAAACTTTTTTAATTTTTTTCGGAAAAATCATGATGGTTGGTATGGATTTTGACAAAGCTTATGTTTTTGTGAAATTTCTCGGCCAGTTTTAGTTATTTCTGAAAAACGTCTTCGGAAATGAACTGGAAATTAAATTTCGAACACGTAGATACCAAATATGTGGGGATTGCTTTTGTTTTAAACTTTTTTAATTTTTTTCGGAAAAATCATGATGGTTGGTATGGATTTTGATAAAGCTTATGTTTTTGTGAAATTTCTCGGCCAAGTTTAATTATTTTTGAAAAAGGTCTTCGGAAATGAACTGGAAATTAAATTTCGAACACGTAGATACCAAATATGTGGGGATTGCTTTTGTTTTAAACTTTTTTAATTTTTTTCGGAAAAACCATGATGGTTGGTATGGATTTTGACAAAGCTTATGTTTTTGTGAAATTTCTCGGACAATTTTAATTATTTTTGAAAAAGGTCTTCGGAAATGAACTGGAAATGAAATTTCGAACACGTAGATACCAAATATGTGGGGATTGCTTTTGTTTTAAACTTTTTTAATTTTTTTCGGAAAAATCATGATGGTTGGTATGGATTTTGATAAAGCTTATGTTTTTGTGAAATTTCTCGGCCAATTTTAATTAATTTTGAAAAAGGTCTTCGGAAATGAACTGGAAATTAAATTTCGAACACGTAGATACCAAATATGTGGGGATTGCTTTTGTTTTAAACTTTTTTAATTTTTTTCGGAAAAATCATGATGGTTGGTATGGATTTTGACAAAGCTTATGTTTTTGTGAAATTTCTCGGACAATTTTAATTATTTTTGAAAAAGGTCTTCGGAAATTAACTGGAAATTAAATTTCGAACACGTAGATACCAAATATGTGGGGATTGCTTTTGTTTTAAACTTTTTTAATTTTTTTCGGAAAAATCATGATGGTTGGTATGGATTTTGACAAAGCTTATGTTTTTGTGAAATTTCTCGGCCAATTTTAATTATTTTTGAAAAAGGTCTTCGGAAATGAACTGGAAATTAAATTTCGAACACGTAGATACCAAATATGTGGGGATTGCTTTTGTTTTAAACTTTTTTAATTTTTTTCGGAAAAATCATGATGGTTGGTATGGATTTTGATAAAGCTTATGTTTTTGTGAAATTTCTCGGCCAATTTTAATTATTTTTGAAAAAGGTCTTCGGAAATGAACTGGAAATTAAATTTCGAACACGTAGATACCAAATATGTGGGGATTGCTTTTGTTTTAAACTTTTTTAATTTTTTTCGGAAAAATCATGATGGTTGGTATGGATTTTGACAAAGCTTATGTTTTTGTGAAATTTCTCGGACAATTTTAATTATTTTTGAAAAAGGTCTTCGGAAATGAACTGGAAATTAAATTTCGAACACGTAGATACCAAATATGTGGGGATTGCTTTTGTTTTAAACTTTTTTAATTTTTTTCGGAAAAATCATGATGGTTGGTATGGATTTTGATAAAGCTTATGATTTTGTGAAATTTCTCGGCCAATTGTAATTATTTTTGAAAAAGGTCTTCGGAAATGAACTGGAAATTAAATTTCGAACACGTACATACCAAATATGTGGGGATTGCTTTTGTTTTAAACTTTTTTAATTTTTTTCGGAAAAATCATGATGGTTGGTATGGATTTTGACAAAGCTTATGTTTTTGTGAAATTTCTCGGACAATTTTAATTATTTTTGAAAAAGGTCTTCGGAAATGAACTGGAAATTAAATTTCGAACACGTAGATACCAAATATGTGGGGATTGCTTTTGTTTTAAACTTTTTTAATTTTTTTCGGAAAAATCATGATGGTTGGTATGGATTTTGACAAAGCTTATGTTTTTGTGAAATTTCTCGGCCAATTTTAATTATTTTTGAAAAAGGTCTTCAGAAATGAACTGGAAATTAAATTTAGAACACGTAGATACCAAATATGTGGGGATTGCTTTTGTTTTAAACTTTTTTAATTTTTTTCGGAAAAATCATGATGGTTGGTATGGATTTTGATAAAGCTTATGTTTTTGTGAAATTTCTCGGCCAATTTTAATTATTTTTGAAAAAGGTCTTCGGAAATGAACTGGAAAATAAATTTCGAACACGTAGATACCATATATGTGGGGATAGCTTTTGTTTTAAACTTTTTTAATTTTTTTCGGAAAAATCATGATGGTTGGTATGGATTTTGACAAAGCTTATGTTTTTGTGAAATTTCTCGGACAATTTTAATTATTTTTGAAAAAGGTCTTCGGAAATGAACTGGAAATTAAATTTCGAACACGTAGATACCAAATATGTGGGGATTGCTTTTGTTTTAAACTTTTTTAATTTTTTTCGGAAAAACCATGATGGTTGGTATGGATTTTGATAAATCTTAGGTTTTTGTGAAATTTCTCGGACAATTTTAATTATTTTTGAAAAAGGTCTTCGGAAATGAACTGGAAATTAAATTTCGAACACGTAGATACCAAATATGTGGGGATTGCTTTTGTTTTAAACTTTTTTAATTTTTTTCGGAAAAATCATGATGGTTGGTATGGATTTTGACAAAGCTTATGTTTTTGTGAAATTTCTCGGACAATTTTAATTATTTTTGAAAAAGGTCTTCGGAAATGAACTGGAAATTAAATTTCGAACACGTAGATACCAAATATGTGGGGATTGCTTTTGTTTTAAACTTTTTTAATTTTTTTCGGAAAAATCATGATGGTTGGTATGGATTTTGATAAAGCTTATGATTTTGTGAAATTTTTCGGCCAATTTTAATTATTTTTGAAAAAGATCTTCGGAAATGAACTGGAAATTAAATTTCGAACACGTAGATACCAAATATGTGGGGATTGCTTTTGTTTTAAACTTTTTTAATTTTTTTCGGAAAAATCATGATGGTTGGTATGGATTTTGACAAAGCTTATGTTTTTGTGAAATTTCTCGGACAATTTTAATTATTTTTGAAAAAGGTCTTCGGAAATGAACTGGAAATTAAATTTCGAACACGTAGATACCAAATATGTGGGGATTGCTTTTGTTTTAAACTTTTTTAATTTTTTTCGGAAAAATCATGATGGTTGGTATGGATTTTGACAAAGCTTATGTTTTTGTGAAATTTCTCGGACAATTTTAATTATTTTTGAAAAAGGTCTTCGGAAATGAACTGGAAATTAAATTTCGAACACGTAGATACCAAATATGTGGGGATTGCTTTTGTTTTAAACTTTTTTAATTTTTTTCGGAAAAATCATGATGGTTGGTATGGATTTTGACAAAGCTTATGTTTTTGTGAAATTTCTCGGCCAATTTTAATTATTTTTGAAAAAGGTCTTCGGAAATGAACTGGAAATTAAATTTCGAACACGTAGATACCAAATATGTGGGGATTGCTTTTGTTTTAAACTTTTTTAATTTTTTTCGGAAAAATCATGATGGTTGGTATGGATTTTGATAAAGCTTATGTTTTTGTGAAATTTCTCGGCCAATTTTAATTATTTTTGAAAAAGGTCTTCGGAAATGAACTGGAAATTAAATTTCGAACACGTAGATACCAAATATGTGGGGATTGCTTTTGTTTTAAACTTTTTTAATTTTTTTCGGAAAAATCATGATGGTTGGTATGGATTTTGACAAAGCTTATGTTTTTGTGAAATTTCTCGGACAATTTTAATTATTTTTGAAAAAGGTCTTCGGAAATGAACTGGAAATTAAATTTCGAACACGTAGATACCAAATATGTGGGGATTGCTTTTGTTTTAAACTTTTTTAATTTTTTTCGGAAAAATCATGATGGTTGGTATGGATTTTGATAAAGCTTATGATTTTGTGAAATTTCTCGGCCAATTGTAATTATTTTTGAAAAAGGTCTTCGGAAATGAACTGGAAATTAAATTTCGAACACGTACATACCAAATATGTGGGGATTGCTTTTGTTTTAAACTTTTTTAATTTTTTTCGGAAAAATCATGATGGTTGGTATGGATTTTGACAAAGCTTATGTTTTTGTGAAATTTCTCGGACAATTTTAATTATTTTTGAAAAAGGTCTTCGGAAATGAACTGGAAATTAAATTTCGAACACGTAGATACCAAATATGTGGGGATTGCTTTTGTTTTAAACTTTTTTAATTTTTTTCGGAAAAATCATGATGGTTGGTATGGATTTTGACAAAGCTTATGTTTTTGTGAAATTTCTCGGCCAATTTTAATTATTTTTGAAAATGGTCTTCAGAAATGAACTGGAAATTAAATTTAGAACACGTAGATACCAAATATGTGGGGATTGCTTTTGTTTTAAACTTTTTTAATTTTTTTCGGAAAAATCATGATGGTTGGTATGGATTTTGATAAAGCTTATATTTTTGTGAATTTTCTCGGCCAATTTTAATTATTTTTGAAAAAGGTCTTCGGAAATGAACTGGAAAATAAATTTCGAACACGTAGATACCATATATGTGGGGTTGCTTTTGTTTTAAACTTTTTTAATTTTTTTCGGAAAAATCATGATGGTTGGTATGGATTTTGACAAAGCTTATGTTTTTGTGAAATTTCTCGGACAATTTTAATAATTTTTGAAAAAGGTCTTCGGAAATGAACTGGAAATTAAATTTCGAACACGTAGATACCAAATATGTGGGGATTGCTTTTGTTTTAAACTTTTTTAATTTTTTTCGGAAAAACCATGATGGGTGGTATGGATTTTGATAAATCTTATGTTTTTGTGAAATTTCTCGGACAATTTTAATTATTTTTGAAAAAGGTCTTCGGAAATGAACTGGAAATTAAATTTCGAACACGTAGATACCAAATATGTGGGGATTGCTTTTGTTTTAAACTTTTTTAATTTTTTTCGGAAAAATCATGATGGTTGGTATGGATTTTGACAAAGCTTATGTTTTTGTGAAATTTCTCGGACAATTTTAATTATTTTTGAAAAAGGTCTTAGGAAATGAACTGGAAATTAAATTTCGAACACGTAGATACCAAATATGTGGGGATTGCTTTTGTTTTAAACTTTTTTAATTTTTTTCGGAAAAATCATGATGGTTGGTATGGATTTTGATAAAGCTTATGTTTTTGTGAAATTTTTCGGCCAATTTTAATTATTTTTGAAAAAGATCTTCGGAAATGAACTGGAAATTAAATTTCGAACACGTAGATACCAAATATGTGGGGATTGCTTTTGTTTTAAACTTTTTTAATTTTTTTCGGAAAAATCATGATGGTTGGTATGGATTTTGACAAAGCTTATGTTTTTGTGAAATTTCTCGGACAATTTTAATTATTTTTGAAAAAGGTCTTCGGAAATGAACTGGAAATTAAATTTCGAACACGTAGATACCAAATATGTGGGGATTGCTTTTGTTTTAAACTTTTTTAATTTTTTTCGGAAAAATCATGATGGTTGGTATGGATTTTGATAAAGCTTATGTTTTTGTGAAATTTCTCGGCCAATTTTAATTATTTTTGAAAAAGATCTTCGGAAATGAACTGGAAATTAAATTTCGAACTCGTAGATACCAAATATGTGGGGATTGCTTTTGTTTTAAACTTTTTTAATTTTTTTCGGAAAAATCATGATGGTTGGTATGGATTTTGACAAAGCTTATGTTTTTGTGAAATTTCTCGGACAATTTTAATTATTTTTGAAAAAGGTCTTCGGAAATGAACTGGAAATTAAATTTCGAACACGTAGATACCAAATATGTGGGGATTGCTTTTGTTTGAAACTTTTTTAATTTTTTTCGGAAAAATCATGATGTTTGGTATGGATTTTGATAAAGCTTATGTTTTTGTGAAATTTCTCGGCCAATTTTAATTATTTTTGAAAAAGGTCTTCGGAAATGAACTGGAAATTAAATTTCGAACACGTAGATACCAAATATGTGGGGATTGCTTTTGTTTTAAACTTTTTTAATTTTTTTCGGAAAAATCATGATGGTTGGTATGGATTTTGACAAAGCTAATGTTTTTGTGAAATTTCTCGGACAATTTTAATTATTTTTGGTCTTCGGAAATGAACTGGAAATTAAAGGTCTTCGGAAAAAGGTCTTCGGAAATGAACTGGAAATTAAATTTCGAACACGTAGATACCAAATATGTGGTGATTGCTTTTGTTTTAAACTTTTTTAATTTTTTTCGGAAAAATCATGATGGTTGGTATGGATTTTGATAAAGCTTATGTTTTTGTGAAATTTCTCGGCCAATTTTAATTATTTTTGAAAAAGGTCTTCGGAAATGAACTGGAAATTAAATTTCGAACACGTAGATACCAAATATGTGGGGATTGCTTTTGTTTTAAACTTTTTTAATTTTTTTCGGAAAAATCATGATGGTTGGTATGGATTTTGACAAAGCTTATGTTTTTGTGAAATTTCTCGGACAATTTTAATTATTTTTGAAAAAGGTCTTCGGAAATGAACTGGAAATGAAATTTCGAACACGTAGATACCAAATATGTGGGGATTGCTTTTGTTTTAAACTTTTTTAATTTTTTTCGGAAAAATCATGATGGTTGGTATGGATTTTGACAAAGCTTATGTTTTTGTGAAATTTCTCGGACAATTTTAATTATTTTTGAAAAAGGTCTTCGGAAATGAACTGGAAATTAAATTTCGAACACGTAGATACCAAATATGTGGGGATTGCTTTTGTTTTAAACTTTTTTAATTTTTTTCGGAAAAATCATGATGTTTGGTATGGATTTTGATAAAGCTTATGTTTTTGTGAAATTTCTCGGCCAATTTTAATTATTTTTGAAAAAGGTCTTCGGAAATGAACTGGAAATTAAATTTCGAACACGTAGATACCAAATATGTGGGGATTGCTTTTGTTTTAAACTTTTTTAATTTTTTTCGGAAAAATCATGATGGTTGGTATGGATTTTGATAAAGCTTATGCTTTTGTGAAATTTCTCGGCCAATTTTAATTATTTTTGAAAAAGGTCTTCGGAAATGAACTGGAAATTAAATTTCGAACACGTAGATACCAAATATGTGGGGATTGCTTTTGTTTTAAACTTTTTTAATTTTTTTCGGAAAAATCATGATGGTTGGTATGGATTTTGACAAAGCTTATGTTTTTGTGAAATTTCTCGGACAATTTTAATTATTTTTGAAAAAGGTCTTCGGAAATGAACTTGAAATTAAATTTCGAACACGTAGATACCAAATATGTGGGGATTGCTTTTGTTTTAAACTTTTTTAATTTTTTTCGGAAAAATCATGATTGGTATGGATTTTGACAAAGCTTATGTTTTTGTGAAATTTCTCGGCCAATTTTAATTATTTTTGAAAAAGGTCTTCGGAAATGAACTGGAAATTAAATTTCGAACACGTAGATACCAAATATGTGGGGATTGTTTTTGTTTTAAACTTTTTTAATTTTTTTCGGAAAAATCATGATGGTTGGTATGGATTTTGACAAAGCTTATATTTTTGTGAAATTTCTCGGACAATTTTAATTATTTTTGAAAAAGATCTTCGGAAATGAACTGGAAATTAAATTTCGAACACGTAGATACCAAATATGTGGGGATTGCTTTTGTTTTAAACTTTTTTAATTTTTTTCGGAAAAATCATGATGGTTGGTATGGATTTTGACAAAGCTTATGTTTTTGTGAAATTTCTCGGACAATTTTAATTATTTTTGAAAAAGGTCTTCGGAAATGAACTGGAAATTAAATTTCGAACACGTAGATACCAAATATGTGGTGATTGCTTTTGTTTTAAACTTTTTTAATTTTTTTCGGAAAAATCATGATGGTTGGTATGGATTTTGATAAAGCTTATGTTTTTGTGAAATTTCTCGGCCAATTTTAATTATTTTTGAAAAAGGTCTTCGGAAATGAACTGGAAATTAAATTTCGAACACGTAGATACCAAATATGTGGGGATTGCTTTTGTTTTAAACTTTTTTAATTTTTTTCGGAAAAATCATGATGGTTGGTATGGATTTTGACAAAGCTTATGTTTTTGTGAAATTTCTCGGACAATTTTAATTATTTTTGAAAAAGGTCTTCGGAAATGAACTGGAAATGAAATTTCGAACACGTAGATACCAAATATGTGGGGATTGCTTTTGTTTTAAACTTTTTTAATTTTTTTCGGAAAAATCATGATGGTTGGTATGGATTTTGACAAAGCTTATGTTTTTGTGAAATTTCTCGGACAATTTTAATTATTTTTGAAAAAGGTCTTCGGAAATGAACTGGAAATTAAATTTCGAACACGTAGATACCAAATATGTGGGGATTGCTTTTGTTTTAAACTTTTTTAATTTTTTTCGGAAAAATCATGATGTTTGGTATGGATTTTGATAAAGCTTATGTTTTTGTGAAATTTCTCGGCCAATTTTAATTATTTTTGAAAAAGGTCTTCGGAAATGAACTGGAAATTAAATTTCGAACACGTAGATACCAAATATGTGGGGATTGCTTTTGTTTTAAACTTTTTTAATTTTTTTCGGAATAATCATGATGGTTGGTATGGATTTTGATAAAGCTTATGCTTTTGTGAAATTTCTCGGCCAATTTTAATTATTTTTGAAAAAGGTCTTCGGAAATGAACTGGAAATTAAATTTCGAACACGTAGATACCAAATATGTGGGGATTGCTTTTGTTTTAAACTTTTTTAATTTTTTTCGGAAAAATCATGATGGTTGGTATGGATTTTGACAAAGCTTATGTTTTTGTGAAATTTCTCGGACAATTTTAATTATTTTTGAAAAAGGTCTTCGGAAATGAACTTGAAATTAAATTTCGAACACGTAGATACCAAATATGTGGGGATTGCTTTTGTTTTAAACTTTTTTAATTTTTTTCGGAAAAATCATGATTGGTATGGATTTTGACAAAGCTTATGTTTTTGTGAAATTTCTCGGCCAATTTTAATTATTTTTGAAAAAGGTCTTCGGAAATGAACTGGAAATTAAATTTCGAACACGTAGATACCAAATATGTGGGGATTGTTTTTGTTTTAAACTTTTTTAATTTTTTTCGGAAAAATCATGATGGTTGGTATGGATTTTGACAAAGCTTATATTTTTGTGAAATTTCTCGGCCAATTTTAATTATTTTTGAAAAAGATCTTCGGAAATGAACTGGAAATTAAATTTCGAACTCGTAGATACCAAATATGTGGGGATTGCTTTTGTTTTAAACTTTTTTAATTTTTTTCGGAAAAATCATGATGGTTGGTATGGATTTTGACAAAGCTTATGTTTTTGTGAAATTTCTCGGACAATTTTAATTATTTTTGAAAAAGGTCTTCGGAAATGAACTGGAAATTAAATTTCGAACACGTAGATACCAAATATGTGGGGATTGCTTTTGTTTTAAACTTTTTTTAATTTTTTTCGGAAAAATCATGATGGTTGGTATGGATTTTGATAAAGCTTATGTTTTTGTGAAATTTCTTGGCCAATTTTAATTATTTTTGAAAAAGGTCTTCGGAAATGAACTGGAAATTAAATTTCGAACACGTAGATACCAAATATGTGGGGATTGCTTTTGTTTTAAACTTTTTTAATTTTTTTCGGAAAAATCATGATGGTTGGTATGGATTTTGACAAAGCTTATGTTTTTGTGAAATTTCTCGGACAATTTTAATTATTTTTGAAAAAGGTCTTCGGAAATGAACTGGAAATTAAATTTCGAACACGTAGATACCAAATATGTGGGGATTGCTTTTGTTTTAAACTTTTTTAATTTTTTTCGGAAAAATCATGATGGTTGGTATGGATTTTGACAAAGCTTATGTTTTTGTGAAATTTCTCGGACAATTTTAATTATTTTTGAAAAAGATCTTCGGAAATGAACTGGAAATTAAATTTCGAACACGTAGATACCAAATATGTGGGGATTGCTTTTGTTTTAAACTTTTTTAATTTTTTTCGGAAAAATCATGATGGTTGGTATGGATTTTGACAAAGCTTATGTTTTTGTGAAATTTCTCGGCCAATTTTAATTATTTTTGAAAAAGATCTTCGGAAATGAACTGGAAATTAAATTTCGAACTCGTAGATACCAAATATGTGGGGATTGCTTTTGTTTTAAACTTTTTTAATTTTTTTCGGAAAAATCATGATGGTTGGTATGGATTTTGATAAAGCTTATGTTTTTGTGAAATTTCTCGGCCAATTTTAATTATTTTTGAAAAAGGTCTTCGGAAATGAACTGGAAATTAAATTTCGAACACGTAGATACCAAATATGTGGGGATTGCTTTTGTTTTAAACTTTTTTAATTTTTTTCGGAAAAATCATGATGGTTGGTATGGATTTTGACAAAGCTTATGTTTTTGTGAAATTTCTCGGACAATTTTAATTATTTTTGAAAAAGATCTTCGGAAATGAACTGGAAATTAAATTTCGAACACGTAGATACCAAATATGTGGGGATTGCTTTTGTTTTAAACTTTTTTAATTTTTTTCGGAAAAATCATGATGGTTGGTATGGATTTTGACAAAGCTTATGTTTTTGTGAAATTTCTCGGCCAATTTTAATTATTTTTGAAAAAGATCTTCGGAAATGAACTGGAAATTAAATTTCGAACTCGTAGATACCAAATATGTGGGGATTGCTTTTGTTTTAAACTTTTTTAATTTTTTTCGGAAAAATCATGATGGTTGGTATGGATTTTGATAAAGCTTATGTTTTTGTGAAATTTCTCGGCCAATTTTAATTATTTTTGAAAAAGGTCTTCGGAAATGAACTGGAAATTAAATTTCGAACACGTAGATACCAAATATGTGGGGATTGCTTTTGTTTTAAACTTTTTTAATTTTTTTCGGAAAAATCATGATGGTTGGTATGGATTTTGACAAAGCTTATGTTTTTGTGAAATTTCTCGGACAATTTTAATTATTTTTGAGAAAGATCTTCGGAAATGAACTGGAAATTAAATTTCGAACACGTAGATACCAAATATGTGGGGATTGCTTTTGTTTTAAACTTTTTTAATTTTTTTCGGAAAAATCATGATGGTTAGTATGGATTTTGACAAAGCTTATGTTTTTGTGAAATTGCTCGGACAATTTTAATTATTTTTGAAAAACGTCTTCGGAAATGAACTGGAAATTAAATTTCGAACACGTAGATACCAAATATGTGGGGATTGCTTTTGTTTTAAACTTTTTTAATTTTTTTCGGAAAAATCATGATGGTTGGTATGGATTTTGATAAAGCTTATGTTTTTGTGAAATTTCTCGGCCAATTTTAATTATTTTTGAAAAAGGTCTTCGGAAATGAACTGGAAATTAAATTTCGAACACGTAGATACCAAATATGTGGGGATTGCTTTTGTTTTAAACTTTTTTAATTTTTTTCGGAAAAATCATGATGGTTGGTATGGATTTTGACAAAGCTTATGTTTTTGTGAAATTTCTCGGCCAATTTGAATTATTTTTGAAAAAGGTCTCCGGAAATGAACTGGAAATTAAATTTCGAACACGTAGATACCAAATATGTGGGGATTGCTTTTGTTTTAAACTTTTTTAATTTTTTTCGGAAAAATCATGATGGTTGGTATGGATTTTGATAAAGCTTATGTTTTTGTGAAATTTCTCGGACAATTTTAATTATTTTTGAAAAAGGTCTTCGGAAATGAACTGGAAATTAAATTTCGAACACGTAGATACCAAATATGTGGGGATTGCTTTTGTTTTAAACTTTTTTAATTTTTTTCGGAAAAATCATTATGGTTGGTATGGATTTTGATAAAGCTTATGTTTTTGTGAAATTTCTCGGCCAATTTTAATTATTTTTGAAAAAGGTCTTCGGAAATGAACTGGAAATTAAATTTCGAACACGTAGATACCAAATATGTGGGGATTGCTTTTGTTTTAAACTTTTTTAATTTTTTTCGGAAAAATCATGATGGTTGGTATGGATTTTGACAAAGCTTATGTTTTTGTGAAATTTCTCGGACAATTTTAATTATTTTTGAAAAAGGTCTTCGGAAATGAACTGGAAATTAAATTTCGAACACGTAGATACCAAATATGTGGGGATTGCTTTTGTTTTAAACTCTTTTAATTTTTTTCGGAAAAATCATGATGGTTGGTATGGATTTTGACAAAGCTTATGTTTTTGTGAAATTTCTCGGCCAATTTTAATTATTTTTGAAAAAGGTCTTCGGAAATGAACTGGAAATTAAATTTCGAACACGTAGATACCAAATATGTGGGGATTGCTTTTGTTTTAAACTTTTTTAATTTTTTTCGGAAAAATCATGATAGTTGGTATGAATTTTGACAAAGCTTATGTTTTTGTGAAATTTCTCGGACAATTTTAATTATTTTTGAAAAAGGTCTTCGGAAATGAACTGGAAATTAAATTTCGAACACGTAGATACCAAATATGTGGGGATTGCTTTTGTTTTAAACTTTTTTAATTTTTTCGGAAAAATCATGATGGTTGGTATGAATTTTGACAAAGCTTATGTTTTTGTGAAATTTCTCGGACAATTTTAATTATTTTTGAAAAAGGTCTTCGGAAATGAACTGGAAATTAAATTTCGAACACGTAGATACCAAATATGTGGGGATTGCTTTTGTTTTAAACTTTTTTAATTTTTTTCCGAAAAATCATGTTGGTTGGTATGGATTTTGACAAAGCTTATGTTTTTGTGAAATTTCTCGGCCAATTTTAATTATTTTTGAAAGAGGTCTTCGGAAATGAACTGGAAATTAAATTTCGAACACGTAGATACCAAATATGTGGGGATTGCTTTTGTTTTAAACTTTTTTAATTTTTTTCGGAAAAATCATGATGGTTGGTATGGATTTTGATAAAGCTTATGTTTTTGTGAAATTTCTCGGCCAATTTTAATTATTTTTGAAAAAGGTCTTCGGAAATGAACTGGAAATTAAATTTCGAACACGTAGATACCAAATATGTGGGGATTGCTTTTGTTTTAAACTCTTTTAATTTTTTTCGGAAAAATCATGATGGTTGGTATGGATTTTGACAAAGCTTATGTTTTTGTGAAATTTCTCGGCCAATTTTAATTATTTTTGAAAAAGGTCTTCGGAAATGAACTGGAAATTAAATTTCGAACACGTAGATACCAAATATGTGGGGATTGCTTTTGTTTTAAACTTTTTTAATTTTTTTCGGAAAAATCATGATGGTTGGTATGGATTTTGATAAAGCTTATGTTTTTGTGAAATTTCTCGGCCAATTTTAATTATTTTTGAAAAATGTCTTCGGAAATGAACTGGAAATTAAATTTCGAACACGTAGATACCAAATATGTGGGGATTGCTTTTGTTTTAAACTTTTTTAATTTTTTTTCGGAAAAATCATGATGGTTGGTATGGATTTTGACAAAGCTTATGTTTTTGTGAAATTTCTCGGACAATTTTAATTATTTTTGAAAAAGGTCTTCGGAAATGAACTGGAAATTAAATTTCGAACACGTAGATACCAAATATGTGGGGATTGCTTTTGTTTTAAACTTTTTTAATTTTTTTCAGAAAAATCATGATGGTTGGTATGGATTTTGATAAAGCTTATGTTTTTGTGAAATTTCTCGGCCAATTTTAATTATTTTTGAAAAAGGTCTTCGGAAATGAACTGGAAATTAAATTTCGAACACGTAGATACCAAATATGTGGGGATTGCTTTTGTTTTAAACTTTTTTAATTTTTTTCGGAAAAATCATGATGATTGGTATGGATTTTGCTAAAGCTTATGTTTCTGTGCAATTTCTCGGCCAATTTTAATTATTTTTGAAAAATGTCTTCGGAAATGAACTGGAAATTAAATTTCGAACACGTAGATACCAAATATGTGGGGATTGCTTTTGTTTTAAACTTTTTTAATTTTTTTCGGAAAAATCATGATGGTTGGTATGGATTTTGACAAAGCTTATGTTTTTGTGAAATTTCTCGGACAATTTTAATTATTTTTGAAAAAGGTCTTCGGAAATGAACTGGAAATTAAATTTCGAACACGTAGATACCAAATATGTGGGGATTGCTTTTGTTTTAAACTTTTTTAATGTTTTTCGGAAAAATCATGATGGTTGGTATGGATTTTGATAAAGCTTATGTTTTTGTGAAATTTCTCGGCCAATTTTAATTATTTTTGAAAAAGGTCTTCGGAAATGAACTGGAAATTAAATTTCGAACACGTAGATACCAAATATGTGGGGATTGCTTTTGTTTTAAACTTTTTTAATTTTTTTCGGAAAAATCATGATGATTGGTATGGATTTTGCTAAAGCTTATGTTTCTGTGCAATTTCTCGGCCAATTTGAATTATTTTTGAAATAGGTCTTCGGAAATGAACTGGAAATTAAATTTCGAACACGTAGATACCAAATATGTGGGGATTGCTTTTGTTTTAAACTTTTTTAATTTTTTTCGGAAAAATCATGATGGTTGGTATGGATTTTGACAAAGCTTATGTTTTTGTGAAATTTCTCGGACAATTTTAATTATTTTTGAAAAAGGTCTTCGGAAATGAACTGGAAATTAAATTTCGAACACGTAGATACCAAATATGTGGGGATTGCTTTTGTTTTAAACTTTTTTAATTTTTTTCGGAAAAATCATGATGGTTGGTATGGATTTTGACAAAGCTTATGTTTTTGTGAAATTTCTCGGACAATTTTAATTATTTTTGAAAAAGGTCTTCGGAAATGAACTGGAAATTAAATTTCGAACACGTAGATACCAAATATATGGGGATTGCTTTTGTTTTAAACTTTTTTAATTTTTTTCGGAAAAATCATGATGGTTGGTATGGATTTTGATAAAGCTTATGTTTTTGTGAAATTTCTCGGCCAATTTTAATTATTTTTGAAAAAGGTCTTCGGAAATGAACTGGAAATTAAATTTCGAACACGTAGATACCAAATATGTGGGGATTGCTTTTGTTTTAAACTTTTTTAATTTTTTCCGGAAAAATCATGATGGTTGGTATGGATTTTTATAAAGCTTATGTTTTTGTGAAATTTCTCGGCCAATTTTAATTATTTTTGAAAAAGGTCTTCGGAAATGAACTGGAAATTAAATTTCGAACACGTAGATACCAAATATGTGGGGATTGCTTTTGTTTTAAACTTTTTTATTTTTTTTCGGAAATATCATGATGATTGGTATGGATTTTGCTAAAGCTTATGTTTTTGTGAAATTTCTCGGCCAATTTTAATTATTTTTGAAAAAGGTCTTCGGAAATGAACTGGAAATTAAATTTCGAACACGTAGATACCAAATATGTGGGGATTGCTTTTGTTTTAAACTCTTTTAATTTTTTTCGGAAAAATCATGATGGTTGGTATGGATTTTGCTAAAGCTTATGTTTTTGTGAAATTTCTCGGCCAATTTTAATTATTTTTGAAAAAGGTCTTCGGAAATGAACTGGAAATTAAATTTCGAACACGTAGATACCAAATATGTGGGGATTGCTTTTGTTTTAAACTTTTTTAATTTTTTCCGGAAAAATCATGATGGTTGGTATGGATTTTTATAAAGCTTATGTTTTTGTGAAATTTCTCGGCCAATTTTAATTATTTTTGAAAAAGGTCTTCGGAAATGAACTGGAAATTAAATTTCGAACACGTAGATACCAAATATGTGGGGATTGCTTTTGTTTTAAACTTTTTTAATTTTTTTCGGAAATATCATGATGATTGGTATGGATTTTGCTAAAGCTTATGTTTTTGTGAAATTTCTCGGCCAATTTTAATTATTTTTGAAAAAGGTCTTCGGAAATGAACTGGAAATTAAATTTCGAACACGTAGATACCAAATATGTGGGGATTGCTTTTGTTTTAAACTCTTTTAATTTTTTTCGGAAAAATCATGATGGTTGGTATGGATTTTGCTAAAGCTTATGTTTTTGTGAAATTTCTCGGCCAATTTTAATTATTTTTGAAAAATGTCTTCGGAAATGAACTGGAAATTAAATTTCGAACACGTAGATACCAAATATGTGGGGATTGCTTTTGTTTTAAACTTTTTTAATTTTTTTCGGAAAAATCATGATGGTTGGTATGGATTTTGACAAAGCTTATGTTTTTGTGAAATTTCTCGGACAATTTTAATTATTTTTGAAAAAGGTCTTCGGAAATGAACTGGAAATTAAATTTCGAACACGTAGATACCAAATATGTGGGGATTGCTTTTGTTTTAAACTTTTTTAATTTTTTTCGGAAAAATCATGATGGTTGGTATGGATTTTGATAAAGCTTATGTTTTTGTGAAATTTCTCGGACAATTTTAATTATTTTTGAAAAAGGTCTTCGGAAATGAACTGGAAATTAAATTTCGAACACGTAGATACCAAATATGTGGGGATTGCTTTTGTTTTAAACTTTTTTAATTTTTTTCGGAAAAATCATGATGATTGGTATGGATTTTGCTAAAGCTTATGTTTCTGTGCAATTTCTCGGCCAATTTGAATTATTTTTGAAAAAGGTCTTCGGAAATGAACTGGAAATTAAATTTCGAACACGTAGATACCAAATATGTGGGGATTGCTTTTGTTTTAAACTTTTTTAATTTTTTTCGGAAAAATCATGATGGTTGGTATGGATTTTGATAAAGCTTATGTTTTTGTGAAATTTCTCGGACAATTTTAATTATTTTTGAAAAAGGTCTTCGGAAATGAACTGGAAATTAAATTTCGAACACGTAGATACCAAATATGTGGGGATTGCTTTTGTTTTAAACTTTTTTAATTTTTTTCGGAAAAATCATGATGATTGGTATGGATTTTGCTAAAGCTTATGTTTCTGTGCAATTTCTCGGCCAATTTGAATTATTTTTGAAATAGGTCTTCGGTAATGAACTGGAAATTAAATTTCGAACACGTAGATACCAAATATGTGGGGATTGCTTTTGTTTTAAACTTTTTTAATTTTTTTCGGAAAAATCATGATGGTTTGTATGGATTTTGACAAAGCTTATGTTTTTGTGAAATTTCTCGGACAATTTTAATTATTTTTGAAAAAGGTCTTCGGAAATGAACTGGAAATTAAATTTCGAACACGTAGATACCAAATATGTGGGGATTGCTTTTGTTTTAAACTTTTTTAATTTTTTTCGGAAAAATCATGATGGTTGGTATGGATTTTGACAAAGCTTATGTTTTTGTGAAATTTCTCGGACAATTTTAATTATTTTTAAAAAGGTCTCCGGAAATGAACTGGAAATTAAATTTCCAACACGTAGATACCAAATATGTGGGGATTGCTTTTGTTTTAAACTTTTTTAATTTTTTTCGGAAAAATCATGATGGTTGGTATGGATTTTGACAAAGCTTATGTTTTTGTGAAATTTCTCGGACAATTTTAATTATTTTTGAAAAAGGTCTTCGGAAATGAACTGGAAATTAAATTTCGAACACGTAGATACCAAATATGTGGGGATTGCTTTTGTTTTAAACTTTTTTAATTTTTTTCGGAAAAATCATGATGGTTGGTATGAATTTTGACAAAGCTTATGTTTTTGTGAAATTTCTCGGACAATTTTAATTATTTTTGAAAAAGGTCTTCGGAAATGAACTGGAAATTAAATTTCGAACACGTAGATACCAAATATGTGGGGATTGCTTTTGTTTTAAACTTTTTTAATTTTTTTCCGAAAAATCATGTTGGTTGGTATGGATTTTGACAAAGCTTATGTTTTTGTGAAATTTCTCGGACAATTTTAATTATTTTTGAAAGAGGTCTCCGGAAATGAACTGGAAATTAAATTTCGAACACGTAGATACCAAATATGTGGGGATTGCTTTTGTTTTAAACTTTTTTAATTTTTTCCGGAAAAATCATGATGGTTGGTATGGATTTTTATAAAGCTTATGTTTTTGTGAAATTTCTCGGCCAATTTTAATTATTTTTTAAAAAGGTCTTCGGAAATGAACTGGAAATTAAATTTCGAACACGTAGATACCAAATATGTGGGGATTGCTTTTGTTTTAAACTTTTTTAATTTTTTTCGGAAATATCATGATGATTGGTATGGATTTTGCTAAAGCTTATGTTTTTGTGAAATTTCTCGGCCAATTTCAATTATTTTTGAAAAAGGTCTTCGGAAATGAACTGGAAATTAAATTTCGAACACGTAGATACCAAATATGTGGGGATTGCTTTTGTTTTAAACTCTTTTAATTTTTTTCGGAAAAATCATGATGGTTGGTATGGATTTTGACAAAGCTTATGTTTTTGTGAAATTTCTCGGCCAATTTTAATTATTTTTGAAAAAGGTCTTCGGAAATGAACTGGAAATTAAATTTCGAACACGTAGATACCAAATATGTGGGGATTGCTTTTGTTTTAAACTTTTTTAATTTTTTTCGGAAAAATCATGATGGTTGGTATGGATTTTGATAAAGCTTATGTTTTTTGTGAAATTTCTCGGCCAATTTTAATTATTTTTGAAAAAGGTCTTCGGAAATGAACTGGAAATTAAATTTCGAACACGTAGATACCAAATATGTGGGGATTGCTTTTGTTTTAAACTTTTTTAATTTTTTTTCGGAAAAATCATGATGGTTGGTATGGATTTTGACAAAGCTTATGTTTTTGTGAAATTTCTCGGCCAATTTTAATTATTTTTGAAAAAGGTCTTCGGAAATGAACTGGAAATTAAATTTCGAACACGTAGATACCAAATATGTGGGGATATCTTTTGTTTTAAACTTTTTTAATTTTTTTCGGAAAAATCATGATGGTTGGTATGGATTTTGATAAAGCTTATGTTTCTGTGAAATTTCTCGGCCAATTTGAATTATTTTTGAAATAGGTCTTCGGAAATGAACTGGAAATTAAATTTCGAACACGTAGATACCAAATATGTGGGGATTGTTTTGTTTTAAACTTTTTTAATTTTTTTCGGAAAAATCATGATGGTTGGTATGGATTTTGACAAAGCTTATATTTTTGTGAAATTTCTCGGACAATTTTAATTATTTTTGAAAAAGGGTCTTCGGAAATGAACTGGAAATTAAATTTCGAACACGTAGATACCAAATATGTGGGGATTGCTTTTGTTTTAAACTTTTTTAATTTTTTTCGGAAAAATCATGATGGTTGGTATGGGATTTTGACAAAGCTTATGTTTTTGTGAAATTTCTCGGACAATTTTAATTATTTTTGAAAAAGGTCTTCGGAAATGAACTGGAAATTAAATTTCCAACACGTAGATACCAAATATGTGGGGATTGCTTTTGTTTTAAACTTTTTTAATTTTTTTCGGAAAAATCATGATGGTTGGTATGGATTTTGATAAAGCTTATGTTTTTGTGAAATTTCTCGGACAATTTTAATTATTTTTGAAAAAGGTCTTCGGAAATGAACTGGAAATTAAATTTCGAACACGTAGATACCAAATATGTGGGGATTGCTTTTGTTTTAAACTTTTTTAATTTTTTTCGGAAAAATCATGATGGTTGGTATGGATTTTGACAAAGCTTATGTTTTTGTGAAATTTCTCGGACAATTTTAATTATTTTTGAAAAAGGTCTTCGGATATGAACTGGAAATTAAATTTCGAACACGTAGATACCAAATATGTGGGGGATTGCTTTTGTTTTAAACTTTTTTAATTTTTTTCGGAAAAATCATGATGGTTGGTATGGATTTTGACAAAGCTTATGTTTTTGTGAAATTTCTCGGCCAATTTTAATTATTTTTGAAAAAGGTCTTCGGAAATGAACTGGAAATTAAATTTCGAACACGTAGATACCAAATATGTGGGGATTGCTTTTGTTTTAAACTTTTTTAATGTTTTTCGGAAAAATCATGATGGTTGGTATGGATTTTGATAAAGCTTATGTTTTTGTGAAATTTCTCGGCCAATTTTAATTATTTTTGAAAAAGGTCTTCGGAAATGAAGTGGAAATTAAATTTCGAACACGTAGATACCAAATATGTAGGGATTGCTTTTGTTTTAAACTTTTTTAATTTTTTTCGGAAAAATCATGATGGTTGGTATGGATTTTGACAAAGCTTATGTTTTTGTGAAATTTCTCGGCCAATTTTAATTATTTTTGAAAAAGGTCTTCGGAAATGAACTGGAAATTTCGAACACGTAGATACCAAATATGTGGGGATTGCTTTTGTTTTAAACTTTTTTAATTTTTTTCGGAAAAATCATGATGGTTGGTATGGATTTTGATAAAGCTTATGTTTTTGTGAAATTTCTCGGCCAATTTTAATTATTTTTGAAAAAGGTCTTCGGAAATGAACTGGAAATTAAATTTCGAACACGTAGATACCAAATATGTGGGGATTGCTTTTGTTTTAAACTTTTTTAATTTTTTTCGGAAAATTCATGATGGTTGGTATGGATTTTGACAAAGCTTATGTTTTTGTGAAATTTCTCGGACAATTTTAATTATTTTAGAAAAAGGTCTTCGGAAATGAACTGGAAATTAAATTTCGAACACGTAGATACCAAATATGTGGGGATTGCTTTTGTTTTAAACTTTTTTAATTTTTTTCGGAAAAATCATGATGGTTGGTATGGATTTTGATAAAGCTTATGTTTTTGTGAAATTTCTCGGCCAATTTTAATTATTTTTGAAAAAGGTCTTCGGAAATGAACTGGAAATTAAATTTCGAACACGTAGATACCAAATATGTGGGGATTGCTTTTGTTTTAAACTTTTTTAATTTTTTTTGGAAAAATCATGATGGTTGGTATTGATTTTGATAAAGCTTATGTTTTTGTGAAATTTCTCGGACAATTTTAATTATTTTTGAAAAAGGTCTTCGGAAATGAACTGGAAATTAAATTTCGAACACGTAGATACCAAATATGTGGGGATTGCTTTTGTTTTAAACTTTTTTAATTTTTTTCGGAAAAATCATGATGGTTGGTATGGATTTTGACAAAGCTTATGTTTTTGTGAAATTTCTCGGACAATTTTAATTATTTTTGAAAAAGGTCTTCGGAAATGAACTGGAAATTAAATTTCGAACACGTAGATACCAAATATGTGGGGATTGCTTTTGTTTTAAACTCTTTTAATTTTTTTCGGAAAAATCATGATGGTTGGTATGGATTTTAACAAAGCTTATGTTTTTGTGAAATTTCTCGGCCAATTTTAATTATTTTTGAAAAAGGTCTTCGGAAATGAACTGGAAATTAAATTTCGAACACGTAGATACCAAATATGTGGGGATTGCTTTTGTTTTAAACTTTTTTAATTTTTTTCGGAAAAATCATGATGGTTGGTATGGATTTTGATAAAGCTTATGTTTTTGTGAAATTTCTCGGCCAATTTTAATTATTTTTGAAAAAGGTCTTCGGAAATGAACTGGAAATTAAATTTCGAACACGTAGATACCAAATATGTGGGGATTGCTTTTGTTTTAAACTTTTTTAATTTTTTTCGGAAAAATCATGATGGTTGGTATGGATTTTGACAAAGCTTATGTTTTTGTGAAATTTCTCGGACAATTTTAATTATTTTTGAAAAAGGTCTTCGGAAATCAACTGGAAATTAAATTTCGAACACGTAGATACCAAATATGTGGGGATTGCTTTTGTTTTAAACTTTTTTAATTTTTTTCGGAAAAATCATGATGGTTGGTATGGATTTTGACAAAGCTTATGTTTTTGTGAAATTTCTCGGACAATTTTAATTATTTTTGAAAAAGGTCTTCGGAAATTAACTGGAAATTAAATTTCGAACACGTAGATACCAAATATGTGGGGATTGCTTTTGTTTTAAACTTTTTTAATTTTTTTCGGAAAAATCATGATGGTTGGTATGGATTTTGATAAAGCTTATGTTTTTGTGAAATTTCTCGGCCAATTTTAATTATTTTTGAAAAAGGTCTTCGGAAATGAACTGGAAATTAAATTTCGAACACGTAGATACCAAATATGTGGGGATTGCTTTTGTTTTAAACTTTTTTAATTTTTTTCGGAAAAATCATGATGGTTGGTATGGATTTTGACAAAGCTTATGTTTTTGTGAAATTTCTCGGACAATTTTAATTATTTTTGAAAAAGGTCTTCGGAAATGAACTGGAAATTAAATTTCGAACACGTAGATACCAAATATGTGGGGATTGCTTTGGTTTTAAACTTTTTTAATTTTTTGTCGGAAAAATCATGATGGTTGGTATGGATTTTGATAAAGCTTATGTTTTTGTGAAATTTCTCGGCCAATTTTAATTATTTCTGAAAAAGGTCTTCGGAAATGAACTGGAAATTACATTTCGAACACGTAGATACCAAATATGTGGGGATTGCTTTTGTTTTAAACTTTTTTAATTGTTTTCGGAAAAATCATGATGGTTGGTATGGATTTTGATAAAGCTTATGTTTTTGTGAAATTTCTCGGACAATTTTAATTATTTTTGAAAAAGGTCTTCGAAAATGAACTGGAAATTAAATTTCGAACACGTAGATACCCAATATGTGGGGATTGCTTTTGTTTTAAACTTTTTTAATTTTTTTCGGAAAAATCATGATGGTTGGTATGGATTTTGATAAAGCTTATGTTTTTGTGAAATTTCTCGGCCAATTTTAATTATTTTTGAAAAAGGTCTTCGGAAATGAACTGGAAATTAAATTTCGAACACGTAGATACCAAATATGTGGGGATTGCTTTTGTTTTAAACTTTTTTAATTTTTTTCGGAAAAATCATGATGGTTGGTATGGATTTTGACAAAGCTTATGTTTTTGTGAAATTTCTCGGACAATTTTAATTATTTTTGAAAAAGGTCTTCGGAAATGAACTGGAAATTAAATTTCGAACACGTAGATACCAAAAATGTGGGGATTGCTTTTGTTTTAAACTTTTTTAATTTTTTTCGGAAAAATCATGATGGTTGGTATGGATTTTGACAAAGCTTATGTTTTTGTGAAATTTCTCGGCCAACTTTAATTATTTTTGAAAAAGGTCTTCGGAAATGAACTGGAAATTAAATTTCGAACACGTAGATACCAAATATGTGGGGATTGCTTTTGTTTTAAACTTTTTTAATTTTTTTCGGAAAAATCATGATGGTTGGTATGGATTTTGATAAAGCTTATGTTTTTGTAAAATTTCTCGGCCAATTTTAATTATTTTTGAAAAAGGTCTTCGGAAATGAACTGGAAATTAAATTTCGAACACGTAGATACCAAATATGTGGGGATTGCTTTTGTTTTAAACTTTTTTAATTGTTTTCGGAAAAATCATGATGGTTGGTATGGATTTTGACAAAGCTTATGTTTTTGTGAAATTTCTCGGACAATTTTAATTATTTTTGAAAAAGGTCTTCGGAAATGAACTGGAAATTAAATTTCGAACACGTAGATACCAAATATGTGGGGATTGCTTTTGTTTTAAACTTTTTTAATTTTTTTCGGAAAAATCATGATGGTTGGTATGGATTTTGACAAAGCTTATGTTTTTGTGAAATTTCTCGGACAATTTTAATTATTTTTGAAAAAGGTCTTCGGAAATGAACGGGAAATTAAATTTCGAACACGTAGATACCAAATATGTGGGGATTGCTTTTGTTTTAAACTTTTTTAATTTTTTTCGGAAAAATCATGATGGTTGGTATGGATTTTGACAAAGCTTATGTTTTTGTGAAATTTCTCGGACAATTTTAATTATTTTTGAAAAAGGTCTTCGGAAATGAACTGGAAATTAAATTTCGAACACGTAGATACCAAATATGTGGGGATTGCTTTTGTTTTAAACTTTTTTAATTTTTTTCGGAAAAATCATGATGGTTGGTATGGATTTTGACAAAGCTTATGTTTTTGTGAAATTTCTCGGCCAATTTTAATTATTTTTGAAAAAGGTCTTCGGAAATGAACTGGAAATTAAATTTCGAACACGTAGATACCAAATATGTGGGCATTGCTTTTGTTTTAAACTTTTTTAATTTTTTTCGGAAAAATCATGATGGTTGGTATGGATTTTGACAAAGTTTATGTTTTTGTAAAATTTTCGGACAATTTTAATTATTTTTGAAAAAGGTCTTCGGAAATGAACTGGAAATTAAATTTCGAACACGTAGATACCAAATATGTGGGGATTGCTTTTGTTTTAAACTTTTTTAATTTTTTTCGGAAAAATCATGATGGTTGGTATGGATTTTGACAAAGCTTATGTTTTTGTGAAATTTCTCGGACAATTTTAATTATTTTTGAAAAAGGTCTTCGGAAATGAACTGGAAATTAAATTTCGAACACGTAGATACCAAATATGTGGGGATTGCTTTTGTTTTAAACTTTTTTAATTTTTTTCTTTTTTAATGGATTTTGATAAAGCTTATGTTTTTGTGAAATTTCTCGGACAATTTTAATTATTTTTGAAAAAGGTCTTCGGAAATGAACTGGAAATTAAATTTCGAACACGTAGATACCAAATATGTGGGGATTGCTTTTGTTTTAAACTTTTTTAATTTTTTTCGGAAAAATCATGATGGTTGGTATGGATTTTGATAAAGCTTATGTTTTTGTGAAATTTCTCGGACAATTTTAATTATTTTTAAAAAAGGTCTTCGGAAATGAACTGGAAATTAAATTTCGAACACGTAGATACCAAATATGTGCGGATTGCTTTTGTTTTAAACTTTTTTAATATTTTTCGGAAAAATCATGATGGTTGGTATGGATTTTGACAAAGCTTATGTTTTTGTGAAATTTCTCGGACAATTTTAATTATTTTTGAAAAAGGTCTTCGGAAATGAACTGGAAATTAAATTTCGAACACGTAGATATCAAATATGTGGGGATTGCTTTTGTTTTAAACTTTTTTAATTTTTTTCGGAAAAATCATGATGGTTGGTATGGATTTTGATAAAGCTTATGTTTTTGTGAAATTTCTCGGCCAATTTTAATTATTTTTGAAAAAGGTCTTCGGAAATGAACTGGAAATTAAATTTCGAACACGTAGATACCAAATATGTGGGGATTGCTTTTGTTTTAAACTTTTTTAATTTTTTTCGGAAAAATCATGATGGTTGGTATGGATTTTGACAAAGCTTATGTTTTTGTGAAATTTCTCGGACAATTTTAATTATTTTTGAAAAAGGTCTTCGGAAATGAACTGGAAATTAAATTTCGAACACGTAGATACCAAATATGTGGGGATTGCTTTTGTTTTAAACTTTTTTAATTTTTTTCGGAAAAATCATGATGGTTGGTATGGATTTTGACAAAGCTTATGTTTTTGTGAAATTTCTCGGACAATTTTAATTATTTTTGAAAAAGGTCTTCGGAAATGAACTGGAAATTAAATTTCGAACACGTAGATACCAAATATGTGGGGATTGCTTTTGTTTTAAACTTTTTTAATTTTTTTCGGAAAAATCATGATGGTTGGTATGGATTTTGACAAAGCTTATGTTTTTGTGAAATTTCTCGGCCAATTTTAATTATTTTTGAAAAAGGTCTTCGGAAATGAACTGGAAATTAAATTTCGAACACGTAGATACCAAATATGTGGGGATTGCTTTTGTTTTAAACTTTTTTATTTTTTTTCGGAAAAATCATGATGGTTGGTATGGATTTTGATAAAGCTTATGTTTTTGTAAAATTTCTCGGCCAATTTTAATTATTTTTGAAAAAGGTCTTCGGAAATGAACTGGAAATTAAATTTCGAACACGTAGATACCAAATATGTGGGGATTGCTTTTGTTTTAAACTTTTTTAATTTTTTTCGGAAAAATCATGATGGTTGGTATGGATTTTGATAAAGCTTATGTTTTTGTGAAATTTCTCGGCCAATTTTAATTATTTTTGAAAAAAATCTTCGGAAATGAACTGGAAATTAAATTTCGAACACGTAGATACCAAATATGTGGGGATTGCTTTTGTTTTAAACTTTTTTAATTTTTTTCGGAAAAATCATGATGGTTGGTATGGATTTTGACAAAGCTTATGTTTTTGTGAAATTTCTCGGACAATTTTAATTATTTTTGAAAAAGGTCTTCGGAAATGAACTGGAAATTAAATTTCGAACACGTAGATACCAAATATGTGGGGATTGCTTTTGTTTTAAACTTTTTTAATTTTTTTCGGAAAAATCATGATGGTTGGTATGGATTTTGACAAAGCTTATGTTTTTGTGAAATTTCTCGGACAATTTTAATTATTTTTGAAAAAGGTCTTCGGAAATGAACTGGAAATTAAATTTCGAACACGTAGATACCAAATATGTGGGGATTGCTTTTGTTTTAAACTTTTTTAATTTTTTTCGGAAAAATCATGATGGTTGGTATGGATTTTGATAAAGCTTATGTTTTTGTGAAATTTCTCGGCCAATTTTAATTATTTTTGAAAAAGGTCTTCGGAAATGAACTGGAAATTAAATTTCGAACACGTAGATACCAAATATGTGGGGATTGCTTTTGTTTTAAACTTTTTTAATTTTTTTCGGAAAAATCATGATGGTTGGTATGGATTTTGACAAAGCTTATGTTTTTGTGAAATTTCTCGGACAATTTTAATTATTTTTGAAAAAGGTCTTCGGAAATGAACTGGAAATTAAATTTCGAACACGTAGATACCAAATATGTGGGGATTGCTTTTGTTTTAAACTTTTTTAATTTTTTTCGGAAAAATCATGATGGTTGGTATGGATTTTGATAAAGCTTATGTTTTTGTGAAATTTCTCGGCCAATTTTAATTATTTTTGAAAAAGGTCTTCGGAAATGAACTGGAAATTAAATTTCGAACACGTAGATACCAAATATGTGGGGATTGCTTTTGTTTTAAACTTTTTTAATTTTTTTCGGAAAAATCATGATGGTTGGTATGGATTTTGACAAAGCTTATGTTTTTGTGAAATTTCTCGGACAATTTTAATTATTTTTGAAAAAGGTCTTCGGAAATGAACTGGAAATTAAATTTCGAACACGTAGATACCAAATATGTGGGGATTGCTTTTGTTTTAAACTTTTTTAATTTTTTTCGGAAAAATCATGATGGTTGGTATGGATTTTGATAAAGCTTATGTTTTTGTGAAATTTCTCGGACAATTTTAAATATTTTTGAAAAAGGTCTTCGGAAATGAACTGGAAATTAAATTTCGAACACGTAGGTACCAAATATGTGGGGATTGCTTTTGTTTTAAACTTTTTTAATTTTTTTCGGAAAAATCATGATGGTTGGTATGGATTGTGATAAAGCTTATGTTTTTGTGAAATTTCTCGGCCAATTTTAATTATTTTTGAAAAAGGTCTTCGGAAATGAACTGGAAATTAAATTTCGAACACGTAGATACCAAATATGTGGGGATTGCTTTTGTTTTAAACTTTTTTAATTTTTTTCGGAAAAATCATGATGGTTGGTATGGATTTTGACAAAGCTTATGTTTTTGTGAAATTTCTCGGACAATTTTAATTATTTTTGAAAAAGGTCTTCGGAAATGAACTGGAAATTAAATTTCGAACACGTAGATACCAAATATGTGGGGATTGCTTTTGTTTTAAACTTTTTTAATTTTTTTCGGAAAAATCATGATGGTTGGTATGGATTTTGACAAAGCTTATGTTTTTGTGAAATTTCTCGGACAATTTTAATTATTTTTGAAAAAGGTCTTCGGAAATGAACTGGAAATTAAATTTCGAACACGTAGATACCAAATATGTGGGGATTGCTTTTGTTTTAAACTTTTTTAATTTTTTTCGGAAAAATCATGATGGTTGGTATGGATTTTGATAAAGCTTATGTTTTTGTGAAATTTCTCGGACAATTTTAAATATTTTTGAAAAAGGTCTTCGGAAATGAACTGGAAATTAAATTTCGAACACGTAGGTACCAAATATGTGGGGATTGCTTTTGTTTTAAACTTTTTTAATTTTTTTCGGAAAAATCATGATGGTTGGTATGGATTGTGATAAAGCTTATGTTTTTGTGAAATTTCTCGGCCAATTTTAATTATTTTTGAAAAAGGTCTTCGGAAATGAACTGGAAATTAAATTTCGAACACGTAGATACCAAATATGTGGGGATTGCTTTTGTTTTAAACTTTTTTAATTTTTTTCGGAAAAATCATGATGGTTGGTATGGATTTTGACAAAGCTTATGTTTTTGTGAAATTTCTCGGACAATTTTAATTATTTTTGAAAAAGGTCTTCGGAAATGAACTGGAAATTAAATTTCAAACACGTAGATACCAAATATGTGGGAATTGCTTTTGTTTTAAACTTTTTTAATTTTTTTCGGAAAAATCATGATGGTTGGTATGGATTTTGATAAAGCTTATGTTTTTGTGAAATTTCTCGGCCAATTTTAATTATTTTTGAAAAAGGTCTTCGGAAATGAACTGGAAATTAAATTTCGAACACGTAGATACCAAAATTTTAATTTTTTTCGGAAAAATCATGATGGTTGGTATGGATTTTGACAAAGCTTATGTTTTTGTGAAATTTCTCGGACAATTTTAATTATTTTTGAAAAAGGTCTTCGGAAATGAACTGGAAATTAAATTTCAAACACGTAGATACCAAATATGTGGGAATTGCTTTTGTTTTAAACTTTTTTAATTTTTTTCGGAAAAATCATGATGGTTGGTATGGATTTTGATAAAGCTTATGTTTTTGTGAAATTTCTCGGCCAATTTTAATTATTTTTGAAAAAGGTCTTCGGAAATGAACTGGAAATTAAATTTCGAACACGTAGATACCAAATATGTGGGGATTGCTTTTGTTTTAAACTTTTTTAATTTTTTTCGGAAAAATCATGATGGTTGGTATGGATTTTGACAAAGCTTATGTTTTTGTGAAATTTCTCGGACAATTTTAATTATTTTTGAAAAAGGTCTTCGGAAATGAACTGGAAATTAAATTTCGAACACGTAGATACCAAATATGTGGGGATTGCTTTTGTTTTAAACTTTTTTAATTTTTTTCGGAAAAATCATGATGGTTGGTATGGATTTTGACAAAGCTTATGTTTTTGTGAAATTTCTCGGACAATTTTAATTATTTTTGAAAAAGGTCTTCGGAAATGAACTGGAAATTAAATTTCGAACACGTAGATACCAAATATGTGGGGATTGCTTTTGTTTTAAACTTTTTTAATTTTTTTCGAAAAAATCATGATGGTTGGTATGGATTTTGACAAAGCTTATGTTTTTGTGAAATTTCTCGGACAATTTTAATTATTTTTGAAAAAGGTCTTCGGAAATGAACTGGAAATTAAATTTCAAACACGTAGATACCAAATATGTGGGAATTGCTTTTGTTTTAAACTTTTTTAATTTTTTTCGGAAAAATCATGATGGTTGGTATGGATTTTGATAAAGCTTATGTTTTTGTGAAATTTCTCGGCCAATTTTAATTATTTTTGAAAAAGGTCTTCGGAAATGAACTGGAAATTAAATTTCGAACACGTAGATACCAAATATGTGGGGATTGCTTTTGTTTTAAACTTTTTTAATTTTTTTCGGAAAAATCATGATGGTTGGTATGGATTTTGACAAAGCTTATGTTTTTGTGAAATTTCTCGGACAATTTTAATTATTTTTGAAAAAGGTCTTCGGAAATGAACTGGAAATTAAATTTCGAACACGTAGATACCAAATATGTGGGGATTGCTTTTGTTTTAAACTTTTTTAATTTTTTTCGGAAAAATCATGATGGTTGGTATGGATTTTGACAAAGCTTATGTTTTTGTGAAATTTCTCGGCCAATTTTAATTATTTTTGAAAAAGGTCTTCGGAAATGAACTGGAAATTAAATTTCGAACACGTAGATACTAAATATGTGGGAATTGCTTTTGTTTTAAACTTTTTTAATTTTTTTCGGAAAAATCATGATGGTTGGTATGGATTTTGATAAAGCTTATGTTTTTGTGAAATTTCTCGGCCAATTTTAATTATTTTTTGAAAAAGGTCCTCGGAAATGAACTGGAAATTAAATTTCGAACACGTAGATACCAAATATGTGGGGATTGCTTTTGTTTTAAACTTTTTTAATTTTTTTCGGAAAAATCATAATGGTTGGTATGGATTTTGATAAAGCTTATGTTTTTGTGAAATTTCTCGGCCAATTTTAATTATTTTTGAAAAAGGTCTTCGGAAATGAACTGGAAATTAAATTTCGAACACGTAGATACCAAATATGTGGGGGATTGCTTTTGTTTAAAACTTTTTTAATTTTTTTCGGAAAAATCATGATGGTTGGTATGGATTTTGACAAAGCTTATGTTTTTGTGAAATTTTTCGGACAATTTTAATTATTTTTGAAAAAGGTCTTCGGAAATGAACTGGAAATTAAATTTCGAACACGTAGATACCAAATATGTGGGCATTGCTTTTGTTTTAAACTTTTTTAATTTTTTTCGGAAAAATCATGATGGTTGGTATGGATTTTGACAAAGCTTATGTTTTTGTGAAATTTCTCGGACAATTTTAATTATTTTTGAAAAAGGTCTTCGGAAATGAACTGGAAATTAAATTTCGAACACGTAGATACCAAATATGTGGGGATTGCTTTTGTTTTAAACTTTTTTAAATTTTTTCGGAAAAATCATGATGGTTGGTATGGATTTTGACAAAGCTTATGTTTTTGTGAAATTTCTCGGCCAATTTTAATTATTTTTGAAAAAGGTCTTCGGAAATGAACTGGAAATTAAATTTCGAACACGTAGATACCAAATATGTGGGGATTGCTTTTGTTTTAAACTTTTTTAATTTTTTTCGGAAAAATCATGATGGTTGGTATGGATTTTGACAAAGCTTATGTTTTTGTGAAATTTCTCGGACAATTTTAATTATTTTTGAAAAAGGTCTTCGGAAATGAACTGGAAATTAAATTTCGAACACGTAGATACCAAATATGTGGGGATTGCTTTTGTTTTAAACTTTTTTAATTTTTTTCGGAAAAATCATGATGGTTGGTATGGATTTTGATAAAGCTTATGTTTTTGTGAAATTTCTCGGACAATTTTAATTATTTTTGAAAAAGGTCTTCGGAAATGAACTGGAAATTAAATTTCGAACACGTAGATACCAAATATGTGGGGATTGCTTTTGTTTTAAACTTTTTTAATTTTTTTCGGAAAAATCATGATGGTTGGTATGGATTTTGACAAAGCTTATGTTTTTGTGAAATTTCTCGGACAATTTTAATTATTTTTGAAAAAGGTCTTCGGAAATGAACTGGAAATTAAATTTCGAACACGTAGATACCAAATATGTGGGGATTGCTTTTGTTTTAAACTTTTTTAATTTTTTTCGGAAAAATCATGATGGTTGGTATGGATTTTGATAAAGCTTATGTTTTTGTGAAATTTCTCGGACAATTTTAAATATTTTTGAAAAAGGTCTTCGGTAATGAACTGGAAATTAAATTTCGAACACGTAGATACCAATATGTGGGGATTGCTTTTGTTTTAAACTTTTTTAATTTTTTTCGGCAAAATCATGATGGTTGGTATGGATTTTGACAAAGCTTATGTTTTTGTGAAATTTCTCGGACAATTTTAATTATTTTTGAAAAAGGTCTTCGAAAATGAACGGGAAATTAAATTTCGAACACGTAGATACCAAATATGTGGGGATTGCTTTTGTTTTAAACTTTTTTAATTTTTTTCGGAAAAATCATGATGGTTGGTATGGATTTTGACAAAGCTTATGTTTTTGTGAAATTTCTCGGACAATTTTAATTATTTTTGAAAAAGGTCTTCGGAAATGAACTGGAAATTAAATTTCGAACACGTAGATACCAAATATGTGGGGATTGCTTTTGTTTTAAACTTTTTTAATTTTTTTCGGAAAAATCATGATGGTTGGTATGGAGTTTGACAAAGCTTATGTTTTTGTGAAATTTCTCGGCCAATTTTAATTATTTTTGAAAAAGGTCTTCGGAAATGAACTGGAAATTAAATTTCGAACACGTAGATACCAAATATGTGGGCATTGCTTTTGTTTTAAACTTTTTTAATTTTTTTCGGAAAAATCATGATGGTTGGTATGGATTTTGACAAAGCTTATGTTTTTGTAAAATTTCTCGGACAATTTTAATTATTTTTGAAAAAGGTCTTCGGAAATGAACTGGAAATTAAATTTCGAACACGTAGATACCAAATATGTGGGGATTGCTTTTGTTTTAAACTTTTTTAATTTTTTTCGGAAAAATCATGATGGTTGGTATGGATTTTGACAAAGCTTATGTTTTTGTGAAATTTCTCGGACAATTTTAATTATTTTTGAAAAAGGTCTTCGGAAATGAACTGGAAATTAAATTTCGAACACGTAGATACCAAATATGTGGGGATTGCTTTTGTTTTAAACTTTTTTAATTTTTTTCGGAAAAATCATGATGGTTGGTATGGATTTTGATAAAGCTTATGTTTTTGTGAAATTTCTCGGACAATTTTAATTATTTTTGAAAAAGGTCTTCGGAAATGAACTGGAAATTAAATTTCGAACACGTAGATACCAAATATGTGGGGATTGCTTTTGTTTTAAACTTTTTTAATTTTTTTCGGAAAAATCATGATGGTTGGTATGGATTTTGATAAAGCTTATGTTTTTGTGAAATTTCTCGGACAATTTTAATTATTTTTGAAAAAGGTCTTCGGAAATGAACTGGAAATTAAATTTCGAACACGTAGATACCAAATGTGTGCGGATTGCTTTTGTTTTAAACTTTTTTAATTTTTTTCGGAAAAATCATGATGGTTGGTATGGATTTTGACAAAGCTTATGTTTTTGTGAAATTTCTCGGACAATTTTAATTATTTTTGAAAAAGGTCTTCGGAAATGAACTGGAAATTAAATTTCGAACACGTAGATATCAAATATGTGGGGATTGCTTTTGTTTTAAACTTTTTTAATTTTTTTCGGAAAAATCATGATGGTTGGTATGGATTTTGATAAAGCTTATGTTTTTGTGAAATTTCTCGGCCAATTTTAATTATTTTTGAAAAAGGTCTTCGGAAATGAACTGGAAATTAAATTTCGAACACGTAGATACCAAATATGTGGGGATTGCTTTTGTTTTAAACTTTTTTAATTTTTTTCGGAAAAATCATGATGGTTGGTATGGATTTTGACAAAGCTTATGTTTTTGTGAAATTTCTCGGACAATTTTAATTATTTTTGAAAAAGGTCTTCGGAAATGAACTGGAAATTAAATTTCGAACACGTAGATACCAAATATGTGGGGATTGCTTTTGTTTTAAACTTTTTTAATTTTTTTCGGAAAAATCATGATGGTTGGTATGGATTTTGACAAAGCTTATGTTTTTGTGAAATTTCTCGGACAATTTTAATTATTTTTGAAAAAGGTCTTCGGAAATGAACTGGAAATTAAATTTCGAACACGTAGATACCAAATATGTGGGGATTGCTTTTGTTTTAAACTTTTTTAATTTTTTTCGGAAAAATCATGATGGTTGGTATGGATTTTGACAAAGCTTATGTTTTTGTGAAATTTCTCGGCCAATTTTAATTATTTTTGAAAAAGGTCTTCGGAAATGAACTGGAAATTAAATTTCGAACACGTAGATACCAAATATGTGGGGATTGCTTTTGTTTTAAACTTTTTTATTTTTTTTCGGAAATATCATGATGGTTGGTATGGATTTTGATAAAGCTTATGTTTTTGTAAAATTTCTCGGCCAATTTTAATTATTTTTGAAAAAGGTCTTCGGAAATGAACTGGAAATTAAATTTCGAACACGTAGATACCAAATATGTGGGGATTGCTTTTGTTTTAAACTTTTTTAATTTTTTTCGGAAAAATCATGATGGTTGGTATGGATTTTGATAAAGCTTATGTTTTTGTGAAATTTCTCGGCCAATTTTAATTATTTTTGAAAAAAATCTTCGGTCATGAACTGGAAATTAAATTTCGAACACGTAGATACCAAATATGTGGGGATTGCTTTTGTTTTAAACTTTTTTAATTTTTTTCGGAAAAATCATGATGGTTGGTATGGATTTTGACAAAGCTTATGTTTTTGTGAAATTTCTCGGACAATTTTAATTATTTTTGAAAAAGGTCTTCGGAAATGAACTGGAAATTAAATTTCGAACACGTAGATACCAAATATGTGGGGATTGCTTTTGTTTTAAACTTTTTTAATTTTTTTCGGAAAAATCATGATGGTTGGTATGGATTTTGACAAAGCTTATGTTTTTGTGAAATTTCTCGGACAATTTTAATTATTTTTGAAAAAGGTCTTCGGAAATGAACTGGAAATTAAATTTCGAACACGTAGATACCAAATATGTGGGGATTGCTTTTGTTTTAAACTTTTTTAATTTTTTTCGGAAAAATCATGATGGTTGGTATGGATTTTGATAAAGCTTATGTTTTTGTGAAATTTCTCGGCCAATTTTAATTATTTTTGAAAAAGGTCTTCGGAAATGAACTGGAAATTAAATTTCGAACACGTAGATACCAAATATGTGGGGATTGCTTTTGTTTTAAACTTTTTTAATTTTTTTCGGAAAAATCATGATGGTTGGTATGGATTTTGACAAAGCTTATGTTTTTGTGAAATTTCTCGGACAATTTTAATTATTTTTGAAAAAGGTCTTCGGAAATGAACTGGAAATTAAATTTCGAACACGTAGATACCAAATATGTGGGGATTGCTTTTGTTTTAAACTTTTTTAATTTTTTTCGGAAAAATCATGATGGTTGGTATGGATTTTGATAAAGCTTATGTTTTTGTGAAATTTCTCGGACAATTTTAATTATTTTTGAAAAAGGTCTTCGGAAATGAACTGGAAATTAAATTTCAAACACGTAGATACCAAATATGTGGGGATTACTTTTGTTTTAAACTTTTTTAATTTTTTTCGGAAAAATCATGATGGTTGGTATGGATTTTGATAAAGCTTATGTTTTTGTGAAATTTCTCGGCCAATTTTAATTATTTTTGAAAAAGGTCTTCGGAAATGAACTGGAAATTAAATTTCGAACACGTAGGTACCAAATATGTGGGGATTGCTTTTGTTTTAAACTTTTTTAATTTTTTTCGGAAAAATCATGATGGTTGGTATGGATTGTGATAAAGCTTATGTTTTTGTGAAATTTCTCGGCCAATTTTAATTATTTTTGAAAAAGGTCTTCGGAAATGAACTGGAAATTAAATTTCGAACACGTAGATACCAAATATGTGGGGATTGCTTTTGTTTTAAACTTTTTTAATTTTTTTCGGAAAAATCATGATGGTTGGTATGGATTTTGACAAAGCTTATGTTTTTGTGAAATTTCTCGGACAATTTTAATTATTTTTGAAAAAGGTCTTCGGAAATGAACTGGAAATTAAATTTCGAACACGTAGATACCAAATATGTGGGGATTGCTTTTGTTTTAAACTTTTTTAATTTTTTTCGGAAAAATCATGATGGTTGGTATGGATTTTGATAAAGCTTATGTTTTTGTGAAATTTCTCGGACAATTTTAAATATTTTTGAAAAAGGTCTTCGGTAATGAACTGGAAATTAAATTTCGAACACGTAGATACCAAATATGTGGGGATTGCTTTTGTTTTAAACTTTTTTAATTTTTTTCGGAAAAATCATGATGGTTGGTATGGATTTTGACAAAGCTTATGTTTTTGTGAAATTTCTCGGACAATTTTAATTATTTTTGAAAAAGGTCTTCGGAAATGAACTGGAAATTAAATTTCAAACACGTAGATACCAAATATGTGGGAATTGCTTTTGTTTTAAACTTTTTTAATTTTTTTCGGAAAAATCATGATGGTTGGTATGGATTTTGATAAAGCTTATGTTTTTGTGAAATTTCTCGGCCAATTTTAATTATTTTTGAAAAAGGTCTTCGGAAATGAACTGGAAATTAAATTTCGAACACGTAGATACCAAATATGTGGGGATTGCTTTTGTTTTAAACTTTTTTAATTTTTTTCGGAAAAATCATGATGGTTGGTATGGATTTTGACAAAGCTTATGTTTTTGTGAAATTTCTCGGACAATTTTAATTATTTTTGAAAAAGGTCTTCGGAAATGAACTGGAAATTAAATTTCGAACACGTAGATACCAAATATGTGGGGATTGCTTTTGTTTTAAACTTTTTTAATTTTTTTCGGAAAAATCATGATGGTTGGTATGGATTTTGACAAAGCTTATGTTTTTGTGAAATTTCTCGGACAATTTTAATTATTTTTGAAAAAGGTCTTCGGAAATGAACTGGAAATTAAATTTCGAACACGTAGATACCAAATATGTGGGGATTGCTTTTGTTTTAAACTTTTTTAATTTTTTTCGGAAAAATCATGATGGTTGGTATGGATTTTGATAAAGCTTATGTTTTTGTGAAATTTCTCGGACAATTTTAAATATTTTTGAAAAAGGTCTTCGGTAATGAACTGGAAATTAAATTTCGAACACGTAGATACCAAATATGTGGGGATTGCTTTTGTTTTAAACTTTTTTAATTTTTTTCGGAAAAATCATGATGGTTGGTATGGATTTTGACAAAGCTTATGTTTTTGTGAAATTTCTCGGACAATTTTAATTATTTTTGAAAAAGGTCTTCGGAAATGAACTGGAAATTAAATTTCGAACACGTAGATACCAAATATGTGGGGATTGCTTTTGTTTTAAACTTTTTTAATTTTTTTCGGAAAAATCATGATGGTTGGTATGGATTTTGACAAAGCTTATGTTTTTGTGAAATTTCTCGGACAATTTTAATTATTTTTGAAAAAGGTCTTCGGAAATGAACTGGAAATTAAATTTCAAACACGTAGATACCAAATATGTGGGAATTGCTTTTGTTTTAAACTTTTTTAATTTTTTTCGGAAAAATCATGATGGTTGGTATGGATTTTGATAAAGCTTATGTTTTTGTGAAATTTCTCGGCCAATTTTAATTATTTTTGAAAAAGGTCTTCGGAAATGAACTGGAAATTAAATTTCGAACACGTAGATACCAAATATGTGGGGATTGCTTTTGTTTTAAACTTTTTTAATTTTTTTCGGAAAAATCATGATGGTTGGTATGGATTTTGACAAAGCTTATGTTTTTGTGAAATTTCTCGGACAATTTTAATTATTTTTGAAAAAGGTCTTCGGAAATGAACTGGAAATTAAATTTCGAACACGTAGATACCAAATATGTGGGGATTGCTTTTGTTTTAAACTTTTTTAATTTTTTTCGGAAAAATCATGATGGTTGGTATGGATTTTGACAAAGCTTATGTTTTTGTGAAATTTCTCGGCCAATTTTAATTATTTTTGAAAAAGGTCTTCGGAAATGAACTGGAAATTAAATTTCGAACACGTAGATACTAAATATGTGGGAATTGCTTTTGTTTTAAACTTTTTTAATTTTTTTCGGAAAAATCATGATGGTTGGTATGGATTTTGATAAAGCTTATGTTTTTGTGAAATTTCTCGGCCAATTTTAATTATTTTTGAAAAAGGTCTTCGGAAATGAACTGGAAATTAAATTTCGAACACGTAGATACCAAATATGTGGGGATTGCTTTTGTTTTAAACTTTTTTAATTTTTTTCGGAAAAATCATAATGGTTGGTATGGATTTTGATAAAGCTTATGTTTTTGTGAAATTTCTCGGCCAATTTTAATTATTTTGGAAAAAGGTCTTCGGAAATGAACTGGAAATTAAATTTCGAACACGTAGATACCAAATATGTGGGGGATTGCTTTTGTTTAAAACTTTTTTAATTTTTTTCGGAAAAATCATGATGGTTGGTATGGATTTTGACAAAGCTTATGTTTTTGTGAAATTTTTCGGACAATTTTAATTATTTTTGAAAAAGGTCTTCGGAAATGAACTGGAAATTAAATTTCGAACACGTAGATACCAAATATGTGGGGATTGCTTTTGTTTTAAACTTTTTTAATTTTTTTCGGAAAAATCATGATGGTTGGTATGGATTTTGACAAAGCTTATGTTTTTGTGAAATTTCTCGGACAATTTTAATTATTTTTGAAAAAGGTCTTCGGAAATGAACTGGAAATTAAATTTCGAACACGTAGATACCAAATATGTGGGGATTGCTTTTGTTTTAAACTTTTTTAAATTTTTTCGGAAAAATCATGATGGTTGGTATGGATTTTGACAAAGCTTATGTTTTTGTGAAATTTCTCGGCCAATTTTAATTATTTTTGAAAAAGGTCTTCGGAAATGAACTGGAAATTAAATTTCGAACACGTAGATACCAAATATGTGGGGATTGCTTTTGTTTTAAACTTTTTTAATTTTTTTCGGAAAAATCATGATGGTTGGTATGGATTTTGACAAAGCTTATGTTTTTGTGAAATTTCTCGGACAATTTTAATTATTTTTGAAAAAGGTCTTCGGAAATGAACTGGAAATTAAATTTCGAACACGTAGATACCAAATATGTGGGGATTGCCTTTGTTTTAAACTTTTTTAATTTTTTTCGGAAAAATCATGATGGTTGGTATGGATTTTGACAAAGCTTATGTTTTTGTGAAATTTTTCGGACAATTTTAATTATTTTTGAAAAAGGTCTTCGGAAATGAACTGGAAATTAAATTTCGAACACGTAGATACCAAATATGTGGGGATTGCTTTTGTTTTAAACTTTTTTAATTTTTTTCGGAAAAATCATGATGGTTGGTATGGATTTTGACAAAGCTTATGTTTTTGTGAAATTTCTCGGACAATTTTAATTATTTTTGAAAAAGGTCTTCGGAAATGAACTGGAAATTAAATTTCGAACACGTAGATACCAAATATGTGGGGATTGCTTTTGTTTTAAACTTTTTTAAATTTTTTCGGAAAAATCATGATGGTTGGTATGGATTTTGACAAAGCTTATGTTTTTGTGAAATTTCTCGGCCAATTTTAATTATTTTTGAAAAAGGTCTTCGGAAATGAACTGGAAATTAAATTTCGAACACGTAGATACCAAATATGTGGGGATTGCTTTTGTTTTAAACTTTTTTAATTTTTTTCGGAAAAATCATGATGGTTGGTATGGATTTTGACAAAGCTTATGTTTTTGTGAAATTTCTCGGACAATTTTAATTATTTTTGAAAAAGGTCTTCAGAAATGAACTGGAAATTAAATTTCGAACACGTAGATACCAAATATGTGGGGATTGCTTTTGTTTTAAACTTTTTTAATTTTTTTCGGAAAAATCATGATGGTTGGTATGGATTTTGACAAAGCTTATGTTTTTGTGAAATTTCTCGGACAATTTTAATTATTTTTGAAAAAGGTCTTCGGAAATGAACTGGAAATTAAATTTCGAACACGTAGATACCAAATATGTGGGGATTGCTTTTGTTTTAAACTTTTTTAATTTTTTTCGGAAAAATCATGATGGTTGGTATGGATTTTGATAAAGCTTATGTTTTTGTGAAATTTCTCGGCCAATTTTAATTATTTTTGAAAAAGGTCTTCGGAAATGAACTGGAAATTAAATTTCGAGCACGTAGATACCAAATATGTGGGGATTGCTTTTGTTTTAAACTTTTTTAATTTTTTTCGGAAAAATCATGATGGTTGGTATGGATTTTGACAAAGCTTATGTTTTTGTGAAATTTCTCGGACAATTTTAATTATTTTTGAAAAAGGTCTTCGGAAATGAACTGGAAATTAAATTTCGAACACGTAGATACCAAATATGTGGGGATTGATTGTGTTTTAAACTTTTTTAATTTTTTTCGGAAAAATCATGATGGTTGGTATGGATTTTGATAAAGCTTATGTTTTTGTGAAATTTCTCGGCCAATTTTAATTATTTTTGAAAAAGGTCTTCGGAAATGAACTGGAAATTAAATTTCGAGCACGTAGATACCAAATATGTGGGGATTGCTTTTGTTTTAAACTTTTTTAATTTTTTTCGGAAAAATCATGATGGTTGGTATGGATTTTGACAAAGCTTATGTTTTTGTGAAATTTCTCGGACAATTTTAATTATTTTTGAAAAAGGTCTTCGGAAATGAACTGGAAATTAAATTTCGAACACGTAGATACCAAATATGTGGGGATTGATTTTGTTTTAAACTTTTTTAATTTTTTTCGGAAAAATCATGATGGTTGGTATGGATTTTGACAAAGCTTATGTTTTTGTGAAATTTCTCGGACAATTTTAATTATTTTTGAAAAAGGTCTTCGGAAATGAACTGGAAATTAAATTTCGAACACGTAGATACCAAATATGTGGGGATTGCTTTTGTTTTAAACTTTTTTAATTTTTTTCGGAAAAATCATGATGGTTGGTATGGATTTTGACAAAGCTTATGTTTTTGTGAAATTTCTCGGCCAATTTTAATAATTTTTGAAAAAGGTCTGCGGAAATGAACTGGAAATTAAATTTCGAACACGTAGATACTAAATATGTGGGAATTGCTTTTGTTTTAAACTTTTTTAATTTTTTTCGGAAAAATCATGATGGTTGGTATGCATTTTGATAAAGCTTATGTTTTTGTGAAATTTCTCGGCCAATTTTAATTATTTTTGAAAAAGGTCTTCGGAAATGAACTGGAAATTAAATTTCGAACACGTAGATACCAAATATGTGGGGATTGCTTTTGTTTTAAACTTTTTTAATTTTTTTCGGAAAAATCATAATGGTTGGTATGGATTTTGATAAAGCTTATGTTTTTGTGAAATTTCTCGGCCAATTTTAATTATTTTTGAAAAAGGTCTTCGGAAATGAACTGGAAATTAAATTTCGAACACGTAGATACCAAATATGTGGGGGATTGCTTTTGTTTAAAACTTTTTTAATTTTTTTCGGAAAAATCATGATGGTTGGTATGGATTTTGACAAAGCTTATATTTTTGTGAAATTTTTCGGACAATTTTAATTATTTTTGAAAAAGGTCTTCGGAAATGAACTGGAAATTAAATTTCGAACACGTAGATACCAAATATGTGGGGATTGCTTTTGTTTTAAACTTTTTTAATTTTTTTCGGAAAAATCATGATGGTTGGTATGGATTTTGACAAAGCTTATGTTTTTGTGAAATTTCTCGGACAATTTTAATTATTTTTGAAAAAGGTCTTCGGAAATGAACTGGAAATTAAATTTCGAACACGTATATACCAAATATGTGGGGATTGCTTTTGTTTTAAACTTTTTTAAATTTTTTCGGAAAAATCATGATGGTTGGTATGGATTTTGACAAAGCTTATGTTTTTGTGAAATTTCTCGGCCAATTTTAATTATTTTTGAAAAAGGTCTTCGGAAATGAACTGGAAATTAAATTTCGAACACGTAGATACCAAATATGTGGGGATTGCTTTTGTTTTAAACTTTTTTAATTTTTTTCGGAAAAATCATGATGGTTGGTATGGATTTTGACAAAGCTTATGTTTTTGTGAAATTTCTCGGACAATTTTAATTATTTTTGAAAAAGGTCTTCGGAAATGAACTGGAAATTAAATTTCGAACACGTAGATACCAAATATGTGGGGATTGCTTTTGTTTTAAACTTTTTTAATTTTTTTCGGAAAAATCATGATGGTTGGTATGGATTTTGACAAAGCTTATGTTTTTGTGAAATTTCTCGGACAATTTTAATTATTTTTGAAAAAGGTCTTCGGAAATGAACTGGAAATTAAATTTCGAACACGTAGATACCAAATATGTGGGGATTGATTTTGTTTTAAACTTTTTTAATTTTTTTCGGAAAAATCATGATGGTTGGTATGGATTTTGACAAAGCTTATGTTTTTGTGAAATTTCTCGGACAATTTTAATTATTTTTGAAAAAGGTCTTCGGAAATGAACTGGAAATTAAATTTCGAACACGTAGATACCAAATATGTGGGGATTGCTTTTGTTTTAAACTTTTTTAATTTTTTTCGGAAAAATCATGATGGTTGGTATGGATTTTGACAAAGCTTATGTTTTTGTGAAATTTCTCGGCCAATTTTAATAATTTTTGAAAAAGGTCTGCGGAAATGAACTGGAAATTAAATTTCGAACACGTAGATACTAAATATGTGGGAATTGCTTTTGTTTTAAACTTTTTTAATTTTTTTCGGAAAAATCATGATGGTTGGTATGCATTTTGATAAAGCTTATGTTTTTGTGAAATTTCTCGGCCAATTTTAATTATTTTTGAAAAAGGTCTTCGGAAATGAACTGGAAATTAAATTTCGAACACGTAGATACCAAATATGTGGGGATTGCTTTTGTTTTAAACTTTTTTAATTTTTTTCGGAAAAATCATAATGGTTGGTATGGATTTTGATAAAGCTTATGTTTTTGTGAAATTTCTCGGCCAATTTTAATTATTTTTGAAAAAGGTCTTCGGAAATGAACTGGAAATTAAATTTCGAACACGTAGATACCAAATATGTGGGGGATTGCTTTTGTTTAAAACTTTTTTAATTTTTTTCGGAAAAATCATGATGGTTGGTATGGATTTTGACAAAGCTTATATTTTTGTGAAATTTTTCGGACAATTTTAATTATTTTTGAAAAAGGTCTTCGGAAATGAACTGGAAATTAAATTTCGAACACGTAGATACCAAATATGTGGGGATTGCTTTTGTTTTAAACTTTTTTAATTTTTTTCGGAAAAATCATGATGGTTGGTATGGATTTTGACAAAGCTTATGTTTTTGTGAAATTTCTCGGACAATTTTAATTATTTTTGAAAAAGGTCTTCGGAAATGAACTGGAAATTAAATTTCGAACACGTATATACCAAATATGTGGGGATTGCTTTTGTTTTAAACTTTTTTAAATTTTTTCGGAAAAATCATGATGGTTGGTATGGATTTTGACAAAGCTTATGTTTTTGTGAAATTTCTCGGCCAATTTTAATTATTTTTGAAAAAGGTCTTCGGAAATGAACTGGAAATTAAATTTCGAACACGTAGATACCAAATATGTGGGGATTGCTTTTGTTTTAAACTTTTTTAATTTTTTTCGGAAAAATCATGATGGTTGGTATGGATTTTGACAAAGCTTATGTTTTTGTGAAATTTCTCGGACAATTTTAATTATTTTTGAAAAAGGTCTTCGGAAATGAACTGGAAATTAAATTTCGAACACGTAGATACCAAATATGTGGGGATTGCTTTTGTTTTAAACTTTTTTAATTTTTTTCGGAAAAATCATGATGGTTGGTATGGATTTTGACAAAGCTTATGTTTTTGTGAAATTTTTCGGACAATTTCAATTATTTTTGAAAAAGGTCTTCGGAAATGAACTGGAAATTAAATTTCGAACACGTAGATACCAAATATGTGGGGATTGCTTTTGTTTTAAACTTTTTTAATTTTTTTCGGAAAAATCATGATGGTTGGTATGGATTTTGACAAAGCTTATGTTTTTGTGAAATTTCTCGGACAATTTTAATTATTTTTGAAAAAGGTCTTCGGAAATGAACTGGAAATTAAATTTCGAACACGTAGATACCAAATATGTGGGGATTGCTTTTGTTTTAAACTTTTTTAAATTTTTTCGGAAAAATCATGATGGTTGGTATGGATTTTGACAAAGCTTATGTTTTTGTGAAATTTCTCGGCCAATTTTAATTATTTTTGAAAAAGGTCTTCGGAAATGAACTGGAAATTAAATTTCGAACACGTAGATACCAAATATGTGGGGATTGCTTTTGTTTTAAACTTTTTTAATTTTTTTCGGAAAAATCATGATGGTTGGTATGGATTTTGACAAAGCTTATGTTTTTGTGAAATTTCTCGGACAATTTTAATTATTTTTGAAAAAGGTCTTCGGAAATGAACTGGAAATTAAATTTCGAACACGTAGATACCAAATATGTGGGGATTGCTTTTGTTTTAAACTTTTTTAATTTTTTTCGGAAAAATCATGATGGTTGGTATGGATTTTGACAAAGCTTATGTTTTTGTGAAATTTCTCGGACAATTTTAATTATTTTTGAAAAAGGTCTTCGGAAATGAACTGGAAATTAAATTTCGAACACGTAGATACCAAATATGTGGGGATTGCTTTTGTTTTAAACTTTTTTAATTTTTTTCGGAAAAATCATGATGGTTGGTATGGATTTTGATAAAGCTTATGTTTTTGTGAAATTTCTCGGCCAATTTTAATTATTTTTGAAAAAGGTCTTCGGAAATGAACTGGAAATTAAATTTCGAGCACGTAGATACCAAATATGTGGGGATTGCTTTTGTTTTAAACTTTTTTAATTTTTTTCGGAAAAATCATGATGGTTGGTATGGATTTTGACAAAGCTTATGTTTTTGTGAAATTTCTCGGACAATTTTAATTATTTTTGAAAAAGGTCTTCGGAAATGAACTGGAAATTAAATTTCGAACACGTAGATACCAAATATGTGGGGATTGATTTTGTTTTAAACTTTTTTAATTTTTTTCGGAAAAATCATGATGGTTGGTATGGATTTTGATAAAGCTTATGTTTTTGTGAAATTTCTCGGCCAATTTTAATTATTTTTGAAAAAGGTCTTCGGAAATGAACTGGAAATTAAATTTCGAACACGTAGATACCAAATATGTGGGGATTGCTTTTGTTTTAAACTTTTTTAATTTTTTTCGGAAAAATCATGATGGTTGGTATGGATTTTGACAAAGCTTATGTTTTTGTGAAATTTCTCGGACAATTTTAATTATTTTTGAAAAAGGTCTTCGGAAATGAACTGGAAATTAAATTTCGAACACGTAGATACCAAATATGTGGGGATTGCTTTTGTTTTAAACTTTTTTAATATTTTTCGGAAAAATCATGATGGTTGGTATGGATTTTGATAAAGCTTATGGTTTTGTGAAATTTCTCGGACAATTTTAATTATTTTTGAAAAAGGTCTTCGGAAATGAACTGGAAATTAAATTTCGAACACGTAGATACCAAATATGTGGGGATTGCTTTTGTTTTAAACTTTTTTAATTTTTTTCGGAAAAATCATGATGGTTGGTATGGATTTTGACAAAGCTTATGTTTTTGTGAAATTTCTCGGACAATTTTAATTATTTTTGAAAAAGGTCTTCGGAAATGAACTGGAAATTAAATTTCGAACACGTAGATACCAAATATGTGGGGATTGCTTTTGTTTTAAACTTTTTTAATATTTTTCGGAAAAATCATGATGGTTTGTATGGATTTTGATAAAGCTTATGTTTTTGTGAAATTTCTCGGACAATTTTAATTATTTTTGAAAAAGGTCTTCGGAAATGAACTGGAAATTAAATTTCGAACACGTAGATACCAAATATGTGGGGATTGCTTTTGTTTTAAACTTTTTTAATTTTTTACGGAAAAATCATGATGGTTGGTATGGATTTTGACAAAGCTTATGTTTTTGTGAAATTTCTCGGCCAATTTTGAATATTTTTGAAAAAGGTCTTCGGAAATGAACGGGAAATTAAATTTCGAACACGTAGATACCAAATATGTGGGGATTGCTTTTGTTTTAAACTTTTTTAATTTTTTTCGGAAAAATCATGATGGTTGGTATAGATTTTGATAAAGCTTATGTTTTTGTGAAATTTCTCGGCCAATTTTGAATATTTTTGAAAAAGGTCTTCGGAAATGAACGGGAAATTAAATTTCGAACACGTAGATACCAAATATGTGGGGATTGCTTTTGTTTTAAACTTTTTTAATATTTTTCGGAAAAATCATGATGGTTGGTATGGATTTTGATAAAGCTTATGGTTTTGTGAAATTTCTCGGACAATTTTAATTATTTTTGAAAAAGGTCTTCGGAAATGAACTGGAAATTAAATTTCGAACACGTAGATACCAAATATGTGGGGATTGCTTTTGTTTTAAACTTTTTTAATTTTTTTCGGAAAAATCATGATGGTTGGTATGGATTTTGACAAAGCTTATGTTTTTGTGAAATTTCTCGGCCAATTTTGAATATTTTTGAAAAAGGTCTTCGGAAATGAACGGGAAAATAAATTTCGAACACGTAGATACCAAATATGTGGGGATTGCTTTTGTTTTAAACTTTTTTAATATTTTTCGGAAAAATCATGATGGTTGGTATGGATTTTGATAAAGCTTATGGTTTTGTGAAATTTCTCGGACAATTTTAATTATTTTTGAAAAAGGTCTTCGGAAATGAACTGGAAATTAAATTTCGAACACGTAGATACCAAATTTGTGGGGATTGCTTTTGTTTTAAACTTTTTTAATTTTTTTTTTTAAAAATCATGATGGTTGGTATGGATTTTGACAAAGCTTATGTTTTTGTGAAATTTCTCGGCCAATTTTAATTACTTTTGAAAAAGGTCTTCGGAAATGAACTGGAAATTAAATTTCGAACACGTAGATACCAAATATGTGGGGATTGCTTTTGTTTTAAACTTTTTTAATTTTTTTCGGAAAAATCATGATGGTTGGTATGGATTTTGATAAAGCTTATGCTTTTGTGAAATTTCTCGGCCAATTTTAATTATTTTTGAAAAAGGTTTTCGGAAATGAACTGGAAATTAAATTTCGAACACGTAGATACCAAATATGTGGGGATTGCTTTTGTTTTAAACTTTTTTAATTTTTTTCGGAAAAATTATGATGGTTGGTATGGATTTTGACAAAGCTTATGTTTTTGTGAAATTTCTCGGACAATTTTAATTATTTTTGAAAAAGGTCTTCGGAAATGAACTGGAAATTAAATTTCGAACACGTAGATACCAAATATGTGGGGATTGCTTTTGTTTTAAACTTTTTTAATTTTTTTCGGAAAAATCATGATGGTTGGTATGGATTTTGACAAAGCTTATGTTTTTGTGAAATTTCTCGGACAATTTTAATTATTTTTGAAAAAGGACTTCGGAAATGAACTGGAAATTAAATTTCGAACACGTAGATACCAAATATGTGGGGATTGCTTTTGTTTTAAACTTTTTTAATTTTTTTCGGAAAAATCATGATGGTTGGTATGGATTTTGACAAAGCTTATGTTTTTGTGAAATTTCTCGGACAATTTTAATTATTTTTGAAAAAGGTCTTCGGAAATGAACTGGAAATTAAATTTCGAACACGTAGATACCAAATATGTGGGGATTGCTTTTGTTTTAAACTTTTTTAATTTTTTTCGGAAAAATCATGATGGTTGGTATGGATTTTGACAAAGCTTATGTTTTTGTGAAATTTCTCGTCCAATTTTAATTATTTTTGAAAAAGGTCTTCGGAAATGAACTGGAAATTAAATTTCGAACACGTAGATACCAAATATGTGGGGATTGCTTTTGTTTTAAACTTTTTTAATTTTTTTCGGAAAAATCATGATGGTTGGTATGGATTTTGACAAAGCTTATGTTTTTGTGAAATTTCTCGGACAATTTTAATTATTTTTGAAAAAGGTCTTCGGAAATGAACTGGAAATTAAATTTCGAACACGTAGATACCAAATATGTGGGGATTGCTTTTGTTTTAAACTTTTTTAATTTTTTTCGGAAAAATCATGATGGTTGGTATGGATTTTGACAAAGCTTATGTTTTTGTGAAATTTCTCGGACAATTTTAATTATTTTTGAAAAAGGTCTTCGGAAATGAACTGGAAATTAAATTTCGAACACGTAGATACCAAATATGTGGGGATTGCTTTTGTTTTAAACTTTTTTAATTTTTTTCGGAAAAATCATGATGGTTGGTATGGATTTTGACAAAGCTTATGTTTTTGTGAAATTGCTCGGCCAATTTTAATTATTTTTGAAAAAGGTCTTCGGAAATGAACTGGAAATTAAATTTCGAACACGTAGATACCAAATATGTGGGGATTGCTTTTGTTTTAAACTTTTTTAATTTTTTTCGGAAAAATCATGATGGTTGGTATAAATTTTGACAAAGCTTATGTTTTTGTGAAATTTCTCGACCAATTTTAATTATTTTTGAAAAAGGTCTTCGGAAATGAACTGGAAATTAAATTTCGAACACGTAGATACCAAATATGTGGGGATTGCTTTTGTTTTAAACTTTTTTAATTTTTTTCGGAAAAATCATGATGGTTGGTATGGATTTTGACAAAGCTTATGTTTTTGTGAAATTTCTCGTCCAATTTTAATTATTTTTGAAAAAGGTCTTCGGAAATGAACTGGAAATTAAATTTCGAACACGTAGATACCAAATATGTGGGGATTGCTTTTGTTTTAAACTTTTTTAATTTTTTTCGGAAAAATCATGATGGTTGGTATGGATTTTGACAAAGCTTATGTTTTTGTGAGATTTCTCGGACAATATGTGGGGATTGCTTTTGTTTTAAACTTTTTTAATTTTTTTCGCAAAAATCATGATGGTTGGTATGGATTTTGACAAAGCTTATGTTTTTGTGAAATTTCTTGGCCAATTTTAATTATTTTTGAAAAAGGTCTTCGGAAATGAACTGGAAATTAAATTTCGAACACGTAGATACCAAATATGTGGGGATTGCTTTTGTTTTAAACTTTTTTAATTTTTTTCGGAAAAATCATGATGGTTGGTATGGATTTTGACAAAGCTTATGTTTTTGTGAAATTTCTCGGACAATTTTAATTATTTTTGAAAAAGGTCTTCGGAAATGAACTGGAAATTAAATTTCGAACACGTAGATACCAAATATGTGGGGATTGCTTTTGTTTTAAACTTTTTTAATTTTTTTCGGAAAAATCATGATGGTTGGTATGGATTTTGACAAAGCTTATGTTTTTGTGAAATTTCTCGGACAATTTTAATTATTTTTGAAAAAGGTCTTCGGAAATGAACTGGAAATTAAATTTCGAACACGTAGATACCAAATATGTGGGGATTGCTTTTGTTTTAAACTTTTTTAATTTTTTTCGGAAAAATCATGATGGTTGGTATGGATTTTGACAAAGCTTATGTTTTTGTGAAATTTCTCGGACAATTTTAATTATTTTTGAAAAAGGTCTTCGGAAATGAACTGGAAATTAAATTTCGAACACGTAGATACCAAATATGTGGGGATTGCTTTTGTTTTAAACTTTTTTAATTTTTTTGGAAAAATTATGATGGTTGGTATGGATTTTGACAAAGCTTATGTTTTTGTGAAATTTCTCGGGCAATTTTAATTATTTTTGAAAAAGGTCTTCGGAAATGAACTGGAAATTAAATTTCGAACACGTAGATACCAAATATGTGGGGATTGCTTTTGTTTTAAACTTTTTTAATTTTTTTCGGAAAAATCATGATGGTTGGTATGGATTTTGACAAAGCTTATGTTTTTGTGAAATTTCTCGGACAATTTTAATTATTTTTGAAAAAGGACTTCGGAAATGAACTGGAAATTAAATTTCGAACACGTAGATACCAAATATGTGGGTATTGCTTTTGTTTTAAACTTTTTTAATTTTTTTCGGAAAAATCATGATGGTTGGTATGGATTTTGACAAAGCTTATGTTTTTGTGAAATTTCTCGGACAATTTTAATTATTTTTGAAAAAGGTCTTCGGAAATGAACTGGAAATTAAATTTCGAACACGTAGATACCAAATATGTGGGGATTGCTTTTGTTTTAAACTTTTTTAATTTTTTTCGGAAAAATCATGATGGTTGGTATGGATTTTGACAAAGCTTATGTTTTTGTGAAATTTCTCGGACAATTTTAATTATTTTTGAAAAAGGTCTTCGGAAATGAACTGGAAATTAAATTTCGAACACGTAGATACCAAATATGTGGGGATTGCTTTTGTTTTAAACTTTTTTAATTTTTTTCGGAAAAATCATGATGGTTGGTATGGATTTTGACAAAGCTTATGTTTTTGTGAAATTTCTCGGCCAATTTTAATTATTTTTGAAAAAGGTCTTCGGAAATGAACTGGAAATTAAATTTCGAACACGTAGATACCAAATATGTGGGGATTGCTTTTGTTTTAAACTTTTTTAATTTTTTTCGGAAAAATCATGATGGTTGGTATGGATTTTGACAAAGCTTATGTTTTTGTGAAATTTCTCGGACAATTTTAATTATTTTTGAAAAAGGTCTTCGGAAATGAACTGGAAATTAAATTTCGAACACGTAGATACCAAATATGTGGGGATTGCTTTTGTTTTAAACTTTTTTAATTTTTTTCGGAAAAATCATGATGGTTGGTATGGATTTTGACAAAGCTTATGTTTTTGTCAAATTTCTCGGACAATTTTAATTATTTTTGAAAAAGGTCTTCGGAAATGAACTGGAAATTAAATTTCGAACACGTAGATACCAAATATGTGGGGATTGCTTTTGTTTTAAACTTTTTTAATTTTTTTCGGAAAAATCATGATAGTTGTTATGAATTTTGACAAAGCTTATGTTTTTGTGAAATTTCTCGGACAATTTTAATTATTTTTGAAAAAGGTCTTCGGAAATGAACTGGAAATTAAATTTCGAACACGTAGATACCAAATATGTGGGGATTGCTTTTGTTTTAAACTTTTTTAATTTTTTTCGGAAAAATCATGATGGTTGGTATAGATTTTGACAAAGCTTATGTTTTTGTGAAATTTCTCGGCCAATTTTAATTATTTTTGAAAAAGGTCTTCGGAAATGAACTGGAAATTAAATTTCGAACACGTAGATACCAAATATGTGGGGATTGCTTTTGTTTTAAACTTTTTTAATTTTTTTCGGAAAAATCATGATGGTTGGTATGGATTTTGACAAAGCTTATGTTTTTGTGAAATTTCTCGGACAATTTTAATTATTTTTGAAAAGGGTCTTCGGAAATGAACTGGAAATTAAATTTCGAACACGTAGATACCAAATATGTGGGGATTGCTTTTGTTTTAAACTTTTTTAATTTTTTTCGGAAAAATCATGATGGTTGGTATGGATTTTGACAAAGCTTATGTTTTTGTGAGATTTCTCGGACAATATGTGGGGATTGCTTTTGTTTTAAACTTTTTTAATTTTTTTCGGAAAAATCATGATGGTTGGTATGGATTTTGACAAAGCTTATGTTTTTGTGAAATTTCTCGGCCAATTTTAATTATTTTTGAAAAAGGTCTTCGGAAATGAACTGGAAATTAAATTTCGAACACGTAGATACCAAATATGTGGGGATTGCTTTTGTTTTAAACTTTTTTAATTTTTTTCGGAAAAATCATGATGGTTGGTATGGATTTTGACAAAGCTTATGTTTTTGTGAAATTTCTCGGACAATTTTAATTATTTTTGAAAAAGGTCTTCGGAAATGAACTGGAAATTAAATTTCGAACACGTAGATACCAAATATGTGGGGATTGCTTTTGTTTTAAACTTTTTTAATTTTTTTCGGAAAAAACATGATGGTTGGTATGGATTTTGACAAAGCTTATGTTTTTGTGAAATTTCTCGGACAATTTTAATTATTTTTGAAAAAGGTCTTCGGAAATGAAGTGGAAATTAAATTTCGAACACGTAGATACCAAATATGTGGGGATTGCTTTTGTTTTAAACTTTTTTAATTTTTTTCGGAAAAATCATGATGGTTGGTATGGATTTTGACAAAGCTTATGTTTTTGTGAAATTTCTCGAACAATTTTAATTATTTTTGAAAAAGGTCTTCGGAAATGAACTGGAAATTAAATTTCGAACACGTAGATACCAAATATGTGGGGATTGCTTTTGTTTTAAACTTTTTTAATTTTTTTCGGAAAAATCATGATGGTTGGTATGGATTTTGACAAAGCTTATGTTTTTGTGAAATTTCTCGGACAATTTTAATTATTTTTGAAAAAGGTCTTCGGAAATGAACTGGAAATTAAATTTCGAACACCTAGATACCAAATATGTGGGGATTGCTTTTGTTTTAAACTTTTTTAATTTTTTTCGGAAAAATCATGATGGTTGGTATGGATTTTGACAAAGCTTATGTTTTTGTGAAATTTCTCGGACAATTTTAATTATTTTTGAAAAAGGTCTTCGGAAATGAACTGGAAATTAAATTTCGAACACGTAGATACCAAATATGTGGGGATTGCTTTTGTTTTAAACTTTTTTAATTTTTTTCGGAAAAATCATGATGGTTGGTATGGATTTTGACAAAGCTTATGTTTTTGTGAAATTTCTCGGACAATTTTAATTATTTTTGAAAAAGGTCTTCGGAAATGAACTGGAAATTAAATTTCGAACACGTAGATACCAAATATGTGGGGATTGCTTTTGTTTTAAACTTTTTTAATTTTTTTCGCAAAAATCATGATGGTTGGTATGGATTTTGACAAAGCTTATGTTTTTGTGAAATTTCTCGGCCAATTTTAATTATTTTTGAAAAAGGTCTTCGGAAATGAACTGGAAATTAAATTTCGAACACGTAGATACCAAATATATGGGGATTGCTTTTGTTTTAAACTTTTTTAATTTTTTTCGGAAAAATCATGATGGTTGGTATGGATTTTGACAAAGCTTATGTTTTTGTGAAATTTCTCGGACAATTTTAATTATTTTTGAAAAAGGTCTTCGGAAATGAACTGGAAATTAAATTTCGAACACGTAGATACCAAATATGTGGGGATTGCTTTTGTTTTAAACTTTTTTAATTTTTTTCGGAAAAATCATGATGGTTGGTATGGATTTTGACAAAGCTTATGTTTTTGTGAAATTTCTCGGACAATTTTAATTATTTTTGAAAAAGGTCTTCGGAAATGAACTGGAAATTAAATTTCGAACACGTAGATACCAAATATGTGGGGATTGCTTTTGTTTTAAACTTTTTTAATTTTTTTCGGAAAAATCATGATGGTTGGTATGGATTTTGACAAAGCTTATGTTTTTGTGAAATTTCTCGGACAATTTTAATTATTTTTGAAAAAGGTCTTCGGAAATGAACTGGAAATTAAATTTCGAACACGTAGATACCAAATATGTGGGGATTGCTTTTGTTTTAAACTTTTTTAATTTTTTTCGGAAAAATCATGATGGTTGGTATGGATTTTGACAAAGCTTATGTTTTTGTGAAATTTCTCGGACAATTTTAATTATTTTTGAAAAAGGTCTTCGGAAATGAACTGGCAATTAAATTTCGAACACGTAGATACCAAATATGTGGGGATTGCTTTTGTTTTAAACTTTTTTAATTTTTTTCGGAAAAATCATGATGGTTGGTATGGATTTTGACAAAGCTTATGTTTTTGTGAAATTTCTCGGACAATTTTAATTATTTTTGAAAAAGGTCTTCGGAAATGAACTGGAAATTAAATTTCGAACACGTAGATACCAAATATGTGGGGATTGCTTTTGTTTTAAACTTTTTTAATTTTTTTCGGAAAAATCATGATGGTTGGTATGGATTTTGACAAAGCTTATGTTTTTGTGAAATTTCTCGGACAATTTTAATTATTTTTGAAAAAGATCTTCGGAAATGAACTGGAAATTAAATTTCGAACACGTAGATACCAAATATGTGGGGATTGCTTTTGTTTTAAACTTTTTTAATTTTTTTCGGAAAAATCATGATGGTTGGTATGGATTTTGATAAAGCTTATGTTTTTGAGAAATTTCTCGGCCAACTTTAATTATTTTTGAAAAAGGTCTTCGGAAATGAACCGGAAATTAAATTTCGAACACGTAGATACCAAATATGTGGGGATTGCTTTTGTTTTAAACTTTTTTAATTTTTTTCGGAAAAATCATGATGGTTGGTATGGATTTTGACAAAGCTTATGTTTTTGTGAAATTTCTCGGCTAATTTTAATTATTTTAGAAAAAGGTCTTCGGAAATGAACTGGAAATTAAATTTCGAACACGTAGATACCAAATATGTGGGGATTGCTTTTGTTTTAAACTTTTTTAATTTTTTTCGGAAAAATCATGATGGTTGGTATGGACTTTGACAAAGCTTATGTTTTTGTGAAATTTCTCGGACAATTTTAATTATTTTTGAAAAAGGTCTTCGGAAATGAACTGGAAATTAAGTTTCGAACACGTAGATACCAAATATGTGGGGATTGCTTTTGTTTTAAACTTTTTTAATTTTTTTCGGAAAAATCATGATGGTTGGTATGGATTTTGACAAAGCTTATGTTTTTGTGAAATTTCTCGGCCAATTTTAATTATTTTTGAAAAAGGTCTTCGGAAATGAACTGGAAATTAAATTTCGAACACGTAGATACCAAATATGTGGGGATTGCTTTTGTTTTAAACTTTTTTAATTTTTTTCGGAAAAATCATGATGGTTGGTATGGATTTTGACAAAGCTTATGTCTTTGTGAAATTTTTCGGACAATTTTAATTATTTTTGAAAAAGGTCTTCGGAAATGAACTGGAAATTAAATTTCGAACACGTAGATACCCAATATGTGGGGATTGCTTTTGTTTTAAACTTTTTTAATTTTTTTCGGAAAAATCATGATGGTTGGTATGGATTTTGATAAAGCTTATGTTTTTGAGAAATTTCTCGGCCAAATTTAATTATTTTTGAAAAAGGTCTTCGGAAATGAACCGGAAATTAAATTTCGAACACGTAGATACCAAATATGTGGGGATTGCTTTTGTTTTAAACTTTTTTAATTTTTTTCGGAAAAATCATGATGGTTGGTATGGATTTTGACAAAGCTTATGTTTTTGTGAATTTTCTCGGACAATTTTAATTATTTTTGAAAAAGGTCTTCGGAAATGAACTGGAAACTAAATTTCGAACACGTAGATACGCAATATGTGGGGATTGCTTTTGTTTTAAACTTTTTTAATTTTTTTCGGAAAAATCATGATGGTTGGTATGGATTTTGACAAAGCTTATGTTTTTGTGAAATTTCTCGGACAATTTTAATTATTTTTGAAAAAGGTCTTCGGAAATGAACTGGAAATTAAATTTCGAACACGTAGATACCAAATATGTGGGGATTGCTTTTGTTTTAAACTTTTTTAATTTTTTTCGGAAAAATCATGATGGTTGGTATGGATTTTGACAAAGCTTATGTTTTTGTGAAATTTCTCGGACAATTTTAATTATTTTTGAAAAAGGTCTTCGGAAATGAACTTGAAATTAAATTTCGAACACGTAGATACCAATTATGTGGGGATTGCTTTTGTTTTAAACTTTTTTAATTTTTTTCGGAAAAATCATGATGGTTGGTATGGATTTTGACAAAGCTTATGTTTTTGTGAAATTTCTCGGACAATTTTAATTATTTTTGAAAAAAGTCTTCGGAAATGAACTGGAAATTAAATTTCGAACACGTAGATACCAAATATGTGGGGATTGCTTTTGTTTTAAACTTTTTTAATTTTTTTCGGAAAAATCATGATGGTTGGTATGGATTTTGACAAAGCTTATGTTTTTGTGAAATTTCTCGGACAATTTTAATTATTTTTGAAAAAGGTCTTCGGAAATGAACTGGAAATTAAATTTCGAACACGTAGATACCAAATATGTGGGGATTGCTTTTGTTTTAAACTTTTTTAATTTTTTTCGGAAAAATCATGATGTTGGTATGGATTTTGACAAAGCTTATGTTTTTGTGAAATTTCTCGGACAATTTTAATTATTTTTGAAAAAGGTCTTCGGAAATGAACTGGAAATTAAATTTCGAACACGTAGATACCAAATATGTGGGGATTGCTTTTGTTTTAAACTTTTTTAATTTTTTTCGGAAAAATCATGATGGTTGGTATGGATTTTGACAAAGCTTATATTTTTGTGAAATTTCTCGGCCAATTTTAATTATTTTTGAAAAAGGTCTTCGGAAATGAACTGGAAATTAAATTTCGAACACGTAGATACCAAATATGTGGGGATTGCTTTTGTTTTAAACTTTTTTAATTTTTTTCGGAAAAATCATGATGGTTGGTATGGATTTTGACAAAGCTTATGTTTTTGTGAAATTTCTCGGACAATTTTAATCATTTTTGAAAAAGGTCTTCGGAAATGAACTGGAAATTAAATTTCGAACACGTAGATACCAAATATGTGGGGATTGCTTTTGTTTTAAACTTTTTTAATTTTTTTCGGAAAAATCATGATGGTTGGTATGGATTTTGATAAAGCTTATGTTTTTGTGAAATTTCTCGGCCAATTTTAATTATTTTTGAAAAAGGTCTTCGGAAATGAACTGGAAATTAAATTTCGAACACGTAGATACCAAATATGTGGGGATTGCTTTTGTTTTAAACTTTTTTAATTTTTTTCGGAAAAATCATGATAGTTGGTATGGATTTTGACAAAGCTTATGTTTTTGTGAAATTTCTCAGCCAATTTTAATTATTTTTGAAAAAGGTCTTCGGAAATGAACTGGAAATTAAATTTCGAACACGTAGATACCAAATATGTGGGGATTGCTTTTGTTTTAAACTTTTTTAATTTTTTTCGGAAAAATCATGATGGTTGGTATGGATTTTGACAAAGCTTATGTTTTTGTGAAATTTCTCGGCCAATTTTAATTATTTTTGAAAAAGGTCTTCGGAAATGAACTGGAAATTAAATTTCGAACACGTAGATACCAAATATGTGGGGATTGCTTTTGTTTTAAACTTTTTTATTTTTTTTCGGAAAAATCATGATGGTTGGTATGGATTTTGATAAAGCTTATGTTTTTGTGAAATTTCTCGGCCAATTTTAATTATTTTTGAAAAAGGTCTTCGGAAATGAACTGGAAATTAAATTTCGAACACGTAGATACCAAATATATGGGGATTGCTTTTGTTTTAAACTTTTTTAATTTTTTTCGGAAAAATCATGATGGTTGGTATGGATTTTGACAAAGCTTATGTTTTTGTGAAATTTCTCGGACAATTTTAATTATTTTTGAAAAAGGTCTTCGGAAATGAACTGGAAATTAAATTTCGAACACGTAGATACCAAATATGTGGGGATTGCTTTTGTTTTAAACTTTTTTAATTTTTTTCGGAAAAATCATGATGGTTGGTATGGATTTTGATAAAGCTTATGTTTTTGTGAAATTTCTCGGCCAATTTTAATTATTTTTGAAAAAGGTCTTCGGAAATGAACTGGAAATTAAATTTCGAACACGTAGATACCAAATATGTGGGGATTGCTTTTGTTTTAAACTCTTTTAATTTTTTTCGGAAAAATCATGATAGTTGGTATGGATTTTGACAAAGCTTATGTTTTTGTGAAATTTCTCAGCCAATTTTAATTATTTTTGAAAAAGGTCTTCGGAAATGAACTGGAAATTAAATTTCGAACACGTAGATACCAAATATGTGGGGATTGCTTTTGTTTTAAACTTTTTTAATTTTTTTCGGAAAAATCATGATGGTTGGTATGGATTTTGACAAAGCTTATGTTTTTGTGAAATTTCTCGGCCAATTTTAATTATTTTTGAAAAAGGTCTTCGGAAATGAACTGGAAATTAAATTTCGAACACGTAGATACCAAATATGTGGGGATTGCTTTTGTTTTAAACTTTTTTATTTTTTTTTCGGAAAGATCATGATGGTTGGTATGGATTTTGATAAAGCTTATGTTTTTGTGAAATTTCTCGGCCAATTTTAATTATTTTTGAAAAAGGTCTTCGGAAATGAACTGGAAATTAAATTTTGAACACGTAGATACCAAATATGTGGGGATTGCTTTTGTTTTAAACTTTTTTAATTTTTTTCGGAAAAATCATGATGGTTGGTATGGATTTTGACAAAGCTTATGTTTTTGTGAAATTTCTCGGCCAATTTTAATTATTTTTGAAAAAGGTCTTCGGAAATGAACTGGAAATTAAATTTCGAACACGTAGATACCAAATATGTGGGGATTGCTTTCGTTTTAAACTTTTTTAATTTTTTTCGGAAAAATCATGATGGTTGGTATGGATTTTGATAAAGCTTATGTTTTTGTGAAATTTCTCGGCCAATTTTAATTATTTTTGAAAAAGGTCTTCGGAAATTAACTGGAAATTAAATTTCGAACACGTAGATACCAAATATGTGGGGATTGCTTTTGTTTTAAACTTTTTTAATTTTTTTCGGAAAAATCATGATGGTTGGTATGGATTTTGATAAAGCTTATGTTTTTGTGAAATTTCTCGGCCAATTTTAATTATTTTTGAAAAAGGTCTTCGGAAATGAACTGGAAATTAAATTTCGAACACGTAGATACCAAATATGTGGGGATTGCTTTCGTTTTAAACTTTTTTAATTTTTTTCGGAAAAATCATGATGGTTGGTATGGATTTTGACAAAGCTTATGTTTTTGTGAAATTTCTCGGCCAATTTTAATTATTTTTGAAAAAGATCTTCGGAAATGAACTGGAAATTAAATTTCGAACACGTAGATACCAAATATGTGGGGATTGCTTTTGTTTTAAACTTTTTTAATTTTTTTCGGAAAAATCATGATGGTTGGTATAGATTTTGATAAAGCTTATGTTTTTGTTAAATTTATCGGCCAATTTTAATTATTTTTGAAAAAGGTCTTCGGAAATGAACTGGAAATTAAATTTCGAACACGTAGATACCAAATATGTGGGGATTGCTTTTGTTTTAAACTTTTTTTTAAGTTTTTTTTGGAAAAATCATGATGGTTGGTATGGATTTTGACAAAGCTTATGTTTTTGTGAAATTTCTCGGACAATTTTAATTATTTTTGAAAAAGGTCTTCGGAAATGAACTGGAAATTAAATTTCGAACACGTAGATACCAAATATGTGGGGATTGCTTTTGTTTTAAACTTTTTTAATTTTTTTCGCAAAAATCATGATGGTTGGTATGGATTTTGACAAAGCTTATGTTTTTGTGAAATTTCTCGGACAATTTTAATTATTTTTGAAAAAGGTCTTCGGAAATGAACTGGAAATTAAATTTCGAACACGTAGATACCAAATATGTGGGGATTGCTTTTGTTTTAAACTTTTTTAATTTTTTTCGGAAAAATCATGATGGTTGGTATGGATTTTGACAAAGCTTATGTTTTTGTGAAATTTCTCGGCAAATTTTAATTATTTTTGAAAAAGGTCTTCGGAAATGAACTGGAAATTAAATTTCGAACACGTAGATACCAAATATGTGGGGATTGCTTTTGTTTTAAACTTTTTTAATTTTTTTCGGAAAAATCATGATGGTTGGTATGGATTTTGACAAAGCTTATGTTTTTGTGAAATTTCTCGGCCAATTTTAATTATTTTTGAAAAAGGTCTTCGGAAATGAACTGGAAATTAAATTTCGAACACGTAGATACCAAATATGCGGGGATTGCTTTTGTTTTAAACTTTTTTAATTTTTTTCGGAAAAATCATGATGGTTGGTATGGATTTTGACAAAGCTTATGTTTTTGTGAAATTTCTCGGACAATTTTAATTATTTTTGAAAAAGGTCTTCGGAAATGAACTGGAAATTAAATTTCGAACACCTAGATACCAAATATGTGGGGATTTCTTTTGTTTTAAACTTTTTTAATTTTTTTCGCAAAAATCATGATGGTTGGTATGGATTTTGACAAAGCTTATGTTTTTGTGAAATTTCTCGGACAATTTTAATTATTTTTGAAAAAGGTCTTCGGTAATGAACTGGAAATTAAATTTCGAACACGTAGATACCAAATATGTGGGGATTGCTTTTGTTTTAAACTTTTTTAATTTTTTTCGGAAAAATCATGATGGTTGGTATGGATTTTGACAAAGCTTATATTTTTGTGAAATTTCTTGGCCAATTTTAATTATTTTTGAAAAAGGTTTTCGGAAATGAACTGGAAATTAAATTTCGAACACGTAGATACCAAATATGTGGGGATTGCTTTTGTTTTAAACTTTTTTAATTTTTTTCGGAAAAATCATGATGGTTGGTATGGATTTTGACAAAGCTTATGTTTTTGTGAAATTTCTCGGACAATTTTAATTATTTTTGAAAAAGGTCTTCGGAAATGAACTGGAAATTAAATTTCGAACACGTAGATACCAAATATGTGGGATTGCTTTTGTTTTAAACTTTTTTAATTTTTTTCGGAAAAATCATGATGGTTGGTATGGATTTTGACAAAGCTTATGTTTTTGTGAAATTTCTCGGCCAATTTTAATTATTTTTGAAAAAGGTCTTCGGAAATGAACTGGAAATTAAATTTCGAACACGTAGATACCAAATATGTGGGGATTGCTTTTGTTTTAAACTTTTTTAATTTTTTTCGGAAAAATCATGATGGTTGGTATGGATTTTGACAAAGCTTATGTTTTTGTGAAATTTCTCGGCCAATTTTAATTATTTTTGAAAAAGGTCTTCGGAAATGAACTGGAAATTAAATTTCGAACACGTAGATACCAAATATGTGGGGATTGCTTTTGTTTTAAACTTTTTTAATTTTTTTCGGAAAAATCATGATGGTTGGTATGGATTTTGACAAAGCTTATGTTTTTGTGAAATTTCTCGGACAATTTTAATTATTTTTGAAAAAGGTCTTCGGAAATGAACTGGAAATTAAATTTCGAACACGTAGATACCAAATATGTGGGGATTGCTTTTGTTTTAAACTTTTTTATTTTTTTTCGGAAAAATCATGATGGTTGGTATGGATTTTGATAAAGCTTATGTTTTTGTGAAATTTCTCGGCCAATTTTAATTATTTTTGAAAAAGGTCTTCGGAAATGAACTGGAAATTAAATTTCGAACACGTAGATACCAAATATGTGGGGATTGCTTTTGTTTTAAACTTTTTTAATTTTTTTCGGAAAAATCATGATGGTTGGTATGGATTTTGATAAAGCTTATGTTTTTGTGAAATTTCTCAGCCAATTTTAATTATTTTTGAAAAAGGTCTTCGGAAATGAACTGGAAATTAAATTTCGAACACGTAGATACCAAATATGTGGGGATTGCTTTTGTTTTAAACTTTTTTAATTTTTTTCGGAAAAATCATGATGGTTGGTATGGATTTTGACAAAGCTTATGTTTTTGTGAAATTTCTCGGCCAATTTTAATTATTTTTGAAAAAGGTCTTCGGAAATGAACTGGAAATTAAATTTCGAACACGTAGATACCAAATATGTGGGGATTGCTTTTGTTTTAAACTTTTTTATTTTTTTTCGGAAAAATCATGATGGTTGGTATGGATTTTGATAAAGCTTATGTTTTTGTGAAATTTCTCGGCCAATTTTAATTATTTTTGAAAAAGGTCTTCGGAAATGAACTGGAAATTAAATTTTGAACACGTAGATACCAAATATGTGGGGATTGCTTTTGTTTTAAACTTTTTTAATTTTTTTCGGAAAAATCATGATGGTTGGTATGGATTTTGACAAAGCTTATGTTTTTGTGAAATTTCTCGGCCAATTTTAATTATTTTTGAAAAAGGTCTTCGGAAATGAACTGGAAATTAAATTTCGAACACGTAGATACCAAATATGTGGGGATTGCTTTTGTTTTAAACTTTTTTAATTTTTTTCGGAAAAATCATGATGGTTGGTATGGATTTTGATAAAGCTTATGTTTTTGTGAAATTTCTCGGACAATTTTAATTATTTTTGAAAAAGGTCTTCGGAAATTAACTGGAAATTAAATTTCGAACACGTAGATACCAAATATGTGGGGATTGCTTTTGTTTTAAACTTTTTTAATTTTTTTCGGAAAAATCATGATGGTTGGTATGGATTTTGATAAAGCTTATGTTTTTGTGAAATTTCTCGGCCAATTTTAATTATTTTTGAAAAAGGTCTTCGGAAATGAACTGGAAATTAAATTTCGAACACGTAGATACCAAATATGTGGGGATTGCTTTTGTTTTAAACTTTTTTAATTTTTTTCGGAAAAATCATGATGGTTGGTATGGATTTTGACAAAGCTTATGTTTTTGTGAAATTTCTCGGCCAATTTTAATTATTTTTGAAAAAGGTCTTCGGAAATGAACTGGAAATTAAATTTCGAACACGTAGATACCAAATATGTGGGGATTGCTTTTGTTTTAAACTTTTTTAATTTTTTTCGGAAAAATCATGATGGTTGGTATAGATTTTGATAAAGCTTATGTTTTTGTGAAATTTCTCGGCCAATTTTAATTATTTTTGAAAAAGGTCTTCGGAAATGAACTGGAAATTAAATTTCGAACACGTATATACCAAATATGTGGGGATTGCTTTTGTTTTAAACTTTTTTAATTTTTTTCGGAAAAATCATGATGGTTGGTATAGATTTTGATAAAGCTTATGTTTTTGTTAAATTTATCGGCCAATTTTAATTATTTTTGAAAAAGGTCTTCGGAAATGAACTGGAAATTAAATTTCGAACACGTAGATACCAAATATGTGGGGATTGCTTTTGTTTTAAACTTTTTTTTAAGTTTTTTTTGGAAAAATCATGATGGTTGGTATGGATTTTGACAAAGCTTATGTTTTTGTGAAATTTCTCGGACAATTTTAATTATTTTTGAAAAAGGTCTTCGGAAATGAACTGGAAATTAAATTTCGAACACGTAGATACCAAATATGTGGGGATTGCTTTTGTTTTAAACTTTTTTAATTTTTTTCGCAAAAATCATGATGGTTGGTATGGATTTTGACAAAGCTTATGTTTTTGTGAAATTTCTCGGACAATTTTAATTATTTTTGAAAAAGGTCTTCGGAAATGAACTGGAAATTAAATTTCGAACACGTAGATACCAAATATGTGGGGATTGCTTTTGTTTTAAACTTTTTTAATTTTTTTCGGAAAAATCATGATGGTTGGTATGGATTTTGACAAAGCTTATGTTTTTGTGAAATTTCTCGGCCAATTTTAATTATTTTTGAAAAAGGTCTTCGGAAATGAACTGGAAATTAAATTTCGAACACGTAGATACCAAATATGTGGGGATTGCTTTTGTTTTAAACTTTTTTAATTTTTTTCGGAAAAATCATGATGGTTGGTATGGATTTTGACAAAGCTTATGTTTTTGTGAAATTTCTCGCCCAATTTTGAATATTTTTCGAAAAGGTCTTCGGAAATGCGCTAGAAATTAAATTTCGAACACGTAGATACCAAATATGCGGGGATTGCTTTTGTTTTAAACTTTTTTAATTTTTTTCGGAAAAATCATGATGGTTGGTATGGATTTTGACAAAGCTTATGTTTTTGTGAAATTTCTCGGACAATTTTAATTATTTTTGAAAAAGGTCTTCGGAAATGAACTGGAAATTAAATTTCGAACACCTAGATACCAAATATGTGGGGATTTCTTTTGTTTTAAACTTTTTTAATTTTTTTCGCAAAAATCATGATGGTTGGTATGGATTTTGACAAAGCTTATGTTTTTGTGAAATTTCTCGGACAATTTTAATTATTTTTGAAAAAGGTCTTCGGTAATGAACTGGAAATTAAATTTCGAACACGTAGATACCAAATATGTGGGGATTGCTTTTGTTTTAAACTTTTTTAATTTTTTTCGGAAAAATCATGATGGTTGGTATGGATTTTGACAAAGCTTATATTTTTGTGAAATTTCTTGGCCAATTTTAATTATTTTTGAAAAAGGTTTTCGGAAATGAACTGGAAATTAAATTTCGAACACGTAGATACCAAATATGTGGGGATTGCTTTTGTTTTAAACTTTTTTAATTTTTTTCGGAAAAATCATGATGGTTGGTATGGATTTTGACAAAGCTTATGTTTTTGTGAAATTTCTCGGACAATTTTAATTATTTTTGAAAAAGGTCTTCGGAAATGAACTGGAAATTAAATTTCGAACACGTAGATACCAAATATGTGGGGATTGCTTTTGTTTTAAACTTTTTTAATTTTTTTCGGAAAAATCATGATGGTTGGTATGGATTTGGACAAAGCTTATGTTTTTGTGAAATTTCTCGGCCAATTTTAATTATTTTTGAAAAAGGTCTTCGGAAATGAACTGGAAATTAAATTTCGAACACGTAGATACCAAATATGTGGGGATTGCTTTTGTTTTAAACTTTTTTAATTTTTTTCGGAAAAATCATGATGGTTGGTATGGATTTTGACAAAGCTTATGTTTTTGTGAAATTTCTCGGCCAATTTTAATTATTTTTGAAAAAGGTCTTCGGAAATGAACTGGAAATTAAATTTCGAACACGTAGATACCAAATATGTGGGGATTGCTTTTGTTTTAAACTTTTTTAATTTTTTTCGGAAAAATCATGATGGTTGGTATGGATTTTGACAAAGCTTATGTTTTTGTGAAATTTCTCGGACAATTTTAATTATTTTTGAAAAAGGTCTTCGGAAATGAACTGGAAATTAAATTTCGAACACGTAGATACCAAATATGTGGGGATTGCTTTTGTTTTAAACTTTTTTATTTTTTTTCGGAAAAATCATGATGGTTGGTATGGATTTTGATAAAGCTTATGTTTTTGTGAAATTTCTCGGCCAATTTTAATTATTTTTGAAAAAGGTCTTCGGAAATTAACTGGAAATTAAATTTCGAACACGTAGATACCAAATATGTGGGGATTGCTTTTGTTTTAAACTTTTTTAATTTTTTTCGGAAAAATCATGATGGTTGGTATGGATTTTGATAAAGCTTATGTTTTTGTGAAATTTCTCAGCCAATTTTAATTATTTTTGAAAAAGGTCTTCGGAAATGAACTGGAAATTAAATTTCGAACACGTAGATACCAAATATGTGGGGATTGCTTTTGTTTTAAACTTTTTTAATTTTTTTCGGAAAAATCATGATGGTTGGTATGGATTTTGACAAAGCTTATGTTTTTGTGAAATTTCTCGGCCAATTTTAATTATTTTTGAAAAAGGTCTTCGGAAATGAACTGGAAATTAAATTTCGAACACGTAGATACCAAATATGTGGGGATTGCTTTTGTTTTAAACTTTTTTATTTTTTTTCGGAAAAATCATGATGGTTGGTATGGATTTTGATAAAGCTTATGTTTTTGTGAAATTTCTCGGCCAATTTTAATTATTTTTGAAAAAGGTCTTCGGAAATGAACTGGAAATTAAATTTTGAACACGTAGATACCAAATATGTGGGGATTGCTTTTGTTTTAAACTTTTTTAATTTTTTTCGGAAAAATCATGATGGTTGGTATGGATTTTGACAAAGCTTATGTTTTTGTGAAATTTCTCGGCCAATTTTAATTATTTTTGAAAAAGGTCTTCGGAAATGAACTGGAAATTAAATTTCGAACACGTAGATACCAAATATGTGGGGATTGCTTTTGTTTTAAACTTTTTTAATTTTTTTCGGAAAAATCATGATGGTTGGTATGGATTTTGATAAAGCTTATGTTTTTGTGAAATTTCTCGGACAATTTTAATTATTTTTGAAAAAGGTCTTCGGAAATTAACTGGAAATTAAATTTCGAACACTTAGATACCAAATATGTGGGGATTGCTTTTGTTTTAAACTTTTTTAATTTTTTTCGGAAAAATCATGATGGTTGGTATGGATTTTGATAAAGCTTATGTTTTTGTGAAATTTCTCGGCCAATTTTAATTATTTTTGAAAAAGGTCTTCGGAAATGAACTGGAAATTAAATTTCGAACACGTAGATACCAAATATGTGGGGATTGCTTTTGTTTTAAACTTTTTTAATTTTTTTCGGAAAAATCATGATGGTTGGTATGGATTTTGACAAAGCTTATGTTTTTGTGAAATTTCTCGGCCAATTTTAATTATTTTTGAAAAAGGTCTTCGGAAATGAACTGGAAATTAAATTTCGAACACGTAGATACCAAATATGTGGGGATTGCTTTTGTTTTAAACTTTTTTAATTTTTTTCGGAAAAATCATGATGGTTGGTATAGATTTTGATAAAGCTTATGTTTTTGTTAAATTTATCGGCCAATTTTAATTATTTTTGAAAAAGGTCTTCGGAAATGAACTGGAAATTAAATTTCGAACACGTAGATACCAAATATGTGGGGATTGCTTTTGTTTTAAACTTTTTTTTAAGTTTTTTTTGGAAAGATCATGATGGTTGGTATGGATTTTGACAAAGCTTATGTTTTTGTGAAATTTCTCGGACAATTTTAATTATTTTTGAAAAAGGTCTTCGGAAATGAACTGGAAATTAAATTTCGAACACGTAGATACCAAATATGTGGGGATTGCTTTTGTTTTAAACTTTTTTAATTTTTTTCGGAAAAATCATGATGGTTGGTATGGATTTTGACAAAGCTTATGTTTTTGTGAAATTTCTCGGCCAATTTTAATTATTTTTGAAAAAGGTCTTCGGAAATGAACTGGAAATTAAATTTCGAACACGTAGATACCAAATATGTGGGGATTGCTTTTGTTTTAAACTTTTTTAATTTTTTTCGGAAAAATCATGATGGTTGGTATGGATTTTGACAAAGCTTATGTTTTTGTGAAATTTCTCGGACAATTTTAATTATTTTTGAAAAAGGTCTTCGGAAATGAACTGGAAATTAAATTTCGAACACGTAGATACCAAATATGTGGGGATTGCTTTTGTTTTAAACTTTTTTAATTTTTTTCGGAAAAATCATGATGGTTGGTATGGATTTTGACAAAGCTTATGTTTTTGTGAAATTTCTCGGACAATTTTAATTATTTTTGAAAAAGGTCTTCGGAAATGAACTGGAAATTAAATTTCGAACACGTAGATACCAAATATGTGGGGATTGCTTTTGTTTTAAACTTTTTTAATTTTTTTCGGAAAAATCATGATGGTTGGTATGAATTTTGACAAAGCTTATGTTTTTGTGAAATTTCTCGGCCAATTTTAATTATTTTTGAAAAAGGTCTTCGGAAATGAACTGGAAATTAAATTTCGAACCAAATATGTGGGGATTGCTTTTGTTTTAAACTTTTTTAATTTTTTTCGTTTTAAACTTTTTTAATTTTAATTATTTTTGAAAAAGGTCTTCGGAAATGAACTGGAAATTAAATTTCGAACACCTAGATACCAAATATGTGGGGATTTCTTTTGTTTTAAACTTTTTTAATTTTTTTCGCAAAAATCATGATGGTTGGTATGGATTTTGACAAAGCTTATGTTTTTGTGAAATTTCTCGGACAATTTTAATTATTTTTGGAAAAATCATGATGGTTGGTATGGATTTTGACAAAGCTTATGTTTTTGTGAAATTTCTCGGCCAATTTTAATTATTTTTGAAAAAGGTCTTCGGAAATGAACTGGAAATTAAATTTCGAACACGTAGATACCAAATATGTGGGGATTGCTTTTGTTTTAAACTTTTTTAATTTTTTTCGGAAAAATCATGATGGTTGGTATGGATTTTGACAAAGCTTATGTTTTTGTGAAATTTCTCGGCCAATTTTAATTATTTTTGAAAAAGGTCTTCGGAAATGAACTGGAAATTAAATTTCGAACACGTAGATACCAAATATGTGGGGATTGCTTTTGTTTTAAACTTTTTTAATTTTTTTCGGAAAAATCATGATGGTTGGTATGGATTTTGACAAAGCTTATGTTTTTGTGAAATTTCTCGGACAATTTTAATTATTTTTGAAAAAGGTCTTCGGAAATGAACTGGAAATTAAATTTCGAACACCTAGATACCAAATATGTGGGGATTTCTTTTGTTTTAAACTTTTTTAATTTTTTTCGCAAAAATCATGATGGTTGGTATGGATTTTAACAAAGCTTATATTTTTGTGAAATTTCTCGGACAATTTTAATTATTTTTGAAAAAGGTCTTCGGTAACGAACTGGAAATTAAATTTCGAACACGTAGATACCAAATATGTGGGGATTGCTTTTGTTTTAAACTTTTTTAATTTTTTTCGGAAAAATCATGATGGTTGGTATGGATTTTGACAAAGCTTATATTTTTGTGAAATTTCTCGGCCAATTTTAATTATTTTTGAAAAAGGTTTTCGGAAATGAACTGGAAATTAAATTTCGAACACGTAGATACCAAATATGTGGGGATTGCTTTTGTTTTAAACTTTTTTAATTTTTTTCGGAAAAATCATGATGGTTGGTATGGATTTTGACAAAGCTTATGTTTTTGTGAAATTTCTCGGACAATTTTAATTATTTTTGAAAAAGGTCTTCGGAAATGAACTGGAAATTAAATTTCGAACACGTAGATACCAAATATGTGGGGATTGCTTTTGTTTTAAACTTTTTTAATTTTTTTCGGAAAAATCATGATGGTTGGTATGGATTTTGACAAAGCTTATGTTTTTGTGAAATTTCTCGGCCAATTTTAATTATTTTTGAAAAAGGTCTTCGGAAATGAACTGGAAATTAAATTTCGAACACGTAGATACCAAATATGTGGGGATTGCTTTTGTTTTAAACTTTTTTAATTTTTTTCGGAAAAATCATGATGGTTGGTATGGATTTTGACAAAGCTTATGTTTTTGTGAAATTTCTCGGCCAATTTTAATTATTTTTGAAAAAGGTCTTCGGAAATGAACTGGAAATTAAATTTCGAACACGTAGATACCAAATATGTGGGGATTGCTTTTGTTTTAAACTTTTTTAATTTTTTTCGGAAAAATCATGATGGTTGGTATGGATTTTGACAAAGCTTATGTTTTTGTGAAATTTCTCGGACAATTTTAATTATTTTTGAAAAAGGTCTTCGGAAATGAACTGGAAATTAAATTTCGAACACGTAGATACCAAATATGTGGGGATTGCTTTTGTTTTAAACTTTTTTATTTTTTTTCGGAAAAATCATGATGGTTGGTATGGATTTTGATAAAGCTTATGTTTTTGTGAAATTTCTCGGCCAATTTTAATTATTTTTGAAAAAGGTCTTCGGAAATTAACTGGAAATTAAATTTCGAACACGTAGATACCAAATATGTGGGGATTGCTTTTGTTTTAAACTTTTTTAATTTTTTTCGGAAAAATCATGATGGTTGGTATGGATTTTGATAAAGCTTATGTTTTTGTGAAATTTCTCAGCCAATTTTAATTATTTTTGAAAAAGGTCTTCGGAAATGAACTGGAAATTAAATTTCGAACACGTAGATACCAAATATGTGGGGATTGCTTTTGTTTTAAACTTTTTTAATTTTTTTCGGAAAAATCATGATGGTTGGTATGGATTTTGACAAAGCTTATGTTTTTGTGAAATTTCTCGGCCAATTTTAATTATTTTTGAAAAAGGTCTTCGGAAATGAACTGGAAATTAAATTTCGAACACGTAGATACCAAATATGTGGGGATTGCTTTTGTTTTAAACTTTTTTATTTTTTTTCGGAAAAATCATGATGGTTGGTATGGATTTTGATAAAGCTTATGTTTTTGTGAAATTTCTCGGCCAATTTTAATTATTTTTGAAAAAGGTCTTCGGAAATGAACTGGAAATTAAATTTCGAACACGTAGATACCAAATATGTGGGGATTGCTTTTGTTTTAAACTTTTTTAATTTTTTTCGGAAAAATCATGATGGTTGGTATGGATTTTGATAAAGCTTATGTTTTTGTGAAATTTCTCGGCCAATTTTAATTATTTTTGAAAAAGGTCTTCGGAAATGAACTGGAAATTAAATTTCGAACACGTAGATACCAAATATGTGGGGATTGCTTTTGTTTTAAACTTTTTTAATTTTTTTCGGAAAAATCATGATGGTTGGTATGGATTTTGACAAAGCTTATGTTTTTGTGAAATTTCTCGGACAATTTTAATTATTTTTGAAAAAGGTCTTCGGAAATGAACTGGAAATTAAATTTCGAACACGTAGATACCAAATATGTGGGGATTGCTTTTGTTTTAAACTTTTTTAATTTTTTTCGGAAAAATCATGATGGTTTCTCGGCCAATTTTAATTATTTTTGAAAAAGGTCTTCGGAAATGAACTGGAAATTAAATTTCGAACCAAATATGTGGGGATTGCTTTTGTTTTAAACTTTTTTAATTTTTTTCGTTTTAAACTTTTTTAATTTTAATTATTTTTGAAAAAGGTCTTCGGAAATGAACTGGAAATTAAATTTCGAACACCTAGATACCAAATATGTGGGGATTTCTTTTGTTTTAAACTTTTTTAATTTTTTTCGCAAAAATCATGATGGTTGGTATGGATTTTGACAAAGCTTATGTTTTTGTGAAATTTCTCGGACAATTTTAATTATTTTTGAAAAAGGTCTTCGGAAATGAACTGGAAATTAAATTTCGAACACGTAGATACCAAATATGTGGGGACTGCTTTTGTTTTAAACTTTTTTAATTTTTTTCGGAAAAATCATGATGGTTGGTATGGATTTTGACAAAGCTTATGTTTTTGTGAAATTTCTCGGCCAATTTTAATTATTTTTGAAAAAGGTCTTCGGAAATGAACTGGAAATTAAATTTCGAACACGTAGATACCAAATATGTGGGGATTGCTTTTGTTTTAAACTTTTTTAATTTTTTTCGGAAAAATCATGATGGTTGGTATGGATTTTGACAAAGCTTATGTTTTTGTGAAATATCTCGGCCAATTTTAATTATTTTTGAAAAAGGTCTTCGGAAATGAACTGGAAATTAAATTTCGAACACGTAGATACCAAATATGTGGGGATTGCTTTTGTTTTAAACTTTTTTAATTTTTTTCGGAAAAATCATGATGGTTGGTATGGATTTTGACAAAGCTTATGTTTTTGTGAAATTTCTCGGACAATTTTAATTATTTTTGAAAAAGGTCTTCGGAAATGAACTGGAAATTAAATTTCGAACATCTAGATACCAAATATGTGGGGATTTCTTTTGTTTTAAACTTTTTTAATTTTTTTCGCAAAAATCATGATGGTTGGTATGGATTTTAACAAAGCTTATGTTTTTGTGAAATTTCTCGGACAATTTTAATTATTTTTGAAAAAGGTCTTCGGTAATGAACTGGAAATTAAATTTCGAACACGTAGATACCAAATATGTGGGGATTGCTTTTGTTTTAAACTTTTTTAATTTTTTTCGGAAAAATCATGATGGTTGGTATGGATTTTGACAAAGCTTATATTTTTGTGAAATTTCTCGGCCAATTTTAATTATTTTTGAAAAAGGTTTTCGGAAATGAACTGGAAATTAAATTTCGAACACGTAGATACCAAATATGTGGGGATTGCTTTTGTTTTAAACTTTTTTAATTTTTTTCGGAAAAATCATGATGGTTGGTATGGATTTTGACAAAGCTTATGTTTTTGTGAAATTTCTCGGACAATTTTAATTATTTTTGAAAAAGGTCTTCGGAAATGAACTGGAAATTAAATTTCGAACACGTAGATACCAAATATGTGGGGATTGCTTTTGTTTTAAACTTTTTTAATTTTTTTCGGAAAAATCATGATGGTTGGTATGGATTTTGACAAAGCTTATGTTTTTGTGAAATTTCTCGGCCAATTTTAATTATTTTTGAAAAAGGTCTTCGGAAATGAACTGGAAATTAAATTTCGAACACGTAGATACCAAATATGTGGGGATTGCTTTTGTTTTAAACTTTTTTAATTTTTTTCGGAAAAATCATGATGGTTGGTATGGATTTTGACAAAGCTTATGTTTTTGTGAAATTTCTCGGACAATTTTAATTATTTTTGAAAAAGGTCTTCGGAAATGAACTGGAAATTAAATTTCGAACACGTAGATACCAAATATGTGGGGATTGCTTTTGTTTTAAACTTTTTTATTTTTTTTCGGAAAAATCATGATGGTTGGTATGGATTTTGATAAAGCTTATGTTTTTGTGAAATTTCTCGGCCAATTTTAATTATTTTTGAAAAAGGTCTTCGGAAATTAACTGGAAATTAAATTTCGAACACGTAGATACCAAATATGTGGGGATTGCTTTTGTTTTAAACTTTTTTAATTTTTTTCGGAAAAATCATGATGGTTGGTATGGATTTTGATAAAGCTTATGTTTTTGTGAAATTTCTCAGCCAATTTTAATTATTTTTGAAAAAGGTCTTCGGAAATGAACTGGAAATTAAATTTCGAACACGTAGATACCAAATATGTGGGGATTGCTTTTGTTTTAAACTTTTTTAATTTTTTTCGGAAAAATCATGATGGTTGGTATGGATTTTGACAAAGCTTATGTTTTTGTGAAATTTCTCGGCCAATTTTAATTATTTTTGAAAAAGGTCTTCGGAAATGAACTGGAAATTAAATTTCGAACACGTAGATACCAAATATGTGGGGATTGCTTTTGTTTTAAACTTTTTTATTTTTTTTCGGAAAAATCATGATGGTTGGTATGGATTTTGATAAAGCTTATGTTTTTGTGAAATTTCTCGGCCAATTTTAATTATTTTTGAAAAAGGTCTTCGGAAATGAACTGGAAATTAAATTTTGAACACGTAGATACCAAATATGTGGGGATTGCTTTTGTTTTAAACTTTTTTAATTTTTTTCGGAAAAATCATGATGGTTGGTATGGATTTTGACAAAGCTTATGTTTTTGTGAAATTTCTCGGCCAATTTTAATTATTTTTGAAAAAGGTCTTCGGAAATGAACTGGAAATTAAATTTCGAACACGTAGATACCAAATATGTGGGGATTGCTTTTGTTTTAAACTTTTTTAATTTTTTTCGGAAAAATCATGATGGTTGGTATGGATTTTGATAAAGCTTATGTTTTTGTGAAATTTCTCGGCCAATTTTAATTATTTTTGAAAAAGGTCTTCGGAAATTAACTGGAAATTAAATTTCGAACACGTAGATACCAAATATGTGGGGATTGCTTTTGTTTTAAACTTTTTTAATTTTTTTCGGAAAAATCATGATGGTTGGTATGGATTTTGATAAAGCTTATGTTTTTGTGAAATTTCTCGGCCAATTTTAATTATTTTTGAAAAAGGTCTTCGGAAATGAACTGGAAATTAAATTTCGAACACGTAGATACCAAATATGTGGGGATTGCTTTTGTTTTAAACTTTTTTAATTTTTTTCGGAAAAATCATGATGGTTGGTATGGATTTTGACAAAGCTTATGTTTTTGTGAAATTTCTCGGACAATTTTAATTATTTTTGAAAAAGGTCTTCGGAAATGAACTGGAAATTAAATTTCGAACACGTAGATACCAAATATGTGGGGATTGCTTTTGTTTTAAACTTTTTTAATTTTTTTCGGAAAAATCATGATGGTTGGTATAGATTTTGATAAAGCTTATGTTTTTGTTAAATTTATCGGCCAATTTTAATTATTTTTGAAAAAGGTCTTCGGAAATGAACTGGAAATTAAATTTCGAACACGTAGATACCAAATATGTGGGGATTGCTTTTGTTTTAAACTTTTTTTTAAGTTTTTTTTGGAAAGATCATGATGGTTGGTATGGATTTTGACAAAGCTTATGTTTTTGTGAAATTTCTCGGACAATTTTAATTATTTTTGAAAAAGGTCTTCGGAAATGAACTGGAAATTAAATTTCGAACACGTAGATACCAAATATGTGGGGATTGCTTTTGTTTTAAACTTTTTTAATTTTTTTCGCAAAAATCATGATGGTTGGTATGGATTTTGACAAAGCTTATGTTTTTGTGAAATTTCTCGGACAATTTTAATTATTTTTAAAAAAGTCTTCGGAAATGAACTGGAAATTAAATTTCGAACACGTAGATACCAAATATGTGGGGATTGCTTTTGTTTTAAACTTTTTTAATTTTTTTCGGAAAAATCATGATGGTTGGTATGGATTTTGACAAAGCTTATGTTTTTGTGAAATTTCTCGGCCAATTTTAATTATTTTTGAAAAAGGTCTTCGGAAATGAACTGGAAATTAAATTTCGAACACGTAGATACCAAATATGTGGGGATTGCTTTTGTTTTAAACTTTTTTAATTTTTTTCGGAAAAATCATGATGGTTGGTATGGATTTAGACAAAGCTTATGTTTTTGTGAAATTTCTCGGACAATTTTAATTATTTTTGAAAAAGGTCTTCGGAAATGAACTGGAAATTAAATTTCGAATACGTAGATACCAAATATGTGGGGATTGCTTTTGTTTTAAACTTTTTTAATTTTTTTCGGAAAAATCATGATGGTTGGTATGGATTTTGACAAAGCTTATGTTTTTGTGAAATTTCTCGGCCAATTTTAATTATTTTTGAAAAAGGTCTTCGGAAATGAACTGGAAATTAAATTTCGAACACGTAGATACCAAATATGTGGGGATTGCTTTTGTTTTAAACTTTTTTAATTTTTTTCGGAAAAATCATGATGGTTGGTATGAATTTTGACAAAGCTTATGTTTTTGTGAAATTTCTCGGCCAATTTTAATTATTTTTGAAAAAGGTCTTCGGAAATGAACTGGAAATTAAATTTCGAACCAAATATGTGGGGATTGCTTTTGTTTTAAACTTTTTTAATTTTTTTCGTTTTAAACTTTTTTAATTTTAATTATTTTTGAAAAAGGTCTTCGGAAATGAACTGGAAATTAAATTTCGAACACCTAGATACCAAATATGTGGGGATTTCTTTTGTTTTAAACTTTTTTAATTTTTTTCGCAAAAATCATGATGGTTGGTATGGATTTTGACAAAGCTTATGTTTTTGTGAAATTTCTCGGACAATTTTAATTATTTTTGAAAAAGGTCTTCGGTAATGAACTGGAAATTAAATTTCGAACACGTAGATACCAAATATGTGGGGATTGCTTTTGTTTTAAACTTTTTTAATTTTTTTCGGAAAAATCATGATGGTTGGTATGGATTTTGACAAAGCTTATATTTTTGTGAAATTTCTCGGCCAATTTTAATTATTTTTGAAAAAGGTCTTCGGAAATGAACTGGAAATTAAATTTCGAACACGTAGATACCAAATATGTGGGGATTGCAATTTGTTTTAAACTTTTTTAATTTTTTTCGGAAAAATCATGATGGTTGGTATGGATTTTGACAAAGCTTATATTTTTGTGAAATTTCTCGGACAATTTTAATTATTTTTGAAAAAGGTCTTCGGAAATGAACTGGAAATTAAATTTCGAACACGTAGATACCAAATATGTGGGGATTGCTTTTGTTTTAAACTTTTTTAATTTTTTTCGGAAAAATCATGATGGTTGGTATGGATTTTGACAAAGCTTATGTTTTTGTGAAATTTCTCGGCCAATTTTAATTATTTTTGAAAAAGGTCTTCGGAAATGAACTGGAAATTAAATTTCGAACACGTAGATACCAAATATGTGGGGATTGCTTTTGTTTTAAACTTTTTTAATTTTTTTCGGAAAAATCATGATGGTTGGTATGGATTTTGACAAAGCTTATGTTTTTGTGAAATTTCTCGGCCAATTTTAATTATTTTTGAAAAAGGTCTTCGGAAATGAACTGGAAATTAAATTTCGAACACGTAGATACCAAATATGTGGGGATTGCTTTTGTTTTAAACTTTTTTAATTTTTTTCGGAAAAATCATGATGGTTGGTATGGATTTTGACAAAGCTTATGTTTTTGTGAAATTTCTCGGACAATTTTAATTATTTTTGAAAAAGGTCTTCGGAAATGAACTGGAAATTAAATTTCGAACACGTAGATACCAAATATGTGGGGATTGCTTTTGTTTTAAACTTTTTTATTTTTTTTCGGAAAAATCATGATGGTTGGTATGGATTTTGATAAAGCTTATGTTTTTGTGAAATTTCTCGGCCAATTTTAATTATTTTTGAAAAAGGTCTTCGGAAATTAACTGGAAATTAAATTTCGAACACGTAGATACCAAATATGTGGGGATTGCTTTTGTTTTAAACTTTTTTAATTTTTTTCGGAAAAATCATGATGGTTGGTATGGATTTTGATAAAGCTTATGTTTTTGTGAAATTTCTCGGCCAATTTTAATTATTTTTGAAAAAGGTCTTCGGAAATGAACTGGAAATTAAATTTCGAACACATAGATACCAAATATGTGGGGATTGCTTTTGTTTTAAACTTTTTTAAATTTTTTCGGAAAAATCATGATGGTTGGTATGGATTTTGATAAAGCTTATGTTTTTGTGAAATTTCTCGGCCAATTTTAATTATTTTTGAAAAAGGTCTTCGGAAATGAACTGGAAATTAAATTTCGAACACGTAGATACCAAATATGTGGGGATTGCTTTTGTTTTAAACTTTTTTAATTTTTTTCGGAAAAATCATGATGGTTGGTATGGATTTTGACAAAGCTTATGTTTTTGTGAAATTTCTCGGCCAATTTTAATTATTTTTGAAAAAGGTCTTCGGAAATGAACTGGAAATTAAATTTCGAACACATAGATACCAAATATGTGGGGATTGCTTTTGTTTTAAACTTTTTTAATTTTTTTCGGAAAAATCATGATGGTTGGTATGGATTTTGACAAAGCTTATGTTTTTGTGAAATTTCTCGGCCAATTTTAATTATTTTTGAAAAAGGTCTTCGGAAATGAACTGGAAATTAAATTTCGAACACGTAGATACCAAATATGTGGGGATTGCTTTTGTTTTAAACTTTTTTAATTTTTTTCGGAAAAATCATGATGGTTGGTATGGATTTTGACAAAGCTTATGTTTTTGTGAAATTTCTCGGACAATTTTAATTATTTTTGAAAAAGGTCTTCGGAAATGAACTGGAAATTAAATTTCGAACACGTAGATACCAAATATGTGGGGATTGCTTTTGTTTTAAACTTTTTTAATTTTTTTCGGAAAAATCATGATGGTTGGTATGGATTTTGACAAAGTTTATGTTTTTGTGAAATTTCTCGGACAATTTTAATTATTTTTGAAAAAGGTCTTCGGAAATGAACTGGAAATTAAATTTCGAACACGTAGATACCAAATATGTGGGGATTGCTTTTGTTTTAAACTTTTTTAATTTTTTTCGGAAAAATCATGATGGTTGGTATGGATTCTGATAAAGCTTATGTTTTTGTGAAATTTCTCGGACAATTTTAATTATTTTTGAAAAAGGTCTTCGGAAATGAACTGGAAATTAAATTTCGAACACGTAGATACCAAATATGTGGGGATTGCTTTTGTTTTAAACTTTTTTAATTTTTTTCGGAAAAATCATGATGGTTGGTATGGATTTTGACAAAGTTTATGTTTTTGTGAAATTTCTCGGACAATTTTAATTATTTTTGAAAAAGGTCTTCGGAAATGAACTGGAAATTAAATTTCGAACACGTAGATACCAAATATGTGGGGATTGCTTTTGTTTTAAACTTTTTTAATTTTTTTCGGAAAAATCATGATGGTTGAAAAAGGTTATTATTTTTCACAAAAACATAAGCTTTATGGATTTTGATAAAGCTTATGTTTTTGTGAAATTTCTCGGACAATTTTAATTATTTTTGAAAAAGGTCTTCGGAAATGAACTGGAAATTAAATTTCGAACACGAAGATACCAAATATGTGGGGATTGCTTTTGTTTTAAACTTTTTTAATTTTTTTCGGAAAAATCATGATGGTTGGTATGGATTTTGACAAAGCTTATGTTTTTGTGAAATTTCTCGGCCAATTTTAATTATTTTTGAAAAAGGTCTTCGGAAATGAACTGGAAATTAAATTTCGAACACGTAGATACCAAATATGTGGGGATTGCTTTTGTTTTAAACTTTTTTAATTTTTTTCGGGAAAATCATGATACTTGGTATGGATTTTGACAAAGCTTATGTTTTTGTGAAATTTCTCGGCCAATTTTAATTATTTTTGAAAAAGGTCTTCGGAAATGAACTGGAAATTAAATTTCGAACACGTAGATACCAAATATGTGGGGATTGCTTTTGTTTTAAACTTTTTTAATTTTTTTCGGAAAAATCATGATGGTTGGTATGGATTTTGACAAAGCTTATGTTTTTGTGAAATTTCTCGGACAATTTTAATTATTTTTGAAAAAGGTCTTCGGAAATGAACTGGAAATTAAATTTCGAACACGTAGATACCAAATATGTGGGGATTGCTTTTGTTTTAAACTTTTTTAATTTTTTTCGGAAAAATCATGATGGTTGGTATGGATTTTGACAAAGCTTATGTTTTTGTGAAATTTCTCGGACAATTTTAATTATTTTTGAAAAAGGTCTTCGGAAATGAAGTGGAAATTAAATTTCGAACACGTAGATACCAAATATGTGGGGATTGCTTTTGTTTTAAACTTTTTTAATTTTTTTCGGAAAAATCATGATGGTTGGTATGAATTTTGATAAAGCTTATGTTTTTGTGAAATTTCTCGGGCAATTTTAATTATTTTTGAAAAAGGTCTTCGGAAATGAACTGGAAATTAAATTTCGAACACGTAGATACCAAATATGTGGGGATTGCTTTTGTTTTAAACTTTTTTAATTTTTTTCGGAAAAATCATGATGGTTGGTATGGATTTTGACAAAGTTTATGTTTTTGTGAAATTTCTCGGACAATTTTAATTATTTTTGAAAAAGGTCTTCGGAAATGAACTGGAAATTAAATTTCGAACACGTAGATACCAAATATGTGGGGATTGCTTTTGTTTTAAACTTTTTTAATTTTTTTCGGAAAAATCATGATGGTTGGTATGAATTTTGACAAAGCTTATGTTTTTGTGAAATTTCTCGGCCAATTTTAATTATTTTTGAAAAAGGTCTTCGGAAATAAACTGGAAATTAAATTTCGAACACGTAGATACCAAATATGTGGGGATTGCTTTTGTTTTAAACTTTTTTAATTTTTTTCGGAAAAATCATGATGGTTGGTATGGATTTTGACAAAGCTTATGTTTTTGTGAAATTTCTCGGACAATTTTAATTATTTTTGAAAAAGGTCTTCGGAAATGAACTGGAAATTAAATTTCGAACACCTAGATACCAAATATGTGGGGAATTCTTTTGTTTTAAACTTTTTTAATTTTTTTCGCAAAAATCATGATGGTTGGTATGGATTTTGACAAAGCTTATGTTTTTGTGAAATTTCTCGGACAATTTTAATTATTTTTGAAAAAGGTCTTCGGTAATGAACTGGAAATTAAATTTCGAACACGTAGATACCAAATATGTGGGGATTGCTTTTGTTTTAAACTTTTTTAATTTTTTTCGGAAAAATCATGATGGTTGGTATGGATTTTGACAAAGCTTATGTTTTTGTGAAATTTCTCGGACAATTTTAATTATTTTTGAAAAAGGTCTTCGGAAATGAACTGGAAATTAAATTTCGAACACGTAGATACCAAATATGTGGGGATTGCTTTTGTTTTAAACTTTTTTAATTTTTTTCGGAAAAATCATGATGGTTGGTATGGATTTTGACAAAGCTTATGTTTTTGTGAAATTTCTCGGCCAATTTTAATTATTTTTGAAAAAGGTCTTCGGAAATGAACTGGAAATTAAATTTCGAACACGTAGATACCAAATATGTGGGGATTGCTTTTGTTTTAAACTTTTTTAATTTTTTTCGGAAAAATCATGATGGTTGGTATGGATTTTGACAAAGCTTATGTTTTTGTGAAATTTCTCGGACAATTTTAATTATTTTTGAAAAAGGTCTTCGGAAATGAACTGGAAATTAAATTTCGAACACCTAGATACCAAATATGTGGGGATTGCTTTTGTTTTAAACTTTTTTAATTTTTTTCGGAAAAATCATGATGGTTGGTATGGATTTTGACAAAGCTTATGTTTTTGTGAAATTTCTCGGACAATTTTAATTATTTTTGAAAAAGGTCTTCGGAAATGAACTGGAAATTAAATTTCGAACACGTAGATACCAAATATGTGGGGATTGCTTTTGTTTTAAACTTTTTTAATTTTTTTCGGAAAAATCATGATGGTTGGTATGGATTTTGACAAAGCTTATGTTTTTGTGAAATTTCTCGGACAATTTTAATTATTTTTGAAAAAGGTCTTCGGAAATGAACTGGAAATTAAATTTCGAACACGTAGATACCAAATATGTGGGGATTGCTTTTGTTTTAAACTTTTTTAATTTTTTTCGGAAAAATCATGATGGTTGGTATGGATTTTGACAAAGCTTATGTTTTTGTGAAATTTCTCGGCCAATTTTAATTATTTTTGAAAAAGGTCTTCGGAAATGAACTGGAAATTAAATTTCGAACACGTAGATACCAAATATGTGGGGATTGCTTTTGTTTTAAACTTTTTTAATTTTTTTCGGAAAAATCATGATGGTTGGTATGGATTTTGACAAAGCTTATGTTTTTGTGAAATTTCTCGGACAATTTTAATTATTTTTGAAAAAGGTCTTCGGAAATGAACTGGAAATTAAATTTCGAACACGTAGATACCAAATATGTGGGGATTGCTTTTGTTTTAAACTTTTTTAATTTTTTTCGGAAAAATCATGATGGTTGGTATGGATTTTGACAAAGTTTATGTTTTTGTGAAATTTCTCGGACAATTTTAATTATTTTTGAAAAAGGTCTTCGGAAATGAACTGGAAATTAAATTTCGAACACGTAGATACCAAATATGTGGGGATTGCTTTTGTTTTAAACTTTTTTAATTTTTTTCGGAAAAATCATGATGGTTGGTATGGATTTTGATAAAGCTTATGTTTTTGTGAAATTTCTCGGACAATTTTAATTATTTTTGAAAAAGGTCTTCGGAAATGAACTGGAAATTAAATTTCGAACACGTAGATACCAAATATGTGGGGATTGCTTTTGTTTTAAACTTTTTTAATTTTTTTCGGAAAAATCATGATGGTTGGTATGGATTTTGACAAAGCTTATGTTTTTGTGAAATTTCTCGGCCAATTTTAATTATTTTTGAAAAAGGTCTTCGGAAATGAACTGGAAATTAAATTTCGAACACGTAGATACCAAATATGTGGGGATTGCTTTTGTTTTAAACTTTTTTAATTTTTTTCGGAAAAATCATGATGGTTGGTATGGATTTTGACAAAGCTTATGTTTTTGTGAAATTTCTCGGCCAATTTTAATTATTTTTGAAAAAGGTCTTCGGAAATGAACTGGAAATTAAATTTCGAACACGTAGATACCAAATATGTGGGGATTGCTTTTGTTTTAAACTTTTTTAATTTTTTTCGGAAAAATCATGATGGTTGGTATGGATTTTGACAAAGCTTATGTTTTTGTGAAATTTCTCGGACAATTTTAATTATTTTTGAAAAAGGTCTTCGGAAATGAACTGGAAATTAAATTTCGAACACGTAGATACCAAATATGTGGGGATTGCTTTTGTTTTAAACTTTTTTAATTTTTTTCGGAAAAATCATGATGGTTGGTATGGATTTTGACAAAGCTTATGTCTTTGTGAAATTTCTCGGACAATTTTAATTATTTTTGAAAAAGGTCTTCGGAAATGAACTGGAAATTAAATTTCGAACACGTAGATACCAAATATGTGGGGATTGCTTTTGTTTTAAACTTTTTTAATTTTTTTCGGAAAAATCATGATGGTTGGTATGGATTTTGACAAAGCTTATGTTTTTGTGAAATTTCTCGGCCAATTTTAATTATTTTTGAAAAAGGTCTTCGGAAATGAACTGGAAATTAAATTTCGAACACGTAGATACCCAATATGTGGGGATTGCTTTTGTTTTAGACTTTTTTAATTTTTTTCGGAAAAATCATGATGGTTGGTATGGATTTTGACAAAGCTTATGTTTTTGTGAAATTTCTCGGACAATTTTAATTATTTTTGAAAAAGGTCTTCGGAAATGAACTGGAAATTAAATTTCGAACACCTAGATACCAAATATGTGGGGATTGCTTTTGTTTTAAACTTTTTTAATTCTTTTCGGAAAAATCATGATGGTTGGTATGGATTTTGACAAAGCTTATGTTTTTGTGAAATTTCTCGGCCAATTTTAATTATTTTTGAAAAAGGTCTTCGGAAATGAACTGGAAATTAAATTTCGAACACGTAGATACCAAATATGTGGGGATTGCTTTTGTTTTAAACTATTTTAATTTTTTTCGGAAAAATCATGATGGTTGGTATGGATTTTGACAAAGCTTATGTTTTTGTGAAATTTCTCGGACAATTTTAATTATTTTTGAAAAAGGTCTTCGGAAATGAACTGGAAATTAAATTTCGAACACGTAGATACCAAATATGTGGGGATTGCTTTTGTTTTAAACTTTTTTAATTTTTTTCGGAAAAATCATGATGGTTGGTATGGATTTTGACAAAGCTTATGTTTTTGTGAAATTTCTCGGCCAATTTTAATTATTTTTGAAAAAGGTCTTCGGAAATGAACTGGAAATTAAATTTCGAACACGTAGATACCAAATATGTGGGGATTGCTTTTGTTTTAAACTTTTTTAATTTTTTTCGGAAAAATCATGATGGTTGGTTTGGATTTTGACAAAGCTTATGTTTTTGTCAAATTTCTCGGACAATTTTAATTATTTTTGAAAAAGGTCTTCGGAAATGAACTGGAAATTAAATTTCGAACACGTAGATACCAAATATGTGCGGATTGCTTTTGTTTTAAACTTTTTTAATTTTTTTCGGAAAAATCATGATGGTTGGTATGGATTTTGACAAAGTTTATGTTTTTGTGAAATTTCTCGGACAATTTTAATTATTTTTGAAAAAGGTCTTCGGAAATGAACTGGAAATTAAATTTCGAACACGTAGATACCAAATATGTGGGGATTGCTTTTGTTTTAAACTTTTTTAATTTTTTTCGGAAAAATCATGATGGTTGGTATGGATTTTGATAAAGCTTATGTTTTTGTGAAATTTCTCGGACAATTTTAATTATTTTTGAAAAAGGTCTTCGGAAATGAACTGGAAATTAAATTTCGAACACGAAGATACCAAATATGTGGGGATTGCTTTTGTTTTAAACTTTTTTAATTTTTTTCGGAAAAATCATGATGGTTGGTATGGATTTTGACAAAGCTTATGTTTTTGTGAAATTTCTCGGCCAATTTTAATTATTTTTGAAAAAGGTCTTCGGAAATGAACTGGAAATTAAATTTCGTACACGTAGATACCAAATATGTGGGGATTGCTTTTGTTTTAAACTTTTTTAATTTTTTTCGGAAAAATCATGATGGTTGGTATGGATTTTGACAAAGCTTATGTTTTTGTGAAATTTCTCGGACAATTTTAATTATTTTTGAAAAAGGTCTTCGGAAATGAACTGGAAATTAAATTTCGAACACGTAGATACCAAATATGTGGGGATTGCTTTTGTTTTAAACTTTTTTAATTTTTTTCGGAAAAATCATGATGGTTGGTATGGATTTTGACAAAGTTTATGTTTTTGTGAAATTTCTCGGACAATTTTAATTATTTTTGAAAAAGGTCTTCGGAAATGAACTGGAAATTAAATTTCGAACACGTAGATACCAAATATGTGGGGATTGCTTTTGTTTTAAACTTTTTTAATTTTTTTCGGAAAAATCATGATGGTTGGTATGGATTTTGATAAAGCTTATGTTTTTGTGAAATTTCTCCGACAATTTTAATTATTTTTGAAAAAGGTCTTCGGAAATGAACTGGAAATTATATTTCGAACACGAAGACACCAAATATGTGGGGATTGCTTTTGTTTTAAACTTTTTTAATTTTTTTCGGAAAAATCATGATGGTTGGTATGGATTTTGACAAAGCTTATGTTTTTGTAAAATTTCTCGGCCAATTTTAATTATTTTTGAAAAAGGTCTTCGGAAATGAACTGGAAATTAAATTTCGAACACGTAGATACCAAATATGTGGGGATTGCTTTTGTTTTAAACTTTTTTAATTTTTTTCGGAAAAATCATGATGGTTGGTATGGATTTTGACAAAGCTTATGTTTTTGTGAAATTTCTCGGCCAATTTTAATTATTTTTGAAAAAGGTCTTCGGAAATGAACTGGAAATTAAATTTCGAACACGTAGATACCAAATATGTGGGGATTGCTTTTGTTTTAAACTTTTTTAATCTTTTTCGGAAAAATCATGATGGTATGGATTTTGACAAAGCTTATGTTTTTGTGAAATTTCTCGGACAATTTTAATTATTTTTGAAAAAGGTCTTCGGAAATGAACTGGAAATTAAATTTCGAACACGTAGATACCAAATATGTGGGGATTGCTTTTGTTTTAAACTTTTTTAATTTTTTTCGGAAAAATCATGATGGTTGGTATGGATTTTGACAAAGCTTATGTTTTTGTGAAATTTCTCGGACAATTTTAATTATTTTTGAAAAAGGTCTTCGGAAATGAACTGGAAATTAAATTTCGAACACGTAGATACCAAATATGTGGGGATTGCTTTTGTTTTAAACTTTTTTAATTTTATTCGGAAAAATCATGATGGTTGGTATGGATTTTGACAAAGCTTATGTCTTTGTGAAATTTCTCGGACAATTTTAATTATTTTTGAAAAAGGTCTTCGGAAATGAACTGGAAATTAAATTTCGAACACGTAGATACCAAATATGTGGGGATTGCTTTTGTTTTAAACTTTTTTAATTTTTTTCGGAAAAATCATGATGGTTGGTATGGATTTTGACAAAGCTTATGTTTTTGTGAAATTACCGGCCAATTTTAATTATTTTTGAAAAAGTTCTTCGGAAATGAACTGGAAATTAAATTTCGAACACGTAGATACCCAATATGTGGGGATTGCTTTTGTTTTAAACTTTTTTAATTTTTTTCGGAAAAATCATGATGGTTGGTATGGATTTTGACAAAGCTTATGTTTTTGTGAAATTTCTCGGACAATTTTAATTATTTTTGAAAAAGGTCTTCGGAAATGAACTGGAAATTAAATTTCGAACACCTAGATACCAAATATGTGGGGATTGCTTTTGTTTTAAACTTTTTTAATTTTTTTCGGAAAAATCATGATGGTTGGTATGGATTTTGACAAAGCTTATGTTTTTGTGAAATTTCTCCCACAATTTTAATTATTTTTGAAAAAGGTCTTCGGAAATGAACTGGAAATTAAATTTCGAACACGTAGATACCCAATATGTGGGGATTGCTTTTGTTTTAAACTTTTTTAATTTTTTTCGGAAAAATCATGATGGTTGGTATGGATTTTGACAAAGCTTATGTTTTTGTGAAATTTCTCGTACAATTTTAATTATTTTTGAAAAAGGTCTTCGGAAATGAACTGGAAATTAAATTTCGAACACGTAGATACCAAATATGTGGGGATTGCTTTTGTTTTAAACTTTTTTAATTTTTTTCGGAAAAATCATGATGGTTGGTATGGATTTTGACAAAGCTTATGTTTTTGTGAAATTTCTCGGACAATTTTAATTATTTTTGAAAAAGGTCTTCGGAAATGAACTGGAAATTAAATTTCGAACACGTAGATACCAAATATGTGGGGATTGCTTCTGTTTTAAACTTTTTTAATTTTTTTCGGAAAAATCATGATGGTTGGTATGGATTTTGACAAAGCTTATGTTTTTGTGAAATTTCTCGGACAATTTTAATTATTTTTGAAAAAGGTCTTCGGAAATGAACTGGAAATTAAATTTTGAATACGTAGATACCAAATATGTGGGGATTGCTTTTGTTTTAAACTTTTTTAATTTTTTTCGGAAAAATCATGATGGTTGGTATGGATTTTGACAAAGCTTATATTTTTGTGAAATTTCTCGGACAATTTTAATTATTTTTGAAAAAGGTCTTCGGAAATGAACTGGAAATTAAATTTCGAACACGTAGATACCAAATATGTGGGGATTGCTTTTGTTTTAAACTTTTTTAATTTTTTTCGGAAAAATCATGATGGTTGGTATGGATTTTGACAAAGCTTATGTTTTTGTGAAATTTCTCGGCCAATTTTAATTATTTTTGAAAAAGGTCTTCGGAAATGAACTGGAAATTAAATTTCGAACACGTAGATACCAAATATGTGGGGATTGCTTTTGTTTTAAACTTTTTTAATTTTTTTCGGAAAAATCATGATGGTTGGTATGGATTTTGATAAAGCTTATGTTTTTGTGAAATTTCTCGGCTAATTTTAATTATTTTTGAAAAAGGTCTTCGGAAATGAACTGGAAATTAAATTTCGAACACGTAGATACCAAATATGTGGGGATTGCTTTTGTTTTAAACTTTTTTAATTTTTTTCGGAAAAATCATGATGGTTGGTATGGATTTTGACAAAGCTTATGTTTTTGTGAAATTTCTCGGACAATTTTAATTATTTTTGTAAAAGGTCTTCGGAAATGAACTGGAAATTAAATTTCGAACACGTAGATACCCAATATGTGGGGATTGCTTTTGTTTTAAACTTTTTTAATTTTTTTCGGAAAAATCATGATGGTTGGTATGGATTTTGACAAAGCTTATGTTTTTGTGAAATTTCTCGGACAATTTTAATTATTTTTGAAAAAGGTCTTCGGAAATGAACTGGAAATTAAATTTCGAACACGTAGATACCAAATATGTGGGGATTGCTTTTGTTTTAAACTTTTTTAATTTTTTTCGGAAAAATCATGATGGTTGGTATGGATTTTGACAAAGCTTATGTTTTTGTGAAATTTCTCGGCCAATTTTAATTATTTTTGAAAAAGGTCTTCGGAAATGAACTGGAAATTAAATTTCGAACACGTAGATACCCAATATGTGGGGATTGCTTTTGTTTTAAACTTTTTTAATTTTTTTCGGAAAAATCATGATGGTTGGTATGGATTTTGACAAATCTTATGTTTTTGTGAAATTTCTCGGACAATTTTAATTATTTTTGAAAAAGGTCTTCGGAAATGAACTGGAAATTAAATTTCGAACACCTAGATACCAAATATGTGGGGATTGCTTTTGTTTTAAACTTTTTTAATTTTTTTCGGAAAAATCATGATGGTTGGTATGGATTTTGACAAAGCTTATGTTTTTGTGAAATTTCTCGGACAATTTTAATTATTTTTGTAAAAGGTCTTCGGAAATGAACTGGAAATTAAATTTCGAACACGTAGATACCAAATATGTGGGGATTGCTTTTGTTTTAAACTTTTTTAATTTTTTTCGGAAAAATCATGATGGTTGGTATGGATTTTGACAAAGCTTATGTTTTTGTGAAATTTCTCGGACAATTTTAATTATTTTTGAAAAAGGTCTTCGGAAATGAACTGGAAATTAAATTTCGAACACGTAGATACCAAATATGTGGGGATAGCTTTTGTTTTAAACTTTTTTAATTTTTTTCGGAAAAATCATGATGGTTGGTATGGATTTTGACAAAGCTTATGTTTTTGTGAAATTTCTCGGACAATTTTAATTATTTTAAAAGGTCTTCGGAAATGAACTGGAAATTAAATTTCGAACACGTAGATACCAAATATGTGGGGATTGCTTTTGTTTTAAACTTTTTTAATTTTTTTCGGAAAAATCATGATGGTTGGTATGGATTTTGACAAAGCTTATGTTTTTGTGAAATTTCTCGGACAATTTTAATTATTTTTGAAAAACGTCTTCGGAAGTGAACTGGAAATTAAATTTCGAACACGTAGATACCAAATATGTGGGGATTGCTTTTGTTTTAAACTTTTTTAATTTTTTTCGGAAAAATCATGATGGTTGGTATGGATTTTGACAAAGCTTATATTTTTGTGAAATTTCTCGGACAATTTTAATTATTTTTGAAAAAGGTCTTCGGAAATGAACTGGAAATTAAATTTCGAACACGTAGATACCAAATATGTGGGGATTGCTTTTGTTTTAAACTTTTTTAATTTTTTTCGGAAAAATCATGATGGTTGGTATGGATTTTGACAAAGCTTATGTTTTTGTGAAATTTCTCGGGCAATTTTAATTATTTTTGAAAAAGGTCTTCGGAAATGAACTGGAAATTAAATTTCGAACACGTAGATACCAAATATGTGGGGATTGCTTTTGTATTAAACTTTTTTAATTTTTTTCGGAAAAATCATGATGGTTGGTATGGATTTTGACAAAGCTTATGTTTTTGTGAAATTTCTCGGACAATTTTAATTATTTTTGAAAAAGGTCTTCGGAAATGAACTGGAAATTAAATTTCGAACACGTAGATACCAAATATGTGGGGATTGCTTTTGTTTTAAACTTTTTTAATTTTTTTCGGAAAAATCATGATGGTTGGTATGGATTTTGACAAAGCTTATGTTTTTGTGAAATTTCTCGGACAATTTTAATTATTTTTGAAAAAGGTCTTAGGAAATGAACTGGAAATTAAATTTCGAACACGTAGATACCAAATATGTGGGGATTGCTTTTGTTTTAAACTTTTTTAATTTTTTTCGGAAAAATCATGATGGTTGGTATGGATTTTGACAAAGCTTATGTTTTTGTGAAATTTCTCGGCCAATTTTAATTATTTTTGAAATAGGTCTTCGGAAATGAACTGGAAATTAAATTTCGAACACGTAGATACCAAATATGTGGGGATTTCTTTTGTTTTAAACTTTTTTAATTTTTTTCGGAAAAATCATGATGGTTGGTATGGATTTTGACAAAGCTTATGTTTTTGTGAAATTTCTCGGCCAATTTTAATTATTTTTGAAAAAGGTCTTCGGAAATGAACTGGAAATTAAATTTCGAACACGTAGATACCAAATATGTGGGGATTGCTTTTGTTTTAAACTTTTTTAATTTTTTTCGGAAAAATCATGATGGTTGGTATGGATTTTGACAAAGCTTATGTTTTTGTGAAATTTCTCGGCCAATTTTAATTATTTTTGAAAAAGGTCTTCGGAAATGAACTGGAAAATAAATTTCGAACACGTAGATACCAAATATGTGGGGATTGCTTTTGTTTTAAACTTTTTTAATTTTTTTCGGAAAAATCATGATGGTTGGTGGTTGGTGGTGGTAGATTAGGGAAAGCACTAACTGTCTTCAACCTGGCGAAGACTAGTGCCGCAACTATGAAACTCCACTAATTGTAATGTCTACCTCCTCGTGGTAACCACTGGATACTGGCCAACCCACTCACCCGAGTGTTAGGCTTGCCAAACGACATTACGAGTGCACCGTACCAAGACAAATCTCCGGCACTATAAAGAATAGGTACTTCCAAAACCAGCGCAACCCGCAAAGAAGTTGGCGTACGGCTAATAACCGCACCTGTAAAAAGAGGACTATTATGAGACGTCAAGAAGAGCCTCGGATAACGCAAGTGAATCTCAGATTACGACCAACGGAACGTTTAAGGACTAATGATATGAAAATCGGAACATGGAATATAAGAACACTACTGCAGCCAGGAAAAATGGTGGAAGTAGCAAATGAAATAATGAGGTATAAAATCGATGTGGTTGCTCTTCAAGAAATTAGATGGAAAGGAGAAGGAGAAATTGTAAAAAAGGACTACACCGTAATGTACAGCGGCAACAAGAACAAAGCAGGCGCAAATGGTGTTGGATTCTTATTAAGCAAGAAAGCTAAGAAATCTTTGTTGGGCTTCGAACCTGTAAATGACAGAATCTGCAAGATCAGATTACAAGGTATATTTAACAATATTTCTATTGTGTGCGTGTACGCACCAACAGAAGAAAAAGATGACACAGAGAAAGAACAATTTTATGATCTATTAACAGATGTATGTATGAAAATACCAAATCATGATATGGCGATAGTATTGGGCGATTGCAATGCGAAAATAGGTAGAGAAAATTTCGTACAAAAAGTAGCTGGAAAATACTCCCTACATGAAGAAACAAGCAATAATGGACAAAAATTATGTGATTTCGCCGCTAGCCTTAAGCTATATATAAAAAGTGTAAGCTTTAAGCATAAAAACATACATAAGGGTACATGGAAGATTCCTGGAAGAAGAAGAACAAATTAAATAGATCATGTTTTGGTGAGCAAGAGATATGCTACTTCAATAATCAATGTCAGAAGCTACAGGGGGGCTAATTGCGACTCGGATCATTTCCTTGTCGTAGCTGTTTTAAGACAGCGAATATCAAACGTAGCTAAAAGGAAAGGTGTGAAAAGAATACGTTGGGACACTGATAAATTAGTATATGATGAAGTAACACGTGATCAACTTGAACGAAAAATGGAAGAAGAACTCAACAGACACCATCTCACAGGAAACACAGAAGAAGATTGGAAAAGTATACATGACACCATTAAAACAGTTACAAATGAGGTGATAGGTGAAAAGGAACATGTAAGAAATGGAGAATGGTTTGATGAGGAATGCAGAGCAATGATTAAAATAAAAATGAAGCAAGACAAAAGATGTTAACAAAAGAAACGAGAGCGAATAAACAAGATTACAAGACTAAAAGAAGAGAAGCTACAAAATTTGTTAGAAGAAAAAAACGTGAAATGATGAAAACAAAAGTAATGGAAATCCAAAATAAATACGATGAAAATGAAACACGAAACTTCTACCGTAAAGTAAAGCTAGAAAAAATGTCATTCCAACCTCGATTACAAGCATGCAAAGATAGGTCTGGTAATACACTAACAGAAAAAGATGAAATAGTGAAAAGGTGGGAAGAATATTTTGGAGAATTATTAAACAGCAATACACATAATAAACAAGAAGAAAATGAAGAAGAAATCCAGACAGCTGAAAACTATGTAGAGATGCCTACGTTAGCTGAAACAAAACAAGCTATAAACAAACTAAAAAATGCAAAATCACCAGGAGAAGACATGCTGACAGCAGAAATAATAAAATATGGTGGTAATAAATTACATTATCAGATACACAACTTGATATGCAGCATATGGAGAAATGAGGAGCTACCTCTGAAGTGGAGAACAGGAATTATCTGCCCCATACACAAAAAAGGTGATAAAAAAGACTGCAATAATTATAGAGGTATAACGCTGTTAAATGTAGCCTACAAAATTCTGACAAATATATTATACAAGAGAATAAGTTCGATCTCAGAGAGCATTGTGGGTGAGTGTCAATGTGGATTTAGACCAAATAGATCCACAAATGACCAAACATTTGTCCTAAGTCAAGTATTTGAAAAGTTCTACGAGCATGGTAAAGATCTACACTGTCTTTTCATCGATTTTAGACAAGCGTTTGATACCATTAGAAGAGATAAAATAGAAAAGTCGCTACACAAAATTGGTATACCAAAAAAACTGGTGAAACTGGTATGCATGACACTAAGTGAAACGACAGCGAAAGTGTTAATACAAAATGAGTTTACAAACACATTCCATATTAAATCAGGTGTCAGACAAGGAGACGCATTATCGGCGCTGATATTTATACTTATGATGCACGCTGCAATTGATGAAATTGATCCAGGAGGAGATATTTTAATTAAATCCACACAGATACTGATATATGCTGATGATATAGTATTACTAGCAAGAAACATACATGAGTTAAAAGAATTATTCATCAATTTAGAAATGAGAGTGAAAAAGTATGGACTAAAAATTAATGAAGATAAAACTAAATATATGATGATAACAAGATCGAGGCAAGAAATGCAGCAGAGTTTACAAGTTGGACAATACAATTTTCAAGAGAAAATATGGAAATTTAATGAGATTCCATACAAAACATCAGAATTTGTAGCAAAAAAATGAAAACCCTTAAAACTGAAAGCAATCCCCACATATTTGGTATCTCCGTGTAGGGAATTTAATTTCTAGCGCATTTCCGAAGACCTTTTCGAAAAATATTCAAAATTGCCCGAGCAATCGAGAAAATATGGAAATTCAATGAGATTCCATACAAAACATCAGAATTTGTAGCAAAAAAATGAAAACCCTTAAAACTGAAAGCAATCCCCACATATTTGGTATCTCCGTGTAGGGAATTTAATTTCTAGCGCATTTCTGAAGACCTTTTCGAAAAATATTCAAAATTGCCCGAGAAATCGAGAAAATATGGAAATTTAATGAGATTCCATACAAAACATCAGAATTTGTAGCAAAAAAATGAAAACCCTTAAAACTGAAAGCAATCCCCACATATTTGGTATTTCCGTGTAGGGAATTTAACTTCTAGCGCATTTCCGAAGACCTTTTCGAAAAATATTCAAAATTGCCCGAGAAATCGAGAAAATATGGAAATTTAATGAGATTCCATACAAAACATCAGAATTTGTAGCAAAAAAATGAAATCCCTTAAAACTGAGAGCAATCCCCACATATTTGGTATTTCCGTGTAGGGAATTTAATTTCTAGCGCATTTCCGAAGACCTTTTCGAAAAATATTCAAAATTGCCCAAGAAATCGAGAAAATATGGAAATTTAATGAGATTCCATACAAAACATCAGAATTTGTAGCAAAAAAATTAAATCCCTTAAAACTGAGAGCAATCCCCACATATTTGGTATCTCCGTGTAGGGAATTTAATTTCTAGCGCATTTCCGAAGACCTTTTCGAAAAATATTCAAAATTGCCCAAGAAATCGAGAAAATATGGAAATTTAATGAGATTCCATACAAAATATCAGCATTTGTAGCAAAAAAATGAAAACCCTTAAAACTGAAAGCAATCCCCACATATTTGGTATTTCCGTGTAGGGAATTTAATTTCTAGCGCATTTCCGAAGACCTTTTCGAAAAATATTCAAAATTGCCCGAGAAATCGAGAAAATATGGAAATTTAATGAGATTCCATACAAAACATCAGAATTTGTAGCAAAAAAATGAAATCCCTTAAAACTGAGAGCAATCCGCACATATTTGGTATTTCCGTGTAGAGAATTTAATTTCTAGCGCATTTCCGAAGACCTTTTCGAAAAATATTCAAAATTGCCCAAGAAATCGAGAAAATATGGAAATTTAATGAGATTCCATACAGAACATCAGAATTTGTAGCAAAAAAATGAAAACCCTTAAAACTGAAAGCAATCCCCACATATTTGGTATCTCCGTGTATGGAATTTAATTTCTAGCGCATTTCCGAAGACCTTTTAGAAAAATATTCAAAATTGCCCGAGAAATCTAGAAAATATGGAAATTTAATGAGATTCCATACAAAACATCAGAATTTGTAGCAAAAAAATGAAACCCCTTAAAACTGAAAGCAATCCCCACATATTTGGTATTTCCGTGTAGGGAATTTAATTTCTAGCGCATTTCCGAAGACCTTTTCGAAAAATATTCAAAATTGCCCGAGAAATCGAGAAAATATGGAAATTTAATGAGATTCCATACAAAATATCAGCATTTGTAGCAAAAAAATGAAAACCCTTAAAACTGAAAGCAATCCCCACATATTTGGTATTTCCGTGTAGGGAATTTAATTTCTAGCGCATTTCCGAAGACCTTTTCGAAAAATATTCAAAATTGCCCGAGAAATCGAGAAAATATGGAAATTTAATGAGATTCCATACAAAACATCAGAATTTGTAGCAAAAAAATGAAATCCCTTAAAACTGAGAGCAATCCGCACATATTTGGTATTTCCGTGTAGAGAATTTAATTTCTAGCGCATTTCCGAAGACCTTTTCGAAAAATATTCAAAATTGCCCAAGAAATCGAGAAAATATGGAAATTTAATGAGATTCCATACAGAACATCAGAATTTGTAGCAAAAAAATGAAAACCCTTAAAACTGAAAGCAATCCCCACATATTTGGTATCTCCGTGTATGGAATTTAATTTCTAGCGCATTTCCGAAGACCTTTTAGAAAAATATTCAAAATTGCCCGAGAAATCTAGAAAATATGGAAATTTAATGAGATTCCATACAAAACATCAGAATTTGTAGCAAAAAAATGAAACCCCTTAAAACTGAAAGCAATCCCCACATATTTGGTATTTCCGTGTAGGGAATTTAATTTCTAGCGCATTTCCGAAGACCTTTTCGAAAAATATTCAAAATTGCCCGAGAAATCGAGAAAATATGGAAATTTAATGAGATTCATATTTGGTATTACCGTGTAGGGAATTTAATTTCTAGCGCATTTCCGAAGACCTTTTCGAAAAATATTCAAAATTGCCCGAGAAATCGAGAAAATATGGAAATTTAATGAGATTCCATACAAAACATCAGAATTTGTAGCAAAAAAATGAAATCCGTTAAAACTGAGAGCAATCCCCACATATTTGGTATCTCCGTGTAGTATCTCCGTGTAGAAAAGTTAATTTCTAGCGCATTTCCGAAGACCTTTTCGAAAAATATTCAAAATTGCCCGAGAAATCGAGAAAATATGGAAATTTAATGAGATTCCATACAAAACATCAGAATTTGTAGCAAAAAAATGAAATCCCTTAAAACTGAGAGCAATCCCCACATATTTGGTATTTCCGTGTAGGGAATTTAATTTCTAGCGCATTTCCGAAGACATTTTCGAAAAATATTCAAAATTGCCCGAGAAATCGAGAAAATATGGAAATTTAATGAGATTCCATACAAAACATCAGAATTTGTAGCAAAAAATGAAATCCCTTAAAACTGAAAGCAATCCCCACATATTTGGTACTTCCGTGTAGGGAATTTAATTTCTAGCGCATTTCCGAAGACCTTTTCGAAAAATATTCAAAATTGCCCGAGAAATCGAGATAATATGGAAATTTAATGAGATTCCATACAAAACATCGGAATTTGTAGCAAAAAAATGAAAACCCTTAAAACTTAAAGCAATCCCCACATATTTGGTATTTCCGTGTAGGGAATTTAATTTCTAGCGCATTTCCGAAGACCTTTTCGAAAAATATTCAAAATTGCCCGAGAAATCGAGAAAATATGGAAATTTAATGAGATTCCATACAAAACATCAGAATTTGTAGCAAAAAAATGAAATCCCTTAAAACTGAGAGCAATCCCCAGATATTTGGTATTTCCGTGTATGGAATTTAAATTCTAGCGCATTTCCGAAAAACTTTTCGAAAAATATTCAAAATTGCCCGAGAAATCGAGGAGATATGGAAATTTAATGAGATTCCATACAAAACATCAGAATTTGTAGCAAAAAAATGAAAACCCTTAAAACTGAAAGCAATCCCCACATATTTGGTATCTCCGTGTAGGGAATTTAATTTCTAGCGCATTTCCGAAGACCTTTTCGAAAAATATTAAAAATTGCCCAAGAAATCGAGAAAATATGGAAATTTAATGAGATTCCATACAAAACATCAGAATTTGTAGCAAAAAAATAAAAACCCTTAAAACTGAAAGCAATCCCCACATATTTGGTATCTCCGTGTAGAGAATTTAATATCTAGCGCATTTCCGAAGACCTTTTCGAAAAATATTAAAAATTGCCCGAGAATTCGAGAAAAAAGGGAAATTTAATGAGATACCATACAAAACAACAGAATTTGTAGCAAAAAAATGAAAACCCTTAAAACTGAAAGCAATCCCCACATATTTGGTATTTCCGAGTAGGGAATTTAATTTCTAGCGCATTTCCGAAGACCTTTTCGAAAAATATTCAAAATTGCCCGAGAAATCGAGAAAATATGGAAATTTAATGAGATTCCATACAAAACATCAGAATTTGTAGCAAAAAAATGAAATCCTTTAAAACTGAGAGCAATCCCCACATATTTGGTATTTCCGTGTAGGGAATTTAATTTCTAGCGCATTTCCGAAGACCTATTCGAAAAATATTCAAAATTGCCCGAGAAATCAAGAAAATATGGAAATTTAATGAGATTCCATACAAAACATCAGAATTTGTAGCAAAAAATGAAATCCCTTAAAACTGAAAGCAATCCCCACATATTTGGTATTTCCGTGTAGGGAATTTAATTTTTAGCGCATTTCCGAAGACCTTTTCTTCATAAATATTCATTTTTGAATATTTTTTTTTTCGAAAAAAAAATATTCAAAAATGCCCGAGAAATCGAGAAAATATGGAAATTTAATGAGATTCCATACAAAACATCATTATTTGTAGCAAAAAAATGAAATCCCTTAAAACTGAAAGCAATCCCCACATATTTGGTATTTTCGTTTAGGGAATTTAATTTCTAGCGCATTTCCGAAGACCTTTTCGAAAAATATTCAAAATTGCCCGAGAAATCGAGAAAATATGTAAATTTAATCAGATTCCATACAAAACATCAGAATTTGTAGCAAAAAAATGAAAACCCTTAAAACTGAAAGCTGAAATATTGGTATCTTCGTGTAGGGAATTTAATTTCTAGCGCATTTCCGAAGACCTTTTCGAAAAATATTAAAAATTGCCCAAGAAATCGAGAAGATATGGAAATTTAATGAGATTCCATACAAAACATCAGAATTTGTAGCAAAAAAATGAAAACCCTTAAAACTGAAAGCAATCCCCACATATTTGGTATCTCCGTGTAGGGAATTTAATTTCTAGCGCATTTCCGAAGACGTTTTCGAAAAATATTCAAAATTGCCCGATAAATCGAGAAAATATGGAAATTTAATGAGATTCCATACAAAACATCAGAATTTGTAGCAAAAAAATGAAATCCCTTAAAACTGAAAGCAATCCCCACATATTTGGTATTTCCGTGTAGGGAATTTAATTTCTAGCGCATTTCCGAAAACGTTTTCGAAAAATATTAAAAATTGCCCGAGAAATCGAGAAAATATGGAAATTTAATGAGATTCCATACAAAACATCAGAATTTGTAGCAAAAAAATGAAAACCCTTAAAACTGAAAGCAATCCCCACATATTTGGTATCTCCGTGTAGGGAATTTAATTTCTAGCGCATTTCCGAAGACCTTTTCGAAAAATATTAAAAATTGCCCGAGAAATCGAGAAAATATGGAAATTTAATGAGATTCCATACAAAACATCAGAATTTGTAGCAAAAAAATGAAAACCCTTAAAACTGAAAGCAATCCCCACATATTTGGTATCTCCGTGTAGGGAATTTAATTTCTAGCGCATTTCCGAAGACCTTTCCGAAAAATATTCAAAATTGCCCGAGAAATCGAGAAAATATGGAAATTTAATGAGATTCCATACAAAACATCAGAATTTGTAGCAAAAAAATGAAAACCCTTAAAACTGAAAGCAATCCCCACATATTTGGTATTTCCGTGTAGGGAATTTAATTTCTAGCGCATTTCCGACGACCTTTTCGAAAAATATTCAAAATTGCCCGAGAAATCGAGAAAATATGGAAATTTAATGAGATTCCATACACAACATCAGAATTTGTAGCAAAAAAATGAAATCCCTTAAAACTGAGAGCAATCCCCACATATTTGGTATTTCCGTGTAGGGAATTTAATTTCTAGCGCATTTCCGAAGACCTTTTCGAAAAATATTCAAAATTGCCCGAGAAATCGAGAAAATATGGAAATTTAATGAGATTCCATACAAAACATCAGAATTTGTAGCAAAAAAATGAAATCCCTTAAAACTGAAAGCAATCACCACATATTTGGTATTTCCGTGTAGGGAATTTAATTTCTAGCGCATTTCCGAAGACCTTTTCGATAAATATTCAAAATTGCCCGAGAAATCGAGAAAATATGGAAATTTAATGAGATTCCATACAAAACATCAGAATTTGTAGCAAAAAATTGAAAACCCTTAAAACTGAAAGCAATCCCCACATATTTGGTATTTCCGTGTAGGGAATTTAATTTCTAGCGCATTTCCGACGACCTTTTCGAAAAATATTCAAAATTGCCCGAGAAATCGAGAAAATATGGAAATTTAATGAGATTCCATACAAAACATCAGAATTTGTAGCAAAAAATGAAAACCCTTAAAACTGAAAGCAATCCCCACATATTTGGTATTTTCGTTTAGGGAATTTAATTTCTAGCGCATTTCCGAAGACCTTTTCGAAAAATATTCAAAATTGCCCGAGAAATCGAGAAAATATGTAAATTTAATCAGATTCCATACAAAACATCAGAATTTGTAGCAAAAAAATGAAAACCCTTAAAACTGAAAGCTGAAATATTGGTATCTTCGTGTAGGGAATTTAATTTCTAGCGCATTTCCGAAGACCTTTTCGAAAAATATTAAAAATTGCCCAAGAAATCGAGAAGATATGGAAATTTAATGAGATTCCATACAAAACATCAGAATTTGTAGCAAAAAAATGAAAACCCTTAAAACTGAAAGCAATCCCCACATATTTGGTATCTCCGTGTAGGGAATTTAATTTCTAGCGCATTTCCGAAAACGTTTTCGAAAAATATTAAAAATTGCCCGAGAAATCGAGAAAATATGGAAATTTAATGAGATTCCATACAAAACATCAGAATTTGTAGCAAAAAAATGAAAACCCTTAAAACTGAAAGCAATCCCCACATATTTGGTATCTCCGTGTAGGGAATTTAATTTCTAGCGCATTTCCGAAGACCTTTTCGAAAAATATTCAAAATTGCCCGAGAAATCGAGAAAATGTGGAAATTTAATGAGATTCCATACAAAACATCAGAATTTGTAGCAAAAAAAGGAAATCCCTTAAAACTGAAAGCAATCCCCACATATTTGGTATTTCCGTTTAGGGAATTTAATTTCTAGCGCATTTCCGAAGACCTTTCCGAAAAATATTCAAAATTGCCCGAGAAATCGAGAAAATATGGAAATTTAATGAGATTCCATACAAAACATCAGAATTTGTAGCAAAAAAATGAAAACCCTTAAAACTGAAAGCAATCCCCACATATTTGGTATTTCCGTGTAGGGAATTTAATTTCTAGCGCATTTCCGACGACCTTTTCGAAAAATATTCAAAATTGCCCGAGAAATCGAGAAAATATGGAAATTTAATGAGATTCCATACAAAACATCAGAATTTGTAGCAAAAAAATGAAATCCCTTAAAACTGAAAGCAATCACCACATATTTAGTATTTCCGTGTAGGGAATTTAATTTCTAGCGCATTTCCGAAGACCTTTTCGAAAAATATTCAAAATTGCCCGAGAAATCGAGAAAATATGGAAATTTAATGAGATTCCATACAAAACATCAGAATTTGTAGCAAAAAAATGAAATCCCTTAAAACTGAAAGCAATCACCACATATTTGGTATTTCCGTGTAGGGAATTTAATTTCTAGCGCATTTCCGAAGACCTTTTCGATAAATATTCAAAATTGCCCGAGAAATCGAGAAAATATGGAAATTTAATGAGATTCCATACAAAACATCAGAATTTGTAGCAAAAAATTGAAAACCCTTAAAACTGAAAGCAATCCCCACATATTTGGTATTTCCGTGTAGGGAATTTAATTTCTAGCGCATTTCCGACGACCTTTTCGAAAAATATTCAAAATTGCCCGAGAAATCGAGAAAATATGGAAATTTAATGAGATTCCATACAAAACATCAGAATTTGTAGCAAAAAATGAAAACCCTTAAAACTGAAAGCAATCCCCACATATTTGGTATTTTCGTTTAGGGAATTTAATTTCTAGCGCATTTCCGAAGACCTTTTCGAAAAATATTCAAAATTGCCCGAGAAATCGAGAAAATATGTAAATTTAATCAGATTCCATACTAAACATCAGAATTTGTAGCAAAAAAATGAAAACCCTTAAAACTGAAAGCTGAAATATTGGTATCTTCGTGTAGGGAATTTAATTTCTAGCGCATTTCCGAAGACCTTTTCGAAAAATATTAAAAATTGCCCAAGAAATCGAGAAGATATGGAAATTTAATGAGATTCCATACAAAACATCAGAATTTGTAGCAAAAAATGAAAACCCTTAAAACTGAAAGCAATCCCCACATATTTGGTATTTTCGTTTAGGGAATTTAATTTCTAGCGCATTTCCGAAGACGTTTTCGAAAAATATTCAAAATTGCCCGATAAATCGAGAAAATATGGAAATTTAATGAGATTCCATACAAAACATCAGAATTTGTAGCAAAAAAATGAAATCCCTTAAAACTGAAAGCAATCCCCACATATTTGGTATTTCCGTGTAGGGAATTTAATTTCTAGCGCATTTCCGAAAACGTTTTCGAAAAATATTAAAAATTGCCCGAGAAATCGAGAAAATATGGAAATTTAATGAGATTCCATACAAAACATCAGAATTTGTAGCAAAAAAATGAAAACCCTTAAAACTGAAAGCAATCCCCACATATTTGGTATCTCCGTGTAGGGAATTTAATTTCTAGCGCATTTCCGAAGACCTTTTCGAAAAATATTAAAAATTGCCCGAGAAATCGAGAAAATATGGAAATTAAATGAGATTCCATACAAAACATCAGAATTTGTAGCAAAAAAATGAAAACCCTTAAAACTGAAAGCAATCCCCACATATTTGGTATCTCCGTGTAGAGAATTTAATTTCTAGCGCATTTCCGAAGACCTTTTCGAAAAATATTCAAAATTGCCCGAGAAATCGAGAAAATGTGGAAATTTAATGAGATTCCATACAAAACATCAGAATTTGTAGCAAAAAAAGGAAATCCCTTAAAACTGAAAGCAATCCCCACATATTTGGTATTTCCGTTTAGGGAATTTAATTTCTAGCGCATTTCCGAAGACCTTTCCGAAAAATATTCAAAATTGCCCGAGAAATCGAGAAAATATGGAAATTTAATGAGATTCCATACAAAACATCAGAATTTGTAGCAAAAAAATGAAAACCCTTAAAACTGAAAGCAATCCCCACATATTTGGTATTTCCGTGTAGGGAATTTAATTTCTAGCGCATTTCCGACGACCTTTTCGAAAAATATTCAAAATTGCCCGAGAAATCGAGAAAATATGGAAATTTAATGAGATTCCATACAAAACATCAGAATTTGTAGCAAAAAAATGAAATCCCTTAAAACTGAAAGCAATCACCACATATTTGGTATTTCCGTGTAGGGAATTTAATTTCTAGCGCATTTCCGAAGACCTTTTCGAAAAATATTCAAAATTGCCCGAGAAATCGAGAAAATATGGAAATTTAATGAGATTCCATACAAAACATCAGAATTTGTAGCAAAAAAATGAAAACCCTTAAAACTGAAAGCAATCCCCACATATTTGGTATTTCCGTGTAGGGAATTTAAATTCTAGCGCATTTCCAAAGACCTTTTCGAAAAATATTCAAAATTGCCCGAGAAATCGAGAAAATATGGAAATTTAATGAGATTCCATACAAAACATCAGAATTTGTAGCAAAAAAATGAATGCCTTAAAACTGAAAGCAATCCCCACATATTTGGTATTTCCGTGTACGGAATTTAATTTCTAGCGCATTTCCGAAGACCTTGTCGAAAAATATTCAAAATTACCCGAGAAATCTAGAAAATATGGAAATTTAATGAGATTCCATACAAAACATCAGAATTTGTAGCAAAAAAATGAAATTCCTTAAAACTGAAAGCAATCCCCACATATTTGGTATCTCCGTGTAGGGATTTAATTTCTAGCGCATTTCCGAAGACCTTTTCGAAAAATATTAAAAATTGCCCAAGAAATCGAGAAAATATGGAAATTTAATGAGATTCCATTCAAAACATCAGAATTTGTAGCAAAAAAATGAAAACCCTTAAAACTGAAAGCAATCCCCACATATTTAGTATCTCCGTGTAGGGAATTTAATTTCTAGCGCATTTCCGAAAACGTTTTCGAAAAATATTAAAAATTGCCCGAGAAATCGAGAAAATATGGAAATTTAATGATATTCCATACAAAACATCAGAATTTGTAGCAAAAAAATGAAAACCCTTAAAACTGAAAGCAATCCCCACATATTTGGTATCTCCGTGTAGGGAATTTAATTTCTAGCGCATTTCCGAAGACCTTTTCGAAAAATATTCAAAATTGCCCGAGAAATCGAGAAAATATGGAAATTAAATGAGATTCCATACAAAACATCAGAATTTGTAGCAAAAAAATGAAAACCCTTAAAACTGAAAGCAATCCCCACATATTTGGTATCTCCGTGTAGGGAATTTAATTTCTAGCGCATTTCCGAAGACCTTTTCGAAAAATATTCAAAATTGCCCGAGAAATCGAGAAAATGTGGAAATTTAATGAGATTCCATACAAAACATCAGAATTTGTAGCAAAAAAAGGAAATCCCTTAAAACTGAAAGCAATCCCCACATATTTGGTATTTCCGTTTAGGGAATTTAATTTCTAGCGCATTTCCGAAGACCTTTCCGAAAAATATTCAAAATTGCCCGAGAAATCGAGAAAATATGGAAATTTAATGAGATTCCATACAAAACATCAGAATTTGTAGCAAAAAAATGAAAACCCTTAAAACTGAAAGCAATCCCCACATATTTGGTATTTCCGTGTAGGGAATTTAATTTCTAGCGCATTTCCGACGACCTTTTCGAAAAATATTCAAAATTGCCCGAGAAATCGAGAAAATATGGAAATTTAATGAGATTCCATACAAAACATCAGAATTTGTAGCAAAAAAATGAAATCCCTTAAAACTGAAAGCAATCACCACATATTTGGTATTTCCGTGTAGGGAATTTAATTTCTAGCGCATTTCCGAAGACCTTTTCGAAAAATATTCAAAATTGCCCGAGAAATCGAGAAAATATGGAAATTTAATGAGATTCCATACAAAACATCAGAATTTGTAGCAAAAAAATGAAAACCCTTAAAACTGAAAGCAATCCCCACATATTTGGTATTTCCGTGTAGGGAATTTAAATTCTAGCGCATTTCCGAAGACCTTTTCGAAAAATATTCAAAATTGCCCGAGAAATCGAGAAAATATGGAAATTTAATGAGATTCCATACAAAACATCAGAATTTGTAGCAAAAAAATGAATGCCTTAAAACTGAAAGCAATCCCCACATATTTGGTATTTCCGTGTACTGAATTTAATTTCTAGCGCATTTCCGAAGACCTTTTCGAAAAATATTCAAAATTACCCGAGAAATCTAGAAAATATGGAAATTTAATGAGATTCCATACAAAACATCAGAATTTGTAGCAAAAAAATGAAATTCCTTAAAACTGAAAGCAATCCCCACATATTTGGTATCTCCGTGTAGGGATTTAATTTCTAACGCATTTCCGAAGACCTTTTCGAAAAATATTAAAAATTGCCCAAGAAATCGAGAAAATATGGAAATTTAATGAGATTCCATTCAAAACATCAGAATTTGTAGCAAAAAAATGAAAACCCTTAAAACTGAAAGCAATCCCCACATATTTAGTATCTCCGTGTAGGGAATTTAATTTCTAGCGCATTTCCGAAGACCTTTTCGAAAAATATTCAAAATTGCCCGAGAAATCGAGAAAATATGGAAATTTAATGAGATTCCATACAAAACATCAGAATTTGTAGCAAAAAAATGAAAACCCTTAAAACTGAAAGCAATCCCCACATATTTGGTATCTCCGTGTAGGGAATTTAATTTCTAGCGCATTTCCGAAGACCTTTTCGAAAAATATTCCAAATTGCCCGAAAAATCGGGAAAATATGGAAATTTAATGAGATTCCATACAAAACATCAGAATTTGTAGCAAAAAAATGAAATCCCTTAAAACTGAAAGCAATCACCACATATTTGGTATTTCCGTGTAGGGAATTTAATTTCTAGCGCATTTCCGAAGACCTTTTCGAAAAATATTCAATATTGCCCGAGAAATCGAGAAAATATGGAAATTTAATGAGATTCCATACAAAACATCAGAATTTGTAGCAAAAAAATGAAAACCCTTAAAACTGAAAGCAATCCCCACATATTTGGTATTTCCGTGTAGGGAATTTAAATTCTAGCGCATTTCCGAAGACCTTTTCGAAAAATATTCAAAATTGCCCGAGAAATCGAGAAAATATGGAAATTTAATAAGATTCCATACAAAACATCAGAATTTGTAGCAAAAAAATGAAATCCCTTAAAACTGAGAGCAATCCCCACATATTTGGTATCTCCGTGTAGGGAATTTAATTTCTAGCGCATTTCCGAAGACCTTTTCGAAAAATATTCAAAATTGCCCGAGAAATCGAGAAAATGTGGAAATTTAATGAGATTCCATACAAAACATCAGAATTTGTAGCAAAAAAAGGAAATCCCTTAAAACTGAAAGCAATCCCCACATATTTGGTATTTCCGTTTAGGGAATTTAATTTCTAGCGCATTTCCGAAGACCTTTCCGAAAAATATTCAAAATTGCCCGAGAAATCGAGAAAATATGGAAATTTAATGAGATTCCATACAAAACATCAGAATTTGTAGCAAAAAAATGAAAACCCTTAAAACTGAAAGCAATCCCCACATATTTGGTATTTCCGTGTAGGGAATTTAATTTCTAGCGCATTTCCGACGACCTTTTCGAAAAATATTCAAAATTGCCCGAGAAATCGAGAAAATATGGAAATTTAATGAGATTCCATACAAAACATCAGAATTTGTAGCAAAAAAATGAAATCCCTTAAAACTGAAAGCAATCACCACATATTTGGTATTTCCGTGTAGGGAATTTAATTTCTAGCGCATTTCCGAAGACCTTTTCGATAAATATTCAAAATTGCCCGAGAAATCGAGAAAATATGGAAATTTAATGAGATTCCATACAAAACATCAGAATTTGTAGCAAAAAAATGAAAACCCTTAAAACTGAAAGCAATCCCCACATATTTGGTATTTCCGTGTAGGGAATTTAATTTCTAGCGCATTTCCGAAGACCTTTTCGAAAAATATTCAAAATTGCCCGAGAAATCGAGAAAATATGGAAATTTAATGAGATTCCATACAAAACATCAGAATTTGTAGCAAAAAATGAAAACCCTTAAAACTGAAAGCAATCCCCACATATTTGGTATTTTCGTTTAGGGAATTTAATTTCTAGCGCATTTCCGAAGACCTTTTCGAAAAATATTCAAAATTGCCCGAGAAATCGAGAAAATATGTAAATTTAATCAGATTCCATACAAAACATCAGAATTTGTAGCAAAAAAATGAAAACCCTTAAAACTGAAAGCTGAAATATTGGTATCTTCGTGTAGGGAATTTAATTTCTAGCGCATTTCCGAAGACCTTTTCGAAAAATATTAAAAATTGCCCAAGAAATCGAGAAGATATGGAAATTTAATGAGATTCCATACAAAACATCAGAATTTGTAGCAAAAAATGAAAACCCTTAAAACTGAAAGCAATCCCCACATATTTGGTATTTTCGTTTAGGGAATTTAATTTCTAGCGCATTTCCGAAGACCTTTTCGAAAAATATTCAAAATTGCCCGAGAAATCGAGAAAATATGTAAATTTAATCAGATTCCATACAAAACATCAGAATTTGTAGCAAAAAATGAAAACCCTTAAAACTGAAAGCAATCCCCACATATTTGGTATCTCCGTGTAGGGAATTTAATTTCTAGCGCATTTCCGAAGACGTTTTCGAAAAATATTCAAAATTGCCCGATAAATCGAGAAAATATGGAAATTTAATGAGATTCCATACAAAACATCAGAATTTGTAGCAAAAAAATGAAATCCCTTAAAACTGAAAGCAATCCCCACATATTTGGTATTTCCGTGTAGGGAATTTAATTTCTAGCGCATTTCCGAAGACCTTTTCGAAAAATATTCAAAATTGCCTGAGAAATCGAGAAAATGTGGAAATTTAATGAGATTCCATACAAAACATCAGAATTTGTAGCAAAAAAAGGAAATCCCTTAAAACTGAAAGCAATCCCCACATATTTGGTATTTCCGTTTAGGGAATTTAATTTCTAGCGCATTTCCGAAGACCTTTCCGAGAAATATTCAAAATTGCCCGACAAATCGAGAAAATATGGAAATTTAATGAGATTCCATACAAAACATCAGAATTTGTAGCAAAAAAATGAAAACCCTTAAAACTGAAAGCAATCCCCACATATTTGGTATTTCCGTGTAGGGAATTTAATTTCTAGCGCATTTCCGACGACCTTTTCGAAAAATATTCAAAATTGCCCGAGAAATCGAGAAAATATGGAAATTTAATGAGATTCCATACACAACATCAGAATTTGTAGCAAAAAAATGAAATCCCTTAAAACTGAGAGCAATCCCCACATATTTGGTATTTCCGTGTAGGGAATTTAATTTCTAGCGCATTTCCGAAGACCTTTTCGAAAAATATTCAAAATTGCCCGAGAAATCGAGAAAATATGGAAATTTAATGAGATTCCATACAAAACATCAGAATTTGTAGCAAAAAAATGAAATCCCTTAAAACTGAAAGCAATCACCACATATTTGGTATTTCCGTGTAGGGAATTTAATTTCTAGCGCATTTCCGAAGACCTTTTCGATAAATATTCAAAATTGCCCGAGAAATCGAGAAAATATGGAAATTTAATGAGATTCCATACAAAACATCAGAATTTGTAGCAAAAAAATGAAAACCCTTAAAACTGAAAGCAATCCCCACATATTTGGTATTTCCGTGTAGGGAATTTAATTTCTAGCGCATTTCCGACGACCTTTTCGAAAAATATTCAAAATTGCCCGAGAAATCGAGAAAATATGGAAATTTAATGAGATTCCATACACAACATCAGAATTTGTAGCAAAAAAATGAAATCCCTTAAAAGTAAGAGCAATCCCCACATATTTGGTATTTCCGTGTAGGGAATTTAATTTCTAGCGCATTTCCGAAGACCTTTTCGAAAAATATTCAAAATTGCCCGAGAAATCGAGAAAATATGGAAATTTAATGAGATTCCATACAAAACATCAGAATTTGTAGCAAAAAAAATGAAAACCCTTAAAACTGAAAGCTGAAATATTGGTATCTCCGTGTAGGGAATTTAATTTCTAGCGCATTTCCGAAGACCCTTTCGAAAAATATTCAAAATTGCCCAAGAAATCGAGAAGATATGGAAATTTAATGAGATTCCATACAAAACATCAGAATTTGTAGCAAAAAAATGAAAACCCTTAAAACTGAAAGCAATCCCCACATATTTGGTATCTCCGTGTAGGGAATTTAATTTCTAGCGCATTTCCGAAGACCTTTTCGAAAAATATTAAAAATTGCCCGAGAAATCGAGAAAATATGGAAATTTAATGAGATTCCATACAAAACATCAGAATTTGTAGCAAAAAAATGAAATCCCTTAAAACTGAAAGCAATCCCCACATATTTGGTATTTCCGTGTAGGGAATTTAATTTCTAGCGCATTTCCGAAGACCTTTTCGAAAAATATTCAAAATTGCCAGAGAAATCGATAAAATATGGAAATTTAATGAGATTCCATACAAAACATCAGAATTTGTAGCAAAAAAATGAAAACCCTTAAAACTGAAAGCAATCCCCCCATATTTGGTATTTCCGTGTAGGGAATTTAATTTCTAGCGCATTTCCGACGACCTTTTCGAAAAATATTCAAAATTGCCCGAGAAATCGAGAAAATATGGAAATTTAATGAGATTCCATACACAACATCAGAATTTGTAGCAAAAAAATGAAATCCCTTAAAAGTAAGAGCAATCCCCATATATTTGGTATTTCCGTGTAGGGAATTTAATTTCTAGCGCATTTCCGAAGACCTTTTCGAAAAATATTCAAAATTGCCCGAGAAATCGAGAAAATATGGAAATTTAATGAGATTCCATACAAAACATCAGAATTTGTAGCAAAAAAATGAAAACCCTTAAAACTGAAAGCTGAAATATTGGTATCTCCGTGTAGGGAATTTAATTTCTAGCGCATTTCCGAAGACCCTTTCGAAAAATATTCAAAATTGCCCAAGAAATCGAGAAGATATGGAAATTTAATGAGATTCCATACAAAACATCAGAATTTGTAGCAAAAAAATGAAAACCCTTAAAACTGAAAGCAATCCCCACATATTTGGTATCTCCGTGTAGGGAATTTAATTTCTAGCGCATTTCCGAAGACCTTTTCGAAAAATATTAAAAATTGCCCGAGAAATCGAGAAAATATGGAAATTTAATGAGATTCCATACAAAACATCAGAATTTGTAGCAAAAAAATGAAATCCCTTAAAACTGAAAGCAATCCCCACATATTTGGTATTTCCGTGTAGGGAATTTAATTTCTAGCGCATTTCCGAAGACCTTTTCGAAAAATATTCAAAATTGCCAGAGAAATCGAGAAAATATGGAAATTTAATGAGATTCCATACAAAACATCAGAATTTGTAGCAAAAAAATGAAAACCCTTAAAACTGAAAGCAATCCCCACATATTTGGTATCTCCGTGTAGGGAATTTAATTTCTAGCGCATTTCCGAAGACCTTTTCGAAAAATATTCAAAATTGCCCGAGAAATCGAGAAAATATGGAAATTTAATGAGATTCCATACAAAACATCAGAATTCGTAGCAAAAAAATGAAATCCCTTAAAACTGAAAGCAATCCACACATATTTGGTATTTCCGTGTAGGGAATTTAATTTCTAGCGCATTTCCGAAGACCTTTTCGAAAAATATTCAAAATTGCCCGAGAAATCGAGAAAATATGGAAATTTAATGAGATTCCATACAAAATATCAGAATTTGTAGCAAAAAAATGAAATCCCTTAAAACTGAGAGCAATCCCCACATATTTGGTATTTCCGTGTAGGGAATTTAATTTCTAGCGCATTTCCGAAGACCTTTTCGAAAAATATTCAAAATTGCCCGAGAAATCGAGAAAATATGTAAAAAAATGAAAATATGTAAAAAAATGAATGCCTTAAAACTGAAAGCAATCCCCACATATTTGGTATTTCCGTGTAGGGAATTTAATTTCTAGCGCATTTCCGAAGACCTTTTCGAAAAATATTCAAAATTGCCCGAGAAATCGAGAAAATATGGAAATTTAATGAGATTCCATACAAAACATCAGAATTTGTAGCAAAAAAATGAAAACCCTTAAAACTGAAAGCAATCCCCACATATTTGGTATTTCCGTGTAGGGAATTTAAATTCTAGCGCATTTCCGAAGACCTTTTCGAAAAATATTCAAAATTGCCCGAGAAATCGAGAAAATATGGAAATTTAATGAGATTCCATACAAAACATCAGAATTTGTAGCAAAAAAATGAATGCCTTAAAACTGAAAGCAATCCCCACATATTTGGTATTTCCGTGTAGGGAATTTAATTTCTAGCGCATTTCCGAAGACCTTTTCGAAAAATATTCAAAATTGCCCGAGAAATCGAGAAAATATGGAAATTTAATGAGATTCCATACAAAACATCAGAATTTGTAGCAAAAAAATGAAAACCCTTAAAAGTGAAAGCAATCCCCACATATTTGGTATCTCCGTGTAGGGAATTTAATTTCTAGCGCATTTCCGAAGACCTTTTCGAAAAAATTCAAAATTGCCCGAGAAATCTAGAAAATATGGAAATTTAATGAGATTCCATACAAAACATCAGAATTTGTAGCAAAAAAATGAAATCCCTTAAAACTGAAAGCAATCCCCACATATTTGGTATTTCCGTGTAGGGAATTTAAATTCTAGCGCATTTCCGAAGACCTTTTTGAAAAATATTCAAAATTGCCCGAGAAATCGAGAAAATATGGAAATTTAATGAGATTCCATACAAAACATCAGAATTTGTAGCAAAAAAATGAAAACCCTTAAAACTGAAAGCAATCCCCACATATTTGGTATCTCCGTGTAGGGAATTTAATTTCTAGCGCATTTCCGAAGACCTTTTCGAAAAATATTCAAAATTGCCCGAAAAATCGGGAAAATATGGAAATTTAATGAGATTCCATACAAAACATCAGAATTTGTAGCAAAAAAATGAAATCCCTTAAAACTGAAAGCAATCCCCACATATTTGGTATTTCCGTGTAGGGAATTTAATTTCTAGCGCACTTCCGAAGACCTTTTCGAAAAATATTCAAAATTGCCCGAGAAATCGAGAAAATATGGAAATTTAATGAGATTCCATACAAAACATCAGAATTTGTAGCAAAAAAATGAAAACCCTTAAAACTGAAAGCAATCCCCACATATTTGGTATTTCCGTGTAGGGAATTTAAATTCTAGCGCATTTCCGAAGACCTTTTCGAAAAATATTCAAAATTGCCCGAGAAATCGAGAAAATATGGAAATTTAATGAGATTCCATACAAAACATTAGAATTTGTAGCAAAAAAATGAAAACCCTTAAAACTGAAAGCAATCCCCACATATTTGGTATCTCCGTGTAGGGAATTTAATTTCTAGCGCATTTCCGAAGACCTTTTCGAAAAATATTCAAAATTGCCCGAGAAATCGAGAAAATATGGAAATTTAATAAGATTCCATACAAAACATCAGAATTTGTAGCAAAAAAATGAAATCCCTTAAAACTGAGAGCAATCCCCACATATTTGGTATTTCCGTGTAGGGAATTTAATTTCTAGCGCATTTCCGAAGACCTTTTCGAAAAATATTCAAAATTGCCCGAGAAATCGAGAAAATATGGAAATTTAATGAGATTCCATACAAAACATCAGAATTTGTAGCAAAAAAATGAAATCCCTTAAAACTGAAAGCAATCCCCACATATTTGATATTTCCGTGTAGGGAATTTAATTTCTAGCGCATTTCCGAAGACCTTTTCGAAAAATATTCAAAATTGCCCGAGAAATCGGGAAAATATGGAAATTTAATGAGATTCCATACAAAACATCAGAATTTGTAGCAAAAAAATGAAAACCCTTAAAACTGAAAGCAATCCCCACATATTTGGTATCTCCGTGTAGGGAATTTAATTTCTAGCGCATTTCCGAAGACCTTTTCGAAAAATATTCAAAATTGCCCGAGAAATCGAGAAAATATGGAAATTTAATAAGATTCCATACAAAACATCAGAATTTGTAGCAAAAAAATGAAATCCCTTAAAACTGAGAGCAATCCCCACATATTTGGTATTTCCGTGTAGGGAATATAATTTCTAGCGCATTTCCGAAGACCTTTTCGATAAATATTCAAAATTGCCCGAGAAATCGAGAAAATATGGAAATTTAATGAGATTCCATACAAAACATCAGAATTTGTAGCAAAAAAATGAAATCCCTTAAAATTGAAAGCAATCCCCACATATTTGGTATTTCCGTGTAGGGAATTTAATTTCTAGCGCATTTCCGAAGACCTTTTCGAAAAATATTCAAAATTGCCCGATAAATCGAGAAAATATGAAAATTTAATGAGATTCCATACAAAACATCATAATTTGTAGCAAAAAAATGAAATCCCTTAAAACTGAGAGCAATCCCCACATATTTGGTATTTCCGTGTAGGGAATATAATTTCTAGCGCATTTCCGAAGACCTTTTCGATAAATATTCAAAATTGCCCGAGAAATCGAGAAAATATGGAAATTTAATGAGATTCCATACAAAACATCAGAATTTGTAGCAAAAAAATGAAATCCCTTAAAACTGAAAGCAATCCCCACATATTTGGTATCTCCGTGTAGGGAATTTAATTTCTAGCGCATTTCCGACGACCTTTTCGAAAAATATTCAAAATTGCCCGAGAAATCGAGAAAATATGGAAATTTAATGAGATTCCATACAAAACATCAGAATTTGTAGCAAAAAAATGAAATCCCTTAAAACTGAAAGCAATCCCCACATATTTGGTATTTCCGTGTAGGGAATTTAATTTCTAGCGCATTTCCGAAGACCTTTTCGAAAAATATTCAAAATTGCCCGAGAAATCGAGAAAATATGAAAATTTAATGAGATTCCATACAAAACATCAAGACCGACGGTGGCTTAAGTGGTAGTGTGCTAAGCTGTGGTGCATTAGGTACTGGGTTCGACGCCCGTCCGAGACATCGATGTTGGTCTAAGTTTACTCAGCTTTAAATGAATACCAGTAATAAAATTATAATAAAATGTAATTTAAGACTGGGAAAAATGCTAACGGCAGAGACCATTTGCTAACAACAAATGTCTCACGAATAAAAAAACCATTAGCTTGTTGCAATTAATAGTTTCTTCAATATAAAGAAATTTATGGTTCGGAATCCATATAAAAAATTAGTAGGTCCAAATAGCAATACAAAACTGTTACAGAAACTTCAAAAGCAGATAACTCAGTACTTGGAGCCCTATACTCCCTAGCGGAGTGAACAGGAAAATAAACATACAAAACATCAGAATTTGTAGCAAAAAAATGAAATCCCTTAAAACTGAAAACAATCCCCACATATTTGATATTTCAGTGTAGGGAATTTAATTTCTAGCGCATTTCTGAAGACCTTTTCGAAAAATATTCAAAATTGCCCGAGAAATCGAGAAAATATGGAAATTTAATGAGATTCCATACAAAACATCAGAATTTGTAGCAAAAAAATGAAATCCCTTAAAACTGAAAGCAATCCCCACATATTTGGTATCTCCGTGTAGGGAATTTAATTTCTAGCGCATTTCCGAAGACCTTTTCGAAAAATATTAAAAATTGCCCGAGAAATCGAGAAAATATGGAAATTTAATGAGATTCCATACAAAACATCAGAATTTGTAGCAAAAAAATGAAATCCCTTAAAACTGAGAGCAATCCCCATATATTTGGTATTTCCGTGTAGGGAATTTAATTTCTAGCGCATTTCCGAAGACCTTTTCCAAAAATATTCAAAATTGCCCAAGAAATCGAGAAAATATGGAAATTTAATGAGATTCCATACAAAACATCAGAATTTGTAGCAAAAAAATGAAAACCCTTAAAACTGAAAGCAATCCCCACATATTTGGTATCTCCGTGTAGGGAATTTAATTTCTAGCGCATTTCCGAAGACCTTTTCGAAAAATATTCAAAATTGCCCGAGATATCGGGAAAATATGGAAATTTAATGAGATTCCATACAAAACATCAGAATTTGTAGCAAAAAAATGAAAACCCTTAAAACTGAAAGCAATCCCCACATATTTGGTATCTCCGTGTAGGGAATTTAATTTCTAGCGCATTTCCGAAGACCTTTTCGAAAAATATTCCAAATTGCCCGAGAAATCGAGAAAATATGGAAATTTAATAAGATTCCATACAAAACATCAGAATTTGTAGCAAAAAAATGAAATCCCTTAAAACTGAGAGCAATCCCCACATATTTCCGTGTAGGGAATATAATTTCTAGCGCATTTCCGAAGACCTTTTCGATAAATATTCAAAATTGCCCGAGAAATCGAGAAAATATAGAAATTTAATGAGATTCCATACAAAACATCAGAATTTGTAGCAAAAAAATGAAATCCCTTAAAATTGAAAGCAATCCCGTGTAGGGAATATAATTTCTAGCGCATTTCCGAAGACCTTTTCGATAAATATTCAAAATTGCCCGAGAAATCGAGAAAATATAGAAATTTAATGAGATTCCATACAAAACATCAGAAACATCAGAATTTGTAGCAAAAAAATGAAATCCCTTAAAATTGAAAGTATTTCCGTGTAGGGAATATAATTTCTAGCGCATTTCCGAAGACCTTTTCGATAAATATTCAAAATTGCCCGAGAAATCGAGAAAATATAGAAATTTAATGAGATTCCATACAAAACATCAGAATTTGTAGCAAAAAAATGAAATCCCTTAAAATTGAAAGCAATCCCCACATATTTGGTATTTCCGTGTAGGGAATTTAATTTCTAGCGCATTTCCGAAGACCTTTTCTAAAAATATTCAAAATTGCCCGAGAAATCGAGAAAATATGGAAATTTAATGAGATTCCATACAAAACATCATAATTTGTAGCAAAAAAATGAAAACCCTTAAAACTGAAAGCAATCCCCACATATTTGGTATCTCCGTGAAGGGAATTTAATTTCTAGCGCATTTCCGAAGACCTTTTCGAAAAATATTCAAAATTGCCCGAGAAATCGAGAAAATATGGAAATTTAATGAGATTCCATACAAAACATCAGAATTTGTAGCAAAAAAATGAAATCCCTTAAAACTGAAAGCAATCCCCACATATTTGGTATTTCCGTGTAGGGAATTTAATTTCTAGCGCATTTCCGAAGACCTTTTCGAAAAATATTCAAAATTGCCCGAGAAACCGAGAAAATATGGAAATTTAATGAGATTCCATACAAAACATCAGAATTTGTAGCAAAAAAAATGAAAACCCTTAAAATTGAAAGCAATCCCCACATATTAGGTATTTCCGTGTAGGGAATTTAATTTCTAGCGTATTTCCGAAAACCTTTTCGAAAAATATTCAAAATTGCCCGAGAAATCGAGAAAATTGGAAATTTAATGAGATTCCATACAAAACATCAAAATTTGTAGCAAAAAAATGAAATCCCTTAAAACTGAAAGCAATCCCCACATATTTGGTATTTCCGTGTAGGGAATTTAATTTCTAGCGCATTTCCGAAGACCTTTTCGAAAAATATTCAAAATTGCCCGAGAAATCGAGAAAATATGGAAATTTAATGAGATTCCATACAAAACATCAGAATTTGTAGCAAAAAAATGCAAACCCTTAAAACTGAAAGCAATCCCCACATATTTGGTATTTCCGTGTACGGAATTTAATTTCTAGCGCATTTCCGAAGACCTTTCGAAAAATATTCAAAATTGCCCGAGAAATCGAGAAAATATGGAAATTTAATGAGATTCCATACAAAACATCAGAATTTGTAGCAAAAAAATGAAATCCCTTAAAACTGAGAGCAATCCCCATATTTGGTATTTCCGTGTAGGGTATTTAATTTCTAGCGCATTTCCGAAGACCTTTTCGAAAAATATTTAAAATTGCCCGAGAAATCGAGAAAATATGGAAATTTAATGAGATTCCATACAAAACATCAGAATTTGTAGCAAAAAAATGAAATTCCTTAAAACTGAAAGCAATCCCCACATATTTGGTATTTCCGTGTAGGGAATTTAATTTCTAGCGCATTTCCGAAGGCCTTTTCGAAAAATATTCAAAATTGCCCTAGAAATTGAGAAAATATGGAAATTTAATGAGATTCCATACAAAACATCAGAATTTGTAGCAAAAAAATGAAAACCCTTAAAACTGAAAGCAATCCCCACATATTTGGTATCTCCGTGTAGGGAATTTAATTTCTAGCGCATTTCCGAAGACCTTTTCGAAAAATATTCAAAATTGCCCAAGAAATCGAGAAAATATGGAAATTTAATGAGATTCCATACAAAACATCAGAATTTGTAGCAAAAAATGAAAACCCTTAAAACTGAAAGCAATCCCCACATATTTAGTATCTCCGTGTAGGGAATTTAATTTCTAGCGCATTTCCGAAGACCTTTTCGAAAAATATTCAAAATTGCCCGAGAAATCGAGAAAATATGGAAATTTAATGAGATTCCATACAAAATATCAGAATTTGTAGCAAAAAATTGAAAACCCTTAAAACTGAAATCAATCCCCACATATTTGGTATCTCCGTGTAGGGAATTTAATTTCTAGCGCATTTCCGAAGACCTTTTCGAAAAATATTCAAAATTGCCCGAGAAATCGAGAAAATATGGAAATTTAATGAGATTCCATACAAAACATCAGAATTTGTAGCAAAAAAATGAAATCCCTTAAAACTGAGAGCAATCCCCACATATTTGGTATTTCCGTGTAGGGAATATAATTTCTAGCGCATTTCCGAAGACCTTTTCGATAAATATTCAAAATTGCCCGAGAAATCGAGAAAATATGGAAATTTAATGAGATTCCATACAAAACATCAGAATTTGTAGCACAAAAATTAAATCCCTTAAAACTGAAAGCAATCCCCACATATTTGGTATTTCCGTGTACGGAATTTAATTTCTAGCGCATTTCCGAAGACCTTTCGAAAAATATTCAAAATTGCCCGAGAAATCGAGAAAATATAGAAATTTAATGAGATTCCATACAAAACATCAGAATTTGTAGCAAAAAAATGAAATCCCTTAAAACTGAAAGCAATCCCCACATATTTGGTATTTCCGTGTAGGGAATTTAATTTCTAGCGCATTTCCGAAGACCTTTTCGAAAAATATTCAAAATTGCCCGAGAAATCGAGAAAATATGGAAATTTAATGAGATTCCATACAAAACATCAGAATTTGTAGCAAAAAAATGCAAACCCTTAAAACTGAAAGCAATCCCCACATATTTGGTATTTCCGTGTACGGAATTTAATTTCTAGCGCATTTCCGAAGACCTTTCGAAAAATATTCAAAATTGCCCGAGAAATCGAGAAAATATGGAAATTTAATGAGATTCCATACAAAACATCAGAATTTGTAGCAAAAAAATGAAATCCCTTAAAACTGAGAGCAATCCCCACATATTTGGTATTTCCGTGTAGGGAATTTAATTTCTACCGCATTTCCGAAGACCTTTTCGAAAAATATTTAAAATTGCCCGAGAAATCGAGAAAATATGGAAATTTAATGAGATTCCATACAAAACATCAGAATTTGTAGCAAAAAATGAAATTCCTTAAAACTGAAAGCAATCCCCACATATTTGGTATTTCCGTGTAGGGAATTTAATTTCTAGCGCATTTCCGAAGGCCTTTTCGAAAAATATTCAAAATTACCCGAGAAATTGAGAAAATATGGAAATTTAATGAGATTCCATACAAAACATCAGAATTTGTAGCAAAAAAATGAAAACCCTTAAAACTGAAAGCAATCCCCACATATTTGGTATCTCCGTGTAGGGAATTTAATTTCTAGCGCATTTCCGAAGACCTTTTCGAAAAATATTCAAAATTGCCCGAGAAATCGAGAAAATATGGAAATTTAATGAGATTCCATACAAAACATCAGAATTTGTAGCAAAAAATTGAAAACCCTTAAAACTGAAAGCAATCCCCACATATTTGGTATTTCCGTTTAGGGAATTTAATTTCTAGCGCATTTCCGAAGACCTTTTCGAAAAATATTCAAAATTGCCCGAGAAATCGAGAAAATATGGAAATTTAATAAGATTCCATACAAAACATCAGAATTTGTAGCAAAAAAATGAAATCCCTTAAAACTGAGAGCAATCCCCACATATTTGGTATTTCCGTGTAGGGAATTTAATTTCTAGCGCATTTCCGAAGACCGTTTCGAAAAATATTCAAAATTGCCCGAGAAATCGAGAAAATATGGAAATTTAATGAGATTCCATACAAAACATCATAATTTGTAGCAAAAAAATGAAAACCCTTAAAACTGAAAGCAATCCCCACATATTTGGTATCTCCGTGTAGGGAATTTAATTTCTAGCGCATTTCCGAAGACCTTTTCGAAAAATATTCAAAATTGCCCGAGAAATCGAGAAAATATGGAAATTTAATGAGATTCCATACAAAACATCAGAATTTGTAGCAAAAAAATGAAATCCCTTAAAACTGAAAGCAATCCCCACATATTTGGTATTTCCGTGTGTGTAGGGAATTTAATTTCTAGCGCATTTCCGAAGACCTTTTCGAAAAATATTCAAAATTGCCCGAGAAACCGAGAAAATATGGAAATTTAATGAGATTCCATACAAAACATCAGAATTTGTAGCAAAAAAAATGAAAACCCTTAAAATTGAAAGCAATCCCCACATATTTGGTATTTCCGTGTAGGGAATTTAATTTCTAGCGCATTTCCGAAGACCTTTTCGAAAAATATTAAAAATTGCCCGAGAAATCGAGAAAATATGGAAATTTAATGAGATTCCATACAAAACATCAGAATTTGTAGCAAAAAAATGCAAACCCTTAAAACTGAAAGCAATCCCCACATATTTGGTATTTCCGTGTAGGGAATTTAATTTCTAGCGCATTTCCGAAGGCCTTTTCGAAAAATATTCAAAATTGCCCGAGAAATTGAGAAAATATGGAAATTTAATAAGATTCCATACAAAACATCAGAATTTGTAGCGAAAAAATGAAAACCCTTAAAACTGAAAGCAATCCCCACATATTTGGTATCTCCGTGTAGGGAATTTAATTTCTAGCGCATTTCCGAAGACCTTTTCGAAAAATATTCAAAATTGCTCAAGAAATCGAGAAAATATGGAAATTTAATAAGATTCCATACAAAACATCAGAATTTGTAGCAAAAAAATGAAAACCCTTTAAACTGAAAGCAATCCCCACATATTTAGTATTTCCGTGTAGGGAATTTAATTTCTAGCGCATTTCCGAAGACCTTTTCGAAAAATATTCAAAATTGCCCGAGAAATCGAGAAAATATGGAAATTTAATGAGATTCCATACAAAACATCACAATTTGTAGCAAAAATATAAAATCCCTTAAAACTGAAAGCAATCCCCACATATTTGATATCTCCGTGTAGGGAATTTAATTTCTAGCGCATTTCCGAAGACCTTTTCGAAAAATATTCAAAATTGCCCGAGAAATCGAGAAAATATGGAAATTTAATGAGATTCCATACAAAACATCAGAATTTGTAGCAAAAAAATGAAATCCCTTAAAACTGAGAGCAATCCCCACATATTTGGTATTTCCGTGTAGGGAATTTAATTTCTAGCGCATTTCCGAAGACCTTTTCGAAAAATATTCAAAATTGCCCGAGAAATCGAGAAAATATGGAAATTTAATGAGATTCCATACAAAACATCAGAATTTGTAGCAAAAAAATACAAACCCTTAAAACTGAAAGCAATCCCCACATATTTGGTATTTCCGTGTACGGAATTTAATTTCTAGCGCATTTCCGAAGACCTTTTCGAAAAATATTCAAAATTGCCCGAGAAATCGAGAAAATATGGAAATTTAATGAGATTCCATACAAAACATCAGAATTTGTAGCAAAAAAATGAAATCCCTTAAAACTGAGAGCAATCCCCACATATTTGGTATTTCCGTGTAGGGAATTTAATTTCTAGCGCATTTCCGAAGACCTTTTCAAAAAATATTTAAAATTGCCCGAGAAATCGAGAAAATATGGAAATTTAATGAGATTCCATACAAAACATCAGAATTTGTAGCAAAAAAATGAAATTCCTTAAAACTGAAAGCAATCCCCACATATTTGGTATTTCCGTGTACGGAATTTAATTTCTGGCGCATTTCCGAAGGCCTTTTAGAAAAATATTCAAAATTGCCCGAGAAATTGAGAAAATATGGAAATTTAATGAGATTCCATACAAAACATCAGAATTTGTAGCAAAAAAATTAAAACCCTTAAAACTGAAAGCAATCCCCACATATTTGGTATCTCCGTGTAGGGAATTTAATTTCTAGCGCATTTCCCAAGACCTTTTCGAAAAATATTCAAAATTGCATAAGAAATCGAGAAAATATGGAAATTTAATGAGATTCCATACAAAATATCATAATTTGTAGCAAAAAAATACAAACCCTTAAAACTGAAAGCAATCCCCACATATTTGGTATTTCCGTGTACGGAATTTAATTTCTAGCGCATTTCCGAAGACCTTTTCGAAAAATATTAAAAATTGCCCGAGAAATCGAGAAAATATGGAAATTTAATGAGATTCCATACAAAACATCAGAATTTGTAGCAAAAATATAAAATCCCTTAAAACTGAAAGCAATCCCCACATATTTGATATCTCCGTGTAGGGAATTTAATTTCTAGCGCATTTCCGAAGACCTTTTCGAAAAATATTCAAAATTGCCCGAGAAATCGAGAAAATATGGAAATTTAATGAGATTCCATACAAAACATCAGAATTTGTAGCAAAAATATAAAATCCCTTAAAACTAAAAGCAATCCCCACATATTTGGTATTTCCGTGTAGGGAATTAAATTTCTAGCGCAAAAAATGAAAACCCTTAAAACTGAAAGCAATCCCCACATATTTGGTATCTCCGTGTAGGGAATTTAATTTCTAGCGCATTTCCGAAGACCTTTTCGAAAAATATTCAAAATTGCCCGAGAAATCGAGAAAATATGGAAATTTAATGAGATTCCATACAAAACATCAGAATTTGTAGCAAAAAAATGAAATCCCTTAAAACTGAAAGCAATCCCCACATATTTGGTATTTCCGTTTAGGGAATTTAATTTCTAGCGCATTTCCGAAGACCTTTTCGAAAAATATTCAAAATTGCCCGAGAAATCGAGAAAATATGGAAATTTAATGAGATTCCATACAAAACATCAGAATTTGTAGCAAAAAAATGAAAACCCTTAAAACTGAAACCAATCCCCACATATTTGGTATCTCCGTGTAGGGAATTTAATTTCTAGCGCATTTCCGAAGACCTTTTCGAAAAATATTCAAAATTGCCCGAGAAATCGAGAAAATATGGAAATTTAATAAGATTCCATACAAAACATCAGTATTTGTAGCAAAAAAATGAAAACCCTTAAAACTGAAAGCAATCCCCACATATTTGGTATCTCCGTGTAGGGAATTTAATTTCTAGCGCATTTCCGAAGACTTTTTCGAAAAATATTCAAAATTGCCCGAGAAATCGAGAAAATATGGAAATTTAATGAGATTCCATACAAAACATCAGAATTTGTAGCAAAAAAATGAAAACCCTTAAAACTGAAAGCAATCCCCACATATTTGGTATCTCCGTGTAGGGAATTTAATTTCTAGCGCATTTCCGAAGACCTTTTCGAAAAATATTCAAAATTGCTAGAGAAATCGAGAAAATATGGAAATTTAATAAGATTACATACAAAACATCAGTATTTGTAGCAAAAAAATGAAAACCCTTAAAACTGAAAGCAATCCCCACATATTTGGTATCTCCGTGTAGGGAATTTAATTTCTAGCGCATTTCCGAAGACTTTTTCGAAAAATATTCAAAATTGCCCGAAAAATCGAGAAAATATGGAAATTTAATGAGATTCCATACAAAACATCAGAATTTGTAGCAAAAAAATGAAAACCCTTAAAACTGAAAGCAATCCCCACATATTTGGTATCTCCGTGTAGGGAATTTAATTTCTAGCGCATTTCCGAAGACCTTTTCGAAAAATATTCAAAATTGCCCGAGAAATCGAGAAAATATGGAAATTTAATGAGATTCCATACAAAACATCAGAATTTGTAGCAAAAAAATGAAAACCCTTAAAACTGAAAGCAATCCCCACATATTTGGTATCTCCGTGTAGGGAATTTAATTTCTAGCGCATTTCCGAAGACCTTTTCGAAAAATATTCAAAATTGCCCGAGAAATCGAGAAAATATGGAAATTTAATGAGATTCCATACAAAACATCAGAATTTGAAGCAAACTAATGAAAACCCTTAAAACTGAAAGCAATCCCCACATATTTGGTATCTCCGTGTAGGGAATTTAATTTCTAGCGCATTTCCGAAGACCTTTTCGAAAAATATTCAAAATTGCCCGAGAAATCGAAAAAATATGGAAATTTAATGAGATTGCATACAAAACATCAGAATTTGTAGCAAAAAAATGAAAACCCTTAAAACTGAAAGCATTCCCCACATATTTGGTATCTCCGTGTAGGGAATTTAATTTCTAGCGCATTTCCGAAGACCTTTTCGAAAAATATTCAAAATTGCCCGAGAAATCGGGAAAATATGGAAATTTAATGAGATTCCATACAAAACATCAGAATTTGTAGAAAAAAAATGAAAACCCTTCAAACTGAAAGCAATCCCCACATGTTTGGTATTACCGTGTAGGGGATTATATTTCTAGCGTATTTCCGAAGACCTTTTCGAAAAATATTCAAAATTGCCCGAGAAATCGGGAAAATATGGAAATTTAATGAGATTCAATACAAAACATCAGAATTTGTAGTAAAAAAACCAAAACCCTTAAAACTGAAAGCAATCCCCACATATTTGGTATCTCCGTGTAGGGGATTATATTTCTATAGCGCATTTCCGAAGACCTTTTCGAAAAATATTCAAAATTGCCCGAGAAATCGAGAAAATATGGAAATTTAATGAGATTCCATACAAAACATCAGAATTTGTAGCAAAAAAATGAAAACCCTTAAAACTGAAAGCAATCCCCACATATTTGGTATCTCCGTGTAGGGGATTATATTTCTAGCACATTTCCGAAGACTGTTTCGAAAAATATTCAAAATATTCAAAGTTAATTCTTTAACTATCAGTAATTCTTATGACTTTTATATAAATAATAACAATTTACGCGAAATATGAATAAAAAAAATCATCTTAAGCAGAAATCCAAATTAGTATTTTTTTCACTTCAAAAAATCAAACTTTCATTTATTTGATATTTTTAAAACGAAAATATTTTATTGAAACATATTTTTATTAGCGAGAGGAATTAAATCATATGTACTTCAAATATATGAAGACAGTTCGGGAAGTTCCCTTAATGTATATGAAAATATTATTAAGATTATTGATAATATACTTTAATTTAAAATCATGATTAAAAAGAGAGAATTTATTCACATAGTGGCACTACATACTTACTTAAACTTAACCCATTCTCATCTTTCATATAAATTTTTTAAATACTTATAAAGATGGTCCGCTTGGTTTTTTTTTTTCAAAAAGTGTTTTGTAGTACAAAACGGTTTTTTTTTTTCAAAAAGTGTTTTGTAGTACATATTCCTTCTATAATGATGATCCGCTGGTATCATTAATAAAAATATGTGCCGCAGTACCTTCAACTTTTATTTTCTTCTTCTCTTCATTATATCAATAATGAAGAGAAGAAGAAAATAAAAGTTGAAGGTACTGCGGCACATATTTTTATTAATGATACCAGCGGATCTGTATCGAAAAGTATTCAATTTTTATTGACACTTAGTGAAAGATGTTATTAATTAATTTTAGATTTCCAGAAAGTCCATAAACCGTCATGGAAACGTATTGGAAACATAAATTAATTGATTACATTTAATACATAAATATTAGAAAATTAAATAAATATTATACGTTTTATTTATAATCTTTATTTGTATGTATATGGTTCATAAGTATAGGTGATCATATAAAAAGTTTGATCGTTGAATATACACAAAACTTAAAATTATTTACTTTTAAATTATATTATGAATATTTAAAGAATATAAAATTTTTAGTACTAAATTATGACATTTAAGGATTAAACTTATCTGTACAACCAATTCTGTTTGAGTATATGTGTTACTAAGTATACTATAAAAAGCTAAGAATTTGTAATTTTGCAGTCAGTTTGTGTTCACTTTTCAAACAATTTAAATCTTATATTTTAAAAGTAATTAATTCAAATTTCTTATAAAATTTCTTAACTTTAAATCAAAATATTTTTTTAGGACTAGCAAAAAAAAGGAAAAGAAATGAAATCCCTAGCAGTGATTGCATTTTTGTTAATTATTTCATTAAATATGTCATATGGGCATGTATACGATAAGTGTTCATTGGCCAAAGAACTTCATCGAACTCATGATATACCCAAACATGAATTACCTGATTGGGTGTGCATGGCCCAGCATGAAAGTGGATATAATACAAAAGCAATGAATCGTCATAATTCGGATGGTAGCTGGGATTGGGGAATCTTTCAAATAAATGATGAATATTGGTGTTTAAACCGTGATCGGCCAGGAAAATCTAATGGGTGTCATATTGATTGTCATCAACTTTTGTCTAGTGACATTACAGTGGCAGTTCGATGTGCCGCAAAAATAAAAAGAGATATGGGATGGAGTGCTTGGGTAGCATGGAAATTACACTGTCAGCACAATAAACCAGATATTAGTGAATGTTTTGGAGACCTTCCATCAGGGCATGGATATGCCTATGGATTTGGTTGTTAAAAATTATTCAACATTATACTCGTACTTTATTATTAACTCGTACTTTATTATATCCTTAATATTCACCAAATATTTTAAAATATTTTTTCATTTTTATGGTGTTACAATAATTCATGTCATACAAAATTTTAAATACATAATTGTAATTTAGAAAGTATCTAATATACTTATCCCTCGATTTACGCTGAGGATATATAGGTGTCGCGTTAAACCGAAACCGAATAAATCAAGAACCCGCGTAAATCAAGAGATAGGTGTATACAACAAATAAGGAACTGAATTAAAATTTTCACTTCAAACTAAAATTACAATAAAATACAAAATATCAGAAATGGAAATTGATAAATTTATACGTGTATTTAACTTTATTATTTATTTAAACAATTTAATTTAATAAGCCTATGTTACAATTTATTCTAAAAATTTAATGCAATGAGAACTTTTTAAAAACTTAAAGCTGTATAATAATCTATAATTTGTCAAAATTTATCAAGAAAAAATACGAAATTAATGAAATGAATAAATTTTAGAGCAAAATTTCGAAAAATTTATTAAATATTACAATATATCTATTACAATTCACTGAAGCTCTACAAGAATATTAAAACATTCCAAGAATGTCCCTTAATATTTTAAAATATACTTCCAATTGTTTACAATCGCAAAAAAACAAAAAAACGCAACAACAATTACCAATTATAAATCTGTTATGTATTGAGTATTGGTAAATTTGAAAATTAAATGTTTAGCTATCGAAATCAGAACTTACTCCAAAATTGTAAATATCGTGTTTTGGCAAAATTCCACAGAATTAAAAAATATATTTATGCACATATTATCACTATAGTACGTAATTCCAAGCTTTCTGTGTTCGATTTTTTGTAAACTAAATATATCTAATCATTGAGAGAACTATGATGTATGTATGTAAAGCATAAATTACTCTGTGTATAATATGTAATAAAAATATGTTTTAAAAATTTCTGATAAGTAGTAATATTAATAAATTTTATTCCTATAGAGTTTTTTTTTTTATAAATTATGTTAGAAAACGGATTTTTCCCTCGTTATAAATTAAATAAACTATATATAAGAATTTCACACATATTTGTATATTAGTATAACTTTTTATACAGATAAACAACATATAAAAATGTTCCGCAGTATCAAAATGTATATTAGTCTACTAATAATTTTCAATATATTTAGATATTTATTAAAGTCTATTCAGTTGTGGTTTTCATATAAAAAATGACTTCATCAAATGGAAAAGTTTACGATATGTGTTCCTTGGCACAAGAATTACACTATAAACATCGTATACCGAAAAGAGAACTACCTGATTGGGTTTGTATGGCCTGGAATGAAAGTGCATTTAAGACCATGGCAATAAATCCAGATTTATTGCCATGGTCTTAAATGCACTTTCATTCCAGGCCATACAATTGGGGTATATTTCAAATTAACGATGAATATTGGTGTCGGAGATCCGAAAGACCTGGATGTTCTAATGGATGTAAAATAAATTGCAAAGAATTGATTACAAATGATATATCAGCAGCAGTGAAATGTGCTAAAACTATTAAAGAGTCTGGTGGATTTGGCGAGTGGGTTGGTTGGCGAAAACATTGCCAAGGAAATAAAAGAGATAAATGGAATACAGATAAGTGTTTTATTAAAGAAAAAAAACGACATGATTATAATGTATAAAAAAATTAATATTTAAATATTTTTTACTTACAACCTTAATAAATTTTAAACATATATTTTGGTAATTTAAAGCTATTTTTATTTTTAAAATTTTTTAAATATTTAAGATTAAGTTTAAAACTATTTGGTAGCCAAACATACATATGTATATAAAATATTATAACAGTTCCTTATAGACAAATTTATTGTAGGTTATATTTAATTAACATTTACTAAAATGTTAAACTCCGAAACATATTATTTGGACTATGTACTTGAAATGTTTTAAAATAAAAATTTTGGACTATGTACTTGACTATGTTTTAAAATAAAAATTTTGTAGTTTTATAACCAAATTCTATTTTTAAATTAAATAAAAACAAGAAGTATACTATATAAAACCAGACAGCATAAAATTTTCAAATTCATATTCTAATCATCAATGAATTTATTACCTTCCTTATGTTGTATATTTATAATGGATTTAACAGTTCTGCTATTTTAATGAAAATATTTGAGACTTTTTGCCCAACCATGCTTTCTGAATTAAAATTGACTAATATGAAGTATAATTGATACTTTCTGAATTAAAATTGACTAATCTGAATTACAATTGATGCTTTCTGAATTAAAATTGACTAATATGAATTACAATTGAAACTTTCTGAATTAAAATTGACTAATCTGAATTACAATTGATGCTTTCTGAATTACACTTGGAAAAGGTGCAGTTTTAAAGAAATTGTTTAAAAATTTTGGCAAATAAAATTAATACTAAAAAAAGAAAAAACTCTTTAATTTAAATTAAACTTAATTCTTTTATCATTTTGCTGATATGGACACTTTCTTTATTTTACTTTTATTTATATTAAATTTCAGCTGTCATCTGTCAACTTTCACAATTTATTCAGGGTCCTTTTCATAGTTTTTATCTTTGTAAAATGTAAATAAATGGAAAGTATTATAAAATTTAGTACAATTCTGGCCACTGGAGTTGGATTTGGTAGCCAAATATAGTTATATCATTTTTGCCATTTTGAAGTAGAAGATTTAAATGTTTCTACCAGTGTAGATATTGTATAATAAATTGAGGAGTACATTGAGAGCATTTGTAGTAGAGTTAAATTGAGAGGAACCCTTATAAATATCAAATAATATTTTCTTTTTTATAAATACTAATTTATTTAATTTGAAAATATTATCAAATAAAACATTTTTTATAATTTACAGTAATAGCTGATAAAAGGATTACAAAAATCGAAATTATTTTTAGTTTAAAGTTTTTTTTATGAAATAATTAATCATTAATTTAATTGAATTAAATTAATGATTAATTATTTCACAAAAATGAAATAATAATTGATGTCACCAAAATGGACGTTTATAATCCAATTCGGTACTGATTTCATAACTTTCATAAGTGTTTCAGGTCCTAATTGTTTTGGTTGGGAATACCGAACTTCTTTTTTACGAATTCTCGGTTCAGTAGGAGTAAGAAGAAATATTTCGATTTCACTATATGAAAAAGGAATGTCTTCGGTTATAAGTTATCTGAAATTTCTTTAATTGGAAATACACGGACCTTCGATATTTCATGAAGAAATACCTTACACATTTCTATGTTTACCTTAGAAATGTTTATTCTTTGAAATAAACATTTTTTCAATTTCTTTAATTGACAAAAATGATTATTTCATAAATTTTCCGATTTAATACATGAAAAATCATTAATACTAAATACTATAAATAAAAATATTTAATTAAAATTTTGAAGAAATTGACAAGCTATTCAAATAAAAAAAAATTTAAAAAATCATCTAAAAATCACGTAAAACAATGATAGGTGATTTTATAAAATTAAATCACCTAAATTCATTAGGATGATTTTATAAAATAATTTCAAATTAAATTGTAGATAATTTTTCCAAACTTTAGGTGACTAATTAGATGATTTTCTTAAATTTTTATCTATTTCCTGCAGATAAACCGTTTTTTATTTCCTCCAGATACACCGTTGTTTACATTTGACCAAAAATTTTTATAATTGATACTTAACAGATAAGTTTATTATTGATATTTACATTTGAAGTCAACGATGTCCAAGTACCTATTGCCGACGTCCAAGTACCTATTGCGCCACAGTCATAGTACACTACCGCTATTTATATAAATAAATTGAATATTTAAAAATAATCTGTCAACTATATTGTAAACGCAAATCCTGCAGTTGGTATGTATCTGCTTCAGTATATTAGAATATTAATCTAATGTGTGTAAAAATCACATAATTTTAGGCCAGTTAACTAATTTTAAACAAATTAACTAAAGAATTAAACAAAACATCTGAAGAAATTTTTACTTAATGTAGAATAGATATTTAATGTGGTTGTGTCTTTAAATTGAAAAAAAAACGAATGAAAGATTTAGTGATATTTACTAGTTCTATGAAACTAGACCATATCTACATTTTTTGAGCTATAATTTCTGATTTCGATTGCTAAACATTTAATGTTAATATTTACCAATACATGACAAATTTTTGCTTGGTATAAACCAGAGAAAAATTGGTAAATTCGAAAGCTGATATTTTTATTTCTGCGGTGATTCACTTTGCCAAAATATGACAGCTTCATAAACTTTACAAAACCAAAACTACTAAACACATTATTGTCATCTCAAGTCTCAAGAGTTGGAGCATTTCACCAGCATGTTATTATCATGACAAGTTAAAATCGAATTTTCTAAAATTTGTTCTGCTAAAATTTTTTAACTATGTAGATATCGTGTTTTTTGGCAAAGTTCCAGAGAATGAAAACTCATGTTTATAATAATTGCTACAATTTTCTATAACGGACAAACGAAAATTATGAAAAATTGAAATAAATAGATTATAGAATTTTTTTAATGTCGTGTTATGATTATGGACATGAATTCGATTGTCAATTGTAGAACTGGTTTTTCTAATATTTTGATATACGATACTTTCTATTGCGTTTACATAAATTTATATTTAAAACAATTTCCATTTAAAAAATGTATCTTATGCAATATTTTATTTAAATGAAAAATCAATAAGAAAAACTAATATTATTAAACTATACAAAATGTATTGCGGCATTCCTATAAATTTTCCGCATGAATAAAATTTGAACATAATAAAAGCAACAAATTATACAACATAATTTACAAAGGTCTTATGCCTAAGATCATTAAATCAAATATTTACCAAAAATTAAAAAAAAAAATTTTTTTAACACTTGCCTATTTATGCAGGTTACAAAATATTTTTAGTTCGCCCTTTTTTTTTGTTGAAATAGAAGAAAAAAACGCACACAGCATAATAAAAACGAAATATAAATAAAATTGTACATAAAGTAGCTAATCCAATATTCAGTTAAAAGGAACAAGTTCATTACACTTCTATGCACAATATAGAAGAAAATTAAATAGCTTCCTATTTAATCTGACATTTTTAGTTACTGTATTATATAGTGTAATATTATTTTTGTTCTTTTAACTTTTATTAAACATCACACAAAAAAAAAGTGGTATATACTCAACAGTTTAGTTAAATTCTTTACAATTGTAATTTTAGTAAAAAGGATATAAAAATAACAAGTTGAAATGCAGGAGATCAAAAATATATGTAAATGCAAATTTGTTAAAAGGATTATTAAAATGTAATGAACTATGTTACGGTCTGTATTAGTTCTTGTGGATTTTCCTAAAGTTTTTTCAAATATGACAGATGGAGAATTTTATGTTAGAAGTTTATAGTTTTACTGTATATATTTTTTACTTTAATTCGTTGAATCAATAATAATGGGGTAACAATAAGCAATTAGAAAATTTCATCAAATATAATGTATAGAAGTAAAAAAGATATATCTATATTTAATATAAATAATGTCATATTATTTGACGAATTTAATTTCATGTTTTTAAGTTTTTAGAAGCAAAATTGAATATGCACCTGAATATTGTAAATAATGTATTCAGACCATATAATACCATCTACGTTATGAAGTGGCCGCTTACGATAACATCAGAATTTAAATATCGGGACTCCATACAATTAAGCAGTGGCGATATAGACTCGTACACGAGACACCACAAAACGCATTAAAACTGCCCGAATGGCTATTTATAATTTACGGGGAAAGTCCATTTGAAAATTAAGGGAAAAGTGTACAATGAGATTGTTTGATCTGTATTCATTTAGGGTGCCGAGTGTTGGGTTGTAAGAAAGAGTGAAGACAAAATATCCGCTGCAGAAATGAGTATGTGGTTTCAGATCAGTTCCGAGGAACAATGAATTCGTCGGTGTATCAATCGAAACATTACCTGTACTTGTCTGGAATGGTTACGTGATGAGTAGAATGAAAATGCATTGTGTGCGGTGAACATTATCATCCCAGGAGGAACATTAGGATCAAAACTATAACATGTATAATATGATGCAGAATAATTTAAAGAGAATGCAAATTAATAATTCGACAAATTGACGACTTAGAACTCGACGAGCTAATTGCAAAAAATAAATTTTCAAGTTATGTTATTTATTTATTATTCAAAGTCTCAATATTAGCAATTAAAATTATGAAATTCGAATCTTGGACAGTTGCTTCTGAACAATTCTAATGAGCATAAAAAAAATTATTTATTGCACTTTTTGCCCCCACTCGCAAAATAAAAAAATATCATTAATATCATTTCGGGAATGCGAATAATTTAAATAGAAATTTATTTTTTTAAATAAAAAAAAATTTAAAATACTGAATTAAATTTTATTTTTTATTTTCGATTGAAAAATACCGCTGAAGAAAATATGATTCACCATAAATAAATATGACACTAAATTACCCAAAATCCTTAACATAGATTTAATTCGTTTATAATAACATTGCAATTTTATATTTGATTTGTGCTCTTTAATAGAGCAGAACCATATACGCAATAATCTTATGATGATAATAAATTATATTTTACATAAAAAATAAAATATATATTTCTTCATATAGTTTATGCTTTTCATATATGTGTATATAACTACTGTCCACCTCCATATGTAGTCGAAAGTACTATAAGTATACTTTATTTAACAGTTCCTGTCGAACTGTCACCTTTTTAAAGAATGATTTTCTTTTATTTTATTTTATATTTTTTTTTATTTTTTTCTTCTGCATTGAATTATACACAATAAGCTAAGAAACATAAATAGCTCAAAGATATGAAAAGCATTTACTTTATTATAAAAAAAAAAAATATATATATGATTGCAGATTTATATTCATTTTATAAATTTGAATTTTATTTTATACAAATATATATGCGAAGAGTTCAATATTTTAAGAGAAATACACGATGGTCAATTGTATATTTTAAACATAAATTTCACAGTAAGCATTTGTCCTTTAAAGAAGTCTAATCCGATATTATTTCATCGTTGCCTTAAATTTTATTTTAATATATTGTTGGTAACATAAAGATTATTATTATTTTCAAGAGTTGATGCAGTGGGTAAGAAGGGTTTCAATTTCAAAATGAATCTATATATTATAACAATAATAAAATATATTTTGAGACAACATGTGAAATATGGTGTATGAAATGGATTAGAGTTTTACACCATGTTTAATTTTATATATAAAATATTAAAGTGTTGAGTTAAAAGAAATTTACAAAAATTGGTTTCGGACTAATGTACTAAAAAATATATATTTTTCTTTATATATATATATATATATATATATATATATATATATATATATATATATATATATATACATATTAAAGAATATTATGATTTTTAATACATTTTATATGTATAGTTATGTTATAATGTAGAACAAATATCAGAAGAAACTTTTTGACATCACCGCGACTAACTAAAAAATAATAATAAATGAATATCGAAAAAATAGTTATTGATTTAAATTTTATTAAATTAAATTAAATTTGTATAAATTTTAAAAAATTAGCTATAATGTTAAATCGATAGAAAACAAAATTTATTAGCAAGTTTAAATTTGGTAGGACAAGGACATAAAATACAAGGCTACTCATTTTGCACATAATCGTTTCGACATAATGGTTGGGGTAATCAAAACAAAATTTATGAATATTATCAAAGGAAAAGTTCACTAATTCATGGAAAAACATGTTAGTTAATAAATTGCAGTATTATTCAATATACTTGTAGTCAAACTCAATATATTGAATATACTTATAGTCATAGTAAGTGACGCTTTGAGTGAAGTTTTAAAATTTATACAAAAAGTATTATTATACATAAATAGATAAATTACAGGTCTCGTTAAGTTTAAGGCTAAAATATTACTGCGGCCACAATGCAAGTACACTTTATATTTCTAAAACTCCTTAAAAAACTTATATTTTCAATAAATTCCAGAATTTATTTTAGGGTGAAGGAATATATCCTATGTCGTTAGGATTAGCAAACATTTGTTCTAGAATCAATTCTATAATTGATTCTGGCTCATGTAATTTGTATAGGATGTGCTCCGCGGTCTCTTCGTTATCTCCATAAATTCAGTTCGCAGCAAACTGATCCGACGAAGTTGTAAAGATTATAATTAAAGTTACACTAGCCTAAATGTTACTATAACTTTCATCAAAACATCTTATAAATTGCAATTAGAAATTTGAAAAGAAAAATATTCATACTAAAATTAATATAAAATCGGCTACAGAAAATTTAAAAATGCTAAAAATATTTCTTTAAGTAATTTTCTTATGTATTTTAAATTTTAGTTACAATTCTGCTAAGAGAATTCTTTCCAGGTAATGAAATTTCATTTTCCAAAGTAATACAACTCTTGATTTTGTACTATATAATGTGAAAATATGAAAATCATAAATTTAATATGCATGTTTGAAAATATTTAATAGTTTCTCTTTATGTTGAAAAGAAAAATTTCCTATTTTCAAATGCATTTATGTTATATCACAAATGTATTGAATTTATAGACTATATTTCCTAGTAGCCAGCAATGAATTGAAAACAACGAAATTATACTTTAAATATAATGAACTATTTTTAGTGATTATCATATAATGATACAGAATAAAAATTGTAACTCTTTAATAGTAATTGTAACAACAATAAGTGGAAAATATGTTCTAAAATAGCAAAATGAAAGTTTTTGTTCAATAATTATAAAAATTATATTCAATTTTATTGTAAATTAAATGATAACAAAAAAAAAAACTAGCTTAGAAATATAAAAATCAACCTAACTAAGTTAGCAATTAAATAAAATATCTATAGTTTAAAAACATTGTCTAATATTACACCATAAAAACACTAACAAAGTATTCAAAAGTTTATTTATTTATTTACTTTAAAATATGATCATTTTATTTTAATAAAATAATATGTAAAAACAAACTTCAATGATAAATATTCAAAACTGTTTGAATTTTTCAAGATTTACATAAAAATGTAAATTTTGCCATTTTTTTTTTTTTGTCTCTATTTAACTTTGAGATACCAATTATTAAAATAATAAAAAAGTCAGTTATACATTTTTTTTAGACAACACTGAACTAATTTAAATGATAATATTTTGAAAATTCATTTAAAAATAAAATATTTTAAATTTTTTCCCTTTAAGAAAGGCGGAGTTCTTTTTTGTTTTTTAATAAAGTACCTCCTACTTTTATTACTATGGATACTGTATGTAGAATTATTTCCAATAATATTATAAATGTGTGTTAGTAACATGCGCGTTTTATAAAATATTATTATTTGTATTGAATGGGAGAAGAGTATTTAAAGTGGAATTGAAAAGCTTAAAGATAACGAGATGGATGCCTTTTCTTTAAATTTAAAAAAAAAAATTGAAAAAACTACTTGGGAAAAACTTTGAAATAATAATATCTTTTGTTTTTAATTTTCAAATGTTTGGAAAAAAACATAAAGTCATTTTGTTTTACGAGCACCAATCATAAAATTGGATTGTTTTCAAAATTTTATATGAAAGTATAAGAGCATATTTTTTGATTTGTAATAAAGTTTTATTTTGACAGTTTTTTAATTTTTAAAGAATTTATAATTCGTTTCATTTTAAATTAATATTAAATTTGTTGTTTTTTGTTTTACGACTATTTTATCTAGGATCTCAACATAATTTTTGCTTTGATAAATAAATCTAGTTATAAAATAATTTTTTTGTAAATTGTTAAATTTATTTATGAAATCTGGAAATGGAATTTTCTAATTTATAATTTACAACAATAATAATATAAATTCAAATTATACTATGCATAAAAAAAAGGATATTTTACTAATATACTTTTTAAGGCTTATTATGTTTGTGCGCATGTAGAATTTTTATATTTCTATAAAATCTAATATCTACATATTTGTAATAAAAACTTTAACAATTCGTATATTATCACAATTAAATTTAAAACGTTTTATGTATATAATATTGTTTTTTCGTAAAATTATGATTAATGATTGTATATAAATTTAAAAAAAAAAAAAGTCAGCGATTTACATAGATTTTTTTTCTGTAACAAGATTTACATAGATTTTTTTTCTGTAACAATTTTATTAGATTACAAAACTATCCTCTAAATAAATAAAGGAACATTGAACAATTTTTAAATTTGTAGAAATGACTTTTTTACTGATTTACATATGATTACAATGTCTGTTTATGTATTTAACTTATTTTTGATACACTCAGTAAATCTAGTCTGGCATATATGGCAGTGTATTATAGAAACTCATTAATCGTACATCAGATGTAAATTTTGCCATGTTTTTATATGTATTTAACTTTGAAAGACCAATTAATAAACATGCTATTAGATTTTTATTTCATTCCAGGATTCTACTATTAAATTCCGTCGTTCTACAATATCTTATATACATACTTTTTTAAATTTCCAAATCCAATTCAATCTTTTTATAAAATTATCTATGAAACTATACAGATGTTTTTGTCGATATCAATTTGAAAAAAAAATAGATAATTAAAATAAAGATCTTATGTAAAAAATTATGGTGGGTGAATTTAAATTTAAAAAAAACAAATAGCATAAAATAATTATATCAGTTTTAACAATTTTTTGTTTTATATATTCATAGGCATACATAATTTATGAAACAAAATATGCGTTATACTTACATATATTTATTATTACTTCTTGTTCAACTACTGGAAACTTAAAAGTTACCACTGTGCTTCTTTTACTTAAACAACAATAAAACATACAACAAAATAACAACAACAAAAAAAAAGGAAAAAAACGTATTCAAAATTATGCTACAAACATTTCTTGTGGGTATCAAACAAAAGTTTAACATTCATCTCATTTTCATTTTCAATTCAGGTGTTAAATGCACGCAACAGAAGCAGTGAGCATGGTAATCAATTTACACCGAATCATGTTTAATTGGCAGAATATATATATATTGTAGGCTTACACAAAATAACAAAACAAAATTATATACTGATTGCATTTTAGCTTTATGCTTTATGCTTATATATTTATATATGTATATATATTTTTGCAAATCTTTTTCATGTTACAGAATTTTTTTGTTACAAGTTCAAACTCGGCAAGACCATTTTATTTAAATATATATATAAAAAAAAAAAAAAAAAATTCGCGTAGTTTTTATGCGAATTGTAAGAATGGAAAAATGTGTAAATCGCGTCAACGCGGTTGTATAAGAACAGCGTGTGGGAGATTTGTCTTATAAGCATGACAAAAAAAAAGAAGCACTAATAACACGTTCCGAAGTTTTCAGTTTTTTTTTTTTTTATGTTTTAAAAAGAGGTATTCATTTAACGCGGTGTGGCATTTGGTTAATCGCAGTCGATTCTGACCCAAAGAATGATAAATATAATAATAAATTTGCATAAAAATGTACCTACTATAAAAATATTGCTTATATTGGAAAGGAAATCAGAAATTTAGAGTAAAATAAAAAAAAAAAATTAAATTGCAAGAAAATAAAATATTTTTCAAAGCTTTTTTTTCATTTTAATTCCATGAAAATATCGAATCTATGGAATATAAATTTATTGGATTTGAATAAAAAAAAGTCCTTTAGATTTTAGTTAAACACGTTTCAAATTTATTAAATTTAAATAAATTTCGTTATTGAGGATATATAAATATGAGAAAATTATGATTTTTTACCAGATATTTAAGCAATAAAAAGTATAACTGATGATATTAGTAATAAATATATTAAATTATTCCAGTAACTTTCTTCTTAACTATAATATAATACTAATTAAAATTAACTATAATATAATACTAGTGAAAATTAAGAATTTGCAAATAATTGCTAATCATATCTTAGTTATGCTATAATTAATAATTCCCTAAATATATCTTAATTTGTTAACTTTTAAATGAACTACAATAATTCCATGTTCTATGTTAATAATTGTTTAAAAATTGTCCTTAAGTTACTAAATAAAATTGACCAGAAATTCACATAAAGAAAGTATCGTAAAACAAATTATTCTTCATCTTATTCTGTATTTATGTAGAGATCCTGATTCATTTAAACACATTATTTTTTTTCAAACATTTTTTTTTGTTGCAAATAAGCCTTCTTAAGGACAAAAACATCCAGCATTCCAAATAAGCTTCTTGAGTCCAATTTTTACTCTTTATTTTCGAATTCTACATAAATATAATAAAACGTCTTAGATTAAAATGGAATTATGTCTATTCGAATTAAATCATACAGGTAATAACTGTATCCTTATACGACGTCGTAATTAACAATCTATTTACGTCACTCTTATTTTATTTTTGCAAACTAGAATGTGAAATTATTAATAATTTTTTAGGATAAACTGATACTAATAGATTTCTTAATAAATTTAAACTGATAAAAATTATAATTGAAATGAAAATTTATAAATTTTCAATTATCTGCAATTTCTTATTTTTCGAAGTTTTAAAAAAAATAAAACCCACCTATTTATGTCAATTAAAAAAAAGACCGAAATAAAGTTTTGGTAAAAATTACAAGGAAAAAATAAAAATAAAAATGATCATTAAATAACAATTTTCTTAAATAATTTTAAATAAATTAGTGTTGGTTTATAAACTCATTAAACATATATATTATATGCAAATTTGAAAATAAATTTTCCAATTATAATGTATATATGTGTATATCAATATATAAAATGTCAATTTAATATATATTCTGATTATGTAAAGTTTATATGTATAAAAAATGATTAAACAAATTCTTTTACTTCACTCTTCTATTTTACACATTGTTTTTTTTTTTCTGTTCTGTATCCGAATATACATTTATTCCATATTATAGATGCGTTCAATGGTAAATTGCATAAATATTGTAAACCCAACACAAATTTATTGTGTTAAAAAAAAAAAAACTTTTATACGTTACTAGCATAAATTAATTTTTTCCTTTTTTTTTTTTTGCGCGGTTGCACTTACGATGCTTCGAAATTGCATAAAACATTAAACAGTGTCTCATACTGACAGCTACGGGGATTCTTATATATTTGTACGTATATAAAAAAAAATAAAATTATTTGCAAATTAAATTTTAGTGGCAGACATGTACAAAATATTTAACACAAAATACAAAAATTTAAAAACAATTTTTTTTTTTTACACATATATGATGTTGGTGACCTGGTAAAGTATCTCATTTTGTCTTTTTTTTTTGTGCCTTCTCTTCTTTTCAACAGATTTAAATTGAAAGGATGTTAAATTATTTCCTTTTTTTTTTTTTGTTTTTCATCATGTCATCGACAAATTATAAATTCTAATAATAATAATAATAAATTTTTTTTTTATTATTATTCTTCATTTTCCTATTTAATATAAAAATTGATTTAAAACTACTAAGTCATTGAATTGTTCACAGCTTATACATATATCAAAAAAAAAAACCCCCACCAACACTACTATTTAAAAAAAAAAAAAAATTTTCACTTCTTTATTAATCATTATCGTCAAGAATTTAATAAAAAAAAAAAAAAAATGCTTCTAAAAACACCTGTAAAAATTGAAGTTATTTTAATCTCGTTTAAATAAATAAAAAAAATATCTGACAATTTTTTTTTTTTTTTTTTTAGTGAGATATGAATCAATTTATTATTACATTTTTTTTCGTTGTTGTTGTTGTTTTTGTTATGGTTTGTGTATCTGATGGAGATATGATTTTGTTTTTTTTTTTTACCATCTTATGTTTATACACCAAAAGATTATTGATCATGTGAAAGAATATTATCGAAAAAAATAAAAAGATATAACCATAATATAAATAACATTCTCAATGACGATCACGATAAAGGTATTTTAAATAAATATATATTTATGTATAGATATTTATTATGTATGAAAAAAAAAATTTTTGAAAATATGAACATATCAACAAATTGTTAACCATTAATAAAATATTATATTTTAGGTTATTTGGGGCTATCAAACAAACTAATCCATATATATGTATATGTATCTGTATGAAGGAAATATATAAAATAATAATAATAAAAAAAAAAATTAATTGAACTTCAGTTGAGAGAGATAGCCCTTGGTTTCTGTTTATCATGTTTATTGCAAGATGAAAAAAAAACATAACCAAAAAAAAAAACAAAAACAAAAAACATAAATCTTTTTATAGATATTTTTTTTTTTTTAAAAAAAAAGTTACTTCTTTTTTTTTATTATTTTATGTTTTAGTTATATTTTGGTACCTGAAATCAAAATAAAGTCAATTAAATATGTGTTGTTTCAAAGATTACATTTTTACGTTTTTTTTTTTCAATTATTGGAAAATAAATGAGAATTTTTATGTTTAATACCTAAAGCCTGGAAAAATAAAAAATTACATAAACAAATTTTTCAATCTTTAAATATCAACACAAAAAAAAAAGAGAATTCACCTGATATATTTATTTACTGGTGTATAGCATAGGAGTTTACGTTCATTAAAAAAAACAAAAAAAAAAAAAACGTTTTTAAATTAAGTTATTTTCAGATAAACGAAATGATTTAGTTAAATTTTTTATATTTTAATTATTTTTATATATATTAACCCATCAGAAAAATTATTAAAGATATTGTTAGTTAGATTTTTATATAGACTATAATTCTGATGGAATCTTTAGGCCCATGTTAAGTTTTTGACATTTTAATGGAATGGGTAAACGAATTTTTTATAATAAATTATTAATTTGTGATTGAATTATTTTAAAGAAATTTTAATAAACGATGACAAATTGTATTAAACAAGGATATAGTAAAGATAAACAAGAAGGATCATTGGCATAAGAGCTTATAATCGGTCCTAATCAATTTGGATACCAATATTTTGAATTTCTAAATGATCGCGTTCTGAGCAAGACGTTTAATATGAATGATTTTATATGTTAAATTTGATTATTTGTGTTGAAAATTTGCCATAATATAATATGTACATAATTACAAATTTTCAGTAGCACAAATTTTAGAAAATTTAATTGTAATTGCTTTGGTCAATTATTAATGTATTTTATTTTCTTTATAGCTTTTATAACTAATTAGTAAACCAAAATTTATCATTTTTTCATCAACGCAGAAATAAAAATATTGGTTTTAGATTTTACCAATTTTTCTTTGGTTTATAGCAAAAATAAAATTGGGTAAATTTGCAGATTAAATGTTTAGCAATCGAAATCAGAAGTTATCTTAAAATTTATATATATGTTTGGCAAATTTGTACAGCTTTCACATTCAATTTAATATTTCACTAATTTTGACTAGTCTAAATTCCATTAGGATAAAAGATAACCAAACTATTATAGATGACAAATAACCAATTATCGCTGACATAAATCTAAGTTTAATTTATCCCACATGAATAAATAACAAGGATACCAAGAAATGTCTATGTACCCCGGATCATGCAATTCCTTTGAACTCTGTCATGTTAAGTTTTACAGTCTGCATTCCGTTAATAATGCTACCGAAATTGATTCATAATTTATCCAAATATTCAGCCTGGTCTGAGATTTCTCAATTAATACAATCCAAAATTATTTTACAGGAAATATCTTTTTTTTTTATTAATATTATTTACTTTGTTTATTAATTGTATTTTTCTCGTATTTGATTACCATTTTTATTAAAAAAAAATAATTTGAAAAAAAAATGGCCCAAAGCGATTAAATATAAATGAACTTCTGCTTACAAAAATATTGCATAAAAAAAATATAAATTTTATGTAAGAAACCTTATTTTATTATATAGCCTTAAAAACATATCTGCAAATTATTTTATCAATATTTGTTATTTTACTTTCGATACGCACAGAAGTAAAACCTTTAATCCATTCTCCGAAATATGTTAAATGGTATAAATGTATTTTGTTAAGACATTTTGAAAGATTTTGTAGCTACCAAAAAAAAAAAACCTTTCAAATTATTAATTAAATTTTCCCATTTGGAAAAATTGAAATTTTTGTAATAAAAAAAAAACACACAAATATATTTAATTTTTCATTTAGTAATTAAATTTATCACAATTTTTTTTTTTATTTTTATAGAGGGAATAATTATAATTTTATTTTTAGTTTGTTTTCATTTTTTTTATATAATTTAACATTTATTTTCTACATTTTTATTAAATATTAATATTAGACCATTTTAATTATAATTAAATATTTATATTTTTACTATTTTAAATTTTGTTCATTTTTTAATAATTATTATAAATATATTTACAAAAAAAAAGGAATTTTCTTAAATTTGGACATTCTATATTAATAAAATTATAAGAAAAATAATTAAATCAACATTAATTCCAATCCAAAATTCTTAAATGCAATAAATTATACACAAATCCTTTAACCATACAAATAAATTAAATTTTGTTTAAAAAAAGGGATTTTTCCTTATTTTAATTCAAATGTATTTTAAATAAATTACGATTTAAATTTGACTTAAAAAAAAAAATATAATAATAATTTAATTAATATAATAATTTAAAATTAAAATTAAAAACAAATTTAGAATATAAATTCAAAAATTATTAACAATTTTATTTACAAGTAACTTTGAAATTTTCAATTTGGATCAAAGATGGATATGAATTTTTGTTACTAAGTTTTAAGGGCAACTAAAATATTGTACAAATTTTAAGCTAAATATTAAAATTTATATACGTTTACCCATTTAGATCTTTGAAAAAAAAAAAAAAAATGGGTGGAATGAATAAAAGGAGTTAATATCCTGAAAAATACATAAACACTACAAACGATATAAACTATTAATCGCAAAAACTTAAGGATTTTATTAATTTACCAAATATTATTTTTTGCATTGCAGATTAATAACGGATATATGCTGCATTAATTGAACTTAAATGATGGTTTAAGATGTTTGAGATATACTCAATAATTTGTTTAAGATGTTTGAGATATACTCAATAATTTTAAGTTGCTAAGAATTATCAGTAACTTTATCAGTAAATTAAAACCAACTATTTACTTAGAGTAGCATAGCGATAAAATCATTATTTATCTTAACGCTAGTAGTAAATATTAGAACAAAGAGTGTTTTTTAAGTGAAATTGGTTTAAATTTGTTCTGAACTTAAATCTTGCGTGAACTTAATTACTATCATATTTGCAATATTTTATAATATTTTTATTTTCGAATGATTTAGAACATCATTTTAGTCATGTTTTGTCATTTTAGTAATGAATTCTAGTAAACACACAATTAAAACTATCACAATGATTAATATTGCTCTAGTTCAATCCTACTAACTTGAGGGTATATTGCTCGTTCAAAATATAGTAACTAATAATCAGATATTTAATTATAATTTTTTCTAAAATATTTTTCTCTGAAATATTTTCTTCATTTTATTCATTCCACCCAATATGTTTAAACTATCCTCAAGTACATAATTTAATTTAAATTCTTTTCGCTAATATTTCTTTTGATTTTTCTCAAAAAAAATCACATTTATTTCATTGAAAGAACTATTAATATATTTTGCCAAAATTAACTAATTTTCTTTCTTGTTTTAATTTTTGACTAGGAGAATTCCATTTAGATTATAAATATTATTATTTAACTTTATCTATTATATAAATAATCTAAATCTATAAAATTATTTCATACTTCATTTTGCATACAATGTATACTAGAATCCTGTGATAATTCGTCCAAAGATGATTCTGTAAAAATTATATAAATTCATAATTAAAATATTTATTGATAATAAATTTCATATTATTTTTTTATGCAATATTAAAATTTGAAATTTTATTACCGTGTGATTGAAATATTGATGAATTTTTGTTGCCATTTAATTGTAAGGAATTTTGTGATGGATTATTTTGAAATGAATATGTAAGCTGTAAGTTTATATGTCTAGCAAATGTGGTTCCTTCTGGTTCGCGAACTTTAAATATACGAAAAAAAAAATTCATATTTTAAAGGTAAATATTTTTATAAATATTTTAAAAGAATAATTAGGGAAATCAAATTAAATTTGTCAGAATTTGAAATGCAGTCTCAGTATCAACTATTTGAATTTCGAATGTTGAGATTTTGTTGCTTTCCGTTTCGGCAAAATTTAACTAAAACCTGAGTCAACTGAAATAGCTAAGACTTGGTATAAAACAGAAGAAAAATTTTCGCATTATGGCATCCATCATTTCCTATTTTCGTATGCAATTATTTTCGAACTATCTTTTGTGTGACTAAATTCTTCGCTAAACTTAAAAATATAAATATATTTACTTACTTTTCTTACCAGCATGAATATGTTTTTTTTGTCTAGCTCGGGAATTTTGAAACCAAACTTGTGTTACTCTTTTACTTAATCCTGTTACAGAAGCTATCCGTTCTAAATCTTGTCCATCTGGATTACTATCTATTTGAAAATTTGCTTGTAACACTTGTAATTGTTCTTCGGTAAATGTAGTACGTACTCTTTTTGTTTTACTTTTATGATAACCATCACCATCACAACCATCTGTATCAACAAATATAAGATATTACAGATTATTGTTGGTGGTTTTGTTTTTTAGCCATTTTGTAAAAGAAAAATGTGGAGAAAAAAATAGTCTGTTAATTTTATCTGATTCTTTACGCTTACCATCACTCGATGTTGTTCCGCCTTCAATTGTTTCTAAATAATGTGCTTTACATAATACTCTATCGTCCATTAAAGCAAATTGTTCACCAGTTGATAATTGTCGTCCGCATGTATCGCACGCAAAACATGCTAAATGAAATACTAATTCTCTGGCACGTCTTACCCAATCTGAGGCTGATATTCCACGGCAGCATTTTGAACATTTTGCACCGAAATTTCTGTTCATTATATAATAAATATAAGAAGATAGTTGTTTTAACAATTTAATAAAATTAAATTGTACGACTTAAAATTAGCCTAATAAAATTCACATTTAAAAACTAAAATTACTTGTAGTTTTTTTGATTTTAAATTGTTGTCAGATAAGAAATTTGTATAAGGAGATAAAGTCATAAATTAGCAGCTACATTTAAGGTCATATATGATTACGATGTTTGACAAAATGATGATGGCTGCATGGCAGTTTTCTACTAGCCAATGGTGTATTATAACATAGAAATGTGTAACGTGGTCGATACACAAATGTCATTAATTCAAATTAGTGTTGGTCATAAAATAATGTAGAGTTTTCTAATTAAGGTTTCTGTACCATAAACAGATTTATAGTGTGAATTGTAATGTTATTAATTTGCCCGAATTGGACCTTTAAGCTGTCGTGCTACTAGTGTTTGTAAACAATTTTGAAATCACAAAATACTCTCTTGCAATATTCCGGCAAAGACCGCAGACTAACGTTTTTAAGGATACAATTGAGCCGTTTATTTTGAACGTCATTTTTAGGTTTTGCGAAATTTTGATAGTTTTCTTTTGAATGTGCATACCATTATTTATTTTATCTATGCAGAAATTTCAATTATAGTATAAGTCAGATTTTTCCATAGATAAAATATATATTGGTACGCATATTCAAATCTACAACTTTCAATTTTTCACAAAACCTAAAAGTGATTTATGCCACTTTCAAAATAAACGGCTCAATTAATGTTTCGCGATATTAATTAGCACTGAACATTATATCCAATGTAAAGTTATCCGTCACTAGGCTACCTTATATAATGTGAATAAATTTTTAGGAAATGTAATGTTTTGTAAACATATCATAATACTACTCCCTATACAAACTCAACAATTAAGAGGTAAGCATAATACATAAATTCAAATAAAAATGTAATGTTCAAAATAGATTCAAAGAATTACAGTTTTTCTTTTTTGATAAAAATGGATTGATTTTTATATTATTTTTCTTTTTTTTTAAAAAAAAAAAATATAAATAAAAATATGAAAACAAAAATATAAAATAAAAAGCTATTTTAGTCAATGATTGTTGATGTGTCATCGCAGATCATTTTTCAAGAAATTTCGAAAGGAATTCGATTTTTTTTGATTTTTTTACACTATATATATTTAAATTTTAAGATACATGTATATTATATGTTAAATATTACAAAAAATACAACAGACCGGATCGAATTATTTATTTTTTTTGTAATTGTTTGGTTTATAAATAAACCGATATTGTTATTTTGATGCGGCCGGCACAGATATACTTAAAATATTTTTATGAATCTTTATGATTTTTACCAAAATAAAAAAAAAAACCTACTAATAATAATATTACAAGATATACATTGATCTACAAAAAAAAAAAACTTTATTTGAAAAATAAATATTTTTAAGAAAAATATTATTTTGATTTATACATTTTATTATGATTTTAAGGTTTTAAAAAAAAAAATAAGATTTTTTTTAAAATAATAATAACAAATATGAACAAAATAATATCGGAAATTCACTATAAAACAAACTTAAAAAAAAAAACTTTCAAATTGAAAATGTATTTTTATTTAAAGTTGTTTTTATGAAATGGAAAATCAATTTTATATTTAAAAGGCCGCTCAATTTGATATACGAAATCTCATGTGAATTAAGATATCATATAAAATTATTTTAAATCTTAAATTACGCCCTTGAGCATGTTTTATTTATTGAGATGATATTAGTTTTGTGTAATTTCGAATGTCAAGCTTGAAAAAACAATTAAGTAAACTATTTTTTTTTTATTTTTATGAAAATTAAAAACACTTCTTTTGATCATTAATAAATTTGAGATAATTTTTAGTTATATACTTTTGCAATATTTTAAACAAAATTGTAAATTTTACTTTTATTTCAAGGGATTTAAATTAATTTTTTGGTGAAAGCATATTGGTATATAAATTTATTGCCTAAGGAAAAATTTAGTATTGATTCATAGTCTGAAATTTGTTTATAGTTTTGATGAGATTTTGTGATGATACTAACGAAGTGTTTCACTTAGAATTAAAAGTAAATGCTAAGCTCAAGAAGTTGGTTTATATCACGTTCTACTATGATATTTTAAACGATTCATAATTGAAATAATTGTGTACGTAACATTGTCAAACTGGTATACTAGGGATTTGTCTGCGAAAAACTGGACATTTGGCAGTAAAAGAAATATTTCTATAAATAAAACTGGACATTTGCCAGTAAAAGAGACTTGTGATAAAATAGATATGTATTCGAAAAAAATTCACATTTGTATCTTAAAAATTATTACTGCCATATTTAAAATATATTAGTTCATATTTACAATATTATCAACTGAAATGAATTTATAATCTTCACCTTAAAAAAACATTTAAAATCCACAAATTTCAATCAAATAAAAACTTATTTCAGTTAAATAATTTCTTCTAAAATTTAAATTTATTTATAAATTGACCAATGATGCAGAAACACGATCGTTTTCACCAAAAAAACACAAAAACCTAACAACGATCACCATAATCAATTTTTTTTTGAACACATGGGAATTGTTGTTTGTTTTTTTTATCTGGACCGTTTTTAGATGTCATTTTAACTACACATTTTGTCATGAAACTAAAGAAATAAATATCTAAATAAATTGATTTGACATATTCAGTATCGTCTGATACCTTTTCTATGTTTTTATACCAAAACAGTACACACTTTCAAAAAGTTGTAAATAATTTTTTTATATTTTTTATGATTTTAAAATTATTACTCAAAAGTTGACGCCATGAACTTTTTTTTTTATTATTTTTAACGAAATCAAATTCTTTTTTTTTTTTCTTTGATTTGACATTTTATAATTTCGTGATGTTTTAAAAATTATTTCGTGTGGAAAAATATTCAATAAAATTTACACGATTGATGGGAACCATATAACATATTATCTGATAAAAATTATTAGCTACAGTGTTATATTACCCAGTGATAAATTTATTTTATTTAATTATTTATGATGTTTTTTAAATATTGATAAAAAATAATAACATAAAATTTTGTCAATTTTTTTTTGTTAATTTAATTTAAATTTTATGATTTTTTTTATAATTTAATGTTTATCATTTTTTTTTTGTTAAATTTTATAAATAATGCTTAATGTTTAGAATTGATCTGATTTATATAATCATGAATAATTTAAATAGAATTAAGAAATATAAATAAAATTGAAATTGAAATTTCATACTTTGCATAATCCGCCTTACAGTAAACTTGTCTTTCTCTTAAAAAACATGATTGTTGACGATCTAATGATGATAAACATAAGCAACAGCGTAAGCATGATCCGTGCCAAGAACAACCACCAACTTCAAAAAAATATCTATCTGAGATTTGTTCACCACATGCTGCGCAAGAACGCAGCTCTGTCTGAAAAACATATTATAGAAAATAATATAATAAATTTTTTTTTTTGTTTTGTATTCTCGAAGAAATAATGAAAATTGAGATAATTTTACAGGTAAAAATTTTAATAGTTTAATTGGAATCTTTTACTATTTAAATAAAATTTTATAAAAGAATTAAATTTAAACTTTTGTGACAATTTAATCGTTAAATTTGAGTATAATAAAAAATAATCATTAACTTGCAAAAATTTGAACATTTATTTTATTTACTTTCTGCAATACTTTTGACTTACAACCTTTTGGAGACCCAAAATTTCTTATTAGTAGTTTTAAAAAGGTATTCTTTGGGTAAACGGCAAACTATAAATGATCAGAAATATTCTTCTGGTTTTACTTTGATGGTCATTGAGTCTTAATGCTGTCAAGTATGATTCTTAATTAAGAAATTTCGAAATCATTTTACTCGCTCAGTATGTTCTATTATAATGTTATCTGGCTTCTTAGATTTTTATTCAGTATTTTATGTTTTTATGATTACTTTTCCGGTGATAAATCGAGTTTTGCTGTAAAAATTTTGAACTGGTAAAAACAGAGGATCTCTTCAACGTGGAATTCGACTAATATTGATTGTAATTACTCAGAAGCTTTATACAAAAGAAGATTTTATACAAAAAAAAAATTGTGAATTGATAATAAATTAACAGCCATAAAATATATCTGAATTATCAAATGAAAAAGTGTAAAATATATTAAACGCAGAAGAATGCAGAAGTGGGTCACAAAAACCTTATATCTTTGTAGAAACTATAACAGAAATATTTAGTACTCAAACTTTGTTGTTAATGGTAAATGATAAAATTGATAATAAAAGCAGTTAAATTCTATTTTACTTAATATTATTTCGTCAAATAGTTAAATAGATGATATCTCAGCAAAATCATAGCTACCAAAGTAATCATAGCATTTAATATTATAATAGTTTTTTTTCCTATTACAAGCAATATAATTTTAATAACTTACAAAGTTAAAAAGCAATTTTATTTAACTAAGTCTTTTATTACTATATCAAGTTCATTTTTGAAATCAACTTTTGCTCTGAATTCAGAATTCATTTTTTTTTTAAATATCTTGCCTTAAACCATTTATAGAATTATTGATCTTTTTACAGAGAAGTAACTTCTTCTTCATAATAAAAGCAATTTACCTACAGATATGTGGTATATATACAAATATTATTACTTCGAAGGATAATATTTTGTAACGACTACCCGTTCTTTTTTTATATATACATATTTCCATTCAGAAATATCATTTTCATATTACATATATGCAAATATTAATTCAAGAAATCAAACTTGAAATTCAATATTATAGTAGTTTTAAAGTTTTTGGTATCAAAAGGTAAAAAAGAAATTAAAATTTCAGGTTTCTTATTAAAAAATAAAAGGTAAATTCTTCTGTAAGGAATTGGATAAATGAAAAGAATATCTTTAAAATGCCAATTATAAAAAAAAATTAATAAAGAGAACATAGCTTGTTATTTCTGACAGTCGTAAATTGTATACAATATTTAATAAAATATTAATCGACATTACTCTATCTAATTTTGTTTAAAATTTTTTTTGGGAAAATTGACAAATAAAACATTTTTTGATATTTTCCAAATTTTAATAATTAAAAAAAAATTATTTGTAGTTAATTAATTAGTAACTTTGACAGTATAGAATCTAGAAACTTTAATGATCTTAAACTTAGCCATCTCTTTTTTCTATGTTTAACATAAATTGATTTATTTTTAAAATATAGAAAACATAGAAAATTTGAATAGAACAAATATAAAATTTATTTCTTATTTGTGTTGTTGAATGGAGAAACTGAATAAATTTCCAGTATTCTACTTCAACTTCTTCTTTGGGCGAAAATTATTAGTATGTCCAAATTTCTTTTGCGTCAATTGACTGCTCTTGGATGTAAGGGAGCATAATATTTACGACAAATTGCATCGCATATATATTTTACGATTGCATCGCATATATATTTTTGTTCCAATATACGTAAAGTTGATTTTTTTTATATATTATAATCTTATAATGTACGGTCATCTTCTAATTGTTTGCCAGCAAAGATTAAACGTTGTTGATCTGGTAGTATACTTTATTTATTTTGAATTTTAGCTTTGAGATTTTCGATTGTGTGGTTTGACCTCTAAGGTTAAACATATGGATGGTCTTACCAGTTAAAGTTCTAACAAAGATTTGCATATTTTATGTCCTCTCTTTTAGAAACATGCAATCAAATTACAAATATATTTTTCAAATATGCCAGGGAATTATATTGACAATCTAGAAACTTTAACAGTTCTATAAAGACTTGCGACGGGCTAAGCAAAAATTAGGTAAAAACTATAAAATGCTTGACTCTTTTAATTTTCCAAGGTTTTCAGGCTTTCCATCTGCAAATTTTATTAGTGTTCGTTGTTTGTTGTACAACTAACTGAATCCATTGAAAAAAATGGAATGCGTCTTCCAATTCAGGGACAATTTCTGAAAATATGATTCATAAATTGCAGATTCAAACTACATCCATTTTAGTGATATAATAAAATATCAAATAGTGTAGTTGATAACTCACAAGTTTTGCCCTGTTTAAAGTTTACATAATTAAAAACTCCGAAATAAAAGAGCATCCCTAAAAAATTTATAAATGTGAACAAGAATTTTGCACATAATTGAAAGTTATTGATACTTCAGGATTTAGCAACTACCCAATTGAGAATCACTGAGATATTGAGATATTTTGTATAAATTCAGTTTAAAAATAATTCTAATAAATTACAATTTACTATTTAAACACAATTTTTTTCTAATATCATTATTTTAAAAAATGTCTAACGAAAATCAGTTAAAATTTGCTGAATCGGTAAAAAACCGATTTAAATTTACTATTACAGCTTTGCATTCAGTTTTAGTGGTATTTTTTATAAAGGAAGATATAAAAATTAAAAGATCTACGATATTTCAGCTGCACAAAGGTATAAATCGTAACTGAATTATAGGCACCCTTATCTATGAGCAATTCTTTTCTTCAGCCGGCTTAAAATATTATTTTTTTGTTTTTTCAAAATAAGGGTGTGTATAACAATATTATTATGTCATGTCCTATTATAGTTTTTAATATACAATGAATGAAAAATATTAATAAGCCAATACTATTAACCCTCCCTTGTTGGTTTTTTTACTAGTAGTTATCATGTTCTCAGATTTGTATATCGTGATATTCCAGAGAAAAAAAAAACAATTGGGAATTAATGGGGGAAACCAGTCCTCAGCACTAATACTTTTTCAAGAACCAATAAAATTCGGTTAAAGCATATAATATTTCAACTTATGTATATTTAGTTGCGTTTTTGAATTTGCGACAAGGGAATTATTATTAAGGAAATAATCTAATAATATTTTAAGGATTAATTCTAGAATTTTAAAGAAATTTAAAATTTATTACAGTACGAAAGAAAGAAAATAAATGCAGATTAAGTAATATAATGACATCGTATGAATTAAATCTTATTTTGATTATAACATATCTGTGCAGATTGTAGAAGGCATCATAAGGATACTTTAAAAGAAAAATTACTAGCTTTATGTAAGTCAGAAAGCTTATTCAGCAAAAAGGACTCTTGAAGTGTAAAAAAACCTTTAAGGCTCTTTTAAGAAAATATGTGTCCCACTATTTCATTTTCATATACAGTAAAAGATTGCAGAATTTATAATTTTTACATTAATCAAAAATATTATGTGTTGAACCATACAAGCAAAATATAGATACACCTGTCCAACGAGATCTCAAAGGATCTTCAGTTCATTCTAATAAATTATATACATTTTTATTTGAAATAATTTTTTTTTATGTTTATATTATCAGAAATCTAACGTAATTTTATGGAAATTTAATTAGATTAACCAGAAAAAAGCATTCACAATCACACTATGTATCTGGTCTATTGATATTATTTATCAGTATTCTTTTAAAGAAACTGTTTTAATTGAAAACATTTTATCTTTAATCAAATTCAAAAAATCTCACCAACCTGTTAGATATATTAAAATTTTGATTATAAAATCATAAAAAATTTATATAAATACATAATATATTTTTTGAAATAAAATTTGAAGTACCATAATTCCCGACTTGAATGAAATAACAACTGTTTCTCTTTTCGAATTAACAGAAAAAAAAAACCGAAATACTTTATGGTATTTTATTTTATCTTTTAATATTAACGGTGTGTTAAAAAAATAGTATAGATTTTTATATAATTTTAAAACTGGAGCAATAAATAAAATTAAAGAGTCACAATTGGTATCATTTCTCATTTATGATAATTTATTGATCCCCAATATTCATAAAAATCAAAAATAATAATAATAATGTCCATGGGAACTTTAGAAAAACATAATATACATAATGAAAAAAAAAATTTAAGTAAATGAAATCTTCTTTATTAGAAACGGAATCAATATTAATACTTATTTCAAAAAATCACTAATAATACCACAGTTTACACTTATAAATTTTAATATAATGTCTTTAAGAAAAACATAATATCTTTTAATAAAAACTAGTTCTATTCTTATTTAAATCTTTAATTTATATCTTTTGTTATACTTTTTAATAATTCTAATTATATAATTAAAAGCATGGGAATTACAACATCAACTAAGGTGCAGATTATAGAATAAAATTATAGCAAAAAATGTGGTAAAAGTATAACATTATTAGTGACTGACTTTGTATGAGAAAAATTTATAGTTGTTTGTAACGAAAGAGGAAATAATAAATAATTCGCAAGAAAAAGTTCATAAAATTTAGAAATATTTTTTTTTTCTAATTAACTAAACGACATAATATTAATAATATTTGCATACTAAACAAAGAAAGAGATATTCCTAAGGTATTATCTAGAAAACTACAAATATTCAATAGCTTGAAAATATAATTTTGTGTGAAAAATATAGTAAAGTTATTTATGTTTTAAAGAAGTGTTAAATTAAATTAGAGAATAATAACTGCTAATGCAGTTTTATATAATTCGTAAATTAAATACAGTAGCCTGTTCAATTTGTAACTACAGTCTTCAAAAATTAGTAGATTTGCAATAATTCTAATAATTACACTAATTATATTTTATATTTCGACATTAATTATATTTTAATTGTACTAATTATATTTTTACCGGCGGAATACTAATTATTTTTAATTAATTTTATAGTATTGTCATAAAAGCTTACCGACGGCATCAACAACAGCTTATTAAAGCTAAACTTATGTTAAATATAAACAAAATAAAGAGTATAGATACAAAATTTTATTAACTTTTAATACATAAAAATATATTAATTTCTTATTCAAAAAGACCATATTTTCCAAAATAAATATTAAGATTTACCATTTTTAGTCATTTATCGAATTGTTACAATTATTTACGGAGTAAACAGATATTCAATTTACCTGTTTTTTTTTTTTTAATATATTTTCTCTATGTTTTGAAAATGCCGCGATTGGTCTACTCTTTAGTGGATGTCATAATAATAATAAAATAAATTAAAAAACAAATAAAAATATTTAATATCTTTTCTTTCATATTATGTATTAATAAAAAATTGAAATAAATTTATAATATAAAAATATTCATAAATCATAATATTTTTTTTTTATTAAATTTATGTATAAATGATTATACTTAATTTCTTTAAATGTTGTTTTAATCGCCCGCCAACGATTAATAATAAAAAATAAAAAAATATAGAAAATATTCAAGGTTTTGGTTATTTTTTTTTTTAATTTTTATTACGAAAATATCACATTTTATAATATTAGAACTCGTAAAAAATCTCTTTAGCATTTTTCGTTGTAAGTTAATATATTATCTTTAAAAAAAAAGTTAAATTATAATGATGAAATATATTTGAATAAATAATTTATTTTAAGTTTTTTAAGGTTTAAGGCACAAATATCAATAAAGATAAAACAAAAGATTTAAATTATTATTTTTATTTTTGTTTTTGTTTTTATGGAATATTAAAAAATATATGTACATATATGTATAGAAAAAATTCCACCGGCATGGGTGGATGATTATAAAATATAAAATGCATTAGATTAGAAACATATATGAGAAATGGATTCATTACAAATTTCCGAAAATTTATATAATCGAAACGAAATGATTGTTAATATTCCAACTTAAAAATATTTTAATTCTAGGATGAACAATGATGTTGTATATTGATATTTTTATTTGCCAACTTTAAACTGACAATTTTATAAGTGCAATTGTTTGGAAATTTGCCAAAACACTATTATATTTTTTGACATTTTTACAAAACGTGTTATTTCCATTGATTGCTAAAAATTTAATCTTTAAATTTACCAATCAATAACTGGTACCATACAAAAATTGGAAAATTCGAAAAGCGATATTTTAATTTCTGCCGTGATTGACTTTGCCAAAATAAGGTAAGTATTTATCAGGTTTTGGCGAAGTACAAAATATAATAGTATTCAATTCAAAATGCTTTGCCAAAACAATACAAGCACTAGCAAATAATTGTTGATGAAGCTTATTTATTACAACTGAATCCACCCATAAAAATGATAAATTGACAACTGAATCCACCCATAAAAATGATAAATTGACAAATTGTGGTTACTTAATAGAAAAACTGCCAAAAACAAAATATTATTCTAATCTTAAGAATTGACATTTTCACAAGCATCTAATAATGACAAGTTGGGATGAAATTTTCTTAAATTTACTCTGATGAAAACTTGTAATAATGGAAATATTGTGTTTTGTCAAATTTTCACAGCATTTCCCTTCATAATCAATATTTTTTATGTGACGGTCAGAATGTTGTTTTTTCAAAGTGTAAATTGTTAAACATAACTTCTTATTCATGAAAATCAATTAAAATTACTAATAAATATCTAAATTTCACATTACAATTTTATTAATTCTTGACGTATCATATGTTTTAATATTCATTATTGCCATATTTATTGCAATATTTCTTCAAATTACAACTTAATATTATTGCGATCAATCTTTATTATCAAATTATGCGAATCGTAATTTTCATACTTGAATCGTATCGATTTATTCCTTCGTCTAATATATATCATACTTGCTGCTTTTTCTGCTCAGGATTAAATTCTATTATGATATATAAGTTTTGGCATTAGCTTATTTTACTAAATCGTAATGATTATTAAATTTAATTACATTTTCATATTTATTGTGAAATACTATAATTCCGAAATAAATTGATCTTTTTTTGGTTGATATTTTGAGTGAACCATAATTTTGTTTTTGTTTTTAATTTAATCCAAAATTAAAAATAAACCGAATTATACTTTAAATTTTGAATTTAAATTAGAATTTTTGTTGGTTATTTTCTGAATGAAAATAATATTTAAATATATATTTTGTGGCTATGAAAATGTGGAGGATATTTTACTGACAACCTTTTAAAGAATTTTTTTTTGATTTTGTTTTCTATTTATTTATGGAAATTAAACAAAATTTTATAAAGAAAGTTCTATTTCCAAAAAAAAAAAAATAGAGTAAAGATTTTGGCTTTAAAAAAAAATACCAATGAGTTACCATAATATACATACTATAAAAAATTTACTTATGGTTTTATGTTAAAACTTATTTTTTTTTCATAAAAATTAAAATTATTATTAAAGAAAAAAAAAAATCAAAAATCTTAGAAGGAAACCCAAAAACAATAAAAAACAGGTAATTCGACCAAAATTTGAATATTTATATATTTCACCTTTTACAGATTCCGATTTTATTAGTTATTTATGCAAATCTATTGATAGCTGGATACTTTGGTATCATGTTAGTTGCTGCTGTTCATGTTGTTTATGGATTCATAATAATATATTGGGAAATTCTGTCGTCTTTCAAAAAAATAAAATAAAATAAAACTGAAGATTTTGTGGTTTGGTTTTTTTTTTAGAGTATAAGTTTTTTTTAAAAAATGGACATTTTTTTTTTATTAGTAATATTATTTTTCTTGTATTTTTTTTAAAACATTTATGTTTTTTTTTTTTTAGATAATATATTTGCATTTACTCGGCATGCATTTTAAAAAATAACATTTAGGGACAGATTATTTATTTATCTTCTTTTTTTTTATATATTTTTCTTTTCATTTCCTTCTTTTTTTGTTGCTGTTGTTGTTGGTGTTGAGCAAGAGAGTTCATATCCTAATGTATCTAATAAAATAATTTTGATATTCTTTCACTTTTGTATAAAGTAGCCATATCAATATTAAATGATGGAAAGTATATTATCTTATGTTACACAAAAAAAAAAAAAAAAGTGTTGAAAGCCGGTAAATAAACATAATAAAATAAAGAAATATTTTATTGTTTTCCTTTTGTAACTAAAAAAAATGAGTTTAAGAAAAATGAGTGAAAAAAAAAATACCATTATTTATGTTTTAATATTTTGTGTTCGAATTAAAAATTATAGAATTAATAAAAAATACTTATTGACAATCAGAAATTCTAGATTGAATTTGTTTATTGAATAAATTTAAATATACTTATGGCACCTGTTGTTAGAATTGGAATGTAATCTAAAAATAGTTTAGGAAATTTTGAAATGACTATCAAATACATTCATGCAGATTTTAGACAAGTTTAATCATAAATTTATTAATTGTATAGCAGATTCAGTAATTATATTTAGAAAAAACCTTACTTACTCCAGCAAATTAAATTCTAATTCAAATTATGTTAATTTTTCAATCAAATTATCCAATAATTGAACTTGTAATTTTTTCTGTATCTATTTTGAACTCAATTCATTTTATAGATTAGTTTATTAATTTATATCCGGCTTGTATATAATCCGCAGTAATTTTTTTGCATACTTTTTTACGACCTTCATACTTTACATATCCTTTAGTTAAATTATTGATGATTTCATAACTTTAAATGTAATTAAATATAATAATTACTGGTAATGATTGGCCATCTTTCTCTAAGCTATAATCCAAATAATATAATATTCCAATGTGGATATTTTGAGTTGTTAAGCAAAATTAAATATAATACTAAGTAGTTTCACATATTTCTTGTCTGTCTATTATAGTGTCAAACCTTTAACAAAATCTACCATACTTTTGAAATTATTTGAAATTTAAATTAAATTACAATTGTTACAGATAATATTAAGATGATTTTATTAAATTTGGATGTTAACTATTTAGGTTTGTCATAATTTTATTATTCAGTAGGAAGTTTTTAAGATAATTTAACAAATACGATATTTCTTTTTTTACTTTTTACTATTAAAATAAATATATATGAAATGAGCGGACACGTTGTTCAGTAATATTAGTGTACTTTGCAAGATATTTTAAGTATAGTTCTTCAAACATTTTCCGCGAAATGGTTTATATTTCTACCTAATATTGGGGACTAATACCAATTTTTAGTTCTAATAGTTTTTGAGTTCTAGAAAGTTCATGCAAATGAAGAGTGCTACGCTTGAAAAATTAAAAATTTATCATTATTGAATTTTCATGTAAAAATCAAACAACCAATATCAATTAGGAACTTATAACACTCACGCAATTATACTACATATAGTCGAAAGATTGTAATTTCCAAAAATTGCAATCCTTTAAAATTATTCGAACGATCGTAATTTTTGGATATAAATGGGAAAAATCGAGCGGTTAGGTAGAAATGCAACGAAAGTAATAATTAAATTTTAAAGAGGCATTTATACATTAAAAAAATTGTATTTTAACTTATGTAACTATATAAAATGTAGGTAAATACATTTCATATCCAAAGCAATTTCATGCTTTCCAAAGCAATTATGTTCTTAATCTCTTGGTTTTTTCCATTGGTTTGAAAATATTACTAGGGTCCGAATACTTTTTTTTCATGACTGTATACAAAAATTTCTAAACTCCAACATTTTGCTACTGGAATATTTTCAACTGGCGCAACCATAAATTTCGTTACACAATAAACAAATACAAAACTATTTATATCATTCGTATAACTGCTAACCTAATAAACTTTTATTAATACAAAGTTAAAGGTAAAAACGACAATTTTTAAAATTTCATCTCAAAATTTTTTGGAATTTTACATAAAACCGAAATTTCCTGTTCAATATTACCGTGAGATTTTTTCTGGTTTACAGAGTACACAACAAAAATTAAAAACTATGAAATAATTTGTGAATAAATGAAGAGATCCTCCAATATCAATGAAACTGTCCTCAAGAATGTTAGACAATGTCCTGTAGGTAAAAATATCTACATAAATTCTAATCTGATCTTTTTATACTGGAATGTTTAAGGTTTGCAGGTGAAGAATTTTAAGAATGTTATAAAGCTACCTGATTTTTTTTTTTTAAATATATTCTAGTTAAATTATTATCAATTTCTTAGTTTCATTAATTACGGAAGTTAGAAAAATATTTGGAACATAAAATTTTTTCGTATCTTAAATTTTCGCAAGAAGAAATTAATAATAATAATTAAGATGCTGATTAAATATACATTAATTATAATTTTATTTATTATTTAAATTTTAATTTATTTAGTGCCAAAATTTTTATCATTTTTAAAAGAATTACATATCTATGTATAGATACGGTTTTTTAAATTTTTTTTTTAATTTGTGTTACGAACATAAATTCTTAAGTAAAGTTTTACTTTAAACCAACAAAAAAAAAAATAAATTGTATATTAAGAAGAAAAACCGGCAAGTTCTACGCTTTATTAATGTTCCGGAGTTTCTATATTTTTTTTTAATGTTAACAGAAAGAAATAACAAAACGCTTCAAAACATTTTAAATATAGTGAGAAAACGAGATATGAATTTATAATCTTTACATTATAAATGATTCATTTTTATTTTTTCCATCTTTCTAGATGAATCAATACTCTGTTTTTTTTTTTTTTTACTATGGCGCTGTTTTAAGGTCTCTCGTTTGAAAACAAAATACATTTTTTTTTTTTTTATTTATATTTCCCAGATAAATTTTATTTTAGTTAAAAATACTTTGATCTTAAGCGAAATCAATAGATAATCGCATATATTAACTAATATTTTATTTTCCGGTATTGATCGTTTTATCAACAGTAGCTAAATAATATTATGACGATTTACAATGCTATATATATTAGAATTATTAGTATATTATAGAAATATTTGAATATAAAGCTGTATAAATATTTAAACATTTTCGCGTAAAAAGCATTAAAATAAAAAAAAAATTGAATATAGTCGCATGTTATTTTAGTCTATTATTAAATATCAAATAAGGTGTAATGTTTTTATAGTCGCGTTTATTTTATTTTCGACTATTATTAAATAAGAAAAATATATAATAACTTTTTAAATTAAAGAATGTAGAATAACTAACAAATAATAATTTCCATAATTAAAAAAAATTAATTGTAAAATAAAAAATAATTAAAAATATCGTTACAATTTTCTTAAAAACCGGAGTACGGATGGAATGAAAATTTTATTAAAATTAATCATAGTGGTATAAGTATATAGTTTATTAAAATTAATGATAGTGGATTCCAACAATATTCTAAACATGTTTAATGTCAAATAAATAATCAAAAGTAAGTTTATATACAGAGAATTACTTGAATATTTCTTGAAGGAATTCAGTAGGGTCTGGTCTCATAAAACACAAACACAAGACTATTTTAGAATTTCTAATAGAATGATATTGTTGAAATTCTATAAGAAAATCCAGAATAAACTTCACTACAATCGAAAATTGTAACGAAGAAAATTAGCTTGAAAGGACCTTTATCACTGATATTTGGAAAAGAACGAAATAGTAAATAAATACAATATACGATGCTTTTAATTTAGAATTAATAAGCTTAAGTTATTTTAAAAACTGCATGTTTAATGTTATATCAATATTTCTAATTATATTGTCAATATTTCAAAATAGCATTATCATAATAAAATATAATTTCAGTGAAATCGACTGATAATATTTCGAATTTCTAAGTGAATGTTTAAATTTTTTTTAATAAATATGGCAAGGAAAGGAAGTAAATTTGGACACATTAGATCAACACATAGTATCTTTTTTTGCTATTAATCAAAAGTAAGTTTATAATACAGAGAAAAAAATTCTTGAATTCAGATTTGAAATCAGATAAACAAACCTGTACTAAACTAATGTAATTCAATCATAAATTTTTCCAAAAATAAATTCATATTAAAAAAATTTAAATAAAATTATTATCGTAATTCATTTAAACATTCTGACATCTTCATTTTTTAAAACAAATAAAAAAAAAACTAGCTTCTAGCCTCTAGTGTCACATTTTTTTAATATTTCTTTAACTCTTGTGAAAATTATCATTTCATATTAATTTATGGATACTGATGTGGATTATTATAGTGATATTCAATAAAAACAAAACCAAAAAAATATCACGACAACTTTATATAAAATTCCAATTAAAAATGAAGAAAAACCTTTATAACAACGTCTTTTTTTTCCACTCAGCTACTGGACAGAAAAAGTATCTATTACACCGGAAAAAAAAATAATAATTAAGTAGTGTCTCTTATTCACCAAAAAAAACCTATAATAATTTCTTGAATAAATTAAAAAAAAAAAGTCCAAGATTCCGAACTTACTGTTGGGTATTTTTTCGAAAGACAAGCATGTATAACACAATTTTTGTATATTAAAAAAAATATATTCAATAAGCAAGAATGAGGGTTGGCTAACATTTAATAAATAATTTCAGATTAAAAACAAGTAGTCTTTTTAATTGAATTACAGAATTTTTGCTGTATAAACATTATTGTGTGTATCAAGTCATTATATATTTTGTCAAAAACTCTGTTAAAGTTGACTGTTTCTCGGCATGAGTTGTCAAATTAAAGAAATTGCATTCAATGATTCGCACAGTGGAAACAACAAATTGAGTAATAACCAGAAGCCATCAGTTTAATGCTCATAAGTAAATAATTTTTGTTTTGTTGGAAACCTGACGTTAATTCATTTTATGAAATAATACTACAAAAAACAAAAACATTAAAACGAAGTGGACTAAATGAAATTAAAAAATAGACTTTTAACTAAAAACAAATCAAGAAATATAAGAAGAAAAAAAAAACTTAACACATTTAAGGAGATATCAGAACATACTATTTAAAAATTCGTTACAGCTTTCATACGTCAGATAACAAAAAAAAAAAAAAGGTAACCATGCATTCGAATGTTAATTTTTTTTTTTTTTGGTTTTGAAAATTTTTAAGATACCGAAACATTTATATAGGTACCTAAAAATTATTTAAATATTATTTTAAGAATTTATTTTGAAAATGTCAATTTTTTTTTCGATGTTATAAACAATTTCCATTTTTTTTTTTTTTTTGTTAATTTTTATAAATGAATAACATAAACTTTAAAAATCAGAAAAATATCTCAAAGTAACAAATATATGATATCAAATATTAGATATACTTAATAATTTTTTTTTAAAAATTATATTTAAGAAAATTTACAATCTTACTATTAAATATACCATAAAAATGACTAAATATGAAAATATTCAATATTCAAGAGATCATAAAGATTTTAATATCTATACGATTTAATGGCAGTTAATTTAGTGAATGGCAAAATAAAAAGGCGCTTAAATGTTTTTGATGTCATAACCGGTTAAGGAATTGCAGAAACAAAGTAAATAAATATCTGAGTAAAATGAAATTTAAAATACTTTGTGTTAATTATTTGTATGCAAAGAAAAACCATTGCCATAGTAATTCATTTTTAGGCGAAATTAAAATTTACATGAAAATTAATTCATTTGGTCTTACTCACTAAATTTTGAGTAAAATTATAAATTCGTGATAGAAGTTTTGTAAATTCGTTAAAGAAGAGCTAGTTTCGTTGCAAGATATTAACCAAATTACCTAATAAAATGAATTCTGAATTAAATTGTATTAACAACATGATTTAGAGATTATAAAGATAATTAAGACTACGCTCTTAATTAGAAATTTATTGTATCATAATTTAAGATAATTGAATTTGCTCAGACTATTTAAAAGAAATTTCTTTAGTGAATCCTTACTAGTACATTTTACTAAAAATACATAAAACTATTTTTTTAAAAAAACTTTAATTATCCTTAAATTATTTTCTTGCATTTCCATCGCCAGATGTTTAATATAAACCCAAATTTTTAACAACTAATAAATTAATATAAAATTGTGCCATTATTTTGGATTTTTTTTTTTTTTTCAATTTCTTTTATTAAAATAAATTGAACAATTGTCTATTAACCATATTCGAGCACCTTGACTTAACATCAATTTTTAAATAAGCGCATGCGTTAAAAATATCCTTAAAAATATACAAACAATATGAAATATATTTAAAATAAATTTGAAATCAATAAACCTTTGTAGTTACGTATGTATCCATAAAATAGTTATTGTCAAAAAAAAAAGGACAATAGTAAACATAACAACAAGGACACTTCATAATCATTTCAAATGCCTTCTTTTAACTTATATAACTAAAAACAGGTAATTCTTTAAATTTTATGTTCGAATTTTGGTGTGAATTATGTCGAGTATGTGGTTTTCAAAACAAACCCTCAAAAAATTGCAACATTTTATAAAAAGACTTTTCTGTTTTTTTTTTCGTTTTTTGTTCTAAATTTTAAATAACAACGATTATCCTTGCAAATGCCTCTTGAGTTCCTCTTCAAGACACAAAACAAAAAATAAATCTATATATCTTAAATTCTATTCAGGTTTTAAGTTTACTACAGCTCTCTAGGTTCAAAATATTGTAAAAAAACATTTTTATTAACAAGGAAACATATATATACAAATACAAATCCTGTTGTTTAAAATCAATTCGAAACTGTTTTACATCAATATTAAATATATATAAAAAAAAAAAGGATGATGCTTGAGGTTTTAACAACTGCCTTTTTTCTTCATTCAATCATTCTCTAGTTTTTTCCCATTTTTTCTATTATTAAGTCTGTAGTATGTGCCATATATCAAAAAAATACTTTTTTTTCAGGGATATATATATGGCACCCTGATGTGTTGTATCAAACATTGACTTTTTGATTTGAAGTACAAAAAGAAAAATATTTAAAAAAAAATTGTTTTTTTTTTTTTTCAAAAATTTATGAAAATGATTATTTAAGGTAGATAGGTTACATGGATGGCCTTACCGCCTTTTTGGGCTTTACCGCTTTTATTTAATTGGAAAAACTTATCACATCACTACAGAAACAAAAAAAAAAAAAAACGAACTGAATATAACCTCAGTTGACAGCGTATACAGTAGATTTAAACAATAATAATGTAAAGGCCCCTATAATAAATTTCTGATTTACAAAACAGATTTATTTATACATATATATAAGTTATTTTATTAGGGATATCTAGGAAGAGTTTTTATGGTAACTGATTTGGTAAATTGATAACCGAACTACTGAGTATTAATAAAAAAAAATGAAGACAACTGGGAAGATTAGAATGACAGATAAAATAATCATAAGAAATCTCTCATCACTATAAGGCCAATGATAAGATAATTTTTATCGCTGGCTAATATTCTCAACAAAATATTTTTTTAGACTTTATTATGATAAAGAATCAAGGAATGTTTTTAAGAAAATAAATTGGTAATTTTTTTAATTTAAAAATATCCTTGAGAACGAAAGAGTATCTTAAAACAGTGTCATACATTTACTTCTTTATCAGGCTTTGTTTTGCTTCAATATATTAAATACTTGTCATTCTTAGCTTGGACGAATTAATTTTACTTTTATCTAGTTTTGTGGAGAATAAAAGAGACAAATTCGTCAAATTATTGCTGTATCAATGGCTCATCAATAATTTAGAAAATACCGCATAAATACAAACCATTTTATGCAAATCAAATAAATTATGGTTAGCAAAAATGAGGCAAGGTTTTCATCATTTTATTTTTATAGTTCATCAAGCATCAAGGCTTGTAGGTCATCTCACATAGTTGATTAATGACTAAAGGATATTTCCTAAGTGAAATAAGGAATGAACCTAATATTTAAAATTGCAAACAATAAACGATTTTGTGGATGTGAAAATTCTGCGAGGAGTAGAAGAAAGTTAATAAACTAAATTGACTAAATTGCTTTGAGTTATGCTGTTCCTTGTTAGCCAAATAAAATTGCGAATTGTAGATAGTGTAGTACATATATGTTTTTTTTTAGAATGTATATAAAACAAATAGTCGTCTTTAATTGTCACCCCAAAATCATATCACCAAAGTCCTTCTTATTAAAACAATATTATTAAAAATAATTTTATTACAAAAAATGTTTTTTATTAATATTTATTTAATGATATTTTTAATTTTTTTTTTTTTTTTGAAATCTCTGAAAATTATCTGATTATGTAACTGCGGGTGTGCTGTAAAAGATCCTTTTTAGATTAAGAATTCAAAATATATATAAAAAAAAAAAAACACAAATTTATTTTTTTTGTATCGAATCGATGAGTCAAATAACAAAAGAACAATTCTAATAAAATTCTTTCATCGATACGCTTATCCACCCAAAAAAAATTACTAAATGATTTACACATCAGCACACGTAAATTTATGTTTATATCAAATATGTTTTTAATATTTAAATTATTGTAATTCCATTTAAACATCATGTTTTTTATTTTTTTTTTTATTTAATTTACTGCACATTTACACAACCAAAAAAAAATATATACTAAAAATACTTAAATGAACTCATGTTTGGTGGTCAGATTGCCGCTCGTATCATCATTTTTATATAGTTTTCTAACTCCAAAAAGGTCAAGTTAAGATATTTTGATTATATAGTTTAGTCGGCTTTATTTCAGTGTATATACATATATTTTAAACATTGGATGGCCCCCTGATGTGACTATAAAATTTGGGTCTCACACTCTATTCCAAAAAAAAAAAAAAACAGAATATGAAAAAAATGAAATATGTTTTATTCATTTAACCCATTTTATTACTTGTGATTTTTTTTGTATAGAATTATTATAAAAATGAATATTTTCTCGTAATAATTTTTTTTTTTGGAAACTCAAAAACATCCTACAGCTTTTTTTATATTTTTCCAAAAAAAAAAAAACTCTTTTTCTTTTGGGTGGGTGAAATTAGTGTTTTAATTTTTTTTTTATCTCCGGCTTGATTTTTTTTTTTCATCTTTATTTTGAAATTTTTTATTTTGTTTTTAATTTATTATTAAGTACTGCAAATGGCGAGGCGTAAACAGTTCAACATAAAAATTGTAATTCATTGTCCTAAAATATATAATAGAATATTTTCAATATAAAGGAAAATATTATGGCATATTAATCGAAGCACTAATAATGATTTTTATGTTGATACACTAACCAGTTTGCTATCTAAAAAAGTTAAAATTTGATGAAAACATTTTGCAGAATCTCAAGTGAGATAAAAAATTACCGGACAATAAATAATTATGAAAAAAGAAAATCTTAAGATATAATTGCAGTGACAATTTTGTAAAATTTATAAACATGCAGGTAATGTATAGTAAAATATGTATGTTTTAAGTTGAGGTGTTTTTCAGAATTTTTTGTAAATATTTAGTATTTATAGCAAACTGAGAATTTTAACTGAATTTTAGCAAACTGACAAAGTGACAAACAGGATTTACTCAAAATGAAAATATCACTTAACATCTGTATCCACTAAGCTCTTAATTAATTTTCAAAATAACTGATCAAGATTTAAAATTGCTAACAATCTTTTCTAAAATTGCCAATCTTTTTTAAATTTGCTAACAAATTTGAAACCTGTGATTACATTGGTACATATACATAAATAGAATTTGTTCAAGTTTTATGGCGCAATTTTAATAACACATATAGAGCGTTTAAATTATTTTTGGAGATTTGTAGAATTCATATAATTTTTTCAATCACATTTTGTTATTTAATACAATTTTGCAGAATACCATAACTAATTTAATTAAGAAAGGGCATCATTTTCAGAAAATTTTGTATATAAAAGTTGCAACTTTAAATGTTAAGCAAATATTAAAATAAAAGTAGACTTGTAAATAGTAAAAGTCGTAATAGTCATAATGATTCAATTATAAATAAAATTCTATAAAAAATTAAATTCGGTTAAAAGCAATGATAAGTTTATATCTGCATAACTTAATTTGTACTCTAAGTAAAAATATTGCATTTACCTATTTTTTCGTAATATTGTTAATATAATTATAAAAGAATCAAAAGAATTTAGATTAAAGTCAAAAGAAAAATGAGCATATAATTACGAAACAGTGCAGTTAAAGTGTGCACAAGATAAAATTAAGAAATTGTCAAAAACTAATAAACAAATACGGTTCAATAATATTACTTCCATTTGAACAAAAAAAAATCTTTAAAACGTTGAAAACATGCATTAGAATTTTGATTACGATTTCCACTTAACGAAAACCTTCCAAAAAACCATTATGTGATCATATCAAGTGATTAAATTTAGTTAAAGTTGTTTGGTTTCCATATATTTTCATTATTCTATATCCAATTAAAATTATTTTAAAATATTTAGTTGGTTATCTTTAAATTATATCAAAAAATTAATTAGATTTGTGAAGAAATTTGTGTAAATCTAAACAAATGCAATTTTTCTAATATTTCCAATTTTACCAATCGAGTTTGATACATTTCAATTCCGATTTAATAAAAATCTAATTACGTTTGCAAAATTAATTGTTTTTAAAAAAAATATTTTATAATATTTCCACATTTAATTGTGAAATTAAATAAATATCAATAAAGTCACAATTTTAGTGACCGGCATCTGTTTACAGATATACTTTTTTTTTCTACCAACCTTCATATTTTGTGTTGTTATACCGATGTCACTTTTAGAAAATTTTTCATCCAAATCAGCACTAATCCCTTCGTTAGTTTTAATCCAAAAAGCAACCATTAAAATATTTATTTTATTTTATTTAATTTTTTTTTTATTAACAAAAACTAATTATTATGTAAAATGGCACTACAAAAAAAAACAACACTTTTTCACTTTATTGCCACTTAATATTTTCACATAATTTGTTATATATTTTTCTCAATCACTTATTTAATTTATATTTTTAATAAATTATAATAAAAATTAAATTGTTTTTATTATAATTTAATTAATTTTTTATTTATTTTGTAAATAACAACAACACAGAAAAATTAATTCTAACAAAATCCGTACAATTCACTTTACGAAGCGTACACAGCAAAAAATCTCGATTGACTGATCCACCCAAATCGGTTTTGGATAAAAATTATGCTGACGCAGTCAACAATGTATATGTTTTGTTCTGTTTATATCAGTATTTTCTACACACCCTAATAAACTCCGCCCCATATTTTTCTATAGAAATAAACTAGTTACTAGAAACTTGTTTTTTTTTTTGTTATATATATAATGTTTACTAATACAAAAATGAAATAGAAAATTGAATAGTATTAGTTATTAAAAAGGTGGGGCCTGTTATGCAAATATGAATATTAAATTTTATTAGGAAATATCTTGTGCGAATTTATCTTGTTTTTTGGTTTATGTTGAATATGATAACAAAAAATAATATACAAAAAAAAAATGAACAATGAAGGCAAAAAACATTAAAAAAAAAACATAATCCAGTGAAGAGGTGTTTTTGCCACATTATTTATTCATTTCAGTAGATAAAAAAAAATTGTATATAGTTTTTTTTTTAAGTTTAAAATTTAATTAATTATATTTTTTTTAAAAATTTAATATTTTAACTGTCAAAATAAAAATAATTTATCTAAACGTTTAATTTGATCAATATTTATTTCAATTGAAATGAAATGAACTATGGCTGGCTAAAAGTAATTAGTATTTGCTTACAAATATTTAATTTAATAATTAATCACATTATTATGGTAAACTGGAATTTTAACTATACACGATATTAATTTGAAAATTCGAATTTTTGGTAATTTTTAAAATAGAAATTTTCCATTTTCGTTGTCATTGGGTTGGGGGAATGTCATAATTTTTTTTTCTAAATGGTGCATATTTTCAAAATTACAAATACAATTTCGTGTTTTTACTTAAAATATTAATATTATCGAACTGTTTCACACATTCTGCATATTGTACCAATAAATTAAGCGGTTGAATTTCAAAATGGTGTAAGTTCTTTTTGTAATTCGACGCAAATAAAATTAAATATATAACATTTTTTGTTAGTTATTAGTAATTATTAGTAGATATTGGCAAAAAACATTTGCAATTAAATTTGAAAACATTTGCAAATAAACAGGATTACAAAGTAAAAACTAAAAAATTTATAAATAAAAAGTATAATAAAAAAAATTAAAAAAATTACAAGATTGGATTTGTTGTTTTACTACCAGTATTTGCTTTCAAGATTTATATTATCCTCATATTCACTGGCAACAAAAGATCATCACTTTCATCATAATTATAATTTTCTTTTTGTAGTTCTAATGGTCCTGCTTGGTGACAATTTATATTTGTTGAATGAAACTGACTTTATTTTTAAAATTTCCCCACTATTACTAAGCGAATTTTGAGACAGAAACGTCATCCGCTTCGAAAGGGTTTTGCGGTTCAAATTCAACAGATATTTTATTGGAGATTTTTATAACTTTATTATAGTTTTCATTTAAATATTATAGTTTTCATTTACAGGTGAAAAGATAAAATTATGTTCGATCTGGTGCTATTATTATGTTAAATATTTGTAAAAATCGACTTGCTCATACTTTCAAAATAAACAGTCCAAGTAGCTTTCAAACTAAATAGCCCAAATAGTAACCTATTTTCAAATTTAAACAGCCCGGTTAGTAACATTTTACTGGCTGACCCACTTAACAAGATAATTACTTACTTAATTCATATTTCCATATTGAAAGACTTGTAATTTTCCATTTTATTATGTTTGTTAATTTATTGAAATTTGTACCGAATTAAATAAAATATTTTTTAATAATTCATAAAAAAAAACTATTAAAAATATTGAAATTCTTATTAGAATCGTTTATATTTTAATAAGAAAAACTATTTTTTAAGTTTCAATCAGAAAGATTTTTTTTTTAATTCAAAAGATTATAGTGTTAAAAGTTGTAATTTTGTTTATTACTCTTTAAGCCAGAAATAATTTCCAAATATTCTACAATTAAATTTTTATTACAAATTTTGAAAAATAAAGCAATATCATCACAAATTTTGTGAAAGGTAAGATGACAAATAAAATTATTATTCTTTAAAGTTTGATTAAAAATAAAATCATTATCAATGCGGGTGTTCTTCAAATTATTAGAATTATGCGTATAAATTCATTTCTAAATTGTGAATAAAATCAATATTTTTAAGAGTGAAAAATTAGTAAGTTTTAGAAAACTAATAAAATTTTTCAGAGATGGTAATATGATTTAAAGTTTGAAATAAATTTGATATTAAAATATAAAGATTATATTACCCGATAAATCGTCATGTGCCATAATTAATTCTTAGGAACATATTTTATTTATTTAATGTAAAATTAAGTCTGTAATAAGAATTTCAATAAAACGAATGTGTTACACACATTAGTACCAGTAATAAGATATTAGAAAATTTAGAAAATTTAACTTGTTATCAGTCTACTTACCGAAAATAATTGTCTGCAAATTGTAATTCTTCACTATCCATATGGGACCAAATTGGATCAAATGGTTCGAAATTATCTTTATAGAGAATAGGCATATTTTCAAAGATAGTGAAGTACTATGTTCAACTGCCGTCCGAGGGATCAATGTACGTCTAACTTTACGTAGCTTTAAATGAGTACCAGTAATAAGATCCCAATAAAATATAATTAAAGACGAGGAAAAATGTTAAGGTTGATCACATTTGCTAACAACAACTGTCTCACTGTTACGGCATTGAAATAAGCATATTTTCCACCAATTACTTTTCATAAAATTGTTAATAAATATAAGATTTATATTATTTTTTTCAATTTAAGCTACATTTAAATTAAACTTTTAAACTAAACTCCTCTTACTTTATAAATTTATTTAATATTAAAATATTCAATAAAGAAATAGAATTTTCTTAGAGTATCTATTATACATTTATGGATACATATTTCATTTTATTTTAGTGAAATAAAGGTTCATCTATGATTTAAATATCATGTGTGGATTGTATTTAAAAATCATTTTATAATTTAGAGTTTCGGTCTTAATTTGAATGCATAATTAATATTTAAAATTTACCAATATAGTTTTTTTTTTTTAATTTAGTTGTGTTTATTTTTAATTAATTAGAAAAAAAACGAAGATCATTAAAATTTTAATTTAAAATATATTGGAATAAATAATTTTTTAAAAATAACACTGACTTATTATAAATAAATATTCATTTTAGTGGTTTCCTTAAAAAGATAAATTTATAATTTTATTATAATTTATTAATATTATTAATTTTATTAATTTTTTGTTTTTATAAAAAAAAAGGGCGTCAAATTTTGGAGCCTATTAATTAAAAGAATGGTAAGAAATGAAGAAAATAATTTGGATTAACCCTTTCAAGCCGACTTATTCCCAGCATGATTTATTTAAATTTTTTTTTCTTGTTTATTAGTGATACTTTAAGCATATTGCACTATTTTAAAAGCAGATTTATCTAATAACATTTATCTAATAATATAAAATATCAAAAATTTCTTTCTGATGTAAATTTTCCACTGAAAATCTATAGTTTTTAATACACTATTTTTTTCTGAATTAGAATTTCAGGGACCACATAGCAAACAAAATATGTATTAAACTCATATTCTGCAAAATTGTCATAATTGGAGTCTGAACCAATAATCTATTTAATTCTCCTTAAAAAGGAAACAAAATCAAATCTATTTTCCAATGTTTTTTAAACAATTTTTCGTAATTAAAATTTTAATTATTGTAAGAAATTTAGTATTTAAGTATACTCACAATTTTAATTCACTTGGAAAACTATTATTTTCTGACTATTAAATTTCCATCTGTTAAAAATTAATTAATTATTGTAAAACTTGTTCACTTTAAGAAAACAGTGAAAACATTGAATTTCATTTATTCCTCCAAATTACAAAAAAAATGTAAATATGATTAAAAAAAAGATTACACCTAAAGGACTTTATACTTTGTTTATACAATTCCAATTTAAATGTATATTAATAAAATTTACAAAATTATTTCCTATCTCCAAAAATAATTAAGTAAATCAATAATTCATCCAATCAAAAAGATTATTTAATATTTTTACTGATTATATATAATAAAAAAAATATATAATTTTTTATTAAAAAACCAATTTGCTTACAGGACTTCCATAAAATTGGTCTTTTTTTTAATTAGTGGCGCTTTCTAAAATGTCAGTTCAATTAAAGAAAATATTTATATAAATTAATTAATTTTTAACTAATAAATTTACTTGGTCATAACACTAACCAAATAACAAAATACACAAATTTTATTAACGACTTCTTTGTATAAAGTCAGTAAATTAAAATTATGTTATACATAAACATATGTTTTGATGCCATAAGTAAAAACTATTTTTAAAAAAAATACGAAATGTATAATAAAATAAAAGGAATTATAAAAAATTATTAATCGTCCTTTTTTGAGTTTAATTAAAAACAATTACATAAAACCAAATATTTGTATATAAATATACAAATACGTATATATGTAATAAACTAACAAAAAAAACCTAAAATATCATTTCTTTAATGTCTTCATATAAAATAACATAAATTTTCATTTTCCATCATAAGTTTTTTTTTTTTTTTTTTAATAAAACATAACCAAAATAAAATAATAATAAAAAAAAAACTATATAATTTTTTATTATTTGAACAAATGACTTTTCGTATTAATACATATTTCATTTTCGTAAATGATCGATCCCACCTCTTAACTAATCACATAAATCGTGGTCAAGTCTGCCGCACGGTTTTAATACAAAATAAAATCGTACCTATGTATATATATATATATATATATTTTTATTTAAAGTTATAAACGTTCATCCGATCACCACAGGTGAACTTCCACACTCAGATCACAAAAAAAAAAAAACTTATATATATTTTTGTTAGTATTATAAGTACCTTTTTTTTTTTTTTTGTTATTATTTGTGAACCTAAACTTTTTCACAATCTCTTCTCTCTACATTAAAATACCTAATATTTTGTGTGAACACCTTGATGAAACCGCGCACCACATATTTTCGGGTGTTGTAGTTTTTTTTTTTTTTAAAATATATAAATTTTTGTTAATTTTTAAATAATTCATTTTTATTTTATAAGTATTTCAATATATTTGTTAGAGAGCTTCTCAAAAAAAAAAAATTTAAACAATATGTAGCATAAACATTATATCTAAGAGTTTGTAGAAAGATGAAGAAAGCTAACTAAAATATTAAAAAAAAAAAAAAAATTTAAACTGATCAGCCCCTTAATAAATTGTTTTTTTTATTTTGGGGGATATTGGTGTTGTTGGTTGATCGTGATGCCGGTATATGCAAACGAAGATATGACGATGAAGTTGAAAAAAAGAAAAAAAAACTAATTTATATTTTGACCTCTTAAAGGTGATCACCGAGCTATATAGAGAGTAGAAGCTATAAATGAATAAATTATTATTATTATTTTTTTTTTTTGGTGGAAAATTTAAAAGAAAATAACGTAGTTCTCAAGAGGTCATCACAGAGAGAAAAATATTATTAATCTTTATTAATTTATATTAAAAGTTAGTTATTTTTTTTTTTTTTTTGATATTTTGCTCCTGCTTGAACTTCTTTTATTATGTTTTGGAAAAATATTTCAGCAGCATAAAATTTATAAGACTGAAATAATTTGCGGGGAAAATAGTCCAAAGGAATGTGATCGTTTTTAATATTTGCATTGATTTTGGAATATTTTTGGTAATTTAAATTTTTGAGAATATATCTTTAAAAATTAATTACAGTTTATTGTAAATTTTTAATAAATTTCACTTTTATTTGATACAGTAAATTCATGATTGAAATATTATGTGAATTTATTTCATTTCTTTAACAAATGAGCTTAAATTAGTTTAACTATAGTGAGCTCTATCAGATTAGTAAAAATTATATTTCAGTTGTGTTCAATCAATATAATTCGAAACTGTTGTAAGCGCATAATTTGACTGTTACAAAATCTTTAATATTTGAAAACCTGTGCAACATCACAGCACCAAAAAAATACTCATTATTTTAGAATTTTCATATTTGTTATAAAATATTTACTAAATAATTAACCAGACATGCTACAGAATAATTATCTTTATATAGGATTTTGTTCCTTCTGTAAATTTGGTTGATGATTTATTAATCATAAATTTATATATAGATTAGTAAAATTGTAGAAAATTTTAAATCAGAATTGTTGCCGACTATCTCAGACTATTAATGAAAATTTCTGATATATTCCATACAATAAAAAATTTCAATTGTACAGAGAAAAAAAAAAATGTCACAAAAAATATAACCTTGTAAAAATTCTATATTTCCTGAGGCAATATAAAAATAATTCCATTATTATAGGCTAAACCAGCGGTTTCCAAACTGTGGGTCGCGACCCACAGGGGGGTCGCGTAATAATCTCAAGGGGGTCGTGAAGTTTTTAATTTCTGCTTTACCTATTTAAAAAAAATACTTACAAAAATCTATTTAAGATGCCTCTGGAAAAAAAAAACAAAAAAAAATATATTTTTGATTCCTCTGGAAAAGAAGAACATGAAAAATGAAAACTTAGCAACCTGTTACGAAGTTAGTAGGTAAATAGTTACTATGGTAACATTAAAACCGTTATTATAATAGTTACTATGGTAACATTAAAACCGTTATTAGTAGGTAAATAGTTACTATGGTAACATTAAAACCGTTATTACAATTTTCGAAAAAGAACAACTGATTGAAATATCTTGCGATAGTTCATTACAACTGGAATTTGTTAATAAAACTTTAATTCAGTTTTGGATGGAACGAAAAAAAGATTACATTACTTTGTCGGACAGAGCTATAATAGTGCTGTTACCATTCGTAACATCATATTTATGTGAAACCGGATTTTCTGCTTTAGCAGCCATGAAATCGAAATATCGAAATCGATTAGTAGTGGAAAAAGAACTTCGGGTTGCTATTTCAACAATAACACCACGATTTGAGAAACTTTGTGCTAACAAACAAGCTCATCCATCACATTAATTTGTTTTCTATAAATATATATACTAAATTTATTAATTTTTGTTTAGTTCTATGAATACATTACTTTTTTTTAATATTATTCTATAAATACATACTAAATTTTTATTAATTTTTGTTTAGTTTTATTCTATGAATACATTACTTTTTACAAATTGAAAATTTGCTTATATTATTTATTGTTGTATCTAATAAGGGGGCCGCCAATTTTTTCTTTTTTTCTTATGTGGGTCGCAGTATCAGAAAGTTTGGAAACCGCTGGGCTAAACAATATAAAATAATTTGAAAGTACATCAAATCAACGATTTTAACATAAAATGATACATTTCCTATCATAATTATAGATTAAGGACGCATGTTTATTATAAAGATTTATTGAACCAAAAGATATCAAGAGATTCAATCATAAATTCACACATATACGAAGTATAATATATAATTTAAATTAAGGTCGTGTGTCTGGCCAAAAGATAAATTTTACTAAATCAAAATAAATTTAAAAATTAAAAATAAATATTAAATTAATTATTTGTAGAATAAAAATACTAAGTGGGAATATCCGAATTTTATTTACTGAACTGAAGAAGCTGTTTGATTAAGGTTCACTTTTAAATGAATATACGACCATATATATATTTCTTGTTCACTCCACTGTGGATCATAGCCTCATTTATCTGCATTTGAAATTGGTTAACATTTTTATTCCAATTTGGCCTTCTAATTTTATGTAGATGTGTGCCGAATCATTTTACTTTATACCATGATAATTGCAACAAATAATGGATTTATTCTCGTGCCATTGTTGTTTGCCGATAGCCTTTAGTATTTTTATCAATCTTAGAATTACATTTTACTGTAGTTTTATTACTGATACTCATTTAAATCTGATGACCAACATTGATTTTCGGACTGGAAGCAAATCAAGTACCTACCATAACATAGTACACTAAATTAAGCCAAAATTATAAATTAAATGAATTTATTTTTAAATTTCAACATAATGCATATTTATAAATTCAGTAATAATATTTTAGACCATTTTCTTAAATTTAAATTTTATTATTTTATGATTTCAATTTTTCCTTAAAATAATTTTTCTTTTTATATTTTGTTGAGTTAAAACAATTTATATTCTATAAGTGAAACTTTTATTTAACAAAACAAAGATTTCATTTTCAATGAAAAAAAAGAAACTAAATAAAAATAATGTAAATTATGTCTATACATAACAGATAATTCAATTTACTATTGGAATATCGAAATATATAAAAGAAAATGATTTTCCCTCTGTGAAATAAAGAAACGTATACAAAAAAAAAAAAAAAATTCTTTTGAAATTTGGTATACAATATAGAAAAACAGCACCCCCAGTGAAACGTGTTCAGCATATTTTTTTTTTTTTCCTTCTAAACTACATAAAAAGGCATAGGGAATTTATATTTATATGTATTAACATTTTCACTTTATTTATATAAAAATATACAGTCATATCAATTGAACCGGAAAATGTGTCCAAATTTTCTAAATCTTATTTGCAACTTTGATTTTTGTTTATTTTTCTTTTGTCCCTTGGGCTAAAAAATTAGTATCCTATAGATATAGATTTTATAACAAGCTTTTTTTTTCATACAAATTAATCACTAACTTTTAACAATTGATACAAACTTATTTACTGGAATAAAAAAAAACTTATTCAGAAATAAATATTTATGGTTTGTAAGATTGATAAAAAATACATAAGAATTGAAGAAATGTTTTTAAATGGCAGTCACAAGGATGACCTGTGTTTGAGTTTAAATTTTAAGTTTATGTTAAAATTGAAGTTTATTGGTTTTATATTTGAAATTATTATTAACATAACTTACTTTTCTAGCTTAATAGAAAATTTATTAAAAAAAATTAAAGTTTAAATATTACATTTTCTATAGAAATTTCACATTAGTTATAATTACTTCTATCTATGCTTTACATTAATCTATAAATTTGGTCTAAAATCTCAGTTTTTCTTTAATAATAATTAAAAAGAGTAGACAAAATTATGATTACATTGATTTTAAAAATTATGCTGCATATAAATCTATGATCTTCAAAATTTCTAGGCTTATAATACAAATTAAAATAAAATTAATTTTACTATCATTAAATTTTGATCTTTCAATAAATTTTAACATTTTAATTGAATTATTTATTTTTTCTTGTATTCTAATGTAAAATTCTTTAGTAAAATTATTAAAAATTTTTTACTGTACGCAAATATTCTGTTTTTATTTTTTTTATTTTCCAACATAAAAACCACCTTTAAATCTTAAATTAAATTATTATATGACATCCGTCAAAAATCACTATATTAAAATATCAGCAAAAACTCTAATTTAGGACAATAAAAATAAAATAATAAACACATTCATTTTATATTGAGGGGTGAGATACATATAATTTTTTTGTATTTTCTTCAACCATGCATAAAATTTGTGGGTGGTTTTTATCCCTTCTTTACATATAAATGTATGTAGATTTTATCTTAATAATATTCCACTCTATAAGTAGATTATTGAAATATATATATAAAAAAAAGGATAATAGTAGTTTTGTATTGTGTTTAGAATTTGTGACATAACATAACCACTGACTGAAATAATTAAGTATGTATTTAAATTTAGGGGATTATTTTTCTATTCAACATTAATTTTACATAAATATTTTAGTGAAAACATCATAATAAACTTTTTTGACATGTTTTGGTTAATAATTTTTTATTGATATATTGTTCAATTAATTATGTGGTTAAGATTTAAAAAATCATAAAAATATACATATAATAATTTATTCAAAATTTTAAGCAAAAAAAAACACTAACTATGTCTTTATGTTAATTTAATACAATGTGACATGTTCTACATTCGAAATATTTGTTAGTATAACTTTATAATGTAACTCTATTATTCCGCAAAACAGAGTATTTTTCCTAATCAAATATTAGTTGAAATTTATGACATATTTCATGGCCCATGTTAGCACAGAATTACCAGTACATTAGTTAACTACAAGCTACAAGTTAAGGCAATAATTGAGCTTAATTGGAGTACTACCGTATTGAATATTCTATAGTTTTGAAAGAAATGATGTAAGAGTGGTTAATAAAATGATGAACGGCGACAATATAAATTAAATAAAATCAATTGTTGGAATAAAATATTTTGGAGTTATCCTTATTGAACTGGATCCTGGTTGCGTATTTTGACAATTTGTGGTACATTTTTTTTAAAAATAAAACTGAAAGAAACATTATAATACAATTTGAAGCAAAATAAACATTTCAAATTTAATCCATCATCCATAAACAATATAGATCAACTCCGTTTCTATCCAAAATATACCAATAATGTTCAGAACTTTTCAAAACTAATATACAATTAGCAAAAAATAATATATATAACCCAAAAGGGTTGTAATTTTCAATTAAAAAATTAATATAACACTTTTACATTTTGCTAAGCTTTTAAATTGAAAAATAAAAAATAATTTATTCTGTTAGACATGTGCTTTAAACAAACCCCTATACCAATATTTTTTATATAAATATTTTTAATTTTTTATTGGTATTTTTTAAATACGAAAAGGTTATATTGAAATATATTACTGCCTATCAATCATCACTTTAAGTGAGAATGAGAAATTTTGTTATTAATGATTGATGAACTTTTTATATAAATTTATTCCATTGAATTCTCTATGGCCACACAAACTATAAATTTTTGAGCCTATAGTGAAACCTGTACAGAACAAAATGAAATTGAGGAAGATATTTGTGTCAAAAAAGGGATCCATAACAAAAAAATAAAAAAAAAAAAAAATATTATACTAAATAAAAAAGATTTATGTTTCATAAATAATCAAAATATGAAGAAATAAATCATTAAAAGAATAAAAAAATATTAATAAACATCTAAAATGGAAACCGACATATAACATAAATTAAATATACATATTTACTAAAAAGTATTTATGCAAAATTTTTATTTCACATTGAGAATATTTTCCAGAAATTTTATGAAGAGATCAAAAAGATCAGAAAAATGTCATTATTTTTTAATAATATTAAATTGCTTAAAATTCAAAATATTTCTATATTCTTAAAGAAATATTTTCAATTTTAAGGAATTTAATATTTTATAATCATTTTAATATTTTATAAGATTTCTGATCTTTTTACAAATTATCTCTACAAATTAATGCGAATAAAAATCTTCAAATTATTATTGATTAATATTAATTTGAATTAAGTTTTAAAAAAATATAAAAAATTCTTTAAAAAATTGGCCATATTTGATAAATAATCAAAAATATTATTGATTTTTAAATTTAATTTAAATTTTTGTAAGTTTAATCTATTTAGTAATGTGTCGATCTACATAAAATATGTCGATCTACATAAAAAAAATTGTTGGGTAAATATGGCACCACTAGACAGTATTGCACTGTCAAATTATTTATTTATTAAAAAAATTTAATTTAAAGCTTATGTTTTAAAAAAGCTTCTGATATTCTAAGAATACATAAGTCAAAAAGCTTTAATGAACTGTCATAAAATTTAACAATGAAGAAATATTAAATAAATTTCGATCATATGATTTATGTTATAAAAGAATATAAAATAATCTGAAGATTAATTAAACCGCAAACATAAAATTATATTAAAAGCGTACTTAATTTAAATAATAATATTTCATAATTTGTAGATTCAATTAAAATAGAATTTTCAAAATTTGTACAAAACAAGGACTTGGAATATTATATAAATTTAATCATAAATATTTTGATTTGGATCAACTACACCTGTACGTGATGGTATTGAATATGATGTTCAAACATTACATGAAATTTTTACAATTTGAACGAAATTTTTGAATTTGGTTTTAAAATTTTGAATATGATTTGACATAAATCATATTCATTTATAAAATTTATGTTTATTCTAAACTAAACTAAATTTATTATAAATTATATTTTATATTAAAAGATAAGCAACTTAACATAAACACAGTCTTCTTAATCCACCAATAGTTTTCTAAAAATCTATATGTTGTTTATTTTCTAATCTTTTTAGATTTAGATATTTTGGAATAATTATACATGCTAAAATAAGTAGAATATATACATCCAATTTTATAGAATTTCATTCGTATCGCACTGTGGATAATAGAACTGTATTATATTGTAGATATATTCAAATAATTTGTTGAGAAGAAAATTAGATTTTTATAAACCAATAAGCGAAATATTTCCTTTTTTAATGAGTATTTAAGTTCAAAAAAGGTTATTACCGTATTTACAGAATTAAAAGTATTTGAAAATTATTTATATTAATTAATAGTCCAATTCAAATGAGATATTTACATAGTTTTAAGCAATTACAAAAATATGAAATTAATTATCTATTTATTTAAAGACATTTTATATTCTATTTCATTGTTCCTCAAACAATGAAATAGAGATTGTAGATAAATTAGAATCATGATTTGATATCATTATATGATTATGATAGTCAAAATTCTCTTATTTAGAATTACAATTTCATTGTATTGGAATTTATTACTATCACTGATCGATAACACGTAACTTATTAAACTTACATTTACAGTGACTTCGATAGAATCATAAAAGTAAAAATTGCATTTTCAGAAAACAAGTTTAAGATAATGAAAACTTTATCTAAAAATTTTATCAAACTTTATTTAAAAATTTTATTAAAAAACAACAATGAATCCATTAATATTTTATAAATTTTTATATAATTAATATATTTGCTTTATTATTAGTATTCCATTAATATAAATTTATGAATTCCTATTATTTATTATTGTTACTGTTAATATGAATTAACGGAGTAATATATAAAAAGCTACCTCTAAGATTTCGATAGATAGTGATAAAATTTCTGCTTCTGTCTAGTGAATCCCAGTTCCAGTATCGAATACCCGGAAATTTTTCGATTACTCGATTACCCGGGTAATTTCATAACTACTCGGAAGTCTGGATTTGATTTTTTTTCCCATAACAACCAAAAATATTTAAATAAAATAATGATAAAAATCTAGAATTTTAATTCTAATCTAGTTGTCGATTTGAATTTTGCATTTTTATAAAGAGAAACATCTAGTGAAAGAATTTTTTCAGGAGCATCCAGCTTCTTAACCACAGTTCGGAACCAATTAAAAATTGAAACTTTAAATACCCGTGTATTCCTTAAATATTATTTTAATAATAAAAAATAAATAAATTAAATTCATATGCTGTGTTTTTTTTTTCATTTAGTTTAATACCCAGGTACTCGGGTACCCAGGTATTACAAAATAAAATTAAACGATTATCTAAAATATTCGAGTAATTGGATACCCAACGATTATAGTAAAATATTCGAGTAATTGGATACCCAACTCCTGTCTCATTTTTAATGTAAGACACAGTCTAAACGAATATTCATCCAGAAATTATTTAATAATTATGTATTAAAATCTTCACAATTTTAGGCAATGGAAAATGTGTATTTTGAAAAAGCTTTTGATATTTTAAGAACACGTGATAAATTAAAAAGCTTTCAAGAACTGTCATAAAATGAGAACAAAAATTCAATAATTTCTACCATATGATCGTATGAATAATGTTTTAAGAGAATATAAAGTTATCTGTAGATCAGTAGTACTGTTATAGTTCGATCGAACAATATCATGTAGATATTTCGGGGGAAACCCTGTTTATACTAAGTTTTAAATTGACTATTTAGCACGGATAATGTTGATTAAAATTAAACGAATTTAGTTAAATATCGAATTTAAGGACTAATATTAAAAAATTTAAGAAAAATTAATAAAAAATTTTATGATAAATTAAATTTGTACAAATTAATCTAAAAAAATATATATATGTAAATTAAAGTGCATAGTAGAAAACAATTGTGAAGTTATAAGTCTTGCAAAGAATTTAATCGCCATTATAAGGATTAATATTTCTACATTCTAAATTCTAAATTTTCTACAAAAAAAAATGTTTGTTGTCTAGTTTTGTTATTTATGAGTACTTAACCACAAACAAGCATAATATGTTCAATACAACTTATATTTAATTTGATGTTTTTGTTTGAACATATTTATTTAATCAAAATTGAGCGAACATTAAGTGAGAAAGAAAAAGAGTCTGGGAAAATTAACTTTTTAAATGTTGATAATAATTTCATTTACCTTTGATAATATTAAAAAATTTATTACAGCCGTAATCGCAAAATTTTTATCAACTTATAGTAATTTAATACAATCAGTTTTATTCCTATAATATCAAAAGTATCTAAAATTGAATTAAATTTACATTGTTAGTAGTACTCAATAAGTTCAAGCCACATAGAAACGCTTATATGTAATAGTATACACAATCAAAATTTTTATCAAAATTCCTAATAAATTATGATACATAAAATATAAATTTAAATATTTTTTTGACAAAAATAGCTCACATAAAAATTTGTTCGCTCAGTAAACATGTAAATAGATTAAGAAGTTCTTCGTTGTCGTATGAAAATTCAAAATATAATCTTATAGAACTAACTAATTGATAGAAAGAAATATAAATAAAATTTGTTAAAGACAGAAATAAAAAAATAATGTGGTAGTTAATATTTCAAAATTTGACAACACATCAATTAAAATGGAACCAAGTACTTCCAAAAGTTGTACAAAACAAGGACCTGGAGTATTATTTATTTTTAATCATAAATATTTTGATTTTGATGAACTACCTGTACGAGATGGTACTGAATATGATGTTCAAGCATTACAAGAAAGTTTTACAATTTTCGATGTGGAAACTATCATATACAACGACTTAAAATTTGAAGAACTTTATGGAAAAATTGGAGAAAGTTTGTGAATATGATTTTAATATTTTGAATAATTTATTTTTATTTATTAATTTTCTTTTAAATTACAGTATCAACAATTAATTTTTCTAATCATTCATGTATTATAATTGCTATTTTGACACATGGATTTAAAAATAATTTCTTGGCAGCTCGAGATGAAACGTACCATTTTAACGATATTATTTTAAAAATATCAACTAATATGTATTTGAAATCCAAACCAAAGATTTTTTTATTGCAAGCTTGTCGAGGTGATATTGATTCACGTATTACGAAGAGAGTACAAAGATTTAAAACAGATGGACCTGCTTTGTCAACAGACGAACTGCCATATTATTATTGTGATGAGAAGTATATATTGCACAGCGCTTCAGACGGTAAAATATTGATAAATCGTTAAGTAGGGTTAAACTATAAAGTAGAAATAATTAAAACTAGTTATAAATTAAAGCTGGTAATTGGTTCAGTTCAGAGTATAAGTTATAAATTAACCAGAAAAACATATTTTAGATTATTATTTGGATATAAATTAAATTTTCGCTGATAACGCTATTATCACTTATATGTGAACAGCTGCAAATTTTCTATGTCTTAAAAATTAAATTCCTATAATAATATTTTACGTTTAGGAGTATGAGTGAAAACTATTAAATGTGTAGTCCTAATGATTTATTGAAATTCCAAAATCCACGCCACCTTCTTTAATAAACTGTTCCATTCAATACTCTTTTTATGCGATTTAGATGTTAATTTTTTTCTTTTTTTTTATGTGTAATAGTTTTGGAGTTATGCGGTGCGATTTTTTTTCTAAATACAATAAAGGTATTGCCTCTGTAAACCGTCATATTTGTATTTTTTATGCGGTTTTTTCAGGAAAGTATATATCGCATAAAAAAAGAATTACGTATAGCTAATGCATGCATAACTGCCTTAAAATTTTAAATTTCGAATAAATGATAAACACCTAAATATATGCAAGTTCCACTTATCAGCAATAATTTGGTAAAATCTATTTTTTCCTTATTTTTTATTTTTTCTAGATCTAGATATTCTGGAATAATTATGTATGCTAAAATAAATAATATATATAAATTCAATTTTATAGAATTTGTTTCGTATCGTGATGACGATGTTGGATCTCCATTTATTCAAATATTTTGTTTATATCTTAATAAATTAGGTTTTCATAGACCAATAAGCGAAATATTTCCTTTAATTATGATAGAAGTTCAAAAATCAACAAGGTTAATATAATAGTATTTATAAAAAAAAAACCACGTCAAAGTTATTTATAATTATTTATATTAATTAATAGATCCACTCAAATGCCAGAGATTACCACGAATGCCACAAAGCCTTATGTTTTCGGTAAATTTAAATACAATAAAAGTAAAAAAAAATCTTATAGTACTTAATTTTAGGCGATTATTGCCAAGGAGCTGTATCAAGTCTATCAACAATTTCAGAAGGTAATATATATGATTTAATTAGAAAAACATTGAAATTCAATTTCCATTTCTTTAAGGAAAAACTGATGGATCAACAAGTAAAGAGACTACCGACACATCTTTTTCTGATTTAGGACCTGATAATTTGGATCTTTCAATAATACAGAAATTATATGGTATTCAAAATACTTTTAATTAAAATTATAGTTACATTAGATTGCAAAATGTGAAGTATTTCAACTTCTTAAATGTGAAGTATTTAACGAATCTAACTAACAATATATTTATAAAAGTACAAATTGAATTTTCAGAAATTAATATAATTTTTATCTTCATAACTTTTATGACGATAAAACTTTTAAAAAACTACAATTCCAAAAATAAAAGAAATTAATCTGGTATTTTTGTCATTTGTCTCTCTAATTCACTTATCTGATTTCTATGTTCTTAATTTTTAGAGATAAATTCAATCAAAATAATTATAATTTATAGTTTAATTACATTTCCAAATATGGAACAGCAAAGTTGAACAAAAGCTGTTAGTAATGTTTGCCAATTTTTTATTGAAGAGTTAATTTTTAGCTCTTGTCAACGAATGCTATAAGACCTAATGTTAATTTGTAATAAATTTAAATATTATACAATATAAATGAAAATCATTATTTATACAATATTTCATTCTAGGAGATCATTGTCAGGAAGCTGTATCAGAAGCATTATCAATTTCAGAAGGTATTATTCGTATATGAAGTAATTAGAAAAATATTAACTTAAATTTGTATTTATATCAGGAAAAACTGCTGGACCGTCAATGAAAGAGATTATAGATGAATCAGAAGAATCCTCTGATGACAGTACACCATTTCAAAGCTCTACACCAAAAGTGCGGAAAGTACACTGTAAATAAAATGCTAAAATACTACAATTACAATGTATTATGTTACTAGTATCTACAAATTTAAACTTGAAGTCTTAATGAATTTAATTTAGAATTATAAGTAGTATTTTTAGAAACCAACTATAAACATTTTTGCCTTAAGCTTAACAGCTATAAACAAATACTTGATGTATTGACATTCAAATAAATTTTAATGGTTTTCAAAAAACCAATTTTGCACGTAATTTGTTATTGTGTGCACGTATTTTGCAATTCTGCCTTTAACACTGTAATTGAAGAACCCGATTACATTGGTTTCTAATTTTGAGTATATATAACTCAAAATTAGAAACCAATGTAATCGGGTTCTTCAATTACAGTGTTAACACATTGTAATTAAGTGTTAAATTCAATAATGATAGTATATATTGAAAATAAATTAATAAAATGTTATTTTTTGCAAAATAACTTTTTTTCAGCCTCTAAATTTACTGCGGATACCAGGGAAAAAAATAAAAAAGGATCACTATTCAGAACTATTAGGTAAATTTCATAATTCCCAAATAAGAAAAAAAACAATAATTAAAATTTAATTTAATAATTTTATAGATTATTTAAAAAAAAAGTTGACAAAGATTTAGAAAATATACGAATAGAAGAAGGTAAAATACTACTACTAATATAGTATAAATCTGATAAATATTTTAAAACTATATTTTCAGACAAGTGGGTAAAATTTTGTAAACAACATATACCAAGGAATACTGTTTTGGCTGGTATTGATCTTGATAAAGAAATAATGCATGTTGGGCGTGCTTATTTTGAAAATGAATTATTACCTGGTAAAGTTTTTCTAAATAGATCACTAATAGCAATTCCATACAAAGGAAGAGAACTTGGTTTGGAACGATTCGAAGTATTAACTGGCGAATGTTATAGTTGGGTTAAAGCAGATCCTCCAGGTACCGTGCCGTTGAATGCCGTTAATGGTGGTTGGGCTGAATGTGGAGAAACTTTATATATAGGTCGTGCACAACATGATGGATCTTTAACACCAGGAAAAATTAAATTATCCGAAAATTGTCTTTATATTCCATTTGGTGGTAAAGAAGTGACATTACTTAATTATGAAGTTCTAGTAAGATCATCATAGATAAAATTAATAAACTCTGAAAATTTTTAAAAATGGATTTAATATTTATTAGAAAACTAAATAAAATTTTAAATCAATTAGTTATTTAAATATCCTCCGTGTATAGACGCAAAATTTCAGAATTCCTGTTTATAAGTTTTTCAAAACAATTAAGAGGTTGTAAAGGTTTGGAAAACGTTGTAAATTTTTTGAAAAAGTTTTTCAAAACTTTTACAACATTTTTTAAAACAATTACAAGATTGTAATTGTTTAAAAAACGTTGTAATTTCTTTGGAAACGGTTTATAAAACTTTTACAGCGTTTTTTAAAGCAATTAGAAATTTGTAATGGTTTGAAAAACGTTGTAAGTGTCTTCGAAACCTTTTGCAACCCAATTACAGTATTTCTGAAAATAATTACAACGTTGTAATGGTTTGAAAAACGTTGTAATTATTTTGGAAACGTTATTCAAATCTTTTACATCGTTTTTCAAAACAATTACAACGTTGTAACAGTTTGGAAAACGTTGCAAGTGTCTTGGAAACGTTTTTCAGCACTATTACAACGTTTTTTAAAACAATACAACGTTGTAATTATTTGAAAAATGTTTTAATTTCTTTGGCAACGTTTGAAATAGATAGTAATTATTTTGGAAACATTTTTCAAAACTCTTACAACGTTTTTCAAAACAATTACAACATTGCAAAGGCTTGAAAAACGTTGTAACTGTCTTGGAAATATTTTCAACACAATTTGTAACTGTCTTGAAAACATTTTACAACGTTGTAATGGTTTGAAAAACGTTGTAATTGGAGATTGTGCACGAGAATATCTGTGTCGAAAATTCTCGAGAATTTTTTTTTATATGGCTTCGTTTTCTCGAGAAAATTAATTTGACTTTCTTTCAAGATTCTCATTTCTCGAGAATTTTTCTCCCTTTTTTGAGAAATTTCCACTTTAGTTTAATTTATCTATTGGCCAACAATAAAATAGACAAACACTTAATATATTTCAAAATTTATACTCTGTAGATCATGGGCCGGTAAACTTTTTCTGTTATGGGCCAAAATTTCATTTTTGCAAATACAGTGGGCCAAAAAATATACAATAATATTATGCATCTAATAACTAACTGTACAAAAAAATATGTTACTAATATTATACAAATTTCGTTCATATTATCTTACTGTTTTATTACTATTATCTTTCTGTTTTATTACTAAAAGTTGTTTCTTAAATTTCAACAAAAATTAATAAATTTTAATGGGAAGATTGAAACTGCTGAAAATTTAATAATATTTCATTAAATTGGGACTCAAAACTTTTATTTCTAATTACTAATATTGATTGCAAATGATTATCAGTTAATGCTGCTTTATTATTTGATTTTACAAATGATGCTTATGGTAGGAGGTAACTGTGCGGGGTAATGGTGGGTGATCGTAATCGACGAAGGTGCAAGGTGGTGAGGTTGGATGATCCTGTGGTTGGTAGTTTTAAGAAAAGAAAATAATCAGTATATGAATCTGAATGCTAATTTACAATTAATTAAAATGGAAACAAAAATTATTAAACTTAAACTTAAGAATAACTAACTGTGTAAAAAAGATTAAAATATAAATGAATTTATAGTATTTGGTGGTTTTGCTTATTTCAGCACAATTAGAGACAGCGAAAATTAATATTTGAATTTAGTCGCAAAATTCGTTTAAAAACCATACTATGGACATCACCAGGTAACTGTTAAATTGCAAATAGACAAACAGACTGCAGTAAAAGAAGGAGCCAGTAAAACAAGAAACCTGTTGAAATTGATCCAAATGTTCATGTCGCTAGTAATGATAGTTTTATTATACTCAAACAAAATACCTGTTGATTCAGTCAAACAAAATACCTGTTGATTCTACGGTTGACATCCCTGATTATAATAGTTCTACAAACTTCAGAAATTTAGGAAAATTAAAGATAAAACAAAAGACAATTTATCTCAGAGAAAACATTGGATATGATAAAACTCACGGTACAATAGGCAAATGAATAATGATATGCAAATATTATCCGAAACTGTTGAGAGATCGTTTGGAAGTGACAATGAAGAAATTTTTAAATTTAGAACGGGGACTGAGTCGACATTTAAAGGAACAATATATCCAGAAGAACATGGTCGCTTGGGCCACATGTAGTTGGTAGAAGAGAATCAAATCAAAGCGGCGTGATATCAAGCACCAAATCAGCCAATATTCAAACTAGATTCTACAAATACCAAAGTCAGCGTCCTATGTGATTGTAACTGTAAAAAATCTAATTTGTCGTTGAATGAAGTATTAGGGATGGTTTATTTTCGATTATTTTTCGTTTTAGGTTGTACAAATTTCCGCTAATTAGATATCTGACCAAGATTTACCAATAAATTTTAGTTAGACCTTAAGACACGTATGTTCAATGTATTCTGTGGCAAAAAATTGAGATGCAAATATTCGAACTTATAGATTTAATTTAGTACGTCACAGGGGTTACCTTGATTCAAATTAAACACATTTAATTTTTATAAAATTTGAAAAATAGTATTGAAAAATTAAGAAAAATTAATAAAAACTTTACTGAAAAATTAAAATTATACAAATTAATCTATAAAAAAAAATATATAAATTCGAATTAAAGTAGTAATTATAATATAATTAAAGTGAATAGTAACCCTACACGTATTGCAAACTATTTAATCGCTATAATATAGTGATCAATCTAGGATAAATTCTACATTTCTATAATATCGAAACTTATTAAAATTTCATTAAATTTGCATCGTTAATACTGAATTATTTTCAGCTATATGATTACACTTAAAATATAAAAATTCCTCATAAATTAGAATATACACAAAATATAAATAATTGTACAAAAATAGCTCGCATCAAAAATTTTTCGGTCAGTATACAAGTACTTATAATATAAAAAAATTATAAAGATTTAAAAAATATATGAATATAATTATAAAATTTTAATAAGTACATATTGAAATTTAAAAAAAATTAAGGTTCTAGTTAATTAAAACCTTAAAATTATTTTCATTTTACACTTAATTTAAAAAAATATATGAAAATTTGAGAACTTCATTCAATGGAACCAAGTACTTCCAAAAGTTATAGAAAACTACGACCTGGAAAATTATATATTTTTAATCATAAATTTTTTGATTTTGATGAACTATCTGTACGAGATGGCACTGAATGTGATGTTCAAGCATTACAGAATACTTTTAAAATTTTTGATGTGGAAACTATCATATATAACGACTTAAAATATGAGGAACTTTATGGGAAAATAACAGAAAGTTTGTGATTTAAAAATATTGAATATTTTATATTTATTTACTAATTTCTTTTAAATTGCAGTATCAACAATTAATTTTTCTAATCATTCATGTATTATAATTGCTATTTTGACACATGGATGTAAAAATAATTTATTGGCTGCTAGAGATAAAATGTATCATTTTAATGATATCCTATTAAAAATTTCAACTAATATATATTTGATATCCAAACCGAAGATTTTTTTATTGCAAGCTTGTCGAGGTGATATTGATTCCCGTCTTAATAAAAGAGTACAACAATTTAAAACAGATGGACATGCTATATCAATAGAAATAATGCCATATTGTGACGAAAAATATGTGCTATACAGTGCAACCGACGGTAAGCTATTGAATGGAATTTAGATTTTGTTATCATAACTCAACCGTTGAGTAGCGTTATAATTACTATAAAGCCTAATTGATATTACTGGTTATAACTTAAAGTTTGTAATTAGTTCAGTGTATAAGTTATAAATTACACAGAAAAACGTATTTTAAATTATTTTTTGGATGTAAATTAAAGTTTTTCTGCTAACGCTATTATAAATAATATGTAAATACGTGTAAATTTTCTGTGTTAAAAATGAAATTGAGTAGATACTACGTTTAGGATACGAAATTAGTACGAGTATGAGTGAAAATTTGTATATCAACGAAGGAAACATGTTGAGTATAAACTTAATAAAAAAGAATTCCAAAAAATTCGTTTTCCAAAGTTCTGTTATTCGCGAATAAGAAAATCATGTTTATTATCATTTCTGCCTAAATATATATGTAATATATTAATTCAATTTTATAGAATTTGTTTCATATCGTGAGATGCAAATTGGATCTCCATTTATTCAAATATTTTGCTTATATCTCAATAAATTAGGTTTTCATAGACCAATAAGCGAAATATTTCCTTTAGTGATGATAGAAGTTCAAAAATTAACAAAGTTAGTATAGTATATATTTTTAAAAATAAAAGTATTTCAAAAATATTTATATGAATAGATCCAGTCAAATGCCAGAGATTACAACAAATGCTACAAAGCCTTATATTTTTGGTAAATTTAAATACAATAAAAATAAAACAAATTTTTATACAATACTTAATTTTAGGAGATTACAGACAGGGATGTATATCACCAATTTCAGAAGGTAACATATTTAAAACAATTAGAAAAATATCACATTAAATTTGTATTTATTTAAGAAAAAACTGATGAACAGGCAAAGAAAAAGATTGTTACAACTAATGAATCAACTGAATCAGACGAATCTGAATCTGAAGATATGGCCCCAATACTAAAGAAAATATTGGGTATTCAAAATACTTTTGTGTTGCATTTCATTGGATTAACAATCGACAAAATGTAAAGTGTTTACAATTTATTCGCAATGAATGCAACTCACGGCAGAATTTTAAACATAATTTTTTTTGGTGTCGTAAATGAAATAAATTTCAGGTTTAAATATTTTAATCAATATTTTGATATATTTTCAAAATAAAAAAAATATTATAGTGGCAATTCTTCATTTGTCCCTCTAATTCGTTTAGCTGATTCAAATACTGTTTTGGAATTAGTACTCTAATATATAAGAATTAAAAGTACCGACAAGTAATAGCCAGTTGTCAAATATTAATTGTAATTTGTAGTTTAATATTGACTTGTATTCCCAAATGTGCAATAGCTGGTTTGTTAGTAATATTTGTCAATTGTTCACATGAAATAGTGAATCGAACACATTAAACATATTAATATTTCTAATTTATTTAATATATAAATTAATTTTAAACATATGTACTATTATGTAATTTCCCAGATATGCTAGAAACGGACGACTCACGAAAATTTTTTTATGTGTTTGGTAAATATTAATGCACTAAAAGTAAATTATTATACAATACTTCATTTTAGACGATTATATCCAGGCAGTATCAGGGGAACCACAAACTGCAGGTAAAACAACACAATAATAAGTCAAATATGAAATTAAATTTACAGATTTATTTAAGGAACACCTCTTGGTCCAAAGATAATGATTAAAGACGAATCAGAAGAATCTTATGATTTGGCATCTGATAATTTGGATAATTCAGTTATACGGCAATATTATGATAACCAAAATAGTTACATTTTTTATGAGGATTATCAAATTTTATAAAAATTACATATTAATTTTTCAGGCGATACGTTGACTGAAGATACCAAGAACAAAAACGAAAATGAACCAATTTCCAAAACCTTTAGGTAAATGTCACAATAACCAAAAGAATAAAATAAATTTAAATTTCAATTAAAAATTTTTGTAGATTAAAAAACGTTGAGAATGAACATTCAGGTTTAGAAAATGTACAATTAGAAAAAGGTAAATTATGACTGTATATTAAATAGTAAAAATCTGATAAATATTTTAAATCTCAATTTTAAGATCAATGGGTACCATTTTGTGAACATCATATACCAGCGATTGCTGTTGTGGGTGGTACTGATCTTGATAAAACACTATTGTATGTTGGACGTGCGTACTATGAAAATGAATTATTACCTGGTAAGGTCTTTCTAAACAGATCGCTAATAGGAATTCCCTATAAAGGGAAAGAAATTGGATTGAGAGAATTCGAAGTATTAACTGGTGAATGTTATAGTTGGGTTAAATCAGATCCTCCTGGCACTGTACCAATGAATGCAGTTATTGGTGGTTGGACAGAATCTGGGGAAACATTATATATAGGTCGTGCACAACATGTCGGATCTTTAACACCAGGAAAAATTAAATTATCCGATAATTGTCTTTATATACCTTTTGGTAATAAAGAAGAGAGAATACTTAATTACGAAGTTTTGGTAAGGTTATCTCAACTGCCAGAGATTAGAACGAATGCTACAAAGTCTTATTTTCTTGGTAAATTTAAATACAATGAAGCTATAAAAATTTTTATACAATACTTTATTTTAGAAGATTATTCCCAGGGAGCTATATCATCAATTCCAGAAGGTAACATTTCTGAAATAATTAGAAAACTATTAAATTAAAAAATATGAAGTTAAATCTTCTGATAAATTGTATATTACAGTAATACGTAATAATATTCAAAATGTTTTTATTGGATCAACAATCGACAAAATGTGGAGGATTTAATTGAAACTTCCATTAATTCGCTATAAATACAACTACCCATAGGATTATAAAAATAAAAAATGAATTTTCGGGAAATAACTATAAATAATTTCAATATTTTTTCGGTGGCAGAAATGGCTAATATCACTAAATTTTATTTCTCACTAAATTTCACTAATTAAAATTTAGTTTCACTAAATTTTATTTCTGAAATATAATTTCAAACAAACCATAACTTCAAAAGTAAAACCATAACTAAACTAGTTTATAGAATTCTACATTTTGTTTCGCTTATTCACTTCTCTGATTCCGATGCTTGTTACTTATATAATACTAGTAACAAGCATCCAAATATATAAGGATTCATAAATCGTGGATATATTTTAAAAGTTTAAATGATTTAATAAATACTTTAAGATATTTTCAAAAAACTATAGCTAAGAAATTAAAAGTAAAGATGAACAATTGTTATTACAATATGATTAACACAAGCAATATTACATATAATTTGTAGCTTAATTACGTTTTAAAAAACTCACCAGAAAAATTGAGCAAATATTTTTCAGGTATTAGTTCATTGACTTTTAACTTTCTTCTTCCTATTTGGATTATCTAATTTTATAATATGCGTTAAATTAAAAAATTATAGTTAATATCCAAATATTTGATGCAAAATTAATTTTTTCAGGCAATACGGCTACTGAATATAGCAAAAACGAAAACGAATTACTTTCCAACACCATTAGGTAAATTTCACAATAAACAAGAGAAAAAAATAAATATAAATTTCAATTATAAATTTTTGTAGATTAAAAAACGTTGAGAATGAACATTCAGGTTTAGAAAATGTACAATTGCAAAAAGGTAAATTGTGAGCCTTATTATATAGTAAAAATATGATAAATATTTTAAATCTCAATTTTAAGATCAATGGGTACCATTTAGTAACTGTCATCTACCAATGAAAGTTGTTGTGGGTGGTACTGATCTTGATAAAACACTATTGTATGTTGGGCGTGCTTATTATGAAAATGAATTATTACCTGGTAAGGTCTTTCTAAACAGATCGCTAATAGGAATTCCCTATAAAGGGAAAGAAATTGGATTGAGGGAATTCGAAGTATTAACTGGAGAATGTTATAGTTGGGTTAAATCAGATCCTCCTGGCACTGTACCAATGAATGCAGTTAATGGTGGTTGGACAGAATCTGGAGAAACATTATACATAGGTCGTGCACAACATTTCGGTTCTTTAACACCAGGAAAAATTAAATTATCCGAAAATTGTCTTTATATTCCATTTGGTGGTAAAGAACTGAAATTACTTGAGTATGAAGTTTTAGTAAGATCATCTTAGATCTCAGATAATATTTGCAAACGCAGATAAAAATTATAATATATATAATATTAACATACACCTTAAGTTTTTATTTTAAACTAAATATATTATTTTATTGCAAGTTATAATTACTATATTTTTTAATTCTAAATGCTTAGTTTAAAATTTCAATTTTATAAGAACATCAACGTTAAATCCTGGGCGTAGATAGAGCCCTTTTTAATCGTATAGAACTTTTAATCATAGTATAATCTCTGCAATGTTTACGGATTATTGTGCAAATTATCTCGGATTATTATTTAAATACTTCTTATTGTTTAAATAATAATCCGAGATAATATTGATATAATAATTAATTTAACCCTTAAAAACACAGTAGTGTTACATTTGGAATTTTAACTACTTATTTAAGGACACATTTGAAAATTTCCTGCAATTTTATATGTTTGCATATTGGGACATTAAAAACCAATTATCTAAAATAAAAACAAAAAAATTCGATTCTAAAAATTTTGCAATTTTATTTTTTAAAACATCCGTCAGACACAATAATTTCGATGACTATCAGCAAGGCAAAACAGTAAAAAGAGGCAAAATTCCAAAAAGTTCATTACAATTTAAATTATAAGAGGAGCTTCAGATAAAGTTGTACTTCAACTCATTCAATAATATATTAATATTACATGACAAAACATCTTGAGCTGATTGATAATTATGTGGACTACCTGTAATGCAGGTAATGCACAGGTATAAAGTAGGTATTTTTACCTCTAAAATCATTTACTAGGCTATATATAAAATTTCAAGTCGATATCTTATTTAGTTACGAGAAATAAAATTAATCCTACTTCAAAATTACAGCATTTTTAAAATTTTACAGCAAACCTAAAGAAGGCAAAAATTATTTTTTAATAGTCGAAAAAAAAATATTTAGATTATTGAAACGTTCCGTTCGAAAATTTCGAGTTAATATTAAAAAAATGTATTAAAATTAAACTTAATGAAATAAATTCTAATAATTTACAATTTAACAACGAATATATTGTAAATGTAAATTTTGTTAGACGTCAGTTTATAAAAGTAATATTAGCCTTAGTGTTGCAGGTGTATCGAACAATACCATGTAGAAATTTCGGGAAAACCCTATTTAGTTAAGGTTTACTTTAGTACGTTATATGGGTCTATATTGGAATTCAATGTATTTAATTACATAAAAAATAATATTAAAAAATGTAAGAAAAATTAATAAAAAATTTACTGACAAATTTAAATTGTAGAAATGAATCTAAAAGATATATAAAAATTAAAGTGCATAGTAGTAAACCATTGTGAAGGTTACAAGTTTACGAGTCTTGCAAATAATTTAATGGTAGACTAAATTCTACATTCTTTAGCAAAAGTTTGCTTACTATTTATTTTCTTATTGATTTATCCACAAACATTATTCAATACAATTTTTATTAATATTTAGTTAATTTAATATTTTTGCTTTGGATGGCGATCTAAAAATAATTCTATATTTATTTAATGAACAAAAGCGAGTACCACATGGTTACACTTGAACTCGGATACACAATCAAAAATTAATTAAAATTCCCAATAAAATGTAATATATACACAAAATATAAATTTAAATTTTTTTTTTGAAAAATATATAGCTCACATAAACAATTTTGCACACAGTACACAAGTTCCTCGTTACGTGAAAAAAAATTTTATAAATATCTAAAAAATCTATGAATAAAATTATAAAATTTTAATTAAATACTTAAATTTAAAAAAAAAAAAGGAAAATTGTAGTTAATTAAAACCTTTTTGTAAGTGCAGTTAATTTAAAATAATATAGGAGAATTTGATAAGTTCATTAAAATGCAACCAAGTACTTCAAAAACTTGTACAAAACAAGGACCCGGAATATTATATATTTTAAATCATAAATATTTTGAATTTGATGAACTACCTGAACGAGGTGGTACTGAATATGATATACGAGCATTACAGGATAATTTTAAAAAATTTGATGTGGAAACTATCATTTACAACGACTTAAAATTTAAAGATCTTTGTGTCAAAATTAGAGAAAGTTTGTGAATTTGATATAAAAATATTGAATATTTTATATTTATTTACTAAATTCTTTTAAATTACAGTATCAACATTTAATTTTTCTAATCATTCATGTATTATAATTGCTATTTTGACACATGGATTTAAAAATAATTTATTGGCTGCTAGAGATAAAACTTACCATTTTAATGATATCATTTCAAAAATATCAACTAATATATATTTGAAATCCAAACCAAAGATTTTTTTACTGCAAACTTGTCGAGGTGATATTGATTCACGTATTACGAAGACAGTACAAAAATTTAAGACAGATGAACCTGCTTTGTCAACAGATGAACTGGCATATTATTATTGTGACGAGATGTACTTACTGCACAGTGCTATAGACGGTAAAATATTGTTAAAGTTTAAGAAAATCTCAAAAATATATATGTGTGCTAAAATAAATAATATATATAAATTCAATTTTATAGAATTTGTTTCGTATAGTGATGAAGATTTTGGATCACCATTTATTCGAATATTTTGTGACAGTCTCAATAAATATGGTTTTCATAGACCAATAAGCGAAATATTTCCTTTAGTGATGATAGAAGTTCAAAAATTAACCAGGTTAGTATAGTGCAGATTTATAAAAATTAAAGTATTTCAAAATTATTTATATTAATAAACAGTTCCAGTCAAATGCTATATGTTACAACGAATACTAAAAAGGCTTATGTTTTTGGTAAATTTAAATACCAAAAAATATAAGACATTGTTAAATATACTAAATTTTAGGAGATTATTCCCAGGGAACTGTATCATCCCTATCACCAATATCAGAAGGTAACATAGATGAGTTTAATTAAATTTCCATTCATTTTAGGAAACACTGGTGGAGCAACAAGTAAAGAGCCTGTAGATACAACAGCAGAATATTCTTATAAAGATAATATGGATGGTACAGAAATTATATATGGTATACAAAATATTTTTAATTAAACTTACGATTACATTTGATTGCATCAATGATCAACAAAATGTGAATTATTTAAATTTCCATTCGCAATGAAGCAATGATCTCACAATATAATTATAAAAGTAAAAAATTTTATGAAATTTATATTTATACCGATGATGAATTTCAATTTACTTCTAAATTCATTAACTGATGCTGCCGTTTCCTCCTCATATATGTTACCTTCTGAAATTAGTAACAAATATCTAAACATGCAACTAAGAATTCGTAAAAGATCGATGTATTCAATAAGTTTAAATGATGTAATCACTTTTAATTCAGTTTAAATGATTTAATAAAAACATACATACTTCGATATTTTCAAAAAACCATAGTTCCGAAATGAAAAGTAAAGATGAACAAGTGTTTGCATTCATTCATTATCTTTTTAATTCATCTAGCAGATTTCGATGTTTTTAAGATTGAGTGTTATTACAATGATATGATATAATATAACACAAGCAAGTATGTACTATACAATTAATAAATATTACATACTTATAGTTTGGAGCTTAATTAGATTTTAAAATACTCACCAAAAAATTGGGCACATATTTTTCGGGTATTATTTTTTATTGGTAATATTGACTCACTAAGATTAAATATATAACTTACAGTACGCTTTAACAGTAATTTATAATTTATAAATTACTGTTAAACATACTATGTAACTAATTCATTTCACTTATAAAATAATCATTGTTTGTAATGAAAAATTCCTTTGTCCTTTTACTTTCGTCCTTCTATTTGGAATATCAAATTTTACAATTATGCGTAAAATTTAAAAATGATAGCACCGAAAAAAACAAGCAATATTTTATGTAAAATTCCTATTTACAGGTGATACGATTACTGAATATACCAGGAACAAAACCGAAAATGAATCACTTTCCAACACCATTAGGTAAATTTCACAATAAACAAGAGAAAAAAATAAATATAAATTTCAATTAAAAATTTTTGTAGATTAAAAAACGTTGAGAATGAACATTCAGGTTTAGAAAATGTACAATTAGAAAAAGGTAAATTATGACTGTATATTAAATAGTAAAAATCTGTTAAATATTTTAAATCTCAATTTTAAGATCAATGGGTACCATTTTGTGAACATCATATACCAGCGATTGCTGTTGTGGGTGGTACTGATCTTGATAAAACACTATTGTATGTTGGACGTGCGTACTATGAAAATGAATTATTACCTGGTAAGGTCTTTCTAAACAGATCGCTAATAATAATTCCCTATAAAGGAAAAGAAATTGGATTGAGAGAATTCGAAGTATTAACTGGTGAATGTTATAGTTGGGTTAAATCAAATCCTCCTGGCACTGTACCAATGAATGCAGTTAATGGTGGTTGGACAGAATCTGGAGAAATATTATATATAGGTCGTGCACAACATGTCGGATCTTTAACACCAGGAAAAATTAAGTTATCCGATAATTGTCTTTATATACCATTCGGTAATAAAGAAGTGAAATTACTTAATTATGAATTTTTGGTAAGGTCATCTCAACTGCCAGAGATTACAACGAATGCTACAAAGTCTTATATTCTTGGTAAATTTAGATACAATGAAAGTATAAAACTTGTTATACAATATACTTTGTTTTAGGAGATTATTCCCAGGGAGCTATATCAACAATTACCAAAGGTAACATTTTTGCAATAATTAGAAAAATATTAAATTAAAAAATATGAAATTAAACAGTTAGTGGGCCAGCAAAGAACCAGATTGTAGATGAATCAACCGAATCTTCTGATAATTTGAATAATTCATAAAAAAAATAATGTTATTCAAAATGCTTTTAGTTACATATTGTAGATCAATCAACGATCGACAACACATGAAGTTTTTAACCCTCATACGCAATGATTGCAATTGCAACTAAAAATTTATAAAAGTAAAAAATGTATTATCAGAAAATAACTATTAATATTTTCAATATTTTGTTGGCATCATAAAATTGATTTGTCCTTCTAGTGATTGTATTCATGCATTATCGCTTTAATTCATCTACCTGATTCTGATGTTTTGTAGTAATGAGTATTGTTAGAATGATACAATATGATATATAAGACAAGCAAATACTAAGCAATTAATGAATATTACTTATAATTTGTAGCTTAATTAGATCACCAGAAAAGCTGGGCACATATTTTTCTGGTGTTATTTTTTATTTTTTTATTTTTTATTAGTAATACTAATTCACGGTTTCCGTAATGAAACATTTGTTTCTCCTTTTACTTTCGTCCTTCTATTTCGCTTATCAAATTTTATAGTTAAATTCACAAATGATAGTATATATCCCAGCTAAAAAAAGCAAGTAATATCCTTATTCAAATTACTTTTTTCAGGCGATACGGTTACTAAAGATACTAGGAACAAAAATGAAAACGCAGTACTTTCCATAACCATTAGGTAAATTTCACAATAACTAAAAAAAAAATGCATTTCAATTTCAATAAAAAAATTTGTAGATTAAAACACGTTCAGAATGAAGTTTCAGGTTTAGAAAAAGGTGACTTCATATTAAATAGTATAAATCTGATAAATATTTTAAAATTCAATTTTAAGATAAATGGGTACCATTTTGTAAACATAATATACCAATGAATGCTGTTGTGGGTGGTATTGATCTTGATAAAACACTATTGTATGTTGGACGTGCTTACTATGAAAATGAATTATTACCTGGTAAGGTCTTTCTAAACAGATCGGTAATAGGAATTCCCTATAAAGGGAAAGAAATTGGATTGAGGGAATTCGAAGTATTAACTGGAGAATGTTATAGTTGGGTTAAATCAGATCCTCCTGGCACTGTACCAATGAATGCAGTTAATGGTGGTTGGACAGAATCTGGAGAAATATTGTATATAGGTCGAGCACAACATGTCGGATCTTTAACACCAGGAAAAATTAAGTTATCCGATAATTGTCTTTATATACCATTCGGTAATAAAGAAGTGAAATTACTGAATTATGAATTTTTAATAAAAACTTGTTAGATAATAAACAAAAACAATAAATAAAATTAGAACAATAATTAAATTTTAAAAACATTTTAAAGTATTTTTCTAAATAAATATTATTTAAAAAAATATTTTTACTTTTTTATTGAAGTATTTGGGGAAAAATCTGTTTCCCCAAATACTTCAATAAAAAAGTAATGAAAATGAAAATAAATCGAGTGTTATTGAAAGAACCATAATGTTAAAAATATGAGTAATTTGGTGTTACTCCGGCAACGTGCCCATTTTCTTAATGGAAGACATTTTATAAATTTTGTCGGATTATTATTTGAACAATCCAATTATTTTGTAATATTGAATTAAATTAATAATTAGTATAATATTTGCTGCTAAAACAGATCTTTTGCAGAAGCTACATAATATTTATAAAAATGTTTAGCTTTGGCAAATCTTTATTTCAATTGCATAAATTTAGGTGTAAATTTGTTAAGAATACAATTTCGATAAATGTTTATATAAATAAAGCACATCACATATTATGATTATGTTGTAAGATTAAATTTTAGGAAGTTTTAGTTTTGGTGTTGGGATACGAAACTTTTACTATACGTACTCTCAAGAAATAAGTATTTTGAAAATTAAGATCAATCGTACTTTACAATTACAATAGTTTCAATGGCTTTTAAGGATTCACACTAGAAAGTACTTGTTAGAAACCTTTCAAAAAGTGTAAAATTATTAAGTGTTATATTTACATGTAAATTATTTAATACTTAATGTTTGTTATAAAATTTTACAAATACAATAAAAATTGTTCTCTGAATGTAGAATCCACCGAATAAAAAAATAAGCTAAGAACAGGAAGGAAGATCCAATTATTTTGTAATCTCAAAAAACGTAATTTTCGTCCAAATTAAGAATTCTTATTAAAATTTGCTATTATAACTGATAAGCTAAGAAATATTTTTTTAACTTGCGATTATTTACAAAATACTGGCTTTTCCCATACAATATTAAATGTAAATATTCTTGGAAAATTCTATTTTTACATATATATATAGCAAAAGCTCTAGTATAACTAAAAGCTTTAAATATTGTAAATTGATAAAGTATAAATGCAGCTCCATTAACATAAATTTATTTATTCGATTATATTAAAATTAATTAAAATGATTAAAATTTTTCGGAATATTTTTGTGTTTATTACATTTTTGAATTTGTCATTAGGCCATCATGGTTGTAGAACATCGATTACAACTGCAAGTGGAACGACTGTTACAAATGGGCGTAAGTTCAATAGATATTTTAATATAATATTATTAAAATTTTAATAACCAATTTAATTTAAGTTTATTAATGTGTTTTGCCTTAAAAAATAATTTGTTAATCAACATCGTTAGAATGTGTTCTTCTTGGCTCACTATTTCTACAATAAAACATTTTTATATAAAACTCATGCAGAACATGTCCAAAATATTTGTATAATTTCAGTAGAAAAGACTATACTTTAAGCATAATTATAAATGTATTTTTTAACATTTATTACATTTTCTGGTTTTACAAGGAAAGGTTTTCTAATAATTTTAACTTTTTAAATATCTCAGAAACTCTTATCAATTTTTGTAATTTTTTGTAAAACCTTTAACTATTGAATTATTTAATTATGGAATCATACATATTAAATATTATAACTAAGTTATAATTAAGATTAATCTTAAAGCTTCAAGTTTGTACTGCGCTAATTATATAATACAAAAATAACTTTATTCGAACACTGTAGTTCAAAGTAGCGCTTATATTATCTTATCAATTTTATTAATTAACTTTCATTCCTAGTTTATGGACTAAAAAGAAAATATATTCTAGTCGATTAACTAGTAGAAACGAATTGAAATTATTGACATTATTAAAATGATATAATTGCTGAATCTGTAAATTATATTTTTGAATTACAAAACGGAACACATATGAAACTTAGATAGAATGCAACTAATTGTTAATTAAAAGTTAATGAACAATTATTGACATTGTTAGTAGAAAAACAAACAACTAGTTAGTAGAAAAACAAACAACTATATAAATATTTGACTAATCTGTAGATAATAATTATAATTACGAGGACATGAATTTAATTAATATTGTTTCAAATTATTTATTTATTATAATTAGCATACTTTTTATATTTTTAGATAGATATTGCGTAGGTCAAAAAATATTCGAAGATAATTTCGATACTTTAGATTCCAATAAATGGGAACATGAAAATACACTTGCAGGCGGTGGAGTAAAATTTAAAATATATATAAATAAAATAACTAAGAAATATTAATTTAAATTATTTTATAGAATTGGGAATTTCAGTGGTACACAAATGATCGCAAAAACTCATTTGTCAGAGATGGAAAATTACATATTCGTCCATCTTTAACTTCAGATATTTATGGAGAGTCCTTTCTTTCATCTGGAACAATTGATTTAAATAAGGAACCAGGTGATAGGTACATAAAAGATAAAAATAATTTGCTATGAAATCAATTGATAAAAATGAGATACAAAAATTATATCAAATATTAGTTTAAAATTTTTATTCAACAATACAAATTTTTATTAATATTAAAATTTTTATTCAAATTTAATATTATATTCAAGATGTACTTGGAGTGATTTTTGGGGCTGCCAACGTACAGGAAATCCAACAAATATTTTAAATCCAATTCGTAGTGCACGACTTCGAACAAAAAATTCATTTAACTTTAAATATGGTCGTGTTGTAATTAGAGCAAAATTACCAGCTGGCGACTGGTTATGGCCAGCTATGTGGCTTTTACCAAAGAGTGATTTTTACGGAGGTTGGCCAAGTTCTGGAGAGATTGACATCATGGAGGGAAGGGGTAATAAAAATTTAAGACAGGTATGTATATATAAAATGTAGCACAAAATAGTTTTTTATTTTGCGCTAATAATATGCAATACCTAATATTCTTGTAGAATGGTGTAAATATTGGAACTGAGCAAGTTGGATCAACTTTACATTTTGGTCCAAATCCACAATCCAATGGCTTCAATTATGCACATTTTGAAAAGAATTCATCTCCTGGACAGGGCTTTGATAAAGATTTACACAATTATGAAATAATCTGGACACCACATCATATTAAATTTAAACTTGATGGTAGCGAAATTGGTACAGTACGTGCTGGTGAAGGTTTCTTTAAAAAAGGACATTTTTCAACAGATATTGAAAATCCATGGAAACGAGGAACAAAAATGGCTCCTTTCGATCAAGAGGTAAATTATGTCTGAAATATTCTTGGAGAAAAATATCTATTTAATAATTGTATTTTTATATTCCAGTTTCACTTAATTTTAAATTTAGCTGTTGGTGGCGTAAATGGTTATTTCCCAGATGGTGCAGAAAATCCAACTCCAAAACCATGGCCAAATAATTCACCACATGCAGCTACTGATTTTTGGAATGGTCGGTCGTCCTGGTTACCAACCTGGAATTTAAATGATGAAAATAATGTAGATTCAGCTTTAATTGTTGATTATGTACATGTTTATGCATTGTAAAATCGAATAAATTATACAAAATAAGATTCAAGGATTAAATGATTTGACAAAATTAACTTTTACGACTGACTTTAAAAATAATTTTCTAGATTGTTTAAAAATGTTGCCGAACAGGAATTTTTTAACAGGAATTTCATAATCACATTTTAAGCCATGTTCCACAAAGTTTTGTATCGTATTTCGTATAATTTGATAATTTAGCATCTATATTCTCGATGCATGTAACTTTGTGTAAATGTGAGTTTTTAGGAAAATGAAAAATTTCTGAATCTACAATTGGTATTTTTAGGTTGTGACAATGTGAGGAATAATGTAACAATTTATAAATACCTAATTTATTTGCGAAAAGTTTTTAATAATTTTTTCTTCGAAGTATATTTTACTAATTACATTTTTTTTCAAATATAATCAATATTAACTTTTAAGTAACACTTATAATCTTTACCTATGGAATCGTAGTTTGTAGTAAATACGATGTAAGAAAATAAAATGTTTAGTAGAAATTTGTGAATTTTCACAAACTATGTAGCATGTTTCGAAATTCTACGACTAGTTTTGGTTTAGTATTTATTTTATAGCCTAGATTTGAAGACAAATTATCAACTGATTATTATTTTTGTGAATAAGTACAAAGAAATCATAAACTTTTCGTGAAACTATTTCTCATAATAGTATATGAAACAATGCAAATTAAATTATAATCTAAGAAAATATGACTGAAATCTAAGAAAATATATATTTTCTTAGATTTCAGTCATATTTCATATTTTCTTATAATCTAAGAAAATATGAACTGAAAATATATTTAATTTAATATTTGTAAGGATTGCAATGACTTGAATTTAATTGATATTTTTATTTCACATTATTATATACCTCAGTAATTTGCCAAAACGTTAATAACTGCATTTTTGCCCAAAACGTATATTTTTTACGAAAATAAATTAATATTATCTATCGAAATTGAGTAGCAACTCTTGGTATTACGTTTTTTTAAACATCTTTTCGTTGAAATTACTAATTAGAGAATATTTTGATTTGGAAACCTTCAAAATATTCTGCTGTGGTAGTTTTATTTAAAAATATTCAGCTGTGGTAGTTTTAGTACATAATAGCAAATAAGGGTTAATCAAGAAAAAATACTTAAGGCAAAATATGATATATAGAAAATTAATCTAAAATATAAAATCTTTAATTTGTGCGCAATTTGTACGTACATGCACAAATTAATATATAATTTTATGGTGATAACCTGATAAAATTAATGATCTTGATGCAACTTGTCTTATCTGTTCAAACAATTTAAAACAAAAATCAAAGATAAGATTAAATAAAAGTCAAAAGTTCAAAGATTTTAAAAAACTATCTTATATTGATAAAGTATATAAAAAGAATTAGCATTTTTATAAATTTTATTCATCAAGTATTGATTGATTTATTAAGTAACTAAAATGATTAAAAAATTTCGGATTTTTTTTTTATTTATTACAGTTTCCAATTTGGCACTGGGAAGTCAGCAATGTAAAAGATCTGTTACAACTGCAAGTGGAACCGCTGTTTCAAATGGACGTAAGTTAAATATATCATAGATAATTCTTAGAAATTGAAATTAATTAAATTTAATTAATATTATTATTTAAATTTATTTATTTATTATAATTAGCATACTTTTTATATTTTTAGATAGATATTGCGTAGGCCAAATAATTTTCGAAGATAATTTCAATACTTTAGATTTAAATAAATGGAAACATGCAAAAACTCTTGCAGGCGGTGGAGTAAAATTTAAAATATATATAAATAAAATAACTAAGAAATATTAATTTAAATTATTTTATAGAATTGGGAATTTCAGTGGTACACAAATGATCGCAAAAACTCATTTGTCAGAGATGGAAAATTACATATTCGTCCAACTTTAACTTCTGATATTTATGGAGAATCTTATCTTACAACTAAAAAACTTAATTTAAATGAAGAAGGGGAAGGTGGGTGAGTAAAAAAATATCTAAGTTGCTCCAAATTTAGTAAGATTTTTTACCACGTTTGCCTATTTAATCAAATAGTTCTAATAAGTTTTATTAAAATTAAAATTTTATATTTTAAGTTGTACTTGGTCTGCGTATAACGGTTGTGAGCGTGCAGGAAATTCGATACATATTATAAATCCAATTCGTAGTGCACAACTTCGAACAAAAAATTCATTTAACTTTAAATATGGTCGTGTTGTAGTTAAAGCAAAATTACCAGCTGGCGATTGGTTATGGCCAGCTATCTGGCTTAATCCAAAGCATAATGTTTATGGCAGTTGGCCAATGTCTGGAGAAATTGATATCATTGAGGGAAGGGGTAATAGAAATTTGAGACAGGTACATTAACATATAAAATAAATATATATGTATATAAGTTTTTCTCAACAAATTTAAACAAAGCAAATATTATTGAATATTATTTTAGGATGGTTTTAATATTGGAACTAAACAAGTTGGATCAACTTTACATTTCGGTCCAAATTCAAAATCAAATGGATTAAATTATGCTCATTTTTTAAAGAATTCTTCTCGGGGATTTGATAAGGATTTTCACAATTATGAAATAATCTGGACACCACATTATATTCAATTCAAAGTTGATGGAGACGAAATTGGTCTAGTACGTCCTGTTGAAGGTTTCTTTAAAAAAGGACATTTTCCAACAAATATTGAAAATCCATGGAAAAGAGGCTCGAAAATGGCTCCTTTCGATCAAGAGGTAATTTATTTCTGAAATATTTCATGGAAAAAAATATTTATCTAATAATTGTATTTTTATATTCTAGTTTTATATAATTCTAAATGTAGCCGTCGGTGGAGTAAATGGTTATTTCCCAGATGGTGCACAAAATCCAACTCGAAAACCATGGCGTAATGATTCACCAAATGCAGCAACTAATTTTTGGAATGGTCGGTCCTCCTGGTTACCAACCTGGAATGTAAGAGATACAAATAATATGGATGTAGAATTAATTGTTGATTATGTACGTGTATATGCTGTGTAAGATCAGGGCAAATATGAAACCAAATATTATATTAATTTTAAAATCTAACTACTTGTCTAAATCAGAAGTTTTTGTCTACTTGTCTAATCAGAAGTTAACCTCAAAATAAATTTGAGGTTAAATTTTAGTTCTAATATTTTTTAATTTTAGGTTAATTTTGCGTTAAATTTCACTTTAAATGTATATGTTAAATATAGTATGTATATCAAATATTTGTAAAAAATTACATAACAGCAGAAGCGTAAATTAGCACTTTATTTCAATTCTGCAAAATAAATTGAATTAATTTATTATAATTAACAATAATAAAATAAATGATAAAATAAAATAACTAAGAAATATTAATTGAAATTGAATTAAAGAGTATAAACTTAAATTTGACCAAGATTATTAAATAATGTAGATATAAATCATACTGTTTGTCTGGTGGTACGATATTAGATCGTCTAATTTTAAAATTTAGTTACTTTTGAAAAAAAGATTAATATATTTTTATTGAGCACGATGATCAATGGTAACACTAATTCAATTTCAATAAATGGTAACACTACTTAAATTTCAATAAATGCTAACAGCATGTTTGACACTTCAAATTCGGTATGTTTATAATTCCTTTATTTGTATGATCAACATATGATCAATGATCTCAAAGAATTTTTTAAGTCATTTAAAAAATGGGTTCTGGCGAAACCAAAATAGCATCACCAACACCTATTAATGATGTTGGACCTGGCGTTTTGTACATTTTTAATCATAGAAACTTTCATACCAAATTAGGACTTGAGGAAAGAATAGGAACCGAGCATGATGTATTAGCTTTACAAGAGTCTTTTGGGATATATAATGTTAAAAATATATTATACAATGATCTACGAATTCACGATATACGAGAAAAATTTATAGAAAGTTTGTATAGATAAATTGCCTACGATTCAAATAAATATTTCAATTTTTAGTGTCGGAAAAAGATTTTTCAAAAAATTCGTGCGTAGTAATTACTTTCCTAACTCATGGTGACGCAAATAATGTTTTAGCAGCACAAGATGAATATTATAATTTTTATGAAATGGTGTCAATGATTTCAACTAATAGGACATTAAATTCAAAACCAAAAATATTTCTATTTCAAGCATGTCGGGGTTCTATAAATGTGTATCAATTACGATATCCGAATATTCGCTCAGATGGTACAATTACGTTAAGAACTCGGAATTATAATTGTGATGAATTATATTTGTTGTACAGTACAACTGAAAGTAAAATTTTTAAAATGTACTATTTTTAAATTAAGTAATTTTAAGTAATTTTCTTGTGTAGCGACCGTGTCTTTCCGGCTTGAAGATAGAGGTACATTTTTTATTCAGTCATTTTGCAAATTTCTTGTAGAATATGGTAGAAAAAAAACAATTAAAGAAATATTCGATGAAGTTAATAAGGAAATAGACAAAGAGTTAGGGTAATTATTATTAATTTTCATCTCAAAATATTTTAATGTTATTTAAACTTCAAAAAGGGGTAGTCAATTGCCTACAATTACTGTAAATACAACGAAGTCATATATTTTTGGTAAATATTTTCTAATATAAAAAATGAAATTTATAAAAATTATTCATTTAAATTCAGGAAAATATGGTTATACACCAAAAGAAGGTATATTATTTATATTTTGTTTCAACTACTACATTATAGTATTCTGAATAATTTTAGTCAGTGAATATCAAATTGACTTCTCCAAGAACTCAATGTCACAAGAGGATCTTGAAGAATATATGTTTGACGTTAATCAGCGAGTCTATGAGGACAGCTATAGTGCTTAAGAAACGCTAATACAATATGAGAAATTTTGAATAAAAATGCTACTCAGCTGGATTAATTATATACATATATTTCCAAAATTTCAATTTACTAATACGCACATATGTAATTTTCAAAATATAAGTAATGTTATTTTTTAGCAATACAGGATTTCTGTGTAATCATTTAATACTTAAAGACAGTTTTGCGCAGACCTTTATGGCAAACTATTAAAAATAAAGTCCACTAATTTGTTCTAAAATCAGCATTAAAATTTGGACAATTTATAGTACTTACATCAATAAAAAAAATTGTGATATTTTGTTTGTAGCTTTTGGACTAGCTCAATTTAGTAAATAACAAAATTTCAAAAAATTTCTTGCTAGGGGCATATTTTTTATATTATACTTGAGAAAAGCTGTTACATTTCTTTTTGAAATTTTTATTGATATCAGAAGTTGAAGAAGTTGTTAAGTGTTACTGCAAATAATTTTTTTACATTAAAATTATAGTTAGGTATTTGTTTTACTAAAATGAATTTTTAATTAATATTTTTTTTAGATAATCTAGGCTTCCATATAAAAACATGTCTTATCCACTTTTTAAGTTCTAACATAAAAAATATATATATTACATTATGTATATTTTTGTTGTTAGGATAGGATCAAAAACCTCTCTGAAAATAATATTCTGCCAAAGAAAAAATATTTTTTCCCCTAAAAATATGCATAGGAAAAAATAAGGTTTTTGCAAAATTCATGTTGTCCACATAAAATGTATGTTAGAAACTCGTCTTATACAAATTTCGGTAAAAGTTCAATAATTAATTCAAAAATAAAATTATCCTTTTCGATTATTGTTTGATAGATACGAAAAATTAATGAAAAATTGTGTTAAATGTGTCATAATGAAAAATTGTGTTAAATATTTTTTTTCAAACCTCGTCTAATCCAATGTGTCATCTTCTCCAATTTTCTTATTTGATTTTATCTCTTAAAATTAATTTTTTTTGAAAAAAAATCATAATAAAAAGGGCCTTCTCATAAATCTATCTTTTAAAAGTAATGACTATCAAGTTAATTGTCAATACACTACTTGTCGTGAATAAGGCGAGTTTTGATAGGGAACGTCTTAATTATACAAATATTTTTCCGATTAATATAAACAAAATTTGGTAGAGTAAAAATAATTTTCTTTAGAAATTTTTCTGTAACCAAATAGCGTATGTAAATATTATGTTATGTTTTTTCTTTACACTTACTTAATTTGTTATAATTTTTTCTTATTAAAAGACGAATTATAATAAAATCCCCTCATTAAATGTAAATTTGTGCTAAGTCAATGAGAAATGCATAATAACTGAGCTGTTTTTTAAATCCAATTATACATTAAAATATTGCAGTGTTTGCGTTCAAAAAAAAAAAATTGGCACACATTAATAGAAAATTCGAAAACAAAAATATTTCTGCTGCAAACTGGTCGAGTTTCTATAAATATGTATCAATTACAAAATTTCGATATTCACTACCTATAATTGTGGTAAATTATATTTATTGTACAGCAGAACTGAAAATAAAATTTTTAAAATTTACAATTTTTAAATAATAAGTAATTTTGTTATAACTTGACTACCATAATTTGATTATCTGCAACTCTTGTAATCCTATAATTTCATCATCTGCACTCTTGCAGTTAAAATCATTATAATCAAGGCGAAAAGTTTAAAATATTATTTATTTTACCATAGCTATAAAATAATTTCAATTTATATAAGGGACCAAGTATTTTAATATACTAATTTTCGAAATGAAAACATGTTTATTCTACAAATCACCTTACAAATTATGAGAAATATGAACCTATTAATACAAGGCTAATATCTGTCAATATATATAAAGCATATTTTACTTGTCACTTAGAAAAGATCAGGTGAAGAAGACTTGGTTTCGGAAAATGTCATAACCTGTCTAATTTATAATTTAAAAAATAAAAGATTAATCTATTTTAACTGAACAGGTATGGTCCACAGACTTATATGAGTTCGATTACGTTTCGTACTTTATTTAAATTACTTCTCTTCTACAATTTATATACACATTTCCCTTTTCAAATAAATGGTAACACTGTATTTGATAGCAAACATGTTTGATACTGCAACATTCAACTTCATTACAATTCGTTTCTATGTTGATCATTTCGTTTCTATGTTGATCATAGAATTTTTTTTGTTTAATTTAACGATCTCAAATACTTTTATTTTGTTTAATTTAAAATAATTTAATTCAATTTAAAAACTGGAATGAAAGTTTTAGTTTCGTAGTTATTAAAAATTTCAAAATGAGTTCTGGCGAAACCAAAATAGCATCACCATCACCTATTAATGATGTTGGCCCTGGCGTTTTGTACATTTTTAATCATAGAAACTTTCATACCAAATTAGGACTTGAGGAAAGAATAGGAACCGACCATGATGTATTAGCTTTACAAGATTCTTTTGGGATATATAATGTTAAAAATATATTATACAATGATCTACGGATTCACGAAATACGACAAAAATTTATAGAAAGTTTGTATAGATAAATTGCCTACGATTCTAATAAATATTTCAATTTTTAGTGTCGGAAAAAGATTTTTCAAAAAATTCGTGCGTAGTAATTACTTTCCTAACTCATGGTGACGCAAATAATGTTTTAGCAGCACAAGATGAATATTATAATTTTTATGAAATGGTGTCAATGATTTCAACTAATAGGACATTAAATTCAAAACCAAAAATATTTCTACTTCAAGCATGTCGGGGTTCTATAAATGTGTATCAATTACGATATCCGAATATTCGCTCAGATGGTACAATTACGTTAAGAACTCGGAATTATAATTGTGATGAATTATATTTGTTGTACAGTACAACTGAAAGTAAAATTTTTAAAATATACTATTTTTAAATTAAGTAATTTTAAGTAATTTTCTTGTGTAGCGACCGTGTCTTTCCGGCTTGAAGATAGAGGTACATTTTTTATTCAGTCATTTTGCAAATTTCTTGTAGAATATGGCAGTGAAAAAACAATTAAAGAAATATTCGATGAAGTTAATAAGGAAATAGACAAAGAGTTAGGGTAATTATTATTAATTTTCATCTCAAAATATTTTAATGTTATTTAAACTTCAAAAAGGGGTAGTCAATTGCCTGCAATTACTGTAAATACAGCGAAGTCATATATTTTTGGTAAATATTTTCTAATAGAAATGAAATTGCTTGTACAGTTTTTACACTCCAAATTCAACCTTTTGCAAATCAAATTCAATGTTTTGCAAATCAAATTCAACCTTTTTTTAATTTTGAATTTATTATCGACTAATAACCTTTATTTATATTTATTAAAATTTGTGTTTAATAAAATACTAACAATTTAAAATTATTTTTAAAAAACGTTAAATTTGATTTGCAAAAGGTTGAATTTGGTGCGTAAAAACTGTATAAAAACTATTGATTTAAAAATTAGGAAACTATTGCTGTAACAATATTTCTGAGAGTCAACAAGGTATACTTTTTTTTTATTATTTTCTTTTAATTACTACTAGTGGTATGAAAAATTTTAGCCCCACAAATTGATCAAAGAGAGCCGGCACAAGAAATAAGGCCTGAAAGGCAAGATCTTTGGCAGAATCAAGAATTTTTGGACGGGTTGTATGAAAGTTGGATGGATAATTTTGTTGACTAAATTATGTAATAAAGAAACATAAAATGACAGTATTGTTTTAAATTTACAATTATTTCTATATTTACAATATCTGTGTAAAATATATATATAAATTTCTATGCAAAATATATAGATCTAGTATAAACATTTTTATAAAACCAATCACCTTCTTTCTACGTTATTTGATGACACAGTTTAAATTTGCTACCATTAAATAAAAAAAATTAACTAGGTTTTGAAATCCCAGGTATATTATATTATTTATATGTACATCTCATTATTTATATGTACATCTTCTTGCATACATGTTTGACGTTTCGTGTTTGATCTGTTGTCAATTTCGTATTCTCTATGATCATTGATCATATGTTTTATAAGAAAACATATGATGAAAGTAACATATGTTGCTATTATTGCTACAAGTTATGTGTTAAAATACTAAATTTAATTAAAAAGTTATAAATGATATTACATTAGAATTTGTAGCATAAAAAAAAAATCGTTTGAAAAATGAATTCTGGCGAAACAATTAAAATAATAACTTTCAAAGATGAAAGGATCTGTAGTTTTGAACATTTTAAATCACTGAAAGTTTGATATCAAATTAGAACTTGAGCAAAGAAATGGAACCTAATTTGCTTTACAAGACTCTTTTGGGAAATATAATGTTTTATATAACGATTTATTGATTAACGAAATACGACAAAAATTTACATAAAGTTTGTGTATAATCTGTAACTGCCATCTATTTGAATTGTTTAAATTATATTTATATTTTTAGTATCGAAAGAAAACAATTCCTGTATAATAGAATAATAGTTAGCAATTAAGGCTTTACGACTTGAAGATCGTGGTTCATTTTTTATTCAATCATTTTGTAGATGCCTATGCCTTGTACGATATCCGATATGGTAACTAGAAAACAATTAGGGAGCTTTTCGAGGAGGTTATGTCAGAAGTACAGAACAAAAGAAAGTAAATATCGGTTTTATTTAACGTTTTTTTTTACTGTTATTTAAATTTTCAAAGATGCACAGACTTGTATAAATATAAAAAAGCTGCCACAGACTTGTATAAATATAAAAAATTCTACAAGAAAATTATATATCAGATCAAAAGGTATAAGTTTAATATGTTATAGAAGTTAATTATATTGTACTATGTTGAGCCAAAATAGTAAATAGTACAAAATTGGAAAATCGATATAAAATCCAAAATAAAGTGTTTAATCGACGGCCCCAAATGCCAAAAAACTCCGCAGTTAAACAACAAAATTAATATTTATTAATTTACTAATAAAAATTCAGCGAGTAAAACATTTATTTTTATGATGTTGAAAATTAGACTAATAAATATTTTAGAAACTTTAAAATTACTAAGTGCGAAATAATCGTTTCTACTTATGAATTATGATTATAGGTTTCCATATAATAAAAAAAAATTTAATTATACGCACTGTTCCCCAGTTGAAGTTAAAAAGAAGAACTAGTTGTACAGGAAAAGCATTTCTAATCTCTTAAATAAACCTCCTTTTTATTTTTAATTATTATAAGATATTTACAGAAATAAACGAATTGAATTTAATTTTAGTAATAAAATTTTACTTTTGTGACATATTTAATTAGATTAGATTACTAGATTTTTCTTGTCCGTGCAAAATTATTTACAGGCCTTAATCATATAATTAGTGTAACAATTAATTATACCTATATGAAATTATATAACAATTATTTATACGAGTTTTAAATCGGTTTTAAATCATAAGCGGAACCGGAGCTAAAACAACACGAAATAAAAATTGGAACGGAAAACGTAACCGAAAACCGACATTTTTGACATTTATTATTTAAAACATTTTGACATTACTATTTTTATATAACTTGTTGATTAATTCTGATCGTGGTTGGGTGTTTTGGGTGGTTGCATTTGTTTTGATCAATTTATTGAGCATTTAACTATTATTTTTTATTGTTATTTAGTTTGAATCAAGTTTCTATTAAGAACAAAAGATTTAAGTTCAAGAGTACAATAAATTTCATTGCAATAAATACAGACATACAACATACACATAGGAATGTAATTATCATAGCAAGCAAAGAATAGAAAATAAGAAATCATAGTAACTTTTAAATTAAAAAATGAGTTCACCTGGAAATAAACAATGTTCTACAATTCATCCACAAGGAACAAAACCAGGAGTTTTACATATTTTCAATCACAGCCAATTTAATGGAAATTTAAAGTTAGAAGAACGTAAAGGAACTGAACTTGATGTAAAAGAGTTAAAACAAACTTTTGAAATTTATGGCGTTACAACTTTTACCCATAATAATTTAACATTGAAGAAAATTAGGCGAAAAATAGAAAAAAGTTTGTATATTTAACATTTTTATCCTTCATTACGAAGAATTAATTTGTTCTTTTAATTTCAGTATCAACAACAGATTTTTCAGAAAATTCGTGTATTGTCGTAGTTTTTCTAACACATGGTTTTCAAAATAATATTATCGCAGCCAAAAATACATTATTCAGTTTTAATGAAATGATTTTAAAAATACAATCTAATGAAACATTAAAATTTAAACCGAAAATATTTTTAATTCAAGCTTGTCGTGCTGATATTTCAAATAGATTATATAATAAATATGTAAAGCCAAATTTTAATATTGAACCAGAATATTTGAATGAAACATGTGTGTTGAATAGTTCTACAGAATGTAAATTAAAAATTACTTCATTAAATAGTTATAATAATTATTAAGATTTTTTTTAGTAATGCCGTCTTCTCGAGAAGGAACAAAAGGAACGCCATTTATTCAATTGTTTTGTCAGATTCTTCAAATAAAAGGTTCCGACTTGTGTATTGCAGACATTTTTGATTTAGTTATGATAACTGTTAAAAATCAGTAGTTATTCAAAATCATTGCTAATTATATTTGTTTATATTTATTTCAAAAATACATATATTCTGTTTTCTATTTACAGAATGAAACAATCACCTGAAATTAAAAGAAATACTGTAGCTCCTTATATATTTGGTAATTTTGTTAACATAATTTAAATATTTATTAATTGTATATTATTATTAGGCGACTATTGTAAAGAGTTGGTTGAAACTGGTAATCAATTATCCCAATATTCTGAAGGAGCTTCAACTTCAATTGATGGTATTTTCATATTAGTAGATATAAAAGTTTAATTTATTAATGAATTATTTTAGAGACGGAAAAGCCAAATGAAAAATATATTAAATTATCGGAAGTAACCGGAACTGATTCAATACAACATCTTTCTGGTAAATATCTTTTAAAACTGTTTAAAAACGTAGATTGTTAATGGATTTTTTTTAAGAACTTGAATTATCTGACGATGATGATGCTGATGACGATGATGATTACATTCCACCAATAAAACAAATTATTCAGGATGTTGCAGATGTTATTGAATTTGCGCAAGAGTAAGAATATTTAGTTATCAAAAAACTTAATAAATTAATAACATTTAAAAAGTAAGCCTAAATACTTACAATTTTCAATGAATTGTTCTTTTTGGTATACTAAGTTTTGAATTATTAAGAATGTCCTATTCATCTATTACTAAATAATTTTGGATTTTAAATGTTTTCACTTAATATAGAAATGATCGATTAACTATCAACGAGAAAGCAGAGCAATTTATTGCTAAATTCAAAAGTGAAGATGGTAAAATCAAATTTAAATAAATTAAAATATTTCTGATAATTTATATTTTTTAAATTTTCTAGTTGAAAAATGGGTTCAAGTTTGTCCATGTGGTCGTTCTCCCATTCCTGAGAATCCAGTTATAGGAGGTTATGATATTGATGGACACCCAATTTATATTGGTCGCGCAATTTGGTACTATGAATTATTACCAGCAAAAGTTTCGCTTGAGCGAAAACATGCTTTCGTTGCATATGATTGCCGAGAACATAAAACAACTGATTTTGACGTGTTAACTGGTACTGACTATAGTTGGGTTCCAGCTGCACGTGGGAGTGTACCTTCAAATGCTGTCAGAGGTGGTATGACATGGAATGGGGAAATTTTATATATTGGTCGAGCAGTGCATGATACATCTATAACACCAGGTAAAATACATCCTTCGCATGAATGTCTTTATATACCATTTGATGGTTTAGAAATTCGTTTTTTAAATTATGAAGTTTTAGTTAAAACAACAAAAAACGAATTATAAATTTAAGGGATTTTAAAATTTAACAAATTTCTGAAATTTCCACAGACCAAAGTTGTACTATATTCTTAATACTAAATGTTTTCGTTAAATTAAAATATAAAAAAAAAATTAATTTCCGAATTAATATAATTTCTGTTTCAATTAATTTTAGAATATAATTTTTGGTTTATTAGTTGGCACTTTATAACAAAAAATTATAAAAGTCCAAATATATAGGTACTCCTGCTTGGCAGCTGATTTATAAGTTTCATGCATTACCGTTACATTCTAAATCTAAGATTTAGAAAATAACAATAAATATATATTAAGATATACAAAAGTTAATTGTAAAGTCAAATTGAAATTCAATTTTACAATAATAGAAGAAGACAGCTTGAGCATTAAAATTATCTCAAATATTGATGGACTATTTTGAGTATTTTTTTAAAATTTGCATATAATTTAAATGAATTAACTCAACAAATATGTTATTTAAGTTCGCGATAACTCATTAATTTTAATTATAAAATTAATGATTTATCGTGAACTTGAAACAAACTGAAAGTTCTCAACAGTTGAACAAAACATCCACAAAAAAAACTTCCAAAAATTGATGTTGACTTATCTAAAAAACGGCATATATTGTAACTGCTGTTTTTTCGTTTTGATAATATGAATTATTTTTATTCATTTTGTCGTAAAAGAATTAACAGAGCATACAACCAATAGTAAAAATCAAAATTATCCCCATAAAAAATCATTGGTGAATGGAGCTGTATTTGATACATCAACGAAACTCTGATGAGAAATTAAATCTATAAGAACGAATATTAAATAATCTGAAATAAAATACTTGAAATCGGTTTTGGCCTTCCTTCACGCGGACTGTCAACATCGAAATTACCATCTTTGAAGCGACGGAATCAATCACGGCACGTTGTTTCACTTAGAGCAGCATCTCCGTAAACTTTTTGGTGTTCTCGATGCGCTTCCGGCGCGTTTTCTTCGATTGAATGAAAGAAGAAAATCAACACTCCGCAAATGACGATTATTTGGCACAAAATCAGACATTTCACACAACCAAAAGTATATAACGCAAAAATATATCACTAATGTGTCAAAGCGTTTTGTTTACAATATGTCTAAGCTTGGTTCATGACGTTTTGGAAATGTCAAAATCGACCAGCACTTACTGCTGCAGCCATCTATTGACAAACAGCGAGAACTTAGTTGCGCATCTAATACAAAAATCTAGAAATTTATGAAAAGCAGATTAAAACTATACCTAATCATCTGCGAAATTGATATATAAAAAGTAATTAGTTATTAGTACAAATTAAAGCAGCTAGTAAATACTGGTTTCAAAACTTACAATTTAAGGTAAAAATGTAGTTCATAGTACTATTTTACTTTAAAAAAACAGAAAAGTTTATATGTTTTTAAATAATGAACTTTTTTGTATATTGAGAAATAATGACACATACAAAGCTTTAAGAAGTTGTTATAAATTACTATAGAATAATATAAAAAGCTTGATAATGTTACTATATAAACAAATTTCGCGAATATGAATGAATTATGTCATAAAACAATTCAGTACAGTATTATCTTCGAGGTCATTAAAATATATTTCACCTCACATGATCGATTCGGGAAAATCCCTATTCTGTTTGCAAGTTTTTAATATGGTATGTGTGTATCTTAAAATACGAAGAAAAACGGTTAAAAATTTAAAATATACTATATTCCAATTTGTTTATAAACAAAAAGTCTAGTGAACCAACAAATGCATTTAATCGGAATAGTGTTGAAGATTTCTAAAGAAAGTGTGTTATGTGTTATTTGTTTTATATGAATTAATCTATTTGTCTAATATAATGCAAGTTTTTATTTAATTTAACCATAATTATAAAACTATTATATATTTTTGTGATTAGTTCTAAGGTTAAACTAAAAAATATAATAAAATTGGATGCAAAATATAGTGATCGTTAAAATATCAAAAAATTTATCTCACTAAAAAATTTAACATTTAAAAATCATATTTAATATTGGAGTCTTTGCGCTATAAAGTTATAAAATTTAATAAAATTGTGTAATTTCTCAATTTCACAAATAAAAAATTGTGCAAAAATAAACCCACAAAGGTGTAAATTAAGTATTTAACTTTTTATGAATTTATTGATAAAAAAATTATAATATTTTAAAAGTATTTTAATAAAATAAAATTAAAGATTCATTATATACTAAAGCTTGAATAGTTTTTTTGTGCGCGTAATTAAAATATATTTCAATCATAAGATTTCAAAATTGTAAATTTAAACAAAATGAATCATTCTATTAGTGAAAAATATACTTGTGCTAGTAATAGTGGTACAGAACAAGGCCCTGGAAAATTATATATTCTTAATCATAAAAATTTTGATGAATTTAATCGACTAAACGGTGATAAAGATTTCATACTACCTGAACGTGATGGTACTGATTATGATGTTGAATCATTACAGAAAACTTTTAATAATTATGATGTACAAAATATCACATACAATGATTTGACACATAATGAAATTGATGAAAAAATGAAAGAAAGTTTGTAAATATGGTTTACTTTCAATATCTTTTTTAAAATTTCTTTAAATTGCAGTATCAACAACGAATTTTTCTAATAATTCATGTATTATAATTGCTATATTAACACATGGATTTAAAGATAATGCACTTGCAGCTAGAGATAAAATTTACAATTTAAATGATAACATTTTAAAAATATCAACTAATATACATTTACTTTTTTGTATATTGAGAAATAATGACACATACAAAGCTTTAAGAAGTTGTTATAAATTACTATAGAATAATATAAAAAGCTTGATAATGTTACTATATAAACAAATTTCGCGAATATGAATGAATTATGTCATAAAACAATTCAGTACAGTATTATCTTCGAGGTCATTAAAATATATTTCACCTCACATGATCGATTCGGGAAAATCCCTATTCTGTTTGCAAGTTTTTAATATGGTATGTGTGTATCTTAAAATACGAAGAAAAACGGTTAAAAATTTAAAATATACTATATTCCAATTTGTTTATAAACAAAAAGTCTAGTGAACCAACAAATGCATTTAATCGGAATAGTGTTGAAGATTTCTAAAGAAAGTGTGTTATGTGTTATTTGTTTTATATGAATTAATCTATTTGTCTAATATAATGCAAGTTTTTATTTAATTTAACCATAATTATAAAACTATTATATATTTTTGTGATTAGTTCTAAGGTTAAACTAAAAAATATAATAAAATTGGATGCAAAATATAGTGATCGTTAAAATATCAAAAAATTTATCTCACTAAAAAATTTAACATTTAAAAATCATATTTAATATTGGAGTCTTTGCGCTATAAAGTTATAAAATTTAATAAAATTGTGTAATTTCTCAATTTCACAAATAAAAAATTGTGCAAAAATAAACCCACAAAGGTGTAAATTAAGTATTTAACTTTTTATGAATTTATTGATAAAAAAATTATAATATTTTAAAAGTATTTTAATAAAATAAAATTAAAGATTCATTATATACTAAAGCTTGAATAGTTTTTTTGTGCGCGTAATTAAAATATATTTCAATCATAAGATTTCAAAATTGTAAATTTAAACAAAATGAATCATTCTATTAGTGAAAAATATACTTGTGCTAGTAATAGTGGTACAGAACAAGGCCCTGGAAAATTATATATTCTTAATCATAAAAATTTTGATGAATTTAATCGACTAAACGGTGATAAAGATTTCATACTACCTGAACGTGATGGTACTGATTATGATGTTGAATCATTACAGAAAACTTTTAATAATTATGATGTACAAAATATCACATACAATGATTTGACACATAATGAAATTGATGAAAAAATGAAAGAAAGTTTGTAAATATGGTTTACTTTCAATATCTTTTTTAAATTGGAAAATTTCTTTAAATTGCAGTATCAACAACGAATTTTTCTAATAATTCATGTATTATAATTGCTATATTAACACATGGATTTAAAGATAATGCACTTGCAGCTAGAGATAAAATTTACAATTTAAATGATAACATTTTAAAAATATCAACTAATATACATTTAAAATCCAAACCAAAGATATTTTTAGTACAAGCCTGTCGAGGTGATAATGATTTATTTCAGATTAATTTATGTAATTTGAAAACAAATGGTTCCGGTTTAGATGATTTATGCACACAAGAACAGCCATATTATTATTGTGACGAAAAGTATGTACTCCACAGTACTACAGAAGGTAATATTTAGAAATAAAACTTTTATTTTATTTAAAATTTTTATAAAGTGATACTTGTTTCACTTGTTAAAAATATGATATATGAATAATTTTCTTAAATTGAGAATTAATTACCTGTTATGATAATATAATTAAATTTGACAGCATTTGTTGCATATCTTCATGACAATCTTGGATCACCATTTATTCAAAAATTTTGTGAGTATATGAATAAATTCGGTTCTTATAGGCCAATAACGGAGATATTTCCTTTAGTGATGAAAGAAGTTCAAGAATTATCAAGGTGAGTATCTATAAAATTTAAAGTATATGAAATTTATTTCTTTATTATTTAAATAGCAGAATTCAAATGCCTGAGATTAAGACGAATGCTATCAAACATTATGTTTTTGGTAAATTTAGATAAAATATATTATCAAATAACTTTTTATTGAAAATTTCATTTTAGGAGATTATTCCCAGAGAGTTAAAGCACTTGCACTGCCAGTTTCATCAAGTCCGTTATTAAAAACTAAAAAAAAAACAATATTTTTACATAATTTAAACTTTCTTGAATTTCAGCAACTAATTATGGAAATAATCCAGAAAATATTGAAATAGGATTTAGGTACAATTATTCTAGACTAAATATTTTTAACATACATATATAAAATTTGAAAAATTTAATTTGAAAAATCTGGTATCAGGTTTCATAGTTACTTTAATGAAATGGTTTTAGATTAGAATTCGGAAATTTTTTAGTTGGATTCAGAAACTAATTCTTTCCGCTATTATTATAAAATTTAAAATTATTTTGAATTAGAATTTTAAATCCACAACTATGGTCTTAAAATTAAGCTTAACTGTATTGTACTTATGGAAAACATTTTGTTAACTGTTGGAATTGGAAGGGGTTTCAAAAAATTTGTTTCTATAAAAGTACAATTAATGTCATAATTAATATGTTGGAAGATAAAATAGAGAAGAAAATTAATTATTCAAAATAAAAATAATAAATTTACGTAATAATAAACACTGCAACAATACTTTTACAGAAAAGGAAAAAAACCAGGAGTTTTACACATTTTCAATCACAGCCAATTTAATGGAAATTTAAAGTTAGAAGAACGTAAAGGAACTGAACTTGATGTAAAAGAGTTAAAACAAACTTTTGAAATTTATGGCGTTGCAACTTTTACCCATAATAATTTAACATTGAGGAAAATTAGGCGAAAAATAGAAAAAAGTTTGTATATTTAACATTTTTATCCTTCATTACGAAGAATTAATTTGTTCTTTTAATTTCAGTATCAACAACAGATTTTTCAGAAAATTCATATATTGTTGTAGTTTTCCTAACACATGGTTTTCGAAATAATATTATCGCAGCCAAAGATAAATTGTACCGTTTTAATGAAATGATTTTAAGAATACAATCTAATGAAACATTAATATCTAAACCAAAAATATATTTAATTCAAGCCTCATTAATTCAAGGATCACTAAATAGATTGTATAGTTATTATGAAGCGATGAAGAGTGAGCCAGTGCATTTGACTGAAACATATGTAAACAGATGTTCTGCAGATTGTAAATTAAAAATTAATTAATTAAATACTTGTAATAATTTTTAATATTTTGCTAGTAATTCCTTCTTTTCGAGTGGAAACAAAAGGAACACCATTTATCCAATTGTTTTGTGCGGTTCTAAAAAAAAACGGTTTCGATCGGACAATTGGGGAAATTTTTGATTTAGTTATGATAACTGTTCAAAATCAGTAGTTATACATGAAAATCATTGCTAATTATATTTGTTTTAAAAATAAATAATATTTTCTATTTATAGAATTAAACAGTCTCCTGAAATTATGAGAAAAACTGTACATCCATTTGGTAATTTTGTTAACATAATTTAATTATTTATTAATTGTATATTAGTATTAGGCGACTATTGCAAACAGTTGGATGCAACTGATAATCACTTATCCGAATATTCTGCAGGAGTTTCAAATTCAATTTATGGTATTTTTGATTTAGTAGATATCAAATTTTAATTTATTAATTCATTATTTCAGAGACGGAAAAACCAAATGAAAGATTTAATAAATTTACTGAAGTAAACAGAAGTGATAATAATTCGAACGTACAGAATCTTTCTGGTAAATATATTTTAAAATTATTTAAAAACGTAGTTTTAATTTGAATGTTTTTAAGAACTTGAATTATCTGATGATAATGATGATGATTACACTCTACCAATAAAAAAAATCATTCAAAATGTTTCAAAAGTTATTGAATTTCCGCAAAAGTAAGAATATTTACTTATCAATAAAGTTAATAAATTAATAACATTTAAAAAGCAAGCTTAAATACTTACAATTTATTAAATTGTTCTTTTTGGTATACTAAGTTTTTAATTATTAAGAAAGTCCTATTCATCTATTACTAAATAATTTTGGATTTTAAATGTTTTCACTTATTATAGAAATGATCGATTAACTATCAACGAGAAAGCAGAGCAATTTATTGCTAAATTCAAAAGTGAAGATGGTAAAATAAAATTTAAATAAATTAAAATATTTCTGATAATTTATATTTTTTAAATTTTCTAGTTGAAAAATGGGTTCAAGTTTGTCCATGTGGTCGTTCTCCCATTCCTGAGAATCCAGTTATAGGAGGTTATGATATAGATGGACACCCAATTTATATTGGCCGAGCAATTTTGTTCCATGAATTATTACCAGCAAAAGTTTCTCTTGAGCGAAAAAATGCTTTTGTTTCATATGATAGTCGCGAACATAAAACTACAGATTTTGAAGTATTAACTGGTACTGGATTTAATTGGGTTCCAGCTGCACGTGGAAGTGTACCATCAAATGCTGTGAGGGGTGGTACGACACGTGATGGAGAAATCTTATATATTGGCCGAACAGTACATGATACAACTATAACACCAGGTAAAATACATCCTTCACATGGATTTCTTTATATACCATTTGATGGTTTAGAAATTCGTTTTTTTAATTATGATGTTTTAGTTAAAACAAATTAAAACGATTGTAGAATAATACCTATTTAATATCATAAATTGAAATCAATACATAAAGATAATATATTTTATATTAAATTTCTAATATAATTCATTATATTGTATTTAAAAAATTTTTATTTAAAATTTTAATTTTATTTAAAAAATATAATACTAATATTAAAAAAAAATATCACGTTATAAATTTTTATATTATTATAAAAAATTTATTTCTCTTATTAGATTTATTCTATTTGCCCATCAGAAGATTCATTTTCCGAATTTGTATTTTTATTTTCTATATTGATATAAACTTTTTTTCTTATCCATTCAAGTAAACTACATTTTAATTGTTTCGCCTTTTCTGTACGACATAATAATCCAATTAATTTTCTTTTACATGTACGTCGTACATAATTTTTTACAGATGGCATACCTGTTATTTGTCTTAAAATTTGTAATGAATAAATTTGTAAATTATCATTTGTTTGATTATATGCCCGACGTAATAAAATTAATGGTAAATCCCAAAATTCACGACAACGCCATATTGATTTTCTACTAAATGTACAATTTTGTAATGCCAAAGCAATATATTCTAATGTATCATTATTAAATTTTTCTGAACCTAATAATTCATATAATATTTTAACACCATCATATTTATCCATTCGTTTATGTCCTTCTTCACAATTTAATAATAATGCTGCACATTTTATTATCATTGGTTGTGCAGGTGATTTAAATTTTAATTTTGTTATAATATATTTAAAATAACCATCATCAATTGCTTGTTCTGGATTTATTGCTATTAAATGACTTAAATGAATATATAAATCTATCATTTCTAATGCTCTTGGTGTTTTATCAAATATTTTTTTTAATTTTCCCATATGATTATAATATAGCATTTCTTCAGCAACTTTAATAATTAAATATAAAAAGATTTATATTTTTTTTGTTATTTATATTATATAATTTGATGAATCACAGATGTAATCCTTATTGAATGTATCTTAACGAAGTTTCATAAGCTTTACAAACTAATAAAATAGCATGAAGGTTCTACTTAAAAAGTTTTTAAATAAATTGCCAATGAGATGTGAACTAGTTTATTAGAATTAAATATTAATATTAGATTTTTGCAATATCCGCTATAAACCAAACCGTTTATTAAATGTTTATGATAATTCAGAGTATAGATATTAAATTCTGTTTATGAAATGACTTCGTTAAAAAATAATTACTTAAATTTTTAAAATAAAGATGTCTACGCTAAATATTCATTCTTTAAACGAAAAGTAGTTAGTAGGCAATCTACAGCCAGACAGCAAAGGAAAACTACTGAAGATGTTGCTGATTTAATAATATGATAGTTATTTGTTCGTAAAATTAGATATTTAGAATTGTTAATGAATTTAATGGATGTACCGAATATCAAAAATTAAAAAAAAAAGTTGCTGAAAAAAGTTCGGACAGATGGTTGAATATTAGAATGGTTAAATTTATTTTAAACATTCAAAAAGGATTAGAAAATATATTTTTTTAGAAAGGTAAGATTGCTATTTAAAATATTAAAATTTCTAAAGATTTATTAAAAATTGAAAATAAAATGAATCTTACTCAATTTATAACTAGATAAATTAGCCAAAATTTTAGCACATAATTGATTTGTACGGCTATCACATAAAATTAAATCATAAAGAGTATCAATTAAATTAAATTGTTTCATCATTGCAACAGCACCTAAATATTGTGCTGAAATTAATTCATAATTTCGCATAATTAATTTAAGTATATGTGATTGTTCAAGAGTTTCAGGTAAACTTTTAAAAAGCGCATCTTCAAGTCTACAAATATACCTTCATAAATATGTATATATTGTATAATAATTATTAATTCCATAACCTTTTTACAATAAGAAAATCATTTATAGCCCTAGAATATTCATATGGATCATATAATAAATCAATTAATACTAATAAAGCTGGCTTTCTTAGACATATTTTACATGATCCAATTTGATGTATAATTTGTGGTAAACCTTGATGTCCATATGCTAATCTTGCTCTTTTTTTAGAAAATTGCATACCAAAACACATTGGTTCTAATGGTTTAATTAAATAATATCCAGGAAGATTTTGATCATCTAATGGCCAAATACTTTTCGAATTTTTCATTGCTAAAATATATTTATTTGTTTTAGTTTTGTATTAATTTCAAATTTAAAAAATATAAAATTATTAAAAAATCTCTAACCTAAAGATACAGTTGTATTAACGATTGCAGGATTTAAAATATTAACATCTGGTTGAAGGAATTTGTTGCGGGTGAAAAATTTTGCTTCCATTTTTTCTGCCATTATTATTATGTACAACTTATATGTATATATATAAAATATATAAATTGTAATAAAATTTCTATTTAAAATAAAAAAAATTTAATTAAATTTTTTTGATTGTAAATTTATTTTCCAAAAAAAAAAAAAATCAAACAAACAATCAAAGTAAATGAAATTAAAATTTGAAAACTTTTTGTTTTGAATTATGGTGATAAATTCGTCCGATAGCTTATGTAATAAATTTGCCCTTGAAATCTTGCAAATTATAAGTTTAGTAAGTTTTTATTTAAATAAATGCATTCTCCACGCGATTACATATTTTACCATTATTCAACTATCATAAACGCCACCAATTCGTCCTATAGCTTAGTAATAAATTCGCCCGTGAAATCTTGCAAATTATAAGTTTAGTAAATTTTTATTTAAATAAATACATTCCCCACACGATTATATATTTTACCATTATTCAACTATCGTAACCGCCACCTAGTGGTAACAAATTATCTGACGTTTCGAAATTCACCGCAATAATATTTTATCTTTTCATTTTACTTTTATATTGTGTGGTGTGTTGTGTGGGTATAGTTATCGTGGACATTAAAAAAAAATATATTTTCATATTGCTATTATTTGTTATGAAATAAAGAAAATGTCATTGGAAAATAATAGTGAAAATTTATTTTTAATTAACGAACAACATTTACCACGAAAAGTAATAAAAAATGAAAAATTAAATACCGAAATATTAACGGAAAATAAGACGCACGTATTAGGTCAACCAAATCAACATCAACAGGATGAAGTACATTTAATTGGAAATAATTTTAATCAACAAAATGAAATTTATGTTGATGGAAATGATGTTGAAGAATTACATAAAAAATTAAATAAAATGTGCCGTTTTTGTTTAGCTGAAGATGAAAATTTACGATTGATTTTTGATGAATATAATTGCATATCAGACATGTTTTTTGTTTTCGCATCAATTCAGGTTAGTTTTTGTAATAGAAATGTCATATTTGCAATAAAAATCAGCTGTGAAATTTTTATTAATAATTAGTAGATGGCACTACTAATTATTTTCGGTTTATTTTTCCATTTTAAATTTATCTATTTATGCTTAACATTTTACATTAAATGTATAAAATTACATAATTAGTTAAACAAAAAGAAATTTAATTAGAATACCAATAACTGATGATACTTACAATAATTAAGAAAGTATTCCAAAGGCTTTGCCAAATTACTTTTTTGTAAAAGCCAACAACACTAAATATTAATATTATTTCTTTTAATATTATAAAAATTGTAAAATGGGTTCAATCAGTGTTATGTCAGAATGCAACAATAAATATTTTTCAAAATAATTTTTATATGTCATGTACATTCTATTATTCTATTAACTAGTTCATATTTCCAGTAATTCGTACGTTGAACGTTGATAAGGGACATTAAATATATTTTTGTACTGGTATTGATATTAGACACTACCTGATTCCTTATAGAATGAGAAATAATCTTTCCATGATGGACTGTTCTTCTAGATTCTAAAGATTTTAATCGCAATAGTTGCAAATGATTCCTATATGTTGGTAATATTACTGGATTTGACCAAGGTATATTATGTAGTGCAAACCTTATAAACTTTTTCTGGGTAGCAAATAGCTGCAATTCTATCAATATGATCACGATAAGTCTTTTAATGTTTAAATTGCCAAATGTATAGTTAGTTATAATTGATATGGTGCGACAGGTGTAGGTCATCAGAGCATACTTTTCTACGTTTAAGAAAAGATTCTTGTATTTACATCAGCTCAAAAAACTTTTTATCGCAATGTTTACACGCAAACGTTCTCTAAACCAGAACGTGTTTTTCGCGGAGAATTTAACAAACCAATATCTAAAATTTATAATTTTAATAATTTACTACTGGAATATTTGAACATAATTTAAATACATGTAAATCTTCTACTACATTCATTGCAAACTCACGGTATGTGTGCAAGTAAATAAATTATACTGAAAAATTAATTTTTTAATAGTTAACACAAAATGATGGCCTTCCAGAAAAAATTTGTTTTGAATGTTTAACACAATTAACAAAATGTGTGAATTTTAAACAACAAGTTGAAACAGCCGAAGCAGTTTTAAAACATTTCATTGAAGAGGTTTGAAAATAATTTTGTTTAATAAAATTTTTAAAAAGAATAATATATTAATATTTGTAGGGATATAAAAGTGGAATGACGCTGGAAAAAATTGAAGCTGATAATTTGGAGAAATATGCAGAGTATATATATTATATTTTAATTCTTGTTGTTTTTTTGTTGCTAAGTCTCTTTTAGAATCCATTCAAATCAATTTAATTTAGAATTTATTGGTGATAATAATGAAGAATTTACAGATCAAGATTTTAATGAAACTGAATATTATGAAGATTACGAATCACAATCATTTCCAGCAATACAAGCTGAATTATGTATTGAAATGCCAGAAAATGAAAATAATATAATTCGTGATACTGAAGAACCAGAAGTATCAAATGGAAAAATAAAAATTTCTGATCAAAATGTATCAATTGAAAATTTACATAAAAAGACACATGATATAGAATCCCAAAATAATAATAATACAAATATTAATAATGATAAAAGTCTAAGCCAAAATGATGAAATGAAATCTTTAAAGTGTAGTCTCTGCAAAAAGGATTTCAAAAGTATAAATTTAACAAAATTTTATTTCTCTTGGGTTAAAATATTGTTTTTTTTTTCATTAAAAGGTTATTCATCTTTAGCACGTCACGTTAAACTGCATACTAAGGAACATTCAACAGAATCATGTGCAACTTCAACAAAAGTGAAAGACAGCGGAATTAAACGAAAATTAAATGAAACTACTTTAAAGAAAAATTCTTTTCATTGTGAAGAATGTAAAATATTATTTACTGTTAAAGATGATTTATATATTCATAGTGCAATTCATTTAAAACCAAATGAAAATGGAAAGTATTTGTGTAGAAAATGTGATAAATTATGTTCAGGTAACATAAATATTTTTAAAAAAAATTAATTATATTTTAATCAATCTTTTATGTATAGATTTAGCTAAATTAAAACGTCATGTTCGAATTCATTTTGAAGATAAACCATACAAGTGTGAAGCATGTGGCCGTGGTTTTCCAGAAATGTGTTCTCTTAAAAGGCATTTCCGTAAAAATCATTCGGGTCGCAAAAAAGAGAAAAAATTTATTTGTAAAATATGTGATAAGAAATATTATGAAGCTTATGCTTTAATGCTTCACACTCGAACACATACTGAAGAGAAGCCATATGTTTGTAATGAATGTAATAGAGGATTTACAGGTTATTTAAATTACTTTGCAATATCCCAGTAGCAATTTATTAGAATTATATATTTTAGATATTCGTTTATTAAATTCTCATCGAAAAACACATTCTGGTTTGAAAACGTATGCGTGCAAGCATTGCGATAAAAAGTAAATATGTAACTTCTTTAAAAAAAAAATTACTATAACCTTTTTTTATATAGGTTTACTCACCCAAGTACACTTACAACCCATTTGAGACTACATACTGGTGAAAAACCATATGTTTGTGTTATTTGTAATAAATATTTTATACAATCATCAAATTTAAGACTACATATGCGCGTTCACTCTGGTGAGAAACCTTTTAATTGTGATATTTGTACAAAAGCATTTGCTTCATCTTCCGCATTGACAACACATAAAAGGATACATCGTACACAACATACCAGTGAAAAACCATATATTTGTGAAATATGTAATAAACGTTGCTCCAGTTGGCTTTATTTAAAAAAACATTTAGCAACTCATAACAATGAGAAAAATAATAGTAAAGACCTAGAAAAAATTGAAAATGATAAGATAAATAATATGAATGCTGATGGAAATTGCAATAGAAATAATAGTGAACATAATAATACTAGATTTCTTGGTGATGATAATGATGATGCTGAAATGAATGAAAGTATTTGTTTGGTTAATGATTTATTAGCTGCGGTTGCTGAATCAGATTTAAATGCGAATTTAATATAAAGTAAAAATCTTGTATACTCAACGCAATATTATATTTATTTCAATAACGAAGCAAAAGTAATTATTAAAAGTAGTTACGTTTTTAATAATAAATCTTGGAAAATTTATTTATAAAATCAGAAGAGAAAGAAAAGAACTGGAAATTAACAAATGGATGCATAATTTTTTTTTAGTTTTGAATTTCCTTGCAAGATCGGGAAACAGAAAAAATTGGGTTTTTTTCCTTTTTAAAGAAATCAGCAAAAAAAACTTTTAAAAAACCACAAAGATTTAATGGATTAACGGGTTTATTTTTCATATCGGTGGAACTGCAGAGCTTTTTAAATTGCATTTACAGTTTTATTACTTTCTCATTTTTTTGGTGGATTGTTGGTTCATTTTGCCAAATTTAATCCATATCCATACTGATAATATGGGAAATTTTGGCGCTACATTTCTGCGTTCTGAAATGAAAAATGACTAGTGCTGCCAGATATTTAGGAAAGTTGGAAACCATTATTATTAACATTATAACATTTCTACTGTCACTTGTTGTGTAACTTATGCAGTCAAATAATTTATTTGAAAATTGACATTTTTTTTAAAACAGCTGGTTTAGTTTGACACGTGCAATGTCGTGTTAATAATTTTTATAAATAAATTATTTTATATTAAATTTTTATATTGTCATAATTAATTTTAATGGGTAAATAATATAAATTCAGCTATTTAAAGAAATTGTTTCATTTTGAAAAAAAAAATGGGAAGGCACGATATACCAGACAGGTAATTTGAAAAGTAAACAAATTTTTGGTGGTAAAATTATGTCAACAAAAATAATTTGTTAGAGAAATATATAAATTTGCTTACTCTAATATTAAATTATTTTTTTAGGTGGTTAGATTATAAACCAATTGGTAATCCTATTGAAGGAACACGATTTATTGCTTTTAAAGTACCACTGGAACAAGTGAGTTTTTTAAAATATCTATTTTAAAATGTATATATATATTTATAAAAGAATAACACGATATTTAGGTGAAATTTTCGTCTGTTCTTGCATTGATTAACTATATAGTTATGTACTATATAGTTAATCAATGCAGTTTCACAGTGCGCGTTTCAAATCTCGACAAAGTTTAAACTTCAGATTTTTAAATTATTTCTTTTTAAACGTTACATCAGTGACTGCAGTTTAAGTTGAACGGCAGAAAACTTGAGTTTAAATAAATGATCCTGGCATTTCATGCCAAATTTATGAAAATTGATACAAAATTTTGAAATTAAGATATACATTTTTAGGTCTAATTAAATTCAGAATAACGTATTCGCAAGGGTGGAAATAAATTTTTTTTAATATTTTTCAATTTAATTTTTCGAAATTTCAGTGAACTTTTTACGTACAGGAGATGAACACTACCTAACTATATCTTAGACTACTTAGGTCACAAACTACCTTCTAAGACCCTACGTATTAAATTGAAAAATTAAAATATTTGTCAAATTGATATAAAATTTAAAAATATACAAGAATAATTGAAATATCAAAGGAGTCAACATATTTAATTTAAAGAAATGCAAACAAACTTAAGTATGCCCAAAGAATATTCTATGAGTATGTCAATATAATTAATTTTTTTACATCAGCTGATTCATTTTCAATCATAATAGCATAATTTTCTATATTTAATTTACAATAATACAATCTCTCCAGTTTAACTAAACTGAAAAAAATATGCAGCTAGAAACGGAATGAGTTTAAATTGAACTTTAAACTACATGTTTAGTTTAGATTAACTTAAGTTTAAACTCTGGCTGTGAGACTACCCCTTAGAGCTACATATAAACAATAAACTTAAGTCGAGAAAAACAATAAATAAATCAAAAGAAAATAATCGCAACCACGTTATTGTTAAAATCAAATAAGAAGCTATTTAAAATAGGTTCGATTGAAAATAATTAAATTTCTATTATGAAGTAGAATGTTGAAATAACTTGTAGATTATAAAAATTCATATTATCTTTTAAAACAGTCGAAATTTATTTATTTTTTTAATCGATAGTAACTTTGGGTACTTGTATCTTTTTAAAAATAATTAAATATTTCACAAAATATTGAAATTCTGCAAAAATAATATTTATTTAGGCGATGGTGTTGTAATTTGAAATAAAATACCTTTTTGTCCAAAAAGCACACTTAAATTTATATTAATTATTTTGTGTAAAATATTCATTTTTTATGCTATTCGGCTGCATTTTGAATTACTGGATTTATTTGAAATCTATTGGTCTAATCCCGATTTACATATTGTGAATAAATCAATCGATTATTTAAAATGAATTAAAAAGCATTTATAAATTTATATTGCTCTTATATAAATGTCATAAGTTCTTAATTGACAATTTAAATTTTTTTAAATAAAATACATGTATAAAAATAACGAATTATGTACTCAAATATGAAAAACTAATTAAAAAGTTCCATTATCTAATTTTTTAGTCCAATCAAAAATTATATTACTTGTTATCCCTAATATACCCTTAAATAAATATAATTTTATTTCAATTATTTGGTACAGGATTTTATCTATTTGCAAATGAATTTATATTTTCATATTTAGTTTTAATAAAAACCCTTTTTGTATGCATTCTTCATTACTTAACCTTTATTAAATGTTGTTGTCATTTTGTTTATCCCTTTGCGCAATTTTCAAAGCATTTTTACAATATGTACAAGCAAAAATAAAATAAAATATTGTACCTTCTCCCTTGGTCACATTAAATCAACCGCAAAAAGAATCGAATTGAAAATATTGAAATTGGTTAAAATTTAATTTTTAAACTTAATTTATTTATTTATAGCAATTTTCTCTTTTGGCGCATTATTATTGAAGTGGTTGTGATGTGTTTGAATGGTACATATTTATTTAACTATATAATCGACATTCTCCAATAAGTACATAAAAAAATATTAAACGAATCGTTTTGGGTGTATAAAAACCAAGGAAGCATTCTTCCAATTTTTTTCCTCAAATAAATTTGTGTGTGCGTTTTTTTTTTTGTTGAAGCAATTTTCATTTCTTCTCATCAACACTTTGCGGTGAGAAATATTTGCGTGTACGCGCAAATCTTATCTTAAACCTTTGATCTGGTTGGGAGGTTGAATTATTATTATTTTTTTGTGAAAATATCTGTTTTAATTTTTGAATGCCTTTTATTTTTCAATTTAAAACCAAAACGAAATTTTATTTTGCAAAAAAAAAAACTGTTTTCCTCCAACACGCAGTTAAAAAAGGAAGAATTTTGGAAAAAAAATTGTATGGTCCGCTACACAATTTTCCAAAATAATTATTCTTATTATAATTAAAAAAATAAAGGTAAAGATTATTATTAACTTTTGTAGCTGTGGCGATTTTTGTTTAATAATGGTTAAATCTTGATAACATTAAACCAATAAAAGGCTGTCAACCATAGTGATACAATCCAAAAAAATAAGGGGAAAAAATATTTACCCTTATTTTCGATTAAAGATTGTAGCCAAATTATGTTTTTGTATCATTCTGGTTCTTTGCTCCACTAGTAAGATTATTGAACAGTGGGCGGATATCAAAAGAAACAAATATTTGATTTGGATTTCTATCATTATAAAATTTATATGTTTTTATACCCATTTTTTTTTTTGCTTGAAATCTGTATAACAGAATTAAATAATGAAAGCAAACTTTTGAAACACAATTCAGTTTTGAAGATTTTTAAAAGGTGACCGAAAAATATTTCTTTTTTGTTGGTAAATTAAAATTGTTTCTTTGAAAAAAGAAACAAATAAAAACAAAAAATGAGGTGGTAAGGGAGTCAAAAGCAAATGTGTAATATTTTCGGGTAAACATTTTTGTTTTTGTTTAAATTTTGAAATTGAATTTTAGATTTCCAAGTTGGAATGGGTTAGTTAATTTTCTTTGGCTCATATTTTTTATGGTTTGAGATTTTGCAATCCGGATATACCCATTTCCTACAAACTATAAGTATTTTTGTGGTGTCGAAATTAAAAGCTAAAAGCAAATAAAAGCTGTGTCCTTCATATATCTACGCTACTATAGAAAACAAAAACACTGTGAATAAAGAAACTAATATTTTTCTGAAATACATATAACTAACTCGGACCGCATTGAAAATCGTAATATTAATTATTATTCGTATAAGTAGTATATCAATAATTAAAAGGAGGATATCATTTTATGATTTATTTGTTAATCTTGTGAAAAATCCCACCACAATAACAAAATTTGTATAAAAAAAACTTTAACACCGCCTTAAGGGGTTTTTTTTTTCAACTTGGGTGTAAAATTATAGGGGGAAGAAAAGGTTGCGTAAAAATTTAACCAATATATCCAAAAATACTAATTTTTAAATAATAATTCATAAAAATTTATATTTCCAAAATAAAATTTAATGAAGATTATTTATTAATTTTTAGTTTATATTTCCTGAGAAACTTTAAAACATTATTAATAAAAAAAAATTGATAAATAAATATGAATAATTTTATTATACAAGAAATTTTAATAATATACCCGACGATATTGATAAAAAAAACAAACCTTGCCAATAAATTTAATAATAAAGTTGGCAAAAATAAGGTAAACGTCGACGCGACATTTCAATAAATAAATCTATAAAATTCTGATTCAAATCTGATATAAAAGTTATAGTTATTTGTTATTTCTTTCCAATAGTCTTTAAAGGTTACCAATTGTTTGTTTGTTTTTGTTTTTCACTAGAAATCATTTCTATTAGTCTAAGACAGCAGACATTTTTCTCGGTTTTTTGCTATTTCACATATTGATTTCCGTTTTGCAAAATTTAAATTGATTTTGTAAATCTAATATTATTTGTTATATATAAATTAAAAAGAAAATTGCTATTGATTTCTACAAATAATTTTAGTTTGGAGTTGGAATAAAAGTTAATTAATATTTTTAATTGATTATTGATTCAGGAATACTGAGATACAAAAATTTAAAATAAAATGGAAAATTAATTCCAACTTACAGATAAAACGTCTTAAAATTATATTATTTTGTCAAAAAAATTAATCTATTGATAATTATTGAAATTTAAAAAGTTGTATATTTAATTTTGGTATCATAACTGATAAATTTACCAAATCTCAGGACTAGTTGACCCAGTCTCAGGCATAGTTTCTTACAAAAATCTTTAACCTTTAATTAAAAATTCTTATATTATATCAGACCAAAAAATAACTTTTGAAAATGTAAATAATTATTTTCGAAATTAATGGCTAAAATTTAAATAAATTTATGTCAACTCATGTAATTACTGTTACATATCATATTAATTAGTAAATATGAAAAATTATGTTAATTTTTTAATTTTATAAACAGAGAATGTTCAAGTAATAATTTAAACAACACTCTACATACAATATATATTGTATGGTTATTTTGTCTAGAATATGCTAATATTTATATAAACTACAATTTAATTTAACAAAATTTTTGCAAATTTTCATCTATACTTAATTGAAAATTTCGATTTCAAGTTCGAAATTTTATTGAAATTTAATATTTCCAATAAAGAACATAAAAATTTCTTCCTCAATAATTAATTTATATAAATAATTGTAAAAATTAAATTATAATTTTATTAATATTTAGAAAATGTATGGTATATAACTGTATTTCGGCAGGTGGTAAAGAATTTCCTATCATATCACCTGAATGTTAATTTTTTTTTCATAGAAAATTAAACAGTTAAAAATATTATGTTAGTGTGTATTTTGTATTAAATATTTCGCAAAATCAATGTCAATCGATTTTAATATTGATGTAATGAAAATTAAAATTTTTCTTTTTAAGAAATTCGATTTTTCTTTTCTTTCATGATTTAGTTTAATAGATCTAATTTTAATTTTTTTTAAAAGTAAAATTTTTACATTTTATAACAACGATACGAACTATAATGACAATAAGCAATCAGTTTGTCACAATTTTAATTCAAAACATTTGACACTAAATATAAATTTTCAATTAAAATTTTTCATATATTTCATTAATTAATAATAAAAATAAAAATTAAAGGTCTATGTTTAACAAGTAGACTTTAGACTCAAGTGCTAATGAACGACTAAATGTACAGATTTTTTACCTATGCCAGCAAACCTATGTTAGCCAACAAACCGATGTGATTTTTGTACAAAATAAAATTATATTTGAAACTATATAATCAAGAAAAAATATTAATTGCGGAAAAATATTAATTTTTTTATGACAAAATATTTATTTACTGATAAAGATTTTTGGAAATATCGTCCATTATTAATTAGACTATCCTTTGAAAAAAAATTAATACGCTTAAAAAATAAGATTTAAATTTCAGGCAAATTTAATGAAAGCGATAATAATATATATTTTGCAATATGTAGATATAATATTTATAGTAATTAACCGAAAGCTTAATATAGCAAAATAAGAGAATAAATATTATAAAATTATTACCAGCTGTTTGAATATATGACATTTTAAATGACAATTTCATTTTAATAACAAATTTCTTGTTCAAGTTTGTGAGTTAAAGTAATTTTATTTCAGTTTTATTAGCAAAACAAGCTATTCGTTCTATTTAAAAAATAAAAATATTTGTAATTTAAGAAATTAATAATTATGATGGTATTAATGAAGATTATTTCAAAATTGAACATTAGTTTTGTGCATTAAATATTAATAAAAGAAAATTATAAATAAAGATTTATTTATCAGTTCTTCGAAATTAATAATTAGTTATGGAACTTTTACTCTGTCAATTTGTATAAAAAATACTACAAAATTAAATTAATCAGTTTAAAAGAATATACAATCTTTCTCATAACCATTCATATTCTTCAAAAATATATTTATTTACATTTAATAATTTCAAAAATTATTACAAACTTGGCCTTCTTATGGCGTCAATATAAATGAAAATAATTATTGCAATTTATTTAACAAAATATTTACACTTTAAAATTATTTGTCTTAATTGCACTTGTACGGTTAGTTGTCCAATTGACTTTGGTCATAAATTAATATTTTTGTATTTTGAAATTTTTTAGTAACAAAATTCCCAATTTGTCTGTTTTCGTACATCGATATTCTTTGTCATAAAAAAAAATTGACATTACGACAAAATATCCAACCAACGAAAAAAGTTTAATATTATATTATGAAATATTGAAATTATAAATTAAAATATAAATATTGCGACAATAACAAAATAATATTTTGTAAGCGTGTAGGAGTTTTGTTTAGTTTTTATTTTTTCTTCAAAAAAAAACCTAAGAAATATTTTTAAAAAAAACACAACAAATCATTAAAATACCAAAATGTAATTGTAACTTTTTCTGATTATTATTTGAGGATTGCCGACAAAAATACAAATACATAATGAAATGCACTTAAAATATAACTAGAAAATCTTTTTTTTTTATTTTGTTTTATTATTGCGGCTTTTTATTATTATGCGCAAAGGTGTATTCGCGGTTATGATTTTACTAATTGGACTGTTTTATTATTACTTATTTGGTGTAACACTTTTATAATAAATTATTTATATTTGTTTCTTCTTATTATTTGCAATATTTATTTATTTATGTATAAATAAAATTTTAGATTTTTTTCATGTAATTCGTAAAAGTATTAATTGTATAGATTTTCTACAGAATTTATCTTCCAAATGTACTTCAGAATTTTAATTAATTTAATATATAATATTGTATGTACCAATTTAAGGACATGTAATATTTACATTACATTAGAAGCGTCACGCCAGAATATCACAATTTGGTACACTTTGCTGTAAATATTGCGATTATAATAACGATACTTTGTTTCGTTCCTTGCAATATTGACTTGTAACAGTGATCTCTCTATAAATGTGGTTTATTGATGCTCATGGATTTCATTCAAATCATATCCTTTGATAGAACATCAGTTTCTTTTGTAAAATTTATTCGTTTTAATTATTTTAGTGTGGAATTATGTATGTTGCATATTTTCTCACCAGCGCTATTATTATTAATAAACAGTATGAGCTTTGAAAATGTACTTTTATTACAATATGTCTCGTTATGCTTCTTTTCACTAATCCAAAAAAAAAAAAATCATGGGTGCCTTGCAAGAGTCTAGCTCTTCATAATACGAAAAAGAGGGCCTTTTATCAGTTAATGATGGGAATTAGATCTTTAATGAAATTATTACAATATACTATACTATTACTATTGGTATTAAAAATCATAGACCATAAACATTCAACTGATATTAACTTTAAAAAAATTGTACTTACTCACATAAAAAGTAAAAAATTTTTAATCAAAATTCAAGGAGAATGAAATTCTGACAAGCAAGGATTTTTTTTTTATAAATCTTAACATTTTTTTTATTTTTTTAATAAAGTGCTACATATAATTTCCATATTTCCTTATATAATAAATCTAAAAAAAAAACTACTTCATCAACAACATTCACACGGTCAAGAAGTCTAACTAAATAATAATAATAATAATAATAATAAAAAAAAAGAATATGAAAAACTACGTTAAGGATATTCACCCACGTTTCATTTAAACCAAGTTCAGACTTTTATAATCTGGTTTTCGTTGTTGATGATGACACCACTTTGTTTGTGACAGATGACTCTAGTTTTCACATTTTTTTTTAAAGTGGGTATAGCACGACAACAATTCCATTTTTGTTTTTTTTTTGTACATTCATAATAAAGTTAAAAAATACATTTAATTTTTATTTTGTAAAAACTTGGGTGATGATTAAATGTGAAATAAATGTAAAACATCGTAATATACCAGAATTAATTTGCACTTGATAAATTTACATAATTTTGAACTTGTTGATTTGTATAATATAAAAATTTCGTTAACATAATTTCCAATTTATACAAGAATTATTTTTAAAATTCAAAAAATTTCAAATTATAGTTTGAATTATTTCAGAAAGGGATTATGGTTAAGGAGTTATGTATGTTACACTTAAACTAAGACGGTATGTTTTTTTTCAGGAATTGAACTAGTTACCTAATGCAATATATAATTACATACCACTATTATCCCGTCGCTAATTTAACTATTACATAATTAAGTAACTTATTTTAAAGTCTCTAAAAATACTCATGATGTGCTTATTTAAAAAAACCACCCATTTAGTAAACTTGTATTAGGTTTTCAAGTTTTGAATTAATTTGTTCTACAAAATCTATTGAACCATTAAAAAATTCAATAAATACACAACCATTTTTCAAAAATATAGACTAGAAATAGACAGTACGATTAAATATTAAACTATAATTCTGATTTTGTCATAACATGCATAACAAAAATCTATTCAACATAAAAAAATGATAATATCTTATAGGAAAAAAAATAGATTAAACATTTTTAATGTCAAATATTTTTGATATCTTTATGTAAAAAATAAATGTTACCATCCGTACCTGACAAAAAATACCTAATTGTATGTTGTTCAACTAACAAAAACAAAATCTAGAAGAAAATTTCAAAGTGGGTGGAAAAATTGGCGCCAGTATTTCGGTTTCAACAAAATAATTATGTGCGCGCCACCCTCGCTTAAAAAATTGTCATATTGAAAAAAGTGCAATTGTATAAAAAGCCAAAAGACAAACATAAATTGCTGATGGCTATGTTTTAAGTTGCTACTTTTTCTCTTGTTTACTTGGATACACTATTTTTGCTCCTGGCTTCTTATGTTCGTAGTTGTTTGGATTGCAAGTGCAATATTTGTAATATATGTTTAATGAGTTTGCTAAAAGTAAATTTAAGGATTTTGTAAAAATATTTTTTTTTAAATATTGGAAAAATATAATTTTAGATAATTCATTAAATTATTAGTCATGTGAGGCGTTTTGTTCGGCTGTAATTGTAATTTAATATAGAGTATCATGTCATTATCATGACAGTATATTAAGTTCTAGATTGAATATAAATAAATAACAATTAATATTAAACTTTCTGTCATTAAAGGTGCTGCAATATATTTAATTTGGCAATTTTTTTTATTTACTTTGACAATATTAGTTTGTCTGCCGTGTTTACATTTCAAATTGTTAATCAAATTTGGCTATATTCAAATTTAACTTAATAACTCTCAATTTATCTGAATCAGTTCTCCAACTCGTCAATTCATTATTTACTAGTCAATTTCCATAATTTCAAAATCTAAACTTTTTTGGTTATCCAATATTATTATTCAGAATAATTCTTCTAGGTCAAAACAATAACATAAAAATGAAATTGCACAGGTTTTTTCAAGGAATAAAACAGCATATAACAACATGAATAACAAATGTCAAGCCAATCTTGTTTAATGGTGCTATATGGGCTATAGTTGTTTTTTTTTTGCCCAAAAAGGGATACTCTTTGATTATGATCTCTAGGTCTGTTTCGTTGGTATCTTTTACTTATAAAACAGATTGAATAATTATTTGTTATTGTTTTTTTTTTTTTCAAAGTTAAAATTTTTAATTTATTTTTTATTTGTAATTATTTGACTTGTCAGGTAAAAATAACTATGTAATTTTATTTTTGATTTTAAAAAAAAAACAATACTTTAAAATTACATGTGGAGGTTTTAATTTAATGGGCTAACATGTTGCAATAATATCAATCGATATACAAAAAAAAAAACAGATTTAATGACCTTATGAGGGCGCGCAAAATATGTGATTAAATTGAACTGGTATGCAATATTTTTTGTTATTCGTGTTTTGGCACTATAAATCCAATTAAAAACAAAAAACATAAAATTAAACTTATGTTTTTTTTCTTTTCTTTGGAAAACATTTTACACAATATGATTTTTTGATTATAATTTTTTAACGCCTACATGATGATAAAGTATTTTTGTGTTGCAGTTGCCAGAGGATTCTCAGAAAGAAATTTTATTTATAAAAAATCGATAAAGGATTAAAAAAAAAATAAAAACTTTTATATTGAATTACAAAATTTACTTTCACTTTAATATAATTTTGCAAACAGCTTGTTTTTATAATTGGTTAAAAGTGTTAAACGAAATCACGATATTATTGATTAAATATCAATAAAATTACTGGTTTTTTGATTTATTACTTCGGAAAACAGACTATATTAAGTGAAAGGATTAAAATATATAGAATAATTTTTTAGTTGTAACTATCCGACTGGAACTACCAGCTGGTTGCAGTAAAAAATTAATTAAGTATTATTGATTTCATAAAGTGAATATTGGAGGCCTGTAGTAGTGTAGCTTCAATGTCTCTTTCAGGTACAATATCTGGTGTATGGTCGCTCCATATTTATTTTGATTCTGAAATGAAGACCAGAAAATAAATTTAAAGTAAATGATTTTATTTCTGGGGAAAGGCTCACGATTGACAATGCAGCCAACAAATTTTTTTGATACTTAATCTATTATTGCAAAAAAAGATAATTTAATATAAAGAAAAACTTACGTCTAATACCTCTCACTAAACCTATTTGCATAATTTTGCACATATGTAAATATATGCAATTATGACCAAATGCATTTTTAGCCATAGTAAGCAAATTATACACGCTTAGTCTCTTTTGATTACCCTCTTTTCGAGAATTACCGAATTGTTAAGCTGTTTTGAGTTTAGAGTTATTCATACCTGGAAATTGCATTGGTTTTCATATTATTCGTGAAGTTCCAGTACGATATTTTTCAACTTAAGGACTATAAATTGGTATACCATGTAAACCGTAATGTCGAGGTTAAACCCTTTTAAAAAAAAATTACAAACGTAAAATTTTTAGTAGTATTTTTTGAAAAAATTAATAAAAAAAATTTGTTTTCACAATTTGATTACAAATAACTATAAACTCAAAAAGCGTTTGTCACCTGTAATTCTCAAAAAGAGCCAAACTTTAGTTCGTCTAGATTAATTATTTTAAAACTTCTGATTCTGATTTAATAAGTTTTAGCGGTAGAAATGCTAAAGATACTTTTATTTTGTGCCAAGAAATCATCCCGTAAAATCAATATATACAATGATCTAAATGGGTTAAAATCAAAGGTTCGAAATATAATAGAATCATCACTAATCCTTCTTTCAATAATTCCATATCTTAGATAAAATTTAGATTAATTAATAAAATTTTATTAAAATTTATGAAAAATTAATATGTAATTAGAACAAGTTTTATGATCGGCAATTATATCTAATAATTAATTCTCATTAAATGAACCACAAATTTTGTTATATGTACTATTAGCCGACTTTAAAACTAGTATTTAATTACAATTTATTGAATATAATTCAAATCAAATGCAAAGTGTAAACATAATTTTGTAATAATTTGTGGTAATTTCAAACTTTAAATATTATTACATAAATACATATTTATATGATATTGGAATCAGTGTGGTTTCTTAACATTGAAATTATTAAGTTTATTATTTATCTGTACATTAAAATCTAATAATATTTATTTTGAACTTATATATTTTATATGTTAAACATCATTAAATTTTATTAAAAATATTCTTGATTTTGATAATGTTTTTATGGTAATGTTTAAAAGTTTCTGAACCTTAAGAGGAGTATACTAACTGACAAATATTAATGAACTGTAATAGAATGAAAGTAAGAAAAATTACAATAAGTTAAGAACTATAAAAATTAAAAATTTTATATAAGATTTATTTCAAATTAAAGCTTTACCAAAAATCTGTGTTTTGGCTTCTATGGCTAAAAAAAAAGAGGATAAATTATGCTAGTTTTAAGCATAAATTTGATTTTCAAATTTACGAAAAAAACAAAAAAAATTTATGTAAAACAATTTTTCATATTTAAATTATTTTAAATGCTGAATCGTATTATTTCTTAAATTTAAATAAATTTATTTAAAAGAAGCAAAAAGATTATTTACAAAAAACAAACATAAAATTAAATAAAAATCCCACCCATTATTGGCTAACTAGAGCGTAATAAATACTTTAAGCTTTATGTATATACAGATGTACAGGAAATATATAAGTATATATCGTAATGTGCTCCAACCAAAATTGTAAAAAGTTTCACTAAATAAGAAAATATTTTTGTCAAGCCTTTTTGTGGCTTTTGGTTGTTTTTTTTTTTTATATTTCCTTTTTGGGTGTACATCCGCTGTTGTCCTTTTTTTTTTTTTAGTTAATATGAATTCATTGAACTTTTCGTTTTGTTAATACATCTGGTTGCCAAGATTTAATCTCTATGAACTATTTCTGTAAGTTCATATATTTTCTGTTATGTTATATATGTAAAATATTATGTTATTCATTTTGGGAGATTTAAACAAATTTATGTTGTATTCTGTGTAAATTTTATGTTTTTTTTTTTTTTTTTTTGGTGGATAGATGAACTCTAAATCTCTAGAAAATTACATAGATTTTTTTTCCAGTTATAAAAAGATTTGTTATTTAAAAATAGTAATATGATTTCGAATTCGTATAAATATTTTTAAATCAGTGGTGTGACAATAAACTCTTGAAAATAATATGTTTTTGAGTATTGGATTAGGAGCATATATGAAGAGCAATTAAAGTAAAATTTAGCAATACTAACATTTCTTGTCCTGTATCACAATTTTTAAATCTTAACCAGTGGGTATACTGAGACCCAGTAGCTTAGTAACTAAACATTGATCTTTCTTGCGGCGTTATATTCGATATCTAATCCTGGTCTCTCTTTGTAGCATATTTCAATAAATTATAGAAACTTTAATATTTACCTTATTTAGTTTTATTTAATTTATTAAAATTTTTATATTATTTGCTGAACAGTTTCGAATCCTTTCGATTTTCATGTCATATCCGAATCATATAAATTTCTTACTGACTAGCTATTTATCTAGATATTATCTTTATAAACTCCAAACTTTCATAGAATCCACGTTTAACAAAAAATAATAATTCCATAAATCCAAAATATTATTTTTCTAATTTCAATTCTGTCCTCATATATATTCATATTAATAAAGTTTTATTTATTATATATATAAATTCTTCATTTCTACTAATAAATCCAACACAAATTTCGAGAATGAGTTAAAGGATAATCCATAAGTTTGTCTAGCAAAAAAAAAAAAAATTATTAATTTTTCATTTTCAATATGTTTTTTTTTTCCTATTTTATCCTATTAAATCTTTTCCTTTTCATTTCCTTCCATAAAGAAAAATCCATTATTGAAATTCTTAATTTTTTTTTTTCTCGTTTGGCCAGACGATAAAGACTTTCATTGCAGAACATCAGTTTTTGTGATTTATATTGGTGACCAATTCAATTTTAATATTTTCGTTTTTTTTTCGGTTTGGTTCTGGTATTTAAACCAATTTGTCGAAGAATAACTTAGTATCTTTCTTCAAAAATCTTTCGAAAAACAAAATCAAGAAAATTTTGTGTTGTTTCCTCTATTTTTGAGTTTATTTTCGTTGTAAGTTAATTTAATTTCATCGATTTAGGTTTATAATCTTATAAAAATTTTATTCCACAGAAATGAAATTAACTTTGACTTGTTTAGATTATTTTTTGCGGTTTATAGATCCTAGACAATATTTTTCATTTTGTAGTAAAGGATATAGTTTTTTGTCCTTTTTATTTTATTTTTGTTACTTATTGTAAATTTTTGATTACAAATTCGGATTGAAAGTTTTATAGACATGACGCGACATAACATTTTTCATTATTGCATTTCAAGGGTAATTTATTTTAAAGTTTAATATTAATTTCTGATCTTCAGATAGATGAAAGTTGATAGAAAAGTTTATTAAACATAAAAAAAAAATGATTTCTTATCACCGCAAATTTATCGAATATTATAAAAACTATAAACATTTATTATCATCATTAAAAGTTTGTCTGAGACAGCAATTTTTTTTTTTTTTTGGAAAATTAAAAACAAATGTCTTTGACTGTGACTAGACATTTAACAGCTTCAACAATTATTTTTTGAAAAAATCTATTAATTTTAATATTTTCGATAAATAAATAAGTCAATACAAGCTGAGAAATATTCATATTTAACAATTTTATGTTTTTATAATGAAAAATATTTACTATTAATATAGAAATTTTGTGATGATTCTTATTTCTAAAGTATCTTCGAGAAAGTAAGATAAAAATTCTTCTTCTGTTTATATCCTCAAGTCCTTTAAATATATTAATTTAGATTACAAAGGTAAAGTTTTATGAAAATTTATTAAAGCCGAAAACTAATTAACAATCTTGAGTCTGGCTAAAAATCAATTTACTCTTTTTTTGAATAATATTAAGTATACTTTTAAAAACTACAATTTATACATTCATCAAAATCAAACTCACAAATCAAACTGTCCCTTCAACAAATTATAAAATTTGTCTCATAAATAATTTCCACAAAAAAAAACCACCCAAATAGAAATTAGCTTCTTTTTTATTTTACCTACCGGACTTAAACAACAAAAAAATTTAAATTAATTTGCAAAAATTATTTAATTTACTTATCTTTCTTACCTATATAATTATCCAGGAGGTCATGGTAATCATCCAAAAAGATTTTTGGGTGGGCTTTAAAAATAATTTTCATTTTATTAAAATAATTTTAATAATAATTTTTGTAAAAAAAAAAATATAATTTATTACTAAATAAAAAAAAAAATGTTCAGGTAGAAAATTAAATTATATTTAAAATGTTGTCGTTTTCGGGTCAATTTACTAACCAAAATTAATCAATAATTTAAAATTCTTTTACATAATGATTGTGCTACCACCATCGATGATTTTAAAAATCAAAAATATTTTATTAAATTTATTGAAATCCTTCGGGAACAAAAAAAAAAAATCTGTATAAAATTGATAGGAATTCCTTTACTTTTATTCTATGCTCAATTCATATTATGTTACAATGTAAATTTTTATTTGTTCAAGAGATTCATCAAAATACACACACGCAATAGCCACTGTTGTTGTATGTGAATAAAAAAATTATATTATTTTTTATGATGATGACTTGAAGCGATGATTTTTTGGATGACGATGAAGACCATGAGTAAAAGGATATATAGTAGTATATATATAATATATTAAATTTTGAAGTTTATTGGTGAGGAATTCCTTGTAAACATTTGTTCTTTTTTATATGTTGTTATTATGATTATTTTTTTTCAAATTTATTATTTGCTAAACGACTAAAGAAAAATGATGTCGATTGCTTGTAATGAACTCGTTAAAATGTGTAATTTAGCTGGGAGCGGTATTTGTTTATGTACATATATTACTAATATAAGAGACTATCAAGGAAAATTTATAATTCGACTGCACTGCTGCCACAATTAGGCTCATCAATCTATCTTTATCATTATGTTTTTTAGCACGTTTCTTTTTTTTTTTTTTTTGTACCTATTATGTAGGATGAAGATGAAAATTAAAACTTTTATTTCCCACCATGGTCTTTATAGAGAGAGAGAGAGAAAGAGATCGGCACGTATAGAACGTATGTGTTACGAAATCTTGTAGGATAATTTCAGACTTAAATAAATTTGTATTTAATTAACGTATGAAGCGCCAGGAAAATATGTTTTCTCTTCTTCGTAATTGTAGTAATTATTTTTTAGTTTTTGTTGTACTTGAAGTACGTGAAATGTTGTATAACTATTGTGTTGAATTTTATTTGAGTGTAACGAAGACTAAAATAAAAATTAAAAAATATTAAATTTTCGAAGTTAACTTTCAATTAGTTTTTTTTTTTGTGTTTTTTTCATTGGAACTCCATTTGAATAATGAGATAGCTTAAGTTATCTACGTTTTCGATTGGTGTTAATAAAAATACGTGCTGAATTTTATAGGTCGTCTAAGTGGTATGAATTGTTCATTCTTTAATTTTATCATTAGTGCATCAGAATCTTGTTAATTTCTTCCTCTTTACAAGAGGATTTGAAGAGGAGTACTACTTTAACAACCCTTAAAAAGCATATAGCGCGTGAGTAAAGTATCAGCTAATGAAATATTGAACAGAAAATACCAAGTATTAGAAAAATTATCTCCAAATCTAAACTTTACTATAGTCTTTCACGATACCATCTTTTATAAATTATATTTCATAACTAAAAAAAAAAATATACCTAAAGGCGAGCACCTAAATTAAATAAATAAAGATTAACATTTTATTTTTAATAAAATATTAAAAATAATTAAATGCCAATTTACGTTTATGTTACAACATAAACGTGGAATTGTCTTTAAAGTAAAAAACAAAAAACATATTATACATAAAAATTTAACGTAATTAAGGCGTTTAAACATATGAACACCAACTTTTTGTGTATTTAAAAGATTTCTCCCGCATTAAGCAATAAATCAAAATAACAAATTTTCAACAAATTTTTTTTTATTATTTATTGATTTAAATTTGGGAGGTCCTTTGAATAAGAAACTAACAAACATTAAGCAAACAAACCACACATTCTCTTAACAATTTTAAATTACTAGACTAGTGAAATTCTTAAATTCGAAACGGCTTTTTAACATAATAAATTTTAAAAAAATATATAAATTTTCTAAAAATAATGCGGAGATTAATTTCATCTGATAAGTGAATAAAAAGTGAATTAAAAAAAATATTTGTTAGTAGAAAAAAAAAGGTCCACACATAAAAACAACAGGAACCGTCATAACCTATCATAAAATGTATATATATTTTATTTTTAAAGAGAAAAAAAATCACTTTCTCCCTTTTTTTGTGTGTCCATTTATGACAATTTATATTTTAATTGTGGTTGGGTTTTTTTTTCTGGCTTTCTTTCTGGTTGGAAAATTGTAAAGGACCCGCACAAATTATGTCAGATGATTATTTTAAAGATCGATTTATTGACCTCTTTTTTTCTGTTTTATAAAGGATCTCTTTTTTTTTTTTTTTGGAAATATATATAAATTACAGGAATCGATTTCATTCAATTTGGGAAATAGCAAAATTAATATAAAAGGTCCAATAAATGGTATTACATTTTTTTTGTTGCTAATGTGTAATGAGCATGTTTTGTACGAGTGAAAGTCGCCCTTTTATTATTAAATATTAAAAAAAAAGTCATAAATTTTATTAAAATTGACTCATAGCTTTTTATTTCGGAGGAAATAACATATTCTTTTGGACCATAGTTTATAGGAATTTGGATTTTGTTTTTTGTGGGTATAAGGTCTGCAATTATACAGATGCAATGTTTGTTTTTTTCCTTTTTATATTAGTATATAGTTATTTTTTCTAATTTAGGAATAAAATGAATTATTACTTAGTAATTGGGAATGTCCTGTAAAGTGAATATAAAGGATATATATTTTTATTATATTAGGGTGGAAAGAAAGAATAACAAATATAGCAAAAAGGTGAAACATTTTGGGTGTAATAAATAATCTTTGAAAGCATATTCTTGTTTTCTATTAATTTTGTTATATGTTATGTTTGGTGATAAAAGGGAGTGAAAATATATTTTTTCTAAGGTAATATTGAAAATTACATTTGTATAATAAAATCTTTAATTGTATTTTGGAGGAGTTTTATTATTTGGATTGAGTTTATTAGAAAATATACAAGTACATTCCTTCTTCCACTTCTTCTACAATGTCCCAAAAGCCCAAATCGAGTCTAGGGTCTCCCAGTAAGGGTTTCGAAGCATTTTACTAGAATTTTATATTATTTCGATGCGTGAACATAAATTTTTTGTAGTGAAAAAAATTTTAATTACAAAAAGATAATTGTTTTATTAGTGATACATTTGTTGTTACGAAATGGTGTCAAACCGCTTTTTCCCAGTTTAAGATTTATATTTTACTGTAATCTTCATTACTGTCATTACTGTAATCTTCATTACTGTCACTCATTCAAATCTGAAAAAATTTAGACCTAATTGGCTCCGACTGCGATTGAACTAAGTGCCAATCCAACCATACCACTATCCTTAGGCCAACTATACTCATATTCTAATCAAGTAATTTTGATTAGAATATGATCACCGAAGTTATTAGACTGTTTGATGTTAAATTTTGGTAAAAACATTACGGAAAACAATTTTATGACTAATTGTTCGGTGTTAAAATATATTTTATCAAAATATAATATAACACATTTAAGAAAAACCTAATAATTTTCATTAGATTTGCTGCACTTAATTCAACAGAGGTAATACAAAAAAAAACTAATATTTTGACAAAATTCTTACAATTTCTCAACAATTTTTCTTGGGCTGCACTCTAGACAAGAATATGATATCCAATCGTTTATATTTACGATTGTGACTCGAAATATTACAAATTTCATAAATATTTTTTTTTGTGTAACAATTATTTGTTCAATATTTCTTTTTTTTTTACTTCAGAATAAATGCAGAATACAAAAAAAAAAAGAACCATTTTCCCAGAAACTTGCATCCAACAAATAATAATAATAATAATAAAAAAAATTATTATCACTTCTTAATACTCTATTCTTGGCGCCTCTAAAATCTCCAACATCGATTTTGTTCAAATATCAGAAATCATCTTACAAATAAAAATTTCCATAATTTTTTTTTTATATTAACATTTAGTTCTTAAACAGTCAAATTCATTCTTTTTTTGTGAAAAAAAAAAAAATAACTAATATTTTTATAAACTATCAACATTATAATCGATGTCTATTGTGTTTATGTCGTGGACTCGTTAAATGTCAATGTCCTCAAAAGACAACAACACACAAAAACTAAAGTATATATAGATATCACTACTAATATTTACGATAACGAAATAATGGAATCCATCACCGGGGGAAAAAAAAAGAAATAAATTGAAGAAAATCAAATACAAACTATTATAAAATTGTCAGAATGAAAATAAAAAAAAAACTGGGTACATTTTGTGTCAATAATACATAAAAAATCTGCTGCTTCTGATATCCCGACAAGTTGTCTCTCTTTTGCATATCATCATCATCATCATCATCAGTGTCAACATTATAGTTCATCACTAATGACGAGACATTGAAAAAATTTGATTTGAAATTTATTTATTTATTTCTTTTGTTTTAGATTCTGTTATAGGATTATAGAGAGAATCCATCTGGTCGAATAAATTTTGGATACGGTGTCCATCTGGTCGAATAAATTTTGGAAGGGGGTTAGTTAGTTCGGTCATTAATAATTCTAAATGAAAGCAAAAAAATATATAGTAAAATATTTGCTGATATAATTCTAGTTCTAGGTTCAATTTATCATTTTTTTTTTACTCCTTTATCAGAAAAATTATTAGCTGCTCGGTCGGACGAAGAAAAAAAAATTCAAATTCTTGATAACAAAATGTAAAAAGTCAGATATTTTCTACGAATATTATAAATTTATACTTTAGTAAAGTAATCGTGTCTGCTTACTGGATGGTAACCACGGTATATATTGATAATAACGCTAGGAGTGGGTGACGAAAACGTAAAAGCCGCACCAGAAGATCTGGTGTGATATTGGGACTGCTTTGGGCGATGTAGGTACAAATAATTATATCAACATTCGCTCTATGTAAGATCAAATTTGACATATAAAGAAGACCAGAGTTATTTGTTATTGATAGGTTGCTTTTGTTTTGTTGAGAAAATTAGTTTTTTGGCGAAGCGCGTACGGAGAGATCACAATCAACATCGCGGCCTCTCGGATTGTGTGGCAGTCGTCTCACAATATGTCAGACGTATTACACATAGATTTATCTTTTTCTGTTGTTAGCAGCAAGCTACTGAAATAAGGATGAAGAATAATCTTCATTATATAAATATCTAGAAACTTCAAACAAAACGTCTTTAGATTTTCAAACAATTCTTAATTTTTTGTTGATAACAATTAGTCGAGGTGCAGTTTGTCATTAAAATCAATTTTATGATGAAGTAATCAGCACATCTGCCATAAAAAAATTCTGTAACTCTTTCGCTTGCGAGTATTGTCGATATTAACGCTATATTTAAATTGTCATCAAGAATTATTCTAAAATTAATTATTATTTTTCAATTTGTCAGTAATACATAGTTTCACCAATGCAATAATGTAGTTTTAAATATAAAACATTGCTTTGACATTATCCTTTATATATACCAGAGCGGTTAAGATTAAACGAAACATACTCTCTCATTTAAATTATTTATTTACCACATCATCCACTCCTTCAAAACACCATGTATAAAAAGAAATATAAATGATCATAATCATGTAATTTTTTTTCAAAAACCACAAATTCAAATTTCAAATTACTCAAAACAATCAATGATCTTATGTCCAACACCAGAAAATGATTTTGGTTAACAATTTAATTTTTTGAACATAAAAAAAAAATCTTTGTTTGAACCATGCGCACATACGTTGTCAACATATTAAATTTACGTTAGCATAAGTAAACCAGTGAATTGCCTATAATAATCGATTTTTTTTATTAAAGAATATAATGAATTTATCTTAAAATTATCGTACAAAATAATAAAAAAAAAAGTTAACGATTTCTTCCAACAATGTAATTATAATTGACAGTTTTTAAACTTAACAACATATGCTAAAGTAAAACCCGAAATTATTTCCGTATAATTGCCGCAATCGTAACAATTGAAGTAGGAGAAAATCAAAGGTGTTACAATGTATTTTACGCTAAAATTAAAGGTCCACTGAGAAACTAAATTATTGCATTGTCTCCGATCAATAAGTTTAATTTTTCGAATTTTATGTTTCACATGATATCGTAAATTAACAATTTCTGGTAAAACAAATTATATGAACACCATTTTGGTATTCGTTTTAAAAATCCTTAAATCCCCAATAGAATTTTTGGATATGAAGTCGTTTTTGTAACTTTATTGTGAGAGAATTAAAATTTTTTGTAAGTTGTAGTTGATGTAAGTTGTTAGCTATGTTAAGCAAGAAAAAGTGATTAACTGAGACAGAAAAATATTAATTTTTTAACATAGTTTTATACCTAAGTCTGCATTGGACAAATTTCGCCCTTATTTATTAACTTTTTGTGCAATGGTATACAGAAACTCTGGAACATTGTTTTGTATTACAATTCAAAGGATTAAAAATCTAATTTCTTTTTTAAAAAATGCTTAAAATGAGAATCCATTTAATTAAGTCATTTTCTAATATTTAATATTATGTATTAGCAAAACTTAGCTTCTAATAATCAATTTGACATATCGTCCATTTATATTCCAAAGAAAAACTTTATTATTGTTTATTAAATTTTTGGTTATTGGGGTAATATCTAACTAATAAAATAAAAATAATTATACAACCAGTGAGCAATGATTAAATCGTTACGCATAAATTTTCAGCTAATTGAACAAAATCCATAGTATGTCAAAATTAAATTAAATTGCGTGAGTTAAGGATCACTTTGAATATAAATTTTTCAACAATACACATTTTCTTAACAAATTATATTAAAATGTAAGAAAATTTTTATAATTGAATTCCGGAAAATACAAATTTGTATATGTAATTTTTTTTTGTGTTTTATTTTAAAATTTAAAGTAAAGCATAAAAAAATTCATACAAAATTTCTTTACAGCACGTTTTCTTTCTTGTAAATATTATTGAACATAAATATCCTTGTCATTGATATTTTGTTATTCCTGTTCTGTTTTTATCTGATGTTCTTGAAATATCTTATATATATATACAAATATTCAAATTTAATGGAGCATCGTTGCATAAACAAGGTGCAAAAAAACCTCCTTGAAATTTACATAACATACCAATAGAAATTCCCCAAAAAAAAAAAAATATGTATAGTATATATTTGACTAAAAAAAATATTATTCGGCGCCATTTAAATCAATAATTTACCAAAAAAAAAAGTATTTCTGTAAAGGACAATCACAATTGCCGCAAAATAAAATTATTTTTATAGAAATTTTTTAAAAGTTATATTTTTTATGACCTCTATGCTCTCACCTACAATTCGAAATGTTATAAATCGAAAATATTTCATTTACCAAATAAAATTTTTTTTTTTTTGGTTTTGTAAGTCATGTAAGAACCACATAGAACTTCCGCCAAATATATATTTTTTTTTCTAACTAAACTGAAGTATATTAACCCGAGCAGAAGTTATTATAGACTTTGGTCATCAATAAATCAAACACCAAAATATACAGAAAAGGAAACACTGCAGGATATCGGCTTTTATGTTTTTGGGGATTATTGTCGAAAATATCAAATGCACACAACACGCTTTTTTTTATTCCAAAAGACGACGCGTCGTTTTTAATAAAAAGCAGAAGATTATAAATTTTTGGTTTTTTTGTTTTTTTTTTTTGTGTAAGGAGAAAGGTAAATTGTAATGGTTTGTTATTTTTTTGGAACAGAAATCATCAGGTGAAGGAGGAAAATACAATTGGAGGCACAAGACTAATGGATAAAAGTTTTTCGCGGAAAAAATAATTAGGAATTTGGGTTTTGTTGTCATTGAAATTATCAGAGAATATAAATGGATAATCAATAATGATAAATTTATTGATTGCATATTCGAAATATTTTATGTTTTTTATGTAATTTTTTTTTAATATTTTTAATTTATGGTTTGAAAGTTGAAATAATGTAGAGATTTTTTTTACTATAATTTGTACTGCGTATTTTTGAAAAAAAAGTTATACTTGCTCCATTTTATAAAAAAATCAAGATTAAAGATTAGAAGAACATTTTTTGGTCGTAATTTTAAATATTTTGGCAAAATTCACGAGTAGTTGAAGATACGTTTTACTCTATGACCAGAACGTTTAAAATGAATAAGCAGTTGCAAATCTCCTTTGTTTTCCTCGCGACAGATTTGGTAAATTCATTACTATCTACTTCACTGAAATGGCAAAATTTTTCCAAAAGAAAGTGGATTAAAAAGATAACCTAATTTTTTATTTTTATTTTAGAAGTCCATTCATCATTCAATCTATTAAAAAAGAATAATCACTAATCTTTTATTTTGCGAAAATAATTGAATGTAAAAGCAAATGGCTTGTGCTATTATTATTTCTTAAAGTATAATTCATTATTTCAAAGTTATTTGATACTTTAATTTCCAGTTAAAAGGCAACTTTCTTGGAAATAAAAATTCATTGTTAAAAGAATCCATAAAGGTTTATTATATGTAATTTCAAGAAAATGCATCAATTTATTTATATTATAATAAAGAAATATTATTGTCAGATTCATAAGAATTATAATATTAGGAAGACATGGCACCAACATGTCTATCTCTTCTTACTTATATTTCCTTTACTCTATATTACTGTGAAGCCTTTCAAATTTTCATTTATATTTGAATAGGATATACCAAAACGACCAACAACAACAAAAAATGACCACAAAATTATTATTATTGCAATAATTTTAAAAATAGTAATATTTAACAATAATTTTGAACACAAAAAAAAAAAAAAAAAAAAGAAAGGAAAGAGGAAGGATTGATTATTCTGGATTCAATATTTAAAATTTCAGCTGCCTTTCCTGTAACACATCGGCCACAAGCCAACCATCCTTATTATCCCAAGAGAGGAAAATATTTTAATATTTATTATGGTCAGTATTCTTCCTTTCTGTTTAAAATTACAATTTTTTATTGAAATCGGGACGAAGGAGAGGCGGAATAATCAATGTATAGCAAATAAATTTCACAATTTCTTTTATAAAATAAAAAAGGATGTTGGTTGTTTTGTTTTCTTTTAGGTTAACAGCACACATTTTTACGGATATTTATATAAATAATCATTTTTTTTGTTTGTTTGTTGGGTTGTATCCGCACATTTTTTTTTATATATATTAAATTTTATTACAGTTGGCTTGTGCCATCATTATCCTTGTTTTGTGGCGGCAATAATCTTATATCTGTAAAAAAAAAAAAATCACTTTGATCAGGAGGTGTACATTTAATCACCCCTGGTGAGTTGGATAGAGAAATGACATTTAAATTTTGACAAATGTTTAAATGATTTAAACATTTATTGTCAAAATATTTTTTTAAATAATTTCTATAAAATTAATTGAATGGAAAATTTTAATTGTAAAACGTATTATATTTTAAGGACATTTTAAAATTTTATTTATTTGGGAAAAAAAAGATCTATTATTCAGTAAAATAATGTTAAATTCAGTGTAAAGCTTAACATAATTTAACAGAAACCCGAAATAAAAACAGAATTGAAAAGTATGTTCGAAAACTTAATTAGTTTTCTAAATTAAATGCTACACTATAAATTGGTAAAGAATTCACTAGAGTTTGCTAGTTTTTCGTGTTTAAATTACATTATTTACTCACTGACTCTGTTAATAGCTCGAAAATAGTAATAACCTATAAAATATATAAAAATGATAAATAATTTTATTGCGTTTATTAATACAATTTTAATGATTTTATATTTTTTGTAATAAACCTGCAATTACAGTTTACAATCAACACTAAACTAGCCTAATCTTGACTAGTTTATTATATAAATCGCTTAACATATCGTAGGCAAAATCATATACTTTGTTTAGATTAGTTAGGAATGTTTTTTCTTAGTAACGAATTATCTCCAATAGCATTGAATTCAATTTTATCTATACTTGTAAAAATTAGCTAAAATTTAGTCGTATTTATAGATTTTTGTGAACAAAATTATCTTACACTTTAATCTGTGCACCTCATTATTTCAATTAATTCTAATTCCACATTTTCGTTATATTTTTATTTTAATTTATTTTTTTGTTTAAATTTTAATAATTTTTTGTGGAATTTAGGAACTAAATGATAAATAAAATAAAGGCTTGGTTCATATTTTTTTTTTTATTTGTCATAATGTTTTAATATTACGTCTACAGCATGGTGTATATATAATTTTCACAGGTCTACTTCGGTAATGATTAAAAAAATAATAAATAAATGTCTTAAATTTTCTAGTAAATTTAGTTTAAAACAAATAAAATTCATATTTGTTACGAAAAAAATCTTAATTTTATTGATTTTTCAGATCAAGCTGTGAAGTTATGCTTTTAGTAAATATTTAATAATTTAAATTTAAAACAAAAATTTAAAAATTTTTTTTCATATATTTTATTATTATTATTCAAATACAAAGTTAAGAATTTAGTATTTTTTTTCATTAATTGAAAAAGATTTTTAAATTTTATGTTTATATTTTTCAGCATATTGCAGAAAGTGTTGAAGACACAAATGTCAGGTTAGTTTTATTAAATTTATTTAATTATTTATTTACTATATTGTTTTTTTTTGTTGTTTTTAATTTTATACAGACTTGATACTAAGACACTGTTACAATATATTCCAAATTTAGGATTAATTATTGACTTAACAAATACTAATAGATATTATAATCCTAAAAAAGTAAGTATCAGAAATATATCATGACAAATTAAAACTAGGTTAACAAGTTTTCTTTTTTTGTATTTAGAATTTTGAACAGAAAGGCATTGAACATGTGAAAATAATGGTTCCAGGTCATACAGTGCCTGATTTAAAATATAGAAATGTGTAAGTTAGATAAAAATATTTTTAAAATAATTATAAATCCAAAAGACTATTTAGACTGATCAGTAATTATTTTCAAAAAATTAAACTTACTACAAATTTATGCTTTCCTAAGACTCGATTATGGAATACATATATTTTTTTAGTAATATCTATATTTTAATTCCGGTACCACGGTTAGTGCAATGGAATTTTTCGTTTTTTTGAATAAGTTTTGAAATATTTTGTACACATATTAGTTCGGGTAGCTGTAAGTATGTATTTGGTTTGGAAGACTTATAATTACAATCGACTGTGGACATTTTTATTCTAGGATACTGTGAGCTAACTGTGAGCTATCAAGGAGTAAAAGAAAACTTTATTTCTGAACAGTAGATATGCCAAAAAAAGCGATTGTTATCATTTTAATTTTTTTTTTCGACTTGATTTTCAATAAAACAGTTTATGTTAAAATTTCTGTTCAGTTTCCGGGGTTAAGGGTTGACATATATATTATTATTAATATAAAGTTTTTAATTTAATTACTCAACATAAGTAAACTTTCTAATATATTTAATATTTTTCATAACAAAATAAGGTTTTATTTTAAGTTATAAATAAATGTAATATAGAATTTCACTTCCCACAATTTTCTAAAATTAACCAGTAAATTAGAATAAATCCCAACAAAAAAAAAAAAATTCCAATAAGATTTAGATAAATATTTATTGATTTTCTTAATAATTATCATATCAATGAAATTGAAAAATAAGCTTAAATCATGATAAAATAAAAAATATATTCTCACCACGATTAATATTATGATATTGAAATTTAGAAATTTGGTATTTGGTATCTAAAAAAATAAATAAATTTATAATTTCTTTTTCTTAAAAAAAAAAAAAAACAAAAAACATAACCTTTGCAACACCCACTCTAAAGTTCATCAATTCTACTATACACTATTATTATTATTATCAAAAACTTTCAAAATATATAAATTTAAATTTATTCCCCCCCACAAAAAAATTATATATAAATTTTTAGATAAAAGATAACAAGTTCAATAACTAAAAAAATAAACATAAACCCATCACGATCATTTCAATTTTTTCTTCTGTAACCAATAAAAATATTTATTATCTTTCAATTTTATTTATTCGAAATTGTATAAAAAAAAAATAACTAAAATCGTTTAAAAATCGATATTTGAAAAATTCTTTTTAAAGATTTTTTAAATTCTCAGAAATTTTCCATTTTATATTTATTACTTACTATACAAAAAATACGAATATCTAAAAAAAATCCACTAGAATATTATTTTAAAATAAAGTTTTTATTTAATAAATATATTAAGAAATAAAATCAAATATATGTTTTTATGTTTTGGACCAGTATTTTTTTTTTTTTGTAGTCAACGAGTTAAATATTTTAATTACAAAATAGTTTATGCAAATGAGATTGTTTTGAAAATGACGCTAAATGTCACAGCTGAATTATTTACATTGCAAAAGTTAAAGGACTGATTATGTGTTTTTTGAAACTTCTAGTTTGTATCACCAACTTTTCTTAAACTGTGGTAATAAATGTGATAAAAAAAATATTGTCAACGCATAAACATAACCATATATTTTCTATCTTTGCTTAATGAGTGCACATTAGTGACCAGTATTATTTTTTCCACTCATACAGCTTTTTAAAAAAAAATAGTAAACACTGCTTTTAATACTTTAATCTCCGTGGACCAGGCATTGAATATTGACTTTTAATATTTATAGAAAATGTTCATTTTACCATAAATTTATGGTACCTTCTTTTGTAACTGCATTCATACATTTTGTTTCTGCGTAAAATTCCTAATGATTATTTTACAGATTCTAGTCTAGTTCTGCAAATTTTAATTTCAAAAATTCTGAAAAATATTTGGTCAAGAATAAGCCCTTTTTTTGGCAATGTTCCAAATTGTCCATATAAAAATATTACCACCATAAAAATAACATAACTTTTCACATATTGGTTTCACATAAAAATAATTTTAAAAGATTATAAACAGTTTTTTTCGGAATATAGATAATCGCTATTTATTGTTACTTTTGATCGGTTTATTTCTTCACCTTTTTAACGTTAAGATATTTTGATAATGTTCACGCGCGCATTGATCACCAAAATGAAATAACATGAGAACATTTTTAAAAAAAATTAAATTAAAGAACAATAAATAACTGGATCAAATGAGAGGTGATCTTTAATGGTCGATATTTATTTTTTTTTCACAAAATATGCCCGATACAAAAATTGGAAGAAACTGTGCTGTTGTGACGAATTTTTTTTTTTCCTAAAACACTGTTAAAAATATTTTGTCCTACCTACAAATAATATTCTGGACTGGAAGGATTATTTGTGGAACTTGTGGTTTATTAGAATTATATTTTCACGAAAATTAGTAAATGGGAATATAAGTGAATTTTTCATAGACGCTTTAGTTACAAGTAGTATTTTGTGCGACTACTTTTTACCACAATTTTGGTTATTAATTTAATATTAGTTATTTATTTTAAACAGTGCTTATCTGAGGCGGGTGATAATCAACTAAACACAGCTTGATAATCGAATATTTGTAGAATGAATATTATTGGACTCATTTTCCTCCCTTTTATCACCTAAATTTTCCATTTATTTTTATTTTTTATTATTAAAAATATTTTTTATACGCATGATCATAAAATTTGATGGAAATAAATTTAATTGAGTATGTAACGCAAAAAAAAAAAAATTCTTTAAGTACATAAAACCATTTTTTATAAAAATAAATCTTTTTGCAGATAAAATGTGCCGATAAAATATATGTATATTTTTTTAATTTTTTTTTTCGAAATTGATCGTTTATCCATTGAAAATGACTTCTTTATGCGATTTAAATGGCCTTTAATCATGGAATTGTAAATCATTTATGGTTGTTGATGATTATTTTAATATTTATAGTATTTCTGGAATTTTTTACTTTTTATTTTTTAATAATATGTACTACATACCATAAAAAAAAATAATAATGTTGCACAATGTTCAGATATAAAAATTTATTATGATCGGCAGTGTAAGGGCCGAAAGTGTTTAATGTCTTCATTAAATTAATATTATTTTAACATATTTATGTATATAATTTTTATGACATTAATTTTTTATATGACAGATTTTTTTATGAAAATTACAATTATATTTTAGTGAGAAACTGAACAAAATACTATTGACAAAAATTAGTTTTTTCGCCATTTTGAAAATATGTATAAAATAATATAATGACATAATTGAGTTGCTTATTTCGAAAGTGGTACAAGTCCACGTTTTTTTATTCCGAGATATTTAAAGTTTTACGTTTCAATTTCGGTTCGGTTTTACGTTTCATTAGAAATTGTTTTGCAGATTTGTATTAAGTTCTCAAATATTAGGGTTTCTGACTCAGTTTTGGCTATAGATCTCTTACAGATATCAAGAGATTCTATCTATTTTTGTCATTATCTTAATTTTTTTTTAAATAGACTTGACCCACTTTCAAAATAAACGGCTCATTTGTAGAATAATTAAATTTTCATTACAGGTTCAAGGAAGCTGTGAACGAATTTTTGAAAATTAATCATGATAATGGTAAGTAAATAATTAATTATTATAAATTTCTTGATTAAATCGTTTCAAATCCCTTAAAACTGGTGAAACTTAAACGCAGGTCGAGCGTAGTCAAATTTCTTGAAATATCAGTATAAAATTGCAATGATATTTCTTTACAGTAGAAATTTGTGAATTATTATTTGGTTTCAATAAATAAATGGGGCGTATAAATTTAATATTAGTGGAGATTTCCGTAGTTAGGGTCATTGAAACCCAGTCTGACCTACATGTCCAAAAGCGGTAGTTTGTATCAGGTACTCGGAGTATGAATTTAATCAAAAAAAGTCAAAGAAACAAATGTTTGAAGAAATGATTATTATCCGAAATCAATCAGAATAATAATTTTGCACATTTTGTAATTTCACATTTTAAAATTTAGAAATATTCCAATCAAATAATTGTTAAATTAAATTCACTCTTTTTATTCAAGATAAAAATTATCTTCTTTAATATATTCTTCTCATTATTCTTTCCCACGTAAAAATGCACTCTTAATAAATTATGCACTTTTTTCATGTATTTTCAAAAATTAGGTCAAAAATTCTAAAATAACATTTTTGTAATAATTTAACAAAGAAAAAAACACTTTTTTCACCTCTTTAACTGCGTAACTGAACACTAAAAATAATATTTATTAAAATTATAATTTGCATAATTTTAATAAACAAATTTATAATAAATATACAAAAAGAAAAAAATCATGTACACCACGAATATCACGATCTTGTTAAAACATATTTTTTTCTATGTAATAAAAATCAAATTTCAATTAATATTTTTTTTTTTTTTTTACTTTTATACCTAAAAAGAATTAAGCTTGAATCTTAAGATCTTAGCGCCCTTCTTTTTCAACAAACAAAAAAACATAATAGATAAAATTGAACAGATAAATTCCTTTAACTAGAGGAAATTCTCGAAAAAAAAAAAAATCGTGTTTTCTGGATCTCTAGAAATACATAAAAAAAAAATTGTAATCTAGTGGCGCATTGTCGCGTCAATGTTTATATAGAAAGTATCATTCTAAAAGAGAACGAAAAGAAAAACCTACGAAAAATGATCGTTATCTTCTTAAAGTGTAGTATCAAAATTAACATAAAAAGTGCTTGATATAAACCACTTCTTTTTTATTGTTGTATAGCTGTGGGTATATTTTATATACAGGAAGGATTACAGAACAATCAAATGAAAAAAATACACTATATTTGACGTTAGTATTGAAGAATGAGGGAAAAACTTATAATTTATTTGCAAAACTTGATTAGAAAACGTAATTCTTCTGTAAGTTTCTTAGATATAAAACAGAAATTAAAATACAATTAAATTAAAATATTTAAAAATTTAAAAATTTAATCAACATATTTCTATCTGCTTGGAATTAGAGGACATTCCCAGTAATTTTCCACAGTAGTATTTTATTTCATATATTTTCCGAGAGAACAACAATTAAAATCTAACAATTCTTATATTTAAATTGTAAATATAAAAATGTAATGTTACGATACCGCATTAACGAGATCAAAAGATTTTTATGAGGGTGCTTTAATTGTCTTTTCTACATAATCTTCTTTGTATTTTTATAGTCTTCTTGCTTATGGCAATTTAAAACTCTTTAATTCTATACACGCGTCAAATATAGAAGCAAATACAAATATTCACATAAAAATGATACCAATATTGTTGTTGATCTAGACTTGTTACTTGTAACTTATATTATCATTTCTAACTAACATGATATACTTTCGATTTAATGTTGAATTTAAAATTTACAAAAACAAATTTCAAAATCTAACAAATCTCTGCATAAAATTTTATATGGACTATGGTACGCGTGGGTATCTTATAATTTCTTATTTACATCTGATTTAAATCTTATACATATAGATCTAGTTATATATTTGTGTATAATAATAATTCATTTCCTATATCAATATCAATTTGCCATTACTTAACAATTAATGGTATTATGTATACTATGCTAAATCAAAGTGTCTGATGATTCCAAAAATCAAGAAATTATGATTTTTAAAAAAAAATTGTAATTTAAAATTATTTATGAAACATAATACGGTCTCTTTAGAAATTGATCTTGTTTTCGACAATATACATAAAATCTTGTTTAACATAATCTTAACTGGAGCCACAAAAATACAAAAAAAAAACAATCAAATTTTCAATTTCTTTTTCCTTGGTTTTTTTTTTTTATATAATTTTACATGAAAAACGATTAAAATTCATGTCTTAAAATGATGTACAAATTGAAATTACAGATCAATAAATTTTATTTTTCAAAATATTTTGAAAATTAAAAAACACAACAACAAAAAATAGTTTGGTTTTATTTTTTATGGATTATTATTGATGATACGAGGCCAATTTACCGCCAAACACACGCTATTAAGTGATATGATTTGTGATGATGGCGGGAGCAAATAAAAAACAAGACAAAAAAATTATTAAAAAGCAGGAATATGAAATTAAGGATCTTTGGCGACTAATAGTCGTCATTGGCGGTCTGGTAAATCACAGTCTAACCAACAGTCGATTGGTTTAGATTAGTGATGATGATAATTCATTGTAAAATACTGAATGTGGCGTCAATATTGTAATTTTGTTCGTATAATTTTTGAAAATTATCATCTATCTAGAGTCAATGTATGGGAGGGCATATCCATCTTTTTATAGTTGTTCATATTAAATATGAGTGATTTCGCGATTTGTTTCAGACAATTTTGACAAAAAATTTATGATTAGTTATGATGATTTCTTAGTTTATTTTAAATATTATTCTAGTTTTAGTTAAATGAATTATGATCGAGGATTTCGTTTACGAGCAAAAATTATAAACAAAAAATTTTTTATTTTTTTTTTACTAATCTTTAAGATAAACTAATTGGTGTTCATTGTACTCATGGTGTTAATCGTACTGGATTTTTGATCTGCAATTATATGGTCAGAGAAATGAATATTGAACCGAACGATGCTTTGCAAAGTGAGTATTTTTGTGGTTGTTGTTATTTTTGAGAGATAAAGATTGATAATTACTATTTTTCTCTTGTTCAATTTTATTGTGAATTATTCATTTTACAGGATTTGCTATAGCTCGTGGACATCCAATAGAACGAGACAATTATAAACAATTTATTAGTGCAAATACGCTAGAAGAATCTTATAATGATAGCAGTGAAGAGTTTTCTAAATCAAAGCGTGATATGCTGGAAATGCATTTAACTAATAAGATTGATTGGCGCCAAAATGAATCAGGGACACCAAATTCCAAATATACGTTTACCACTTCATGGAGAAAGCATGAACCACCGCCTCTGAGAACAGAAACTTTAACAAGAAGAGATTATGAACCCAGTCCTAACTACCAGCGGATAGGTGATCAGTATTCTTCGCATTGTTCATTAAGAAGATCGCTTGTAAATTTGTGTTCATCATCAAGAGAAACTTTTTCAAACGGTCGCTATGAAGCACAGAATCCTTATAATTATTTGCCCCATTATTCTAATCAGCCACCAATTAACCAATTTAGTGACGAGCGCAAAAGTTGGCGAAGTGAGCAAAATCAAATTGAACCTTTAAATTATACGAATAATCAGGGACCAATTAATAAATTCAATGAGGAAATGACAAATTGGCGGAGTCAAGAACAAAGATTTCAACGAACGGCGTCTGGTTTTAATAATAGGGCTGAATCGAGTGATAATAGATTCACTGCCAGACACGATAATAATTTCATGAATTCACGAGAAGCTTACAGAAATAATTCAAAGCCTAATGAAAATTTTAATACGAGATTTAGAAGAAGTTACAGAGAAAAATATCATAATAATCCATATTCCAACTTTGATTCCAATACGATGACAAAACGTTCCGTTTATCGGAACTCTCATAACAGCAACAATTCAAAATATAATAATGCCAGAAAAGATTTTACACAGAGAACTTCTATGCTTGACGATTTATATTAGAAAATATTTAGTAACCAAATTGTGTATTTTTTTTAAAAAATGTAATTGAATAATTGCAAATAGTTTTTCAAGTAAAAATCAATTTCAATTTATTAGTTAAAACTTTTAAAATAAAAAAAATATTTTTTATTTAAATTCGTGTTTTTTGTGTTTCTACTATAACTAATACAAACTATTACACTGAAATCATTTTTTACAGTGGTAAAATTTTGATCAATCTACAATCTACATCATCAGTTGTAGTCGAATGGGCCATTATAGTCCAATTAACAAAAGTTATTGAAAAGGTTTGTTCAAAATATAAAACAGTTGATTTTCAGATCCATGCGTACAGACGCGTGGATCTGAAAATCAATTTTCAGACCCATGCGTCTATAGCGCATAGATCCATGCGTCTATAGCGCAAATTTTTGGAATTACAAAAATTTATTAGCATTTATTTTTATTTACTTAAAAAATTGAATTCATTAGGTGAATCGTAGTAAAATTTTGGATACTGTCAAGAATTAAGCCTAACTGCGAAAGGATCACAGTTTGACAAATTAAAATAGAGTTATCACAATCAGTGAAAATAGGCTGCATAAGTAATTATTAGTTTTTAGTTTTGTTAAATCATTCAAAATGGTTGTTGTGATTATTGAATTGGTAAATGGTTTTTAAATAATTGTAAGTAATTACTTTTTGTTCGTTGGTAGCCTAACTATGCACTAGAAATCCATCGCATACCGGCAGCTTTTGAAAAATATTAGCCTACATAGGCTGAGCTTTGATTTAATTTTTGACTTTCAAATTCTAATTTAAGAAAAAAAAGAAACAGTTTTTCTTCTGGTGAGTAGTATTTTTTCTGCAGTAATTTAAATTTTGCTTCTCACAAGCTCTACTAAGAGCTATTGTTAATGCTGTTGTCAAGTATCTGTACTACTGAAATATTGATTGAATTATTAGCAATAATGTTAATTCGTTAAAACTTCAAATTAAAATTTAATTATAGTTTTTTAGTCATAAAAACAATGTAAGGAAGATATTTTCACTAAAATACTATACGAATTTTTATTAAATTTCCACATACTAATAATTGCACCAAAAACGCTTATAGATTTATTCATTTAATAAATTCAAATATCGATTTATCATCTTCAGAAAATCAAACTATAAATAAAAATTCAATTACAAAAATTGTACGCAAAAGAAAACTTCAACCAAAAAAATATTCATCCCTTTGATCTTTTTTTTTTTTATCGCGTATAATTAATCTTTACAAAAAGAATAAATAATTAACTAATATTAATTTCCACTACAAAGGACTTAAAACCGACCATGTGTAATAGAACAACTGCCATAATAATATGACTTTGCACAAAAAAAAAAATCCTTAAATATTCTTTTTTTTAGTAATAATTACTAACAAGATGAATCAATTGATTAAAGATAACTTCTTCCAAAAAAAACTGAATAATATTTTAATTGGATGTATATGTGCACCGTGCACAGATCTGATATCATCATTTAGCGATTCAAAAATTTGCATTTTTTTTTTGTTCCACCTTTGAGTTCACTCCTTAAAGGATATTTGATATTTTCATAGTTTTTTCATATGGGTGGCGCACTTTTTTTTTTGTTTGTTGTTGTTGTTGAACAGAGTTAGTCAAATTAATTTATATATTATTTTGTGTAACATTGAATATGCTTGTAAAACATAATCTAAGCATATATGTAAGATCAGTAGTATAAGTGACCATACCTTTCTGCTAAACAAGTAAACTTGAAATGATGTAGACAAAAAAGGATACAAAAACGTAAAATTATTTTACTATAAAAATGAAATTTTGAAAATTAAAAAAAAAATTTCCTTAGTTTTTTTTTAATTTTTTTTTATATAAATAAAAATTGAATATGTAATTATGGATGGATCGGTTTATGATCAATCGATCATTTACGAAATATTAAAAATAAATCTTATAGATGCGCGTGAGAAACACTAAACTAAATATTATATTTTGTGTAGTTTATTTGTTGTTGTTAAGACAGAAGATCTTGTTTAGGTTGAAAACGTGATTAGCATAACAGTGAAATTGAAAAAAAAAAAAAAAAAATTTTTTTAAAAAGATATTTAAATCAGATAAGATCTGATAATATCTTCTTGCATCTATTTAAAAATTAATCAAAGGAATTGTTTTTTTTTTTTTTGTATTTTACTTGTTATTTTGTAAAACAAAAAAAAAAGTGAGTGGAGGAAATTACGAGTTCAAAAATATTTTGAAAGGAAAAAGAAAAAAAAAATTTGAAAGGATTGATGATAAATTATCCCTGGGGATATCTTAATTAAAATTTATGCTTTTATATTAATACTATTAGATTATGTTGATGTTACAAATTGAAAAAAAAAAAAATTATAAATATTTAGAAATTAATTCATAGTTTGAATTCTATTGACCTTTTTCCATATCCTTTTAAAAGAGTTTGTTGTTATTGAGTTAGGTGCTTTGAAAAATATTTTTAATAGTACATATTGTAATTTTATTTTGATTTATTATGTTAATTTAACAAATTATATTTCACACATTTGTGACAATTTATAGATATAAAAACAAAACACAGAAAGCCTTAGTAAGTTATTATGTCATGCGCCAGCATTTTTTTTTTGTAGAGCAATATTTTATAAGTTTTTGATATTTCACAATTTGTGTTTAATGATTGCACTGTTCTCTAAAATTAATGGACATTATCATTGAACGTTTTACATTTTCAAATTTAGGAATTAATATTAGTACATTCTTATAATCGCCAATCAAATTGAAACCATAAACAGGTTCTTAAATAGCGTAATTTAATGTGTAATCATTAATATTTTAACAACTCCTTAACATCGAAGATAAAAAAAATTTCCATTATAACCATTCTTGTGATAATTAAAAGTAAAAAATTTGTTGTTACATAATTAGGGTTGTCCAGCCCTGAATGAGAATCATAAATTATTCAGTATTTTTGCAAGAGTTAAGTTTATTTTTTTTGATGAAAAAAATAAATATAAATATTAAATTTCAATCTTTTAAAAATACCAATTGATTACCAATAATTTTTTTATTCCATTTTTATAAAATAATATTTAGTAATTATATTTTTCTCACACTAAATCCATTTATCTGATAAATTTAATTTCTTTCACTCTAATGATCATTATTACCATTATATATATATATATCTATCTTAAAATTACCTTGAAAATGCAATCGAAATTTATATGAAAAGAGAAAAAAAAAATTCTAGATACAGGTTAATATCACAAGGTTAACTAATAAATTTTACCAAAAATCTATTCATAATTTTTTTTTTATCTTTTTTTACATAATAATAAGAAAACAAGTAAATAAATTTCCTATTTTATTTCTCATCAAGTTTAAACGAATCATTTCTTATTCAAATTCCATGAATCATTTTGTCCAATTAAAATATCATTTCTGTCTTATTAAATTAAAATAATTTAAATTAAATTACTATTTATTATTAAAAAAAAAAGTAACATAAAAAATATTTATAAATTTATTTAAATTAGTTTATTTGTTTAAAGAAAACGTTTTTTATTTTTTAACCCGTCGAATTAATTAATTTAATAAAAAAAAAAAGTGTTAACAAGATGAAAAAATTATGTAAATTTTATAAAATTCATAAAAATTGTCATCATTGATTTAAGGTTTTTTTTTCTTTTTGGTTATATTTTTCCAAATAGTATCTAGAAATTTTTTATTTACATGGAATGTCATTGGAAAATAGTTTTTAACCAAAAATATTTAATTAAAATACAAAAATATTTTTGATGCACATCTGTTTATAGTTATTATGATGAAATGAAAATTATCATTTTAATGAAACTGTCGCGCCGATTAAATTAAGTTATTTAAATAATTACATAATTTTTTATTTTTTAGTGCAGAAATTATTATTTTAATAAAAAAGAAAAAATATTTAACCTTTACATGGCTTAAAGAGAAATTCATTAAATTATGTTCATTTAGGAATTATATATATACATATAATAATTATGATTTTTTAGTACATAATCGTAAAATTTGATCATAACTTAAATTTAAATATAAAGTTAAATAATTTTTATTATTCTACCTTGGATATGCCGGACAAAATTATAACCGGAAATGTTAGAAAAAATTAAAAAATTTGTAAATTTAATTCTAATTTATTTTTATAATTTTATTATTAAAAAAAAAAATTATCATCGCTCTAAATATTTAAATTTGAATTAATTAATATCAACGTCTCATCAATGTTATGTTATCTGTAAAATTTTTATGGAATATACATATATTATAAATATGCTAATGAGAGTGATATATATATTAGATCTCGTGGTCTATCCAAAATTACAAGTTATGTTAATTGTCGGTTAGGTTAACTAGCAAAAATCAAAAATCCTAATAGCTATTAACAAACTCCGTGGTTTTTTAAATTGGTATTGAATATGTATTAAAAAATTAGATAAATGGCGCCTACAAGCGGTGAATGTTTTTGATCAGGTGATGTTATATTTGATTGGGTTTTTTTTTCTTCAAATAAAAATTAATTTTGTCTAAAAGTTATGTTTGACTTAATTGTGGAGAGATTTCTAGCTTGGAATTTGAAATAATTTCTAGCTTGGAATTTGTCTTAAAAATTTAAAAAAGAAAATTTTATGGTTTCATGTAACAGACATGTTCATAAATAAATTTAAATTATCTAGATAACTTGTTGTCAATTTTTAATTGTCTACATAATAGTTGTAAAAACGAAATTATCAATTTTATAATTTACTATTTCCAATTCAATAATTTACTATTTGCCATTAAATTTTTATATAACTCTGTAAACTTATGCCGTACACTGATTTTAAATTTATTGAAATGCATTTCTAGTTCTCTAAAATATGAAAATATTATTTTGAAGTTATATTGCATTGCAGAGTTACCAAGTATATTTAAATTAATTTCGAAGAAGATATTTAAACGAAGTAATGTTAGATTTTGGAGGTAGTACATGGAAACCAAATTTGCCAATACATGAAATATTTTTTTTGGTATGAATCAAAGAAAAATTGGGGGACTCTAAAACCGATATTTTTATTTGTGCGTTGCCTGACTCTGACTGTGGTAAAAATTGACAACTGAATCCACTCCACCATATATAAATGAAAAATTGGCAAATTTAAGTTTACGAACCATTACTTAAACCCAAAATTACTAATAAAATTAAAATCATTATTCTAACTTTAATAATTGAACATTTCACAAGCTACAATAAAAAGTTACAATAAAAATCTTCTTGAAATTGTTTTGCTGAGATTTGCGATTATGTTGATATCGATGTTTTAGCTAATTTTCACAGAATTTTAAATATATTTTATGATTAAATACTAGAGTTTAAATGGTAGTTAAACTGCAACAAATTTTTTTTTATCACTTTAAATATGTGTATAATAATATTATAAAATTATAAGAAATTGTAAATTCCTTCGAAAATTTATTTTTTCACAAATTTCAGTTTAATTAACTGTTTACGAAAATTTTACTTGAAAATCTCATCAAATTAATTTTTGACATATATTTTTGTATTTAGTCAACAAAATTTTCCATCAAATTTTTATTATTTATATTTAATTTAAGTAAATTTTATGTTTTTAAATTTATGAAATTTCCAATCTTATATGGTATATTATGTTAATTAAAAACGAACTAATAACAAAATATCTAATAAATATTATTATGATTTCTTCGTCAACATCCTTGAGATAAACTTATTAGTTTATAATAAATTTATTTTTCTTTATTTAAGTGTTTAGTTGACATGATCATAAAATATAATTTTTTTTATTATTTATTTAAATATGTATATTATTATAGTTTTGTTTTCCAAATGAATAATTTATTAATCAATGAAAAAGAATTTAATTAAATATTGAATAAATATAAATATAAATAAAAGAAATAATTTCAAACTATTATACTAAATTATAGATTAAGTTATTTAATATTATATATTTAATATAAATTCAGTCATAATTTAGATAATTTAATAAATTTGTCTGGTACAAGGTGATTTTGTTAAAGCAAATTAAATAAATTTATGTAAAACAAAATTATATTTTAATTACCATGTCGTCAAAATGAAGTGATATTTTTTAAATATCTATTATCTCTAAATGTTTGAATCAGTCTGTATCTGACATGAGTTTAAAAATTGACTTTTGGTATTTAAAAATATATTTATTTTATCAAAAAAATGTTGGTATTATAAGGAATTTCAATTTTAAATAAAAATGTTATACAAATCACTTAAATTTTGTATATATTTTACTGCCTGACTTTAATAATTATACGACATTAATATTTCTGTCAAACAATTTTTAAAATGTTCCTAATTTTATTTAAGAATTCTGTTCTGTCATTAAATTTTAAAATTAATACTCATTTTTTAAAATTAATTTTTATATTATATTCTTGTTAAAATCTTTTGCTCTCAAATCAAAAATCTTAAATGAATAAATATTTTTTATTTTTATCTCTGGCGACACTCCAGGCTCCTGGTTTAGTCCTGTGACACTGATATATTTATTTGGGTCGTAAGGTTTATGTTATAAACATTTACGTTGTTTTTTTTTTCCACTTTCTGGTGTACTAGATTTGTTATTGCGAAAAAAACTATAGGACAACAAACAAACAAACAAAAAATCTGATACACAAAATACAACAAAAAATAAAAAAGGATATTAAATAAAACTAAAAAACTTAACGAGAATATGCTTTATTATTATATTAAAATTCTGATGTTGTTAAAAAATGACAATAATATTAAAAAAAAAAAAATAACTAAATGTTTTAATGTGTGAATTCCAGTTTTTAAGAGTTTTCAACTAAATTGAATAACAATTCTGAAATATTTCATAGCAGCTACATAAAAAAAAAAGTGCATGTGGCGCCTAAAATGCTATAAATTATAAAAAGAAATCAGAACAGAAAAAAAATACTACAAAAATGTTGCGAAAAAAAATAAATTTTGGTATTTTTTTTAATAATAAAGTTGTTAAAAAATAAAAACAAAATAGTCGAAATTTCTGATGAAAAAATAATTTAATGTTTATATTTTTTTTTAGGAAAAAATTATTGATTACCTGATTCGAAATATTTATCATGTGGCGAGAATGATAAAATCAGGATATTTTTGGTAGTAAATTTTTAATTTAAATTTTGTAATTTGACAAAATATTAATTTCTAATTTTTATTACAAATAAAAAATTTGATAAGTTGGCAGTTATTATGTTGTTAGATCATTAAAAGGATAACTGCAACCATTAACCTAATTTTTAATTAGAAAACTAGATGTTTATATCGTTTTTCTCTCACAAAAAACTGAGGTAGTTTCGTTCCAATCGAAACTGAACCCAAACATGTTTGATATAAAAACGAGTCAACTGGTGCACATTTTCCGCCATTTTCCGAATTCAGAGCCGATTTCTCTTTTTACAAATCTCAATACAAAACAAAATAGATTTTACTTGGTTTGAAAATGAATAGAGATACACGGTCCACTAATTCTAATTTAAATGGAAAAATCGTTTATGAATACCGATTCGGTTACAGTTTTTATAGAATTGTTCCACTAATTAGGAACCTAAACCTGAATTTTCAAAATATACAATATTAATTTAAAAATATTTAAATTAACATTGTATGTACTCACAATTCAGTTTAAGCTAATTAGTTGGACAGATTATAATATAAAGAAGAGAAAATGAAATTACAACTTAAAAACTCAATTTTCCACTTTCACATAGATTTTTTCCATTTATGAATCAAAGCTTCATATTTTTACCATGACCTAAATTTGATAGAATTTTAAAGGCCACTAAAAACTATATTACAGATTATTATAGTTTTATATATATTTTTTAAATGAAATTAAACTAACAAAGGAGATTATCCTTCCTGCTAAACGCAAATTTACCTTAATAATGATAAACTATGCGAACACTTTTATCTTGCAGCTTAAAATATAAACCTTTGAAATAAATATTTAAAAATCCACTTGATCATTAGTTCTGAATTACTTTATACTTCTCTTCAACTTCAGGTATATTTTATTAAAATAGATTTGATATAATTTCACATTGTAATATCGACTTTCTAAAACATTACACATAATCATCATACTTGATGTTAAATTTGAAAATATCTCTAAAATACAAATATAATTATAAATAAAAATGACATATAGAAAAATTAAAATTAAAAAAAATATATTTTCATGCTCCTACCTATCAGAATAAATAGTCTAATAGTCGCCACCATATAAATGAATTCAAAAAAAAAAATGAAACAAAATTAGCAACACTCTTGACGTTCATGGCGTCAGAGGTGGTACTGGTCAATCATATTTTCTCTTATAATCCTTGGATTTATTTCTTTTGTTTACAGAAAATATTACTTATATATCCTTCACACATATTTTATAATTTTTAGTATATTATATTTGATAGTTTCGAAGACAACAAATATAAACTAAAGCGCAATGGACTATAAGGTATTTAGCGCTTTCATATATCCCACAATATTATTTGTTTGCTGTTGTTGTTACAAATAATAATGGTGAGCAGGCAAGCTCGCACATATGAAATGTAATTATTTGCCTGTTAAACGGACTGACGTATATTATTTTTATGCAATGCATAATGGCGTTGAGTGCTTCACCGATGTTATTCCACACAAAAAATATATATATGTATATATATAAATAACGAAAGGAGATTATAATTGCTTAAAGGCCTAAATGAATGCTGTAAGCTAAAAATAATCTTTGGTATATATTTTAGGTTTGATAAGACCTTAAGGCGAATATAATGATGTAGAGTGACGGTGGCATGTGAACAGAGTAAAGTTTGTGGGTGACAACAGGGATGTGATAAAAGTATATCGAATTTTCTTGAATTATCAGATTACTTCTGAAAATCTCTACGATTCTGAAAATATTTTCGTAGCTTTAAAGTAATTATTAAGGAAAATTTCAATCAGAAAAACTACTTATGTTCATTTTGAATTAAAAAATCAAAATTACTCCAATATTTTACCAATCCCTATCACTGTATCTGATGATAAACCTCTGCAATTCCATTTCGAACCTTAAAGTACCAGATACATTTACAATAAAATTAATATTTTTAAAAAATTTAAAAATGATTGTATAATATTGGATACCTGAAATAATTTCTTGAAAATCTGGGGGGAAAAAAAAAACTATATATTTTCGCAGACAAAAAAGAAATTGGCGGTTGGCGAATATTGATGGGATATTTTACGGTGTCACGGTTACTCATTTTTTAATAATGTAAATGAGAAAAATTATTGTTTTTTTTTTTGGTTTTTAGTATGGTGTGTACTAAATGTTTATATCGAATATTGGTATTTAAAGCCAGTAAAAAAAACTAATTTATTTGTTAAAATAAGAAACAGAGAACAAAAAAAAAGCATTAGCTGTGAGAAGAGAAGTAATGTACATAAGAAATTAGTACAAATTAAGAACCATTAATCATAAAATTATTATTGACTTTACTATAGAAAAATAAAATAAAATTGTGATACTTTTATTTTGATGTTTTGGTAATGAAAAAAAAAAAAGGATTTAAAATTATTGTTAAGATATCATCAATTTTATTTTTACCTGATATCCAAAACATACGTTCAAAATAATTATTTTAAAGAAAATTTTTTAAGATATGAAAAATATTATAGGCGTTCATACCACATAAACCAATATTAGCTCAAGGATACTATACTGACTATAATAATGATTTGTCAGAATTTTTTTTTATGAGATAAATTTCTTGCTTAGTCTTTTGTATGATATTCCAGCAGAATTTTCTGTAATAAAGATGTTTTTTTTTTTTTTTAAATTTAGTGACGAATTGTGTAAAACGAAATATGATTCTGAATTTTCTTGTGCGGCAGATGAAAGGATTTTTTGATTTCCACGTTATCAAAAATTTAGATTAATAAATGTTAGTAAATTGTTTACTATAAATTCATTTTAAAAATATTTTCATATCCTTTTTAAATAACAAAAATTTAATTTAATTTAAATGATTTTTTTGTAGAAAAATATAAATGTTGCTAAAAAATTATAAAATAACATCATCTACTCTAAAATAATAAATTTTTTATACATCCTATCATCATAGCAATATTTATTCCAATTATATATATAGTTTTTTTAGTACAAAATGATATCTACGACCCCCCATAAAGTCACTACCATAAATATTATCTGATATATATTTTTAATACCTGTTTTATGTTCAATTTTTTTTTTTCCTTCTCATTTATAACAATTTCCCTCTAACCATATTTAATGTATATATTTTCTATCTACAAATTAATATGAAAACAAATTAACGTTTAGTTAAAACACTAATTTAACATTTGCGCACAATATTTGACAGATAAAATCGAAAGAAATTATCGAAGCAATTATAAATGACATTCAAAATTGTTTTACTTATATACCGTATTATACTAAACATTTAAAAATTTAAAAGATTGCGTGCAATTTCTATTCCGTATAGAAGACTATAGATCTGTCTACCTATATGCTGTGCAGTGTGTCACCAGATTTATTGCTAATACTTCTGTAAAAAAAAAAATAATATTATTTTTTTTTAATAGACTTTCGACAGACCATTAGATATTAAACCGCCGGCTATTGGGTGTATATAGAAAATAGAAAATTTAATCATTTATGCCAAACTCTATCAAACATATATACATAGGTGTATATCCTTATATTAAATTCTTGTTTTTTTTTTTCTATAAGATAAAACGCACGCTTTTCTGATCGGCCGCGTGTGCTGTTTTTGTTAGATGGTCCAATGTACTTGGCCTTGTAACAGGATAAAAATTTTTTTAAAAAGACGTTCGATATTATTACAATCATTGTGTGTAAATGATTTGTGTGCAACAGGTAGATACTATATAACAGGTAAAAAATGTGAATAGAAAAATATATAAAACGATGAACAAAAATATTTCTATTTTTTATTTTGTTTTGTTCAAAATTAATGTAAAATAAAAAAATAAAATTGTATTTTATGATTTATTATCTTTTGGTGAGCATTTACAATGAAAAGGTACACGCATGTATAAAATTGTGTTAATTTTACAGGAGGGGGAAAAATAATTTATAAACTCACATCAAATTATACATAATATTGAGATAGGGATACAATTAATTTACTATTTTCAATAGTTTTGCATTTTTTGTCAAAATATAAATAAATTTTGTTGCTAAATTCCTGATTAATTTTTAGAATAGTTTTCGGTTCTAAATGATTTTGATTCTGAAATTTTGCTAAGAAATTTATTTAGAGCAGTAATAATTTAAAGTATAATATAGTATTACCATTTAAATATACGAAACGTATCTAAATGCTACACAACAGGCCTAAAAGTTTATTACAATTAAATTTTTTTATTAAACTATTAGTAAGATAATTAGATTATATAATAGTTTTGTATAATTGACTGAGTGCTCAATGTAGATGTCATATGTCACTTGTTTGGATGGTACATTGAAACACCATTGCTAAAATTTACTGAAGTTCCTATTTATAATTTAAATCAAATTCAAACAAAACTGCAAAACTTAGAAAGATAACATTATTGAAGTTTAATTTTATACTAATTGTTCTTGTATGTTAAAAATTTTAATCAATTTCGCACATTCAAATGTAAATTAATTAAATGTTTCCACATGGTTAAAAGTATATTTTCGAAATAAAAGAATAATAATTTTAAACGATTACCACATAGACAAAAAAGGAGTCAATTAATTTGCAAAAAAAAAAGTATAAAATTATTTTATAATATCTCGGGAAATTTTTGGAATAAATTTAAAAAAAGGCCATTTATAATGTCAAATAATTACACTCAGTATAATTAATTTATTAAGCGATGTGCACAATTATACACAAAAATATTGGTAATAAATATTAAAAAGACAGTAAAGTTTTATCAATAGGCTAGGTTCAGAAGGGGTTTGACAACCGATGACTCCACACGACACGAGAGATCTCGATGGAGTCATTGTGGTCTCGTCATAATCATACGCTTCGCCAAAAAGAAACAATCTTCAAACAAACCAAACCATTTTAGGCACTAAAAATACGCTTTTTCCAGGAAAAGTTTCGATCCTCTATCAGTGCCGATATATCTTCAAGAATTTGTACTAAAGTATTATTACCTGTATCACGCTAAGTTGTCTTAGCGTGATCCAGGTAATAATACTTTGGTACAAATTTATTTTACTACCAAAAATACAAAATTATTAGATAAGAAATAACAACTGACTACACTACAACTATATTACGAAAATATCAAGACAATTTCTGTTGCAAACTATTTAACGTTAGTGGAAATATAAATTAAACTTTTATTATAAATATATAAATTATTTAAAAGTTATTTTTAGTGAATTTAATATAATAAAATTAATTCCACCTCTTTTTTAATAAGCAAAATATAAACAGTCGTTACACAATTTACGGGCAACTGTCCAGCCTACCAACAAATAAAACAAAAAAAAAAAGCATTTTGTCAAAAATATTTCTTATCTCTGTTAAAAGTTCTTTTAGTGCCGCCAATAAATTCATAACCACAATTTAAACAGTTTAATTTCCCATCACTCATTGTGTGAATCCTTAAACGTAACAAAAAAAAAATGAATTTTAAATACAGAAGTTCACCAAAAAAAATATTATGTCGGCAATTTTTTTTTTTTGTTGACTGGCAAAGATCCAACTAAACAAAAGACACATCCAGCAATTCATCATCTTCAATCGATCCTCCTGGCTTTTTATTATGATTATTATTATTCATTGAGTAAGCATATAAGCGCGCGGATACCATGGCATCTCGATATAATACATTTTTTTTAAAATTATAATTATATTACCGATAAGTAGAATTTTATCTTTCTCTTCTTATTTTTTTTTTTGGGTTGTTAATTTAGTCCATCGGGATTTTTATCTACTAAATTTTCTTGATAATCTTTTTGGTTATTGTGGTTCTTCTTGTCGTGGGGGAATTTTGCAATGTTGCATTTTAAAATATTTATGTTTTCTTCTTCTTTTTTTTTGATTTAGTTACTCTTTAATATGCCGAACCATGCCTAATCGTCAACCCAAATATCTAAAAGGGTTTGCATAAGATATTCTGGTACGATAAAGATTTGAAAATAAAGATAAAAATCAAAGTATTAAAACTTAAAAGAAAAAAAAAATTAGACTTGGTTTAAGTTAAAACACACTTTATAAGTCTCTGTTGGCAACAAGTCATTAAATTGTCTTTGGTCTTCTAAGGTGGCACTAAATTTGCAGAATCTACCAACATTACACCACAAATAAATGTATTTTTATGAGATTTATGGTCAATTCATATTGCTTATTCAAAGTGGAATAATACAATGAGTTTTTATATTTCAAAAATTTCTTCAGTGGAATTGCTATATTGTTGTAAGTCCGGTTGTGGCTTAGTGATAGTGTACTAAGCTGTAGTGCAGGTAATGGGTTCACTTCAAGTTCGAGACATCGATGTTGGTCTAAGTTTACTCAGCTTTAAATAAATACCAGTAATAATATTTAATTAAAGACTGTGAAAAATGCTAACGATCGAGGACATTTGCCAACAACAAATAATTCACGAATGAAAGGTATTAAGCTGGTTTCAATTTTCTGCACTATTTCTTCAATATAAAAAAAATTATGATTCGAAATCTATATAAAAATTAGTAGGTTCAAATTGCAATACAAAAATTTTAAAGAAATTTAAAATTATTTTATAATTGGACTGGTAATAATTATGATTAGATACCTCAAAGTAATTCTGTTAACCTAGAATTAAATATCTTTGAAATTAACTATTTCTTCCTAAGAAAGCTAATGGATAAATTGTACATATATGATACAAAACGTCCATGAAATTATTACCAATTTTTACAATATTTAAATTATTTCATTTTTCATTGTTATTTTATAATTTTCAAAATATCTTGATAGATTTATCTACAACAAACTTCCCATTATCTGTAATATCATAAATATATTTCTTTAATTCCTAATTTTATGTTCTCGTATTTCTGAAAAATAAATTACAATTTTTACTCAAATTTCTCATATAATAATATACATTAAAATATTTTTACCCTGAAACTAAAATTACATTCAACTAACTAATAAACTATATATAGTTTTGTTACTTCGTTATAGATGACTCTAGGGTTTTCAAACACACATCGTACAATTTTACACCATCAAATATCTTGTCTTATTATCGTTAGAGGACATTATTATACCATGACATTCAATTGAAATTCTTTTTTCTTATTACCCACTTAACTTCAATTTAAAATATAGAACCTTCTAGCTAAAAAAAAAAAAGAAGAAAAAAATTATATTCATTCCACCCCTGCCCTATGTTTATTTTCATTAATACTATATTGTAAAATGATGTACCAGCGGCAACAGCTTCGGTGGTCATTATCTTCCAACCAAGTTGAATACATATATAAAAAAAAGACGAAAATATTTAAGTAGCTCTCATTTAGTACAATTTGTCATCCATAATTGAGATTTTGTGATATGATATGATCAAAAAAAAAAAATTATACTTCGGATTTCGTAGAACTATTAAAGATTTTGTTATTGTATATAAATATTTGCGAGCACTACAAAAAAAAAAATATGTTAATTTATCACACTATCGTAATGATAAAGTATCAAGATTTTATTTCTATACTAAATATGGGAACGGTCAAATGCATTTGATATGCGAATAAGATTTTTCTTATTTTGTTCATATCTCTAAAAGAACAAAAAAAAAAAATTCTATCTTGGGGCTGTTAATGTATTGATCAATCTTTCGGAATAGTGTAATATAAAATGACTTGGGGAAGTTTATTATTATTAACTATGGTATATTTATGATAAACTTATATATTTTATTTTGTGTGTAGAATTCCCAGACTATGCTAACTTTAACATTATTAATTTGTCTGGAATAATATAATACCATTCACTATGAGTCATAAATTTACTGGCATATATTATGGAAAGGGTGAATAGAAAAATTGACAATTTTTATGACATTTTTTAAGGAGAAAATTGAAAAAAAAATTATTATTGGATATGTCAAGAATGAATTTTCAATATTTTTTTTTTTTTGTACCATTTTCATATAGAAAATTCAATTTTATTGAATTTTAACTTCGGTTTTTCTTTTTCTTCTACGTTGGTTTTAATAAATTTTGAAAAATATACAAAATAATAGTTTTTACGGAAAGTAAAAAAAAAAGATTGTGTATTTTTGAATGTCCTGGTTTTTTTTATTTTTTTTTTGTAACTAGAGACATATTGTAGGGAATATATTTAATGGCGCCATAACCTTTTAGTATAGAATATAATGTAATATTTGAATAATAGAATGAAATATATCTTTGAAATATGGAAGAGACTAATATTTTTAATTTTGTTATTATTAGTTTTTTTTTAGTCAAATAATATATATATATTTTTCATAAATTTATGAATACAGTAGTTTATATGTTTTATAGGGGTCAAGAAGAATTGTAAGATTGTAACTATTTTTATGTCATTTAAATCTTAATATATTGCTTGGATGCAATAGGTATATACAAGTGAAAGATTAACAATTTAACAAGCTATTTTTTCAAATAAGTTTATAATATGTATTCAGATAGAATTCATTATATAAGCTATTATAGTTTCCTTTAAGATGTACTATTATTTTATTGATACTCTTAGAAGTAAATATAAAAAGTTTTATGCTAAAATTAAAGTTTTAAATCACATAATTATGAAGAATCTTAAAGTACTCTTAACAATGTCACACTATCAAAAAAGCTCTATAACCAGAAATATGAAACCGCATCTAATCTACGAACGGAGGAACTTCGTCAGCAATAGAAGACGAACCAGAATATTGGTGAGCTTCCCCACAGGACACTGTAGTCTCAACAAATACCTACATACAATAGGACTATCTACCGACCGGCTGTTTAGACTGTGCCAATATGCAGGTCAAGCCAACGATGGCGAAAAGGCTTCGCACTTACAATATTTCCTTTCGGATACATGTCAATGAGATAGTTGTACAGATGCATGCTTAATCAGCGACTAAGTAACAAAGCTGTCAAAATATAGGTCGAATAGCTGCAGTGACAGGCTGACTTAAACTACAACCACACTTAACCTAACAGAATCTTTATAGGAAATAAAAAAATAATAAAAATAAATAGCAAGTGAAAAAAATTCTTGGCGCCATATTTTACTATACCCTAATTCTAATATAATAAATTTCCTAAAATCAACCCTGTTTCCTAAAATATAGTTCAATGGCACAAAATTCCTTAATTAGATGGTATTTTTTTTGTGTATAAAACAATCAATCAATTTTTATTTTGTATTTTTTTTTTTTTTTTTTTGAGTGATGAAAAATTACATAAATTTTCCGGTCCATTGTTTTCAATCACCGCATATAATATTAATCAACATTTTTTTTTAAAAATTGTAATAAATCCATACAGAAAAAAAAGAATCCTTTTTATTTAAACAAAAAGATTTATGTTTAAAATATCAAATAAGAGAAAATAGTTTATAATAGAAGAGGCGTCAATTTTTGAACACAAAATCACAATTTAACACCATTTCCCAAAACGAAAAACAAAAAAAACAAGTTAACGATTCACTAATCATCTGTCAGTGGTCACGCACATCTATCAATTATGTTTTTATTATAATATGGCTCCTCTACTTGTCGATTCTGTTCGAGGATAATATTCCCAAGGGAATAACAGGTGAGAAAATACATTTGTCAAAAGCCCAAGGATGCACATTAAAAGAATAAAATTTTATCAAAATAAATGATTCAATCCTAAGAATTAAATTTGTTGATATTCCGAATTTGACCACAACAGTACCTGATCGTTTCCCAAGAGATCACATATTTTGGAACCAAAACTAAGAATGTATATAGTGAAAGTGTCCAGCAGTTATTGATTTTTCTACGTTATTGACCAGTTCGTGGGTTAATTTATCAATGCTTGTGTTTGGTCAAGAAATTCTTCTTTTTTAGTTCTAATTATCATATTTTTTATTTGTTATAAAAAAAAAAACAGATTACCGACCTTTTTTTTTTGTTGTTGAAAATTCTGAGAATATATTTTTCCTGTTTTTTTTATGTGTTTGTTAAATTTGCATAATTTTCTATTTAATTTAGCACAGTATGAGATTCTAGTGAAAAATGATTTGTTTTTATAATAAATTTTCTATAAAAATTGTGTTTGCTTATGTGGAAATTTATTAAATAAAATCAATGTGTAAGGTAATTTTTCATTCTGGCTGGTTTTTACTGCTGAATTAGGAAGTTTTTTTTCTGTTTTTTTTTTTATTTTTGTGGAAAAATATTAAGGTGAATGGTTTTCAACATGTAATTTCTTAGAAATAAATTAATATGCTTGATTTTGTAGTAAAATCAAAAGTTTAGGAAATTTTTTGCATTCATTAATTTCGGAAATATTAACAAAAAATTGACATATAAAAATAATTAATTATTAGAAATTTTATTCTAGTGAAATTGTAGTCAATTTGTAATCTTATAGTATTTTCCAATTTCTGTAAATCAGAATTAAAATTCATTTTTTGGACAAAATCTTTAATTTACACATGGAGAATATATTAAATACTAGAACATAATTAACCAAAATTTCTTAAACATAAACCAAAATCCCAATAACTCGTGAACTTAGAACTAGAATATCCAAATTTTAAAAAATTAAATTTATTTATGTAAAATTGTTAACGTTAATAATGTGGCAAATTAGTTACTTTATTTATCCAAGTTTGATAACCACCTTTTTTTTATGTTCATCACCATATTTTATTTACTCTTATATCTAATATCTCGTTATAATTAGTTTTTTTCAGTGTAGGTTAGATATTATATAAATTTTTTGTATAAAGTTTCATCTTCTTTATGATTCTGACACATTAAATTAAATATAAAATTCCCCATAAAGCAATCCAAATAAAAATATTATAATTCTGTGGGACTTTGCCTAAAACACTATATTTACATTTTTTGATATTTTGTCATAAATTTTGACTTCAATTGCTAAACATTTAATCCTAAAATTTACCAGTACATTACAAATGTTTATTTGGTATAAACCAGAGAAAAATTCTAAAATCGATATTTTTATTTCCACAAATTTTAGTTTACTAATCATCCACATAACAAAAACTAGCAAATCCAATTTTCTTAAATTTGCTCTGCTGAAAATTTGTAATTATATTATTATTGTATTTTGGCAAAGTTCCACAGAATTATAATATAACTCAATTAAAAGAAAATATTATTTATAATTTCGAAAATCAACTATTGCCAACATTTGCATATTAATTTCACATATAAACGTAATAATTCTAAGGAAAAAACTTTACCATAGTTGTGACAATAAACTTCACATCCTCATTTTACAAAAACAAAAAAATGAAAAAAATTAAAATTAAAATAATAAAATTCTATGCTAATTAAAAAATTCAACAATATTACTATATTTTTATAAATAACTTTTATAAATGTGAAAATGATGAAAATCCTGGTATTTGTAAGTTAATTAAGAAATATTGCAATTTTTATATTTAAATAAAACTTTATAAATTAAAGTCTTAAGAATATAATCTTTGTAATTGCAATTAATATGGCGCTATAATATAAAAATTTAATAGCATCCAATGAATAAATATTTATACATATTTGAATTTTGCAAAAAAAAAAAAACTGAAGATCTTATTTCAATAAATTTTTTATTACTATTATAATGTTTTATTGATGGCAAGACCGTATCTTTATGTTATGTTTAATATTTAATTAGTAAATATAGAATAAATAATTTATTCTTATATGTTAATAAAGTTATTTTATATAAAAAAGAAAAATTACATACTAATTAATCGTAGAGAATAATTGGAAATTTTGGTTAATATTATGCTTATCCATTTGGTAGATACACTTGCGCTATAAAATTATTTAAATTTTATTGTTTAAAAAATTTTTCAAAAAAAAATTTATTCACAGCAAAATTTAATATTTTACTATACTCAATAAAATATGTAAAATTTTTCGAATTATATGATTGTAAATATATTGGATATTCAACATTGAATCAAAGATTTATTTACGTTATTAATAAAATAATTTGAAATTTTTGAAATTATGAAATTTAAATAAATAATTTCATCAGAAAATAATTAGTTATATATATTTTTATAACTAAATTAATCAATTTCTGAAGATTATATTTCTTAATAAAGTGTACATTCATTTAAATTTAAAATTCAATAATTCAACTTAATGATGAAAAGATCGTCTATTCCTTGAATTATATTAAATTAAATAAATGTCATAAAAAATATTTTTAATTATTAATTATTTTTATTTTTAAAATTTAATTTATTTTAATTGAATTGAAATCTAGAATTAATTATAAAACTATTAACCCTTCGCAGTCGAGCCTCGCGATACTTCAAAGGGATTACTAACATTCAATCCTTACTTTAGGTCAATATAAACTATTATTTACAAATGATACAAATAATTCTGAAGAAAAAAATGACCCAGAATTTCTATTTCCCAAATACACTCATAACTATAGCGTGAATATATTGATTTTTATTTATAATCAACTATGTTGCTTTCGGTAGATTTTAATTTTCCATTTTTTTTTTTTGTAAAAGAAGGACAAAAAATAAAATCGCCTAGATTAAGTTATTATTAATGAATCTTAATTAACTTTAAATAGAGTAGTTTATTAGTAAAATTGTAAAATTCATTACCATTGCCTTATAATTCAATATTATACTTAAGTGGCATTAAAACACCAGAAGTTTTAATAAACATAATAATTTATTATCCTGTAATTTTCAAGTACCTTCCGGCAGCAAGCAATAAATATTTTTACTTAATATGTAACAATTTTTATCTTAAACTATATAATTATTTATCTGCACATATATATAAATATTTTTTTTAAATGAAAATAGCCTGTCAAGTCTAAATGCAAATAAATCTGATATTAATAAATTTATAAATATTCACATATTTATATCAACCCTTAAGCTAAACTATGATGTTAATGTCATCATTAACATAATAGTTAAATTTTTATGCCTAAATACATGACTTAATGAAGATATGTTTGACTTTTTAGTTAAAGATCAACATAGATAATCAAAAATTTGTTTGTTTAGAGGCGACTTTTAAATATATTACATGGAAAATATAAATTTCATAATGAGCTATTTCTGTAAGTAATAAATTTAATGTTTCTCTTTTTACAAAAATTGTCATTCATTTGTCTGGAATTTTGTTTTGATGCTACTATCTGTATAGAAGCGTCATAGACAATTTTTTTTTATGAACTCATAAAGTTTTAAATGATTATCATTAGTGTATTGTATTTTCCGAGTTCAGGAAAAGGTTGAATAGGATACTCATGACTAGAAACTAGAAAGAAAATTCATGAAGATTTGAGACATAAAAATAGTTAACTTCTGTTATATTTTTAAAATCTAACTTTTATAACTTTGGTGATTTTACAATATTTATTTTACAATGACGGGTTATAGATTTTAAAAAATTGATGAGACTGTATTGTAATAATTTTTTTTATCATTAGCTCTGATTTTGCATACCGAATTGTAATTATTTGAACCATAACTAATAGTAAGGTTATTGTTGAAATAATTACAATTCGGTATGTAAAATCATATTAAAGTTTACATTGTTTTTTGGAAGCTCTAACAATTCTGAGTTGTATTATATTTAGAAGCTGTAACATGTATTATGGTAATATATAAATAATATAAAATTTATTTATAGTAAAATAATTTATTTTACGATTGAAACCTACAGTCTCTCGGTTATACATCAAATTTTCTAATGAAATCGATTTTATTTTATTCTGTTTAACCCACTAATATTTTGTATAATAACTAATTATTCTAAAAAATAATAATTTTAACACATAATAAAAATTTATGATTTTAGTAATTGAAGTCAAGTTAGTTTTTAATGAAGATATTAAATAAAATATAGCAAATTTTTATTTAATATCTTCATTAAAAACTAACTTGACTTTAATTACTAAAATAATAAATTTTTATAATAAACTTTCAAAATTTATAAAAGTTTTTAATTGTAAAATTATCTTATAAATAAAATTTCTTAATTTTATAATGAACTAATTTCAAACTATTACTTAATTAAAAAAAAAAAAAACGAGTTATTATGTTGACTCGTTCAATTCATAGATTATAAATATAATTTTTTTCTTAAAAACATAACTAACATAATCATAAATGTATTTAATATTTTCTTGACTGATTTCCTAGTATAAACTTTAAAACAAATTATTATTATTATTTTTGTGAAATAAAATGAAAAACATTCAAATTACATGATTTTTAACAGCAAATTGTATAAAATAAAAAAAAAAACTAAACAACATTTTACCACCGCCAAGCCGCCCATGACTGTTTTTACTCGTTTTTATAGTTTAACATCTTTGCCAGCCCATTTACAAGCTATTTGAAATTCATGTTCATCTTGTTGTTGTCGGTATATTTTTTAATTTTTTTTTTTTTTTATATGCCTGTAAGTAAACCGAAAAAGTAGTGAGCATCTTTAACAACAGCTCGCGGCATGAGAACTATTCGCACTATACATTTTACCAGAATTTATACTAAAAAAAAAAAAAAAAAAAATTAAAAGAAATTTCAGGAATTTTTTTTTTTTACGTAAAGAAAATTTAAATAATTTCCTAAAGCTGTTATACATTTTTTGTATCTATATACATATATGTACTTATAAGATATTTTAAAAAGAAATTTGTATCTGAAATTCCGTACCGCACGTTCAATTGCAATAAATTGTCAATTTGTTAGGCGCATTCATTAAATAACCTTGCGGCATATAAAAACGTGTCGAATTGGAAACGACGCGCTTAACTTAACCAAAAAAAAAAAAAAAATATGAAATAAAATAAAAATGTATATAAAAAAAAATGGAACCATAGGGGATGGCTTAATAGTTTAGTATATTTTGCATATCTTTACAACCAACTAGTTTATATTTCTCAATAATAAATTCGAAAAATAAAAATCAAATTAAATAAATGTTTTTTTTTTTTAGTAAGTTGAAAAAGAGAAGAATTTGTAATAATTTTTTCGTAAATTGGAATTGCAATTCATTTTGATCATAAAGTATATTTTATTGCGTATACAACGGATTGAATTTTTTTTTTTTTAATAAACTTATGATTTGGGGACAGCAAAACTAAAAAAAACTTAAAAAAAACAGTGAGTTATTTATTACTTATGGCAGGTGAAACAAATACACCGGAAAAATTAGTAATTTGTTAAATGTATTAATATGTAGAACTAATTTTGTTTGGTTGAAAAGTAAAAATATTAATTGAATTTATTGGGATGAGATATTAATATATTTTGTCATTTTTCTGTTTAGGGTCAAAAGATCATATTACATATTTTTCAAAGATTAGAATAATAAATAGAAAACCTAAAGAATTCTAAAAAAAAAATATTTAAAGAAGGAAATTAATATTCAAGGTGTTTTTATTTTAAATTTTCTTGAAAACATATTTTCTAAATTTTATTTTTTTGATTATTTTAAGTCATTCAATTGTAAATTGTTTAAGAAATATTGCTGAATAATATGCACAGCTCAGTAATATTGAGTAGCAAAAGTATCTAAATGGTAAATTTATATATTGTAGTTTTTATATTCTAAGTCATGGTTGAATATTTTACATATCTTACACTAAATTTGAGCCTTAGCTTTGAGAAACTTGGACCAGTGAAAAGTTCTACAAAAATTATATTTAAATATTTTTATTTTTAGACTAAAAATTAGTCTAGAATCTAGATTATAGTTTTGTGTAAAACTTTTGCACATCAATTCTATTTTTTATAAAAGTTTTTGCTAGTACTTTTGACGTATTGCAAATTATCGTACAATTCAGTTCCAAAACGATCAAATCAATAATGAGCTCAAATTATGAGAATTATTCATATCAATTGTTATGCTCAGTCAGTTGAAAATTGAATAATAAAGATCTGAACATGTAAGTAATTCTGTCATTTCTATCAAGCAACATTATTTCGAATCAATTCAGAAGGTAAAAATATTGACTAGTGAAACAAAGACACACAATACTATTTGTATTTGGCTCGTACTTAATTCAATTTCAAATTGTCATAATTCAATATTTCTAAAAGTCTTCAAAGCTTACACGAATAAATTTTCCACTAAATTCATTCATTGCTAACTTCTTATCGGAAAAAAATAATTTTTTATTCGCACACAAAATATCACAGTTGATAAGAATTTAGATTTTGGGAATGAAAGTTTTTTGGCGTCACATTTTTTACACAGCAACATTTTTTTTTATTATTATGTAGACAAGAAAAAAACGCATATTCAGGATAAAAATACAAACTTTTGATAGTTAAGGATGCAGTTTATTTTTTCTAACAAAATTACAAAAAAACAAAAAAAAAATATTTATCCTGGATTTATTTACGTATAAAATATTTGTAACGAAAAACTTCTTATCTTAACAAAAATATTTATGATATGATTTTTTTTTTAATAAATAATTTCAATTTTTGATTATTTATTTAAAAAAGGAACAGTCAAGTCAATGAACCGCGTATATTAAATAACAGAAGACAAATATATCTCGAATTGATTTATAAATTTCGATATGAAATGACATTTTTAATCTTTATTTAGTCGAAATTAATTTGGTAGAATTTACAATTAAATTAGTGACATAATAACCACTTTTTGTTTCATAGAAACTTTAATTAAATATTTCTTTCATTGTAAATGATTAAAAGACATTCTTATCATTTATTAAAGAACTTCCGACAGTCTAATATCTTGTGAATGGTCGGTCAATACTACATATTTCAATTCCGATATCGATCAAAAAAATTAAATTATTAATATCCGGTCTCGAATCAATAATTTGATCAAAAATAAAAAATTTTGTTTATCAATTTGCCGTATAATCAGAAATGAGCCAAAAAAAAAAAACTTATAATCATTTTAGGGAACACATTCAATCTGTGATGATAATTAATATAATTAACTTATTTTTGCAAATGATAGGGTAAATTTCATTGGTAAAATTTGTGCAAAACCATAATACAGTCATTAAATTGATGAATATTTTCTACCTGAAAAATACATGTAGTCCACAAGAGAGGGAAAATTTAAATTTTGATGACTTTGTAGATATTTTTGTGTTGTTGTTCCATTTTTTTTAACAAAATAAATATACCTTTTTTTTTTTTTGATGGAATGAAAATTAAATATCTTTTTGGCATGTTCGAAACCATAACATTAAAATCAACCAAATTGCGATAATTGTGATACTTTGCAACTGTAATGAAATATAATAATAATTTTTAGAGTGGTTAGTAATTTTGTTGACTATTAAATGAAAATTTGAATTTTAACAGGATACTTTATGCTTAAAAGATTTAGTTTTATGAAATATAACTAAAAATTTACAAAATGATATTAATAATTGGTGATAAATTGTGGTAATTTAGTAGCTAAATATAAGAAATTATGTTACACAATTAATTAGCTTGGATGTTGGTAAATTATTGTTTTGCAATAAAGTAGTCTTTAGATTCCTAAATTTAAATTTCTTTTCATTTATATACATTTCTAATATTTAAATCTATACAACAATCTTAATTATAACTTTTAATAAACTGCATTCTGGTTAAATGCATTTCTCTAATACATACTAAAATAATTAGGTACCTAATTTACGTTCCACTTGAATCAGTTTCATGTTTGGCAAATAATTTTAACAATATGTACGTAGTTAAGGTTTTTGAATAATTAAATTTTATATAACAATTAATTTCTGGAAACTAGAAAACTTTCCTTGTATTCATTGAACCAATTATTTATCCTTAAAAATTGATGTCAAGGATTTTACTAAAATTAATAGTTATTCATTTACAAAAGATACAATCCTCATGATACAAGATACAATCCTCATATAGGTAAATATTTGAAAATGTAATGTTTCTTATTGATTTATTATTAAAACCCCACATCCAAAAATTCATACCCATTTGATTGTAACAATTAAACATTTAATATTATTTTAACCCCTTTCTTAAAATTGAAAAAATTAATTGCTAACATTAACCCAAAGGCCACTTAACATATTATTATAAAATTATTTGGCAATTTATATTCATTAAATGTGAAGTCAATATGGATTAAAGGGTGTGATGAAACGCACCCTGTTCAAAAATTTCACAAAACAACCCTAAAAAAAAAAAAAAGGGTATAAGAAAGAGGTCAAGAAAAATAATATTACTCAAGTATACATTTTGAACGAAAAAGGATCAAATTCTAAAATTGAATACAATTGAAAATATCAAAACCAGATAAATCAATTGATATAATATTATGTTGACCCATATCAAATCTTATTATAATGGCGCCTTTTGAGAAAAATAAATTTAAATAATTTGAAAAAAAAAATTTTTTTTTATTAACCACAAAATATTAAATTATTATTACTAATCCCCAGACAGATATTCAAGCTGTCAATAACATTAGAATTATTATACTAATAATGATTAATTTTTGAAATTTTCTATACAAAATTAGCAAAGCTTTTGATTAGCAAAAAAAAAAATATGTTGTAGTTTTAAATTGCAAACCGGAAATGCCTTTAAAAAACAAAAACTTTATCAATAATAATAAAATTTTTGAAGTTTTATTATAGCGCCAGTTGTATACTTGAAGATAGAGTTGAGTAGAATTAATAAATATTTTTGAAAATTTTATACATAATTATAAATTGTTATACTTTCTAATGAAATTGGGAGATTACTGATTTAATAAAATTAAATTATTGACCCAAATTCAATTACAAGATTTTATTTGAAATTTGAAAACTTAAATTGATATTTAATGGGTTCTATACAATTTTATGATTTTCCAAATTATTTTTTTTTTATCTTCTACTCATATATATATTTAGCTCAACTGTAATCAACGACGTTCATTGCTTTTTTAAATACTAATTAAGCTTTCAAAACTGAAAATAACATAACCATATCAATAATTTTTTTAATTTATGAGCTAAAAATATTTATTGATTATTTTTAAATAAAATTAACTGATTAACTTAAACGTTCTTATAGCTGGCAAAATATTTTTGTAATTAATTAAGTCACATATGACTATATCAGTTAAAATTTGATTTTTTTTTCAAAATTTTATTACCAATCATGTGGTATCTATTAATTATTGTATTCAACTATATTTATATCTTTTTATATTAACATTACATGTAGACTATGTTATTTACATGTAAATCGCATCAACTCTGTTAATATTTTTTTTTATACTCATATCATATTCAAATAATAAATTGTTTAATTAATGACAAATTAATCTTCAACATTATTAAATGTAATTTAATAAATTTTGTAATTCTATTAATTGTGGAATTTTTTTAGAATCATATATAATTACATTAAAATATATCTGTATTTAAAACTTGTATGCATTTGCATAATTGAACATATTTACAAATCTAATTAAAAATTTGAATTTGCATATCTAATTTTTTTGTTCGTGATATCTAACAGACGTAAAACAAATTATACATAAATAAAAATGATATAATTTGCATTAATAATTTTATGGAAAATTTGAAACATATATGTCATAAAATATAAAATCTCATATGACTGTAAAATTTAACACAAAAATTACCTATTTCAATGTACACCTGTTGAGATTATCATATTATTTAAGTGTCAATGTTTCTATTTCTATAGTGTATGCTAAATTGTAAGTGGGATGTTCATAATGACAGAATTTTTATCCCCCAACTGATATTCTTTGTTTTGGGATCTGATGAGGAAATAAATAATTTTACAAATATTTATTAGTTTTTGTGTAAATTAAATTTAAAATATTTATGTATATGTATTATATTATAAATGAATTAATTCTTATGCTAATTTTAATTAACACTGATTATTTTTTTTTTTTCCAATATATTCTTATATGCTAATCGCTAATGCCTTGTCAATAATCTATTGGAATTAAGAATTATTTGACGTAAACATGTTTTTCACTTAAATTCAATGAAATTGTCAACAAAGATGAATTGCAAATTTATAATAAAGATACATAGATAAATTTTAATAAATAATTTAATGAAATTTTATGTAATTTAATATTAAATTAATTAATATGTTTGATTAAAATTAAGTTAATTATTTCTCAGGTTCATTGCACGAGTGATTAATTTTTAATTGTCATTACACTTGTATCGCCTACAATAATTATCTAGAAGTTTATTGACATTCAATTGTAATTTATGCGTTAGGATGATATTAACACATTCGCGGGCAAATTAAATTTGCAATTCCTTTGAAAATATGGCTGGCTAACTTTTAGTAATTGTGTATGTAGAGGGGCTCTCAACTAAATAAGTTACAGATGGCTGTTACCAGGTTTTTTTTTATTAATTTATTTTGGAGACGACTACAGACACAAAGCTGGTCATTGGCGTGAATGTGTTAAATACATTTTCTAAAAAAAAGTATATTTATTATAAATCGATGCCTGTTATAGATGATAAAATTAATTCAATTTTTGTTCACCATTTGGATTGGAATTCGATATTCATTTTATTAGTTAGATTTCTTATTAGACTTATCTGTTTCTGAAATTGGCTGAAATAAAGAAAAATTAATTTGAGTTTTGCCGCAAAAAATATATCAATAAATGGTAAATATGACAGTTAAATTAGCTTTAACTATTTTGTGTTGTAGCATAGTTCAGATAAATTAACATAAACTGTAATTTAATTTCGTTTTGTTAGTAGATTTGGTAGATTAGACAGTATAAATAGAAAAATGTATCTCTTCTCTGCACAACCTTTTTGGTGGTTTTTGCATTTATGTGTGGCAGTTCTTTAACTTGTTTTGTTAGTTAGTACATATTACCCTACGAAGCAAATTTATTTCATTTATTTTGAAAAATTAATAAAAAGATGTATTTTTTAATCATGCTTTGGGAACAAGAACTATATATTGAGTACTTACAAATTAGGCTTCACAAGGATGAACTGAATTAATAAATTATAGTATTTCATGATTGTTAATGATCCGGTATAATATCTAAAGAAATTATTCACAAGATATGCATAAATTTGTTAAAACTTGAAATAAATAAGTCGAATTTAATTATTTTGAATAATTGTTTAAACGCCATAAATGATTTTATCAAAATTTTGATTAATTATTATTTATTGACTATATCTTTTGAATAATACTTATTTTACTTATAGTTTTTTCAGTATTTCAGTATTTTTGTATGTTGACAATTTATGAGTTTCCTTTAATAAAAAACTCAAATATATTATACTATTTTTCTTCAAAACAAATCCAATTACTATAAATTCCACGAAATTCGTCTAATTAAACCGCAAAAAAAAAAATAAAGTATTTTGATTGATATTTTGCCGACTAATGAAAAATTATAAATTTTCCTTCGCAATATTTTAAAAAAATAAACCGAAAAAATAAAATTAATTTATTTATTAATTTGAAATTGAATTAAGGAACAATAATTATAAATAAAGATATATGTTGTTTTTTTTTTTGGGGTAATAAATCACTTAAAAAAATATCAAACAAATATTTATTATATTTTTTAATATAATTTTTATTAGCCTATAATAAATTGCAATTTGTTGTCATACTTAAATATCTAAAAATATCAATAATAATTGATTCTAAATCTAAATTTTTGAATACTTACTACGTAGAGCGGCGTAGACATTTTTGAAGAGGGTGTAATAAAATAATTATGTTTATTTTATTCCTGGGTGGTTGAGTAAATAATATTTTAAAGTACGTTGTTGTTAATGTACTCTGTATTTAGTACCCTGTTAACAAGTTGTTTTTAACAACTTATAATAAATTGGTTTAAAATGATTTTTTTTAACTACTTATATTAAAATTTTCAGGTTTAGTTTAATAGTCACGTCAATTTATTTTAATTTTTATGCATAATGATTTATTTTTCATCAGTTTCCTTTCCAGTTATTTAGTTCGATTAAAATTGCTGTTTAAAAATTTATTTAAATAAGTAAAATTCTTGTAGTATAAATACAATATTTTCAAGTATTCATTATTATGTTTTTTAATCTAATTTTTGGTGTTAATATCGAGCTGTCATAAACTGAGTGTTAAAAATTCTATTTAATTTTTGAGTACATACGTACTGGTAAAACTAATTTAATTTTACATATTTTTAAATCACCTTTGAATCCATTCTTAACTTTGACTTAATAAATTCTCCATTTTTATAGTAACAGGATAAAAAAAATATCAATTTATAAAAGATTTATTATTATTACATTAAATTGACGTTTAAAGAAATTCTGCATAGCATAGCATGAATAAGGTGCATAAAAAGTTTTATGTATTAATTAAGATAATAAAATGATAAACGAAAAAAACATCACAACAAGAAATTTCTTTCTGTTATTTATATAACATCATCACTTAGCTAGAATTGTAATAGTTGAGAGTATTTATACAATCTAAACATTGTAACTTTGATTGTAATTTAATTAAATATTCATAAATTTTATGGGAAATGTTAATTAATAAATAGATTTTTCATAGGAAATGTTATTAAATTATTGAACTAGCAAAAAATAAAAAAAAAAAGAAGTATTTTTATAGTTTGTTCTTTGATGAATTTATGATGTAATTTTTTTCAATTAAAATATTTGTTTTTAATGGGTGGTAATTGTATTAGCATAAATTAAATTAAATTGCATTTTTATAGACAGTTATTTTTTTCACTTTTATTTTATGATTTTAATCTGTCATCATTTTGTAATTATTATTTTTTTTTTTTAAATTTATTTAGTGATAGTATTTAGAGTAGAAAATTAATATGCTTTACGAATAAAATGCTGAGTGCAATAACATAAATTGTTATTAGGCTTAAAAAGACATCCAAATTATATTTTAAAACAATATTTCATAATACTCAAAATATTATTTTCAATATTATTTACAATATTTTTAATGAGATGCAAAATAATCATACAGGTTTACAAGATAATTTCATTGCATGATGAATTTGATTGGGGGACTTGATTTAGTAATAAAATACTAATAAGTGATTTAGTAATAAAATATTCTGAGATCAATCTTTCAAAGTTTTAGATTGTAAATTTAGTTTCTATGTTCGTGTTTGAAATCGTAGTACTACTGTATTGTCAGTGTTATATAACAAATTTTCCTGGCATTCTTTCTAAACCATTTTAATCCAGTAACCGATTACATGAATCTGAAAAAAGAACCTTCAATTATTTCTTAAGTTTAACTTTATTTTTATCAAATAGTTTTTTAATTAATAATTTGACATTATTTTAGTTTTAATTTAATTTGCAAATTTCTGCGTCAAATAAATGTTATTATATTATCTACTTTTGGTATTATATGAGCATGAAGTTAATCTAGAAATATTTAAAAAAGTAAAAATTTCCAGAAAGTGGAATCACTTTCAATAATATTATAAGATTCTCTTATAAAAAACATAAAAAAAATATTGATTAAAAAATATTTAGAAATTCAATATTTAGGTAAAAGCTGTAAGTGTATTAAAATCTAGTAAAATTAAGTAATTTATTTTAATAGCTAAGATAGTTTTATTAATCTATGTTTAACAAATATTAATGATTTTACTAATCTATGTTTAATAAATTTAATAATGATCATTCGCAAAATTGTACATGTTTTTACTATCATTACAAAATCTGTTTTGATTTGTATAATGACAACCACAACAAAAATATATATTTATTACATGAAAGTCCAAAGAACAATTTTTTAAAATTACTTTTTTTTTTGTACCTTTTAAACAGTTTATGCTTTTTTACTATAAATATGTAATAATAATAATTGTAATCTCAAGTGGTGTTACTAAATCAAAAAGCGGCTTTTTTGTTTTTCATACTTTTATATATTTATTTATTTTATTTCTTATTACTTTTTATGATTTTATTATTGCCAGCAGTATAAATATAGAATTTTAAAATATATAAACATAGAAAACAAAGTTTTAAAAATATATATATACATATATATATATATTTATTACATACCACGATTAAAAATAAAATTGAATTGTAATCAAGATCAGATGCCATAAATCGATTTTATATAAACGTGTAAAAAAGTATGTAAATAAATATTGATGGTGTATTCCATGGAAATTTTTGGTAGATAATTTCGTGTAAATAGAAGTAATATTAAAGAAGTAAAAATATCCAGTTGGATCTTTCACTGCAGAAAGTGGTATCACTTCCAATAAACATTAGGTGTTACGTCCATTAGAATTCTAGCCAAAGTAACCATATCATACAATGATTCATTATGCTACATGTTAAAGAAAAAGATAATTTTTAGAATTAATGTAGTAATTACTAAATTCTCACAAAATTACAACATTTGGTATTTATGTACTTTCCAAATTGTCTCATTGTGATATTTAAACACAAAAGCAAGTAATTGTGAATTTCTATTTTTTCGGTTTCCAAAATTTTCTTTCTCTCAATATTTCCACAAAAAAAAAACTATTTCTAAATTTTAACATAACTTCTCAATTTTGACTATCAATGTAATAGTTGTATACTAATCGAAATATAATTAATCGAATTGTTGTTATTTAAAGAGTAATCGTTTTAGTGAACGCCATGATATAAATTACAACACGCTTTTATTAATTATTTTATGGATATTTATATAATTATTATTGTAATTTTAGAAACTATTAATTATATTATGTACAACAAATAAAAATAAATAAATGAAGAATTCAGGATGAACTATACATTTTATTACATTAAATATATTGATAACAATTTTAATCTTTGTAATTACTATAATTATGGCTCCACAATGCTATGAAAAATTGGTTTACAGAAAGGCCACTTAAATGTTTCAATGTAAGTTTTATAAAATTATCAGTGTACGTAATATGTAAAAATTTGTAACATGTAAAAACTAGTCTTTGGAAACTTGAAGTACTAAGGGATTATTTGAAGTGTTTTAAGCTGGAAAAAGTGTAAAATAATAAACTATGTTTTGCGGGTTTAATAATTGAATAAATTTCCTAGGGTTTAATAATTGAAAAACCCCGTTTGCAGCAAACGCATGTATTGTCCTACCGAATTATTCGTTCCCAAACTTTTTTCTTACTAATATTTGCAGTAACCCATTTTTCTACGTTAATAAAATGAACAAAGAAGTCAGTTTCACCACTAATTCGAATATAAATTAATACTCTGTTCAGAGAACAGAAATTATTTATTTTATCGAACTAATCGGTTGACAAACTAGAGAAGTTCACTGTAATAATATACTGACGCAGTTAATTTAACCATATTTCAATCTTCACAACCACAACATCCAAGAAGTAGTTTGTATAATCGGAACTTTGTTACTACAAATTCGTTTGGTTGAATATAATTTTATTGTTGCTAGTAGTGCTGCTGCACAGTAAATTCTATTATATCGTTATCTAATGATCTCAGCATTTAACAATTAGTTAATATGTAAAACTTATATACTACGTAGAATAATAAATGATAGTATAATTTTAAACTCAAGTAATTGAATCAATTTTATATACTAAATCAAAATATATCTTATCAATATATCTGTAAATATAATTAAATATCATTTCAATCAACTACAACATTATTTATTCACTTAATTATATCACGATTCTCTAACATAATTCACAAAACAATCAATTTACATTCAAGTTTTTTTTTCTTTTTCATATTTATTGTATTTTCAACCAAAAATAAGTTCCATGCCAGCACAATTCTATTCCAGATTTTCAATTTAAAAAACAGGTGAAATATTTATTACAAAACACGTTTGTATCATTTACAAAATCATTTTTATAAAATATCCTCAATTTTATCCCAAAAAAAAAAATACATGTATACTGGTACACCATCCTACAAATTTTCACTTACGTCCAAATACTCAAGGTAAATAATTCTTAATCAATATTTCACGTACAATCAATATTTCATGTCCAAAGGTGAATTATTGAATATTCTAGAAGAAAAAAAAATGAATATAATAAATATACACATAGTAACTATAAAAAAATCATAAATTATACAATTGAAACAGTCAAAAAGCTACTCATTAGCGATCATCATTCTGAATCAATAACAAACTTCTTGTTAACTTCTATCTTTCATTTTTCTTTCGAATATCAATAAAAATCTAAAATTTAAAAAAAAAAAAAAACTCTGAATTTTTTATGCAATTTTCCATATATTTTTCAAAGTTTTGCGTGTGCAATTCTTCTCCTTCAATTATGCCACCTGAAAAAATACCATCGACTTCTGAAAATATTGCCTTAAGTAAAGTAATTCGTTAGTGAACGTTATATATTTATACAAAAAAAAAAATGTATTCGTGGTGTTCATAATTTTTTTTTTATTATTATTGATTATTTTATGTTCACTTCTCACGTTCAATCAATAATTTTGCACATAAGATAATTTAAACGGAAATAATATAATATTATAAATAATAAATCTAAATGAAAATTAATCGGCTTATAAATATATTAAAAAAAAAAAAAGTTTTATTAGTGGAAAAGTTGTTGAGCATTTAGTTAAGTGGTCAATAAATTTGATTATACCAGGTAATTATCAAATAGTATAAAAAAAAAATTGAATTTTTTTTTTTTGAAAATTATTAATTTTTTCGTATTAAATATTATAGATCACACATTCTATCATAAAAGTCATTTTAATAGGGTGTGTTATTGTTGGAATTGTAAATAGTTTCTAAACATACAATCGACTTCTGCAAGATTTTGTAGGAAAAGGTTCAATACATTTTAATTATTTAATATTTTCTAATTATCTTATAAAAATTGTAATATTTTGGCCCAATTCTAAGTCATTATCGATCCTCGTATATTTGGTTGGTTGATTATTGGTCGCCTATTCACAGAGACCGTAAAGACGCGGTGCACGCTTCCATTCTTCTAAGCAAGTCAACCAATTCTACATCCATAACAGTAATCCTTGTCGGCCTGATATTACCTGCTTTTATCATAGGTAGAATCTTTTGTACCAAATTTCCGGACATTTGCACAGGTAGTGAATTTTTCATCAGTTCAGAAGTTCATTCCATTGAGATTCCTAACCATGCTATAAGTTTTCTCAAACGAATGTACTTTGTAGCAATTCCCGTGAAAAAGCCTAAAAATAATCCTAATTTTCTTAGAGTTTGGAGATCCACAGAAGTGTTTGGTACTTGTGCAATTATCGTGTGGTTCGTTCAAACTATATTTTGACAGTTGGTGTCTTGGTCTTTTGTACTCTGATCTGATAAAATTTACTATGCAAAAGCAATTCAATAGAAAATCAGTTCATACAGACAATATTATTCCAAATTATAATTTTAAGAAACCCTGTATACTATTTTGCTAAAGGCCCATCGGCGTTACAATAATTATAAACTTTTAATCAATTAAATGATTATATTTTGTGGCTACTATTAAATTTTTAAATTAATTTCTTATATTGATAAGTCAAAATAAAAGTTTTTTTTATAGAAGTGGGCGAATTAGGTTAGTTGTAAGCTTTTTCTTTTTCAAATAATTTGGTAAAATTGTTATTTTGCGCGGTAATTTTAAAAAGAATATAGTATAGAAAAAAAATATATGTCTTATAGGAATTTTATCTATACAGGAATACTTACGAAATATTTAATTGATTTAAGAAATTCAAAGAACTAAACTAAAATAACTTTAAATATAGTAATTCATTAAATATTTGGATATTGATTAATAAATTTTTATTTAACATAACTTTAACTTTTCTAAGTGGTTTTTAATTGATACGCAATATATTTGAAATATTACGTTGTTTAGTTAAAAATAAAAATGCCAGGAAATATTTAAGAAGTAAAATACTCAATTGGTAAGAAAAATCGTATTAATGTAAATTTTTTTTTATTACCAACTTTTCGAGATATCTTTTGGAAATTTTATTTGAATTAGAAAATTTAACAATATCTGTTAAATTTAACAATATTTATATAAAAAATTGGTTGAACAATCTAATATTTTAGCTACAGACATAAAACTCTTTAGTTATAGATAAATTTAGTTTTTCAAAGGGTTGGACTGAAGCCATGGTGATACCACTCTGGTTTTCAAGTAATAAAAATAAAATTACTAAAAACCTTTGAGGCAAAAGAATTTCCTACGTTTAGTAAACGCGCTACTTGCGCCATACTCGATGGTTTATGTTCGCGCATGGAAAATTGGTCGTTCCGAAATTAACTCCGAATTTAAGCGTGAGACGGTCACATATTTTATATATGAGTGTCCCTGCCGTTTGCACCTCCGTTATAAATCCTTCTTCATAAATGAATTACCAAAAGCGGACAGTTGTGTACAAATAGCCTACGTACATATTATCTTCGTCACCCCTTTCCCAAACGAACCAACCAATATATTTTTTATCGCCAATCAATCAAAAAATACAATAGTTTATAGTTGGCCATTTAAAATTCTGGATTATAATTAATGAAAGATTTCAAAATTACAAGATTGTTAATAATTACGCCTCTTAAATATAAATTTTGAAGTTAATTCTTGATAAAAATTAAAAAAAAAAAATATTAATTTAAAAATCATCTATTAAATTACAGAATTACAAGACACTTGTCATATAAATAGATAATTTTTTGTCATAAAAATTTTAATCAGTAAATTATCAAGTTAAATTATTAACTGAAGTGTCAAAATTATTAAATTATCAAATATTAAAAATGACAAAATTTATTTGTAATTGTAGACAAGTTTAATGTAATATAATATAATAATTAAAGAGGATTACTTCCAATATCTTCAATAATCTTTATCTTCAATAAAGTATTAATGTTTTTAATTATTAACTTATGAACTGATGAAAACTCAAATGATTATATAAAAAATATTTTTTACAAAATATGGAATTTTCTAATGGCCTTTAAAAAATTGATTTAAAATTACTAAATTTGTTTGAATTTCTCAAATGGAAAACTTGTATATTTATCGAAATTTTCATCTTGACTATTTGTCATAAATTTGAATCCAGTTTCAAGTTTGTCCTAATGAAAAATTTTGTCTACACATCTATATTCATAATAATGACTGTCCAGAATTTTTTATTTTACTTATTTATGCTTTCAAATATGTTTCTATCCTAAGTATAAAAATATTTTTATTATTTCTTAACTAAAGACACTAAAAAAAAAAAAAGAAGCGCCTGAATATTTGCGCTAAATAAATATTTTTATATTTACATATGCGGTCAATCAAAACACCACAACAAAAACATAATATATACGAATCTATTTACAAATATCATCGAATATTCAATCAAATATTATATTATTATTATTTTTTTTTCACACAAACAACATTTTTTGTACATAAAACATTAAAAATATATATAATTTAAAAAGTAGTTATAACATTAAAAATCATCATTATCATCATCATTTGTATTTATATAAATCCAAATATTAAGCACGGTCGGTCATCAATAAATAAATCATAGAAAGATATATTTTTATTTTTTAACATAACATTCTTCTATAAGATAATATTTTAATATTACCTAACCAATCAAAATTCTTTAGTATGCAGGCCAGTCAATAATTCTTATTTAAATTTTTTTTTTTTTTTTTGCAAAATCATTATCGGATAGACGACAAGGTAAAAATGCTCCTTCTTACAAAACATATTACATATATATATTTTTTTCAACTGTGTAAAAATTAAAATTTCCATATGATTTTTCAATGGAATTTTTTATTTTTTGATCTAAAATCTTATCCATCATATTTTTTTTTTTTATGTTGTATACATTATTATTATATGTTTTAACCATTAGTTATGGTTTTATAGCTAGAAAAAAAAAAATAGATACATATAGAAGAAGCAAATATTTAGCCTACCAATTTGTAAAAATTGAACTCACCAAAAACCATATTTTAACAAATATTCCGCACAAAAAAAAAATTAAATAAAAATAGTGATGATGAGGTGCAAAAGATATCAACAAATATAATATTTTGTATAAGATTATAGTGATGTGTGATATTGACTTTGACTTAGCGGAGGGAGTTACATTATCTATGTGCAAAAAAAAAAAAAAATGAAGCCTAATCTAATGCATAACATCAAAAAAAAAGTATAAAAATAGATACTGACCATTATAAAAGTTTTATATTATGTATATAAATATGTATACCCTTAACCCTATTATAGATTTTCCCATTACCATTATGATAGTCATTAATTTATAAATGATTTGTTGTTGCAGATTTCTAGATGAAGTTAGGTTAATATTGATCTATTCTTTTGCAATTTATATTTTGGTTGCAAATAAAAAATTTAATTTTTTGTGATGTGAGATAATGATATGGCAATTATTATTATGTGCATATAACCGTTTTTGCAATCAACAAAATAACATTGAAAAAAATTTTATGGATCGTACAATTTATTTATAATATGTACATATGTACATAAAAAAATATGTTTGTGCATAGTGCACGCATTTCAAGTGTAATCTTTTTTTATGTAAACTTTTACAGATTTTTTAAAAATTGGTTAAACATATTTTTTTTTTTTTGAGAATTTAGTTAACAATTTTTATGTTGTTTTAGTTAAGAAAGAAGAGAACTGATTTGTGTTTTATTGTTAGAAGATCAGCAAAATACTTACTCAAGTAACAAAAGGTTACTACCCCAGATTTATAATTAAAGCGTTTACTAAGTTAAACATGAAACAGACAAAGGTCATCCTTGTAAAATGCATTCAAATAATACCTGTGTAACTATTTCATAATCTAACGTGCCAAGTTACGCATTACGACTTAGTGGCTTTTAGGAATAAACAGCTTCCAAAAACAGACGATAATAAAAATGAAACTATTTCAGGTATGCCATAATCGTCTCTACAATATTTCCAATATTTACAATTTTAGGCATTTGTTTTTTTTTTTTGTTGAAAAAGGTGGCAAGAGATTGTAGTCAAGTGTTTGAGTTGCGGCTTCATCCAATACGTCAGCTGCATATAATAACTATGCATATACGACTGTATTGTAATATTATGTCGGGTCAAATTTGTTGATTTATATTTTTACAAAACAAACTTTATAAAAACATAAAATATATACTTATATAATGAAAATTTTTGTTTACCAATATAATAACTTGTGCGGTGAACTTTATGTATTGACCTAACTAAAGATTGTTTCGGTACTGCAGTTAGTTTGATTGTCTTTTAAAGATTTAATTCTAGGAAATAACCATTTAATTTATTTTTTTTTGAGAAAAATATTTTGTTGGAAAATAATTTTAAAAGAATATTGCGTTTATAATTGAAGTTTTCATATCTTTAATAATATATAGGCAGAAAATTACTTCTATTTTCAGTAACCTAATTTCGTTGTGTTAGTATAAGTTTTTGTATTTACTCTATATTAAGCAATCAAAATAAACTTATTAAATTGCATTTTTTTTACTAATTTTGTACATAATTTCGTTAAATCATTTAATTTTTTTTTTTAGTAAGATGGTTTTGCACATTCGTGACAGTAATGGCAAACACCAAAAAGAATTTTCTTAGAAATAATTTAAATTTTCATTAAATTTTTGTTTATGAAATGCAAACGAAACAAAAATAAATATAAAAAAAAATATGTAAATATAATAATATTATGTTGCCTATGTAAGAGATTCATAATTTTATTTTAATATTTTTCATTTTAGATATTTGAAAGAATAAATTTGAAGAGAGTTATTTCCAGTTGTTAGCAAGAAATTAAGAAAATGGTAAGTTAAATTTAAAAAATTTTTCAATGTTAAGTCTAAAAACTTAAGATTAAAAAAATGGTTTTAATTTAAACTAGAATTAGTTCTAATATCGATCGTTTTAAACCTAATATTGTTTAATTAGATAAAAAGTGTAAGTCAATTTTGGTATAAATTGAAATTTTCAACATTATATATAACAAATATGCTCCAGTTTTAATCTAAAAATACTTTTCAGTAAATATTATCGAAAAGGTTGAACCTAATATTGATCGGTTTTAATTCAATGGTACACTTTTCTTTGTATTTAGTAATTAATTTAGAAATGCAATTTTTCCATTGTGTTCAATATTTGGCTCATTTAACCTTTAATTACTTTTACAACGTCCACATAGTTATAAACATTTAATATTTTCATTAAGATCTCAGTTAAACTGCATCTAAACCTGTCATATTTTATAATATTAAAACAAAAATACTTTATTATTAAAAACTCATCATTGTCAGATTTTTCTTCAACCACGAAAAAAAAATTAAGAAAAATACAAATAAAAATTAAATAAATAAATAAATAAAAAAAGGCAAAAATATAATCGAAAAGAGTCATCAAAATTAATGAGAAGACCATTCCGCATCAAAAATATAATAATTTTTTTTTTTTGTTATTAAACCTTAAAAAACTGTGACGATTATTCCATAAAATGATGTCCAACAGAAAATTAAAACTTGAGGATATTTTTTTTTTCAATTAAATTGTTTTAAAGTGGAAAAACGATAAAATTAATATTAAAAATAAAAAATATTGAAAAAATAAAAATATTTAGTGTGGTCTTTGTCGTAATGAAAATTAAAAAGGGGGTACCACCACCGATCATGTTTTTCTGTCCCATTGATATAGACACCTTCATTAACAAACAAAAAAACTATTTTTATCAAGAATTTTACTTTTTAAACTATAACTTTTTTTTCCACCACAAAAAAAAAGCACTGCTGTGCATTTTATTTACTCAGAGTTCGAGGACAAAGATGATTTAGATAAGATATTCAAAATAAAAAAAAAAACACTGATATCCATAAGATATCATATTTCATAAAACATTGTATTTATATGAAATTATGAAATGTACTTAAAATATTAAAGATCAGTCATAAAACATTATTTTTTTTTTTAAATTGTTGAAGAAAAAAGTATGGAATTTATACCAGAAACAGGTTCAAAATGGAAGTAAATTTAAATATTATTTTTTGAAAGAAAGAATGTTAAAAAGGTCAGTTAAGATTGAGCTGGTCAAGATATCTTATCATTTTGTAGATTCATGAAATTTCAAATTTTTATTTTTTATACAAAATTCTTGTTTGACAGATTTTATATTAAAATTATTGTAATTATATCGATATAAAGTATTGATTTTTATCGAATAGTCATATTACATTTATATAATTAAAACTAATTTCAATTTAACAATCACATTGTACATTAAATTTTTTATCGAATATATATAATTTTCAAAAATTCAGTCGGTTTAATTAGAATTTATTTGAGTTTACTGAGCTGAGCTGCAATCCGGTCAGGATTTTATTAATTTAGAAAAAGTTGTTAGTATTGACCGCCAAATAAATGAAAGTAATCATAAAGTAAACGCATTCACTGTCAAGGCCGTTTTCATAAATCTATCGTCAGGTGCCAACTGAAAATTTCATTTCACATGAAAGGTAATGCAATAATCTGAAGATTATAACATCTTTATCTGAAGATTTAATAAAATTAACCGATTGTTTTTTTGAAAAAGGCACTTTTTCCCTGTGCCAAAATGAAATAATAAAGTTAATTCAATAAGCCATATCGAAATTATGTTCAATTTAATCGCAAAGTTCTTGCTACGAGTTATCTCGTAGTTGGCCTATTGAGTAAGGTTTGCTACTACGAGATAACTCAGTGAATGCGTATGCTAAGTATAAATAAATGTCTCTAAATCGTAAATAAAAACTTCAGAAATATCCTTATTTTGTTAATTTATTGGAGATATTTTGTTAATTCAAAAAAGAATTATAAATATTTTGGTAATTCAAGTTTGTAAAAAAATTAAATCTGTCAAAACTAGGACTAAAATATCTTTATTACTAAAATCTTAAATAATTAATAAATTGATGATAATTTTTGTAATATTTATTTGTTAATTTTTATAATAAATACGATTTAAATTAATTTATATAATTATTTTTAAAAGTCGTAACAAATTATTTCGATAAACTGGCAATAAAATATATTAATTACTTTCTGTGCTACTTGCTAGACTTTGGAAAATTGTGCCGACATAAATTCAAATTTGAAAATTTTTCTTATTTTGAAAATAAAAATAATATTATATGTACATACATAATGTATTTCATTTATTTATAAATATACATATTATAAAATTTATCTGGTGTCCAAGAAAATATACTTTCAAATATTACTACATATTATTAATCTTAAATTTTTCTTATCGTTTTTAATATTTTAATTGGTGTTATAATGCATCAGAATCAAACTTTATCTCTTAACCAGTTTGAAGTATCCTCCTTAAAAAAAAAAAAATTTATATAAATTTTAATTAAGTATCACTAGTTTAAGCTATCAAAAAAGAGGACTTGTTATTATTTAATTATTTTTGTTAAATACCGTCAACCAAATGAAGAAAAAAAATATATACAATTAGCTAATCGTGTTCATGATTAAAAATAATCTCAACTCTAATATGTAGAAGTGTTCAGGGAAATGGTTAAAAATGTAACACGTATAAAAGTGATATTTAATATTACATATTATATACATATATGTAGTTTAAAGTATGTGGAATGTGGTAATTATACACCCCTAAATTTATGTTAACTTCTGTCTCTAAAGATATGATGTTGATGGTATTTTTATTTTAATTCGTTAATGCTACGTTTTTGGAATTTAAATTTTATATATACCTGATCTAATCTTTTCATCTATTTTGATGCATTTATCATTGAATCTAATATCGGGATAACAATTTTTACATTTTAATATATTATAGTTAATATTATTGGTGATAACAATCTAGAGAACGAGAAACATTTATGTGAACAGGTGAATTAAGGGGTAACTCGTTCTAAAAAAATAAAGTTGAAATGAAAAAATGAGTGTTGACTTTAGTTATTTGATAGCAAAAGTTCATCCAATTACCTGTGTCAGTCAGACCGATCACTGAAACACTTTAAGTATTTCAAATCTAGAAATGTTTTACTCACAAAGCATAAGTTAAAAGTATCTTGACACATTGCATTTGTGTGACAGAATGACCCAATTTTTTTCAGTTGATTTCATGAGAAATTATTTTTAAAACAAATCCTAATTCTAATTTTTCTATTAAAGTTAAAGTGTCAACAACTTTCCATGGGTAAGAAAGTAATCTCAATGTGCCCCCATAACCTTTAGTGGTTTACCCCTTTATCGAAGCACTAATAACACATCTGATTATCTTTTTATTATTATAATCTTAGATTAGTTTTTTTTTTTCATCTACAGTACATATACAACGAAAGTATACCGTTTGCAATTACTTTGCCATAAATCAAATTTCCATCAGTTAAACTAAAACATTCATTTCCAATTGTCTGTATATATAAATTTACTTGTTTTATGGAATCGCCTTTAAAACACCAGCTATTTTACTGTACGATAAACAAGAGAGGCGTTTAATTTTTTCAGATCGATTAAATTGAAAATTGTTTTTCCTTTATACTAACGCTACACATAGCAACCGTTCCGTTTAAGTAATATTAAAAAAAAATCGTTCGGTTTTAATAAAATTATTTTATTTATTTTCTATAATAATAATTTTTTAATGATTTTACTTTTTTTTTTACACAATTTGCTTAGACATCCTTAAAACTATATAATCAAGTTTGGTTTAAATTTTAATTCCACAAATAAATTTCACTTTTTACTAATTTATGGTTTAGGTATTTTTTTTTTTTTTCAGGTTTTATTTTATTAAATTCTTTAATAATTCAAAATTTTTATAATCGGTTTTAATTTATGAAAATAAAATTTATTTAAAAAAAAAAAAAATTATCATAATAAAAGATGCCATCATCAGAATTTGTATAGAAATCGAAACTGTTTATTACATATATTTTTGAAGAGTGAACTCGAAAATATTTTACAGTCCATAGTGAAATATCAATTTCGTAGTTCCATTTAAAAATTCTTTAAAAAAATATGTAATGTAGTATGATGATATAAGATTGAATGATGTTTTGATTACATATGTTTATTTTCAAGTAAAAACGGAACCGGTAACATACATATATGCTTAAGAATTGGTTATAATAATTTTTAAGAATTTAATATTTTATATATAAAAAATAATGTTAAAATCTTTTATTACATTTGCTTCTGATGTAATATAAAAATAAAGAAGTTACTGCAAACGCCATCACAAAACTATTAAATATCATATTTTATGTAAATGAAATAATTTTTTTTAGATTTCAAGAAAAGATTTAATTTCTTCAAAAATATGAAAATTAGATTTGAAACAAGAAAAAATTCGTTATTCAAGAAATTCAATATTTTTAATTTTTTTTTTACTGCTATAAAATTTTAAGTTTTTGTCTAATAAAATGAAAGATTGAAGAGTTTTAAAGCTTAAAATGATTTTTAACTAACTAGTTGATTAAATTGAAATAGCTGAACAGATTTGTGGACAGAACTTTGATTAGGAAGGCTGCTTATAAGTAGACTGTACAGAAATCAAGACTATGTTATTTTTCCCAAAACGAATTTAACACCTGAGTGGCATAGTTTTTACTGATCAAAATTGACAGAATTCTGGTAGGAGAATAATAAATTAAATTTGCTTTGTCACATTTTTAGTATTTTCGTTCATCTACTAAGCTAAACTATCATTAAATTCTAAGTGTTTTAATTAAAAAATTTATACTCACATAAAAATTAGTTCATTCTGTAAAAAAAAATATATAAAAAATAATTCTGCATTAATTATCAACTTAATTAACTTGTTCAATGTTTTCTGACCATAAAAGCAGACATAAATAAATGTTAAAAATCAATCAAATCATTTAAAGAATATTAATCAATCAAACTTATTTATAAATTAAATGACTAATGATGTTCATCAAAATAGCAACACAAAATCATGTTTTTTTTTTCATTCTATATACCACACACAAATTAACCACCTTCCTCTTTAAGATGCTCTATTCTGCATAGACTGACGTTACTTAATTGTTTAGCCTCAGGCCAATAATATATAAACTCAACAACAAATTCTTAAATAGTCTGTAAAATATTAAATTCAAACTACAGAGGCGCTATTTTTATAGTTATTTAGCTACTAATATATATATTAACTTTACTGTGAATTACAACGATGAAATGTCAGTGTTTGCTTTGTGGCCCTGTATGGTAATTTATTGGCTTGTTAGAGATATAATTCATCGATGAAATTTGCATTCATTAACTATATATAAGATTTCTGTTTTGTTATGAAATAAAAGTAAAACGCAAATGGAAATAATATTTGTAATTTTTCAAATCATCAAATGAGTTTTGATCAAAATTAAATATGCTAGCAGAGTTATTCATAATATTATGGTGTTTCTGTATAATTAAATATAATAAAATTAGGTGTCGATTGATGGATATTTAATGAAAAATTAATTACTTTAGAGATTATAATATTATTTGGACTGTTGAGTCCTAATTTAGTTCCTTATATCAAGAATTTTATCGACAGTACGACTGAATTTTAGATTGGTAATTAGAAAGAATATATACAACAATTCATATGGCTACATTAGTCAGTACTGTTTCTTGCTTTAAGGCAAATTCCAAGGCAGTTGCGCATAGTAGGTTTCTGAAATTGGGCACATAACCAATTTCTTTCTTATCCTTGGCGCGAAATCTCGTAAAGCGCCTGGCTCTTCCTTTCTGGTACTCGTTTGAAACTGAGTAAGCTTAAACCAACATCGAGGCTTCGGACGGAAGTCCTAACGCACCACAGCTTTGTTCACTAAACACTACCACTAAACCTCCGCCGGTCTAATTTAATTTATTTTATTTTATTTATTTGATATAAAAAATTAATTTTATTAATCTGATATAATTTTATTGAGGATGAACAATAAACTAACATTATAAAATGATTACCCATTGCAGATTACTCTATTTAAAAATGTTATGCAACACTTTTTTTTGTGACCTGATTACCTTCAATATTCAATTATTACTGATAACATACCAAATATTTATATAAATAGAATTTTAAATGTAATATCTTCTTATCTCTATAAAAATTAATTAGCTTAAATTAATTAGCTTAGATAAGTTTCTAGTGAATACAATTGAAAGTTATTACCATGTAGGCATATAAAATTAGATCAGTATTTTAGTATTCTTCGAATTTTCATTTTAAACATAAAACAACCAACTAAAAAAACAACTTACAAAAAAAAAGTGATTTATTGCGAAAATTTTGCGATTATTAAAAAGTTTCACAATAATTCCACTTTCACATCAAGATTTCTTTATAATATATTTTATAATATTTCACAAGAAAGGCTTTAAATTATTCAATTCATTGACTGTTCAATTGAACACAATCTCAGACAATTTTTTTTACCTGGTAATTTACCATTCATTATCTAATAAATTAATATATTTTTTTTTGGTTTTTAAATTGTCATAATTTTGCGAAATTCTCATCGTAAAATTTAGTGAACGTATAATAATTATTTTAGTTTGATAAAATTAGGTATTTAACCCTTGTCGCAATAATTTTACTATCTATTGTGATGACGTAAAAAGCTTAAAGTTTTAATTTTTGCAAATTTTCTACGTTTTATAAATCGAAATCGTAATCTTTTTTATGTTTTTTGATCTTCAATAAAGAAAAGTAAATAAATTCATTATTTTTGCATAACAAAAGTATATTAGAATCGAAAAATCTTTAAGATTACATCATTTGATTTTTTTACGTTTTAATGTTTGAAGATATTTTTTTTTATTTGGCGCATGTTTATAATAATAAAAAAGTTTTAGTTTTTGCTTTTAGTTATTTAGATTTCTGATTTAAATGAATCAGTTTCCATATTTTGAAAAATAATAATAGTTTTACAATGTTTAAACAAATTAGATACAGTTCAATGAAATATGTAATTTAAAATTAAAATAAAGAAAGGAAATTAATAAAATTTGAAGTATAGCTGATATGGATGAGTAATACAGTTTTTCGAGTGATTTCCTTTCGAATATTTGCATTGCGCAAGCATTCCTAAATGAAACTTTTACCGATTTTCGTTATCCTAAAAATGATAATATTTAGAACTGAAATTATGTTTAATTTTTAAAAGTAGGTAAGATTTAAAGAAACCGTCAAATCTAAATACGAAAACAGAATGAGAAATTTAGTTCAAATCCAAACACCACCGAATATTTCTTCTACCTTCAAAATATTACTATCAGAGATGTTAAATTTACGACAATTGACATGTTTTAAGAAATATTTGACAACATAAATTCATTAATATATTTTTCAAAATCTAGTAAATAATTAACCATAGCAAAATTAAAATACTGAACTGTTTGAAAATATTAATTTTAATAAAATTCTGCGTACCGAAACACACAGAATATATTTCAAATGAGATTTCGTCACTTAAAACGATATTAACATTTTAATTAATACAACCAAATGCAGAATTCCATGTAATTATTGCCCACAGACTTTTTTGAAATTAATGAATCACTTAATCAATTACTCATTAAAAAGAATTACATGAATATAATTTTAATATTTATTTTTGATTTTAAGAAATCAATTCTCTGAAATTTACTTTAGCATTATTAATCCAAATTGACAGTCTTTTCTATCGTAAACATTCAATAGTAAATTGTAATAAGTGTGTCATCACAGCTTAAAAAAAATTAGAAATTCGCGCAGTATGACTCAAAAATAAAACAAAATATTAACGTCACAAGAAAGGAATGCAATCAAGTAACACTTGTCTAATGAAGAGCGCAATACCAAATTACCTTCCTTCAAAATTAATAATGGTTTTTTCAGAGCAATCAAACTTTTTGGCTATTCTCAGATATTTTGTTAAATTTAATTTTACCATTTTAATCCACTTGGAAGCAGTGGGCTTCCAATTCACATTTATATCTCAACATAAATTTTGTGAAATTGATATTAATTTGTAAGATTATCTTCACCATTTCTTTTAAGGAAGTAAATTTCCGCAGTATAATTGCAATATTCAACGAATATCAAGTGTGTTTTGATATTATAGCTAATACGTGTGCAGTATTATTTGTTCAAAAATATTTTAAACTTCAATAAGGTAATTCACCATAATACCTATCAGTTTTGAAATTATGACATATAAATGATTTAGTAAGCGCCATTTGATATAAATTACCTGAATTTTGATAAAAATTTATATTTAATTTTAATCGTTTTTTTTTATTAATAACATTACATAAAAGTGTGAAAGAAAAGTAAATACCGAAAAATAATTTTATTATCAGACATTGCCCTAAAAAGATATTTAAACGAAAACCACATGAATTTGAAAAAAAAAATTTATAAAATTATTATCTATAAATAAATTCTTGTCTATTGCAATCAAGATTGCATTTTTATTTAATTTGAAATTTTATGAAAATGTATTGGAATTTTATGATTATATATGTTGATTATTATACTCGATTATGTATATTTAAAAATCTATAAACATGACTTTCTATTTCATGTTATTTTAATGTTTATTTTTGTTAATAGTTAAAAAAAAACAAAGCTTATCACTTTATAAATATGGAAGAGTTTTTTTTTTTTTTACTTTCAAACGCATAACATTTTTTAATATTGAATCACGATTTTCGGAAATAGAAAATTTAATGAACAAGAAAAAAAATTATTACAAAATTGTATGCAATAAAAATTAATATTTTATTGGAAAGAATTTTTATTATTAAATGAGTAATTTTAAAAATATTTTAATATAAAATATCTTAGAAATGTCATTATATTGATTAGATACACTGTAACATAAAATATTTTATAATTGGTGATAATAAAATGTAATTAAAAAGTTTTGGTTAAATTAATCATTTTTAAAAAAATTTTATTTCTAGAGTTTCTAACTGATATACTAATTAATAACTTTGCTAATAGGCGCATCAACATAATTTAGGTTTTTAATATTAATATTAAAATGAAGACAGTTGTAGTCAGCTTCATAAAAAGAAGATTTAATGTTACAACTCTAAATATTCATTTACGAAGTATGCTGCAATTGTAAAACTTACCAAATTAATAAATAACTATTTTGAAAGATCTCCCCTAGTGATTTTCAAACAGTGTATACTAAAAATATATAGTGTACAGGAAAATGATAACATAATAGTTTGTGTTATGATATTTATTTACCAAGAACATAGTTGTTATGTAGCTAATAATTTTGGATTAGAAAGTCTCGTGTCTGTCGCTTGTACTTTCCTAGTAATAAAATAGAAATTCATTATTTATTTAAGGTGTAAATAATTGTAATTAAATAGAAACATAATAATTTTTTAGTTACTAACTGGCACTTTATTACATTTCTAAATGAATTCAATAATCAACTTAAGTTTACTTAATAATTTATTACATAAATATTACGAGTATTTCACCATTTAATATGAAATTAGTTTTCTGAAAAATACAAGGAATTTCATTATAAAATTGATGACAAAAACCAAATAATTATTTATTTTTATTGATTTGAAATTGAAAATTTGTTAAGTTCTTGCAGCTAAATAACTTTTTATGCTAAATATTATGGTAATTTTGTAATCAAATTTTTATTTTTGCAAGTAATGATTTATAAAATTGAGACAATAAAAATAATTAGAAAAAAGTTTAGCAAAACAATTCAAATATATACTTATAGAAATTTACGTATTCCACCATATTGGCAGAAAATTATGCAATCAATTTGTTTCAAAAGTATGTTTTAATGAAATTACGCGTTAAATTTTAAATTTTACAACCATAGGAAAAATGTACTCATATCAAAAATTATTTTTTATCATTATTATTATTTTTTAAATCATTATTATTGGCAATTTTGTAAATTTATCAAAAAATTGATTAATTAGAATTCTGAACTTATAATTATTAATTTGTTAGAATATTAAAATCCATACATATTTATTTTTAGTTAGTAAAATTAAATTCAAAATTTAAGTACAAATGACCTAAGAATAATAGGTACATGTGTACTAAATAAAATATGTTTAATCAATAATGTTTTTATTTAATCATATTGACAATCTTTTTTTATGGGGATTTATTTGAAAATTATAATCATTTTAACAAGAACTTTCAGTACTTTCAATTTTTTCCTTGACGTAATGACAGAATTCGTTCTTTTTTTTTTGTTCGTTGCCTAAATTCATAAGAAATCTGGTCAGCATTTCTTGTAATAAATAAAGTAGAAAGTTTAATATTTTTAATTCGATAAACATGAAGGTTGAAATTAGTAATTCTTAGCAAAATCTTTGAGCAACTTATTTAAACTAATTTGTAAAAAGGGTTAAAAGATGTTCATTGTGGCCACAAAATCCATAAATTTAGATATCGAAAACTTCTATTCCAGTACCACTATATCTTAGAAAACTACTCCTGAGCAACCGACAATTATCCACAAAAAGGTTAAATGCCATAAACTGCTGCTAATTGCAAAAAAGCTAATTTTTTTACTAGTTTCTAGTAAATGTTTGAAAAATTACGAGAAAAGAAATTTCAAGTAATTAATTAGACTGATTACAAAAGCAATTAGCTTTCTGCTAATAAATCTTGATTACAGAAACCAAATAATATCCTATTTTTAGAAAAAAATTCTCTGTGAATAAATAGCTGCAATTGTCATTTTAATAGTTTTAATCTTACTGAATACAAATCGATCCTTAATATGAATTGTTGTTAAATTAACTCGATTATTTTGAGTTTTTAATTAGAGGTTTTCCTTTGTACATAAAATTGCTAAGATTTTTGGAAATTTCTGCTCTACTAACACATTTTCGGAGAAATAAAATCGTAAATTTTCTTTCAGTTTGACTTATAATACTTTTTAATCAACAACTTATTAATGAATATTAATTTATTTATATAAAACTATCAAAGTCTACTTGTTATTTCGATAGACCTTATGTATATATATCGACATTTAAACTTACGATATTTTATCTAAAAATTCATTTTCCACCACAAATATAAACGTGATAAGAAAACTGCATAATTGTTTTTGCTGTAATTTTAAAAATTACACAAAAAAAAAAATATTGACCTACCTTTTATTTTATTTCTGAAATACAAAAAAAACCGCAAATTCATGTACGCATTCATAAAAAAAAAATACAACAATTTTTTTTTTGTTACCTTAAATACCAACCCCTTTTTTGTAATTCGCATCATGAATATTGTACCCGCACCGCTGCCTTCATGTCATTATCAACCAACCAAATAGACAGCGCAAGTGATTCGTGCGGTCTTATTGAAACTTTTAAAAATTCAACTTAATTTCAACTTAATTTTTCATTTTTTTTTTTTGATAATTTTTATGATGCACTTTATATTGTTATTAATTTTTTGAACATGAAACGACCGCCTCATAAAAAATTAAATAAAATGAAGTTAAATGATTGTGCGACGTCGGTATTAAATGTTTATATCGCCAAAAACCAAAAAAAAAACATCAACAAAACAAGTAATTGTGTCGAAGGTTACAAAATGCGTTTACTACACCACGTATAATAAAAAAATTTTTAGCCTGTAATTATGAGGAGAGAGACAAAAAAAGACACTTTGGATATTTATATAAAAACAAGAAAAAAAAAATTTGCAATAAAACTGCATAGTAAATAATGACGCAGCAACATATTAAAGCGCATAATTGAAAGATTTTAATCGCGATCTTGGCGGTTTAATTAAAATCAAATAATAAAAACAACTTTAAACCACATGATGACCTCTGAGGTTTAAGTCTAACTTTGATTTTTGAATATATATTTTGTGTACTGCTGTTTATGGAGGTTATATGTCTACTTAACATTATACTCATCGGAATTATTCTTTTTATAGATTTTTTGTTGGTTTCAATTTTTCAGTTTGTTGTCTTTCGTCTCTGAATTTTCACAAAAATCTGTTTAAAAAAAAAAATCAAGTTTTATTTATTTATATTTGTGAAATATATTTCCAAATTTGTAATGGCTTGTTGAAATGTCAATCAAAACTGTCATGGCGTCTCAGGTGGTACGATACCCTTTTAGCAACTGTTTATAAGTTGTATACACTTAAATTTTAATCGTTTATATTTGCTCTTTATTTTTATTTTTTGTATTTAATGGCTAAACTTCTGAATTCTTTTATATATTACATATTATTTTTATGCAAATATTTGTAATGCTTTCTTTGGAATTTATGGCGAACAAAAAAAATAATGTCATCGTTCAATTAAATATTAAAAAGGAAAAATAAAATGGAACGTGTTTTTCGGGTATGTTGTTTGATCAGAAACCATAATTTTGTCATTAATTTATATATAAATGGCTTGAAATTATATTCAAAAAACTACTTGTTGGCCTACAAATAAATGTAGTTTGTAATCATGTCATTATTTTATAGCCAGTTAAATTGAAGACATTATTTTCAACTGACAGACATTTTGTGAGAATTTACTTACATAAGACATTTTTACAATTTCTTTGATGAATTTGTCGAATGTTAACATACAAAATTATGGAAACTCATTTACTATATGATACGAGTTGCTTATTCAATCAATTTTAAAATGAATGTTTTCCAAAATTTTTATTAATATTTCACGAAAATTTTCAACCAAAATAATTAAATTGCATAGATGGGAGAATGTAAAGTTGAAAGTACTTTGTTTTTATTTTCAAAATAGAAGTCGTATGACAATTTCACTTAGGTTAATTATTCTTCCTTGTAGCTCTAATTTCTAATGCTTACTTTTTCATAGTAAATGTTAAAACATTTAATATGTATTCTTGTCAATTATTATGTCAAAATTAACAATATCTTATCGGTCCACACTTCTACCAATTAAGTAACTACATATTTTTCAATCGGTATCTAAGCTACTACCTTCAACAAAAATACCAATAATTTCTACCATAAACCATTGTCTAATACTAATATAAAAAAAGTCTATTATTCTAAATTGATAATACAGAAGACAGTGCAGACTAAATATCTATCCAGTGCAGAAAAATATATCAAAATTCTTAATGACTAGTCTACCACAAAACATTCTTCATTATTGAAATACATTAATTTTTTTTATGATAAATAAATATCTTTGAGTTTTTTTTTTTTTTTTGTAAAATTATGTTTCACCTACTTTTTAAAACATAATATATTCACTAAATAATAACAATTTTATATTAAGAAAATTTTTAATAAAATTTTCATTTTAATCAAAAACTTTTTCAATTAACACGTTTCTTTATATACGGACATAAATAAGTAATAAATCTGTTATCATGTTTTGTGGTTTTATCAAAAATGTTGACGTCTACAATAATATCGAATTAACTTTGATGCTCTAAAAACCACAAATTTACATTAGCTATGATCTAAAAATATAAAAAAATAAAAGATATGGCTATCTGGTATATAATACCTTTTTGTATTTTATATACTATTTTTGATTTTCAACTAGAAAATTTATTTTGTGGTCTAATAATAATAAATAATGTAAAATTGTATGTTTTTTGTCCATATTTATTATATGTAATATGTTAAATATTTAAAAAAAAAAAAAATTCTTATACATTAATTAAATGTGAAAACAATAATAATGATTTGTTGAGATGATTTTTAATGTCCGCCTTTAACTGACACTTTAAAATTAAGCATATATTTTTTAAGACAATATGACGGAAGAAGTTATTTTAATTTAATAGAAGAATTTTGATAGATTTTAAAAATATTTAATATGTTATAGAATATAGACTAAAAGTTTAAAAAATTATAATACTAAACTGGGAGAATATTATGTATAATGTGTTTTCGGCTTTATCAAACATATTCATATGATTTATGCTTCAGATTATAGAATCTATTAATAAAATTTGTAGCTAGATCTTTCCAAAAGAAAGTATCTTAACTTATTTTATTTTTTTTAAAGTCATTTTATTGCATTAGTCAGTTGCTTTACTTTTCTTAAACTGACCTAATTTGAAAATTATATTTAAATTTGGAATTCAAAAATAGATTTTCAGAATTCAATGCTTCTGGGTATTAACCTGTTTGTTATAATTATAGTTACAAAGAATTATGGAATTACAAATTAATCTAATTGGATTAGTTTTAGATATTTGTTAGCTTATATTTTTGCTGACCAAAATTAAATAGCTATCCAATAAAGTTAATCAGAGCTCAAGTTAAAAAGTTAATAAACTCAAGTTAAAAATTTATTGCATTCGAATTGGGTTGGAAATCTGAAAAGACATTCTCCTACACGCTATTCTTTTCTAACACTTTTAACTACTAAAAAATGCATTACTCTTACCAGTTCGAATGTTACGAAGATTGAAAGAAAATATTCTTTCAGCAAAATTTCTAACTTGATTTATTCACATTAAGCCTAATTTAATGATACCTATATCTTTAACTCCTATGGTGAATTTCTCCACTTCAATATAACACGTTACTCTTAAAGTTTCTAAATTATTGCTTGAGGTAAAAATCAATTAATTTATAATTCCTTAAAATCAAAAATATTATGATAACTCCTATCAAAATTCATTAATATAATAATAAAAGCTCAGCATTAGGTCTACAATTCATGTACTTGAAAAATATCATTTTTTTAAATAATTTAAATTTTAAAAGCCTTGCGACTTTGATAATATATCAAATGGATAATAATGATGGGTGGACATTCTATAAATTATTTCTTTTATTAAATATGTCACAATTCAGGCTTTTTTCTTTATAAAAAAAAAATATACCAAATTTCAAATTTATTTACTATGCTGCTGCACCTCTTAAAGTTTCATATTGGGTTATAATTTTCAAATGAAAATTATTAAGTTTTATTGATAGAAATTTTTTTAACTCCCATAAAAAGAAAAATTCGATAAAAACATTTAGATTTTATATATTTTTTTAGAAGTGTTTAGATTATCAATTCCTCTGTCACCTGCAACCATACATAAAAAAAAACTAGAAAAAGTGGAATCACCTGATAAGGTGTCATTTCAACAGGTATAAAATTTATATTTTGATAGAAGCTAGAAAAATTAAAAGAAAATTATTAAGTAACTTTAAACTTGAATGGGCGATGCTGTTTTTGTTAAAAAAAAACAAAAATGAAGAGGAATGAAGGGTAAAATGATATTTGAATCGAAACAAATAAAATGCATTAAAATTATTGGTTTTTGATGGAGATTCGATGACATTGCCGGCTGTTATTTTGGAAGTAGATGCCGAGGTTGTAAATTTTATTTTCTGAATTGTTAAAATTTCGGTTTTTTTTTTTTTGGTTTTTTAGCTAAGCATATTTTTTATTTGTTTGTGGTGGTACTATAAGTCAGTGGAATTTTTGTATTGAAAAGAATTTTTATTAAGTTTTTTTTTATTTTTGGGATTAAGAAAATTTTAAATTCAGAAATGAAAAGTTTTTTTTTTCTTCGAAATTTAAATTAGCATAAAAAAATACAGTGGTGGCCATGGCCAGTGTAGGTAAAAAAAACAAAAATGATTGATTTAGAGTTTTTGAATGGATTATAAATTTTTATATTTTAGAAATAAAATTTTCAATGCTTCACAGAAACGAAATTGATAGATAATTTAAAAATTATAAAATTTCTTTGAAATTTTTTAAATACGGATTAAAATGAACTTTTAAAAATATTGCATGAGTTTTCCAGAGTTTTATTTAAAAAAAATTCCATTTAAATTAGACTAAACTAGACTACAAAATTAAAAAATATGTAACTTTCAAAGAAATTTGCGCTATTTGTACAAAAGCCTAGTGTTTGTTATAAGTAAAGTTATAAGTTTATTTATGCACAAGTTTTTTAAATATTTATTAACCCTTTTATTACCCTAAATATCGGCTTTGCGGTTTTGACGTGAAATATTTGAATTTTCCCTTTTTAACTTACTTTTTTTCTTATTTATTTAATTTTTCAAAAAAAACTACAAAAAAATCAGGTAATTACCTTTATTTTTAAGTAAAATATTATAATTTTAAAATTTTTTCTTAAATTGCATATTTTTAAAAGTATTTTTTGTCACTAAATTAAAAAACGTAAGATAGTAAAATGGTAAAAATTTGTAACAACTCTTTAATCTAAATTTTAAATACTAAAACCAAACAAATCTTATTTTCTAGAATAATATGCTAATACATCTTCATAATTTACGAATTTAAGCTATAAAGTAAATTGAGTAAATGTCGTAACAAAGAAATCAGAAACTTCTGTATATTTTACAAGTTAATTAAATAACGCATCTTACTTTGAGTAAATTATGTTTAAGTTCTATTTTTAAGCAGTTTTCATTAATTTCTACTCAATTGCTTTCAGTTAGCTCCAAAATCTTCAAAGCCACTAAAAAAATTTTTGAAAAAAAATCCATTAATTTTTGTTAACCTCTCAGTTTGTACTATAGACTTTGGTTTAATAATTTAATTAACTTATTTATTTATAAAACATATTAAAGTATATTTTCGAAGAATTTTCAATGTTATATTTTCATTGCCAAATGTGAAAAATCTACTCAAAAATATTCACCAAAATATTTAATTTTAAAATATCTTTTAATAATTTACATATATTTTAAAATATGTATTATAATTGAAAAATATTTCAATTGAAATAAAACTTTATAAACTATATATTTTTTTAATAATATGTATTATATACATATAATAAATTGCAACAAAAATAATTTCCATAATTGAAAATTTAATTGAACTTTTATATTTTTTCTCTCATTTTTACCATAATTCATTTGATTGGGCTATTCGGCTACTAAAATCTTTTGACTGATCATACAATTTTGTATTTATATAATATGTTTTTTTTTTTTTTGTATCTATAGGAAGCAATATGCAATACCGATTATAAAATTGCAATTTTTATTTATCTTTTTCAATAAATAGACAGAAAAATTAATAATAATTTTTTTTTTTTTCACTTTGGTATATAAATCGGATAAATGGTTTTATTGAACTTTTAAAACGATTTGTTAAGTGAACATTTCAATGTATAATTCAAAAATGAGTTCATCAAAACAACACAAAAAAAAAATTATATTTTGTATTATATTTTAATCATATTTTATTTATATTCACTGATGGCTAATCACACTTACTAATCGTCCAGTATTTTTTATTTATGTCTAAAGAAAATTAGACATAAAAGTTACGTAACTTACAAAAAAATAAATGTTTGGTTTAAAAGTGAATTTAGTATTTTATGGTGGCTACAAAACTTTTTCGTCGTCGTCAAAAAAAACACTTGAATGTATAAAATTAATGATTGAACTAAATTTTTTATTTAAGCATAAATTGAAATTTTGTATTTATTTTTAAGGATTACCCATAAAAAGAAACCCCTTCGTTTGACCCCATTTTAATGATTCGATAAATTTTTTTCGTGCTCTTTTATAAATGCTTATTTGCAGTTCAATTTGTTTGTTATTTTTTTTTTTTTTGGAAAAATTCATATAAATGGTTTCCCAATTTTGCTTGCCTCGTTAATACTTTTTTTTATTTTCATTTTAATATTTTGATCATTTTTTATCCTTTTATACAAATAATAATAAATTTCTTATAATGAAAAGAAGGAAAAAAAAAAAATAAATAAAGCAAACGCGGAAATTAATAACATCGATTTTTTGATGGTGCGGTATAATCAGTTATCGGAATGATGCAGCAATTTATTGCAATATGACCTTGAACTTTTTTTTTTTTTTAGTTTAAGAGATCAATTTTCATGTATTTTTTGTTAATTTATTGTTGTTCAGATTTAGAAAACATGAGTTTTCATTTTATTTTAATTTTCAAGTTGGTTTTGTGTGGAAATTGATTGAATGGTAACAATATTTTTTTTTTGTTTGGGGATTAATGATATTTTACGTAACCAAGATAGAAATTGAAATAAAGGGTTGATTATGTGGTAAGAGAGATTTTAGATGAAATTATAAAGTTTATGTTTGTCATTTTGTAGGATTTTGGGATGGTAGGCTTTTGGTATTGTAAAAGCTTACAAAGTATTTGGTGAAGTTTAATATTATTTAGGTAAACTAGATTTGTTCGGTAATTTAATGTACCATCTTCGTCACGAAAATTATATATATATAAATAATTACAATATTTTCAAAATACATTAAGGCAAACTTGTGAATCGATAATACATAATGAAAATTTGATTATTTTTGAAATAATTATCCTTAACCCTTCTATACCTATTGGGTAGTTATTGATCCATTAATTGATTATCTTTGACAATCATAGAAAATAATATTCCTTAAAGTCGCACTGTAATTAAACTACTATTCATTAAATAGAATGTCCATAATATAGTATCATTACAAAGTGGAAGTCTCGGTTACTTATAATTGACGAAAAATATAATTGTCTCGTAAAAAAAAAGTTATTGAATCAGTTATTGTAACGCAATGAACGTGACAATATTAATTCCTTTATAAGTTGCCTTAGTTTAACTCTAAAAATCAACTATATTTTGTCATTTTACCAACACTGTAATTATGCACGCAATATTAAAAACAAACATTTCAAAATATTTTAGTTAATTCTCAAAAATTCTCTATTTTACTATCAACAATTTTCCCCCCTCTTAATAAAATCCAATTAATTTCCATGTCAATAATATAATAGTTTCCGTGAAAATTATATGTCATGATATTTTATAAACACGTGCCGTTTCAATCGGAAGAATCACTCATACTTATAGTCCATTAAATTTATTATTTGTGCTATTGTAAAGTGACGGAAATTAATATCTTTTTATACATTGTATAGCTGTTATAACAAAAAGGTTCCATTTCCAGAAAAATTTGGTTCTGTTGAAGATTTTCAGTTGAAACGACTATTTTTATTTTTATATAAAAATATGTTAAATAGTAAAATTATGGATTTTTATTCTTACAAAAAAAAAAAACTAAAAACAGTACAAATATATTTTTTTATTTTGTAATTTTCATGGTCGCAAAAAAAAAAAGAAGAAAATTCATATTATGTCATAGAAACTTTTTACATAGTTTTGAAGCCCTATTGCTCTTTAAAACGAAGTGGATTATGTACAAGAAAATATAAATTTTTATTACCCTTTACAGAAATTTTTGTTGTTTTTTTGGTTTTTATTTTTTTCAGAGCACTTTAATACATAATAGTCTGACCTGAATTGTAAAAATAAAAAAAAAAATTTGCTGTCACCCAAAAATAGTTTTATTTGCAACATATAAAAATCATACCAACATATAAAAATCAACTGTATATAAATCATCTATAAAATAAACTGAGATTACGCAATTTTTCAAGTTGTATGAAACATATGAACTAATAATAAATATTAAGGACGACATAGACTATGCTAGGCTAGATAATTTCACTGCTCTAATAAAAAATTAAATAGATTCGTAATAAAAAATTTAGGAATTTATCACTGGCCTAAAATCAAATTTCACCACATACCGACTATATAGCTTAGAATCTGAAATATTTCAGTTCAGTTAAAAATTTGTTAAGAAATTGAAAACTTTTACGAAAATATCTGAAAGATTTTAGCATAAAATCGAGAAAAAAAAAATCTCATTTTCAATATCAAACATATAAAAAATCATAATCCAACAAAACATTTTGAGATTCACTGTTGTAATTATACAATTTTTATATAATTTCTATTAAAATAATTCCACTCATACGCATTTATTCAAACAAAACATAATAAGTTCGTTTCAAACATGTTTGAGTGAAAATTAAAATTTTTGTTTATAACTAAAAAAAAATCATAAAGATATTATGCATTTTGTTTGAAATATATATTAAAATCATATCAAACATGTTCGAATGCAACAAAATTGTTTTATTTGAAATTTAAAACTCTCCGTATTCAGAAACAACAACAACGATGAATATTTTTAGTTTTTTTTTTCAACCCTATTAGACAAAACAGACAAGGGTTGTTTTCTTGTATACTTTTACGACAAATTTTTTAGTTCAATTTCGATGCAAGACGAAATTGGTAGTTCACAGCGGATAAAAAATAAATAACATCCCTTTATTTTTTATTTTTTTTCTGATAGCTGTCCGTTTATTTTAGTTTTTTTTTTTATATTAATCGAAAAATAGGGGAGAAAATTACGTAGTTTTGGTTTGTGTTAAATCGTTTTTCTGATTAATATAGGGTTTTTTTTTTTTTTGGTTTTTAAAATTCAATTTAAAAAAAAAATATTAATTTTAATTTTTAAATAAATTAACAATTTAAATGTTAAAATATTTTTAATTTTAATTTAACTAACGGTTGCGGCTTCTATTGCACTTTTTTTTTTTAAATACAAATTTATAATCAAATCGGCGACGACTTATAACTTCTTTTGAAACCACAGCTCACAGCAGAGCTCCTACTAACAAAAATACAGAAAAAAAAAAAACACAAAAAAAAGCATATAAACCTTTTGTGTTGTCTGACTGACTGACTGATATTTCTGTTGTTGTTGTAATGATACTGGAGCTCAGCAGTTTATGATTTTTTCTATCTTCAGTTTCGTATCACATTCAGTGTTGTTCAGATCGTACGTCAAAAAAAAAAACAAAAAAAAAAAAGATTTTTAATTTTTTCAGTTTGTCAGTTTTTTAAGCACGGATTTAAAAAAAATAAAATAAAGATAATTTCACATTTAATTTCTTGTTTGGGGATTTTAATTTTGGTTTTTTAATTATAATTTTTGTAATTTATTTGGTGTGATTAGAACCAGAAAATTTTTCTAATTTGAAAATTTAACCTTAATTGTGTAATAAAATTTGTCAAATTGATTTTTAACATTTTTTTTTAAACTGAATTTTCTTTTATAATATTCAAAAAATTTTCCAAAAAAAAAAAAACTAAAATATTTGTGGAAAATAAGAAAATTGTAATTTCAATTTTAATTAAGAATTTTAATTTTGTGCAAAATTATTTTTTTAATTAAATTTTTTTTAATTAATTATTTTTTTTTTACTTTGTGCTTTTAATTGGGAATTTTTTTTAAGTTTATTTCAAGAATTTAAGAACAAAAGTGAAAATAATATTTTAAGAAAATGTGAAAATTTGTGTTCATTTTATTTGTTTTAAAAAAAAAATAAAATAAAAATATTTAATAATAGTTTTAAAGAAATTTATGAGAAAATTTTTTTTTTATGTGTATATGCTAAAAAAAATAAAAATCAGTGAAAGTTGTTAGTTAAGCAAATAACACTTGGCAATTATCAATTTTTTCATATTTATTTTTTCGATTAAATAATATAAATAATTTTCCGGATTTTCATAAAGTTTATTTTTTTTTTTTTTGTTTTAAATTTATTGATTCTTATTAAATTGATTTTCTTTGAAATAATATTTTTAATAATTTTACATATTTTGGTGCATAAATTAAATAAATTTTTCTAGTTTTACATTTTTTTTAACAATTTTTGTTTTTTTATTAAATTATTTTTAAAATATTTGAATTGAGTTGATATTAATTTTTGTGTAATTTTATTTTGAAATTTTTAATCTCAAAATAAATTAAGTGTTTTTAATACAAATCATATTTTTTTTTAGTGTAATTTAGTGTAATTTTACAAATTCGAATTTATTTCATCATAAAAGTTTTCAACACTAAAAATAAAACATGGAAAAGGATTAATTTGGATATTATAATTTTTTTTTTTTGTACGCTGATCATCGTCCTGATACGTTAATTAAAAATAAAATAAAAATAAAGATTGTTTATTTTTTGTCTAATTTTTTCATATAAAATTTTCAAAATAAAATTTCAAAATAAAAAAATAAAATAAAAAATATTGTGGAAAATATTTTATTTAATAAAAAATTAATTTTTATTAATTTTTTTTTTTTTTTTAATTTTAATGGTCGCTTTTATGAAAGCGTAACCGAATGCGTAAATACATGTGCAAAATAACTGAGTACAATGAGGCCAAATAAATACGATGTAAGTCTTTTAAATATATATTTAAAAATTTACCTTAAATTTAGAATTAACTTACTAATTTCATGCTTAATTTTTTACAACAAACTAAGAACTTTTTTTTAAACAGAAATGTAGTTTTTGTAAAATAGGTGCATAAAAATGAAATGTCTTGTTGGTTGAGTAGGTGTTGAAATGTTCATTCATCTTAAGAAATGATAAAAAAATAATTTCTGAAAAATTTAATTTTTTATGTTAAATTTTTTAATATTTTTCCTTTCAAGAAGAGCAAAAAAAAAATTGTTAAGAATTTCATTTACTTCTGTGTTTTTTAGTTTGTTATATAATTACAATTTTTCACACTCTTAAGTATAAAAGTTTCAAGTTTCAATTGACGTTAAGGTAGGAAAAAAGGATTAATGAAATATACGAAAAAAAAAATAGAACAAAAATAGTTATTTTATTTAGTTTCCTATTAAAAAATAGTTATTTTTTAGTTTCCATAATTTTGAAATGAAGTTTTTACAGATAATTGTCTTAATTTTCGTTCCGATATCAAAAATATTAATAAAATTAATAGATTTTGCATAATTTTTTTCTGAAAAATATTATTTTTCTTCGTAAATTAATGATAAGCAAATAAAAATAGTAAATTTTAAATTTATTTCACAATTTATTCGTTACAGATATTTATCGTAATAATTTTTTTTACAAAATTCTTATATGTAATATCAAATTAATTAACGTACTGCTGTAAAATCAGTTTTTTTTTAAAGTAAATTATCAAACTAGGCAAATAGGTCAATTAACTTTAATCAATCTATGAAAGTTTACTTTGAATGAAAGATTAGATTATTTTTCTCATTTCTAAATTTTAATTTAATTACAATTGGTTTGATAAAAAAAAAAATATTCTATTCAAGGTGTAATTTTTCTTATAATATCGAGTAATATTTTACAAATTTTAAATGATTTTAAATATAATCATAAATATTTTAATGATTAATTCTTTCAATAAAATAGCAGAACTTTTAACGTGACGTATTACGAAATATTTCTAATATAATTAATCATTTTGTTAATTTTTATATCGGAAATTAATGTAATTATCTAAAGCTTTAATAATTAATAAAAAAAAATTTTTTCTGAATCATTTCTGAGTTTTTAATATTTACAAATATATTAAATTAACTTATTTTAATAGTTTGATTAGAAACTACGATGAGCAGAAATTTTGGTGACTAAATTTAATTAGCTACAAATACATAAAGTCGGTATATCAGTTTCTAGACTTAGACTACAAATATTTAAGATCTGAAAATTTGTTGGTATTCAGAATTTATTTTATCTTATAAACAATTGAGTTTTACTCTAATTAACATATCTAAAAATGTCTAATTAATTAAAGATTGTCAATTTTACTAAAATAGATACATTTTAAAATAATTGCCAATTAACTTTTGCAATATAGTATTTATTTAAATTTTAATGTGAATTTTAAACTTATTTCCATTTCACATATTGTTTTTTTGCTTAGTTATTTGTGGAGGCACCGAAACACTAAAATTATTTTCGTTTTTTGTACCAAAAACACTATAAATTTTTAATTTTACATGATTAACTGTTGAAAATAAAATATAATATGTTTTTGAAAAATTGTAAATATAGACGATTCTTAATTTAAAAAAAAAAATCCGAAAAGTTTCATAAGGCTTCACTTTTCATATTACATATAATACTTTCAGTTTCAAAAATTTTACAATTTTTGTCAAACATTTATCTAATTTTCATTAAATATTTATGGTGCCAGTAAACTGTCAACACTATTTTATAAAAACTGTAATTTCAGTTTTGGAGCTTTCACCTCAACATTTAACATAAACTAAATAATTTGTTTTTTTTTAAACATTAATTTCGTAATTCTGTCAGATTCTGTTCTTTTTTGTTACAATTTACAGAAATAATGAAAATGCATCCGTTACCCTAATTTAATTTTCATAAATCGACCAGAAAAAAAAATTTCACTCATTAAAATATGAACTTTTGGAGAAACTTTAATTCGGAACTTTTTAAGAATATTAATTCTAAACAACAACAGCAACAGAAACTGAAGCAAGTAAACAAAACCATAGAAATTCACTCTCATTTACGACTGGAAGTTGAACCAAACTGAAATGTACTTAAAAAAAATTATATTTTTTTTCTGTTTATTTATTTATTTTTTTGTTTTGTTTTAATATTTTTTTTTTTTTTATGTTCTGCGGTTTTTTTTTTTCCCAGTTCACGTGCTTTAAGTTTTAATTTTAGGAGCATTTTTCTCGTCTATATTCTTTCTATCTTATCGATTTCATATTCAAGCTTTATGCTTCTTTTTAATCTTTCAAATACGAGAATATTTTTTCCCCCATTGTATAATATTTTTTTTTATGTTTTCTCATATTTTACTTTTTTTATTTTAACTTCTTTTAAATATTCTGTTGTTTTTTTTTTATTACTGTTAAGATATATATATGCTTGAATCTCCTATCAAAAAATCAATATTTTAATAGTCAATTTAAATAAATTTTATGCTCACCTCTGTAGATATGACAAAATTTATTTGTATAAAATTTAAATCAGGGGATAAGATACACAGAAAACGGATTTAAATTATCGATTAAATTGGATTTAATCAATGGAAATTTATATATAATTTTTAAGACTTAATATAATATTTTAAATTGTTAAATTTTGTTACATATTTTGTTTTTAGAAATGTTTGAATTAAGTTTACTTAAAATTTCAATTTCATATTTTAATAATAATCATAAAAATTAAGGTGAATTTATTGCCAGCAAAAATTTAATTCGTTAGGGAGAATACAATCAAACTGTCTCTGTTAAATCGAAAACATTAATTTATATAATTTTAAAATAAGCCGACGGTGACATTGAATTGTAGGCTATTTTTATGTTTCAATGCAGAAAAACAAGTAAATCTGTAAGATTTTAAAATATCATAAAAATTCGATTAATCAAAAAAGTTTGTCGTAAAGCTATAATTTTTCTAGTTATCTGAATATTAAATTTTATAAAGTATCAGAAAGTGATTAGATTGAAAATATTTTTCAATTCAAGGCCAAAAGTTATTTTACTGCCACTATCAGTGCTAATTTTTCTATTAATTTCGTACCTAAAACGTGATATTTATATATATGGAAAGCCTACAAATTATTTGGTTGCATTAATATCAAATTATAAAATAATTTTTGTGACCACAGGCACTACAAACCTCAAAAGTTCAAATTCAAACAATAAATTAATATAGTTTGGCTGTATTAATAATTTTTAAATGTTGATTATTTATTGTTTATCAATATTGTTGTTGTTTATCAATTATAGCAGTCCAAATTATTCATAATCTGTCAATTAACTCTTAACTTGTCAAAATAACTCACAAGATGTCAAAATTACTCATAAAGGATAAATAAAATATATAAATATTATAATTTGTAACGATATTTTCATTTCACATTTAAAATATTTAGCCAACTATTGAAAGATTATGGCAGCAACATTTTTTCATAAATCCACCCTTAATTAAAGAAACTTGTAACATTAATTTATGAAAACAGTTCAGTGATTTTTTTTAATTAACAAATATTTTCGATGTAGGCTGTTTTCAATGTCCAAGAATTAAATTTATTATTAAATTATTTTTTAATTTATATTAGAAAAGATAAAAAAACATTTAAATTTTTATATTAAATCAATTTTCTTCAGATCACCTTTTTTTTTTTTGCAACAAATTCATGTTAATTAGGATAATTAAATTAAATTGTGCGGCGCGATTCAACTGATTTATTTAGTCAGTTGTAAAAAAATTATGTTGGATGTTGAAAGTTTTAATCGAAAATTAGTTTTTTTTTTTGGTTGTAAAATTTCTACTGTGCTTTGACTTTGAATTTTATTTTAGATATAAGTTTTTGCATGATTTTTAAATTGGCTTTTAGATTATTAAATTGACTTCAGTCAATTTGCAAAAATTATAGATAAATATTTTGATCGCGAAATTTTTTTTTTTTCTTTTCTGTCTTTTTCGTTAAAAATATTAATAAAATCTTAATCGGTTTTTATTATATTTTAAGCGATAAGAAGCTGAATAAATTAGTTTCTTTCTTTTTTTTTTATAGTTGTTATGCTTGTTGATATTAGATTGTAAATCTTAATTATTTATATCGGAAATTTTGTCAAGAAATTAAATATTTTAATATATTAATAATAAAAAAAAGAAACATGTTTTCTTTTTATTATTTGAAATTATGTAGTTTTTTTAAAAAAAAAATAAGAATAAAATATTATTAAATTTATGATATAGTTTGTTTGGTATTTTGGGGTCGAAATGTTGTGGGGGAGATTATCTATGAAAAAAAAAAAATAAATATATTTATTTACATATAAATAGTGTGAATTATAAAGTAGTTTTTTTGTGTAGTAGCTTCTAGTTTAAATTGATTGAAAAAATATTAGTTTTTAATCAGATTTAACATATCTATTAATTTTTTTTTTGTTGCTTTAAAGTTTGAAGCAAAAAAATATGAATTTTAATTAAATTTTATTAAATTTGGAGTTAGAAAATAATGTTACTATGTAGATAATTTCGATCAATATTAAAATTAGATAAATGTTATGATATCAGTTTTTTTTTTGCAATTGAAGGATAATATCTTTTTATTAAAGCAGTTAATTAGTTATTTATACATGCAAACGCTATTTGGAGAATAACTAGCTTAAATACAATGTTAATGTAGAATTTAAATGTTTTATATGGAAATTATGCAATATTTTTTTAGAAACTAGATAGAAATTTCTTATCTATGTATCTAAATTTTATGTATCTAAATTTTGTATCTATTTTCCTAATTTCCCATAAAACATTCGTTTAGTGAATTTTCTCTAAATTTTACTTCTTCAAATTATTTGTGTTTCTCAACTGCCCAGTTAAATCACTAATTGAAAGCATATTAAAAACTACTAATTACTGGAGAAAAAAAAATATATTTTTAAGTAAATTACTTATAAATACATTGTAACATATTATGTTAATATCGTATTTACCACAAACAGAAATATTTTAAAAATATATTTTAATTATCTTCTTCATTAAAAATTACTAAAAGTAGTCAAAATTTAGGTCACTAAATTTCATTTTATTTCAATTAAATATGTTTTGTGAAATGATTTTTAATTTTTTTTTATTTAATCTTGCGCTACGTAAAAAAATTCCCTTTTGAAAAAGTTCTGTTTTTTTCACAAAAAAAACCTTCAAATTAAAATTTTAAAATTCAAGATAATTAACATAATTCTTTAATGATATTCGCTAATCATTTGCACATTTTTGTATATTAAATATAATATTGAATAAGTGATCTTTATAAGATTTTTATATTTGCATACCTTCAAAAATTGAATTTTAAGCAGTTTTTTTTTTATAATAAATTTGCTTTTTTTTGAAATACGTGGACTTAATTTTTTTGAAAAAAAAAAAAGTCGAAATCTCCCAAGGACCGGAAATTCTTTTTATATATTTTTTTCTGCATACAAAAGTCCAGCAGCCGAAAGTACTTAACCCATTGTACGAAGAAATGCAAATTACACTTAAATGACTTTCAAGAAATGAAATGAAAAAATAAAAATGACTTAAATTTATAATTTTCTTTCTTAGCACGTAGTTGCTTCCGAAAAAAACTAACAACATAAAAAATTTCATCATGATTAACAATTTTGTTTTTAAGTAGTCCCCTGTTAAATTCAAATATAAGAGCAAAAAAAAAACGTAAAGATTCTATAAATTAAAACGTTTTTAAATATCTTCAAGACAAAAAAAAATGAATTAATTTATTTTTATTATAATCATTACGAGCTACACAAAATTTACATTTATTACAAAACATATTTTCATGTTTGATATTTGTTAAGAAAATTGTTTATCATAATAGTGTGTCCCTGTAAGACAGTAAAAATTATAAAAGTTACAAAAATTTTCAAATAAATTTAATAATTTCTTTTATACACTGTTAATAATTGAATTAGTTAAATTTTTTAATTAATATTTTAGAGTGTCTAAACGCTTTATTTTAAAATTAAATTTAAATAACTAATTAATTCAAAATTTAAATATCTAATTAATAACTAAAACTTATTGACTTGATTGCTTTATTAATATAAAATGTTGTACTGGAAAATACTTATTTATAAGTACAATATTTTAGTGTACGATAAATAATTGCAAATAATTGATTTTCAAATATTTATCAACTTAATTTCATTTTTAAGTTGTATTGCCATTCAAATTTCACTTTGATTGATTTTAATCTCGAATTGTAGGCAACATAAAACTAAATTATAAATTCTCTGCTACTTATTAGTTAAATTCATATTATTTCAAAAATCTATTAATTTACAAAATTATAAGGACCCAAAATAAAGAAATACAAATAAACACCAAAAAAAGCATTAAATAAATTTAAATCTGTTCTTAGATAAATCTGTAATTATTAATCGATCATTTAGTGAAATCTAGTTATTTTGAGTAAAATATATCATATTTTTTACTGGGTTCAGCCCAGTAGGAAATTTTTAAAATTAACTTTAATTATAAGAAATTTTCTTGGACAATCTTGTCATGCAAATGGGATTATGATAATTTTGATAATAGAAAATACATAAAAAAAATTTAAAATCAAAATTAAAAAATAATTAATAATATCTAAAAGATTTTTATTCAAAATGATAAGATAAAAAAAAAATCTAATCTTCATTTTGATTATAATTTTCAAATAAGGAAAACTGTAAATTTATATGCAAAAAAAACATAAATATTTTTTTTTTCTAAATGAAGATTAATTAACTTTTTAAGGTGGATTTATTGTGATATTGAATTTCTTGACATAATAATTATTTTATATATTATTTTTCAATATACTATTAATCATTAATTTAATTAGTTTTTTTCTGTCTAATTTGATTACATTTATAAATATATGTATATAAGAATTTTTATTAATTATTATACAATGTCATCCACTTAGTGTAAAATATTTAAATTTTATTTTAAATTAATTTACATTCAACATTATTTAATGAAGTTAAATTTAAAAATATATAATATACTTTACGTTAGTATATTAATTTTGATGAGATTTTCTAAACAATAATTTATAATTTACCTTCAGATTTAACAAAACTCATAAGTTTTCTCAAGGACACTAGAAAATATTAAAAAAATTTTGAAAAGAAGGTGGAAAATTAACTTCACTTGTTTATGTTGAAAGACTATTGAGGAAAGAAAGCTGAATTTATGGTTGTGGACAATAAATTATATATTTAATACTAGTTTTTCTGCTTGTCAAAAATACGACTGGTCCGTACGCCTTTTTTATAGTTTGACTCTCATTTCTATCTATTAGGATTTGGCAAATTTTACTTCCTTTTTAAAAAAGTTTTTGACCTCTGAGCTGCAACAATAAATAATTAATTTGTTCAACCAAATGCGGTCGGTTCTTCATGAGATTAGGTTAGAGTGTCGCTGTCTCCGCATATTTATTTTAGTATTATGTTTCATAATGCTGAAGAATTGGTAATAAATATCAAAAAAGGTCCATCAATTGTTTTGAAATTAATACTTCACAATATTTTTATATATCCCAAAAATTTCTTATTCATTTTGATTGTAAAATACACATATGCGTGTTATTTTTGCAGTGTTGGTTGCTTAAAATTTTCTTAAAATCTATTAGGGTTTTCTTAATACTTTTTATTGCAACCGGAATACGAACTTTGAATATTCTTCAACTGAAATAGATTAAAACCTCAAAATCAATCTTATTAATAAAAATTAACGATTTTTTCGCAATTAAACAAATTTTTTAATCATGAAATTTCACCGAGGAAACAATTCACTTAAATAATCATAAAAAAACAAATATAATTTAATGTAAATTTACCTTAAAATTAATGAATATTTATTCAACTAAATACTAAATAATCAAAAAAAAAAACTTTAATTTATAATCATAAAATAAACACAACTACTATCCCCAAAAATCAGCTGTTCTTATTGCTCATAACTATGGTAATTTGAACTGATAACATAATATTTAATAAATTTTAATTTAATTATCATTCAAAATAATGATAACCTTTTTTCAGGTCTGATCTTTATTCTTAATTTTTATCATTTTATAACACACACATTTTATCTTTCCATACTAATTAGTGATAAAATGATTCTTAAATATAAAATTTCATTAATCTAAAAATTAATATAATAAAATAAAGGAAAATTTCAAGCGTTGATTTTTATCTTTAAATAGCAAAAAAAAAAATTAAAGAAAAAGTTGTAAATTTGTTCTTGAAATAAATTTATTATCTTTGGGCGTGCGCTGAACAACATAAACGCTTAAAAAAATTATAACAAAATAAAAAGAGCATAAGACTTTGATTACGTTATGTTTGCGTGATAATAGATAATTTTGCGCTGACGCAATTTAAAAATTACAAAAAAAAAAATAACAAACCAAGCATATTTTTTGATGATGCTTAATGATTTTTTAACTTTTTTCAATTATTTGTAATAATTTTTACTTTAAATTGTTTTTTTTTTTTTGGGCTACGAAATTTTTTTTGAATGACCTTTCAAATCAGATTAAAATTAATGAATATTTTATCGAATTTCTGGTCCTTCAAGATAAATCAATTTTTCGGTTGTGGAGCTTCTTTCTTTTTTATGGTTGTAAAAATTAAATGAGTGAAAATAAAATTTGTGGCTTTTTTTTAAGTTTTTTTTAATATTCTGATAAGAAAAATTTCGACAACAAAAATGTGTTTTATATTTTTTTATTATGGGTCAAAAAGATTTAGGTTGGTCATTTATTTTCAATTCATTTAATGTTGCAATTGTGAGTATGGGAAAGATTCTTAAATAGATAGGCGATTTTTACGTATATTAATATGGAAGGTCAGTTTTGAAATTCTTTTAAGTAGAAATTTAGATTATGAAATATATTTAACTGAACTACTCATTTAATTTATATTAATATCGAAATATTGTTGTTAAATTGCATTAATTTTTTCTTAATATTTAAAGCATTTAACCCTTTTTTAGTCAACGGCTACCTTTTAAAATAATGTTTTCGGATCATATATGTTAAGTTTGCGCATGAGATATTTTTATTATATTGAATAAAATATTAAATTTTCAATTAATTATTTTGGTTTCCGGCGAAACAACAAACAGTCGACGGCATGTATATTGCTACCCCAAAAAAAAATTTCATGTAATATATCAACAAAATATCGCAAGAATTTTTTCATTCGAATGTCGCTGAATAAAAGGTACTAACGCAGAATTATATAATTTTCTCATGAACTAAATTTTAATAATTCGCTCTAACGCTTTGCACGCTTTTCAATTGGTCTATAGATATTAAATAACCAGTTACTGCCAAATAACTTATTCATACCCGCAACAGACAAATTAATAACATTTTTTTGATTTTTTAATGTTTCGAAATTTTGTCATACCTTATCTTATACCGTGTTCTAGTTTTCGTAGGGAACTGGGCCCAAATCCTTTTTAAAATATAATATAAAATAGATTTTTTTAGTTTCTGTGGGTATTAGGACATAACACCTAAATAAATTTCAATTTATTAAAATTGAAGTGGAAAAAATTTGTATAATATCCAAGTATAATTGTTAATTTTAATAAAATAGAATTTGAGTTTTTAACATATATCAATTAAATTATTCAATATCCTGGTACGAAAAAAATATTGAACAAATCTAAAATGCTATTCGACTGCTCTGCAAAAAAAAAAATCGTGCAAAAACTGCACTAGATTTATTATTTTAGACGATTTGATTTTCATTTAGACACTTTTGGTTTCAGTTTTTGGCAAAATTTGGTATAAAGATAGCCAGTACTGTTTTAGTTCAAAAATGTCCTTCTTAGTACTTAGTTATAATATGAACATATTTTGTAATTAATTCTATATCTTTATCGGGATATTGTACGCAAAAGCGCTTGATAAACTTAATCGACAATGTTCTTACAATTTATAACATCGTGGTATCTACTTGTCAATTTTTGTACGATGTCACACTACATAATATTTAAATGACCATAAAATTGACATACTTCAATTACACTAATTGTTCTCCCGGAAATTTTTAATATGTATTCAACCGGATATAAATTTTACTTTTATTTAAACAATTTTTTTTTTTGTTATATCTTAGAAATATTTCCGTAAAAATATTTCTTACTCATCATTCTTGTCCAGTTTTACAACTTTTTTTTTTATTATTATTATTAATTTAATTTTATTAATTTATTTGCCACATTAAAGAAAACAATTCTATTATAATTTGTATCTTAAAAATATTATTAAAAAAAAGTGATTGTCTACTAATTTGTTTAATTTTGAAAAAAAAAAAAAAATAAGATTTTTTTTATTATTAAAATGACGCCAATTCGCCACACTATACTAAAAGGTGCGATATTAAATATGCTAATTTATATATAAAATCGTACATATAGATATTTTTTCAAATTATAATGAAAACCAGATATTTTATCATTGAAAATTCATAAATTTTATTATTATTATTATTTTAATTATTTATTATTATAACAAATTAAATTGTTCAAAATATATACATATATATCTACGTATATTTAAATATACATATTTTACTGAAAGTTGATTTTCATATAATTGAAAAGATATTTTAAAATTAAAACGAAAATCACATCAATCATCAACATTCCTTAAATAATTTGAATTTGTAATAATAATTTATGTTATTGTAAAATTATTGATTATTTCTGATCTTTGACCAAAAAAAATTACATAAAATACAAAACAATTTAATTAATTGCAACAAAGATACACGCAAATATATGAGAAAATTTATATATAAATTTTTTTTAAAATGAAATGCAAATTTTTTTAAAGTGTCATTCTGTAATTTAGTTAAAAAGGAAAATGTTTTCATCTTTAAAAAATGTTACATCTTCATAATGTTTTAGCTTTTAGTTACTACTATTAAAATTTCCTTAGTTTTTTCTATGCGCAGATTTTTTTTTTTGTGTCTTTGCTTACAAATAAATTGTGTTACTTTAAGTGCACTCTTAATCATTAGCAAAAAAAATTACAAATCATTTATTATTGTCGGACTGAATTTCAGTAAATTTGCATTAGATTGTACATTGTAGTATACTGGTATTTAGTTTATAGTAAATTGCTTCTAGCTGAATGTGAAGTTTTTGTCATTTAATACGATTACGACTAAATCAAATATTTTTGTCAAACTAGAAATTAAAGACTTAAATAAAATTACTAGATTTAGGTTTAAACAAGATTTTTTCAAGTTATATTTTTAGTAAATTTTTTAACCCTACATAAAAAAAATATACCTACTAGTTTTAGTTCATAAAAAAAAAATTTTGATTGACCAGATATTATGGTCTATTCGTGATATTTTTAAAAAGCTTATTTAAATAAAACAGAACAGGATGTTTTCACAAATTAAGTTATTATGATTAATCTTTGTTTATAAAAATTTATTTGTTAAATAAATGGACAAGTTTTTTAAATGATATTCGATCTAATAATTTATCTAAATAAATTTAATATATGTAAAATTAAATTTATAAACTTAATTTAAACATGATATGTAAATTAAACTTCCCATAATGATTAGCGCCTCATTAGTAATCATAAAAACAAAATATATATTTATTTCAAGGAAAATTTTATAAGTTGAAGGAAAACTAAAAGTTCACAATATTTTTGGAGGTTTTTTTTAATGATTATAACATTTTTAAAATAATTTATTTTATAAGTAAATTATCAGAAATTTTTATAGCATATGCTATTCGGTATAATATGTTTAAAAGTCATTGAACTTATAATTTTTTTGTGTAATGTTTCATTGTAATTATAATAATTTACATTACAATTTAATTATAATTATATTAGAATAAATTTATTTAAAGGTGGAATTAGTATTTCCTGAGTTGTTGACATTAAATATTTAACACCAATCCCTTGTTTCAAATTCTGCACATAATTTTTAGATTTTTAATATTCAGTATTTATTGCATATAAAAATTATACTAAAAAAATACAAAAAAAATTTATAAATTTATAGTCATCCAAGGATATATTTTTCATGACCCTTATAGGGTTTTTAATATTTTGAGGTCGACCTTTATATAAATAATGACTATTATGCATGATTTTTTAAAACCTTTCAACCTAAAATTGATTAAAAATATATTTTATATTATATTTTATAGATAATAAATAAAATAAAACATTTATTTCGTGACTAAAATATTTACGAAGTGGATGATTAAAATATTAACTTACCGGATAGGTCAAGTTCTGTTATTATGTAATAATTTACTTAATAAACCTTTTATAGCAATCTACAAACAAAAAAAAATTATTATTAATGTTACTCCAATAAATTTAAGAAAAAATTTTAATTAAAATTCTTAAACAATTTAATACTTAATTTTTGAAAATATTTAAATAACTTCTAATAAATATGTAATTCTACCACCATTTACCCCTATGAATGTTAATATAAATAATTGCTATTAAGTATATTAAACCATATGAATTTTTCATTACATAAATTAAAGATTAAAATTCATTAAAGGCGCCAATATCATTCTACTCAAAAAATTCAACAATTTAAATTATTTCGCATAAGATCATACATATTAGTAAATAAATTGAATACATAAAAACAATATTTTAAATAATTCATTCAAAAAGCGTGCACAAATTTTGTTTTATTTTTTCTAATTTGGACAGAGACGTAATTATATTTCAACATTACGTCGACTGTCATTCCTAAATATTTATCGTGCCAAAAACAACTTCAAATACACCAAAATCACATACATAAACTACAATAGAATAAGCCGGCCGCTATTTTTGAATGTCTAACAAAATAACACACATAACGAACAACATCTTTTGTATTCAATTTTTTATTCATATACATTTTTTTTTGCGCTGACTTCTTTTGAAACTCTTGAAGATCAACTGTGGATAACTCAAGTAGCTAAAATAATCAATGGACAATATGAATACAATAAAAATATATATAAAAAAAAAAAACTTTATGAATTAAAGTAAAATATCTTTATTTTTATTTGCTCCTGTCTGTAAATTTAATTTTTTTTTTTTCCAATGGTCTTGTTTTTCTGTACTTTATGTATATATAAGCACATTTATATACTTTCAATTATATAGCTATGTACATCCAAGTTTATACCCCCAGGGAGTAAGATCCCATTCAACATGCTGCTTTATTTGCACAAGTATAGATAAAGAGACAGGGTAATTGCAATATCTTTTATATTTTTTTTTTTATATGCTGCTTCTTATATTGTTGTAAACAAAAGGATATAATCCAATAATTTTTCAAAAATTCAGATTAACATAGGCGGTTGGTCATATATCTCTATTAAAAGAATCAAAAATATAAAAAAATTGACATTAATGTGACAAGTTATGTGCGCACAAAAAGAATTAATTTGACAGCATATGCGCCGATTCTAGCGCCATTCAATGTCGCGTGACTAGAGAAAAATTATGTTTTATAAAATAAATGATTTTACTTTTATTTTTATTTATTTTTTTCGTATAATAAATAATTCAATGAAAAATTTTCAAAACTTAAAATGTATTTTAAAGCAATGAAAATATCTGAAAATTACATTTGTTTTTTCCGTAATTTTATTTGTTATTTTGCTGACATTGACAATTTCAAGTATTAAGAAAGTATTAATGGCTGGTAAGGGAAAAAAATATAATTTTCTTTGCTGCTGGTATTTTTTGTAACAATGAACAAAAAAAATTATGTTTTTGTTGTCGTCGATAAAATGTTTTTTTCATTTTTGCTGATTGGATTTATTTATTGGTTGTGTAGCATGTTTTTTTTTTCGGATTTAAAGTGGCATAAATTGAAATATTTTTATGCAAAATTTGCAAAATTTTTATTGTTTTTTGTTGTTCGTGCTGACACTTGAACTGAAATAGAATTTTGAATATGACAATGTCTACGGTGTGAAATGCACGTCCGCACATAATTTATTAGAAACATTGTATTATTTTTATGTTTTACAACATGTAAAGCAATACTATTATTGTAATTATTTTCAAGTCAGGTGTATATTTTTTTTATTATGCAGAAATGCAAATCTTTTGATTTTGATTCCAAAAAAAAAATATTAATATTTAAAATAAATATTTTATTTAGGTTATTAGTTTAATTATTTTTAAAAATATTATGTGTTATTATGAAGTTAAAATATTTATATGCTAGACAAGAAGTTAAATTATTAAATTGACAATAATTTGTCATATTTGTCGAAAAAAATCTCAGTTTGTCAATTTTAATATTAGTTAAGAAATTAGTCGTTTTCGGATAAAATTTTTATTTTTTTTTAAATTTGGATTATTATAAAATTTGGAGTATAATGGTTTATGAATTTTTTTTCGCTATAAAATTGGCATCTTATGTTGTCATAGCTTTGCCATTAATCAAAAAGTAACGATAAATGGGTAAAATTTATGGTTTTTTGTAAAATCTGCTTTAATTCAGAAAATTCAGATTTATTGCGTTAAGGATCGTAATTGAAGTAAACTTTTCACTTTCACTTTTTGAAAAACATACAACATATTTCCGGTTTATTTATGTACAATTATTTAAAGTTAATATTTTTTCAGATTCAATATATAAAAATGCTAATTAAAACAAATCAACAACTTCCTAACTTAAAAAGCTGAATATACATAAATAAAATACATATTAAAATACACAATTTTATCTTCAAAACAAGCCGTATTATATCTAATCAACCCTAAATAGGTTTTAATATACAAAAATTTATTTTCAACATGATATATCATTAATAAAATTCATTAATATTTTAATTAATTATATGTACAACCTAACAAACCGTTTTAATGATTAATGAATTCTTCAAATTTTATAGTTCTATACTTAATGAACTTCATAATATTCAATTTCAAAGTATAATCATAATTTCCACAAATTATCTAAACTGGTTTAAATTACGTCAAGTAATTTTTTGTATCAATATTAAATTAATCAATAATATAAATATTGAAAAGAACCCTTTTCTTTCAGCTATATCCTTTTTTTATATATAAATTTTCTTCCCCTAGACACATATATTTATTTAATGATTCACAAAATATGCTAAATCGTAGGACTATCTCAACATTATAATAAGGGTTCCACCTAACAAATATAATAGCAAACCAGCAAAAATCAACCCATCCCAAAACATTCAATTTGAATTACCTTCATTTATAATTTCTATATACAATTTTTTAATTTTATCTAATTTGCTTCCTAAATCAAATAAAATTTATAATCCCTTTTATAACCATTTTTCAACAACTACAACAACCACCAAAAATAACAATTCATTCGGCATCCATTACGTCATCTTAATTCAATCAGGTCATAAGTAGAAAAAAAAAAAAACAGTATATACTTAATTTTCAAATATTTATTTTAGCTATTCTACTTCCTGAAATGAACAAACCTTCAAATTTTGCCGACCTCCAAAAATAAAATAAAGTTGAAAAAAAAAAAAAATTTACAGCCCATTAAAATTTTTTTTTTGCCTACATCATTGAATCCTTTTCTGATTGAAATGAAACATATCAGAGAACCGAAAAAAAACTTATAACCTAAAAAAGAACCTTCAAATTTTCATGTCATAATAATAATTATTATATTCAAAGCATAGCAACATAAAAATAAAAAAATTGTCTTCCACTTCCTTGCAAAAAAAAAAAAAAAAAACACCAACAAAAATAAAATGTACAAAAGAGTAGGAAGCTTCAATTCTTGGTATGAAATGCCGGTAGTTAAAGGATGTTATGTCTGTTCGTGTTCTACTTCTGGTGTATAGCTGTTGTTTTTGTGTGGATCCTTTAATCACGTGCAAATAAATTATAATAATATCCTTGTTTTATGTAGAAAAATTTTTTTCATTTTTATTTTAAGGATTTTTGTTGTTGTTGTTGGTGTTGTTGTATAAGCAAAAATAAAAAATAATTTAGAGCAGAAATAATACACTGAAAAAAATTTATAAAAAAAAAACTTTGAAATTAATGTCATAGAATTTGTATATGATTGCAATTTTTCCCTTTTTATTTTTGAAATAAAAATTCTGGTAAAATGGATTTTAAGATTTCATGTGTGTGTATGTGTGTGTGTGCTTTTAAAAGGATATAAATTCACATTTTTCTTGGCAATACTTTTTTTTTTTAGATTTTTACCTTGAATTAAATATTTTGCAGTAAATTTTCTGTGCTTATTTGGTTTTTGTTGTTGTTGAAGGAAATGGTAATGGAATATTTATGGTAAAAGTTTTTTAGTATACCAAAAAAAAAAAAAAGGGATTGGATAAGACCATTAAATAGTAAATTTTTAAGAGATTTAGGGCAGAAGTAATAAATTCTTTAAAAATATTACTTTAACTTTTGAACCAAGTTGTTTATTTTTCTTGCGAATTTTAATGGATTTGGAAAATTTTATGTAATTTTCCGAATATTGTGAAATTTAATATTAGTTTTGTATCTAAATTAGATTTTGAGAATTAAGGTATAAATTCGTTATTTATATAATAGTAATTCAGTGTTAAGATGGTAAATGAATTGCGTAAAAAAATATAATGTGTGCCATTAAGAGAAAATGCTCGAAATTAAAATTCACTGAACCTTATTTTTCAAATCTTATACATTAAAAAATTGTTTCATAGTTTGTTTTAGATATTTATAATAATTTTTAATAACATAGTTGACTTGACAGAATTATTAACCCAATTTTTTTCAGGTTAACAACTTACGACCAGACTACAAATATATTTACTTTTGTATTTATACTAATAAAAAATATTCTCAATATTTCTAATTTCCTTAATATTGTAGATATCCTTTGTAAATAAACTAAATTTAGTAAATTTCCCCAACAGTTTTAAATCACATAATCATTGTATACATTTTAATACCAGCATTTTCTAATAAACGATGAACCTAAATCATATCATCACAATATTGATTATCAATAATAATACTAATAAAAATAAGGATATATTGAAACTTTTATTCATTTTCATTCATTTGTTATTTTGAAACTTTGATTAACTTCCGATTGTTAAGAATAGAATTATTTACAGAGGATGCAGTTAATCAGCGAAATGTTATTATATCTTTTTGCTATTGAATTTGTATCTTTTCCCATTTCAAAAAACCCTAACAGAAACAGAAATTTTATTTGTTATATAATGGATTTACGAGACTAAAATGGTAAAAAATAAAATAAAATAAAATTTGTATTCATTTTGTTGTTGAAGAATTGATTTTTTTCAATTTTTTTTTTCACCATTTTTGCAATCAACATTGATAAATGGTCAGATTGAGTTTTCAAAATAACATAAAAATATTTTACAATGTTTCTGTCTTATTATTGTAAAAATGACTTGGTAAAATTAATTTATTGATTTTTTATTTATTTTTTTTGTGGTTTGCTTAAAGCTTATCAATATTAGAAATTTTAGCTCTACAGAAATTAAATTGGAACACTGACATTTTGTTATTAAAATTGGCAGTGATTTATCATTGATTTAAAATTCAAATTGGGTTTGGATTGATAGGACCTGCATCAAACTTTCATGCCCTACTGTGGTCCTTAACAAGATTCCAAATATTCCTTCCTTCTCATAGTGTAGAATCTACTCTCTACTCTGTAAAAAGGGTTTAGGGAATTACATAATTTCTGCAAAAGAAATTTATGGTCTAAATTACTGTCACGACCTGAAAAATGAAATTCACTACAACATATATTAATTGGTATATTTAGTGAGTTTAAAATTGTGAACTATATATGTACTATACTAATCAGTTATTTCTGAAAGCTTATTAATTTTGTTAGGAATTTTAATAAATAAATATAGTACATGGTTATTCGTTTGCTGTAGACCAATCTTATCTATAGAAAAATGGTGAAAAAAAAATTATTTAAACTTGATTGTAAATTTAAACAAATTAATTTGTAAAATTAATAAACATTTATTAGACTTCATTTTGTCATAAACTAACTTCACCTTCACAGAAACTTTCTTTTTTTGTTAGCCTCCATTTAGCCTGTTAACACCTGTGCACAAATTTTCATTTAAATATTTATCTAACTGATTTTTTTCTTCTGCAAGAATTTATATGTATTTTTTATTATATTATTTTCTATCAGATTTTATAATTCAATGTTTGTTTATCATTTAAGATGTTAAACCTTGTTTGAATTAGTATTTTTTTTTTTTTTGTTAATATCATAAAAATATGAAAAAGTTTTTTTATTTTTCATAAATATCTGTTAGAATTTGTGTTAGAATTTTGTGTTCTGGAAAAGAAAATTGATGTGAAAAATGTCGTAAAATACTTGTCAACAAGACAATTTTCATTTTTATTATATAAAAATGACAAAAAATAAAACAGAGAATTTTTTTTGTGAAAATTACTTAATGGAAAATATAATATAATCGAATTTGTTATAAGCAACTTTGTGATTTTAAGTAGCTGGTTTAGTTGAAAATTATTTTATGATCAATTTTTATGACATTATAATGTACTTAAAAAAGTACATGTAAATAAAAAATGTATTTTAAAATACATTTATGTGTTTTTTAAAGTTACATAAAATAAAAATACTCCTATGTTTATTTCAGTTATTAAGTATATTAAGAAATTGTTACAAGAAGAGTAATTTAGAAAATTTCTTTGAAAATTCTAAATTAGACATTTAAGTTATAGTTTAAGATAAGAAAAATTACATAAAAATATAATTTTCTGGTTTTCTTTTTTTTATGGTAATTTGTAATATTTTTTTAGTAGTAATCTTGGTTTTATTAAATATATGTAAACAGGTGGGCTAATTTAATATTTAATGTTTACAATTATATAGTGTTGGTATCCTAATTGAGTGAATTCGAAGCTTATGGAATGTTTAAATAAATAAAAGAGTTACTGGCTGGTGTTGATAAAAGGCTTATTTGCAAAAACGCCAATCTTATGTCGAGTGCCTTAAGTATAAACGATTTATTTTTATGAGGCTATAAGGTGAATATTAAAAATCGAAGAGTTAAGAAATCTATATTTTAATCAGACCAGACACGTTATCAGCTGATTATCGATAATTGATAAATTGTTTCATTTATTAATAATCAGCTGATAAATATATAAATAATAAATAATAAAATGTAGACAAATTAGAAATTTTCAAATTTAACTATAGATTCAATTAAAAGATATTTTCACCTCAAATTTTAGTTTATTAGGCGCTTCTTGAATACCTTATAACACACTTATATGTTATAACGACAAGTTATTTATTAATTATTATAAAACTTTATATACTTTTTATCCTCCAATTTCGGAATTTCCCTTGATATTAATAAATAATCACTAAGAAGAATTTAACTACATAGAGGGTTGCTTTAAAATTCTGGAATTTTCAACGAGTATATTAAAAATTAGTTAAAAAAAAAATTTCACGACAAATTAGTTTTAATGAAAATCTTGATAAATAAAAATATATAACTTGAAAAATAAAACTTTTTAGCTTCTTTATAAAACTAACATCATAAAGGCCATCCTTGTACTTCGTAGTATTCAATAGAAAAATTACTAAACTCCACATGTAGTAAACTTTTTTTTTTGTATATTGTTGCGATAGTAATCATAGTGCTTGCGTGTTCATCTGAAATTGACCAATACTTCATAAAATTCCTGAATTTTTTTTAAATTTTTTTTTTAAATATTAAAGATAAGAATCTAGTGGCCGGTTAGCTTAGGGTGTATATATGTACTGCAACAAGTGCAACATATTGCAACAAGAAAAATTATCTTTTAAAGACCTGAAAAGCATTTTTAATATCTGTTTGTTTTATTTCTAAATAGATTTTTAGCAAAAAAAAATAAATAAATAAAAGAATTATCAAAGAGTTTTGGCTTGCGTAGAATATGAATTTATGACTGAATAGATTTTTTTTTAATTGATGATCATAGCATAAAGTACATGGTTCTTAAATATATATATATATAAATATTTTTATGTTGTGTAATGTGATGCCACTTTTATAATAGTAATACATAAGATCGTTCGTTCGTACTAGACAAAATGGGCGAGAAAACAATTATGTAATTATCAGAAGTTCTATTAATTTATTGGGATAGGCGAGTATAAAACAAAACAAAAAATATGTGAATAGATTTATAGGAGAAAATAATTAAATTAAATATTTTTACAGTGTAATTATTTATATAGTATATTATTAGTTTAGTAAGAAAAACAATGTTCTTGTAGAGATTAATCATGATTAATATGATATTGTAGATAAAAATTTATTTTAAAAGAGGAATTTAGGTTTGTGAGACTATAGTTAAGGTCAGACAATAAATTCAATTGACCTTAAATGTAAATTGTTTAAAAGGTTATAGACTAGATATAATTAAGCAGATATTTCTTCAATATATGATTATATTAGAAGTATTTAACGATATTTATTTATTTGAAACGCAAGCAAAGGCGATGATTTACATTTAATTGCCTAAACACGAAATACTGACATATATAGTTCGTAAATTTAAATTTAATTTCTTTGAAATACCAATTTCAAATGTTGGATTTTTTAATTAATTCCATCACAACTGCAGAAGGAACAGTTTGATATTTAAGAATTAATTGCATCAGTGATAATTGGGTTTAAAAATTAAAATGTGACAGGGAATTTTTTGAAGCCTATTCCAAGCATGTGTCATAAAGACTTTAATTATTGGCACTATCGAAATCAATAGAAACTGTAAAGTAAAAGGAGAAGTACGCATTAAAATGCCGTCTATTTAAAATGTAGATTCAAATTGCTTCAAAAAATATGTAAAAAAAATATACGAGCTTCTCAAATTATTTTTTGTACTTTTACAGATAATATTCATACTGTTCATGTTCATATTATTTCATTATCTTCTTACTTGAGAAGTAAATAATGGTATTATAAGTTACTTGAATAGTTTAATAAAGTATCTATATGAAGACTACTTCTATGAAAGTACAAATTAAATAAAAATATTCTCTACATTAATTAATTATATTTATTAGCATAAATTTAATGAGTAAGAGGGTATAAAAAATAATATATTCTGCAACTTATACCGTCAGTTTGCCACCAAAATTTTCAGGTATATTCTAATTACAGCATTTAATTATAAAATAAATTTAATATCTTAGATTAATTTATTGATTTTTCATAAAAATGAAAACAAAAAGGAAATATTATAACATTTTATACATTCACCTTATTATACTTAAATTACATAAAATTAAAATATTTACATTATTAATTATTTCAGGTTACCAAAGCTTACGGTCTATGCCAAGATTTTTTACCTCCTGATGGTAAGTACACAATATTACATTATTCAAACTTAATTATAATATAGTTTCATAAATAAAATATCATTAACCTTTTCAATATATACAATGAAAGGATTGTAAAACAACTAACACGCAACTAGTCATAATTTTAATTGAATTTTTAATACAATAAAGTCCCGACTTCTTGTTTATAATTTATATACAAAAATGTCTACTCACTCTACACTAATATGTCCTCCAAAATAAAATCACTTTTTTCATCATTTTAATGTATATTATAGTATTTCAATCACTTTGGATGAGTTTTATTGACCATTTATGATCCAAACAATTTATTGTCGTTGTCGGCAGTAGCTAAAATTATTGATCTTCACGTGATTGAACTGAAATATGTAAACACAACAATAAATATTGTGTATAGTATTTTTAGAGTTTATTGAAATATATTTGCCACCATTATCCATTACCTATGCCAACCTAAAAAAAAATTACAGATCAAGTGAAAATGTGTAAAAAATAATTGATGCGAAACCCGTCAAAAGTTAAACTCACATTAATATAATATAAAAGTTAAATATCAGGTCATATATATATTTTGGGATTCATTAAAATGTATCAATATTTGGCAGACAATAATCATACCGACACCTAAAATTTTACTTTTTTTATTTTCTTTATTATTATTGTTATTATTATAGTTGACTGATTATCTGCCAAGCCAAATAAATTGTTACTTAATGGCGGTATGAAAAATGGCCTTTAAAAATTTATAATTTTTTTTCTTTTTGATTGCATGAATTCTTTTGCATATTTTTTAAATAAATATTTACCATATTTTTTTTTGTTATACGATAAATATTTTGTAGATAAACTAAACATGCTATTTAAGAAAAAAAAAAGTAGCGAGCGTTGAACTAGAAATATAAAAATCGATTATTTTGAAATGTGAAAATAGGAAATTAAGTTTTTTTTTTTTGTGTGTGTATAATTAAATTTCGGAAATGAAAAGATAAAAAAAAAGGAAATGGAAAAATTGTTGAAAAAATGTCATTAATAAATTACAAAAATGACAGGTTTTGAATGGATGGATAGAAATTTGTGGAAAGAGAAAGTTAAGCAATATGATTTAGATACTTAGGAGCTTTAATTAAGCATTCTGTGCATCCTTTATATCGATTCAATTAATATCGCAATGATTGATTAAGTCTAGCTTTAGGACTTTTTACTCTGGATTACCTGCTAACCTTACTTCATCTGCCTTGATCAAGAAATTCGAATCAAATAAATGCGCAACACTGTTCTGTGAAATGGACTTTTTTCGACATTAATATTCCTCACCTTTTTTGTTTAACCGTTTCAAACCGGTTAGAAAATACGAATATAATTTGAAGAGACGGTATTTCTTATTTTTATATTACGATAAACAAATATTTTCTCGTAGGACTACAAAGAAAATACATAACTCGTTCGTGTACTGTGGGTTTTTCTGGTAGTCAGCCCTGAAAAAATTTATATTTTTTTTCCTTAGAACGTACAATCCTGTATGGTGTGTCTGAAAGGGTTAAATTAGTTCGTATTTTTGGCTTTCTTATCTCTAAATTTCATGTTATGTATGACAAGACAACAAAATTAGTTTACAGATTTTTGATTAATAACTACTACCCTTTAACAACATTTTAGTGTTAATGCTTTAATTATATTTTCGGTTACGATGTTTTCGATATATTTCTATTCGTCATTAAGTTATGAATCCATTTATGACCTATGTACATAAAAAAATAAATTACCTAGTTTTTTTTTCAGTTTTCAAATCGACATTAATTAGAATTGGTTACTAAATTCTTAGTAAAACTATTAAAACTTTTAATAAACAAACAATAATTTTCCAAGGAATTTACACAAAATTTCAGGGATTTTACGAATTAAGAATATTTATGGATTTGTTTTCTTTTTTTTTTTTGTGTGTCAAATTTATTTAATAATTTAATTTACGATTGAATCATTTTTTTTTTTGTAATCTAAAAACATCATTTTTTATGATGTCATTTAAACGTGATTGGAGAATGATATTTCAAAAATCAAATCGAAATTATAATTTTATTTTTAAAACAATTGTTTAATTTTGAAAAAACAACATAAAATTAATTGAAAATCAAAATAAATTTTGGAATAAGAATTTAATTTGTTGTGTTCTTATTGATTGGCATAATCAGAAATAATTTTATTTAATTTCACTTATTATTCAAGTGTATTTTAAAGAATTAATAAAAATTAAATGACATGAATATCAATTATTACGGACGAAACCACTTTAAAAAAAAATTTTTTGATTGTGAACTGATTTTAAATATTTAGATTTAACTAGAAATTAAATTAAACATTGAAAGAAACTTTTTTTTTGTATTTGTATTAGTATAGTATTATAGATAACTAAAACCATGAAATAAATATTTAAACATTTTTTTTTTAAATAGTTAAGTTATGTAATTTAGAAAAGTTTTTATTTAATAATAGTACATACTTGATTATTAGTCAAGTTTTCTACATAAAAATGAAAGTATTAATTATGTAAAATTATGTGAACTATGTAGAAGTTTTTAATGAGTTGAAATTTATAAACTTTTTCTTTGTAATATTTCCGAAAACTAATATTATATCCGCAGTGACCCAAAAAAAACTACATAGTTGACAGTATTTTCTCAATTTTTCTACAAAAATAATTATAATACAGTACGAGTTTTTCGGGAATATATATTTTGCTTTATGAATAATTTTCGATACTTTTGGTATTATTCCATATCGGCAATATTTATTTTAATGAATTTTGATTGTACAACTTTTAATTTACTCCACGAATTGTTAGAAAAATATCGAAATACATAAATGACAGTTGTTTCGAATTTTAATTCTAAATTATTTATGTTTGGAATTAAAATTCTAAATTATTTAAAAACATATTTTCTATCATGTAATTATGTTTTAAATTTGATTTTTTTTAATTATTATTTTTCATAAAATGGCATTGACGTGTCAGGGACAACCGTAAAGAGAATTATTAGTTTTAGTTGGACATTTAGTTTAGTGGATTTGTATGGAAAAAATATTTGGAAAAAATATGGTGCTTCTTATGCGATTTGATTTTTATTTAGTTTTTATATTCAAGTTACACAGTTTTTTATAGTAAGAAGAGATATTCTCGAATCAATTTTTGTTGAGGATTTAGTCAGTAGAGTAGAGTCCTGGATAACTTATTAATTCATTTAGAGAACTGTCAATATTTTATTCTTCCTAAAATTATAAAAAAAGTGAACATTATAAATATTCTTCAATAATTTATAATTGAAATCATTATTTTAGTTACAAATTTTCGTAGTAATTTTTACATCTGTCAAAAATTTCGAACACATAAAAGATCAATTTGAGTTCTGTCAAATATTTAAATAGTTTTTTTTTACAATTTTAGGCTAAATAACTATTATAACTACTCCATATTTTTCTAATCTTATAAATTTTAATATTCGTTGTATCAACCTGTCTAAATTATGTAATATTATATAATTGCTTGAAAAGTTATATTAAATTATTTATAAAAATTTTCGTTGTTACAAAAAACACTATTTCTCATTATTTAGTACAAGCACTTAACCAGACATTTTAATTACAATTTCATAAATGTAATTATGTAATATAATAATAATAATAATAACAATAATTACATTAAGATAGATATTGAAAATTATTGTTAACTAATATTTATTTTATCAAAAAAAAAAACAAATATAATTGTTTGTAATTATTTAATTATACAAAATATAAAATTAATTTTATCGAAAATTATTTTAAAAACTTTGTAAATTTTTATGTATTTTACATATTCTATTTATCACGCAAGTTAATTTAATAATGTTTTTTTTTTAAATTAAAATTATAATATTTTATTAGTAAACTATTAAAAAAAAATATTTATATTTACAAAATCCGGGACGACATTTATTGCTGACATCATTTGCAAATACAAAAATACAGAACAAATTAGTAAAATTATAGATTTTTAATAGAATAATTCGTCCTTAAACTTATGAGCTTTAAGAACTAAAGGGTACTATGCTATTCCAAGGACTCTAACCTTAATATAATCACAAATGATAGTGAAAGTCCTGAAATTCACAAAACAATAATTTTTATTTGAATCTATTGACCATTAATTTTAGTATCACGAGCTTTAAGATATTTTATGCTCTGAAGGGTTGATGTGTAACTGTAGAAAAATTTGAATTTCAACAAGCCTTTGTGATCTAGTCTCCAATTTTTATGTTTGCAATAAATAATCATCATTAAAATCATTTTTATTTTTCATATTCCATAAAAGTCCAATAAAAATTTGTTCAATTATGTATTAAAAAGCATATTTTAACATTCGCTAAATTATATAAAGTGTCATTAAAATGGCACTATGACAAAAAAAAACCCAAACTTAAAAAAGCTCACTTCACTACAATAAAACAAGTAAAAAAAAATGTGAAATTTCCCAAATGATTTATTTTTATTTGAATTTGTTTTTTTTTTCTGTATTTCTGTTCACTTAAATTCAATATAAAAAATCAACATATTTTTATGTTTGTGATTTAATTATTCTTTGAACCCGACATTTGTCTGGGTTGAATTCATTTTTGTTTTATATATTTTAAATTAAAATTATATGTTGTTGATTCCGCAATTAATCATCAATTAACCAGACAAGTTGATTTCTTCCGATTCAACAAAAATATGTAAACATTTATTAATGGCGATTTCATTATTTTTTTTATTATTATTATTTTTTGTTGTTTTTTGTTGATATTAAGAGTAAAAAGATAAGAGGTTTGTATTCTCTGTAATGTCAAATTACCATATGGCTTTATGATGCTGATTGTACAATTTATAGAGTGCATTAAAATTTTATGATTTTTGATAATCGAAAATAATTTATTTGTTGTACATAAAATTTTAAAAGAAAAAATCAACATTTTAAGTATATTTTAAATGACTAACATGCCATTGACAAAACCGATTAATGATCTTGGACCTGTTAAAATGAGTTTTCTGATAATTTTACAGTGTTTTTGATTTTAGTACTTTTTTAACACTTACAAGGATATAAATATATATTTTTGTGACCCTTATACAGGTTACAGAAGATTGGATGCATATAATGCTCTTAAAATACTATCGAATTTTAAAGTTTAAGTTTTTAGGGAATTTTTAAGTACTGAGTCGTCGTTTATTTACTGAGACTGTTGAATTTGTTTATGTAGTTTAAGTTTTATGTGATTTAACTCACAAATATTTTAAATATGATTTTGAAAGATTACAATGAGATAATTGGTCACTAAAATTGATAATTTTTTTTTTTTTAAATGTGAATTTTAAAAGGAAATTATTACAAAAAATAAAATAAATTTCCAAATTTTATTACCTACTAGCACCAGAAACATGCAGTTCATTTTAAAAATTTCATTAATATTTTAATCACTAATTAACCTTTTAAAGTTTTTATAGCATTGTGTTAATAAAAATAAATTATTTTTTATATCATAAGTGCTAAATTCTTTTCGTTAATAATAAATTTAAATTATTAGCCCATTAAATCAACAAAAATTCTTAATATTTTGATTAAATTCCAACTGTGAAGAAATATAAATAATTTTTTTAATATTAATATTATCACCAAAGTCATTTCTTATAAAATATTTAATATTTATTCAAATTTTTATTGAAAATTTAATGCACTTTAAATAATTTTTTCTATAATTTAGTGTTTGAGACAAATATAAGACATGATTATATTAATTGACATTTATGATTGTAATAAAAAGGTGTCGTAACTGGAAAATTATGAAATTCATAAAATTTCATAACAATTTCGAGTCAAAATTCCAATTTAAAAAATATAGGATTGGTTTTAAATTGATTTAGGAAGTCATTAATTGAAATTAATTAAAAAAATAATAATAACTAGCGAGTTTCTGTAGTCAAAGCTATAAACATTTCTTAATTGAAAAAAATATCATAAATAAATGTAATTATGTAATAAAAAAATAATTAATTATTACATAATTCAAAAAAATAAATCTATATCAATTAGTTTTCTTAAATTAGTTTTAATGCTAATATACTTTACCGACATTAAATTACACTTTGAATGTCAAGTTCATTTATGATCATAATTTTATCCTTGATTTTTTTTTTTTTTACCTATTTTAGTCAAATATAAAATTAATATTATAAAAAAAAAAAAATCGCACATAGCTGTCATTAAGTACTCTAAATTATCATGTTTTTTTATGTTAATATATACTTCAAAATCAATGACACTTGAAGTTTTACTGATTTTGAACATTGCTTTTCGCTAATTTGACATCATAAAAAAAAAAAATTTATTTTATTATTATTTTTTTTTAGCATATTTGTTTATAACTTTACATAAAAATTTATAGCTTATTTTAGTAAATAAAGTTCAATATTCTTGCTTGAGAGAAAATGTCATTTATTTCTGTATCATATGATTGATACGTTGCTAAGGAATCTTAAACTTAAAAAAAAATTAATTTTATCAAAAAAATCTATATCTCAAAAATATGTCACGTTTAAGCGTGCTATTATCTAATTCAAAATGACATATAATGAATTAGATATCGTGTATAAGCTATAAAATCATTTATAGAAATGCGATTGTGATGTTATCATTAAATGACCCTAGTCATTTATATAATTTTTTTTATTATTTAAACAAATTTAATATCAATATTTTTAATATATTGTCAAATATTCGCTTAAAATATTTTATTATTATATTTGAATATGTTAAAATTTAAGCTAATAAATTAATGACTAAATCTTTTCATAACATATTATTTTTGGTTGACTGATAAACCTACCAAAATTTTAAATATTCAAGTACTTATTATACTTGAATTTACCATAAAAGTTTAAAAGAATTTAAAAAAATATATATATTTAAATTTAAAAGCTCCTTTTATGCAAATATTCATTTAATAAATAATTCAAAAATTTGTTAAAAAAAAAAAATGTTGTCCCACTTTAAAATAAAAAAAAGATAAATTTTGACCCAAAAAAGAACTTAAAATTAATAAATTATAGAAAAAGATTTATCGTAAAAAAAATAAAAATTCAATGAATAAATTAGATAAATAAAATAAAATAGGAGTACATTTTTCTTCTTTTCTTGCTAAAGTTCTTTTCTATCCTTTTTTTTTATTCACTCTAATCAATTTTTAAGAATCTGAAAAAGAGTAAAATGAAATATTTTTAGATATTTTTTTTGTAGTTCCCAAAATGGTATGAGAAAATTCATTTTAATATCATATAATTTCCACCTACATTATTTATGTTCTAATGGAATTTATAAATATTATACTATAACATAAAAATCAATTTCAATAACTGAAAATGCAACTGAAAATTATATTTAGAACATCATTAAATGACACCATAAAAAAATATGCTTTGTAATCAATTGAAGAAAAGTAATAGTAGAGAAGACTACAAAACAGCAAAAAAAAAACCCAAGTTTTATTAAGTGTACATAAGATAAAAACTTTAAAAATATCTTGAAAATATTACACTTAATTCTATTATTCCATTTTATATACTAAATAGTATGGGTTAGTAGAAAGTTATTATGAAACATACTCCGAAATTGACTATAAAATTGTATTTATCAGGTTCACCCTGTTCTTTTGCTTTCCTTGAAAGAATTTTTTTTGGCATAATTCCATTAAAATGTATACAAAATTTTGAAAATAAATTAAATTGGTTTTTAACTACGTTGAATTTAGCTCAGCCCCTAAGACTTGCCAATTTAAAATTTTAAAATATTATTACTAATTATTAAATGTAGACAAAACGGGGTATGACTACAGTGTTTCAAAAAAATTCTTATTTCATTTCTACTGTCATGCTTGTAAACTACATTTAATTTATAACTTATATACTTACCTAAGTTATTGGAGAGAATTAACCTTTTCGGTGCTATGACCGTGTATTTTCCTCCATAAATTGGCATACCGGAGCATTCAAAATCATTCAGTTTATTTAAGTCATTTCTAAACAATTAATAATGAACTTACGACAAACTCCCAAAATTAAATTTAAAAAAAACCATTTTTCTATAAATAATATTTCAATTTTTTATATCACCTGACTTACTTACCTGGTCGTCATATTACTTCAATGAAAAAAAAAAAACATAGAATATTTTTGTTGGTGTAAATTCCCAGTGTTTTTATTTTTTTTTTTTTTTTTTGGAAAAAGAGAAAAAGAAGAAAATTTCAAGAATCAAGAAAAGAAATATAAAATCTTTAGCTTTATAGATTCTTAAATGGATAACTAAATATTTGCTTATCTAATGTCTTCATAAATAGTTTTAATTGATTTTTGCGTTGTCTTTAAGTTGATTGCGTTCCGTTTTTATTTTATAAGCTATGTACATGTACAACAATGTAATTTTATTGATATTTTACCGTGTCTTTATTTGATAGAATTTCAGTTTTATGGGTTATTCTATGAAAATTTAATAAAACTATACATTCTCAGTGAAAATATTGATTTATGGCCAACAATGAATTTGTTAAATCTGAGACCTAGAATTATATTTATGGACGTTTTGCTGCCCTTGTGTGCTCCGACTAATTGTTGAGTAATTTCATTTTCAATAAATTTTATATACCAAATTAATGCTCTTTTAAAAAAATTTGAATTGATTAAAAGCATATTAGATTTGGAGTCAATAAAAAATCATCTGTCTAAAATTTCCCTTAAACTATATTTTAATTTTTATTTCCTAAATTTATAGCAAAAATGCTGAAAACGATTTTTTATTATTATATCACTTATATCAAAACTGGTATACAAAAATTAGTACTCGCTAACACCAGGTTTAAATAAATATTTTAGAAATAAATTTTTACTACAATTTCTGTGGAACTTTGCCAAAACACGATATCTAAATAACTACAAATTTTCAACATAGCAAATTAAGAAAAATCGATCGTAACTTGTCTGATTAGAATGATCTTTTTCTTATTTTATTGGTACTTTTTGTTTTGTGGCTGATTCGTAAACCAAAATTTGTGGAGAATTTTTGGCAAAGTCAATCACAGAAATAAAAATATTAGTTTTAGAATTTATCAACATTTTTTTGGAAAATTTGAAGGTTTAATAGCAATCGAAATCAAAAATTATCTTAAAATGTCAAAAATTGTAGATATCGTGTTTTGGTTAAGTTCCACAGATTTTTAATTATATTTGCACCGAAACATATTTTATTTTTAATAACATACATAAATTAATCAGAATTTCTGTTTCATCAGTTTTGAGCAGTAAATATAGCACAGGCTATTTTGAAAATAACAACAATTTTTATTTTGTTTTGATTATCGTATAATAGAGAAAATATTAATATTTTAGCTATTTTGACCTATTTTTTTAAAAAAATGGCGACATTACTACTTTAATTTGTAATTCGAAACTAGACTAACAATTTTACTAAAATCTTCTAAATTGATTTATAACAATAAAAGATAAATAGTTAATAGTATCTCTAAAAATTATGATTTTCTTACAAAAACTAGAATTATTTTCAGTTGTAAATATAATTTTTTTTAAAGAAATTTAATATAGACGCAAGTTGAAAGTCCTCAAAATCACAACAACAACAACAACAACAACTTTATTAAAAACATTTTCTATTATTTTATTTTAATCTTGTTTTGTTTTCCAACTTTTTTTTATTTACACCTTTTTGATTTTATTTGTTTATAAATATTTCTATTTGTACTACAGAAAATGTCACAGACACTGGAAATTATTGCACGCAGACATAGTGCTCAGGAGAACCTTAAAAAATATTCTTGGAATTAAATTGAAATACTTTTTTTTTATTATTTTATCTATCTGGGTAAAAAAAGTTATAGGCTAACTACATAAAATATCTAAAAGATATATTTTTGGTGCCTTAAGTCTGCTCCTTTGAAAGTTTGATTTCCTCCGGAAATAATAATTTTTCTTATACTGTATAGGTTTATTTGTTATTGGTTTTTGTAATTTTAGAAATGGAAGTTATTATCCTTTTTTTTCTTAGCACCTTCAAAAAGATGGAAAAAACCATATTTTAATTTTTGGCAAAGATAGAACTGAATGTTTTTCTTGAATAGTCGTCACGTTTTTTATTTGCAAATATTTGGAAATAACTTAAATTTATTTATTTATTTTGTTTTGGTAGTCTGAATTTATGTTATTTTACCTTGGATACAAGAAATATATTGCATACAAGAAATATGTGAATCATTATTTTATTAAAGATTACAACTGAACATAAAAATATTGCTAATTGTCTTTTATTTAATTTTAAACTACATACTTAATGAATTATCAATAATTGAAAGTAAATTTTTTTTTTAATTTCTAAAATAGAAATAAAAAATTAAAATGTAGTCATTGCTAAAAAATTTATTCATACTGGATTGATAAGTGCTTTTTAAAGATTAGATATCAAGAATTTTTAATAGTTTCAATCAATATTTAATATAGAAGTGTTCAGAGAAATCTTTTAAAATATGTAGTTTCTATTTTTTAATATTGCAAGACGAAGCTTAATTTTTGTCATAACGGCAGAAATATTGAGTATTTTTTTAGTACGATAAAAGTCTTACTCATATTTTTAGATCGGAAATCGGATTGTCAAGAATTTTTATGATAACGATGTTTATCTTTTTTTAAACATCGAGTAACTAATCCGACTATTTGAATATGGACAAGCTTTATATGCACGCGTAAGCTATACAGCATTTTCTGTCGCACAACTTCACTTTTGAAGCTTTTTCTTGAAGCTATAGCACTTTTAATAATAAATACAATTTCTGGGTGGTAAGAGTTGCCTCTAATGGCGTCCAGTTGTGTCTCGCTGTTCAAAGACAAATTTTATCCTTTCACCGTTTTAATTGTGTCTTAATAGACCATCAGATGAATGGATAAACTGTTTAATAATTTCATATTATTTAACTAACTAATCTCGACTGCTAACTCATAGTGTTGGTTAAATTATGCTGAAAGAATAACTCTCTGCCCTCATATCTAATTTTGTCCTGATTTTCTTTTAGCTATGCCTGTAGGAAACTGAGGCAAACTTTTTTAAATGATTGCATCAAATTAAGATCCTTTAAGGTCTTGCATTAAATTACGAGCCTTTGTTGGATTTTATATTAGAACAAAGACCACATAAACCATTTCTTTTTACTCCGTATTCGAAAGAGATTATCATTTGAACCATTCAAACAAATATATTCATTTAATTAAAAGTGTGACAAATACTTTATCATGACTTTACTTTATGCTCACAAAATTATTGATTTTTAAATATAAAAATATTTTTAGTGTAAACAATCAATTGAAATTTGTACCTGGAACGATAGACGACATTTTTCTTTTTTCTTCTGTTTTAGACTAAAAAAAAAAAAAATATTATTTTATTTTTATCAATTTTCGAATTTTAATTAAAATCAAGTGCATACCTAAAGTATAAAAAAAACAATATTTGAAATTTTAAAAAATCGCCAATTTTTTATTTTTTTTATCGTCTGACGTAAAAACATTTTCCTCTCAAGTTTTTTGTCGTTTTATCGCGTCTTCGACTTTCGGTCAGAAAAAAAATTAAAAAAATATAAATAAAATATAATAATAATCATAATTACTCGTGGCGGAAAATAAATAAGAAAAAAAAAACCAAAAACAACACAATAATAAATGGAAAAACACTTGAAAATTCATTAACTACTGTAAATCAAGCTTAAAAAAAAAATGTGGCTCTTAACGTAAACATAATAAATTTAAATCAGAAAATTATTATATTACTAATCTCTGATTATAAATTTTAATATTTTTAGGATTTAAATTATTTTTGTTGTTGTTCTGAAATTTAATTATAAAAAGCAAAAAAAAATAATTAAAATTAGCGCCAATAAAATTTTTTTCAAGTTTTGCATTCTACAAGTTTGAGCAATAATAATTAATTCATTTAAAAAATGCTTAAACGTGGATAAATTAAGTTATTAATTTTGTATATAAAACTGATGGTGGTCAGTTAAGTTTCAGAAAATATATCATAGTGTAATACAAAAAGGATTGCTCGAAAAGTATTGAAGCGGTTTAATACTTTTCGACCAGAAACGAAATTTAAACTGCAAGAATCTTAAGACTAGACTTATTATTCTTATAATTTCAAATTAATTTACTTTTACTTTTAAATAAATGCTTGTAATTTAAATGGTTAATCCTTCGTTAATATATGATGTTGCCAGTTTATCCCCAGTATTTTTACCACTTTATGCTCACCATATTTAATATAGCAGACGTCACTAGCATATTAATTAAGTGTGTTAATTTGCTAGGAAATTAAATGTTCAATATTTTCAGTAAAGAAAAAAACGTTGTATTACAAATGTCAAAAATATTTAAAAAACACACAAATTTTTATTTACAAAAATATATTTTTAAAATAAGATATCTAATTATAGTGCTGGTCAAAAAAAAAATTCCCCTAAAATTTTTTAATTTTGAACTTTGAGTTTAAATTGAAATAATTTTGATTTTTTTTCTGATAATTTGATCGATTTTGTTGTTTAAAATAATTCAAAAGTACTCTTGCACCTATAAATACACATAAATTCACTAGAATACTTAAGCTTTTAATTGTAACTTTTAATAAATTTACAAATTTCCTGGAAGTATTTTATAAATAAAATTTTTTTTTTAAAAAAATTACGTTTTGATATTAATTTTTATTTTAGTCTTTACTTAGGTACTTTATATTAATTTGAAAAATATTATTAATCAGTAAAATATTAGTGTGATTAAAATGTAATATTTTGGTTACATTAAGGTTCGAAATCTTAAAAAAGTCCCCTTTAAACTTAAAAATGCGTGATTGGTAATATTAATTAGAAATTTTCATTAATTTATTTCAAAATATTAATAAATGATTTTAAATAATTAAGTTTTATGACTGACTATCTTATCAAAAGTATAGACAAATATTTTAATTAATTAATCAAAAAGAAAAAAAACTCCAATAAAATTTATTAGGAATTTTTCTGATAAAAATCCACTTTGCATTTTCAGTCAGAGGGCGTACGTGTGCCAATATATTATTTTAATATAATTGTTCTCATTATCATAGATAATTAATTTAAAGAGTATTTAAATGACAATATCTTAATTAAAATCATTTTAAATAAAACGTAATAAAAACTTTAATTTGACGTAATAAAAAAAAAATCTTTATTTTTATATCTTTTAGAAATATTTCAAGTAAGATTCTTGTTATGATTTCAAATGACATAATAATAATAGAATTCCAGTACAGAGTAATGAACTTGAAAAAAAAAATCAAAATCAATTTAAATTTAAGTTGCCAGCAATTATTAAGTTAAAGGAATTTTCAATTTAATCAACCGCAATTCAAATTTCTTTGATTACATAAAAAAAATACTGAATTGCGCAGAAATCAGGAACATTTTTAAAAATTGCTTTATCTTAGAATTCTTAGAATGTCCTTAATTGTAAATATTTGCCGGTCAGTAGTTGTATTGCAAGATGAGCGTTTAATTCGTACCGGTAATATCTATGTTCTCGAAAACCTATTCAAAAAGTTTTACTATTAAGGAAAATTATTGAAAATAAAGATTCTTCTATAAAATTATGTTTCAGAATCCATTTATCATTATTATGGTTAAATCAAGCCAGGAGTTGTGAGGGTGAGTTGTAGCAAAAACATACAAAGGCAAATTGAAGCCTTCCTGATTGGCGGTTGAGAGCTCTCCACTTCACCCAACGAACCATATTCATTCAAACTGTAATGAGGCAACACTTATTACGTATATTCGTATTTTCGCTTCTAAATTACGCCTATAGGCTCCTATAAAAATATTATATCTAAGATGTTAATTATGGAACATATTTCCATCGACATAGCAAATATTTTATTATTTTCATTTATATTCTTCTTCTTTATTAACAACACAAAATTAATCTTTTATGCAACTAAATTTTATACTGTATCTAAAATTTTCTATTTAATGCTCCACATAAAATATTTTTATTACTAAAATATTTTTAAATATTTATCAATTAATTTTTCTTTTAATTTTTTTTTTTTTTTGTTATTTTTATCAAATAAATCTGTAAAAATCTCATAAATATATTTGAAAAAAAATGCCACAACAAAAAGGAATCTTATCAAAATATTTATAATTAAAATAATCATGTAAATTTGTGTATTTTATCGTTTGACGCATAGTCTCTTTTTAATTTAAAAGCTTAAAATAAAAAAATTATTGAAAATAATAATAAAATGTTTCTTATCTTTTTTATGACCATTTTCGGTCTTTTTTTTTTATCCACATTTTTTCGATAAATTTTTTTTTTCTGTATATACTTTTACGGCTTCTTTGAGATACCAACAAAAATCTGTTAAATTGACAGTATATTGTTTTTGTCTGTTTGTCTGACCGATGTACTATTTAAAATTTTTTATTTAACACAGTAAAATGTACATAGAAATTGTTGATAGATAATTCAATGATTATTTAGAGTTAGACAAGCTAAAAATCTTGATATTTTTTCAAAAAAAAACTTGTAATTTAATGCACTAAATCTTTTCGAAAACTGCAAATTATAATTTTTTTTCCAAGAATTAATTAAACTAGTTCATTCTGTTCGATATTCTTAAAGCTCATAAATTTAAAATTATTGCACAATGATTATACTGCACCGGCTTGTTTGTTTTTAAATTGTTCTGTGCTTAATTTTAATTAGCATTTAAAACAATAATTTTTTTTATCGATTTTTATATCGATTAAAACATTTTCTTATCTAGATAAGTAATTTTTTCTGTTAATTTAATTTCTGATTGGTGATATTTTACATAAAATCTTTAAATATCAACTTTTTTTATTTTATTTTTTTTTTGTTATTTAGTTATATCCATTAAAAATTAAATATGTAAAAATACATAAAGTCTGCGTTAAACACAATAAATAAAAAAACATTAAAATCTAAAAAAAATAAAGATAGAAATTATTTACAAAAAAAGGAATAAAACTTTGAGACCTTGATAATGACTGCAGTTTTTAATTTTATGCTTTTATGTTGCACATTTATGAACATATTATTCAGCAAATAGAAAGGAGACACACTTAAGTGCGTATCTATTATGCTTTTATATATTGATATGAATTGAGGTTTTATTTTTTCTTTAATATTAATTTTTATTCTTTTTAGATTTTTTTAGCGCATCTGTTTTTTTTTTTTTTTTTTTTTTTTGTAAAGATAACAGCATAAAAATGTTTATGTTTTTTTGTTCAGGTGACATTATTATTATAAAGAATAAATTTTCATAAAATATATAGAGTAAAAAGAGTTTGTAGATATTGTAATTTTAAATTGAATTTTATGAAATTTTTGTAGACGAATGTTGACTTAGACAGTAGCATAAACGGTATCCAGTTTATATACTTACCGATTCATATTTGAAGAAAAATGGTTTTATGTGAAGCTTACAGGTACGGTTTTGAAGCATTTATATGAAAGAAGGGAGCCAAGTTTGTAATATCAACAAATTAGTAGTAAAAACCAGATGCCGCCATTCAGTGATTTCAACATTTCTCTGTTAAACATACTAATTATCTTAGAATTCTTTATTTGTAGGCCTTGGTACCTTCTTGGATATTAATGTTCTTTGAGGTTCCAGTCTTTATTATCAATCTGATCATAAGATCCTTATAGGTTTTTCGGTAGATTTTTTATTTTAGTCAAAATATAATTTTGCAATAAATTATGAAAATGAAAAACTGTTTTTTGAAATTAAAAGTCATATTATTTTTGATTGAAAATATATTGCTTTGAACGTTTAATAAGCATTCAAAGAAAATGTATGTTTTTTTTCTTCAAAAAACGGTCTTCAGAAATATCTGAAGATTTTGAAAGAAAATTTTTATAAAATTTTTTATTTCTTTGAAACAAAATAAAAAAGAAAATTTTTTTTTTATATCTTTTCAAAGCATAAAAATGACATAAACAAAAAATTCTGTTCCTAGACAGTAGACATTAGTTAATTTTTTTTTTTTTTCGTTACGGGTTTCAATTTCAGCTTCCAGTTTCTTTTTATACCTAAGCTAATAAGTCTTAAACCTTTTTTTAAAAAAAATGATTACAGTGTGTACCTAGAAACCTAAAATTAACATCAAAACATAAAGTGGCAGATTTTTTTTTTTTTTTTTTATTAATTTCAAGGTCACTCCCACAATATTCACTTTGACTAAAGTATAATTAATTTAAATTAATTTGACGGACTGGAAGAATAAAAGATATTTTTTGTAATAAAAGATATTTTTTTTAAATTTATCTGCCATTTTCAAAGTCAAGGTCATTTCAAATTTTTTAGGGACAATCTGTACCTGGAAAATTTCTTTGATTATATTTTATTCTTAGATTATGTTTCTTTTTTTATTTTTTTTGAAAATAATTAAATTCAGCATTCTTTCTGACAACATAATAAAAACAGCATGGGGTATTTTGGTGGCTTATTATAAATACTTAGTTTTTATGTTTGTTTGTTTAGGCAGAATTTTTATTTTTATAAAGTTTTTTTTTGTTGTTGTTGTATAATTACCTAGCTTTATATATCAGGTGACATTTTATAATTTTTTGTATCTACTGTATAAGTAGATTTAATAATAATGCAATTAAATTCAATTAAAAAAAATAAAAATATATTTTAGGTAAAATTGGGAGTGGAAATAGAATTAAAAATTGAATAAAAATTAAATAAATTTAGTAAAATTATTTGCTAAATTAATTTATATAATTTTGTAAAGTTATAACATATTTTCAAAATCAGAGAGAATATATTTACTTGAACTTGTTTTCGGAATTCAGATAATTACATAAATTTCATAAATAAAAAGAAGTATATTTACTAATTGGAAAGAATGTTCTGTGGTTTTACTTATGAATTAATTTATTTTATTGGAGATTCTAATAAAAGTTTAAGTTACATTTAAGACTTCCAATTTTATATATAAATATTTGAGGGAATTTTAAAATTAATTATTGAAAATAATAATTTTTCTAAACAAATATTTATAAATAATGAAGAAATATAAAACTATACTTGCCTAAAAAAACTAATTATATACTTTTAACTTGGTATTTTTAACTTGCCAGATAAAAATCATCAATATTAAATATATAAGGATAATAGGAGAAAATATATAATAAATTAAATCGAAGCAATTTTAATTTTTCAAATTATTCTTTAATAATTTATCCATTCTAATGTTTTAACACTTTATTTTCAGCGAAATGGAAACTTTATTAAGATAACAGTTCAATTTTACTAATTCCAATTTCCTGTTTTCTTACCGATTCCAAAATTATTTAAATAACAATTTCCCAAACTCGGTCAATCCGGAAGAAATCATTCTAAACTAGAAATTAACTCACCTAAATTGATCATTTATTAAAAAAAACATAATAAAATTATGTGACCACCCATGTACCTGCCATTTAACCAATAAACAAAAATATTAATTTTAAAATACCATATATACCAAAAAAAATAATAATATAATAATAAAAACATACAAATTAACAAAAAAAAATTTCATCAATTTTAAAATATCATAAAAACCAATAATTCTCTTCCGACACGAGAGTAAACGGTAAAAAAAAATATATAAATTAGCATTTTTTTGGAAAAAAAAAGATACATATGTTAAAATCTCAGATAAAAACAAAAAAACATCAACAACAAATCAACAAACAAGAAGAAAAAAAATACTATAACCTCAAAAGTCGACAAAAACAAGTGTAAAAAATAATAATATAAAATTTCTCACTTTGTTTCGATGATTCTGTTTCAATTTTTTGGTTGTTTTTCATTTTTTGTTTTTTATGTTATGCCAATATTTAAATATCTTTTTATCTGATCATGTTAATCGAGCAATTTGTAACTTTGTTTTTTTTTTTATTTTTGTGAAAAATTATTATGCTCCAAATTGAAATGCTATGAAAAATTAATGTTTTATCGTCAAGGTAATATTTTGGCATATACGATAAAATTGATCGGTTTTTGAATTTGATGGCAGGAGTATAGTAGAATAACAAAAAAAAGTTATCGAAGTGTTATGATTGAAGATGACGGATCAGCATACCAAAAAAAAAAAAAATTCAAGTTTTATTACCATTCATTTCACTACATTTAAATATTTCTGTGTTTTTTTTTTATCCTTCCAACACCACAATGACTGTAATCCTGATTTTAATCAATGATGATGTGGTAATTTAGTGAAAAATCGTGCTGCAGCACCCTTGAATTAATGTAGAGAATGTTGAAATTGTTTAGTTTCCATGTGGAAAAATTGTTATTTTGTAAATCACTGAAATTGCAATAGAATAGAACGGATCGCAGTATAATTAAAATAAAATTGCAGACCAGGAGCAGTCAAAATCAAAAGAGTTCAATTTGTAGCAAATAAGAAAAAACAGTCTACAATCCTTTTAACAATGATCATTTTCAAACATAAATATTTTCGGTCAACAAAATGTCCCATAAATTAGTTAATTAGTTTTATTACGTCTTCATGAATTAGATATTCTTATTAACTGAATTAATTTCGTAAAGTATTACAGTAATTTAAAGCAGAATTTTAACTAACCAGAAATTTAGGGATTGTTCTGACCACTCCTTAACTGTGGAAAATTTGTAGTCATCTAATTACTCGTCAATGCCGAGCTAACTATGTATCTGAAGAATTTATAAAACTGTATACACAAATCTTTATTATCCTTTCGACTGGATTTTCAAGCCGACATCTAACTCTCTAATTCATCAATTCATATAAGATATTTATCATCATAAATGAGTGTAGCGTATTGCTTCTTCGAATCTTCTCTATGGTCCTCTCTAAACGTATTAGTTTCTTAAATTTTCCAGTTTTCAATTGACTGACAGAAGTTTTCAAAACATTGTTTTAACAGCATAAAAAATAAATTTTAAATTACAGATCAAATTCACCGATAAATATGATTCGCGTGCATTTTAAAGGTTATATTTTAGGGCAGTAGGCGTTTGCCAACTATTCAGGTTATGCCAATCTGTCGGTTTGCTTTATATATATATAAAGATGTAAAGTAGCTATCATATAATTTTGATATTAAAAAAAATTATCAGATTTAATAAAATTAGCACTCAAAGATCATAAAGATGATCAATATCTAAATTAAATCTGGTGATGGTATAATCAATTTACCTTAATATTTGGTATATGTAAATTTTATAAGTTAAAGAATTTTGTGTTTCTTTTGAAAATGACCATTATCAAAATGAATTTGTTTCAGATAATTTACATTTTGATTGAACAGTATATAATTTACAATGAAGCATGTTAACACTTATTTTTTTTCTTAGTTGTTGCAAGTGTTAACCAATTGTTTGGAACGAATCGTTTAATGTGCGATGTACTTTTTCGAAACTTAATAACATTAAATTTTTTATTGATTCGTTTTCTTCCTGGATAGATAATGTTTTCCACAAAAAAAAATATAACCGAACGTCCAAATATGTAATTTTCAAAATTATTAGGTGAACTTGAATTTAATTGTGTAGTAAGTTTTATGAGGACACTACTTACTAAAATCCGGTAATTTTAATATAAATGAACCGACAATAGTTATTCATTTTTGACGAGTAATGATATTTAGAATCAGTAATAGATCAATAATTTGGAGAAAGTAAAAGCTCAAAAATAGTTATGTAAGAAACTATGAATCGTTTATATAACGAATTATTTCGTGGATTAACTTGAATATTTTAAAAAAATTCATCTATCGCAACTAAAATAAATCGCATGCTATAAAATTTATCAAGATTTTTTGAATTAATGAACGTTTTTCCATTCAATTAATAAAATTCATTTGAAATATAATTTCCATTTTCTGATTAAATTTTATAATCAAATAAAAATTTAAATTATCTACCCTTTCCTTGTACAGTTTTTATTAAATTGGCAATTTACCAAGCCATAAAAACCAAACCCTCTAAAAAAACCTTGTTGAACAATACATATTTGTGTTTTTTATTATAAATCATTATATAAAGGATCAGCAAATGTTATTTTTTTTAATGGACTGTTCTAAAAATAATTAAAACAAAAATTGTTATACACATATTCCTTTGGCTTCACACGATTTATTATTTTGTATCTCCATGAAAATAGCCTGAATACATGAAAATAATAAATATTCATGTGAAATTTCAAATTCAATTGTTCTGTTTTTCAGAAACTCCTAAAATTGCATATAAATTCCGGGGATAATGGGTTCATAGTTTGAGGAGCTATGAATTTCTATAACATGGCACTACAAGTTATCGTTTGTTTTGTTTTTTTTTTTTTACAGAAAATTTATTGCCAAAATGCACGGAAAAAATAATTTTTCTTAGTCCTTTTATGCTTTTTTTGTTATATTTATTACCAAAATATTTAAGTGTATTTATTCTGTATAAAAGCAAAATCCTTATGAAGGACGAAAAAAAAAGAGTAGGTTTGAGAATTTTAATATTTTTTGGATAAGGTTTTACAATTTTTGTATAGTGAAAGTGACGACGATATGTGAAATTATATTTATTTTTAATATCCTTAGAATAATATTAGGACATTCATTAAATATTTTCTTTGGTAGACGGAAAAGGAGAAAAATGAAAAAATTTCTTTCCGGAATTTTACGTTTCGGTATTTCTGGTTTTTTTTAGCTCTTTTTTTATTTGTATGCCAAAAATTGGATTTAATTTTTTTAGTTCCAAAAAAGGACTTGAAGGATTTTTGGGAACAACAATATATTATTTATTATTGTTATGCAATTTTGAATAAGGGATGATAAAGAGGGTGGTGTTCAGTCAACTGAGATTTAATATGATATTTATACAGAACCAAATTTCTTATGGGGTTGGAAAATGAAAACTTTTTCAACAAAGGTAGATGATGATGATATTTGAGTGGGAAATTTTGATAATAGATTTATTTGTTTTTTGTTGGAGCAGGGAGGTAGGAGAATATTGAATCTCTTTTAATATCCGGAAGGGTAGAACTATATAAAGGATATTTAAAATAAAAGGGGAGAATAAATAAAAATGCATTGGAATGAATATTTATATTATTATTCTTTGTATTTTAACGTACTAATAAAAAAATTATGTTTACTGAAGTGTTGTGGTTTTTATATATAAATGATAAGTCGTTTAATGATTATTTTAAGTATTAAAATTCTTTTTTTTTGTTCCTTTTTATGTATACAATCTTATAGGAATTTGTCAAATAAATTTTTATGAGATTTTTATGGTTATTTTGAAAATTTGTCAAGTGGAATTTTTATAAATAATATTGAAAATTTTTTTTTATATTAAAATATATATTTATTAGAAAAAAATTGAATTTTCTGGTATATTTAACTGATAAAATAAATTCAGATATTGTAAATATATCTAATTAAATTTTTTAACAAAAAAATATTTTTTATGTTGATGACTCAATAAATTTATTAGATTTTCTTTGATCAACATTATTTTTATTTTATATCATATGAAATTCTTTAATTATATTTATCATTCTTATTTGATTAATCAGTTTGTTTTCTTTTTTGTCTGTATTGATCAAAAAAACGAAATATATTTTTTTTTCTTGACGTTTTCTTCCCACGAAAGTTTAAAGTACAAACACCTCACAAAAACATAATAATCTACTATACTTTTATACGTCATATTATATTAAATTTTGTGTCGTTGTCATCGTTTTTGATTTTCAAAACATTTTCATTAAAAGAAAAATTATATACTTTTATTACATAAATAAAAAAAAAAAAAAAACTTTATTGGAATTTTAATCCCTAATTTATTTACAACAAAAAAAAAATTTAATCGAAAAAATAACAGATACACCACCACAACATATACGATCAATCAAATTAGAGATTTAGACTTTAGAATCGTGATGATTTTACAGTGTATTCTATTTAGGTGGAAAAAAAATATAATATTAACTCATGCTGTGTTCAATGTCACACATTTATGATATAATGTTATTAGAAAAATAATTAGGTAGAAAGTTGTAGTAAACTTGTTAGTTTATATAATAAAAATATTTTACAAGGATATTTTACAAGTTCTAACTCAATTAAATTAGTTTTAGAAATATTGGAGGTTATTTCCTGAAATTGGTCTTCACGTAGGTGTATACTCATTGTCATATAATTACATTTTTTTGGTCTTAAAATCACATAATTCGATTTTTTGATGATTTTAGTGTGTCGTACATTTAGGAAATGTAATGAAGCAAATTAGTGAGAAAGTATTATTTTATTACATCTAGTTTTTTCTGGAAAATTAATAAAAGGCTTGATTTCCACGTACTGCAAAAGGAAATATTAATATAGGATTTATATGAAACTATCATAAATTACTCTACTTAGTTTATTTAAACCAGTAATAATTTTCTTTTGAATGAAATTTTGATAAAAATTAAATAATTGTAAAATACTACAAAATGACTAATAAGTAATATTATGTATTATTAAATTTTCGTAATATGTATTTATGTTTTTGTCGTAACTTTGTAGTACTGATAATTTTCAAAAATAATCAACTACACTGTACACCTATGAATCATTTTGTGACCTAAATATTTTTACACCGGAATCAATTTATGCTATGATTTCAAAAAATTCGAGTAATTTTATAAAATTATTTTTTACTATATTACACAACTATTAAAACTCTTCTTATTGACGTAATTGGTAAACGTTTTTAAAGGTAATTTTAGATATTTTTTGTACCAATTTAAATTTAAATTACATTAGTTTACGTAATTTCAACAAATTTTTATGGTCTTTACTATACAAATAATTTTATTATGTAACATCTATAAAGTTTAGAGTCCTTCGTTCTTATCCAAATTAAAAGTTATTTATTACCTTAAAATATTTTAAGTATTATATTAATTAATTTTATTTTATTTTTAAGCTTTGTAAAGCTACTGTTTTTGTTATTAATATTATTATCTAAGCAATTATTATCAACAAACATATTAAATTTTTAATTTACTAGAGCAATAATTCGTATTTTATATAGTTATGTATATGTATAATATTATTGTTTTAATTTTTTTTTTTTGAAAATATTTACCTAATTTAATTTGCATTTTAATTGCATTCTTTAAATCTAAAAATTGATATTTTATTGACAATATAAAAAGTTTTTAAAAAATATATAATTTCATATAAGACATGGTAACAAAAAATTTAAGAATTTTTTATTAAACTTTATATTACTGGTAATCAAAAAAAAAAACTTAAAAATTAAATATTGATTTTACTTAATCTTATATAATTGCAAAAAAATTTTCAGTTACCAAGTTAAAAATTTCTTTACTATTTTAATAAGTTTTAATTAATTTTTGCAATCCTGTACTGATAAGTTTCAAATTTAATTATTTTTTATGATTAACAAAATTTGAAAGATGTAAAATTAAATTTTATGTAGACATTTCAAAATTTTATGTTATTAGTTAATTGAAATGAATAAACTATACTTGTATGATCTGTGTTATCAAATCTGTTTTAAAGTTTTGTTTGACAAGAGAATTAAAACATTACACAAATTATCGGAGCTTGAACTCAATAATAAAATGAAATATGTTTAGTATATTATTTTTCAATCAATATTTTCAGTTCAAATTTTAGATATTTTAGATATATGTATACATATTGAAAATTTTTATCTCAATGTAAAACTTTCGTAATTTAAAAAAAAATCTGTTACTGAATGCTTGGTCATGTCTAGTTGGAAAAAATAATAACATAAATTTTAAAAAAAAAATCGATTTCTTTTTGTTAAGTTCATTCAACTGTAATAAGCACCAAGGACTTTAAATTCCCTAATATAAAAATCCTAAGGATTTAAATTTAAACAAAAAAGATTTAAATTTTAAAAAATTTAAAGGGGTTAAAAATTATTGGTTAGTTTGCAATAAATTTCTTTGCATCAACATTTTAAATTACTAACGATCATTATACCAATTTAAATGATCGTAATACAAGAAAGAGAGAGCGAGCCCAGAGAGGGGTTTTCCAGTACTGTACAATAAAATTCACGTAACCCTTTGTCTAAACTGAAAATATTTGTAAAATTAAACTCATTTCTACAAAAAAATATCATAAAATTATAATTTTTCCAAAAATTAATCTCAATTTAATATAAAATTAATTGCGCATGCCAATTACATCCGCAAATAAAAGCGCATTAGTATCAAATTTCTTGCACACAAAAAAAAAAAACTTCGTAATAGCACCAAACTATCAAATCCGATCAAACCCTAAAAAATTTTTTTGTAAATATTCTTTTTTTTTTATACAGGAATTCACGTTGTTTTACGCGCGCATTGGTGTTCTATGTCAGTTTTTAAACACCAGGTGTAGAAAAAGTATACAACATATTTTTTTTCCTTTTTATTGAAATGTCGTTTTTTTCGGACTAACCAATTTATTTTTTGCTCGTTTTTGCTTGTGTAACAATGACACTTGATCGCTTTTACTGATATTGGCCTTTTTTTAATGGTGTATGTAAGTGATCGTCGGAAAGCGCAGTGTGGTTGACATGTGTAAGCTGTCAGATTACATTGTCATTTATATATTTTTATATTATTTTATTTTTGTACTCAAAATTTCAATGTTTTTATATAAAAAAGCGAAAATAATATTCTTTAAAAATATTTTATTGGGAATCAAATTTCACTAATAAAAATATAATTTAGTGGCGTGAGAGATAAATGGCTTATAATTTTGGTGAACTGAATTAATTAAATTATTTGAGTAGCTTTAAATTTTTAAGCCATTTTTTCCGGAAAAAATTATTTTCTGAGATAAATTAGTAATCGAAAATTTTGAACTATAATTTTTGAGATTATTATATTCGATATGAATTGTCAAATTTTAATTTTAAAATATTGCAACCTATATATATTAAAATTAAAATTTGACATTTCTAATCAATGTTTCATTCTCTAATCAATGTTTTAAAAATGTCAAATTTTATAATAGATTCTTCTTCGATTGATTCATATCAAATAATCTTAAAAATTATAGTACAAACTTTTCAAGAACTTATTTAACAGTTATGCATTAAAGAAAGTACAGTGATATATTTGTAAACTGCTGACAAGAAAACTGTCGGTACTAACACTAAGTTACTTTTCACAATTTGAGTGCCATTGCAGAAAACTGATTTGGACAATATTAGACGGACATACATTGAATTTTTAACTTCCTTGAATTCCTTGAATTTTTAACGTCCTTCGAAGACATAATTAATTTTTAACGTCCTTCGAAGACATAATTAAACTCTTATTAAAACGTTAAACTTGATTGTTAAGCAGATTTTAGAAGACTCCCCATATACTAAATTGATTTCTAATTTATGATAAATACAATATCTGTTATATAGTAGTTTTTTTTAGACAATTTTCATTATTTAAAAGTTTTTTAATTTCACTTTTAAAAACCAGAATATCTAAAGTTTTAGAAATCTAAAGTTCCCATCGTAAAAAAATATTTTTATAAATAAAATTTTCGTTAATCACAAAAATTATTGTCATTTTAACAAAATAAAATTTGTTAATTTTTAATCCATTGTAATTGAATTGCATCTGAAAAGCCCATTGAAAAGGCATTCAATATTTTATTTCCTTTTTTTCCCAAAAGAAAACAGTTATGAAAATATTGAATTTTCAACATTAAAAATTATTAACAAAAAAAAAAAAACAAAACAAAAAGATTCAACATAAAAAAAGATATGAATACCTTTTAGTAATCGGATTACACAGTTGAATATAAAAATTATGCTTTTAGCGGTGATGATAAACTGAGGAAGTTAAAAAGTATTTATCATCAATATATCGGCAGTTTTTTTGTTTGATTAAATCTTTAAAATTTATTTTTTAGCACATTTAAAAAAATTATTACAAAAAAAATTATAATTAAAATGTGATTATTAATTTGATATAGTCAGTTAACTAAATGAAAACTTTAAGAAGTAATTGCGACCGGTTGTTGTACAATATTATACAGAATTTATAAGTCGGTAACATTGGAAAATTTTAATATTTTTAAAATGATTTATAAGCTCATTAAATTTTGACAATTAAATTCATATTATCTGACATTTAATCATCAAAAACACTTGATAAATTTTGACATTTCAAAACAATTAAGTGGTGCAATGGATAGAGTGGGAAGGTCTGATATTCGAATCTAGTAAAATGGCTTAAAATTTTTTCTCCAAATTTTCGAATTCGGCTTAGTTACAATTCGGATTAGTTACAAGGTTCAAATTAATTACAAAAAATGAGTATTTATTCGCACGCCTTCTCGCGGTAACCATAATAGATTGATTTGATTGAGTAGCAAAATAGAGTCAAGAACAATTAACTTACGACGATGCATATATTCTATCCATTATTCACCTCTTTGTCCTTTAAACACTTCCGTAGTTTAAATTCTTCAATTTTTTCCACAAACCCAATAATTACTTTTAACATAAAATTTATGAAAATAATTGTTGAGCACTCAAAAACAACAAAACTTAATTGAATTGTTTTGCTGCAATTGAAATTTTATATTATTTTATTCATTCATAAAGTTATCAATTATTATACATTCTTTTTCATAAATATTTGTATGATTTTTATGCTGCTTCTTTGTTTTTTTCTTTTTGTATTTTGCTGAACAAAAGTGACAAATTATCGAAAGAATTAATTTTAAAAGTAACGCAAAAGAAACTAACAAAAATGACAAATATTTAAAGAGTGTTGAATTGAATTGTAAATTAATAATTTTTGGAAAATTTATTTTTTGTTTTTTTCCAACAACCATCAGCAAAAAAAAAAACATTATGATATGAAAAGAGGACAAGCTTTTTTTTATGAAATATTTCTCATTTTTAATGTACTCGTAACTTCACTCGGCGACATCGCAAAGGGATTATTTAAATATGTTGTAATAAAAATGCAATTTTTGTTTTATAAAACATAATTCTTGAAATTTATGTTAAGAAGTTTCATTTTTTTTTTGTTATTTTCTTTGAAATATTAAAATCGAAAAGATGAAAACAACTCAAATGATAATTTTAATATTTCGAATAATTACAATGTCTATAATATAGACAGAAATAATATTTTTTTTTTCGTAAAGTCCATTTTTACGATTAATTAAATAGGGATTTTTAGTTGTTTAAAAGAGTAACAAAAAAAATATTATTATGGTTAAAGTAGAATATTTGACGTTAAGTCGGTTACATTGTATTGTGAAAGGTAAAAAGCCGAATTCATGGTTGGTTTATTAGCGAAAGTTTGAAATTGAATTCAAAACTGGCATTATTTGTGTTTTAGATATTATTTAACTTAAATTTTGATTATAACTTTCAGATTTTAGAGAAATTTTAATTTTATGAATAATTTTGTTTTTAGAAATACTCATTTTTGGTAAGAAAATTGGAAAAAAATTTTCAAAAAAAAAAGTTATATTTCAAAAGGAATTACATACTATAAATTCTGGCATAATTCGCGAAATTTTAAGATTTTCGAAATTTTAAGTCGGTTGCTGATTTATTTGAGTCCCTTGATTCATAATTTAGGCTTTAAATTAATTTAATTTTTATATTAAAAATTACATCTAATTGTAATTTGTTTAAATTTTTCAGCAATTTTCCATAATTTCTGATAATTTTTTTATTTTCTGATTATCTTATTTCAAATTGGATTAATTAAAAAAAAAAAATCACACAAAACATTGTCGAATCAAAATTGTTTTCAAAACAAATTTATGAAGATAATTTAATGTCATATATTTTAAATAAAATGCGTAAAAACTTAGATAACTATTAAATCAAGTGGGTGAACTTATCAAAATTATTTTACAATGTTAATGGTATCAATCTATGAAATTCGCAGAAAATCCTTTCATACTTGCCGCATTTTTTTCGCAAAAATATAAATTAAAAAAATATTTATTAAAAATTATTTTATATTTCTGTGTAGATTAATTTAGAAAAATATTTCATTTGCAAAAAAATTTCAGATTTTAAAATCATAAATTTTAATAAAAAAATTTTCCAATTAAATATTAAATGTAATCCAAAAATCATAATTTTATAGGAGTATTTACTTTTTTTTTATGAAATTTAATTCATCAATCATAATTGAAAAATTTTGATATTATTTATCAAAATTAATTTTGAAACAAAAAATTAATATTTAGTTTATTATATCGACCTAACAACAATATGTACTATTATCAAATATATATGTATTTATAAAGTAAATTTTTTTTAACATAGTTTATGACCATAGCATGTTATCATTTTCATAACCAGAGAAATTTTCAATATTAAGATATCAACGAATCATTGATGTACGTCGGCTAACCTCAAATTAAATGTTCATTTTAAAAATAGTAAATAAATTATCAAAAAAATATTTATTCCAAAATTTTAATATTATGTACGCGTATATTTGTAAACTACAAAGAAATTAAAAATAGAATTAATATTTATTGATATAAATTAGATAAACATAAATGATAAGATTTGACATATAATAGTACATAAAAAAATATATTGTATTTCCAAACTTCTTGTTAATTTCAACAAAATAATTTTTTTTTTTCTTAACTACAAAATGATCAACTTATGTCGTTAATCACAAAAATTTCCCAAATAATTCTATTAAATATACCAATTTCTATAATAAAAATTAACTGACAACCATTGACCACTCCAACAAAATCAATGCCATTTAAATCCTTGACATTAATAAACTTCAAAAATTTATACAATAAAAATAATATTGACTGATAAATTCATGTCAATACTAACAATTTAACTAAATTCAAAATTTCATTCATAAAATTCCATTAAATCTTTTCTTAATTTACATTCCACAAAAGATTGTCTTATTCATTTTTCATTTACTAGAATATTTTTTTGGAATTTGTGCAAAAAAAAAATAATAATGGAATTATTCCATATCAAATAATCCAATAATAACCATAGAAAATAATATCCTTTTAGATACGGTCCAGAGTTAATACCATTTTGATTGTTTTTTTCTCTTTTTTTTTTGGTTAGGTTGCACACCAGGTTTTACTCTACTCAAAGTGAATGTTCATTTCTAGTAAATCTAATTATTATCATTATTATGTGGCCGTTTGTTATCGAAATTTAATTTTTTTTTTTGTGGTGTGTGGATGTCTGTAAAGGAAGAGATTATATGGAAATCCTGAAAATAGGATTAAATTTGATTTGGGTGTATTAATAATGTATATGAATATGAATATAGAAAAAAAAATTTATGATTCATATGGTTTAATGGTACGTGCTGGTTTAAAATGTAAATTATATTATTGAATTTGGATGATTTTTAGGCTTTAGATTAGATATAGTTTGAGCTTAAACGATATATGATAATTTTAATTTAGATATTATAAATTATTTAGTAATTTTAATTGAGAACTTTGTCAGCTCAATAATTTGAATTACACTATAATCAGTTATAATACCGTCTAAAAGTATTAATATTTTTCTTGAATTAACGTCTGGTTAACATTAGAAGAAAAATTTCTCTAGGAAATTGAACCAAGTGTTTAATAACTTTATCGTAAAATTCGATTAATCATTATTTAAGGAATTTTCTTTAATATTACTTTTTTTTGTGCAGATAGCTGAAACTATCTAAATTGACCAATAAATTATCAATATTAGTAATTTAAAATTTTATTGTTTATTTCTATAGAAAGTATTTTATTAATCAAAGTCTAATTTTAATATCATCACATAAATTTGTTATAGTTTGTTTAAAGTTCAAATTATTTATGTTTTAATTTATCTAGTAATGTTTAAATTAACTTATGTTTATGAATTTGTATAAATTTATTGACTACTGATCTAAAATATGAATAATTATGTAAATATGGTCTAATATTGTGTCACAATTCCCTGGTATATTCCCAAATAGTCCATGGTTTTTATATTCAGATTTTCTTGTATATTTAAAACTAAGTAGCTAACAAAATAATGACAATTTTATGTTTCCAAAATAAAAAATACAGTAGCTGGTATTCTTTGTAGCTGGTATTTATTATCACTTTCACAAATACCTTTAATTTTTACCCAAATATTCTTTAAGCAACAGTGAATATTCCTTGGACGTCGAAAAACTTCTTTAAAATAAATTTCAGTTTATACATATAATACATAGATTCATTCTAATGGGATTAATAAAAAAAACTTACTTTTAACATATTTCATATAATTCAAATAAAAATTAGAATGTCAACACGTCTTTTCTTAAGTATTTTTCCTTAAAAAAAATTCAACATAAAAAGAAAACCATAACATTTTTTATTAATATTTTCCTTCCTCATAAAATTTATGCTTTTGCTTCAGAAAAACAGAAAACTAAATGAATAGTAAATATCACTTGAAATTATAGAACCATAAAATAAAGTTAATTTTTTTTTTTTTTTTTTTTGAAAGACAAACCATTTTTATTTTTCCCTGGTTAATGTTTCGTCTTTGCGGTTACACCAAAAAAAACATAAAAAAAAAAATCTTCACAAAACATAAGCGAAAAAAAAAAACTAACTAAATAAATATAAATTAACAAAATTCATTAAAATAAAATAAAAATACCAACCGCCACAACCAATGATGGTTTAAAGGTGACAGAGCGGCTTCCATATTTATAATGTAAGCAATAAAATCCTTGAAAAAAAAGAACTACAATTACTTTTGCATAGTAAATTTACAAAAATTATTATGATTATTATTATTATTTTTTTTTTATATAAAGTCATGACTATAAAAAAAAAAATTATGTTTTTTATGCAAAATTACAAAAAAAAAAAAAATGTATATAATTTCGTGGAATTATCATAAATATGACCGGATATACTTAGTGAGTAACCCTTCCTAATACATTTTATAAAATGTCATATTTTGTACAAAAAAAAAAGGAAAGAAAATCCTTTTTTTTTTGGGTTTTTCTACTTTTTTTTTTTAGAAAAATAAATAATAATAATTCCATTGAAAAAAACCACAAAATCCTTTTTTTTTTTTTGGTTTTTTTTTTTAAGAAACAAGTAAAAGGATATAAAAAAAAATATGGCTTCATAAATTCAGACATACTCAGACATAACCTCAAAAAAAAAAAAAATAATAATGGAAAAAAAAGAAGAAAAGAAAATTTTTTATTTAGCCAATTGTATATAAAAAATTGAATTGCGGAAAAATTATGTAAATATTTATAACATCGGAATTTAAATAGAGTTTTTCACATTGTTCACTATGGGTTTTAGGTGAAATAATATTAAATATTCAGGATTTTATATTACATATACATTTTAGTTTGTTGTTAGTACTCTAGAGACCCACTTTGTCCTACTTCTATTAGAATACCAAAACCAACAAAAAAAAAAACCAACCTCGTGTCAACAATGAAAAAGAAAAAGGAAAAATTCGTGTTAGGTATGTAAATAAGAATATTTAATTTAGTATAAAATTCTGGAAAATTCTTTTATATGTATATATTTTTTTTTAGTAAAATTTTATTGATTTTTATAATTTGAGTCAGTCATTTTCACTATAAAAATTATTTTAAAATTATTTTAGATTCATTTTTTATATTTAATGAAAAAACTTTTAGGTATGTCACACTGATAAATTAGTTCAAAATTAATTTAGAACTTTAAAATATCAGTATTATCAGAATTTTTACTATAGAAGCATAAAATTTTACGATTTTTAATAAATATTTAAGTATTAAGGGATATTAACAAAGTTAATTAATCGTAAATAATGTGTCATGATAACCTGGATTTAAAAAGATAACCTGGATTTAACAAATTACCAATAAAATTACATTTTTAAAGATAAAAAAAAAATTTTCATGAAAGTAATTAATTTTAATGTAATTTTAAATTAATTTTAAATGACCTCAACATTAGAATTCGTGACATTTTCTATTTATTATTTAGCTTAATTGTTATAATCATCAACATCTCTGAAAAACTAAACGCAATTAATTACAAACATAAAGTTCTAAATTCTTAAATAAAATTATCACTTCCTCAATACTCTTACACAATATTACCCTAGTTTTAATTTTTGACTAATCTATATTTCCGTCAGATAAGTTCTTAGCATACCCCTTTAAAATAAATTACATTTTTATCTCTAATATAAATTTACTTTGTTCCATAATCCCACAATACACACTATATTTCCCCCCAAAAAACCCACTAAACAAAATAAATATATATATAAGCTCACAAAATATAAATTTCTTGATTTCCCAAACCCCTAAGGTAATTTCCATATTTTATATAAACTGAACTTTCGACATTTGAATGCATTGCATGTCGTATTTTTTTTTTTTCTACTTCTTCTTCTCCTGTTTACTTAATGAGGATGTGAGGGTAGAACGTAAGGAAATTTTTTAAATACAAATATAGCCCTCGAAGCGAATAAAATGAAGAACAATGCAGTCATTTAAGTTTAACCAAAAAAAAATAGGAAAAGGATTTCTTTTATAACTCTAGAGGGTATCCCATAAAATGACATCATCAGAGTTCAGAGATCAAGGCAAACAAATACAGAAAAAAATGGTTTTTAAAAATAAAAAAATTCGGGGAGAAAGAAGGATATTATTTCTGGTAGAAACGATTTGTGCAATTTCTTGGGGGCATATTTAAAGTATTTTCTTTAAAAAAAATACTCAACTTTTATGATGAAAGTTTTTGTGTTTTTTTTTTCTATATTTTAAGGATGTTTCATTTTTTTTTTTTTATTATCATTTTATATCAATGAATCTCCACAAGGATTTTTCAATCTTGTTTTTTTTTTTTTTGTGTCTTCTGATGATGATGAGATATAAAAAATAAAATTTATGATTAGAATTCTAATAGCGTAGAATATATATTTTCTATTTATTTACTTATACATTTTTACACAAGTTTCTGCAACAACAATATAAAAAAACATAGATTTATGAAAGATATTGTTAATTTAGCTTCGAGTTTATTGTTATATTTTTATATGGAATTTGATATAAAAATAAAAAGAATATTTTTTTTGTCCTGTAGGCAAAATAAAAAACATAAAATCATAAAATAGGTCGGAAAAAAATAAAATTATTGTATAGTTTTTTCTATGTTCAAAAAAAACTATATCAATATTTAAAGACAAGGATAAATAAAAAAAAAAAAGATCCTTAAAAAGAATTTTTATTATGTAAATTTTATGATAAATGTTTAACTTGAACATACAAAAACCAAAGAAGAATATTTTTATATTTTGATTAAAGATTTAAGGACAACAAATTTAAAGAATGGTTACTAATTTTATTTTGTAAAGAATCCTTGAATTTGATTTATTATCCTATTTCATAATTTATTGAAAATGTTTATGCAAAAAATTAGAATATTTAATGTGAACTGTGTTGAAGAGGTGGTCTAAAAAAAAAAATTAAATATTTTAATCATTTATTTTAAATTAAGTTTTATGTAGTTAGTTCATTTTTTTCATTAAACTTAAACTAAGACTTTGTTGATATAATAATTAATACTAGTTTCCGGCAAATTATCGATTAGAAATTTAAGTCTTTTTATTTTAGGCAATTTTTATTTATTTTCCATAAAGTCTGATCAAAACTATATAAAATTTAATCACTAATAATTAGATATAATATTTAATAATTTTATAAGTGGGCGAAAAAAAAGAAATATCAATAAAAATATTTATTAGATTAAAATTAATATGTATATTAAAATTTAATAGTTTTATAATATATTTATTTGATTAGAATTCCCGGTTAAAATTTTATAAATATTTATAAAAAAAAAAAATATCAATCTTATATTTTTTATATAATAATTTATTTTTTTATAACCAAAATTGACGATAATATTTAATTAAATAATTTATAACTTTAACCAGGGAAGTAAACAGGGAAAAAAAAAACAGATTAATAATCATATACGTTTTTCTATGAGGCTGTTTCACAAGAATTTTTTTTATGACAAGTTTAATGGCAAGTTACGATCAAATTTTCTTAAATTTGCCATTCTGAAAATTATAAATATCGTGTTGTTTGTGGCCAATTACCACAAAATTTATGTAAAAAATTAGATAATTTAAGATATATCCAAAAATAACCATCTCGTATTAATGAATGACATATTTCACACCACTGATTCGACGTATATTTTTAAATTAAAATTTATATATTATATGAATATTAATGCGCTTCATTACCTGTTTAATTTACTTAAACTCTTTATGTACCAAAGTGTGTCTATCAAATAACTAATACTTTCCGACTCTGACAATCATTTAAAATTGAACTATAAAAAATAAATTGTTTTTTTTTTTTTAGTTACATAAATTATTAAAAAAAAAAAATCAAAACATATTAAAATAAAACACGCTTTCCTAAACAAAACAAACTTTAAATCATTTTGACATTAATTGCTTAATAAAATTAGAGAAAAAGTAAAAAAATTCCCTACAAAGAAAACAAAACAAATAAATTCCACCACCAAAACAAACCACTTTTCCATCACACAACCATGAAAATTGGTACATAAAAAAAATATCTAGATATTTAAAAATATTGTTTTTTTTTTATATGCAATTTAATTTTTTATAAATTCTCAACATAATATGAAAAACATAAATAAAATAATTAATTGATTTCGAAAAAAAAAAAAATTTTTTATTCATCCTACATTCAAACAAAACAAAAATCATTTCCAGTGGTGCTAATTGAAAATTCATAAAATATATTCAAATAAATAAAAAGTTTTTCCACATTTATAATGAGATTCATCAGCCAAAATAAAAAAAAAAGCTGTTGTTCAACTCAAATGCTTAACCTTTTACCCAAATATGGGGAAAATATCTTCTTCGTTTTTTTTTTTATGGTTGTATAAAAAGAAGTTTCAAAAAGTTATGCTTCAATTAATTTGACACGCTTTTTTTAAAAAAATCTTTTTTTTTTTGGTAAATTATTGTCACTCTGTCGGGAGTATCTTTAAATCCAAATAAAGGTGGAAATTGATTTGGGTGATGATCAAATTAAATTAATATAAAAAAGAAAAAAAAATTATATTTTTGACGGTGCAGTTTTTTTCCGAAAATATTATAATATTTATGAATTTCTTTTAATTTTTGAACTTAGTTTTTGGTTAATGTTAAAAATAATCGAATGACATTTAATTGGAGAAAATACAATTTTTCCTAAATTGTAAAATGTAATTTTCTTAAATAGAAGACTAGTTTGGAATAATTGCAAAGTGTAACCACGAAAGGACTAATGATATTATTTAATAATTTCTTTGAGTTATAAGGAGTCCATGTTTTGGTGAATTGTTCTCAATCAGATCACTCAAGACAAAAGATATTTAAAACAAATTAGTTATGTAGTTCCAAAAGTTTTATAAATTATCCATTTAACTTAGATTACCTACATAGGTTTATTTTCCCTCATATATTTTCATTAACAATATCCACACATCACATTATAAATTCAAACTAAACTACAACAATTTCAGTGGTTGATATGAGCTTTTTCCTACTATTGTCTTTACAAAAATCATAAAACCATCCTTTTTCAGCTGGGTAGTCAGTAATTAAATGTAACATGAGTACTCCTACTGATATACCAAAACTGAAAAGGAACAAATGTCTGGTCATCATCAAAATATGAGTCTACACATTATCGTCTTTACTTTATTAGAAACTTAGTTAGTTTCAGAGGCGACCGCTATAAATTGGTCTATCAAATGGCGGTGTTCCATGAGTCCGAGAAAGATATAAAAGTATGGTGTACTCATATTATATCTTCCTCCGTACCCCATGACTCCGAGGAAGATATATTATAAGTGTGTAGCTGTCGCAGTCATTGTATCCTTGTTATTGGAAAGTAACTCAACTCTACTTAATTATTAGCAACTAACTGTCGATATATTTTTTGTTATTCGATATTCTCAAGTTCGGTATAATGTAATATTCATATTTAACGATTCATATTTCAAATAAAATATATTTATGAAAATTATTTTTAAATATAGTGAAAAATTATGCAAATACAAGATACAAAAAAAGAAATTGAAATATTTTTAAAAATAAAATCAAAAAATTTCATTTGGCGCCTAAAAATATTTATCAATTTGAGGGGGTGACCAAACCTAAAAGAATTTCTTATAAATATTGTGTAACCAAAACATTCATTACATTTGTTTTTCAAATCATATTTAATAATAATTTATAGATTTTGGAATTTTTTCATTTGTACATATTTTTGATTTGGAATTTATATTTTTCTTATTAAATAATAAATAATTTTCATAAATATTTAAAAACGTAGGTGGTTCTTTTAAAGTGAAATTAACACACTCAAAAAAAAAAAAAAAAAAAATGTGGAAGTTTTGAAATATCATTATAAAATTAATGATTTCAAATCAATCTTGAGTTCTGGTTTTTTAGTTTTTTTTTTTTTATATTAAATATCTTATTATTGTGAGGTAATAAATATATATAGTATGTTTTAATGTCAAAACTTTGGTATATTTTGAACTAATTTTAATAGATTTTGATATAAAATGGTTCAGAAAAACCCATTAAATTTCAATTATAAATTGTTTTTTATGGAAATTATTTTTTTGTTAAGATACAGATAGAGATACATAAAAAAAAATTTATAAATTTTAATAAAATTGATTGATAATTAATTTAGTATATATTTCATTTTTAAATTATCTTTTTTTTTTTATGTTATTTGTTTATATATAGTATTTTTTTTTTAGTAGAAATTTGTAGTTTAAATTAAATAAATATTTTATTGCTGTTATAGTTTTTTTTTTTATTATTATGTATTATTATTTTTACATATTAGGTTATGGTAATAAACTTAGTTATTTGCTTTTACGGCTATGAAAATTTATTAGTCGTTTTTATATTACCAACAAAAAAAAACTTAGTATTTTTTTTGTAGATTTTGACATATTTTTAGTAGAAAATTAAATTTTCATTTATTTTAATTTGATTTGATTAAAAAAAAAAAAAAAAAATGTAAGTTTATGATATTTTATGATATTACATTCAAGTCAAAAGTATGCTTTAAAAAAAAATTTACTTTCGAAAAAAAATAGATTTACAAAAAAAAAATAATTTAGAACAAATTTCTAATCAATTTAATTTTGTATTTAATTAGAATATTTTACTGAAAAATTGTGGTTAAATCACGTCACATAAATCATGTTACATATAAAAATTGTTGCATTATTGAATGTGACATATTTTTTTTATGACATACATATAATTTTGATTTTGTGGTTTTTTTTTTTTTTTTGTATTTTCAATTAATTTATTTACTAGAGAAAATTTTCCTTAATTATTATAGATGTATTAGAAAATTAATCGTACCACAGAATCAATTCAATTTTTAATTAATTATCAGTGGTTTAATGATGTATATTTTATACTGTCATATATGGAATGGAAGTAGAATCAGTAGAATGCAGTAGTTGAAAGAATTAAAGTTAAAAGAACATAATGAAAGTTTAAAATTTATTTTAATCATAAATATTTTTAGGTTTTAAATCATATATTTAAACAAAACAAATTAAAGCCTTGCCTAGACTAATCTTAGGACTTTCTCAGATATTTCACAGCTAATTTCCAGCATAAATATACTAATTTAATTTTAAATGAATTCCAGCATAAATATACTAATTTAATTTTAAATGTACTAAATTTATAATAATAATATTAAAAATTATCTGATCAGCCTCTATTTAGGTCCCTGATTAATTTAAATTCAACCTCAAATATAAAAATTTGAGAAATTTTCATAATTTTGACAAAAGGACGAATGACATAACATAAAAAAAAAATACTAAAATTTTAACTTTGCTTCCATATTTTTTTATGTACAACATTAAAATTGGGGGGTGGTTGATTTCGTCATTAATACTTTTTCTATACAAATACTTTTTTTTTTATTGAAATAATATTCTAAAAAGGCATAAAATAACCAATTGTCGTCATGATCCAATTACAAAAAATTTCCTATTTTTATTTCTATTATATTTTCCTCTTTTTAAACCTTTAATAAATATACTTTTTTTTATATACAATTTGGGGTTGTTACCCCTAACAAAATATACGTAATACAAAACCATCACCATATGTCCGAATGTTGATTTTGTTTTTCAATTTGTACATAAAAATAATAAATAAATAAATTTAAAATTTAAAAAAAAAAATTACTTATATATTTATTAAGAAAATTTATCTGACAAATTCTTTTTTTTTTCTATATTTTTTCACGGTTTTTTTTTCCTTAGCACCCAAACAGAATTTTATCAACTCAAAAAAAAAAAAAAAAACACAAAAATTCTGATTAAATTCTATCGAAAAGTATTTAAAAAAAAAAAATTGAAAATTTCCATCCTATAAGGAAGTATATATATGCATTCTCTATGTTGGATGCATAAAAAAAAAAAATATAAAAAAAAAATCATAATAAAATAATCACAATATTATTATCAATATGAAATCAGTATAAGGTGAATGACATTTGTCGCGGCGGCAAAATTATTATGAGTGAGCATGTTTATGAAAAATTTATATAGAATCTTTTACTTTTTTTTTTTTTTTGTATTTTGTATTTTTTTTTTTTACTCCACAACATAAAATATATTTTATAATATATAACTTATTGTATATAATACATAAAGATACATTTATATTTATTAGTTGGGGGCTTTTGTCGTGTTTATGTTGCTGTCGTCATGTTTATGCTAAATTATGACTTATGTGTGGCAGAAGGTAATATCAATATTGTATATGTACTTGTATATAAAATGTAAAATTCTATAATGAACAAAATATACTTATAACAATAATAATAAAATTTTTACCTTTATTTAATATTGATTACCTTTCGGAGAGGAAGAATATAAATACAAAATTAGTTTAGAGAAATTTTTCTATACTTTTACTTTAAATTAGAACTGGTAAGTGTAGTTAGTAGCTTTTAAAAAAAAAAAAAAATAAATAAAGGAAGAAACAAGAAATGGAAATTACAAATTTAAGGGTATGCTAGTAATTGGTTAATTGTTGGGTCACTGTGCCATACATAGGCACATACGTATGGCATTTCTACAAAATACTTTTATGAAATTTCAAAGAAACTTAAACGATTAATTTGTCTCTGACAGACTAGAATTGATTGGCTTATACTTTAAAATAAATTTAACCAATCTATTACCTTAATCAGTAATAACTTCTGGCGGAATTTATCTGCCTTTCTGTAAGCGTTCTGTTTCAGAATGAAAATAGTGACAAAAAAAATATGTCTTCTTGATTTTCATATCCTTAACATAGTGAGCTTGAAAGTTATTTCAGTCTGCAGATTGAAGAATTTGTGATACAACGTCTTGATTTACAGAAAATACATTTTCTTTGGCAAATATGGACTTAGGTCACTACTATCAATAAAATACCAATTTATTAAATTCAAACTTTTCAATCGTCCAATTTATATAACTGACAAATTTCATAAAAGTCATTCTGTCAAAATAAATATAATAATAAATAATTTTATTAGCTACAAATATCATTGAGTTTATTCTGTTTATATTACTCTGTCGTTATAACCAAAAAATTGAATAATATACCAACACCATCAGTGACGAAACCAACAAATTTTTCGGAAAACTTTCATATTTTTACATTGTTTTTTTTTTTAACCTATTTAATTCTAAAAAACTATAAAAACTTACAAATACATCAGAAAATTTTAATCACATCTAAAAAATTCTTCAGAAAATATTTCAGAAAAAAAAGGGTTTCTCACTTCTTGTGACTAATTTTTATTATGTAAAAAAAAAAATTTGTGATTATGTTGTATTTATGAACTCTTTATTGTTCAAATAAAATATTTTTTAGATAATATGAAATAAAAAAATATCGAATGAAAGAAATTTTTTAATAATTTATTTTACATTTTCATTTAATAATAATAATAATCATAATAATTAGTCATAGAAAATATTTTTTTGTCATAAGATTTAATTGCATTCCACAATTTTTATTGCACATTAAATTAAAGTTATTTATTTTTCATTCGAAAAACGAATTTTACTAAAAAAAATTTAATAAAAAAAAAACCAATATTATTGAAAAATATGTTTTAGCTTGTAAAGTTTAATGAAAATTACAGAATTTAATGATTTAAAAAAAAAAAATACGGTTCTTATAGCATAGAATATTTTTAAACGAAAATTAAATGAAATTGCTTAGAATTTTGAATTTTTATTTAGTTTTGACGATTATGCTTATAGTAGTAAAAATATATAATTTAATTTAAATACTAATTGAAATATTGATTTCTTATTTTTATGTACTTGTTTTATGTTTATAAGATTGATAAAAAAAATTAGTTTAATAAAGAAGTTTGTTCTGCTTATTAAATGCCATACAGAATTTATGAAAATATTTTAATTATTTAAACTTTATAGAAACACTCAATTTTTTCTAAAAACAAATTCTGTATACAAATTAAATTAAATTAATGTGCATAGAAATATTTCCTTAAAAGATGATCTAACTTAAAAGTAATTGATATTCAACTGCATACAAATCAAACAATCGAATGCTAATATCTAATTAATTATTTCCGAATATGATATTTTTTATATCTCCTGTGAATTTTCATTTGTTTATTAACTAAAAAAAACTTCACCCATACCCTTCACTTTTACAATACAAAAAACACTTTCTATTTTAAATCTTATTTACATTCAACTTCAATTCATCAGATATATTCGATAACTGATTATACCATCCTGTTTACTTTTGATTACAATTTTCAAATTTTAATTAAAAATCTAAGTTTAATTTACTTCATTAGATAAATTTTCTTGTGGGTTTTTTTTTTTTCGCCACAATCTCTATTTTATCAATTAATCAAAATAACATTTTAAACATCGCACAAGACAAATTAAATTTTTTTTCTCATTAAAAATAAAATTTTATGTTTAATATTTTATTATTTTAAGTTTAATTTCTAGCAGCATTTTTCTTCAAAATTTTATCAGGCCAAGGGTAGATTATATTAAAATATTTATGTTTCCAAAACAAATACAAAAAAAAAAAGAAGGAAATTTTAAAAATGATAAAATTAATTTGTGATAATTTATTTTTGAAACACAATGTTAAAAATTTGTTGAACTTTTAAAATTTTCGTAGACACTAACAAAACTGTAAAATTTTAAAAGTTTCGGAATTGAAAAGCACGTTTAAACATAATAAATCTGATAAGATATTCTATTGAGAAGAAATTTGCTTTTTTTAAATTAAACATTCTTGCACATATTTTACTTTGACTCCAAAAAAAAAACCACTCATACTTTGAGTAATATATTTTCTAAGTTCATTATTTTCTAAATAACTTTTTTTCCTGTATACATATAAGATTTTGGGGGAGAATATTTATGTAGATGCCAATAACGACTAAAAAAGGAAAACACACAAAAAATATCGGAAAATTTATAATACTTAATCATTTTTGTGAAAATTCATAACCTCGATTAATAAAATATTTGTTTAGTCATAACCAGAAAAAAAAAAATACCATAGCAGAGTAGTTCTATGAACTAATAATAATATTTTTTTGCGAAATTATTGCAAATTAAATCAAAATAACTAAAAACTAAAATCAAAATACCTGGTACCATAAAATATATATAAAAAAAAAATATGATAAAAATCCTTAAATTATAAAAACGAAAATTACATTTTTGCGTGTAAAGATATTTTTTTAATATTATTCTTTTTATTTTGGATTTTCCAAATATTTTCCCCAATTAATTTCCATTGAACACGCAACTAACATAAACAATTGATTACACTAATTTTAGATGCCAAATTTACTACCAAGAAAAGTCAATAATTTTTACACTTCAACTAAAAATAACAACAATAACAAAAAAAAAAAACCCCAAAAAAAAAAAAAAAAATCAATTAAAAATAAATCAAATCAATAAAAAAAACATATAAAATTTTAATTGGATCACGCAATTTTGAAACACTAAAACAAAAAATTTTTTGTTTTTCGAGGGTGTATAAAAGACAATATCATACTGTGAACCACATAAGAATTTCCGAATATTTTGGCCAGTCAAAGACTAATCATTAAATATTTGTTTACGCAAATAAAGGCAACGATTCTATAGATTTTTGAACTGCATTAATCTATATCGTTTCAGTTTCAACTTTAAATTGTGAATCGTAAAATGACATTCGTAATAAATTCAATGTATATGAAAAATTTACGACGGACTTGATTAACGTAAAACTCTCAACACAGATATGTGAAATCTGTACTTCCTTAATGAACTAAATCGGTTTAATTAACCTTATCCTGTGATGATCATTTTTCATATAATTTTAAAATTTTTCTGTATCCAGTCTAAATGATAAAAACAAATTCGCTTATAAAAGAAAAAACCTAAACATAATCAAAAGCCTTTTCACTTTTTTTATAATTAGCATATCTTATCTTCTAGCTATTTAAACAATACTCATAACCTGTAACATAAATTTTTTTTTTTTTTTATGTATATTATACTAGAATTTCACCATAAATATTTATGTATTTATTTATATTTTTTTTTTCATATGTATCTTGAAAACTAATTTGTTCAATGCTAATTTTCGCATACTTTTGTTGGAAATATCAAATTAACTTTATACAAAAATCAGAAATTATATTTATTTTTTATATCTGAGTTATTCTTAATAGAAACGATATTTATTTAACTTCTGTCTCATAAAAAAATAAAGTCATAAAAATTACCATAAAAATCTATTATATAACATAAATGAAACCTAATAACTAATAAAAAAAAAAAAATTGAGTTATAGAAAATTTATATATTTTCTATAATTAAGGTGGTCTTCTAAACAATTTTCACGATAATCAACATTATTTTTATTTATTTTTTTAGATATTTCATTTATTTTATAAATTCTAGTCTGTTTTCATTATGAAAAATTATTATAATAATTTTTTATGAACTATAAAAATAATATAATATATTTTATAATATTTAAGAAAATTAAGATTTATTATTTTCAATATTAAAATAAAAATTATTTAGTTGGATTTTATTTTTTAACAATATTAAAAAATCAAGGGAAAATACTTGGTTTTTAAATTGAATTGAAATAGTTTTGTGGTATACAAGTTATTACTTTAAACTTTTTTCATTGAAAATATTTTTTATTTTTATAAAATTAATAAACAAATAGTATAGTCGATACTGGAGAGGCTTTCGAAAATATTACTGTATAAACATACCAAATATGTTTACAAAAACCTTTACTAACCCCAAACCAACTGATTAAAACTTGTCAGGACAAGGATAAAAATCATTGGTATTCAAATCATTTTATAACCGTGCTAAGTATAGTGTCATATTTTGTCAGAATTTTTCCTTCCGAATAGTATGATTCTGGTTTAATCAGTAGAAAAGTTTGATTAACGAATACATCAGAATAGGTCTATTCCAGCTTGTTGATTTTAATCCAATCTAATACAAACTTTTTTTTAATAATGTTTTGGTTAAATTTTAAAAATTTTGATTGAAAAAAATTAAATTAAGTTAAGAAAAATATTTTGTTTTATTAAAGGAATATTAGCTATTACAGCTCATATGTCATAACCTCTGAATCTATATTTATTTCTAACTCTAAGCAACAATCAAATTTACTTTAATTACAAACTTCTTAATAACAGAATAAATCATACCTTTATATTTTTTTAAAAAAATTATTTTAATCTTTTTGTTCTAATTAATCAATTAATAATAAACAAACAAAAACATTTATGATTTTTCAAATATTCCTATTTATTATTTCATAAATTCATAATATTTGTGATAACATAAATATGACTTTTTCACGCATCAACATTTCCAGTTATCAAAAATGTCAAAATTAACCCAAAATATATTCAATCTGTCATTAATTATAATTTTGAACTTATATGATCTTCAAATTATTATGATTATCAAAAGAATTACGATAAAGGTTCACCTAAAAGTTTACACTTTTTCTTAGATACAAAAATATTTTGTTTTTTTTTTATCATCTCAAAACTGAAATGTATAAACTGACGTTTGCCAAAACAAAATACAAAAATCAATTTAATTAAATTAATCACCTTTTATACATTAATAAATAAATAACTGAAGAAAAAAAAAATGTTGTAAACATAAAATCTAAAATATAATTACATATTTTTATTGTATTGTATTTACATTTATTTAAATATTATCAAAATACAATTAAATATTATTACTAAATTTATTTTTTTATATCAAATTTAAAATAAAAACTTAAATTCTCAATTAATTATAATGTAGACTTCGAAACTAATATAGAAATAATAACAATAATAATATTTAAATTACAATAATATAAATGAAAAATTTAAAAGATAAGAGCAATTTGCCATTTATTTATAAAAATAAAAAAGAATATGATTAAAATTAGTTTTTACACTGTTAAAAATTTATGATAATTAGGTCTCTATGATAATTAGATTTAGGATAATGAGCTTAAATAGAAATTACATAAAATTTATTAAAAAGATTATTCACATAAACTTAGTCAAATTAAGATGAAATATTTTCAACATAACTCGTACAACTTAAAATAATAAAATTATGAATTTTTGTTATGCAATAATTATACAAAATATTTGAATTTTTAAAGGTGTTAAATGACATTTTCATTTTAAGTAAATCACGCTTAAAGTTTCCCAGTTTGTTAAGAGTACTAAACAATTTGCGAAAACTTTTGAATATCTAAATTTGAAAATATATCTTTTGAATAGCTGAAAATACCATAACTAAAAACATACATATTTTAGTAAGTATTGCAATAATATCGAATTTTTCAAAAAAAATTTCATTTACCACTTTAATTCTCTAACCTCTTCGCTTATTCTATTCGAATTTCTTATTCATATTTATTGTCCTTTTTAGATCCATTTAATTCGCTGGTTTTGAATTTAGCATAATATTTAATATATTACATACATAAGTAGTTTTATTCTAGTTAAAAATTTACCACAATGGTCCTAAATCAAATCTATTCCAGTTTTCTTTTTTTTTTTGCCATTAACTTACGTTAAAATTTTATATCTTTTTCTACCATTTCTAATTAGACAATTTTTTTTTCGTAAATTTATTTACCGTGTAATAATATCTTTAAAAAAAAAACATTCTAACTTCTTATCTTCAAGATATAAATTTTAATTGTTAGTGTACGAATAAAAAAAAACTTTTTTTTATTTCAAAGTCATGTTGATTCCAGTTCTAGATCATAGCTCAGACTATTTGTACTCAAAAAAACTCATTTTATATTTAACACCCCTGACTACAATATTCATATTAAACTCAAAAAAATAAAAGGTGTAAAATACACTAACAACATAATTTTAATTGTAGTTGTATAATATTGTAGTATTAAATATCCAATATACATACATATATATAAATAAAATTTTTGGATTTTATATTCACTAAAAAAAAATAAAAAAAAAAGTATACTAATAAATACTAAAGTTATTCCGAATCATTGACAATGTTTGGTCTATTCGCTTCAGTCAGTTACTAGAATTCAGACCGGTTAGACGTGCTAAAGTATAATAAAATAAATTAAATAATTAAATAAATTTATTTTTCGAAAAATTAAATTAATAAAAAAAAATTTTCGTGTATATTTTTATGAAAATTTTTTCTTTTCGGTATTTTTCGGATTCAAAATTTTCCTACAAATAAAAAAAAAAAATAAAAAAGTGTTGTGAAAAAATATTAAATAAATAAAATCAAAAAAAAAATATATTTTATTATGAAAATAAAATGAAAATATTATGAAAAAAAAAAATGTTTTCTTATGAAAAGTGAATTTTAAATTAAAGTTTTTTTTTTAAGTAAATTAATTTTCAAAAAAAAAATAAAAAATTATTTATTTATTAATTAAAAATTAATTTTAAGTTAAAAAAAAAATTAAATTAAAAAAAATAAACAAGAAAAAAATTAAATAAAATAAAAATTATTTTAGTTACAAAATTTATGGAATGAAATTAAAAAAAAATTAATTTATTTATAAAAAAAGATGCTACAGAATTTCTGAATGAATGCATCAGTTACATCTGTTTGTACTTTTTGTAAGTTTTTATTTAAAATTTTTCAGAAAATTAAAATTTTCTTTTTTTTCATATGAAATTTTATGTAATTCTAAAATACATATTCCCGAAATCAGGATTATCTTTAAGTATTCAGATTAGTTACTTACTTGTTAAGTGAGCTGATTAGTTACTTGCTTATTTTGAACTTAAATGAGGATTAAGTGATTAGTTACTTAGTTGTTTTGTTGTTATAGACTAAATTTCGTAAAATAATCTTTGTTAGATCTAATTTGAAGTTAAATTAAATTAAAGTCATTTAATAGAATTATTCAATGTCCTCGACTGCAAATTATGAAAACTAGTACTGTGTATTGTAAATTAGTGTCTGCCGAAATTTATATTTGTTTTGCAAATCTCTTTCAGAAATTTTTTAACGATTTAGGTTTATTATTCAACTTAGACTTTGCTTGACAAGATGTTACACATTTACCAGTCCTTCATTTTCTAGGAAATTACTTCTTCTAAATTATAGGAAATCACGAATATATTGAAATTATTTTCAAGGACTTTTTTTTTTGTACACAAAAACTGGTAAATTTACAATAATAAACTTTAATTACTTTCAGACCTTTTTTAAAAGTATTTAATTGGTATATCGAAAAATTATCACTGTTTTACAAATATTTTCACTTAAAAAAAAAAAAAACTTCATAAAATTTTATTATAATTTAAAATAACAAACAAAATTTAATGTAAAAAAAAAAAAAATAGCCTCCAAACCACTATCACTATAATAATTTTAAATATAATGCTCTGACCAAAGAAGCTACTGGTTCCTACCTCCTTGGGGGTCCAATTTTAACTATATTTTCTGCAACATTGCAAAAATAAAAATAAAAAAAATTATTTTTTTTTTCTTCATTTTCTTTTTCTTTAAGTTCGTCTTAAAAAATTTATCCATTCTTCGTCGCACCACGATCATCAGTATTATAATAATAACAATTAATTAAGAATTGCATTTAATCGGTATTTTTTTGCTTTTAATTTTTGATTATCTTTATAAATTTTCTGTATTATTGCAAACGCAGTTTTATGCTTATGTTTAATTTTCCACTGAAAATGATCAAGATTATGAGAAAAAAAAATTTAAAAAAATATTAATTTTAATAACATTTTAAAGAGGACCTTCCAAGAAAAATTTCAATATTTTGTTATCCACAAAATATGGAATGTGACGGATTGGGGAGGGTAAAGAAAATAGGCAATAAATGATTTGTTGTTATGTTTTATTTTTTATTTTTTTTTGCTTGTAAAAGTGTCCATCATTAAAAAGTGTCAAAATGTATGCAATCTAAAACACTGTAAAATGTAATTTTTAAGCGCCTAGTTTTAAAGTAATACTCGCGCTAAAAAAAATTAATAATAAGTAAAAATGGGGGAATATAAGCTGGCAGTAGTGGCGGCATGTCATATCATTTCATAATGATTTTTAATTAATAACTTGATATTTTATGATATCTGTTAAAATGATCAAATATTTAGATAAGAAAAAAAAAAACAGTTTACGTATATTTTGATTGGAATATTAAGGAAGATTCAGCGACGAGTTTAGTTATAAAAAACAATAAACGTGATGTTTTTCTAGATAAACTTGATGTAATTAAAAAATTAAAAAATTATATAAAAATAAACTTATGTTAATATTTTTGTTTAAATTATGTTTACATTGATGTTTTAATTGATTATAAAAAATGGAATGACAAAAAAAAATTTGAAAAGGTAATTGTCCTTGTTTATTTTAGTTAAATATCTGCTAGATTTGAGGTAATTACCTTTTAATTATACTGATAATTTTTTTCGTATTGATAATTTTTGTTTTTTTTTTTTTGTTTTTGGTGGGTTTTCGGAAATATTTTCTATGTTAATAGTAAATTTATTGAACTTTACATTCTTTTTTTTTTGTTGTCATTATACATTTTTAATTTAATTAAAATTAATGGAGGAAATGTCATTAAAGAATATTTGGAAAAACCAATTTATCACATCATCTGTGTTTGGAAAAATTTGAAATCATGATTATACAGACTACAAATTATACTTTTACTGACTACAAATTATCATTACAAATTATTTGGATAAAAAGATTCAATTCTTATTACGTTATTTATTAGTGTTGAAGTTATAGTTTAACTTCAACACTAGTAAATAATCCATAAATTAATTACATTGAAAAATCGAATAAGCATCCTTTTTATTTGTGACAATCATATTACACTTGTCATAGACGAATTTTGAGCACTTTTTCCAAATTATTAAAATTTCAAATTGAAAACTAATTACGAGAAAAAATTTTAAAAAAATTACCTTCGAATAAAAATCAATGTAAATTTACCCTCTTTAAAATAATTATTCAAATATATTTTTCTTAATTTTATTGATTAATAAAACTCGCCTACACCATTAACTAATTATTTAAAATATTATGACCTCCATTTTATTTTTTAAAGAAAATTTAAAATAAAACTCTATCTCTATTACCTTTAACCTTAACAATTAAGTGATTTGCAAAAAAAAAATATATTTATAAAAAATTGTCATAAAATTATAAACCTTCATATTAAAATTAAATTAATAGGCTAAATGATTAGCATTCAATCAATCAATATTTGCAGATATGAAAAAAAAATATTTTTTTAAACCATATGTATATAATAAATTGTTTTAGTGGACCAGCCCAAAAGAATTTTAATTAAAATTTAATATATGTATTATTAGTTTTTTTTAAAAGATATTTTCTTAAGGAGTATGTCGTCTGTAACAGAGTCAATCTTAGTAAATTTGCAAAATAATATTAAATTTTTTCCAAAAAAAAAAAAAATTTGCTAATAAATTAATTTATGTATTCAACTTAGTTTAAATATTGACATATCTTTTTGCCTAGAAACTAAATTACAAGAATTTATAAAAACAAAGTGAATGATAATTTATGTTTTAGAGAATTTGTTATTTGATTTTCAAAAAAATTAATATTTTACCACTAAAATATTGCATAACTAGACTATATGTTCATGTTTTCATATTAAGTATAGCCTCTAGTTTAGTAGGTTAGACGTTAAACTATAAAAATATTGTAAAAATAAGAAGTACTTATTGAAAAATTTCAAAATACTACTATAAAAAACTGAATTGTAACGAATAAATTTTTCAATATTTAATTTAAACATTTTATATTTTGACATTAAATAAACAGGTTGGTAACCATTATCGTAGCTAGTTTAATAAATGTCAAGATTAGTGGTGATACGCCAAAAAAAAAAAAAACCAACTACTTTTCAATAATAATTATTACAATGTCTATCAATTAATATAAATTACAAAATTCGATGATTTGCTAATATTTATACAAAATATAATTGTAAACACCCTTCTAATATGTTAATAACAAATAAAAATAATATTTTCATTTACCAGGTTTTTACAATTCCGAATATAAACAGAAACTATTAATAATTTATTATTAAAATTTATATATTTATTAATATTATATTATATTTTTTATATTGGTATTTCATATTTCAAATATTTATCTTTATATACAACTTATATACATATTAAAAATTTGTTGTTATTTAAGCTTTAAAATAATATTTCATATCTTTTATAATAAATTTTTTTTATTTTTATATTTTATCACAAAATAATTTGTTAGGTTAATAAATTTAACGAAAAAAAATTTAAAATTACTGGCAAACATAAATAAATAAATTCAAATAATAAAAAAAATATTATAATTGATTAAAAAAAATTTTATATTTATTTTCAGGTGGTGATTTCGGGTGCATTATGTACAAACGGGGATTATGTAATAATGTCAGCTTGTGCCAGAAACAAAGCAATAAACATATCTCCAAACGGATCCGTTTTTATTTCAGCCACAACACGTGAGTACCATTTTTATTTTTAAAATATAATTATGATTTTTTTTTTTTTTTTTGTTAAGCCGTTTTTTAGTTTTTATGATTATGTGAAAAATTATATGAGATACAAAATATCTTTTAGATTTTTCACTTGAATTATAATTGTTTTTTTTTATAGTGTTTTCTTTAATTTCTAATATATACGAGAAATTTTAGAAAAAATTAGAAATTGTAGAAAACATAAATAAAGTATAAGTCAAAATTTTAGTTGATCCTTTATGCTTTGAAATTTGCAGATACTTTTAGAATTTCAAAAAAAAAATTGAGAAATAATTCTTTTTTTTTTAAATTTATGAACATTTTTTTTATATAAATTTTTTTAAAACTTTATTTTAAAACAAAGATTATTAAATACCTTTATTGGGACTTTATTCGGTAATTGACTTTACAATTTGTTGGTAGTTTTATTTGCTACATAATTAAAATTAGTACTTTTCAAAACGAGTTTTCCTTGTGCAAAAGTCTTTTATTCGCATAACGTTTTCAACTCTACACCACTTTTTAAATATATTTTAAATAATTTATTTCTAAAATTACTAAATGAATGCACTCCAATCAACAACAATAATTTCTTTTTGGACTTAATTTGGTTAACCTTTTCAATATTACTTCCGCATATCCAAAAATTTATTCGAAAACAAAAGTTAATATCTTCTTTAATCTCATTCCATTCTAAATACTTGAGTAAACTTTAAAATTATACCTAAATATACAAAATCATCCTTTCATCACTCGATCAACAAAACATAAAAAATTAACATATATGTATATATACCACGAAAAATCATCTTGTGAATAATCGTCAACAAAGCCTAATCATCATCATCATTTACTATGAAATATAATCAATAAATTTCAGACAGTGGGAAATTCAAATAAGAAATATTCTCTAATATTTCTTAAAAAAAGTCGCGCCGGCATTTTTTTTTAAATTTTTAGGAATAATTATTTCATATATATATATATATCATCAGTCCCATCCATCTCATAACTAACCATCATTGTATATCATCATTACAAAATCAATAAAATGTTTAGCGATTACACAAGAAAAAAAATCTCTGACAAGTCAAGTCGCATCGTTTTGTCCACTCAAAAATTCTAATTTTTATTTACTTTTTAACGAATCTCCTCTTATCCTTTTATATTGCTCTGCTCCTCCTTTTTTGAATATAATATATATTTGGAAATTTAGGGAGTTAGAGTTAGTGCCTTTTTTTTTTTGGTTCACGTCTAAAATCTAACAAATTATTATTATTTTTTTGTTGTGTAGTTGTTTGTCTTCCTTATTATCATCAACTCGACTTGTCATTTCGACATTTTCTTGTTTTTGTATTTTTATGTTAAAGATGATGGTTGGTAATTTATATTTAGAAAAAGAATTGTGGTCGGTCATATTTCTGATTCTTTTGCTTCATCTGTGGTCAAAATATACAAATTTATTTTTTTTCCAATTTTGTTTTCATTATTTATTGTGTTTTTTTTTTCCCCCTGTATAATAAGATGGTAAATTTGTCGCTGAAATGGATGTGCTATGAAACATCCTTGTCGGCGGCTATGTCTACACGTTCAGACATTAACAATGGAAAATAAAAAAACAATCCAACATTGATATTTATTTTGAACGTAGTTTTTTTTAGCTGAAATTATATGGGAATTGTTTTGTGATGATGATTATTTTTAAGGAAGCTTTATGAATATTTTTTTTAGTGAATATTAGGAGAGAATGAGCTGAGAATTAATGGATTTTTTTTTGTTAGGATAAAATTGTGAAATATTTATTCAATTTCATAAAATTTGTGATCTAAATAGAATAGTTATTGTTGAAAAATGACATATTTTTTTATGATTTTAATTATAAAGTTTTTAAAATAAAATATTTATGTTGAAATATCAATTTGACATTTAACTAAGAGCTTATATACAATCATAAATTAAAAAATATGTAGTGTACACTTGAATTGAACTATCAAACTTCGAAAAATTTAACCATTAAAATATTATCACTCGCAAGTTTCTATTTTATTCAAAATTTAGTATATTGGGAAAATATTAAGCAAGATCACTATAATTTGTAATAAAATGAAACCATTTAACGCTTTTAATAATTTTGCACACCACTTAAATTTTGATTTTAAAACAAGTTGTAAAAAGTTATCTAATTTTCTTTCGGCTTGTTTGATAAAAAATATAATTTTAATTCCAAACTATAGACTTTAATGATTGTTCACTGAACATTATAGTTGTTCACTTGACCAATTTAGATCTAAAAACTAAAAATAACAATATTTTAAGTATAATTTTCATCCTTATTTATAACTACCATGATTATATCTTCATTGTTGAGAATGTATTAAAACATGGTTTAACTTTTATTCAGTGCATTTATGCTCAAATTCTTAAAACTAATAAATATTCTTTAAATTTCCCCAAAAAAAATTAAAACATTATTATTTACTTGTTAACAACTTACGCAAAGATTGGTTTTTCTTCCACAATATTCTTGGTCATCCATAAAAAAAAAATGTAATCAGTTTAAAATTACATAATATTTTCGTTGTATGAAAAATAAAATACTACTTTTTTTTTTTTTAACAATTTAATTACATAAATCGAAGAGTAATAAGGATAATTTTCAGTTTTTTGTTTAAGAAACTTTTTTCAATATATTTTTTTTTTTTTATTTTCCGCCTAAAGGTGAGATAATTTTAATTGGGGGGCATTACAAAAATTTATCATAATTATTTATTTTCTTACACAAAAACAAAATAAAAGTGAATATCAAAGGTGTTGATTATTACTACATATTTTTTTTGTGTGAAAAATTATTTGTTTTTTTTTTTACAGAATCCTTTCATTGTTTAATAACTTCATTAAATTTTTATGGCAGATTATAAAGAATAATAGATCGTTTTTATTTTTTTTTAGAAAATTTTACTTTATCCTAGTTTTTTTTTCTGTTCAAAACAATAAGAATGACTTATACATTTTTATGGTAAATTATGTTGATTTTTTTACCTGGAAAGTTGTGAACAGATGTTAATAATATTTAAGAAAATAGGAAATAGAATAATAATGAATATTATCTTTCAAATTAGTTAAGGTTTATTCAAGTTATTCTTATTAAATCTACAAAAATATCTGCAAATAATATTGTAATAATTTCAATATTATTTGCAGATATTGTAATATAATTGTCGTTATGTATAAGTTATAAAATAACTAATTTTAGAAATTCGAATTACTTTTTTTTCATGCCTTTAAGTTAAGTAGATACTGAACTGTCAAGTTTATATTGGAATCTAATATATTTTTGTAGCATCGAGAAAAATGTGTTTAATATATCAATGAGTATCCAGCAAACCCCTATGTACAAATCACAGTCACAAAATTCTATTTTTTATTTTTTAAATAAACAGTCAAGAAAATTATACAAAGTATCATCAGGTGCAAAAATTATGAAACAAAAACAATAAATAATTTTCTAACCTTTTAAATGCCTGAAAGAATAAATTCTACTTTTAGAAAAATTTATATACATATTTTTCAATGGTCCAGGAATAAGGAAATTTTTTTATATTTTTTTTACTAATGTGGCATTTTTATTATAAATCATTTTGGTATTTCAAAAATAAATAAATATACTATTTTTCAACATTTAGTGACACAGATTGTAATGAACGTATAAGCCAACTAAAACATAAATATGACAGAGTGAAATTATAAGAGAAAAATAAAAATTCTAAACGATTTTATAACACAGTGTTGGGTCCGGGTACAAGGCGAAAAATCTTTGAAAAATATTTGAAAAAAAAAAATTCATAATTTATTTATGACAAATTTTATTTATGACTGTCGACAAATAAATTTATTATTTTAAACATAAAAAAAAATCAAATATACTTTGTTTATAGTGAAAGAAAATATGCTTAAACTGCACAGGTACATCACGTTTTTAAACCATTAAAAAAAAAAAGAAATTTCACAATATTTAGTTGTTAAATTTAAAAAATTTGGGTGGTTTTTTTTTCCTTAATTCCTGCTTATTTTCTTTAAATAAGGATATAGATTTTAATGGTTTTTATGATTTGAAATTATGGTAAAAGTAGAAGAAAAAAAAAATTCTTTTAAAAGGTGTGAAAGTAAACAATAGAATGAACAGGTTTTATGATTTCTATTTATATAGGAAATAAGTTTTTTTTTTATTAGATCCGGAACTGACTGCGGGAAAGGATATCTTTATATTTAAATATTTATAAAGGAATTGGTTTTGTTTGTACATATTTTGTTAGTTTAAGACTGTGAGGTCATTATTTGAAAAGGTGTAATAAATTTTTTATGAAATTCTCAGAAGAGTAAAGAAAAAATATTAGATTACAATTTCATTGATAAAAAAAAAACATTTTATTTGAAGTTCTGCACGGAATGAGGTCAAAAAAATTATATTCTGACTAACACAGATCTAATTTTATAAAATCAGTCAAAAGTAATTCTAAGAAAATAATCTATGAAAATTAAAAAAACAGTGGCAGTGGCCATTAGTATCAATTATAAAATTGATCCTTTTTTCTAATCTATCCAAAAGAAAATTCTTTTAAATTTTTAATTTTTTGTGTCTGATTATTACTAAAATTCGATGAAAAGTTAAATATCGGCATTATGCCTTTTCTTTTTAAAAAAAAAATTAACTACAAAAAGATTTTTATCAATAATATATTTAATAGCATTAAAAAAACCCGAAAAAAAGCATTCAAATCAAAAGAATACTCGCCGTTTACATGACTACTACTTAAAAGGGCAGGTTTTAAAAATATATATATATAAGAAAAAAGGATCATTACAACTTACATGATCCTAAATAAAGAATTTCAAAATTTCAAATCTGTAGACCTATTATAAAGGTCAGAAATATTAGAGAGGGTGTGATGAAATTTATTAAATAGTTACATGAATTCTAACATGAACCATTAGGTAATTTATTGGATATACTTTTATTATTGGTTAATGGACAGAATCATAAAGTATGTGACTCAGTAATAGTATTATGTAGACGAAGATATTTTTATTGAATTTTAAAATTCTAGAGAAATTGTTACATAAAAATTGCAAATAAAGAAATTATAAAAGATCACTGATCTTCATTATGAAGTTCATTATTAATAAATGTAGGGATTAATTTTATTTTTGTTAAAATTTATCAAGATCATTTACAAATTGCTTAAATAAATATTATTGATACAATTAAGCAATGAAAATAATTTTTCTGAATAAATTTTGACTTTTAATGTAAAATTAAATTCTTACTATAAAATTAAAAATTTTAGATCACCATTAAGAGATAATAATAAAAAATAATATATTAACAAAACAACAATTTTTTTAAATAACTAATTTCAACACAAGTTACTAATTGACCACTTCAAATATTATAATAATAAATATATCTCAAGGATAGATGGCGTTAAAGAAAAAGATCTTTAACCAAAAAATAATAATAAACAAACCAGTTAAATGCGTGACCTCGATCAATTGTACCTTTTTCTAAGAATTATATTTTGTTATCTATAAATATTGATGTACTTATAAGATATAATAAAAATGATCCCTTAAGATATGATTTCTAATGATGAGAATTTTTCACAAAATCGTATTTATATATTTATATATTGAAGAACATAATTGCTCTTCAAAATCTCATCAAAATATACGTACTTTGAAAATCTACCTGCCCATAAATAAAATCCTAAATATATTATATTATTTACCTATAGAAGTTACCTTAAAATGTGTCGATTATTTATTTATTTATTATTGAATAATTTTTTCGGTAAGTTAGAAATAATATACTTGAAGTTTTTGTTAAAAAAAAAAAAATTGATGGCTAAAATTAAAAGTTATAAGTGAAAAATTATATTGATTATTTGGTAAATCATTATTATTTAGATAGTCATGTTGTGATTGCATTTTTCACAATGTGTGAGGTATTCAGAAAAAAACATTTGTAAATTATTACAAAAAAAAAATTCTGAAAAGATCAATCGAAACATTGACTTTTCTCAATGTTGTTAAAATATTTATTTAATTGAATAGAAATCAAAATAATGATTATTATAATATAATTCCTATAAATTATGTACGATAACAATATGTGGCGTTAAGGAGATCAAAACATTAATCAATTGATCATGTACAAAATTCAATGATCATACAATCAAAATAACAAAGAAATAATACTTTTAAACCAATAATAACTATTAGAATTATTTCTTTGTTATATTGATTGTATATTATCATTGATCATTGATTTATGTACACGATCAATTGATTAAGATCGTTTGATTTGGTGTAGTAGTAAAAATATTATTTTCAAAAAAATTAACAAAGTAATATAACAGAATTAAGAAGCTGTTAATCTTGAAATTTTAGTTTTATTTGGATTTCTGGTTTCATAAATTTGAAATAATCACACCTTATATGATTTGTTGAATGGTGAGCAAACTTGATCATTCAATTTTATAAATCATAAATATACTTTGATTTACCAAAATATATATAGTTCATAAATATTTTAACAACAATAGATTAATATTCATTGTCAAAGCACGATTATTAATAATGTTTTTGAATAAAAAAACTACTTTTAGCTAAGTCCATGATCACTAAATGATTAATTGATATTAAATTTTCTAAAACTAATTCCACAAATTAAACAAAAAAAAAAACAATAAAATTTTAAGTAAGATAAACAATACATCATCTATGCTACGATCAGTGTGGTATAATCGCCAATATGCTAATATGTTTATGTTGTTAAGATTATGTGACACACAAAGTGTTAAAAATTAAGGAAGAATTATTTTTTACTATTTACAATATTAAATCAAAATTATAAAAGATCACTGATCGTGATATTGATCTAATCATATTTAATTTTATAATAACTAATAAGCAATTATAATGCAAATTTATGATCATTCAATATTATTGCTCCATAAAATTAAACCAATTATTTTTTTGTTTAAAGCCGAACCAAAAAAAAAAAAAAAATTTACCATTTAATGATCATTACCAAATTTCATGATCATTTGTCACACACCTTTTATATTAGATTTTTATTACTTAAATTATAATTGTATAGTGTGCCCAATAAATCGGTATCATTAAACACAATCACTATTTCAAAACTAATAAAAAAAATATATAATATTTAATAGCTACGCTAAAAAAAAAAAAAGCCAACACTTGATTTAATTACACTTTATACAAATTTTCTAACGATCACGTAATTAAAGTGTTATGCCAACAGTTTTTGCCATCTGTTGAAAAAATTTTATCATCTCTCTCTCAGCATATTTGGTATTGCGTGTATAAATGGCACGTTCGCTAGCATACCTAGACGCGTGTGTGCTGATTTAAAATGTCAATTTTTGATTTACTTAATATAAATCTTAAAGGCGCCATTAAAAATCTCTTTAAAAACTTTTATATAACTTTTTTGATTTTTGAATATATTTTGTTTTTTTTTTGTTTTTGGTAAGAAATAAATTAAAATCATTTTTTATTACCAAACAACAAGAAAAGTTGAAATTTTAAATTTGGATATTTTTTGATTTAACACCTACACAATTAAATTTTTATGGAAATTTTTATAAAAAGTAGTAGAATTAGGCGTTAATTTTAAAGACTCTTCAAAGCTATTTAAATTAAATAGATTTTTTTTTATGAGTGCGAAAAAGAATTGATGACAATTTTTTTATACCCAGCAAGTAAAATTGAAATTTTTTTATTACGATAATGGTTTAAATTCAGCTCAGTTTTTTTGTTACTGAATAGATCAATATACGATCGATCTAAATAAATTGATTTGATCGGAAATAAAAATTGAGAGATCGTACTGTAGCTGATCTTTAAGATCATTCCTCCTTCAAGTGAAATTTGTATAAATGCTGGTACGTGTATCAAATTGATTGCAATCAGTTCCAACCCTGAATATTATTAACTAATTTTCCTTCTTTTTTTCTAAAAAAAAATAAAATATTTATAATTTTTTTAAATCTGATTTTTATATCTGATTTTCTAATGTATTAACGCCCACCAATTATGAAAACTATAAGCTATGAATTTTAATTTTTTTTATATTTTAGCAATAAAAATTATGTTTTAATACATATATATCAGAAGATATTTTTTTTTCGTTTAGTTTTGAGTTAAAGGCCAGTTGAGTCCCTGTGCCAAAAAATTAAAAAAAAAAAAGATACACCACTAAAACTAAAATTTTAAACATAAAAACCCTTTTTAATTCGAACAAAAAAAAATAAACCAAAAATTCCAATCATACGCCCTGCAAAATCAATGCTGTAGGTTAGATTTTTATGTTGTAGGCCCAAAATAATAAAACAAAAAAATCAAACTAAACTGCGGGATTATGTTTTCTGTATTTTATGCTCTTCAATCTTCAATTTGTTTTTATTTTGTCGGCAAAAAAAAAAAAAATGATTTAAGATATAGCAACAGATCAGTAACAGCAGCTAAACCTAATTTATAAAAAAAGGCTTCAAATTTGACCACTTTAAGACTCCTAAATTGTTAAAAGAAAAAAAAAAAAATTTATTTTTGTAAATCAACAAAATATTTTTTTTTTTACAAATTTCGAGATAACTCTATTAAGTTTTAATTAATCCAAAAAGGATATAAAGATTCTTGACCTGTGCAGGTGGGGCATAAATATTTAATAGAAGATCCTTTACTAGTGTATATTTGTAATTTTGTGCGTGTTGCTTGGAAAGGATTTTAAATATCGCGATGATCAATTTTTTGTTTCAAAAAAGATCAATAATTATTTTTTTGTCGGGTGAACTAATAAAATAAAACATGAAATTGATTGGAAATTTCGTTTAATATTTTTTTTTTTTTTATGTATCAGACAACTTCTTTGGTGGTCGTTAAAATGTCTGTCGTCTGAGATTTTAAATATATTTTTATTTTCATAAATCTACTATTTAACAGAAAGTAATTTTTTATGGGATTTAATAATTAAAAATTTAACGATTTTTCACTAAATTCATTTTACAAAGAAAAAAAGTACTCTGATAGTTTATGCAATAATTGATATCTTATAGATTGTAAATTACGTATATTCGAATATTTCACTAGTTATCATTCGATTATTTATTATCTAACTTAAAATTACACTAAACTCTCTAAAAATCCATTATCATTTTTTTTTAAACTCAAAATTTTCTTAACACTTTAGGACTATTTGTAAGATCTTACATATAATCTTTAAAAATAATTTTTTAAAACAAATTAGTTAAAATAAAAATCACTATAAAAATTCAATAAAAAAAATTAAATATATAATGCGTCATTTGAAAAATCAATGTCCAGGTCGTGTTTTATCAATTAAATATTGATAACATTTTAAGAAAAAATTGTCATCGAATTTATCATTTATATAATTGACGATATAGTATAGTGTCATTTAATTATGACTCAGACAGGTCATCGAATCCCTTTTCACTCTTTATATATATATATAAAAATTTCTATTTTTTTTTAATGACTCTAAGTGGTTTACAACTCCATAAAATTTCTGTTTTTTTTTTATTTTCCTATCAACAACGTCGACAAGTTCCCACCTTTTCTCAAAAACCTTAAAAATCTAAGAAGAGGTCGCTTTAAACTTTTTAACTGATATAGAAATTTTTTTTTTTTTAATCAATCAATTTAGTCGGCCTATCAATTTCTTTTCTTTTTTTTTTTGTTTATGCTCTTCTCTTTATTACTTTTATGTAAATTTTCCTTAAAAGTCAATCATCAATTTTCCTGCCCCCTTTTTTTTTTATTGAATATTGTTTGGAACTAATATGTAGTGATGTGTGTTTTGGTTTTTCAATTTAATTTTCGTGTGACTCATAATTAAAAAAAAAAATAAAAAGAATAATTATGTAAATAAACATATATATACTTTTCGTATCATAAAACAAAATATTTTGACCACCCAAAGATCAGAAAGTATTAAAATTGTTTTTTTTTAAAAAGTAATTTATTAAATTTTTTACCCAGCTCCCAAATCGGGGGCAAAATAAAAAAAAACTATTTCAATTAGAAATTATCATCAAAAGAGTTTGATATTTTTGTTTTTTTGCATGTGCAACCTGATTCCATTTTAAAATGTTACTAAATTTTTTTGCATAAATGTAATTATCACTTATTCATAAAAATTTCTTAAAAAAATTTTTTTTTCTCACATTTTTACAAATGATTCACATTTCACAGAGGAAAAAATTAATAAACCAAAAAAAAAAAAATAAAACATAAAATTTACATAGTAAATTATGTTTTATTATATTGAACTTCATCAGCCCTTTTGCCCACATTTTTTTTTTTTTATTTATTTTTAAATAGCCTCCAGACAATATAGTAAAAAAAACCAATCTGTGGACTTTTATTTAACAGTACAAACTATCTTGAATTGAATTTAAATATAAAATCAAAATAATATTTTCAGACTGAAGAATTGTTAATTTAATCACACCACGAAAGATTTCACCACAGGACTGAAAAAAATTCCTTTATTATACATAGTTGTTTTCGAAAGTGTGTGCAAAAAAAAAAAAAAAACAGGAGGTACATAAATATGTGAATTTTCAATATAAATGGTGTGATCACACCCCATTATATTTGTGATATTATTACAAATATGGCTATCGTTTATTTATCTTTAATAAGAACGACGACTTTATTAACAACACAGAAGAAAAATAAAAAAAAAATTGGGTTATGGGGATAATATTAAGAGGAATTAAAAGGTTCCACTATATAACACAGCATGTTGTAGTCAATTAAAAATTGATTGAAAATTGAAATTCCAACAAAATATCTTATGAATCCTTTTTTATATTTATTTATTTTTATTTTATCTGTTTTATTTGAATTGAAAAAGTTGATTAAGAAATATAATTTTTTTTTTTTAGTTGTAAGAAATTAAATTAAACTTTTAAGACCTTTTTTCAGCTAAAATATGTTTAATAGTCTTGTATAGAAGGATAGAGTAATAAAATTGAAAATAGGGTCAAAAATAAAAATATGCAGAAGCTAAAATTACCTGTTTTGCATGTCTTATATGATTTTAAATGGCAAACAATCCACAAAAAAAAAATTATTATATGAACACCTCCAGCAGAGCAGAGATTATCGAAAAGTGTAATTTAACTTTAGTACACTGTACAAAAATTTGAGTTATAATTTTTCTTGTGAAAAGTACTTGCTTTGTATAACAATATTTTCCACTTAAAAAAATTTTCGCCACCTTTACCCCATTAAATGTTGACGAATGAATATCACCGGAAAAATTATTTTTTACTTAATATTTTAAATTACATTATTATCAACTCAAAATTCTAGATATTATTTCTAAGTTTTTTGAGATTATAGAATTCAAGATAATTTTGCATATATTTCGGTGTTTGTAGAGTTTAAAACAATACCGTATAAAGGTAATTTACTTTTCTAACTATTCTATTATTTAGATTGGATAAATATTTCATTTAAATTTAAAACATTTAGTAGTTCACATAGAATTGTTCTAAAATTTTTAACAGTGCACCTCAAATTCCATTACATATTAATATAATTAAACATTTTAATATCAAAAAAAAAATATAATTTATCAAAGTATAAAAGTGCAAATTGATCGTTTAATTTAGTTAAGATTCAACATAATAAACCTTAAACAATCTCACTAAAACCTTAAAGGCATTTTTAAATAAACTTTTTAAAAAAAAAAATCTTGTTAAATTTTCAATATTTTTCCGGATCATTTTTTTTCTCGGTTTTTTTTTTTTTTAAATTGCCTGCCAGCATAATTTTTTTTGACACCCTTTTTTCCCCATTATATGATAAAAAATAAATTTACTCTGTGTGAGGTATAACTTTTTAGCATGCAATTCTCATCAACGCAATCCTAAAATATTCCTTTAACAACCAAAAAATTCCATTAAATAAAACAAAAATAATGTAGTATTCTGTATCGGAAATCCTTAAAAAAATTATTTTTGGCATTTTATGCTGGTTTCTTTTTCATTTTTTTATCTTTGGGCCACTATACATGCAAATAAGCCACAAAATGTTTGCATGTTTTAACATTCTTTAAGTTTCTACACAATTTCTAATAACAAAAAAAAAATATGTTTAAAAGTAACACTTCAATTTATACGTACTTAAAAAAAAAATCTGTGTATCTTGAAAAAAAAAACCATTTGCTCTGTTGACTTTTTACACCTTTAGCATGTTTTCTTACCTTTTCCCTAATTTTTTTTTTTTTTTTTTGGTCATCCAAGAGAAAAGAAAATTTTGAAAACAAAAAAAAAATAGCCTTTGGGCTATGAATATTTTGTGTTCGTCCATCGTAGTGTAATGGCAAAAACAAACAAAGTGTTTTGTTTTTTTGGGTAAACCCTCAAGGGATATTGATGATGATAGTTCATCGTTGTCGTCATTTACCAAATATAAATATTCATGTTGTAATTCTGTACAAAGATATTTGTAAATTTACAAATGGCAAATAATGTAAGTTACGGTATATGAAAAGGATCAAAAGGATATCACACAGACACACGGTATAACTTTTTTTTTTAAAAAAAATTACTTTTTAGTTTGTTTCATCTAGCGTGATATTTGTTCAATTTTTTTGTTTTTTGAAGAATCAACTCAGGCAACATTTTAATTTTATTCTCATGGGTTTGCGTGTTGATGATGACTTTATATTATTGTCTGAAATTGACCAAATTGAATAATTTACCTGAATGACTTTATAATATTAGTTTTGGTCTTAAAGAAGACTTATGAGTGGTTTGAGATGAAGAATATTCTTGTAACAATTTCAGGAATTTTAGATATTTTACTTATAGTGTTTGAATTCTTAGAAATATTAGAAATCTGCAGATTTTTTTTTTTTTTGCAAGATTGAAAAATATTAGAAAATTTATGATCTTTTGTAGTTTTTGTTGAAAAAAAAAACGAAAGGTGCAATTTATTGATTTATAAAAAAACATGTTACTTAAGTAAATATTTTATAAATTTGATAAAAATTGGTATTTATTTTAAATTAGTGAACAAAATTATTCTTATTAGTTGGTTAATATTTTTAGCGTTTCATATTTTCAAATTAATTTTACCCCATTTTTCTTTTCAACAGGAAACAATTTACGGAAGTATTTAATTACAATCCTTTTAACAATTTTCAATGCGTGAATTTATATTTGTATTGTTATTTGGTACTCAGACAGATAATAAGAAAATTGTGTGTAGCCCAAAAAAAAAGGATTAAATGACAGTAAAAACCATAAACTAGTTAGAGAAGATGAATTAAATTATATTTTCTATACATGAAATACCAAAAAAAAAAATAATGCTATTATATTGAAGCATAAAAACCTTATATAGTGTAACATATTATTTTCAAATATTTGTATATGACATATTTAAATTTACTGCATTTTTTACTACTATTTCACACGCAACATAACACCCTTTCTATCCGTAAATCTTTATCACAGATTCTGAATAATTATTAAATAAAATTATTTTTTTTTTGAATTTACTTCCTGAATTTAAGTTGGTAATTTTTAAAGGAATAAAAATTAAAAAGTCTTTATAGAACTTTAATACCATTAACTGAATTAAATTACTTAGAAGAGGAATAGAAATTACATAAAAATTGGTAGAAATTTTAAGACTTTTGAGTTCAAATGTCGTATATATTTTTTTTCATAAAATTATCGTTAAAAGAAAAATTAATGTAAATTTTGGGGTTACAAATGGTATTAAAGGGTTAATTGATTGAATTTAACTTCCGGAATATTATTATGAATTTTTGTGACAGTAATCGGGTTGTCTGTCAACAATTAATGATATGCCCTACTTAATCCTTTTTGAAAACACGTTTTAAGTAATACACAAGGGGTTAGTTAATTACATATTTTTCAAAAACGTGAAACATTGTAGTATTAGTGGCAGGGCAGTAAATGACAGAAATTTGGTTTCCATCATTTTAAGATCCTCTCTCAGTCTTTGACCTATAAAGACCGATTATCTATCATTTTTGTAAAAAAAAAATCATTTCGTTAGCTAGAAAAAAACTATTTAGCTATTTTGTAGACAAATTAATTGTTATCAGCCCCTCATCAATTTTTCTGTTAGCTAAACATTATTATTTATTTGTCAACACTATATTTCTGTACTGTCAAATAATTTTCTACAAGTTAAACACATTTCACTACCATGCGAAATATTTCAAGTGCTAATTGATTGACGTACTAACTAAAAATGCCGCTCATTTATAAAATTTAAATAATAATAATAATAATGAAGCAAAAAAAAAAAATATATTTATTTATTAATATTTTATTTAATAATTTTTTTATCTAAAAATTTCAACAACATAATCAAAAAAAAAAATATCGAATGAAGATTTTTTTAATATAAAAACAACAACCAAACAAATTGAAAATTATTAAAATAGTTTTTAAGTGGGATACTTGTAATTAAAAGTGTTGACTATAGTATAAGATTAGAGACATGTATAAAGTTATATTTTAATAATAATTAATAACCAATAAATATATTTTTTAAAAAAAACAACTTGAATTTGTCTGGCGGAGAATTAAATGATCTAAGCTTTCATAAAACAAAAAAAAAAACAACACTAATTTAATAAGTGATTTAAATTTATGATCAAATATTTATTTTATTAAAACAAATTTTTAAATTTAATAATAAAATATATTTGACTTACTAAATATTGTTGAATATACAATAATTATCAATCGATAAATATTGTAAATAATTATGACTTGTAAAAACGATCGAGTCGCGAAATACTGAAAATAGTTTTTAGTGATAATTCCATGAAATTTCATATTTCATGCAATAATTCCATGAAATTTCATATTTCAAAAATACTTTTATAAAATAGAAACAATTCGTCATGATTTTTTAGAGTTGCTTCACTGAAAGATTTAGTTAAAAAAATGTCATCTGTAGAGAACTAAAAGTTAATGCTAAGTAAATTAGTTTTAGATGAAAGCTAGGGCTCAAGTTGGGCTGTGAGAGCTTAAGAAGAAGAAGATAATTCTTCAGAAACATTGAAATAAGATTAAAAGTGAAATTATTTAGATGAAATTTTTTAATTCTTTTTTTTTCAACTACACTAGAAATATTTTAACTAATGATTGACTTTTCTATTTTATATATTTTCCAAAATTATTTTTAAATAGAAATCCAAACATAAAATCTAAAACAGAAATTTTTTCATCTAAATAATTTCACTTTTAATCTTATTTCCATTTTTCTGATCAATATCAAATAATAACAAATTTCTAATATCTTAATAAATAACACCATAATTAATGAAATAAAATATCTAACAACAAAAACCATCTCATTATTCTTTATGCTAGTTAATAAATATATGTTTATATGTACTGTAGGTGTTTTTAAAAATTCTATCTCAATTCCATCCACAAACAAACTCAAATCATTGTGTATAGTCATCATTATTAACTCCACATTACCAAAAAAATATTTTTTTTAAATAAAAACATATTTTTCTTCTGGAATTTTGTAATTTATGAATAACAATTTTTTGATTACTTTTGATTATAATTTTGATCATGTTAAAAGAATGACACAAAGTGATCATTAAAACACAGTCAAACATGTTATAAAACACGAGAATGCAACATAAAAACACAACAAAAAAATAAAAACTATACACATATTATTATTTTTTTGTCCCCCAACTCTTCTCTACCTTCTATCAAATAAGTGTGCCCATTTTTTTTTTGTTGAAAAATCTTTATGCACTTATTTTGATCGAATTTTTTTTTTTTTGTGAGTAATTTAATGATATGATCATTTTCCGATTTTTGTTAGTGGAACCCTAACACCCAGAATAACCAAAAAAAATGGGAAAAAAAAGGTGGAAAATGATAATGGTAAAAAAAACCTCTTTAGCTGATCATCAGTTAATGGAGAAGAAAAATAATATCATTTAGATATGAAAAGATCTTTTAATGATGATAACAAAGTTATAAACATTTTTTTTAAACTATAAATTATTATGATGGGAAGAAATTTCAAAATTTGTATTTATCGTCGTGCATTAAAGTTCTTTTTTTTTTTTTTTGGAAAATAATTTAAATTTTTTAATATAAATCAGAGCACGATGAATATTTCTTGTAAATTACTTTATAAAAGCATCGATTAAATTAGAATTTTTTTGTTGGGGAATTTTGAATTTTGTATCTACTACTTTAAAAAAATATATACATATCCATATAAATTTATGATTAGTGAAAAAAAAATTCCATAAAATATCGACATGACAATTTGAATTTATATCCATATTTGACTGCAGACTCAAAATAAAAATTTGAGTCTGCAGTCAAATATGGATATAAATTTTCTTAATTTTTTTATATTTTTAATAAATTTTCTTTAATTTATTACTAAAGTTACGGAAGAAAATATTTTAAATCTGAAAATAAAATTGGTATATAAAAAATAATTCAGTAATGAAAGTTTTATCAATATTTTTCTGCTTTCTCTATTGCCAATGAAAAAATGTTGATAACTTTAATTACCCCGCAAGAAAAATAAATAAATATTATTTCTTTTTCCAGACAAACATTTATTTATATGTTTTCTGATAAATTCACACTTTTTCATAATCATATAATTCATATCACAATTTAATTATCAATTATTTAAATTTTTCATATTTTTTTCTAATCATTTCTTTCTTAATCCAAATAATACTTAAATATAATTTTAATATCCATCAAGTTTTAAATTAATCTTCTGAATTATATAAATTTTAAGACTTTTGTACAAAAAAAACTAATAAAATATATTTTCCCTATCTTAATAACTTAATCAAAACACAAAATAACTTATTTTTTTTTGCAAAATATCTGACGGTTAATTTATTAGTTTGCCCCAACTTAACCAGATTAATAAGTCGTTATAATAATCACTATTAAAAAACACTGCTTTTTTTATAACCAAAAATTAACAACTGGGAAAAGGTGTTTGAACAGATTAAAATTACGTATATATTTTGAAAAATTTATATTTTTTTTTACTATAAAAATCACTTTCATTTTTATTATTATTTCTTCACACATCATCTTAAATCTTTGATAAATTTTCAAACACCTTATTTTTTTGTGTTGGTTTTTTTAATTCTTTCCGCAATAATTTCCACTTAAATATTAGCTTCGTAAAAAATAAAATTAATATCGAAAATCTTAAATCTTAAAACAGTAAAAATAAATTAAGATATTTAGATACAAATTTTACTTGAAGCAAACAACACTTTTCTTATTCATACCGTTAGTAAATTAAAGAGAATTTTTAAATTGGAAATATTTTTCAAGAAAATATTGACTTGTTGGTCTTTAAAACACTATATAAGCTCAATATTATGATAACAAGAGTTTTTCACTATTATGAATTCGTTATCGTGTCGAGAAGTCCAATTTTTTTTTAGGTAACCAGACAAGTGGCGGCGACGAATGTTACGCATATCCAATTAAATCAATTTTTATAATCATTAAAAATTTTCTTAATTCCAAATCAATCTTAAAATTTAACAAATTTATATTAATCATATTCAATTGACAAGACAAGTACATTTAATCGATAGTTTTTAATGGTAAAAAAAATTTTGTTACGAAAAAGTATTTTTCAATTTTTCCTTTTTTTTTTTATTTGAAGGTAAATTTGAAAATAGAAAACAAGATTAGGACTTTATTTACTATGTAAATAAACTTGACAGTTCAATGACAATATTTCTCTATTTTGTTTTATTTTGTTGCTATTATTAAGTAATTTTACGTATATCCCAAGCCAGACTACAAAAATCAAATAAAATTTACTATAAATTTTCAATTACATATATATACAAGTTTTTCAATTACAAAATTAAAAAGTAAAAATTCCATATTATTTTATAGATATCTGGGTATATAGATGTCTAGTATAAATACAATTTTGATAGTGTTGATTATATAATTAACTCCATCGGATTATAATTTAATTTATTAAAAACCAGTCAGTCAGATTCAGATAATATAATAAATTTTCTAAATAGTATCTAATATTTTTAATAACTGGTTTAAAAGCAAAAAAAAATTAAGTGGTTAAACTGAAGGTATGTTTAGTACATGAATTAGTATTGAAAAATTTATAATAAATTTTATTTTAATATTTATAATTTATATCTATTAATTATAAATAAGACTAAAGTAATAAGAGATAATCTAGAAAATTTTAAGATGAAAAATGATTATTTTTTGCTATTTTTAACATTTTTTTTTTTAAAGAAATTAGTTAATCGGTAATATTTTTTGAATTATGAGAGAAATTTGTAATTAAATTATCGGTTTTATTTCATTTCTTTGGATTAATATCGATAAAATAAAAAAATTAAGTTTCAATATTTTTTTTTCATATGCTTTAATTATAAAGTTTTACAAATGGATTGCGACAAACTCAAAAATCCATTTTTTCTATATCATAAATTTTAATTTTCTTAATAAATATCCTAATTTTTGTTATCTTTATATAATTTTTGTCCTTTTTTGTACCTTTTTTTTCCAAATATTTTGATTATTATCTCACAAATATATATTGTGAACAACAGTAGTTATAAAATTACTAAGAACACTGTTGTTATTAATGTTGAGACAATAAATTCTTAACAAGGTAACATGATCATATTTTATTTTTAAACGTAAATTCTATTCCGAAACAAAACATTCATATATTTCTCAATAATTGTATACATAATGCCTTTTTTTCGGTGTACTTGAAAAAAAAAATTATTTAATTTAAAATTATCTCACAATCATCAATGAAGAAATCAATCCCAAAGGACTATATTTTCTTTATAATTTATAACCATTTTTATGATTATTGAAACTTGTTAACGAGAATATCAAAAAACCGTTCGAACAATATGTTTGTTTATGATTTTATTAAATATTTTAAAAATAAAATCAAACAAAAAATAATATAAAAACAAATAAGTATATAAATAATTTTTATTACACGTTTAGATGGGGAATTAAAATAATCAAATCATAAATTTAGTTATCTTACACTTAAGTAGCTTTTATTTATTTTTTACACAAATAATAACATAATTTTGGTTTATATACATATATACATAATATAGATTGTTTTTTTGGGTCGGCAAAAACATTTAAATTTTAATTTGTGATAGGAAATCTTTTTGATGAAATTCCGACAAGTAAATTATTTTCGATTTTCTACAAAACTGTTATAAATTAACTTCAATATTTACTATTTTTCTTTTTAGATACTAAAAAATTATATTAATAATTTTATCATATAGAAATAATTTACTTAGAAAAATTTTAGGTTTTAAGTTAGAATCGCGTAGCTTATGTAGTAATTTAAAATTTAATGGGATTTTTAAATGCAGAAAGTTAGTGGTTAGAAATAAAAATTGTCTAAATACGTAAATTATTCATTCCTATTCAAAATATAATTGTGTGTAAACGATAATTCTAATTAAAATTCAATTTAAAATCGTTCATTTAAATTTCTTCTAACAAGGGTCTTTCATCAATTTTTATGAAAAAACTAGGTCGAATAGACAAATTAATTTCGTATTTCTTTCAAAGTTTCCTTTTTAACGGTCCAATTTTTTTTTTGAATACTCATAAAAGTTCTAAAAAATATAAAAAATTAAATTGAATAAATTTACTTAAAATTCTTAATAAAAAAAAACCAAATTTAGATTACAATTCCAGAAATATAAATCTAGATAAAAAATCATTAATTTTTTTTATTGATTTTGACCACAAAATTTGAATATTTCAAATTAATTTTGAACTAATTTTATGTGAAAATAGAATCATCACTAAAAAATATGTTTTCAAAAATTTTCAATTAAATAAAAATAAAAAAAAAATGCAAATTACTTGTTATCACCTGGTAGAAATCACAAGAAAAAAATACTATAAATAAAATTGTTAGCATTCTTTCATTTCAAAAACATAAATTATCATAAAAATACAAAGATAAACTGTAAATAAAATATTATTGAACTGATGAACAAGTGCTGCACTTATATTGATCTAGCATTCGATTTTTACATCTTTGCATATTTTTGTTTTAAAAATAGTCTGCATTTGAACAGAGAAAAAGAAATAAAATTCTTCTAGCTATGACGATCACTTCTTTCAAATGTTTATAATCTATCTATATACACTAAATCAATAAAATTTATAAATGTGCTAATTAAACGATCATGCAAAACACAACAAAATCAAAAATAATAATAATAATAATAATATTAACGGAAGCACAAAAATAATATTATTTAAAAAGTCAAGAACTTGTTCTTATTTATGTTGAAAAGATCACCTGAAAGAAAATGTGTTTAAAATTTTATTTTTGTTTGTCAACTGATCTTGTGATTGGTAATTTGTATACAAAAGTAAAATAATATAATTGATAAGAATTTCAACATTGAACTTTACAATTGAAACATTTATTATGTTTCAGCATCAGGGTTAATTGATTATGATCTGAAAATAAATGTAGACCTCCTTCAATGTTTCAATATGCAAAATTGATCATACGAAAAAAAAAATGATCTTACCATGGAATGTTGCTACCGCATGTACTGATCATTTGTCAATAGTACAAAGAGAAAAAAAAAAGATTAAATCATTTTTTGTTGTAATTCAAATATGATTTATTATAGTGACAAGATCACCTAAACAATTAATATGCGAAATATCATTATTATTATTTCTATAATCACGAATTAAATCTTAAGTAATTGAATAACAATATTTTGATCATGAATAATTTTTATAGATATAAATTTTTTTTTGTCGAGTCTCGAAATATTTTATTTAAATAAATAGAAATAGAAATATTTATTTTTGCAAGATCACTCAATTATTATTTTATTTCAAAAAAAAAAATCGCAATTTCTTTAAAGGTTATACACTTTTTTAGGGTTGTAACAAAATAAAATGTAAAAAAAAATAATTGCGAAGCAAAGATAAATAGATTCTGGAATTTACACGAGATTTTAATTCATTATTATACATTCGAAATTATACATTTTACTGACACCTAAATAAATGATATTTTAATAATAAGGCACTTACAGTAATTCATATTCTTGCGTACTATAAAATAAGCTAATTTTGATCAGCACAAGTAAAATACTAGCAAATTCAAATTTCAAATAACGATTAACCATCAATTTTAATTGATTACATACAGTCTCCGTAATACTCTTTATAATTTTAATCAAATTCACATTAATATTATAAAAAATGATTGCAAATATCACTGATCATGTCAAATTTCAATACATTTATTTTTTATATATTTTTCAACCCTGAAATTTATGATTTATGACAACGAAATTCACAATATGATTGTAATTCAATTAATATAAGAAAAATAACATATGTACTTAAACAAAAATTATATGTTTTTGATTGAATATTAAATTAACATAAAAAACATTGAATACTTTATTTAATAAATTTAATTGAATTGAACATTATTTTAAAGATATGATCAGAATACAAAATTAAAAAATTTGTTCAAAAAAACTAACAAAATTAATTAACATAAAATACAGAATCGTACATATGAAAAAAAAATAAAAAGGTTTATGACACCTAAAATAAAGATATAAGAAAAAAAAAATTGAACATATTTATTCAAAATAATATCGATCAGTTAACAAGATCTATTTTTACCCCCCATAATTTTATAAATTAACAATTGACAACGAAATAACCAAAACGAAAAAAAAATATTTTAATCATTTGTGTTTTTTTTTTTGTATGTTGTACATGAAAAACCCCAAAGGGGTCAAATGACCAAAAATTCAACTACAAGATAATAAAAATATACATAATTCATTTTGATGATATTTTTGATTATATATATTTTTTTGTTGTCTCGGTGGTACAAACATAAAAAATCAATTTATTCAATTCCAAATTAAAAATTTATATATTTTTTTGCTGCTTGTTCACAAAAATTGTCAGGTGTATTTAGAATTATAAAATTTGATTTAGAAATATGATAAGAAGGAATTTATTTAAGGTGCTTCAAAAAATATCAAATAAGGAGACAAGAGTTAATATTTAATATATTTGGAATTAGATTAGAAAAATTGTTTAGATTAAAACCATCTGCTAGAATTAATCCTATTTTTTGTGACCATTAATTTAATTTTTAAAAATATCGAAGTAGATAACTTAAGTTTATTTGATTGGAATGCCTTTTAAATATGGCTCATTGCATTATTTGGAGTAAAACATAAATATTTATTATTAATTGTTATAGAAAGTTTGTAGAATTTTTTTCTAGGAAATATAGATGTGAAATAATAGCGTATTATAATTAGTTATAATCGAACTAACAAGTTCAAATACCAAAACTTCAAGTCTGTCCAATACTTTGAAGAATATGGGCCATGAGAGGTCACTTCGTACCGAATCTTTTCAATAAAATATATTGCTCAATAGCGGCTATATTTAGTACAATATTAGAGCCAATTATTAACAACCTAATGTATGAATTAAACACCTACACGCAACACATTTCGAGACTCTCTTAACAAATTATCTATAACAACATTTTGGTGTTCCAGTTTTGGTTCATGGTCAACTCAAAAATTTAATCAAATTATAAAAAATATTACAAATCAAATTTTACATTTTTGTTTAATAATTTTTATATTTAAATATAATAATTTATTTCTACTTGATAATTTAATTAAATCTCCATAATTTATGTCCAATAATTTACCAAAATGATAATAAATAATACATTGGATCACTCTAATTACTAACCCACAAAATAAAAAACCAGCTAATTAAAATAATTAAAATATAAATTAACACTCTATTAAATTAATTTGTAGTATCATTAAAATTCCGTACCATTTAAATTTTTTTTTTCATTATTATTATATGTATATATGTATAGAAAGCATAAATTGACACTGATTCCTATGCTCGATAATTTATAGACGTTTTTTTTACGTCATAATAAAATATAATGAAAAATGACTGAAATTGTAATTTTACGTCTTGCAAGTTTTTATCGTTCATTTTCTTTCATCGTATTTTAATGTAAAATAGAAATAATAATGCAATTTTTTTGTTTTTTTTTGTTGCAATGACTTAAGATTATGTCTAGTTATTTATTGGCAATTTGTTTTGGTTTGTTTGGAAAACAAGAAAAACGTTTTCTTATTTAATAGCATTTAAATAATCATTTTTTTTACCATTGAAATTGAATGATGTTAAAAGTTAAATAGATAATTAAACACGAATAATGATGATTGTTGAGATAATGATGAATTATAGACAAATTTTCTTTTTAGTAAATATTTAATGGTTATACAAAGGGAATTTTCTTTTATAAATGTTTTAACTACTTTTCTATGTTTATTTTGGATAATTAAGATATTTTAAAGATTTTCAAATCATAAATATATTTTCTTTTTTAAACATTTTCCTGGAATTTAATCTTGATAAAGAAACTATGGAAAATTAATCAAGAAATAGAAATAATCTGACGTGAATTCATTATGCACCCACAGAATAAATGATAAATTCCAAATAAATGGTCTGTAATTCATAATTATCTCTGTATTTATCGACATTTAGTCATAATTTTCACTTTAATGAATTATCTAATTCTATTTCAATAAATTACTTTAATTCTTCAATTCTGAAAACGCCTTCAAAATAATTTTTCCCACAAAATAAATATTTTACTTTCAAATATTTTGTATATCGTCTTAATTTCCTTTCTGTGGTAAAATTATTTTCCCTTTGGTCAGTTTTTAAAGAACTAAAATTGAGATATTCTATCAACCAACATATTATTAAAAAATAATTAATTATTAACATATAATTAAAATTCTTTAGATGTTGACATTTAAATTCCGTCAAATTAAAATATATATTTTTCAAACACAATAAAATATCACCACCGAAAAAAATAACTAAAATAATTATACTAAATTATATGTTTTTAAAGAAACAACATAAAAACCCATATACACATTTTTTTTTTAGTGTAAAATTTATTAGCATTTTTTACTGAACAATTTATGTACGACTAATAACAGGGGTTAGAAACAAGGAGCGTTATAAATTATTAGAAAATCTATTAAAATAATATACAAAATATCACAGATAGGAACGTGACTATTCAAATAAGACGAATAATAAATTATTGTATTTATTATGATTATAAATTATTTAAAAAATGAAAAAAAAATATATGTCACTTGTAATTTTTATGATGTGAAAGAATTTTAAAAATTTTTCCAAATCTAAAAAAAATCTGTAGTAAATTATATTTGCATTGTTTAAAGTGTGTAAAATTGTACCAATTATTAAAATATTGAGACTAATTTTTATAATTTATGAATTAACTAATTATTGCAGGTTACAAATTTCGAAAAATTGATTGAATTATTGATGACATAGATTGCTTTCTTCCATCCCTCTATAATATTTAAATATTGTCCTTATTTAAGTAAATTTTTATTAATTTTTCAAGTGCCACAGACTAACTAATCTCTTAACACGTAAATATTAATATTACTACATTTTGTTCCATTAAATTACCACTCTAATAAATATAACAGTTCATGTACATAATATCAAAATATCACCTTTTTAATACAAATTTTCAAATTATTATTACCATATTTTTTCAATAATAATAATTCTTTCAATAATTTGTTTAGTGACAGATTTTCAGTGGCGCAATTATTATATTGCAATTTGACCTTTTTATTTTCTTGGCTCTGTAAATACTTTCTTCGTGGAAAAAAATAAAGAATTTTTTTTTATAATCTATAAAAGTTTAGTTTCGTATCGTCTACCGTCTTTGTTTTTCTTTCAGTTTTCTTTCATTTTCTTTTTTTTTTTTAATAAATGCATTTTTCTAAGAAATTTGACCACTTCCTAGTAAAAATAAAGAGAATTAAGTTAGTTTGGTATTATTTTTCTAATTGCAAAAGTAAATAATAAACTGGTCGTCGTCAACTTGAAAAATTAAAATTATTTATTATTAAAATCCATCAATATATTTTTGATAGTATGTTTTGTTGGTGAAGTATTGGATGCATTAAAATAATTCTTTTTATGCGATTCATATGTACTGGGATATAGATAAATTTAACTCGGGCCAAAATGGTGTAACAATATTTTTGTCAACAATTAATTAATTGGCACAAATTTTTTTCAAAGAAAGTTGAAAGGATTCAATAGATTTTATAGTTTTTTGAAATTAGAATGAATAACACCTTAATAACATGTAACGTTTACAAACCATGTTCATTAATTCTTCAACAATCATCAGCTGTCGTTAATTTCCAAAATGTCAAAAATTAAAAGTATAAAATTAACCGACTTTTTGCATATTTAATTTCACTTTTTAACAGGGAAATTTAGTAGTCGCCAACTTATTAAATTAGGAGTAAATTGTTACTCCAAATTACGAGTTAAATATACTTGAATTGTAACTGCAACATAAATTGCAAATGAAACTGAAACATAAGTAATTTATATTTGACACATTAAAAATTATGGAAATTTTCTTATAGACTGACTTTGTTATAATTCAGTAATTTTGAAATGATTTTTGACAAAATCATATAAATAAATATAGCAATTATTTATAAGATTTTGGCAAATAAATTTAAAATTTACGAGAATAAAACTAGTTGATTATAAAACGAGTTTATAATATTAAAAATTGATTGATTATAATTGTTTGCTGTTCCAGTAGAAAATTCTTTTATCAATTATGAATATTTGATTAATCTTCCCCAATATTAATATTTACCTACATAATTCCATAAATATTATCATTATTTTTAATTTTTTAATAACTCGAATTGAATTTTTTAAATATATACCGTATTTCAAATGGCCCATAAATTTTTGAAAGTTTTCTAACCCCTGATTTTATACATATTGATATTTCAAATTCTTCGTTAATTTTTATATATACATACCATTTGTATGTATATAAAAATTATATACCATTATTATATACCATTATTATATACCATATATACCATTTTTATTTTGTGTGGTTATTGGTAATATTTCAATATTTATTAATGTACCTATAATGAAAAAAAAAATCTTATTTGTTGTTATATTTTTTTTTTGTTATTGTTAGTTTTATAAATTTTTATACATACTACATTTATGTTTTGGTCGCGCTATTTTGTCTAGAGTCGTCTTAACTTTAAAGTTTGTTTTTTTTTTTTTTTTTTACAGTGGACAAACAAAATACTAAACATAATAATTTTTCCTTTTATTAAAAAAAAAATATATATATTTTAAATATTTGTTATAGAATTTACTTAATTTTTTTCAAATAATTTTCTTTAAAGAATTGATGAAGTAAAAGATTTTATATGTTTATAATGTTTATGAAATTCATTTCTTTTATATATACATAAGTATATATTGTTAAGTATATATATATATATATATATATATAGAAATTAATGCAATGTGTGTGGTTTTAAATATTATGCGGTTTTTAACATAATTTTTTCTATAAAAAATTTAAATAAATTCTATTAAAGAAAGTTGATATTGTAAATATTATAAATGTGTATGATAAAAATATCAAATTGAAAATTCATAAATAAAATAATTAAATTAAGGTGATATGATTGTTGTTTATTATTTAAATCATAAATTATTATTGTATTAAATCGAATAATTATGGAATGCAGATTGTAACTAAAAGGGTGGTATTCAAGTGTATAGGTAATAATTTAATAGTTTATATTTAATATTGATAAAAGTTTGAGACAAAATTTTAATTAAAAAGTTTTTTTTTTTTATGATTTTCTTACCTATTGTCACATATTTTATTATCACCTATACGATTATTTATGGTGATATTTCAGCAAGAAATAAGTTGACAAAATGTTAGACCTTAATTGGAAAACTAGACCTTAATTGGAAAACTAGGATAGAAACTGAGCAAATAAAATAAAAACACATTTGTAGATATTTAAATTATGAAATTTATATATATATTTTCTATTAATAATTAAATTAAATTATGTTAATGATTAGGAAAACAATTGTTTTTTTTTTGGTAAAAATTAAATTTCGCCATTTTGTCAAATTTTTGTCAAATCGTTACAAAAATGTATGATAAAAACTTTCCATTTGGTCAAATTGCTATAAATTATATAATTATTAACTAAATTAATATTATTTCTCTAATTTTTAATTTACAATTTTTAAATCAAACTATAAATTTTATTTTATTGTTATATGTATATCTCATATTTAAAATATTTCCTTGAAATTTAATCTTTTCAATTGTATATTTAATCCAATATTTCCTGTAAACTTCTAATTACTATACTTTAAGGAATTTTAATTCTCCATTCCATTTCTTTATTTACCTTAATTATTTTTATTATTATTTATATTTTTCTTATCATTTAAAATTAGATTAAATACAAAAAAAAACACTTTTTTTATTGTAAAAAGATTTTGCCAAAAATTGATTAAATTCCTGTTTAATATTTTGATCCATTTTGTAATCCCGAAGTTTAGATATGAAAAACAAAAAATGGTGGAACATGTGGAGAAATTTTACTTTATATTCGACAATATTTAAAATATATTATTATTTATTATTGATTTAATTTCAGCACCAGTTGTTGATAAAAATCTTTATTTTTTTTGTGACAGGTATTTGTTTGATTGTAAAAGTCACAATCGTACGATGAATTCTTTCATCTTTTTTCTTATAGTTCAATAAAATTTGAAGTTTATATTCTATGAAATGCCAAGAAAAATATTTCATAAATTTATATTTCAAAAAAACAAAAAATTTAAAATAATGCCGACAAGTCAATATAAAAATTAAATTTATCAGAATAAATTTAATGAACTTATATTTTTATGTAATTTAATTTTGATTATTATTTTTGATTTTCAAATCAATTAAATATGAACGAAATTTATGCGACGACATGAATAAATCAAAGAAATTTTGAATATCAAAGAAATTTTGAATTTATTTGTATATAATATTTTTCTAAAATTTTTCAATTAGTGAACAATATTGTTTTATTTTAATGGTATACGTTCTTTTTTAAGATTTTTTCAACTTTCAAAATTTTACAAAATGCGGTTGATATAAACCGATTTTCCAGGCATATCAATTTTTTCGTAACTTACTTCTATATAAACTAATATAAACTAATATGTATTTAATTTAATTTTTCTAAAATATTCACTATCAGAATCAAATATAATTTAATTTACCTGTAATTGAACTGAAATAGAAAATATTATGATTCACCTAAAAGTGTGTTCTTTATAAAAATTTACAATAATTTTATTTCACAAAAACAAAAAAATTATAACATTTTAATATAATTTTCTATTTTCAAAACATATGTTAAAATAATTTCTGATTTCATTTTCATAATTATACAATTCATTCTTGCGTAAAAGAGTAAAATAGAAAAATTCTGCAATTTAAATTAACTTCCATAACTAATATACAAAAAAAAATAAGAAATATTATTATGATTTTTTTTACTATTAATGTCTAATCTTAAAATAATAGTGTCACGCCTTTATTCACTAAAAAAACACAAGCAAATAGTTTGTTGTTTTTTTTTTAAACTCGAAATATAACTCGCGCACTTTTGAAGAAAATAAAAGCGCGTAGGTTTCAATTTATATTAGTCTAAATATTGACGATTACTTTTTTTTTTAATATTATTTTTAAAATGCATCATCATAAAATCATACTTTCAAAAATCTAAAAAAAAATTAAGTATAAAAAGAATTGAGTAAACTGTCAAAATGACAGTTTGTTAATTTACTAAAATAGAATAGAGTGATTTGACTAATAAAAAAAGTTTACTTATTAATTAATTTTCCATAAATAATTTAGAATAACTTTTCTAATTACTTATTTGTATTGGATTTTATGAAATATGTATGTTAAGTTTGAATGTATACCTTTTGAAACTATACTTTATTTTGAATTTAGAGCAATTGTAATTTGATAGTGTTCAATATATAAGATTTAATAATTATTTTAATCGTACTAACAATTTATTAGTATACAGTATAATAATAAAAAAATATATATGAAAAGAAAAATAATGAATCACTTTATGATGAAAGCATAAAACATAAAATTTGAATTGTAAATTTTCATTAATATGAAAATATTAAAAAATGATTAAATAGAATATTGATTTTAATATTCAGAACAAAAAAAAAATTGACATTTATGATTGATTTATTTAGTGAAACGACAGTTTTATTTAATACCAAAAAAGAGACATAAAAAATAGTATGCATAATCTTAAATTATGCTCTGGTAAACATAACAAAGTCTTTTAAACATAACAAAATATAATTTAAAAAATATATTGAATTTATATATATTTATTTTATATTTATGATCAGCCACAATTTTTGATATATTGAACTAATACCATAAATTATCGCAACTCTGAATAACAGATTTAACTATATAAATTTTTGTGGTAATTTAAGGTATGAGTTTTAAGATATTTTCAATTAAGAAAAGATTAGTTTATTGCTTATTAAATTTATATTTATTTTATATTTTTCATTTTTATTTACAGAAAATATAACAATAAAAGGCACAATAGATTTTCTTGGATCACCAAACTCTGGATTGACCATAACATTATTTGCAAAAGAATCGGGAATGTATTTATGCTTCAACAATCATTGGAAGCTAGTGGGAATGGTAATTAATTATTAATTATATTTATAGTAATTATAAATTAATTTATAACACATTTGTTACTTTGCAATTGATAACCCATTATTTTCATAATATTCATGTATTTGCTAATTAAAAGAACCTTACCGTGATCAGTAAAATGGTAACATAATAATAACCTTTAAGTTACAGATTAATATATTACAGATTAATACTCTGTAATATATTTAAGTAAATTATTACAAATTAATACTAGAAGATAATATAACACCATATACATTTAAGTAAATATTATTACAGAATTTTTTGACAGATGTCAAAAACTAATATTATTTTGATAATATTAAAAATATCAAAAAAAAAATTTCATCAATTTATTATTAAACTACACATTTTTTTAAATACAATTGAATATAAAATTTGTCCGATTAAAATTGTAATTAAACTTTGATATTCATGATATTTAAAATTTTAATCTGTCATTTTTTTTCTGTATTTTAAATGTCATTAAAAATTTGTAGGTCAATATAACTCTACATATTTTTCATTAAATTTTAAATATTTATTTCAATTTTTATTTTATTTTATTTCAATGACTGATTATGATTTTGATTAATAATTGACGTTTATTTACAAGACAATTTACAAATATACAAATATTTTCAATTTTTTATATAATAAAATAAAGAGACACTTAAGTACGTTTTTTCCCCCACATAATTTCAACAAAAATAAAATAATCCAAAATCAAAATCAAAGTATATTTCAACTTGAACATTGGTCATTTTTCAATGTACAATATATAAATAAATTTTTGCAAATAAAAAATACCTTGAACATGACCAATATTATTTAATTTAATTATATAGATGATATCCAATTGACAAAAATGATTATTTCACCACACTATATAAAAATTTGTTCTAATTTAATAATTTTACGTTTTAGTCTAGTCTTTAAGACTAATTATAGATATAAAGTCCATTAATTTCATTATACAATAATTTTCTTTAATCAAAATATTTTTCCTAAAACCAAAAAAAAAAATTAAAAAAATTGTATTAAATTTTTGTCTTATCATTAAATATTTTAGAAATGCTAAATTTTTATGATAATGATAAATAATATACCGCGTATTTTGGAAAAGTGTGATTTGGAAATCTCAAATATTTTAGTAATTAAAAAAAAAAATTAAAAGAATTTAATTAAAAATAAATTCTTTACAAAAAACTAATAGTTTAATAAGAATTCAATATACTTAAGTGTTATTATTTTCGATAATTATTTGAAATTTTTTTTTATAGTAAATTTAGGAAAATATTTTATAGTATGATTTGTATACAAATATCTATAAATATTTTACAACATTGAACTATTTCATTTAACTAGTGTAATAAATGTATAAAATTTTATATTTTCTACTGAAAAAGTTTTAAATTTACATAAATAATATTTGAATTATATTGATTATTTAAACTACCTAGTTTATTAGACTATGTATCTGATAATATTCTTCAATAAAAATATAGAAAATACTATCAAATATATTGAATATTTTTTTTATTAACTTACCCTAATATTTATTGTAAAAATACTTGATTTATTTTACGAGTGGTTACTTTTTTTCCAAAATGATTCAAAAAATACTTTATCATTTTATAATAATCTTTACTTGAACTTGCACACAGTTCCAATTTTTCAATTATATTTAAAATATTTAGGTAGCTTTTATTTTAATTATTTTTTTTTTAAAAAGAAGTTATTTCAAGTTTTTAAAGTCAACAATTTTTAAAGTATTACATTTTCACAAAAAAAAAAATTTAATTTAAATATTTAGTGAAGTGATGACATGCTTATGGTGCCCTTTAATAGTACCATTTTTGAAATTATAATTCGTTGGTGTTTGATGTTGTCTCATATATTTTTATATTTATTTATTTGAACTAGATTGTATTGTAAACAATAGAAAGTTTACAAAATTATTCAATAAAAAAAAGCTTTAGTTGGTAGTACCAATAGAAAGTTTATTAATATTATAGACTAAGTCAAACAATTTAACCTAATTATAAGTAATTTTAATAAAATTATTCTAAGAATTTTCAATGATTAAATTTAAAGTTAAGGAGTGGTAAAATAATTATAAAATTTTAATAGGTGGTAGGTGATCTCAATTCATAATTAAAGTTTTTTTTAGAATTTATGATTTAACATAAACTATGAAATTTTAATTATATTTTTTAAAAATTCCTAAGCCTTACAAAAGTGTACAAAATTTTAAAAATACCTAAGCCTTACAAAAGTGTACAAAATTTTCACAATAAACTATTAAAATTATAGACACTTTGTAAAATCTAATATTTTACAGAGAATCATTAAATGCCATTAATATTATTATAATTCTTATATTTTTTTTATTTTAAAAAAAAAATTCAAATGTTTTTTTGTTCTTTTGTATTTTCAGAAAAAGCTCATAGATCGATGTTATTTTACCGAAGGAATAAGCAGCGGTTATCACGAATTCAATTCCTCATTAAATTTCGATCACAAAATTGGCTTTACAAGACGAGGTAAACCAATTGGTCCGAAAAATATAAAAAATAAAAATTCGTGTTTAAAATTTCATAAAATAAAGTCCACAGAATGGACACATCAAATAAATAGTCCATCATCAGCTACACAAACAACAATTATAACACCATCAGATATATCACGAGTTGGTAATAATTTTGGTAGCGGTAGTGGTAGTGGTGATGGACATATACGACGAATAGGAAACCATAATCACAATAATAAAAGTTATAATTATAATAATAGAAATAATAATAATAATAATAATAGTTTTAATAATAGAAATGGCCATACCAATAATAGACGACAAAAAACAAAACATAATTTAAGTAGTACTAATAATAGTAATAATAATAATAATAATAATCGTAATTTAACTCAACATAGATATAATCATATTAATAATAATAATAATAATAATCAACATCATCGTATTCGTCATCATCATAATGATTCCACATTTATTGAACGTCGTTTAAAACATGAAAGAGAACAAAAAATGAGAAGATTACGTAATCGTATTAATTCACCAGCAATTAGTACAACAACAATAATTGCTACTACTTCTACTACATCAACAACAACAACAACAACAACGACTACCACAACTACAACACCAAAACCAATTTTAACTACTACTCCTAACACACCTAAAACAACTACAACTATACAATCAGTCAATTCAATTACGAATGGTAGTAATAAACGGAAAACTAAAAAAAGACGAATTCAAAATGGCGGTAGTACAATAAATCGTAATAATAATAATAATAATAAAGAAAAACAACAGCAACAACAACCACAAATAGTAAAACTTGTACCAATTATAATAAATACAAAAAATTATACAACAGAAACACGGCGTAATGTGTTACAACAAAATAATTTTAACAACAACAACAACGAAAATCAACAACATTTATTGTTGAAAAATTATGAATCTGATAATAATGAATCAAAAATAATTAATATTGGACAACAAAACATTAATAATAATAATAATAATAATAAAAGATTTCGGATTTTTCAACGGAATAATAATTACAATAATACCGAAAATAACCGAAATATTATTAATAACATTGACAGTAATAGTAGCAGTAATAATAATAATAATAATATTAATAATTTTTCAACAATAAATTATGAAAATGAATACTCGAATGATGATGCAAGTGCAATACCTGTCTTGCCAAATAATTTGGATAGTATGACTGAATACGTTTATAGTACTAGTGCAAGTAGTGTTAGTAGTAGTAGTAGTATTAATAATAATAATAATAATAATAATAATAATAGTCCGAGTATTAAAAATAAGAATTATTTAAGCATTAATAATAATCGTAAAAAAATTATAAGTCGTAGCGATAATATAAATAATAATAAAAATATTAATAATGATAATCTTTATAATGATGATGATAATGATGACGATGATGATGATGATGATGATGGTGATGATCATGATACTGATTATGATGATGAATTAGAGAAAAATTTTACATCATCAGATAGTCAAATTAAAAAGTATTATAATAAAAAAATTAATAATTCATTTATAACATCATCAACAACAATATTACCATTAACTACAACTAGTTCAACAACATATGGTACCAGTATAATTAATAGTAGTATTAGTAGTACTAGTACTAATAGTAATATTGGTAATGATCAACAATTACCAAAAGAATTAATTAAAAAACATTTAGAAAAATTAAAACAACATCAACAACAACAACAAAGATTACGAAAATTACAAATAGGATCGTAAATTTACACAAACAAACAAACAAACAAAAAACAATTAAAATTATTAATAAATAAAAAAAATTAATTAAGTTATAAACAAAAAAAAAACTTTAAAAAAAAAGAAAAAAATTAATAAATATTTAATATAAAAAAAAAAAATTTCAAAAATTAATTAATTAATGTTTTATGTTTTTTAATTTAAACTTTGAAATATACGAAAATTCTGAAAAATTTGTATAAAAATAAAAAAAATTATGATAAAAATAAATTAAATTTTTTAAAAATATATTATATAATTTTCAATTTTTATATATACATATATAATTTTATGATTTATTTATGAAACGAACATTAAACAAAAACATTTTTATATTTTTTAAATAAAATAATAATAATTAAAAAAAGAAATGGAAAAATTAACGAAATTAATTACAAAATTTATTAATTTATAATGAAAATATATAATAATTCATCAGTATTTATAATTTTAGATTTATAAAAATAATAATTACATAATAAATAATAAATTTTTTTTTTTTTTTTTTGAATCAAAAAAAGAAATATATATCAGTTTTTAATTAAATAATCACAAAATATTTAAATCAGAAATATTAAAACATTTATGGCGGCTACAGAAAAAGCTAAGAAAATTAAATGAAAAATTATTATTTTTTAATGATGACAATAATAGCAAAAAAAAAAGAAAAACACATTGTAAAATAAAAATTAAAGTATACAAACTAAAAAAAATTAAAATAAATATTTAATTATTTATTTATTTTTCTTGTAATTAAAAAATTACTTAAACTTTTTTTTGAAATTTAAAGCACTTGGAAATATTTTTAAATATCACACTTAATTACTAGGCAATTTAAATTTTGTAGAAAATTTTTTTTTTTCGGAAAATATGTCATAATGACAGCAGCATGACACAACTTCAGTTAAACCCAAAAGATTAAAGATAAGGACCTCGAAATCTCTCGAATTAGCTAATTTCCTTGACAGAAGTAATGAAAAAAAAATATATAATTATATTTAATATTATATGAAAAAATCATTTTGATATTTAATGATGAACTTAAATTGTTCATAAGAAGATATTAGCTTAATATAAAATCACTTAATCCTTGATTCATTCAACTACTCATAACTAATTAATTGATCTTGTTAGAATTTTTATATATATCACTTGTTTTTCAAACCGTCTAAATTTTGTGGAAAATTACACCATTATATTATGTTTATACGAAATTACTTTAGATAAAATCCGTTGATCCTAAAAAATAATCTAAATATTTATATTAAAAATTATATTTATGTAATATCTTATTTTAAATTATGAAAAAAATCAATAATTTATATTTAAGTATAAATTTGATTTATAAAATCAAATTTATACTTAAAAAAAACTCACAAATCAGTCAAAAATGAGTTTTTTTTTAAGTTCCTCAAATTCTAAAAACATTAAAATTGCCTAGAAATAAAAAAAATTATCTTATTCTCTACTGTCATAACATCAAAATAACTTTGAAACAAAAAAAAGTTCATTAAAAATTTATATTGAAAATTTAAAAAAATTATACGAAAATTAAAAGAAAAAAAAAATAATTTTTAAATATCTTAAAAATAAAACCATAAATGTCTATGAATTAAAAACTATGTAACAAAAAATTAAATACTAAAACTAAATATATTTTAAAATAATAAAAATTAAAAAAAAAAAATATTTACTTAATTACAAAAAAAAAATACAACTTAATTGAATCAAAAATTTATGCGTATTTGATTTTCTCGAATATTTATGAAAAATAAAACAAAAATTGCCATTTAAATAAAATATTATTATGCAAAAAATAAAACATAAAAAAACATAAATAAAAATTAATTAAAGAACACATATAAAAGTTTACAATAAAAAAATATATATATCTTGTATAAATTTAAAAAAAAACATTAATACATAATAAAAAAAAAACAAAAAACAATGCAAATTTACTAATTTATAATAATTTTAATTATGATAAAAAAAAAACCTATAAACTAAAAAAATATTCGCAAAATTATATTAGAAAAGTAAAATTAACAAAAAAATATACCGTGATGTAATTAGGAAAAATGCGCCCAGTAAAAAAAAGATATACTTAAGATTTCCATTAAAAATTTAATTAATTAAAAAATTGTCAATTCAATGTATTTTTTAATTATTAATAACTAAATTGTCAGTTTTTTGTGCAGCAAGAGTAATTTTTTTTGACACAAAAAAAACTGACAGTTTAATATGCTTTGTTAGCATTACTTACAGTTTACAGTATGTAATTGTTTTCGCAATTCTTATGTTTTTTGACATATTTTGAATAGAACTGGAACAAATACATTTAAATGAAACTTTAATTGCTTGATTATAAATCGGGTAAAACCAGTGAACAATATATATTTCTCGTGTCAACGAAACACAATTCTTTATTAAAAATTAGATTATTATTAATTTTTCCGTTGTATAGAGGCCAACATAGAATCCTAGTTACGGATCTGAATATCTTTCCAAAAAAAAAAAAAATTAAAGAAAAAAAAAAGAAGAAAGAAAATTATTATTAAAAAATTTAAAAATTTAAAAAATTATTATAAAAATGCGCATCAGAATTTTAAAAAAAATTAAATTAAAATTTAATAATTACTAAAAAAAAAAAAATTTGAATTAAATCTGCAAAAGCTGCAAAATAAAAAAAAATGTAAAATAGCCAGAAATATCTTTTTTTTTATCTAATACTTTTTTTCTTAATTTTTAAATAATTTATAAAAAAAAAAAATTAATATTTTTATTTTTTATTTAAATAATAATTTTCCACAGAATAAAAAATAATTATATTAATAATAAGAATATTTTTTAATATATTTTCACATAATTGTTTTTCTTCTTTTTTATTTTTATGTTTTTAGTTTTATGTATTTTTTTTTTTTTTTGATTTAAATTTATGTAGATACAACAAAACTTTTTGTCTTTTTTTCGTCCTTTTTTTTTGTGTAATCTTATTCTAATTTTATGTTTTTCGTTTATAAGTTTTTATATAAATATATTATTAAATAAATAAATAAATTTATGTCCAGTAAATAAATAAATAATAATAATAATAAAAAAAAATATTATTTTAATAATTTTTTTTTTTTTAAATAATTTAATTTTTGCAATAAATTAATAAAAAAAAAAAATGAAAAAGAAAATTAAAACAACATACAAAACATAAGAAAATATTTAAGAAAAAAAAAATAATTTAATTGACTTTTATTTAATTAAATTTTAAGAAAATGAAATAAAATAATTTGAGGTTGAATTGAAGCCATTTTATTGAAGTTTTTTATAGAAGATTTTTTAGATAAACTTATAGCATTATTATCCAGTTCTTTTATTCCGACATATACATTACGTATACGGTGACAATTGTCGAAATTGTACAAATCCTTAAATGATCTGTCATGTATTCTGAAATTGAATAATATTATTGATGTATTGTGATGGGATATTGTTTTAAACATGTTATAAATATGAACATTAAACGTTAATTAGGTTCACTTGTATTTATTTGTTGTCACTTTAAATTTTAGATGTGATTTTTACCGGCAATCCTAATGGTTCTTGCAGTTAAAATTAATTAATGATTTCATTTGTTTATATTTTACAACAGCCAATATTGTAAACTATAATGTTAAACTTTTATTTTACATATTTTTAAATATTATTTTATAATTAAATATTTATTGTAGTAAATCTTAACTTTAGTCTAGTTTACTACCACCTGAACCTTAAAAATTAAAAACTAATTTGAATTGAGTTTGAGTATAGTATTAATTGCAAATTAAATATATACAAATCTAAAGATTTATCAAAATTTTTACAAAACTTTATTAAGGACCAAAAATGGTTGGTTTGTTTTAAATTTCAGTTTTATACATTTTCAATCTGGTAAGTTCAACAAAGCAAAGCTTAAATAGAAAGGATTTATAATTCAATAATTTAGTAGATGAATTTAGTAAGAAACATCAGAATTTTTGTCAATATAAATTCTGTTTTTATTATCCAAGGAAGACTATAAAAAATTTTAAAAAACTTTATTGAAATTGAAAACAAATTTCAAATAAAATACATAAAATGAAAAAAAACTATATTTTCCTCAATTTATTTTACAAAATATATTACAATTTAACTAAATAACCTTTTTACAAAGTGTAAGTAATACTATAAACTAAAATAAATTTTATGCATTTCAACAAAATCTCATTAAAAAATCGTTAAAAAAACAATCTCAATGATCAAACATTAATTTTTTATTTATTTAAAATTATTTAAATAAAATATATTTCGTAAAAAAGCACCAAAATTATTACAAAAGAAGTTTTTTTTTCCCTTCTATTGTCAGTTGATTTAATATTGAAATCTTTTTTTTTTTTTACCACCTGTAACGATCATCAAATTAACACCAAACGCTGGCGCTACTTGACATCTATTTAAAAAATCATTTTCAAAAATAATAATAAAAACCAAAAAAAAAAAAAAAATAGTTTTTCTTTAAATATTAAAACGGCACATAAAATATGTAACATAGAAAATATAGAATTGAACATAAACATATAAACAAAAAAGAAAACAAGTTACCAAGCCCCCACAAAAAATTTCGAATTTAATTCAAATGTGAACATCAACAAAAGACGAACATGCTCTTTTGGAAATTATGTTAACAAAAAAAAAAAAATTCTTTCCGTTTTCTATAAACATAACAAATAAAAAAAAAAACTGTTTTTATTTCATTTTAGTTTATACAAATTATTAGAGTTTATTTTTGTGGGGCATTTCTTCGGATTAAAAAATGACAAATATTATGATTTGAAAATCCATTTAGACACTGAAAGAAACTCAACTATTTTTAATATTGAATTTTGTCTGTGCAGCACAAGTACAATACAGAAAAATTATTAGTTGTCACAGTTTTTCCACTCGATGCGGAATTTCGTCACTGACAATCTATGCAGAATTAGATAATATTCAATTACCATCATTCAGCAAAATGGAAAAAGATTTTAACTGAGAACTTTTACTATTTACTGCTAAACGGCCTCTAGAGTAAGTTCTCTCCTATTCGTCTCCTAAAACTCACAGATTTTGGCGATTCCATTCCGCCCTCTACAATATTTACTATATTTACTATAATTTTTATGCAGAATTAGATAATATTCAATTACCATCATTCAGCAAAATGGAAAAAGATTTTAACTGAGAACTTTTACTATTTACTGCTAAACGGCCTCTAGAGTAAGTTCTCTCCTATTCGTCTCACAGATTTTGGCGATTCCATTCCGCCCTCTACAATATTTACTATATTTACTATAATTTTTGATGTAACTACTCTAAGTAGGATTTAGTTTCTCTATCAATAAAGACACCCGTTTACAGAGAATTTACAGATATTTTTTTAAAAATTATTATCATCCAGTTTCTACGCAGCCCTTTTTAGCAATGATTAAGACTTAAACATGCTTCTTCTTCAATGGAGCAACAGCGCAAATCAGGCCTAGGCCTCCCACTAAGTCGTTCTAAACATTCTATTGCAATTTGTACCTACTAATTTTATATGGATTCCAAACCATAAATTTCTTTATAGTGAAAAACTTTAATCTCAACTAGTAATGGCTTATAGTAAGACATTTGTTATTATAGTGAGAAATTTGTTGTTAGCAAATGGCCTCGACGGTTACCATTTTGACCAGTCTGTACGTTTTATTTTAATTATATTAATAGTACTCATTTAAAACAGAGTAAACTTAGACCACGATCGATGGCTCTAATGGTACTTCAACCCAGTACCTACCGGAGCACACTTTAGCAACAGCCGATCTTGACTTATGCCTGCATATACAATAATTAGATAATATACTTTTACAAAAATTGTTTTCAGTGTGACCAGCATATAAAATTGACCAGTCGACATGTGGTCAACCTGCATATGTATATATATGCAATGATTACGTTGGAGACTCTCCGTTACACTTTTGTCATTTAAGGGCACACCTTTAGAGTACTTTACATTTTGTAGACAATAAAAACAAAAAAACAAAACCCAACATTTTTATTTTGGTATATTAAATTGGTCACTAACTTTACAGCTCTTAAAAGAATTCTTTTAAAAATAAATAAAAACATTTCATCTTTTCCGTTTATTAATTTCTTTCGATGGTCCACTAAAATTGTTCGTTCAAATTATCGGTATTCTTTTTTTCTCCAAAAAAAATTTTATAACTTTTATATTAGTTTAGCTTGTAAATACGAATTTTTTAATTTTATTTAACATGTGATCAACAGTTTTTTAATATTATTTCATAAGAAATGTACGACATATTGTGATCTATTTGCATTTCAAATGAGTTTTTTTCCAAAAAAAAAAAAAGCATAATGTTTGTATAATTTTTAAGGGCTTTATTGAATTGGAAAATTTCACTTCTTACAAATAAAGTTTTTTTTAAGCAAAGTTCATATATGGTTTCTTTTATTTATCTGCCAAATTAACAAAAGATAATTTTATTTTTTTTAGAAATATTCGGTCAAAATTAATTTAATTTTTTTTATGTAGCTGAGTGGAAAGTCAGGAAAAGATATGTTTATTACGTAGTCGTTGCATAATCAAGACATTTTTATTGCTGTTAAGAAAAAATGTCTATTATCTGAATAATAGCATAAAAAAATATTAAACTATAAGATTAAAAATATTTTAATAAGAGTGTTTAGTGTAATTGAAATTCCAGCATTCATAACCAGATTATATACTTTTTGAAGGTAATTAAAAATAATTATTCTATGTAATCAAATAATAATTCAATTATATTTAAATTCCATCTTAAATTATTGAATATTGGAATTAAACATATTATTTTTTTAGTATCAAGATCACAGATCAAGACTCAAAGTTACTAGTTAATATGTATTTGAATTAATTAAATTAGTAACCCCAACTGCAAAGTTAATTACTAATCTAAACTGGAGAGGTTCAAATTTACAATAAATTCTTGTTGCTTAAAAATCAGTAATTTAAGTTTCATTTATTACTCAGGTGATTATTCAGAAAACTTGAATGATTCAATAAAAGACGGATTCTTAAGGAAATTTTCAACTAATATTCTATATTTTAACGACATATAGATTAACACTCTTATTTTACACTAAAAAAAACTTCTTCTAGTTTAAATAATATTTCGATTATACTTTGTATAAAATTCTACAACCGAAGTCAGAATTTATGTTGACCACCACAATCAATCTATTAAAAATAAACATTCCACTAATTGTATACATAGTTGAATTTATGTAAAATTAAATAACATATAATTTACCCTTAATATAAAAAATTTGACAATTTCAATGTTCAAATAAATTTCGATTTTTTTTTTTTAAAAGCAACGCCAAGAAAAATAAATCTTTGATCTTTAGACAAACTTTTAAGATATTATTCAATCTTATTAAACCAAAAAAAAAAAAGTTTTTAAATTTATTATAACTCAATCTAATGAATACAATATTCTTAAATGTCATTATTTCTTTAGTAGCCCTCCTTTTTAAATATCGATTAACCATAAATAAGATCCGCTAATAATGATCGTTATGCCATTAATTATTGTCACCTTTTATTATTATTTTTTTTGGTTTGGGGACATATTGTAATTAAATATCAAGGCTTATTATATTACCTGTCAATTATTTAAAAAAAAAAAAAAAGGGCATCAAACAAATAATTGTCGCCCTAACAAAAAAAAAATTAAAAAAAGGTTTTAAAATATCATTTTTAAGAAAACTTCAGTATTAATTTATTAGTATTATATTAACTGAGAATAATTATGTTAATTTTGATCTCCTTTAATGCTGTGGGCGACACATGACAATATTATGACTTAAATATATCTTTATATATATATAACCAGATTGTGACATGTCCCGAAGGTGTAATACAATAAACTTTTAAATATCGTTTAAAAGGAAAAATTATGTTTTTTCTTTGTAAAAAAAAAATAACGAACTAAATAAAATTATAAAGTTTATAAATGTCAATAATTTAGCATCATTCATTTTAAACTTTTATTAAAAAAATATTAATTTCTTAAAAGAAAAATCAAATTTATAGTAGAATATAAATTTTGTGTCTTTTAATAGAGCTACAGATTATCTCTCAAATATTTACGAATTTCAGTTTATTGTTATAAAGTTATCAAATTAAAATTTCAAATTTTCTAATACTTGTCAATAAGTAAGTTTGATTAAAATTCTCCACACTTAGTAGTCTTCAAACATTATTTTATACCTACTACTCGTCTTACAGAATCATTCTTCGTTTAAAAACTTTGTACATTTTTCACTATTAGAACACTTAGTTGTCTAGGAAAATATTTGAAGTTATTTTGTGATAAAAATTAGAAAAAAATTCTGATAAAAATGTTCTAAAAATATGACATTTGCAGTAAACGCGCTTTAATTGTAAAAAGTTAATTTACCTCAAAGTTGATTTACCTTAAATTAAATTAACAAACAATATATACGTAATATACACCAACTGTGAACTATACTATTTATCCTCCAAAATCATACTTTTATGATAAATAAAAGTTCGGTTGTTTAAAAATATATTGGGGGCAAAAGTTTCATTTTACAATTCTAGAAAAGCTCTTACGCAGATTTGGAGATTAATTTACCTGTAAATATGAACCACTAATTAAATAACGACAACTAAAATTGTATATCCTCCTTCATCCCATATTCAAATTTTTTGTAGACACTTTCGGTGAGAAACCTTCAGTAAACTAAAATTGGTAATCAATCCTGGACCTGCTAAGCCTATATAAAAATAGCTATAAAATTTATTGATTTTTATTTTTTTTCACGAAAAACTAATATTTAAGTAAAAAAAAAAGTTGAAAATATAATAAATTATTTTACAATTTTCGTAAAAATTATTTACAAGGCTTTTTCAGGTCACAAAACAAATTTTAAAAAAATATCCAAAAATTAAATTAACAGCCAATATTTTGAAAGTCACGTATTAAAAATGAAAAATTTTTCTCACGTATATTCCAATATAATACTAGGTCACAAAACGATAAAATAATGATTTTTATTTAAGTTTAGTTAGACAGGATATTAATAAAATTTAGGAAATTTTTTGTCCAATTGAAATAAAATTTTAAAGTGAAAAGTCAAAATTATATCAATAAATAAAATTATATATAATTCTGGGAAATTATCAATTTCAATTTTATAAATACTAAACTTATGTGATTCCTATTCAACGAAATCTCACTTGATTTTTAGAAATGTTAAACATTGTAAAAGTTGAAAATAATCACAATTTTCTTGTACGTAAATATGGTACATTCACGTACAACAAACTTGTATCGTAAGCTTGTATCAAATTTTTTTTTATATAATCCTACATGAAAATTAAATTCATTTTTTACACCAGACTTTGTAATAAAATTTATAATTTTCACTTTAATTTCACTCGTCAAATTACATTAAATTTATAAAAGACAACCTTAAATATCATAAAATCTACATAAAAGACCACCTTTAAGAGAAAATTGATTTGGTTTTTTTTTTTATTTAATTAAAAAACTTAATATAAGCGTGTCTTACGCCTTCTATTGAAAAACACTTTTTTTTTTGTCGCCCATTTTGATATTTTTCCAACAAATTGATATTATATTATTAATGATTGTAATTAATTGAATAATTACATTTTTTTTTATGTTAGTACTATAAAGGTTAAAAAGATATTTTATTAAAAAAAAAATGTCGTTTTTCTGTGATGTTTATAAGACAAATTTTGTTTTTTTTTTAATTTTTCGCTTACCTATCTCAACTGTTGTCACCCTCAACCTCACCTATTTAATATATACGTTGTGTAGGTTTATTAGGTTATTTATGAAATTAAATTTCAATATAACTTTAAGTGGCATAAAATATTGTATGAATAATATAGACAAAAGTTGGCTGTTTTTTTTTTTGCAATAATTTGTAAATCCTATTTAAATTTTATTTTCCTTTTAGCGGCAGAAACTTTTTTAAATTTTAAATTACTATTAATTAATAAAATTTCTATAATGATTAATTTATATTCAATATTAATTAAATTACTAATTGGCAATAGACAAAATGAACAAGTTTCTTTTAAAATCATTATCACTTATCCTATCTATGATAGTTTCATTAAATTATTACTTATGCTATAACATATAATAAATGTAAATTCTATACTTAAGAAAAAATAATTTCCGCTTTTAACTAAAACTCCATAATTATATGTGTACAACTTTTGAGATTTGTATCATTAGTGTGACCTAAAGTTACCAGAAATCTACCCAATTTATATATGTATATAATAAGCACATAATATTTTATATTTTATATAAACAATTTAATTCGCCATTAATGAAACCACCAGAAATCTAAAAGACGAAAGAGTGTCGTGAATTTTTCATAAATGTTTGTAAAGCTTCCTGATGAATTCAATTTGTCCTTTGTCGGCGATAAATTAATCAGAATATGAAGAAGAATTTACAATAAAAAAAAAATATGATTAAATTATTTTGGATTAAAATTGATCACGAGAATAACAATTACTAATAATATGGTAAAGACAATGTAGTATTGAATCGAACGACAAAATGCTAGTAGTGTAAAAGTATGGAATTTCTTCGTAAAATTAGTTGTAAGGATTGAAATGATTCTTAATGTTGCCATTAAAACAAGATATTCTTGTTAATTTTACTATACATATACTAAAACTTCTAATTGCAGAGATGTACTTAAGGGTTATGTAGAGTATTGTGAAGATAAAGGTTCTGGGCAAAAATAATTCCAGCAGAATCTGTAACAAGAGCTTCGGAGAGAACTATTGTAACTTTAGAGGAAGTTACGGGCTAAAATAGACGCGACTAAGTTTATAACATGGAAATATTTTTGTTGGGATTCCATCGATCCTATTAAATTTTATATCACATGATTCTTATGTGGCTCTGTTTTACATCAACAAAACCAAAAAGATCTCCAATTTCAATTTAATTATTTATTCAAAGATAAGAAAATTAACTTATTGACAACAACCATAAACAACAACAACTTCCAATTACTAAATATTCCGCAGGATGAGCTCTGCATTACACTAAAACTTGACTTTCTTAATGATAAACCGACTTTTCAAGAACATCTGAATATTGTAAAAATCCTAGCAGTCTTAAATATGTAATAAGAAAATTAAATTTTATTAACCAGGTATGAGAATTAAAGTTAAACAACTTGTTATACACAAATTGGATACCTTTAAAACTGCACAAATTGTTGTATAAAAAAAAATTAAACGATTTAATGTTCTACTTAGATTACAATTCATCTCAGAAATTACTTAATGCTAACATTTACTTTTATCATTTTTTTATATATATATATAGACAAGAATATAGTTGTGAGGATGAATTCAATATTTTTTTTTTGTCTGTATTCAGAACACACCTGAATTCTCATAAATACAAATAAATTTATAATCAGGGTTGTAAATATTATATGAAGCTGATTCCAGATATTGTTTTCAATTAAAATTATTATACAGTCTTAACGAAACCGATTCTCTTCGAAAAAGAAATTCATAAAACAGAGGTAGCTTCTCCATTACTAAAATTATTATCCATGTAATTTCCAATTATATATTAGTTTATTTACGATTTTTGAAATATTCTGAGCCACAGTTTTATCTGCAGATTTGAACCAAAGGAAAAAATTATATTATTGACTCCAGGCTCTAATAAAGATCTGTCCAATTACTATAGAAGTTAACTTTCATAATATCTAATTAAAATAATCAAACAAAATGAATCAACCCTGAATCTAAATTTGTACAAATTTATATTATACAAGGGGTTATCCTTTTCAACATTAAGTAATTTGCAAATCAATTAGTTATTCATCTTTGGCTACCTTTAAAAAAAAAATATCTTTTTTATATTACAAATTTGTTTCTTTTTTTTATCATTCATTACTCTTTATTTTTTCTAACCACAAACAAGTCATCATTGTCGCCAGTTAAAATATAATTTGTTATGATAATTTTACTTTCCCATGCAGGCTGTTTTCCTTGAAGAATGCTGCTTAATAGCTTGCTTAAATATGTCACTAAATAATATTATGTTGAGTAAAAAAAAAAAAAGTTGGTAAATGTATGCTTTTTTTTTTTGGTTTCTTCTTTTTTAGTTGCAATAATATTAAAGAAGATCTTTAGCATAGATATAAATGCTAATTTATGTGACATTATTATGAGTAATTTTCAATGATGAAAATTATTCATCGTTGACAAATAAATAGTATATATACTTATATATATATTTTTATTTTGAATATAATTTTTTGCTAAATTTATTAAATTTAATTTATGATGCGGGGAATTTTAAGATATAACCATTTAAAAAATGTAATATGATATTTAGTTAAACAGTATGGTGTAAACTAGGTTTTTAAAAATATTAATTCAAATATACATAATTTTATAAAATATGCAATCAATATAATCTATTTAGAGGAAAGCAATTTATAATTAGTATTATTTCAATTTTGTTTATTAAATATGTATTTTTTAGGAAAAAGGGAGCCATATTTTCTTAGCACATCTTTATATTTACCAATTCCAATAAGTATTTTCTTATACAGTACGATGTATGGTATGTAGAGTAGGACTGAAGTTGATAGTGGTAGAAAATTTGCAACTGGCTTTAAATTACATTCCAAAACTGACATTAGTCTAATTTTTGACATTGTAGGTGGGAATGCTAACAAGGTTCAATCAAAATAAAGAATTTTATTTTTTTAAATAAAAATGTAAAATTTGATTTATTTTATTTTCATTACGTATCAAATTTTTCAACTATACCAACTCATACACAAATATTAATACTGTAAGAAATTTTCCAATTAAAACAACATTGAACTGATTTTAATTTCCAAATATATTTCAATCAATATTTCAAATTATTAATTATAAATCTAAAATATACTATCATTATTTTTAATAAAAACAATTCAAATTATTATAATTTATCGATTAATGTTGTCTCATCGAAAATATATTCTGTAAGCATTTACATAAAATCCAAATTTAGATTCAGTATTCATTTAATAATTGAAGAATAAAATATCCTTTAAATTCATTCTAAATTTTATATTCGAAAAAAATAATGTTTAAATTAATTTTTATATATTTAATTTTAATTATAAATTTTATATCAATATTATGTTTTATTAAAAATGATAATTTCACAATTTTTAATAATTTAATAAAATTTACATCAAAACAAAATCAAATTTATAATTTTAATACAATTTTAATTATAACAGATACAAATAATACTAAAAATTTTCAATATAATTATATCCAAAAAGAAATTCATATTAATTTAAATATACCAACAATATTTTTAATAAAAAATTCATTTAAAATTACTATTAAATTTTATAAAAATATTCACGATAATATATTAATATTAATATTTATTGAAAATTTAAATGAAAATTATCAAAATTTTCTAATTAAAAATTTAAGAAAAATGCAAAATTCTAAAATTATAATAATATTAAAAAATTCATATAAAATAAATGATATAAAATTTATATTTAATTATTTTTGGTATAAAAAATTTTTAAATTTAATTATTTATATAATAAATAATGATATAATTTATGGTTATACACCTTTTCCATATTTACAAATAATTAATTTTAATAAAAATAATATTAATAATAATTATTATCCAGATAAAATAAAAAATTTATATGGTTATAAAATTCGTACACATATTAAAATTAAAGATTTTCCACGTGTATTTGATTTTATTAATAATAATGGTGAATATAAATTAAGTGGTATTAATTCAAAAATATTTGAAAATTTTATAAAATATATAAATGGTAGTTATATAAATATAATATATAATAAAAATTATTCAAAATATTTATGTATTAAAGAAATTGCTGAATTATTATCAAATCAAATTACAGATATTAATTTTAATTATTATACATATAATTTAAATAAATATAATAATATTACATATACATATCCATGTCATCAATCACCATGGTGTTTAATGTTACCATATAGTCAAGAAATTGAACGTTATTTATATATATTAAAACCATTTGAATTATCAACATGGTATTTATTAATAATAATATTAATTTTATTAATTATTATTGATATTATTATACAAAAATTATTAAATATTAATAATAATAATAATAATAATAATAATATAAATTTTGGTTATTCATTATTAAATAGTTTACAAATAATATTAAATTATCCAAAAATGAAACAAATATATAAACCAACATGGTTAAAAATATGGTTAAATTTTTATGAAATTATTATTGGTTTTATAATAACAAATTATTATTTAGCATTTTTATCTAGTCATTTAGCAACAATATTATATGAAAAACAAATTGAAACATTTGATGATATTATAAATATAAATTTAAATATTATTACAGTACAAGAAGAATATAATTATTTAATAAATAATTATAATTTAACATATAAAATGAAAAATATCTTTTTACCAAAAACACCAGAAATATTAAATGAATATCGTAATAATTTAAATATTAGTTATGGTTATACAGTAAATGAAGATCGTTCTAAATATTATTTTATGCAACAAAAATTATCAATACGGCCATTATTTCAATTATCAAAAATATGTTTTTTTAATAGTTATTTAGCATTACCAATACAAATTGAATCACCATATTTAAATCGTATTAATTATTTTTTATTAAGATCTATGGAAATTGGTTTATTATTAAAATGGGAAAGAGATAGTTATTTAGATGCATTAATTGGTAAAAAATTAAAAAAATTAATATTAAATACAAAACATCATAAAATATTAGAAATTGAACATTTAATTATAGCATTTTGGTTATTAATAATTGGTTTTACTATAAGTTTAATAATATTTATATTAGAATGTATTTATTATAAAATTAATTTAATGCTATAATTAACTAGTCTACTTTCTTAGTAATATGTCAAAAAATCAAAATGTAAAAAATACTAACATAAAAAACAAATATTAGACAAAAATTAAATTTTTTTTTAATGAATGACATTTTTGTATTAAAATTACAATTTAAAATCTGATATAAAAATAACTGAACATAAATATGAACCTTGGACAGTGTATTAAATGTTTAACATCAGGAATAAATTTCAAATCTTGACAGCACATTCGAACTTGTCTTGGTTCACATATAACATTCGAACTTATCTTAAATTGCATTTAACCAAAAATATTAACAAAAGTTAAATTTGATTAAATGAATATTTCAACATAAAATTGATTTTTACCAAAAAAAAAATATGTATTCTGTTTTGGAAAATATAATTAAAATTATAGTGAAATTGTTCAAAATGTAAGCATAAATATCGCAAAATGTATAAAATATAACTAATTATTAAATTTATAACTAATTTTAGTTAATATTAAGGCATGGTATCCTAAATAAAACATATCTCTATTAATCAATTTTTTATTTATTTATATACATAAATGTTAAGCAAATTAAAATGTTATTGCTATTATTAATTTTATGATTTTTTTATTCAATTATAAATATATGACAATTTTCGCCAATTAAAGATATAACTAAGTAAGTAATCTTGATAAAATAATCTGATTTCTTTATTGAGTTGAAAAGGTAAAGCCATACACAAAAGTCAAAAAATTTATTTTATCAAGATTATAATTAAACGCGTACTTAAACGCGTACTAAATTTTATTATAATAATAATCAATAAAATATTCTGAGATCTAATTATTAATTTTTTATTGTCAGTTCTAATCAACGGTCATGGTCAAGAGTAAAATTTAATAATATATTTCAAAATATTTAATTGTTGGTAATTTTAAATTTGTAACTTTCGAAGCACCAGAATCTATTTAAAAAATTAGTATCTTTCGAAGCACCAGAATCCATTTAAAAAATTAGTAGATTCAAAAAAATTGAAAAAGATTTGTTAAAAATTACAGCATAAGTTAGTTACAAATGAATTTAATTTCACTTGACACATAAATCAATATATGTAGTCCTAAACATTTAAATCCAATTAAAAAGAAATATTTCTGTAACAATTAAGTAAGTTCCTTTTCTTTGAATATTGAAAAAAGAAAATTTGTCGATTTTATCTATAATAAAATTCAATTACTTTCATTTAACTAATTTTATTTCATAATATTAAAATATGTTAAAGTTATTATCAGTAATTTTTACCATATTAAAAAATACTTAAATATTGGCTGCAGTCTATCTGAACATTTAGTTTACGATTGAAATTTCATCAAAAATCTTGTATTAAATCACTTAAAAAAAATTCACTTTTATAGTCTAATTTTTAAATTTGTTTACAATGAAATATCAATTAATAATTTTACTAATAATTAGCATTAATGCTGAAATAATACCAAATAATACAAAATTAATTCAATTAACTGAATCATTAATTAATATTTATAACATAGAAACATTAACAATATTTATTAATAAAAATTCACAATATTATATTAAATATGATAATTTAATTAAAGAATTAAATGAAAAATTATTATTAACAATTTTACAAATTAATGAACCAAATAAAAATTTAACATTTCATATAAATTTTAATTCAAATATTTTATCATTAATATTTATAAAAAATATTGAAGATAATATAATAAATTCAATTGATAAATCATTAAATAAAATGAGAAATAATTCTAAAATTATTGTAATTTTATTAAATAAAAATATATTAAATATAAAAATTATATTTAATTGGTTTTGGTATAAACAATTTATTAATATTATAATAATATATGAAAATCATATTTATGGTTATAATCCATTTACAAAATTTAAAATATCAAATATCACAGATAAAAATTTAAATAAATTTTATGATAAAAAAATGAAAAATTTAAAAGGATATACAATTAAAACACATATTAAATCAAAGGATATACCACGTGTATTTATATTTATTAATGATAAAGGTGATAATATAATTAGTGGTATAAATTCAATGATATTTAAAAATTTTATAAAATATTTAAATGCAACATGGATTGATGTTAAAATAAAAAATTTTTCAAATTATATAAATACAGATGAAATAATACAATTATTACAAAATAATTTAATTGATATTAGTTTTAATAGTCATACTATGAAAATTTTTAATAATATTAGTTTTTCATATCCTTATATTGTATCACCATGGTGTTTAATGATACCATATAGTCAAGAAATTGAACGTTATTTATATATATTAATACCATTTCCAATAACATCATGGTTATTATTAATATTTACAATATTTTATTATATATTTATTGAATATATTATAATAAAATTTTTAATAAATAATAATATTAAATTTAATTTTGGTATAATATTATTAAATAGTTTATGTAAAGTTATATATATACCAACACCAAATTATATTATAAAACCAACATTATTACGTATTTGGATATATTGTAATCAATTTATATTTAGTTTTATTATAATTAATTATTATTTAGCATATTTATCAAGTATATTATCTAAAACATTATATCAAAAACAAATTAAAACAACACAAGATTTAATTGAATCAAAATTAAATATAATGGTTTTAAGTGGTGGTGAAATACAAAGTATTATAAATGATACTTTAATACCAATAAATATTAAAAAAAAATTATTAGCAACAAATAGTAGTACATTTAATGAACATCGTAGAAATTTAAATAAATCATATGCATATACAGCAAATCAAGATCGTGCTAAATTTTTATTAACACAACAAATAACATCAAATCGTCCATTATTTCATATGTCTGATATATGTTTAGCAACAACATATTTATCATTTTCATTACAATTAAATTCACCATATTTAGATATTTTTAATCAATTTATAATGCGAATACTTGAAAGTGGTTTAAATTTAAAATGGGAAGAAGAAAGTTATTTGGATGCATTTCAATGTGGTGAATTAAAGAAATTTAATGAATTAAATATGCATAGAAATATATTTGAAATGGAACATTTAATTGTTGCTTGGTATATATTAATTATTGGATTTTTAATTAGTTTAATTGTATTTATTGGTGAAAATATATTATATCAGAAAAATAAGAGGAAAATTTTAAATTGAAAAATTAAAAGAATATTTAATGGTAAATTTTTACATAATTAAAGACACACCAATTTGAAACGTATATTAAACACAACAAGGATAATGATATCACAACATCGATTATGCCATTTCGAATCATGGCTTTAGCTTGATAATAGAATAGACATATTATTTTAATATTTGTATAAAACAATTCTAGTCAGTTTACAATAATTTTCTCCAGAATATTTAAATAAGTTTATAATATTTTGTCAAAATTTTCTTTTAACCATTAATTTAAAATTTAAGAAAACTATAATTGATAATATAAAACATAAAAATCACAAGCATAAATATGGCGCTTATTTAAATTAAATTAAAAGCATAATAATAAATTTACACATGCATAAAGTATTATAAACAATTGTTTAATTCACTGAATTGTAACTATATACATATGAAGAAAAATAATATGTAAATTAATACATAATACTATTGATTCAGAATCTAATTGTAATACTTAATAAAATCAGATATTTTAATGTTTCAAAGTATCTAATAAATTTGATTAATTGAATTAAAATAAATTTGTTTTATTTGACGAAAGCAATTTTCACAGATTTTCTCCATATTTGCAGAATACTATCCAGTACTAAATCTACAAAGTATTTATTTTACTATAAAAATTAGATTATTTTAAACGTATGCTTTAATCACAAATATTAATCAAATAAATTGAAGCAAGAAGATTCAACTATTTCTATTTGGCAGGTGATAATTATTATTAAAAGGTATTAATGATCTATTAGACTCTTCTAGGTTTTAAATTAATTTTCTATTAGTACTTTATGAAATATTATTGGAATGGAAAAATTCTTATAATTTTATTATTAATTTTATGATATTATGGTATTTAAATAAAATTTATAAGTTTGTTAAAAATATTATATAATATTTTTAACAACCTTATAAATTTGAATATCTTAATTTATATGTCTAATTTTTGTGATTAAATTTCGAAATTTATCAGATATAATTTTGTACTATGTTTTTTTTTTTTTTTTAAAAAAAACAAAAACATATTTTTATTAATTTATTTTTGAAACAACTTTTATTAATTTATTTTTATGTTCTCAATAAAATAAAATTTCATTGCTACCTTATAAATATTATGTTAAAATTATATTCAAATTTGTAAGAAGTTTATAATACGGTTTCATCATAAAATAAATCAAAAATTTGTAGTAAAATTAAAAATCAAAAAATGGAAGCTGATTGCTTTACAAAAAAAAAAAAAAATTGATGCGTTTGTTAAAATGATTTACCGATATCAATTATGAAAAATAAATATGTATATATCATTTTATATTTAATTTGAAACAAATTGATTGATTATGCCAATAAACCACACTATCACCAAATGAAATTATCTTTTTAAATAAAAATCCCAAAAAAATTCCTGAATGAATGTTTTGATTGATTTATCGACTGGCCGTAACAAATTTTTACTATTATTTTGTGCGGCCAATCTTTTATTCAATAGATACATAAAAAATATATATACATATTATAAAGAAAATGTATCCTTAAATTTCATAATAACGAAATTGAAGCATATAATTTGACACTTTAAATCAATTCAGTTTGTTAAATTTTGGAATTCAATTGAATTTGTTTAAGCTAACCTAATTTGTCAAGGTTTTTGCTAAAAAAAAAAAAAAAAAAAACAAAAAAAACGACCGACACAGAAGGACAACTAAATGTAATACTCAATATTTTATGAAATTATAATAATGTTAATTTAGAAAATTTATTGACATTTAAAATTAATTTTATTGAATCACCTTTTTTTTTGTTACAAAAATTGTTTTTTTTTATAAACACAGATATGCATCTAAAATTATGAATGATAGTTATTTTTATGATTATTTTAACATCTGCCAATTGCTCAAATACATATGTTATTTATTCTGAAGTTATATCCAGGTTGATCCTCATATTCATAAATTTTATGATAGTTATTAGTATTATCACGACGTTATATTATTTTATTTCAATTATATATATTTAGCCTTTTTAACTACAAAATATGCTAATATTTTTTAACAATTATTTTAATCATGATTTATTCGAAGAAATAAAAAAGTTTTCTTAGTTCACTTTTTCAGCAAACCGTACATTCATTAATCGTAATGTGTTTCACATTTCTGAAAATTTAAATGATTAGCATATATACTTGTTAATAAAACTATTTATTATCTAAAATTTAAAGAAATATGCTAGATTGTGAATTAATCGATATAAATGTTGTGATACAAAAACAGGATTATGAATATTATTCATAATTAATTATTACTTTATAAACTTCATAAAATCATATTTTTCGTAAACATACAGTTTCTAAACAATCAATAATTTTAAATAATAATCAAATTATTATATCATATCTTAGGAAGATAATCAAATAAAAATGCTTCCTTAATATAAAAATTAAGTAGGAAGTAGTTTACAATCACAACCCTATTTATGGTAATTACATATATGTATCTAAATAAAAATTTATGATTCTAAGATACTAAACCTCAATAAATTTTTTTTTTGTTTTTGTGATAAATTTCCAATAAATTTTTTATAATCTTTAGAGACTAATCAATAAATCTGAATTGATTGAGGTATACGTTATCGATGCATTTTTTGTTTATGTTATATCATATTTCACTTGTTAATTTTGTATAATTTTTTTAAAACTAATAAAATTCAAAGTTGAATTTTAGATATTTTATAAAAACAAATAAAATATGTAATAATAAAATTAAATAAAAATATTTAAAGCTGGACTTTTTATTATATAAAATTTTATTTTGATTTTTAAATATGTATATAATAATGAAATGAGCGATGAAATAAAATTATTTATTATGCGCTTATTTTATTACGTTCAGAATTGTATATTACGCCACTTTATCAAAATTTTATTATTATATAGATAATGAAATATTGCAAAGGAGTATTAACTATGCAATGACTGTAAAATACCCAATATGGGGCCTTCATATAATAGGGAGAAAAAAAATTAATATTAAAATGAATTAGTAAATTTTTAAACATTGGATTAAGTTTATGTTAAATTGAGATATAATATGAAATTTATGATTTGTAAATACATAATATATTTATGATCCTTTAATGAAAATAATAATTTATTTGGAAATTCATAATACAGCTTATATATGTTTTACATCACCTAAACAAGTTAAATCATTTGATGAATTAAAACTTAAATATTATTTTTAAAAATATAACTAAAAATATAAATGTATATAGAATTTGTAAAATTGTCTTACATTAAAAATTTGTAATGAATTAAATAAATTGTACTTTTTGAGAACAAAATGGTGATATTCTGTAAAGTGACGATAATCGTCACACTATTACAATCAATATGCGATCACAAAATTATTTTTTTACCTATGTAAATTGAAAAACACAAAAATCAACACTCATCTGTGATAACAAATGCATTGTTAAATTATTTAATATCATTTTTGATAGATGAAGATGAAAGAGTCATGAAACTTTTTACAGAATACTACCCCAGGTTTCAAAGTGCATTTAGCTTAAAATCTGATCATTTGTCAATAATTCAAAATAAGAATCAAAATATTTAATAATGGTAATTTCCGTTTAAAATTTTTAATTTATTATTTTATAAAATTTATTAATATTTATTTTTTTTCAATTTTATCAAATTTAATCTAATTTTATCGTTTTTTTTTTTATCAAAGGAACAAGCCTTCAAAACTAATTCAGATTGTGCTAAGAAAAAAAAAATGAATTTCCATGGAATTGAAGCTTAAAAATATCAATATTGACATTAACTTAAAAATAAAAAAAAATTTTTTTTTAAAACGTAAAAATATATATATTTTTAAATTTCATTCATAAATAAAATTTCTTATCATCAACGAATTCATAACATATTATTGAATTAATAATACCCGGTATCGTAAATTTAGAAAGTGAACTTGTATACTACAAAACATAAACTTTGAATATATATAAAACCATATATACTATTATATAGGAAAGTGTGGCAAGTTTAGATTAAAAAAAAAACAATTATATTGTTATTGATATTTTTTTGCAAATCATAATAGATTAATTAAAATAATTTTTTGAATGCGTAAAAAAAATAATCTATAATATAAATATTTAATCTTTTTATCATACAAATTGTGCAGATAACTAAAATTTCTTAATTTTATTACATAGAGTAATTATTAATAAATTATTACAGTAAAAAAAACAATAAATTTATTTTATAAGTTTATTTTGTAATATAAATTAATATTTAAATTAAATGCTTTATTCTACTTAACTAAATTTATATATAATATTTTATATTTTTATTAAAATTAATTAATTAATTTCCATCATATTTTGGTGTTGTTACAATATCTTGTATTTCATTAACTTGACAATCAATTTTTTCTATTTTACTTATTTGTTCTAATCTAGTTAGTGATGTAGTTCCAGTTCCAATAATATCATTTAATCCATCTATATTCATTTTTCCTAATTTCTGATTTGGATCAATATCTAATCCACATAAAGCTGCATTATTAACTGCTTTTAAATGTTCAAGACGAGGTATATTTTTACATATTTTCTTTTCACCAGCATCTTCCATTGCAGCTAATTCAATTGTATGTGAATTTTTTTGATGTTTGCGACAATTTGAACCATTTGCAAAAGTTTGTTCACAGAATGGACACTCATATGGTTTTAATCCCGTATGTAATATTAAATGATTCTTTAAAGCTTTAGATCTTTTAAACTGATTACCACAAAAATTACATTTATATTTTTTTTCATCTGAATGTATAACCATATGACGTCGTAATGTTGTTTTTGTATTTAATTGTAAACCACATACTGGACATATATATTTAGTATCATCATGTGAATCTAAATGATTCTAACAAAAAAAATATCAAACTTAAATTCAATATTACGTGAAATTTATATATTTACCTTAAGTGATGGCAGCCTTTTAAAACATTTCGAGCATTTTGGACATTGAAATGGACATTCATCGGTGTGAACTAATTTATGGGAATTTAGCGCGTCGTTTGTTACAAATGACTTTCCGCATTCTTCACAAATAAAACATTTTTCTTTAATATGAACTGTTCTTATATGATTACCAACAGAACTTTCAACAGTAAAGTTTTTATCACAATGTGGACATGAATACCATTTTCTTTGATCGGGGGGCAAATGCATATTTTCATGAATTTTCAATTGAGCAGATTTTTGATAAACTTTACCACAGGTTTTACATGAAAATGTTTCTGGTTCTTTAACAATTTGATGAACCAATTTTAGATGCCATTTGTAACCACCCTGATTTGCAAAACCTTTATTACAAACTTCACAAAATATTTTATATTCTTTAAGAAGTGATTTTGTTTTTATTTCACGTTTTTTTCTTGGTTTTCTGGTTAATGTTTCAATAGACTGTTCTTCTTTAATTTCAATATTAACATTGATATCATTATTTACGCTTTCAAAAACTTTACGTAAGCTCTCATCAAAATCATTTTTTTCATTATCATTATTTTCATTTATAATACCATCTTTTTCATCACAACTCAAATCATTTTGTTCTGATTTAATAATTGCTTTTGCAGTTCGTTTTCTTTTTTTCCTTTTTGTTGTTTGATGATCATCATCATCTTCGTCATATGAATGTTTTTCATAAATATTATTTTTATCACTGCTCGTATGATTTGCTGTAAATACTCCCTGTTCAATTTGAAGTCCATATTTTTCTCTTAATTGATCAAAGTTTGTAAACATTTCAAATTTATCATTAAATTGTAATTCTGAATACATTTCTTGTATCTTAGTTGCTTTCATAGAAAATGATACAAGCTGAGAGAGCAGAGTTTGGCATTTATTGCATATTTTTTTTGGACTTTCATCAACATCAGATATCTAGAAATTTACAAATATATTTTAGTTAATATTTTTTTGGAACCTAAACAAATTTTTACTGTGATTGATAAAAATCGTTGAATTGCTTCAGACAGGCTGAAAAAATTCTCATCTTTAATGAATACATCAATGTCTGAATTATTTTTACAACCGCACAAGCGGCACCAATTCTTCCAGTCATTCGACATTTTTTTTAAATTTAAAGTGATATTATTAATTAAATTCTGTGAATTAACATTTTTTGTTTACAAAATTCTAATAAATTTAATTGGGAAAATGTCATCTTAATATTTGACAAATGACACCAAATGTCAAAACTTATATTGGCAAAGAAAAAAAAGACTCAAATTGAGTTAAAGTCATATTTCAGGGTAAAATTGTCATATTTTATAGACCCAAATTGAGTCATTTTGCAGGATCAAATTGAATTCAAGATGTATTAACATGAAGCCCTTTCTAAATGAATTTCATATTTTTTGCACAAAAAAAATAATTAAATATTATGCAAATTCAAATTGATGTATCTTTTTTATAAAAAAAATTATACTTCAAAAGAGAAATTGTAAAAACTTTGAACACAGTTTGAAGTTTTCAACCGAAAACCCAAAATTTTACAAAATTGCAAAAAAAAACAATTTTTGGGCAAGACATTTGTTTAAAGAAGGCGCAAAAATCCAAAGATTTGTGTAAAGAAGGGTCAAAAATTTACACTCGAAAAAATGGTCAAAACATACTCAATCTTTGACCTTACTTTTTGTGACGCAGTACATGTTTGTGTTTTTCATAGGTGTGTGCAACAAATTTCAATTTGCAGGATTAAAAAGTGTGCTTGAAAAACGTAAATCTAACATGCTGTGAAAAAACAAACACTTATACTTGCTTTTGGCGGTGATACTTGATGGTAATCAACAATTATTGAACCAGTGAACAATTAAAAAACAATCATCATTAATTAGAATACATTCATCAATTTATTTCTGCATTTAAGTAGTTTGATGCTAACATTATTTGTTAAGAAATTATATACTTCAATTGATAAAATAGTACAATTTTATAAATTTTATAAGAACAGCTAAATTTTAATTAAAAATGTAAGTTTACATTACAATAAAATTAATTTTAACTGGTAATTATTTTAAATTTTCACTAAAAAAAAACAAAAAATTTAAGAATAAATTTATTGAAATCCTTTTATCGGAACTTTTAGTAATATTGCTTCTTCATTAACTGCTTTTAAAAGTTGCATACTTGGTATATTTCTTGTAATATGTATAGTACCGGCTTCTTCAGCTTCTGCCAGTTCTTTTGGATGTGTAGTTTTCTGATGTTTTCGACAATTTGAACCATTTGCAAAAGTTTGTTCACAGAATGGACACTGATATGGTTTTAAGCCCGTATGTAATATTAAATGATTTTTAAAGTCTTTGGGTCGTTTAAAATCTTTATCACAAAAATTACATTTATATTTCTTTTCATCTGAATGAATAATCATATGTCTTCTAAGTATTCGTTTTGTATTTAATTGAGTACCACAAATTGGACAAATATATTTAGTATCATCATGTGAATCGACGTGATGCTAAAAAAGTTAAATCAAATAAAAAAATACTGATTACATATAATTTTGAATACCTTAAGAGATTCAGAGCATTTAAAACTTTTTGAACATTTTGAACACTGAAATGGTGTTTCATTAGTGTGCACCACTTTATGGGCAGCTAAACGCCCACTAGTTGCAAAAGCTTTACCACATGTTTCACAAACAAAATATTTTTCTTTAATATGTACTGTTCTTATATGACCACCAACTGATGTTTCCACTGTAAACTTTTTATCACAATGTGGACATGGATACAGTGTTCTTTGTTCCCGTGGTAAATGGGTATTTTCGTGAATTTTCAATTGAGCGGATTTGTTATAAACTTTGCCACACGTTATGCATGGAAATGATTCAGGTTGCTTGGTAATTTGATGAGCTATTTTTAAATGTGCTTTATAGCCACCTTGATTTAAAAAACCTTTATTACAAATTTCACAAAATACTGTTGGTTGCTTTATAGTTTTTTTAATTGTAATTTTACTACTTTTTCTATATTGTTTTATTAAATTTTTACTAACTATTTCTGTCATGTTTATATCAAGACTACTGCAATCGGAAATATTTTTTTGTTCATTTTTACTGAATTCACTATTATCATATTCTAAAACTATCTTTTTGTCGGAAATATCATCTATTTGCTCTTTTTTAATATCAAGTTTTTTAAATCGTTGATTTTTTTTCCTGCGTTGCGCAAGTGGTATATTATCTTCTCCATCACTAAATATTTTTTCATGTTGTACTTCTTTGAAAATTTCAAATTTATTTCCTATATCAAATCCATATTTTTCTCTGATCTGCTCAAAATTTGTATACATTTCAAATTTATCATTGAATTCTAATTCTGAATACATTTCTTGCACCTTAATTGCTTTTAATGAAAAATCTGTGATTGTACTTAAAAAGTGCTGACAAGTTTTGCATATCTTTTTGGGAGCTTCATCATAATCACATATCTATATATGATTAATGTATTATTTATGTATTTCCATTAACAATTTTAAAAATTAAACTTACTGTGATAGAAAAGAATCTTTGGATGCTTTCTGATAGACTACATATATTCTCATTTTTAATAAAAACTTCAATTTCGGTTTCATTCATATTACCACACAATCGACACCAATTCTTCCAAGTCATAATTCTCTTTAATTGTTTTTATTTATTTATTTATATTATTGTTTACGTTTTCTCCACTTGCAAATTGCAAATATTTGACATTTTTGTTTTGTTTCGTTTTATTGCGTTTCATATTTCAGAAACACAGGGCGCTATCACGAAACCATTCGATGGATGTTATGCGCAAAATTAAAATGCGTTCTGCGTCTCAAATTATATAAAATAAGTAAAAATAAATATATTGAGGGTTCAGTTTTCAATACTTTCGGTTTTATTCTATATTGTCTTTTCATTTGACTGAATTGTGACAGCCTCCTAAGCAACAAGTGTAAATTTTTTGGTTACTTATTCGAATTATCTAGAAATATGGGCTGAATAAGATTAATAAAAGTTTTAATTGCCGTTTTAAAGCCGTATTATTAAAAATTTCGAAAGAAGCTTAAATCTTTATTTTATTTGTTTCAATGCGCTATAGTACCAATATTAAACATTTTTCTTTATTTAACCCTTTGTATTTGTTAAGCTACTGAAAACAATTTATAGGCTGCATAATTTGACACGATTATTTTCTTTTGGTATTTTCGCTATAGGCTTTCTGCTATCTAGGATGCTATGGAAAATTGAAAAAAAAATATGTTCGCAAAGATGACATTGGCAGGTTAGATTGTATAATTTTAAATCCTTGTATTTTTAAAATATATATACATTTCTAAGAGGTAGTTATAATATAACGAAAGAAGATTTTTGTAATTTCTTTAGATATTAGGTACAAATAGATGACGGCATAAATAAATTTTTAAACCACTTTATTTTTGAAATATTTTATCAATATTTATCTTTTTTCACGCACCAGAATCTTAAAATTACTGGTAGATTTTAAAATGTTTTAAAATAGTTGTAGTAAAACAAACGTCTGAAGGTAGTAATTAAGATCTTGAACTTGTAGTTTAACATATTTTTTTTTTTTATGAAATATTGTGTCAAGATATATATTTGACTTGATTTATTGAAAGCAGATTAGAACGTGTACATCATATTGCAAAATAAGCTTTATCTAGTTCTTCGATCGGTTCAAAATTCAATGAAGAAACGATAACACCTCGTTTGGTCAACAAATTGTATTGCAAAATGTTTATCACATATATATATAAATTACTTTTAACATTTAAAGTAGCGTTTCTTTGCGTATACACTAACTTATATTCGTTTTTCAATATCAAATAAAAAATAAATTTATGATAAAAATCTATCTAAATTCTTAAATTAAATTGTTTTTATTTGACAAAAAAAAATTGCATATATTAGCCTATAAGAATTTTGTATTGTTAATGATTAATTAAATCAAATTCGAATAAGTTATAACAACTTTTAAGATTTACATAAATTATCATCTATTAAGCTTTTATTCTTTTTCAAACTGAACATGTTCGTACCATGTGATTTCATGTGGCTATACAGACCGGGTGATTGAGCAAATTTCTTACCACAGATATCACAAATATAACTTTTAATATCCGAATGAATTTTCTTATGAACTACTAAACTTGACTGCCGATTAAATTTTGCAAAACATATATCACATTTATATGGTTTTTTACCTTCGTGTAAAAATTTATGCCTTTTTAATCCATTATTTGATCCGAGCTGAATATGACAAATATCACATTCATACTTTTGTCTGACATAATTCGGATTATGTTTAATATTTTTATGATTTAATAATATTGAATTTTTTGGAAATGTGTCACCACAATCTTCACACTGATATAGTTTAATTTTTTCATGAACTGTCTGTTCATGATATTTTTTGGTTGAACTGGAAATAAATTTTTTTTCACAAAATCGGCAAGAATGTTTTTTATTACCTTTATGAATTTCGAGATGTTCTTTCAAATATTGTGGATTAGTAAAACTAGATTTGCAAGATTGACACTTGTATGGTCTTATATTATTGTGAATATTCATATGAAATTTAAGTTGCCTTTTTTCTCTATATGATTTTTCACATTTATTACATTTATACCGAATATTTTTGTATACATGGTTTTTACGGTGATGATCACTGATATCTATAATACGTTGAAAATATTGATGACATATTGAACAAACATAAGTATTGTTTTCAGTTTTTATAAAATATGGCCTTTTTGTTAGTTTTGGTTTTAAATTTGGATGTAAATTCTTATTATGTATATAAAATGTATAATTATTATTAAATATTGTATTACATTCTAGACATTCATAAGATTTCAGCCTGTGGCATAAATCTAATACATTTTTGTCATGTATATATACATTTTTCACTTCTGATTTAATTGGCTCAGAAACCTCTTGATCCATATTTAAATGATGCCGTGGTGCTGGAATTAATTCATCTAAATCAGATATTTTATCCTCATTTTGTGGCGAACTTTTCAGATCTGTTACTGAATTTTGACTGGGTTCCCGTTTTATTGTATTAATCAAGTCTAATTGTTCTTTTGGTTCCACAATTCCAATTTTTGGTTGAATAATTCCATTTTTAATTAATTTGTGGTCAATCAACACATGATGAATATAATTTTCAAAAATATTAAACTTTTCCAAACAAAATTCACATAAGATAACAAATTTGTCATTTTCCATAAATATTTCGCCACATTTATTTACTAACTTAATTTCCTCTAAAATAGATTGAACTTCTAGCTCGCCTATTTTTGAATTAAAATCTTCAGATTCATCTAATGGATTAGAACTACTAGAACTTGTTTCATTTAATTGTTCTATATAACTGTTATCATCAGCACAAATTTCTATTTTTATGGTTTCCTTTTTAGTAGTGAGTAATTCCGCAGGAGAGGAAATATTGCTTTCTAGTGGGTCCTTGTAACTATAATTTCATTATTTAATGACTAATTAGTAGAATAATTATAAGTAGATTAACCTTTTTTTTAAGAAATCATCTAGGAATTGTAGTAGAGGGTATAAATTCCAGATTTTCTTAGTTTCCTTATTTTGTTCAATTTTTTGTTTCTCTCTGCAATATCGACTTCTTAGGTTTTTCCATTTTCTTTTTGCTATAAATAATGAACTATTTATTTGAAATATATTGTTCATTTAATTTTACCATTTTCTTTAAATTTTAATTCCAGTTCTTCCCATATAGCCTTTTTCCTTGCTTTATTCCAAAAATATATATTGGAAGTGTCGTACAATTCAGAATTATTTCTAATATTCTCAATAAATAACTTATCATTTGCAGACATATTCAAATATATCGTATTTTTTTTCCAGCAATTTATTTTATAAATAATGACCAAATACATATATATTAAATTTTATAAACTCGTTGGTAAATTACATGACATATTCGCAACTGTCATCTAGGTTAATTCGGGTTAGTAACTATTTACTTCTGACACTTTTCGAGTCAACCGCCAATAATTTTTTCACGATCTCATGAAGAAACTCGAATTTTGTAAAATCTGTTCAAATTTATAATTTTCTTATATCAAACAAAATTGCCGTATTTGAAGTGAGAAGCACTCACAGTAGATTCTTGCGACGCCAATACATCCAGAAAGACGCAATGTTTGCTGCGGATTCCACGCTGGAGGCATCCTTAGACTATACTTCTTTAAAGATGATGCTGGAGCTAACATTACAGTCAATGGCGATCGCTACAGGCAAATGATTCGAAATTTTATGGTGCCATACATCAATGGCAATAATCTAAGGGTGAAAGGGTATCAACAAGACGATGTAAGATGCCGCACAGCACATGAAACTATGATTTTATTGCGAGAGACATTTGGTAAACAAATCAACTCAAAAAAGGGACCACTCAATTGGCCGCCTAGATCAACCCATTGGATTACTTTTTTCATTTGACTCGATTGGATTACTTTTTGTGGGAATACTTGAAATCGCTGGTATATTGTGATAAGCCAGCAACTTTTCAGAAATAGGAAGCCAATTTCTTGTTTTAATTCATTGTCGATCTGCAAGTATTATTGATGAACTTTTAAAACTGCCATCTAGTCGGAAAATAGTTTTTAGTGTTTTTAGTTTTAGGGGTCATTATTTTAAGTGAAATTTTTATCTATTTAATAGGTTATTGACAATAAAAAATCTAAAAATATACCGTGTTTATTAATTTTATTTCTACGCATATAAATTAAATTAAAAAATATAAATAAATTAAAGATACATAAGTATACAAATACTTAAACATACACTAACTACGAATGCTTCAGAAGAGTTTCCCAAAATTAATGTACAAAAATTTGCATTTTCTGTATACGTTTCAAAAGCATTTTGAGCAGCATTTGGTTATAATTTTGTTTATTTTTAGTATTTCAAAAAATTTATTTTTATTTTTTTAATATTCAATTCAATTGCTTAGCTGCATTTTTTTGGAATTATTTGCAGTCTCCATTTATTTTGTGGTTCATGGTGTGGCAAATTCAATAATAGTAAGGGCAAATTTTCGAAAGAATTATTTGCCACATTTTTTTTCCTGGTTCTTTTTGCGCTAAATTCAATAATGGCGAAGCAAAGTTTTTGAATGAATTTTTTCTTGATTCCATGGTTTTATTTTCTGGTTCATTTTGTGTGAAACTCAATAATGGTGAGGACAAATTTTCGAATGAATTAGTGACAAAAACAATATTTATACGATTTGATCACGGTAATTTGCGAATCAAATATAGATTTCAAATATAGATTGTTGTATCTTCTAGAAAGTATATGTCGTTCTTTAATTTAAAACTTAATTATAGATTAAATTTCCATTAAAATAAAATTATGTTCGATTTACTTGTATGTATAATTTTGTTATCATTTTTTAAAGCTATTACTTTAAGGCTTCATTCTAACTTTTTTTTTATATATGTCATTGCTTGTAATTGTTCTAATGTTGGCACTTTCGTGCAATAGCTCTTTTCACCGGATTTTTCTAATTCAGCCAATTCAATAGGATGAACAAGTTTCTTGTGTTTTCGACAATTTGATCCGTTGGCAAAAGTTTGCTCACAAAATGGACAATCATAGGGTTTTAAACCCATATGGGAGATTAAATGATTTTTTATTTCTTTTGATCTTTTGAATTCTTTTTCACAAAAATTACATTTAAATTTTTTTTTATCCGAATGTATAACCATATGTAGTCGTAGAATTTTTTTCGTATTTAATTGTACTTGACATATTGAACATGTATATTTAGTATCTGTATGAGTATCAATATGATGCTAAAAGATAATTAATTGCAAATTTTTGAATTTACAAAAAGAAATAAAAAACATTATAATATTTTACCTTAAGAGACCGAGCACATTTAAAACTATTCGGACACTTTGTACACTGGAATGGTTTCAAATCTGTATGAACTAATTTATGATTAAGTAGTAAACTGTTAGTGGCAAAAGTTTTACCACATTCGTCACAAATATATGAACGTTCCTTTTCATGTACAGTGCGGACATGTATGTTAACATACCAATCAGCTGCAAATTTTTTATCACAATGTGGGCATGGATGCAACTTTCTATCTTCTGCTGGTAGATGGGTTTTTTTATGTCCATTTAAATTTCGCTTTTCTTGAAATATTTTGTCGCATTCATCACATGGATATGATTCCTTAGCAATAGCTATAGAATGTTTAAATTTCATATGAAGCCTGTAACCAGATTGAGTAGCTAATGGTTTTTTACAAATATTGCAATCATACAGGAGCCTTTCTTTATATAATCTAATGTTTTTAAATTTGGTAACTTTTGCAGTTTGTTTTCTAATTTTAGTATTATCATTTATATCAATACATTCAATATGTGGGCTTGAATGTAATTCCTCGGGTTCAACTGTAACTGTTTCATTAACTACTTGAACACAACTTTCTGAATCGATTATATTATGTAAATTATTTTCATCTATTTCTTCCGCAGATTTTCCAATTTGAGTGTTTACTTTAGGTTCCTTAATCATTTCTTCTGCTATTGAAAACTTTAAGCTGTCATTTTCGGTAGATTCAACAAAAACTTTGGTATCATTAGCAAAAACAAATGGTTTGCCATCTATAGGTAGATTATATTTTATTCGTAATGCTTCTAAATCGGTGAAATGATCTAACTGAATTTCTGTAAACATTTCCTGAATTTTAATAACTTTTTTAGAATAATTTAATATTGAAATAACAAATTCATAACAATTTGTACAAATTTTTTGAGGAATTTCATCCGATATATTTATCTAAAAATAATAATAATGTAAGTTGTATTTGGAACTCAAGCAAATAATATGCTTATTAATTACCGTAATTGAAAACAGTTTTTCAATTGTTTCTGTTATATTGGAACTATGTTCGTCTTTAATGAAAAAATTAATTCGATCTCCATTTTCTTGACCACACAAACGACACCAATTATTCCAATTATTTAGCATTTTTATATTAGTTTTAAATAATAAAAACCATGAATTATTAAAAAAAAATTATCAATTCCTAATATATATAATAAATTTTTGTTTTTTTTAGGAATGCCAAATTGAGTTTTGACAGTTTATCACTATCGCGAATTTTCGTATGAAAGCAGGTTCAGCGAATTTTCAAAAAAGCAGTGAATTTTCGTATGAAAGCAGACACCAGACAGATACAGTAGAGTAGACACAGCACACAGAAACGCTAATTTAACTCATGATGATGATGATTGATGAACATAATTATCAAAATTACAAATTCAGTGAACCGACGAACAATTTTTATTGAAAAGTTATTATTTTATATTACCAATATTGAAGTTTTTATGTTCCTGTGTTATTTATTTTGGTTTTTTTTTATTGATCTCAATAAATTGTCAATCTTTTTTATAAATAAATTTTGAAGTTTTTTTTTGGTCCCGGTTAGTCGTGGTGAAAATCTGGCAACCCTATTAAAATAGAAGCAAATCGGAAAAAATTACATAAAAAGTTGTTGCAATAAGTACGTACGTCATGGGTACATCTAAATGAATGTCATGTGAACATATAAATGAACATAAAAATTAGCGTTACGTCATCTTTGGAAAAAATTGAACAGATACAAAAATTTTCTTTACTTGTCAAATTTTTTTTAGAAAAAAAGTTCATAAATTTTATTTTTAATTGTAAAAAATATAAAATTAATGAGGTTACTATATTAACTTATATTCTTTTATTCAGGGTATAATATCTGGCATATTTAATTCTTATATATTTCCCTCATTTTCAAAATTGAAATTCCTATATATTTGAAATATTTTCAAGATTGATTACTTTCGTGCTGTTTTTCAGAACACAAGTAATTATGTTTTGCTTAATTTTTTTTGCATATATTTTAGCATATACAACAACCAAAAAAGTGCTGCCGAAGAATAGCAGTAAAATTTATTATGTACTAATGTAAACAATTGTTGAATATATATATTTAAAATTAAATGTTATTATAATCAAACGAATTTAGTTTTATAACAAAATAAAACATTTAACAAACATATAAAAAACAGAAACCAACATAAAATTACTATGCTCATTTACCTTTACAACAAAAAACCCAAAGTTAAACCATGGTATACTATTAAATATTTTTCTAATTTTAGTGCATTTTAAGCGAATAATTGTGGGACAACAAGAATTATAGCTGAAGAATCGAGTTAAGAAGAATTGTGCTAGAAGAATTCGAGACGAATTGTGCGAGAAAAATCAGCCTACAATTTTTATCGTATTATATATTTCTAATATCGTATATATATATTATCGTTATTTTATCGTATATTCCTAAGGTTCAAACCAGAATGTTAATTATTTTTTAGATGACGTTCATTATTTTTTATCGAAACCAAACCCTGAGATGGCGTTACATTATTTTTTATCGAAACCATCAAAATGACATTTCATTCGACAATTCCATTACCAATCATCTCAATTAGATTTTTGTTAGGTTTCTTGTGCGGAATATCTATCAATTCTAAATTCATTATATTATTTTTCTATCCAATCGTTTTCACGAATTTCATCATTTTATATTATCCATTCGTTCAAGTACGGTGTGGACCGCAATTGTACGTATAATTTTTCTAAGAGTTTAGTTAGAAAAAAGGATTTATTGTGTTAGCAAAAATTTAAAAAAAATTAGAAATTACAAAAGTTTCTAATATTAAACCATTAAAGTGTTCAATAATAAAAAAAATTATTAATTAATTAAACAGTAAGTAAATTTTTCATTATAGTTAAAGTAAATAAGTTTTCCATTATTTTATTGAATTTTCGAAACATTTAGGAAAAATTAATTTTAATAGTAATGATGAAATTGAGATTTTTTTCTGTTTCAAACACGTGTGAGTGAGATGCATTTTTTGTTTTGACATTACAATTTAATTTTTTTTTTTGTTACCGAAGGCTGACATGTGTAAAAAAAAGCTACTCTGAGTCCATTTTATTTTTTATATACATATTTTTTTTTATCGGGATGACGTCACTTCCCTCTTATATCCGTTTAAATCTGTAAAAACGTATAAGGTTGTTTTCGATTTTTTTAAACGTTTAAGGTTGATTTCGATTTATATTACATATTTACAAAAAATATATTTCTACGCATTTCCAAAATTTGAGATTTATTGTGAAATAAAATTAACACTTTTGTGAGTATAGCTATTTTTCGTATTCGATAAGGAATTGATTTTGGTTTTTTTCGAAAAAATTCACATATATGTTATATTTAATAATTTAAATTAATTAAAACGTAATTTACATTTATAATTCACTCTGCAAACAAAACGAAAATCTTAAAAATTCTAAAAAAAATAAGCTTTGCTCACAATAATCACGTCAGCAAAACAAAACTGAAAAAACATGAATATTAGATATATTGTCACAAGAAGGTGAAAGTATATTTAAAAAAAAAAAGATAAATTAATATTTTAACCTTCAAAAAACCTTAAACTTTGAATTTAAAATTTATGTGATTAAATCACGTTTTTTTTTTTAGATTTAAATACCAAAATTTTGTATATTTGTATTTGTTAACAGACGAGCCCCCCAAAATACATCTAAACATTAATAAAATAATTGCCGTCAATTTGCCAGTTTTAAATTATATTTTGCAATGCTAATAAATTTTGTTGAAATATCGTTGGTTTTGCAAAAAATTAAAAAAGGAAATGATTAATAAAGTTGTATGTTTATAATGCAGAGTTTAATTACGATATATGTACGTCTAATAAAACAATTTCATTTTTAATTCAATTGCAAAAAAACACTTGAATTCAAGAGAATTGATAAAACAAAAAACTTATGCTTTTTTACTTGTTGATAAAAAGCTTAATTTATTGAGTGTGTTGTAATTTAAATGTATGTATGTAGGTATTCATGAAATTTGTAGTATCTATATGTACATTAAGATTAGAATTCAGACGAGCCCCTTTTTTTAAACTTTGACGCTATTGACTTAGCTTTGTCACACTTATGTAAATAAAAAACATCAGACTTTTACAATTAAATTAATAAATTTTTTGCACTTTAATTTATCATAAAATGTCGCAGCCAAATGGAATTTAATGGTATATGACAATTGAGAACATATATATTATTTTTGTAGAATAGTAAAGACTAATGTAATATTTTACTGTCTAAATAGGCAATTTTTTTCTTCTTAGTATTTTGGAATTTTAACAGAAATTAAAATATTACATACTTATTTTTATGATTATCAATAGTTTAAATTTATACTTCTTTTTCTTGGAATGCAATGATACCATTTTTATAAATAAATATTCAATTTAATTATTGATTAATTTGTTGTTATCAACATGTTTCACTTGTTTGTGGCTTATCAAAATTGATACATTTTGTATTTTAAGATATCAAACATATAAAGTCAATTGTTTTTTCTATGTTAAGATATTACACATATGTATAAACATTTATTTGTATTTTTGTGATAAAGAAATCTCATATTTTAGAAATTGTTGCCTGGTATATTTTTAAATTTCAAAAATAATCAAATTTCGTAATTCAGCATATTTAAAGTTCTTTTAATATAAATAAATTAATTATATTGTTTTGATTAAGAAATTTGATTTGAAGTTAATAAACAAATTTATAAAAAGAATACTCCTTAATACATTACAGTCTAAATTTAACGAACCAACTACAATAAAACTAAATAACAATTTAAATACCAAAACAATCATTTATTTATCCCATCAAACTATAAAATATATAAAACTGATTAAAATAGAAATTTTAATAAAACCAAGTAATTAAAATTATTATTAAGTTTTGAGAATATTTAATTATTTTATTTTTTTAAATATCTAAAAAAAAGGAATAATTTCAATGCCACTGATATCTATTCAAAGTTTCTAATATACATTTTTATGCTATATAAGTAATAGCTTTATATTTTACACAAATAAATTTTTTTTATAATTAATTCCATAAATTTTAATAAGAAAATTTTCACAACTTAAATACAGATTAAAATTTATAATAAAAATATACTTTTAAATATAAATTTAATTGTAATTAATTAATCAAGAATGAATAATTTTTCAATCTAGATAAAAATATTAGAGTATGTAATATTAATTTCATTTTAAAATAAATGACACTTAAATAAAGTTATTGAAGTGGTCAGTAAATAAATAATTTTTGAATTAAGTTACCGACAATTAAATTACTTATTACATTAATTATTATTCATCATTATAAAGTTTCTTTTTCATTATCGTTACACAATTTATTTTCGATAAATAAATTCATGTTCCCTTTCAATTTTACTAAAGAAATATTACAAGGATCTGATTTTGCTCTTGTTGAGAATTTCATCTTCAAAAGCATTGTTTTCCCTATTACAATCTATTATAAATTCTTGGTATTTTTTCCAAAATTTACTAAAAATATTTTTTTTATATAAAATCAATAAAATTTGATAGAATTTCACAAGCAGAACAACTTGTTGCTCTATAATTTTTGTGTAAAAAAAGCTTTTTGAATAAAAATGTATACGGTATTTTGTAAATAAGGCATTTCGCTTCATTGGGATTCTCCTGCTATCTAAATCTAAATCGAAATGATAACAAAACCAGTTTTCTGATTCACTACAAAATTAAAGCTTTTCAAAATTATAAAAGTCCAAAGTCGTTTTATATAAAAAAGAAAAAACTTATGACTTTCATGAACCTAAAGTAAATTCAATTTTAAAAATAGACCTTAATCCTATTCAAAAGTCTTTTCAAATTAATGAAATCCTTTTGAAGTATGCTTCAAAGTTCTCATATAATTCATAAATTTTACAAGAAATATGAAAAGGAAATTAACATTATTTCTTTAATTTTGTTATCTTTAAAATGTGCATGTGTTAATTATATTTTTGCTCTTAAATGAAATGCTAATTTATGCTAAAATTTACATTGTTCGATTTTAGGATAATTATAGTATAAATATGTGAATTAAATATTTCAGTAAACAAAGTTAATTTATATGTGTGAATATTTTCAAGTTTAATTTAAAGCAAATTGTTTATTGTAATGGAAAATTGTACAAATTTAGCTAACGTTTTATGATATTTAATTGTTAATTGACCACCTTTTTGACCCGTACTTTAGTTCACAAATTTTCTACCATTTTCTAGTCATCTCGATTAATTGCTTTAAATTTCGTTTTAGTTCTTTTTCTTTAATTTATTGGAGAAGAATTACACACCAAGTGTGTTAATCAGTTCCCCTCCAAAAAAAGAACGACAGATTGTGTGTGTTTTTAACATTGCCTTTTAGTTTATTTTATTAGTTAGTTTAGTACTTAAAAACTACTGAGTTGGATAAGAATGTTCTCCAGTAAAATAACATAATATAGAAAGTTGTATAAAAATTAAAATTGTTATGATCGAAATATTAAAATCTTTGTCTTGAATGAAATATTAAATTTCAAATGGTTATTTTGACTAAGTAATTAAAATTAATTAAAATTTCACTCTAAATTCTAAAATAAAATATTGTATTACGTCAGATTTTCAATCACCAGTTTTTTGTTTATAATTTACAAAAATTAACCACATATGCCCGCCGATCAACGAAATATTTTAAATAGCATTAATGTAAAATTTCACAACATGACATTATTTAATATAATTTCAAAATACCCTTAAATATTAAATTCAATAATATTATTATTTTACGCAGAAGAGTTGTTTATCATAATTTAAACTAAAATTAAACACAACTATTGAAATAAATATGAAATTAAATGCGAATAGTTTTGAATTTTAAAATTATTTAATACGCGCAATTCTGATTATTAAATATAAACAATTCTTCCCCTAAAAATTTTCCTATTTTTTTTCACTTTAAATTAATTTATTTTGATTAAAAATAATTTAAAATTTTCCTCTTTCTAAAATACGTTTACAAAAAAAACAACAACGATAATTTTGCAAACATTTACAAAATAAAAAATAAATCAAGGATGAATAATAATATTTTTATTTGTTATAAAAAATTTTAACCACTGTACATAAAACACCGGCAATATAATCACATTCTGGTGATAAATACTAGAATTTAACACATTTAACAAATATTTTTTTTTGATGCAATTTCATTGTTTTTTGTTTTTTTTTTTTTTTTTCATTAATTAATAAAAGGTGAATTTTATTACACTTTGTTTTGTAAATTAACAGGTGGTTTGACAAGAAAAGCTCTTTTTAAAATAAAAAAAAAAAACTTTAAATACTCGAAAACTTTCAATATTGCTTGCAATATTCACATATATATACATTTAAATTAAATTTATCTTATGTACACATGTATAGAGAAATGTATCTTATATGTACATGTATATAAAAAAAAAGTTTGGTTATTTAAAGTAAAAAGTTTATAAAAAGAATTTGTAAAATTACCAATTAATTCAGTCGTTGCGTGACATTCTCAAAACGAATAAATAAAATTTTGTGACTGTTATAAAATATAATATTTACAATTTTCATAAGGAAACAAAAAAAAAGAAAATTTACATTTTCATAGAAAATTAAAACAAAAAAATTGATTAGACTTTCAAAAAATATTCAAATAATTATTAGATTTTTTTTTTAAATTTAAAAAAGTAAAGCTTTTATTCAAAATAATTTTTGAACAGAAATTAAATCTAAAAGTGACATATTTTTTTTAAATTTATTTAAAAAATATTATAAAATAATTTAAATTTATAAATATTACAGAATTTGGTAAAATCAGCAACAATTCAAAAAAAAAATCGTGACAAAATGAGGTAAGTGAAAAAAAAAATATTTAAAATAAATTTTCCACAAAAAACTTTTATGAACAATTTTTAGTGTGCTTTTTAAAACATATTTTTTTTTTTTAAAAAATATTTGAAATTTCATAACTAAAATATGTAACGAAACAAAAGAAAATTATGTAACCATTTTTTTTTTTGTAAACTTAAAATAACCATTTTTCAATTTTGACTGCTTTTTTTTAGTTAAATTTTATTAGGAAAAGATTTTATGATATAATTTCCAAAAATTATGTAAATAAATCATAAAAAATTTGAAAAGTAATTTAATTTAAAAGTGCTAACTACGTTTTTTTTTATTATTAAATGTTTATTTAATTTTTAAGTGGCACACTTATAATTTTATTAAAATATGCAACGTTTTAATAATTAAATATTCTGAGATTTTTTTTTTTTTGTAATAAAGCTGGTAAAATTAAAATGGATTCAAATTTCAGTTGTATTTTCGAAGCTGTTTTTCTGTTTTTTATTATTATTATTATTTCTTAGTGTGTGTAGGTTTTATTAGTTGAAAATAATTTGAAAAAAACAGATGAAAACACAAAATATAAATAGGAAATTTATTGGAGCATTCAAATTGCAATTTTGTGGTTAAGGTAATTTTTAGTTGGTTGGGAAAGTTTTGAGTTCAGTTTTTTTTATTAAAATCATTATTTTTTCCGGTTATATTTCAGGTTTTTTGATAATAATTACAATTCAACGTGAACGGTTTAGATAAGTGAAAAATAATTTTTTAATTTCAGTTTTAATAAATTTTTGCATTTCTGTGCAAGTTTTATTATATTTTTAAATTAACACTTAAGTATCTTTTAGTTGTTTGTCTGAACTCACTAATACAAATTTCTACTGTTCGCCAAACTTCTATTGATTTTATTTATTTAAAATATTGTTAAAATATAAATTGAAAATTTGAAGTGTAATTTTAATTATAATCCGTGCAATACATGCAAGACAAAATTTAATTAAAACAGTGATTAAGATATAAATAACAAAATTTCAATTTTAACGCAACTTTACCACTATCTGCAACATTTTTTTAAAACTCACAAAAACGAAGTACGATAATTGCACATGTTTTAATTTTGAATAATGATTCGATTATTTAACTCAAACATTTTGAATTTTTTTGTAAATTTCATCAAATTTGATTTGATTCCTAAACTTCAAAGTTTGAAATATGTTTTTTTTAAATAAGCTTTATTTAATTAAAAATTAAAATTTTCATTTTATTATTTTATATTCATCAATAAATTTAATTAATATTTTATCAAAATTCAATTGAAATAACAAACGAAACTAATTGGATATCCAAAATAAATATATCTCATAAAATTTTATCAAATATTTAGTCAAATACGAATAATAAAATTCTCGATAATCGAAAAAACTACAAATTATCTATAAAAAAAAATAATTATTTAATGAAAAATTAACTAACTTTTACGCAAGTCATGAACAAATAAACAAATGTTCTGATAAATTGTTGAAATTAATTAAGAAAGCCATAGAAAATATTTTTAATAGAAAAAAAATAATTTATGATTTCATTAATGCCAAGTGAATATTTCATTTTAAGGCGAATTTATAAAATTAGGCAAGCAATTGATTATAAATATACGTAATTAAAAAAATTATAGAAATAATTTGTTTGCCCTGAAAAATAAATAAATAGTTATCACAAATTTCAGAATTATAGGTTAAAATGGAAAGAAAATATTTCCATAATTAATTTTTAATAAACAAAATAAGTTTCAAAATTAAAATAAAATGATTGGGTTTTATAATTAACATAATAATCTTTTGCCTAAAAATATGCAATCAATTTTAAAAACAGTCAATTCCTACATATACCGTATACTAGAGTTGAGTTATTTTATTTGAATAGCTCAGTGGATAAAAGTGTTAAGTGACATTTTTGTAAAATGAGATATTGTTTAAAAAATGCAGATTAAAATATATATGTATACGTTTTTAGTTAGTGTTTTCGGATTTAGAAAAGATTTATTTTTAAATACAGGTACATATTCCGAATTTTTCAGTTACTTATAGGAAACTGAGAACATTAAGCATGATTTACTCAAAATTAAAATGTCACTTAACAAAATTTTTATCAATTATATTTCATTTATGCAAGAATTTCAATATTAAATAAACTTTCTTAAAAATACAGATATAATAGTATATAGTTAATTTATAGGAGAGTAATAAGAAATTTTTTGAAAAATTTGGCACTTTAATTTCTAATGTTTTATAGAAATAAAATTATAAATTTGTAAAGGTGTTCTAAAGGTGTTTTTAGTATCCTAGACATACAATTTACCAGATGTTCGTCTAGGACAGTAAAAATACGTTTACAATAACAACAAATTTATAATTTATTTCTATAAAGTATTCAAGTGCCAAATTTTTCACAACTTTCTTATTATTCTACTATAAATAAACTATATACTACTAAAATAAACAAAACAATTTTATTAAGTTTCATTGAAATTTTCAATACTATTAATAAAATCAATGATAAATGAACTTTATTCAGAAAAATAAAATGATTAGATATTTTAAAACTTATTAGATACCGAGATGAAAAATAACACAGAATAATTATAAGATTAAAAAGATAATACGTATCAATAATTATCGAAATAATTATTGATACGTATTATCTTTTTAATCTTATAATTATTCTATGTTATTTTTATGTTCTAATAGTTCTGAAAGATTGTAAAATTTTCTATTTATGAAATGGTTTTTTAAGAATATTTTCGAAATCTTTAATCATCATCACATGAATAACAAAATTGTTGTTATCATAAAATTATTTATCGTCACCAAAAAAAATTTATTATATCGTCACAATAAAAAAAAAATTCTTGGAAAAACTTTGTGGGAGTCTTACGTTAATGGCTTTTTTTTTAAAAAAAAAAACAACACTAAACATAAAATCTATCACCTGATTTAGTATGGCATTTAATTTTGATTTTAATTTTATTTTTCATTTTTATTTTATTTTTCATTTTGATTTTATGCCAATTTTATAAATAACGAAATACGAGAAAAACTTTTCTTTTTATTTAGAAAAATTACATAATTCGAAAATATAACATCTGTTTGTTTGTCTACAAATTCATTTTCGATTAAATATTTTATTTTATATATAAAATATAAGTCAGAAAACTTTAATTATACAAATTAATATATCTTACATAATTAATTACAAAACACTAATCAAAATATTGTCAAAAGGTTAATTAACTTTTTAAGCAGAATAAATCGAAATGAAATGATTGAATTTGAAATTTTTAATTTATGGTTACAATTAAAAAAGTAAGATATTTTTAAAATATTAAAAAGAAAAAATCTGAATCTGAAAATATGGGTTTTGAAAAGGTGCGATTCGAAAATGAAAGCACAGAAATAATTTTTACGCATTTCTATTTATTAATAGTCAATATTTTTTGGATATGATCCAAAAAAAAAATTAATATTAAGGCCAATAAAACGTAAATCTATTCCACTATAGACGATTCTTTGTCACGTGTTTTTTGCAAATTTACGTTTTTATAAAATATTAAAAAACAAAAAAAAATTTGTTGAAGTATTTCTGAATGTCAAAAATATAAAAATTCTGTATATTTATAATTAATTTCTTGCATCCAATAGCGATACTAAAAATAACTCGTTTGCCGGATCTACTTCTATCTTTATTAATTTAATGATAATTAAAAGAGATTTAAAGTTTTATACATTAATATAAATTTAAAAATTGGAATTATAGTTTATTATGTATTGGACTTTAAACATAAAAAAAAATCAATCTAAACAACAATAATATTATGAGTTCGTCTATTAATTTTGTAAAACTTTTTGTTTTTTTAAATTGAAAAATTGCCAATATTTCAGAATAATTATAAATAGACCAATCGCTGAATATCAAGAATCGGCAGACATTGGTATGTAGCAGTAAATGTTATCAGCTGGTATTATTTTTTGAATTTACTACATGGCAAAGTTTTGGTTGGGGTCATGCTAGGTTCAACATGTCAATAAGAGTTCAATCTTTAAAATAGAAAAATAAAATATTTTTAACAATTACATACTTTTTCCGGAGATTTTAAAGAGATAGATTATCACTGTTAATACATATTCATTTTAATCATAAACGCTTAATTATTTTATAAAACATTCTTATTTTTTTTCTTGTCAGCAAAGATTTACTATTGAACACGTCTCTTTCCATTAACGAAAACTAGTTAATTAAAGTTTAACCGGATATTTTAGTTCATTAATTCAAATGTGCTAAATTATGTTCATGTGAATATTTTATATTTTAGTTTGTTCCTCGGTAAAATTACTACACATTACATTATCATGTCCTAACAAACTCCTTACTTAACCAATCCACGTGACATTAAACAATGAAAATTTAAATAGATGGAGTATAGTAAGTCCTGGGCGTGAATTCAGAATTCCGGCCTTTCAACAAACTCCTTTCTTTAAACTATATAAGAATTAAAAAAAAAAAAAAAATTATTCTTTATTTAAAGCAAAAAAACTGTCGTCAAAACAAAATTAAAAAACTTTTAACTAATAAATTTTGGGCTATTAGTAAATTTTTTATAATATCTCTAGTCAAGGTCAAAACGAAGCCAAAACCACCCGTGATAAATTTCTTCTGATTTTATTTTATGATCGGTCGCTAATTTAAAATTGTGGTTTAACAACATTTTCTTCATTATTATATCACAAATTTTAATTAAAACAAACTAGTAAAAAGACTAATAAATTTTGCGAAAAAAAAACTTTGATTTTTTATGTATAATACATAAAAGAATTTTAGCAAAAAAAAAATTAATTAATATTAAAGCAATTAAATATTTTCAATAAAATAAACTTTAATCAGAAGGACAAAACACATGGAAAATTAAAAAACTTAGAATTTTTTTATAATTATTTTATGATGAAAAGCTCATTTTTTGCTCATAATTTTCTTATGTTTCGCTCTCAAATTGTATGATAAAATTTATGAAACACAAAGTTAGAAGAACTGAGCATAACGATCATTTATGATTATGACGAGTTGGAAAACCCCAAACAATTTATGTTATGTGGACGATTAAATTCAATCACCACTATTCATGTAAAAAAATTTATTTTGTTCCTCAGTTAAATGTAAGGTAAATGTTAATAGAAAAATTAATAAAATAAAATCGTGATATAAAAGTTGGACTTTATGCAATTTAGTGATGCCTTTAAATATTTTATGAATATAACCAAAAGTTAAATTCACCACATATTGAAAGGATTAATTAAATCTGTAGAATTCTTGATTTCTGAATGGATCGAACGAAATAAAATATTTCATTAAGAAATGGAAATAAAATAAATTTGGAATTTAAAAATTACTTAAGTTCTTAAAACGATTACAATGTAAACAACGCAATTGTGGTTTTGTTATTTATTAATTGATTTAAATTTCAAAATTAAAGTGTGAAACCACACATATTAGTACTAGAAATTGGATATAATACTATATCCAATTGCCAGTTAATTAGCCACGTGCCATGAATTAATTTTATTTGTCATATTAAATTTCATTAATTTTTTCTTATAAAATTGGAAAATTTAGTCTTGATAAGGAAAATTTGTTAAATAGAAACATACTTTAGTTACTTAAATTTAATTTTAAAAGAAATATTAAGCAAATTAAATTATTTCAATATAAAAATGTAGTTATTCTCCTGTCTGAAAAAAGGTTCAAAAAGTTTAAAAATGAAATGAAAAATATCAAACCACCATACAAGGCCGGCGCTTCCTAAGGGCAGTTGGAGCAGTTTGCCAGGGCGCCGAAATAGAAGGGCGCCAAAAATTAAATAAATTTTACAAAATATATAGAAAAAAAAAAATTTCATAAAAAAAATTTTCTTACAAAAAAATTTTTTTTTTTCATATTAAAAAAATTCTTCTGAAATAAATTCAAAAAATAAAATAATAAGTACATTTAAATAATTTCAATTGTACAAACATTTCATAGTGACCATCACAAAATATATATGCTTTCATTCATACACATAATCCAATATGAAATAATTTATTTCCCCGCCGGCATATACAAAACAAATACAATACATATAATTGTTCAATAGAACAATATATGACGGCTAAATAATTATTTCTATATGAAAATTCTATATGATGGCGCAAACTTAAAAAAGTGCACCAAACAATTGGAATTTTATATGAAACCAAAATATTTAGCTGACGTCACTTTTGTTAAATCATATGAAAAATTATTTTGGCCTGGAGCACTTTTGTCGGATTGCCCCGTGCATATTCGTTTATTTGTTTGACTTCGTTTATTATATGAAATAATTTATTTCCCCGCCAGCTCTTTAAATTTTTTCTCAATTTACTTTATCCATATTTTCTTGTTCTTATTATTTTTGTGTTTTGTGTATGGAAAGTGGAAATCCATATAAGACTCTCTTTTTTTCTGTTTATTAAAATTTCTCCTCATTTTCATGTACAGTATTCAGTATAGAATATTTTTTTTGTATAGGTTGGGTTTTATAATTTCTATTCTATATGGTGCAAATATTTTGGAATGCACCAATATATTCGTTTGAAAATTTCTTTGATTTTCTTTTCGTTTACACCCATCCCTCGCTTAACGGAAACTCTTTTTACGGAATTTCGCTATGACGGAATAAAAAAATTATTCCACGGTCTCTGTTAACGTACAAAAAATTTACGAAAAAAAAAATAAAACATAGAAGTGCACACAAATTAGTTCTAGTCCACATAAATTTTTGTTTTTTGTGTACATCTCATATTTTTTATATGTAAAATATGTAATAAAGGCGAAAATTTTAAATTTCAAATAGTAGGTATTGCAACAATTTTATGTACGCATTATCTTATTGTATTTATATTCAACTATGTACATTATGTAATTATCTTATTGTCTTGAAGTAAATGAGCAAGTACACATACATAATAGAATTTTTAAATTATTTTGTTAATGGATATTTTTCCTTTTTTCATAAAATGTATAATTCATATAACTTTTAGTATACACATTACGTTATTTTTACGCATATGTACCGTATACAACATTATCTTTGTTATGTTAAAAAAAAATCGATTTACGGAATTTCAATTTACGGACAAATTTTCTGGAACGGAACCCTTCCGTTAAGCGAGAGATGGGTGTATTAAATAAATATAGAGAAAAGAGAAAAATCTTAGTATAGAGAAAAATCTTTTTGTGCGGGATTTAGGTATTGGGTATGGAGGAGAACTTTTTTTTAATATAATTTTTTGTTTGAACAATATTGTACTTAAATTAACACGAAGGGATCCTTATAACAGTTTCGCAAACTTGTTTATTTTTTCTGAAAGTGCATAAAATAAAAGCAAAATATTTTATTTGTTAAAATATAAATATAATTTAATAAATTAAATGAATATTTTGTGTTCTTTTAGTGGGTCTTCCATGTAATAGAAGATGGTGATGTTTTATGTGCTTTTGGTGATATTAATTAATTTATTTGGATATTATTTAATCATTTAATTTTAATGTATAAACGTTTTTTTAATTTCTTAATTGTTTTCTGAACTGTTTGTTACTTTATTTGTGTTTTTTTGCATCTACTATAATATTTGCTGTAGTAAGTAATCATTTTGAATTTCGTCATTTTATTATAATATATACATTTTTCTATTTATATTTTTATATATACATATATATATAATAATTATAACATTAATATGTCGTCAAAACGGAAATTATCTGGTCATGAATATAGACAAAAAAGGAAGCAAGTATTAATTTCAGAAAGCAAGCAAAGAAATGCATTGGATTCATTTTTTACTGTAAATAACCAAAATACCGAGCCAAACACTGACAATAACAATGTTATTGTTGAGATACCACAAAATAGTTCAAATTTTCAAGAAATCATTCCTGTGGTAGGTAATCCTCCGTGTTCGGACAATAGTTTAGTTACTTTAAATTTTGAGGATCCGGGTATGTGGCCTGAGTTAAATGATAGAATTTTAACTCACTTGGTAGAGAAAGGTCCCAAACAAATCGACAATATTTGTTTTCCAACAAGTGTTTTATCGAATGGGGATAAAGTTCGAAGATCTTGGTTAGTTTATTCGGTTTCAAAAAACTCAATTTTCTGTTTCTGTTGTAAGTTATTTACAAAAAAATTCTTCTATCGCAATTTCTAGCTCTGGCTTTAAAGGGTGGGCTCATTTAACTAGATTACTTCCAGAACATGAACAAAGTGCAGTTCATGTAGAAAATTTTGAAAAGTGGATGGAATTCGAGCAAAGACTTTCTAAAAATTCCACAATTGATTTTTGTTTTCAAAAAACACGTCTAAAGAAGTACAACATTGCAGGGATGTATTGAAAAGACTTGTACTTCTTGTGGAATTCCTTGCGGTTCAATCTTTGGCATTTAGGGGTGGGTCAAATAGATTATATGAAAAAAATAATGGTAATTTTCTTCAATTAGTTGAAGCCATAGCAAAATTTGACCCTGTACTTTCCGAACTTTTACGTCGTATTAGTAATAATGAGACTCAAAATAAATATTTAAAGCAAAGACATCCAAAATGAGCTTATTCTAATAATTTCTAATGTAATAATAAAAAAAAAATTATTGAAATGATAAAAGGGGCAAAATATTATTCAATAATTGTTGACTGTACTCCAGATCAGAGCCGCAAGAAACAGTTATCACTTATTATTAGAATTGTAAATAGAAATAAAGATAAATTCGAAATTAAGGAATTGTTTTTGGGTTTTCTAATAGCCTCAGACACAACAGGTAAAGGATTAACTGATTTAGTTTTAGACAGGCTTGCATTTTTGGGAATTTTAATCAGTGATTGCAGGGGGCAAGGGTATGATAATGGTTCAAATATGAAAGGAAAAAATATAGGAATGCAAGCTCAAATAAAAAACTTAGAACCAAGAGCATTTTTTGTGCCATGTGCATCTCATTCTGCTAATTTAGTCCTTTCAGATTCTGTTCAATGTTCAGCTCAAGGTGTGAAATTTTTTGATACTGTCCAAAACTTGTACGTTTTCTTTTCTAGTTCTGTATCAAGATGGGAAATTTTAAAAAGAACGTAAATACCCTGACTCTCAAGCCACTCTGTACGACAAGATGGGAAAGTCGTATAGATGCTTTAAAACCATTAATGTATAATTTAGAATATATATATGAGGCTTTAGTAGAATTGACTAACGACAAGGACTCGGTAACGAGACATACTGCAGAAGTTTTAGGAAACAAAATTTTGAAATTTGATTTTATTTGTTCTCTCCTAATTTGGTATAAGGTTTTAGATAAAATAAATATATTTAGTAAATATTTACAAAGTCCTGCAATTTGCTTAACAACCGCTATAAATATTTTACAGGGAACCAAACAATTTTTAATAGACTTACGAACTGATGAAAAATTCAAAAATATTATCTTACAGGCTAAAGAAATTGCATTAAAATTAGATGTTCCAATATCTTTCCCTCATCCTTCAATACTACGGTCTCGTCGAAAAACTCCACTTTTTTCGTACGAAGGTAGAGATGAAGTTATCTTAGACCCAGAACATAGGTTTAAAGTAGAATTTTATTTTAAAGTTCTTGATCAAGCTCTTCAATCTGTTACAGAACGTTTTGACCAAATTTCTGAACACAATAATATTTTTAAATTTTTGCATGAAATTTCTTTGGTTTCATGACCTGTACTTGATCAAGAACTTCTTTTAAACAGTTGAAAGTCTTTAGAAAAATATCTGACCTATAATACCAATTCTGATATAAGTGGATTAGAATTATTTGAGGAAATTAAAATCTTTCCTACATTAATTTCAGGGAATTTACCTTCTACTCCTATTGAGTCATTGGATTTCATTTTTCAGAAAAAACTAGAATCAATGTTACCAAATCTTGCAATTGCTTTGGGAATTTTATTGACAATACCTGTAACAGTAGCTTCCGGGGAACGTAGCTTTTCTAAATTAAAAATTATTTAAGGACTACAATGGCTCAAGACAGACTAGTAGATCCTACCTCTTGGGTGATGTGGAAACGGATTTTTTTTAGGGCGGCGTTTTTGAAAAGTGCACCAGGCGCCAAAAAGGTTAGCGCCGGCGCTGCCACCATAAATAGAGAGTTATTTTTAATAAGGAGTTATTTTTTCATTGAGTTATTATTACATTATATATATTCTTTTAACCTTATCCTTGACAATGTTAGAAATAATTTTAACAAGTTTTTTTGAGAATTCCCCAACAGATTATTATGGTTTTCTTGTTGAAATTATTATGAAAAAAAAAAGAAATTATATGCAATATCTTTTTCAATATCTTGAAAAAGATATTGTTGCTGACATTAAATAAAAAAAAAATTTATTTGTGAAAACGCGACATCTGTCTAAACATTTGTATTAATTTTAAGTAAATAACAAAGATATAAATTATCATAATTTATAATCAATAATTAAAAATTCATAATAATTTTTCAAATTAGTTTCTAATTGGTTTTAAAATACTCGATTAAACAATTTTCTGAAAATATTAATTTTAACAGTTCAAATATTAAAACAATTGGTTTATGTTAGAAGAATTAGAGAAAATTGTTATCTTTGAAATTAGAATGACAACATTAATAAATTAATTAAGAATTTCAAAAGTACGTCTTATCTTTTTAAAATATTAATTAATTCTTCTAAATTTCTCTTTGACATTAAAAAATTTATTAAATTTTCAAATATTGCTTAATAATCATAACAGGACTATAAATATTCAATTCAATAATAAAAACTTAAATGAGGAAAACAGCAAAGAAATATAAAAAATTATTGACCATAGATACACGACCGAGTTTTCCAAAATTCGAATTACACGAATTTCAGTCCTATGAATTTGAATTCATAAATTTACTGAATTCCATCACCCAAATTCAAATTTTGTAAGTAGAACTTTTATATTTTAAGATATCTATCCTAAATTGTAATAATTACTATGCAATAACTTTATCTAAATTCCAAATACATTTTATTTAGATAATCTTTTTTTTTGTTTCAAATTATATTTGCTTTATTTTTTTTTTTGCTAATTTACCCAGTTAAGCGCGTTTTATATCTCAATTTGTATGCATTAATTATTTTATTTAATATAGAAGCTTTTATTTGCCCCTTCCAGTGATTATAATAAGCTTGAAAGGCTGCTAAAAAACTTTAGTAATCTATGGTACGTTGAATATATAACAACGTTTTTAAGAATCTTTAAGTTTCGCTACAAAAAAAACTTAGTTAAAGACAATTTCGCGGTTTTTTTTGTATTTTCACCATAAAATCAATTTAAGAAAAAATATTGATATAATTATATAGTGTAGTGAAGTTTTTAAAATTAAGAAATAATTTATGGTAACTTAAAGTCAACAAAATTGATTTAATTAATAAAAAAAAGTGTTAATTTATGAAACAAAACGTGTTCGGCAATACACAAAAAAAAATATATTAAAATTGTGCCAGAATATCGTCATAAAAGTTTCAATTTGAAGGCAAATTCTTTCTAAAAAAAAAAATTTATAAAAATCATATTAGATTTTTACAATTTTTTCCATTAAACTTACATAAAATTAATCTAAAAATAATTATTCATTATAATTAATGGTATATTAAAGTTGTAGCATTTATTTATTCTCATAAATTAATTAGTATTACCTACCTGGAAATTTCTAATTAAAATAGAAAAATTATCAATCTTTACATTTACTTTCTAAGAAATATATTGGTACATAGTACATTATTTAAAATTTAGGTAAAATTAATTAAATTTCTTTACAAATAGGGGATTTTTTTATTAGCCTGGCAAATTAAAATTCTATTAAAATACTAGTAATAAATTTAATTAAATTATTTATATATTTCATTTCGATAAAGAAAATATTATTTTCCACTGTCATTTAATTTGTTATTTACATTTATGAATTAATATTTAATAACATTGACCACCGGCTATTCACTAATATCATATAAATAAATACAGTAGTTGTTCGAAATATCTTATTTAATCTTTCGAAGATATAGATTAATAATCTTGTTCTTCTTGCAAGAGTTTTAAATAGTAATCCACAAATTCAAACAAACACATATTTAATTTCTTTTGTAAATTTTCCAAATTATAATATGTTTTATATCAATTATGTCACAAGTTCATTTAAAGCTTTCAAAATATAGTATTTTTAGACTAGAAACTATTAAATTACATAATATGCAAATATTTGCAGCAATTAATACGGTTACTAGTAATTAATTAAAGTAATTAATTGCATATGCTAATTTGAATTTAATCAAACAGTAGGAAAAAATTAGAACAATATGAATACAATTGAAGATAACTATGCTAAGTAATTAAACTAAATTAGTTATTTAATTTTGTTAAAAACAAAAGTTTGCCGAAAAACATATTTTAAATTATATTTACTAACATAGTATTAAACTTGGATAAATATACTAATTATTTAAACAGATAAATTATTAAATAGTGTCACTTAATAGAAATAGAAAAGCAATATAAATTAACTATTCCGGAAATATTATTCTTCTTCCTGAATAAAACAATTAAATTAATTTATAAAATTTAATAACTTTACAGCTTCTTGAAATATACCTATCTTTCTTAACGTCAATTATTCAGCTTAAAAAACACTAAAAAAAATATTAAAAATCTACAAAAAATGAAGAAAAGCTAATAAGTGTTTATCCACCAAAAAAATATACTTAAGATTATTTGATATTTTTAGAATTAGAATCGATACCAAAATGTTTAAAGGCTTCAAGCAATTTTAAAACAAACCCCCAACTACAAAATTGACCCGTCATTTATGTTGTTATATCTATGTCATACGTATGACGTCAAACAATTTTTTTTTTTCAGAAAAATTACGATAAACAAATTGAAGTGGTTTAAACTTGGGTATGTAGTAATAACGAATTATTACAAAATTAAAATGCTGCTTTTGAAGTTATTTTCGTTATGATTTCTTTTAAGAAAATTGTTTAAATCTTTAAATTTAAATTCCTGACAAAAAATAATCATAAAATATATCAATGTAAATTTATCCGTCATCAACTGCCAACGATAAGACGAAACGTTATCAGATATTTTACTAAAAAAATATATATGAATGTTTTATTTTTGTGTTAATTAATTTACAAAATATTAATTTAATGTGAATGGAATTTTTTTTTAATATAAATAATTAGTACACTAAAAAAATTAAGTAAGTGTGAACTTATCTTAATGAAAAATTTAGATTTAAATTAGATTTTATTTACAAAATAATAAAATTTTCATATTTATTTTCAATGTTTATTTTTCTTTAAAAAAAAATTTATTAATTTGAGCTTTTAATCTATAAATTAATTTTGTAAATATTGTGAAAAAAATTTACATGATTATGAAATTATTAGAATTAAATTACAAAAAAATCTGAAAACGAAAACGTTAAACTGGTGCTAATTGATCAATTCGACAAAGATTATCAATAAAATTAATAATACTGGGTGAATTAAATTGTCAAAATTCAAGTTATTATGTATTTTTATGTTTATTAATTCGTAAATTCTTTTATATATATATAACATAATAAACGGATCAAAGACATGATAAAATACAGATTTGACAAATACCGGAATTTTATGCTAAAAATTCTTAATTATTATTAAACCAATTAGGCATAGGAATTGTTTGATTTATTAAGAATTAAAGATTATCTCTTGATTTAAGGGTTTAGCTTATGAAAGAATCTGCTTTAGTCACCCTATTTCGATATTAGCTCTCCAAAGTGTAAAGACAATTTATTAACTTTAATAACTTATAAATTTATTTTTTATTACATCACTTTATTTTATAATTTAACCAATTTCTGTTAATTTTTTCGATACAGTAAACTCTTAATATTATGAACTACATTTTGGTCAGAATAATTTGGTGTATATGGAAAAATAGTAGTAGATAATTATAACGATAATTAATCAAATATTCTTTATTTACTTTTATTTTATAGTTGAAATTCTGCGGTTATTTCCTTTTTATCCTTTACTTTCTGGTGTTATTTCTTTCTTTTCTTATTACACTTAAAAAGTGAATTGGGAATAGAATTAACTTTTTCCTACAAGTAAAAAGTGAATTCTATTTTATCTGGAGTTATTCTGGGGTTATATTATTTATTTTATATTTTTTATTGTTATTTAATATTTTTTAATTTATAGCCCTTAATATTTAATTACAATATTACAAATAGTTTGATTTTATCTCACGTAAATAAATTAATTGTTTATTTTAAATCAATTGAATTAATTAATTTAAATAAAATAATAATTAAAATATAAATAATTTTACTTTTATGGAATTAATTTTTTAAAGTTATTAACATGACATGTTCACGAAATTAAATTAATTTATTCATAATATAATATTTAAAACATCAACGAGCAAAATGTTGTTCTTTCCTTTAAACTAAAATAACACTTTGAAGGTTGCACATTTATTATTTATGCCACGATTCGTCAACTTAACAATTTTTACTTTAATCTAGTTTCCTATAATTATTTACACTTCTCCGATATTATTATAAATATTTATATACTATAAAGTTAAATTTAATAATTTCTTAATTATCCGTAACTTTGAGTACTAAAGATAAAAATTTAATTTAATATTTACAAAGCAAAACAATCTTTGTAATTCTTTGATCTAAAATATTAAATATCTAATCTAAAATTAGTTAGGTTGCTTTTAAATTCATGGGTAAATGATACGTACTATTTATCTATATAATTACTTAGCTTATCAGTAAACAATAGTAAAATTTTTATAAATATATTATAAAAGTTCAAAATACTAATTAAGAAATAATTTTTTATAAACAAATTAAATCAAGAAATGTCATTTACGAAATATTTGGCACAGCAAGTAAGTTTCTTATCGAAAACAATGAACAGGTGTAAGATAGAAGCATATTCTTACTAAAATTATAAGATATTTCTTAAAATGCCGGTTTACATTCATGTTCTTATATAATATGCGAAGTCCCAGTTGCAAAAAAAACCCTTAAATGTTAGATTCGCAACCTTAATATCGGTTCCAAACCCGAGATGAGATCTTGACCCAGAACTAGACTTTTATTATGGAAAATATATTTATATTTATAGATATAATCGAATATAACAGAAATATTTTCACTCACAGATTTGCTAATTACATAGTAAAATGTAAATTAAATTTTAATCGGGAAAATTATATTTAGAATTTTTCTGAAATAATAAATATTTTCAATTGACAATAAATGACAAAAAATAATAATAATAATAATATTTAAAAATAATTCATCTCGTGCTAAGTTAATTGCACTTTTTTTTTAAACAATTGACTACTTTATCTTAAAATCTCGTTTTTTATTAACTATAAATCACCTGAATTGTAAATTGTAATTATTATCCATAATAATAAATTTAAATTTATGCAAGAAAACTTATTTAGTAAAAATTATTATGTTTATAGAGAGAGATGGAAAAAAAATAATAATTCACGTTTGAATGTTGCTAGTAAAGTTACAAAGTTTGAATAATATTTACTATCGAACTAATAACGAGTTTCCGCTTGTTATAAAAAAAAAAAAAACATTAATGCTTCATAGTTTTTCCTTTGTTTTTCTTTTATGAAAACTTTTAATGTTTTTTATTATTTTATTTTGCAATTTATAGACAATTCGAAATATATTTTTCCAATTTTGGAAAAATATATTTCGAATTGTCTATAAATTTATTAGTAACTAACTGGGATGTTCGTACCTAAAATAAGTAATTGCCTAAATCTATCTTTGAAGAAAAATTATTACTATTAGATACTAGGACTGGTTTTGGCTAGGTAATTTCATCTTTTGATCTTCTTCTGCTACAGTTTCTCTTTAACCCTAAAATTAAAGTATCTATTTATCCTTAATTAAAGTTCATTAATCAATTATATTTATTTATTTATATTTTCAAAAACATAAAATAATTTTTTTTGTAAAAACTCAATTCTTCAAAATAACATTAAAAAAACATGTATTTAAAACTGCAAATTGCAGATAAATTACTAATAATAAATAATATTATTTTACTTGCAAAATTTATTCGCGGTCTGTAAATTCACTTTGATAATTCCATGAAATTCAATGTCATATTAAAAGCTTAAAATGTTATAAGATGATTACATTATAAATTTATGCTAGTTAAAAATATTTTTGTTAGACTATTTTGTACAACAGTAAACTTAAAAAAAAAACATGAAAATTTCAATTGAAACATAAATAAATCTAAATTAATGTAATTTGCACAAACATAAATTGAATTTGAATTTCATCTTTCAAACATATTTTGTATGATATTTTTAGGAAATTACTCGTATATTAATAAAATTTATTACTACGTACTTTCTAAAAATATATTTTCGCTGAATTCGTAAAAATTAATTTATTTTATATTTATGAGATTTTTTTTTATTTATAAAATGATTTAATTTATAAATTTAACATATTTAAATCAAAGATTAAGCAATCATGTGAATATGACAATTTAAATAAATTTCTTTACAATTTCATTGCTATTATAAGGCAAAGGTCAGTTCGAAGAAATTTGTAAAAGTATTTTAGGTAAACATTTATGTTTTTTTTTTAAAAATAAAAATCATTTACAATTTATGGATTGAAAAATAATGCTGATAACAAAGTGTAATTGTAAAAATATAAATTTAATAATTTTTTAAGAATTTGTCCAATTTACCTGATTGGATAAAAAAAATTAAAAATATTTTAATGAAAATTAGCGCACTAAAAATTGTTGTTTCATAATTAAATTTATTTTTCATTTAAATTTATACGAAATTTCTTCTTCTTTTATCTATTTTTAGTAATGTCGATGGAGAAAATTAGTAAGTAAAATAAAATGTTAAATAATAAAATGTATTGTTAAGATAAAATATAAGATTCTGAAGATACAATATATTAAAAATATATTTACAAACTGAGTGACACATTTATTGAACCACCAAATTTAATTAATGAACAACATATCTTCAATTTTTTAATATTTGTGATCATGTCGGTTAGTTTATGAAATTTAAATTTAGTTACTACTTGTCAATTATTAATTTTTAAATGTAATTTACTAAAAAAATTTAAAATATTTAATTTTATTTTCGAATATACAAAATTAATAAAATTCACTTTTGAATATTTCATTCAATAAATGAACAATTTATTTTAATAAATAATTAAATATTAGAAATCATATAACTCGATTTCCGAATTAAATAATCTGATTTTCGAACCATTAATTTTAATTTTATAAAATTACACCTAATTATATAAAATTTCGTGGTGATTTTTTTTTTTTATATTAAATTATATAATTTTTAATAGCTAGAAAGAAATTGATATTGTTTTGTGGAAGTTTATAATCGTAATTCAAAATTTCCTATAGAATTTTTAATTGGATAATTAGTATTTCAATTCAAATATAACAATTAATTTCAATGCTTTTAAAAAGCTAAACATTTTTTTAGTTATTTTCAATTCTAGTATCAAAAAATAAAATAAAATAAAACTTTTAGGAAATTGTATATAAAATTATTAAAATGCTAATGCTAGTTTTTGCCTTCACTTTGAAACTTTAAACATAAAATACATATATTATATATGTAGTTAAATTGCATTAATAATTTTATTGTTATAAATTAGATTTTTTTAAATATGTCGAAAATACGAAATTTCGGTGTTAGTTTTTTATTTGTATTTTTTGTACGTCCAATATCGACAAAAGTACTGCCATTACCAACAACTTTAGGAAAATGTGGCACAGTTGATCCAAATGTAAATATATCAAATTATCCAGCTGCATGTGATAGGTAAGTTTTTTTTAAAAAAACAAAAAAAAAACCGAAAAGTTATAAATACAAAAATTATAAAAATTACGGAATATCTGGTATTCCTACACTTCCTACAACCGTACGTAAATTATGTGACGTAAATTTTATGAATGAAAAAGGAAAAAAAAATGGTTGGGAAAAACCCCAAAGAAAAAAAAAACAAGTTTATGCACTACTAGAAACTAGAAGATAAAAAAAGCTAAATCAATGCAATTATTTCCTTTAAATAAGATTTTATTACAAGTGGCATATCAACACATCATAAGTGGGTTTCCAGTTGAATAATACTAGGTTCATTATACGAAGCTAATTTATTAAGTTTGTGGAGTTGTGTAAAAGATTTCTTTTCTTTTTTAGTATATCATAAGTGTTCGTTGATCACTTATGCTCTAAATTATTTAAATTTTGAAAATTTAATTAAAATTGTAAGGATTATTCAGATAAAACTAATTTCATTTCGAAGTTGACTTTTTCTATAATTAGAAAATATTTTTTATCGTTCTGCTCTAAATGCTGAACTGTATTTGTTTGAACCATAATTAGCTAACTTAAAAATAGCCCTCGTAATACAAATGAATCATATTTTTTCATGGTCTTAACTTTGGCCCATAAACATGCAGTTTTCTTTAAAACTTATATATTTTTTTTCAAATTTATTTGCCACATTACAGCTAAACGAATAATATAAATTTAAAATGCTGTTCTTTTTTTTTGTAGTGATATTTTTTGCCGTGGTAACTTATTACATACCATTCAAATGGCACATTTATTTTCTGATTCAAAAACGTTTGTTGATATGAAATTGAAACATACACCAGAAGAAGTATTAATATTATTTGATAAAATGATGAATGATACCTCAAATAAACCAACAAAACAACAACTACAACAATTTGTTGACGTAAGTTTTATAACATTGCGATTTATAATAAAAATGTTAAAGTTAATTTAAATTTTTTTTAAAATTTATAGACGAATTTTGCCCCACCCGGTTCTGAATTTGAAACTTGGGATCCAGTTGATTGGAAATTGCAACCACGTTTCTTGGATCAAATTCGTGATACTAATCTAAGATCGTGGGGAAGTGATTTAAATAATTTGTGGAAACAATTGGGTAGAAAAATGATTGAAGATGTTAAAGTGAATCCAATATTTTATTCAATAATACATGTTGAGAATCCAGTCATAGTACCAGGCGGTCGATTCAGAGAATTCTATTATTGGGATTCGTACTGGGTAATTAAAGGTTTACTTCACTCAGAAATGTTAGAAACAGCAAGAGGAATGTTAGAAAATTTTAAATCAATAATTGAAAGATTTGGTTTTATACCAAATGGTGGTCGAATTTATTATACGTAAGTTAGTTATTTAATCTTAATCATAATGGAAGTAAATCTCAAATTCCGTTCTTAAAAATTATAATTATTAAAAATTTATAATTATTAAAAATTTTTATTATTAAAAATTTAGGAGTAGATCCCAACCACCATTATTTCCATTAATGGTCGATGCTTACGTCCAAGAAACTTGTGATGATAAATTTGCAATTGATATGGTTAAAACATTAGAACATGAATTTGAATTTTGGATGAACAATCATACAAGAATTGTTAAAGGACATTGTTTAGCATATTATGGTGATAAATCAAGTGGCCCTAGACCAGAATCATATCGGGAAGATGTTGAAACAGCACAATATATACCATTAAAAGCAGATCGTGAACATGTTTATTCAGAATTAAAAGCAGCTGCTGAATCTGGTATGGATTTTTCAAGTCGTTGGTTTATAAATGAAAATGGTACAAATGAAGGTACATTAAAAGATTTAAAGACACGTTCAATAATTCCTGTTGAATTGAATGCTATATTGTTTCGAAATGCGAAAATTATAGCTAAATATTATGCAAAAGCTGGCAATATTGATAAATCAACAGAATATGAAATAAAAGCCCAAGAACTTTATAAAGTAAGTTAATTAAAATTTAATTTTAGTATATTTTTATTTCACATAAATTATTATTGATCAACAATTCCATTCACTTGTTGAAGAAATATATTATTCGAGTTTAGTAAATGATTTTTAAAAAAAACTAACTTAATTAAATAAATTTCCTGTTTTTGTAGGCTATTAATGCTGTATTATGGCATGAAGATATTGGTGCATGGCTTGATTATGATATTATAAATAATAAACGTCGTAATTATTTTGTACCAACAAATTTATCACCACTATGGCTTAAATGTTATAATATTTCTGACTCAGAAAGAATCTCAAAATTAGTATTACATTATATAAAAACAACAAGTCTTGATAAATATCCTGGTGGTGTGCCAAACACATTTTTACAAACTGGTGAACAATGGGATTTCCCAAATGTATGGCCACCAATGGAACATATTTTAATTATTGGTTTAGATAATTTGGGTACACCGGAAAGTAAAAAATTAGCATTAAATTGGGCTACACGATGGGTACAATCAAATTATGATGCATACAAAGCTTCAACTCATATGTTCGAAAAGGTAAAATATAAATTAATAAATAAATTATTTAAATTAATTATATATTTATTTTTATAGTATAATGCTGAAAAATTCGGTGGTTATGGTAGCGGTGGTGAATATGAAATTCAATTAGGTTTTGGTTGGACAAATGGTGTTATTATTGATTTATTATATAAATATGGACATATTTTGAAACCAGCAAAACAAACAATTTGCAACTGTACAAATAAAATAGAAAGTAATCATAAATCAATGTATAGTGCTTTTTAAGAAGAAAACATATTGGATTCGATAAATAATATAAAAAAAAATTGGTTCTAACAAACTATCAAAATTTACAATAAAAACAAAAAAAAATCTTTTCCTAGCAAATTCATTTTAACCGCACACAAGAAACTTAAACTTTATAAAGAACACAAACAAAAAATTTCATTAATCCAAACATTCACGAAATTTAGTTGTGCTCGTACCAAAAAACCTAGTGAATCATTAAACTTCCTTCCTTTTATAAAAAACGAAAAAAATTAAAATTTGAAAATTTTGTGATAACATTTTTATGGTGGTAAACTAGAATAATTAAAATTTGACATTTATATATAATAAATTCATTTGTATTTGTTAAATCAACACAAAAAACCAATTAGTAAAAAAAATCGTTCTTAAACCACACAAATACAAAAAAAACACGTACATATCATCATCATTTCTACTAAAACATGTAAGTGATGTCCTATATTGTATAACATTAAAAATTATGATTCTTTAAATTAATAGGGAAATAGTGCGCAATTTGACATTATTTATCAATTGTTCCTTTATGCACATTTAGATCAGTGTCCATTAAAAGCTCAAAATTGCTCCAATTTGTAGAGAGATTAAGCAAGTTTTGGACATTGAAAACATTTTATTTTAAGGAATCATAATTTTGTATTTTATGTTTTTTTTTTCAACTATTTTGAAGAATTTAAAATTTATATTTAATAACAAAATTAATAATAACTCATAATAATTTTCATTTTATTTGAAATTTAAGATAAAACCAGTTCCGGCAGTCAAAATTCTATATTCAAAAGTAGTACTGTTTTTGGTAGTGTTTTAGTAGCAACAATAGCATTATTAGTAACAACGGTTGGACGATATTTATGGTGGGTGAGAGGTTCGTTATTCAAATACTTTATAAAATTAAATTAGCTAGATCCAAATTCTAATTAATCTATATATGCGCGAATTGGGTCTTTAGCGATCCAACGATTTTATTAAATTTTACAATTATAAAATTTACTGTATTTTTGAAAAAAAAAACATTCTGGGCATATATAGGTTAATTTTTAATCGTTTAAAACTTGAATTGAAAATTTAAAAAAAAGGGGAATAAAATCGGTTATGTCCTTTTCTTCCGGGAAGAAAACATAAAGTGACTCTAACGAAAGGTATTATCAGCTTGTACACCTTAAAAAGCTTGTACACCTTTTAATGGATGTCCAATAAATTAATTATTAATTTTTGATAAGTGGATTGTAGGGAAATAATCCTTAGTACAATAGTCCTTAGTACAAAATTTTCTTTTTTTGATTCTTTTAAAAATTTCCCTTCGACTATTTAAGAAAAATCCCTTTTTTTTAAATTGAACTTATTTTAAAAATTTTATTTATTTTCTCACTAAAAATAATTTTTTTTTATTTTCTTTTCTTTTACAGATCCATTTTCATCTACATTACAGTTTGCTGGTTTTTGAAATTTTAATTTTTAATCAGAATTTGATTTTGTTGCGCATGTTGATTTAATAAAAAAATAATGAATTTTGATAAAAAAAATTATATTAAAAATATATTAGAAATGTTGATAAACATTCCTTTTTTCCATTTGCTAACAAAAATATTTTTGAAATTAATAAAAGAATTCTTATTTAATTTAACTTATTTCTTAGATATAATTTATTTATTTTAATGTTTTGATGTTTTATTTTCTGTTTTTGTCCTTTTATAGTAACGTAGAAAATTGTGTGTGTCAAGTTAAAAAATTTCAAATATAAATTAAAAGAAATTTAAGTTTCAAATTTAAAAAAAATGGTAATTCAAGCTTTAAATAGTCTCTAAAAAAAAGAATTTAAAATTTTAATTTTCTATTTTATTATCATTTTTTTTTCAACTTTTATCCTCGCTTATAAAACTTTCTCAAAAATATTAATTAAGTTTTATTTTTAGTAATTAATTTAGAAAAAAAAAATTTATTAATTAAATGAATTAAAACGTTAAAAAATATATTAGAAAAATATTTTGAATTTGTTCCTCATAATGATTTTAAAAACTAGAAATTTTTATGTGAGACAATTGTTTATGTAATGCAGTGAGCTATTTATATAAAATGTTATTTCGAAAATTTTATATAATTTGTTCCTGTAAAATAAAAACATATATAAAAGAATTATTTAATATTAAAAAATTACAATTAAAACTAGATTATATTTTTTTTTTAGAAAATATTTTAAGGATATTATAACAACTATCCTTTTTGTGTACTTGTATACCATTTAATTTTAACTAGAACTAAATTTTAGTATTTATATTAATTTTTTTTAGTATTGTACTTTAGTTTTTAAAAATTTCTGTATATTTAGAAAATGAATTGCATGCATTAAAAAGTAATTTTATTTTATTTTATTTGTAAAAATGATTTTTGGTTTTATTTGGCTATTTTTAAATCAATTTTAAATTAAAAATTCTGACTAATTTATTATTGATAATTCAATTTAAAGAAAAGTGATTTTAATAATTTCTTTAAAAAATATTGTATTTAGGAAAAAATAAAACAAAATGGAGTTGGAACTTTTCGGGATTTTGCACATTTAATTGCAACAAATTTATACGATTAAAAAATAAAAAAAAAAAAAAAAATACTACTGAATACTACTGAATCTACAAATTTTTCAACATAGGTTTTAATTAAAGCCATTAAATTAATTTCAATGTAGTTGTAAGAGAATATTATGTAGCTAAAAATTATAAAATTCGATATTATTAAGAAAACATAATTTTAGTGACTGAAATTAATTTGATTTTTTTTTTAAAAAATAATAAATTATATATATTTATAAGAAAATTATTAGTTATTAGAATTTTTTGTACATAGTTAGTTACTAATTAACGTATATAATAAAAAATTAATAATACATATTTAAATAAAAAAAATTAGTTATGAATTTAAAATTGTTTTTTCTTTCAAAGGAAATTAAATTTTTTTTAAAGTATTTTAAGGTAAGTACTGCATTAGTTTATATTATTACACGTTATAGAGGATATGAACTATTAAAACTAATAAGATTAATGCTTAGTGTAAAGTAAAATTAATCAAATTCGGATATTTATTGTACCAAATTATGGCCGTACTAAATTATTTTATAAAATTTTACAAAATAATTTAAAGATTTATTCGTTACAATATCTTCATTAAAATTAAAATTAAAGTTAGTTCTGAGTCTAAATATTTAAAATATAAATTTTATATAATTTTTAAAATTTAACAAATTTATTTCACTTTCATTACTACATTGAATAACAAATTGTAACAATTTATTTAGTAACTAAGTAGAAGCAATTTAAATAAAGGTAATTTGTAATGGTTTCTTATCATTTACTTTAATGATTAAAAAAATTAGGTTAAGTTGATAAATACAAAACTATGCTACGATTATGTACTAAAAATTAAAAGAATTTTAAAATTATCAAATGTATAAAGATTAACTTAAAAGCTGAAGGTGCTGAAATTTTATATATGGCCAGTCTTTTTGTATGATGACCAAAGCTATGATTAAAAAACTAAAAACATTTGAAATGTGAAGAATATTTAGAATTAATTGGAGTGATAAAATTAATTACTAAATTTAAAGTGGTAAATCGAATTAATATGTGTGGGCAATCAATAGTGAAAAATCGCAAATTAGGCCATAAACGAAAAATATAAAATTCCGCAGCTCACCATTCATATATGGAAAAATAATTGTATGAAGAAATCCTGCCAAAAGAAGAACTTCAGAGCTGAGAAATTATATAGATTGGTTTCGCGTGACTATAACTGAAATTCTTACCAGGAAAATATTCATGATATTTTGTCCTATGTACAACCTCCGGATTGCAAAGGAATAATAATAAGAAGAAGGAATGAAGCACATTCTACACTAACAATCTGAAACTAAGTACTATTTAAAATTTCAGTAACAATAATGAATATTTAAAGAAATTTTAATCATAATTTTAGTTTAATATTTACATTCTCTTTAGGTTTAGAAAAAGGATATCTAGAAATATATTTTAGCTAAATTCATTTCAACATAAAATTAAATTTGTAGTATTTAAATAAAATTTAAGTACATGACAATTAATATTACTTAAACCGAAATATTTTGCATTGAATTTTACTGATACTGATGTAACAAAGTTTATCTTATTATATTTTAGTAAATGAATTTCATTTTAATAGATTTTCTGATTCAATATGGCATAATCATGTAACACAGCGGTTTCCAAACTGTGGGTCGCGACCCACAGGGGGGTCGCGTAATAATCTCAAGGGGGTCGTGAAGTTTTTAATTTCTGCTTTACCTATTTAAAAAAAATACTTACAAAAATCTATTTAAGATGCCTCTGGAAAAAAAAAACAAAAAAAAATATATTTTTGATTCCTCTGGAAAAGAAGAACATGAAAAATGAAAACTTAGCAACCTGTTACGAAGTTAGTAGGTAAATAGTTACTATGGTAACATTAAAACCGTTATTATAATAGTTACTATGGTAACATTAAAACCGTTATTAGTAGGTAAATAGTTACTATGGTAACATTAAAACCGTTATTACAATTTTCGAAAAAGAACAACTGATTGAAATATCTTGCGATAGTTCATTACAACTGGAATTTGTTAATAAAACTTAAATTCAGTTTTGGATGGAACGAAAAAAAGATTACATTACTTTGTCGGACAGAGCTATAATAGTGCTGTTACCATTCGTAACATCATATTTATGTGAAACCGGATTTTCTGCTTTAGCAGCCATGAAATCGAAATATCGAAATCGATTAGTAGTGGAAAAAGAACTTCGGGTTGCTATTTCAACAATAACACCACGATTTGAGAAACTTTGTGCTAACAAACAAGCTCATCCATCACATTAATTTGTTTTCTATAAATATATATACTAAATTTATTAATTTTTGTTTAGTTCTATGAATACATTACTTTTTTTTAATATTATTCTATAAATACATACTAAATTTTTATTAATTTTTGTTTAGTTTTATTCTATGAATACATTACTTTTTACAAATTGAAAATTTGCTTATATTATTTATTGTTGTATCTAATAAGGGGGCCGCCAATTTTTTCTTTTTTCTTATGTGGGTCGCAGTATCAGAAAGTTTGGAAACCGCTGATGTAACAGGTAATTTTTGTGTAAAAAAAAATCAAATAAATTTATAAATATAATACATACATATTATTTTCGATTATTTTTATTTTTTGTAACAAAACTTATAAATATTTATTTATTTTATAAAATTTATATAAATAAAAAATCTTAACAATAATTTTTTCTATCTATTTTTCTTAGATACTGACAACTACTGTAGTGACCATTTAATTTGATATTTTCTACTGACAATATTGGTTTAGTATCAAATATCAATATTTTCATTTTTAATTACAATTTTATTAAATGGTTTGCCATTTTTTGATTAATAAAAACCTATAGAAAACTTCAAAAGTTCATAAAATATATCACTATAAAAGTTTATTTTTTTAGTTGGCGTAAATATTAGTTTTGTGCAAATATTAGTTTGTGCAAATAATGATTGATTGATATCTATTTTTTTTTTTTTTAAATAAGTGTGTGGAGATAAAAGTTGAATAAAAGCGATGGATGTAATTTATTAATTATATTTTTAGCAATTTGAAATATTAACCTAATAAACTAAATATAATTAAATATTTTGGTGTAATCAGATCTGAAATAATTTGATAAAATTTAAATGATAATTTTTCAAAAACCATTTTTAAGTACCGATATACCCAACATATTTGAACGACATGACAAATTCAAACTAATTAAAATATTTTCCACAAACTAATTTAATTCAAAACTCATTCATAAATTTAAACTAAACTCGATTACTGTAATTTAATTGACCATATCTTTACAATACAAATTGAACGACGTCTATTTTCAATATAAGTGATCAAATAAATGCACTCTCAATATTTCGATTATTAAATATATATTTGTTTTTATTATCAATTAAAGTTAATTAATTCATCGTTTTTTTTTTTATTATTATTAATCAAATTTCGTGATAGCTCAACAATAAAAAAAAAATCTGTTATAAATAAAGTTCGGTGAATTTAGAAATTTAGTTTAATTATAACATTCAATCAACATAGAATTATTATTATATAGTTAAAATGTGCTATTAAATAATAATTATAACTATATTAAACAAACGAACAAAACAAAAATAATGTATAGAAATAAAAATTTAGGAATTAGTTTAATTATATTAATAAATTTATTAATTAAACGTAATGTTTCTTATGTGATACAAGCAAAAAATGATATTGAAAATCAAATAATTCGTAATTTCACAGACTCAAATTATCCTGATTCATGTTCAAGGTAAATTTAACCAAAAAAAGTTAAATAATTTCATCAATAATTAAAAATATTGAAATCTTATCGTAAATATTTTTAGTATATACAAATGAATTGTTTATACAAAATGAATTGCAAGTGATAAGAACGTTTAATTGACCAATTAAGTCAATCTTATCAATAATCTCGAACGGTCAAAGTGCTACATAAATACATAGGAAACTTTTAAATAGAAAAGTGCTACAAATTTACATAAAAAACTTTAAAGTTAAATTTTAATTTATTGTGGCTGTTAAGTAAATTTGTACTCAGCTACTGTACGTGGTTTTACTACCAAATACTAATTAAAATTTATTATATATTATTATTTGTTTTTTATTTCTATATTAATTATATAATTAAACTTAATTACTTATTATTAAATGATTTTCGAATTCTTTTACTCTCCTACTTATTATTATCTTTTTTATGTTGTAAATCGTGAATCTATTAGTGATCAGAGTTGATCAATTAACAAAAGATTTGACATGCATTTTTCAACAACATTCCATTATTTTAATAACTTCTTTTCAACTATTTGTTCATTATCATTTTGAGTGTTGTTCACAAAATTCTCTTCAACATTTTGAGCGTTTATCCTCTGAATGCCAGAAAATATAATTTATATTTTTTTGTAAATTTCTTTAATAATTTACAGTCAAATTTATTGCAATGGTTCGTTACTACATATAGTACAAACATCTAATATGTATGCTGATTCAAAAACCTTTGTTGATATGCCACTCGTCCATAATCCCGAAAAAACAATAAATGACTTTAATATATTATTGGAAACGAATAATTTTGCTTTAAATGACACACAAGTTAAGCAATTTGTTAATGTAAGTTTTATTATCCTTCGAAAAAAATCACTTCTAATAAATTTTCCTTTTTTCAGAGTTACTTTAAAAAACCTGGGGATGAACTAGTTAGTTGGATACCAACTGATTGGAAAGAAAACCCAATTTTCCTAAATAGTATACGCAATCAAAAATTACGTCAATGGGGTAAAGAATTAAATGATATTTGGCATTCATTAGGTCGTAAAATGAAAGATGAGGTTAAAAAAAATCCAGAATTATATTCTATTTTACCAATTGATAATCCATTTATAATACCTGGTGGTCGTTTTCGTGAAATATATTATTGGGATTCATATTGGATAATACTTGGTATATTACATTGCGAAATGTTTTCAACAGCTAAAGGAATTTTAAATAATTTCTTATCATTTATTAATATTTATGGTTTTATACCGAATGGTGGACGGGTATATTATTTAAAAAGGTCACAGCCCCCACTTTTAACAAAAATGTTGAAACATTATGTTGATTATACTGGTGATAATGAATTTGCTATCCAATCTGTACCATTATTAGAAAAAGAATTTTATTATTTTTGGAATAATTATATACATGACATACAAGGACATAAATTAGCAGCATATGGTGGTATACATTCAAACGGACCACGTCCAGAATCATATAAAGAAGATTTAAAAAATTCTGAAAAATTTAATACTGACTATGAAAAGTTTATATTTTTTAATCATATGAAAGCTGGTGCAGAATCTGGTATGGATTTTAGTAGTAGATTTTTTATAAAATCAGATGATGGTAGTCCATATGGACAATTAATAGATATTAAAGCTGGTGATATAATACCAGTTGAATTAAATGCATTTTTATATGGAAATGCTAAAATAATTGCTGAATTTTATGAAATGGCAGGAAATAAATTAAAACAAATTGAATTTGAGGAAAAAGCAAATGAAATTTTAAATGGTATAGAAGCTATTTTATGGGATGATAAAATTGGTGTTTGGCTAGATTGGGATATTAAAAATAACCAACGACGTAATTTCTTTACAGTAACAAATTTATCACCACTTTGGACAAAAGCATATAATCAATCAAATTCTGAATTAATATCAAAGAAAATTTTAAATTATTTAAAGTTAACGAAAGTTGATAAATATCCTGGTGGTGTACCAAATACCTTATATCATAGTTCTGAACAATGGGATTTACCAAATGTGTGGCCACCAATGCAACATATGTTAATTATTGGTTTAGATAATTTAGGTACAAAAGAGTCAAAAAATTTAGGAGAAAAATGGGCAACACGATGGGTACAATCAAATTATGCTGCTTATTTAGATAGAAAATTAATGTATGAAAAGGTAATATGTAATAAGATTTTAATAAAATGTTAGAATAATTTGAATGTAATTTTGTTAAATAGTATAATGCAGAAGAGTTTGGTGGACATGGCGGCGGTGGGGAATATGAAATTCAAACAGGTTTTGGTTGGTCAAATGGTGTTATTATTGACTTATTAGCTAAATATGGCGATATATTGAAAAGTGGTAAAAAGATAACTTACAAATTAAAAGTGTAAATTTTACACATTTCAAATTGATTGTGTTTGTCTTAATAATGTTTATCGTGTTAATCACAATGTTTAAATTAGAAATAAGTTAATATTGAGAAAAATAATTTAACCTTTTTTGTCTCAAAAAGTGTGAGTTGTTCATTAATTTGAATTTTGATTTAATCATTATAAATTCATAAATCAATTTTAAGCTATCCGGTTTATGGCTAGTCATACAACTACAACCAATTTCTGTTTAGCTTACAAGCAGAGGCGAACAAATATCTGCTTAGCTTCTTCGAAGACATGAACAGCTTAATATATAGTCAACAGTTCTTGCGTTTTCTCAATTTTACTTCAATTGACTTGATCACATTAAGTATAAACAATTCCATATTAAAAATTCAATTTCAACAAAATTCTGACCCCAAATATGCTTTTAAAAATTTTTATTTTTTCATTCATTTTCAAATTCATATTTTAAACTGTATGGTCACCAAATAATCCGAATTAATAGTGTTAACTTTAATCAGACTATTTTTACTTTTATTATATGAGCTAATACAATTAAACATAATTATATTATGTTTTCATTTCCATTCATTCATTTTGCTTTCTTAGCTTTTATTGATTCAGATTGTTTTGCCACTTGATGTGCTTTCAAATTCGCAGCAATATTAAATTGTGAAAGTAAAATCAAGTTCATATAAACTTTTTTTGTAATACCGAATGCAATATCAGAGTTTTTTTATTCCATTTATTACCATGAATTATATTAATTCAATATTACTGAATGAACTGTACAGATTATTTACATACATATTTTTTCTTTTGATTTAGTAATTTTAATGTCATGACAGCAGAAACTTTTGTATATAAAATAATCTCTCGTCGTTTCTATTGAAAATAGATAATTGTACAATAATGTAATATAGTTTACGATGGCATTTTTTAAGGGCAAATTTATAGAACATTTTCAAGTAAACTGTAATTTTATTTTCATATAATCAAGGTGCAACAAGTTTTGGAAAATGTTTCACCAGTACAACAATGGCTTCAATGATTTTATTTTTAACATTATTTGGAAGATAAAATAAAAAAGCATTCCGACAAATTATCTTCATGTAATTTATCACATACTATATTGAAGTATGAAATACATTTTAATCCTGACAAATATTATAATTGATTGAAATTGAAGGATATGTTTGGAAAAGAACTAAAAAAAATTGGTGATAACACTTGTCTCAATTATTGTGCAAAATATAATTTTTATAAATAAATTAAATTTATTATCAAAATAACAGAGACCGAATATTTTTTATTATTATTTTCAGGTACAACTAATTCATTAATGTGTGCGTACATTATTTTCAAATTCTATGTACAAACAACATTTTTCATATACATACAGATAACCGTCCTACAACGCGGGTAGGTTCCTAAAAAATGCCGCGTTGTAAGAAATCGCATTGTAGGAGACATTAACTCCATACAAAAATCAGAGTTTGCTTCCAAATCGCAAAATTGGTTTTTATAACAACATAATTTGCTAACACTTCATTTATTTAATAAATCAAAATAAAAATAAAACTACAACTTTTTACAAATCTTACTCCTCCTCATCACTTAGTATGATTTGATTCTATTTCGAACGTTTTGTTCGTAGTTGTGCTAATTCAAAATCAGGTTCGGATACCCTTTCGACTATTACTGGTTTTAAAATTTTTTTTATTGAAGTCTGTATGCTCTTATTTCGTAAATCTTTATAAATGTCTTGATAGGGATAAGATTATCCCTATCAAGACATTTATTCAAAAACGACTTTTAAATTTATTTACGGGAAAAAACCATTTTTTAAATTAAAATAAAGAAAACTTTTAAAATTTTTTTTACATGAAAAAATATTTTTTTAAATAAAAATAGTAAATGTTCCAAAAAAAATGCGTTACAAGAAAATTAAAATACAACTAAAAGCTTCGGATAAATTTAAACTGCCATCTATTGGTAATATTAATAAATTAACTGCAGGAATCGGTAAAATTTTCAGTAGAAACAAAAACAACTCCAAAAGTTTTGAAAGCTCTGCGCTATAGTGAATACACTAAATCTAGTCAAAGATAACATATTATATCTGATCTAGTATAATTTAGCTTAAATCTCTACTACAACAAAAGTATTTCAAAACTTATAACTTGACTTGACAATCAAAACTGACAACGTAGCTTTCATTTGTTCTTTTTCATAGCTAAAATCAATACAATAATTGAAAATTCATAAATTTCATATTCATCATCATCATTCACTTCATCAAAGTCGGACTGAAAGCACACGGAACGTTGGTTTTTATTATTTTTGTGTACAAAAACTTTTAATTAAAATATAATAATAATAAAAAAAAGTATTAACTATTGTGTCAATATTGTAAATGAACTATTGTAAAAAATAATCATTTTAATTTGCGGTGGTTGGTAAGTAAATTATTTTTTAAATATAATTTTTCTTATAATTTCGTGGGAAGTCGACCGTATTGCACTACTAAATTTTAAAGTTTTCTGCTGAAATTATGAAATTATATTTTTAAAACAAATTATTGCTTTCTATTTGTCCCATTTTGAATTTATAAGAAAGAAATCCTCTAATTTTAGATTTATTTTCCATTTATATCTGCATATAAATAATTTTTTTTTTCTACTTCCATGCTGGCACATTAAATAAGTAATTTTTTTTCGCAGCCTTTCTTTTTTTTTTTTTTGTTTACATTTCTAGAAATAAAATTATCACAAAATTTTATTTGAAAAATTCCTATGCATTTAATAAATTTACAGTTCCTCTCTTTTGAATAATAATTTTTTTTATTTTTAAGGGAAGTGGTGCGGTTGTAGAGGAAAGAGTAATAGATGAAATTTTAAATTTTAAGTATATTTGTATATGTACAACTACTACACTTAGTGACCCATAAATATCTTATAGTAATAAAATAAGAAATTTGATCTAATTAGGCAAAAATATATGTAAATAATAAAAAAAAACTTTAATTATTCTTCATAAATTTTTGTTGATTTTCTCTAAGTTTTTATTAAAAAAAAATTTTTTTTGTTTTTTTTTTTTTGGTGGCATAATTAAAACAGCTGATTAATATGAAAACTGAATAAACTCGGAAAACACTAAAAATATTAGACTAAATTTATAGAGAAACAACCGCGCAACGTCAACATGTGTGTTGGTGCAATTTTATCTTAAGGAATTTTTATTGTTTACAAAGAAAAAAAAACAGAATTTCTTATCTTTTTAAAAACATACTTAAGTATTTCAGACCGCTGTTAACTGTACAAGAAGAATTGAACAATCATCAATTTTCTTTTTACAAAATTAAAAATTTTTTAATGATGGAAATATAATACTTCAACCCAAAAGGAAAAAAATTATAGTGCTTATTTTATATTGCATAATCAGCTTAAAAAATTGTTATACATTTTGTGGGTTTTAAATCGTTATTTAATAAAACGTTGACCTTTCTGTAATTATATTAATTTCGGTAATTTTTTATATCTACTTTCACTTCACTTCAATTTTTGTTGTATCTTAAATTTTATTTTTTTACATATTTTTTTATAAATAAATTTAGTTTTCATTTATTTTATTACAGAACAATATTAAAATGTCTACAACCAAAAATTTTAGTCCTGAGGCTAAAGCTGCCATTTCTCATCTTAGAGCACTTACTGTTTCACAAAAACATCCAGCCAAAATACGCGATTTATTGAAAGATTATCGAGAAATTGAAGGTGTGCTGTTACCTTATAAAAATTTTGGTTTTAAAACGGTTGAAGATTTTTTACGAGCATCTGGTGAATTTCTAATGATCAACTATCAAGGAGAAGTATATTAAAATTGATATAACTGAAAGGTACAATAATTAAATTATAAACATTGGTTTTTCTTAGATTTGTGTTAGTGCATTACCAAGTCCTGATTCTGCTCACATAACACAAATGGTTTCACGTCAGACAACTAAAAAAAAAGGTAGTCGATCAGCACGATTACCTTTTCGAAGTGATCAAAGCTGGAATAAGAGTTCATTTTCATCAAATATTTCTCGAAATTGTCGAATGACACCAATCCGACAAATAAATAATCGATCTTATCAAAATAATAATAGTAATTTTAATCAACAACAAGCGCGAAATAATAATGTTGGGATGGTTAAACAAAATTGTCCAGTTAATGGTGGTGGAGATACAAATAATAATAATCAAAGCAGTAATCGTAATATTGCTCCAAATTTAAAAAATTCACAAAATATATCAAAACCTGTGCCACTAATGGACGTAAAAGTTCAAATGGATAATTTAGATTTACGCGAACGTTTGAATACAAAAAGAACAATAAATCAACAACCACAACAGAAAGTTACACAATCTTCTAACACTCGGCCAATTTTAGGACAAAATTCTTCCAAAGATAATCATACCTTTAATGATTTAATGAATAAAAATGTTCCGCCTCCATCTTCAAATATAAAGAAAATAATTGTACAACAAACTGAAAATAATAATAAAAATTGTGACACATTTTCTGATTATTTAAAAAATCCTACAAATTCAAACCAACAAATTTTAAAACAGAAATTATGTGAAAATGAAAGACTTAAATCACCTGCGACAGGAAATTCATCTGGCAATATTTCTTCGGTCCAGAATCGTTTAAAAATTAAGTTAATTGAACATAAAAATACTTTGAGTACCGATATAAATAATGCTTCATCGCCTAATGAACCTTCTGAATGTTGCATAAACGATTTATCATCAATGCCAACAAATCCAGCACAATTAATTAGTCCAATAAATGATAATGGTAATAATAGTACTAATTCATTAAATTTGCAGTATGAAGAACAAAAATCATTAATGGTATACAAAAGAATTATTTTATTTTCATAATTTTATTTATTTATTTTTGATATACTTTTACAGCCAAAAATATTTAATACCGAATTTCAATTCAATCCAAATTTAAGTTCAGTTACTTCAATTATTCAATATTGTACTGTACGAAAATTGCCTCGTCCACATTTTAATATATTGAAACCAAAATTTGGTGGTAAACGTATTCAATGCCGTGTAAATATTAATAATATAATTTATTCAACATATCCGGATGATTTTTCGGATGAAGAAACAGCAACAGAAGCTTGTGCTAAAATAGCAATTGATGATATTAAGTTAATTGAACATAAACATCATGTACCAATTTGTATGGATTCCGATTGTGAATTATCATGCAAAATTTATCAAGAATTAAAAGCAAATTATCCACGAGGAATATTTGCTAAAAACTTTCCTGATGTTTTTGAAAAAACATTTCAACAATCTTTGCCAGATCATTGGTGGACAATTATACAAAATTCAAATCAATTTATATTAGAACAAACGGCGGGTGATAATTTTATATTATTTGCAAGTAGTAATTCAGAAGAATCAAGTATGATTTTTTCTTTTTTAGTTTTTAAAAATATAATGTAATTCATTCATTTTTCAGGTGCATCATCGAATACATCTGAACAAGAACAAGACGAATACGTAATTACAAACCAATTAATTTTACCATGGGATGAGAAATATTGGAATTTATATATAACTCATTGTGTATCAACATCAGTAATTTGGGCACGTATAGTACATAAAGATTATAGTGAAAAATTATGTTCGCTTTTAACTGATATTGATATGGCAATGTATAGTGATAAAAAACGCCCAGCTTCTTTAATAATTGGACAATTCTATTTAGTTTGTATATCAGAATGTTGGCTACGAGTACGTCTGGATGATATTGATAAAAGTTATGGTAAATGTTTATGTTTTTTTGTTGATTTTGGTGATGATGAATTCGTGGCGATGGATCAATTACATATTTGTGATAAACAATTTTTGGAATTACCTCCACAAGCAATACCATTTAGTTTATTTGGTTTAGAAGATTTTGCTGAGCATCCTGTGGCAAAGAAACATATTGATTCTATGTTATTGAATAAACGATTAATAGCTGAAATTATAACAAAACGTGAAAACTATGAAACGAAAAATGATGAAGAAAATTCGGATGATTTTATATCAAAACTACAAATTGTTTTATATGATACATCATCAAATGAAGACGTAAATTTAAATTCATTATTATTGAATAAAATATGTGATGAAACCTCACCACCAGTACTAAATAATAGTGGGGTAACTAATGTAAATATTACTCATATAAATGATACTGGAAATGTATATTTACAAGTCCGAACTTTACGATTATTTTATGTTGAAGTAAGATTAAAATTAATTTAAATATATAATAAGAAAATTAATATTTTCGTTTTTGCACAGAAACTAATTTATCAGTTAGTTGAAACAAAATTCAAAGAGGATCAGCATAAAGTTAGTCCAAATGATATGAGACGAGCAAATCTCTTTCTCATTAAAGATAATGATGATCAGAGATGGTATCGTGGTTGTTTAGTTGATAATGATTTCAAATCTAATGATACAAATTTTAATATATTTTATGTTGATCATGGTAAAATTAAAAAAACTTCAATTATGAATATATTTCGGTTAGAATCATTAAGTACGGCGCTAAATAAATTTCCATGGCAAGCAATTAAAACGAAATTACATAATTTACCGCCAATGACTAGTAATGTTGTGGCTAGAATTAGAGGATTATTGCGAATTAATTACCCAGCAATTGTAAGTTTTATTTAGTAAATTAATTTCGCGATAACTAAAAATTTTTTTCATACATTTTACAGTCATCAACAGATTTAGAATATTATTTTATTTAATTATCATTTCATTTTTATTTTAACATATTCTGTTTGGATTTGGCTTTTTTATTTTTTTATTTTGGGTTTTTTTTTAAGGTTAAACTTGCTAATAATAGAAATGTTGTTCCACAAATAGTTGCATTTGTCCGAATCGAACGAAATGATACTCTTTGCAATGTTAATGAAGCAATTCGTATGGAACATGAACTTGAAAGGTTTGATTTTTTAACAGGATTATGAAATTTATTCAAATTTCAGTTGAATTTTATCCGAAATTTTGAAAACGCATAAAAGAACTGAATTTTTTTATATTATTAAATAAAATTAAACTTAAATCAATAATAATTTCCTATGAAATATTTTATATTTGTAAATTTATAGTTCATTGGAACAAGAAAGTGAGATAGAATATAAAAAATTTAATTCCGATAGTCCAGAAACCTCATCAACTAATTTTAAGCATCCTTCGAATGTGTTATCAGAAATGACTGCTTGTCTACGTAATGTTTCTAAAAAATCATCAGCAAGTAACCAACCTCTACCACAGCTTACCTCAAATTGTTGGATACCTGAAATTGGAGAATTCTTTAATGTTCTAGTGACAATCTCTTCAAATCCATTTAATTTTTTAGTAATTAATTATAACAGTTTTAGTATTATTACTCTATGTCTATCATTTTAATTAGATTCAATCATACAACGATTTCGCCAAATATGAAGATATGATGGATGATTTACAAAATTATTGCGAAAACAATAACGAATACATTCCAAGTGACATGATTGAAGTTGGTGAAGTATATGCTGTTCTAAAAAATGATGGTCGTTATTACCGGTTTGTATAAAAACAATCAGTTCTAAATTATAATAAAAAATAAAAAATAATTTATGTAGGGCTTCTGTTGAAGTTGTTTTTCCATCAGATACGGCATGTGTATTCTTTTGTGATTGTGGTGATGTTTCTGTTGTTGATAATAGTGCAATAAAAACACTACCACTAAAATTCCGATCAATGCCTAAACAAGCTATGCAAGCTAAAATTCATGGTAATTATTAAATAAAATATTAATTTTAAATAAATACATATATAATATGATTTATTTTTAGGAATTAAACCTGTTAATGGTGAGTGGACAACAGATGATAGTATTCGTTTTAGAGAATTAACATTGGGTCACAAATTTGCATCAGTTATAAAAAATATATCCGTTGATAATTTTGATCCAAAAAAACCAAAAGTTCTTGAACTAACATTAATTGACGTTTCCACAGATGATGATATTTATATTGATAAAATTCTCATCGATGAAAAACGTGCTATTTTATCATCTTAATTTTTTATTTTTTTTTTATAAAGGATTATATATTAATATTAACTTTCATTTATTTATTAAATTATAATTTAAAAAATATCTTCAGAAAACTTTCGTAGGAATATTATTTAAACTGGATTATTATTTGTTAATTTCTTATATTATTTTAATCTAATATCATTTTTATGAGAAAGTGAACTAATTTTTTATCATTCCAAAAAAGGAAGTTCGTTTTATTTAATTACAACGACATAATCGTATATGTATATTTATTTTATTGTAACAAAATATATAATATTTATGTATTGATAAACTAAAAGAAAAATATATATTCGAAATATAAATGAATTATAAATTATTTAATTGTTATCGTTTAACTGAAAAAATATATAAATAAAGAAGTAAAATTGTTTTTTTTATTATATTAAGTGTCTCAATCATGGCGATAGTTAAAAAGTACATATGCAAATTAGAAAAATTCGAGCATTTTGAAATAATTGTTTGAATTCCTTTACAAAGTTACCGTATACTGCATAAACGCCATTCGCAAGTAAATGATAGATGTTAATAATATATGATATACTTATGTATCAGTTATAAAATTACAGTGAAATGTAATTTTAAGATTGGGAAAAATGGTAACCGTTGAGGCGATCTACTACTTACTCCTCACTATAAAGACACCTGTTTCGGAATCCATCTATTGTTATATACACAATAAATAATTTTTATAAAAAAAAGGTCAACTATTTTGGAAGAATTTTGCATCCACCTGATTAAACTTACCTACTTCTTGTAGTTTTAAATATATTTCTTTTCTTATTATTATTATATTCAAAAGAACGAAATAATGCACAACAATTGAAAATTAAAAAAATGTAGAAAACAATTCCATTTTTTTCTTTTTGTTTTGTATTTATGGCATACAAAATTTGAATATATTTTATATTTTATTAAATCCATGTTAGTATTTACTACACAAAAACAAAAAAATTACAATATTACAACTAAATTTTATCTTTAATTTTCTAAAGAAATGTTCGCTGATATTAAAAATTAAATATTTATAATTCTTTTAGATCTTGTAAGAATTTGAAAAAAAAATTAGATATTAATTTGTTTTTGTTTTAACGTTAATTGTAATAATTTACTCGTAATAAAAATTTCTTTTTGCCGGATCAGCTTAGATTTTATTAATTAAACTTCAGTTTTTTTCTTTGTTGTAAATATTAAATCACTTAAATTGCGATCCTTTTAATTTTATTTCTAGAAAATTATTTTAGATATTTTGAGAATATTTAAAAAGATCGCTACAAAAATGATTAATCCAATTTAAACGTAAGTGAATTTACTCGAGAATAGTTATTTCTTCCTTGACCAAAAATTCAACAATTTCTTCCTCAACGTCTTCAGTTTCTAAGGTATCAGTATCCACATCTAAATATTAAAAAAAAAAAAAATCAAGAATCTGTGTTTGAAAAGAATAAATTTCAAATGTAACTCACGATTTCTAAGTTGCAATCTCCTGCTCTTTTGCTCCTTCCATTCGACTATTCTCTTATTACGGTAATCCATGAATTGTTCACGTAATTGTGCTCTCTTTTCTAACAATTCCTTGGAAGCTCGTGTCATACGCATACGATCTTTACTCTCAAATTGTGGGTAATATTTTTTCAAATTTTTCTTTATCTCTTTTTGTTGTGACTCAGACAACAGAGATGGTGGCCGTGGTCGCCACAAAAATTGTACAAAGTTCTTTAACATTGTTCTTTTAATGATCCGACCTTGAAATGACCACATATGATATCCAGTATCTTCTTTAACTTTCCAAGATGATACGCCAGTAACAACATAACGCCCAGTAGGATCCCATTCAACTTCCGAAGCACGAAAATGATCACCACTACCCATAAATATGAAATCATTATTTGTATCCAAAAATTCAAATGTACCCATTGTTAAATTAGCTAAAACAATGAATTGACCACGCGGTGACCAGAATAAATGAGTACATGCCTTTTTATCCATTTTTTTAATTAAATTTGGTTGTTGTCCTTTTTTCACTTCATAAAAACTAATACTAGCATTATTCGGTTCCCCATGTATGATGGCATATTTTGACCCGATTGGTTCCCATGAGAATGCCAAAACTAAATCTTTAATTTCCACACTGTCAACAGGAATATCCTTAGAACGCATATCGAATATTTCAAATGTATAAAACATTCCCAGAAATTTCACATCAGCATCCTTTTTATCCTTTTTAGATTTTGAATAACGATCCACTTTGACACATAAATGATCACCAGATTTTTGCCAATGAATTTTACAATCAGCTACATTAAATAAATTAACTGTACGAATTTCACGTTTTTTCGGCATATTTATTAACGTTACTTTAGCTGGTACATGAGTAGACTCAGCTACCCAATACGCAATAATATTATCAGTTGGTGACCAACTGAAACTACGTAGTTTTGGAATTTTAATTGATTTCATATCTAGTAAAAAGAAACTTGGTGTTTCATAGACATGAATAGCTTCATCACCCATCCGAGCTACATATTTATCATCATGTGACCATTTAAACATAGACATTGATGTCATACCATCCGAAACAAAACTACGTTTCTCTTGACCTGAACGTATATCCCAAATAATAATCTTCTGACCATTTGGTGATGGACCATAAGTCACTAAATAATTTTCACATGGTGAAAAATCAACAAATTGTGTTCCCGGATGGGGAAATTTATTGATTTTTGTATAGTTACTACCACCCCATATAGCAACACCAGGTTTATGAAATGTTACTATATAGGTACCCAATGGTGACCACTTAACAAAAGTATCAGTGAAACGATCACGAGTTTCTAGTTCAGTTGGTTCGGGCAGAGAATTTTGCCAAAATTGTACTTGAACTGAATTTTGGCTAGTTTCAGCTGCAACACAATATTGATCATAAGCATCAGCTTCCGACAAGAAATTATATAAATCATTTTGAATTTTAAATGGTTGTGGCGTTGGTGGCTCCCAATTTTCCGGAACATTTTCATACCTAGAACAAATAAAGATTAATTAATCTAAATAAAAATTATTGATAGATATTTTTCTTTGACTTACTTTGAAAAATCAGTAAAAAGATTAACAGCAAATGTGTAACTTTTATCTAAACGATGACCATTTAATCCTTTTTGAGCTGCTTCAGCATTTTCTGGATTTTTGTATTCCAAAAATGCATAACCTTTAGTGTTCTCATCATCATCTAAAGGATAATACGTATTCACTATATCCCCGAATGTAGAAAATAATTTTTCAATAACAGTTTTTAATTTATCTTGTCTGGCCGGTGCAACTTTAGGAATATTATCGACGACAACAACACTTTCTACTCCATCTGTTTCACACGGACGTTGTTTTAATAAATCACCTATTAATTCTGAAATTATTATAAAATTGTTTGAGGAAAAATGCCACTTGTCAAAAAAAAAAATCTAATTTTAAGGTTATAGCATTATAATAGTTTTCGTATTTTTTCTCTTATTCGATTTTTATATATATATATGCCAGCATGGCTTGGCAACAATTCTTAGGAAAATTAATAAAATACCTTCGTCAGACACATCGTCGATAAATCCATCTGGATCATCAAAATTAGGTTCATCACCATAATCGTTATCATCTGCGCTATCATCAGCATATTCTTCGTTTTTCTTTTTAGCCATTTTTAAAATAAAACTTCTCTCTGAATACTTCACTTCATTACACAAAATAACACCCAGCACCGGAAAGACATTTGACAAATTCGAAATTAAAAATGTCAAAAAAAAAAAAATTCACCACATTACTGTGTACGTGTTGCTATTAATATCGTTAGAGTTTGCAGTGTGGTTACACATTTTTGCATTATACAAAAAGTTAATAAAATGATGTAAAGGTAGGTTGCGGAGTTTATGTTATGTATAAATTAATATACTTTTGATGAAATTTGCAAATTAATTAATTTATGAATATATCTTTTTATATGATTTATTCACCTCATTTATTTTTTTCGATAAAGGGCGACACAATTTTTTCGAAAATAATACATATATATTACCCTTATGAAGGTGTAGTATAAAATTTAAATATTTTTTTAAGAATTGTCCTGTTTACGTTAATATAAGAAATTTCTGAAGTTAGTTAAATAACTGAATTTTCTAAAATTTGTATAATTTCTTAAATTCTGTTATTTTTAGAGCTTTTTGATTGGATACTACACAATAACAGAATTTCAGAAACATTCAGGCTACATAGTACTACCAGTTTTAATATTAATATTAAAGAAAAAATATTTAAAAAAAAAAAAATTTTTATATAAAATATTTTAACGCGTTTTTATTTATTGTGAAATCAATGAAAAATTGCTATATTCTTAACTTATTAGAAGCATTTTTTTCAAATAATTTTTAAATAAAATTAGTTTTTAGTAAATTTAACCATAACTTTTTGTAGTTAGACCTCTGTAAAATAATTTGACAATTTTAATTTTATAAAAATAATAGATTTTAAAATTATTCTATTGTAAATCAATAAATTTTTAAAACTATGCTAATTTAATAACTATTTTTTCTCCTATATATTTTTTAAACAACCGACTGTCAAAATAATATATTTAGCTATACGCATGACGTCTTTATTAATAATTAGACAATTTCTTATCTATCTAGCAACTATTTAGCAGATCTAGATGAATATATAATTATGTCCAACACTTTCACTAAATTTTAGACAATTTTGAGAATTTTTCCTTTTTTGTCTCAAATTAATACGTTTTTGAGACTTTTTATATTCCAATTTAACAAAAAAAAAATACAAATTTAAATAAAAAATTATTTTTTAATTTGTAAATTCTTACGAATTAAAAAATAACAAAATATTTTTTTAAATTTGAACAAAAATTTAAAATATTTAAACGAAAATTTATAAAAATGAAAATTAAATAATCTTTCTTGCAATTATTTAGCAAATATAATCGGGTTCTGGATTTTTATTAGTTTTTTAGCAACCTGGAAAATTTACCAAAAAGACACACTCAAATTTTTTATACCAAAAAAAGACTCAAAAAAATGAGATTTAAATAAATATGTATTTTAAGTATTTTCTTGAGTCTTATGTTGTGTCCGCCATGTTTTTTTTTTTGAAACCCACACTACTGTCAGTCAACTAACTCGTCGTCAGTGAGAGAATTCATTTTTTTTAAATAAAGAAGAAAGAATTAATTTTTTTCTTTCGTGAATAGTCAAATAAAATTTTATTTCAAAGTACAAAAAAAAAAGAAAAAATATATTTTAAGTAAAAGTATCTGTAAATAAATTTTTTTAGTTAGTTTGATTCTTTGATTTCTTTGAAATTAGAAAATAAATTGTGTTTGGGTGAATATCATCTCAAAAAAAAAAAAAAAAAAGAAGCAAAAACTAATTAACAAGTGTAAAAAAAGCAAAAAAAAATAGAAAATATTTAATAGCTGATGTCTTTATGCTCTAAACATGGTGCAATTCGTGTTACGCTACAAAATTAGGATTTTTTTGATTACAAATCATGATAGAAGGACATGAAAGGTAAAAAAAAAAGACAAAAATCATTATGGGTGAATTGAGAAAATTTGCAATTTGAGGATTAAAAAAAATCGTGTCTACCATTAAAAAAGAACGGCTCCTCCTTCCCATTTTCGCAATTTAGAAAAGAATCGAACTTCTCCTGCAGATTTTCCTAATCATGTATAATAAATTTAAATATAAAATATATTATCTCATTAAGAAGCATATTTTAAAGTTTTCGCAAAAAAAAAATTAAGAAAATATCTTACAAAAAAATGCTTTTCGCCAATCTAAAAGTTTAGACAAGAAATAAAGTATATTTTAAATTTTACTTTTTGTTGAAAACTCCCTAAAAAATATTTTTTTTTTGTTTGGAAAAATTAGTTAAAGGAAAACAGAGAAAATCATAATTTTTATTTTCTTCAATCAAAAGTTTGAAAAAGGCAAAAAATAAAAAAAAAACATTTTTGTTATACATTGAAAAATTGTTTGTTCTAAGGCGAATATATGTATGTATATTAAAATTTCGCCAGAATCCCAAAATATTATATTCCATTGATGTCTCTTCAGTAGTTTGTTCGTCTCTACATAAATTTCTTTCACAAATTTTTTTTTTGTGGTGTACACAAGCGCAGAGATTGCTTATAATGAAAGGTTTTCAAGCGAAAGATGAAAATTGAGTGTGCTTTGTTGTTGCTATATTTTTCAATAAAAGAAAAAAGTATACAAAACTTATAAAGTACATGGATGTTTTTTATTCACATTTTATTATATTGTGTTCCAATTTCCAGTACACAAATTATTATGAAATTTTGATAAAAGTAGTGAATGAAAAAATTTTATGGCGAATTCCCAATTTTGCTAAAATTTAAAAAAGAATAAACGGCAATTAAAAAAAACTTTACAATAACAAAAATCTACAAAAAAAATATAAATGTTTCATTATCCTTTAAAAACTATAGTCCACAATTATGAATATAAAATATTTTGAATATACATAAATTTGATAAAATTAAAACAATATCAATAATTAATTTGTCGAATGTTTCAATTAATTTCGATTAAAAAGTGCTCTTCGGTGAACAAAATTTAAATTTTTTTTTTATTAATTTTTAAAAGAAATTTATTTAAAAATTAAATTAAATCCAAAAAAATAAAACATCATTCCCCCCACCGTCAAACCATTTGCATAGTCATTCATAAAGTAGAAAAGAACCCATCGATCCTTGTGTATATGTAAAAAATTTCATTCTCATTTTCCTCATCCCACAACTAAAAACAACGAAACTTAAAATTTTCATGAATTCTTCTGACTTTTTTATATTTTTATTATTTTCTCATTAGATATTTATTGTCAAAGGAAAATTGCAATATAAATTAAATTGCATTAATTCATAAAAAAAAAAATTCATAATTTAAAATAATGTTTTTGAAATTTTTGTATATCGAAAATTAATTTTGTAAATTAAATTAATTAAATATCCTATAATCTATTCACAATAATCCAAAATAAAAATATATGCAATAATAGTGTCTGTATATAAATATGAAAAAAAAAATGTAATTTAATCAATGAATATTATGTTTCCATTCATGTTTTGTTGTTTCTATTATTTGGTAGGGGGATGACCTCGTCCAACAACAATAAACATACAAAATAACATTAAACATGCCTATGCAATATTTTACCTAATATATATATATACTTGCACATTTATATAACCAACAGATACACTTTCCCATTCTCATCTCTTATGAATGAAAAAAATATATTTTGTGTTGAAAGAATGAGATATACAGTTAATTTTATTATATTGGGTGGGAAAATGACAATACTATTACCATTAACCTCCTTTCAGTGGTAACATGAATTTTACATTGCGCACACCATTACAAGGGTGGTTGAACATTCAAGAGTTATTGGTTTTTTTTTTGGGGGTTGGATTTGTGGAAAAATGTTGATTCTATTTTTTATATTTTTTTTGTAGATTAATGTTTCGTTCAATGCCAAAATGTTTGCTTTTCTAGCACAACATTAATAAAACCCTGAAAATTATTTTTGGTTATGAACGAAAAATATATCCAAATCATAGCAACAACTATAATATTAATTTTTTATTCAACAGTTTTTTTTTTTTTTTTTGTTGGTATGGTACCAACGGTGGTTAGAAATATATGTTATAGTTACATAAATATTCAGACTATTCAAAATAATAGAAATCTGGGTCACTAACAACTATAAACTATTATAGCCGTCATTCAAAAATTGACTTAAAACAATTCAAATATGTACATAAAGCGAAAATGAAAAAAATAATTACAGGTTATAATAATCGAAGGCCACAAGAAAGGGGAAAAAGGATAAATTTTAAAATCAAGGTTTTTCGATTATTTTATAATCCAATTTTTTCTCTGGTAATTTTCATCTTAATCAATTGAATATTTTAATTAGCACAAATAATGACAAATTTATGGCTTCTTATTTTACGAAAATATTATATTAGTTTTGTCATTCGTTAGTTCTGTGCATGAATATTTTTTATATTGTACACCGTTTGGTTTTTTTTTACACCGTTTGGTAAATATAAATTTGATTTTAATCCTTATTCTTTGTTTTAATCCTTATTCGATAAGCGCCTATTCATTTTACATTTTTTTTAATATCCAATAATTGCACACAACAATTGCGCGGTGACCTATATTACTTTATATTCAGTTGCTATGACTGTGGCAAATAATCCTACCCAAATTATTATGTATTATATTTATTTATGAAAAGTAGAGGCGGCAGTTAAAAATGAATGGATTCACTTTTTCTTTATTACTGCATTTGCGCTTATCGTTCTATAATATTTTTTTTTTACCTAGATCTTCTACAAAGTATCCATTACTGATGAGTGAATGAGAATTAAAAAATATATATATATATATATGTACTATAAAAATACCACATACCCGATTAATATTAATTAAAAATATAATGACAAAAATAACTTATTTTTCACATTCATATTTACTAATAGGAAAAAAATGAATAAATCACTAATTCTAATTTGAATTTTTTTAATTTTTAATTTTCAGCGACTATTTAGTTAGAGTTCGAGCACAGGTTATGACAAGAGACGAAAGTACCGAAGGTTGGTTACCATTAGCCGGGGGTGGTTTAGCAAACGTTTCAATACGTAAAAGATCTAGACTACCCCCTGGTACTGGAGGTCACGAATACATAATCTACGGCCAAAGAATATCTGATCAAAATGTAATAAAAATTTTATTAGTTTTTTTTTTTTACAAAAAAAAGGAAATTTTTATTTATAGGTAATATTAAGTTGCGTTATTAATCGTGATTTGCAATATTTCAAAGTAATGCCAACATTTCATCATTGGAGTGCTGGTAAACAACGCAATGGTTTAACATTTCAAACGGCTGCTGATGCACGTGCGTTTGATAAGGGTATTGTTAGAGCCTATAACGATCTCATCGACGGTAATTAAATTTTAATTTAGAATTAAGGTTTCTTTTTCTCTATGCATATGTAATAAAATTATGCTAACCTACCAAAAAAAACGAAAAAAAAAAAATAATCACACACTTATCTACGGGTACAAAGATCCCGTTTTGGTTTCATAATTTCTTTTTTTCTTATTGAAAAAAACATTTTTTTAATTTAAGTTTTTTTTAATTATTCTAGATTTAGTTTTTATTTTGGATTAAGCTTGTTGTTTTAAGCATGTTCATTACAGAAAATAATTTAATTAATTTTTGTTAAATGATTTTTCTTTACTTTTATTAAATTAAATTTTTAATTACGTACTATTTTTTTTGAATAATTACAATAACAGAAAATTTAATAAAACTATTTCTTTTAGACAGTTCAATCAAAAATTACCAGTTTTAGCAATTATTAATAAATTCGAAAACAATTTCTTTTTTATTACTACATATCTGCTAGTGTTTCCATAAAATCATAAGAAGCCACAAATTTTATTTAAGAAAGAATTGGAATTAAATTTTTAGAATCAAGTCAATCTCAGTGAATTTTTAAAAATAGATTAAAACTAATTTCGTGTGTTGATAAAACTATGTTGAAAATAATTTAAAAAAAAAACCGAAAATACTGTGTTTTCTGTGTCAGTCCACGTAATTATCAATCAGCCCTCGTATCAATACACGAAATTCGTTTTTATCCATTTTTAAAAATTCACTGAGATTGACTTGTTTAAACTAAAAAAGATATCGATTTAAAATTTATATATAGCCTAGTAAATGATTTTAGAGGTAAAGAATACCTACTTCATACCTACATCACAGGTAGTAATTATCAATCCGCCCTCGTACATCAAGTCGGAAATTATTGCTCAACAATTTTATATATTTATCCCAACTATTTAGTTTAATGAGTTTAATTTTTTCTTTTTTGAACAAAATAAACTAAAATTGAGCCAACGTAAAGAAAATTAATGTTTTTAATTTGTATTTTATAAGTTAAATATTTTTTGTTCTGTCCCTTCTTTTGATTAATAATTTTGCAATTTTTATGTTTAAAAATAAAATATAAATCTTTTCTACTAAAAAAATAATAATATTATATAAAAAGAAAATTTACTTTGTTGATTTTTAAGTTTTTGATTTTATTTTATTTATTTTTTTTTCCAAAATCTAACATCATCTGCTCTTCTTTGTTTTGCCTCATAATTGGACAACTTTTTTGTTATTGGTAAGTTTTTAATTAAGTGTGTGTGTATGTTTGTGTGTGTGTGTGTATTGTAGTGAAATAATTTTTTTTTTCATTTTAAATTTTCAACAACAAGCTTTAAATATTACAAAAGTTTCTATATTTAAGAAATTAAATGAAAATTGTTATTGTTTATTTCAGGCTTAACACGAAATAATAATTCACCTTGGCCACCATTATCAAAATATGATGCAGTTGGAGAAGATGATGTTTTTATGGTACGAAATTAATATATTGATATTGTAAATTTTAATATTGAATAAATTTGTATTTATCTTTTAGGCATTAGATTTACCTGTTGATTCATCTGAAAATCAATCGAGTCCTGATGGCAGTGGAAGTAATAGTATGTGTTTTTTTTTTAATAGAATCATAAAAAAAAATTTTTATTTAATAATCTTATATATTTTATAGAAAGTGGAGATAAAGATAAACAGCCAAATATTCACTACATATCCTGTGAAAAACCACCACAACTTCCACCTAGTCCAAATGGTGAACAAACAACGACTATTGCACCTGGTGATAATTATTCATATGTCCAATTAACAGCAGTAATTGATGAAATATTTTTAAATTCAAAATCAATATTTTTTTTTTTTTTGTTAATTTATAGGTTCATGATTTTAATTATCCTATTGTTGATGAACCAGTAATAAGTGCAAGACGTGATTCAACTTGTAGTTTAAAAAAACGTACAGCATTAGATTGTGCAACAGCATCAGCAGCAGCATCAATGCTTAAAAATCAAGGTGGTGGAGGTGGTAGTGGAGCATTAATGAAAAATCGTGTACGTTGTAGATATTGTCATGAATTTTATACAGAAGAATGGAATCGGAGAGGAGCATGCGAATTTGCTCCAGATTATTTTAAGTCTGGTCTTGAATGCGTTACCGGTATGTGCTGTGCTCGATGTATGCTGTATCATTGTATGAGTGATGCAGAAGGTGAAACACCATCTCATCCATGTGAATGTGTTAATGAAAGCGGTTGCACTAAAAGGTAAAATATACACAATTAAAATTAATTAATTTCAAATGGAGATTTCAAAATAATATTTTCTATTTTAGATGGATTGGATTGACACTTTTGTCACTTGTAGTACCATGTTTATGGTGTTATCCGCCATTGAGAGCTTGTCATTGGGTAGGAGTATCGTGCGGTATATGCGGTGGCAAACATAAACCGCAAGTTTGACACTTAGAGCAACAGCGGCCGAATTTACAGCAAAACGAATACGATCAAATATTTTTTTATTAATTTTCATGCAAAAATATTATAATTTATTTTTTTTTTGTTCTAATTTTAAGAAATGTTTTATTTAAAAGTAAGTAAAAGAATAATTCTCATAAATTATAATTGAAAATTGACGTTAAAGCACAAAATAAATTGTTTTATTCATTTAAATTTTTATTAAATAATAATAAGAAAATATCTTTTAGAAATTTATTTTTAATTAAAACGAAAAAAAATAAGAAAAATACTTAAACTTTTTTTTTACTTACCAACGAATTTTACATATATATATACACATATATAATAAGTTATTGTATTTAATTATGTTTAAATATTATTTTATAAGTCAAAAAAATTTTTTTTACAAAGGACAAAAACTTATGCAATGAATTTTAGCTTCCATTTTAAATTATAAATACTTCCCGCCCATTCTTTGAGTTGTTGTATAATTCAATTAAAATTGTAAATTATTATCAATCATTTTCTTCAAAATGTATGTGCTAATTTTTTTTTAAGAATTTGTTTAAAAGTTCCTTTTTAAATGCAGTCAATCGTGTTTTTTTTTTTTAAAAAAAAAAAAGAATATTAAAACCATTAGCTTTAGTTTAAATATTAATGAGTATTATAATTTTAATTTCATTTAGAATAGAAATCTTAATTTTACAATTAGTTTTTTTTATATAATATTATCATAATTTTAAATTTAATTTACTATAAAAAAAACTTTTAATATAATTTTATACTCAATCAAAAAGAGAAATTTATAAATTCGGCCAAAATCCAAAATTTATTAAAAAATAAAAAACTGAAAATTTGTTTGTTCAACTTACAAAGCATAAAATGAATAATATAAATGCAGTGAATGTGCATATTCTAAAACAAAAGCACAATGAAGTAAAATATGTAATAAAATTTAAGATATGAAAAAAATATATTTAACAATATTAAAATAAATATTTAAATTATTAACTAAAATATATATTTCAAGAAAAAAAAAATGTATAAATATTGTGAAATCATAAATGTAGGAAATCTTAAATGAAAAAAAAATAATAATTTATATTTACATTTATAAATCGATCTATCGAATACAGAAACAATTAATGAAAAATATTGATCTTATTGGTCATAAAAATATTATTTAAAAGAAAAAAATCTCAAGATATAAAATTGAACTAAAGTTAGAGCATGTATACAAAGTAGAAAAATATTTCGTCATGAATTTATAATACTAAAAGTATATAATAATAAAAAATTTGTCAGAAGATATTAAAAAGGAAGGAAAATGATTTTTGTAGACTTTATTTACAGAATTGTGTACTTTTGGCATTTCTTTCTTTGCCATTTGACGCAAGCAAACACATATTGAAATTGATGATTTTTTTATTAATAAATCTCACCACCTATTTATTTATTGCTGTCCGATTCAATTTAATTGGATCACAACTCTTACAAAAATACAATAATATAAAAACATAGTGAGGAATATTTAATGCTTTAGATGAATTTTAGCTTAATTTTATAATATTTTCTGTAAAACAAAGATTTTTTTCTGTAAAATAAAATTTATGATCAGTAGGTTTTCTATTTTTCCATAAAATAGATTTTTTTTGCATTCACTAGAATGATTTATAAATTTATTTTTTACATAAGTCGTCTATTTGCATTTTTCTGTTGTTAATCAAGAGAATATTCAGAAGTAAAAAAAAAAATTATTAAAAAAATGGGTTTGACTTTTCTCAGGGCTCATGAAAGGTCAAACATATTTTTTTGTGTTCCGCAAAAAAGTAAAATTTTTTAAAATATGGAAAATATTAATTTAATTGCCATAATTTTCTGTATATCATAAGTAAAATTTTTTTTTTTTAAATAGATCTAAGTTAATAGCTCTACTTTTATTTTGCGAATAAGAATAAGCTAAAATATAAAAATAAATTTTAGTTAATTAATTTTGAAATTTATAGTAAACCAAAAAACAATTTTATACTAGATTTATTTGTTTAAACAAAAATACCACCAGTCAGTTTTAATTTTCACTTCTAAATATTTTCTTGAATTTTCTTTCATTTAAAAAAAAAAAAATTGTATAAATAAAAACAAAAAAGTTTAGGAAAAAAAAAATTTTTTTTTTTTTGTTATCAAATTTTCTTAAATAATTATTGTTAGTAAAAGAAAATTCTCCACCAACAAAAAAAAAAAAAAAAACCGATTTTAATTTTGCTGCAGGAGACTAAAATAGTAAATTAATCGTTAAAAAAAATATTAAAACAATTGTTTTTTTTTTCTCGTTTTAATAAAAAAAATTAAAAAAAATTGTACCTATAAAAAAAAATTTTCATCACAAAAATGTGCAGCTATTTTAAATTAAATGAATATTTTATAAATAAATGAAAAATTTAATCATTGTACCCAAAAAAAAAGAAATCATGTTTAGACATCAAAAAGGGAAAAATTATATAAAAAAAATATGTTTGTAGATAAAAAATATTTTTAAAAAATATAAAATTTAAACACTTTGGTTGTGGGAAGCAAAAAAGAATTATAAAATTTTAAATATGTAATAATTCTTAATTTAGCTTCCAAAAAACAAAGAAAATATTTTTAATTTTTATTTATTAATTTTTTTTTTTTTTGTAATTCCTTCTTATTTTTTTTTTGAAAATAAATCAATTTTCAAAAATTTTGTAAAAATAAAATTATTCTTTTAAAAAATAAATAAATAAAATCTCATTCAGTACCTAAAATATAAAATTAAAATTAATGTATTTCAATGTAAAAACCAAACTTAAAAATGAAAAAAAAAAAAAAAATTGTTTAAGTACAAAATATTTATAAATAATTATATTATATTAAAGTACATAAAATATAAATTAATTATATTCGAAAATCTAAAAAGATAAGCTTACAAAGAGCTTTATCAAGCAACAAACAAAAAAAATTATGAAAAACTAATTTTAATAAATAAACAAAACTTGCCAAAAAAAAAACAAAATATTAAAAAAAATACAAACAAAAAACACTAAGTAAAATTTTAATCCGAAAAAAATATACAAAAAATTAACAAATTTATGACAAAAAAACTCACAAATTTAAATGAAATTTCAGGAAGTTGTGTTTCCTGAAAAAACGATTGAGTTTTGAGACAAAAAAGGAAAATTAATAAAATTTTTGAACTAAAATTTGTGAAACAAAGAAAAATTTAAAATGAAAAAAATGATATATGAAAAAAAAAGATTTAACTTAACTAAAATCTGAGGAAAAGAACTACAGATTTTTTAATAAAAAATAAATAAAATATTTAAAAGAATATATTTATTAAATTTATTACCTTACATTAAACCCTATTAAATAACAAAAAAACAAAGTATCTTATTATAAAAATATTAATTTTAAGGTAAATAAATTCTTAGAAGTATAAATAATTGTATTTTACACGACTTTTTATTTATGATGATTTAACTTTACTGTTACGAAAGGCTGTCTTTTACATATTTTTTTTAACTTTTGAAAATATGTTTTTAAATAAGATATCGACTTGAAATTTTATATATAGCCTAGTAAATGATTTTAAAGGTAAAAAATACCTCCTTCATACCAGTGCATTATCTGCATCACAGGTAGTCCACGTAATTATCAAGCTGCCCTCGCACTTACTATAAAGCTGAATAAAGATGTGCTTGATTCTCTATCTAACAAACAAATTAAACTGTATTTTGCATCTCGTGCTGGTCGACATCTTCATACTTCATCACAATAAAAATCATACTTACTTACTTTTATTACTATTATAAAAACAGAATTCCTCTTTATTGTGTATGAAATTGAAATACCAATTTAAGAAAAAAAATATATATATATGTATCATCGCTTCCCCAAAAAAAATTAAACGGCATATTTGCAAAACGCTCTTCTGAAAGATTGGTGAAAAAGCGCTTCGTATTCGAATGGTTGGTGAAAATACCCATTTACCGTTATCCTGAATTCACCACATTCCGTTAGATTACACTCCTTTGCCATTAATTTCAGCTCAATGAAGAATCGTAGCCCGAATTTGAAAATATACAGAAAAGTTTAAGCTAACACGTTTACTGAAATCGGCCACGATACTTTTTGGTCGAAGGTAAGTGCTCTAGGCACAGAACCACTTATCTGTGTTAGCTTAGAGGGTTGGTGGTTAAAAGTACTATATTAAGCATCTCATACACATTACAATTGGTCGATAATGTGTTAACACCGAATTGTAAAATTTCACCACATACATTACAACTTGGTTGTCAATCAATTTGCAACCATCAGCAGTTTAATTTTTTTTTTTAAATTTAATTTATGGTTAGATGATTAACAGGTTGTAAATATCCCTATACAAAGTACAATACTAAAACCGTAAACGACAATACAAAAATTAAAATATTTTAATATTTATGACACTGTTTTGCAACCATCGAAATCGTTGTCAACACGTTCATAACTGACCTATGGCTATGTTGACAACACGTTGACAATTAAGTTGAAATGAGTATTGCCAGATCAGACCTTTGCATTGAAAACTTATTTAGTATTTCTTTGGCAACCGTCAAAAATATATCGGGCATTATTGGCCACATTGTAACTTTATTGTCATTTCTTCTTCCATCGCAAAGCATAATACCAATTGAAAATGTCGAATTTAAGTGCTGCTGAAAGAGAACTAATCTTGAAAAAACATGCACATGCATTAAAATTACGCGCAGAATTTCAAAAACAACTCACTAATCCTCACATTCATGGAACTGGCGAAGGAGGGACTGTAGTACGTAAAGAAATATGACTATAAACAGTGTTATGTCATCAAGAAAGACCTAAGCTATTGAATATTTATTTATTTTTAGTTTGATGCTGGTCTCCAACGATTCCAGGCTATGAGAGTTAGTCACTTCGAACATTTCAAACCAACTGGAAAATCGTTTGGTGTAGGTGCATTACTAGTCGTATTACCAATTTCTCTTTATGCCTGGGCTCTTAAATCTGAACGTGACTGTCGTGAGAAAAAATATCGAACTGGAAAAGTTGCATATAAAGATCGTCCATTTAAATTTATTTAAATAGAAATAATTTGTTTAATTCGCCAAGGTAGAACTTTTATTGATATGCATTTTAAAATCTTTGAAAGATTTTAAAATTTATTAAAAAAAAAAAAAAATTAAAATTAATTTGTTATAGTTGAATAAGAACTTTATTTCTCTTCAAGTTGCTTATCCCTAGATATAACAAAGTCTTCAAATTTAACCATATAAGTTGTTCCTTTGTGCCAATGTGCTGAAACTTTGCACGGCTGCAAATATTTAATATTAAAATTAGAAAAATTTTTAATAACTAATTACAAATCCACAATGTGTTAATACTGCCTCAACAATTCCAGCTATAAAACTTGCACAATTTAATGAACCTTTATCTTTTGGGACACTTATATATGTATTAACTAATGATTCTTTTTCTATAATATAATAAGTGCGTTCATCATCATTAGCATGCTCTAATTTTTCGGCTTCCTTCCCAAAAAGATTCTATAAGAAAGCAGTATATTAGTTACTAACTTTAATCAAGATTTTTGTTTCTTAGAAAACCTTCCATAGTGTAGTTTTCACAAACAACAACATTTGAGTAAGTTTAGTTTCTCTTTTTGAGTTCTTTTCGCGTACAAATAAAATATCAATGACTCTAGTACCTACATCTTGTCCTAACTCGTGAAGTCTTAAATTTAAATAATAATACCAAATTCAAAAGAGGGTGGTAATTAATATCAATAGAATTAGAAACTCACTTATTTTGTAATTCGGGTACTGTATAAACTCTACTTTGACAGTATTGAACCATTTCACTGAATAAAAGTGCAAATACACTCTGTGATACTTCACCTTTGCCACGACTAAGTGATTTGTCCAATATATTTGGACGGGGTCTTAAAGATGTCATTTTTAACGCCTCCAGTTTGGTAATTTTATAATTATTTCAACAAATACAAAATTTAAACTTGTTTATTTACACTACTTGGACTTCAAACCAGCTTCTTCCCTCTAAGACAATAAAACGAATTCGCCTTTTTCGAATCCAAATTGCAATTTGTCATTGTTAAATCTTTCAAAAAAGCGTTTCGCATTCGTGCCGTTTATTTCACTTTTGGCGAAGTAATATATTTTGTTACGTATTTTTTTTAGATTGACATATCAGTTTCATAATAAAATTTGGGGATATTTATAGTGTTGCTTATTTACAAAATAAAGTAAATTGTTTAATACAACAGTAATAAGCAGTAAGTAAATAATTTTTTAAAAAAAATTTAATAAATTACTCAAAATGTTAATAATTTATTTCGTATTTCAGAGAGAAATCTTGAATAATATAGGCGATGTTCCGGGAAAAGTATACAAGTACATGGTAGTTGTATTTAAATTATATTCGTGATATTATTTTTTGAATAAAATTATGACGATATAAAAAAATATATTTATAGTAAGTAAATTCAAAAATTTTAAAAATAGCAACTAAGTTCAAAAATTTTCAAATATTTCGATGGATAAAATCAGTTTGTAAACATGTCGTATTTGGCAGTACAAAAACGTATCCTATCGGCGAACCGTTTTTTCTATTGTTCTAATATTTACGCTTACGGTTCGCAAACCGTTTCGTTTACAAACTCTTGAATGAACAAATATGTCTATGCTGGCGGTACGTTTACGGTTCGCTTTTAATGAAAGTTTTTTTGTAGTTGTCAAAAAATATTGCTGTCAAAGATTTGTCAACTTTGGCGGCACTGTAAAATATGTTTGGAATTAAAATTACAAGTTTTTTTATTATATATATTTTTTTTATCTAATATTACAAAATTGTCCACAAATTTACAAGTTTTATTCTATTTCATCTGGAATTTCTGAATCTTCAATAGTTTTTGTTGATGGTACATATACTTTAAATGAAAAATTCGACTTTAGAAAAGAACCAGTATTAAGTATAGTGCATCCTAATTGTGTTGTGCAAAATGATTCACTGGGATCACCAATAACAACTAAATCTGGTAGGGGGTATAATTGTAAGGCTTGATCATAATTCCAATATACTGGTAAAGCAATTGGATGAAGAGGACCCAGTGTACCTTGGCAAATTAATGTTCTAGCAAAATGATTCTCTAATTGTCCACCGTCAGGAAAATGTATGGTGTTACGGCATAATTTTGTTACTAAATCAGCTCGACATACTACAATTTGTTGAGTACAATATTGCAATCGGCAAGGATTTGTAGCTAATTTTGTTCGAGGCCATCTTTGTTTTAAACCACTTACAATACAGTCTGGAATTGGAGGTCTTGGTAATATATTTGGGGCTGCTGGATCATCATGTGATGGAACTAATATCAAATCAGTTGTTTGCTTCAATTGCAGACATGAGTTTGCCAATTCTCCAAGACTATTAAATAATTGTTTTTTTTGGTATATTGTTTTTTCGGATTTACAAAATGGCCCCATCAAAATTATTGCAACTGGAGGACATTCATTATATCCAACAAATAATAATTTTATTTTTTCCATTGTTCGTGGTGCATCTAATCTTATGTCAGATAGAAAAACAATTGTAGCTTCCTTATTTTGCCGCTCAGTTTCAGCTAAAGTATTTGAATATTTTAATAATTTTACTGCTTTACCGCCCCATGTATTTTGTGTACCAAAATACGCACGACTACTTGATGCTGCCTCTGGAGGCGGAAAACCGATACTAGTAACTTTTAAAATTTCATCATGGTATTGACCTTCAGCTAAAATAAAACAACCTTCACAAAAAAACCCTGAATGAAATCTAGCTTGACTAATATCCAATGGTACAACTCCCGTAGGATCTTCTATATAAAATTTTCCTTCTGTTAATTGAGTTAGTAATCCAAGTATTACAACTTCATCAACTCGTGATTGTGATAAGAGATTTTCAGCATAATATAATTTAAATTTTTTAACATTATTCTCAACACCTGCAATTGGCGCAGAAAATAATTCATGGCGAATTGTTTTTTGATGTAATAAATAGTATCGATCCTGAATGTATTTGGATTTCATATCTGCATCTGGTAACAAATGTGTTGATAGTGTTGTATCCAAACAAAATTTTTTTTGTTGACTGTTATATGAAAATCTGGGCACATCATACGCATTAATCAAATTAAATTCTGATTCACCAATTTCAAGTAGTCCACCAATTTTACTCACAGCTAATGCTATTTTATCCTGATCAATATTATTTGAACTTAATTGTAGTGTTCGAATATTATCTATGATTTTCATTAATAATTTGTCGTGATCAGCACAATTTATAGGTAAAAGCTGTTCAGTTAAAAATTGAACTGAATCATTTCTTATTATAAAGCCACTCAGTTTAAAAGCAGATTGAATAGATTTTTTCAGTGCTGATACTTGATTTGCCTGATCCATTATGTCTAAATAATTTTATTTAGTAAATATATTTATTTTTATTTTTTCCCGCGCTGTAAATAATTTTTGACGTATTATCAACTTTGCAATATTTCTAAATACATATATAATTTTTTGGGACAAGTCAATAAGCTGGAATGCAAACTGCACAAGTCAATTATTTGATTCTGGTCAACAAAATAAACAATTTCAAATTTCCCCGGGGACAGATTTTACTTGTTTCATATTTTAAAAGTTTGCGACATTTTAACTAGGAATTCCATATGTGTATAGGTACAAAATACCCTTTGAGCACAATATTTGCTTTTAGTTGACATTTTGTTACTTTTTGTTTGTTCTATTTCCATCTCAATTCCTTTCGAACAAATCTCAGTACATGGGAACATATTCGCTGTTTCCACGTACTGAAGGTGAAAAATTAATTGAGATAAAACTAACAAAATCTCGATAACTCTATTTCCATGCACGCTAATTCAAGTTCATGGAAATATAGCAAATATTATGGAAATATAGCACCTCGTCATGGAAATATAGCAAATAGAAAAAAGCAATTTTGGATCAGAAAAACTGTATCCTGAGTAAATGAAGTATAGTTCTAGAAAATTCCCTTAAAAATATATCGTTACTTTTTTAATTACATATATTAATTAACAATTCTTGTTTTTGCTACTGTACGTATTCATTTCTATATATAAATACTTCTTTCTAAACAAAGAAACGGTTACTACCCTATGACGCGTAATAATGAATGTATTATTTTATTCATTCAGCCTAAGAAATAGAATATTCCTAATATTCTCCAGAACTTGTGGGTAAATTATCCATCTCCATAAATATTTCAATAAATTTCACAGTTTTGAATGTCATTTTCCTGAGATCCGATTTAGAAATTAGAAAGTATCAAGGTTGCGGAATTCAAGTTAAAAGCAATATCTGGCAACACATCGCCGTCACAGTTTCTGGAGAAATACTTTTACGAAAGTTGAGGAAACATTTGTTTGTGTTTAACATTTTAATAATAAAAGTAAAAATAATCTTAATAATTTTAACTGAACTCTGAAGGTAAATAATTATTAATTAATTTCAAATTAATGTTTACTATATAATTTCATTTTTAAATACATTTTCTTGATATTTTACCACCGGGTTACGTATGCTTTTCACAACGCCATACAATCTTTTTTCTGCATTTAATCCTGATAAATCTATCATTTATTGTAGATACATATATACAAAAATATTGTAGTAAATTTTAAGATGATTATTATTGGTCGTTTGTTTACCCTAATTATAAGAAAAATATTTTAGCTTTTAAATATGATTATATATTTTTTCGCTAAAACTGACGTGTGGAAATTTTCCATTTTCTTGCACCATTTTACGGGAAATAAAATTAGTCCAAGCAAAGCACTTGTCTTAAAATTAGTGATGAGGTCCTTAAATATTAATAGAATCTTATTAGAAATATATTGTATGTTATGTTGAAAGTATCTATTTTTTATTTTTATTTTCCAGAATATATTTATTTCAAATTGTACAACAGAAAAAACTTGCCAAGAAAAAAACAATTTTATTGAATCAATCAATGATGGCTGATCAACAATTTTTCTTAAAATGGAACGATTTTCAAACAAATATGGTTACTTCTTTCAGGCATTTAAGGGATGAAAAAAGTTTCACTGATGTAAGTAAATCAAATTTAATGAAATCTTTTTATTTAAAAAAAAAAAAAAACACTTGTTTTTACTTGTTTATATTTATACAAAAAGGTTACACTTGCTTGTGAAGGACAAACATGTAAAGCTCATAAAATGGTTCTATCTGCCTGCAGTCCATATTTTAAATCGTTACTTGAGGTTTGTAATTGTATAATAAATTTCGTTCCTGATATAAGAATTATAAAATGTTAATATTTGTAGGAAAATCCATCAAAACATCCAATTATTATATTAAAAGATGTTTCATACATACATTTACAAGCAATTTTAGAATTTATGTATGCCGGTGAAGTAAATGTATCACAAGAACAATTGCCAGCATTTTTAAAAACAGCTGATAGACTGAAGGTAAAGGGCTTAGCTGAAACACCAAGTTCTATTAAACGAGAAGGATAATTCTGAAATTTTTTAAATTATACAGAAAAACAAAAAAAAAATAGTGACTTTTACGAATTCGTAAATATTATTATAAAATATTTTATAATTTCGTTCTAATAATTAGTTTCTTTTTTTTTTCTTCTTTTTTTTGAGATTATGCTCCTTAACCTTTAATTTTTGATAAAAATTTATGAAATATTTAGTTTTTTTTTATACAAATTAAAAATATATATGTATTATGGATTCAATTTCTTATACAATTTTTTAAGTTTATATATTTATATATGTAAAATAATTGAAAGTAATTAATGCCATTATATATATGTGAAAAAAAAGGAATAATGTGGTCTACATAACAAACAATTATTAATTTATATAAATAAAATTGTTTGTTATTTCTCTGCTTAAGCGTCAAGTTTATATTGTGTTGTCTTACATATTTCTTTATCGTTAAATAATAATCATTGAAAATCTTGATTATATTTAATTTAAAATTTCAGTAGACTAATTTTTATATAACGGCATTTTTCTATGACAATTTTTTTTACATCTTGATTTATTATAATTTATATTACTCAAATTTCACAGTATCAATTAATAGATTTTATATTATAATTTACAAGAAATAAATCTTTAAATAGAAAGTTTTTCTCAAATCACAAAAGAAATTATTAGAATCCTACTCGCAAAACAGACAAAGGGAATCTAAAATTAAATAAAATGTTTATTATATATATCCGTTGTAAAATATATACGCAATTTTGACGAATAAAGAAAAAAACATATTACAATATTCTTTATAAAACCGCATGATTCACAATATAAAATTAAAAATTAAAAAAAAAACCTTTAAGATAATATTAAATTTAGTAGATTTCAGATTTTTTTTTTCTTTCTGTAATTTGGCAATATTGTAGTTAATTTTTAATTTTAATTAAATATATAAAAAATAACATACTGTATATTTTCATTGAATTATTATATTAATTATTTTATAATTTACCTTTTTTTGTAAATTTAGATTCGTTCCATTTTGATTTTACATTTAAATCAACTGATTTCCTTTTCCATCATTTTTATTTTATAATTTTTTTTTTAAACGTATTACCGTATATCTAAAACTTGTGTAAAACATTGTAAATTATATAAAATAAAAATAAAGCAAGTAAAAAAAATCTAAATAAAATTTTTTTTATTTCAATTTAAATTCTTGCTAGTAAAGTTTTAAGAATCGAAATTTAAAAAAATAAATTTGTATACATCTGAAAAATAAACTATAAATATAAAAAGAAATTATGTTTTTTAATTAAAAAAAATGTGTTAATAAAATTAAGATTTATTTGTGTATTATTAATATTTAAAAATATTGCTTTACTTTGACGAAATTAAAAAGAACATGAGATAGAGTTACGTTATAAACACATTGCATAAATTCTAAATCTGAATTGTGTATATAATATCAACTATTTTTATTAATAATATCTCAGTATAATTACATAAATAAAATAACCATTTTTCGGATTTACAAAAATTATGACTTGAAATCATCTTAAAATATTTGAGAAAATATAATTTTTTTTTTAATAAAAACATTTTTTTAGAATATTCATATATCTCAGCGATCAGTCCAAACAGAGATAAAATAATTATCTACACATTCTTTCTACAATAATTTAAAAAATATTTTAAGCAGCATCTTAATATATCAATAAAAAAATAACCAATAATTGTATGAGTCATCTGAGAAATACACTAACACTCTATTTTATTACAAATTGATAAAGTATTGTTTAAATAAAATTTCTGTTTAACGATAAAATCCAGAAAAAAAACACTATCTGAACTTAGTTAATATTAAACTCTTCATTTGCTCGGTAGCATAACAGAAAACAAACGTAATAATGTTAATTTTAGCAATTATTTAACAAATATTTTTGATTTAATATTTGAATATAAATTTCATATAAATAATGATAATTAATATTTAATTAAATTTAAAAGGAATATTTAATTAATTTACATAAAATAATGTTATATAAAAGATTACAGTTCAATCATAAAGATCATATCTATTTACTATTTTATTTAAATGTTGTGTAGTGTAGATAATGTTTAACAAGGCACAATAAGGTCACTCACTGATTTGTTATTATTTATCTTATAAACAAGTTAATTTTATTTAAAGTGAATAATTAGAAAATTGTTTAATTCAGTTGTAAGCATAATAATAATGTGGACTATAAAAAAGTTTATATAAATTATTAAATATTTGGTTTATAACCACTGTTTTTTTATTCATAGTGCAAAATTAAGCGGCGTTTCTCGATATTTGAATAAGATTTTTTTATGTTATTCTAGTTTTTTTATAGTATTAAAATAATTACGAATATTGTAATATATACTAGGTCATGTTAAACTTCCGTTGAATTCTATTGGATTTCAACAATATTTTTGGAAAAGAGAAAGAAACCTTGTTTTTATGTAGAACAATTTATTTTGCTTTTTGTTCCTTTGCATTCCTGAAAATGAAACTTTATTACTCACCTCTATTAGTAATTCGATCGGTTTTTTATGCTAATGCATTTTTTAATTGATGTAACTATAATTTCCAGTAATATGTTGAAAGTCAATTACTCATAATATTTGATAATTTAAATTAGCGAGGAAAGTAAATATTTTATTAAAGATTTTAGTTCAGAAATTAATAATTACAATAATTTCAGTAAATCTTTGAAAATTAATAAAACTTTTTATATTTTATATATGCTCTTTTGCATTACTTACTATAAAATTTCCCTTCATTTGGATTACTTAATATATATATAATCCCCTATACCATTTCAATATTATAATATTACGTATCAGGTACAAACAAGAAAAAAGTTTTGTCAATATTATTAAAAGTATAAAAATAGTTATAATAAAATTAGTGAAAAAAATAGACTTTTATATTAACTTAGTATAATTTGTAACTAAAAAAAAACACTTGTTTAATTATAATTTCCATATTCTATAGAACTTGTCCTTGCCATATTTTTCCATCTGACGGCCTCCATTTATGCCCATTTAGAGTTAAAGAGTTCCAAAGATAAAAAAAAGACTATATTTAATATATATATATATATATATATATATAGTGTTCAAATCTCCCTGGCCGCTCTCACACTTTATACAACAAAACCAACAAACTTTATAAATTCTGCTTGCCTATACCTTATTTAAATACAAAAAAAAAATATACTATACAGAGAAAAAATATATTTATTTTTTTTTATTTAAAAAAAGCATAGCGACATTAATACGATCTATTCAATAATGATCAAAGTGGAGAAATGGTTGTTTTAAAAAATTCTTTAATCAACCGGATAATTTGAATTAATATGCAAATTTGTAATTTGTAGTAAAAATTAATAAATTAATAATGAGTGGTTTATTGCGAAATATTACAAATGTTATTTGGCATGCTTTCGATGCTTTGTACCAAGATGAAAAGGGATATGTTAATAAAAGTAAATTAAAGGTAAATAATTATTAAATTATATTAAAATTTAAATATACATTCTTTTCTGTTCAAATTTTAAGGTTTTAACAGCTAATATTGGAACTATTTTGGATATGTATGGATTGGAAAAGGGTCTAGATCATTATAAATCAAGTTCAAATTTAAGCTTTAAGAGTTTTCGTCATTATTTATTGCAAGAAGTTTTTAGTTCATTACCAGCTACTCTAACCATGAAAGAGCTTAGAACTTATGAAGAAAAAATTGATGAGGTATAAATTTTAATAATTCTTTTTAAGTTTTATTACTGTTTTTAAAAAGTTAAAAGTTTACAGATTTGCTGGTTAATTTGTCGCACAAAATATACTTGCAAAAATCGTGGGTGGTTCAGTAACGCCCACTTATATAAATTATTTCGAATATTTTGTTTGCTGAGTGATTTCAAAGATATTAATGATGATAACGTATTTTGTCAAGTTTGTATTAATTCACATCCTTATAAGAAGTCAATATTTTATTTCTTATATATATAAATTCCTAGGTGAAAATGCATTCATCTGAAGCAGCATTAGTATTACAACAAATTCTTACAGCATTAGGATTAGATTCTGATCTTGAAGATAAAAAAGTGCAAGATTTAAATCAAAGCAACTCATCATTGTATTTCGAGGAATTTTTAGACTTAATTAATTTCAAAAATCATTTTGAATATGAAGAATCTTTACAAGAAATTATTGAGGATATGTATCAAACATACATTAAAGATATTATTAAAAAAGGTTACATTTTGAAACGTGGTTATTTACTGCCAACATTTAAAGAATATTGGTTTGTTTTGCAACCATGTGAACTAACATACTATAAAAATCATTATGAAAAAGAACTATGTGGTACAATTGCTTTAGATCCAAAATTTATGGTAAAGCCAAGTATGTCTGCATCGGGAAAATCTGATAAAATTCTCAAATTCATTTTATCATCAGGAGAAAGAAATTTCGAACTTGCCACACACGATCATAGAAGAAGAATGCAATGGATAACTGCTTTACAATTAGCAATAACATATTCAACTGGACGAGAAGGATTTCAAAGAGATTTAGTGTCTCGAAGACGAATTAAACGTGACAGTGACATGAAAAATCGGAAAGCTGATGAACAACTACTTTCAACACATATGCTTGAGGTTGAAAAAGCCAAAACACAATTGGAAAGAGAAAAACAAGCTAGATTAGCTGCAGAAACACAAGCTAGACAATTTGAAGCTGTTGCACGAGAAGATTCTCGACGTGTTGCTGAACTAGAAGATTTAAAATTAACATTGGAAAAATTATTAAAAGAAGAGACTCAAGCAAAAAAAGATGAAGAAATTGTTCGGGCACTACAAGCTAGAGTTTTAGCTGACGAATGGGAAAAACGTGAAGATTTAGAAAAATTACAACAGGAACAGAAAATGCTATTAGAAGTAGAACGTAGTAAAAGAATGGAATTCGAAACAATGCAAAAATTGAAAGAAGATGAATTAAAAGAAGCCGAACGTAAATTGAAAATTTTGGAAGAAGAACGTAAAAAATTAGATTTAGAACTAAAACAGGCACGTTTTAAAATTATACGTTCAGAGGAAAACAAAGAAGATCTTGAAGCTAGAATGGATGCAATGTTACCAATTTTCAATAGCGGTACAATACGTAGAACTTTATCATTTGTGGCACCATCAAGGGAAAGGCCAACAACACTGGAAGATTTTAAAAAAATTACTCCATAATCTATTAGTTTTTAATTAATTTTGCTCTAATCATAGATAAATATACTTTGTATTTATAAATAAAAATTATACTTGATTTTTTTTATAAAACATATTTTGTAAAAACAAAGAAAAATTTATATTTTTTTTTAACAAAGATATCTCAGAAATATATTTATGAAAATTTTTATAATAAAAAAATATTATAATTTTTTTTAGTTCAAAAAAATTTTTTTCTCGTCCCGTAAAAAGTTATGTTATAATTTTAAATAAAACAAAAAATCTCGTATTTTGTGTCGTTTTTTTTTTCGCTGGCTAAAATTAAATTTGGTTCTTTGAAAAAAAAAATCTTGTTTTAAATGTTTCAATGTAGTTTGTAAAAAAAAATTATTATAAAAAAAAAGTCAATTTATTTCTTCGAGATTAAAAAATCTGTTAAAAAACTAAATTAAAATATATATATATACCTATCATATATATATGACTACATTTTATCAATTATATGTTTAAAAAATTAAAAATATAAATTTTTTGAAAATTTCAATTGGATGATTGCTTAAGCATAGAAGCTAAAAAAGGAATTTGTAGGTGATTAATAGAAACGTAAGTATTTATTAACTCACCAAATATGTTCTCTATGTTTCTGGTAAGAAAAATCAATGAAAGATATTTTTTATTTAAATTTTGCAAAATTTCAATTCCATTAAACGTTTTAATAAATTAATTATTTTATAATAAGCATTAAACAAATATTAGTATAATTTATAATAGAACAATATTTTTCATTGTAGCATGCCAAGTTTGTAGACTTTTAGGCAAATTTTTAACTACACCTTGAGGTAGTCTTTTTATTGTACTTGCTACTGCAATATCTGCAATAGAACAAATATTACCACCAAAATAGCACTGTTCTTCCAAACGATTATTTAAATACTTCAACAGTTCGTTTTGTCCAGACGATGTTGTAACTCGTAACAATTGATAACAAATATCAAGTATTATATCGATAAAATTAGCATTTGGTTGATTATCATAACGATAATCATTTGGCCCAATTCGAGCTAAAAATCTTAGTATATTAATTTCACCATAAATTGGTTTATACATTGTTGGTGAACTAATCATTTCCGTATGTTCACAGTTTTTCCAAATCAATGTTAATTGTATTGTTGGCAAATTATCATTTAATTTTTCGGTATTAATTGTTATTAAGTTTTGAAAATGTTTAGCTTCAGCTCCAATATCTGGTAGAGTTGAATGGGAAAATACTTTAATACGGAAGTTAATATTTTTCCAAGCATTTTTAATGGCTAATAAACCATATGGCACATATTTTGGATGAGCATTGATAACAATATCAAATTCCGACGATTTATCGATCATATTTCCTTTCACTAATGGACACTGAACTGGAGCGATTATTGTGGTAGTTGGTGGTAGTTTAGATGCTAGTTTTTTACGAATTTCAAGCAAACGGCTTTTGAATTTTTTTAACTGTTGCAGTAGATTTTGTTGTCTAGCCTCCAATAAATCCATATTATTTGAGCTTTTTATGAGATTTTGAATACTGCTGTTGAGATTGTCAAAATCACACGTGTTTGACGTCTTCATGTCAAAATTATTCTGGTGGACATTACTTAAGAAATTCTCGGCTTTTAATTGATACATACATTTTGGCAAATCCATATTAAAATCTTCATATGTGGGTTTAATTGCGTACATTTTAATTTTTTAGTTTTCGTTAGCAATTTACAAAATATAATTGGTTTGAAAATTCAGACCAAAATTTAGTACTTAAAACTTCAAAGAAACTCGGACCAAAATTGGCGCAACTATCAGTTTTTTCGGGCGTCGATAATGAATAGTTAAGTTGGCCGCATATTAAAGGAATGGTCTCCCGTCTAATTTAACCTAAAAGAAAAATTTCCCTCGGCCATTTTTTTACTTAGTTATATCGTTCAGCGCTTAGCAGACAAGTAGAGTCCCTGTAGATGTGCGGTCGTGTTTGTTAAAAGATCGCGCGGCGTCACATCTTTTGTGAAAAAAAAAAAAAAATATAAAAAAAAAAAAAAAAAATTATAAAAAATATAAAAATAAAAAAAAATCGTAAAAAGTAGTGAAAAATCCTTGGGTGTTAAAAGGAAAACTGTAAGTTTTTTTCATTACTATTGACTTTTTTTTTTTTTTTTTATCTATCATACTGTCTCATGGCCACCATGACAGTTGAGACTTCGCCCCAATTTCATAAGAAAACTCATACAATTTTCTTTTTTTTTTCTTTTCAGTTTTTTTTTTTTGAGTTATTTAAAATATTCTTTTTTGTGTGAGTATATTAAATAAAAAGTTTGTAAAGAAATAGAAAAATTGGTCAAAATGAATCCCGGAGGACCAAATTATCAAATGGCATCCCTTTATGTTGGAGATTTACACCAAGATATAAATGAGGCTTTACTTTTTGAGAAATTCTCAACTGCTGGCCCAGTTTTATCAATTCGTGTATGTCGTGATGTTGCTACACGTCGCTCCCTTGGTTATGCTTATGTAAATTTTCAACAACCAGCAGATGGTAAGTTCATTTTAAAGATATTTTTATTATTTTTTTAAATATTTTATTTATAAAAATGAGAAAAAAATTTAGCACACGTGTTAAATTTTTCTTAATGCATGAGCAAAAAGAAAAAAATTTCCCTTTTATTGTACGTGTATCGGCATCCATTTTGCTTTTCCGCCATTAAAAAAAGAGAACATAATTTTTTTTTTTATTTTAATAAACAAATTTTCAACAAACCGGGATAGAAAAAAAAATATATTTATATAAAAAAAAAATAATGTCAAAAATTTCAACTGCAAAATGATTTAGTTTTTTTTTATCATATATTAGTGTGCCACGAAACTAAATATATTTTTTAAGTTATGACGACATTACAATCAGATAAAGTTTCCATTGTTATTTACACTATGATAACTATAATTGATAATAAGGAAATTCCGTTATGATTCATTATAAATTTTTAGATTATACCATACAGTCGATACCCATTGGTCGAATTATCTAAATAATCTTGTGATTCGATTAAGATTCACGACTGTAAAATAAATAAAATCTCATCTTATCATGTTCTTTGAAATATTCCATCATGGAACATAATAAGAACGGGAATACACTTAAGAAAAAAATTCCATTATCTAATTTGGAAAACAATTTTGTTTGCACTGCAAAAATGTAGAAGTGAAAGGAGGTCGTTAATCGTTTTCTAATTAAACTTCTTTTGCATATGTATGTATGTATTAAAATTGAAAATAATGTTACTATGCTGTTTAGTATGACTCAAGGTTGATAATAGCAAAGTAAAAAAACTGGTTTTTTATTTACTTTTATTTTTCATATTGATTTTTATTTGCAGCAAAAACAAATAAAATTATTTAGAAACTTTCAAACGCATTTTTTTTTTACAGCTGAACGTGCATTAGACACAATGAATTTTGATTTATTGAAAAATCGTCCAATTCGTATTATGTGGTCTCAACGTGACCCATCATTACGTCGTTCTGGTGTTGGTAATGTATTTATTAAGAATTTGGATAAAGGAATTGATAACAAAGCTATTTATGATACATTCTCTGCATTTGGTAATATATTGAGTTGTAAAGTTGCCCAAGATGAGAAGGGTAATTCAAAAGGTTATGGATTTGTACATTTTGAAACAGAAGAAGCAGCAAATATGTCAATTGAAAAAGTAAATGGAATGTTATTAAACGCTAAAAAAGTATTCGTTGGTAGATTTATTCCACGTAAGGAACGTGAGAAGGAATTAGGTGAAAAAGCTAAATTGTTTACAAATGTTTATGTTAAAAATTTTGGTGAAGACATGGATGATGATAAATTATATTCAATGTTTGAACCATATGGAAAAATTACAAGTCATAAGGTAAATATAAAAATTTCATTTTAAAAAAATACAATGCTACTACTATTATATTTCCATGCTGAGTTAAAATCAAGCGAGCGAAACCTCTGATCTAAGTTAATTTTCGTTAAATCCACTTTCATTCTACGAAACTAGTGATATATTTTTATACAAGTAAATTTATTAATTTTGAAGATAAAAGAAATATATTATCAATATATTGCAAAATATTTACAGCAGAATTTTAGAAAATTATTTTAATTAATATAATTTGCTTTCTGTTAAAACTTCAATTGTCAATGTTTTTCTGTTATGAAAATTTTAAATGAAATTCTAATTCTAACTCATGGAAATATATCATAAGAAGCAGTTAACACTCCTTAGTCAAGCTAACATATTCGATTAAAATTTATAACTGCAAAATAAAGTCGTCCTTTTCTTACCATTGCTTGAACAATATAAATAATTTTATTGTCAATATAAAAAAAGGTCGAATATACTAAATTTAAAGATATATTTTATTTTGTTATGTTATTAATTATATTTATAAAATTAAAAATAATACAATTAAAATAATTAGGTTATGAGTAAAGATGACGGCAAATCAAAAGGATTTGGTTTTGTTGCATATGAAACAACCGAAGCAGCAGAAGCAGCTGTTACTGCCTTAAGTGGCAAAGAAATATCTGAAAATAAAATAATGTATGTTGGCCGTGCTCAAAAGAAAGCTGAACGTCAGTTAGAATTGAGACGTAAATTTGAAGAATTAAAAAAGAAACGACAAGACAGTTTCCATGGTGTTAATTTATATGTTAAGAATTTAGATGATACTATTGATGACGAACGTTTACGTAAAGAATTTACCATATTTGGTACTATAACATCTGCTAAAGTTATGATGGACGAAGACGGACGTTCAAAAGGTTTTGGTTTCGTATGCTTTAATTTACCAGATGAAGCAACCCGTGCTGTAACTGAAATGAATGGTCGTATTATCGGTTCAAAACCATTATATGTAGCATTGGCACAACGTAAAGAAGATCGTAAAGCTCATTTAGCTACACAATATATGCGTCATATGTCTGGTATGCGTATGCAACAAATTGGACAAATATTCCAACCAGGTGGTGCTGGTGGTTTCTTTGTACCAACAATTCCACAACCACAACGTTTCTATGGGCCACAGGTTACACAAATTCGTACAACACCACGTTGGGCACCGCAAGGTCAAGTACGTCCAAATGCTGCGGCACAAAGTGCTGCCGGAGCTGCAGCAGCTGCTGCTGGTTTCCCTAATGCAGCCATGGCAGCTTCTGCAGCTCAATTTCGACCAGGCGGTGCTGCCGGTGGTGTTAGAACTGGCCAACCAACGTCTCAAGGTGCTCATACACAGGCAATGCGTAACACAGCTAGAGCAATTACTGGACAACAAGCTGGTACAGCTAATATTCAAATGGCTGGTACACCAGTTGCATCAGCTGCACAACAGCGTGCACCAAATTATAAATATACACCAAATATGCGTAATCCACCAACTCAACAACAAGTCCAACAACAGCAAGCTGCTGTTCAGAATTTCCATCAAAAAGGTAATTAAAAAAAACTTCAACCACTTTTTTTTAAATTTAATTTACAACAATTTTTTTCTTTTGCACATAGGTCAAGAACCATTGATTGCTTCATTATTGGCTAATGCAGCACCATCTGAACAAAAACAAATTTTAGGTGAACGTTTATTCCCGTTAATTGAACGGATGTATCCACAATTAGCTGGTAAAATTACCGGAATGTTATTAGAAATTGAAAATTCTGAATTATTGCATATGCTGGAAGATGGTTCATCACTTAAAGCAAAAGTGGACGAAGCTGTAGCCGTATTACAAGCTCATCAAGCTAAACAAACTGTTTCAAATAAAATTGAATAAATCTACTTTATTTTTCATTTACATATTTAACAACTACCAAATAAAAAATTCAAACATGCAACAAACAACAACAACAACAACAACCATCTCAATAACAAAAAATCTAAAACACCCAGTAAAAATCTTTATTATAAAAAAAATTGAAGGATTTTTCTTATATATAAAAAAAGAAATTCTCTATTTTTTTTTTTGAACACTTAAAAACGTAAATATTAACAAAAAAAAAAAAAATATAAATAAAAAATAAAATATTTCTTATTTTTGTGTCCCCCTGTAAAAATTGAATTGAAGCGTTCTTCCTCAATTTAAAACTTTTATTCATCAGTTTTTTTTTATTTGCCACTATAATTTCAGTTTTTTTCTATAAAAAAAATTTCAAAACTATTTATTTTTAATTTTTGATTAATCAACAAAACCAAACACTATCCACCCCTCCCCCCCAATAAAAAAAAAATGCGCATAAAAGACAAAACAACAACAAAAAACACACACAACACACGTTAATAATGAAATCAAGAATTGAACGATATATTTTGTCTTATGTTTCAGCAATCAAAAAAAATCGAGAAAAAAAAATGAAGTGAATTTTCTTTTTTTTTTTTTTTTTAAAAGTTTTGTTGATCAAATTGAAATTAAAATAAAATAATTTTTTTTTTACGGAAATAAATCGGAAAATTAAAATATAAAAATTTAAATATTTTTTATTACAATTATTTAGTTTTTAAGGTGGTGGCGACGTTGATTTATTTCAAAAATAAAAAAAAAAAAAGAAAAAACTAAAGAAATTTTTTGTAGTAAAAAAATAAAAAAAAAAAACTAAAAAAATACAGAAAAAAAAAACAAAATAAAATAATTTTTTGTATAAATAAAAAAAACTGAAAAATATTTTAAAAAATGAAAAAAAAAATAAAAAAAAGCAAACTTAACTAATCAACAGGGGCAAATACGACAAGTCTTTTGAATAAAAAATATATATAAAAAATTTTTATTTGCTACTTTTTAAAGATAAAAAAACATAAAAAATAAAATAAAAATAGTCAAAAAATTAAAAAAATCAACAAAAAAATCGTAAAACTTAAGAAAAAAAAAATGAACTTATAAAAAAAAAAAAAATTACAAAGAAAAAAACATCATTAAAAAATATTTTATAAAAAAAGAAAAAAACTTAAAATTAAAAAAAATTGTAAAAATCAGAAATTGCACATGTTTTTCCCTTAAACATTAAAATTTAAGGAAATATTTGTTAAATTACAAGAAAACTTTTTTTTTTGGGAAAATTTGTGCTTAAAAAAACTGAAAAAAAATATTGCTACGAAGATATGATATAACTAAAAAAAATTCTCGTACTATTTTTTTTTTTTTTCTAGAAAAATTATCTTAAAATTTTTTTTATGTTTTTTTTGTATAATTTTACTCTTTGTTAAATATTTAAAAAAAAAAAAATTTTTTTTTTTAACAAATACTACGAGTCTTGTTAGTAAAGTCCGAACCAAAGACTGCAAGTTAATTTTAGTCGTGCTGTAAAATTAATCGACGAAATTATTTATTCAGTCGTTTTAATTTTAATAAAACTTGGTCGAACCATGGACTTGCAACTTTCAGAAAAATAATTAGACACCATGAAAATATTTTCTTTTTATTAACTACAAAACAAAAAATAAAATAAAATTTTAAAAACACTATGAAAGAAAATTTTGTGCCTAAAAGCAATGAAAATATTTTTTAAAATTTATTCAAAAAATTCATGCTTAAAATTTATTAAAATAAATAAAATAAAATAAAATAGCACGACAAATGCCGAACTGATTTACAAAAATAAATCGCTTAAAAACGATTATTAAAAAAAAAATAGCAGACAAAATTTTCCCCCTCAAATAAGTTTTTGTGGTCTGCAAGTTTTTCATTCCGCTTAAAGAAATTTTTTTTTTTTCTTATTGGTAGCCCAAACCATTTTGATGATGGTCTAATTGAGTAAATTAAACCAATATTATATAAGTTCGTTGTTTTATATTATCCATGAAAAGCGGTATATTATATATTTATTAAAAAAAAAAAATGAATATAAAAAAAGAATGTAATTTCTTGTACAAAAAAAAAAAATTTTAAAAATAAAAAAATACAGAAAAAACCGAATTGGAATTTCTCATTGTACTTCAAATAATTTGTGTTTAAAAACTAAATTGGTAAAAATAGTTTCTTTTAATTTTGTTATAATAGTTTTTCTTATAATTAAACTTTAAAAAGATTTATTATTTAAAATTGTATTTACAATAACTAAAATAGTTAAATAAAATTCCATTCGATGAAAAATTTGATTTTTATTTAATTGTATAGGATAATTTTTATTATAAAAATTTAATATTCTATTAAGGTGTTTAACAGTATAATCCGTGAAGTACAAAACTGTTTTTGAAACTTTTCATTCTGAGATAGCCAAAGCACGTTAAAAAGATATATAAAAGAACTCGATGATAAAGTAACAAGGTAGGTAAAAATATGGATTAAATTCTATAATATATATATTCGCCAAGCATCGCTCGTTTTAGTATTAAAAATTTTCCGTCAGCTGAGAGAATTTCGTCTTAGGTTATTTTACACATTTTAAATTTGGTACTCTTTGCAAATAATTAATTTTAGGGCAATTTAAATCAAACGTGAAAAGGAAAATTATCATTATCTTTTATTACTGTATGATGATATATTGACAACTAATAAATTAAAATCACTAATATTCACTTTTATATGGTAAGCATAACAAAATCTTCTTGCATATTTTCATTCCCAGTATTAATTTATTAAGTTTTCTTAGACCATAATTCTTTTGCTGTTAATGAATTTCATTCTTTGTAACAATTTATTAAAACTAAGTTTGAATAATTGCTCTGGCATTTAATTTATATAAAGATTGAATAGATCAAATAGATCAAACATTATATATAATCAACTTAAAAATCTTGAACGCTACAGGGAACAAATATAAAACTAAAATAACAATAAATATTTGAATTTTCCGAAAAAGTATTTTATTTCTAAAAATGTTAATACAATATAATGCGCTTATATTTTCCGGTTTAACGATTTTCCAAATAATTTGTATTATATTAAATGAGAAATTATATCAATTTATTTTTTGGTGAAAAATTAATTTAAAACAAAATATTTTTTTTTTTTTTTGCATAATAAATTCTAAATGTTCATTGTTTTTTTTTTTTGTAAGAATTCACATGGAAAATATGTGTAAATATTTTTGATGTTATAATTAATATTATGCAATTACAACACAAATTATAGAATATAATAATAATAATTATATATTATGCAAAATATTAGCATCAGTGTCTTTTTTAACTTAGCAATATAAAAACCAAATAATTTACCCCTTTACAACAATTTTTATTTTATAGATTATAAAAAAATATTATCAGTCACAAGTAAAAGTGTTTTAAACAAACAATAATAAGGCTAATAATTATATGGTGTTTTTTTAAATTATTCTCTTTCTGGATGCGGGGTATTTAAAATAGAAGCTGCCAATTCTTGTGATTTATTAGTATCATCCTCGTAATCTGAAGATTAGAAATAACAAAAAAAAAAGATTAGTTTTGGTTATTTAATTTATTCAATTGTTTTCATTGCCTGAAGATTTATTGTTCATATCCAGTATATCTGAAAAATCTCCAGAATAATATTGTTGATAAGTCATAAGTTCAGAGCCTGATTTGAAGAAATTTATAATATTAGAATATATAAGTGTAAAATAACCTACCTTTCTTATTACTGTCTTGAAAGTTTTCGTTCGGTAAAGAGGATAGGCCGTAAGGATTCAAAATGTCTGCGTCGGTGAAAAGCTACAAATTACATTATTTAATTAAATAAAAATTTATATCAAAAATAAATACATAAATAAATAAATAAAATAACAATTATACTGGAATGTTTAATTGTTAGGTAAATTATAATTTCCTATGTTATGACAAAAACCGTGGGAAACAAAAACATAGTTCTGTAATATTCATTTTATTACAAATAATTTTTACACAAAATTAAATTTGATTCATCCATTTAAACATACAGAATAAAATAAAAATTACATAGGTAAATAAATTAAAATATAGTAATTATTTCTAACCTTTGCCAAAATATCATTATCCAGAGGTGACGATAGATATAAACGATTGGATGAATTGGTGCCATTCTTCAAATATTTCAAAATAAATTATGAAAATTATTATATTTTTTGGAGTTAAATAATTAATCGTAATTTTATTTTTATTAAATGGTTTTATCAATTGCAATCATAACACAGCGAAAGAAGTATCTTATTTATATGAATTAATTAATATTATTTTCTTTAACAAAATCTTACAAAAAATATTAGCAAAAAAAATAATAAAATTTTTTTTAGTTTTTCATTTGAACAAGAAACATTTTTGTTTTTCATATTTTGGAATACGTATTCAAAATGGTAATGTTTTTTAATTAATATTTGAATAGCGTATTAACTGTAATTTACAATAAATTGATTCCACTTACTCCCATTAAAGCATTTGAATCAAGTGAATAACCTTCTCCACGTAATAAGTCCTTTATACTGTCCAAATCATTCTCACAATTGTCGATATGTGTTGTTACATCATCCCTAATTAGGTTAAAAAAATTAATTAAAAAAAACATGAGATTGTTTATCGAATGAGATTATTAGGAACTAAATTTTCTTAGTTACTAACAATGTATTCAATCGTAATATCTCATCATTAGATAAATTCTTTTGATTATTATACTTTGTTACTGCTAAAGTTTTATCAGTTAATCCATCATTTGCTGCTGTATTAGGTGCCGATGAGATATTTCCAAGCTTTGTTAAATCAATATTTGTTCCAAAAGACCCAGATTCCTTAAAAAATCATAATATTATTTCGTTGACATTTTTTAGTACTTTAGTACTTACTTCAAAAATATCAGATGGCATTTCTGTAGCCATAAAATCACCAGCATTGTATAATTGTTTATCAGTTTGTTTAATATTTTGTTGAAAAGTACCACCGCCACCACCATCATCATCAATTAATTTGTCCGTTACAGTTACTGTGGATGTTGAAGGTATTGGTTGGCTGCTATTACTATTGGGTGATATTAAACCCGGTTCCCTTAAATTATTAGATGCACTAGTAACCGGCGAACCAACATCCAAAAAAATTAACGGATCTAATTCGTTTTCAGTTTTTATGTTCATTGTTGCTGTATTTGACGCGGTTGATGTTTTCGCTGGTGGAACACCAACAGTTACACTAGTTGCTGGTCGTTTACGCCGTAGCCTTTGCTGTTGTTGTTTTTGCTCGTTTTTCAATTGTTGTTGCTGCTGTTGTAAGTGTTGTTGTAGTTGTTTATTTCGAGCCATTTCTTGTTTTACCATTGGTGTATTAAGACAATTCTCCTCAATAAAGCTTATATCATCACTAGTATCAATATTTTCAGGAATTTCACTTATTTCATAAACAGTTTTTGGTGAATTATTTAAATTATACCCAACTTCGTCACTACCACCGCCACTATGATTTGAGTTATCATAAACCTGATTTGAAAGACTTGATAAATTTGATTGTGGTCGTTCAACATTTGGAGATTCAAATCCACCAGTCATATTAGGACTTGACGATTCACTTATTGAAAAGTAGAAGAAATAAAGTAATTTAAAAATAATGAAGATAAATATTTAGAAATAAATAAATACAATAATTCATTATCAGCAGCCTCAGCAACTTCATCTAAAAGTTCTTCAGTTAATTCATGTATTATTGGACCAGATTCACTTTCACTAGCTTTACGCATTTTTGAGGAATGTGGTGCATCATTAATCATTAATTGAAAATGTCTTTTCACACCACTCATATTTCTAGACGGTTGCACAATAGTTACCAGAAATTGTATAAGCTAAACAAAATTGAAAATATAAGTTATTCTCGCTCATACATTAAAAACAATAAACAAAAATTACTTTATTAACAATTTGTTGTTGCTTAATATGTTTTTGCCTTAATGTAGCAATTTCTCGCCAAAGTGCTTCATTTTCTTGTTTCATTACAGAAAATCTTGAATCCAAAGATTCTTGTCTACCGCGCATTACTTTCACTTCATTTAAAACTTTATTAACAGACTCATTTTTTATAATACCATTTTTATCATCAATATTTTGTTTTGTATTTGCTATTTTCCGTTTAATATGCTCTAACAGATATGGACAGCCACGTTTAAAATATGGATGAGAAAATTCCATTTCATCACGATCAAACTTTAATCCGCCATTATCAATTGATGTAATCTTATGGAAACCATCTGTACATAAAGTTGGCAATTATAATTTAAGTTAAAAACTTACATTAAACCAATCTTTTTTTATTTATACATACACATATTCAATTGACGAATAAAACTAGCCATGTTGTTATGCTTATAGTTCAACGGTAATAAATCTCGAGCAAATTGTGCTTGATTTTGAATAACAAAACTTCTTCCATCCTGAAACAATAAAAAAAATTGTAGAATTGCTTGTTATATTTATAAACATAACTGAACTGTTAAAGAAACTAATATTATTAAAAATAGCATTTATTGACTCCCTAAAATACGCATTTAGAAATTCTTAATATATTCAAAAAACGTAAATAATAAGAGAGAAAATAGACATATTTTAATAATATTAAAATATACTATACTATTTTCCATGCGCGCTTTAGTAAATTATTTATTTAATATATTTTAGTAAATAACAATCAAAAACAAATTGTATTTTTCACAGAAAAGAAGAATATTTTTGGAAATACGACAAACAATAATTTAAACCACCATGTATTACATGTATTTACATTTGATTTCTTCATTTTAAATTCAAATTCTAAAATTGATAAAGTATTTTGTTAAGTAAATATTGCAAAAAAAAGAAAAAATTTCCTTGAAATCTGGAATAATTACCACATTTTATTTAAGTTTTTTTACTGATAAGAATTGTAATGCGGTTATAAGTTTCCTTTTAGATTATTAGAGCCAATTGAATAATACAATTATTAATTAAATATTGAAACTATCTTTTCAAAACTATTTTCCAATTACTGTTTATAATTTGGAGCATTATGGTCCGTATGTAATTAGAAGGCTGACTGAATTTCAATTAAGATATTATAGAAAATGGAACCAATGGAAATAGTGTAGAGAATGCAATCATATAAATACAGAAATGCAAACAAGATTTTAAGAATAACTAAAATTGTAAACGACATTTATTACTAAACATGTTCAGATTCAGGGTATTAAAGAGGGTTTTAATAAAAAAATTTAAATCAAATAATTATGCTATTAATAATTACTCTATACAACATAACTACTAATAATTACTCTATTAGAACTTCTTTTTGTATTTTATATGCGTAATTGTTGCTAGGACACTAAGGAAAATTACTCGGATTTATTTTGTAAGATTTCTATCAAAATTTTTAATTATTTTAGAGTCTTTACCAAATAAACTTTTTAAATTGGAAGAATTATATTTTAATGCATTTTAAATAGTTTTTTCGACAAAAATTGATAATTTATATTCAAAGACAACTTTTATACACCTACTTAAAACATTTTATTTTGTCACTATAGTTAACTTAAAAAAAAAAATAAAAAAAATTACGTCAAAATCTATTTATATAACTTTTCGTGTTTTTGGTTTTAAATGTTTTTTAACACTAATTTTCCTTATGTTTGTTAATATATGTACCAATAAAAGTAAACTCAGAAGTAATCTGATGCGCAATTTGAAAATACATCAAAATTATAATTTCTCCAAATATTTGGGCTTAATTTAGCCGCTTAATAAATTGAAATTGAAAAATTTTAATAAAATTGATTTTTTTTTATTATTTAAATTTGAAGGTGATCACAATGTTGCCGAATTTCGCAAATCATAATTAAATTTAATAGTACAAAGTTATTATTAAAAAGTTTTTAACTTACTTTACTCCAATAAATTAAATTATTGGTTTCAATGTCTTCAACTAAACGCCACAATTTAGCCAAAAATGCTGGGACACCGGAACCACTGTCACTAAATGTATGCATTTTTGGACTTTGTATTTAAATTAAAAGAAACAAAAAAAATATATTTTGTCCAAAGAGAAAGTCTACGTTTATTATGTATGATGAATATATAAAAAAAATCAATTTGAAAGCTTTGGTTTTAATTAATATGTTTCTTTTTTATGAAACTGTTTATATTTTATAGGTGTTTATTTTATGTACTTTTTTTTATAATTTTTTTTATTAATATTTCTTTAAAATAACTCTTTTCGCTACCTTTTTCATTTCACACAATAAAAATTAATTACGACGAAATAATATAATGTGAAGTTGGCTGCAGTTTAAATCGGAATTAAAATGGCTGGAGATGTCACGGTCGACAGTTAAATTTTAGTTTGTCTGAATTGAGTGAAATCTTTAATGTACGCGTTCGTTTACCATTGACAAAATGTTATTTACGTATTTAAACAGTAAATCTAATTTTATAATTTAATTCTAACATACATAATGTAAATTCAAATTCATTACATTATTTATTAAAAATTAGAGAGACGAAGAACAAAAATAATAAATATTTAAATTAAGACCTTATATTTGCTAAATATGAAATGTATGTACATGTAAAGAACATAAGTAAGAACAATTGTACTATCTACATAAGCGTCTATTATATTTATACTGTCTAAATAAGCAAAGTGCAATGAATTGCATTAATAAAAATATTTGCTTTCACTTATTATGGATTTCAAATATCTTAATTAATTTTTAACCACGCATTGTTATATGCAAATCCATGTGAAAGCAAATATACCTGCCTTAAAATTAAGATATACTTGAAATTCATAATTTATATTCAAAGGCAATTTTTATACAGTAAGTGAAAGCAAATATTTTATTAATTGTACCAAGTTCTTATCAATTGAATAATTCTCAAAATTTGTTGATTTTAGTTATTGCATTCAATTTATTCTAGTATAATAGCCAGAAAAAATAAACAATGCGTTAGTTAATTGTGGAACTGGGAAACATGTGCGTTTATTGTTATGTATATATTTTGCTAAATGCTAAAAAACTTATAAAAAATAATTCCAATAATTTCTCATAACGTGACTTTCTAATAAAAGAGGAATCAGAAGAGTTACGTGTACGTGTGTGCGCACAATAATTTCGAAAAATATATTAGACATTTCGTTTATATTCATTTTGCTAACGTCACGAAATCACCTTAACATAGGTTACATTTGATTTGGGGGTTCACCATAATTTTGCGTTTAATTGATTTTCAATCTATTAATTCAATTGGGGAATATACCTAATTAAAATGGAAATTAACCAGAAAAAAAGAAAATATCAATTACCAGATTTTCGTGATTTATTCAGTGCTTTATTTAAAATAAAAGATTCTGATGTACAAAATCGGGTTCTAGATGCAATAAACGGAATTACAGCTGATACTGATAGTCATTGTGGATATTGCGGCAATCGTAAAAATATTAAAACACTTGAAATGGAAACACAAACTTGTAACAATTATCCATCATTTATGCAAATAAATGGTGTTGGTGAAGTTGAAAGTGATAATAGTAATAAAACAGAAGAAACTACTAAATTTATAAGAAAACGTAAACGTGCTAAAAAAATACCAAGGGTAGAAAAATCTTCTCCAGTTAAACAAAAACATGAACTTATGTCAGCGAAACAAGAAAAAGTAAAAAAAAAAGTTTCAACAATAGCTGATGACACACAAATTATAAAATATCTGGAAAAGTCAAATGACGTTTTAGAGGATATGTTTTTAGAGTTAGATGTAATGAAATCAAATCAAATTGAACCAGATGATCTGGTGTTGAAAATGCAAAAAGAATTCATTGGGTGTCTTCATTTTTTGCCAGATAATCAATCATATTTACCAATTCACCAGGCAATTGTTACTAATGATCTTAGAAAGTTAATGCTGCAAAAATTTGTACTCAAATATAGAAACGTAAAATTGAATGAATTATATACGAAGTCTGAAAATCCGGAAAATCCTATACAGCTAGCTATTAAAGCAAATTGTATACCAAAAATTTTAATCGAATTATTTGAATTTGGTGAAGATGATCTGTTAGATGATGTTGATTGCAATCAAAATACATTAATACATTTGGCAATGTTAAATCTAGAAAATGATAATATTGAAACATTTAAAGTATTAATAAATAAAATAAAGAATCTGAAAATATTATGTGACACTAATGATAATGGACAAACTGCTTTGCATATTGGAGTTCATTTTAATAAACCGCTTTTCTGCCAATTATTACTATTTAAAATTGATGAAAAACTTAATATACCAAATAAAATACCAAAATCATTTACAATAAATGAAGAATCACTTTTCGAATTTTATAAAACACAAATTGGTTCAATTGGAACTGGTGAACCTGTACCATTAAATAAGAACAAAATGAAAATAATAAATGCACTAGATTTAAAACATGGAAAAACACCATTATTATTCGCGATGGCAAAAAGAAATCGATTTCTCATTTTAATGCTTTTATATAATGGTGCAGATCCAAGAATTAAAGATTACTCACAAAACGATTATTTTGAATCAGAAGATATGCAATTACAATCTGTTTTGAGTAATGTTATGACCTACATGGAAAAGTGTAAATAAGTCTAAACTAAGATACTTTGTACTTTGTTGTTTAACCACAATAAACTATGTCAGGCGCAATCATTTATTGCTTAATTAAAAAATGTTTGTATTTAAGTTATCTTCAATTTATATAATTTTATTTATATATCGATTTAATATAATTGTATTTATAAGAAAAATTTTAATTTATCCAACACAGAAAATAGTTGTTAACATTTAATAATTGTAGAATTTGAAATGCAAAAAAATAAATTATAAATATATTGCAATTTTATTAATAATTAAAATTGGAGCATTAAAAAAGACTAAGGATAACATAATGTTTAATTATGCAATAAAAGCGTAAATTTCCACTTGTCAACTAAATTTGTTTCTAATTTCATTTATCATATTTCTTTTTTTTTTGAGAATTTAATCTTCGTCATTTTCATCATCAGAAGGTACAAATAAATCATTTTCTTCTAAGAAATTAGCTACACTTTTACTTATAGCGGCACCAATAAATAGTCCTGGTATTACAGCACAAAAAACAGCAACAATTCCAAATGGAACTGTATCTGGTTTTGGTTTTACAGCACCACTACGATAATGAGTGCTAAATCTGAAAGAAGTATAGAGTTAATAGATTTTTCTATACATTCAAAAATAATATTTATATCGGATAAATTTACCTATTAATCATAACATATTTATTTGTTTGCTCCAGTAGTATATTTTTAGTTACAAATAATTGGGTAAGCCTTGATATATTCATTTTTATTTAATTCACTTTCATAAGAAAATGTAAACGAATTTTTCCTGGCAAGTGGAAAATATATTATGAGATGACATTAAACATATGATAAATGACACAATGTCATTTATCATATGTTCATTATGTTTTTATTATACAAACCCCATATGAAAAAAGTTTGACAAAGTTTTGAAGAAAATAAATTTGAATAAAAAACCTATTAAGAGAATATATTATATATTTGATTACCATTACCACATTTTCAAATAATCGCGTTGAGTTGGGATTGAAATGGTAAAAAAACTCAATACCTGTTTCCATAGAGATGCTAATTCGAGGTCACCTCATCATGAAAACATCCCATGTGAAGTTGTAGAAAAACAGATTGAAGGAAAGAAAAATAAGAAAAAATGTCGATTACAGTGGTCACAAAAAACAATTAGATTTACTTTACGAAAAACATCGCTGCGTTAAAAATCATCGTTGTACGTAAAACTGAAATTATGTATTTTTTTTAAATGCATAATTTTTGCGTCCATAGTCAGGTTGTCGAGAAAGGTTAGTGTCGATTTAACTTTCCTATTGATTACATTTCCGGCTGGGAGGTGTTGGGATAACAATATTATGCATATAGTGAAAATTATATGAGATATCAATCGGCAGAATATTTATTATATCACATATACAACTAGCAACAATACAAAATATAAGTTATAAAACAAGTAAATTTAACACAACAATAAATAAATATATAAAATAAATTAGTTTCCTTTGTTCACATAATTTATATGAAATTTAGCAAATTGAAATTCTTTTAGCCTCTTGAAATTTTTAAATGATTCCATAACTTTATCAACATTTTCCATTGTTTCACATTCCGATAAATCCAATTTTACAAGTGATGGACAATTTGCAGCTAACATTTTTATATCGGATGCACAAATTGCAATATTTGGTAAGCAAAGTTCCTTTAGCTCAAGAAGGACTGTATTTTTTAAAAATGAGATATCTGTAATTTGTTTACAGCCTTTGAGATTCAAGTATTGCAGACGTGTTAAGCGTTTTATGGAGAAACCTTCATCATCTCCGGTCTCTACATTTATGCCAGTGAGAGCAAAGTCAGAAATCTAATTGGAAAAATTATGATAAATTTTGAATATATAATATCCTTTAATTTATTTACCAATTTACAACCCTCCAAACTCAGTTTTCTCAAACCTACCAAGTCAATTATTATTCTTTGAATAAGACAATTTGAAACACCCATACAATGACCAATATCGAAAATTTCTAAATTCGGTAAATTTTTACAAATTTTAATAACAGATGAAGCATGAAGTTCTAAACCAGCTAAATTAAGTTCTTTAAATTTTCTATTTGTATTATTTGCGAAAGTCTCTTTAATGCCATAACAAGATATTCGTTCACAATAAGATATATCCAATGATTCTAGTAATTTTAATTTTTCAAATATAGCATTTAAGCTTAGATCAGTAATTTTTGTACAGCTTTTTAGCTTCAATACTCGTAATTTTAATAAAAATTTTACCAATAAACGAACATTACCATCAGTCATTTGTTTCGAATCTGATAAATCAAGTTCAACAAGATGGTTTTGAGTTGTTATAAAGATTAATAAACTACGCCATGGTGTTATATCAACACATTTTAGTTTATTTAAGTAAAATCCATTGAAAATTGTAATTGATGTCAAAAAATCACCGGTATCAATGACATGCTTTAAACTCAATTCTTTTAAAGAGTTTACATTATTAGCAATGATTTTTTTTAAAATATGTGCAATATTTGTTGTATCATTTAGTTGATAACTAAATGCAAAATCAAGATCCAATTTCTGTAGTGCTGTGATAAGAGATACAAGACGTTGAAGGGATTCAATCTCAGGTGATGGTAAAACTAATGATAATGATGTCACTCCAGCCATTGTATTACTTATACCAGCGACATTTTCTGGAAGAGTAAGAAATTTATCATCAGCTAGAATTTTTGAATTGTTTATTATCTTAATTTCTTTTAGCTCTTTCATGTTTTCAATTATTGTACAAAACTGATCACATTCTAAGTTGACTGTATCAAATGTAATTGATGTAATAGATTGTCCTAAGCTAGCAAGAAAAATACGACAATCTTCAATAACAATTGCCTCAAAATACAAATTACGAAAATCTCGTGAATTATCAAAAAAAATGTCAGCTGGTATCAAAATATCAGAGAGTAAAATTTTTGAAAATTTAAGCATTAAATTTTGATTGAATTCTTCAAATCCAGCCGCAGAAAACCTAAAAATTAAAATATTTATAATTTAATCTAATCTTTTTTTTGTAAAAAGTCCAATTTACCATTGTCTACATGTTTGTGATGCTGCTAGTATATCATAAAAATCGAGGTGTCGGTATATTTTTATAAGAATCTAAATTGAATTTAATATTTAAATAAATGCTTTTATTTTTATTAAAAATCAAATAAATATATTATAATACCTCCATTGGCAGACTCTCAAAGCCTATCGAATTTTCTCCCATTTTAATTTTAATATTTTTATTTTAGTTCATAATCAAAAATAAGTGATGTGCGTGTAAAATTTACGCAGTCGATATCCTAAAGAGACAAATGTCAAATTAGAATTAGATATCGAATATCGAAATAGGATGGAATTTGGAATACCTGTTGAAAACATAACAAAACTATTAATGAATACTGCTAAAATTAAAGTAAAAAAAAGTAAAAGTAATTTGTGTTTGAATATATAATTTTTGTAGTTAAACCCTATTGAGCAATCTTATTACACATCAATTTAGAAGTATTGAATTACATTAATTTTTTCTTTGAAAGACAGCGAATAATTACGGATTACGTTTCCAAGCCTAAGTTTAATAAACAATGATGGTGATGGTGAATAATATAATACGGGTTTGGATTCAAATAAAACAACTGTACGTAATTTGAGCAATATTAAGAGAACATGTCTGTGTAATACCTGAAAAACTCTCATGCTGCTGACGCTTGTGCCGCAGAAGTTTTGAAAAGTTAAATAAAAATGGAATATATGAAAACATACTCGCCGTTTCCATTTGACGATGAAGCATCATACAGTACGCGCGTCAAAATGGCGAGAGTATCTCCAGCATAAATGCGAAAATATGCTGACTGTTACCGTGTGAGATGACGCGATTTTACAATACGTTTTGTAAAATTTCTAATTTTCAAATTTACCAATAATTATTTATATGTAGGTAGGGTGCTTGTGTATCGTGTGGGAACTTTTCAGTTAACTGGGACTATTATAATGCTTTCCAATATATGACAGTTCCAATTGAAATCGACAATAGTAGACTTTTCAATCGACATTTGTATTTTGTGTTGTGTTGATGCTGGTTGTATTCCGGAGTATATTATTAAAATTAATTATTTTATAGCAAAGTGAAATTTTGTTTAATTAAAGACTAAAGACATTAATTATGAAATATAAACAAAGGTTGCTGTGCATAATAATTTATTTCTAATTGTAATAAAAGTGATTACAAAATATATTACACACACATATATATATATTTTTGGCAAACTGTCATGAAAAAGCATTTGAAGAGGCCTCATTCTAATTAATAATTTTGTGTTTATGAGGCCTCAAAATTAAATGCAAATATATTTAATTATAAATCAATCAATCAAAATGTTTAAAAATAATAAGAGAAAAATCCTATAAGTGAAAAGAGAAAATCAATTTTTTTTTATACAATTCCTACTGTAAAATTTTTATTTAATTTTTGGATTATAAGCAGAAAAATGACAGATGAAGGTGGTGACTTGGATCCCCGTATCCAGGTAAATTAGAAATGTTAAATTTTTATTTGCTAAAAAACAAAAATTAAAATAAGTATAGACAATAGATATAATAGTATTTATTGTACTTGAATTAATGATGCGATAAATGAATAGATATTTTCCACCTGTTATCGATATTTGATAAACAACAATTTTATTTGAGACAACCAAATATTTTGTAATTCCTTCACGCAATTTTATTACTATTGAATAGGAAATACCAATGCTGCGCAATCGCAATATCTATTTTTATTTAAATAAAGAAAATCATAAATTATATTTTTTGTGTTACCTGTGACAATTACGAATAAAGTCAATAAAACATTTAAAAATGCTCATGAGCTCAGCATTTTTTATTTAGCGTCGTATAATTTCTATAACATGTTTTGTAGGTACGAAAAGAATTTTAAGAAGAATACTAATTGATTGAACATTAAAAAGTGATAATTTTTATATGTTTTATATAAAATTGTAGATAATTAATTTAGAAATTAATATTAAAATCAGAATCTCATAAAATAAAAAAATAAGTATTCAATCAACAATTTTGTGTACTGTTCAATCATAGGGGTCAACATAACAATTGAAATTTACACTTCAGAGGGTTCGGGTTGTTTGTTCTAATGTTGAACTTTGTACATTAACGCTAATAACCTGATAATAAGTTTTATTCTGTAATTTTTTGGCCGTGATTATTCGTCTCTTGAACAAAAAGATATATTTTTTTATAAAAATTTATAAATATATTATTTTATGATTAATATTTGTTCAATATTATTTAAAAAATTTGTTAATAAAACAAACCTTGATTCCATGCTTGTGTATATTTTCTGTTCGACGTTTTCTGACATAGAACTAAAAACTTATAATTTTTAATTTGAAATTAAATATTTATAACAATATTAAATTAAAAGTTTAACAAATCTATTTAAATTTTGTTGTGGTTTAACTATCAACCAATTGTTATTAATATGAGAGAATTTGGCTTCACGTTAGTTCAGGTTTAGGTTAGTTTTATTTATTTGCAATCAATTTAATTATAATTTAACTATTTTTCCCATTTATGGTTATATTATGGTTATATTATTAATTATTTCGTATTAATTATTTTAATTTTCTTGTATAAATATATTTATTGCTTTTATAAATAAAAAATTCTTGAGCTCTAGGCTGAAATTGGCTTCAACTAAAAATAATTGTTAAAAAATGATACCTAAATAAATTCAAGAAATGATTGATATCAGTATTGGAAAAAAAGCGGTTTTCGGTTCAAATGAAAATCTCATAAAAAAGAAAGTGTTCAAAGAAATCATTGTTGTTTATAATTAATTAATCTTTTTTTTGAAGACTAAAAAAGAATGAAACCTAAAAAATATTTGTTTTGATTTTAAATTTAGTATAAATTTATATAATTTATGTATTTAAATTACGGTATTAAAAAATATTTTATATTTATACATTTTTAGTGATTAGGTCAAGTTTATAACTAATTTGACGCCATATATAATTTGTATAATGTAAATCTAGTTTTTAATTGATTTTACAATGAAACTAATAAATTGCTATTTTTAAATTTTTTATATGTATTTCTAAAATTCTTGAATTTTCGGTATATATAATTTACGTTTTAAATTGTATAAAAGTTCTAAAATCTGTTTTTTTCTTCCAAACGTCAAAAATCTATATATATATATATGTATTTCAATGATAAAGTTAAACTTAATATTTGAAGTTCTCTTAAATTAATCAAATATTTCCTTTTACCACTCGAATATCACGATTTACAATATAAATATGTTAATATTTTAATATTTAAATAATCTAAAAAATTGCGCAGTAAAATATAAATGAATAAAGAATTATAAATGATTAAATTGTTACTCATTTATGTCATTATTATTATGAATTTTTGAGTTTTATTTGAAGATATTTATGTATATAATTATTAGTAATTCTTTTGTAATTTTATAAGACTTTCTATAATTTATATTATATAATCAACTAACCAATCGCTGTTGATCTCCCATATAACTGAATAAATAATGCTTTGAAGTATTTGGCAACAATTTCAGAAAATTAATTTCACTTCATTTGATAAATAAATATATTTTGGTTTTGGAAAAACGACACTATTTGATTAATTAACTATAATTTAGTGATTTACACATTTCGTTAATTTGCGAAAATAATTTTGCTTTAAATTACAAAAGGTTTAAATTATAAAATTTAGCTATGTACATTATAATAATTTATTTATTCATATTTACGATCTTTATTTGATGAATTTGAAAATAAATGTTGCATATTGATTTGAGATATGTTGCAAACTGTAATATAAATCTATTTGAGTTTACGTATATTTATAAATATTTTTTTTACTTTTACACGTTATCGAGTATATTCGTAATCTTTACATGCGCATTGTGAGGAACTCGATTTTTTATGTTATTCTCGCGATGAGAATTTTTAATAATATCCAATGTGGTTGCAATGTAAACCTTAGACTTCGATCATTTCGCATATGGAACACAGAATGTAGCGAATTACAGTCGCATTCAAACAAGAGAATGTATAACATATAGATGACTATTTTTTATAATCAAAGTGTTGTCTCAATTAATAAAAAATTTAAAAACCAAAATTAACGTATAAATATTTCTACTTGCTTGCATAAATATTTAAATGGAAAGAAACTTTTTCTATAACTTTTTTAATTAAATCAATCAAAAAATGATAAACTATGCTTGGCGGGAGAGCACTCCTTGAGGCTTTTCTTTGATCGAACATATACACAACAACAGAAAATAATCAATTTGTCTTAACTGGAAATATTTTGAAATATTTCATCGTTTTTTTTCTAATTTAACCATCAAAATATGCAATTCGATAAAAAATTCGATAAACTTAATCCATTCTGTACATATTTTGATCAATTTTTACATTAATTTTTAATAACATTTTTACTTATAAGCGATAATCATAAATGTTCATGAAAAATAAAATTTATTATGTTTAAAATATTGCATGAGATCACTAGCCAATCTCTCTTTAATAATAAATTTTATTAGAGGGAAATAAATTGTTTTCTCATGCAGAGAATTACAAACTTGTATACGTAATTAAATTGTAATAGAAAGATTTTATTGAATGTTACTATTGTCTCGGATAATAACATTGAAATTTTTGTTTCATTTATAACGCTTGTAAATACAAATATATATATTTTTATATGAACGTTTGAATCAATCTCTTTCGATATGTATTAATATGTATATATATATATATATATATATAGATATTAATTGATTTCATTTAATTTGAAGAAATTTTTAATTTACGGAGGGAAAAAAACAGGAAATTCCATCAAATTTTACACATTCCATAAATTATAAGATTTGAAATTGTTTGTTGGCAATCATATACTACGAAAAGTATAGTTCCTGAATTTGTACAAATGTCATATTTAAATAAGTAAATGACATAGTATTTGTTTGTTTTTTCTGTTAATTCAATAAATAAATATAGACAGGGTGAATGTGGAAATTTTTTATATGAACGTTTGAATCAATCTCTTTCGATTTCATACAAATATCTTATGCGACATTTGTTTACGAAGAGTTCATTTTATTTAATATATAGTATTTTGCGAACCCTTGCATATTTCACTTTTGTATGGGAGCACAACTGGCTTTCACACATCAAGTTTAGCAAGAAAAATAACAAACCCTGCAATATACAACAAAATCAGCATGTAAAAAACAATAAATTCAAAATTATATTCGTAAAATATATGACAAAATTTTAATTTCTTTGTTTATATTTTTCATTCTTGTTTGATAAATAATTACATATTAGCAAAGTACTTAAGGCGGAAATTTATATATGTTTATTAAAATTGTAATTTACTTAATGTTTTTCCAGAAATATTTACGTAATAAAACATTTTTAAGTAAAAAATTATAATATTTACAGAATTTCGGTAAATAATAACTAGTAATTAGTAAATTTATGTTACAAATAAATTTTCTTTTTACGAAACTAAAACATAAACGAAATAGAACCGAAATAATTTCGGTTTTAATTTGATAATATTGGTTAGAAATATTATATAAAAATATTATCTGCTTTAATTTGACAATTTTTTTTTATTAAAATATTTATTTATGCTGGTTAAATTAAAACAAAAAAAGACGTTTCTCTTCGAACGTCTTTTTCGTATGGTGCCTTTAATATATATTTTTTAATGGAAAGCTGTATATATAATACATAGTGTTAATAATTTGATGTGATCTATTGTAATTCCGAAACCTTTATAGTAAATTTTGTTCTAGACGTTATACTTAGCTGCATCTTATATTAAAAACTTTATGTATTTATAAACAGCAACAAAAAAATAAAAAAAATAAATGGTGGCCTGAATATTATAATAACAACATTTCCTGAGTAAATACTTTTTGATGAGTAAATCGTGATCCAAATAAACAAGAATTTAAAAATAAAAAACATTTGAAGTCCAATGCTCTCATGGTAAATAGGAAAAAAAGGTCTTGCCCTTTGAGTTTAGTTTTACTTTAGTGAATTAAAAACTGGTTTTTTTTAAAGAAGCTAACAGGTTTTAATACAAATTGCAATACATACTTTCTTTGTATTAATTTTTCTGCTGTAATTTGAGAAAGAAAATAATTTGTAATATGGTTTTTTGTTAACAAATATTTTCATGCTATGTAAAAATTTTATAAAAAAATGGTCACAAAATAAGTTTATTAAAATTTGAGAATAAATAATATAATTTATATTAAAAAGTATATATTTTTTCTATTGCAGATTGAATTAGAGAATCTCAATTCAGCAACTGATGAAATCAATAAACTTGAAATTGAATTAGAGGTAATTTAAACCAAATAATTAAACTAAAAAGAATTTATATTAAAGCCTTAAAATATAAATTACTAGCCCAATCTTGTGTCTCACGAAATGAAATCTTGCTATTGGGAAAACTAAAAAGAAAAATAATTCGTTTGGAAAAATTTTCGTGAACTTAACATGCTGTTTGTTTTATTTCACCAATAGAATAATTTAAATGTAAGGTGATATCGATTTAAATTCTTGAGTGAAGAATCCCATTTCAAATTTTGTATGTCATGAAAATATAAAAGAAATGTTATTTTTATTTCTAAACTAATAGGATTTTACTATATGTGCTATCTTCAAATGTAGATAACAAGTTCTAAAGGAAGTAGATTTAATGAGGTTTCATTGCGTGCTTAAGCGACATTTACCTTTTTAATGTTTACTAACATTTTGATATTTTCATTAAAATTATAAAAATATCATATGTTTAAATAACATTGACACATCTAAATTTTCCGGTATTTTTACAATAATATCAATATGAAAAAATAAAAATTATGTTTACTCAAATTATTTAAGTATTACTTACTTAAATATTACTTGTACGGATTCTTTAATTTAATTTCGTTATTGTCCTTAGTGAACGTCTTTGAATTGACAGAATTTCTTCCTAGTCAACTGCTGTGCACACAAAGAACTTTATTGAGTATAAGTATAGTTAAAAAGCTGCATAGTAGTAATATTTTAAACTGATATTACAATTATTACTTCCTAAAAAAGGCTATACAATTTAAATAAGTTAAATTTAATTTTAGTAAACTCTAATACTGACTACTCACGATGTATATTTTAAAACTAAAAATAATTACTTTAGGAACTTAATGCTCTGTCGAATTTACTGTGATTGTATATGTTTTTATAAAATATGTTAATCTAATTTAAAAACTCCGGAAAAAGCATTTTTTTTTTAATTAACTAAAAAGCGATTAGACTATCACAGAACATATGTATAACAGACTTTCAAACAAAAATATAAAAACCATAAAATATTATTTCTGTGGTATATGAGAAAATACACGATAATTACGCAATTAGAAAAACATATTTAAGAATCACATGTTTTCACCTGTTTATTTTTTAATAACAATGACGAATAAATGCTTCTTATTATTCTAGGAAGCGATTTCAACTTTTAACATTCTTTCAAATGAGTCAACTCGTCGACTTACATTATTATCGAAAAAATTTGGTAATTGTATTGAAAAGGCTCGGCCATATTATAAAGCATTGGAATTGGCACGAAAAGCACAGATTGAATGCCAGATAGCAGCTGCAGAATTCCATAAAGCAAATGGTAAGAAAAATGATCTTACTAATAGTTCTGGATAAAACTACTAATATATAACTTTATGTAATAGAAATTCATGCCGCCGCCAAAGAATTAGTTGCATTAGCTGAACAAAGATTTATGAGCAATTCACATGAGTGGAAATTTGATAATGCATGGCAAGACATGTTAAATCAAGGTACACAAAAAGTTATGGATGCTGAGATCCAAAAGGGAAAATGTCATACTGAACATCAGAAAAACGCACAAATTTTTAATGCAGCTGAATTAAAGGTTTGACATAATGCCGATTACATATTTGTTATTTAATTATGTAATAATTGATTTCACAATTTATTATAGGTTCAACAATTGGAAGAACGCTTTCGACGTAGTATACAAAAATCTAGACCATATTTTGAAGAAAAACAAATTTGCGAAGATCAATTACTAACCCAAAAAAAACGGATTAAAGAGTTACAAGGTCATGTGCAAGTATCAAAATCAACTTATTCTACAGCATTAAGAAATTTAGAGCAGATAAGTGAAGAAATTCATAAAAAACGTGGTGATTTATGTATGGTAGCACCACCGGGACCTCGTGAACCTGGTGTTGGGGCCGAACTCTCATTGGATTTTAATTTTGAATTAGAAAAATGTGATCATCCATCGATTATGGGTAGTGAAATGTCTTTACAATTATTACCCAGTAATAGTTCAACTACAATTTTAAGTCAAATGGATCTCGCAGACGATATCGAAAGTGATTTTGATGAATCTGATGAACGTGGAATGTGTAGTGGAGTTGATAGTTACAGAACTTTAAATCCTTCGCTAGTCGAAGATGATGTGGAAAAATTAAAAGAACAAGTTAGAAATTTGGCTGTACGGCCAGTTGAAGGTGGAGATGGTCAACAGGAACAAGATGTTTGGGAAAATGAATTAAATGCAACTGTTAATAAATTGGATCATTTAATGATGATAAAAGAATCCTCCACGTCGGCTAAATTAAATCGAAATAGTAATATTAGTAGTAATAGTAAATATAATAACACAGTAACAAAATCAAATATAACTGAAATACTTCCAATAAATAAGCATTTAATTATTGGTGTAAATTCTGTCACCGATGATCTTAATAGTTTGCCAGCAACACCACAGAAATTGCCAGCCATTAAAATGCTTCTAAAATCTGATCCTTTGCCGTCAGTAAATGTTTCAATGCGTGAACTTCCATTGTTGGCAAGGCTGTCAACTGAAGTATTTGATAAACAAATGGGATATACGAAACAACGGCGGAGGTCGTTGGAATAATAATTAAAAATAATAATATATTCCAGTATTACTAATGTAATGAATGAACAAACAAAAAACTATATTTTTATTGTCAAAACGTTTATTATTAATTATTAATAGTATTTAGAAATAGTAACACAAACTAATTCAAATTAATTTAAAAAGAAAATTTTCAAGAATTCTCAAAAAAAACATTAAACTTATATTGATAGAAAAATCGATTTAGTGATTTAATTTTGCAATATTTGCATATCTTATAGAAATATTATAAAAATATATATTTAAATAACAATTTAATTGCGTTAAAGATTTTCTCAAGAATTTCTAAAAAAACTCAAAATATTTTGAGATTTTTACAGATCGTTTAAAATTTATTATCATTTTAATGGGTATTTTTTATGTTTTTCAATTGGGATATAACAGTGAGCCTATAATTTTTATTTTGTAAGCCACACATATAAATTTGGGAGTATAAAGTATAGTGAAATAGAAATCAACTAAAATAAAATATAATAATTGAATCGAAATGTAAATAAAAAAATGTTACGAACATTAAGAGTAATTTCAGGAGTTTTATTTTATTCTACATCTGCTCTTCAATTCGACGTTAAAGTTCTATCCTTTACACATCATTGTAAAACCTAAACCAATTCATAAAAAAAACAACAATTTTTTAATTGTTAATATAATTACAATTTTAATAATATATTTATTTATTTAAATAATTAAAACAACATTGAATCAAAATATAATTATAATAAATTAGTTTTTTCTTCGTTAAAATCTAAAAATTGAATAATATAAAAATGAATAGAATACTTTTTTTTTTAATAATATAAAAGTTCGGTAAATACAAAAATCAGTACATAAAATTTTGTACATAAAACTACCATCAGAATACAAATATTTTTTATTTATTCTGGTGGTTTTTTGTGCGATCCCCAACCATGGAAACATTTTGTAAAACGTTTTGATTCTTTATTTTTCAATGTTAAAAATAATTTTCTTGGTTTTTCGGGTTGTTTTATTCTTAAATGTTGGATGTAAACCTAAATGTTAAATTTTAATAACACGAAATTTGGAAATTATAAAAACAATTTACCTGTGCTGATTTATATGCCAATTTGATTTCAACTTCGCTACATTTGGCACCCAACCAAAGGAAAACTTGTTCACCGTTATCCAATATCATAATATCATCATCAGCCAAATCATCTTGACAAAAATCGGAACATTTTTCGGCTACCGTAAAATAACCTTTTTCATTGGAACAGCGAAAAAGTCTTGTGAAATTCATAAATTCAGCATCATGATCGTATGGTTTACGACCACCCAAAGCAACCCAGAAAAAGTTTTCAGGTTCTTCGCCTTCGTTAAGAATCTATTTTTTAACATAGTTCTTAGCTAATTTAACTAAAAATATAATATAAGTTTTACCTGTAGGCTAACCCAAGGATTGTTAAACATATCTTCAGCGATTTCTTGTATCAATTTCAGTTCTTCAGGTGCTGATTTTGAACCAAGCCAAACATAAACAATTCCAGATTGTGAATCATCATCAGATTCAAATGGCACAGAAAGAATATAACTAAAATTAGATTTAATATGGACTTTTTTTCAAAATTACTTAAAATCTTAATTTGTGAAAGTTACTTAAAAGCTGAATTCAAATGTAACGCATCCGGTGTTATTTGTATTAACCGAGTACATAAAGCTCCACCATTCGATCTTAAATGGAAAAATTCTACAGGAGCTTTACCAAGTGACGTTTTCAATTTGTCCTTTCGTTTGCCTGAACGAATTATAAATTTTCTCTTGAAGTGTGCCATAAATTTTAAACTTTCCTGTTGTTGATGAATTCGTATTACCTCTAATTCTTCCCCCAACATTGATTTGAATTTTTTTTGTAGTGTAAATGTAAATGTTAACCATCCCATATTGCCAGCATCTCGGCCCTGCCAAAAATATACAACACATTGAATTTCATCCTCTGGCGGTGGTTTACTGTTGTCAACATGTTCTTCTTCCTCATCCATAGCGATATAGTAACGACACAAAAAGACGTAACACTCCGATGTATAAAAATGACCTAATTCTTCTTCTGGCAAGCGAACAAACTTTTTACCTTCCAATACAAATGATTCCATGGATTCTAAATCATAATTCCATTCTTCTTCTAGCTGTTCAGCTTCAGGCAGGGTCATGGATTGCTGTCGAGGCATAAACAATGCAGCTAAATCCGCACGAGTTTCTTGTTGCTTAGCCCATTTGGTTAAATCGGCGCCTGTTTTTGCGACAGAAGTTGCAGTTCGAGTAAAATCAACAGCCATTACTTCATCCCATCCAATGAATTTTGATTTAAAAATTTGCGACTCCGTTCCTTCTTGAACGCGTGTCACTAGGGCGTATTCGGGTCTATTAATCATATTGAATAGTTCACGAGAAAGTTTTACCGCTGCAGCACGCACTAAACGTGTTGACTTTTTACCAAACCATACAAATAAATCAGAGAAACAATCAAGCAAATATACATTTTTACTATTTAACAAAGTATGAACGAGTTTTTGCTCAGGTATTTCAACTTGTGGTAATTCCAAATATCCCATTCCCAGTTGAACCTGATACAACCGGGGGAAAACTGGAGCAAAATCTTCATTAACATGTTGTAGAACTTTTCGTGTCATAGCAATTTCAGGATCAATACCTAAAAGTTGCCAAAATTCGTTACTTTCATTGCCCTGTTCTTCCATTATAATTTCGGCTTTATTTTTTCTTTCGTTTTTATTGATTTTTTCAGCTAATAAGCGTGATTTAGATTTTAATGTATTTTTCGAACATTTTCCATACCACATAAATATTTTTAATCCAGTATCTAACACGAAATTATATCGAGGATCTAAGGCACTAAAGTCAACAGCAACCGGTTCCATATGAATGGAAGAACCTGCAGCATGGACCCGATATAATCTAATTGTGTAACTCATATCATCGATTGTATAGAAACCAGTAGCTATTTAAAAAAAAAAGCATATATAACGTATACAATAAAAATTTCAAAAATTAATTTACATGTTCGCCCTCCAGCGATGTACGTAACTTCAGTGTCAAATAAAGCTAGGAATTCCTCCGATTCATCACCTAATTCAAAGAATCTTTATTTTTGTTTTAACATGCTTATTCGCAAGAACTTTTTTACCTTGTTCTTCTCTAATTGTTCGACATCTTGCTCCCAAATAATTTCTCAAATTTACAGCATGAATAGCGGCACAAGCTCTTTTATCTAACGTTGCTTCATTACCAATTAGAAAATATATTTCCCAAGTTAATTGTCCCAAATCATCATATGCTGTTTTTAATATAATGTAACAATCGCCTTCGTAGAATTTACCATGAGTACATTCATCCACTTTATTTGGCACAAAATTTTCAATTTCCCATATTGTTAGCCCGGGTAATTGACCATCATCTTTATCAAATATTTTGGAATAATCTAATGGTGGTTTCTCAAATGATTCGTCCCACTTTTTGGGTTTTAAACTTTCAGGTTTCAGAGCAATACCATCTTTATCCCAAGCACTGCTTGTGTCACGATCTTTTGCTACATCTTTCATACCTTTAAGTATTTTCGCGGAATCCTGGTCAGTATCAGTACGTGGACCACGACGTAATCGAATCTTTCTAGCTATTGGATCTGATTTAGCAGTATTACCAATAGGAATTGATGGTGGTACATTGGCACCAGCTAAACGTAATTGTGTTTGTAACGAGAAATCAATATTATAAAATTCAATGCCAGATCCTTTTATAGCTTCAGTTGGTTTTGGTGGCATTATTAAATCTGGATTATTTCTTAAATCTAATTGATCTAAATCTGATAATAAATGAATTGCTTCAGGTAATGTTATTAAACGATTAGAACTTAAATTTAATTTTTTTAATGCGCCGCATCGACATAAACCTTCCGGTACCATTTCCAATTGATTATTCGATGCTGAAAATACCTCTAGACTACAAAGTTTACCAATCCCAGATGGTATTCCTTCGAAATCTAATTTATTATCGTTGATATACAACCGACGAAGATTTGTTAACTTACAAATTGTCACCGGTAAGGATTGTAATTGGTTACGTGATAAATTTAATGTTTCTAGATTTTGCCAAAATTCAACACCAGTTGACAGTTCTGTTATTGAATTATCACTTAAATTCAATCGTTTTAAAGTAGACATATTATATAAACAATCTGGTATTTTTAATAATGAATTTTGTGATAAATCCAATTCAGCCAAATTAGAGAGACTGTCCAATGTGGTGGGAAAATTAAGTAATGTTCGTTGTGTATTTCGCATATTTAATACTTCCAAATGCTGCAGTGATGGCAGTTGTCGTAATTGAAATAATTCTAATGGATTATCAGCTAAAATTAATGTTTGTAAATTAGCTAAACGTCGTGTTTGTGGTGGTAAAGTTTCTAATTTATTATGTGATAAATCCAAAAACAACAGATCTGTTAAATGTATAAAAAGTGCTGTAGGAATAGTTTCAATTTGATTATAACTCAAATTTAAAACAAGTAAATTTTTGGCACGTTCTAAGCCTTCGGGTACTTCCTTTAATTTATTATGTGACAAATCAAGTGTTGTTAACTCATCAAGTTGAAATAGTTCTGGTGGGATACCAGAACTTTTAATTTGATTATGACGTAAATTAAGTGTCCGCAGACACGCTAATTCCGTAAGTTCACCAAATAATTTTTCTAGTTTATTGTTTTTTAATGAAAGATGTTCTAATTTATAAAGATTTCCCATTTCTTCGGGTATTTCTTTTAACAAGGTTTTATCCAATTTAAGCCATTGAACACGTGTCATAAGACGCATTGCTGTTGGAAATTGATCATCCTACAATAAATTTGATTAGATATTAAATTTGCATGTAAACAAAAAAGAATAATATCATCGTGAACAAAATTTTTGACAGATTGTGACTCCATTGAACAAAATATTTTTTAAATTCCATTCAACTGTTAAATATAATTTCTCTTATAGAAATTATAGTTAACTTAGTTTAGAAGTTATTAAATTTTAAATTAAAAATAATTTTAAACTTACACTAAAATTATTTTTAGTGAAATCAACACCACGAATAAAAGGCAATACTCCAGTGTTAGCCATTTTTAAAATTTATAGTGACAGCTGACAGCTGACAGCCACTAACATGGACAGTGTGGCCAAGGTAAGAATATCAAATATAGATCATAAAATATTAGCCGAAAACGTGCTCGTGGTAGCATCTGCTCCGAATGACACTTTAATTATTTTTATTTTATCCGTAAACAACGTCCACAGAGAACGTGGATTCTTTAAATTTATAAAAATGCTGAAGGACAAGAAAACTGATTTGATTTCAACTATTGACGATGAACAAGAAGTTGATAATTTTTCTGAAGATTCCGATGCTGAAATTGAGGTTTAATATAAATAAAATGTTACAACTTTTATCTTTAATCTTAATTTAATGCATTTTATAGTATCAGCCGACCAAATTGAGACATAAAAAAATTACGGAATTCGATAATGGATTTGAATTTGTTTCATCAGTAAAGGAATATAATCATGATACATGGGATGATTTAATGAAATATGTGAAACGTAAAGCTAGAACTAAAACTGATGATAAAATTGCTGAAAGGTTGAAAAATCGTCAAGATGGTGGTGAAGAAGATGATAATACTGATGATAATGACGAGGTAATCATACAAAAAAAACAAAAACAAATTAAGTATATTTTTATTTTGATAATTTAATTTCAGATTGCCTTATCTGAAGACGAATTAAAACATGATGGTTTGCGGCTTCGTGAAAAGAAATTATCTAAAAGAGCGCAAAAACAAAAAGCAATATCAGCTGAATTGAAAGAGGAAGAAGATGAAAACAACAAAGCATTTTTTGAAGAAGGAGACCATAATGAAGAGATCACGTCATTTTACCAAATGAATTTATCAAGACCTTTAATGAAAGCAGTAGGAGTACTTGGTTTTATTTATCCGACACCGATACAAGCAGCTACAATTCCGATTGGTCTTTTGGGTCGTGATATTTGCGGTTGTGCTGCAACAGGTACTGGAAAGACTGCTGCTTATATGTTACCAACATTAGAACGTTTACTTTATCGCCCAATGAATAATAAAACCATTACAAGAGTATTGGTATTGGTGCCAACACGTGAATTGGGTGCTCAAGTTTATCAAGTAACTAGACAACTAAGTCAATTTACATCGATTGACATTGGTTTAGCTATTGGTGGATTAGATGTCAAGGCACAAGAAAATGTATTGCGACAGAATCCGGATATTGTTATAGCAACCCCTGGGCGTTTAATTGACCACATTAAAAATACACCGAGTTTTAGTTTAGATTCAATTGAGGTAAAATATTAATTAAATTGTTAGATATTTATTTATAACTTTTTATCATGATGAACATAATCCTTGCGCTCTGAATTAATGATTTTTCGTATAAAAAAATTTAATTAATTTTGAGGATATTTATCCCGGTTTTTCTTCATGTGGAATAAACTTCTGATAAATATTTTTTATTCAATTAAATAAATTTTAAAAAAAATTTCTTCTAAATCATAACATTTACCAAAAGGTCCTTATTCTTGACGAAGCTGATCGTATGCTCGATGAATATTTTGCAGAACAAATGAAAGAAATTATCAATGCATGTTCAAAAACTCGCCAAACAATGTTATTCTCTGCAACAATGTCAGAACAAGTTAAAGATTTAGCTGCAGTATCATTAGATAAACCGGTCAAAGTTTTCGTTAATACAAATCAAACAGTTGCCTTTAATTTGCGCCAAGAATTTATAAGAATACGCGAGGATAAAGAAGGTGATCGAGAACCAATTTTAGCTGCATTAATTTGTAGAACATTTCATGATCATTGTATGATTTTTGTTCAAACTAAAAAGCAAGCTCATCGTCTTCATATTTTACTTGGTTTAATGGGTGTACGAGCTGGTGAACTACATGGTAATTTGACACAACAGCAACGTCTTGAATCATTGAAAAAATTTAAAGAAGAACAAATTGATATATTAATTGCAACTGATGTTGCTGCACGTGGTTTAGATATAGCTGGTGTAAAAACGGTCATAAATTTTGTTATGCCAATAACAACTGAACATTATATACATAGAGTTGGTCGGACTGCTCGTGCTGGTAAAGCTGGTATATCGGTATCATTAGCTGGTGAAAAGGAGAGGAAAATCGTTAAAGATATTATTAAGAATGCAGAAAATTCTGTTAAAAATAGAATTATACCTCCAGAAATAATTGAAAAGTATAGAAGAAAATTAATATCATTGGAACCGGAAATACGTACTTTTTTTCTTTGCGAATTAATTATGTCTTATAATATATGTTTTTGTCTTCTATTTAAGAAAATATTCTGGATGAAGAGGCAGCTGAACGACAAATGGCTAAAGCTGAACAACAACTTTCCAAAACTGAACGAAAATTGATGGGAGGACAAGTAGAAAAACGAGATTGGTTCCAAACTAAAAAACAACGTGAAGAAGAAAAAACACGACTTTCAATTAATCCAAAAAAAGAAGAAAATTCGCAGCAAAATCAGAAAGGTGTTAAGCGGAAAAAACCGGAATATGGTGGTGATGGTGAGGATGGTCCACCAGTTGAGGAATTGAAAAAGAAAAAAAAGAAAAAAGAAGGTAAACCTAAAACGCCAGAAGAATTAGCTAAAGACCGTGCTTTACAAGAATTGGAAAAGGTTTCTTTAGTGCAAGCAAAGATAGCTAAAATAAAAAAACGCCCAGGACGTCTGAATGCTTGTAGTGAAGGACCGAAATATAACAACACTGATAGTATGCAAGGAAAAAAAAAACGTTCAACATTTTCACAAGATTTGACAGATGTTACGAAAGGTGGAGCGAAGAGAATACGGTAAAATATATTTTAGAAATTAAAAAATATTTTTAATTAAAAATGCATTTAATTTTTAGATCGGAGGCCAATCGACATCAGAAATTTACTAAAATTCAGGCACGTAAGAAGACAAGCCAAGTGAAATTAGCAAATAAAGCTGGAAAAAATAAATTTAATAAAGGTAAAGGGTTCGGAGGTCCCAGATTTTCGAAAAAGAAAAAGTAAAATCTTAAATTGAAAATTTAACTATTATTTTCCTTAAGCTGTAAATTAAACAATTTATTTTAAATATAAAACGAAAAAAATTGGAATTGAGGTATTAGATTAACAAGACGGAAGACGTCTTCACAGGTTGTTTTAAATAATATATTTTTGTCTATTGCAGCTATTCCTTTTAAGTTATATTATTGTTTTGATTTGTTTCTGTTCTATTTGACAGTTTCCTTATTTCTTTTTTAATTAAGTACTTACTTATGTATTGATTTAATAATGCTGATCAACTGAAAAATAATATAATAATGATTGTACGATTACTACCACCCTAGCATTGGAATAGGATATTGCAAGGAACGGTTGAGAGTAAATGAAGTATTTAAATTGAAATACGAAATAAATAAATTTGCAAATACTTTATTACAATACATAATAAATTAGAAAACAAAATTAACGAACAACAATAAATACATAAAATAATTTGATTTTTAGTAACATAATTTAGAAAATGAAATATTGTAGCCTCCTTAAATGATACTATGTCATTATTTTCCAGTCGAATCAATTCAATTTAACTAATGATAGACAGACATTCTTATATTAAAATTCCAAATTATTTAAAATTCTTTTAACTTAATAGTATATTATTATATTTAAAAATAAAATGTCTGCTGTGTTGTGTAGTAATAACGCAAAAGTATAATTTTTATAATTAAAAAATTTCAAAAGACACATGGGTGCATTTTTTTTGTATATGTAAAAAGGAAAATTTCTTTTTACATATACAAAAATTCTTTAAGCAGTATTTCCCAATAATTTGGGATGAATAATTTGGAGCAGATTTATATAAACATATATTTGTATGTTTTTTTCCCACCAAAAATAAGACGGTTGGAGATAATAATGCAATCAAAATAGCACGAAAATACAATTCTATACTCTCTTCGATAAGCGTCAACATATTCCAAAATTGATAAACCGATCTATATTTAAAATCCGTAATGTTGGCAAATTTGTAATTATAAATTCACTATCTACATGAATATTTTTGCATCGATTAACTGACAAAGACTGTAAAGAATATATTCTTTAATAAAATATTTAAATAATTGGAATAAAAAAAGTTTTACCTGTAAATATTTACAATTAACTATAATCGAATCTATACTGTGATCAGTTAATTCTACACAACCACTTATATTCAATATGCGTAATCTTTGGAATCCTTTAGCTATATATTGAATTGCTTGATCATTAATATTACAATCTGATAAATCTATTTCTTCAGTTGCAGGGCAATTTTTTACTAAACATTGGATGCCAATTACTGATATATCCTCACAATTTGCTAATATTATTCGTCTTAGTTCCAAAAATTTTAAACCATGTTCTAATGACATATCAGTAATTCTACATCCCTGTAAATTTATTGATTGTAAGCCTTTTAACAACTGAACGCCATGAAGTTCTTCAGACATATTTAATTCATTAATAGCTTTTATAAGTTTTTTTCTGTCAGTATTTTGTATATTTTTAAAACCGCTATGGCTGCTACTACCAACAACACTAGCTATTGATGGTGGCATTGGTGGTGGTGTTGGTACAACTGATCTGACTTGATCTGATGAATTACTCATTCTAGGTGGTGATTTTTCTGAATATTGTGATCTTGGATCAATATAAAATCCATCTATAAATAATGAAGCAGCACTACCTGGCGGAGAAAATGTGTTACGTTCACTAGGTGGTGATCGTGATATTATATTTATTCCAATTATAGCACAATCATCAATTAAAGGACATCCTTCAACATCTAAACTTCTCAGTGAACGTAAATTAGAGCTAATTGATTTAACTGAAATATTTGTTACTCCATTCACACAATGACCAATGTCTAAAACTCGTAAATTTATTAAATTTGTTGATATTTGTATAATACATTCTTCACAAACATCAATAGCAACAATATATAATTCTTCTAGACATGAATTCTTATTTTTCTCAATACCGCCTAAAAAACCATCAGTTGACATGCCATCACATAATGATATATCCAATACTTTTAATTTGTTTAATCGTGATAATGAAATTGAACTTAAATTGGTTAATTTACGGCATCTTCTTAAATAAAACTTTTCCAATAATATTAAATTTTCAGTTATAATTTCTATACACGAATCCGTTATACCATCAGAATTTGATATATGTAATTCTACAATATTTTTTTGAAAATTAGTTAATGTATTTATACCATTTAAATTCAATTGACGGCAAAAATTAAATTTAACTTTTATTAAATTTAACCCAACTATTGATACAAGTGATGATAATGTTGAACCACCAACTAATGTATAACTTAAATCTAATTCATTAATTGTTGATGCATGCTGTCCAATAACTTTTAATACAAATTTAAATGTTAATATTAATTCACTTGGTGTATTTTCTAAATGTGTTGGATAAAACCGGCGTTGAATTGATGTATGATATGCTATATGACAGCCACATAAATCTAATTTTTCTATACCATGAATTAGGTTTGTTATACGTAATAATATTGCATCTGATAAATACCGATTTTTTCTTATTGCTAAATTTTTAATACCGCACAACCAATATTGCATACTATCTAGTTCTTCTTGGGTTTTTAAAAATTGTCCAGCTATAAATAATGATGAAGAGTTTTCTATTGTTAAATCTATAACATTTGGTAATTGCTTAACAATAGCATAAAACTGTGTATTTGTTATATCATTTGATACTATTGTTAATTTTTCTACTGTTTTACTTAAGGTTTGAAAAAATCCTTTTAATGAACCATATACCGCTTCATCTAAATATAAATTACGATAATCACGTTGTGTTCTAACAAATATTTCACCAGGCATTGAATTATCATCCAAATATGGTTTTGAAAATTTTAATAAAACTTTTGATTGGAATTCATTACTTTGGGAAGCTTCTAACCAACGACGACATGTTAACGATGATGCTTGAATATCATAAAAATTTAAATATCGATAAATTTTTAATATAATCTGTTAAAAAAAAAGTGTATATAAAAAAATTTATTTTATAAGAAAATCACGTGCAAATATTTTTTATTAAAATTTCTTTTTTCCTTACTTCCATTGGTAAGTTGGCAAAACCTCGTTCATAATTGCCACAATCATCAAGGAAATCCAAAGATGTACTAGGTTCCATTTTTAATTTTTTTTATTATTTGTTATTCAGAAAGAATCACTGCCACTTGATGATAAAATTAGGACTTTTTATAACAACAGATCATTAAAACATTTTTTTTAAATAATAATAACTTTGTGCATCAAAAATAAAATTATGATATACCTTAAAAGAATATTTCCTTTCTAATGCTATACTTTTTTTTTATTATGTATAAACGTCAAAAACAGCTGATATTATTTAATTGCGCATGACCTTGAATAATGTAAACAAATTTTGTTGTGTTGTATGTAACAATTTCTTTGAGGGGCCTTTACCGTAATTTTATTTATTAGATTTAAAAGTACTTCAGTTTTTTTTTCGATACCGTGAGAAAAATAGTCTAAAATTTAAAAAAAATTACTTCGATCCAGAGGAGGAATATTTGTTTTTTGCAAAAATAACAATGTTGTCCCCCAAAACCAAAATAGGCTTGTTTATATTTAAAATCAAAATCGTTTAAATTTTCCCACAACCCCCTAAAGAGTAAACGCAGCATGTAAAAATGTGTTGAAAGAGTACATCTACATAAGTTATGGGAAATATGTAACTTACTTCCATAATCGACACTAAATTCATTCTAAACGTTTTTTTTTACGCAGCAGTTAATTTTGACATGCTGCGATTCGGTTACTAAAACTGTAAAATCCCTCTTCCTCTTGAATTTTTAGGGGTTGAAAGCAATTTGAGTGAAAGGGTGCTAAAGAGAAAGAAAAAATCTTGTATTTTGAAAGAGAAATTGAGAAATTTGGGCAGGGAGAAAATATGAAAATGAGTAAAATTACAAAATTTGTTGTTATACAGATACAGATTGCAAAATGTAAATGCATTCTTTCAACGTTGTTTGACGGTTAAACAACTGTAGTAATTTCCGCCGGAAATAAATGTTAATAAGATAAAGAGACAATTTATATATCATTTTCTTTTTATATAAACAAAAAATTAAAGTTCCCTTTTAAACTAAGCAACCACGTGGACAAGTCTCTAAAAATTTTTTTTTTTTTTTAGTGTGTTTATATTTAATTAAATAATTTAATATATTGCATAATTTTGGGCAAAAATTAATATGTTCTCAAATAGTTTGTTTTAACAAAAATCCATTAATTAAAATTGAAATTTTCGTGATAGTAAAAGTAAATTATAAAATTGTGTTTTTTCAAAGTGGATGAAAATAAGATAACAATGTCTCGGCGCAAACAGTCTAAACCCCGAGCTGTTTTAAAACGTAAGAAAAAAAATAATTTATGCAATATTGCTTAAGATATTAAATTAGAAAAATTATTATCTTAAATAAATTTTCTATTGATTTGATGTCATAAGAATATTTAATATACAATGTGATAAAAATACTTTGTGCTAATCCAATTTTGGTTTTACCAATATTTTTTTTTAAAGTTCCATTAAACTGGCTACCCAGTAACTTTTAATACTAAGATTTTTTTATTTTATTTTTAATATCTACACAAAAGATATACAAAAATCTATATAAATAATATCACCATACTCTGTATTTTTAACTGCAAAAACCATCGTCTCTATTTCTCTTGGGAATTTCCTTACCCAAGGGGATTCCCTAGAGTATTACTTGCTGGCAACATCAATATATTTATATGAAAATATATTTTTTTATATATGTATCTATATTTTTGTTCATTCTGTTAAGAGTTTTTATATTCTTTTTATTTAAAAAAAAGCTTTTTTTATGTGTTTTTTTTTTGTTTTTATTTGTAATTTTGTTATTTTGGAAAAAAAAGTAAAATATAAAATATATTCAGGGCCGTAGCGTAAATTTAGCAGAAAACTTTGTACAGTATTACTTAAGTTTCATTAAAAAAAGAATTTTGAACTTCTACAAAATAACTTTTCGTAAAATGGGCAAGAAATTTTTAAAAAGTATACAAAAATAATTTAGGTTTAAGAAATTACTAAAATAGTTAATTATTTATTCGAGTTAGCGCCAATTAAATATATAATATTTTATGAAAAATGATTGCCAGTCATATATTTAATTGCCGCTTGTGGTTGTTGTTTTAATTTGTATACTTGATTAGTTATTTCTCAACTTCTAAAAGAGTTATAGAAAAATAACACATTCTAAACAAATTCTAATTAAGACTACTTTCAAATTTATATATACAATTAGATTTCTGTAAAAATGTTGGTAATTATCCAAATTTATTTATTTAAATGTGAAACGTCTATAATACATAAATCTTTCATAACAAATAAAAGATGAAATTGTGCTAGAGCAAGAGGAAACTTTTGGTTAAATACATATTTTTTCACGTTATTAAATTATTTAATTATGAAATTCATTTAATTTTAAGAATCTCATATGTATATTATTCTAAATAACTTGGAGAAAACAAAAGATTTTCAAAAAAATTAAACATTTGATTTGGTGAATGTTTAATCAAAGCATTAGATTAGGTAGTAAGTAAGCAAATAATTTTAAGCCAAATTAATTTAATTGAGAAAAGTTTGCTTAAAGACCATTAAGTAAAGATGTTGAAAAGCTTCACGTACTGGATAATTAATGTCCTAGAAAATTTGTTTTTAAACGAATCTACTATATTATATATCACCACTTTCATTTAAGTGAATTCCTAAAGCTTATAGTTTATATATTGCACTCTCATCTGTGCAATCAATATGTCCTTAATAAAACTTAAGTAAAACTACTGAAGAAAATTGAAAAAAATAAATAAAATAAACTATCTAGTTACAATCAATTACTAATTCAAATTGTTCTAGATAAATTAAATTATTGTACTAGCTAAGCATCAAAGATTACATACTATTGAATATTTTATAACAAATATATACTTTTTTTAACTTACAAATTGATATTTTATGTTTAATTTAAAAAGTTAATTTTAGGAAAATATTGTCTCAAAAATTCATTAATTTAAATTTGTATACTATGTATTACATATTATGTATATTTTGTACGTATTTATTTAAGTTAATGTGAATCTTCAATTTTATGTTGTCTATAATCTTACCAATTAAAAGAATTTAATTTATAAACCTCCATTTCTTACCTAAATATTAATAAATATAAATTTATAGTTTAAAAAAAATTATAATTCTTCTCTTAAACATTATTGGAATTATTTTAAAACAATAAAAAATAATCAATGGCAAAATGATATATTCACAAGACTATAATAATTTATTCATTTATTTATATTTATATATATTTTTTTTATCTAGTTAACCTGATACTCAATATACTAACCTAACTACTCAAAAAAAAAGGATATACATAAGTACAACAACACCAATATTTGGTTTTCCTAATGGCAATCTAGAGATTAGTTTAGCTTTTCTAAAAAAAAAACAAACAACACTCTAGCTCTTAAAACTCTAACCATTTTTATTCTGTCCCGACCCTCACATTCTATATGTGTATGTGTGTATAAAGGTGATAGGATAATAACGATTAAAATATTTATTGCATCTCAAAAAAACCCCGTGCATGATGCAAAAAAAGATCTAAAAAATCGGTTTAAAATAACCCACAAAAAAGTAAAAGAAATATTTTTTTTTAAACACTTAAGGATCTGTAAGGGATAAATATTAAGGATATAAATTAGATTTTTTTTTTTAGAGATGAACAAAAATATAAAAACAAATGAAATATATAATTCAATATTTATGGTGTGTTTGTTAATGGTATATTCAAAATTATAATTTAAATTGCTATTTTCCTTTTTATATTCTTTAAAAAAAAAAAACAAATAACATAAAAATTGGTATAATGGAAGTTATAAATATAATATTTAAGATATGATTTTCATCCTTCGTCCTTTTACTAAAAAAAAAAACAGAGAACAAAATAACATATATAATGTTCAATATCCAGCCAGTAAAACCGCATTGTCATATTAATATATGTTTTTACCAAGGTAAAATATATTACAAAATTTTGTCCTGTAAATCCCAAGTTCATCATATAAGATATCCAGTGGGGTACAATAGAATCCTGGAAAATCGCCATAAAATTGAATATTTTATTTAGGGGGAGGTGAAAATATATCATTATATTATGTCTGTATTATATCAATAGAGATATTTTGATGTATATAGAAGAAAATATATGTACAAGAAGAAACAACAAAATAATAAAATCATTCTTCTTGTTTAAGTGACCAAAAGGAAAGGTTAAATAAAAACAAAAAATTAAATTTTTTTTGTCATTTCATAAAATTTCAATTTTTATTTGTAAACGCATTCATTCATTTTTGACAAAAAAAAAATATTTCAGTTGTGTTGTTAAATCAACCCCAAAAGAGATTTTGTCCTTTTTTTTAAAAAAAGTTTGATTACACTTTTTCATACCAATAATATCCATAACTGTTTATGATCCACAACATTTACACACCTGGATTCCAAATTTAAAACATTATCCTTTCCACCAAAAAAAAATTATGAAAAAAATTTAAAAAGATATTTTTAAGAAGAAATTATAAAACAGAACAAAAAAAAAATTCTTTAAATGTCAAAATAAAAACTTACACCAGAATCAACAAAACCAACAGAAAGAGTCAAAAACCATTAAAGCACTTTTTTTTTTTTTTTTGAAAAAAAAGGGGAAGGAAGCACAGTCAATAATACAGAAAAAAAAGGATATATGTGTATAAAAAAAAGTGTTTGTCGTTATCCTTTTTTTTTTTTTGTTTCAGTTCTCGCCAGCTTCTAATATATTTATATTTTTGTAGTACATATATATGTATATTCTGTTTATATGTTTGCGCGCCCACATGTATGCATGCGATTTTCATTTTTGTTTAGAGCCCCCAAGAGTGCATTTCGCACTCAGTCAGTGTAACTATATAAATAAATATTACACACTTCTCTGCTCGTCTTATTCTGTTTTTATATCATGTTATTATTGTACCTCTTCAAATATATATATACATATATACATTTATATATATATATATATATATATATATATATATATATATCATGACATAAATATACATACTTACAGGCGCAAATATATGTATTTTATTTTTTTGAAGTGGTATTTTGGTTATAATGGTTTTTTTTTTTTTTTAAATTGTGTATTTAAAAGGAAGAACGAGGGTATTTCCCGGGCTGATAATAAAAAGGGAGATCAAAATAATTGTTTCTATTTTGGAGGAATTTTTGAACATGTGTAGTTTTCGGGTAAAATTTTAAAATTCAAGATTTTAGTTTTAATTAATATTTCTTTTTAAGAATTCGAATTAATTTAAAAGTACCTAAATATACCCAAATCATAATGTAAATAAAAACGTTACTATTTTTGAGACTTTTGTTACATTAATGTTGGCTTTTAGTAGATATCATTCAAGTGGCATTACAAAATATTTATTGGTTGCAGGGATCAGAGCAGTATTTGTATTGATTGTACATGATCAATACAATCAATACAAATACTGTACATTATTTAAGAGTTGAAACTTATGTTGGATATTTAATAAATTAGACTAAATGTAAAATGATGCTCATTATAAATTTTAAACTTTTGAACAAAACCTAATTTTTGAATCAGCGATAAGCAGTATTTTAATTTACAATGAAAAATGCTATTTATAACCTTAAATTTAATTAAAAATTTTTTGGACATTTTTGCAACAAAAAATTTGTCCTTTAGACCAGTTTTGGTTTGTACAAAGTTGAAAATATAACATTTTTATGAAAATAACTGTTACTACAAGTTCATAAAATTATCTCTAAAAATAAAAACGACATGGGAAACATTTATTCTAAGCGTTTCAATTTTTTTTTGAATTTTCTTTTTAAAAATGAGTAAAAAATAAAAAATACAGATACTTAAAATGAAATTGAATTTGAACCCAGTGTGATTTTCAAATGTATGTGCAAATGACCAAAGTGCGTAAAAAGTTTCCTTCAGATTTAAAGAAATTTTTTTTTGTTTAGTTTTGCTTTTATGTTTACGGACAAATAAATATCACAATATGGTTAAGAGAAAATTTCCTAATTTCAGGAATGTAGGAATAATATCTCTAGAGAATAAACTAAAAAATCTAGCTTAAATTTTTTTAATATTTCTAAAACATCATTCCTAGAATAATACAAAAGTTTAATACGTTTCTTGTGTGCCAATATACATTTTCTTGTGTGCCAATGTATATCTAAATATTTCTCTAGGAAAGCTAGAAATTAGAATTAATGTCAATAACCTTGTTTATTAACTTACTTTATTTGTAGTTTGAATTATTAAAAAAAAATTTACTTTGAAATAAGTGATAAATAATTAAGTGGGTAAATTATTATTACATAATTTCTGCCAGACTATAGAACTCCGTCTAGTTTTATTATTTTTTAATTATTTTTTACTTGAATCAGTATGGTGTCGGTGTGGAGAATTATTAGTCTAGTTTTCACAATTGTGGACCCCAATGCACAATTGTGAAACTTAGACTAATATTTCTCGACGCCGACACCATACTAATTGAAGTATGAAAAGTTTATGTTTATTTAATTTTTACTGCTTGAATTCAGTATCTATTAATTCAAAATATATTTCTCTGCTTTCGGTGACGGAAATATAAGAGCTCAATTTACTGCGGATAGTAATTTATTTTCACCGTATGTGAAGGAAATACTAAGAAAGCTAAATTAAGCATAAAAAATATATATTTTTTTGTTTGTTTGATGTTTCTTCTCTTAAATCGTTAGGAATAAGTGACTAAAACAAGCATTATTGTTAGTATGTCAATATCTCTTCTTATTAATGTTTTCGCTAAGCAAACCAATATCTTGGGTGTCTTTCTCAATTGTTTTTTTTTTCCATTACGAAATAGACTTCAGCACTAATTATAAATTAAATTCGTTTTTGCTTTACAGATGGAACTACTGAAGAAGATAATTTATTAGATCCAAAAGATGAAATTTTAACTGATATTGAAAGTGATGAGGATGACCAAAATTTTGATGGTATGTTGATTTAAAAAAAAAACTTTAATAATAACCTTTTTTATCCAAAAAATACTCAATGATAATCTAAAGTTAAATTTACTTTTTTTATATATTTAATAATTTTTTTTTTTTCTGACCTGATGAAAACTTTATAAAGAAAATTCCTTTTACAAGAAAAAAAAAGCATATTTTCTATTTATTTTTTTTTGTCTTTTTGAAAGTGGAAAAAGAAGAAAAAATCCTTCAAAGCCTTTTGAAATGTGTCCCCAATGCTGAAATAAGGATATAATATCCACTGTAGACAAAGTTAGTTTATATTATACATATATGTATTGCGGTAGTCATTTTGGCAAAAAAACTATATTACCGAGAAAATTCATGTGGGCTCATAAATGCGTAAAATACACAGAGAGAGAAAAATATAAAACCACATATAAAAATATTGTTCGTAACATATATGTTATATAAGAAAAAGAAAAATATTCTGCACCTTTATGGGCTCTGCTCCTTCGGTTGGAGATTTTTTTTTTTTTTTTGTTGATAAAGTAACGAAAAAGGGTGGTAGTTTTGAGTTCGTTCAAATATTAAGAGATAATATTCTAGATATGTGCCATTCACATCCATATACGTATTTTTATTAATACGAATTTGTATTGCAAAAAAAAATAAAAAAATAAACAAGATTTAACAGAGAAGTTACTTACCCCGAAAATATCATCATTTTTATGTTATGAGAGGAGAATTTCTATATTTACAAAAAAATAATGTGAATATACTAACAAAATTATATATAAACGTATAAGGATATATACTAAAATTTAACATTTATTTTTGTGTGATGGCACATGGGTGTATAGTTCTGTGCCATCATTGGTTCCCAAGGGAAATCCCCGTACTGAACATCATCAACAACAAAAAAAAATAAATAAAATAAAGTAAATATATACGAACAAGTCAGCAGCGTATGCCATTAGAGAGATCCTTTACTTTTGTAAAATATTTTACATATATTTTATATATATATACATATAGTATGGAAGTTAAATATCAATATAAAAGGATATACGATATTTTTTGTTGTTGTTATTATAAAATTATGTATGTTTAATGGGAAGCCCCAAAATATAGTATTTTGTGTACGTATAGATCCTTTTCTTTTACGTTTATTTCCATATCACAAAAGTCTTGTTGCTGATACATTTTTGCGGGAGCTTATGGTTTCATAAAAAAACTTGTATTTATTTATGTTTTTTTTTTTTTTTGTCTTGGGAGCAAACAGTGGCGGATTACTTTTACAAATACTTATAATACTTTATTATTATTATTTCAAAATTTGAATATCGCTTTTATGATTTTTTTAAAATAATTTTTTTGTTATTGTTTGGTCAAAATTTACTCTTCTTTATTAATGTAAATAATGTTGATTCGAAAATTATTTGATAATTGTTGTAAAATAGCAGAGTGATTCATTTATAAAAAAAAAAAAGTATTATCTGTTTGCTTATTCCATCATTTTTTGGAACAACCATATAGACAAGACCTAATTTAGAAAATTCTGTCTGAGCATATCAAAAATCGAAAGAATAGAAATGAGGAAAATCTTAAAATCGTTCATGTTGTGTAGTAAAGATTTTGTATTCGACGACAGAAATGCTATATTTTTGAATAAGACTTTTGTACACTTTTTTATGTTATGCTATTAAATAGAACGATTTCTACATATGCACATATAGCTATCGTTAAAGCATATCGTAAAAAATTCCAAGAAAATTAAGTAGATCTGTCTGAGCAACCATCCACAGACAATTACATATTAGTAATTTTCACTAATTCGTGATTTGGATTTTTCTAAACAGTCAATATTAATGAGTTGAAACTCGTACTAGCTTGTTTTGTGTCTCGTACCATAATCATATTATATTATAATAAATATATTTCAACTGTGATATAATAAATTCATAAAGTTCACCATATTCCGTCTAATTTTTCTAATAATTAAATTTTTTTTTTTTTTAAATATTGCATATACTTTTCAACAATATGCCATCTATATCTTTAAGATATTTCAAAAATAATAAATATTTTATCATCAACACAAAAAAAAAAAAAAAGAAGAATTTTTACAGAACATTTTTCCGATTTTCATTGTAAATAAAATTTCTTTCACAATAAAAACAAGAAAAATATATTCATTATTTTGTAGACCTTTAGGCGCCTTAAAATTTTTTCTCTTATCAACCTAAAATCTTCTATCAGCACTTCTTCTTATACTTTGTTACTTTCTTTCTACATTTTGTATATAATTTTTGTTAATTTCTTTCAAAGAGCCAAAAAAAAATACGATGTGCTTTCAGTTTTTCATCGATATTTTTTTTTTTTATTCTTTCATCAAAGTCAAAAAAAGATAAAATAATTATTTCGATACAAAATCAAATAAAATATTATTTACAATCTAAACAATACAAACACACTGAAGAAAATTCGAAATTTTCTTTAGTTAGAATTACTTTTCTCCAGGGACATTAGAAAAAAAAGCTTATTTTTCTAGAATTTTTACACTTTTTCAGTTTATTTTCCATACACAATGTTTATATATATTATTATTATTTTTGTGTTGCCGTAAAGGACCAAAAAAGTATATATGATTTTTTATTTTCTGGTTGTTAATTCACCTGTTTGCACCCAAGGGACACATTTTCCAACATTTGCCTCTCCTAAAAAAAAAACTTCCTGAATTGGATATCTTCTTTATTTGAAGGGCCGGCAATTGTTTTCATTTTTCTTATTCTCCAATATTTATATATATATATATTAATACGTATATGTCCTTCTATGTCCTGTTTCTATATTCCAAAAAAAAAAAAAAACAAAAACAAAGAATCTGATAATTTTTTTTATAGGAGTATTTTTTGGAAGGTTACCCATACAGAAATTGTTTGCCATTTATTCTCACCTCCTCATTCTCACCTCCTCATTCTTCTCAATGTTTATATATATAAAAAAAAAAAACCAAAAAAAAATTTCATTTGATTGTTTCGTATATTTTTCTGTATATAAATATTTTCGTTGGTGCGTTAGTTATCCTTAAGGGAATCAGTTGAAAGCATTACTGTTGATGATGTTAGCTTGAAGAATTCAAAAAAACAAAAAAAAAACAAGGGAGAGTAATAACTAAAAAAAAAAAACACAAACAATTTTTTTTTTCCACGATATTTTCACATTTTAGCTTGAAGGCTTTCGAAAGGAATTAAATAGATAGATGGATACTATCACAAAGTTATTTACAGAAACAAAAAAAAAAAAAAAAAATTGGGTGAAATTTTTTATCTAGAATGTTTGGCAATTTATTTAACTTGTAATTACTCTAATCTCTAAATTATATCATAATTTCATTTTTCTTTAGGTAATATACTTAGGATTGGGATGGTGAAATATATGCTAGACAAAATTTTAAATTGTTAGTAGATGGGGATTCGTTTTGTGCTTGTTTGAGGCTTATTCAATTTTTAAATTTAAGGTTAAAAAAAAAAAAATGGTACAGAAATATTTTTGGAAAGTAAATGCATTATTTGCTAAAGTTAAAATTTTCGAAATTATTCTGTTTTCTTTATAGTTTTTAAAATATGGTTGAGCATATTTCAAAGCTTCATAAAAGGAAAGGAAAATAATTTTCTAAATAAAATTTTTCATATCAGAGGTGGTCAAACTTTCATAAATATTTGGGGGCCGGATTTTTTCTAATTTTAAAAGGACATCTTCTTCTCAAATGGTATCTAATGTTTATTTTATTGTGAAGGAAAATACGTCTGACTTTGATATGCATTGGTTTTCACTTTGGTGAAAGTTACTAGCTTTGACCAAAGTGTTCTTTATAATTAGGGTTAAACTTTAATAGTTTTCTAGTACGAGTAGTATAAGCATGACGAATACTAAATAGGAAGACGAGGATATATTCTGCTGAAACAGTATATACTAGAGTTCACTGCACAGAATACACACATAGCAACAAGTGTCAAGAATTAAGGGATATCACAGTAAAATTAGAATAAAATATAGAAGAATTTAGACTTAAGATTTCTAATGATATTCTTACAAATTTCTTCCAAGTAAATCTGAAAGAAATTGGTAAGAATATAATTAGTATTCTTAAGTCTAAATTCAAATTGCAATTGAAACTCTTTTTATGAATTCGAGGAAATACATTATAGTTAAAATCACAATTGTATGTTTTATAAATTTTATTTAAAATTAATATATTTTTGGAAAGTAGGGTTCATAAATTCGTAATTATTTGACTATGCCTGAAAATAAAAATTGTATTACCCGCAAAATATCAGAATGTTATGGGAATTCATCAATTTCACTAGAGAAATGTTTTCCTGGCACTGTTCTACTGTTATATTCATGGAAAATGTAAACCCCAACGAAGCACATGTGCCCGTCAAAAAATTTATATATATTATATAAACTTGAATTTGTACATTTATAAATTATTATATGTATATATATCCTTATAATATTTTTGTTCCAAAATATATATATATAATATTATGTACAAAGAGAAAACGAAAGGAGATTCCCTTAAGGGACACATTTCTGTTACCAAGGAGACAAGCTTTATAGTTGTTAATATATGTATATATATATATATATTATGTATATAGGTTTATATATCAAAATAAATAAAATTGTATAAAAGCCAGAATGAAAATATGTAATATAAAAGCATAAAATATTATATAGTTAAGTTTTGTGTATATGATTAGAAATGTGATGCCGTCAGAAAGAGAAAATTCCCAAGAGATTTTAAGAACCTGAGAATAACGAGTTTTCTTTTCATTCTAAAACAAAATCCCATGTGAAATCATCATGTTGCCAAAAAAAAAAAAAACATTTCTCTTGTGTTGTTTTGGGTGGGTTTTAGTTGATTGGGCGGAATGGATTTTCTATTTTCTTTTCTGTTTTTTTATTTTTTTAAGGGTGGCAGTTTACCAGTTTCCTTAAAATTCTATTTTGTTTTTCAATTTGTAAAAAAATGTAAAAAATAATTTTTTTTGGTGCATATTGTTTTTTTATCTATACAAGATTTTCAGTTTTTCATCATAAAAGAGTTTTATGCTTTTTTTTATATATACCTATCTTATTTCATTTGGAAAATCTTTTGGGAATATTTCACCAAGTCCATTTTTACCATTGAAGAATATAGTGCAGAAAAAACACACAAAAAAAAATAAAAATGAAAATATTTCCGCTTTTCTCCCATTTTCTTCACTTTTAGTTATAATTTTTTTATATTTTATTATATAGATATATTATATAGTATCGTATAGATAGAAAATAATATTATTGCATAGAATTTCATATACAAAATACTCGTATAATATAAATTTTCATTTTGAAATATTTTTCGTCATTTGGGAATTTTGCACTTTTTTTTTTTTCAAGGATATATGGAAAATTGATGTTAAAGGTAACCCAATAAGATTGCTCTGGGAATTAAAATATCTTATATAAATTTTATGACTATAATAAGGATATATAAAAATTGGAAAATAACACAAACAAACGAAAAAGCAAAAAAAAAAAGTAAAATTATTCAGGAAAAACATATTTGATGTGAAAAATTATTATATTAGTTTAATAAAAATTTCAATACATTTTTTTTTTTGTGTGTTGTGATAGGAAGTTTTAATAAAGTGCGAAATTTAAAAATAAATTGTATCAGTTTAAGAGAGACATTATTTTTTTTGTAATCTGACTAATTAAAGTTTATGAATATCCATTTTTGCTGTAATCAAATCGAAAATATTCTGTAAACTTTAAATTAGGATAGAGACCATAATAGATCAGGTGATAACGATTTTTGATTTATTATCTACCTGGCTTTATTACACCAGGAAGTTCTGGATGTTTTGTCGAGGTAGTTTTAGGTCGCAGATATTTGCAGCAAAATTTTGAATTTTTGCTGTTAACTTTCTTAAGTTATGACTGGTTTCGAAACAAAAATAAACTACCTCATAGTTGACATCGCAAAATAGTTTACATAACAAAAGAATGAATGATTTATGAATGATTGTTTAACTAGTCTCAATTTTTTATGGTTCACATAAAAATTGCTTAATTTCTTTAATGGAATACAGCAATTTAAATCAGTCTGTTGTATAAATATTTACTTTTAAATTTATGTCCTGGAAGAAATATCTAGTAAACTCTAGTTGATCAGGCAAGCAACATATACATCAAAATATCAAATATAAATTCTAATTAATTTTATATTTCAATTGCATATATTTTGCAAAAAAAAAAAACTTACAGTACCATCAATTATTTTTTACAATTCGTTTAATTTATTAATTTCAAAAGACACTTTGAATATAATCTAATTTTAAAAATGAATTGAACTTTAATATACAAGTAAATCTATAAAATAATTCAGTAAAATATTTCCTTTAACTAACTAAATTTTCTCATATATTACTAAACAAAAAAAAAAAACTATATTTATACAAAATATGAAATAATTCATTTGGGAACAGATCATCAAAATAGAAGCAAGGACATTCCAAAAATTATTGAACAATATTCGCACTATTCTTCCTTCAAATATTCCAAAAAAAATGAAAAAGTTTCAATATATGAATATTCCCTTTTATATAATTCCAAAAAAAAAAAAAAACAATATTACCAAAGGAATTCTTCGTTATATTTCGCTTATTTTCTATCCAAATATATAAAACACACATTCATTCATATTTATAATATTTACATTGGCCCCAATACCAATTTTCTTGCGGATTAGTTTTCCTTTGGGAAATACCTATACATTTTATATCTATCTATATCCACCTACCAATATATAATAGTATCAGAAATAAAAAAAAAAAAGGATATACAAAATTTATCCTTTTACATCATATGCTAAAGAATTTTTCATTTTTTTTTTGAAAATATTGTAGAATCTAACGTTAGTACATGTGCACTACTTATACACAACTGTCAGCAAAACAAAAAAGGATATATGATTGCTATGTGGTGGGATGCTAAATTTCTTGTTGTAGTTGTTATGTTTATTCAACAAAAATTTCTATCTATTTTTATCAATATATACTATATTTTTTTTTTGTTTTCGTTTGGTTGTTGTTGTTGATTCTCTACTACTAATTTTACAAAAAAAAAAATATATACTAGTATACAGTATGTTGCACAACAAATTCTAAAATTCTCGTATCTGTCCCCATTGAATATCGGAATATAATCATCGCGATCGGTAATAACTAACTGAAACACGTGAATTCCAATTCGAAAAAAAAAATATATTCTGCATAAAATTCCTATGGGAAACTGAACCAAAAATTATAAAAAAAAGGAAATTATAGGAAAAACATAGTTGCAGTGTAATATTAGTTATTAGAAATATTATAGTGTAGTATGCTTCAAAAAAATAATAATAAAAAAACGATATGAATATGAAAATTTAAAGAATAATTTTTTTACTTGTGATAACTTGTGGTTTTACAAATTCAAAATAATTACTAAAATTTTAGTCAAGGATGAACTAGTTTTAAATGTGGAAAACTGATAAATATATTAGCATACGCATATAATAGTTATTTTTTTATTATATAAATCTATAAAACATTTCAGTCAACTTGTATAAAATACCAATAATATTGAATCCCTTACTGATTTTATTATGTTTTTTTAAATTGATGGGTTCATCGTTATAGTATTATAGTAAAATAGATATAATTAAACCTCTTTGATATTAATACTTAAAATTTAAATGGTTTTAATTTTTTGACTGCATGAGATTATAACGAAAATTATATAAAGAAAATGCGTGAAATTCTCATGTGAGCTATCGAAGTTTTTTTTTTCGTTGTTGAAAATAATGAGCTTTCCTTAAATATTTCGAATATATGTAAAATATATTTAGATGAAAGAGGAATTTAAAGGCTTCCTTTTTAAAGGCTTCTTTTACCCATGAGAGTAATTTTTATAATTCGGGACAAAAATTATTTTAAGGATACTTTTTTTGTTACAAAAATATTAAATTATAATGAAAATAATATTTTGACCTTCTTATAATATAACGTACTATCAAAAAAAATCATAATATGTATTTTCCAAAAAAAAAAAAAAGTAAATAAAATAAAATCATAATATTTTTAAAACACATGGACTTTTCCTTACTGAACACGTGAAAATTTAGTGTTTTTTTTTTCCTTTCGTATTGTATCCTGAAAGAGAAAAAATTAAAAATAGAGAGAAAAAATTTTTTTTAAGTAAAATTGCGCAAAAATGAGAAATTATATTTTTATGTGAGTTATAGAGTATGTGTGGAATTTTCTATAAACTAATCTCTTTCAATTCCCAAAGAGTGGAAAATTATGGATTATAAGCTTTATAAACTTTAGTGGATGGAGTTGGGAGTTTAGAAATATATGTGTTCATAATAAAATATATGTAGAGGGGAATATGAGTCCCAAATGATTCATCTAATCAAAATCTATTTCACCTGGGACAATACTCTAAAAGGAACTTTATTAAGAAGTAAAAATATATTTTATGAAAATTGTGCAAAAATTTGTATTGGAAAATTTAATAAAATCTTTATTTAGAAGCGTAATTTTGTTATAATAAACTTTACGACAACAAACTGGAAAATATTTAATTTGTTTCTTAATTTTAAAATGTTAGTCTATATACGAATTATGTGGAACACTAATTATAACCTGAAATTTAATAAATATTTCAACCTGTAATTATTAATCTTAATATTTTCAAGAATAGATGTTATTAATTACTTGGGTTTGTCATTGATCATATCTTGTCAATGAAAATATTTAATAGGGAAAAGTCCCGCATTTTTATTATAACTTAAAAAGGCGGCCACAAAGGGCACCACCACTCTGTCCTTAAATATGTTTTTTTTAGTTAATTTTCTTTTTATTAAAACTAATCTACACGTAAAACAACACTCTTAGTCGAGAGATTTTCCTTACCAAAAATCCCAATGAAAAATAGATAATTTTGAGAGTTTTTTTCTCTTCCTTTTTTTCCTTTTTTTTCAAACAGAGAAAATTTTTTTCCTTTTTGAGTTATTTTTTCATTGCGCCTGTCCTTTATGCACATTAAATATTTCTTGTTTTTTACTTTTGCATAAACACATAGGGGCGACATAAATGGTTTTTAGATCTCTAATTCTGTATGGAATGCAAGGAGGGTTAAGTTTTCTTTTTTATTTTATATTCAACTAGAAAAGAAGTTTGGTTTATTGGCTCCCAGAGGTTCTAGTCATCGTCACAAACCAATACAGCAGTTTTTATTTTTCAAAAGAAAATTTTTTTTTTTAGTTGTCGTCGTTACCGTGGCCACTTCATCACCTATTTACTATACTGATATTGGATTGGATATAATGTTATGTGCTGCTAGTGGTAATACGAAATTATATTTACGTAATTTTTTATGCTTTTAGAATATATAGTATTCCATTTATGTTTTTTGGTAGCTTTGGGTATCGTTTCGATTTTCTTATAGTGAACTTTTGGGAGCTATAAAAAAAAGTTAAACTATATTTTTTTTTTTTGAAGGTTTTGTAAGAAAAATTATACGAGATATAACATTTTTTTTGGGGGGGAATTTACTTTAATTTTATTATTTCTTAAATACATTTTTTTCTCATATTCAAATGAACTTGAAAAAATCATCTTTGTTATGAAAACGTTTGGCAGAATTGTAAATTGTTACAAATATTTAGAAAATATAATATTTTAAATTATTCACGATTTAGGTTTGAAAAAATGTAAAAAAAACAAACAATTAATATAACATTGATTTCAGAGTAGAAAATCATTTAAGATTTATAAGTATTCAAAGTATAAACTTAATTGTAAACCTAAATTAGTTTGAATTATATTTTTACTATTTATATAAATCATTATTTTAAAAATATTTTGAAAATAAAATCCTTTAAAATTAGTTAATTATTTATGACCAATTCTTTCTTCTGTCTAATTATTTTTAAAACTTCAATTAATAAATAATTTCCCTAATTTAAAAATATTTTTACTAATTTCGAAAAAAAAAATACAGATGAAACCAATATTGGAATGGAGACCACAATTCAAATTGAAAATAATAAAAATAACAATGAACTGGAAAAATTGATTGACAAACCACAGAAAATCTTTAAACATCACAGTGAAATTAATGAAGAAACACAACTTGAAGAACCACCTGAAAAGGATGAAACAAATCTTGATAATTTTGTAGAAGACATTTATGATGATATTGGAGAAATTGATAATGAGGACGCTAATAGCTCTGACAGTTTTTATTCAGGTAAATTTTTTAACTAATTTACAAAATATTATTTATTTACCCTTTTCATGTAAAAAAAAAACAGAAAAAGTGGTGGAATAAATGTCTCCTTTAATTAGTGCTAATCGTTTTAAAAGAGTATATGGTGTGGGTGAATTTTTTAAGAAAAGTAGTTAAAATAAATATAAGCAGAGGAAAGAAAATATAATATTTTTTTACCGCAGTTAATGAAAAGAAAATTACCCAAAAAATTTTTGGTTTTTGTTTTGTTATAAAACTAAAGAAAATTAAGAAGATTATTTTAAAATTTTTATTAGGCAGACAATCTTTTGGGTTTGGTGTAAATTTTTAAAATATAATTATTTCAAATCCTAGAAATGGAAATAAGGAAAATTAAAATTTCGGTTTTATGATGGAAAAAACTACACAAAAAAAAGCCTTCTAAATAAGAAAGGAACATTTCTGTATATAAATATGAGAAAGAAAATTGATTAGGGAATAGTATAAAGTTTTACTAAAAAAAAAAAATACTGAATTAAAAATTAGATACCATTTAATATTTTTGTTGTGGAATAACTTTCATATTTACATAATTTTCTTAATCTTCTTTACTAAATTTTTATAACTTATTATTATTAAAATTTAAAAGGGACATAATCCTGTCAATTTTCTACCATTTTTAATAATTTTTCTGTCTCTGATTCCCTTGGCTTCATTTATGTCTGATTATATTATCAGTTACTTAGATCTTATCCTAAATAAATTTAAAAATGTCTGGCATAAAATCGCATATTAAATAAGCTATCAACCTTTAATTTAATCAAAATATGATATATCATTCACCAGTTAATCGTGCATTTATCAAAAGGGATTTTCTTTAATTTTTAAATAAATGTACACAACAACGAACAACTCCTATTATTCTTTACGTAAAAAAAGACTCTGTGCAAAAAAATAAGAGCCGTCAACTAAAAATTTGTATATCATGTGATGATAAATTAAAATTGACTAAAATATGTCTAAAATATTTTAAATGTTGGAATTATTTATGGTGAACAGTTTTAAAAATAAAAAAGGATATAATATTATTATTTTTTTCTCGTAAAGTTAATGCTTGTACCATGTATATATTATATATATATATATAACTTTTATGTTTATAAATAATTCCACAAAGTAGATAATATGTGTACGCCTAAATATATGCTTCTAGTTAAAAATAAACTTTTACATTATTTATCATGGTTATTTTAAATTTTGACCAAAAAATTTACCATTTACTATCGTTAATTTTAAACAAATGAAGAACAATACTTAATTATTCTCAAAGTTAAAGAAATATAAAGTATGTATAGCAGCAAAAAAAAAGGATAATATAATCCTGACAAGTGTACAGATATAATACATTCATTTAAAAATCATACGGAAATGCAAACTGTCTTTTAATTAGAGATTTATGTAAATTTAGCTTTGTTTACTCTTTTCTTAAGCAAAAGTATCCTTTCCGGTTGTTCATATCTTAAGGAAGAACAAAAAAACAGGATTTTCTGTATATGTAATTGTTTATTATTTGGTTAGCAACGGAAATAGCAAAGCGAAAAAAACACATTTGATTTATGAAGATTTTAGTTACTTATTTACAAAATAGGAAAAAGGAAGTTCTTAAAGAATTTATTATAGTAAAACTTTAACTAATTTGAAAATGATTAGCGTATGTAAACCTAGAAAGACCTGAAACGGGGAGAATTGCAAGTGGTAAAGATTTATCTAATAATAGTATCTCAAAAATATTTACAAAATATTCTTCAATTAAATATATTTTTTTAGGCGGGTTTAGGGCGATTTTTCCTGCATAATATTTAATCCCTGTACTATATTTGATTTTTTAGAACTTGTTGACTGAGGGCGTATAGAATATATTTAGGTTTCTATATGTTTCTTTTTTAGCAATATAATATTTCCGAAAATGGGAAAAACTTTCGTTTTCATTTTTGTCGAATTTAAGTATATTGGTATACTATTATGTCAATTGTCATTATTCATTTATGTGAAAATTCATATTTGTTACAAGTGTTGCAAGTCACATGCCTACCAATTCGAAGAACTCAGGTTCAAATGCAGTAAAAATGTATACAAACTGGACTCATTTTTGGAATTTTAAATTTGGTTGAGCTACCATTCGTCATGCTCAAATTAATGAGAAAAAAAGAATGTAATGTAACTCGTCTACTTTGGTGCATTCGCGTTAACGCTTAATAATATATGAGTTAAATCAAAAAAACCACCTGCCTTCAAATCGAAAGATCCGGGTTCAAATCTAGTCAGAAGCGTATGTGAATTGTAAAAAAGAACTTGGTTTGGCTGCCATTCGTCATTTAATTAATGACAAAAAAATTTCCCATCCTAATTACCAACTTAAAAAAAAAATTACTATCCCTCTTCATAGGCAAATAGTTTACCATTTCAATTGAGGACAATTCCACTCGGTACAAAATTGTACTTTGAAATAATTTACCTTGAACATTTTAATTTTTTTACACTCGAAAACCAAAACAAAATAATTAAAGACTTTTTTTGGAAATATTTAAAGTCTAAATTAAATTTTTCAAATTAAATTGTTCCCTAAGTAAAATTGTGTCAAACAGTGGAATAGTGCTCAGCCGAATTATGTCAAATGGAATTGTTCTAATGAAATTAACCGATTACCTAATTTTATGAACTTTAAATTTCCTATTACGAAAAAAATTTAACTTTACACTTTTCTCGTATACACATCAAACAGTAATATTTTTTGCCTTTCCATGTTGTACCACCTATTTGCCTTTAAAAAAATACCAACATATACCCAACCAAAAAAAACATTATACATTTTAAATTGCTTCTTTTTTTTTTGGTTCTATCTCATGTTCATCTCCATTCATTTTGCTTTCAAGTCAGAAATTTTTGTTTTGTTGTAGGTAGGTATAACAAAACGAATAATAATAATAATTTCCAGAGAAGGATCCATACATGGATTTTTTTTGGATAGAAAAGAAAGAAATATTATTATATTTAAAAACATTATATACACACAACAAAAAAATATTCGTATATAAATTTTTGTTGTTGTTGATTGTTGTTTTGGGTTTTTAAAGGGCAGTTAGGCCATATTGAAATGACTCCCTTGGTTCAGGTGTAGGGCACCCAAGAGTGTCGTGGCCAACAGAATAAAACACCCCAAACACCAATTGTATTATAACACTGAGACACTCACTGTTGTATAATATAAATTTTATACATTTTTTTTTCATATGAATATTATTTTTTTGTATTTATTTATATTCAGGATAAAATGAAAATTCAGTTTTTCATTTATATTATAATAATAATAATAAAAAAAAAACGGAAAAGGAAAACTGGAATATATTGAAATAATATAATTTTTTTTTTACAGGATTATTGTTTTTTGAATTATATTTTATTTCAAAATAATAATTTTTAGATTTCTTGATATTTTTTATAATATTTTTAAATTGATTTTTTTGGGAATTATTAGGAAAATTAGAGATCAGTCAGTTATTATTATACCATAGTTATTGGTTTAGTTTAACAGGTAATTTGAAATTGAAATAATTACTGAAGTATAATGACAGAATTCCTAAAAAAAAAAAGAGCAGATCTTATATTTAACGTTCTTCGAATCTCGGTGATCATAAAAACCGAATTTAAAAAAAAATTTGATGTCTATAATTTCTTGTTCAAAATTACCCGTATATAATTTTTACAAGAAACTATATTCAAATTCGTATTCTTTTCAGAAATATTATGGTTAGACCCTCTTTTTTTGGAGAAATATTGTGGTAGGGAGAAATAATTTCTGAATGGCATAATTATTGGTTTGGATTTGCTTTGTTCACTCTGCTTCACAGCAAATATAAGTTTCAATTAGGTAGATTTTCTGTGTACACTAAAAAGTACTTAAATATTATTATACTTTTATAAAATATTATTACAAATAATGGTCCTAGACTTTCTCGTCTTCTTCATCTTCATCGAAGTTGGTGATTCTCTGTAATTCTGAATACCTTATTATTTTATGATAAAATATTTTAAATATTATTCGTGCACAATTTTTAACCATTCTTCTCAATATCCTTTTTCTGTTCCGTAAATTTATCAATATACTTTTTATTAGCATAGATTTAATGAGATTATCCAAACTGTGTAAGTAGAAAATTAATAATCATTTGCAATACAAAAATTTTAAAATGCATCTCAAGTCAAAAAAGTTCACTAAAAATAGAAATGTCTAAAAATATAATAACATATTCCAATTTCGAAATTTCGTTAATAAATGAAAACTTTTATCTTGTCAACTGAAATTCTTAAAAGTATTATTCATAAATTATGAATATTTCAAGTTTTCAAAAAGATTTCAAAAAAATATTATACATATATTCAAATATCTGTGAAATAAAAAAAAAAAAATTAGAACTTTTCCTGAAAATCGAATTCTCCAGTCCAAGGAAATCAAAATATAAATCATACAATTTTTTACTCATATTTCGATATCTTAAAGAACATAATCAAAAAAATATTTTATTTTATATATCCGCAAGTAGAAAATTTATTTGTTAAATAAAATTCTATTTTTTTTTCCCCATCACTATTCGTTAGAAAATTCTCATAAGAATATTTCCACCCATTAGGGAACTGAAACCCCTGTGTACAGGTTGAATATTATCCTGGTAAAAGTTTTTCGAAACTACAAAATAAAAAAAAAAGTTTTCTAAAGTTGTTGTCATCGTCAGTGTTGGCTTTTATTTTTTCGCACCTGACAAACAAGTTTTCTTTTGTCACAACATTATTTATATACAAGCAAACACAGAAAAAAAAAAAGAAGATTTTTCTCACAACTTTCTAAAAATAATAAAAAAAAATAACGTAGTTTTTCAGTTGTTTTAGTCGCGACAGAAAATCATATCTTTTTTTTTTTTCCTGAATGAAAATTTTTCTATTATAATAAATTTTTACAAAAAAGGAAATAAAAGGGATTCGTGAAAGTGCACATTGTGATTGTAAAGGAAAAGTTAAAAAAATTTTTTTTGTGTACTGTACATTAAAATCTGTTCAAAATGTATTTAAGTGTATTAGAGGAAATTCAAACCCATTCTAAATTATCTGGCTATTATATTGTTAATGAACCATAAATGATAAAAATAAAATAGGACGCCCTCTTTAATCGTCCTTTTGCACACAGTATGGGGTGGTTTTTTTTGTTTGTTTGTTTGTTAGTATATATGTTCTCGGTATTAAATGAATGAAATATATTTTTTTTTTGTACATAAAATCGTGTGGACATATAAAATATAAACAATTATAAATGGTATTTATCCTTCTTTAATGTTTTTCAGGATACACGCAATTAAATAATGAATTTAACAACAACAAAAAAAATTAAACCTAGTACAACTAATAAAAAAAAAATAGAAAATTTAATTAGAAATTTTCTAATAATTAACTTAAATTTAAACTGGTACATAAATTTATATAATCTTATAAATTTAAATTTCTAGAACTAATATTTACAAATTATGTGCAATGATATTTTTGCTATAGAAATTTTCTTTAAATATTGTCATAAAATAAAATAAAATAAAATAAAAAAAAAAACAGAAAAAGGACATTTTTAATTCTCTCTATCACATATCACACAACATGTACAACATGTACACATATATGAAAATATCTAGTCAATTAAATTTACGACTAAATAGCAATCCAGATTTTTAGGATTATTAAATTTGTCACTTGGGAGTTAACCTTTATTATATACATATATTGTATTTATACATATACCAGTACATGAAAAATATTTAAAAGGGACATTTAATTTCTTCTCCAACTCCTATGTCAATTAAGATGTGTTCCTTGCATAGTAATTAATTCTCAAGATATCTATAATCATATATTTTCTGTCACACAGTATTTATGAAATTTTAAGTCATATATAAAACGCATCGTAAAACCAACCCATTCTTTTTCTCCTCTCTATCCTTAATCCTTAAGGAAAAATAAAGTATAAATTTTCATTCATGTACCAAAAATTAATTCAGAAAACCCTTTTTATATGACATAACCTCACCTGAGCACCAGATATATATACAATGAAAAAAAAACATATATAATAGGGGTTAGAGTAACTAAAAAATCTTATACTTGTCGCTGAATACGAGACCGTTCTTCCTATACTGTTGTTATTATCGTTGTTGTTGAAATTATCCTTGAAATTTTCGTTTAATAAATAAATAATGAAAATCCCACGGAATTCATTTGAATATAGGAAAATACAAGACATCCCAGGATTAAAATATGCTAGTCATATTTATATCTATACTGTTTATACATATATACTTTTTTAAAAACAGATATCCCAAAGCTCCTTAAAATCATATATGAAATATTTCCCCCTTACCAATGTGGTTATAATAATATTTGTACAAAAAAAAGGCACATGTTTGAATATAGTTTGTTGAAAAAATTATATATGGGTAATTTTGGAAATAAATACAAGGAATTATATGCATCAAAATTTTATTTAAATTCACTTTTATGATCACCGAGATTCAAAGAATGTTAAATATAAGAGCTGCACTTTTTTTCACCATCTACATAGAACTAAGTCTTAGGAAATCTGTCATCATACTGGTTATACTGTAATTAAATTTCTTACAGTCAGTTACAATCAATTCATATTTCAAATTAAAACTATCCAACTAATTCGACTGCACAAAATATTAAATTAGCCTACCATATCGCTACAACATTAGCTAATATTAACTATTCAGTGACTAAATAGTAAAATGTCGTGTATTTCTAGTGATTTTGATGAAGCATCTGTAAATGATATTCATATTTTCCGTACTTTCCGTTATAGCTCATAGTCTTTGTACGACTGAGACACACTTGTACTTGTATCTACATTTCCATCAATTGGCATACTTATATTTCCATGTATATGATTAGTCTCTTTATTTACCTACCACTATAGTACTTATCAACTTATATTCATATATAAGATGTATTAGGATTTAGTATTTAGCCTAAAGCCATAGCCTATAGCCTACATCTAATTATATTCAATTTGTACCATTGATACAAATTTTTGACATATTTATATATTGATATTTCCTCCCAATTTACGGTGTTATAAAAATGATTTTTGAAATTATCTTCAACTATAAGGAAATATCCTTTATCCATTTTTTTTTTAGAGAAATATGTATTTCTTACAAACTAAGTTCTTAACCTATACACATATGACTGCCTGTAGTTAATATATTATACATATTATTTTTTCTGGTATGAGAGGTTAAAAGATTATCAACTTATATTCATATATAAGATGTATTAGGATTCCCTGTATCCTTTAGGTTACTACTGATGGGTTATTATATGTATGTATCAGGCAAAATATAATAGTCTCCTTATCATGACTATTTATATATTATATTCTGTACTGTACAGAAGGCGAAAAATAATATGTAGAAGGCGAAAAACAAATGTGTACATTTTATAATACGAAAAGGAAATTCCTTAGCGAGTACTCAAAAATGAACACCAGAGCCAAAAAAAAAAAAAAATTTAAAAAAAAAAACACAGAGTACGTACCATCAAGGATAATATAGTAGCTCTAATGTAATGTTAGGGACTGTTTGTACTTTTTCCACATAATACATGATATTTATAAACCACCCCCCCCAAAAAAAAAATTTTCTTAGTATATCCAACATTTTATTTGTTCATCTTATTTTTTTCACATATCCTGGGTATATATACTCGTACATATGTCAACAGGAAGGATATATCATTGTATACATACTTTTTCAACATGAAATATTCACACATATATAAACAAACAAAAAAAATATACTCGTATTTTTGATGTTACTTCATTATAAAAAAAAAATGTTTGGAAATGTTCACCGAAAATTACATTCCTTTTGGATCGTTTTTTGTTTTTTGTTGTTGTTTTGGTTTCTTTTTGGTTTGTTCTGTATATGTATTTGTATAGTAATTTCCAATTGGATATATCCTTCTGGGACACTTTGAAGCATTATGGTACTCTGAGGAGCAATCCAATAAAATCCCATGGGATCTTAAGGGCAAATATATATTTTTGTTTGTATACTTTTATATTATTTTTTTTTTTTTTTGCACCGCACTTAAAACTTATACAGAAACAGGATATTAAAAACTATTTGTTGTTGTTGTTGTTGTTGTTGTTGTTGTGTGAAAATGTATTGGTGTAAATATAGTATTAATTTTAAATCCACATTATTCAAGGATGAAAAAAATACAAAAAAATTATACATTTTAGTTTTTGTGTAACTATTTTTGTGTATGAAAGTTTATTGGGGAAGGGAAAAGAGAAATTTGAACCACTTTTGGATCCCATTGCTGATAACATCATTTCCTTTTTAATGTTGGTATTTGTGTATATTTACTAACAACAAAAATGTATATACGAAAAAAAAAATCATATAATAATGATCCTTTAAGTTGCTTTTTGGGTCGACATTGTCGTTGGTTCACACACAGCAACACAAAAAAAATATGTAATAATCGTGCTTTGGTACAAAAGGGAGGATTAAAAATATGTGAAATTAACATTGTGGGTAACGAAAATTGGAAAAACAGGAATGAGAATAGTTATTTTTTTTTTGATTTAGGAATAACCATTAATACAAATATTATATTGCGTTAGTAGAGAATAGAATGTTGGAAATTTTTTTATTCTCATGAGGAAATTATTTAGTAGATTTATATATTTTTTTGTTGTTGAGAAAGTTTTCTTTAAAGAAAATCAGTGATTTTGTTATGGAAATTCTTAGTTGAAAATTGTAAATATTTCAATTGGTAAAGTAAAATTTGTTTCAATGTTGATAGAATTATTTGAAATAGAAACAAAAATTAAATATTCAGGATTACGATTTATTGTCTGTGGTTGATAAATTTTGAGTTCAGTAGAATTTCGTAGATATAGTATTTTGCCACTTCTTTTAAATATAATTTTAATTATGTCAATTTTTATTTTATAGTTTTGTAATTCTTTTTAATTTATAAATTACATTAAGGAAATCCAAGAGGAATAAATTTACTATTGACTACGGAGAGCAAAAATTGTAAAATTTTATTTCTCAATTTATAAGTCAATAATCAAATTCAAAACAATGACATAATTTTAATACAAACAGAAACAACATAAGATAACACAACCAAAACAAAGTTTCTAAATTTCTGATCTAGAAAACTTAAGAATCATTCTGTAGCGACCGATACAGCGTACTGGAGTACAGTATCTAACTGTATAAGAGTAAATAAAAAGAGAACAAATATTTGGACCTTACTTCTTCCAAAAAAGTTGATGGTGATTGACGTTGCAAGGCTATGTTGGATATATTGTTTTTTTTTCTACAGCTTAAACGCTACCAATAAGTGTGGTCTAAAAAAGATGGAAGGAACTGAGGACGTTTTTTGTAACCGAATTTTTGGAAAGCTTAGTTGGCACGTTTTTTGTAACCGAATTTTTGGAAAGCTTAGTTGGCATATCTGGGGGTTCATTTATTTTACGTAAAGTAACCACGAACAATAAAAGAATTAACCGCTAGTATAATCAAAACAAATTAGGTGATTTATCCAGGAGTTTTGGTAGCAATAGTCCTGCAGAGAATAAATCTTTGCGAGGGGGCCACTTAAAAGATATTATTTTGCATAATTAATAATTTTTAAATTTATTCATGTAACAAACTGAAATATGAATCAATAATTTTAATTAAAAATTTGAAAAATTATAAAGAAAATAAAATCTTCAGTGATTTATGTATAATATATAAAGATTAAAAACATAGGCAGTAATCTTAAGACCAATTACTTTTGAAATTAAATTATTAGTTACTTTCAATGCGAAATAAGAACTTATGGTGTTAGAGTTTGCATGGCACCAATAAGAAATCAATTTATACATTTTACTACCTAAGAGCATAAAACTGACAATTTAATACGATACTAATAAAACTTGATTAAGTTTCAATAATTGCCACTGATTCTTTTTTAATTGATGCGATTTTATTTTAATTTCTCTAACCCTCAGTTTAAGCTGAAATAAACCGTGTTTTCATACTCCTACCAGGAATTTTTTTTTTAATCTATATTGAAAACCAAGAACTTTCTTTTACACTTGTAAAAACTATGTAAATGCAAAAAATATAGGTGTAATCATTCCGAGAGAATTTTTAATTTACCCTTGAAGGTAAATTAAAAATTTCTATTTGAAGGATGAAAACGTATGAATTTTTTTTTTAAATTTATTTTATTTTTTTATGTCTCTAGTTGACCAGATATAAATACTAAAATTATTTCTGTCAATAAATTCAAAAGGGCATTTAATTTAGAACAAATTTAAAAAAAAATTATATTAATACAATTTTTGTTATCTTATTAAATTTCCAATATGTTTATAATTTATTTAAATTATTATAAAAAAAAAAATTAATATTATCAGCACACCAACCTAAAGATATAAAATATTTTTTAGTGTAACTTGAAATGTTTAGCTGACCCGTCATGTATTTATAAAAATAAAAAAACTATAAAAAAAAATGTTTATATTTTTAAGATACGCTACTCTACGTTTCCCAACAAAATATGTTATATTTTTATATATATATAATAAGTACAATAACAGAAAATGACCTCATAGACACGTTCCATAGACAATTTTTTTTGATGGCCATTACTAAACTGGCTCGAATGAAACTACACAAAAAAAAAAAAAACTAGTATAAAAGCCGAGAAATTATCAAAGCCGACAAAATCATAAAAAAAAAAATAGTGTCAGATCAAATTGTTCACTAATAATAATTTCAAGTACGTACAACAAAATTTTATTTATTAAGTAAAAATACTAGCGAGGTGTTATGACTCCCCGAGGGGATGGGGTTAAGAATATTTACTGAAATTGTTTAGTACTTTGTATAATTTTTGGTTATGATCATAATAATTTTTTTTTTTTAGACTGATATTCTTTTGCATGCATACATAATTACAGGGTGATGAAAGCATGTAGAATATTAAAATATAATTCGTTTGTCGTCTTTGCTACTGTATGCGAGAGTTTATCTTATTTTGCATCTGTTTTCTTTTTTTTTTTTGTAAAATTGAAGTCATCTTTTACTATGTTTTATAGGTTTTTCTTATTAATTTATGTAATGATGAACACATAAAAGTCTATTCACGTCGTCACCTTTTTTACTATTTATACTAGAAGACTGCGTAGCACATATACTCGTATATAAAAATTACTTGAATAATAGAATTGTTGATTAAATTTAATATTTTGTGTAGGTAAACATTGAATTTATGTAATAGTATGAATTTTATTTTCATAATTTTATGAGTTAGTAAGTGGAAATTTAATTAAATTGAAAAGTTTTTGATGCGTTGTACTAAATTAATTTAGTTAGTTAAAAAGCGTATGATTCAAAAGAAAAATTTATATTCTTAGAATTAAATTGTTAATGTGATAACATTAAAATAACTCAACTTTATAAACATAAATTAAAATTTAATACAAAATATCTTAACAGGTCAATTTTTCATTAATTTCTATAAATTCCTTATTTCTATAACTTAAAAGTCGATTATTCAATTTCAAATCATCACCAGTCCTTTTACTGTCACCAATTCTGATGTGTTTCAATTAATCAAAATCTTAAAAATATTTATTTACGTAATTTGCCTCAAAAAAAAAAGTCATTACGACTTGAGGGCACCTAATTTTTAACTCGATTTAATTCTTCTTTGATTTTTTATAGATAAGATTTTTTTTTTACACTAAATTAATTCTTCATGTTAGATAGACCCTTTAATATGATACCAATTAAATAAATTCAACCCAGAAATTGAATTCCTATTTTAATTTCGGATGATCCTTTCGTCGATGATCCTTTGAAATTGTGTAAATTTGTCAACGTCATTCAATAGCAACCGTAACGACCTACCACTGTGAGTGCCATAGCAAAAAAAAAATTCATTTAATCTTTGTTTTATTTTTCAATCTATTGAGACAGGTGCTTTATTGGTAAATTTATCTGGCATTGATTTGAAAATGAAATATTTTTGATTTATTTTTAAATTTATGTAAACATAGTTCCATTCAATGATTTACTGAATTTGTTTATCAGCTGCATATTTCAGGTGAAATTTATTGATTTAATTCTGTGGTTAAGCTTATAGAACGCGTGCCCTTCTTTAAGATTTAATGGTTCAGAAATTTCAGTTTTGAGGGGGTTTTTCGAGAAAATTGGAAAAACATATTTGTTTTTTTTTTGTTTTTGGTTAAATTGATTATTGACGAGACGAGTGAGAGAGAGTTTAATATAAAAAAATATTCTCAAATTAAACTGTAATAAACCACCTGCTCAGAAATTATTTTCACAAAATTTAATTCTTCATATTTATGTTTTATGCTGTTAATATCCTTTAAAAAAAGATATCAATTTCCTAATTTTGGTTTGAAAATAAGGCGGTTTGTTGTGTTATACGAAACAATTAAGCAATTGAGGAGTCTATTTTTTAAGGAATTTTTTTTTTGTTAGGAAAGAAGAATGGGTGATATCAGTTTACATCGATCTCCCAAAATTACACACAAAAAAAAAGAAAACTAAAATTCTCTTACATCGCTAAAAAAATTTTATTTGCCATTTTTTATATAATAAAAAAAAACTATTCAATTAAAATCACGTTTTACAATTCTGGAAAACAGAAAATTATCCTTTTGTTTGGCATTTAGAAAAAGGCGCACAAAACAATGTTTTCCTTGTACAATTTAATCAAAGGATATTTATAAAAAAACAGATTCCAGAAAGAGTGCTACTGAATTGTATTTTTTATTATGATCCCAAGAATTGAAAACGATTACCCATAGTAAATTTATTCAAAAGACGGATTCTTATGTTATTCGATATTTTATGAAGATAAGGTGAACCTTTTGTTTTCAAAAAGGATATTGCTGTGTGTGCGCGACGATGATGAACGAATTTTGAAAAGTATATTTCTTATAAAACGTCCCCAAAAAAAAAATACGAGATATTAATTGTTTTATTTTTATGTGTAAATGCTGGTGTCTCAGGACTATATTTAGAGTATCCCACATATTTCAATTAAACAAAAGACTATTTATTTTTTTCCTATAAAATGATATTATTTTATGAACGAAGAGGATTATATATTAAGGCGGGAAGTTATTTTCGATTGTAGTAAACGTTTTAAATTACTTTTGGTGATAATTTCGTTCAGAATATCCTGAAATAAAAATTATATCCATCACCTTTCATTTCAATGCTCAACATCAATAAAATTTTGTATTCGTTGTCATAAAACATGAAAATTTACACAAAAACTTCAGTGATATTTTTATAAGATAAAAACGGAAATTTGTTAACAAAACAACTGAAAGTTTTGCCTAAATTAATAAGAATTAGGTCCATAAACCAAAAAACATAAAACCACAAAATCATAAATTTCAAGTAAACTGCAAAAAGCGTATATAAAATGATTATCGTCCCATAATCATTTTTCTTATGTCTATTATTTTATGTACGCAATCATTTTATGTGTTATACAACATAACCAAAAAAAAGACTGAATAAAATCCATTACAATAGAAAAGCCCATGAACAGAAAATACAGAATCTTTTATCTGTGCTAGATTTATGAGTGCGAAAGAACCTATAAAGGTGTGTACGTGTGCCATCAATTTTCGCGACGACATATTTGCATAAAAAATTTTTTTTTTTTTTTTGGTTGGTCTATGAATAGTAGATGAGAAAATCATAATCATATTTAATTTGTAGGGAAAAAACACTTAAATCTTAGAAAAAAAAACCTCCCACATTGTTTTATAATATAATTTTATGTTTTTTTTTTTTTTTGGTGGACCTCACAATTCATTTAAATTTTTAGAAGTAAAGTTTTGCTTTAGTAGTTAAGATCACTTTGAACTGTTTTACTGAGTTTTAGAAAATATTCTTGAATCTCTATTAAAGTAATTAAATAAACCACAAAAAAATGCTCATTGTGGCTTGACCATTAATCAATGGTTTTTAAGTCAGGCTGAAATTTTCTCGTATAGAACAACAGTAATATTCAACATGTACCCGCTGGAAAAAAAATGGAGCACATAATTTCTTTTTATTATTATTTTACTATAAAAAAAAATAAAGATTTTATTTGAATAATTTTTTTTTTTAAGAATAATTAAATTATTTTTCCTAGATCTGAAAAAAATTACCATTTCAATAAAAAGTCCCAAAAAAACTACAAAAAAAAATCTTTTTACTGCTCCCGGAATCATAAACAGTTTTTATACAATAAAAAATTTAATGGTTTTTATTGCGAAATCTTTAAATCTGAGGGGAATATTTTTTTTTGTTTTATTTTTATTTTGGAGCAAACTATAAGACATGTCCCCACATCAACACAAAAAGTAAAATTAAATAAAATTATGGATATCTTCATTTTCACAGAACATATCTCAATGTTCAGTTTATAGAGTTAAATTTAATCTTAATTGTTTGTTAAATGTTGTAGTTTTTGCGAAAAAAAAATTGCACAATTACGTGCTTTGCATTTAAGAATATTTTTATAATTGTGGTCAGTAAAGTTCGTAAATTTTGCAAAAGCATAAATGATGTAATATAATTTTTCTTTGTTAAAATTTGTATCATTTTTTTGCACGTTTTTTTACAACAAAATTGGACCAGTTTAAGTTAAAATTTGTTGATTCATTTTTTGCCAAAATTACTTTATGATGAACTACTTTATTAAAGGGCATGAGATTTAACCTAAAAAAAATGAACAGAATATGATCTGTAAAACATAATACCGTTCCCGTTGTAATAGTTTTTTTTTTGTGAATTATGTTTATTTAAAGCATATTGCAGAAAAACTATTGCAACTAATGCTTATATTTATATGTGATAAAATTTATTGTTGTGTTCGAATTGAATTTGTTGAAATAAGATTTAAAAATTTTTTTTATTGGCATAGTTAAAAAATTTGTAAAAGCCCACTAAATTTTGTTAAATATAATTTTCAAAAATGTTCTTAAAGTTTAATATAATGTTCGTGAAAATTAATGACACTTTAAAAGTACAGAATCTACTATATTAAAATGACCGAAACTACAATTTTTATATATTTTGAAAAATAAAAGACAGAAACTATAATAATTTAAATAAACCCTTAATAAATTAAATTTTATGAATGTAAACTTTATTATATAACATTAAGTTTAAATTTTTTATATTATTTCCATTAATTTACTGTAAAATAAATCTTCTATATTTCAATTTTAATAAAAGTCTTCTTCAAATAAATTCTTATAAATGTTGAACCTTAATTCTAAATCTGAACTAATTTTTCAGTTTTGAATGACAGTTTTTCAAAAGCTTTAACATTATTTCCCGGAAAATAAAAATAAAAGTTATATGCAAAAATAAAAAAAGTGTCAGTCAAAAGTTCACTTATCATTGTCCGCCACAAAACTTTACCGTCATCGCCTATCAAAAATATAAAAAAAAAAATTATCTATACTATATTCAAATTCGACCTTTAACGTAAACAAATATTCAGAATTATATTGTAATTTAATTTCTATTTAAAAATTTAAGAGGGTGTTGAGATGTGTTTTTGTATATGATAAAAGGACCATCATCCGAAAAGTATCACTTTTCGTGACAATATTATTTTATTTTTTTTTTTCACTTGACAACCTGACCACTTTTCCTAAAACACATATCATTGATGTGAGTTGGATTTGTTTTGCTTATTTTTCATCATACAACAACAAAAATTTAACATTTTTGCGGCCACTTTGCTTAAAAAATAATAAGGTTTAGTATATCCTTTTACTGTAAAAGCTAAAATGAATATACATATTTATATAAATACAAATAAATATCAAATAAAAAGAATCTCTGTTTATCCGCGCATTAAAAATTTATGTTGTCTGTTTATGTTGATATACAGAATTTCAGTAGAAAGAAGTTAAAAAAAAAAAGGAAAATCAATTTCAAAAATGTTGCTAAAAATATTTTAAAATTATATATGATAAGAAAATATCTTAGTTCATGTGTACATTGATTTGCCCAAGGGAATACCAAGACCTTTTAAACATCAAATTTATATTTACACACAAACAAAACTGCAATTTCCTCGGAAATGATTGTGTGTAATAACACTCTACAAAATTTAAAAAGGAAAAGGGTGAAATTAAATCCTGTCACTCAATTTTCTTGTTTCAGGTGTGAGTTTGGTTGATTTTAGATACAATTTAAAGTTGTCCCCTTTTCTGCACCAACACTTAAAAGCCAATGAATTTTCGGTTTTTAATTATACTTAAAATTAAAGTTAAAAATTATAATTTTAAATATTTAAAAGTAAATTATTTGTTTTAAAGTATCTCGTTTTTGACCCTCTTATCTTATCGTAAAAGTATATTTTTTTTTTTTGGAATTTGTCAGACCCATTTTTAGAAAAAAATAATTTTAAGATGAACTATAAACTATCACTTCTTCAGAGTTTAATTTAAATCCATTTCGTTTTTCAAATTATATTTTAAAAAAAATTTAAAATTCTGTATAACTTTCTAACCTTTAATGATTTCTGATAAAGCACCAGGAGAATTTATGTAACACTTAAAATATACAGGAAGTGATTAACTATACAGATGAATATATTTATAAGATAAATAAGAAATTAAGTAGAAATATTTATACAAATCAGACAAATAATATGGGGGATACTTTATCTAATTAAAGAATGAGGTTGCAGTTTTTAACTATTATAAATTTTTAATAAACCATTAAAGATGATGGGAGAAAATTTGTATTAGGTTATAAGGTAAAATGCGTGCGTAGAAGAAGCCTCATTTTAAAAGTTGTAAATAATTTATTTTCACATTGAATTATTTACAGAAAATCTAAGTTGAAAAGTTAATTTTTTTTTTGGGGAGTTCGGCTAATTGTTAAATCATTTATGATTGAAATGTTAAATCCGTAAAGTAATAAATTAAATAGGGACTTTAATATGACAATGGAATGGATTTGGAATGATTTTAATAACAAAACAGGTGTAAGTATAAGAAATGTTATATACACTCTCAATAAAAATATGCAGGATATGAGTTTTAATTCTGAGAGTCTCGTGAATTTGTTTTAACAAATTATTTTTTAGTTTTACTACAGTTCAGATCTTATCTCTTACTTCCTTAATATGTTATTTTATTGAAATAATCCAAGTAGAATAAACTTTTTCCCCTTTTTTTACAATTGCACCCTTCCGAAAAAAAATTATTTACACGTACTTCCTTTATTTATTCCGTAAAACTTAAAAATTGTTAAGTACATTCCAAAAACTGGACAAATTTTTAGTAAAACAAAAGCCATAAAAAGTCATTTCATAGACTAGCAACAATGGCCACTGATAAATACCACCGGTCCGGAAATAACCTTTTATAAAAAATATCCATAGAATTCTTTACCATATCAACCAATATAAATTTTCTTTCAATTCTCAATCCTACACTTAAAGGTTGGGTCAAGTATATTTATTTATTTAATGTTTTAGTCATTCTTATTATATAAATGTGAAAATTTTTTTTTATATACTTTGACTTCCATAATCTATAAATATAGAAAATTGATAAGCGTTTAATTTCCGTTATGGTTTTAAGCATGTGTGGCGTGACTCTGAATAATTTTGTGAGGCGGTAATTTATTTAGTTGGAAGGAAAAATCTTCAAATCGGAACAATAAATAATCAAAAGAATAAGAAAATAAAAAACTTGAATCAAATTTATCTAAAGTAAAAAAATTATTGTCAATTTATGCTTCATAGAATTTGTTTTAATTTGAAAAAAAGTAATATTAAAACGTAAATTCGCTAATAAAATAGTTAATAGTTTGTTAACAAAATTATTTATTTTATATTAATCTTTCAAATTTATTTGTATTTAAATTCTTACTAATTACCATAATAAAAAAAAAATAATCTGAATAATATTAACGTTTTTTTAAAAAAGTGAAAAACCTCTATTTATAAAAAAGAAACATAAATATCCAGTTTTGCTGGGCTGTAAACTAAGTAAATGCACGAGATTTTTGCTCCCGGTTAGCCTTTTTGAGGTTACAACCTTTAAAATGTTTTAATTAATTTTTCAGAATTATACATCAAGCTTTAAAAAAAATAGCACGCGACATAACAATACCGTTTTTAAATGTAAACATTAATTATGTCTTATGTAACATTATTTTCATTATAACTCGTATGTGTATCTGTAGTAAAATATAATGCAAAATTGAAAATATATTATAATTTCAGATTATAATTTCAAACTGACTTTTTTTTTATTTATATTTTCCTAATAAAATAAAAATAAATTAAATAAAAAATTAATTTTTTTTTATTAAATTACGAAATTGAATTTCAATACAAAACAAAAGACTTCAATTAATAAGCCACGAACCTTAATTTTTAATGAATTTCATCATTTACTCAATACAAACTAAAAATTTGTGTTCTCCGTCTCTTAAATTCTCTCTCGAACTTATTAAATATAATATTTGTTGAAAATTGGAGTATATAAAATACAAACCGTTATGTATATAACAATGGCTGTCATGCGCCTAACAGTAGACCAATAAGAATTGAGTTTGAATTTGTAACTGAAAGTTTGTAAGTGTTTTAACAGTGGGTGTGGTTTAAATATTTTTCTTGTAATTTTAAAAAAAAATTGTTGTTTTTAGGGGAAGATAATTGTTTTATTTTATGTATTTAACTTTAAATTAGCATTTTTTTAAAGGTGATAATTAAATTACTGTGATTTGATTTATGCAAGGTTTTTTTTTGACCAAAAGTGTAGGATAATTAAATTAAATTAAAAATTACATTTCACAAGGAATTCCAATTAAAAAAGTTTTTATTTTGATACACAAATTAATTAGGAACATTTTTAAAATTTAATTTATAAGTTTTTATATATAAATACATATTATAAAATCAATTAAATTAAACTTCATAAAAAAACTTTTACTTCCAAGCAGAATTATAAATTTTTGACATATATACTATTGTAGGTACAAGAATAATACCTTTTTTAAAAGTTGCATGCATATATGCATATTTAATTACAGAAAATTCAGAAAGTTTTCATTGTCCAAGCAAAAAATAATAAAAAAAAAACGCAAAAAAGTATTTTATCTTCTCTACTTTTAAAATGTTGAAAATGTAGATAGATAAAAAAAGTGTGGAAAAGTCCATTAATGGACAAAGAATACCACCATCACTTCAACTCAGTTTACAAACAGAATAATATTTGTCTTCTAGTGCGGTGCGAAATTGTTTTTATATAGGAAAGGATTTCTACAAAATTTTATTTAGTCAACATTTTACAAAAAAAATTTTTTGTATTTTAGAAGATATACAAATCACTGGCAATAGTTCAGGAAATTTAGTAAAATAATGATTATTTATTTTTTTCTAGATATTTACAATAAAAAATTAGTTAGTCTAATTCTGTATAATGATTGATAATTATTTAATTTCGAATTACTGATAGAATTAAAAAGTTTTATTAAATTTAATATTATTTATTTAAAATTAATCAAAGATGATTTAAATTATAAGTTTCTCCTTTTTAATACTTTCAATAATTTTAAATTATTTAAATAAATTTTCGGAAAATCCGAAAACTACAAAAACTGGAATAATTTTCTGAGCTATGCAATTTTATATAAATTACTATATAAACAAATTCTATAGCTGCAATGTTATACTTTTTCCCCTTCCGTACACAAAAACTTAAATTAGAATATAAAAAAAATTTCCCCCGAGTCGTTAATGCATTTCATGTGTTTTCGTCAATTTTGTCATTTTTATATAGTGACTTTTTTTTAAAAATAAATAATTCTTTTACAACCTGAATAACATCCTTCCACCAAAAATCCTAATAAAGGCAACGTGTATACAAATTAATAAATTTTTTTTTGAAAAATTGAATTATATAAGTTATATATGCAATTTGTAATTAAAAAGCTTTTAAGTGTTTTCATTTAAATGTTCAAATAAATTTTTTTTTTTCAATTAACAAAATTTCGTATATAAAAAAAAGTTGTATATGAAAATTGGAAAATATTGAAAAATTGAATTTTCCATTTAAAGAATTGATATAAGAAAATTTTTTAAAATTATACTAGGGCACAATCCATGACCTATTATATGTTATATCGAAATGGTTACTTTTTTTTTGTTTGTAAACAAACTTTTCTAATAAATAATTATTGATTATTTTTCTCATAATTAAATTTTAAATTATATAAAATTTATATACTGTACTAGTATATAAAAATTGCTGTACTAGTATTTTATAAAGAAATTGCCGTAAATTGCCTCCACCCACAATTTAACATTTTCCCTCAAATATATATTTGTAAAAGAAAAAATTGTTTCAGTATTAAATTCAATAATTGTTGAATAAGATTTTCATCTCTTTTCGATTCGCAAAAAAATAATTTTTTTTTAAGGATAATGGCGTGTAGGCGCTACTTTTACAAATAAATTTCTATTCGTTTTTTTTTGTATCCATTTTTTTATTTTTCTTATAATGTCAATTTTTCGATTTCTATTTTCAAATAAATAAAACAATAACAAAAATATAAGAAATTCACATAAAAAAAATGTTTGATTGCGATTCGTTGCTTTCTGGGTGGTTCCAAAATGCTGCGCCCCAGTGACAACAGATCCAAAATGAAATATTAAAAAGTTTTTTTTTTAATATATATACTACATCACATTATGTATATGTATATAAAAATTATATAAAAGTCTTTTGCGTGTACATAAATCCCAATCCCCTAACAGTCGTCGTCACCACAATCAAACACAGAACCAAAATAAACAAACAAAAATAAACAATAATATTAACAGCCAACACAATGAATGTAAAGTTATTTGGTTGGTTATATTCGTTAGGTACACATCGCCATCAACTAAAAAAAAATTTCAGTTATTCTTTGGTGCTCAACAGTTTGAGACGTGAACGGAGGAGCTCTTGTGATTTAATTCGGATAATTAAGAAAAAATAAAAATAATAAGAAAAAACATTTATTTGTGGTGAAAATTCATTGAAAATATATTAAAATTAAAAGAAATTTTCTTTTCCCGAAAATAATGAAATAAAATTAATGTGTTAAAAATAGTGGAATAATATAAAAACAATATTTAAATTAATTAGAAAATAAGTTTTTCATTTGTGTGATTAATTATGGCCCTAAAAATGTTATATCGTGGTCCGAGCTCAAGATTGGAAACTTTAATTGAAAAAATTCAGGCAACTAAAGAAGTTAATACTGGTAAATAAATTTAATTATAGTAAATAATTTTTTTTGTTAGAATTAATTTGAAAATTATTTAATGTTTTGAAATCTTAATAATATTTCTTAGCAATGTTTTATAGCAATTTTTTTTTGTAATCAATAATTAAATACTGGAATTTGAAAAAAAATCATTTTAATTATTTATTATAACTGAAATTGCAATTTTAATTTAAAATTTTGAAATTAATATCTTGAAATATATCATTTATTAATTATATTTAATTAATTAATGATTGTAGTTAATTAAAAAAACGTTCATTAATATCGGCATTTGTATTTTGATTGAAAATTTTGTGTAATTGTAAGATTTAAGTAGTATTTCAAAAATTTTAAATATTAAATTTTTTAAATTTTAATCCAACTTTTAGTATTTGTCTTATACTATGTCCGCCCTGCTTCAAAAAACTAGTTTAATACATAAAACTAATCTGAACTAATATTTTTTCTCGGTTTTTTCGAATAAAAAAATTTGTAAAAATTTTAGTAATTTTTGGAAATCCTACTTTCGGTTGTGGGTTTCGGTTGAATAAATTTCGATAATTATTAGTTACATTATTTCAATGAATTTTGATATTTATCAATTATTGTCAATTTATTAAATAAAATAATAGATAATTTATGTTTAATAGATAAAATTATGTTTACGAAAATTTTTATGTTAAAGTTAGTCAGCATCTTTATAGTATGGGCAGGTATTGACGAAATAGTAGTGGGTTTTGTGGTTACACTGGATGTGATATAAAAGACTATAATAAAAAAAAATATTATTTATTTAAATGGTTTTTACATTAATTTGCCTAAAATCGGATTACCAAATTCTGAGTAGAGCTATGTTTTGATACTTTAGTTTGAGATTTAAATTTCAACACATAACGATGTTGATTGATTTACCACAAGTAGAAATGTAATATTTAAAATAAAACAACTAATATCGAAAGATATACAAAGCTAGTAGATCCAAAATATTATCAGAAAAAAACAGGTTAATATATACTGTACTTCAAAACAATTTTAGTAAAACTAAATCAGTTTCGTGATTATCTACATTTACCAAACTAAAAAGGACAAATTAATTTAAAATTTTTAAAATTTTATAGATTGTAGAATTTAATTTGATTAGTAAGTAATTAACTTGTAATTAATAAATTATTTTACATATTCTAACCAACTTCCAAAATTGCTTATTGTTACTTTTAAATTCACAATTAAAATAGTATATAAAACAATATTCCATCCTCTATCTGAATGATAAATTTAATTAGATTAAACAGCTCGCCTAATATCATCAAACTTATAATTAAAACGATCGATTAATTAATTCAACTAAATAGGAAACGGAAATTACTAAAATCTTTTTCATTAAAACAACAAAAAAAAGTGTCAACGAAACAAACAGAAAAACCTAGCACTTTTAATTGTCATGTTATCTAAATTAATTAAATTAACTAATCACTATCATTAATGTTGCTCCTACTAATAAATATATGTGATGTTCACCACCATACTAATCTAAATTAATTTATACCCAAAACGAATATAATTTTTCAACCCACCAAAAAAAAAAAACCAACAAGTAAATTTCATCTAAAAAAATTTAATTTTTTCCTTTTTTTTTCATATATACTTTTATAATTATTTCCCCCCAGATTCATTGTTTCCAATTAAGAGGCGTTTGCTAACAATTAGACCAAAGGGAAACGACAATTAAAAAAAAAAAACCAACTTTAGTCAATCTAAGAACTCGTCAGACAAAAGAAGTGATTCGAGTAATAAATATAATATTTTTTTTACTTAGATTCGAAAGATGTTTCTGTGTGATAATAATGATTTTGATTAATTAAAATTGTTGTCTCATTACGGTCATTTCCCGAATTCAATGAGCATCAATGTACAATGTTATAATTATAGACAATCTTTAAAATTTTCAATATAAATATGGATAAAATTTGTAATTCAAAATTTGTTAATAATTAAAAGTATTTTAAGCGCCAGTTTCCTGTCCAATTTAGAATTTAATAATTGTGGGTGAAAATATATAAAAATTAATTTTGAATTTTCAAAAACTATTATTTTCAATTTATGTTTTCATTTTAAGTATAAAATTTTTAAGATTGTTAAAAAGGAATTTTAAGGGTGAAATATCTTAATGGCACACAAAGAAAATGAAAAATGAATGTTGAAAACCCTTGGAAATTTTTATATTGAAACTAATGATTTTGCTACTTTTGGATTCTGTTTTTTTTTTTTTGCACCCGTCTTATACTCTTATGTAGATAAGTGAAATTATGTGTGAAAAACCTTTTATTAAGAAAAATCTAACCCCATATTTTGAGGTTTTTTTTTTTTGTTGGTATATAATAGAGTTAGGATAAATAGGATGATAATAATTCGTCAAAAGTCAAAATAATTTATAAGTTGAAAAGATTTACTGGGTCCTTCGAAAAAAACAAAAAAATATTTTTATGTGTATGGGAAGTTCGCACAGAAACAATACAAAATATTTGTGTGTCAGGAAAATAAGGGAAACTACAGAACTTTCTTTTAGAGTTTTGTCTTAATGTGATCCACTTTTCGGTAGATTTTTTCATGCTAAAGAATATTTTTTTAGTTAAAAAATAAATAAAATTAAATCAATAAATGGAAATTAACTCGCTATACGCAATTTGGCAAAAACTTCAACTGAATGGACAGAAATAATATGTCTTCAATATTTTACTTCAATGTCTTCATTATTTTACTTCAAAATTATTTTGTGAATCAACAACATGATATAATTCGGAAAATATGGGTCTAATTATAAATCTTTCACTTATTATTTCTCTCGTAATCTACAGAAAATAAGTATAAGTATATTTCGTAGAATATTATCAAATAAATCAGTTAGGAAAGTTATCCAAGGAAAAATTTCTTTTAACCGCAGAATTACTCCTATATATTTTTATTTATACAATTTTTTTCCACATTAAATTTATCATATCAATTTAAAATATTTATATCATCCTTATAAGTAATAAGTCAGTAATAGGTTTTTTTTTTGTATACAATCTGTAAAAGCTCCATAATAAGGATTCATTTTCCTCTGACATGATAAGGTAAAAATAATTCGCGCACTTAAAAGGGTCTTTTTTTTATATGCCATTTATATCCTTTTTATTATATCTCATCATCATTTTCGGGATAACATAAGATCATTACATAAATTTTAAGGATTTACCCTTATAATTGATTGATTGACAAATTTTCGCGTATGGTATAAAAATTTTCTGATTATTGCAAATTTAGGACATAAAATTTAAATTAAGAAATATATGCCATATTAATATATGATTAAATAAATAGACATATTACCTGACATCTAATCATAATATCCATTACTATAAATTACTAAAAGGTTAAATTATATATGTCGCCCATAAAATTTTTGGGGATGTGGTAAAGTAACAAAAATATATTTAAATAATAATTTACATTTTAACAGACTTATATTCAACACACACATCATCAAGCTATTCACCATCAATGTCTGAGGGAGCAGCGACACCCAACTCCTTAATACATCATTCTTCAAATTTATTACATCCAACAACAAATTTACATAATTCAGAAGTGGATGGAGATGGTAATAATCGCCTTAGGAGTAGCAACAATACTAATAATAATAATAATAATCACCTTACAAATAATAAGAATATTCGTAGACGACGTCAACTTTGTCGAAATAGTTCAACCGCAATTGAAGGTGTTAATGACATTAATGAGGATGAATATGAAATTGATGGTGGTGATGGTAATGGTGCTGAAGATGAAATACATGAAGCAGATGATGGAATTGATTCGGGTAATGAAAGAATTAAAAATAATGATGAAAATGCTATAAAAGAATGTGGTATAAAAGATAAAAAAAATATAAGTCGAAATAGTGAAACTGGTAATAGAAAAATTACAACTAAATTACGAAAAATTGATAAGGAATCAACAGGAAATAAATCTGCAAATTCTGGTAAGATGACAGGAAATGGTGTTGAGGGTGGAACAATTAAAAATGGTACAACAGATGGATCGTATCAGTGTCAGTTTTGTGATAAATCATTTCCACGTCTTGGTTATTTAAAGAAGCATGAACAAGTAAGTAAAACTAGCTTTTAGTATTTTGTATAAAAAGGCGCTTAAAACAAACAACAAAATCATTCAAATATGAATGAATCATTTATAGAATTATTTAGTAATGATTTTTTTGTTGTTAACAATTAATCCAATTCTGTTTAGACAAAGATACCGATTAAACGTGATAAATTTTTGTAATGTTTTGTTTTTTTTTAAACCTTCACCCATGATTTTCAAAGCCAAACAATAAAACTCTGCAAAAACTTAATTTTTTTATTGCCAGTTTATTTGTTTTGTTTTAGAAGACATCAATTAAACCGAACATGAATTTCAAAATATCTTCTGTACAAATAACAACGTCCTATATAATTTTATAGTTTTTTTTTTGTTAATTCTTGCACCTTTTATAGTTCGTACGTGACAACATATTTTTTTTCTTTGTGTTCTTCTGTATCTCTTTACTATTACAATTCCACTGTCCAAAACTTTGAAAAAAAAAAAAATAATCAAAATGAATTTAAAGTTCATTGCAATTTGGTTTATAATTTGTTTAATAGAAAATCATAGAATTATGTTTAATATTTTAACATTTGTTTACTGTATGATTTAACTTAGTATTTTAATACGTTGCACTCGTTGTATGTTAAATTACCACAAACTTATTTAGATTTGTTCTACACAATAATTATTTGATAAAATCTATTTAACAAGAAGAACTAGTTTGGCATACTTTAAAAAATTTTCGTAGAAAAATATTTTTAATTTTTTTTTTGGTGTTTAAAAATTACCACATTACTATTTAGTGCACATGATTAAAATTAATGTTAAATAATTAAATTTACAGAAAAACTTGCTACTGAATTAATGTTATTTAATTGGAATGGGCCAATTTTATTCAAAAGAATATTTAATTAAAATGAACACCTCTAGATTACTATTAACTAGTTAGTAAGTAAATTTAATTTAATTTATGTACCCTAAGTTTCTATAAACATGCATCAGAAAAAAAATTTGATTTTGAATTAAAATGCAATTTAAGCAATCTTCAAATTTAGTTTGTCGTTGAGTTAAAATGCAATTTAAGCAATCTTCAAATTTAGGTTGAATCCTTTCAACTTAATTAAATTTTTGTTATAATAATATGTCTGAACTCTAATAATCATTTCCGGTTTATGAAACTTAGCCCACTCTAATATACCATATAAAATATTGTAATTTTTTTTCTTATTTTCGTAAAGATTGTGTCATTGCATGTCAATTGTCAACAATGGTTGTAAACCGGTGATTAAGTTTTAAAATAAAAGGCGTGAATAAGTAGAAAATGCCTCTTACCGTATCCTTTTCACAGTCTTATAGAGTTTAATTTAAAAACCCAAAATCAGTTAAACTAAGAAATCTAGTTTTGAAGTAAATAAAATTACTTGTAAAAAAAAATTGCGCACATTAAATAATACAATAAATTGTAAACAAAATATAGTTACTTGTCTGTCTAAAAATATAAATTAAATATTATACAAGTGCGCTCGCTAAATGCGTTAAAAGGTGAATTTAAAGGTCTTCATTTTATTACTAACTTAATTTCTCTAGAAAAGTAAAATAGAAAAAAAAACTTCTTAATATAAATGAACACAATTTTATGAAATTTTGCAAAACTTGTTGCATAAACGATGTCAAAAGGTGACAAAAGATTTTTTAACATTATATTCAGTTCACTAATTTATTTAGAGCTGTCCAATCTACTCGACAATTTGGTTGTTTTCTTTCATATATATTCACAACACGTTTGACTTTGAAGACATAGTAAATAAATTTCAATTTAATTCATTTTTTTTATTATTATTATTATTTTTCCATAAACTCCCTCTTTTTTTTTACCAATTCAAATAAACCCGCCAAAAATAACTAAAGATTAATTGCGTTACAACAATTTTTGAAGGATCAACAAAACAAATAAACTTTTTAATATTCATTCTAAATACTAAACATTTTACTTGTTAAAAAAGGTAATAAAATTTTTAAATTTGTTAAAAAAGAATAATATTTATATTAGTAATATAATAACTTAAAGTTTGAGTACCGCAGTATATAAATAAATTTTCATAAATTTCCATTGGTGATGTACTTTAAATATTTTAAGTTTTAATTACTTACTTAAATGAGCCCAGATAATATAGTGTAATCAATTATCATTTCCTATATATTTTAGTTTACATAAAAATTCTATTAAATTTTTAGTCACTACTTTATGCTTTATGGTATTAATCATTGGAATTGCATAATTAGTAAAAAAAAAATTCCATTTCGTATACATTTTCAAATTGTTTATAATATTTTTTTTTTGGAATAATGTTTCAATGATGATGAGCTGCTCTTTTTAAAGTGGCTATTACAAATGTGAAAAGTGGAATTTTTTTTTCTGCAGGAAAAAAACATCCATTATATTTAACAGAAGAGGCGATCATTTAAAATGTTTTGAGAAATGTTTTTAAGGAAACCAACCAGGATTCAATGTAAAATATGTACAAAAGTTTATGATTGTTTTCGGTTAATTGGTATGCCAAATGTGCAATACGAATTGTTAAATGGGCTAGCACTGAACAAAGAAGAAAATCCATTATAAGAGTTCAAAATCATTTCGGTATGACAACTATTTTACTTTTTGAAATTTTAATTTTGTTAGTTGATGAAATAAGTGATTACATAAATTATGAGATGAACACCAAACAGAAATGTATATAAATATTTGCAAAAATATAATTAGTTTTAAGGTTTATATCTACAATAATTTGTTCCAAAAAATTTTTTTTTTGTGGTAGTCCCAATTATAGTTTCATTCTAGTTTTAATATACCTATCTCATTAAGTGTCGTTAAGTTCTCTAATTCGTCTTTCTAAACTTTGGACCTAAGGTTATCTCTTCAATCTACCATTTTATTGCACGGCTACTCCGTAAATTGTGAAAATTCTAAATATCATTGAGTACTGAGTTCAAGAAGACTAGCTATTAATGTTTTTTTAGGAAAACAAATTAATAGTTTTGCATGTCATTTGAAGTAAATTTTTTTACCAAAAGCCCAATTTTTTGTTTACTTTTATTGTAAATTGCCAGAGCTATTAGTTAAAGGAAACTAAATCCAATACAAGTGATAATTATGTAAATATTTTTATCAATCATAATTTCTGTTCAAAATTTGCGAAATATCTTAAATACCAATAAACAACATCAATAAAATTCCAACCTTTCTTCACATTAAGAATACTTAAAATTTTCAAGAATTTTTCCCATTTTATTTTGGGATTCTTTCCGTTCACAAAAGGAAGTTTCGAAAGAAAATTGCTTACAAATAAAGCACCAGTTAAAATTAACAACAAAAAACAAGAACAACAAATAAAGAAAAAAATAAACTCGTCGGCATTTTTGTCACCAAAATGAATAAGAACTTTTTCAAAAATTGTAGCACGTTGAATTATGATTTTTATGATCTTGTTGATGGCTACATGGAATGCGCGAAAATTAACTGAGGGAGCAAAATATAATTTTTTTTATTGTTATTATTATAAAGGATTTATGTTCTTTTAAATTTTTTGGGAACTAAAAAAAAAATATGAACTGTGCACATCATATCTGTGATTATGTCAGGTAAAAATTTATGTTACTCGCGCCGGCCGGTGCGAAACAATCTTGATTACTTTGATATTTTAAAATATAAAATTATGTAAAAATTGTTGAAAACATTTATTTCTTAATAATTTCTTTTTCCAAGTATAATAAACAGAAATTCGATATAATAAATAAACTATAGTAGGAGAACGCGATGGCAGCTACTGTTGTCGCTGAAAACAATTTACTCAAAAGTGATGATCATTTTTGGGGATTCAGATAAGAATTTTATTGCTAAAAAAAGACACTAAAAAATTATAAATTCAAGGAACAGAGAACAGTGAAAAATATTTATATTTTGAAATTTAACGCTAAAGATTGGAAATATTTTTAATCACTTTTTACTCGGCGCTATATACGTCATGGTCCACGAGATACAAGTGGAAAACATTTTCTTTTTTAGAACTATAGTTTTGCTAATCTTTAATAAATTTTAAATAATACAAATGGTGGATTATTATTAGAAGTACCATTAATTAAATTATATTACTTTCCGAAACAGCGCAGCTATTTGTTTGATAAGATTGCTCCTTTTTTTAACAAAATCGAGAATTGCAAATTTTATTTCTGTCAATCAATCATTGTAGTTTTTATTAATTAACACCTGTGACAAAGTCAGTTATATACATTAAATATAACATATATTTAAATTGTAAAATTTAAGAATTTAGTGAGCGAATGAATTGATGATTAAAAGTGAACCGAAAAATTTCAAAAATTTTCATTTATTTGTCGTTATAGAAAATAATTTATTTTATTAAAAATTAACGAATTTTTCCTATGAAAAAATCTTTTGCTTTCCAACAACCTAATTAGGAGGGGCCCCAAGACCCTTAGGACTCTTTAGTTATACATGGGCAAAAATAAAATCAATAAATATTTATTTTTTGCTTTCTTGATAGAAAAACCGTCAATCACTACGATAAAACGTTTGAGTATGTTAAATATTTTACAATTTTCCCCCCATTTTTTTTTTTCTTGTTGTTGTACTTTTGTAATACATTTTTATGTAATGTTTTACGTTATGTTAACAACATGTTAACGCTCAAAAGTTAATAGTTTCATATGAATTATGTTTACAGCCGGTGATCAGCAAAAGTACTTAAACATATTACCAATGTTAAAAAAAAAAAACTGATTGAATTCCATGATTGTAAGTGTACAAAAAAAAAATAAAATTTATGTAGTTTTTATTTTTGTGTAAAAACTATTAATGGGAATCAAGTTGGGTGAATCTGATGTCTTTTAGTGTTTTAAATGATGGATAATTATCTGTCAGTATAATTGATTCAATTGATGATAATTACTGCGGTATCGATTTATTGGAAATTATCTTATTTATTAATTTTCTTATTTTTTTTTGTATTATTACATAAATTCTGATTCAATTATTTGTGGAGTAAAATAGGCGCTAAATATGAATGAATTTTTGTGAAATGGTAACTGAATTATAATTTTACTTTTCCTTGAAAAATAAGAACATTCCTTGGCGAATATTTGTATTATGTATTTTTAATACAAAAATTTGGTAAACAACACTTGCTCCACTATATAAGAAATCTTGAAATTTGTCAAATATGAAAAGGTTAATAGATGTTTTATAAAGGAAGCAATAAAGTACGAAAATTTTCGTATGATAAAATTTCTTTTTCTTATTATAATAGTAAATTATTCTTAAAATAGCTTATTTCTTATTTTGCCTTGTACATTTTCGTAATACAAAAATAAATAACAAGAACAAATTGATGACATTTCGATTGTCTTCATTTCAATATGATATTATTCAATTTTATATACTAATGATATTTGTAAATGTGTGTAAATAAATTGATTAAAATGACAATATCTTTTACAGAGTCATGCTGAACATTTACCATTTAAATGTGATTACTGTGCCCGTTTGTTTAAACACAAACGTTCCAGAGATCGTCATACAAAATTACATACAGGTGACCGACGTTATCGTTGTCCACATTGTGAAGCAGCATTCTCAAGAAGGTAAAGTTATATATATAAATAATTAATTCATAAGAGTAACTTAATTATTATTAAATCATTGTGACAGATTACACAAATTTATAATTCCTATAAATTACCCCATCTGTAGTATTAGTTTTCATTTCTTACCATAATACAATATATAATTTTTTTCGTTTAGAAAAATATTTGTTCATACGTCGACAATTACAACAGCATTTTTAATTAATTAACTTATGTTATTTTATTATGCGATTAATTAATTTAACTTTATGTTGTTTTTATTTTTGCAGTGATCATTTAAAAATTCATATGAAAACTCATGATAACCAAAAACCATTTCAATGTACGGTATGTAATCGTGGTTATAATACTGCAGCAGCTCTAACATCACATATGCAGAATCATAAGAAACAAGCAGCACTATTAGGAACCGGTTTACAACCATTAAATTATAGTCCTCGGTCGACTGGTTCGGGATCAAGTAATGGTAGTTATAATACAAAACGTAGATATGCAACAGTACCGCTTGCAGTAGCTACTGCTGGTGATAATAATAACAGTTCAACAAATCATATTGGTGATTATAATAAAAGACAGCGATCAACATTTATTTCTTGTGCTTATTGTACAAAATCAGATTTTGCAACATTGGATCAATTAAACAACCATATTCAGGCAATGCATGAAAATGTCTTAACAAAAACTAATAAAGATTCACCAAAACATCAGCATTCGTTGAATTTACCAAATTTTCAATTAAATTGTGAATATTGTACAATGAAATTTCCAAATATTCCTACAATGTTTCAACATATGCGTGCTACACATATTGACAGATTGTCCAGTCCAAATTCATATTTTGAAAATTTCAACCGTTTGGCTGCTTCTGGTACATTTAGTCCAAGATTAATAACTAGAGCTGTTACACCAAAAAGTCGTTTTGACGATAATATTGCTGGTATAAAAATTAAACGTGAAGAAATAAGTCCAAACAATTTATTAGATAAAAATGATAATATAACAGGAGAGAAAGATGAAGAGCAAATTGGACCAACTGATTTAAGTCAACCCAAAAAACGTACACAAACCCCTTTTGATAGAACAACACCTACAGTTGGACCAACAGCAACAGATTTATTAGAAAAACATTATCATCAGCAAGGGGCAGGTGCATTTTTATGTAATCAATGCAATGCTGCACTACCAGATTTTGAAACATTTCGTAATCATTTGAAAAGTCATATTGCACACGGTATGAATTTGGTTTGTCATCATTGTGGATTGACGTTGCGAGATCAAAATGAATACGAACGTCATACAATTTCACATTTTCTTATAACAAATTCTGAATTTTCGTGCACAAACACCTGCCAAAAAACTTATTCAAAAACTGAAGATCTTCAAAAACATCTTTACGAAGATCATGTTCAAATCATGTACAAATGTTCATTATGTTCAGATCTATTTGATACGAAAGTTGCAATTCAAGTGCATTTCGCTTGTGCCCATTCGAATGAGACGAAAATATATCGTTGTTCTGCTTGTATGGAACAATTACGAACGGAAAAAGACTTTACTATTCATGTTAAGACTAGACATCAAACTAGTAGCGGTTCAATTCAGTGTATGTTTTGCAGAGCAGTTTGTTCGTCTGAATTAGAAATGCATTTTCATTTAGCTGCACATGCCAGACAATTTCGTTGTCCATCATGTCCGGAAACTTTTCATGTTGAATTTCTACTTGATCGTCATATGCAAACGCATCACAGTACCGGTGTTAATAATCAAAAAGATTGTCATCCGCCAACAGCAAGTCCAGTCCTAGCAGTAAATGGTCCAAATCAACTTTTTTTAAATGCTGCTGCGCAATACGCCAAACAACAGAATAATAATAATAATATTTTAGATTATCACGCATTTGCGGCAACAGCAGCAGCAGCTGCAGGAAAGGGAATATTTCAAATGACAAATTCTGTAAATGGTGCAACCGCAGGAACGAAATTTTATAGTCCACTTCAAGTTGATACAAATTCTGTTAAGCATCCAGCTTTGCTATATGGATTAGGTCAAAGGTATTTTGATGCTGGTAAATCTTTATTGGATACTATGTACAATTATCAACAAGAAAAATCAGCGGCAGCTGCTGCCGCTGCTGTAGAATCAGCGGGTCGTAATTTTTTTGTTAGTCCTAGAAATGGTTCAGGAATCGAAAATAATAACAATACTAGTAATAATAATAACAATCTAAAAGATTCTGCAAAACGTATACATTCTGAAAATAATAAAGTTTCAGATAGAAATATGCAAAGTGGATTCAGCTGCGGAATATGTGAGCGAAATGATTTCCGCACAGAAACAGAAGTTCATTCACATCGAAAAATTGTTCATAATTTAAAAACTGGTGTTAGCTTACGATGTGCTTATTGTAGTGGTAATTTTAAATCCCGCAGTGAGTTAGAACATCATATGAAAACATGTCACAATTCGACTGGTAAACATAAATGCTTAATTTGTGATGAAATATTTCCATCTCCGGCGATTTTAGCTGAACACAAATTACAACATTCTAAAGTTGGTCAATCTGGAAAATGTTCACATTGTTCTTTAGCTTTAAATGATGTGTCAGCTTTTAAAAGTCATTTATCTGACCACAATGTCGAAGGTCAAATTCCAGTACAATGTATTTGTTGTCGTCAAACTTTAAATTCTGATTTTGAAATAGGTTTACATGCAAAGTAAGTTGGTTGAATCTAAATATTAAATTTTGAATTATTCTAATTAAATAATTGTTTTTTTTTCAATCAGATTTCATACAAAATCTTCGGGAGCTCCAGAAAATGCTTGTGCTCTATGTCTAGAAGCAATTCCAGTCACTTCTGAAGCAAAAGTTTGCGAGAAATGCTGTCGAAAACATAATTTAACAACAAAATTTACGAATATGCGGTTCGACAATCATTCGCATAAAACTAATAACGTATTCATAGAGAATCGATGCAATCTCTGTAAAATGATTCTGCCTCATGCACAAAGACTGCAAGAACATTTGGTTGAGCATACTTTTGTTGGCTGCGAGGAACGTGGTTATTCGTGTTACATTTGTTCGGCTGTTTTCACAATTCCTACTGGCTTATTGAGTCATATGTCTTCCGAACATGGTCAAAATGCTCGCCCTTACGATTGTAATCTATGTACAGAGAAATTCTTTTTCCGTGCCGAATTAGATAATCATTTAATTGAACATGAAAATAAAGGACCAGTTCATTTAGAACAGAAATATGAAAATAACCAGCAACGTGACAATTCAATTTTAAAAGACGAGAAGTCTAAGGAAATAGTAAATGAATCAGTAGAAGAACTAAAAGCAGAAGTGAAAATGGAAACAGTTGAAGAGGCTAATAATGACGATGAAGAAGAATACATTGAGGTTGAAAAAGTAGCTGAAGCTATAGAAAATATTAACAACGATAAAAATAATGAATAAAAATAGTAAGCACTATAATTGAAATAATCAATTAGAAATTAATTATGTTAGATAAAGTAATAATTATAAATAAAAATATAAAAGTATTATAATTAGGAAATCATTCAATTCACTTCTATAGTTGTGATAGCAGCAAAAATATTAACTCAATCCTACAATTTGTTCGTAATTATATTTATTTTTCTGTTTTTTTAAAATATATTTTCCATTGTATACGTTAAAAGTTGTTGTATTAAGTATAAATTATTTGATGAAATATTTATTTGTTAATATTTAGAATTTAGTAATTATTTATAATATAATATTTAAATTTATTATAAACTTTTAGACATTAAGCTTTCAATGCGAAATAAATATTAAAATAGTTATGGAAGTGGACAAAATTTATTATTGATTACAAATATGGCGTGGAAATATAAAAATAAATATGAATTTCTAATGCAATAACAAGTAATCATAGAAAGTATTTACTTTACATCTTTTATTAAAATTTGCTGTTTTTTTTTGATTTAGTTGATTTCGTTTTCATAATCCTAACACAAAAAAATACAATTTAATGTGGGTGGTAGTCAATAGTCAATATAATTATCTAAAACAAGAAAACAAGGATAATTAACAAATTTCGCATAAACTTATATTACTTATGATGCAGTAGATTACGGTTTAAATAACTTTTATCATTATTTTCTATTCAGATGTTGAATTTAGCATGAACCTATTCTAAACAGACTGATAACTTTTAGTTCTTTTCTAGTCAAAGAGACTTTAAAAGTGACTTTATGCCATATTTTGAAATAAGGCCTATTGTCGTATGGCGTAATGCGACTCCACCTTTAGGTCTACATATCAATGTCTGGCGATTTTTGATATTCAATTATTCAATTTAACAAAAAAAAATTCAAAACTAATACACGAACTTAATTTTATTCCTGATTAATTATATTTTTTTGTTTTTAGAGTTCAAAACATTATAATTTAAATGTTTAAATCCATATTAGTATAAAATTATCTGTTTTTCAAATTATTTTCAACTAACAAATCTAAAAGCGACTACAAACTCTAAGAAATTAAATAAAATTGCTTTGAAACTGCAATTGGAATTTAAATACATTTTAATTCTACCAGCTTTAATAAAACTTGAATTAATTGAAAAACCGTATATATTTTGTTGTAAGTAACGAATGAATAAAACGAATGAAAGTAACGAATGTATATAACTAATACCAAATAAATTAAAAATAATGTTTTCATGTTCCTGTTATTTTTCTTTAAATTACATATTTTGATTTCATATAAACTAAGCAGCGCCAATTTTAAATATATGGCAAATATTGAAAGTATTCATATTTGAAAGCATTATATATTTCAAGAGAAACAATTTTGGCGGAAACTAATAACAAAACATTGCTCATAATTTGTTTAAAAGTTAAATAATAAAATTTACATCTATTTATATATTTATTAAAAAATAAATTTGATAATTTAAAATTAAAAGACGAAAAATATAATATTCCGAGGCATTATCTTAAAATATATTAATCTAAATTGGGACAGGGAATAATTTCCTAATACATAATATTAGTAAAACAAAATTCAATATGACAAATCAAAGAATTAATAATATTTTAAAATTGAATTTTCATAATTAACGTAATTCTTTGTTAAGACTAAATAACTGCTTAGGTGTTAAGTGACATTTTTGTAAAATAAGATATTGTTACAAACATACAGGTATTAAATGCAACCTAAAATAAGTACATTTTTAATTACAGTTTTTCTGTTTTAGAAAAGATATACTTTTAAATATAGGTATTTAGAACTTTTCGCAAATGTGTAGTATTTGTACGAATCTGAGAAGTTTAAGTGTGATTTACTGAAAATTAATATATCAATTAACACATTTATTTATTCACTAAACTAAGCTCTTCAATATATGTGTTCAATAAATAAAAGTCAAACTTTAAAATAAAATATCAAATTAATTTTGCAGAAATATAAAAACTAATGAATTTAAAAATTATATTTTTTTCCAAATTAACTAACTCGAGTGCACCCAATTATATATAATATTTCTGTTTTTACAAAAAAAAAAAAAAAATATTATAACTATAACCATCTGCCACTTGCACCTTTTTTTATGTTGCTGTTCCGTGTAACGCCAGCGACAATCAAAATTTTGTAAAGTCCGTCAAAACAAAAATGAGTAAAAATTGGTATTTTGGTAAAAAAATTCAAATATAAATTAAAACCACTTTGTAAAATCGAATCATTCAAAAAATTTTATGAAATTTTAATACCATAATACCATCTGCATTTTATTTTCACATTTAATAAGACAACAACATAAAATTTTCAGATTATAAAAAATGCGCAGATGCTTACTGATAGGTCAGGGAACGAAAGTATAAAAAAAACAAGAGGGGAATATGTCCTTTCTTGTTTTCAACTACTGCACATGTAACAAACAAAACAGGGTTATATCATTCGAAGTTGAATTATCGGAAGGTAAAGACCTACCCATTATAAATAGTGCGTGTGTTCAAATATACCCTAAAAATATTTTATTTTATTGCTTACTATACTTAAAAGTGATCGATATTTAAATACATAATCAAAAAAAGAAAAAAAAAGTGAATTATATATATAAAAGAAAAATTGAATTAAATATTGTACAAGTTACTTTTATGTAAAAACTGTTTTCATTTTGGATCTAAAAAGATAAAATTTGAAACAAATAATGTCCGAAAAGTCTTTGGAGCAGCAGGATATTAAGAAAATTTGTTTAATTTGCGGCTGCCATACAAATCAGGCTATTAATATTTACGAACCAAGGAGCGGACCAAATATTATTGAACTTATACAGGCTAAATTTAAATTTCAGGTAATAAAAACATTTTTAAAAATACTTTATTATTATAACTTTATTCAATGAAGTAAAAAATTAAATTTTACTGCAATCAATTTTTATTATTTTTATCATTTAATACGATTATCCTTGGTAACAAGGAAAAAATCAATATAAATTGAATAAATGTAAGGAATGAGTCATCCTTCTACTAAAATTTTTCGTACTATCCCAAAAGGACTAATAAATTTTTGAGCAAAGAAATTTCTTTTTTTGTTGTGTTGTATCTAAAAACCTAAAGAAGGTTATTTCAGACCAAAAAAAAACAAATATTTGCTCCAAGAGATTTTCATAAAATTGGAATTAACCCTAAGGGGGTGAGTTTTATGTTTCTTTTTTTTATAGTCAAACTTAAAGCAATTTAAATTGTTTCTGCACGTACAATAAAATGATACATACAATTTATGTTTACCCCTCTGTACAAAAAAAAAATAATTTAAATTCTTCAACCCATCTCTAATTCTTTTTATTTTTGGCAACTACGAACCACATCTATTTATCGGGTACTTTTATATATATTTTAAGTTTCAAATTGTCGAACTTAGATTACGTAAAAAAAGGGATGGAGGATTTAATATTCTCGTATCTTGTAGAAATAATTTTTTGTTTGGTTTTGTTTTTCCTTTTTTGTTAATCGATTTATCAGCCCAAACAGTAAGCTTTTGTGTTTGTTATGATGAGATTTTTCGATAATGCAGAAGGATGAAATTTCAGAATTTATAGGAGTTTGATAAATTTAAAACGGATATGAATGTCGATTATGACTTATTGCGGATAAACTTATGTATTTTAATTTAAAAAAGTTCACTGAACTATAGAAATGTGTTTTTACAGGTGACTAGTATTATTATGTTTCTTTAAATTCTTATGTTTTTTAAATTGAAATTTTTTATTGGCTTAGCTGTAAATACGTATGTATTTGATTTTAAAAAAAAATCATAGAATATCAAAGTACATCTTCTAAAATTTTTGAATTTGAATTTATATTTTATTAGGTTCTTTGGTATGGTCATTTTCTGTAAAAGGAATTGACCTGAGTTCTTTTTTACCGGATTAAAAGATTTTATAATTTATGGTATTTAATTTTTACTTTTCTTTATAAATTCTGAAAATTGTTTATACATTTTAGAAATTTTGCTCAATCCAGTTTAAAAAGAACCCTTATAAAAATTGTTTCAATTTTCAAAAATATATTTAGCCCTTATCTTAATCGAATCGCAATATCCGTTTCTAAAAATTCCAGGTAGTTGTTTTTTTCTCATACAAAGAATAAAATTTCATATATATTTACTAATCCATAATAATTTTAATAAATATCATCAAATCTGGTATACTTTTCCTTTAGCTTACAATTGTTTTCGTGACTAAGTAATATTAAAAGCAGTTAAAAAAATTTATAAATATTTTTTTGGGGGGTAACTTGCTTTAGCAGTTTTTGACGCGAGCCGTAATCAGCTTTGTCGTTCTGAATTAGGTTAAAAAAAACCACACCTGGTATAACAAGAAACCACCTGCCTCCCTCATCAGCTGGTTTATTTTAATATTTTATCCAATTTAGAAAAAAACATTTTTTTTTTGTTATTTTGCGTGCGCCAAAGCCAAAACCGTATTTGTAAGCAAGCGCACATTGCTTATAGTCCTTGTAATTTTTTATAGGTGATTAAACTTGTCATTTTTTTTAAATACAACCTTAAACTGTTAACTAATATAAAATTAAAAACAACATAATTTTACGTAAACCATATTTATTTTTTGTACGCCTTGAGGAAGCAGATGGTTTTTTGAATTTTGGGTGTAAATTATCGGTTAAAAAAGAGACCAATTATTAAAATCGACAACTATTTTGTTAGATCTTTTTACAATTTTTAATTTTGAGTTTTTACATTTTAAGAGAATTATTTAAAAAAAATTTTGTATGACATCTGGCACAAGAATTTTGATTTCAAATTTAAAAGTCTAGCCGGGCAGCTGCAAAAAAATAATACATTTCAGTTCAAAATTATATAGGTTTATCCACAAAAGTTTATTGACCTCAGTTCTTTCAAACTTATCAGTTTTTTACTATAGATTTTTAAGATTGCTAAGGACTTCCTGTTTAATTTTTTCTGTTGTGGTTTATAATGACTTATCAAATTACAAAATTCATTAATAAATTTCATTATATAAATACTACTTATAAATAAAATTGTTTTATGGGAATTGTAAATATCTAATAAATCTACAATATATATATATATCTATAGAATATTTTAAAATAACAATGTTTTCATTTGTTTTTTGTTTTTCTAGCCTGTTAACGAAGATAAGTTTCTCTGCTTCAGTTGCAACAATTGGTTAATTAATTGGCATTCATTACAAGTATTAAATACCAAAGAATCTGATGAAAATCATTCATCTGGTAAATCACGTTTAAATAATTCTATACCTGAAGAAGAATCTGAAAATAATTTTGAAATGTTAGCTATGGTCAACAATGATAAATATGAATTCCAAAGCCAAAAATTATCAAAAGTTCTTCTAAATAAGCCAAAAACTAAATCATTATCATATCATAGTTATCTAGTCAGAAATTCTGCAAAAAAACATAAAAGTTTGTATATATCAAGACGTTTTGTGTCCAGTTGGAATAAAAAACGAAAAACTCGTCGAAAATCAACGCAATTATGTTCATTGTGTGGACATGCGTCCTTAAAAATGCAAAGATCTTTAGATAAATGTAAGAATTGTCGAAAAATCTTAAAATGGCGTGCCGCTTATTACCTGAAAACAATAATTGAAGAGAAAGAAAAAAAATTTACAAAAATGCAACATATAGTTAAGACAGATGAAAAGGCTACATCAACGGATATATTAAATCAATATACAAAAAAATTTAATCTAGTCACACCAATGGGTAGTATACATAATCAACAACATTATTATCATGAACAACAGCATCAAAATAATATGAGAAATCAAAGACCATTGGTCGATGGTAAAGTTGTAGCAATGTTACGCCGATTGGGAACAACCTTAACAAGAGAAGGAAATGGGTTATCTGCTAGCTCACCAATAATAATGAGTCCTGCTAAAAAGAAACCACAAAAACCACTTTGGCGGAAATCAAATGTAAATTTCAATGAGGAAGAAGACGATATTTTAATTGACTTCAATACCGTTATATCGGAAGTACTTCCGCTCGTCAAAATGGTAAATACAACCGCGAATGCTCAAACAAGAATAATGGAATTTAAGCCTATTGAGGAAAATTCCGATGAAACAAAACCAAATCTTAAAGAAATTTACAGTAAAATTCCAAAATGTGTAACTGTCTCGGTAATAAATGTGGCTAATAGTTAAATATACTTATATTTTTTATTTTTATTTGCCTCTAGAATTGTAAATTTTTTATTTAAAAAATCATATCAAGAAAATTACTTAAGATTTTAGTATTTATATTATTTTGTTTTATTGAATTATACACATAAATTGTAAATTATTTTTATTATTTTGCCATGTGTTATGAGATTATTAAGAATTAATAAAAAAATGCATATAAAAATGCGGGTCGTTTCAAATTTGGTTTAAATAAATAAATTTTTTATCTCATCGGGTGGTAATTAATTGAGAATGGATCATGTCAATGGTGTCCAATTACAAATTCGAATGTGTGGTAATTAAACATTATTTGAAAATTGCTGTGGAGCAGTAATTAAACAAAACTTGCACTTGTATATAAAAAAATTTTTATAGGTCTTCATTGAAAGGACAAAATTAAAATGATGTTACAAGGAAGGAAACATTTTTAGAGTTCAGACTTTATACTATTGATTTTCTTAATATATATTTATATATACCGTATATTTTTTATGGAGCTATTTGGCTTCCTTTTAATAATATTGATTGTTTTTCGGTGAAAGTGAATTGAATCGAAATTTTTTTTTAAGTTAAAAATTTAAACAACTTGTTTCTACTTTAGGAAATTTAAGACTATAGTAAATAAAAATTACTTGGTATTCTCTGAATTCTCTCTTTCAAAATATTTCTTTTTCATTTCCGTCAATTTTTTTTGTCTTCTTATTTTTTCTCCTATTTTCTTTGCTTCAATAGTACGCTTTTGTGATTCAATAGACATTTCACCATTAATTAATCCATCTAATTTATTAAGTAGAATTTGGCGTGCTTCCTTCTGATTTTTAGTAACTGAACGATGAATATGACATTTAACTACAATATTTGTGGGAATATGTTTTAAAACTACACAGTTTGATGTTTTGTTAACTGATTGTCCTCCTGGTCCACTGCCTCGGACAAATGTTTCTTCCAATTCAGAATCAATTAGTTTCGGAAATTTCGTGTAGTCAATATCGCAAAATTTTTTGGAACGTGTTAAAAGTAATTGTAAATTCGATCGGTTTGGAATAGAAGCTAGTAGCAGTTTTTTAAACATTTTTTTATTAAACAATTAGTCCTTTCCGTAATAATGTTTCACCTTTCTGTGTAATAAATAAAGTTAATGTATTTTAATAAAAATATAGTGTACTCTAACCTTAAAACTAAAGGATATTGCTTTTGGATCTGTCAACGGTTCTCGAAATTCTTTCCGAATTCTTGACAAAACATAAGATTTATCTGTTAATTTTAATTGATTACCGTACCGTATTAAATGTTTATATAATCGAAGAATTTGAGCACGAGACGGTACAGCACCAGCAATCTGCATTTTTTTTTTTAATATAAATTATAAAAACAAAAGTCTTGTTTTATTATGACAGTCCGGCATGACACTGATAAATGACAGTCAATGAATTTATCACGAAGTTTACACAACGCAATATTTTGGTTGAATAGTTCCTTTTTTATAGGAAAGATGTAGCTTCAGAAGCTACCTCGAAATATTTATATTTTGATTGTTTTTTAATATCTAAAAATATATTAATCAATTTTACAAATAATATAATTTAAGAAAATACACTTTAATTTGAATATTTTACCAATTGTGTTACAAACAAAAAATGAAACGGAGAGTTTGACACTTCAACGCGTTATTGTGCCATAAGATGAAAGTTGAGCAACTTCTGTGTTGCTTTGCTTTGTCGTATTGCATTGTGCTTGTAGGTACGTATATGTACTAAAAATAATATATTATTTTTTGTATATGTACATATTTTAATTTTTCTGTGTTGATGTTACGTTGTTGTGAAGCTAATATTAGAACAAATTATCTCAAACCATACCTCAAGCTAAAAATAATTTTGAACCATTATTGTGGTTTTCTTTTATATTAATTAATTTTATTTTGTATATCACTTTTTTATCTAAAATTTGTTTTTGCTACTCCGTGCTGGAGTGGATAGAGTTATTGTTTTTGATTTTTGTTTAGCTTGTAAATCTGTAAAATTTAAAAGATAATTAATATGAACAAAACAAATGGCAGTAAATCTTTTGAAAAAATTTATCGTAATTTTATTTATTGTTATTAACTGATTCAAAAAGTAATAGTGGTACCATATTAAACAAAATTTGCTATAACAATACGTCAAAAAGAACAGAATTTCAGAAAATACAAAAAGTTTTCTTTGACGTGAATAGGCTTATTGTTAATGATGATCAGCTGATTTTGTGACGTCACTTATTACTAATCCAAACCAACTGTCATAACTGCATAGTCGCGCGTTCTTTTCAGTTTTTTTCTGAGTTATTAAAAAAAATTAAATTTAAAACTAAATAAATTACATTCCAAAATTTGTGCAAATTTCAAGCAATATATATATTTTGCAGGTCAAAGTAAGTTTATTATTTTTATATTATTAAATTTTTTAATTGCTTCTCTGTGTCCATCGAGCAGGTGGTTTGGCATTTATTCTTTTGTTCTAACCAGAATTTTTTTTTCAATATTTTAATATTAAATTATTGTAAATTGTTCCAATTTGGTAAAATTACTAATATCATAATTCTTAATCAGTTAGTTTAAGTTTAATGATATTTGTTTATACATTGATATTTTAAATGGATCGGCATAAAGTATATAAGCCCATGAAAAAATTATGCAATATTATTGTTATACTAAATTTTTATTGATATGATATACAAATGTATACATATAACCAAAAATTATTAAGATAGTTGAAAATAAAAAAACCGAAGAATAAACAGATTTATTTTGCTTGCAAAAAGATTTCTTATAACAACTAAAAATTTTAATCGAACAACTAAAAATTTTAATCAAAAATAATATTGTATTATTCATATTTTTATATATTTTTTGTGCGCAACAATTAAGCAAATTATTGACAATAATATAAAAATGCAATTGGTATTCCTTCTGGTGGCCAACAATGTGACTCTATCCATTTTATCCATATATTTTTGTAGATAATGATAATAAAAAAATTCTGATAATATGACACATGCCTGTAAATTATAATGAAATTTTAATTCATTGCATTTCACAATCTATACAGTATAACTAATCACATAACTTGCAGTTATGTGATTAGTTATAATTCTATATTGGAATTTCTATAGCATTTTATATTTTGGTTAAGACTTTTAAAGACCTTTTCAGACTTAATGTCCATTTTTAGATTGTTTTGAAGTTGTTTTTGTTGATCTGCTTAAAACTAAACAAAAGATATTATCCTATACATTCTAATGTTCTACATTCTTTCTATACAAAAATGAATCCTCCTACACAATCGTTTCAAAGTTTTTATCGTATTAATTATCTGCCCGATTTATAATATTCTATTCTATAGTACATATTATAGTTTCTATCAAAAATAAGTCAACACATTGTACATACAATAAAATTATAGCGAATAGAAATAATTATTGTACTAGTTACATATTTGTACATAGAAAATTATCAAGATTAATTCTACTGGTTGGAAATCATTTTTATATAATTTTAAAAATATATCAATGTTATTATGATAGTTTTCCCAATAAATTGTATACCGTTATATAACTATAATATATTTATTTATTTTTTTTAAAAATGGCGCGACATTACCTAAATTTGAAAAAGGAAAAATGCGTTAATGAACTTTCTCTAATATAATTGACACAGACAATTTCATTGTAACATTATTCTACTTGACATGCACGTAAATTTCGAAAGAAAACATTAAATATACTTATAGATACCGCTCCTTTCTTTTCTGTCTGTACTATATTACTAAAATATAATTTTCCGAATAGCAAAAATTTTGTCTACTTAAAAAAAAAAATATATACATATATTTTTTTTGTTGAAATTCAAGAGAATTTTCTTTATTTAACATAATTGAATAAAATATTTTCTTAACAAAAAAAACTTCACTATTGAAAATATAAAAACAACATAGAAATAATCAAAGATCTAATGGCATTTATTAGGCCTAAAGTTTGCCCATAATCGTCACAACCTGCTGTTTTTTCAAGTATTGACCTTTTTATTTTATTTTACCTGTTGATATTGCGCTTTGGGATGCATTAACTTGTGGACATTTCACCAAACCTTCTTTGGCATTAAAATAATCTCTCAAGTGATGGAAAAAAATTAAAAATCTTTCCTTTAAGTATTGCGTGAGAATAGTTTTTCTGTATATTTCAAAAAATTATTATATGTGGTAACACACTGATAGTGTTGCATTCTCATATAACCGGAGAAATATATAATTTCAAAAAATGTGCAAACTGAGTTTTCTATATTGGCATTTTATATTTTGGTAACATTTTCATATTAAAAATTATAAATGAAAACGAGTCGATTATTTCAATTTCATTTAATAATTTTGTGTAAATTAGCAGCCTTGATTAATTAATTAACAATTATTTAACTTTTTTTCATTTAATAGAATTGGTTTATTTTTATTAAGTCAGCAAGCTTTTTGCGTAGGTGCAAATAATTGCTACTTGTCCAACATTTTCATTGGGTGTGTGGAAAAAGAAAAAATATTTTGTGAAAATAATAAAATTAGAAGTTTGTATTTACCCGATTTATTTAAAAACTGATGACATTATATTAACATTATATACAACGCCTGCAGTAAGAATAATTTGAATTATTTTATAAAAAAAACTAATTGTTTTGTGATTTTTTTGGTTGAAAATGAAATATGGAAGAACACGGAAATTTTGAAAGTCGTTATAGAAAATCATCTGGAATCCTTAGCTAGGTAGTTGTAGTTGACTTTAGGTAATTACTGTGCCTTGTCACGATAGTAGTGTTGTTTACTGAGCGTTTGGACCATACAATATTGGTTACGATATAAAATATCCAATCTTTTAAATTATATTTGCTGCTATCAGCCCTACATTAATTTTAAACAAAAATTTCTGTTATTTTTAAACGAGCTAAAATTACTTTCCTTTAATGCTCTCAAAAATAAATAACGCAATAAATTACCATATATTTTTTTACTTTATATAATTATGTCTTTATAATGTTAAGCATATAATTTAAAATTTCGCTTGAAAATGTTTATGGTACCTGATTACTTTGCTTTGGGCGCTTTATTAATTAAAATACTATTTCTTTGATCTTACTGTGAAGAATCTTGTTTCCAATTTTTAAAGTTGATCTATAAGTGTAATTAAATTAACTCGATTGTTTCTCTGATAGAAGATTTGAAATATTTATACTTTATATATATACTAGTAATTATATTATAGAAATTTTGAGTACCCTCAAATTATATTTCAATTTAGTGCTAACGGGTGAAACACTTAATATAATAATAACACTAACGTGAAGCTATAAAGCTTTTCTATTATGGCAAAAGAAAAACAAATAGTAAAATATTTGTTGATCCAAAAAAAAAAACTTTAATTTGATTTCATTTCACAATTGAAAATAATTTATTTTCTTAAAGGTGAAAAATTTAATTTATTGATTCAATTCCAATAGAAAATTTATAAATCTATAAATAATAAGAAAATCTGTTCAGTCCATCCTTGCGGTAGTAAAATTTAACGGAAAGTGGGACAATAAAAGTTGCATTTATATACTGGAATGCAATTATATTTATTATCCCCAAAACGTCTGTAAAATTATCTCTGCAATAATATAAATAAACCTTGCAGCTGCATTGGAAATTTTTCTTAAATAAATATAAGTAGAAAAATTTTAAACATTGAAAATTCCGCACCTTTTTCCCTCATTAGATATTAAAAATAAAAACTGTTCAGACTTGTTGGCTGGCTGGTTGACTTCTTGACTTAAAAGACGTATAGACATGAACATCTGTGGAAAATATTAAATCCAATTATAAAAGTTTGTTTTGTTGGAAAGTTTTTCTGTAACCAAAGGCGTTGTTTGGTGACTTTATCCATTTATTTTCCCACCCGCTATTTAACAACATCTCAATTATTTTCATTTATCATACGCCCTCAAGGTATATAAGAAAAAAAGTTTTAATATATTTCGATCCGATAAAGATATATTATTAACAGTTTTTTTGTACCGACTGAATAAACAAAACCAGTTCAATAAATTCTATTTTCTTCTTTCAATTTTAATTTCTGTGCTCCTGCTGATAGCTTCAAAATTACAATGAAATTTTGAAAAGATAAAAGGCGCAACCTGAAGCATTTTTTAGACGACACGCATAGTGTGTTTTGTAGAATTCGAAATAGAAATTAAATAATTGTGTGAAAAGCTACATAAAAATTGTGTACTTGTAGTATTAGTTTACTCTAATTTATTGGACAGATATCGTTATAGTAAATTTAATTAAATTTAATTTTTGCAGCAATTAGTTATCCCATTTTCGTATATCGGTAGTTTAATTTGATGAATATAATTTTAAACCTTAGGGAAATAGGAAGAATTATATGTTTGAAAATATTAATTATAATTATTTAAATCAACAGTGTTGATTTAAATAATTATAATTAATATTATAATTATTTAAAGATCACCCAGAAAAAAAGGTAAAATATTTACCATTAATTGGCAATTTTCTGCATCGAATGCTTTCAGTTTTTATTTTTTTCAAATAAACTCGCTGAAAATAAATAGAATTGTTGTAATACAAATGTAGTAAAGAAGAAATATTTGATTCCGGCTTTGTAAAAAATTCACATTAATTTTGCCATTAATAAGGAATAAATAATGATTGATCTCATTCCTATATAAATTGACGAGGTATTGAATTGATTGATATTTTCTTGCATTCAATAAAATGCATTTTTCTCTGTTATATTATAGAAATGTATAATAAATTTATATTTTATGAACATTGGTTTATCAAACCATTAAAGGAAATTTAATGAGATTTGGAAAATTCAATATTACAAAATTGTTAATAAAAATAAAATAAATGTGTTATATTGGTCAATAATTTTAATTTAATTTCAATTAAAATACAATTTTATATTATGCTGATAATGTGCTGGTATTAGTAATAAAAGTAATATAATTTATTGGTAATATTTTAAAATTATTTTTAAACAATAACATATCTGAGAAAATAGAAATTGACGTAAGAATATATCCGTTTATAAGAAACTTAATTTTTTTTAGAAAATGTAGAAAGGAAAATTTATTGTCATGACCTTCGAAATCTAATATATTACATCGCCATAACCATTTATTTCTGCAAGTTGCAAGAGATAGTAAATGAGAGAAATTTTCCAATCATTTGACCCTTTCAAAAAAAAAACACTACTAAAAAACATTTCTCAATGTACATTGTCGTTTTTTTTCGAGCTTATAACACAAATAACTTAATGTACATTTTTTCTTCCGATTTTTTGTTGTATTTTTTCGTCAACATTGCGTTTTTATAGATAATTTTTTACTAGCAGTAATATTTGATGGATTTTAATATAAATATTGTTAAAATTCCAATTTCTTTTTGCTGTAGAAAAGATTTATGTTCACTCGCGTGATCTGCATGAACAGTCTGTATAACAAATCATATAAAGAGCAATATGTTTTTTAAGCATAAGCGTATTAATGTTTTTCTAATCAATTTTGTGGATTTATGTATAAACTTGGGTTAAATTTAAATGAATTGTTTTATCTTTTCAATGAAAATGTTTTTGTAGCGTCAGAGGATTAATAAGATTAATAAATTCTTGTAAAACCTTTTAAATTTCGATCGTTATAAACTCAGATTTGGGTTAATATTTTATTATGAATTAAATAATATTTAATTATGAATTAAATATTATTTAATTATTAATTATTAGAATTAATTAAATTATAAAAATGATTTTCCATAAAAAATTCGGTTGGAATCTTATAGCAGAATTCGAAAAATCTGGATTAATCCTAAAAAGGCAATTAAGGAAGGAATTGATGCAATGTGATGTTAAGTAAACATATAGTTTACTATTCTGATCAAACAGAGTTACTTGAATTAAAAAAGGATTTATACAAAATTAAACTAACTGAAATTTAGAAAGTCACTATAATTCTTGTATACTTAGATCTTGAGAGTGGGATATTGAAGTTCTGATAAATAATAATAGTAGCATAGTCAACCCATTTAAATTTCGTAAAAAAAAGCAAAATAATTAAATTACATATCCAAAAACTCTTTAAATATCTTACTTTGTAACATAATTTTATTTCATGTGGAATAAGTTCAAACACTCTAACAGATCAATTCAGTGTTGTTCGTCTTCGGTTGGTGAAATATATAGAAAAACCAAAAATTTTTATTAGAATTTCAATTTTGTTTTAGTATTTAAAAAAATACAATACACTAAAAATACACAAATGTTGTTTTGTTCATGATTATAAACCTCCAATCATAATACATAAAATTTATATATAAATAGATTTTCACATAGCACAGGAAATTAACTTTTTGTATGTTTTATTGAAACTGCAAAAAAGAATCTAATTTTTAAGTTGTTTATCGCAATCATTAAAATAATCTGTTCCCAATTTGACAATAACAGCTCCCGATCCAAGTCCCAAAATAGTAGCTATAAAATGTAATGATTCACAATTTCAATAAAATTACATAACAAATACTGAAATAATTAATTTACCTAAGGACGGCTGATTTTTTGGAATAACACTACGAATAATTGCCCAAACAAGTATTGATCCTAAACCAAATAAGGAGCTACCGAGAACACTGCAAGTAAAAAATTATATAGTTTAGAAAATTAAATATAAATTTTCAGTTATTTTTATATAAACCTGTATGCAGCTTTTTTTCCATTTGGAATAGACTTTAGGTGGGGTCGACTGAAAATGAAAAACGATGATCCAAACAGTGTACTCAATAGCAAAACATTCGTAACATCTTTATTGGGAATTATTCTTTTTTTTTTTTAAATTAAAATAGATGGAATTAATCTTAATAAAAAAATTTTAATTAATTTATTTACTTAGCAACCAATCCTGGATTCATTACATTTACAGCAAGTGCGCCATAGCAAACCTAGTGAAAGAAAATAATTTTATTTAAAGTAGTTAAAATGTAAAAATTTCATTGTTTCCCCAATTGCGTATTAGATTATATCACAACTTAGTAGTTTCAGTCGTGCACGAAAAATACTATTTTCAAGGAAACTTGTAAGGCTGTTAATTATTTAAATGTCGTCTACTGGTCTACTGAGTGAAACAGCTCACTCAGTAGACCAGTAGACGACATTTAAATAATACGACATTAACAATACCTAATCACTGGAAGGATTATTCTGTACTTACCATGCTGTGCATTGGTATATAATAAAAGAGAACATTTTCTCTTGTGAATGGTTTCAAACCAATCTTTTTGCACAAAGTACAATCGTCCTTAGAAACAGTTGACATTTTATTTAAAATTTTTTACAAAAATACAATTTCTAAAATAAAATTAAATTTGTTTTTTTTTTACTAAAAAAATTCAATAATTTTACGCACCACCCGGCCTGAACAAATTGTGAAATGTCAAAATTGATTATGTAAAAAGAAAAAAAATTTAATTTATAAATTTTTTTATTTTTGTGTTGGTAGTATTGTAGATGAACGAGCGACAGTATTACCACATTTACTTTAGAACAGAGTAAGCAACTTTTACATTCATATTCGTTAGGAATAAGTATATTATTAGAAATTTATAAGCCAATGTAATAACACTGAGATAATAAAAACAATTTGGTATAAATTATTTAATATTTTAATTATATAAATCTATAATTAATACATTAAATAATTTATAACAAATTTCTTATTTAAACGTTAAACAAATATAATTATTGATCACTACTAATTTGACTTTAATTAATTATAAATAAATTTACGTTCATGTGTTAATTGTGAAGTTAAAACCTAAATATGAGAGGTTACGGAGTTATGTTTGAAATATTCTGAGTATAAATCTTTTTTCACTGCTTCCAATTTGGTAGTAGTAGATGGAATTTTTCCGCATCCTAACATTTTCAATATTGGCAACATGGCAACGCTGATGGAAATAGAATGAAATCGGAACAAATAAATATATTTGTTTTTTTTTTTTCATTTTGCGTTTTCTATACAAAATCAAGCTAGTGTGGAGTTGAAATTGATTATTTTAGAAAACATTCGTGCATATGTTTTTTATTTCTGCTGGTGTGTTTCTATTTTTTTTTTCATATCAATTATTTAACATTAATAAATTAAAATTTCAAATTTAAACAAATTTGATATTTTATAATCATAATATTTGAAACATATAAAAAAAATTGGTGAAAAAAACAATATTGATTAAAGCAGATTGGTACAATTGAAATGATCTAAATTTACAGGACAAAAAAGGATACTTTTTTCTGACAAAAGTATTTAAGGTAAAATAAATTTTCTTCATTAGCTATTTTCTGACAATTGTAAATGTGTATAATTTATTTCTATAAAAATTATACTTTTCATATAGTAAGTTATCCTTTTGAAACTGATTTTTTTAGACAGCATACAACGTATTACTACTTATAGAAAATATTAAGTTTTTAAAAAATAGTTTAAAAGAAAATACCAAATACGATAATGAAAACATTAAAAACGGGGTACAATAATAAAAACATTTAAATTACTATCGTCTCTACAAAATTTTAGTCACATTTTGATATGATTATTTTCCAGTAGCAGTATAATCTAGAAATTTTAAATTGTTTAGATTGTTTAGAAAGGTTAGAATTTCTAGAAAGTTCTCTAAGAACTGTATAAATTTGGAAATTTTGGTTTAAATTGATACATTTTACAATTAAGTAAAATTTTCAATACACTTCCATCGTTTAAAATCTCTTTTTTTCCACAATAACATCTAGTTTATACAATAGCGAAAGAAACACTATATTCTCGGTGTATACGATTTTATTAATCAAAAATTTAAAATAAATAAATTAGAAATTGAAACAAATTGCTTCATTTTTATAGTTCACATTTTCAATTCTACCAATTTATAATTTGCATTTTCAGTTAATTGAAAATTATGATTTATTTAAATATGTATTTATTTTTGTTTTAAAAAATGTATTCTGAAATTAGATATATGTATATGTACTAATAATCTACAACACAGTACATATTTCCACTTTAGCTAGTTGAAAAAATGTACATAATAGATTGAAAAGTTATGCATATTTTTTGAATTTAAATTAAAGAACATATAAACGTTGGCAAAAAACGCAATTTTATATAAAAACGTTGCAGTTCAACCAAAATTTATTACTTAATAATGCACATGGTTCGACTTTTTTGTAGTTTTAAAAAACAATAATTACGCTATTAACCATGACCGTAAAAATTTATATTGAAGTTTAAAATAGTTATAAGAAAATTGCACAGGAAAATACGAAATATGTATAATGGCTTTTTATAATGGAAAAGTAGTAAACAATTTTATTTAAAGTCTTTTTGCTTGTACTATATTTACTTTTTGTAGAAGGGGATAATTTGCAATTGTTCTATTTTTGTTTTCAAAATAGAAAAAATCGTTACCGTTTTGTAACAAAATTTACAAAAAAAGTTATGGGGTTGAAGATATTACTTACTATTTGCAATCAAAATTTTGGATTAACTAACATCATATACTAGTTTTTGATTCCACATCTGATATTGATTTAATTTAAACCACACATACAGTGATCCAAAAAGTATGACGTTTTTAATGTTTTCAGATATGGAAATTCCCCAGATAAATGTAAAAATAAATGAAAATAAATAATGATTAGATTTTCAAAGGGAATTTATTAAAAAAAATATACATTTAAAAAAATTTATATCTGTTAACTTTTTGTATTTTATAATGGCTCCCTATCCAATTTAATTCTTGATTTCATTAGTATTCAATTAATTCTTGACTTGGTTGGTATTCAGCTTCAAAATAAGTAGATTATTTGTTAAAAAAGTTCCAGTAATCAGTCAATGTTTTAAGGTAACAATTGCAATTTCAGATTTTACCCCAGTTAAATTTTTAATTTTAATTTACATTTTTAATTTAAATATTTTATAAACATATCCAAAATCCTTAACAACAATTAATTTAACAATGTTTGATCGAAATTTATTGCGTTACATAAGCTTACCTGTAATTTACCATTTAGTAATTTTTTTTTTTGTATTTATAGCCAAACACATATTGAGAAAATTTTTCCTTAACTGTAAAAACAGAGCACACAGCATGTGACTATGGGGAGGGATGGGTTTAAGTTGGAAAAATTTTTGAGATAGGCAATTTTTGTCATTAATTTGATCCCAATGACGAAAGATAGCTAAGCCGGGTTTTTTGAAATGCACAGATTTTTCATGAGCCTTTGACTGGATTTGAACTTGGAACTTTCCGAGTGGGAGGCAGGTGCTCTAACCACTGCACCACTTAGCTGTGTCAAAATATAAAAATAAATTTTTACTGTTTAAATTTGCAAAATATATTTTTTTTCAAGTCCTAAAATTTTTGTGTATTATAGTACAAACTATAAATAAGCCGATATATTATATTTTTATTGTCATGCCAGTTTATAGATTTCAGTTATCAATATTTTCTAATTTCAGGAATTTTCCAAACAAATATATTATTTGTACGAAATGTGACCATTTCAATTAAAAATGTTGCTTTATTTAAAGAAATTTTGGAAATAATTTCTATTAAAAAATAAAAAGTAATTAGTACTTAATGAATTGTAATGAATTTTGTTCATAAACATACAACTTTTAAAAATCCTTAAATCACGTAATCATTTTTCAATTCCGCTTTTGTGCCAAAATAGTTTTTATGTCTGGAAAAATATATGAATTGAAATTCCTATAACGATAAGGATTTTTATGTTAGGTAGATTTTATTTTGTAAATAAAAATGTTTTGGCCTAGTTTTTTTTATAATATATTTCGATTTATTTATGCAAAGGAAAATTTTGATAGGGAAAATATATTTGTAAAAGAAAAAACAAAACAATAATTTCGGAATATAAATCTCCGGGATCATTGAACGAAAATGTATAAAATTATTAAGTTAATTTCACAATAAAATATTTTATATTCATTGAAAATTTTAATTGGTCACAGGTTGAATATATGCTAAATTGAATGAAAGTGAATTCATATTTTCCTTCATTTGTTAATGATTCCAATTTATTGTTTTATTTGGTAAAAAATTAAATTTAATTATATTAAATTTTTAATAAAACAATTATTAATGCTGCAAGCATTAATAATTTCTGAAAATTATAAATTGTTTTCTTTAAACAATTTATAATTTTTAGAAATCATTATAATGTTTTAAAATAAAATATTAAACGTTAATGAAAAACTTTGTGTCTTTTATAAATTCTTTTAGCTGAAATCAATTTTGTTTTAATTGGCAATAAAAATTTTGTTTTGTTGCACATCAAGAACATAATTATCTTCATCAAGTAAAAACTGATATAATAGAACAATTGACAAGAAGAATTAAATTTAATTCAAAAGAATATACAGGGTGGTCCGATTCAGGGTGCACATATGCACGTGTTCGATTCTTTGGTAGAGTGAGGCTCCATATTCAATAACCACTGAGGTATGGGTGTTTAAAAAATTTCCCTTAACGTTCGTACCTCTCACATTAAATCAGAACTTCTCAAACATTTAACCAAATATGGCTCATATAATAGACCAAATACGGCTCGTATAATATTACCCAGTATTATCACTAAAGTTTACTTTTTAGATGAGAGTATACTAATATTTTAGGTGAGCAATAAGAGTATCTACATAGATATTCTACAAACTGTGCTCCCAAACCAAATTTATTGACAAATAATCATCAATGAATTTTTATTGTAGCTTGAACAATTTTAAATATTCTACTAAAAGGTACTTATACATCATTATAGTTCAGTGCATCTGCCTAAATGATCCGTATTTTGGAATTGGTTGTTGCATCGGACGTTAACAGTTCCAAAAATATTCTATGGACAGATCGGAATTTACAATAGACGGTATTACGAATTTAAATGATACTTGAAGTGGATTTTACACAGGGTATTCTGATAATCCACTTTCAAGTATTATTTCTATAATTTTTGGAAAGGTTTGAGGTGCTGTAATAGATAATGTATTACTTGGACCATTTATATTTAAACCGCCAAATTTATTTATAATTTTTGCTAAATGAGTTGCCAGGATTCTTTGTACATTTGCCTGTTTCACGTAAAAGAAAGGAATTTTACCAACTTGATGGTATTCCAATTGGTTGGATCACCACCACTAGTTGACCACCACCACTAACTACAATACGTTGGATTGGAAGAGACAGTAAACGAACCAACCAATCATTACTCCAAATATTTGTATCTTGAACTGAACCACCCTGTACATTTTTTAACATTAAAATGCTTAATCGTGTAAAGTAGCTATACTAAATTTACTTCAAAAAACGTATTATAAGTTTTTAAATATAGATAGAAGAAAGAAAATTATCGTAAACCACAAACTTCGCGCATTTATTAAAAAGATGAGGTGTTTCCTTTTAAGGAAGTAACAACTAAGAAATTTTTTAAGCGTGTTATATCTTCTTTTGTTATATTAAAAAAATATTTGGGTTAATTTTTCAAATTAAATTAATGTACTTAAATTTTGTATAGTAATTCCAAAGCGAAGTAATATTGTATAAAAATGATTTTTACACAATATTATTATTAAGTAGCCTAACAATTTAGTCGTGAAAATAAAATATTCTAATCCTTGTTTACTTTGAAACTGCAAAAAGTAATATTAAAATATAATTTAAAAACTTGCTAATCTTTAAGATATTAAATCAATCATTTCAAAGAAGTTCTTTCAAAAATGATGATCATTTAAATGATAATTTTAATGTTTTCTGTATGATCATTTTATGTCTATTATTTAATGTAAACTTAACCAATACAGTAACAATCAATATTTGTTTTAAATCGGTATATTTTCAATGTTCAAAAAATAATAAATATATATTCCTGAAAGATATTATCATTTATTTTCTTATAAATTTTAATATCCTGCTTATAAAACAAAGCATAATCCCCCACCCAAAGTTAGTTATTTCATATAAACGTATTTTACCCCCAATTCTTCACTGTATTGTGTGTGTAACATAAACAAAGCAGACAAAACATATTATATACACAGTATTTTTTTTTTTCACACAAAAGTATATTAAAAAATATGTTTCTTATTTCTTTATTTTGAGCTACTAACTAATAACAAAAAAAAAAAAAAAATACCGATTTAAAATTTATGCTCTCAGTTCTCCTTCGCCTGCTCGTATGAGCACAACTACTTTTGCCTTTGGTTGGATATTTTAATATTTCTGTTCTGATTTAAAAAATTTAATATAATTAATATTAATTTGATTTTTAAGAATTCTGTTAAAACGAGCATATTTAGAACAAATTAAAAGTATTATAATTTTTTTTTTTACTAAATAATCGTTTTAGTTTAATTTGTTGATGTGTAGTTAGTGGTGGTGGTCATTTGCGTATTTTCACCTCACAATTATTTTTAAAAAAAAAATTTATATTACATATTTATTTTTTTTTGTACTTTGTGAAGATTTAATATTCTTATAACCAAAAAAAAAATTATTGAGCCATAAAAAAGTGTAAATTTTAATTTAAAGAAGCAAAAGTTTTTATTTCTTTTTTAAAAGTGCATTTAAAATATACAATTTTCCATTAATTTATTAAAGTGTTTTTGTTTTTTTTATATAAATTTTATGTTCAAGTGGATTTAACCAAAATAAACATTTCTTGTTTTCTGGTCACCGATTAAATAATAATTTTATTTTATCAAATATTTCACTAATATTTCTTTTAAAATATTATTTAATCGATTATATTTTTTTTATTAAAAAAAAAGGTCATCTTCGTATTTTTTTAATTATTGATTCATAATTTTATATTAATAAAAAATCAGCAAAGTAAAAGGTCTCAAACAACAACAAAAAAAAAGTTCAAGGTAAAATATATTAATTAAATTTTATGTTTATTAAAATTCTTAAATTTATTTACAAGTAAATATTTATAAAAAAATTTTCATCGGGGTAACAAAACTTTTTCAAAAAAATTTCTATAAATATTACGTTTTTTGTGGTTATATTAAAGGTAAACTAAAAATGAGCTAAAACACACAGACCCCCATCCAAAAAAAAAAAAAGAACTCGTTTGGTCAGTTCTATATTTTATGTTGTGTACATTATTTATTTTTGTTCAGGATATCTGTATGTATTCTATTATATATTATTTTTTTTTTGTTATTTTTATCTTTATGTTGGCACTGTTTTCATTTTCATTCAGGTCGATATTATGCATTTCTCGAAATATATCTATACATATATTTTTTTTTTTTAATTTATAAAAGGATTTACTTTCAAAAGTACACAAAAAAAAAAAATGTTCATTTATATTAAATTAAATTTTCAAAAAATTTGAGATAAATTTAACTTAATTTAAATTAAAATTCATTTAAAATCGAATTTTCTTATATTGGCATTTCAGCACAAAAAAAAAATAAATAAATAAATATTTAATTATTTTCAAGTTTATTCAGGTGGAAAATTCTAATTTTGGATTAGATATATATATTATGGAACTTATTTTATTTATTATTATTACCTCAATTGAATAAAATATATCATCTGTGACAACAGTTGTTGTTGGCCAACCTCGAGTACTAAATAGTTTTGAAAAAATATTCTTTTTATTTCATATTATTTTAAACGAAATTGTGCCTAAAAAAATAAAAAGATACACTCATGCCATGTTGACAATTATTATAAATAAATAATATATAAATTATTTTAGTAATTTAGTATTATATACAATTAAATGTTTATTATATTTTCTGGTTTTATTTAAATGCTGTGTTCTAATATTTACATAAATATGCAAGCATGTTTGCCTTGAAAGATAATTATTACATTCAGCATTTTTTTTTAAAATTTTATTCAGAGTTGTAAACTTAATTTTTCATAAAGTTCATTTTTAGTTCTTGTTAATTAAATTTAATAAAAACTATTTAATTAAAAAATATGTTATTTTCATAAAAGTTTTTAATTGGAATTGAATGTTTTTCTTTTTTGGAAAAAGATGAGATAAATTGTTTACAAAAATAAATTAAAATTAGGACAGAAATTGACATTAATTTTTTTACAATTGAATAATTTATGGTTAAATGGTTTTATTTTATTTATTTATATTTTTTGGAAAATTGTGTAACCAAAACTATTAAAAATTTACAGAAAAAATAAAAATTAAGTTATAATATCTTAATGTACTAAGATAACAATCTATCTTAAAAAACTGAAATTGTTTAAAAAAAATAAAAATAAAACAAGTTTTAAATATTTATAAACGCCTATTTTTTTTTTTTTTATTACTCATAATTATGTTAAAATCAATCTTATAAATTTGTTGGAAGAAACCCTTTTCTTTTACTCAGATAAAAAAAATCTTAAATTTTTTTTAAAGCTTTTTTTTTATTGTTATTTAAAATTTACTCTTAATGCCCATCCATCCATCCGTCATCATCACTTGTTTTTTTTTTTTTTAGTAATTTAGTATTAAAAATTCAGACACACTCTGTGATCTGTGTTTGTTAGTTACTATAGTTGTATAATATAATAATAATATATTTTAATTTTTAAAAGCTTTTCAAGTCACTCAACCCCGTTACAGCTAATTAAAAACATAAAATAAAATATCTATTTGACACAATCGCGCACCACATCAAAAAAAAAAATTTCAAATTAGTTTGAGGAATCTATTGCCCATAGAAAATATATGAACGATCTCTGAATAAATTTAAAGTTTTTGTGGAATTAATTTTACTTAAAATAATAAATAATTTTTTTTGTGTTTAGAATATGAATTTTATTTGAATTTTTCGTTTTTTAATGAAATTTATCGTAATTATTTAGAAAGAAAAATTGTGGAGCATAGTTAAATTGTGGGAATTATTATAAATATATTTTATTCAAATATAATGTTAAAAACAAAGTTTAAAATGATTTTTCATAAAAAAAAAAAAGTTTTAAAAAGAAAATATTTTTACGCAAAATAAAAAAAATTATTATATTTATTAATTTTCACTTAAATTGGAAAAAAATTAATTTACATTCATAATTACCAGCATACAGTAAATTGTCTTTTCGAATAACTCAAATACAGCCTGACATCACAAAAGCAAGTTCACATTTGAATATTTCAAAATTGTGAATTTTGTGATTTTTCAAATTTTATAGAGTTAATTCTGTTCTTGGAAATAGTAATTGAGTTAATTTTATTTTATTTAAATTGAGAATATTGTAAGAGTGGCAATGTAATCACTCAAATACTTTATTTATTTTTTCAAAAATGTATTTTCATTCCTTGAACAAATTATTTTTTACAATAAATAACAACTTTGTATACTAAATATTATTAGTGATTATAGCAATTTTAATGTTAATACCAAAAAATTTCAGATCTGAAGTGTCAATAATATTTAAAAAAAAAAAAAACCAATCATGTTGTAAAGGGTGTGCCACATTTCCATCATTTTATTTTACTTATTAATTAAAATAAGATTTTACTGTAACTAATTTGCATTGCCATCATCAAAGAGTAAATTTAAATAATTTACACATTTTATTTACCATAAACCTTATTTTTCTATAATTTTCTATATTTAAATATGACAAGAAAGTAAAAAAACATACACAATATTATAATTTAAAAAGGTGTGTTTTTAAAATAATATATTTTCATTTTTTTTTTATATAATGTGCATCAGTAGACAATGAACCAACACCCATTCTTTCTTGTATCAAATACAAGTCGTCGTCATCATCATCAACATCAGCAGCAGTGCTTAACCATAAATAAATGAAAAACTGAACGCAATTATCATTTTTCATTGAAAATATAACTAAAAAATAAAAAGGGAAATTTAATTTTGAAAATGACATGCTCAGACATTATAATTTCCAATTGTTTCGTCTTCCCTTTTTAAGATAGTTTTTTTTTATAGTTCAATAAAAATGAAAAATTTGCAAAAATTCTCGTTAAAAAAAAAAAAAACTAGTAGATAAATCAATTACACGAGGTCTGATTAAACTTTTTTTTTTTTTGGTTGTAAAAGTAAGGAAAAAAATGATCAATTTAACGCCATCAGACTATTTAAAATTAATTAAAATTATATGCTAAATGAGGAAATTGATGTTGAAACTATTTATGGAAGTAGGTCAATATAGTAAATTAAATAATTAAATAGTGATGGAATGACATCGATATTTACTCATTTTTTTTTCACTTAATTAGTTATAAAGTTTTGGCTTGTTTAACAAAACAAATTACGAATTTAGTTAAATTCTAATTTAATTTTTTATAGAATATTACTTAAAAAAACCTTGAATAAAGTTATTGGTTTTTTTTTATGTTAGGAAAATTGAGAATTTAACGCAATTATTTAAACACCTTCACTTTTTACAGAACTATTTAGTTTTATGTTTTTTTTTACTGACTCGGAGGAGGAAATAGAAAAAAAAATGTTGGCGGTTATTTAATTTGGAATGTTGTACTAAATATTTTAAAAAAATTATAATATAACAGGGTGATACTAGCCGAAGAGATGACGAAAAATTAAATAAAATTATCATCATACCTACCACCACGTGACTTGACTACCGGATGACGATTTTCTTTAAATTTAGCACAAATATCTTTAAATTGTCATTAAATTTAGCACAGATATGATATTCGAATTCTAGGTTAATAGCTACAATTCTAATTTAATTATATTGTTCAACTTGAATGATTTTTACATTAAAAGAAAACTATTTTATATACAACAAGTTTAAATTCTATAAACACTAATAAATTGAAAATTTATTTAAATGAGAAGAAAAATATTTCATAGTTTTCTTCTCATTATTAATGTACCTCAGAATAGTATAAACATAAATCATTTCATTATTTCACTTCATAGACTAACAAATATTTAGTTTTCAAAATAAAATTTATTCAAAAATGATTAACAAATCAAAACTTTTCGATAAAATCACAATATAATTAATTAAAATCTTTAAATCTTAAATCTCTCATAAAAATTATAAATTAATTTTATTTTATTTCCAAGAATCTCTGACAAAATATTTATTATGTTTTTTTTTTCAAAACTTGAATATAAATAGTCATCTCAAAACCAGTTTTAATTTATTGAGAATTAAAAACTGTTTGCCGGAAATAACCCTGGATCATAAAATTTGTCTGTTTAGTTTCTGCATAAAATTCCAAAAACTATTTGGCAATATTTTCTATAAAATCATATTTATTTATGTAATTTTTGTCTACATTTTTTTGTTGTTGTTGAAAGATTGCATTCAAAATTGCAGTCATTCAACTGGGAAATTAATTTCATCAAAAAACTTATCATATACCAAAAATAAATAAATAAACTATTTTGTAGACAGATGTGTCACAAAAATTCATAAATTTCTTATTGTAATAAAGTTGTCACAAAAGCATCAACAAAGTAATTTTTATAAAATCTACTTATTGAATGCATTGAATGCAATTTCGCTTCAAAATTATATATTTTGATCTTGAAATTTTTAAATTTGAACTTTCCGTATTTAAATATAAAATTTATTTATGTATATATGGAAAAATTACAACAATAATACGGAAATGCAATTTACTCTCGATATATTCATAAAGGAAGATAAATAGCGACAGCGGTGGTGGTAATGGCAATGCATCCATGCGACCAAGACTTTGAAAAATTTAAACAATTTTATAATACATTGAAACGACCTCGTGTAATTTATAGTAAAACCGGGTGCAACTTGATTATTAAAATACTGAAATTGAATAAATTAATAAATATAAAAAATAGAGTTTATTAAAAATTTTTACATAACAATTGCAAGTTGAGGCGGAATATGGCAATAAAATTTCAAATATTATTTTCAATACGATAAAAATTAAGTTATTAGTTGTTTCTATAAATAAGTTTTCTTGTCTCATTTATAGCTTGGCTGGTTATGCAAGTATTTAAGATTATTAGAAAAAGAATAAAATTTTCTGTTAGGTGATAAAATTATGTGTAAAAGAAAGCGTGTAAAAATAATTTCGGAATATATTTTCGGAATATTTTCATCTTAAAATTCGGTTAACGAAACTTTGGAAACAATTTATGTTATTATTGGCAACAAGGATAAAAATCTATTTTTTTCATAATTTTATCTTTAAATATGGTTACCGAAAATTTTCGGAAACAATAAAATAAACAATCTTGAGCGCCAAAAGCAGAAATAATGTTTTCAGGCTACTAAAAAATAGCAACAAGTTTCATATTATTTAAGAGATTTTGTAAAAAAAATAAATTGTAATTAAAATAATTAATACAAATTGCACTTTTTTGACTGATAAACCTTCTAGGAGCAATGAACACTAATTTTTTGTTTCTCATAATGAAAATTACTTATTCTAAAATGTAAATGGGTTGACTTTAGAATTATAATTATTTATTTTGTAACAGCGTATAAACCATAAATTATGAACTTGAATGTATCTTTTCAAAAACCACATAAAGTTCATTGTCACATAGAAAGAAAGAAAGAAATGAACGAATAAAACTAAAACTGTAGCTTTTCTGATGCACACACATATTTTTAAACAACATTTGAATATTAATTAAAAATATCTTTTTCCAAGAATAATTCTTTTATATGCTCTAGACTAGAAGCATGAAAATATTTTTTAACTAAAATAAATTGACATAAATACCTTTTCTATTTGGTTATTAAATATCCAAAATGTATACAGCTGAAAGTAAAGGTTTGACATTCCAACCCTTTTTTTTTATTCAATGGACATTTGAACAACTGACGACATTAAAATTTATAGATATTTTTTTTTATATGTAATCAGAATTTAAATTATTCAAATTTATTTACATTTTCCAATGAAAAGAATATTAAAATTTTCCTTCCTTTAATAATAAAAAATAAAAACAACAAAGTTCAAAAAATTCAATTTTTCACATTTTCAAATTAATTTTCGTGGAAGAAGAGGGATCTAATGTCCAAATTGGATTATTTTATTCGTATACTTTCTTAATTTTCTAATTGATAATAAATTAGTTTTTTTTTTAAAAAAGATTAAAATTAATTATAATTTAATCTCATTTTGTTCTCATTTTTTTTTTAACAAATATTAACTATGCTTAAAAAACATAAATCACTTGATAATTTATGTAAAGATTTTTGTTGTATGCTTTTTTTTACAGCAAAAAAAAAACATTTCATAATCTATGCTTAATTAATTTGTTTGTCTTTTTTTTTATTATTATTAAATTTTGTCTGTGTTCCTTGTGTGCGTTTTTTATTTTTTTGAAGCTATTCAGTCATGACGACGATACTTCAAAATGACATAATATCTTAAAAGTTATTATAATATGAAAAAAGAAATATAAATACTACTATTATTAAATTGAATATTTTTCATTTTCTATGCTTGCTGTTTTTTTTTAATACCCACAACATTGCGTAATATTTATATATTTTTAAGAGCATATTTCTTAAATGAATTCTGAGGAAAAAAATATACATAATAATTTTCATTTTGATGTGTACAGATACACAAAATTTGGATACAATCCCACACATCTACTTTTGCTGCGCATTATTTTTTTTATTTTTTTTGGTTTCTACTTGAAAATTTGTGCTTTGTGTTGACAATTTTAAAAGTAGCTATCAGTCTGCAGATTTGTATGTTGCACAACCGAATAATTTGCATAGTGCCGAGAAAATGTTGCTAGTTTACATACAAAAATATTTCTAATATGTACAAATATCTGCAACATTTGATCAGATTTTAAATTGCCATTGGACTTCAGATTGTGTGGTTTTGTGATCAACAAAATACCAAGCACTCAGCAAAAAGTATATCAGTTTCTTAAATTCTTTATTTAAAATTGTAAATTAATGTTGACATTTTCACAAATTACTGACACCAAAAATTAGATAAAAAACTTTATGGTATTCTCAACAAACCTTTAACCGAACATAAATTCTCTTGTAATGGTATTTTCAACAAACCTTTAACCGAACATAAAATATTTATGTTTTGTAAATTTAAAAAAAACTTAATGGATTTCATGTTAAAATGAAAATCTTTAAGTTTTTATATATTTTTTTCATTATTTATTCGCGATTAAAGTAAAACAAATTGTTTATGCTTCAGATTGCTTTTTGTTGTCTGAAGAAACTAATCAGTCATAAAATAAAGAAAGGAGAAAAGGAATCATTGTTTTGTTATTTTTAAGAAAATAGAAATTTTTTAATCAAAATATTCTTTATTTCAAATAACAACAAAAAAAAATTATGGTTTTAAAAAATTATTGATTTTTTTATAATTTCTTTTAAATATTTTGCGTAGGCATGAAAAGGTGCGTTATAATTGAATTACATATTTATTATGAAAATCAACAATTATTTTCCCTTATAAACATTAGATATCATTCTGATAAATTAGTAACTGATATTTTTCTTTAACCATACTTTACTACACTTTCCAAAAAAAGTTACAACAAAATTAAAGAAAATAAGTTGTTGTGACGCTTGAATTGAAGGTTCTGCAAGTTATTAATTTCATTTTACTGATTCTTCTTTTCCTAACCGTCTTTAAAACTATTATTTATAGTTTTTAGTATAAAATGTTTAAACGTAAAAAAGAAGAGAAATTAAATTGTTGCGATTATTCGTGAAAATAATCGTTAACCATTAAAACAACAAAATTTTTTTTTGTATACCATTTTCTTTACATTTAAAAAGTTTTAATGACTCGATTAACTAGAATTTATGTTAATTTAAATTTAATTTATTTCACCTTAATGTTCCAATATTGCAAAATTAAATTGACATTTTCTATGAAATAAAAATATTAATAAATCACAAAAAAAAAATTGTATTTCCAGATAAGATAAATGCAACATTTTATTTTAAGATACTTTGTGACGAATTCACTAAAAGATCAGAATAATTTTAGTGCTGTTACTAGGAAACTTTTACTTCGCCTTCCTAGTAAGTTTCTTCTCTAATCCTTTTCTGATTTTTAATTTGAACGCTGACTGAGTATAGGTAATTCAGGAGGTATGATAAATTCAATACTCAAAGGGTTATATTTTTTTATCTGTTCTTAATTAATGCCAAATATAAAGTAAAATTGTTAATTTAAAATTAATAAAAATTTATAGTTTAAAATTGAAATTAATTATACGACTTTCTAAAACACAAAAAAAAATAATGGGTACTTAAATTTCACCATTTGTACAAATTGCTTGTAATATCCGTCCATTAATCAATAAATTTGTGTATCCAAAATAAAAAAAATATACGCCTATAAGATAAATTCAAATTAATTATTAAAACATTTCGAATAAATTTAAAAAAAATGACATTTATTTAATTTGAATTATCATTTTAAGAGCTTATGGAAAAAAAATATACAGAAAATCAGCAAAATTAATTTCTGAAATAATCAAAAAGAGAAAGTTCATTCTGTACTGGCGATTAATAGCAATTTGTTGTGTGCTTTGTTACGTATAAATTTTGTTGGGTGTGTATTGCAATAATCGTTAATAGCCTTTTAAAATTATCTTTTTTCTTTATCTGATGAAAAAACTGTGAATTTAACAGGTGGAAATCTTTGTATCTTATCTCATAAGATTTTGTTATCTAAAGTCAAAAAGACCAGTGTTAAAAATTTCTTGTCGAGAATGCACTAAACAATCTGTAAATAAAAAGACAACCAAACACGCCACCCAAGTAAAAATGTATGTCATATTTTTTCTTTTTTTTTGTAAATCGGTGGTAAGTAAAGTACATACTCCGAGAAACAACATTTATTTAGTGAAACAAGTTTATTTTTTTTAAATGTCCAACAGTTGTTTATATACAAATCTTCGGTCAAATGTATTTTTGACTGGAGGTCTTAAGAAAACATTACGAAATGTTTACAACTAATTTGTGATTATTTATTTGTAAACATAAAATATTTTTACCACTTAAAGATTCAACAATTATTATTATTATTTTTGCTAATATTTATTTATTTGCTTTTTATATGACATTTAAATAATTTAGTTACATCTAAAAATATTCAATATAATCGAAAAAATGTCTATTTCTATTTTTTTTTTTTTGTTACTATTGACCTGGTTAATTGTGAAATTCCCTTTAACGTCGTTTTTTATAACAAAAATTTTTTATTCGTATTGCTTCAAGTTCAGAAATAACTTTGTCACAATATTCATCTTCTTTTGTGCCACATTCATTACAGCAATCTAAATTACCACATGGACTAATAACTAATGGTGAATTAATTAATCTACCATGTATACTTCTATATTTGTTTATATCAATACGTACAGGACATTGATTATCATTACAGTTTGTTAGAAATTTTTCATATTTAGATTGTTCATCATTACCAATTACAAAAATTGTATCATTTGGATCAATTTTAGATTCAATTTCATCAGCTACATTTAATATTCCATCCTTATCAGCAAGTGTACCACGATCTGGTGTTACTGGTTTTACTTGGAATTTTATTAACATAGAAATACAACCAATTATTTCACGGGGTTCTTCTTCAACTTCTTCAGGTTCTTCGTCTTGTTTTTTTTCTTCAGGTTTTTTTCCATCTGTTTTACCAGGTTCAGGTATTTCTTCTACCGGTTTTATTATCGGTTTTAAAATATCCTTATCTTCAAATTGTGTATGAGTACTAAATTTATTTGCTGTAATACGATTAAGTACAATTGGTTGCCAAATAATTACAAGGTCACCAAAATTATCATCTTCAGGTTTTGGTTCCTCTTTATTTTTTTTTTCATCAGAATTTATCTTTTTCTCGTCTGGGTTTTTCTTTTTATTACTTTCAGAAGTTTTAGCATTTTTTTCGGTTTCATTTTTATCAATATTCTGTTTTGCATTATTTTGTTCTTCTTCTGTGGGTGCTTTTTTAAAATATACTTCAACTGGCAGTCCCATAACTTCTTGTAATTTTTCTGTAGTGAGTTTTATCTCATGAGAGGTTTTTACTTTTTGAAATACACCATCAATTCGATTGGCTGTTACATTAAAAGAAACTTCATCACCAATTTTTATTGTTATTAAAATTTGATCATAATCTGCTACAATAGGATCCACTAATAATTTATGTATAATCAAATCGAAAACATAAGCTACGGCAGGTGGTTTTGGTGCTGGTTTTGGAGGTGGAGGTTTTGGGGGCATTTTTAAATAATTAAATTTTTTTTTTTTGAATTTTTATAATTTTAACGAAAACCAAATAAATATAATTTAGCTATACCCAAAATAATTTTTTTACTATTTAAAATTTTAAATATGAAGTTTATAAATTTTGATAATTTAAAATGCTACTATGATTACTATCATAATTAATTTATTTTCAAGTCATATGTAACTAAATTATTGTGGTTTGAATTAAGGAAATTATACGGGGTTTGCACTCCAAATTCTTTTTTCAAATTCAACAAGTACTAAATACTGTTTTGAAAAGTTTTTTGAAAAAAACTGCATCATTCTGGTTCATCAGGGGATTGTAAGGTGGAAGAAGAAGTAATGAATAACTATGCAACTAGATCACGCAAATCTTGCATCTTGCGAAGGCTTATACATATTATTAAAAAAATAAACTTTTTAAAATACTATTTACTATTAGTTGAATTTTATTTGCAAAACGTTTAATTTGATTTGCAAAAGTGTGAACTTGAATTGTAACAGTGTTAATTTGGATTACAAAAGGTTGCATTTGGAGTGTAAAATCTATATCACAGATTAAGATTGTTTTACATTTGCATCTATTTATGTCTATAGTAAGTTACTACCGATCTGAGTTATTCGTATCCAGCTCCTTTAACCCATTTAAAAGGGTATTAATTTGCGGTTTCGTAAAATTATGCTGTACTAGTTTTCTAGATCAGGAGGAGCAGTTAAACACATGTGGCGAAACATTTTAGATCTAATTTTGGATCGAAGTAGGCCTTTGGAAATGTACATTTTAATGAACTTTTCGTGACAAATATAAATAAGATAATTAATAGTTTTGGCAAAAATGATGTACATTTGGTTCATGACGAAAAAAACAATCTTTAATGACACATTTATGTGTGTGTCATGGAATACATGATTTAATATAATGGCATTTTAAATTCTATTAAAAAAATTATTAATTCATAACAAACTCAATAGTTTCTTTGCCAGTTCGATAAAATTTTGCTTGTAAATTCAATGATCAATTTAAAATTTTATTATATTCATAAATAAATCTCCCGCCATGAATACAATAAATGTTGTTATCTTCTTCTTTTTTTTTTGTTAAAATCTATTAACAATACTATTGGTAAATAAAAGAAGCGTAATTGAATAGCCTAAGGCTAGTCATCATCATCATTATCCAGCATGTCTTAAATCAATTGTTCAATAATTCAATGAACAGAAGAGAAAAAACTCTACTGTCTTTGGTGCAGTAATGACCGATTGTCATTTCTTTTAAAATTTATTAAAATTCTTCAATAATAATTTTAAATATTTTACTTAAATAATACTTTTAAATGTAAATAGTACAACAAAAAATTTATGTTTTCCAAATTAAATTGAATGTAAATTAATTTAAAAAAGATATTCAGTGTATATAATGGAAATTTTAGAGGGGGAAAACTTGCATTTTTTTATTTTAACTTCAATTTTTGTTTATTTATTTAAATTTTCTGGTTGAACTCGATTTCTATATTTATGGGCCTAATAAAAATTCATTTACCATAAGAATAATAATAACAAAAAAAAAATATTGTTTAAATAGTAATAAGTTAAAATATAACCAGCAAGTTTTAGGCTATTTTTTGTGTTTTATAAACTTCTCGATTTGCATGATAATATTCAAACTTCTTTTTGATGTATATTTACCTTTTTTTATTTAACAACTTCACCTGTCCATTGTTTAAATCGAGTTTTTCATGTTCAAAAAAAAAAAAAAAAAGTTTTTCTTATGTTTACCATTGGTAAATGTATTTTGATGTTTATGTTATTAATTTAAAATTAACTTAAACTCAATTATATTTAAGTCGTGGTTGCAAAATAAACTAACTTTTTAATAAAGTCTTACTGGTTGTGTTAGCTGGTCAAAAAAAAAAAAAAACCTTATAAACTTGAGAAAGTTGAAATAGTTTTTTTTAAGTAGTGTTCCACATTTGATTTTTATAATAAATTCATTAATGGTATAAAAATTAGTATAATTTTCGGTCAATCAAAGTAATAATTTTATTTTGATTGGGGGCGAAAATGCATTCGAAAAATCATTTTTTTTTTTACTTTTACTTTGTGGTGAATATTAGGTCTGATTGAAAATAAAATAAAATGGAGAGCATATTACAAGTTCTTATAATTGACTTCTTTTAAATTTCTGATGATAATAAAACCATGTCTTCATTTTTTGATTTAAATTAAATTTTTTGGAATAACACTAACAAATTGATTCAAAATTAAGTTTAATATTATTTAGCGGATATGTTCAGCAAAATGTAAGAAACTCATTTTCTTTTGGGCAAACCATTTACGCTTTGAGAAAAACTTCTTTACTAAAGTTTTTCTCAAAGCGTAAATGGTGCGATCTGTGATTCTTATTTCACTAGCAATGAAAAATCCACTGTGCTAGTTCAATTACTTTTTACAGTAAACTGACTGTAAGGATTAAAAAAATGTTGAATTTTGAATTGTTATGATATTTTAAAGACTATAATTCTTAATTCAATTGCTCCTTCAAAAATGTATCAGTTTTAATTATACCCTGTACTGCATTGTTACGTACCAAAAATTGTTAAGGTACACATTATCATAAATTTAAAGAAATTTTCGGCAATAATAAATTTTTTTTTTTACCAATCTTAGGTAAACTAACAATTTTTAGTTAAATCATATTTTATTTTTACATACGGAGAAAATTGCTTAATTCCAAAAATTTCAATAGATCCATTCACCACAGGTACACACACTTTACACTAAATAAATATTTTCTTTTAAGACGGAAAATAATATTTTTACCTAAACGTAAACATACAAAAAAAAAAGAAGTAAAACTCCATTATGCACATTATTTGTTATTTTTTTTTAAATAACACATTTTCAAGATGTTGAATGAAACTTTGATATACACAGACGACCAGACATTCCTACATATTTTATTTTTAATGCTATTTTAATGATCATGTATAGTGAAAGAAAAAAGTCGATTGTAATATTTTTTTTAAACATTAGTTGTGTGTGCCATTGAAGACGACTTCTTTCGGTCAATGAGCATAAACGTTTTTTTTTTGCATCACGACATGACGATTATTATTAGAAAAATTTCAATTACCACATTTTTTCAACTTAAAATCAATGTAATATTTATTCTTTAATTTGCTTGTTGTGTTTGTTTGTTTGTTTACATTCATAAAAATCAATTTCTTCTGATCCAGAAAACATAAAAAATAAAAAACCATTTCTTTCCAATGAATCTGGATTAAAGTAATTATTGTGTGATTATTTCCATTTGGAAAAAAATGAACACGGTAACATAAAAAAAAAGTCATGAGAAATTTGTAATTTGAACATAAAAAAGTATATATTTACACGAAAAAAAAAATAACGAGCTTTACTTTTCAAAATTTCTTTTAAATATAAATTTTGTTTAAATAAATTTTCTTTTTACCTGATTCAAAATGATTGTACATTCAATAAGATATTAAAGTTGATTGTATACGTTCTGACCAACCTACATACTTGAATTTTCTTTCACTACTCTTATAGATATAACTTTGAAATGAAATGTAAAGATTTGAAGTAAATAAAACATAAAAAAAATTTTTTTTAACTGCGTGTGTTCTAAATTTTTTTATGCTTTCAATAAGAAATATCTATTCATTTTTGAAAACGGTTCAATTGATCTACTACTGTTTCCAAAAAGATAATATATGTAATAAATTTTATGAAATAATATATCAAAATATTATATATTATAATAAATAATAGTACATCAATTATTATTATTGAAAATTATATGATAAAAATGACCATTTAAATAAAAAAGAAAATATGTAACTTTTATTTTGAAATTAATCAATAAATTGCCTCAAGTAAATTGCCCATTTCGGTATTATTGTCTGTAAATAAAATTGATAAAGTGAAAGAGGTAAAAATTGATTGAAATTGAATTTTTAAAATTTATGGGATTGTCGATTTGTCAAATTATGTTGCATAAGATTGTTATCGGCTTTTATTACTATTACTAATGAATTAGGTAATAAATTATATTTTTTTTTGTAAGTGAATTTTTTATTGAAAATAATGATTTTTTTTCGCAAAATAAGATCCAAAATATCTTTATGAAAGATCCTCGTTTTGTACTGAGAAAATTTCTAATATAGTTCATATACTTTCTTTTGAAGATATCAAAGAATAGAACTTGAGAAAAGATATAACATAAAATACCAGAAAGGACCAGCAACATGAACCATATTTAAATCCATCTAAACTATTTAGATTTAGAAGATAAATAAACCAAAAATTATGAAAGATTTATTAAATATTCGCAAAGATGTCGACATTTTTCTTCTGTCGAGTTGAGAAATTATTATAAAACAACTGATTGACGATTAAATTCAAAGATCATGCAACACTAATTTTAATATATTTCGAAATTTTCCAACTTTTTTAGAAACAAAAAAAATTAATTCCTCAAGCTATCACGGTTTTAAATTCATAAAATCCATGAATAATTTATTAGATTAGAATATCATATTTCTAATGACGACGGAACGGTCTGTAAAACGCGAACTTATTGCACTATGAAAAAAAAGAACAGAAATTTAATATATACAAAAATTATGATACATTTACATTTTATTTTTATACATGAAAATTATCTCTGAAATTTATGAAATTCTTCATAAATAATTCTTTCGATTTTTTTAAAATAAAAATCTACAAAATACAATTATTTGTAATTATATATTTAATCGAAATTATGAAACAAAAAAATAAATTGGGGTGGCATTCTGTTAATATTAGTAATCTAGAAATTTTTTTTATAGTTTTTCTAATAACAGTAGGCACTCAATAAATTTCAACAATAAAAAAAAGTATTCGACATCAAAAACTATTTTTCGAAAAACTTTTCGACATCCTTCAATTGCAGATAGAATCCATAAAGTAATAAATTTTAAGTCAAAAATTAATAAGCTTTGTATTCTGTCTGCCAGAAAATCTATCCGAAAAATATTTAAAATCCTTAATTAAAAGTAATTACGAATAAATTATTTCACTGTACATTCGAAAAATTAGCAGTAGAATAATACCAAAATTTCATCACTCAAAAAAGTGTACTGGATGAAATTTCTGTCATAATTTAGCTAATTCAAACTTAAATTTCAAGTGTGGTTCTTCTTTTTTTTTCAATTATCATTTCCAACTATTAACTAAATTGAACAAAGTTATTCAACTGCAATTCATTTAAAGTTTATCGAATATGAGATATCAATTAGTCGAATTTATATAAATTCAGTTATCAGTAGTTGGGATAAATGAAAATTTATTACTTGACATTTTATATAATTGCATGTTAAAAAGTATTCACTTAAAAATTTCTATTAATTTTTTTATCTTGGATATTTTACACAGATACTTTTTTTTTTGAAGAGTGTCATCCTATGTTTTTAATGTTGCCGCGTTTGATTTTTATGTTTTGAAATAAAAATTTCGAATTTTTTTTTTTTAAATAGCTCAAATTCAAGTAGGACGGATGACTCAAAAATATATTTTCAATTGAAAAAGATTAATTTAATTACTTATAAGTTTAAGGGTTATTGACATCTTCATTAATCTGGACGAAATATAACAACGAAGTTTTAAAGAAGTTTTTTCAATAACAATAAAAAACAAAATTATTGTGGGCCGTGAGAATATTTTTGTATAAAATTCTTTGTTTTAAATTATTTTTTGGATAATTACTGAACTGTGTCGATAATTGTTGTCATGCGTTTTGCGAAAACTTGTTTTATATTACATATAATTAAATGAATGATTTATGAAAAATGATGATAAAAAATTTTCTACATAAGATTTTAATTTCTAGTAAAAATGACAACAACGTAATTACAACGACCCCCCAAAAAAAAACATATTTTCGTAAGCATTAAAGTAGTTTTTTTTTGCTTAATAATTTATTAAAGGAAGCAAGTGTATTTAAATTGTCATTATTTAACAATTTATGTACGAAATAATTCTATTTATTGAAATTTATATATTATACATATTAAAAAAAAAAACTAAATAAATTATATAACATTAAAATATTAAATTATTGTTAATAAGAAACTTAAAAAAATACAAAATTGTATAATTATTTTGCGTACGTAAGTAAAATTTGACAATTTTTTTTAAAAATATTTAATAACAATTTAATATAATATTTATTTAAATTTCTATACGTTTTTTTATTATTATTATTTCAAAATATGGAAAACAATAATATATTTTATTTTAGCTGATTAATCTCAATTTAGAATTTATTCGATGTCGAGTCAGCAAATAATAATAAATTTAATATAAATAAATAATGGGAAAAAAAAATTATATTAAAAATGGCATCATTCAGAATCCAAATATGTTTTTTGTTCAATTCGCCCGCAATTCTTTATCTTAATATGGAATTACAAAAAAAAAAATATTAAATAACTATAAATATATGCAACTAAGCGTGGAGAACATAAAGATTTTTTTTATTAGTAAGGGTTATGATTATTTTAATGTTTGTTCAATCTTCTTTGATCAGATGTAAATTTTTCATCAGGATTAAATTAAACAGGATCAATTTTTGATTATTAATTTGAAAATTATAAATCTTGATTATCCTGAATCATAAAAAAATTAAAAATTATTTACTAACTGGATAAATTAATTAATTAATCATATATTAATCAGGATCAGTAACATTTAATACAATTTTTTCACTAAAAAATCATAAATTTTTGCTCATAAGAGTCACAAATTGTCAATTTTTTGTGATCAAATGTTGAAAGGTAAATTTTAATATTTGTTAATCAATGATGACATAATATTGTACCTTCATTGTACTGAACTTTGTGGGCTTATAAATTGGTTATTTATTTCATAGTCTAATTGTGATTACAGCCCTGAATTTAAGTATATACATTAAATTACGATATCCGTTGTAATTAACGACAGTAACATTGAAGTTTTTTTTTAAAAAAAAGAAACCAAATATTATATTTTAAATGTTGCTGATTAGCTAATTTTATTATCATTCATTTTTCTTCTATATTATGATTGTTATCTCAACAAAATTAACTTTAAATAATAAATTTTCCTATTTCCTCTGAAATAATTTTTTTTTCTGTACTTAATGATCAATTATTAACCAATTTATTTATTCAGTAATATTCTTTTAATCATAAATTATGCTTTCAAATGTAATGAAATGAAAAGTACTTTTCGTCTATATTTTTCGTATCTGATGTTTTCTTAAACACATGTTTTAATGGGATAAGTACAAGGTCATGTGAACAAGCTGTTTTGTGCTGTAATATTTATTTAAGCTGTATTACAAAATTATTATTATATATATTTTTTTTTTTTGGGTAAATAAAAATTAATAAATTTTATTTTTGCCAAAACATTTAACACCCAATTGAGAAGTGAATATTCAAAAGATAAAATTTAAAAAATTCTTAGTAAGAGCACGATTTTTTGTCAGACAAAAAAAAATTGTATATTGGATTTGTTCAATGCCAAAAAAAACTTTGAAATATTATTAATTTTGTTTTTTTTTCGTAACATATTTTACTATAGCAACATTATTAATAGACAAACATGAAAAAATCATAAATGAATCTTAAAACGTGTACTACAAATATAAAACTGATAATTTTTATTGTTGTATTATCAAAAAAAAAATATTTGTCAACAAAACGAGAAACACGACGAGTCCTCATTTCAAAAAAAAAAATTCATATCGAAAATTTGACAATAAATAAATTACATTTTAATATGAAAAAAAATTTCCACTTTTTTATGGAATTTCAATTTGAAATAAAATACAACAAAATAATAAATGTAATTCGTTCCACAACAAAAAAAAATTATATTATTTTTTAAATATTTTGTTGCTGTCAATGATAAATCTTTCAAAAATCAAAATATCTTTATTATGGTGTCGTCTTAATGCTTTATTATTAATGCAACAATGATTCTTTCCTTGTCGACAAGATTTTCTTTATAACTAATATAATAGGATAAACTCGGCTGACTTCGTGATATTAAGGGATATTTGTAATATTTTATATAGAAAATAAAAATATACATATGAGGAAATTATTTAAGATAACAGGTACAAGATTCGTTCATAAAAATCTAATGTCAAAATACCAAATTTCTTTTAGACCTTCAACCTATACGATTAGAAGTAAACTAGGTTCTGTACGGCTAACTTCGTGATAACGAAATTCTTGTTCCATTCTAGCGAAAAATTTAAAAATCATATTATAAGGAAATGCTTCTCTACCTATTCTGTTTGAATTGAACAACAACAGATACTTCTTAAGCAAGTATTTTTCTAGCACTAAAGCAACTGATCTTTTCAACTTGACAAAAATTTATCAAATTAGAACTACAATTACAAAATTACATTTCTGATCCAAATTACTATCAAGAAGCCACTCGAACAATAATTTGTGGATATCACTTCAGAGTTCCCTTTTAATTGACTAGCAGGGTTTAGCCGTGTCACGGATTTATCCGAGTTTACCCTATATAAATAAAAGCGTGACTTTTGAAAAAAAAAAACATAGAAATATTTAAATTAATATAGAATTTAAAGTAAACTTTAAGTGGCAATTGTTTACAAAATGTTTGTCACTCTGTTTTATGAAAAAAATGATTGTAGATCAGAAAAAAAACAACCAAATATAGAAATTGTATTGAAAAATGTGATAGAAAATTTGTGAAATACAAATTTGTTATTTATGATCGTGATTGATAAAATTTTACTTCCTCAAATTGAAAGTTTTTTATTACTTTGATAAAGCGATCAATAAATTGGAAATTATTAGAATTTAAATGAAAATTCAGCCTTGAATTCGAATTGATTTCGATTAAAATATAAAGAAAATAACATAGCAGAGTAGTTTAAATTTAAATATTTTTACATATTTTTTTTTATAGTATAACTGCAAGAAATTATTCAGATTGTCGGTAATTTTGTAATATAAAGTGAGCCTCTATCTCATTTTGTTAATAATTATAACTTTCAACATATTTTATGATTTTTTTCTTATATTTTATGTTATTTTTAATTTTCCACTTTCTAAAAATCAAAATCTTAACGGAAATAATATAAATTAAAATATTAAAAATTATTTTTTTTTTTGAATTTCCACTTTTTAATCATATAATGCAGAAAATTTCAAAAATAAATTCAGCAAATCACTTGAACATTTTCACGCCACTAGCTAAAAAATTATCAAAATGGTTTGAATATCACCAGACATGAAAATCAATTATTTTATCTACAAAAAAAGTGAAAATTCTTATAAATTCATTATGAAATTTCCCTGCCTTTTCAATAAAACACTTGAAATTTTCCATAACTTTTTTCGTTATAATAAAATGTTTCAAATAAATTGAAAAATTTGATAATTTTTGTTGGCAAAAAAAAAGTCTTATAATTTGTTGCAACAAAAATTTATCTGTCAGATCATAGAAAATATAAAAATTATATTATACTGAATTGGTCTTCTTAATTCAATTTTATGTAGCGCGAATGGCAGTGTATTATACTGGTATAATACAGGATTCCAAGTTTAAATTCAACACTAGTATCGACAATATAATTTGTTGACAAGTAAAAATGCCTTTATTAGTCTAAAATAATATCATGTTTTATGTAAATCAAAAATTTCTTGACGTTTAATTTACGAAAACAACAACCACCATCAAATTGTACAATTAACATCTAATAAATTTTCTTAACCGAAATAAATTTCATTAGACTTTTAAATGAATTACCGCCAGTAGATTTTGCAAATTATTGTAATTCACAATCCATTAACAGATAGTTTTAATTAAAGTTTCTTTTATCTGTTGAATAGTATTATATAGAAATATTCCGGAAATAACTCCGTATCATTTATACCGAAGGAAGCATAAATTTCTTTAAAAATTGAATAACTCAGCTCTGCTTAAAAAAAAAAATTTATAAATAAATATTTTGAATTAATTAGAATTTTTTGTTTTGCACAGAAATAAAAACCAAATTAATGAGGTGAAAATAAATAAACAAAAATTTCCATTCGTCTACTCTGCGTTTTTTTTAATATTTCTAAATTAATCGGCACAAAATTTATGCTGCTGGTATGATAATTATTATTATTCGGTTTGATGAATTTATGAATCTTGAACGTACGTCATTATTCATTATATACATTTATATTATGAAAGATTAATTTATTTTGAGTAAAGTCAATGACTTTTTTTTGCAAATCTTTTAATTAGTAAAAAAAAAATCGAGGTTTCTGGGTTTATTGAAATTTATTAGCGAAAATCTTAATTATTAAATATTATCTATATATATTTTTTTTTATATAATCATAAAAATAACATGGTTTTCTAATATTTTTTTCCTAATATAATAATTACAAAATTAATTCAAATTTTGAAAAATTTAGCCCTACAGCAATTCAACACATAATCTTTTTAAATTTTTCAAAAAAAAAATAGAAACTACGAAAACCGATTATGGCCTGTTAAACATTAATTTATGTTGCCTATATGTTCAAAACAATTATTGTTTAAATTTATTTAGCAAAAATATAACAATACATCAAAAAAAACTAAAAATTTCTAATTTTGAAAATTTAATTAATTTAATTTCGAATCTAAAAATTTTATAATAATTTCTCTCTCTTTATACAAAATCTTAAAAATTATATTTCAATAAATTATTTTTATAATTTGTGTTCAAGGCAGATAAAATATTAATTAAAACCAACAAAAAAAAAAACATATTTTTGCATAATTTAATTTATTGATAAATTAATGAATAACAATGGAAAAAAATATATTATGGAGGGAAAGAAATTCAATGAAGCATATCAGAAAATTTCTGCGTATTTTTATCACCTCAATATTAACATAAAAAATTGGAATTTTATTTTTTAGTTCCAACGAAAAGGAAAATTCATACAAACACCACATGTTAAATCAAGTGGAAAATCTTACTATATTAGTTTAAATTTAAATCGATTAAAAAAAAACATGGAAAATTTCACTTTTTTTAATATTGGAGTAAAAAAAGAATTTGAAAATGCTTGAGGTTATTTTGATTTTTCTTTTTTTTTAAGATCAAAATTGATTAAAATAAAAAAATTTGCTTAAAACTACTGTGGAAAATATGTTGATATAGAAAAAAATGAAAACATGTTTTTAATTTGATTTTTTAAAAAATCTAATATACATAATTATACATATTTATTTATAAGAAGAAAATTACTTTTTCCTATTTATTAAATTATTAATAAGAGTGAAAATTTATTACTCGAAAGAAATGACTGAATTAAAAAAATTAAATTTATTTGACGAAAATTTTAAATCTTTTTTAAGACGACATATTTTCCATTAAATTAAATTTTATATGCAAATAAAAAATATGTGACAAAATATATGTAATCAGAAAATTTATGCTTAACCATATCCAAAAAAAAAAAAAAACTAGTTTAATAATTGAAAAATTTAATCGAATTTCAAATAAAATGATTTAAATTATTTTTAAAATATAAAACAGAATTTAAAATTAAAATGCAAATTACGATAAATATATTTAAATTTATATTATTTCACAATTCATAAACATAAACACTTATAAGCTACCTAATCTATTTCTGTTTATAAATCGTATTCTCGTTTACATTTTACTCATAAATATTTATTTATTTATTGTTTGGAACGCAAATTTTAGAACAGACCCGCACCTTTGATAGAAAACAAAAAATATATCATCGTTTACTTTCCATGTGCGCTGATAAGAAATTGGTGATAAAATTGTATGAAATGTTGACTAATCGTGATGACTTATTTTAATTTAGCTTAAAAAAACAAATTTCTTATCTAGCCAGAAAAAAACTTTATTTAGTAAACCAGTATTTAGAATTACTGTTGGTATGTTTCCATAACGAGTTGAACTCGAATTTAAATTTATATTATTTAAATTCTAGTTGAACTTTAAATTATTTAAATTCGTGTTCAACTCGTTATAGAATGTCAACTCAATTCCAATTCCAGCTCAGTATATTTGTTAGTTCGATCTCAATCCATTTTAACTCAATCCCAATTCAAGCTCAGTACATCAATACAAACATGTTAATAAATTTAAATTGTTATTTTGTTATGATTCTTTATGACAGCTATATATTCTGCACACATTTTTAATGGAAATATTAAAAATTAGGTCAACTGTCTCTGTAATTTTAAAAACCAAGAATGAAATAAAGATTAGGAAAATTAATATTTCAAAAATATTTTATAGATTCCTTTCAATCAATACAGCCATTTCACTAAAAAATTGAGTAAATATCGCCTGAAGATAAAGTACATTAATTTTTGATCATGTTTCTAGGAATATTTATGTCACGGATTGCTATCATTCCGAAGATTTTGTTATATAAAACTTAAAAAATTTCCCACAAAATTATATTATGAAAAAAAACGTTTGTTTTTCATAAATTGGGCAATTTTAGAATTATTATTTTTTTTTTATAGTTTTGCACGTTTTCAAGGTTGGTAATATAATCAACAAAAAAAATTACACAACATCAACAACAAATAATCAAAAACAATGTCTATGTTAAGTGGCAATTCGTGTACTTTTAGTAATAGTTCTAACCTTATAAATTTACTAGACTTTAATTTTCTTAAATTATGTTTTTTCTCTGACTATTGTAATTATAATTAATTTCCTTTTAATATTGTTTTTTTTTTCAGTCCAAAACTAATCGCTGATTCAAAGATAGAAAATATCATCAACAGAAACTAAAAGAAGGAAAAAAACATTTCAAAAGTTAAGGTAAATAATAAAATGTTTATTACAACTTGTAGTATAAATGCCAACAAAAAAAACACTGAATAAGAAAACGCGTGTTTTTAATATTTACTATTTGAGTTACTCGAAAATATTTACTATTTGAGTTACTCGAAAATAATTCCATTTCTCTTTGTTTTTAAAATTGTTTAATTAATTATCCGAAATAATAAATTTTTTGATGGTTTAAAGCAGTGGTTGCTCATCTGTGGTGAGCACAGCAAAATAAATCGAAAAGAGTTGCTTAATTTATTAATAAGCAACTTACTTTAAATGTTACTTAATAATTGGTTGATGAAACAACTTACTTTATGCATTACCAAATACATAATAGAACGAGCAAAATAACAAACAGAATATATAGCTGTCATCAAGTCGCAACACAATTCATTGTAGCGAATAACTTTCAGGCTTGTCAAAATACTGAGACGAGCAAAAATTATTAATATCTTTAAAATATAGTGACAATATTTTAATCTCAGAACGTCGTACGTTTCACGGCTTTGATTTTAATTTAATTTTTTTAGCCACAGCGATATTTTCTGTTTGGTCTTTAAGGTTTGGCCAAAATTTAACTCTAACCGCCACTAATTTCTTATCAGCGATGGGCAATATATTCTTATATGACCGTCTTTAAAGAACGATGAGTTAGAGCATTTCTTTTAAGAAGTATAAACTAATATCAAGTTTACCGAACATTATAGGTCGATATCTATTCACTCGCTGCATTATACAAAACCGATTGGCCCGTGGTGATAATTATGTTTAATAGTTTTGCAAAATTAATGCACATTTAAATGTACATTAATTTTGCAAAACTATTAAACATAATTATCTTATTTTTACAATACCGTATTTGACACGAAAAGTACATTTCAAATGTACATTTCCACAGACCTACTTCGACAAGACCTAGGTCCTAAATTTTTGCGCAAATATGTTTAACTGACCCTCTGGTCTAGAAAACTAGTACAGCATAATTTTCTGAGCGCAAATTAATTCTCGTATCAAAGGGTTAAGAAAAACTTCAATATCTGTATTATTAATTTGAAGGTCTATTTTCAACAAATATTTTAGAATGGGAAGTACAATTAAATTAATGTTTTTTTTTCTTCAAGTGCAATGATCAATGTTTCTCTATGTATAATTAATTAAATGTTTGCATGTCAGCTCGTAATTATTTTAATAATCATAAGATAGAAAAATTATAATTTCTCAATGGCAAATGAAGCGAGCTCTCTTAAAAATCAGAATAATAATTTTAAATAAACATGTTCAGTACAATTAGTTTTCTTATCAACAGTACAAATAATCATAAAATCATAAACTTAAATTTTTTTTAATATAAATAATGTAATTTTGTCGCTACATATGTTATGCAAGATGTAATATATCATTTAATGAACAGCTGTGTCGCATTACTATAACTTCTCAATTTTCAGTGTGTATAAAGCTGAAAATATTAAAAAAAAAAATTTTATCACACTAATAACTTTTTTAATTTTTTTTTTTTGTAGTTATTTATAGAAATATAAACATTTCCGCATTAATTTCTCTCTGGATGCAATTTGAAAATTTTCACTTTTTCCAATAAAAAATAATATGCTGCGGTTTGAATTTCAAAAGAAATTATATCACCTATTTTTTTTTTTAAATAAAAATAATCAATTTGTCAGTTAATATTATTAAAAGTTATGCCAATAAAAAGATAAACAATCTGGGTAGTGAATTATTTATTATAATTATTTTTTTTATAGATAAATTTTATAAGAAATTATGCAATTCTGTTATTATTTATTATTTCTGTTAGTATTTGATTTGATATCTAAAGTGTGGTGTCAGGAAGTAGGTGGCAGATATCGAATGCGTTTCGAATCAAGAGACTAAAAATCGATAAATGTGAATAAATGGTTGATTTTAGGCATTTTAAAAATATGACTGAATCTAATGATTTATTTAATCTATTAGTTGTAAATATTGTAAATCTTTAATTTTAGCTTAGTTTGACTGCATAGTGAAGTGAATAGTAAAGATAGACGATTTTCTGTACACTACACTACACTACAATATATAGTCAAACTAATAGGGCGACCCTATTTTGAGGTTGTCCAAAAATACAGTACGAGAGGATGGTTTTAAATAATTGAAGAATTTAATCCATGTTGATAGATTATTGTGACAATGTTCTCAATTCTGTTCAGTTGTCATTTGTTTCGATATTAGAGCTCATTTTTAACTGGTCGTCTTTCATTCGTTTCGAAAAACCATTATCGATGTACAATTTTTTCATTATATCGTATTTTATAATTATTCCAGTCAACAAATAAATTTTTTATTAAAAAAAAAAAAGGGCTTAAATTGCTTATATTTATTTAAAAAAATAAATAATTTCTTAACTCCTCACCGCAACCACTAAAATACATAAAAATTCATGAAATTTTTATTGAAATTTCCTGTTGTAAATGTGAATATATTAACTTCACAATTTTATCATTAATTTGAACTTTTTTATTTTTTTGAAATTCTTCTGTCTTAATTGACAATTCCAAATCAAATGTGAAATTTTTTTGAAAAATTTAATTAATGAAAAGACTGGATAAAAAAAAAGTGAGTTAATTTAATGTTTAAACAAAATATAAAAAACTAATGAGAAATTTTCACTTTATTTATAATTATAGTGTTGTGGATATTTTGCACTGATAAAATCAATTAGAAAATATATAATTTTTATGTTGTAAAAATACATTTTTTTTTTTCGATAAACGATATCAAAAAGAGTATATTTCGAGGCGATAAAGTTATATGTGATTTTATCGACATATGTTTTTAAAAAGAAAATTTAAATTAAGTTTTCAGTTTTTTTGAGTTTTCTCTTTATACAAATTTTTGATTTATAAATTGATTAAAAAAAATGAAAGTAAATGTGAAATGAACTAAATATATCACGACCTTAAAAAAATGTACCCGACTAATATCAATTCCAAACGTAATCTTTACGTTTGAAATTGAATTGGTAATTTCAAACGTAATCATTGTAATATAATTTATAGATTAGAAAAATAATGTCTAGGAACAAATGGGTCAGTCATATCATTGTACTGTCTAGTTAAAATTTTTGGTCAATACTTAAGTATTGCTTATTAGCCATCAAAAATCTAATTTTTAATCTTGGCTAATTCGAATGAAATAAATTAATTTTTGGTTAAATTAACTATTAAAATTTATCTTAGTCACCATAATATAATTCTATTGTTCACTTTAATTTATATAATTCATAAAATGATTTCTCACGAATTTTTAACCAAATCTCTTTTTATTTTTTTTCAGTTTATTTTCAAGAGCAAATTTTTTCCCTTTTTGAGCCCAATTTTGATTATTATTTCATGTTTATTTGTGTAACGCAAAATTTATTTCATTGTTCAAAATTAATTGTATCCGTAAACAAAATATGATTAAAACACGTAAAGTTCTTTACATACAGAAACCAAACACAATTATATTAAATTACACAATTTGAATAGTTAGGTTCTTTTATTTTTATTCAATATCGTAAGAATTACGGAAGCGTAACCTTTTTTTTTTATCTAAATATGAATTGTTAATATCTTTTTTGAGGTCAACAAACATAATATGTATATACATAAAAAAAAACATATAAGTAGTATATTTGAATTTCTAGAATCAATAAATGACTTTTTGGTTAGGTACGTAGAAGACTTTCAGAAACCCCTTTCAGTCTTATTCAAAACTAATAAATAAAAAAATCTGAGAAACCCTACAAATTCGTTTCATTTTCAACCACTGAAAATATGTAGAGCATTTCAATTGACTTTGAGTTTTCAATTTTCCCTTCTTTCAGTTATTCTGTTTTGTTGTTTGCATAAAATATGAAAATTTTCTTTTATGCAATTGAACTTTTACAAATATATATATAATTTCCTGACCATGACCAAAAAAAATCTCATGTGTAAAAAATCGATTATTTCTTATGTCGATTTTTATGCTTTTATGTTAAGATATATGTTTGCAAAAATAAAAAAATCTATTTATTTATTCAAGTAAGAATTCTAATAAAATTAATAAGATTTTTTTCAACGTTAAAGTATAGAAAAATCTAACGACCTTCAATACAAGAGAAAAATTATAATGTAAATTTAAAAGATTTAGATCTTTGTTTCGGTAGCAAGTTAAAAATATTATAATTCCTTGTAAGAAAATATACAAAAAAATCGATGAATCACTTATCGAATTTCCCGATCGATTTCGTTACTTGATTTTTTTATGTTTATTTATAGTTTTACTACAATAAATTCTATTATTCAAATATTGTTTCCTTTTATTATTTTGGGCTGTTTTACAATTTCAATCTGCGGTGTTATTCTCTTGTGCAATGATAGGGCAAAAAATATATATGTATATTTTTTAATTGATTATCGACAGTTTGGGTTGTGGTGGTTCATGGTTTTTGCTTAAAATTTGCCAATGATTATTAATTTGAAATATAACTAGCCATTAAAATATTATGGTTTTTAATTGTGAGAATTGTAATTTTGAAAAACATCATTCAAAATCAAACTAAAAATTGAATCAGTTGACGTTTAAACTTTTATATATCGACTAAGTGTCGATTAATATCGCAATTTGAAATTACTTTTTGGCAGTATTTATTGTTTTGGGCGCGTAATGGGCATGGGTTAACATTTCAATTTTCAAAATTTTTCTGATTGATTGATTGATTTTATTATTATTATTATTATTACATTTTGGATTGAAATCAGTGGGCTAAAAAAAAAATGATATAAATAATTTATATAAAAGATGATATTTCAGGGATTAATTTACCAAATGCTGCTTGCTTGCTTATTCATGTCTTTTTAAAGTCACATTTAAATTTATTTATTTTATTTTTTTTTATTTCAAAATTTAATGATTTTATTATAATTCATATTTATATGCAGATCAAGGTAAAAAGTATTGAAAAATTAATAAAAATATGTATTGTGTTATTGAAATTAAAATTATATATTGGTAATTTCGCGCAGGTGATCAATCAACATATTTGTGGGAGGTTTTTTGTGAAATGCATTTGAATAGATTCAATAATTTTTAATATAATAATTATAATAGTTTTAGGTTAATGTGGTGAAATTGTTAATTAAAATAGAAATCATTAAATATTATTAAATCTTTTTATTTAAAAGATTTAATGACACTCAACTTTCTTTTACATTATATTCGCAATTTAAATTCTTGGCAATTATTTTCTAAAAAAAAACAAAAAAAAATATCTAAATTTTTGAGAAATTCTTTTTATGTTATTGGAAATATGCCAAAATTTATATCTTGCTGCAATAGATAGGTGAATTATATAGTGATAAACAACTATAGTGCTAAATCACAATATTTATTCGGTATCATTTTCGAATATTATTTGACGCATCATGTTTGGTCCATTGCTGCTTGTCAGTTTTAAAATATATTACTTTTTTGTGTGAATATAAATTTACACCTACACAAAAATTACTTTTTAACAAAATGTATTTCTGATGTCATCTGCATTGAATTTTTCATTTTCCATTTAAAAAATACGAAAGCATATTTAAGCTAAAATGCGTTATTACACCAGCCACTTTAAAAACCCAATAATATTTTGTTCACCAAAAATAATTTGTTAGTCTAAAAAAAAATATATTTTTTGTATAAGCTATAATAAATTTCTGTTCAATGAAATATTTTTCAGTCGTGAATGAAAATATAAATCTTGAATTTTCTGAATGAGATAAATAAAAAAAAACATTTGATTTCCAATTAAATTCTAGTTGAATTTTCATTACACGTGTTTTTCACAGTTCGATAAATTTCATTTATAAACTTTTTGTGAAAGATATTAATAATTATTAGGAAATTCATTTTTTTAGCACTGCAATATCTTTTGAAAACATCAAAACACCAGGAATCACGAATAACATGGTGCAATTTATTCAATGGTATTTTTTTTTTTTTTTGCAAGACAGTACAATCTGACTAATAATTTTTTACATCGCGAGTCTTATGAATATTATTTTCATCAAGTTATTCCAAAATAAGATTGCATTCTTCAGTTGTTTGCATAATAATTGAAGAGTTTAGAGGATGAGGATGTTAAGTGATATTTAAGTTTTAAGTAAATCATGTTTAAAGTGCAAAACAAAGTTGGCCGCAAGTAATTTTTGAAGTTTGTCATAAAAATTTAACATTTATATTTGAAAATATTTCTTTTCTAAAGGAAAACCCCATAACTAAAAAACAGATATTTTAGGGTGCTTTAAAAAACCCTAACAAAATCTCATTTTACAAAAAATGTCACCTAACCTTATCAATTATTCTTCAATATTTCTATGCTTGGTGGGGTCTTAGCTGTGAATTTGTGAATCTATATTAAATATATTTTGATTAATTAAATTTACTCTAATTTATTTATGATCTAAAAAATAGTTCAAATTATAAAAAGACTAATTAATTTACAAATATTTATACAAATGATGCCATGAATCATATTTCTACTAATTATTAATAAGTTTTCTCACTTTATGTTCCAACATATAAAAATTGACTTAAAAAATCTATATTCAAGCTGTTTTTTTTAAAACAATTTTTTAAATATAGAAATAAATATAAATAATTTTTTAAATTACCTGTCGTCTTTATGATCACATCAAACGATAATTATTGGTTGAGACAATTCGTACCAAGTAAACGCGGGTGGTATTTTTGGTAAAAATTCTGTTAAACCAGTTTTTTTTTTTTTTACATTAGTTGTCTTTACCATAACAAGAAAAACGCAAAATTGTGTAGCGAGATTAAAATTAGAAACAAGATGATTCAAAAAAAAAAATATGTTTCTTTTATGAAAGTTACTTTTTACAATATATACTCTGTGTGACTATTTGAAATAATATATTAAGTGAACCTTAATTATTTTATCTTATTGAAAGAAAGTTTTATTAAATCCAAAGTACTTGAACAGTCAAATTGTAAATGAATGTAGGCGAGAAGTTCTAAAAAAAACCACTTAAAGTTCAATGTTTCTAGGAGGAGAAATTAATTATAATTATTTTTTTCAACACCATTAAAATCAATAAACTTTTTTAATAATATGATAATGATGACTAAGTAACAACTATAAAAATTACATATTATAATTTGGTGCTTTTTTTTTAGTATTATATGAGTAGGCGATTTTTTTTGTGTGTAAAACCAGAGTTAAAGCAAGGTCGTTGGACAAACCACCATAGTTAAACTGTAAAACAATAGATGACTTGCCATATCTAATAAAAAAAATATTTATCTCTCCTCGTAAAAAATCTCTTTTTTTTTTTAAATCAATTTTTACTTGATTGATTGATTTTTATATATAAAAAAAAAAATAATAATTATGTTTAAATAAAAATTCACATTAGTTTCAATTATGTTTTATGTTATTTTTTTTGTAAAATAATAAAATTTCAAAATCTCTCAAATTACTTAACACATTTTTAAGTGTTAAGCCATTTCATAAAACTATTAAATTATGATTCATAATTTTAACTGTGCACCGAAACTAATAAGAAATATTTTTTTGAAAGGTAAAAAAAAATTCAATTAATTTTTGCAGGTGTTCATATAAAGAAAACAAAAAAAAAAGACAAATGTATCTAAATTGCAAATAAGATACCGTTTTTCTTTATGTTATTTTTTTTTTTTTAGGTGACATAAAAACTGTCGAAGCTTATAAACAATTTAACTACAAAATATAAAAGTTTCATAATTTTCAAAAAATTACAAAATGATTAATAAAACTATTTTTTTTTTTAAAACCTTTTCTTTTTTGTAACAAAGGCATGAATCTTAGTAATAAAAATCTATTAAGTTTCACTGACCATTTAACATTGTCGACAGTGTTAACTATTTAATGATCGTGTTCATAATTATTACTTCTTATTATGAAAAACTATGGTTTTTTTCTTTTTAATAATAAAAATATTTAAGATCTTTTTTCACTTAGAGAAAAATTTTGATATTAAAATTATTATTGTCAGTATTTTTGTGAGTGGAAAAAATATCAATAAATTTAATGACAATTTAACTTTAGCAATAAAAATTTCATTATTGTCGGAATAGACTGTTGACATTTTTATGTCAAAATTGTCAATTAAAAATTGTGGCAAATTTACATGAAATAAGAAGCCTATTGTGAGAAGGTCAAAGCACTTAATAAATTAACTAATAATCTATTTTTGTGAATAATATTATAAATGATGTCGTTCAATACACTCTATGACGAGACTTATTTTAATATCTAAATTTACATAATTTGTTTTACTATTTCTTAAATATATAGCAATAAACAAAACATCTGTTGGTGTAAGATTTTTTTTTTAGATTAAATTTAATCTGGTGTGCGCAAATGTAACTCAACAGTCTTGCGCAATGAGTTTACATAGATAGTTAGACGGGTAATAAGCGTCTATTAAATATTCACAGAATGACAAATTACTTCAAGCATGGCAAAGTATTTTTAAGGTGTAGCCCATTATTTTATTTTGTATAAAAGGCCAGATAAACTAATGAGAGAAGGATGCTTTCCGTTGCATTATAATAAAAGTAACACGTAAAGCTTATTGCTACTTGATAATATCTTTGTCAGATTATGGAAATTTCAAAGTTTTGATAATTTAATATTGTATACGATTGGAAGTAATTCTTCGAGCCGAAGTAATTTCAATTCGGTATAAACAAAAAAGATATGGATTTGATTACATAATAATTTTCTTAGAATGTAATTTTTAAGAGCAACATTTCTATTAGAAATGTTTTATCAATAACTAAAAAAATTATTTTAAAGTAGTTTTATAAATTAATTTAATAAAATGATCAACTTGTAATTTCGAAATAATAACATTTTAACATATTCTGTTACGATTTACGGTGACATATAATGTTTCCCTATCTCCCCATACAATAAATTTTAAAATTTTATTTGTTGCTTCAAACAAATTGTTGATTTTTCTGTAAAAATTAAACCTTAATTCGCTATAAAAAAAAACATGATTTACGAACATATATTTATGTTTTTGAATTATTTCCGTGATTAAAAATAAATTTTCTGTTATCACCTTCGTGCTTGATTTAAATTTAAATGTGTAAGTTTATATTTTTATTTTTAAAAAATAAAACTTTTATGATATTACTTCTAAATGAGTCACAAAAATAATTATTTTCAACTAAAAAAAGTTTATATTTATTTCGGTAGTAAACTTAATAATTCTGACTTTTGTAAGATTTCCATTACGCCATTCAGTACCATCTAAAATCTATCACATCATGTGGCTTTTCTTTAGTTCCAAAACTTATCGCTACAGTTTTTCCTTGTTATTAAATATATTTTTCGATAGCGCAGCGTTTTTGTTCTGAGAATATAAAAGCGTTATGGCAGAAAATATGATTTAAAAAGACTGTGGAGACAGCCAACATAATATTGTTCAGTAAAGTTATTTTAAAAACATTTAAATTGTTTGTAAATGAACATGAAAAAAATCATTATCTGTGCATTCAAGTGCAATTGAAATATTATCAATTTCGAATACATATAAACAATTTTTTTTACATAATTTTCGTGATAAATAATTGCTGATAGTTAAAAATATTTCTATGAATTTTATCTAATCATTTTGAACAAGCTATATACGATTTTTTTTTAAATTAAAGGAAATCCAATTATAATTAGCTATTGCGACCAGTTCTTATTTTTATACAAATTAATTCCTAATCTCCAGTTTTACAAATTACTGGCTTTTGGAGTATATCTATCAATAAATTTTACTAAATTAGCTATATTTCCTTTTCATGTTGTTACTTACAATTTTCTATATCCTACTGAACAGCATAAAATCATATATATATTTAGGTATTGAAAATGTAAATTACTATTCACATTTAGTCAAAATACGTGACTGATTAAAATCTAATTATAAATTTACCTTATAAACTTAACAGAAGAAAGTTTTCATAACAAAGCATAAAAATTGGTTCTAACATTTATACTTTTTTAAGGTAAAAATCAGAATTTAGTTTTCAAATTTTTACTTGAAATTAGCTTAATTAATAGTTTTTATAAATTTATATTTCATTGTATTAAAACTTAATTTTATTTACGGATACACAAAATTTTTCCAACTGCAAACATACATAAAAATTTTCTGGGAAAAATGAAGATATCAAATTGTATAATTTCCGTAACATTTTTAAAAGAAAATATTAATTTTCCATTTCAAAAACTTGATTTTTAGTATAAAATAATCAATTAAATTTTTCATTTATTCAGAAAAACCTTTACAATCCAATGAATATAAATGTTACTCGTGTCTGATTAAGTTTTAAAAATGGCAACTTTATGTAATGAATGACCAACAGAATAGTTAATAGAGGAAAAGAAAGATTGCTTGCGCTAGTTTTTATTAGACAAGATTCTATAATTTTATTTTATTAATAGTATTTATTATATGCAATATTCGATTTTTTTTTCGTAAAATCGGGGAATCTGCAAAATATTTTATTAAAATCATAACTATGATAAATTTGTATCATAGAGTAAATTTATATTTTTTATAATTAAATGAAAAATCTATTTTAATTTTATTCAATTAAGAAAAAATATCGAATAAAATGGAAATCGCTTTTTAAGTATTCATAATATTTAAATCCTTCAACAAGTTAGAAATATAATTAGAAAAATATAATAAGATTTCTATAATTAAATAATTGAAAAATAAAAATTAAGAATAGAAAATAATTTGCTATTTAATATTTAACGTCATTTCCTGTTTATTTCAAAACAAAATAAAAATAATTTATATTCCGGATCCGCTCGTCTCATCCAACCCTCAAATATTAAATCCCATAAACAGAATATTCATTCTAATCGTTAAAATTTGGCACCTCATCAGATTATAAATTTTTAAAATTAAATTAAATTAATATTAAATCCCAAAATAATATTAATTTTAACAACAAACTAAAAGTGAAATGATTTTAAAATAAATAATAATAATAAAAAAATATATTATATTTTCCGCCAATCAGTCCAGACATAATCTCCAACTATAATTTATCTTGAAGGACTATCAAATATATTATTTTTAAAATAATTTAATTAAATTCACCTCACTAACATATTTTTTTTTCACCTCAGTGTTTGAATATTAAATTGAAAATATTTGTAATGTGTAAAAAGATTTTTTAATAAAATTATAGTTTTTGTCGACAAGCACTAAAATATTTAACACTTATTTATAGGAATTTTCGAATTATTTATAAAATATATATATGTATATATATTTTCCATATTTATAAATAGCAATAAAATAATCGAAAATAGATTTTGGCACTCAGGGCAAATATATATATTTTTTTAATATTCAAAACTTTTTACGACTGCGCTACTTACTTGGCTGATTTTAGAAATTTTGAAAGAAATATTATTTTTAGATTTCATAATTATATTTTTTTTTAAAGTATCTATTAAAAGTTTTGTTACAAAACTGTCTACATATATTTACTTAGAAACCGGAAATATACCTACAAAAAACATAAATGTTTCAAATTTTCTTTTATAACAGAAGAAATTCTTAAAATTTTCTTTTAAAAAAAAAATGGCAAAAAAACAGTGAGTAAAGAATTTACCTCTGGAAAATCAAAGAAGTGTGTTGATTCTTAATTTGATTCGATCAGAAAGGAAATTCCTTTGCATTGATTCAACTCAGAAATGGAAACAATATTTTGTCCGATTTAATAAAAATGAAAAGTTTTGTTTCTTTAGTAAAATTAATTAAACAATTTCATTAATGATTCATACAGTCAAAAGTTTTCAATTTAGACCTTTTAAGGTTTTTATAAACAAGATAAAGTTAATATAAATTTTAAGACCATTTGTGAAATTGCAGGAATTTCTAAGAATATTTTAGTAGTTTTCTTATTTCTGCCAATTCTATATACTATCAAAAAAAGAGGTCGGTTTTCTGTCTCAATTACTAAACATTAATAATGATTAAATTAATTCGTAAACATGTTAGACGATCGATTAATTAACAGCACTGGTAGTTAGAGTATTTAGCTTTAAATTCAGGGACAATCAGTTATTGTAAAAGTTAAAAACAATAAAAATTTACACGCAATATGTCATATTTATTATTCTTTACAATTTAATTATTGTTTTTATCTTTCGACATTTGTTTAATGTCCGAAAACCTATGAAAAAATTACGACTTTGGATTCTCCCTGCGAATTTATTCTATATTTTTAAATGCTTAAACCTTGAAATTAAGTTTATTTATAAAATAATAACATTAAATCACCAAAAAATATTTCCATAACAATTTACAATTCTTTCCTTTCACAAAATTATCATCTTCCAGCTTCTGAAAACAACTTTGACAAACTTTAATTTCATTGAAAAAACAGAAAAAAAACATTACAAATCTTACTGATTCAATGACTCACTGAATAAGCTTGAACCCAAAGTTGAATTGTAATTATGGTGACTAAAATTTCTCACCTGTTCCAATTGTTTTTTCTCTCTTTTCAATTTCCAAGCTTTTATCTCGCCAACAAACTCATTTAGTTATTTTATTGATGTAAACCGTTATAACAATAATTTTGAGTCAGCTACTGACGTGAATCAAAAACCCAAAAACTTAATCCACTATTTACAGAGAGCATAGAATCATGAAAAGCTTTTCAGTGTTTTTTTTTTTTTTTTTTTGGGACTTGCAGAGATACTCTAAATTTAAATATTATTTCAAAACTTATGACTGAACTATAATCGTTTTAGTTTCAGTCGTTTTTAGTTACTCACACGAGCAAAATAATCATTAAATAAATTTATTTTCTCGTTTCAAATCTTTAATAATTATAATGAATTTAATTTGTTTAGTAAGCATGCGTAATCAAAAATCAATAATTTCATATTTAATATTTCAAAATAATTGTGATAAATTAATTTGTTTGTAACGCGTCAATGACTTGTGATGTGTTGTTTGTAGATAATTTTTATACAACGATCAGTACACCAATAAATTTTGAAAAATATTGCAATTTTTGTGTAATTATTTCTGTGATAATATTTTGGATATAAAATTAAATATTCTATAAAGAAATTAAGGTAAATTTAAATTACATTGTCTACTTGTATATTTTACATAAAATAATTTTACGTTTTTATGTTACAATTAAAAAGGACAACATAAAATCAACTCCTCCAATAAAATACTACCTACTCATTTTCGGAACCGTCTACTTAAAAGTTGTATTTTATTTAATAAAATATTTTAAATACATTTTTTTGTCGGTGTTGTTGTGGCCATGATAATGAAATTTTCATATTTTATTAAAATATTATCTTGTACAGAATTATTTATATAAAATTTAGCGTGGTTTTAAAAAATATATATAATTTTTTCAGTTTTGTGTTAAAATTTACACAATTCATTTTCTTTAATTTTTATATTTTGGTTATAGACGACATTGATAAAATAACACAAAAATATTATGGTGACAAGCTAACAAAAAATTTTCCTTTTTTAGCATAAATAAATATCAATAAATAATGCGCCCTCAAATTAATTAAATTTGGAAAACAATTGATAATAAATATTTTTTTTATATACCTTGACCTAATTGCAAATATTTTGTTAGGTTATTTTTTTTCGGGGTGGGGGGGTGTTGGAATAAAAATAAACACCACACGTACCGTTTATTAAAATCCCACCAGCACATTGTTAGTTCATAGTTTTTTTTATATTAAATAGTATTAAATTATCCATTTGGAGTTTGTCATGTTAATTAAACCTCGAAGTAAAATAAAAATTATTCGTATTTTTAGTTTCATTCGTATTTCTGAAATTCTGTTTATGAAAAGTACCAGATAGTAGATGCAAAAGTGTCTAATCTACAAATTAATTTTATTTCCAGTTTGTCCTAATTTTTTTATAATCAATTCTCAATTAGTAAGTCAAAGTTTAATTTATGTCAATGATCTAAAATACGCTAATATTATAATATCTAATATTTATTATATTAAACTCTTCAAGTTGAATTTTTGTCAATACTATAGTTTAGACAGTTAGTTAGGTGTTATCAATTCTGAAAGAAGCTAATTAATCTATCCTGTATTCTAATTAATTCAAAGATCTTTAAATTTTCCAGAAAATTTTACATTTTCAATCACAACACCAATGAATGTGTCATGATCGTAATAAACAACAACACATTTACGTAATTTAATGATTTTTTTTTTTGGCATATTCGTTTTTAGATAAATTAAATTTATTTTTGTTTGGTGATTATTTTTGATGGTTTAAATTTAGTTTTTATTTTATATTTAAATTTTATTTACTATTAGATTTATTAGCAGGTGGAAAAATAGCAAGAAAAAATGTTTTAATTTTCAAATAAAAAATTTAAATATTTTTCGTAAATTTCCTGAAAATAATAAAAAAAATTTTTTTTTTTTTGTTGGCCCCATCAAATAAATTTCACACTTTTTTCTCGTGGTCTTCTTAAATTAAATAATTCTTTGGTTTTCCGCAACAAAAAAAAGGTAAAATCTTTTTTCAATGGAATACCAAATTACAATCCACTTAGGTGATATCAATAGCATACGAGGAAAAAAAATTACCACAATAATTCTTTCATATTTTTCATAAGGTAAATTAACAATTTTTCACGCCTTATTTTTGATTAACAAATTACATGTAAATAAAAATTTTGACTTTTCTAAACAACAACAAAAATTCTACATAAAAAGCTCCAAAAAAATCTACAAAGTAAAAACACCAATTAAATGTTTTTCTTATTTTAATACACAAATAAAAGAACTGTAAAGAAATTATTGATCGGCGTTGATTGAATGAATTTTTTATTATTTTCTGGGTGAAATTATTGAACCACCTTCGTGGTTCAATCAAAAAAAACTGTGTTTTTTGTTTTTTTTTTTAAATGTTTGAATGTTAAATTCTGTGTAATTTGTTAATTTTTTTTATGTTTACAAGATTTTTTTTTTTTTAAAAGTATAAAAGATATTTTAAATAAAAAATTTTATGTAAAAATATTATGAATCTTCTTTAAAAGGTATCAGCAAGTTCTTTGTTTCCATTGTAATGCTTTACCAAAAAAAATTGTTTGTTAGGTTAAATCTATTTTTTATTTATGCTTTTTGGTTTTGACGAAAAAAATATATGTTTTATGAGTATTTTTTTGTGAAATGTAATTTTAAAAAAAGTTTAAGATAAAAAAAATTTCTAGTTATAAATTCAAAGGTGTCAGAGAGAACAGCTTCCTACGTAGAAAATTATTATACATAAATTTTATTGATAATGTGATTGTTATGTTTATGTTGTTTTATTGTTGTTGTTATTATTATGTTCACAGTTTAGATTCAAAATCTGTTTTGTTGTTGTTTTTTTTTCTTGAATTTGTATCAAGGAGTTATTAGTTTTTTTTTCTTGAATTTGTGTCAAAAATTAGAAGATTTTGTTGATAATAGTCAGTCTCATACGTAATACAGAATTTAATATGAAATACCATGCAACAATATTTTACTATTGTTTCGTACCAGGACTATTATTTTGTAGAATTAATAAGATATTAAGGAAAAATGTTTTAAGGACAGTTTTAAGCTTATATAATTCTTTTTCACATTGAAATTTTAAAATGAAACTGCCTCTTAATTTTTTTCATTCTCCCTGCATGTACACCGTCTTTTTATTCTAAACCATTTTTTTTTCGTTTTCATTCCCTATTCCGCATATTTTCTGTTTAACCTTGCCTCTATATATCCTTTTTATACTTGTCTTTTAACTGCCAGTATTACTGTTAGTGAATACTTTCAGCTGTCCGTTTTTTTTTTTTAAAGAAAAATCAACAATCTGTTGACCATTATTTTCGAATTAAAATTGAATTTGTTTAAAATTCCACTCCAATTAGTTTTTTTTTTTGCATTTTATAACTCACAGTATTTTTTCGCAGAAATTTATATATTAATTTTATTAATCCAATTTTTCATTCTTCCTTGTCGAGGGGAGCATAATGTCCAATGAACGAGTAGTGAGGACATTGATGCTGACACCCTTGTTTAACACAACCCCCGTTTAGTTTATTCTCTATTTTAGAAATAAATTGATCGGAATTTTTGGACAGCCCCTTTACTTTACAAGGGGCCGCAAAAGGATTTTTTAATTATTATTTTTTTTTAAAAAGTGGAATCTTTTACTATGCTCATTTAAAATATTAATAAAGTCAGAGTATTCCATCTAAATTAAATATTTTTTAAATTTGATAAATTTTTATAAATAAATTTTGAGTGACATTTTATTTTTCTGATTATTATTTTATTTCTTTTTCAATTATTTTGCAGAGAATTATTTAATCAATTAATATTGCTTGACTACTACAGGATATCAATATATATATAAAAAATATCCTTCCGCTACGCGTAAAAATTGCTGAAAAATAGATTTTTAGTTTTTAGAGAACTATAAAATTTACAACAACAAAAAAAACGTATATTTTTGTTTTGTAGATAAGTGAACCAAAATAATACAACAACATTTATTGATTCTTCAATTTTCCTTTCAACATAATATATTAAAATAAAATATAATGGTTGATTATTATAAAACATTAGAGGTGTCGAATGGTGCTAATGATGCTGAAATTAAAAAGGCGTAAGGAATAATTGATTATCTAATCGTATATGAAATTTTAAAAAATTTCTAATATATTTAATTTTTAGGTATAGAAAATTAGCTCTAAAGTGGCATCCAGATAAAAATCCAGATAATGTAGATGAGGCAAATCGGCGTTTTCGTGAAATATCAGAGGCATATGAAGTTTTATCAGATGGTGAGTATTTATTTTATTTATTTCAACTTTTTTTCTTTTTGAATCCCTTTAGGAAAAATAAAAAAATTAAATTATTTAGTAAATATTATTAAAATAAAAATAAAATTATGCACAGCACGTAAACGAAAAATCTACGAGGCTAGAAAGAACTCATCCTACAAAGGCAGAGACTATTATCATCATCGTTCCTCAAATAGTTATACAAATGGTTATCGTGATTATGATTCAGATTCATCATCTAATTATTATGGTCGAAATTATAATTCATCATCATCGATGCCATCTTCTAAACGTGGTAATCGATATCAAAATTTCACTTTTCGAAATTTATTCGAATCGACACCATTTTCAAAAATATATGGTATGATACGCTTTGCCTAAAACAGAAGATGATTTTTGTGTATTGTGTGACGTGTTGTCCCAAAAAATCCTTTTATTTGAACAAAAACATACTGATAGTCCTTTAAAGGAATGAGATTTTTTTGGCTTCTTGATTAACAATAATTGTGAAATAAATATTATGGTGCTATGCTTTTTTGTTTTTAAATTTCTTGATATTTTTTGGCAAATTATTAATGCAAAGAAAATTTAATCCCGTTTGTTGTTTTTGTGCTTCGGGATTTTAAATAAATTAAAAAAGATGTATTGACGAGATTTATTCTCACTAACCATGGTTCAAAAAAAATTAAAAATTATTCATTAAATTTAAATTATTTTTAAATTTATAATTTTAGAAAAAAAAAGGCGCGTTTACGATCAATATGGCAAAGAAGGCTTAGGTGCTGATGGTGGTAATCGTCATTATCATAGATCATCACGACATGCTGCGAATGATTTTGATGAATTTGATTTAATGGGAGGTTTTCCATTTGTATTTAGGCCACCAGAAGAAGTTTTTAAAGAATTCTTTGGTGTCAATTCACCATTTGCAGATCTTTTTGGAGGTAAAAACTAATTTTTTTAATTTAAATATTTAAAATAATCTTTAATTTCATTTTAGAAATTCAAACATCACATTCACGTCGTCATAATGGACATCATGGTGGACATCGTCATTCTCATCCACAAAATACAATAATGTCATCATTTATGTCACCAATGTTGGGTTATTCAATGATGGATTATTTCTTTAATCCTGAAATGAATAATGCGAACGGTTTTCAATCATTTTCATCATTTAGTTCTGTATCGAATGGTGGTGCACATACGTCAAATAGTGGTGCCGTTAAAAGGACATCAACATCAACGACGTTTGTTGGTGGTAAAAAAATTATGACCAAAAGGTAAACAAAATAAAAAAAATTTTTTAATTAAATTTTAATTGATAAGGAATCTAAATCTATTATATCATGAGTTAAAAAAGAGCATTAATTTCACATTTCACACGTTCCCAGAGCAAACAAACATATAAACATAAATATTAAGTTTTTCCTATATTTTTAGAGTGTACGAAAATGGAAAAGAAACCGTTCTATCATATGAGAACGATGTCCTTAAATCAAAGACTGTGAATGGAGTAGCCCAAAAACTCTCATCAATTACAAATTAAGGATAATTTTAACATTTATTGTAATATTAAAAAAAATATGAACTTTTTTTTCTTGAAGAAAAAAAATTACTAAAAACATACAAAAAAAAAAATTGATGTAGGAAAAATTTCTCTTCCTCTTTAAAAAAAAAAGGATAAAAACCAATGCAGAATTTAATTTGTAGAGAGCATAAAAATATAATATTACATACTTTGAATAAGTTAAGATAAAATTCACACAACAAAAAAAAAAAAACAACAAAAAACACAAAATTTAAATTTAATGAATTTTTTTTTATGTATTTTTTAACAACTTCACTAAAATAAAAATAATTCTATAATTTTTGAAATTGTTATAAATATTTTTTCTTGTTTAAATTTTGAATTAATTTACAAAAATGAAACGAAAAAAATATTGTATAAATTTAAAAACAAAAAAAACTATTTTAGCAAAGGACGAATATTTTTAATTTAAATTCATTAATTTCTTCTATTAAATACATAAATTTTTTCCTTATATTTTTTTTCTTTTGGTTTTTGCTTGTAAATTTAAGATAAAATTAATAAAAATTCAGATTAAAGAGAGAAATATAAGAAGAAATTACACGAATTAAATAAACTTTAGTAGGGACGGACGAATAAGAGAGCGAATTTAGAAAATTGTAATTGAACATACACTTAATCGGTATGTTGTGTAAAAATATATAAAATTAAATAACACGATGAAATTTTACTAGATTGATAAAATTATGTTAAATATTTTTCTTTATGATTTAGCTATGGTCAAACATAAATTCTATCAGATTGAACTAGTTATAGAGAACTAGCACTGTTAAGCCATTGGAAAACAATTATTTGAACAAAAATTTTGCAGTGTAGTCGAAAATTTGTGAATTCTTAAATTCATGAAATTTATGAATATGTAACACAATAATAAGTCACTTTTTGGACTTTGACTAAAAGTTTTGTTTATAATTCAAGTTATCCGCTAATTAAAATATTAAGCATTAATAATTTTGGAACAAGTTTGATCATAAATTGTTTAATATTTTATAAATTTTCAAACATAATTTCAAAAATCTAGAATTTTACTTGTAAATGTATAAATTTTATTAGTAAATTATGCAATTTTTGAAAACGGGGAACAGTAATTAATTAATTTAAATAAAAATATATATGAAATGAAGTTTTAACGGATACAAAAATACAAAAACCATTACTATAAAAAAATTATAACTTTCAAATAATGTATTTTAATTTGTGTTTTTTTCTGAAAATGGTAATCATTTGTAATTAGATTAAATTAAATTTTGAAAAGGAGCTTTATTTTTGTATAAATGAATTCATTCAAATTTCATTCGAAAGAAGTTCTGTATTAAATTTTAAATGATTTTAAATATTTTTGTTTTATTTAGTTTTTTTAAACATTATTTGAATTTAAATAAAAATAATGTTAAATAATTTTACAATTAAGTTAATATAATAATTACATTTTTGATTGAAAGAAAGTAATCAATTTTTTTTTTTTTGAGAAGTGAAAGAACGAATGTGTACATGATTTAATTTATTAGATTTTAATTATAAAAAAAATAATTAAAATATAATTTATAAATAATTAAATATTAATAAAAATTTACTACGCCAGGTAAAACAAAAAACATTCAAAAAATGTTCAATTTAATTTAGAATTATATTTTTTTTTTTTAATTAAATAAATTATAGAAAAAAAATTACAGAAATAAAATGTACTTTTAATAAAAAATTGAAGTAAAAATTAAATTTATATTAAATAAAAATTATTATGAATATTTTATGTTACTTTCAAATGAATTTAAAAAACAAGAATATACAACAAAATGTAAATTGGTAAAAATATTTGGTATTTTTAATTTGATTAATTAAAACAGAAAAAATCGAAAAAATATTTATTAAAATGAAAGTAATAAAACTACTGTTGTGTATTTTATTTCGAAATATTTATTAAAAATCAACATAATCCTAAGCGAACCAGTATTGAATCAGATTTCTTGATCGGAATATTTTTTTTATGTTTTGTACCACTATTATCTAATCCGCTCTATAGATGTTGATAGAGGTGCGGGTATAAATTTTAAAAAATATATAAATTAAATTCCCTTTTTATTGCAACCAAAATTGTGAGTGATGCAGATATTAGAAATCTAATTAACTTGGTAAAAAATCTAATGGTAAAATATAAAAATTATATTTTAGTTTTTTATACACCGAAATATTTATTTCTTCATTTAAGATACAATGAAATCTCAGAAACTTTTTATTACGTATAGGATTACACATTAAATGGACAATAAATATATGATAAATAAAGATATAGAAAGTATGTATTTATATATATTAATATACGTTCTAAAAATTATTATCCTTGTAGAAAAGAAACTATCAAACGAACTGAGCAAAAACTTTATAATACAATCGTTAAACGTCAAAATTCTTAATTACAGCAAACTATTGTAATTTAACTATGAAAGTTTTTGTTTATCGTTTTTTTTTATTTATTACTTTAGTTTTTCTTAATTCAGTTTGATAATTTTGTTCTTTGGACAAGGTTGATGTATGAGTAAATTAAATTTTAAAACTTTTTATAATATTAATTACAAACTAAAATTTAGATTGTTCATTTTGAAACTTATAATCTAAAACATAATTCTTACACAAACAATTGTGATTGGGTGCGTTCAATAGATATGAAAAGGTTACAAAGTAATAACAAAGGTATCACTTGTTATCCACCTTTGACGTTCGATACCATAATATAATAACAAATTGACAGTTACACATACCCAAAATAACTTCCTAATGAAGTACATGTTAGTTGTTGTTTTCCTTCTAATTTTTTTTAATATTTTGATGTCGCAAATATTTGTGATGACAAAATACTATTTAAAAATTACAATTCTTTTATTTAATGTTAGATTGTCATACACCTTCGCCATTAAACGTTACCTTTGACTACCTTTGCCATTGAATACACCCAATTGTTTTTAATATCGTAAAAGTAAAATTAAAGAATTTAATTGAAAAAAATATTTAATATATAATAATTAAAAATAAACACGGATCCAAACACAAAAATACGACAATCATAATATTTTTTCTGTAACACAATTATCCAACGGAACTTTTACTATTTAAAATTATAATAATAAATATTTTAAAATAATTCGACTAGGAATGTAATTTTTGTTTTAAGTAATACAAAGTGATATTAATTCAAAATTTACACTTAAAAATTACTTAGAAAAATTTCTGTTTTCGGTTTGCAATAATTAAAAATTAATCATTTATATATTATTTTAAATATATTTAAAAACTAATTAAATTAATTTTCATTAAATATATATATAAACGTTTTTAATTTAAAAACGAATTAAAAAAATAATTAGTAATTATTTTTATGAAAATAAACTAAAAAAAAATTAAATTTACATATTAGAAAATATCGAAAAATGAGACTAGCTATGATAAGCAAAAAAATCCGTGATACAGTTGACAATTAACAACCTTTATAAATTTTGGACACGAAATGAAAGCTTTGTAATGTAAATTTTGGTATTTTTTAAGATAATAATGAACATCATTTTCGGATAGTATTTCTGTTAGGATAAATCATAAAGATAATAATAGCGGAATAGAAAGTTTACACAAATTGTCGTATTTTCTGCATTTTTTATTGCTATTACAGCAATTATTTTTAATTATTTCTGTCTGTGCCATTTGTCACCTTTTATGAGAACCACTGCTGCCATGATGGGTGTTACCGGATTTTTGATGTTTTCCTGAATTTGAACCAGAACCGGTCCCATTAGTATCCTGTGATTGTGCTTCTTGTGGTTGTTGTTGTGATTGACTAGAATGTTGATCGCGTTGATCTCTGTAGTGATGGCGCCGATTATTACCACGATAATGACGCCGATTGTAATGTTGATGATGATTGTAATTGTTATTTGTTGGTTCAGTCGTGTAGCGTGGTGTATTGTTAACAATTGGTGTGAAATTTGTATGATTAACAGTTACACGACTACTGCTGGCAGTTGCACAAGCGTTACTTGATTGCTGCTGTTGGTTCCGATTTTGATTATGTTGAGAACGATTGTGAGTTTGACGATTTGTGGCAGAATGTGCATTTGACTGAAAAAAAAATTGCTTATCAAACAATCTGGATTGTATAAATATTTTATTTACCACAGCGGAATTTGAATAATCTCCATTTTCTTGTGTTTCATTTAATTCACTCTCTATATTTTTTCTTTGGTTTGCTTGTCTCTCTTCTTCTGGTTCAATTGAAATAACATGACCTTCATTTTCACCAACTTCAATAATTGCGCCACGGCTTTTTTGTAAAAAAAATAAATTCGACATTTTCATTTGCAATTGCTTCAAATCATCAGTTAATTGAAATTCTGGTGCATTTTCTAATTCACTTGGTGGAACTGCTTCTTTTAAATCCTCCGCATCATCTCGAATTACTTCACGACATACTGGACAAACTGGCTGAAATGGTTCCGCAGTCTTTTTTAACCATGCCGGTAATTTATCTTGCTCTTCTTGCCAATTACGTTTCGATGCAAAAAGATGACGAGATAAACAAAAACTATGCAAATAGTGATAACATTCGGTTTTAGTAAATTGATCGCCGTCTTGGAAGCCATACAAACATATAACACATTGACCACTTGGTAAATTACTATCGGTTAAATGTTCACGAATTACATCAATTAAATCAAAAACGACAGGAAAACCAATTGATTCATTAAGTTTCTCCAAACATGCTGATTTTATTTCATTTAAACGAACGTCATCTAAACCTCGAGGCTTTACAAGCCGAAATTCTGGACTTATATCAGGATATCCAGTTTTTGGAATTACTTGTAAAGTTACACAAATATATTGGCGATCAGTATCACCGCCAACTACAGGAAACACAGTCGTTTCAATCATTTCGGGAATATTCCTGTGAAATAAAAAAAATCAATTTTTCCATATTTAGATTTTTTTTCGGGGTGTCCACCAAACTTACGTTTTCGGATTTTTATGTATTGTAACATCTTCCAATAAAATTGCTTCTAAAGATTCGATTTCATCAAAAAGGCTGTACGGATTTATTCATTAACACAAAAATAATTTTTATGAAAAATAATTTATTTACCTCTCCATTTTTAGTTGTTTCCAAAAGTTTTTCTTCCTATTTTTCGAAAATACCTCTCACACTGACTATGGCTTGTGCTATTCTGTCACAAATATTTCAGTTTGTCAATTGTTTTGTTTTTGTAAACAATTTTTGAATTGACGCCGAGCCGATTTATGAGACATGTTGCCATATCGACAAACGACTTACACTGTATATGTAGTTGCAGCGTAGCAATGTTAGATATATCAAAAATTGAATAGAATGAGTATTATCTTTTATTAATTTTCATACCTCTTCAATAGTAGAATATTCCAAATATTCCGGAATGACCACATCAGAATAAATAAAATACATTTCATATAAAACAAACTATAAAAATATATTATTCGTTATTTAAATTTAAAGCAATTTACATGTTTAGCAATAAATGTTGCCCATGGTCATAACCACTTATTCACAATAGTTATCGCAGCGGAACTCACGGTTCAACTATCCTATAAAAATTCTTATTCACAATAGTTATCGCAGTGGAACTCAACGGTATCAAGTTCAACTATACTCTAAGAAATAATAATCCGGTTTTTCAACAAAATTTATTGTTTTTTATCCTTTCAGAAAAGCGTTTCGTAATATTCTTCGAAGTAATATTTCCATTCTCAATGCAAAGATCTTAAAGCAAAGTTCTTGAATAATAATATAGTGCATTTTAGTACTTTCCCCCAGAAATAATAACTGAAAATGGTGAATATATATTTATAATAGGGTATAAGACATTTCAATATAGCAAATCAATTTCTATTGTGAATTGAAAAATCATTATTCCTCATTTACATTGTGAATGCAGATCCACGCCTAACGAGTTACGTTACGATGAACGTCTTTTCGCTCTCAATACGCAGAAACTTTACTTTACGACCAAAATTAAATTTATTTAAAAACTACAACGTTTATTGTGATTTCTTATATGCTACGACTAAGGGACCAAATAGAGATCGAATGAAATGAAAGCGGTCTATTCTGTGCGTTCACACTTGTGTTTATCATTAAACTAATTTTATGTAGGGGATATTTGTGTTGCTTCGAGAAACGGAAATTTTAAGTGATGTAAGAGTTTTTAGGTACTTATCGAAACAACATGTTGGGTTCAGAATTATTTCTTTCGTAATGATAATAAATTGAATATTTTACGTATACATGTCAACAGTTCGTAAATGCAAATGTGGACAAGAAGTGTTGTCGTGTTGACATGTACTACATACAAGTGTAAATCGACCTATTAGCAATTATAAACAAATTAATAGAAAATCTCTAAAACTGTTAATACAAAATAGTTATATTTCTCGCTATCTGTATTGCCACCGTTATTAAATATTAAAATATTATGGTTTAATATTTTTAATTATTTTAAAACTTAAAATAAATAAAACAATTGTAGCCTGTTTCATTTCTGCTCTGTTTATTTTTAGTAAATATAATTTCTTATTATATGGTAAAGAAATTATCTTCTGTGTTTATAATTTTTAAATATGTACTATATATGGTTAGATAGATATATGCCTTATAGTTATTTACATATTAAAATATCATATTTGTAACTATACATGCATTTTTTTTTTTTAATATGTAAATAACTGAAATAATTTATAAATTTTACATTATAATATTTTCATATCCTTTTACATATTAACAGTTTAAAATTAAAGTATATTTTTATCTTCTTTATTATATTTTATATTCTTTACAAATTATTAAAAATAATAATGACTTAATAATTTTTTTTTTAGCTAAGAAAGTTTAATTAGGAAGAAATATTGTAAGCTATGGCAGTGAAATTTTATTTTTACATGAAAGTTCTATTTCAAAATTATGGTAATTGGTATTATAATTTTACTTATCTTGCAGTCTGCATTGGTTATATGAATGTTTTATTTTTTATTTTATCATTAAAACGAAATTATACTTATTTTAATTCGTAATTTCTAACTTACATATTATATGTGTATATATAATTATTTGAATGTAATACTCAAATGAACTGTTCAAATGTTCTTTTTGACTATACTAAACTATTGTTTAAAATTTTTGTAAATTTTATGAATTCACATAAAGTCCTATCAAAAAAAAAAAAAAATGAAGCACCGCAATTTTTCAGTCCAAAATTAATTATATAATTAAAAGTATTTTTTTTAATACATTTCTAATTATTTTCTTTTATAATTTTACATGCCATTTTTTGTCATTTTAAACAAAATTTTGCTAACTGCGAGACATTTATATGTTTTTAAATGTATAATATTTTTTTTTTTCACACAAAAGTGATTCTGTCTTTAAATTTCTTTCTTAAAAAAAATTATATAAATAATAATGAAATAAAAAACGGAAAAAATCAGGTATTAAACGTTCGGGAGACAAATTCTTAATTATTTAATTTATAATTTAATATTTGTATTCTATGCTTTTCATACTTTTACCAATATCTTTCTTTGTGCAATTTATTTTTCCTAAATTTTTTAATTTACTTAAAATAATGGCAGTTGTTTCAATTAATTTCGATATATAATTTTGTTGTATTAAATGAAAATAAAAATAATGTATTAATCAAAAAAAGGAAGAAATTTTTTTCTTTTAATTTTCATAATTTGTTCAATAATATTGTTATTTTATACATAAAATATTTTCTTTTATTATTTTTACATTTATGATTTGAAATTCATTTTCATCATGGTTTTCACATTGAACAAATTAAATCTATTATATTTTCACAATTTTATAAAATTTATGTAGCCAATTTTTGGTTTTATAGAATAAAATCAGCATATTAATGTAACAGCACTTTAACTATACATTTTCAATAATTTTTACATTATGGCATATTAACATTGTATTCCGATTCCTTCTTTTTTAAGTTTCTATTTAATTTTTTTTAAGATCTGAAGGCACTTTTCAAACAAAAGAAAAGTAAATAAAAACTATTCTGTATTCTGTTAATTATCTTAAGATTTTAATTGTATTTTTTTTAAATGTAATTTGAAATTTTGATTGAATTTTTTTTTTATATTTATTTTTTTTTGTACAATCGGTTCATATTTTCACAATTTTATTTCCAAAGAATTTTGAAGATATTTTTGAGGTAGATTCAACTGCAAATGCTATTTTAAAAAAAAAATCTCTTCCGGGAATTTGAGCTTCAATATTTTAAATTCTTGAAATATTAACTATTTTTTATATAAAAACAAGACAGATTTTAATTTTATAATAATGCATGCATATTTGTAAATTAATTAAAATTTTTTTTTTCAGTTTTCAAATTTTGTTATTTTTTTATGTCGACCTTTTTAACAAAATGCTCCATATTTCTATCACGTCACAGCCAAACCGCAAGAAATGCCTAATTTTTATTCCTATCTTCATACATACATATTTCTTGTATGTCATCCTAATAACAAAAGTTCTAGTTTTTTTTTTCTATTTTGTATTCAACAAAAATTAAAATAAATTTGAAAAAAAAAAGAAAAATAATTTTATGATTTATTTTAAAAAAAATCATAAATTACGATATTTTTTTTTTAAGAATATATTTTCTTTATTGACTAATAAAAATTTTCTTGTACAAGAACAATTTATTTATTTCGATTGCACAGATCAAAAAAATCATTATTTTTTCTGTAACGAAAATATTTAGATTTTAATATTTATGTAAAAATTTTTATAATAATAATTATAGTCCAAATGTAAAAACTTATAATTAAAATAAAAAGAATAAGGCCCGGTTTGTTTTTTCTTTATATAAATTATTAATTTTTTTTTTGTCTTTATACATAATATAAAAAAAAGAATCGAAAACATATTTTTTTTTAATGCTACCGCCGATCGTTAAGATTAATTTTTAATTTAAATATATTTTATCGAAATTTTGAAATTTTATTTACAAGAAATATTAATAGCTCATATTTTTTATTAAAAAATTTATAAAATAGAAAAGAATATTAAAAATAATAATAAATCATAATTAAATTAATTTCGAAAAATTTTCCTAGCATTTTAAATTTATGCATTTTATAAACCATATATTGTATGTATGAATTATTTTGTTTACATATTGATAGTTTAGTAAAAAAATAATGTAGTTTTTTACACGATAGCTAATATACTTTTGCCTTAATCTTTTTCCTGATGCAAATTATACATTAAAATATAGAAAAAATGTTGATTAATAATATGTAAGTAATTAATTTTGCATATTATTTTAACAGATAATTGATAAAATTAATGAATAATTAGTTATTTACAGAATAGGCCGCTCTTAATCGCATATTAAATTTTGTTTTATTACGTTATAATAAAATATCTGTTACGAACAGTGCTTTTTATTTTTTTAAAAATATTATTTACAATTATCCATTTAGCCAAAATTCAACATTTTTCTTAAACTCCTTCACTTAGGCTTAACAATACAAACATAATAAATTTTATATATCATTTCAATACTTATACAATAGTGTATACAAAAAAAAATTTACGCATTATGATCCTTCAACAATAAATTTTCAATCCATTTGTATTTTATCATTTATATCAAACCATTTTTTTTTTTTATAGTTATGTGAGAAATATTAATTATAAAATGGATTTATTTTTATAACTTTTTGTTTTAATATTAGATTATGAGGAGAATTTTAAGATTTAAATATTTTCTTAATACGTAATTTTCGTTATTTCTTTTTTATATATAATTATGATTTTTAATGGATATAATATAAAAACATGGATACGTAAGAATGCGAAACAAGAGCATTCACATTATAATTTAATACACAAATTTTTAATTTTTTGTTTACTTTAATATTATAGATAAACAAATTTAAAAAAAAAAAAAACAAATATAGCTTTGTTTTACTTAATTTTTATAGCTTATAAACTGTATTTTTCTTACGTAAAAATGGTTAATTTTGAACATTCTCAAATAAATGTTCTTTAAACTGTAGATATTGTAAGTGTTCTGAGAATAAAATGAGAATAAAATAAAAAAAAAAACAATTGAATCTTCTTAATCTAGATTTTAAAAATATATTTTTTTTTTAATCTGCTCTAAAAATTAAATTATTGCTATGCGGCAGTTATATTTTGTGTTGTATTACCACTGCCCCCTAATCCTCCCATTGACGGAGTACCTCGACTACTGCTATCACCATCATCACTACTTATTATACTAGTACTGCTACCGCCAACACCATTTGTAGATGAGGCAAGCGCATCTTGTTGTTGTTGTTGTTGTGTTGCTTGCAAATGCGACTGTACTGATGGTGGTATTGCATGTACATCCCAAATTTCTTCCAAAAATCTTGGTAATTTACGATTCTTCAATTTTAATGAGAAACACATTTCAGCATTTTGATTACCAAGCGTTCGTAGTTCTGTTAAAATTGATAACAGTTTCGCGAAAAATACTAAACATTTAGCGTCACCACCATGCCGATTAAGAATGTAGATACGTAATGTATCAATATAATAACTTTGTATCGCTTCAACTAATTCAGCTTCCTCGAGACCAGGTCGATCCGAAAATATAACAATTGCTGTGAGGAGGGCATATTCAACATTATCAACCGTCATAGCATACATTTGGCGGCAAAAATGTAATAAATCCTCTATATTATCTGCCATACCAGCCATTTTGTAAGAATCTCGTGTGTACGATCGATTATTTGCAAAAAATATGGAATCTGATGCTGCATCATAACGACGCGCCATTCTTAACATCATTACTTCACTTGAACATGCCTACAAAATATATTATGATTATCCAATTATAAAATTTTTTATATTTATTAAAAAAAATAGTTACCTTCAGTAAGGTAATTTGATCTTCTTGTGGTATTTTAGTAAAAGCTGGTAGACCTTTTGCAAACTCCACTATCAATTGTACCGTCAAAATTGTAATCTCTGTAATATGTCTAAAACTTATATCATGCTGACTTTCATTTTCATCTGGCGCACTCTGTAACACAAAACAAAATAAAATTTAAATATTTAATATTTTTAACAACAGCTTACAATCATAATTCGTTTAAGATCCTCTTCAGATGGCTGCTCATATCCATCCTGATACCAAATTAATTTGTATATTACAGCCAACTGATTTATTGTTAAGGGAGGAATATTCCGTACACGGTTTTCGGCTAAAAGTTTTTCTGGCAGTAGCTGCTGCTAGAGCAATAAAAAAAATTAATACGAAAGCCCTACAAAAATATAAAAAGTTCACTTCATTACCGTACATCCTGGAGGAGGTTCGCATTTCATTAATTGTAATATTTCATTTTTAATAGTAATGGTAGTACTAATAGCTGACGTTTGTGATATATTACTGCTGCCACCACTACCACTTTTATCTTTTTCCTTTTGTGCTTTTTTCTCTTTCCGTTTCATAGCGCATTGAGTTTCTGGTACAACGCATTCTGGTCTCATACCAACAGCTAGACATTTTTTAAGTCGACATTCTTGGCATTTTCGTCTCATGTACATATCCATTTCGCATGCATGACCAAATTTACAACAATATACAGCATTCTTTGTTACACTACGTCGGAAGAAACCTTTACATCCTTCACAAGTTAGCGCGTTATAATGATAACCTGATGCACGATCTCCACACACTAAACATAATTCCTCTTGTAGACGGGGTGCTGGGCCTTTTTTACTTTTTTTTGCATCGCAACCATCATTACCATAACCGTTAAGACTGCTAGAGGGCGAAAGATCTTCCCTTCCTAAAAGAAAAAGAAAATCATGTAAAGAAAGGTTATACTTTTTTTTTTAAATATTCTAATTTTCGGTGTTAATCGATTAATATAATTTTTAAAAAAATACAAAGTTTAAATTATTATTTGCTTAAATTGATATTTCTGGGATAAATTATAACAAACAACGGAAAACCTTTCTTCTACTTATAGATATTTCAAAGTAGATAAGATTTAGGGTGAACATATTTTTCACGTAACAATCTCCCCGTTTCTGTTTTTGAGACTAGGATTGATCTCTAAAAGTTTTTTTTACTTGCTTTATTATACAATGACCAAATAGGAGAATAATTTTTGAAACCAGCAACAATTTTAATTTTTACACAATTCTTATCTTGACTACGTTTACATAGTTTTTAAATTCACTGATAAAATAAACTAAAAAAAAAACATACTTAAAAACATAAATGGGTCTGTTCTTCCGTTTTTTTTTTAGAAAAACTATATAAATGACGAACACGATTCAATTGGATTAAATAATTGCACTGGACGTATTGTGTTACTTTTCAGTTGCACCGGACTTTATAAAATATTAAAATTTCATAATTGTTTGTAAACAAAAAGAGTTAATTTGAGCTTATAGATTCTACTAACGACACTTTGGTAAAATTAATAACACTGAGAGTTGAAAACAAATGGACAATAAATAATTAAGTTAAGGTTAATAAAAAAAAAAAAATTTAAGCTAATTTCTCAATAAATTATAATGTAATAAGTACTGAAACCATACAAATCTGCCGACTTGAAACTGTCATACATATTAATAAGATAATAAGTCTTTATTATTAATTATTTCGATCTTTTTTAATGATATGCGAACACAATTCAATATTTAACTTCGTGTTCACATTATTATATACAAGGTAATGCGGGCGTTTTATATAATTACGTGAATAAATATATACGTATCAGTAATCCATATAGAACTAATTATATTACTATTATAAATTTCTATATAATATAAGAGTTTTATATATATTTATGGACGGCCGAATATAAATTATGTATTTCTAATTTCAAGATCGCATAAGTTCCACATAAATATCTATGATTTAAAAAATATATTTAAATAATGTGTAGCAATTACAGAAATTTAAATGATTTAAAAAATATATTTAAATAATGTGTAGCAATTACAGAAATTTACATTATATAATTTATATTTTGACTTAATTGATTCCTGTAATTTATCTTTGAATCGATATTAAATCATAAAATTATAAAAATGAAATAAGACCATTATCGAGTTTATTGACAAGAGAACTTCTCATTCTACACAAATTTCACTTTACTTTATTATTTGTACAAAATATTATAAAAATTTGTACATAAAAATAAAATTAATGCGATATAATATATATTTCCAATATATAGCGATATTTATTAGACCTTGCTTGCCATCATATCACAAATAATACATCTTTCTTTAGCTAAGAAAAATAATACATTACTTTTTTTTTTATATATTGTATATTCGTCCCCAACACTATTAAAGAATAGTAACCTTGAGGTAGATCATTGATTTTTATTACAATACATGTAATATAGATATAAATATATATATATACAGATACATTACGCCTATATATGCAAACATATTTCGTTGCGGTGATACCAAAAAAATTATATTTTTTTTTGTTATAAAAAAAATATATTATTATTATTTCTATGTGTACGTATTTAATCATTTCAATTTAACAATGTTCACCCAACATCTGAAATAAACTTCTGCGCATATATTTACAAATAAATGACCTCATGAGCTTTTAAAGGTCAAATTTTAAATATCAGAGGTCTATGACACTTTACAGACTATAATCTTTATTTTATTTATTTATTTTATTTATTTTTTTTTATTAAAAAATTTCGTTTAGAAACATATAATAATTATTGTAATTGTGGTTGTGAGTTTGATGAATTAGATAGATATTTTAGCAGGCTATAAGATAAATAAAGTACGGAAATAACAAAAAAAAAAATGTCTCTATGTAGAAATATGATAATGAAAATTTCGTTATTAAATAAATTATCTAAGTCATTGCTAAATATTTCAAGTTATCAGTATTTATTTTGAAATATTTACATAAATAAAACGAGATTTTAGTTATCCTTGATGTGTGCTTTTTTTTCTTATATATTAAGAATATGCGATATTCTTTTTTAGATAATAATAACAGTAAAAAAATATTCATATTCAAAATAAGAGTTATAAGCTAAGATTAAAATTGTGTTTTATGATATTAAAAAAAGTAAAATTATTTATCCATAGATTTTTTTTTTGTAGTAATCTGTTTTACAAAGAAAGAGAAATCAGTTCTCTAATAACTTGCTGGTATGGTAATTTCTGACTGATCCAAAACATTATCAAACGACAACCGTAAATAATAAATAGAAAAACAAACGAGAATCTTTCTGAGTGAAGACGTTTACCAGAAAGTTATTTTAAGTGAAGAGTGAAGACGTTTACAAGAAAGTTATTTTAAAAAAAATGTATTAAAGTTATTTCAGGCTAGTAATTCTAGGTAAATGTGTTATTGTACCTGTTTTAAATGGTTTGCTTGTTATTTTGCCAAATGAGCTATACTTCAATGGCTAGACAGGCAAAAATCAAATTTGTAAATGAATAATCTAACTATATAGATGTTAGTATTATAATTAGACGGTATAGATAGTGTCCAATTGATTTGGTTCAAAATCGATGTATTTTAAAATTTTTGAAAGTCATTTTTGCATTTCCTTACTAATTTTAAATATATCAGTAATGTACTGCAAGCAATAAAAAATATATATTTTTTTTCGATTACACAAAAATAAAAGAAAAATGTGAATAGATCATTTTTAAACCTATTAGACTCAATTGATCTCAATAGAAGTTGACTTCGGATAAGGTTCTTAACAACCTTATCACAGATAAATATAAAAAACATAATTCTGCATAAATAAATATTTATAAAGCAATTTATTCTTGTGATGATTTTCAGTTTTGCACACTAAATATAGTCACTCATTTTTAGTTATAAAATTTCCTAGTGTCCTCTGCGACGGAAAAGATAACCGTCACGGTTCTTCGGCGGATGTGTAAATTCTGCTTCTATTTCATATTTATGAAAAATTATGGGTTTTATATTTATCTGTGATAAGGTTGCTAGGAACTTTATCAGAGAAAGTTAGGTTCAAAAATTACATACGTTACTAATATATTTAAAAATATTTTTTTTTGGATAATCTAGCTAACTGCAATGAGTGCTAACTGTGAACCAATTGTTACCTCTGGAGCCAATTTGAATCAACAAATTTGTAATTCACTTTCGAGATAAACATTGGTTTAGGATAACAAGATCAACAAAATTCCCATAGACTATTTTTCGATAATATTTGTGATATAAATGTCACATATAGATCCGATTAAAGAGAAATTCTACTTCAGCCAAATATTCTACTTTTTTATTTACTCCACCCAAGGAATCCTCGTTATAATTTGAATAATTTTACTTGTTGTAAAAAAAAATTGTTTTTCTTTAATGAAAAATAAGATTAAATTATACCAGATAAATATTATAGTAGTTTTACTAATATATTATAGTAGTTTTACTATACCCTTTTCTGGAGTAACCGATTATTATTTTATATTTACCTGATGATACAGAATTGGCAGAATTACTTCTTGGTTGATATTTTATATCATTGTTTACATTTGTTTGCAATGAAGGCAAAGGTTTTATTGAATTTTGTGGTGAAATTGTTGAACATCCATTTACTGATGTTATTACACTATGCTGATGATTATTACATAGTGGTTCTTCATACAACCATATATCCTGAGCACCATATTCAGGTGATTCACCTAAAGAAGTAGGTGACATTGTAATACCTGATGGTATTAATGTTGATGATGTTACTTCTGATGATGATTCTTCAAGCATTCGAAAAGCAAAACCACCATTATTTGACCAACGTCTTTTCATCATTTTGATTTTCATCAAAATTTATATTAACACAAAAAATTACACTATTCTTTTTTCGCACAAAATAATTATACTTTCATTTTAACAATGATTGAAATTATTATATTATTTAATATTTTATCTTTTATTATAGTTTTGGGCTCATGAAAACTTAAAACTGTTTCTATTTTCACAAAACAAAATGACCTACGAAAACAAGCAAAAATCCAAAAAAATTATTAATTAGTCAAATCCCTTTATTATTATACGATATTCATCTTAAAGTTTTATTCAAATAAATTATTAATAAAATTAATTGTTGATGAACGAGTTTAATTACAAAATTAATAGTAAAAACAGCTAAAAATTGCACATTTTACATTTCTTGTTCTAAAGTATAATTTTATAGATACTCATTATTAAAATTAATCCATTTTAAGTATTTAAAGGTAATAAACAGCATAATGAAAAAATTTTTTTTTACTTATAAAATTAATTGAAAAAAAAATTATTTATTGCTTTTCGTTTTATTTTCACTTGTGTGATATTTGGAAAGAGAAAGTGTAAGCAAAAGAAAGTTATATTTAAATTATGATATGAAGTGAGATATCGAAATCATGTAAGTCTGAATATAATTTTACAATATTTAATATTTGTAAGCTAGTAACTTAATATTTTTTTTATATTCTTTAACCAGCAACTCAGTTTATCGTAGGCAAATGGCCATTTGTTATAATTTTATTATATCGAAACTATTATACAGAAATTATAAAATACGTTACAAATCTACTGGAATTTTATGAGAATTAATAGGATCACTGAATTAGGTATAAACAAAAGCATAATTTTATAAAAAAAAAAAGTAACTTTAATTATTATAAAAAAAAATTAATTTTCTTGTACAAATTATTTATAATATTTTATTTAATTGCAAATATTTTTATGTATCAATGCAAGAAATTTTTAAATCCATTTATTCAAATAAGTATTAGAGAATTGTTTAAATATTTACATAAGTTTAAAACTAATTTAAATTATTTTCAATTGGTAATTGATATTTTAATAAAAGTCCAAATCATGAACTTTTAAAGTTTATAACACGACACACTGATTCTAACTTTATTGTTAGAAGACTAATTAACTTATGGTTAATAAGACTCTATTCCATCAATCACCCTTGTCTTAATAATGAGATGTTCCCATATATAAATATGTATATAGCACCACCTAACCTATACAACCAGTATATGATAACTAATACATTTATAAAAATTTTAATTGACAAGGTGAAAATTTCACGAGACAGGGTGGTGATGAGTATGTGGAAATGTGCAACATAAAAAAAAAATTTTTTTTTATATCCTTTATCTAGCTGTTCTATATAAAGAAACTATTATACAATGTTATTGGAATTTTAAGGGCTTTTTAACATAATATTTCTATTACGAACTTTTTTAAAAAAAAAAAAATTTCGAAATTCATAAGGTGTTTCTGATTTCTTGTTTATAAAAAAAATAATTTTATTGAAATGTCAAAATGGCGGAATGAATAATATTCTATTCCACATTAAAGTAATTGTTGTTTTCAATTTTCATAACCATAAAAAAAGTAATTCTTAAAAACATAAGAAATTTATATATGGCTACATAGTTTTTTGTTGTTGTTGAAATTATTGTTGTATTTATTGTTCATTCACTTTTTTTTATATAAAGCTTTTTGTTTTGGCTTATATATAACCAATATATTTATATATATTAAAAGAACTCTCTAACCACTTATAAATATATACTTTAATATTATAATTTTTTTTTTTTTTTTCAGATAATATTTGCCCTTGAATAATATATACATACATAAATATCTACATATATAAATACTACTGCCCACATAACACAACACAAATCGGCTAAAAAAATTTTACCACTGTGTGATAATTTTTAAAAGATTCAACAAAAAAAAATAAAATTTTCACCAGCAGAACAAAAATATATATTTATGTTCTATTCCATTAATTTTTCAATTTGATAAAAAGAGATAGACTATAATATAAATACACTGTTTTTTTTTTTTTTATGTTAAAAAATGTTCGTACACTATTTTTTTTGTGAAATAAGTTTAGTTTTTTAATAATAATATAAATTATGATAAAAAATAATTAAATTCTGATTAAAAAGCAATTTTTTTTAGAATTTTAAATTTGAAAATGAATTCATATTTCTGTTTATACTAGGTACTATATAACATAAAATTAAGCACTAAAAAAAAAAATATTTTTCAGATTTTCATCTAATATGGTACATTTTATAAAGTTGTTTTATTTTCGAAAATTATTTAAATTTTTTAGTAGATTTTTTTTAAATAATGAATTGTCGGGAAACGATGAATTTTCTTATTACTTATAACTAAGTGTAAGTATTTTTTTTTCTTTTATTTAATTAACATTGTATATAAAGTGAATTTAACACACTATGGCTATGGTGATGTGAATTTAACACACTATGGTAAATAAATACCACATTTAAAAAAAAAAGTTTTATTATTATATATAAACATGATTGTGTTAGAAGATCTGTAGAGTGAATCTTTAAAAAGGAATAAAATTTATAAATATATATCTTGCATATAATATTTTATGTATAAATATATATCAAGATTTATTATATATGTATGTATGTATATATTAATCTTGAACTTTTCATTATATACAGAATTAAAATAACACTAAATTATTTAAAATATTCAAAAATCAAATAAAGATTATAAATAAATTATTTTTTAAATTAGTTTTTTTATTTACATTAAACTTTAATTTTCCAGTTTTTAAGAAACTTCAATTATTATATTTAAATATTTATTTAAAAAGCATAACAGTCAATTATAAAACGAAAAATGTACTTAAAAGATGCGCACAGTAATCAAAAAAAAAAAAAAATCTTTTGTTTTCTTTTTTTTTTTTTGCCGCACGGTCAAATTTAAACATAAAATAAAAAAATATTATTTATAACCACCACCGTTGGTGAACAAACAAATACTAAATTATGAAAAAGAGAAATATTATAATAATAAAATAGTCTATACTGTTGAAAAAGATTCATTAAAAAAAAAAAAGATACATACTAGTACAACATTGGTATAAAAAAACAGCGCAAGTACTATATAATATATTACGTGTGTATGTATAACCTTCCCTTTCGTTTCACTTCCAAAATATATACGAATGAAACACTCATCTTATAAAGTTCATTCCAAAAAAAAAAAAAACAAAAGAAATGTATGTAAAATATCTAACAATTTTTATATTTTGAAAATGAAATTTGACAACATTTATTAACTCTATTCTCTCTAAAGCGACCAATCCACATTTACACATATTCATTTCCATTTCATCTAACTACAAATATTTATATATATATATATGTATGTTCAAACCTCGTGCTTAAAATAAAATTTCAAGAAACATGTGGATGTGGCGTTTGAATTCAGTACAGAAAATTTATTAGAAAAATATTTTTACCAATTAATATAAAGAATCCTTCAAAAAAAAAAAAAATAATGCATAATTATCTGAGGTTTAGGCCAAAAGTCGTTTCTTGAATATAATTTGTAGACAGACAACTACAGACTATACACTAGCATTGATATTGTATTTTACTTTCACATATACTGATCGTGTAAGGACAACTTTATAATTGTATTTAAAAATTATTTTTTTTTTTAAATAATCATAAAACTAATCCAGTATATTTTTCTAATTAGACCATAATAACTGATTATGCTGAAATTAAGAAAACAGTATTTATATTGTAACTACCACAAGTTCTAATCTAAAATTTGTTAAAAAGATGTTTATAATTTAATTTTTAACTATTACAAAAATATGAACTATTTTTAAGATTGTTTTTAATTCTTATTAAAAAAAAACACAATATAAATATATATCAAAACAAGTACAGTACCTGTTTTGGATTTCTACTAACATAGATTAAATCTCTCACCATATTTCCGTGTCTTCAAAGACCTTAAGTTTAAAATCAATTTACAGATCTTGCAATTTATATTATTATGCATTTTGATACATTTTCCAAGGTAATAGAATGAAGAAAATTATTTGAAAATAATAATTATATTTTACAGTGAATCATTGTAATCATAATATGCTTTTCCTATTTAACAAATATTACGAAATATGTTTAACTAATAAATTTCTAAGTTCAAGATTTACTTTTTGTATAAAATAGTTGTCTATAAAAGATTGATTCTTAAATAGTAATTTTAGAGATAGATCAAGTTGATATTTGATGATTATTATTATGCTCAAATATTGTGATATTGAAAAGAATTAAAAGAAATTGAGATGATCAAAAATGGGTATCAGGTTTCAGTGCTTTAGTGCTTAGGCTTGAAGAAACTATGACTTTGCAGAATCCTCCTGCATGATTAGGATCACTAAATAACAATGTCATTTAAGACTAATGCTCGAACTGGGCTCTGAGATTATAAAATTTTTTCGAATTTAGAGTCTTCAAAGGAACTATTAAAGGAAAATTAAAATTTTGAATATGTATTTATAAATTGTTTGTTTCAGTTAAGGTTGAACAGAGACAATACATAATATTAACACTTTTTAGGATCCTGTATAAATTACAAAAGAAAATTTGTTTTACTAATTTCTTGTCATGTAATTTCTTGTATTTTTAACATAAAATATGTTAGCAAAATTGTTCATAATATTCACAATTTCATTTTTAGCATAATATTTAAGATTAAAGTTATTTTTAAATAAAATACATTAAAGATTTCAACTACATACATATACATTTAAAATATTTTTAACAATGCCACGCTTGTTTCTAAAAAAAGAGTTCAATGTTCTTGAATTTATTGTGCGAAAAAAAAAATATATATATAATATATTTAAAAGAAATCTATTTCTATAGCTAACATACAATATTCTAATATATTTTAAAAATTTTACTCAAATAAATTTTCATTGCTATCATTGCTGAATAAACTAATAAATAACTTATAGAATATTTTATTTAATTCATAAAATTAGACCGACCTATTTAATCAACCCTGACCCTATATCGTATTACAACAACGAATAATCAGATTAATAAAACAATTGAAATGGAATAAAATGAAAGTGTGTATAATAATACATATTTATTATTCTATATCTATCAGAATTGAGAGATTGAAAGGTGAATTAAAACATATTAATTTCTAATCTAAAATATTTTAATTTTAAGAATTTTTTTGTAGTCGATAATTTGAAATTAAATTTAAAACCAAATTTGTTATTTTGTCATTTAACAAAAAATATGAGAATTATGAAGTTTTTTTCGAATTCATAGAACAACATTTTAGCAGAATTACACTTCGATCAAATAAAAATAATTTCAATATAGTTTATAGAAAACTGTATGAAATGCCAATTACAAGTGTTTATGTGGGAGAATTTATAACAACCGGTTTACATCTCATTTCGTTTTGATTATTTCTGTTGAGCAACTATACTGTTTAATCATAGCAAAGTAGATTAGAAATAATAAACTATTAACATTGTACATTAAAATATTAGTGAATAATATAAGAAGTTAGTAAAATTTTAAAGCGAGATTACAAAAAAGTATATATGAGAAAGGGAATTATTATTAATAAATGTATGAATATTTAAATAACTCGTTTTATTTAAAATTCATATGGAGAAATAAATATAAAATAATTCCTTTTTGATAATGCATACTAAAATTATGTTTACTACATATTATAATAAAAAAGCCATTCGTATTCGTTAATTCCCTCATATTACCAAAAATAGATAATTATTTAGAAAGATTATTTTAACGTGTGGAAATTAAATCTAAATATATCTCGTTTTAAAGACTTTGTATAAAAGTAAGTTGGTAACAAGATTGTTGCCAACTTTGTTTAAAAGTAAGTTGCTAATAAGATTGTTGCCAACTTTGTCAAAAATCAATATTTATTTTACCCAAAATTTTGATCCATAATATAAAAAACTAAATTGAAATTTAATAAACCAATGATGAATATTATTCATCATTGGTTAAGTAGTTAACCAATGATGAATAATATTTATTAAATACTATTTAATAATAATATTTTTTAATTGTTCTTTATTTAAAAAGGTTTTGCTATCATTTCTGATTTTGTGGATACTCTATATTTAGTTATAATTAAATATTAGTTAATATTGGTTATTATTTTATATATGCGATAATATTTTATTAAATTAAATCTCTTGACACTATGATTTTTTGTAGATTTTTTGTAGTATTTGCTATTTTCAACAGTCTCGATTTTTTTTTAATCAAGTGTTTACCATCGAATTATTAATTAAAAGAGAAAATGATTGCAAAATTAATTTCTTCCAAAATTATTAGCAAATAAACGTTGCCATTATATTTTTTGTTATTTATTTTATTAAAAACAATTCACAAAACTTACCCATTTCATAACTTCCTGTAGACATTGGTGATGCATATCCATTTGACAAATTTGTATTAAAGGTTTGGTTTTGCGTACCCGATGAGGGACTTAAAGGAGGTGCTGTACTAGTATTCGGACTGGAACTTGAAATCCACTCGTCATTTCTAAGAATAATTTCTATTTAAGCAAAAACTTATATATTCTTTAAATAACCTACCCTTCCATTTTTGTTCTTTTGTTTGGTATATAAAGTAAAATATCATTTGGATTATTAGCAGAACTTGTCGATGGTAAAATTCCACCAGATGATCCACAAACCTCATGCACTGGTTCAGCTTTTACACCAGCAACAGCAGCTTTAATGTTTTCACTCGGTCTACGAATATTTTCACCAAGAGAATTGATATCTGTAGCATTATCAGTCAGCATAATTTGTTGGTTTGCATGAAGATCACTTTGTTGTTGAATCATGAGATGTGTAATTAAAGATTGTTGTTTTTGTTGATGTTGTTGATCATTTAAATGATACATGATTTATATATGTTGGTTTGCTTTGGTTTTCTCTTTAAAAATTTTTAAGGATATATAAAGTGCATTTAGTATCCATAAAAGTCATCATCTCCTCCTTTTTAAGATTATTCCATCCATATATACGTCATAAATATCTACATAAGATTAATAAGCAAAATAAAAAAAAAATTATTTAGACAAATGGATTAAATATTATATAAATTTTGCTTATTACAAATCATAAAATAAAAAGTGTATGTACTTTATAAAATTTTGATTACTCTTCCAGTGCAAGTATTATTTTTATTAAATAGTTCAAATTGAGATTTTATAAGCAAATATATTTTTCTTAAAACGAATTATTTCCATTATTACATTGACCTGACCTATTCAATTTTATTTGCAGTAAACAAGGGCAATTTTTTAAATGCAATGATTTAAAATTTAACACATATATACATATGTACACCCATTTTATGATTCTAAAAATAATTCTGTGGCTTGTCTATTTAAACCTTCACAAACACAAATAAAAATATTCATATGGTTTGTTTCAGCAATACTAACCCTTGCAGTCACTAACTTTATGTGCAACACCAATATTGAAATGACTTCGAAATTTTTTTAAATATGTGCAGTATTACTAATTTTTATAAAGTAAAAATAAATTGCATATTACACATATATTTTAAATTCTTTCAAAGTTTTCGATGACCCCCGTCCGATCAAAAAATTAATTATAGAAAAATACACCATTTATAGTCGAATTTTATATTATAATAATTCATTTATCGATTTTTTTTACAAAAAAATCAAAATGTGAACAATTATATGATTCTAACGATAAATAAGATATTTGAACTTTATACTTTAAAAAATAATAATAATGGTGGTAATCGACGTAATGAAATTGTTTAAAGGCTCTACTTAGTATTTATGTATTAATTTGGAATTTATTATAAATTATAAATAAAACTTTCACATTAGAATATATAATCATATACCTTCTTATAAAGCTAAAATTGATTTTGTTTCAATTTTATAATACCATATAAAAATCTTTTCTAACGAAAACATTATTGCACTTAAATAATAAATAGATACTAAATATTTTTGCAACACTACTGCAAGATTCACATCGTTGAATACATCAAACATGAAATACATTAAAAGCTTTGGAATAAAATTTTGTTCCAACACAACTATGGAAAAAGTTTATGCAAGTTTTAAAACGATTATATTTCATTTTATTATGCAGATTCGTTAGTCCTTTTAAAATGCAATGTACTGCTTACTGAATTGTTTGTTGTGTTGGAATTTGTTTCTAATGTAAATAAACTCATTGTGTGAAGCTTTGTTTCGCATGCGTTATATAAAAATATATATTTTTATATATATATATAAATATAAAATATATATATATATATATATATATATATATATATATATATAAATAAAAATATATATATATATATATATATATATATATATATATATATATATATATATATATATATATATATATATATATATATATATATATATATATTTTATATTTATATATATATATATAAATAAACGCATGCGATTACTAAATCAATGTTATGAGACAGGAATAAAATAGGACAAAAATAAATTTAATAGCGGAATAGATGCCATTGTCATTTTATAGGATTAACCATAATTTAACATTTTCATAATTACTTTTTTTTTGCAAAGATTAATTATACTTTTAATATAAATAAAAAATAATTCTTAAAAGCAAATGATATAATTGGAATTATTTGATTCCATTTTTATTCAAATACCATAAAATCTAAATGCAAATATATCATAACTATAGTTCAAATACATCAGAACCATAATGCCTATACATCAGAAATAGTATAAATAGATCCATAGACCACAGAATAAGAACCAAATACATATAAAAGTATAAGTAACCGAACCATCATTGAAAAGTTGTTCAACTGGTTCACCAAAAATTATTAATTTTTATAAAAATTTTAAAAATTAGTGTCATTCAATTTTATTTGAGATTTACACCGTATTAAAGAAAAAACGAACAATTTAATTTTGTAGATATGACCGCTGTCGACATATTCTAAAATAATTATGCATTCGGAGAGTTTATGAAATGGATCATTGCTTAATTTTTACATTTAATTAAGGTCAACAATTTACTTTTATAAATATTGAAATTATACATGACCATACAATAATAAAAGTGTACAAAAATTAACCCAGACAGTTTTTTATTCCCGATAAAAAATAAAAATAAAGCTGATTCAAGCTTTTTATTATAATTTACAAATATAATTTTTTTTTTACTTAAGAGGTTATGGAGAAGGTTTTTCTGTGGAAACGAAATAAAAAGTGTTATATATTTTTAAAATAGATGTTACCAATAAAATTGTCTTAATATGTTTTAAAGTAACTATATTTATTATATTCGGAACCGAAATTCATTTTTACTTTGATTCATAGAATAAGTAGCCAATACTTATTCTAATTCTATGCTTTGATTGTACAGTGTACAATCTAATTATTAACACAATACTAATTACAATTACGATCAAATCACAATTAGGTAAATTAATTTTTAATTAATTTTAAATACATAAAGTATTTAAAATTAATTAAAAATGATTATAAAATTTATCTTAATTTTTAATGTATATTAGAAATGACACTAGGAAAAGTGTATAATGGCAGTATATTTAACTCGGGCTCTATAAAAATTATTATGTCCATAAAATAAGTAAATTAATTTATGGACAAAATCAGTTATAATCACAAATTTTCAATTAAATTATCAATAATTTACCTGATAGGAGAAAAATGTGTAAACAAACTCAATAAAAAGGTCGGGAACCTGAATTCCGTGACGTGATTAATTTCTAAAAGTAGACTACTAAAAATCTAATACAAACACAATTCATCTAAAAATATTACCTTTTCTAGGAGTTCCAATAAGTATACTACGATATGAAATTAAATCTTTTGATTTTATTTTAGGAAAGATTAATTAATTTATGATTTTTATAGTAATATTCAATAGTCGATTTTACTTGACCCCTCTCGATTTCACTTTTTACATTTTTTTAATTTCAATTAAATGAATTTATTGCACCTCCATACCAAGTTTTCTTACTTATTATAAGTAGTAAACTCACTACTCAATCTACTACTTTTTAATTTCAAATTATTAATATAATGAAACTAACGACACCTGCCGTGATCTTTTTTAATAATTGTCAAAAGTTTAGTATATTGGAAGTTTGTCGGTTGGAACTTTCGAGCAAATATATTTTTTATCTGCTACGCCATTTATAAATGGTTATTATAAAAAAACCTAATTAATGTCAATGGCAAATAATATTCAATGTTTCCATGCAGCATTTACCTATTATGTGTTTCACGCATTGGAATTAAGAAAAAGGAGTAACTAAATGCCGACTCATCTTCACCCTTGGCAACGGCATGAGGGCGCTAAACAAGTTCAATCGGTCCACATTACGCCCAATAACATATCAGTAATTGTAAAATCTCTTATTTTTACAAAGATTTTGACATTTAATTTAATATGCATTTTAGGCGTGATGTGAGTAACCAGTAAAACGCTTATTTTTGACGGCGACGACACCTTAAGATTTCGATATTTTTTCATAATGATGTTTTTATATATTTTAATGACTACAAAATAATTTTAAGAATAATATTCAACGCCTTTCAATGTAAAAATGAAATAGTTATAATAGTACAGTAAGGTTTTCTAATTCGAGTTCATCTCCCCAAGGAAATAAAGCAGCAGTATATAATATTTTAAAAATCTAAAAGATGTCACAAAAAACATGCCATCTATTTCTAGTAAATTTGTAGTAAATTTATAGTAAAGATGTAGTAAATCCTCTCCTGTGCTCTGAAAACCCGTCAAAAACACTGAAATGTCAGTATAAAAGTAAAGTATAGATATAGATAAACTGCTTTTAAGTTTAGAAAGGTCAGCTTTTACTACCTTTTTTTATACAAAAATTCTTATCTGCTTAAGGAGCTTAGTGAATTTGTGATGTAACTTGCACATTTTCGTACTTTTAGTAAAATAAATATTTATTTAAATTACAAATAAAAATGACCAATCTAATATTAAACAATAACGAAAATGATACAGAAAAACAAATGAAAAGTAATAAAAATATTGAAGATGTTTTCAAGGTAAAAAATAATTTTTCACATTGTAATAATGACCTAAATAAATTTCACTTTTACCATTCTTTTCTTTAAAAATGTTTTAGCTTTTAAATGAAGTATTCACAAATTACAAACCAAATGAAGTATTTTTATCGTTTAATGGTGGGAAAGATTGCACAGTTCTATTAGACTTAGTTAAATCATATTTAAACAGTAAAGATGAATTAAAAAATGTACAAATTCGAGTTATATATATTCAGCCGAATAATCCTTTTGATGAAGTTGAAGATTTTATTGATGAATGTGAGATAATATATAATTTGAAAATAGAAAAAAGAAGTGGCAAATTAAAGCCAATATTAGAAGCAATATGTGAAGAAAATAAAAATTTAAAATCAGTCATAATGGGTTGTCGGAGGACAGATCCTTACTGCCAAAATTTGGAATCAATGCAGGTTAGTTAAATTTTTTTTTTAAAAATTATAAAAATAATCTACTAAAATATTCCTTTTTTTATATATTTCCAAGCCAACTGATCGTACCTGGCCACCATTAATGAGAATAAATCCATTGTTAGATTGGACTTGCCAAGATATATGGTATTATATTTTAAATAAAAAAATACCATATTGTATATTGTATAATGAAGGATATACTTCATTGGGTGATAAAACAAATACTAAAAAAAATCCAAATTTACAAAGAATTGATCCAGTTACTGGTGAAACAAATTATGCCCCAGCATATGAATTACTAGATGATAATTTGGAAAGAGCTGGACGAAATTAAGTTTTTTTTATGAATTTAAATTTTGGTTGAATTTACAACTTTTTTTTAAAACTTAATTAAATTTTGTGATATTTGAACAATAGTTTGAGAACAATATATTGTCGTTTTTTGTTTAGCTTTTTTTTTTCATTATGTGATATTTTATATTTTACAAAAGAAAACAAATTTTTAATGCTGACTTAATTATTTTGCCTTAACCTATGAAAATTGCGGTATTTAATGCTTGTGTACATGTTGATTCGAAAGAAAAGCTAAATGACCTTTTGGACATTTATTAGCATAATGTCCTTTTGTGCCACATTTAAAACATGTGATTTCTTCTAATGGTTTTGGTGTTCCTCTGGTATGTGGACCACCACTTTGAGCATTTTGATGTCCCCCATGTGTTTTTGATGATGTATTTTCACCACCACTACTGGTACTACTAGTTGTTACGGTATTATTTCCAATTTCTATATTATTATCACCAGTACCGCTACCGTTTTGTTGTTGCAGTTGTTGCTCCTTTTGTTGATAAATTTGTTGTTGTTCACGATGATGTTGTTGCTTAAAGTAACTAAGAGCCCGGAATCTTGCTTCTTCTTGACGAATAGTTGCTTCTTTTTGCTCCGGTGGCATTTTATTACATGATGATGCTTTATGTCCTAATTCACCACAATAATGACATGTTGGTGGTCTTTTAATAATTTGATCTTTTGGGATTTCTGGTGGTGGTGGTAATTCAAAACGTGGATGCATATATTTACATATTGAACCATCAGGGCAAAACCCAGCTAAGTAATTCATACATAAAACACGACGAACATGACGATGCCTACAATGTGGGCCGTGCCGACAAAATCCTCTGTCATACCATGGACAATCTTTTATTTTACTTTCGGGATCAATATGGAGAAATGGACATTCTTTATTGTGGCAAGCATTAAAACGTGAATAAAAATAACATTCTGGCATTTTGGTCATATCATATTCATGAAGGAATTCACATTGATCCCCTTTTTTGCAAAGACCACGAAGCCAATGTTTACAAACAATTGTACGATCACCGCGTATATGTCGGAATGGACACGAAGAACCTTTATCACATTCAGATCCTTCAACTCCATTATAAAATTGACAAACTGCAGCAGTGGATTCTACAAATTAAATTAATCCGTTTAATTTGAATTTTAATTTTTTTTTTTAAAACTTACTGTCCATGCCGGGAAAAGGCAATGGTAATGCTCCAAATTGTTCATTTAAATCACGTTCTATTTTAAACTCTATATGATCTACACTTGCCACTATATATTCCATTATGTTTGATTACAATTTTATACTATCTTTAAATATATAATTTTTATATTCATAAATAATAAAATTAAGTTTTAATGTCAATCTTGAAATTTACTACAAAAGATGTTTTTTTTACTTCTTCTTTCACTGTCACCCAAAGAACATTCAATACTATAGGTAAATATTTCTATTCATACCCAATAAACATAAAAACGGCATATAATATAAAAATTCTCAGTTCAGATGAACAAAGTCTTGTTAATTCAGTAAATTTTTTGTCAAAATATGATAATCTAATCTAAACATATTTTAATATGTTTAGATTTTTATTGCTATCCCATCTTCACAATTTCCAAAACACTTTGTTATTCACATATTCAGTATTATTTTTTTTTGTTTTAAATAAAGTATTTTTGACCACTTGTTATTTGTGTTAAATGTAATTACCTATCTTACAATCATTCGGTTCGTCAGCAAAATTTTTATTTTTATATATAAAAAAAAGTAAAGAAATATATTTTTGTATAATATTTTTGCCGGTGATATAGCAATATAAATAAAAACAATTTTACTTCTGTATTTCTGTATAATTATTGTTAATTTTAATATACTAGGAAAGAGTCTCAAGATTCAATTGTCTGTTTCTATTTCACAATTAAATTTCGAAATTCGAGTATATTATCTCCAAAATTTGCTGAAATATTAAATAAAATAAATATTATCGATCGTGTTTTTTAAAAAATTAAAAAAAACTCCTTTTTTATCAACTACATGCAACGCCAAATTATTATCGAACATCTAAGATTTATTTTAGCTTCCTTTTTAGGTAACATTTATTTTAAATACCCCAGAACGAATCATTTACAGAATACTACTCCAAAAAACACGTATATCGATCGACTTAAGATGTTTTACCTTTTGGCCACAGAATAGTTATAATTTCTTTATTAATTAAAAAATAGTTTTTTTTTTTATTGAAATAAGCGAAATAATAAATTAAATTTGAAATTAAATGTTTTCTTAATTTATTTTTTCACAACACAATCAATAATTTCTCCATCTTCAAAATTAAGATCATTTGGAGTTTGATTAATTGCAAGATTATCTCCATCAAAACTTTAAAAGAAATTAATTAATTTTTAATTTACTTCATATGAGTTTTATACTTACAGTAAAGAAAATTTCTCAAATGGTAATTTAAGTTCTTCCGAACATTTAATATAAAGAATGTTAAATGAATCGGTTTTTTTAATTGTTATTGATATATGCCTTTTCCAAAAATTTGATTGAAGTTTTATACAAACTTGATTGTTATCTTTCCTCATTTTAGCAGGCATTTTCGTAGCTGGTATATTATTTTTCACAATTCGACCACCTACAAAAGAATCAATGTTGGGATCAATTTTAATTCTTAATAAGTAATAATCTAAATATATACATATAGTATCAATAAGTAAATAATTTATACTAGCTGGTGAATCATTTGGTTCAATAATTTTGTTATCTAAATTCAACATAATATCCTTTACATTGGCATTTTCTCGTTTGGCTAAAATCTCAAATACGTCATTAAATTTTTGATATTTTCTTAAAGGGAATGATTCAATTTTATTTAACCATTCAATTTTAACTGAATATTCAGGATTTTCTATATCTAAATTTGAATAGCTTTTATTTAGTGCACTAGAACTTTCTGCAATATTGATTGGTTGATAAGTTACACCAGCATCTTCATCATCAGAACCAATACAAATCTAAAAAATTATTAAAAAAACTTATAATTCATTATTTTGGAAAAATATTACACTTACAATATTAGAATTTGCCGTACGTTGTATGCCGTTATTAGGTTGACTAGCGTTCTGTTCGTGTACATTTTTTAGACGATTAGCCAGTCTTTTAGATCTTGCAGTTGGAATAGAATTTTGTTCTGAAGAATTTTGTGCCGTCAAATCTAAGCTATCTAAAGTTGGCACTCTACTAGCAAAATCAGACATATATCTGCGTCGTGCTTTCCCTCTTTGTGCGTTATTTTGAAACTGTGTTGAATCTATTTCGAGATTACTATCAATGTCTTCATCAGATGGTATTCCTGCTTGTGATTGATTTCTTTGTAAGTTTTTGGTTCTTGGTTTAGAAGTTTTCGATTTTGACTGTGTTTTTGATTTGACAGTTGTAGATATACTTTTTGATGCCAACTGGTTTTCAATTGTACATGGACGTTTTATTATTGACTGTTTTTCAAGTGCAGATGAACTTTTTGAATTTAATTGTTTTGTAGTTGTCAATATATCTTCAGATACTTTTGTCTTTTTTCGTTTACCTAGTGTTTTGGTTTTTTTGCCTCCTATACCTAAGAATTGAGCCATTTCTTGTGAATCGTTTAGTATATCACTATTCACGATATCATTTGGTATATCAGCTATGAAGTCGTCAATCTTTGCTATTGAGGAAATCAATGAATTCTTATTTATAATTAATAAATTTATATATTTACTGTTGCAATACTCATCAACTGCAGACATTATATCGTAAGCGGAATCCATTTTTGTAAATTATAAAATTTTTAATTAACCAGAACGATTTGTTTGAGATTTATTTATTTAAAGTAAAATAATATTGACAGTTATATTTAAAATCCCTCTAAGCTTATACGTAAGTCTTAAGGGCAGGAAAATAAGAAAATATATTTGCGTTTGTTTGCGCGACACGGAAACGACAGCGAGCCGTATTTTTCCATACAGAAACTTTACGTTGCGCAAACACTTTTGGAAAATAAAAATAATAATTTTTCCATACTTTTTACAATTTCAAAATTAAAATAATTTGGAATTTAATAAATTGATGATAAGATTATATCAAATCTCAGAAAGAATAAAAACCACATTATATTTTTATTCCATTATATTTTTATTCCTAAAGATTTGATAAATTTCTTAGGAAAAAAGTAAAAAATATTTTTCAATTTGTAAAATTGGTCTCCCGACAATAGAACTAATATATCTATAATGGAAATTGTTGTGATTTTCAATACAATTTATGACTTATACTTTTTAATTTCCTACTACATAAAAAAACCGTATATGTATAGCGAAATTTGATCACCTGAGTTTCCCTACTCAGTTAAAAATCATTAAATTAAATATGCCTATCATATTATTCGATTTTGTAAAATAAATTAAATAATTAAGGAATTTTGTTTTTTAATATTATAATTTCAATATTATTTATACTTTATTATAATTAAACAAATAAAAAAAATCGCAGCCGGAAGAATATTTACCTAAAAAAAAATTTTTATTTCTTCGTCAGGCTTTTCTACTGTTGAGTTACAATCTTATATAAAACATTTTATTTTCTCAGCTTTTTCGTTAATTAAATTAAATAATACTATTAATAAATTCTAATTAGTAAAATTGTATGCAAAAATTAATCTTTAATATTCTGTAAATGAAATATAATTATTATTCCATTATAATTTTCATAAATTTCATAATGGAAATTTATAAATATCATATTTAATAAATCAATCGTGAGAAATAAACTTTGCGTTTAAGAATTGTTTTCTTTTGCCACCTGAACACTGGCCCTGGATGGAATATAAATGAGACATGATTGACTAATGTATTTTCATGTATTTTATACTATCATCTCACATAACATCATTTACACGGCTTTTCCTTTGTAAAAATTAAATTCTGGCAACAAAATGATATAAAAAAAATACTAATTTTATATATATATATATATTCCTTTTAAAGTATATAATTTAATTTGTTACACACTTAAAATACGTAATAGAAATAACTTAACTTTTTACTTTAGAAATAAATAAGAATAATAATTAGAAAAAATAGAAAACAATTAGAACGCGTATATAATTTAATAACAATAAAATTGTCAATTGAAAACTAAAAAAAAAATATATATTAAAATTCGTTTTACAAAATAATAATTATAGGATTGCTTCTTACTATTTTTTAAGTAATAATAAAATTTAAAAAAAAAATTTATAATGATTTCTGTTCTTTGTTTTCTTTTTTCATTTAAAAATAATCATAGAATAATATTACATTTAACTCTTAATTATAGTTAGTAAAATTATTTACAAGTTACTAATAGGCATTTTTTTCATCAAATATTTAATTAATGTCTAATATGTATTTCTCTGTAATGTTTGTGTAATTATTTTTTTTTTTTTGGTTTATTTCATATATATTAAACACTATATATAAGTACAACTTAATATAAAAAAGTTTTTTATCAATAGTTCAACAGCTAATATCAAAACTTTTCAAAATTGAAAAAATTTAATATTTATTTAATATTTATACAAAAATAAAAATTAATTAAATCAAAAAATATTATTTGAATATTAAAAATTAATAATAGGAATGTAAGAAACAAAAAAAAAAAAATAAGTAAATCATTGGCATTCCTGTAGTTATAATAGCCAAGAACTAAGTTTTGCCAAAATATTTGTATATGTTGCAAAATATGTTGCAAAATATGATACGAATTAATTAAATTGAGAAATTTTAGAAATCTAATTAATTGCTTTTGTTTTCAAATATTGTTGTCATTATTTTTCATTTTATATTTGAAAAAATGTTATCCATATCTTATTACATTATACTTAGTTAATGGCCAAAAATTACCAAAATATTTATGCAATATTGGTTGAAACTTTAGAAGGAAAATCAAAGAGAAAGTTATATTTATTTTTCTCAAAATTAAAAAAAAAATATTTGAAAAATTTATTAAAAATTTCTTATCATTTCCTTTAAAGTTGTTAAGATTGAGGATGTAGATTTTTTGAATAAATTTAATATTTCAAATTTAACTTTTTCTTAATTAAATATAATAAAAAAAATAGTTTATTTATTCATCATCATTATAATTTTCATCCTCTTCTTTCTTAACAACTCATTTATCCTATCTCCGCATTGTACCATTTAGTGGTAAATATGCTGGATATGTTGGATATAATGAATTTTGCTGTGCAGCTGTAGCACGTTGGATTGCATTTGGGTCTTGATATTGTGTTTGCATATTCATAACACCCATTTGAACTGGTATTTGTGCAGCTGGATTATTTATAAAACCAGCTGCCGCTGCAGCAGCTGGATTTGTTATATATGCTGGATTTTGTTGCGTTGGCATACGATAACCATTTAGATTGCCATACGGTGACATTAAATTTGGACTTAAAACATTTGGACTACGACTAGTTGGTGCACCACTACCAGAAGATGATGTTGATGAAACACTAGATGATGATGATGACATATGTTGTACCGGGGCTGATGGTGTATTACGTGCCGTGCGACTAGCATTTTGTGATAATTGTGATAATGATGGTCCAACATTCATATTACTAGCGTAATATTTATAGTATTGTATTTGTTGTACAGTTGCTGCAGGTGGTGTTGATACTAATTGTCGATTTTGATGAGGATGACCGTGATGAAGATGATGTTGACCACCACCACCAGTAACACCACCCAAATGTGATGGCGGTGGAGTCATTGTAGCATGAGGATGTACGTGATTTGGAGGTGGTGTTAAATTCACATGTTGTTGTTGTTGTTGTTGTTGCTGCTGCTGTTGTTGTTGTTGTTGTTGTTGTTGTTGTTGGCCAACGCTACTTCCCCCAGATGACGGTCCACCGTTGACACCAGATCCACCTGCTGGAGGTGTATTACATGGTTGAACTTCCAAACCATTTGTTAGCTGTTGTAATTTTGAAAGACTACACATATTACCAACTAATGAGCTTCCTCCTCCTCCAGATTGTGATCCAGCACTAATAGCAGCTACTGCGGCAGAGTTCATCTGTTGAAGTGTTGGTGTACCAGATGGTGTTGGAGTTGGTGTTGGCATTGGTACTGGTGTTTGTGAATTCGGATGACCACTATTACCTCCACTCTGTTGCAAGTAGAAGTTATTAGCAGCAGCAGCTGCTGCAGCAGCAGATGAAACAGCACAAGATGACGGTGATGGGCCTAAACGTTGTTGATGTGGACTTGATAACGGATGTTGTGCAACAGCTGCAGCTAAATTATTATTAGCATTACCACCAGACATGCGGTGCTGTATAACTGTTGTCATTGGCGGTACTGGGCTATATGAATTGGGTGAACTGTAACCACCACCACCATTACTACCACCAGTTTGACCCATTATTGGCAAATAATCTGATACAATTGCAGCAGCTTGATGCATCGCTTGATGATGATGGCTATGTGAACCCATAGAACCAGCTAAATGGCCAAATTGTTGTTGCATTTGTTGTTGAACTTGTAAATTATTTTGATGTTGTTGCTGCTGTTGTTGTTGCTGTTGTTGGGATAGTTGCATAGTCTGATTAGGGCTAGTCATATGCTGATTAACAGATGCTGAATTATTAGAATTATTATTAGTAGCTGGTGTTGTACTTCTTTGTCTTTGATTTCCTCCGCTATTGGAGTTACGACTCACTTTTGGTGTGGATGAACGTTGATTATTACCACCATTACTGTTTCGAACCTGCTAATAAAATTTGAAATTATTAAATTAACTAAAAAAATATTTTTTTTTAAATATACCTGTTGGGACATTTTTCTATTTTGTTGGTTTTGATTTTGTTGATTTTGATTTTGTTGCAACTGTTGTTGCTGCTGATTAGCAATACTATTTGAAACTCCTAACATATTCATATTTTGCGGACTAGATGTTGGCACGTTCATTGTATTCGAATTATGTTGATTTTGTTGTATACTCATATGCAATGGTGTTGAACTAGTTTGACTTTGTTGCATTGAACAATCAGAAAATTGATGTTGGATTTGTACACTAGGTGGGCGCACATTTTCAACAGAATTTTGGGATGCAATATCACTAGCAATACTAGCTGGTGATTCTAAACCTAATTGTGCAACATCTAACTCACATTGTGCATAATGATGTAAACTATGTACAGAGTTTGTTGTTGAATCAGGAGTATATACACCCATCGATGGAATATCAGCAGTAGCAGATGACGGGGGTGTATGTTTCATATCCATATTGGGTGTAGAACTGCCAGACATATCACTACGTTCATTTACACTTTTCGACAACATATTTTGTTGTTGTTGATTAATAGAATTTTGTTGTTGATTCATTAAGTTCATACTATTTTGATTAGCTGATTGTTGCTGCTGTTGCATCGAAGCTTGAGCAGCAGAATTAGATAATTGAACAGCGGCGGCTGCTTGTGCTGCAGCAATAGCCGCTGCTGCAGCTGAATTAGAACTATGTTTATGTTGTTGTTCTATATTTGATTTGTGATTTTTACTTTGTTTTGTTTGACTATTGCCGGTACTATTATTGTTAAATTGATGATTGTTGAAATTGGTTTGTTTGCTATTGTAGTTACAATCTCGCGATTTATCATCTTTTTTTGTCGAAGAACTAGATTTGTGATCATTTGAACTATTTTTTCTTTGCGATTTTTCTTTGTGCTGTTGTTGTTGTTGTTGCTGCTGTAGTTGATGTTGCTGCTGTTGTTGTTGTTGTGCAGCAGCTACTTGTTGTGCTTGCATATGATGATGAACTTGTTGTTGCTGCTGTTGCATTTGTTGTTGTTGCTGTAATGCTAAACTATTTGTATATAAATTTTGTGCCAAATTATGACTATAAGCCGTTGCTAAATCTTTATGAAATTTATTTTGTGTTTTCTGTGCTGCTGTTGCATCTAAATGTGGTATGTTATAGCCAGTATAATAATCACCCCATTGCCAATAATGATTGGCATTCGCATGATAATTTGGCAAATGATTCATAGCAAATTGCGGTGCAATTTTATTTAAATCAACTGTACCACCAGGTGTAGCGGCAGCGACTAAGGCAGCTGCTGCTGCAGCTTGCTGTTGTTGCTGTTGTTGTTGAGCATGATGTTGTGCTTGCTGTTGGGCGGCATGATGCTGTACAGCATGCTGATGTTGTTGCTGCTGCTGTTGATGTTGTTGATGTTTTTGGTTATCTAAATTTTTCGGCTGATATTTTTCATGACGGGCAGCACCGCTACTACTACTACTACTACTATTACTGTTTGAAGAGTTAATAGAATTCAGTGAAGTGTTATTTTTTACAGCTGGTCCAGTTTCCTGTTTTATTGATGGGAATATTTGTGAATTATTCCCAATGCTACTCGAATGTAATGTTCGTGGCTGATCTTTTTTACTGTGTATTTGTTGTGGTTGCGAATGCTGCGTTTGTTGTTGGTCTTCATATGAATTTGATTTAGTTGATAAAGATGGCCACGATGATGATATAGGGCCCATTGCTGATATTGTTGCTAATTGCATAGACAAATTATGTGCCGAACTTTTATCAAACTTATTTATTAAATCACTAGAATGCTTACGACTTGTATCATTTTTTAAATCAATTTGTTGTTGTTTCTTGGTATTATCTGATGAAAGTTTTTGTTTAGCTGCTTCATAAGCACATGCGGCAGGTTGATTAGGTAATACATTTGCAAGAGAAGAAACTGAAGAAGATTTATCTTTAGTTTCATTATCAACATTACCACCACTACAACTTGCTGACCGTTGCTGTTGCGATTCTTTTTTATTAGATTGCACTTCTTCGCTTAATGAATTTTTTATGGGAGCAGAGGAACTACTTGCTGCTGAGCCCATTTGATTCCATGCAGCTAATTGAGCATGAAAATTGTATACAGAATTTTTATCTGATTTATATAAATCTTGTTCTAATTTACTAATAACAGTCGCTGCTGATGAAACGGAATTTTTATCGAATTTATATAAATCGAATTCTAATTTATTAGCTGAATTTGTTGGTGCTGTTGTTTTATCAGTTTTATGTAAATCATGCTCTAATTTACTTATAACAGATGATGATGAAAATGTTCCGGCTGTGGTGGTTGGATTTGCTAATTTATTCTTAATTTCAGAATCATTACTTTTCGTTAAATCAATTTTTAAAATATCTTGTGTTTTTTGCTGTACATTTGTTAATTTTTGTTGTTGTTGCGAAGAATTATTTATATTTGATTTAACACTATCTAAATTTAAGTTTTTTGAATTCGAGTCAGTTGATTTTTTTGGACTAATTTGTTGGGCTGTTTCTTTTGTATCGAAACTATTAGTTGATTCAGTTACAGATTTTTGATCCTTTTCTATACTATCAACTGTTTTTTGTAAATCCACATTTTCTTGCACTGTTGTTGGTACAGATAAAGATTCTTTATTTATTTTAATAACTGAATTTTCTGAAGAATTTATTAAATTGTCATCTTTAGTAAAATTTTTACATAAGTTGTTTTTATTTTCTTCTAATTTTTCATCTTTCAGATTTAATTTATTTTCTTCTGATTCTTTTGATTTTGTTTCAATTGCTGCTTTTTTAGTTTCTTTTTGTTTGCTGTCAAGATTTGTTGAGGCCACATTTAAAAGTTCTCCGTTTTTTGATTGTTGGTCTTCCAACTTTTTATCATTTCTTTTACATGATATTGAATCATTTGTATTTTGTGAATCACTATCGTTCTTTGTTAAATCAATTTTTTGAATTTCTGCTAGATTTCTATGCGTTAAATTTTTATTATCGATCTTTTCTGTTCCCATTTGCGAATCAATAATAACATTTGGACGACTTGAATTATTATTATCATTAGAATTGATGTCTGTTGAAGCACTAGTGGTAGGCTGCGGTTGTTCTGGTTTTTTATAATTTTCATTTATTTTTAATACACTTTGATTTTCTGTATGTTTTTGTGGATTTTCAACTTCTTTTATCCTTTTCGTTTGAGCTATTTCAATGTCTTTACTAACAGTTTCTTGCAAATTTTTTGGAAAATGTGTGTTCTCTAAGGCTGATGATGCAGTCTCAACATCAGCTATATTTGAAATAATTTCACTTTTATTTAAGTCTAATTTACTTTCGTTTTGAAGAGATTTTTCATTAACCTTAGAATTTACATCTTTTGGTTTATCATTAACAGGTTTTTCATTCAATTTTGTTGAATTACTGATTGTTTCAAGATTTGAATTTGTTGAGATTGTGGTAATTGGAGGAATAAATTGTTCCCAAACTATTGGTTTATTAATATTTCTATTAGGGCCTAAAATATCAGCAAAATTTTTCGTGGACTCATTTTGTAGTTTTTCAGGTGTATTCTGTGTACTTGTACTTGTTATACTACTATTACTGTTACTACAGTTAGCTACACGCATTGCACCAGTAATCATTGATTTTTTCGTTTTCTTTGCAACAGCTTCCAATACTTTATCGTCAGTTTCAGCATTAATTCCCATTAATAATGATTTTGTTGGTGAACTAAATATTATTTCGGAATTTGGTAAAATTGTTTTTTGATCATTTTTTACAGTATCGTCTATTACCATTGAATTTGAATCATATGATTGATGATGCTCTTCAACAATTTTTTTATTTTCTTCTGTTTTTGTTATCGTTGTATTCAAAATTTCTGGTGTAATGTTATCCTCTGTTTTCTTATCAACAATAGTAGATAATATCGGTGTTGTTGATTTTTCGGTAACATTTCCAGCATTTTCAATTATTCGATTTTGATTAGAACCCTTCTTACCACGTAATTTTGGTGCAGTATTTATTGGCTTTTCAAGTTTTTTAGAAACTGCAACAATTGGTTGTTGAGTTTGAGGTAAAATTGAATCACTTGTATTTATTTTTAATTCTTTTTTATCTATCTGATCTATCGAGACTGTTACTGGTTTTTGGTCGTTTTGGATTGGTGTTAAATTTGGTTTGTCTGTAATTGAATTTCGTTTGTTTATAGTATCAGAATTAGTTTTATTAATTTTTAAATTAAACATTTCTGCAATTGTCATTTGTTTCTTAGGTAGTACTACGGATTGATCATCACTAGAATCATTTTGATTTAATGCAGATGCGGCAGCACTTAAACGATTTGAAGTACGATTTTTGTTACGTTGTTCAAAGAAACGTTTTCGTTTATTTGTGACAGGTCCAATAATTGTGGTTGTTGCGCCAACTGTCGCAACTGGTTTTAGATTCGCTTTGATATTCGTTTCAATATTTAAATTATCTTTTTGTTCAAATTTGTCTTCAGCAGGTTCATTAATATTCATTAATAACGGTTTACGGTTGCGTTTTGACGCAGTTCGTCTGGATAGCTTTTCATTTTTAATTGGTGTTTCCATACCCAACGACTTTTCTATGGGCTGAGGTGTTGACGTTTGTCGATTAGCTAATCTCATTGACCGGGCTGATAATTCGGATACATTATCTTCGGAATCACCAGCTGTTGTAGAGGCACTGCGTAATGTTTTACCACTTTCAACATTTGCGTTAGTTCTCCGACGAGAACTACGTAACGGTGTTGAAGTATTTGCAATTTGTAGTTTTTCAATTTCATTTTTTTTCGTACAACGTATTCGCTTACTTTCAGGTTGAATAGGTGAAATAATTTCGTCTGATTCATTAAGCTGTAAATTATTAGTTGAATTATCAGCACAAACAATTGCAGTTGTTGTTGTTGTTGTTGAACTTTTACGTTTTCGCTTATTTGTAATTTTTGCTTGTTGCCCAGCAGTCGGTGATTCACGAGTTTCATCATGAAGTTTACCGGCTTCCACTTTATGACTGCGCAGAACACCAAAAGTTGTTTCGTCAAATTTCATTGGTCTGGTACGTTTTCGGCCTGACGATGTAGTTTCTATAACACGATCAGCATTTACTAATGGTGATGATGTCGAATTTAGACTATTAGAAACTTTTGTAGCATTAGAAATCTGCTGCTGCTGAGTGTAATGATAATTTGCAGCTTGTGATTTCCGACGTTCTTTAATTGGCAGTTGAATCTCTTTTGCTGGTTCTGATACTAATGGAGCAAGTGATTTTGCTCTTGACATTCGTCTTTTTTTAATAGCAGGTGTATTATTAATAATTTCAGCTTTTTGATCAAATTCCAATGTTTGCGCAGCATTTTCCTCTTTTATTTTCTGTTTACTTTCCTTAATTTCCGACATTGCCACTTGTTGTACTGCTGCTATTGAAAGATCTTTCGTTTTAATTGATTTCTTGTTTACAACCGGTGTTAAATGTTTTTGCTTCATTGATGTTTCTATTAATGTTTCATCATCGCTTGAACTAGTACTTTTCATTAATGTATTTAACATTGAATTATTCGATAGTAGTGGAGTCCATCTGAGACATTCAGAGTCAATTCGTATTCTTGATTTTGTTGCTAATACACGTTGATGGTGTGCATCAACTTTTTTCCAGTTTATAATAAAATTTATTTGATATCGTATATCTCCTTCAAGTTTTATCAATTTTACAAAATTTAATAATTGAAATGCCAATGCGATATCAGCGATCATAACACCAGTTTCTTTTGATATTTGCTTTATAGAAATTTTTTGATAATTTTGTTTGTATAAATATTCCAATACAATTGATTTCCAATAAGCATAATAAGAAACACGTCCTAAATCAGATAATGGTTTTTCTGGGGTACCTGGTTGACCTTCTTCTCGACTTAATAAATAACTAAAATCAATTAAAAATCTACCAAAGCCTTGTCGTTGATATTGGGGCATTGTCATTATACACGAGACATTATACTTTTGCGCGCAATGTTTTTCTTTTGAAAAGTAACCAACTAAATGACATCCTTTTTTATCATTCTTCGTTAGTACATAAAATAGAAACGGTTCAACATCATAATATAAAGTTTTATGATCTAAAAATAATTTAGCCAATAAACATAAATTTTGGCAATATAATTTGTTAACATTTCCATCAACTTCAAATACTGATAATTCTTTGCAACGATAAATCTCTGTACCCGGTGGATAACGCCAACTACATTTATCTTGATGTCGTTCTAGTACAGCCTTACTTTTTGTATATTTTAAACAGAATTCACAAAGAAAAAGTTTAGGTAATCTAAAAATAACATAATTAATTTGTTAATGATAAGAATTAAAAATTAAAATTTTTCTTACCTTGCATATTCTTGTGGAAATGGACTTGAATACCATGTTTCAATTTCCCATTTACCAAATTCAATTGCTGCTGGACAACGTTCTTGTGTAGCTTGTGCTAATGATGGGGGACTTAACATTGATGGATTAATACCAGGTATAGCTAAATTTAATCGACCACCTGGGTTCATCACTTCAGCAACAACTTCAGCAGCTTTATCACGAATTTCTTTGTACATTTCAACATCTTTTTCAGTCACGCCTGGTGGTAAGGGTTGTTTTTCTATAATATAAAAGTGAAACATAATATTTATTTAAAAAAAAATTAACATTTTATTATTTCTGTTTAAATAATATACAGAAATGACAATTTTTTTTTTGAGAACTTCAAAAAATTTCCAAAAAAAAAAACAATTTTTTTATATAGTATATTTATTTAAAAAACCTAAAAAAGTGGAAAAAATAAACATGCAAAATAAGATATTAATTAATATTTTATTTAAATAAAAAAAACACCTTGTGCAGAAATAAAATTCTATAAGAAATAAATAAAAATTATATAAAATAATACGCCAGCTGCCATACTACAATAATAATCAGTAATTAATAAAAATAATGTAAATTAAATAAATTGCATTTATATCTACAAAATTGCGTTTGTTTGTTTATTATTGGAGATGTTATTAATACAAAATTTAGGATTTTTTTTTTAATAATAATTAATAGATTAAATTAGCAATAATGGAATCAGTTACCGAAATAATTATAAGAATAAAAATCACCACATGATTATAAGAATAAAAATCACCAAAACATATCAGCAGGTTATAATAATTTATAGGCTACTTTTTGTGTATGATTTATGCCAATTTATTTTTAAAATAAAAATATTGGTCGTAATGTGTACATTCAATTACGTTAATCAAAAAAGCTTGTTATAATTTATTTTTGAAAAATATAAATAAGAAACTTTCTTCAAACTTGCACAAAACCCTGACATTATTTAAATGTGAAATATTATATTTATGAGATATGTTATAGGTTTTCCGCATATGTATTAATTAATAATTTTAATAATTATGAATTTTTTAACTATTAGACTAATTTTTGTATTTAAAGCAAATTACAAGCAGTAAACAAAGAATATTAATTGATATGAATTTAAAACGGATAACAAATTTTAAAAAAATCTTAGTTTCTATTCACAAGCAGGTGTAAAATAAAACTAAAACTATTAAAATGGCCATTATATTTTCTTTTAACTAATTTCCGCAATTGATTCCTTACTAATCTATGAATTACAAAAATTACCATTTACAATTTTTTTTAGAATTATTACTGAAAAATAATAAAATTATGTTATATTTTTTATTTAAATTTATTCAAAATGAGACTTGGTTATTTCCTTTATTTAAGAATTTAAGCCATTAAATGATTTCACTTTTTATGCAAATAAATAATAATTGAAATTATTTATGAAAGTTTCTATTCAGTTCAATTACTGAGTTTAGCTCTCATTTTATAATATTTTTCAATATCAAAAAATGCCGGAAAAAAAATGCCAAAAATTATAATTAATTCAACATGAAATCACTAACCATTTAAATTTAAATTATTAAATAACATATTTTTATTCGCATTTACTATTTAGTTATTCCAATCTTTTAAACCATAACAAAGTTATTTATAAAAATAATATTCAATTAACCAAAATTAATATTAAAAAAAATTAGTTTGTTTTTTAGGGCTTTTTTTAAAAATAATTACTGAAAAATGATATTTAGTATATATTTGATTATTATTATTTTTATGATGGGGAACATTATTTGAAAATATTCTTACCCATTAACTGATTATTGTTGTTGTATGGAGCTGATTGTCCAAATGAATTATTTAACATTCCAAATATATTATAATGATTGCTTTTTTGACTTAAAGCAGCAAAATCCAATTGTGTATTATTACTAGCAAAATTTGAAAATCCAATACCAAATGGCATAGATTCATCTTTTATATTTAATAAATTTGATGTTGTTGTGATTGAAGTATCATCGTCACCACCGCTACCACTACTTAATAATTTTTGTTCCGATTTTTGTGATTTTAATACAGTTTTTTGTGTTAAATATGGTACATCATCATCACTTGAATTATTTATTTGTTGCTGTACTTGTTGTTTTTTTATATCAAATGATGATTTTTTTTCAAGTGGGGTAGATGTTAATGGTATAATGCGTTTTTTTCGTTCAAGTGGCATAGAAATTAATGGTTGAATACGTTTTTTAACTATACCAGAATCTAAATTTGGTGTTACAGGTGGATTTACAATAGCAGGAGAAGAATTCGGAAATTTAATATTATTATTAGTTACAGTTGTTAATTTACCAGTTGGTTGTGGTGTAAACATTAAAACTGGTGTATTTGCAGTAATTACACAATTTTTATTTGTTAAGTTTTCTTTTGATATTGAATTTTTTAATTTATTGTCAGTCTTATCACCTGCAGTAATTAATTTATTATCAATTTTTTTATGATCTTCAGTACGTTTATTAATTAAATTAGTATTATTTTTTTCAATTTCTTGTTTAATACTTTTTTTACGCTTTTGATGCTGTTGTTGTTGTAAAATTTGTTTTTCATAATCCTTATACGTACTACGTGTTTCTTTGAGTACCTCCTTTTTAATATTTTCTGGTGTTGATAAATTTCTTGTATTTGTTTGTGGACTAGATGATGTTGTCGGTGTTGTTCCAACAATTGTACCCGATGTGGGTGATTGTTGTTTATTTTTAATACTAGCTCTTGAGTAATCCGATGTTTGAAAAATATGTGATAAGCCATCAAATAAACTTTTTAATTGTGAATCTTTTTGTTTCTTACCTCCACCACTTACATAGTTTCCTGTATTCTTACTAATATTACCGCTACTAATAATTTGTGATTTATTATGTTGTTTTGAATTTTTACTAGTTATGCTACCACTACCACCACCACCTGAAATTGTTGATGCTAAACTTGAATCATTACTAAGTTGTGAACAAATTGGCGTTGTTGCTGGTGAAAAAATGTCAACATTTTTCTTTGCTTCAGCAGCAAAACCCCAAGTTTCTTCTTTCACATTTATACCAAAATTTTGAAATGGATTTGATTTTAAATTATTTACACCACCACTACTATCATTTATTATACTGCCACGTAGTTTATATAAATCTTTTTGTTTATGTTGTTGATGAATTTTTTTCCCTAAACTAATTTCAGTTTTATTTGATTTTGCTGTTCTACCACCACCACTGCCAGCAGTAGGAGTAGTAGCAGTAATACTTGTTCTCTTTTCATTATCTTCATTATTATCGTTATCATCTTCATCATCGTCTTCATCATCATCAGATGATGATGAACAATCATCACTATCACTTGAATCTGATGAATCTGAACCAGAACTACTAGATGAACATGAACTAGATGAACTGGAATTTGAATCGTCATCATCTTCATTATCACTACTTGAACATGAGGATGATGTCTCTGATAATGTTTTAATACGATTTTCATTTTTTTGTAATTTCTGTTGCTGTAGTTGTAATTGTTTTGTTGTTGTTCGGGATTTTGTATTTTGGGATGTACTTGTAGATGGTACAGCAGCAGTGGCAGCAGATACTGGTACTACAGTAACAGCTGTCAACATATCTGTTGGTGTTGTTGGTATTTCTTTTTTAATTATTCTCTCACTATTAAATACTGAATGTCGAAAGAATTTTTGTTTTTCCTTGGACATTTTATCAGTTTGTTGAATATTATGGACTAAAGTTGATTGATTTGTTTCATTTAAGGCTGGTTGTAATGGTGTAGAAGTCGTAGTTGTACTTGCAATTGTGACAGGTGTTGGAATTGTTGTAAGGGACATGTTATTTTTATTATCAATTGGTATTGATTTTTTCCTATTATTTTGCAATGCTAATTGATTTTGCTTTTGTTGGTGATGTTGTTGTGTAAGTTTTAAATTATTTTTTTGTGATGTTATTTCATTTTTTATTACAGCTAATTTTTTACCCGCAAGATAATCCTCTTCATCATCTGAATCTTCGGATAAATTTGTTGGTGGTACTCGAGATTTATTATTACGATTTTGTTGATGATTTACTGGAGTAGAAATTGTTGTAGAAATCACGCGATTTTGTGCTGCTATAGATACTGGTAATGGTTTTGGTGTTGTTTCAGTAACTCTGTGAAGTAAATTACAAAATTAAAAGTAACTAAATAGTAATATACTGTATAATTTAATATAAACCTTATTTTTAAAAACATTTTAAATATACAATAGAATGATTTGAATACAATTTAATGGGAATGTGGATGCATTTATCATAAAATCAGCATAATAGAATACAAATCTTTTATTTTATGCTGTTTTAGTATTTAATTTAGCTCAATGAGTTTAGAAGTTGCTACAAGAAATTACATCATACACATAACATTTTATACCTTTTTCTTTTTTCCGTAACTGGTTTTGGTGCTATGACTTTTTTTCGATTGTCTGCTGATATTGATTTACGACTAGTTGATTTTTTAATAACATTATCATGATGCTCTAAACAATAATTGCATCTAAAAGAAAATCATTCAATTAAAATTTTTAAAAATTAAATTTTTTACAAAATCATTAACCTCCATGGGCACTTTGGTTTTTTATCAGGCACTGGATTTGCACAAGTTAAATGAAAATTTTTTTCACATGAACAACAACCTAATAAACATGGTCCTTTATCTGATGTTGATGAAAACGTTGTTGTTAACTTATTATTGTTTTCACAACCATCACAAGTTTTACATTTCTGGCAATACCATTTTGTCCCTTTTAATGTTAACATATATAGTAAAACTTGTGATTTACATTTACCAGCAATATTTGCACATGTTGTATGTATTGCCATTCCACAATTTTCACATGCACTTAAAGGTTCTGGTACACCATTAAGATTCTTTTTTGAATTACCAGAACATTCTGAACAAATGAGATCATCCTTAAAAAAAATGAATAAAAATTATATTTAATATTTTCAATAAAAAATATTTAAAATCAAATTTACCTTTATTCCTTTTTCTGGCGATGTACTATCATCAGTATTAATTTTTTTCCTAACTGTTGATTTACGTGGCGGTGTTAATGATTTACCTTTTTTATATAATTTACCTTCTTCTATCAAATAACCAGCCGTTATAGCTTTTTTAATAGCACTTTTAATAACTGCTTTATAATCAGTATTTGGTGCTAAAACTATATTATTAAATTTTTCAACGTAATTTTCTATACTTTTTATAGATGAACCCTCAAATTCACCCAAATCATGTACAGCTCTTGATACAATTTTACATAAATTTGATGAATTATCAACTTTAATTAAACGTTTTGCTAATGGTGCTTTATATGAATGTAGACCCTTATTATATACTTTTATTACAGCACCAGATTTAACAGCTTCTTCTAATTTTTCAGCCACAATGTCTTCATGAAATTTATGATGACTACCAATTGCTTGACATATTCTTTGGATACTTGGTCGTTGTTTCTGACTACGGATTTTTGTAATAGCTTCTAATATCCATTCTTCCCATACTTGTGATGATATTTTATCTGGATCTGAATCACGCATTTTGTATATAAAATCTATTGTTTTTTATTTCTGTATTTATTTTGTAGTTAAATATTAATGTTAAGTTACTGTCTTGAATTTATTGCAATTTCAAAAATCTGTAATAAAAAATAAAGTAAAATGAAAAAAAAGTAAGTAAACTTTAGAATAAAAATATACAAAATATATTTTATGTTGTAATATGTTGTTGATGTTGTTCACATTTTATGTTAACGAATTTTAGCACTAGATTCTAGAAGATAAACGTTTTTTAAATGTTGGAATGATGAAAACGTTTCGAGTGATGATATATTCATATTTATTTGACATACTAATTTTTTCTTTAAATTCTACAAATTATTACAGGTCTATCTTCCCACTTTACTCAACTCTACATTTACTAATATAGAACACATTCTTAAATTGAACTAACTTTATTTAATAATTTTGTACTACAATGAACTAATTGTGTAATCGATTTTTAATGATTTAACCTTCAATATTTTACTGGGTCAGTTAGTAAATTATTAATTTAATAATTCCCAAAAAACTATATAAATTTAAAATCATATAAAATTTTTAAAATAATCAATACAAAATAAATAACTTTTTTTAAATTTTTAATAAAAACTAAAAAAACTCAATATTTCAATTACGCCTTTCCAAATTATTAATAAATACTCTTTTTTCTATTAAAACTTTATAATTTGTATATCTAATTATTATGGTTCTAAGAAATTTGTATATAAATAAATTTAATATTTCTATTTCAAAGTCAAATTTATTTTAATTTTATTATAATTATTTTAAAAAATGATCATTAAATGCATTATACATATATGAACCATTAAAAAAAAATTAATTTATTTGAAAATAATGATAATTTGTTTATTTTATTAATTACAAATATCTTTTTCTCACTACATTGCGCACTGTATACACACTGCAACAGGAGAAGAGTTACATTTTTTTAATGATTATTTATGTATGGATTTTATTATAAAATCTATACATATGTAAAAATATTATGAAAATTATAAATTGATTATTTATATACGTTATACATTTTTCATTTAATGTAATATTTTTAAATAATTTATATAAACACAAGAATATTGTTCTAAAATATAGATTTTTTATAGAAATAAGAGAAATAATTTTCTGTATCTTTTTTATTATTTTATTTTTGGTCGGAATATATGTTAATATATGTAATAAACAGAATGAGTATAATCTTAAAATACTTTTAAATTTAATTCAATACACAAACACTAATAAATAAAGATATCAATGTGTTTATATAAAAAAAAAAAGTAGAAAATAATAAAAGAAATATATGGTGTTTTTGTACCCTCTTTATTAATTATTGAAAAATCAGAAAATTGTATCTGCGCATAAAAATCTTTTCGACAAAAAATTCTTTATAAATAAAAATTTTAAAACTGGAAAAAAGATTTGTATTACACACTTTATACACCTTGTCCACGATAAAACTTGTGATTTGTTAAAAGTCAGTTATTATTAGAATGATTGAAATTGTTTTTAAGATTATTCCGAATAAAATTTATTTAATATTTTACAATAACTCTAATTTAGGAGAGTAGAAATATGACTCAATCAAGCTTAATTTTATTAATTATAATTTTTAGAATTAAATATCAAATGTTTTTAGATAAAGTGGTCAAGAATTGAAAACCTAGTAATAATTGTTTTTAAAAAGATTTCTTTTCTAATTAAAAATCATATAATTTTAATCTTACAGTTTTATATTTTATAGTATATTTTTAAATTATATGTTATCAAAGGATATTGACAAATAATAAGTTATAGGAAATTTGACAATAACATATTATTAAGCTAATATGACTGTTAGATACTTTAAGGAACTTAAGTTTTTCTATTGATTCTAGAATTTATTTTGTGGAACGCGTTCACCACTATTACTAATATTATTTAGTTCTATGAATTGATAACTAACCATTGAAAGACTCCTCAATATAAATTTCATATCAATTGATCTGTCAAATTTCAGTTGATTATAAATTCAGTAGATAATGTTCTTTTTGTCACCAAACATTTTTTTACAAATTATTTTAACTGAAATTCGAAACGTTATTATATTAAATAAATTTTATTATTTTGGATTAATTTCTACCAATTTTTACATTATTTTTATAATACATACTTCAAATATATTATATAAAATTTTTGCAATTATTTATTTTCTCACATAAAGATTTATCATTTCAAAATAATCCATATTTCCTGGAAATCAAACTATTTATCAACAACAACACCAAAAACCACATGGAATAAATTTATTAACCAATTTTAATGAAAACTAGTTTTTTAAGATTTTATATTTTTCTATTTAATTACGACCAGAAAATAATTCTAAATTTATGATTTCTGAAATAATTAATATTATTAACAACATTCTAAAAAAAATTAATATCAACACTACTAATTAAATATTTTTTAAAAGCAGCTTAACAATAATTTCACTTAGTGAGTATATATAGTAACTATAGGCTTTATAATACAAATGAATATATATATTAATTAGGGTGGAATTTAGAGATAATTTAAGTGGGGAAAATAACTAACAATTTATTTATTTATAATTTATATAAAAAATTACTGTACTCGCACTGTCTCGAGAATAATTTTGAATAGGACAGAGCCAGTCAAAACTCGAAATATTCTATCTTTTTTTTTTTTTTTGAAAAATGTTGGGTAAAATAAAAAGGGGAATTTATTTTGTTATATATAAATGTACGAAAGAGCATAAAAAAAAACCATTTTTTTTCACAAATACAAGTTTCAGTATCTTCATGGATTATATTAATTTTCACTATTAAATTATTTAAGTATATTTGTGTTTTAATTGTTCGACATTTAGTCGGTTAATCAAGTATATTCGGAAATTTGTAGTCCAATGATTATAATTTAAATAAAAGAAATTGGTGTTGGGGAAAATGTATAACGCATTAATAGTGAAATTAATATGAATAAAATAAATAAAGATTTTTTATTTCCTTGGTCTTTTCGAGAAATTGAGTGGAAAATGTTTACATGTTAAAGTGGAGTTATATTTGATTTAGAACTGCAAAATACCTAAAAAAAACATTATTTTTTACTTGACCATATTAAATAGATATAAATATATATTAAATGGATTTTAAATCATACCTAACGAATTTATCGATTATGTAAAGATTAGATTAAAATGGAACTGACTGTGTAACTTCTGTAAGCACATTTTTATTAGGATTTTATGAAGATTTTAACTTTATAGGAGTTTTCTAGTTGAAAGTTGTGCTTTTGATTTTGTTTTCTCAATTATAAAACATAAAATTTTAAGTAAATAATAATTCAATCTGGGAGTTTTTGATAGTATCTACCGAAATCGAATGAATGGTTTAAAATTAAGAATGATATATTAAAAATTTCACATTATATTATGTTCGGCATTTAGTATTTTTTTTTATAAATTTTCAAATAATGAATGAATGATGTACGTTAAAAACCATTGAATACCTTCAACAAATTCATTTTATTTTCAACATTTACGGACAAACTTCAAATTATTAATATTCTATTGCAAACATATTGTAAGTGGCATGAGAGATAGGCACACATTCATACATAACTATATTTGTTTTAAAGTATGGTAAGTCTAAAGCAATATAGAAAAATATGGTAACTCTCAAAAGTATTCACACAGTTCATGAAGTTATAATATATTATATTTTAAAATTTTATTTAAAATTCGTATAATAATACACAAAGATTTATATTTCAGATATTTCAAGTTAATTTTAATTTTAACACCAGTTTTAATATCATATTTTGTATTGATTTAAATCAGAACTATACTTATAAGTTGATAAATTGTTTTATTAGAGTTTTTAAAACAATTATAAACTTTGGAATATTTTTAATGAGCAATAGAATCATACTTAATACAAATAATCAATTAAAGATTTATCATTATAGTGTGTATTATATAAATTAAACGGAAATTCCATTTCTACAAAAACTACTATATTTTGTAAATAACTTTTTTATAAAATTATCTGAAGCTTTTAGTGAGTGAATAAAAATTAAATTTATATGTAAAATTTTTAGCACTGAGAGAGAATCAAGAGAAACTTTCAATGTAATGTGTGACAAAAATAGAATGAATCTGTGTAAATAAATTTATTAAATATAATTAGAAGTTGTAAAATAAATTTATACAACTTGTTTTTATAAAATATATATAATTAAAATTTGGATTATCCTACCTATATCGTTTTTAAATTATGCAGTTATTTATATATTACAAATCAATAAAAATGTTAAACTCAAAATTAATCTAAATTTTTCTGAGCATGTTTTTTTCTACACAAAATTAAGAATTAGTTAAAAATGTTGAATTTTATTTTTTTGGTGTCAATAACCTTTACTTTAATCATATTTATTTATTTGAAATTTATATCGTTTTAATTTTTAATTAATAATTTTATTAAGATTATTTAAGAAACATATTTGTTTTTTTTTTTACTGAATCTGTAAAATGTTTTCGAACTTATAATTGACATACGTAATAATATCTAATAACAATTACTAACTAACCTTTCATCACAATTCCTAGTATAACACATTTTCTTTTATTATATTTTTTAGTTTATTTTGTCAAGTATACTTCTTTTAAAAAACATAATTTATCTAAATATGTATGTAGTTACATAAAAAATTTGTATTGAAAATGTTGATATTCTACTTTAAAAATTACAGATTATTTCTACATCAATTGTTTCTCAAACAAAAACATTCTTAGGGATATTAATTTTTAATGAATTTATGTTGCTTTTGTAATAATAATTTACTAGGATTATACATATACGGTATTTACTTTCGAAATATGGTTAAGAATAATCTATTCAGCTGCCTATATAAAATGTGTATATATTCAGGTTCAAGGTTAATTTATCAACGATAGAAATTTAAAACGGATAAAAGGCTGTTTATTTTTTTTGGGGATAAATAATACATATTTTTGTTGTTTTGGTTGTTGTTGTTTAAAGAAAATAAATGCAGATGTATGGCAATGTGGTTAATTTTCAAAATAATTATAATATTTTACTTTCAATTAAATATAATATATACCATCAATATATATTATATAATTAATATTAATAAATAAACTGTCTTGGGTGTAAAGCTTTTAGATATAACTGTCATACTTTCTTTAAAAGAATCCTTTTTAATATTCATCCTATTCGTGCAACAAAATTACAGAATCACTATTGCAATTATTGTCATAAAAATAGAATTTTTAATATTTTGTAGAAAATTATTTTTTCTATATAACCCAATTATCCATTTAATTCAATATTCTTTTTTCCGATCTTAAGCAATATATCCGTAGAATCTTAAACCCAAAGAGACGAATAACTTAAAACAGATTATTACAAGTTAATAGTTAATTTATCAAAAAAATAAATAAATTAATCATTACAATTTCCAGCCTGAATAATAAACTTCGGAATTCATCTTATTTTTGATTTAGCAAATTCCATATGCACAGCAATTTTAAGCAGCATTACATAATTAATATTTTTATTTCTATATTTTTTATGAATTTTGGGCAATAAATTCATTCATAATTTTAACATATTTAATACTATAAAGAGAAATTTATTATCTGGATTATAAATTTATACTATTTAAACATAAAGCATGTTAAACATAAAGAAATTCAGATTAATAATATATCGAAATTTTATTTAAATAAATTTCAATATCCATCATCAAATTTCCTTTTTTTCATTACAAACTTTCATTAGAAACCAAATAAAAAATAATATTTGTAAAACAATTCCCATAATGAATTTCAAACTAATTCGCATTAAATGACAAGTAAAAATAAAATATGAATTGAACATTATGCACCAATATTTAAAACAAAATTGTGGATCTTGTATAAAATAATAATAATAATATTGATTTTAAAATTTATATCTACAACTATATTTAATTCAATCAAAATTTCATATTCAAATAACTTGTTTTACTTTTGCCAATAAACTTGTTTAAAATTTAATTATACATATACTTATATAAAAAAATAAATTTAACTTTTACCCCTAAATAAAAACCAGCTAAAAATATTTTTAATTTATTTTAAGTCAAAGCCCCAATACAAAAAAATATACTGACACAAGAATATTTAAACTCTGGCATTTAAAAAAGGGCTTTAATAGTCTCATAGTTAGTTGCACCTGCACCTGATATCATTTTCAATCAACCAACCAAACCAACCAACTAAAACTACTTTATTTAATACTTTAGTATTAAAGAAAAAATATGGAAATTTACTTTTTTTTCTTAATAAAAAGGGGGTCGCTTTCTTCTTTTTGTTTCATTTTTTTTTTTTTAAAGAAATACACTTTTTGCTGTTACAACTGATAATCATGTCTGCCTACTATTTAAGATTTTCTCAAAAATGCATTAAAAAAATCTGATTTTGACATATTGTTTCGATGTTAACAATTTGTTTTTATTTACTTAAAGATAACTTTTAAATATAGTATTTGATTGTGCAAAAGAAAATAACGAAAATTAGTAAAAATTACGTGTTTTTTTGTTTCACACATATTTGCATTTTAATAAATTTGCATATAGTAGTTTGTTTTAGTGGAAGAGAAAAATAGATTTTTCTTTCTGTCAAATTATGAATTAGTTTGAATGCTAACACATTCAATTTTCGATAGAAGTTTTACTAAAATTAAAAATTAAATTAGAGTGTATCAACCAAATTTTAAAATTTAATCTCTAAAAGCTTGTGTGATCATTAGAAATTAATTTTTTTTTACTTATCGGGCCAATAATATTAACGGAAATATTTCATTATTGAGTCATTGCATCTTCTAATAATTAAATCGAGTTTTAAGATGATTCTATCTAATACTCGCAAGTTGTCATACAATTATGTACTATATAAAAACAGTTTAACAAAATATGTTCTATTATATCTAGAATAGTAATTACGTTGAAAAGAGGATTTTTTTTTTTACTAATTAGGTGATAAAAAAATAGACCACTATTTTTAACATAAGTATTTTATAAAAGATTTATTTCCCCCATGTTTCCTTTACGAATTTGAGTATACTTTTATTAAGAAATTGCATATATATTTTTTAAATGAATTTTCTTCAAATTTGATTTACCAATATTGGCAATATAATTCTGACACAATCCAATTAACTTTTCATTATTTTTCAATGCAAAATTTCCGAATGATGAATAAGAACTAAAAAAAATAATAATATAGTATATATTAATAATAATTTCACATTATACAATAATATTCATATCTTACATGTAGTATTTTTTATTGTATTTGTTATAAAATTAAATGATTCTAGTAGTGACTCAAACAAGTTATAACCAACCACAAAAAATAAAACATTAAATGGACTTGACTGGTCACATTAAGAAAAAAAACTTTGCGCAAAAAAATTTATTATAAAACGACTCTTGTTAAAGAAATTATCTTATAGTTTTGTGATTAAATTGGGTAAAAAAAAATTTATAATATTTTTTATTTAATAATAAGAAATAATTTTGATTTGATGTATGTATCGTTGTCGGTGAAGTGGTTTTTCATCGTTTTTTAGTTGTTGTCGTCGTCGTCGTCGTCAAACAAAACTTATTAACAAAAAAAAAAAAGGTGTACATATAGTTAGAGAAATATTAACCTACAGCAGGCCCGTCATCATCATCGTTTTTTTTTTTTTATATATAGGTAAAAATTGTTATATTTATATATAAAAATTTGTTTGCATAATTTGAGCGTTTTGCTGTTCCTTCTCACTGTATGTTTCCATTTTTATTCTAGTTTTTATTTTTTCAGCAGTGTACCTATACATATATTTATATATACCGTATATAATTTATATATTTTCGTAATTCTTTTTGTTCCTGATCATATTTAAAATATATATACATATATATTTTTTTCACATTCTACGACGTTGTATAATTTTTTATTTTAAAAAAAAAAGTAGAATGATGATTTTTTTTTAAGGTGGTGTGTAAGAGGAACAAACAGTATAAAAATTTAATATGCAAGATACAAAAAAAATAAAATAAAAATGGTTGAAAAAATTAGGAATATTATGATGATGATGATGAAAAATATTAATAGTTGTGATGAATGTGTTATTGGCCTGTGTTTTTAAAAAAAAACACAAAAAATGTAGCATAGCGACGGTAAAAAATTATGCAAAAAAAAAAAAAACTAAAATTATTATTGAACAAAGTAAAAGATTTTTTTTTTTTACATATAAAAATACCTAAAATGTGAACATATTTTATAGAATTTATGATATATTTCATAATAGCAAATTAACTGAGAAAAAAAATTTTACAATGAACTGTCAGATAGTTTTTTTTTTTTAAAATAAAACCAGACAGAAATTTTAATTGCGAATATTGAATTTCTTTTTTCTGACCAAACGTTTTTTTTTTTGCACAAAGTGTACGTAAATTGTTATTTTTTTTAAGACGTTGTAATATCTTAATTAAAATAACTAAAAAAAAAAACTATAACTTTGACAAAAAAGCCAAAATATTATAAATTTACTTCAATTTGCTTTATAAATATTAAGATTTTACCAAAGGCTTTATATAAAAATTATAAATTCATATTAATTAATCCATAAATTCGTCACCATTTTTTTATTACCTTAATTTTTTTTTTGTATGTACAGATCCAAATTTTTTTTTTTTTAATATATTTGAATGCTTCTTTTTCGTTCTAGAAACAAACAACTTTTTAATAATAATTAATATTTACAGAAATATTCAATTTTATTTTGAATCATTTCCATTTGTCGTCAATTTAATTCCATGAATAAATGGCGATTCTTTTTTTTTTTTTGAAAAGGCAGAAAATATTTTTCCATTCACAATAAAAAAAAAATGGGAGTATGTATATATAAATATTTTTCCCTTTCTTTTTCAATACTAAAAACTTTTTTTTTTTTAATAATTTCACTTCTTTTTCAATAAAAAAAAACACACTTTGAAAATATAGAATATAAGTTTAATAAAGATTGTAATTTTTTAATAATATTTTTTAATTTAATTTCTATAAAAAAAAATTCTTTTTTTTTGACGGATTTTTACAAAGCCCGACGGCAAAAGACTTTATCGGCCATTTTATAGAAAACAAGTAAAGACGACGGCATGACGAAAACTGTTATGGACAACGACGACAAAAGTGGTGCAAAAAATGAAGAAGAAAATGTGAATAAAAGGAGGAAGAAGAATTTTTTTTTTTATGATTAAGGAAAATAAAGGTGGTAAAAGACTGTACTTCAATATTTCAATAATTAATTTATTCGAAAAAATATTATTTAAATAATATTTAAACTTTTGGTATTATTTAATTGAAAAAAGTTAATTTGTTAGATAAAACAGAAATTTGTCAAAATTAATATAGAAATACATAAATATCTTGAAAAATATAAATATCTTTGAATAATCACTATATATATAGTCGAAGTTAAATATATAATTTATCAATTATGTTATGTTTTCTATAAATTCGAAACTCAGTTACGAACGATGTAGACATGTTTTTATTATACCGTTGCTGTTATGCTATAAAAATAAGTCTGTCCGGATACTGTGTTGTACAATATGGTACCGATAGGCATTATAATTCTTGGGTTTATAGAATAAAATTGTATATTCAGATTCAAATTGAAGTGACAATAATTTAAATTTTGGTTAAATCTACCATGGCTACCATAAAGTTGAAACAATAAAAAAATGAAACATTAAAAAAAATTCTTCATTTTTGTTTCCAACACTGGGACCTGTTGTCTTTTTATTTTCTTTTTATTGTGAAATCATTTCCTGAAAACTGGCAGCTGCCAAGCAATTTTACGAAAATAAAGATATATATCTGTATAATGTGCAATACTACTATATTTTAATTTTTAGAATTTGATTTCGACATCGCTACCACGATATACTTCATATTCCATTTATATTTTATGTTTACTTTCTTTCTGGTAATTAATATTTTTATTTTTTATTATGTTACCTGTTTATTCGGAGCAAAACTGTTGCACCGTCAAAATTTAAAGGTTGAAACGCACGCAAAACAATGTTCACATGTGAAAACGGATAACATTTATTGTAGAAAAGAATTCGCTATAAGATAATTTAAAGTCACGGCTAAAAAAATAAGCAGCCTCGTAAAAAAAGTATAAATAACTCTTATAAATAACTCTTATGTCGGCTTGTCGCTCTGCGTTAGACGTTTCCGAGGTGGCGCTAAATGTTACGTGTTTGTAATGGGAAGCGTTAAAATTTAACAATTCATGTTTAATATTTGCAGAAATAAATTGATGTTCACGAGATATTTTGAAAGTTATATTTTTGCTTGAATATAATAAGATTTTACTATATATATTGATCAGAATTCACAGTCACCCTATAAGCAAACATATGAAAACGTTAGCGGCCATGTTTGTCGGCTTTTTTCTTTGACATTTCCTCTTATTTCAGTTTTCGCAGTTCTACAATTCTACTCTAAACATTTTTACCACATCTACTCTACGTCTACATTCTATTCTATACTGTCGACTACAAGAACTAGACGGAGATTTCTGGGGAAGAAAAATCAATTTTTTTTCAAAATTTGTAATAAATAATTTTCTGACAAATATCAGAACATTCCTAAATACGAAAAATGACTGCATTTGAAGGTAATTACAAAAATATACTTATAATAATGTTAATTTATTTATATCTAATTAGAGTTTGGTGTACTTCCTGAGATTGCAAGAGCAGTTGAAGAAATGGAATGGACGTAAGTAAAATATTTAGAATGTAATACTAAACTAAACCTGAATAAAAAATATAATTTTGCTATGAAGTCTTCCAACTGATGTCCAAGCCGAGGCAATACCATTAATTTTAGGCGGTGGTGATGTTTTAATGGCTGCTGAAACTGGTTCTGGAAAAACCGGTGCATTTTGTTTACCAATTTTACAAATAACATCTGAGACAAAAAGCGACATTGCTGAGGGAAAATGTGGTAAAGGTGCTGGTGGTTCACTTACAATTCCACCTTGGACAATGTCCTTTTTTGACCGTGGTAGTGCATTGGCTGTTACACCAGATGGATTACGATGTCAGTCCAGGGAATTTAAAGAATGGCATGGAACTAGATGTACAACTGGTGTTAGAGGTCCCGGGAAATATTATTACGAATCGACTGTGACTGATGAAGGTTTATGCCGAGTTGGCTGGTCAACAACTAAAGCTAAGTTGGATTTGGGTACTGATCGGTTTGGCTACGGTTTTGGAGGTACTGGAAAAAAATCAAATAATCGTCAATTTGACGATTATGGTGAAGCATATGGAATGCATGACGTAATTGGATGTTGTTTAGATTTTGACAATAATGAAATTAGTTTCTATAAAAATGGAATAAGCTTAGGATCAGCTTTTTTAATAGATGGTAACATGCATAATGAAACATTTTATCCCGCGGTAGTTTTAAAAAATGCTGAAATGTCTTTTAATTTTGGAGTAACTAGTTTTAAACATACAGTACCCAAAGGGTTTATTGCCATTTCAAAAGCTGATTCCAATAAAATAGTAAAAAATCCACTTTCAACACCTGACAGTTTGAATGCTAAAGATATGCAACCAAAACCTAATGCCCCGCAAGCTATTATTATTGAACCAAGCCGAGAATTGGCTGAGCAAACGTACAATCAAATTGTAAAATTTAAAAAGTATTTAAAAGATCCACCTGTAAAAGAGTTACTTTTAATTGGTGGTGTTAGTGTTAAAGAGCAGTTATCTGTTTTACAATCTGGAGTTGATATTATTGTCGCTACACCAGGGCGGTTAGAAGATTTAATTGGTGGTGGTCATTTGCTACTCACGCATTGTAGATTTTTCGTTTTAGACGAAGCCGATGGCTTACTGAAACAAGGTTATACTGAATTAATTGATCGTTTACATAAACAAATTCCAAAAATTACTATGGATGGACGACGATTGCAAATGATTGTTTGTTCTGCAACATTACATTCATTCGAAGTGAAAAAAATGGCAGAACGTTTAATGCATTTTCCAACATGGGTTGATTTGAAAGGTGAAGATGCTGTACCAGAAACTGTGCATCATTGTGTTTGTTTAGTTGATCCACAACGTGATACCAGTTGGCAATCTTTACGTCAACATGTACAAACAGATGGTGTTCATAACCAGGATAATGTAGGTCCAAATGTACAAAATCCAGAAACATTTTCTGAAGCTGTTAAAATTCTTAAAGGTGAATATTGTATTCAAGCTATTGATGAACACAAAATGGATAGAGCTATAATATTTTGTCGTACTAAATTGGATTGTGACAATTTGGAAAATTATTTAAAACAACGTGGTGGTGCCAAATATTCTTGTGTATGCTTACATGGTGATCGAAAACCACAAGAACGTAAAGCAAATTTAGAAAAATTTAAAAGACAAGAAGCAAAATTATTAATTTGTACTGATGTAGCGGCAAGAGGTCTAGATATTACGGGTCTACCTTATAGTAATATAATCCGCGTCGATTTTCTTTAAACTTTGGCTAACTATTTATTTTATTCTAGTGATTAATATAACTTTACCTGATGAAAAATCAAATTACGTGCACCGAATTGGTCGTGTTGGACGGGCAGAACGTATGGGCTTAGCAATTAGTTTAGTTTCTACTGTACCAGAGAAAGTATGGTATCATGGTGAATGGTGTTCATCGCGTGGACGAAATTGTTGGAATACTCGATTGACTGATCAAAAAGGATGTTGTATTTGGTATAATGAGAAAAATGTAAGAGCTTTCATATTTATAAATTACATAGTGGTGGTTTTTACTTATTTTGAAATTAATTATTAATTTTAAACATTTAATTTTAATTCTAAATAATTTAAAGAGAAGATTTTAATCAATTCGCTTCATTGCATTACATTGATGAGATAGTTTGATTATTAATTTACTATTTTAATTTTGCAGTATTTAGCAGAAATAGAAGATCATTTGAACGTAACAATTCAACAGGTTGATAAAACTTTAAAAGTCCCGATGAATGAATTTGATGGGAAAGTCGTTTATGGGCAAAAATTACAAAATGCTGGTACTGGTTATAAAGACCATGTTAATCAATTAGTACCAGCTGTAAGAAAATTAACAGACTTAGAATTGAAATCGCAAAGTTTATACTTAAAACGGTTAAAAGTTTAGATTAGATTAAAAAATCTATTTTCAACAACTTATAATGATCAAATTAACGAAATTATACAAATTATTTAAGAATTAATTTTACAATTATATTAATTATATACTCGATTTTGTTATTAATTTATTATACAAAAAAATATGTTAAAAATTGTAAAATAGCGAAAATATTTTAATTTATTCTTTAATTTTGAATATGTATTTTCTCAATATTCTAACAAATAAAACCACTAAAAACCAAGAATATTCTACACTACAGAATATTAATCAAGTAATTTAATAATTTGAATTTGGGTACAATAGATAACCTATTGAACTATGAATCATTTTTAATAGGTAATTTTCAAGGTTATGTACAAAATAATAAAATGTTGCGTAAATACTGGCAAATTAAAAAACAATTATATCTTATAATCCCATTTATTTTAAAATACATTTTACACCTTTAAAACTGTTAAATATTATTAACACAATCTCGGAAATTAATTCGCAATTTTTTGCAAATCATTTATTTCTTATTTGCATATTCCAATAACACCACAACCAATACGAGCTCCTGCATTACCAGTGGTCTTGCTGAGTTCATGGCCACCAACACCCAAATCATCAATATCAGCATGAACAACAAGAGTTCTACCAACTATACTCTGTGCCCCACAAAGTGATATTTGCTTATCACAAATGTTAACTTTAGCAATTCCATTGTCAGCGGCTTCAACATTACCCAAGTCGCCGACATGTCGAACTGCAGCTTCTGGACCACCATGATCTTTTCCAAATGGATTAAAATGTGGTCCGGCCGAGGTACATCCATTGGTGTTATCACCAAATTCGTGGATATGAAAACCATGTTGTCCTTTAGCTAAACCATTTATTTCACCTGTAACTTGAACTGGACCGCCATTACAGTCTTGTTCAAAGTAAATGACTCCTTTAGCATCACCATTTACAACACAAACTGCTTTTGAGGACATTTTTGATCAATTACAAGAAAATATATTAGCAAAAAAAAAATTAATTGAAAATGTCGGCTTATTCTCTAATTGGACTTGGTCGTATTAATTTTTTTTTCGACTGTGTTGGAAGAAAACCGAACAATTGACATGTAATTTTCCGCCTAGACCGGTATTTTATAATCGGTTATAAAACCCACCAAACTTTTAGTAATTTATTTGATTGTCAACAAAAAAATACAATTTCGTACAGTTTATAATTAATTAAGGGAAATAAAATTCTCCAACTTTTCTTCGATATTTGTCTCTTTTCTTCTATATTTGTCATTGTCCAACTTTTCTTCTATATCTGTCATTTACTTCTCGAATTCACTAAATATATATCAAAATACAGAGGCGACAGTTGAAATTCTGAAATTTTAATTCTAAATTAATTAAAAACTATTACTCTGTCATGTAATTTTGTTTGAAATGTGACTTTTCCAATTAATGTTTGATAAACTAGCATTGGCTTTTCGGCGAGTTATAGAAAGAGAACTACTAGTTTTGGTTGAACAGATTGTTTATCGAATTCTTATTAAATTATGAACGAGAAAAAAATCATTGCTACAAAATAATTACTATTAGGAAAACATTGGATTGTGTTTTGGACAACTTGATACCAAAAAGTATATAAATAATTGATATTTTCCTTTATTTAATATTTTGCGCTTCGAAATAACTAAGGACATTATTAAACTTAAATATAAATGGAGTTGTCATTATTATTGTATTATCTCAGTAAAATGTTCTAAACTAGTGAAATCATTATCGCACATCTTACAATTGTACGAAGAAAAGAATATAACGAATATAATATAACGAATTATATAAAATGGCTTACAGGGTTCAGAAATTTTGCTAATGTAAACGAAAACATAAGCAACTGTAAAACAGACTTTAAAGTAACAATAAAAAATTTTTATAATTAATTAAAGATAATGCATAACAATACAAATAATTTCCAAAATTGTGAATCTGACGAAGAAATTCTTGATTGGAAAAAAGAAGCAGAAGCAATTATTCGTGATATAAAAGATCATGTAAATGAAATATTTATTTCTAGTATATTAACATCAAATAACTTTGAAATATTTATTAATTTAAAAACATTGGAAAATAATAAATATTGTATACGAGCTTCTGGATCTGGCTTTCAAATAGCTGGAAAAGAATATGACGATTCCAGTGAATTAAATGCACCAGAAGTAGATGTTTATGAAACACCTTATGCACTTTTAACTGTAATTAGTGAAGGATATGTTCAATCTTTTGCACAGAGGCTATCAGATCAAATCGAAAGGTCATTATTATAGTAAAAAAGATGTTAAATTTGGAAGAGACTTGTAATAAATTTTTAATTTTATAAGGTAAAAATAATTTGTTTTATATTTAATTATATTAAAGTAAGTCTACCAACTACAAATAGAGAAATTTGGAAAATTTTCGTGATATGTCAATCTGAATGTGATATGTGATTGAACTTTGTGATTGAATATTAACCAAATGTATAACCAGTTTATCAAGCAAAGCAGCTTAGCAAGCTCAATTAAATAAATTATTTCTTTTCTTATTTTTTATTTTAACTTTTGTTTCGTAAATTCACATATATAATTAAGTGTGAAGAAATCTTAAAAAATTAAAAAAATCATTATCACTTAACACATTCTTAATAATAAAAGAAATATATTTAATGAATTGTTGTTCTATAAAAGAATGATTTGTAGATTTGATTAATTCTTCTTTATACAATATTTATAAATCATTTTTAATAAATTTATCAATTAATGATAACATTGCTTCTGGTTGATCTGTTGGAACCATATGACCAGCATTTAACACAGCAACTTCATAAAAATTATCAGCTTTAGTAACATACGCCTTCAATCTATCATTTACGAAAAACGGTTTACGTTGGGCTGAATGATATTTATCAGCACCAATCCATTTCATTTTTTGAAATGCATTTTCTGATAATGGATATGCAACAATAAAGTCCCAATTACCATTGTAATACATTATTCTCATGCCATTATTTAATAATTTTTCAGTCCAATGAATTGCCGTTGTCATAAAATCTAATATTAAATTAGCATAAACTGTACCAGGATCAGAAAATTGTTGTTTGCCAACATGCAAAGCATTCCGAATCTAAAATTATATATATAATATTTATATAATTTATTATATTTAGAAATATTTTATTACATGTGATTGTTCAACAAAACTTAAAAATGGAAATAGATCCATTCCTTCTGGTGTATGGATATCATATAGATTTTGATAATTACTATGCTTGGTGAATGAATAAAGTGTAGAATCCCAATACTGTAAATTAAATATTTATTGAAATTTTTCTTTTTAATTTCTATTGAAGAAATATACCGCTTTAGCTTTTCTGGAATCATTATAATTAGCTCTAAATAAAGCTTCAGTTATTTTCATTTCTCGATAACCTTGAAGTCCAATTAAACCTAATTGATATGCGAAATCGGAATAATCAATCATATTGTAGGGATCAGATAAAGCATTTCCAAGCGCCAATCCCTAGAATTATGGAAAAATAATAGAATTAAACATAATTTCATCAATCACTTGAATACCTGAAGATTAATATGAAAACCATCTGATTTTGAATTTTGCTCATATATTTCATTACCAATAGCTGGTATATATTTACCAGCAAATGATTCACCAGTTATAAAAAAATCATTTGATTGTAACATTGGAAATAGTTGAAAAAATTGTACTAAACCATTATGCAAATGTTTAGCAGTTTGTGTAATATTTGTGCAATAACCAGTTTTATCAGTAAAACTAAATCCTGTACCAACGGGATTATCAATAAATAAAATTGAATAATTTTTATGCCAAGAATATAGATTTTCTATAAAAATATTATAATAAAATTAAATTATTCCAAAAATAAACAATTAAATTGAACCTCTTATCGATAATTTATCTTCATTTATAAAAAATGGTCCATTTTCTGTAAATAGTGCAAATAATGATGATACACCAGGACCCCCCTGAAGCCATAATATCACCGGTTTATTATTAATTGATGTTCTGAACATGTCATTGGCCTTTGGAGGACGTTTAGAAAGTTTTTTCAGAAATGGATGATCAAAATCGGTAATTTCATCTTCACCGTCCTCATTATCATCATTGTTGTCATTATCATAATTAGCGTAATCGTAAAATTTGTCTGTACCTTCAGCAGGAAAGAACCAGAAGAACAAGTTAGAATTATGTTTTTCGTCAACTGTTAAATACCCTATAAAATTGAAAACATAAATAATAATTTTTTTTTTTTTTTTGGAAAAAATAATTAATATTTAAAAATTGTATAAATACCAGAATAACTTGTAACATTTATAAAAAATTGTCCATCAACTTTAGCAAATTTCCGCCCTACACTTGCTTTGCCAGCTTGAATATAAGGAGTCAATAATAAACGGCCATCATTTAAATCAAATTTTGAATATCCATCTGGATTCCATTTTGGCAAATTAAAAGTTGTTAATAATTGTCCATTAATTTTATTATAAATTTGAATAAATTGTAACAGAAAAATAATATAAATAGAATTTAATGAAATCATTATTGAACTTAAAGAATATTCGCACTCCCGTACTGCAAGTTATCAACTGAAATAGTAAATGCGAACTCAGGTGAGAATATACTCGAAAAAGAAATCAAAAGGTGTAATAAATTTTTATGGTTAACGTAAATGGTAAAGGTTTGATTTAGCTGATTTTCGCCTCAGGCATTAGGTTATCGACTTATCGGTCTCTTTGTTTTGGCGCCTGATGGGCTCATTTAATATTTTTTTTTGTATATTCTTATAATTTTGGTTCTTATTTTTCGCAATCCGTGATTTGAGTTCTAATTTTAAAATAGTTAGTAGGTATTTCTAAGATAAGATTAATAAATAATTGCTAGTGATTTTTTTGGTTTAGTTTCCATTTTTAGGATACTAATTATAGAGTAAAAAAAGTGTATAAGTTTTATTATAAGATTGTTATAAGTTATATAATAAGGTTAAAATCTTATAAAAGGATAAATAAGAAACATTTAAAATTTTCAATTGTTTTTATGACATCTAAGTTGTATAAAGTTCTGCCACTAATAAAAGTAATCACGTTTCATTTTATTCGTTACCAAATGCTTTGCCATTACTTTACAGCAAAATATTTTTGAATACGTATATTTATATATATGTAAATATAGTGTTATAAAAATATAATAGAAAAAATCAAATTAATGATAAATAAAGTGGACGCTCAAAAAAAAAGATAGAAAAACAACGATAAGTAATAATACTTTAAATATTTACATTATTACGGATTACTACAATGTATGGCTAAGATATTATCTTATCGATAATATCTTAAAGATTTTTGTTTATTTCATTAGTTGAAGTGTGATTAGTAATTTAAAAATTTTACGTGATTAGGAAATTTTGTCGAATTTGAAGTAAATAAAATATTTCGAATACCTTTAACTATTGAACATATATTAAAAAACTGTTCTTAACGTGGGGTCGTCCGGTGTCTAGCAGTTCGGAATTGTAGTTAGTTAAGAGTGCTTATTTTTACATATACTAAATATGTAATTTTACATATATCAAATATAACTGTTTATTTTCTACATATACAAAATACTATCAGAAGTTTTTTTACAGAAAATTTATTGAGGAAAAAAAAATATACATATTAACCAAATAAAAATATTGATATTCCATTTGGTTACAAATTATAGTTTTCTAATATTTATTTTTTAAGATTTATAGATGGGACTACTAAACATACTCGAGGCATCTAAATTATAGTTCACATTTTAGCCATTAGACTATTTAAGTGGTGGTAAAAATATCATATACCGAGGAAATAAAGGGTTAAATTAACGCATAAAAGGAGTCATTATAATAATAAAAGAATGTCACATAATAAAAGAGGTTAAAAAACGCTCGTTTATGCTGTTTATAGCTTTAAATATTATTTTATTTTGTATTTATAAATTTATAAGAATAATTTTCCGAAAACTAATTTTATTAGTATAATAATCAACTTTATAAATTATATGACATTATAAGAGTTTACATATCGTACGTATGCTGCAAGCATAAGTAAAAACACACAATTAGATTTAGACTATCGATAATTGATAGTTCGAAATAATTATTAATATTTTTCAATTAGGCAATCAAACTTTTTGCGCAATAAAAGCTATTGTATGCAACAAAAAAAAACAACAAAGCTTTTGTTTAAACTTTAAAGAAATGTGCTACTCTGTGTTTTTTTTTTATTTTGAAACACAATTTTTCATTACGAAAACATCATTAATTTTTTAATTAGAAACTATTGTTTATAAATAAGCTGTTCGAATATATTTTGAAAAATAAAAGGTATAAAATTATGAAACGAATTTGTATACAAGTAAGCAACGAATTTGTGTACTAACGAATATTTACTTTAAACTTGCATGAATTACTTTAAATATTTACATAATTACGGATTAAAATTACTATTGATGAATTATAATCCTAAAATAAAATGATTCAAAGACAAATCAGAATTCGGTATTTTGGAGTAAGAATAAATTGTTAATAATATCATAATTTAAAGTTTATTATATGAACACGGAAGTTTATAACAGTAGTATACACTTCAAATATAGAATAGTATACTGTTTTACTGAAAAATGTTTATTAAATGTCTGTACCTAATATTTGCTGCAACTGCTTAAAAATTTTAATACTTTGCAAGTCCTAAGATATTCAAACCATCTTGAGTTTGCAGCGAATCGTAAATCATTTTATTAATTTAAAATTATGGTGTATCAGTATTATAATTATTAATATTTAAGGATTCGTACTTATTAATATTTATGGTTTACCATTGTCAATTTATTAATATACATATTAAAAATTGCTACTTAATTTAGAAATTCATTATTAATTTTATAATTTCCAATAATTTTATATTTATTTAAATTTACTTTAAATATAATTTTTTTTTTTTTTAGTACAAATAAAAAAAAATATTAAGAAAAATACGAAACGGCAAAAATTTCTACATCATCTTCCTTAGATAAATACGGTATGAAAAATAAATTACTTTTTGGTTTTTTCATCTTTTCCTTTATCTGATTTTTCATCTTTCTTTCCATCTTTCTCATCTTTTTTATCCTTTAAAAAATCCTTGGTATCTTTATTATCTTTATCCTTTTTATCTTTATCTTCTTTTTTCCCTTCTTCAGCATCACGATTTGTTAATTTATTATTAATCAAATTATGTAAAGCAATTATTGATCGGACCATTGATGCCATATAAACAACAAGCATTTGATCATTGGTTTTAACATACATTGTATCAGAAAATTGTTCAGACGTTATATCTGGTAAAAGATTAAAAATATCCTGCAATTGATAAACAATTTGATGATTAACTGGTAATTGACCATTCCCAACTTTTTGTAAATAATTTTTAATATCCTTCAATTGTGCATTTAATCCTTTAAGTCCTTGTAACTGATTTGTTATCTTTTGTGATAAACTACCAACTGTAGTATCCTTAATATCACGTAGTAAATGTTCAACACCAACTTCTTCAGCTTCCTCAGCACCTATTTCACTTGGAACATGTTCAAAAGTTTTTGATGTTGGTGAACCATCATGATGAACTTCTTCTACAGCAATATATGCTTCCGTTGGTAATCCTAAATCTTTTGGTTTTGCATCAATTATAACTAATACGGAATTTGGACAATAACGACGCACTAGTTCATTGATAGCAATATCATTTTGATGTAGTTTAGGACCAGTATGATACCAACCAACAACACGTTCACGTGCATTGACCTTCTTAAACATACCATACATATTTTCTAAATAATCATGATCTAAGAACCAAACAGATTTCTCTTTATCATCTTCATCAAAAGGAACTACAAAAAATTGACGCAAATTATATTTGAAGTTTTAATGATTTCTGATTTTTATTTACCTGCAAAACTATTTGACACATCTAATACTCCCTTGGATCGCCAACAGCCTAATAAAACCCCAATTACTCTTTTCTGGTTACCTATTTTTCCCATACGATTAAAATGATCCACAACACTTAAAAGTACTAGTGGATGAACAACCACTTTACTAACAGTAACGTCGGCAGTTGGCATTTTATTTTTATATGATAAAGTTTCCAATGAATTTAATAAACTAATATATATTAAATATGATTTCTTTCTATTCTTTTTGTTATAAAAAAATGTAAATGCGGCTGAATTGAATGACAAGCAGTATTTCTATGGTGAAGTTGCCTGAATATAATCAAAAAAATCAGTGGTGAATTTTAAAGAGTTTATGAATTACATCACTAGATGTCAGATTATTACAGGAAAGTTGACATTTTAGAAATTATATTATTTTTATATATAGAATTTTGTACAAATTGGTAATTTGGTTGAACTGAGATATATCCATCCAAAATGCCATTTATGAAAGGACGAGCACCTATTAGGAGAACTCTTAATTATTTAAACGCCGGAAAATTAGTTTTAAAAGATAATATTAAAATTTTTAGCGTAAATTATAATACATACGGGGAACATCATGCTGGTGCCAGGTTATTTAATTTCTTCACATTTAAAAAAAATTATTAATATTGTTTTAGAGATTTTGTGTTTTGGAATATACCACAGATTCAATATAAAAATCCATCTGTACAAGTAGTTACATTTAAAAATATGACTCCAACTCCGTTTGTAAGATGTTATTTTGAAACTGGCGAACAAATTTTAATTGACGTTGATAGTCAAAATCGTGATGATATTCTTTCACATTTAATTGAAGTTATTGGAAAAACGAAGTAAAATATATTTAAAAAAATTGTATTTGTATATTATCAAAATTTTTTTTAGAGGACAATTAGCTGCAGAAGCATTAGCTGCTGAAAAAAAAGATAATCCTGCAAATTTTGGTTATGGATGTGATCGACATTGCATATGTGAAATACCTGGTCAAATTCCATGTCCTGGAACAGTGCCTCTACCAACCCACATGAGAGGAAAGGCGAGATATGCAGAGAAATAAAAATTGTACAGTTATATTTCTTTCCGTAATTTCTAAATTTTTATTAGTCATTAAAATTTTTTTTAAATTAAAAATTTGGTTTTTGTTTATTGAACATTTACATGGTATTTAAATTGTTTTGTACTAAATATCGTAATGACTTGATATTTTTAATATATAAAATAAACTAAATTTTTTTTTTTTAAAATAAATTACAATTTTTGTAGCTTAAATACGATATAATACTTAACAGTTAAATTGAGTGATTCTTTAAACTTAATTGTACATTCTTATTATTTTTTAAAATTGCATTTTATTTATCTTCTGTTTGGACGGTGATTTTTATTATAAGGTTTCGAATGCTTATGCTTAACATATTTTTGTCTAGAATTATTCTGATTTGATTCTTTATTGCCATTCATATTAAATTGGTAACGTTGTATTAAAGGTATTTCACCCGCTGCCGTACGATTTATTTCAAAATCATCTTTACGACTTTCTAACGATTTTAATTTTGCTTCAATTGCTTTTATTGTTACCTCTTTACACACTTTAATATCCTTAGAGGAACCTGCAGCTAAACAAGGAATTTCAATTTTTGGTTTTGGTTTCTCCAAGTCGTCCTAAAAAAGACCATTTAATGTAATAATTCTTGAAAAAAGAAAATATATATTTACATAATTTATGTTTTTAGCTAGTCGAACAGCAACATGTTTAGTCCCAACTAAGGTGCCATGCAATTTTTCTAATGCTTTCAAAGAATCTTTAGCCTAGTAATAAAACAAATTGTTGTTACTTATATATTGAAATATGTTTGCAAGCAATACCGTTTTGTAAGTAACGAAAGCATATCCTCTTGGTTGCCCTATTTGGGGTCCACTTTTATGAAAGAGCATATCAAACTTTTCAATATTACCGCATTTTTGCAGAATTTTTAATAGTTGATACCAATTTAATTAAAAATAAAGAAGAATTAGTTTAATATATTCATCTTTAAAACCTAATAACAAAATGAATAAATCAATAATATTTTACTTACTCGGAGAGTCTAGTATCTAGATTCCCAATCCACAAACGACGTTCTTCAATTGACTGGAAAAAATACTTTAAATTAAATTTATAAATATTTATAAGTTAACTTACATCACTAGCCATATTTCTATTAGAATTACAATAAATTTCAATCTGAAAGCAAATATCAAAATGAGCACTGAAGACTGAACGATTGTGAAGTTACCAACTTTCTGCCAACTATTCATGGTGAACCACAGGTTTGGCATTGTACAGTAATGTCACATAGTAGAAGTAAACTTATAACCACAAATATTATAACAACAAATATTGTAACCACAAATATCATATACAAACATTAACGCACGCTATTATCGGACAATATAATGTTATTCTAAATTTTTATTTTGAGATTTGGTTTATATTTCGGTCAGAACGCTATCCTTACAGTAAAACATCAGTACATTGGTAAAATCAAGGTACCAACTTTTTGATTTTGGTACAAGTTTATAAAAAGTTGTAACACTAAAACTAATCGTTTTCTGTTTTTTGTAAATTTTAAGTTTTCTTAACGTTTTCCAAATGTTTTATTTGCAGCGAACGAGCAGTAAAGGCTTTAAATGTTCATTACGTCAATGCGGAGAGTTTTAATTAAGCTAAAGCCGGGCAAAACAAAATCGTTTATGTCCTGAAATCAAAAAGAGATAGTTATATTTTTACATATTCTTATGGAAATTTTAATATGTGAGAAAAGAGCAGCAAATTACATTTAAAATTAATAATTTTTTTTTTTTTAAATGAATACTTTATTAATTTTTTCGCAGATCATCTTTTTTGAAGGAGAAATTTTGTTAATTTTATCTGTGAATTTTTTTTGTAATACTTCGAGACGTGTAATTATGTTCCTAACTATTTTCAACATCACACATCACCATACACATCGTATATAGAGCGAAAGAAAGCGTTGATTGTAGATGCAGTATTAAGTTTTAGCGGATTTAGAATTATGATTTAAATGGCGCATATGCTTGTCAGTGTCAGAATCAGCTGTTGTAGTTGCATTTTTCAATCAAAAACATCGTCTTATTTTGATAATTTGATATAGCAAACAAAAATAAATAAACCTAGTTATTCAATCACCAGCATTGAACATGGCCACAATCCTGCGAAACACACGTTTAACTTGGGCATCCAACTGGTAAAATCGCAAATTATAAACAGATTAATTTTACTTAACCTAAATCTATTCCAAAAAAACTTATGACATAATCAACTACAACAGGACAAAAATAATTGGATCAAACTTGCGAAATAAATCTGCTAATGTTAATGAAGCTCCAAATTTAGATGTTTCTATGGTCTTAACTAAACCAGAAGAAACCGAACAAAAGAAGAAATTAGCTGGGACTATTACCGTGCCAAAATATGTAATTTATATTTTTATGTTTTTTTGCTGCTAAAAAGTAATATTGTACCTTAGGTGGACATAAGTTCAATTACTGGTGTACCTGAAGAGCATATTAAATCACGTCGGGTTAGAATTTATATTCCACCAAAGAATGCCATGCAAAGTGGTACCGATAATATACATACATGGCAGATTGATTTTGATAATCGAGAAAGATGGGAAAATCCTTTAATGGGTTGGAGTTCAACTGGTGATCCATTATCAAATATGCAAGTTAATTTTAATACAAAAGAAGAAGCAATTGATCATTGTGAAAAAAATGGTTGGAAATGGTTTATTGAATCGGAACCGAAACCAAAACCAGAACGTGTTAAAAGTTATGGTATTAATTTCTCATGGAATAAACGTACAAGAGCTTCTACTAAATAAATCTAAATATTAATTATTCAAAAATTTTAATAATCAATTTATCTGTTTAATATATCTGAAATCAAAATTATATATAAATAAAATTTACTGGTTGATAATAGAAGAATTATAGTTTAGCATGTTTTTTTTTAAAGATATTGTTTAAATATAGAAGATGGGAAATAATTTAAAATTCGGAGAGCGTTTTAGAACTTTTTATAAATTATAATAAAACAGTCTTTTTTATGAAATGGACTTTAAAAATTCCAATTTAATTTGGACAGTCTGTTTATTAGTTTTCCACTGGAATGCTTTATGTAAAATTGTTTTATTTAAATTTTAAAACAAAAAATTAATCGAATATTATTGGAACTATACTACATTTAACCTTCCTAAATATATAATACATATATTTAAAATATTGATATTCTTGGATAAAAAGAATATCTTGGATAAAAAATTCAGTTTATTACCCGAAACTTCGTGTTTGTTAGGAAACTTCTTACTATCACAAAACCGTTATTTTAAATAACATACAAATTTTAAAATATTATTGACAGTCACTGAACTCAGAACTCAACAAAAAAAAACAAGAAGTACAAAATATGAATTTCAGTATTTAATTCAAAATGCATATAAAAATGGTTGTTCTAAATTAGTGTTCATTCCAGTGGACAATGGGAGAAAAAGGTTAAAAAACATAAAAAATATTACATTAAATAAATTTTCCTTAATTTGATTTTTTCTTAAATTGGTTATCACATGTCCTTTAAAATCAAATTTTATAATTTTGATTTGTTCTTCTTTATTTTCCTTTACCAAAAAAATTCGAGCTTCTAAAAATTTACAGTAAATCAATTTTGAATACTGAAACCTGCAAATTTATGTATTTAACATTTGTTGAAACAATTTACTTACACAAATTTAATTTTTTTTATTAATAGGGTATTAACTACTATTATAATAAAATTAATTTTTTTAAATCACATTATCAACGATTTCTTAACTTAGAAATATAATAAATTAATAAAATCATTTCGAATTCAACCGAATAACTAGGAACAACTGCAAAATTAAAACAAAAATTTAAATTCTAAATTTATTTATTTAGATTAAAAATTATTAAATTAAAATTATTAGAAATATTTAGGCTGAGCGCATAGAATTATTCAACTATTTCAGTGATTATTTTTTTAACTAAACCTTCGTTTTTAACTGATAATTATATAAAAAAAAAAATTGTAAGGCTTAATTAAAATTAATTGAATTAAACAAAAAATTAATAAATAATTTATTTTATAGAAAATGTGCGGAGGATGTGGTCCTTGCGGTCCTTGCGGCCCTTGTGGTCCTTGCGGTGGTCCTTGTGATGCATTCCCTTCCCCTTGTTGTGGACCCTCTTGTGGACCTTGCTGTGGCAGTAATGGTGGTTGTGCTGAGTGCGGACCTTGCTGTTCTCTACCTGAACGTTGTTGCTGTGGTCCACCAATTGAATTACCACCAATGTGTATGCCCGGAGTTTGTCCAGTACTTAGAGAAGCTGGTGCACCCGATCCTGCTTTATGGAATCCATGCAGGCAAGCACAATGTTATCCTTGTAAGTTATTGCAATTTTTATTTAATTTTTGAAAATAAATATTAAGAAAATTCTTTTTTCCTTTTTTCCCAGGTTACATTTAAAAATTTGAACATACATATAGAAATCTAAATGAAATTACCATCTTCTTAAACAAGTTTTAGAACATTTTTTACTAACATTAACCTGGTGAAAAGCAAATAGTACTAACAACAATGTTTTTCAGAATAATTATCATAAAACAAAGCATTGTTTTAAAAATGCTGCCTAACCTAACAACAATTTTGTAATTTGTTAATAAATTCAATGTTTAACAGTATGTCATATATATATTTATATATACATTTAAATGTTGCTTAACCAAAATGTAAAATAGAATACGAAGATTGTTTTTTTATTAGCTGCTAAGTCTTATCAAAATTAAGATATTGTCGGTTTAAAATTTATTAGTACTCTTTGGAATAATGTTTAGATAAAAATAAAATTCTAAAATTAATATTTTGTTTACATACATATTTAATGAAACATATTTTACCTAAGAAATGTTTTCAGAATTAAAATTTTTAGGAATAATTTGTATTTGAAAATATATTACAAAAAGGTTTGCAAATTCAGTTTAATACAGAATTTGCGAATTAATAGACTGATTAATTAATTCGACGGATTAATACTTCAAAAAAAATATATATTACAAAAAGGTTCGCATATTCTGTTCTCTAAAATGTAATACTTGTACCTTGTATTTATCAACGTTTATGCAAGAGTCATTTCTACCTATTTTTAAACCAAATTAACAAAAAGGAAAAGGGATCAGAATTAACAATTAATTAACATAATTAAGAATGTTCCTGTTGGACATTCTATTTCCTGTTCCAGTAGCCGCTCCAGCCATAAAGTTGCTGAATAAAATTTTTTATAATTTACCATATTCCCACGACAATATGGTCTAGTCCTTGTAATTTTGAGTTTCTCGAATATAACGACTTTGAAACTGGGTGGAAAGAATGGAAATGGATAAACATTTTGTTTTTCCAAGGTAAACAATAACTTGTTTACCTTGGATAACTTTTTACGGGATACAAAATGCTTACTTTTGATAAATGTAAGCATTTTGGTGTCAATGCTTACTTTTGACACCAAAAGTAAGCTCTATTCGTTTACAAGGACTGGGCCTTATTGTCGAGGGATGACGGTAGTAAACGTTAGGGCAGACCTGAAAAGTATTCGAATTGTTTTCATGTAAAATTTTTTGAAAAGATTTCTGTTTTTATATTTGTTATTTGCTGGAATAAGCGTGAATGTTAAATATATGTTAAATGTGATTTACATTTTTCTTGCTATTTATTTTTATAGTGGTATGAACTGAAAGTAAAAGTTTTTTCATTTGCTATTTTTTCTTACTAGAATAAGAGAAATAATTTTGATATTTGGTATGTTTGTGTCGCAAAATCTTTTTGCGTCATACACATTTAAAAATAAACTCCTTAATTTGATATTTCGTATTTGATATCGACTCTGTCAAAATTATAGGAAGCAAAATGAACAATCTCACCAATATTTCGCACAAAAAAGGAAAAAATATTGAAAGCCCAAATTATAACAATTATTCTACCAAATATTCAAGCAAATAGTGTCAGTGATATAGTATTGTAATTAGAGATTGTGCTCGAAAATTTCTGTCTCGAAAATTCTCGATTTTTTTTTTGATACGGCTTCGCTTTTCTCGAGAAAATTAATTTGTCTTACTTCCAAGATTCTCATTTCTCGAGAATTTTTCTCCCTTTTTGGAGAAATTTCCACTTTAGTGGCCAACAATAAAATAGACAAACACATAATATATGTTTCAAAATTTATACTCTGTTGATCATGGGTTAACCTTTTTCTGTTATGGGCTAAAATTTCATTTTGCAAATACAGTGGACCAAAAAATATACAATAATATTAAGCCTCTAATAACTGTACTATATATGTACAAATAAATATGTTACAAATTTCGTATTATTTTACTATTTTATTACTATTGATGAAAAGTTGTTTCTTAAATTTCAACAAAAATTAATAAATTTTATTGAGAAGAATGAAACTGCTGAAAATTTAATATTTCATTAAATTGGGGCTGGCTCAAAACTATGATTTCCAATCATTAAGATTGATTCCAAATGATTATCAGTTAATGCTGCTCTATCGTTAGATTTTAAATATTTCATTTTTTTAATAAACACAAATATGTACTTGAAAAAATTGTTATTAGTTGACCTGCAAATATTTTTAAATTCTAATATTCGTCAGGTAAACATATTAAAAACTCCACTCGGTTCTTTTGATAATAAAATTCTTTCAACCTATCATCAGCTTGCACGATAATGATTTCCAACAGCACAATCCAAAAGATATTGAAAGATTGAAATATCTGTTGGTTTTGTATACACAACCGAGCTTTAATCAACTGCAAGTTAACTTCGGCGATGTTGTAGACAAAGGTAAAGCAATTTATTCGTTCCTTATTTTTCTATAGTAATGAAAATAAATATTTGGGTTAATTTTTGTAGATAGTTTTTTACTGATGTAGTATGTAGATAATATTTTAATCATTTTCAAGTCGACACATCAAATTTATGATGTCTAAAATCGAAAAAAATAATACAACTTTCAAAGCCCACTAAAGTAAAATAAAAATATTCAGAAATTGTGGCATTTGTCTCTGCTTAATGTAGTAAATTCTAGATTGCACCACTAGAAATTCAATTATATTACACTTGTTTATTATTTTTCATTTTTTATAATCTAATTATCATTGTTTTTAAAATTAATTGAATTAAAAATAATGTTTTTTTAATTTATATTCGGCAATAGACAATGCAATAACCCAAAATAAAAAATAAAAATAAAATAAAAATTCAAAAAAAAAATTTTCAAAAATCAAAATTCAAATTCTAATATTAACTTCAGACAAATTTACCAAAAAATTAATCAACTCACTAGTATTGTAAAAATCGTTTTAATTAAAATTAGATTTTAAAAATAGTATTTTTTAAAAAATAGTATTTTTTATTTTTTTTTTTTGTAGAAAAATGTGTGGAGGAGGATGTTATTCTGGTTATTATGGTAACTGCTGTAGATCCGGCTGTGGTTATTATGGATCCGGCTGTGGTTATTATGGATCCGGTTGTGGGTATTATGGATCCGGATGTGGATATTATGGCGGATGTGGATATGGCCGATATGGTTGTGGTGGATGTGGATATGGATACGGTTGCGGATACAGATGCTAATCAATTCATATTTATATCTACAAAAAAAACATCATATTAATCCCTCTATAGGTTAAATATTAATTTTTTTTATAAGTAATATTTGTTTGCTAAATATTTTTTATTTTTTTTTGTTTAACTGTTTAGTTATTATTTTACTAACTGATAATAGCAATTGATAACTAACTGATAAGAATTTGACTGGTTTACTAACTGATAAGAATTTGACTGGAGCTAACCGTATACAATGAAACTATAAATGAACTATAATGAAAAATATCACCATATATAAAAAGCATTTGAATTATCATAAAAAAAAGTTAAATTATGATAAAGAAACCCCTTAAAGTACTTATCCAGAATGAAAATATAAAATTAATGAAATAATAACTTTAATGGACGTAGATAATAATAATTAACTTAAAATGAAGTATCCAAAAATTACTTACCTTCCTTTTTAAGTTAAATATCCAAATACAGTATTCAGGAATACTAGATAATTAAAGAATTGAATAATATTGTTAAAAGTATAATATTTAGGATGCAATTTTAATCTTAATCAACAGAATTATAGATTAAATGAGTATGCTAAATTTTATATAAATTACCAATATAATCTATATATTCTTTATTTTACTACAAACTGATAAAAAAAAAATTCTATAAATAATCAATTAGCTTAACTTTAATTATGATATGAAAACTAATTAACAGCGTATGAAATATGTCAGCTTATTTTGATACTAAGAAAAGCATTGTCTTTAAACTTTCTAAAATATCCACTGCTAGTATGAAATCGTTTAATCAATTTTCTATTTTACATAAATTTTAAAATGTATTGTAAATTTAATTGACATATAATTTCATTATGCTGTTATATAATATTGCTTTATAAATATTTTTTCATTTTTGTAACATTTAAGTCTTGTCAAAAAAAAATAGCCTATAAATAATTATGCAACCATTACACATATTTGAAAATAAATTGATACAATTGAAATATTTTTGTTTTATTTATTGAAAACTTAATGTATATATTGTACAAAACAAATGGGACGGGGAAAATTAATCCATTATTTTCCTAATAAATAATATGCTTTTTTACAGTGCCATATGAATTTAGTTGACAGCAATAAGATACTAATGATGGCAAATCAAATCATTTTATACAAAAAGAAAAGCGTATTGTTAAATATATTAAATTTTAAAGCATTACACCTACCAAATAATTAATAATAATAATAATAATTAATAAATGTTTTAATGAGGAAATGTTAATCATTGTTTTTCTAATAGAGACGGTTTTGATTTTCCAGTAATTGCTTAGCGAAGCTTTAATATACAATTAAAAAAAACTTTTCACCATCCTTATACCACAGTAATGTGTTAATGGTTGGAGGACAGTCATCCTAAATCGTACTATTACTATTATTTCGGAAACTAATATTATTGATATCTATTGATGGGAGTAAAATGTAATAAAATTAAAATTAAAATGACAATAAATGCGGTACCGTACCGGTACAATTAAGTCAAATGAAAATATATTTTAAGAAACCCATATTCCATACTAAATATTTGGATTCTTTTTTTATTTCGGCTATCGCGTAAATACTACTCTTTTCTTTCAGTTAAAAATATATTTTTCTAAATCTAGGAAAAACATGATAAATTAAATTAATTACTTAAAAATCATACAACTTATAGAACCTGTCTAGTATTTTATGTAGAATTTAATTGCATATTCAAAATATCAAAGTTATTGTTGGTTATTATTTTGGATTTTAATTATTTTGGTTATTTTAATACAAAAAATAGTTGAATTGTCTGTTTTTGAACCTCATATGTTCTATTTCTATATAAATAGCCTGTCCAGAAGGTTTATCCTTTATTATTATTATAAGAAAAATAGTATTTAAAGAATAGATTCTAAAATTTTTTAGAATATATACATGTTTATGTTAATAATTCTACTTTATGGAATTTTAAGTAAATTAAAAACTTATAGTATGTATAATTAGAGTATTGTTAGTGCTGTGACAAAATTAACAGATTTATAAATTTAAGAATACTGACTGACATAATTTTTAAATAAAATAAATTGATTATGTTCGTTATTACTCTAAGATTAAAACTAGAAAAAAACTACTTTTTCATTTTATATATTTATTATATACTTTTTATTTCGTGAAAATTATTTTTTTAATCTCATGTTCAATGCATTTTAAATTTTGAATTAATCATATAATAATAATTAGTTTAGTTTAGAACTTTTCAGGAAAATACAACACAAAATTAACAATAAAAAGATAAAATTAATTTTCGTAAAATATACATATATATATATATATATAATTTCACAAAGTATAACAATTTTTTTACAGAGTATAACAATTTAAAAAAAAAAATATATACCCAGATCTAACAATAATTTTATATTTTAACTAATAATAAACAAAAATATTGATATATATATTTTTTTTATCAATTAAAAGTTATAATATTATAATATAAAAAGATGTGCGAAGGTAATGTTATCAGATATAATGGTTTACAGAATTGTGATGGACCACCTCCTAACCGATGTTGCGGTTCCCCAGCTTGTCGTTTACCTGGCTGTGGACCGTCACCTTGTGGTGGTCCTTCACCTGGCTGTCAATCATCACCTTGCTGTAGTTCTTCTCCACCTTCTTGTGATATGCCAACTACATGTAGTGGACCATGCTGTGGTTGGGGATGTTAGACATTTGAATCAAGTTAATAAATCAAAAATCTACAACAGTTAGTTTAATTTGGATTATAATATAATAATAATTTTAATTTATAATTTTTTTAGGTTGTAACTGCGTGTAGCAGAACTTTATAAAGAATTTAAAGTTTAAAAAAATACTATTTTGTATTTCATAGCATAATTTTATATCAAAAGCTTTATTTTTCAGTTGTAAATAAACATTTATATTGCTAATTTTAGTGCTGTGACAAAATTAATAGATTTATAAATTTAAGAACACTGACTGACATCGGTTTCGAATTTTTGAATAAAATAAATTGATTATGTTCGTTATTATGTTGTTTTATTTATCAAAAACTTTAATTTAAAAATAGTTTAATTAATTTAACACATTTGATTTGTAGTTATATTAATGATAAATAAAAAAACAACGATTTACATTAACTGAGTAAGGAAATGCTGTTGTGGTTATGGTAAGTGGTTATGTTATTTAAATTGATAGCCGATATTTTGTACATATACATAGAAATTTGAAAAAGAAAAACATTAAGGATACTTCCATTTCCACAAAAAAAAATAATACTTTAAATTTAAATTACATATTAAATAAAAGTGAATTATATTATATTTTTCTATTTTTTATTTTACAAATAGTTTAATCTTAATCTAATATATTTACTAGAATTTAAAATTTAATAAATTTTGATGGAAAATAATTTTACTAAATAATTTTTCTGCTGGCAATTATTGTAAAAAAAATTTCCTTAGTTTATTTGGTACAAGCAATTGTGTATACGTTGGATCAAACAATTGTACTAAGTTCTTGTTGTTTAGTATTACAATGTTTTGTTCGGCGATCCCACATTCTTGTCGCTTGTGCAACAAATCCTGAACGAATTGGTCGATCACCCTCCTTTTCAATTTGATTTAAATATTTTTGATATTGATGATTTTCTATTTGATCATTACTATGCTCACATCGATATGTTGAATTATTTGAATAGGATTTTTTCCTTGTACTTTCATGCTGTTTACTTACTAAACGTATTGGTTGTACAATTTTCTCTTTAATCGGACGTTTTTTTTCTGGCAAAAGAATTTTAGCAAATACTGGCTCTTGTGGTGATGGTAAAATTTTTGTTTGTACAATATCAACTTGATCACCAGCAAAATAATAACCATTATGTGGTATATTTTTAATATCTGGTGATGGTACTGGTGTAACATCTATTCTACCATTAAATTTATTAAATTCTTTAATATGATTGTTTGAATCAATTGTGGTTATGATTGATTGAGTTTGTGTTTGAATTGATGATTGATTAATTGATAGATTTTCAGTTTGTGTATAATGTGATGTACTATTACCCATTGGATCAGCTAGATCAATAAGAAATAAAATTCCAACTAGATATGATAAAGTTCCAAGAATAATTGCATTATCATAAAGATCACTTGGTACTTGTTCAATACTGGCATATACAAGACTACCTAAAATATCAATTTTTCAAATTACTAATTAATAATTTTGGGAAAATTAAAAAAAAAAAAATTACCTATTGTAAAGAAAAATAACATGCCAACTGTAAGGAAAATTTTTTCAGTAATTGTTGGTTTTGCTTTTGGTTTAATGCATCTATGAAAAGATTTTGTTAATTAGTTGGTTAGTAATAATTAATAATATATGAAAAATATATTTTAAAATACATTAAAAAGATTACAAAAGTTGTTAATAAATATTTTTAGCATATTTTCAAATAATATTTGTGAATGTAAACTTTTTCATTTGGTTATCTTTTATATAGTAATGCAGAGAAAGTTTCACATGAACTTGTGCAAAACTGTTTTTTTTTTACTACTTATAATTTTGTAATAGTTTGACAACTTTTGTTTAGACTGCAGTTTAGTATGGCTTAGGTCGTTCAATTCCGCTGTTACACATATTTATAACCCTTCCAAAAACCAAACCAATAAATCCATTTAAAAAATAGTAGAGATAAGTACAATTTTGAGATTGCTAACTAATTAAATACATCATTTACAGATGTTAATCGTTATCTACATTGACGATGATCTACTGTGTTCCAATGTTGGGCTCTCTTTACTAACCTTTAAATGAGTAGTAGTAATCGCATTACAACAAAATTTAATTTAAAACTGGGTAAAACAGTTGAGAAAATTTCAACTAAGTTTGTTGCAATTAAAAAAAATCTCTTCCAAATAAATCAATTTCTGATTTGGCAACGATCCAGATTCGGAAGCAGCAAAATGTAGTAAATTTATTAAAATGTCCAAAGTTTAAAAATTTGAGATTTTGCGATTAAAACTGCAAAGCTGTATGATTACTTGGGTTTCTAAATAGTTTATAATACACTAGTGTACTTTTTTACTATTCCCCTAATATATTCAAATTCCGACTATCATATATATTTAACCCATTACAAATAAATGCTATTATTTTCTGAAGACAAAATTAACTTTTTGTAAAAAAAATTCTACTTAGTTTTTATAATTTTACCTAGATATTAATAACAATGAAGTTATTAAAGTATAACCACCGTAAGTCACGCTAGCAAAAGCATTGCCCTCTCGCGACCAAGTAACATTGTTTAATAAACTCCATTCACGGGAATATTTTTGATTACGTACTGCTATACGTCTTGCTTCTTGATCAGTTAAATTCTTAATGACCAAACATGCTATACATCCAAACTTTACAATATGCAAAAAAAAAAAGAAACATAATAATAAAATTCAAATATGAAAAAAAAATCTCAGCAAAAAATAAATAAATACATAATTAAGTAAATTCATAAAAAAACTTTATATGAAAATTTATAAAATTAACAATTATTTAAATTTCAAGGTTTTTGAAAATAATAATCTTTACAAGATAACTTAATTAAATTGAAAATTATACAAAATTTATATTAATTGTATCTAAAAATAATTTTCGAACTTACAAGTTCAAATAATTTTAATAAAATTCTAATAACTGAATTAAACATAATTTTTTTTTATGCACAAATGACACAACTTTTTTTTGGCTTTATATTATTTTTTAAGCATAATTTTTTTTTCTTTAGAATTTCACATATTTTTTAATTTTTAAAATATTTTTTAATATTAATAACAATTAATTATTTTTTAATTAAATTTTTCAAATATATTATTTGAATACTTTAATATATATGAGAAAAACACGGAATACGGAAATTTACATAAAATTATCTATTTGATTCGATTAATGCGCATGCGTTCAATTCAACAAACCGAAAACTACTAGTTTACTTAAAATTCAATTTCTATTACAGGTAATTGTTTAATATCCCACTCTCTTTCTAATAAATTCTAACAATATAACAATTATTATAGAATTATCTATAAAATTTTTTTTTCCATTACCCAGAATGATAATTTAAACAAATTTTAAACATTAATTTTAAGTTTTAAGTATATATAAGTATGTATGTAAGAAAAAAAAACCAAAACAAGGGGAAAAATAGTATAATTTACAATAAATTTTCATTATCTTTTTTTTTTATGCTGGTTTATGTTTTTTTAAAACTTAGTAATTCCTAAAAAAAAAAACTTTTACTTATTTTCAATAAGTTTTCTTTTTATCACACATATTTTATTTTCATTTATCATTTTTGGAAAACGTATGCTGAACAATGTGCGAATTTTTATCAAAAGTATATAATATACTATTTTCAAATTAAATTAGTTCTTTTTCACATATTATTAATCATTTTTTAAATTGACTTAAAGTTTTTGAAACATTTTTCAAATGCTATTCAATAAAAATACATAAAGTCTGAAATATTCTTCAAAATAATTAGTAATTTATTTCAATTTGTTTTTATTCCTTAATGAATCTATGTTGGTACTATAAAAAAGTATCTTAGAAAAATTGAGAAAAAATAACATACTGTATGGCCTGCGATTCACTAGTTTTTAGATCCTAGTTGTTTATCATGTCTATAACAATTATAATTTTAAAAAACGTTTATTTATTTGGAAAAATTTGTGAAACTTTCAATATTTAAAAATGTATAAAAGTATGTTTGCAGAATGATCATTTCAATTTGCAAAACGACTAATTTATTTTGAAAATGGTATTCGAAAATAAAATATTAAATTATGATAATTTTGAATTTTAGTAATAAAATGGGGGTCAGTTTTAAAGAGCATTTAATTTTTGAAAAATATTGTACTATAAAGTTGTACAAATTTATTATATAATTATTAATAACATATAAATTTCAGATTTGACGGAAGCAGTAGTTTAGATTTCATTTTTAAATTTTTTAACATAAAAATATATAAAGCTATGCATTTTTAATATGCAGAAAATTAAAAAAAAATTAATTTATTTAATATTTCTTTAATATAATTTTTATATGAAATTTTAATTTGATTAATATGTTAAAATAATTAATTTAACATTAAATAAATTTTAAAAAAATCTAAATGGCCATGAAATGTACCTTGGAATATGTATCAAACCAGAGTCTAGTTGGAGTTTATTAAAATTTAATTAAATCTGATATGATAATGATTAATCGATTCGACAAATTTAAACAATAATTTTCGAGTATTCATTAATACTATTTAGGTGAATTCATATTTCAAAAGTTATGTAACAGTCATCTAAAAATATGTTAAAATAACAGACACAAACATGAAAAGAATTAAAATATTTGTCATTTAAAAGCTAATTTTCAGAAGATTACTCATTGACAGTCGTTAGTTTACTATTCAAGTTTAAAATAAAACTAATTTTTATTGGAATGACAGTGATCACGTGTAGAGATTATGAAATAAAATAATTTTAGAATAATAATAATCATTAATTTATTACATAAATATCATAACATGAAGAAGCTAATTAATAAATTATTAAATATTATACAACTTTTAATTGAATAGAAAAAAATTTATTAATTAAAGCTATATATTTTTTATTTAAATTAATTACTTACATATTACTTTCAGCATAATGTGAATGTGAGATACAGTATGTTTGAAAATCAAGATATTTCTGTAAAATATATAATTTAACTCGTTGGCTATCAGTCTTGTTGGGTTGGCAGAATAAATTTACAACACAGCCAGATATTTTTTTGGTGATAGTAAATGACATTTTTTTATCTATAAAAAATATTTAAAATATTTTAAGCAAAATTAAGTATTTTAATTTTTAAACATGATTTACACACAATATGAAAATTTCAGTTTTAATATATGCGATTGAGTCAAATCAGTTAAGTAATAAAACAAGACTATTTATTTAATATTTAGAAATTGTTCTTTATTTTTAATATATTTAAAAAATTTATTAATTCAAAATTGATCTTGTTGAATTAATACAAAGTTTATCTTGAAATCGTTCATAGGTCCATATTGTATATACTATATTATAAAAAATAAAATTTAAATTTAATATTTAAAATTCTTTAAAAATATATTACTTAATTTATATCCAACTAAAATTGGACAACCAGCATGTGCAGTTCTATAATCAATTTCACCAGATGAATACATATTATACCAGAATAATGCAGAACCTTTTTTTGGCCAAATTGTAATATTTAAAATCGGAAAAATTGTAGCACCACCTTGTTCAACATCATTTAACTAAAAATTATATTTAAAATTAAAATTTTATTTTCACTATTAAAAAAATTATAATTTTATTTTATTTTATTACATAGGTAATAAGAGTTGATATTCTATTACCTAATGGCAAATTATCAGCCTAAAAAAAAAATTTATTAATCTAAATAATTAGATAATTATTTTTGATATAAAATTAATTTAAAATATATACATTTATAAAATCAAAATGAACATCATAATATCCACCAATTCCATATTTATTAATTAAAGTTTCACTAGAATACATATTTAAGTTTGTAAAAGTAGATACTCTTCTTTTTATATTTACAACAACATCATAATCAAGTATCCAAAATGATTTACTACTTCGATGTGTAGACACTTCATTTTCACCAGTTTTATCATTAAAAACTGTTGAATCTTGGAACTGAGATAATGATATATTATTAATAAATTCAATTTCATTATCATAAATGACATCATAAAAAACAGCAATATATGGATCATAATTATAAATTTCTCTTTTAAATGGTCCAATAAATAAATATGGTATATTATTGGTAATATAATCACATTTTAAAGAACTAATAATTTTAATATTTTGTTTTACTTTGCCCTGACAAAATATTGAAAAATTATGTAATCCAACAAAACTTTTATAATTATTTGATGCAGCCTGAAAAAAATTATTGATTTAGTATTAATATTAATTAAAAATGTATTTATTGTAGAGACTTCATTTAAATAAATTTCTTTTTTTGTAGAATGCCGATCCATGTTCAGCATGTAGAAGTTTTTCAGATCTATTGAATCATTATTATTTGATTTATTTACTATTTCATCACTAAAATTTATAGCTGATACAACATCTCCTATAAATTATATCATATATTAGAAGATATTAGTGAATTAATTTTTTACAATTACAGATATCTGGTAGTTATTGATTTTGATTTTCACTTAAGAATATTGGGTATAAAAATTTAGTCTGATGGAGCCCATTTGAGGTTGGGTTTTAACGAATATGTCAATAAGGAACTTATTCGTTTAAACCCAACGAACTTGTTGTAAAAAAATGTATGGAAAAATTAAATAATTTCTTCGCAAATATCATTTGCGAACAAGTGATTTCAGGTTATTGATTGTAGTTTTCTATTTTAGTTATAAAAATCAATAACCTAGTAACACAAAAGCCAATAAAAAATATATGTAGATTATTAAATATTTGCTCCACTACAGTTTTTTTTTTACAAATCGTTTTCGTCAATAAAATTGAAAGAAATTAAAATTGAATCACTAAATTAACTTCTTCAACTTTTTTAAGGAATTTTATAGATAGTCCTTTATACAATTCAAAGCTCAGTTAAGCCTTAATTTGGAAAAAAAAATGCAGATAAGCTGGGGAAAATGTGTAATGAAACTTAAAGAACATAATATTCATACAGAAGAATTTAAAAAAAATTACTTTAAACTTAACTTTATGCTATCCACCCATTTGATTTTTTAAAATAAAATTACGGTTATTTATTAATAATTAAAATAATTGATAATACCTATTTGAAAGCATATTTCAGCAAGAAACATTAAAATACTTTTCTTTATTCCATTATAGCTGTCTATATTAATTATTAAACCTTCAGTGAACCACAATATTGCATGGTAAAAATCTTCATATTGATATGCTTGATAACCAATCCCAAAACAGTCCTCTTCGTTTAGTGTTGTACTATAAAAAAAAATAGTAAGAATTTAATTTTAAAACTACTAAATTTGGAATTATAAATAATAATTTATTTTGACGAAGATATTTAATTTAATATTATATTTATAAGAAATTAAATTATCATTAAATTTCTAATTCAAATAATTTAACATTAAATTAAATTAATTATGTAAAAAATATATTTTACTTATAATTAATTCCATTTATTTGTCCTTTTCTTAAACTTGATGTTGATAAATTGTAAATATCTTGTAACCAAAACAAATTATCAATTGCATCTTTGAACTCCGTAGATTTTGGAAAATTTAAAAATATTCTAAATGATTTTATTACATCTAATGTATCTATATTATTGAAATTTAATAGAGTACTTTTTATTATTTTTTGAATTAATAATTATTACTAATTATAAAAACATACTATTTTCTTTAATAAAACTTTCGATTATTATCCAATCAACTGCAAGACGTTTAATAAACTTCAATGTTGAAATTGGATTTGAAAAATATTTAATACTATTTTTATATGCTTTTAAATGTTCTTCCTTATGTTCAAAACAAACTCTATTATATATTATTAACAAAAAAAATATATATATTAATATTTTATTTAATTTAAGTTCAAATTTCATTAATATTACTTTTTTAAATTATCCAATAATTTCTGATTTTTGTTAATATTATCTTCCGTTGAAGAAATCATTTCTTCAATATCATCTATTTTATCTTTATTGATATCAGCATTAATTAAATTTGGAATTAATATAATAATGTAAGAAATTAAACAAATTATTTTGAAACAACTCATTTTAGTTAATCTTTTTTTTAATTTTATAGCAACTAATATATTTTGTTAATATATGAACAGAAGATTGTTTTGTCAATGTTTACTTTGTGGAAAAAAAAAGTATAGTGGAAAAAAAAGTATAAAAAAAGTAATTTGTTAAGATTTATGTTGGGTTTGTAAGTGGTTAGTACTAACTGGTCACTGCTAATAATATTTATAAATTTGTAATATTTATAAATTTGTTGTGTAAAAAATATTTCTTGTGTTGAATAAAAAGATTCAAAACATAAAAACAATTCGTCAAAAATATTTATTTAAAAAATTCTTCTATGAAATGTTTTATATATGCAATGTTCAAATAAAGATTATTTTAAATGAATGTAATGATTTTTGTACGGTACAATAATCTGACCACAATTCTATTGTTGCACAACATCAAATAAATTAAATCGTTGTTAAGTGTAAGTCATTGTTTTATGTTTTAATTACGAAAGTATTAATGCCGGTAAATTTAGTACTTCCAATTATACTAACTATACTTCTGAACCTCGGAAGGCATTGCCTGAGCAGTTTAGAAAGATATTATAAGAATATTCTTGTCATTGGATTTAATCAGATCAATAAATAACAACGAGGACTTTTTATTTAGATCCTATTTCTAAAAGCTCTTTATTTATTCCTTACTTAATAAAATACAAACTTATATCTCTATATATCCGAATTGCAAGTTCCCATATTGAATTTTTTTTAAAGCATTAATATCATAGATCAAATTCATAATTTAATTCTAAAAATTACCTAAAATTTATCTAAAAATTATAGCATAAAATTACAAACAACATAAAACTAATTGTTATGCATCTTTTCGCTGACATAACGATTGCAATTGGTTCATCCTCTTCTTCAAATTCAGTAATGCTAGTAAAATAGATATATTTCGCTAAATTTTAAAATATGTAACTCACAATTGCAAATCTTAATATCATGTATCCAGCTGTCTAATTTTATTCAAATTTAAATTAATCCCACTAATAAAATTATAATAAAATTTACATTTAAGAAGACTGAGAAAAATTATAAACGGTCGAGGTTATTTAGTAAGAAAAATTGTATCTTTAAATAAAAGATACAATTTCATAGAATTGGATCACAACCAAAATGGTTGTGATCCAATTCTATGATTTATTTGTTTCTGGATATTTCTATCTATTATCACAAAAGGCACAAAAATAGCAGTATTCTTTATCAATTAAAAAAAAATCTCCACATTTTAATGAACCATCAATAATATTATGTTTATTTAAACAATTTAGTTCTATACTTTTTATAGCATTATAAATATGTTTAAACAAAAATAAGTAAAAAAAAACATAACAAAACTTAATGAAGAGAATTTGAAATACTATTAAGTTAGCCAATTAGGACATTAAAAAAAATTAGCTGTATCATACCAAATAATCTGTTTCATATTTAGTCCCCATGGTGATCTATAAATAGATTTACAAGTATACAGTAAAGCGAAGCAGCTACAACGGAAAGTGCAAAAATTTGAAATAGTATTGCTGAATATACATATAAAATAAAAATTATTAAAAATAAATTAATACATTTTTTTTTAATAATATCTATTGGTATTTACATGCCCAATTTATAGGTACATGGGTAGGAAAAATTGGTAGTACTCTTGAAACATTTCCATCTCTTTCAAATTCGCCATGAATTCCTAGTAATATTGTAAAAGCACTAAATAAATCAACCATTTGAAATGGTTTAACTTTTTTGAACATAGCTAAATTTGGTCCTTTAGCCATGAAAATTGCATCATTCTGTCTAACATAACCATGAGTACCGTATGGTCTGTCACCATCTTGTTTTGGTGCCTCTAAGTTTGTATATACACTACTGTATTCGCCATACTTACCTGTTTTCCACCTATCCAGGTCTAATATATAATTAGGGCATGCGGCATATTCTAATGTACTGAAATTAGATTAGATAATAGATAATTTTAATATTAAATTTACTCGAATTTGTAAAGTATTTTTGAATTTTGTAAGCTGTATTATTTGAATTATTTATATATCATTAAAAGTATATAAACATAATTACAAAATTACCACTAACAGTTTTCTATATGAGTTTAGAAATAAACGGATTTCCATTTATATTTTATACATAGAATTAATAAGTTTTTGAATTCAGTGAATATACATATACACATATAGATATATATATATATATATATATATATATATATATATATATATATATATATATATATATATATATATATATATATATATATATATATATATATATATATATATAAATATATATATGTATATATATATATATATATATATATATATATATATATATATATATATATATATATAAATATATATATGTATAGAAAAAAAAGAGAAATAAAAATATTACGACGTTGTCTGGTTAACGCCAGGCGGTATCCTTACTACAGTAAATTTTTTTTTTAGCCGTCCTTTCTTAGCAAATTCTTCTGTTGTATTTTTATAACTTTTAACTGCTTCATCACCTTGAATTGTCATACCAATACGCGTGTTCACATCATCCTTTTGCTCTGTAGCACTAAATCCGTTCGGACTATATACAAGAAGTGATGCATCTACTACTTGTGATTGTCTAATTGGCACCATTCCATGATCGCTCAATATTATAATATTTGTTATATCATATACCTCAAGTTCAATTAATTTAAGTATAATATATTTTGTAAGGAAATCTAATCTTTTTATTATTAGTGTACTATTTCGACTTAATGGTCCAAAAAAATGTGTTATTCTATCTAATTCTTCAACATAAAACATAATAAGATTAGGTCGTTTATCAAGATCAGTAACATTAAGCCATTCTACAAGTTTATCAGCGCGCTTTTTTAATGTCATTGCTTTATCATATGCTTGATTAAGTGTACATTTGCCTCCATCTTTAAATGCTTTATCTGCTGCCCACCACATCATACAAGCTGAAATACCACCATTTTTTTCATTTAATGCCTATAGTGAAATATACGAATGTGTCAATATTTAATAATATAAACAAAAAAATAAAAAATAATGTACCCAAATTGGAGTTTGTTTAGGTAATTCCTCGGTAATAAATTTTTGATCAGTACCAGATAATTTTTTCTCTCTCATTACATAACCATGATTTTCAGGATATAAACCAGTACCTAATATATATATATATATAGATTTTGTTTCGTATTTATATATATATATATATATATATATATATATATATATGCATAAAAAGTATATTTTGAAATAATTTTTTAACATTTCAATTAGGTTAACTCAACTTATTGAATGCAAACTTGGTAAAGCTAATGCTGGATATACTGTTGCTAAATAATCAGAATGCACACCATTTGATCTAAAATTACTTAGTGTAGGTGTTATACCTCTGTCTAAGTATTCATTTCGAAAACCATCGTATAAAAGTATTAATAATATTTGTTTAGCTGAAAATGTTTCGTAAATTATATTTAAAATAATATAAAAAATTATGTAAAAATATTTTAAAAATATTTTCATCTTCGTCAACAAAATTTATAATATGTTAATAAAATTTCTTTCAATTTATATGTTCAAAACGAAATACTAAACAAAATCTATGACTTGCATCTGGCTACTGGCTACTTTAATAACATAAAATTTTTATTCAATATTATTTTAGTAAATTACTGTGCTTAAATTTGAAATATTTGACAGTTTTAGATGGTGCCACATTTTTTCAGTACTATACATTAAAAAAAATCTAACTATGTAGGTTTTCTTCTCTAAAAATTGCTGGTTTCAAAAATGGAACTAATGTTTCAAATATGTAAAAATTTTCATCTGTGCAACGGTTCTTATGTAAAGTTCAACACCATCAGCATAACAAAAATATAATTGTTTTTCTGTTTATTTGTATATGAAAGCAAACGTAATTATTTAATGTTAATTCTTAGAAGAATGTTGAATATACTTTTTTCGTTGTACAGGTAGAACCTCTTTAATATTACATATTATTTATTTCGTATTTTCTGTTTAATTCGTATTCCAGATCCGGTTTTATACATTGATCCCAAAAATACGAATTGATGAGGTTCAAGCCGTATATTCCAAGTAGTAACTGGAAAACTGAGCAGAATTTCCTGATTTTAGAACAGAATCGCAGATTTTTTTTGAATTTCATAATTTATATAAAAATGTTTTGGATCCTTGAAAAAAATAAAAGGTTTTTTCAAATTCGATTCGATTAGAAAAATGTTACGTTTTCAAAAATAGAATTGCAGCATTTTTATTTACCGAGTGGGACGGTTTCAGTACCCTGGTGCATTTTCAAAATCACTTTTTAAATGAAACCGCGTTCAACAAGAGTTAATGTTTTACCAAAAAAAATATTTAAAACTTCCCGTATAAATTATTTCCAGGTATTATTTTGGGCGAAATTTGTGGGGTGTTTAATAATGTTCGTTCACTAGATTAGTAAAATCATTCTAGTAATAATTGAAGGCAAAAAATAATGTTCGTTCACTAGATTAGTAAAATGATTCTAGTAATAATTGAAGGATTCTAGTAATAATTGAAAAAGAAATTTGTTAAATATAACATTTATTTATATAAAATCAAAACGATTAAATATTTCGATTATGAAGAAAAATAAAATTTAATTTAATTTTCAGATAACTTAATTCAAGATTAAACCGCAAAGAATCTAGGTTTAACACGTTTTTAGTTAGATCCATGATTATATTTTTTGTTTCATTGAAATAGAAATATAATTTTTTAGTAATTTTCCAATATTTATATAATCAATCTGATTTGTGGTATATTGTGTTTTTCTCCACCTATGAACTATGCTAGGTCGTTATAATTTAAATAAAAACCACAAAAGAATTAACCATTTACTACTATTATGAATACACTTGACCTTATTCTCATGAAAAATCTAATGTGCAATTATTTAAATGCATTTATATAATATTTCCACCTTGATTTAGTTTTATGTAAAATTAAATAAATTTAGTAAAGTTATATGAAAAATTAAGTAAAGACATTTTTTTTTATAAAATACGCATTGTTTCTTTTTATTTCATATTAAAAACAACGAACATTTTTATGTTAACACTATAATTTATTATTATACATTGAAAACATTTTGTTTTTATAATAAAAAGTTTATTTTTTCCGGCAAAGAATTTTCTTAATAACCTGGAAATAAATAAATATCAAAAATAAAACAAAAAAAAAATTAAAATTAAAAATTACATTGTGACATTGTTTGGCCCTGACCATCTCCAAAACCACTCATTTGTGGAAAACTTTGATACATACCGCCGCCACCACCCATACCACTGTGCATTGCACCACCCATGCCACCGCTCATTCCACCTGGACTGCCCATTCCACCCATATTACCCATATTAGCTAATGCGGCCATACCACTCATTCCACCCATATTACTCATACCACCCATATTACCCATACCGCCCATATTATTACCACCCATACCGCTATAGGCTGTCATTGTTGGCATACCGCCACCACCATTCATACCACCCATACCACCACCGCCCATAGAATTGTACATATTACCTAAACCAATAGCATTCATACCATTTGGACTTAATGCAGCCCCATCAGTATTTGGTAATGCACTATATAATGAATTTTCTGGTACACCATGGAAGTTTCCTTGCGATTGCATAAATGATTGTGGATCTTGTGTACCAAATTGTTGTGGTGATATATTATTCATATGTTGACCAAGTGGATATGATTGTGGTGAAAAGTAGGAGTTATTTAAGCCCATTAATTGCGACATACCATTGCCACCAGATTGATTTGAAAAATCATTCAAACCGTTAAATGACGGTCCATTTCCTAATTTTGTCATAGTCATATGTTGTGGCATTTGTAATGTTTGTGGCTGTGTCATATGTGATATTGTTCGTTCAATATCAAACGAATTATCATTATGTTTTAAAATACGATCACGTTTTGGTCTTTTACAATCTTCACGTAAACAAGAATCTTGTAAACCATTACGATATGAACAATCACATTTTGTATAAAGTCCTCCTTTTAATTCACGTGGTTTTGATTTCATATCCAATTGCTGTAAAAATATTTAAATAAAAATAATCAATGAAATAAAATTAAAATTAAAATTGGTTTAAACAAAAAAAAAAAAAATATAATAAATATTTAAAGCAGTCTCCTAAAAGTATGCAAACTAAAAAAATTTCTTCTTCTCCAAGATAGATGCTAAATAAAACTGTACAGTTTTTTTTTGTATTTTTTTGAAAATAATTTTTTGTTGGTATAGGATTTTATTGGATTGGGAAAGGATAATATTTACAAGGATTTTTGCCTTGAAATAAAACACTTTCATAATGTGACGATAATTTTTTATGCGCGTTTTTAATTAATAATTTTATTTGCAAAACTACGAGAAAAATTGACAAAATAGAAAATTAATTATTTTAAAATATCATTTTTTACCACTTGTGGTCAAGTTAAAATATATAAAACTTTCTCAAATGGTTATCGAATCCTTTTAAAACTTAAAAAAGAAAAAAAACCAAAATAAAAACAAAAAAACGTTGACATAATTAGAAACACTCGTTCAAACTATAACCAATATGCAAATTAATAATTTCTTTGAATTAATATTTCTTTGAGAAATTTTCATTTTTAACGATTATAATCTTGATCTGTTGTAGTAACACAGAATCATATCTAAAAATAAATCATATTTTTTTTTGCATCTTTAATGAATATTTTATGACAATATTCTTAAACTTTTTTGTATTTAAAATTAAGGAATTTTTAATGAACACTTTTTTTTTCTCTGTTTCAACATTCCCGGGAATATTAATGTAAATATATTTTTTTTTGAAAACTCCTTAGTTTTAGTTATCAAAAAGAGAATAAAAAAACTAGAAAAAACAAATTATTTTCCTTCAGAATTTTTGCATCTGAAGTTTTCAATTTTTTTTTAAACAAAATACAAGAAATTTATCCTTTTTTGTATTATTGAAATGTGCCCATTTTAAAGTAAACAACATTTACGCCTATAACATGTCAAACAATAACGATGACGATGGTAACACCGACAATAGCATCGATAACTACAATATTTATGAGAATGATAACAAATATGATGCACCTCACAAGGATCACAGAATGGTGTACAACTAAGACCACAGCAAGGATCACACATTTTGATGATTTCTAGAAAAATAATTAAAAAGATTTTAAAGAAATTTTTTTTTGGTGAAAATTTAAAATTTTTTTATTTTTTAGAAATTTTCTTTTTCCTTACACTTTATGAATTTTTCTTTTTTATTCACTCAAATTTCAAATAAAAAAAAATTAAAATATTTTATTCCTTTTACGTTTTTTTCTCGAAAAACAAAAAAAAAATGTATAATTTTTCGAAAATTGTTTTATTTCCTTAAATTATTATTATTATATAATAATAATAAAAAAAAAATTTTTTTTTTTTAAATCCTTTTTCTTAATTAATTTTAGAATTTTTTTTTTTAATAGAAAAAAAAAAAATTAGTTCACTTAATAAATTTTTTTTTTTTTTTCGTTTGTTTTAATTATTCATTAAGGACTTTTTTCAGGACGTATTTTTTTTTTTTTTGTACGAAAAAAAAAAATTATTTTTACAAAAAAATTTTGTTTAAAAACTTCTCTTAATTAAAAGAGTTGAAATTTATATTTTGTAATTTTTTTTATATATCACCTTGACGGTTGTATTCTTAAAAAATGAATAAAATTAAATATTAATATTTATCATAAAGAAAACTAGAATTTTTTTTTATTTAGGTTGCTTTGGTTACAAATTTACAAAAAAATAAAAAATTTATATTAAAAATAAAAAACAAAATTTTTATCGATATAATAAATGGTGAACTTGATCTAAATTTAGAATAAATTTATTAAAATTAAGTGGATTTGTTTATAATACTTTAGCTTTTAGCATATATATATTTATTATCAAGGTGTAATGTAAGTTCAGTTGATTATATTTGTTATCTACAGGGTTTGCACACCAAATTTACACTTTTGCAATTCAAATTCACACTTTTATAATTCAAATTCAGTCTTTTGCAAATGAAATTAAAACTTTTGCAAATCAAATTCAACCAATCGTAAATACTGTTTTGAAAAGTTGATTTTTTTAGTGTGAATTTGAATTGGAAAAGGTTGATTTTGAAATACAAAAGCGTGAATTTGAATTGCAAAAGGTTGAATTTGGAGTGCAAACTCTGTACACGGTACTACAAGATACTAAAAGACACTATACTTAAAAGGGTATGATTTTAAATTAAAATGAATTGTTTTAAAGAACATAAGATACTTTGGCTTAACTATAATCTTTGAATTGCATATTTTTGAAATGAAACATACATTGAGGGGAGAGGATAAGCGAAAATAAGTTAAAACAAGATTTCTTAATTGAATATATTTTCAAGAATGAGTTTCTGAATTTTATCGGTATGTGAGTTTTAAGATCATCATTGAATTTAGATTATACTCAATTAATGTTGGCACAACTGCTTAAATCAACCAGGGAAAATTAAGAATAAAGAACTCGAATTATCGCTTCCTCACTCAATTATCAAAAGAACAATATAGACCAAATATGACTCAATCTCAATGTATTTCATTCGTCCTAAGTTATAAGATTTTTTATTTACCAATAATTAGATTGGTGTCATGCGAATTTCTAATCTTTATGGCAACTTTTTGACTTTTTGAAACTAAGATCAAACGTGTTTTATTGAAATTCGAGTCACTTATAAAACTGTGGTGCAATTTGAAATGGGTTAGTTTTCAATTTGCAAATATAAAACAAATATCCTGAAATTTTGGTTTGGATTTAATAATCAATAGGTTTAATTACTATTATTCTAATGCTAATTGAAAAATCCTATTTTATTGTGTTTTCTCAATAGAATACGATACTTTATTTACGTCCAGGTAAATGGGGAAGTTCAAATTGGAACATAAATTAAAACAAATAAATTTGGATATTATGTTTCTAAATTCAAATTTTATATTTAATGTAAAAATCTACGAGAAATTTTTAAAATTTTAAAGTTATTGCGATAAAACTTGAACAAATAGATAAATTAAACTTATTTTTGTCATACGTAACAATTGTGTAGACATTTTCAAAATCTAGCTTTCTCTCATGTTGTTCAAAAGATATTACATTATGCCGTTATTTCTTGAATAAAAGAACTTCCAAATTATGCCCCGATTTTCTGAATAAAATGTACATTCATACATAATTTATCTATAATCTATATACATACATAAATTACCAAAATTTTATGTGCATCCATGATTTACGAAAAATTAAATTCAAATTTAAATTTTACAAATTTAGAAAAATCTAAATAAAATGGTTACATTTAAAAAAAATGGTTACATTTTAAAGAATTTTTTATCTAATCAAAATTGTTACAATTCTAAAAGTATTTATTTACTTTGACTACGAATTCAAATACGCAATTTAACTCAAAAAATTGACAAAAAATATATACATATATAAGTTTTTGCTATTACAGGATATGACCAAGTTTCTATTTACTAATATAAACAGTAGTTTAGTAAAAGATAGAAAGTCAATGCTTTTAAACAATTCTCATAGATATTTTTTTTTTGCCAATAACAATTCACAAACATAAAAATCACAAAATTAGTATTCACAATTTTTGCACGCTACCTTCTACATTCCAAAAATACACCGTGATTATTGTATATAAAAAATATACTACACAAATTAAAAACAAAAACAAAAGTTTACTACCCTGAATAAAAAACTACGTTAACAAAAACTCGGTTAATTGTAATATTTTGAATTGTAATAATCAATATATTTTTTATGTACATACATATACATATATTTAGTACTTGAAACGTTGGTGGATTCGAAGAGATTTGTATTACATATATTATTTTGTTTTTAAAAGCATTGGAATTATCTGATAGATATGCCCTAGGACAACTACATAGGCCAAGACTAAGGAACTACCTTCAATGTTTTATTAAGTTAGGTAATAAAATTTTTATTTGTTTCTGCTGTAAGGTTATAATAAGGGTGAAGGTTTTATTTTCAGAGTTTAGTGTCTTCCTGGTTGGTAAAAAAATATTATTTTTTTAAATATATTTACATATTTCGTGTATATTTTATTTAGAAAGGAAAAATTTTGTTTGGAAATTATTGTATAAATGCGCTATTCAATTGTTTATTTAATTATTTTTGAATTGGATAAAATTTTGGTGAGATTTTTCAAATTCTTTCTATAGTTTTCTGAAATATTTAAAGATGGATTTACAAATTATTTTTCAAAATATAACGACATACATAACGTACATTATTAATACCGTAGTAATAAATTGAACAGAAAGTTTAGTTACTTGAAATATTAAAATTCTACAATTATTTATAAGTTTTTATAAACTGGCATATTTATGGAACCCGGGACCTTAGATAAAAAAATATATGGTAGATCGTATGGTTTAGAACAACATAAAAAATAACATTGTGAACAAACCGTGTGTCATTCATATCATTAAGACGGCTGCGACCAGGCAAGTTAAATAAACTTTCTCAGCTTTCATAAAAAAGACAACTAGGGCAAAGAATGATCTACTACCGTCGTACTATTAATATTACTTCATGCAAGCCTTCAATTAAAAGACTAATAATTATGCTACCTTTGCACAGTTACTGCGGCTATTTAAAAATTTTCACTGGGCAGGTCAAACCTTCAAATTAATTCTAAAGGACATGTTTTTGTAATACAGGAGAATATTACATTTGCCGGCGTAATATTAGTATTATTAAATATACAACTAATTGATTTAAAAAAAAAAGTCAAATATGCGTAATTTAATTGTCTTAAATTTCTTTATTTGTTCATTTGAATTCAATTACATAAACATTAATTAATACATTATATTCTTTTTCGCTACAATTTCTCAAATTTCTAGTATATAGTACGTAAATTGTATTATGTGTGAACTAGGGCTTGCATGACTGGTTAACCGTTTGCCGGTTAACCGGTAAATTTTTAAAAAACTCAAACTTTTTAAAAAACTCGAAAAATCGATAAATTCGTTGTTTTTTACCGGTTTTTCGGTAAAAATTTAAATAAATATGTTTTAAGAAACTTTTTATATTTTACAATATTTTTCGTTTTGTTCCGTACATAGTACATACTATTTTATAAATAAATAATTAAATTTAATATTGTACATTAATAATTATACTATAATAAAGATATTCAACTATTTACTTATAAAATAGTATGTACGGAACAAAACGAAAAATTTTGTAAAATATAAAAAGTTTCACTCGAACATATGGTAAAAACAAACAAGTCACACTCGAACCTACGGTAAAAACAAACAAAAATTGAGTGCGTTGTGTATACAATACAATTTGTAAAAAAATTTAAGAAAGAAACAAATGTGTGAAATATTCATGCCTCCTGTCCTATACTATACATAATATATGTTCAGTGCTCGCTCGCACTTATGTAAAAAATTTTTGTTTGGTTGTATATACAAGTTATATAAATAAAAAAAAAATTAGGCATCATTCGTAAAAATTTAATATGAACATATTTAGTTTGAATAAAATAGCAATTAAATAAAATACACTCAAAATTACCAGTAAATTACTGGTTTACCGGTTCTTTCCAAAAAATTAACCGAATTACCGGTAATTGAAAAAGTCGGTAAATTTGCAAGCCGTAATCCCCACTTATTTGGTATCTCCGTGTAGGGAATTTAATTTCTAGCGCATTTCCGAAAACCTTTTCGAAAAATATTCAAAATTGCCGAGAAATCGGGAAAATATGGAAATTTAATAAGATTCAATACAAAACATCAGAATTTGTAGCAAAAAAATGAAAACTCTTAAAACTGAAAGCATTTTCCACATATTTGGTATCTCCGTGTAGCGAATTTAATTTCTAGTGCATTTCCGAAGATCTTTTCGAAAAATATTCAAAATTGCCCGAGAAATAGTGAAAATATGGAAATTTAATGAGATTCAATACAAAACATCAGAATTTGTAGCAAAAAAATGAAAACCCTTAAAACTCAAAGAAATCCCCATATATTTGGCATATACGTGTTGGGAATTTAATATCTAGCGAATTTCCGAAGACGTTTTCGAAAAATATTCAAAATTGCCCGAGAAATCGGGAAAATATGGAAATTTAATGAGCTTCAATACAAAACATCAAAATTTGTAACAAAAAAATGAAAACCCTTAAAACTGAAAGCAATCCCCACATATTTGGTATCTCCGTGTAGGTAATTTAATTTCTAGCGCATTTCCGAAGACCTTTTCGAAAAATATTCAAAATTGCCCGAGAAATCGGGAAACTATCGAAATTTAATGAGCTGCAATGGAAAACATCAGAATTTGTAGCAAAAAAATGAAAACCCTAAGCAATTCCCACATATTTGGTATTTTCGTGCAGGGAGATTAATTTCTAGCGCATTTCCGAAGACCTTTCGAAAAATATTCAAAATTGCCCGAGAAATCGGGAAACTATCGAAATTTAATGAGCTTCAATACAAAACATCAGAATTTGTAGCAAAAAAATGAAAACCCTTAAAACTGAAAGCAATCCCCATATATTTGGTATTTCCGTGTAGGGAATTTAATTTCTAGCGCATTTCCGAAGACCTTTTCGAAAAATATTCAAAATTGCCCGAGAAATCGGGAAACTATCGAAATTTAATGAGCTTCAATACAAAACATCAGAATTTGTAGCAAAAAAATGAAAACCCTTAAAACTGAAAGCAATCCCCACATATTTGGTATTTTCGTGTAGGGAATTTAATTTCTAGCGCATTTCCGAAGATCTTTTCGAAAAATATTCAAAATTGCCCGAGAAATCGGGAAACTATCGAAATTTTATGAGCTTCAATACAAAACATCAGAATTTGTAGCAAAAAAATGAAAACCCTTATAACTGAAAGCAATCCCCACATATTTGGTATCTCCGTGTAGGGAATTTAATTTCTAGCGCATTTCCGAAGACCTTTTCGAAAAATATTCAAAATTGCCCGAGAAATCGGGAAACTATCGAAATTTAATGAGCTTCAATACAAAACATCAGAATTTGTAGCAAACAAATGAAAACCCTTAAAACTGAAAGCAAGCCCCAAATATTTGGTATCTCCGTGTAGGGAATTTAATTTCTAGCGCATTTGCGAAGATCTTTTCGAAAAATATTCAAAATTGCCCGTGAAATCGGGAAACTATCGAATTTAATGAGCTTCAATACAAAAGCGTATTTCCGAAGACCTTTTCGAAAAATATTCAAAATTGCCCGAGAAATCGGGAAACTATCGAAATTTAATGAGCTTCAATACAAAACATCAGAATTTGTAGCAAAAAAATGAAAACCCTTAAAACTGAAAGCAATCCCCACATATTTGGTATCTCCGTGTAGGGAATTTAATTTCTAGCGCATTTCCGAAGACCTTTTCGAAAAATATTCAAAATTGCCCGAGAAATCGGGAAACTATCGAAATTTAATGAGCTTCAATACAAAACATCAGAATTTGTGGCAAAAAAATGAAAACCCTTAAAACTAAAAGCAATCCCCACATATTTTGTATCTCCGTGTAGGGAATTTAATTTCTAGCGCAATTCCGAAGACCTTTTCGAAAAATATTCAAAATTGCCCGAGAAACCGGGAAAATATGGAAATATAATGAGATTCAATACAAAACATCAGAATTTGTAGCAAAAAAATGAAAACCCTTAAAACTGAAAGCAATCCCCACATATTTGGTATCTCCATGTAGGGAATTTAATTTCTAGCGCATTTCCGAAGACCTTTTCGCAAAATATTCAAAATTGCCCGAGAAATCGGGAAACTATCGACATTTAATGAGCTTCAATACAAAACATCAGAATTTGTAGCAAAAAAATGAAAACCCTTAAAACTAAAAGCAATCCCCACATATTTTGTATCTCCGTGTAGGGAATTTAATTTCTAGCGCATTTCCGAAAACCTTTTCGCAAAATATTCAAAATTGCCCGAGAAATCGGGAAACTATCGAAATTTAATGAGCTTCAATACAAAACATCAGAATTTGTAGCAAAAAAATGAAAACCCTTAAAACTGAAAGCAATCCCCACATATTTGGTATCTCCGTGTAGGGAATTTAATTGCTAGCACATTTCCGAAGACCTTTTCGCAAAATATTCAAAATTGCCCGAGAAATCGGGAAACTATCGAAATTTAATGAGCTTCAATACAAAACATCAGCATTTGTAGCAAAAAATGAAAACCCTTAAAACTGAAAGCAATCCCCACATATTTGGTATCTCCGTGTAGGGAATTTAATTTCTAGCGCATTTCCGAAGACCTTTTCGAAAAATATTGAAAATTGCCCGAGAAATCGGGAAACTATCAAAATTTAATGAGCTTCTATGCAAAACATCAGAATTTGTAGCAAAAAAATGAAAACCCTTAAAACTGAAAGCAATCCCCACATATTTGGTATCTCCGTGTAGGGAATTTAATTTCTAGCGCATTTCCGAAGACCTTTTCGAAAAATATTCAAAATTGCCCGAAAAATCGGGAAACTATCGAAATTTAATGAGCATTAATACATAACATCAGAATTTGTAGCAAAAAAATTAAAACCCTTAAAACTGAAAGCAATCCCCACATATTTGGTATCTCCGTGTAGGGAATTTAATTTCTAGCACATTTCCGAAGACCTTTTCGAAAAATATTCAAAATTGACCGAGAAATCGGGAAACTATCGAAATTTAATGAGCTTCAATACAAAACATCAGAATTTGTAGCAAAAAAATTAAAACCCTTAAAACTGAAAGTAATCCCCACATATTTGGTATCTCCGTGTAGGGAATTTAATTTCTAGCACATTTCCGAAGACCTTTTCGCAAAATATTTAAAATTGCCCGAGAAATTGGGAAACTATCGAAATTTAATGAGCTTCAATACAAAACATCAGAATTTGTAGCAAAAACATGAAAACCCTTAAAACTGAAAGCAATCCCCACATATTTGGTATCTCCGTGTAGGGAATTTAATTTCTAGCGCATTTCCGAAGACCTTTTCGAAAAATATTCAAAATTGTCCGAGAAATCGGGAAACTATCGAAATTTAATGAGCTTCAATACAAAACATCAGAATTTGTAGCAAAAAAATGAAAACCCTTAAAACTGAAAGCAATCCCCACATATTTGGTATTTTCGTGTAAGGAATTTAATTTCTAGCGCATTTCCGAAGACCTTTTCGAAAAATATTGAAAATTGCCCGAGAAATCGGGAAACTATCAAAATTTAATGACCTTCAATACAAAACATCAGAATTTGTGGCAAAAAAATGAAAACCCTTAAAACTAAAAGCAATCCCACATATTTTGTATCTCCGTGTAGGGAATTTAATTTCTAGCGCATTTCCGAAGACCTTTTCGAAAAATATTCAAAATTGCCCGAGAAATCGGGAAAATATGGAAATTTAATGAGATTCAATACAAAACATCAGAATTTGTAGCAAAAAAATGAAAACCTTTAAAACTGAAAGCAATCCCCACATATTTGGTATCTCCATGTAGGGAATTTAATTTCTAGCGCATTTCCGAAGACCTTTTCGAAAAATATTCAAAATTGCCCGAGAAATCGGGAAACTATCGAAATTTAATGAGCTTCAATGCAAAACATCAGATTTTGTAGCAAAATAATGAAAACCATTAAAACTGAAAGCAATCCCCACATATTTGGTATTTTCGTGTAGGGAATTTAATTTCTAGCGCATTTCCAAAGACCTTTTCGAAAAATATTCAGAATTGCCCGAGAAATCGTGAAAATAAGGAAATTTAATGAGCTTCAATACAAAACATCAGAATTTGTAGCAAAAAAATGAAAACCATTAAAACTGAAAGCAATCCCCACATATTTGGTATCTCCGTATAGGGAATTTAATTTCTAGCGCATTTCCGAAGACCTTTTCGAAAAATATTCAAAATTGCCCGAGAAAACGGGAAACTATCGAAATTTAATGAGCTTCAATACAAAACATCAGAATTTGTAGCAAAAAAATGAAAACCCTTAAAACTGAAAGCAATCCCCACATATTTGGTATCTCCGTATAGGGAATTTAATATCCAGCGAATTCCCGAAGACCTTTTCGAAAAATATTCAAAATTGCCCGAGAAATCGGGAAACTATCGAAATTTAATGAGCTTCAATACAAAACATCAGAATTTGTAGCAAAAAAATGAAAACCCTTAAAACTGAAAGCAATCCCCAAATATTTGGTATTTCCGTGTAAGGAATTTAATTTCTAGCGCATTTCCGAAGACCTTTTCGAAAAATATTCAAAATTGCCCGAGAAATCGGGAAACTATCGAAATTTAATGAGCTTCAATGCAAAACATCAGAATTTGTAGCAAAAAAATTAAAACCCTTAAAACTGAAAGCAATCCCCACATATTTGGTATCTCCGTATAGGGAATTTAATATCCAGCGAATTCCCGAAGACCTTTTCGAAAAATATTCAAAATTGCCCGAGAAATCGGGAAACTATCGAAATTTAATGAGCTTCAATACAAAACATCAGAAATTGTAGCAAAAAAATGAAAACCCTTAAAACTGAAAGCAATCCCCACATATTTGGTATCTCCGTGTAGGGAATTTAATTTCTAGCGCATTTCCGAAGACCTTTTCGAAAAATATTCAAAATTGCCCGAGAAATCGGGAAACTATCGAAATTTAATGAGCTTCAATACAAAACATCAGAATTTGTAGCAAAAAAATGAAAACCCTTAAAACTGAAAGCAATCCCCACATATTTGGTATCTCCGTGTAGGGAATTCTAGCGCATTTCCGAAGACCTTTCGAAAAATATTCAAAATTGCCCGAGAAATCGGGAAACTATCGAAATTTAATGAGCATCAGAATTTGTAGCAAAAAAATGAAAACCCTTAAAACTGAAAGCAATCCCCACATATTTGGTATCTCCGTATAGGGAATTTAATATCCAGCGAATTCCCGAAGACCTTTTCGAAAAATATTCAAAATTGCCCGAGAAATCGGGAAACTATCGAAATTTAATGAGCTTCAATACAAAACATCAGAATTTGTAGCAAAAAAATGAAAACCCTTAAACCTGAAAGCAATCCCCACATATTTGGTATCTCCGTGTAGGGAATTTAATTTCTAGCGCATTTCCGAAGACTTTTTCGAAAAATATTCAAAATTGCCCGAGAAATCGGGAAACTATCGAAATTTAATGAGCTTCAATGCAAAACATCAGAATTTGTAGCAAAAAAATTAAAACCCTTAAAACTGAAAGCAATCCCCACATATTTGGTATCTCCGTATAGGGAATTTAATATCCAGCGAATTCCCGAAGACCTTTTCGAAAAATATTCAAAATTGCCCGAGAAATCGGGAAACTATCGAAATTTAATGAGCTTCAATACAAAACATCAGAATTTGTAGCAAAAAAATGAAAACCCTTAAAACTGAAAGCAATCCCCACATATTTGGTATCTCCGTGTAGGGAATTTAATTTCTAGCGCATTTCCGAAGACCTTTTCGAAAAATATTCAAAATTGCCCGAGAAATCGGGAAACTATCGAAATTTAATGAGCTTCAATACAAAACATCAGAATTTGTAGCAAAAAAATGAAAACCCTTAAACCTGAAAGCAATCCCCACATATTTGGTATTTCCGTATAGGGAATTTCCTTGTCGTAGCTGTTTTAAGACAGCGAATATCAAACGTAGCTAAAAGGAAAGGTGTGAAAAGAATACGTTGGGACACTGATAAATTAGTATATGATGAAGTAACACGTGATCAATTTGAACGAAAAATGGAAGAAGAACTCAACAGACACCATCTCACAGGAAACACAGAAGAAGATTGGAAAAGTATACATGACACCATTAAAACAGTTACAAATGAGGTGATAGGTGAAAAGGAACATGTAAGAAATGGAGAATGGTTTGATGAGGAATGCAGAGCAATGATTAAAATAAAAAATGAAGCAAGACAAAAGATGTTAACAAAAGAAACGAGAGCGAATAAACAAGATTACAAGACTAAAAGAAGAGAAGCTACAAAATTTGTTAGAAGAAAAAAACGTGAAATGATGAAAACAAAAGTAATGGATATCCAAAATAAATACGATGAAAATGAAACACGAAACTTCTACCGTAAAGTAAAGCTAGAAAAAATGTCATTCCAACCTCGATTACAAGCATGCAAAGATAGGTCTGGTAATACACTAACAGAAAAAGATGAAATAGTGAAAAGGTGGGAAGAATATTTTGGAGAATTATTAAACAGCAATACACATAATGAACAAGAAGAAAATGAAGAAGAAATCCAGACAGCTGAAAACTATGTAGAGATGCCTACGTTAGCTGAAACATAACAAGCTATAAACAAACTAAAAAATGCAAAATCACCAGGAGAAGACATGCTGACAGCAGAAATAATATAATATGGTGGTGATAAATTACATTATCAGATACACAACTTGATATGCAGCATATGGAGAAATGAGGAGCTACCTCTGAAGTGGAGAACAGGAATTATCTGCCCCATACACAAAAAAGGTGATAAAAAAGACTGCAATAATTATAGAGGTATAACGCTGTTAAATGTAGCCTACAAAATTCTGACAAATATATTATACAAGAGAATAAGTTCGATCTCAGAGAGCATTGTGGGTGAGTGTCAATGTGGATTTAGACCAAATAGATCCACAAATGACCAAACATTTGTCCTAAGTCAAGTATTTGAAAAGTTCTACGAGCATGGTAAAGATATACACTGTCTTTTCATCGATTTTAGACAAGCGTTTGATACCATTAGAAGAGATAAAATAGAAAAGTCGCTACACAAAATTGGTATACCAAAAAAACTGGTGAAACTGGTATGCATGACACTAAGTGAAACGACAGCGAAAGTGTTAATACAAAATGAGTTTACAAACACATTCCATATTAAATCAGGTGTCAGACAAGGAGACGCATTATCGGCGCTGATATTTATACTTATGATGCACGCTGCAATTGATGAAATTGATCCAGGAGGAGATATTTTAATTAAATCCACACAGATACTGATATATGCTGATGATATAGTATTACTAGCAAGAAACATACATGAGTTAAAAGAATTATTCATCAATTTAGAAATGAGAGTGAAAAAGTATGGACTAAAAGTATGGACTAAAAATTAATGAAGATAAAACTAAATATATGATGATAACAAGATCGAGGCAAGAAATGCAGCAGAGTTTACAAGTTGGACAATACAATTTTCAAGCTGTCGATAATTTTAAATATTTAGGTGTTTCATATAACAATACAGCTAGCAAGAAATATACAATACAGACAAGAATTCAAGCAGAAAATAAATGCTTTTACGCATATAAAAATCTACTCAGCTCAAGATTAATTTCAAGAAGTGCCAAAGTAACAATTTACAAAACATTAATTAGGCCTGTACTGACATATGGATGTGAAACATGGTGTGGAACAGCAGTAGAAATAGGTAATTTAGCTGTATTCGAGCGTAAAATTTTACGAAAAATTTATGGACCAATTAGAAATGAGGATGGCACATATCGCACAAGATATAATCACGAGTTGGATATGCTAATAGAGGGTGAAAATGTCATAAGGTTCATAAAAGCACAAAGAATACGGTGGGCGGGACATGTAGCTCGCATGCCGGAGAATAGAATGCAAAAAAACTGCTGAATAGAACATTGGTAGCGACAAGGCATAGAGGCAGACCAAGAACTAGGTGGAAAGATGCACTTGAAGAAGATTTACGAGTCATGGGCATACAAAACTGGCAATCTACAGCTCAGGACCGCGTTAAATGGAGAAAAGTTGTTGACGAGGCAAAAACTCGAATAGGGTTGTGAAGCCATGAAAAAGAAGAAGAAGTATAGGGAATTTAATTTCTAGCGCATTTCCGAAGACCTTTTCGAAAAATATTCAAAATTGCCCGAGAAATCGGGAAACTATCGAAATTTAATGAGCTTCAATACAAAACATCAGAATTTGTAGCAAAAAAATGGAAACCCTTAAAACTGAAAGCAATCCCCACATATTTGGTATCTCCGTATAGGGAATTTAATATCCAGCGAATTCCCGAAGACCTTTTCGAAAAATATTCAAAATTGCCCGAGAAATCGGGAAACTATCGAAATTTAATGAGCTTCAATACAAAACATCAGAATTTGTAGCAAAAAAATGAAAACCCTTAAACCTGAAAGCAATCCCCACATATTTGGTATCTCCGTGTAGGGAATTTAATTTCGAGCGCATTTCCGAAGACCTTTTCGAAAAATATTCAAAATTGCCCGAGAAATCGGGAAACTATCGAAATTTAATGAGCTCCAATACAAAACATCAAAATTTGTAGCAAAAAAATGAAAACCCTTAAAACTGAAAGCAATCCCCACATATTTGGTATCTCCGTGTAGGGAATTTAATTTCTAGCGCATTTCCGAAGACGTTTTCGAAAAATATTCAAAATTGCCCGAGAAATCGGGAAACTATCGAAATTTAATGAGCTTCAATACAAAACATCAGAATTTGTAGCAAAAAAATGAAAACGCTTAAAACTGAAAGCAATCCCCACATATGTGGTATCTCCGTGTAGGGAATTTAATTTCTAGCGCATTTCCGAAGACCTTTTCGAAAAATATTCAAAATTGCCCGAGAAATCGGGAAACTATCGAAATTTAATGAGCTTCAATACAAAACATCAGAATTTGTAGCAAAAAAATGAAAACCCTTAAAACTGAAAGCAATCCCCACATATTTGGTATCTCCGTGTAGGGAATTTAATTTCTAGCGCATTTCCGAAGACCTTTTCGAAAAATATTCAAAATTGCCCGAGAAATCGGGAAACTATCGAAATTTAATGAGCTTCAATACAAAACATCAGAATTTGTAGCAAAAAAATGAAAACCCTTAAAACTGAAAGCAATCCCCACATATTTGGTATCTCCGTGTAGGGAATTCTAGCGCATTTCCGAAGACCTTTCGAAAAATATTCAAAATTGCCCGAGAAATCGGGAAACTATCGAAATTTAATGAGCATCAGAATTTGTAGCAAAAAAATGAAAACCCTTAAAACTGAAAGCAATCCCCACATATTTGGTATCTCCGTATAGGGAATTTAATATCCAGCGAATTCCCGAAGACCTTTTCGAAAAATATTCAAAATTGCCCGAGAAATCGGGAAACTATCGAAATTTAATGAGCTTCAATACAAAACATCAGAATTTGTAGCAAAAAAATGAAAACCCTTAAACCTGAAAGCAATCCCCACATATTTGGTATCTCCGTGTAGGGAATTTAATTTCTAGCGCATTTCCGAAGACCTTTTCGAAAAATATTCAAAATTGCCCGAGAAATCGGGAAACTATCGAAATTTAATGAGCTTCAATACAAAACATCAGAATTTGTAGCAAAAAAAAAATGAAAACCCTTAAAACTGAAAGCAATCCCCACATATTTGGTATCTCCGTGTAGGGAATTTAATTTCTAGCGCATTTCCGAAAACCTTTTCGAAAAATATTCAAAATTGCCCGAGAAATCGGGAAACTATCGAAATTTAATGAGCTTCAATACAAAACATCAAAATTTGTATAAAATATAGAAATTTAATGAGATTCAATACAAAACATCAGAATTTGTAGCAAAAAATGAAAACCCTTCAAAATGAAAGCAATCCCCACAAATTTGGAATCTCCGTGTAGGGAATTTAATTTCTAGCGCATTTCCGAAGACCTTTTCGAAAAATATTCAAAATTGCCCGAGAAATCGGGAAACTATCGAAATTTAATGAGCTTCAATACAAAACATCAGAATTTGTAGCAAAAAAATGAAAACCCTTAAACCTGAAAGCAATCCCCACATATTTGGTATCTCCGTGTAGGGAATTTAATTTCTAGCGCATTTCCGAAGACCTTTTCGAAAAATATTCAAAATTGCCCGAGAAATCGTGAAAGCAATCCCCACATATTTGGTATCTCCGTATAGGGAATTTAATATCCAGCGAATTCCCGAAGACCTTTTCGTAAAATATTCAAAATTGCCCGAGAAATCGGGAAACTATCGAAATTTAATGAGCTTCAATACAAAACATCAGAATTTGTAGCAAAAAAAAGAAAACCCTTAAACCTGAAAGCAATCCCCACATATTTGGTATCTCCGTGTAGGGAATTTAATTTCTAGCGCATTTCCGAAGACCTTTTCGAAAAATATTCAAAATTGCCCGAGAAATCGGGAAACTATCGAAATTTAATGAGCTTCAATACAAAACATCAGAATTTGTAGCAAAAAAAATGAAAACCCTTAAAACTGAAAGCAATCCCCACATATTTGGTATCTCCGTGTAGGGAATTTAATTTCTAGCGCATTCCCGAAGACCTTTTCGTAAAATATTCAAAATTGCCCGAGAAATCGGGAAACTATCGAAATTTAATGAGCTTCAATACAAAACATCAGAATTTGTAGCAAAAAAATGAAAACCATTAAAACTGAATGCAATCCCCACATATTTGGTATCTCCGTATAGGGAATTTAATTTCTAGCGCATTTCCGAAGACCTTTTCGAAAAATATTCAAAATTGCCCGAGAAATCGGGAAACTATCGAAATTTAATGAGCTTCAATACAAAACATCAGAATTTATAGCAAAAAAATGAAAACTCTTAAAACTGAGAGCAATCCCCACATAGGAAGAAATATAGGGAGAAATATGTGTTCTACTTATAAAATAGTATATACGGAACAAAACGAAAAATATTGTATAATATAAATAGTTTCACTCGAACCTACGGCAAAAACAAACAAAAATTGATTGCGTTGTGTATTTAATACAATTTGTATACAAATACAAACCAAAAAAAGTATAAGAAAAAAACAAATGTGTGAAATATTCATGCATACTGTCCTATACATACTATATATTCAGTGCTCGCTCGCACTTATGTAAAAAAAATGTATCTGGTTGTAATATACAAGTTATATAAATCAAAAAAAAATTAGGTACCATGCGTAAAAAATGTAATATGAAGTTATTTAGTTTGAATAAAATAGCAATTAAATAAAATACACTCAAAATTACCGGTAAATTACCGGTTTACCGGTTCTTTCCACAAAATTTACCTAGTGTGAACGCATCATTAGTACTTTGTTGTCCGCAATTACATTATTGCGCAATTTATGTATTCCATGAAATATAATTATGTACTATATTATTATAGTTACGGGTTGAATTAAAATGTTTTTTTTATTTTTATAGTTTTTAAAGAAAATACTAAATATATAATTTAAAATTTTACTTAAAGTAATCAAAGAAATGTTACTTTAGATTTTATATTGTGAATAATACTATCTTTTCAGCTAAGAAATTCGTATCTACATTTAAATATCTGAAATTTAATTTATTCTGACCAATTTAATTATAAGAAAAAGTAATTTTACTTAAATATTTTTGTCCTATAAAAAAAAAAATTATTGAATCAAAATAAATTTATAAATATATTTTCACAATGAAAATTTTCTTTAATTGCCTTTGTTTAAGAAAAATACAGGGAAATTGATTATAAAATAAAATAAAATCAGGATAAATGAAGTACAACGTTAGTAAAATTTTGAAATACAATGAGAAAATTACATCTTTGTTTGTCTCACATTTTTTTATGTACTTTTCAAATTAGAAATTATTTAATTTATATTTGAAATAATGAAATTTAGGTTAGTTTTTCCTATAAAATAATAATTCAAATTGCACATTTAATAAATTATTTCAACAAAGAAGAAAAATGATAATAAAATTTGTAACAAATTAATAATTTATTATAATCAAATATTTAGTAATTTCAATTTCAATACACGAGATATACAAACTTCTTATATAATTCCAGAATTTATTAATATTATTTATAAAAATATTGTAATTTTAGGTAAAAAAAATAAAATAAAATGGTATAATAATAAAAAATGTGCGGTAGGATAAATATAATTTTTACGAAAAATACTTATAGTAAAAAATTCTAAAATAAAATCTCATGAAACATAGAATATACATAAATTAGGCCGCATGCAATATTCTTCTATACATAAACATATACATTTTTTTACTACATATTTATTTATAATATAAATAAGTTTAATAAAAAAAATTATTATATATTTGTGTACAAAATAAAATACTCTGTTTTTACGTTATAAAATATTAAATATACAGAATATTCGACAAGTTATTAATAAAGCAAAAATATCCTTTTTAAAATAGAAAAAAAAAACCAAAAATAATAATAAAAAAACAAGAAGAAAAATATGAAAATTATTTGGGTTGTAGTACCTGAAACACGGAATTTCTTAAATAAAATTTTTTAATTCAAGTTTTAGGATGTTTGCCCCAAATTTTATTCTTATTAAAAATAAGTTAAACACTAAATTAGCCCAATTATTTAATAAACAAAATATGCTCGTACAAAAAATGAAAATTTGTAAATAAATATAATAACATACGTCCTGTAATTATTCTGTAATATCATCCTTATACAACAAAAATTGCTTGAGTCTAAAATAACAATTTTCAATATTTTAATATAGGACTAAATTTTATATTTTTTTCATTAATATACTTATACTTAAATTTGTATAAAGATCGAGTAAACTACAGAATGATACCAGTAAGTGTCCTCTAGCAAATTTCTGCAAATGGTGGTTACAAACCAGTGTTTTCTTAGCGGATTGTAATTATTTCCTCGATTTGGCCCTATCGGCGACTACTTATCACTAGTCAGATATATTTTATGTTATTACTTTCCTGAAGACCGCAACTTTCCAGCGAAGCATTGGTCTAACTTTTCTACGGCTACCGTCAGTGTTTGAATCAAAGATTTGTTTCGCTGGGGTAGTTTCTTTAATTCTGGCCGCTAGGCCAAGCCATCGAAGCTCATTATGTAAACAATTATTTCAGTTTTATAAAATTTAGGAGAGATAATATAGAGACATATAAGTAGAACAAAAATTCGTATTAATTTTCAAAAAATGGAGTAGTTTCAATTAAGTTTAAGATGTAATTTAATCAACCTAAGTTTAAGATGTAATTTAATCCTTTAATATTACGAAAATTAGTGCCGTATCGATTATATTTTCGTATCGCAAACTTTTAGTTTTCATTATTCATTTAGGTATTTTATATGTTGATATTTATTTTTTAATATTTATAATATAACAAATATATTATTTGTTTTATAAGTTTGGTCAAATACATAATCACCAAATACATCTTCAAATAACGAATCACCATTTTATTTTACACAATACACCTTTTAAGTTACTTCATAGCTATATTTATGTATGGGGTACCAAAAAATTAATAAATTATAATCATAATAATCTACTATAGTCAAAATGACATTTTTCAAAATTTATAATTATTTTAAAATTTTATTTTTCACAAAATTATCGTATTTTTCCTTTATAAACTTTTATTTTATTTTTATTACTATATTTTATTAAGTTTTAATTAAATTAAATAGTTTTTATAATTTTATTTCGTAATATGTCTTTTATTATAAAATGGTTTAATTTAAAATTTAATTTAAATTTACAACGATTTTTACTTTCAATGAAATTTCCACTTAAGAAAAGTATAAATACACCATCAGTTATAAAAGAATCAGCACATGTAGGTTTTCTTACTACGTCAATAAAATCAGAAAAATGTAAAGAAATAGTACCATCTAAAACAGCAGTAGCACATCCACCAAGAGATCCACCCGAAGCAAATTATAATCCAAAAAAATTAGATAATTGCAGTTTTGAATTACCTGAATGTATGCCAGCAAATATTATTCGACCATTAAAACCGGATGAATGTTTAGGACCAAATGCTGGTAAAAATCAAAAATATAAAAATCCAGAATATTTTTCATATCATCGTTATTCATATGGAGATCTATTAAAAATATCTTTGAAATATCGTGAAAATATGAAAGATGCTGCAAGAGTAAGTCCACAAAGTTTAATTTGTGGTAACGAAGATACAAAACAATCTGACGACGAATCTACAAAATCTGACTGTGATGAGGAATCAAAAAAATCTGGTATACATCCTCCAATAATTTACTGTGATGGATTGAAAAATAAAGAATCATGTTCCGAAAAAAATTCTCCAATAAAATACTGTGATGGATTGAAAAATAAAGAATCACCAAATTCCCAAAAAATTAAAATCCATTTAGGATTAATTAATAAGAAAACATGTAAGGATGATAAAGAGAAACAGTGAGGAAAAATATCTCATCTAAAAAAATCCAAATAATTGCGTTATTACAAATTTTTTTTTTAGGATTAAAATAATTCTTAAAAACATTATTAGTTTTGTAAACTTAGTTTGGTAAATATAATTAGTTGTATATATATATATATATATTTATATATATACCATGCTAAAGTTTATTGTAAACATAAACATATCTTGAAAATATTAAAATTTAATTGAAGCAGAATTTATGTAAACATTTTAATATTGATTGAAACTCAAAAGTCTTATAATAGAAAAGAAACTTTAGTTCAGTATTAAAAATAGCTGGGACACAAACCGATTATTCTTTATCGGTAGGTAAAAAGCTTTTTAATTATCAGATATATTATGAAAAACATTCAAGATTTTATGTTTGGCAATGTAATAATTCTGTACGTTACGTTTATAAAATATCTATATTTTCAAATATATTTATATATATGTATATGTGTAATTGTAATAATATAACTTTCTCTAAAAAGTGTTTTCCAAATTAGTGTAAAAGTATTTTCCGAATATACCCAAATTGTATGTTTTGTATAAATTATAATATATGTATATTTTAAAATTTTCGTATTGTTTATTACACTTAAATTATGTATACAATAAAATCTCATGTATTTGACAAGATTTTGAAATTTGTTTTTATATTATGAAATAGTTTGGAGTAGATTTTTTGTTTAGCTATTGTTACAATTTCCTAGTTTACTATAAATTTCCAAAAAAAAAGATCCATTAATTGTTTGCACATTTTTTTTAAGTTACATCTATTTCTTTACTATCTCATAGCTAAATTATTCAATATTGTTTTTGAATTTATTATTACTTTTAATGTTTTTTTTATACTAATCACACAATTAATTACATGATTATGTCTCCTTGTTGTATCTACAGAATTGTGAGGTAATAATTTTGACTAACTTAACTGAATTAGTAAATTTATTTATATTAGATATTTTAAAACATTTTAATTAAAAATATTCCTTGATTTTCTCATTATTATTTTACTTATATTAAAGTACTAGTGAAATGATATCAAATAAAAATTATTTTGATCATATAACTTTAATTTTTTTTATCATGTAACTTTAATTTAGTGACTGGAAATTTTAATTATTTAATAAGTAATAAAAGTGTAAATTATATTTAATTTTAAAATAATTTTTAGTAAAAGTAGATCATACTTAGTTTGAAATATTAAAATTTTATCATATACTTTTAATTAGCTTAATAGCTTAATGATCAAAATAATTATATATTGCTTACAACAGCACTAAAATTAAGTTATAGAAAATCGATATTTGTTTTTTTTTAATTCCCAAATTTATTAATTCGTTGAAGTTTCTGACATCGAACAAGAGCCTACAGTGAAAACATTCTATTGAAATTTGATCCCAGTGATTTTATATAGATTTCGAACAATAATTTTCTTTATAGTGAAGAAAATTTGCCATAAACTAAAACTTTAATGGTTTCGAACGTTAAGAGTTTGCGTCGTGGGTGAGAATTAAACTGAACCTATTTTTTCTAACTAGTGTGGAATAGTCTATCCCTCCCTCAAGAACGTAGCAAGATTCAAAAGAGTCACCCGAATATGTGTGATATAGCACGATCATTGGCAATACTTGTTTCAAATAGACTTCATTTAGGTCCTGAAACTTTTTATGGTATACCCAAAAACCATTTTTTAAATACTTGTATATACATTTATTACGGCTTACTTTTTTATGTCAACGTCTAATTTTTCTATTTCTTTCCCACAGTCCTATAAAACTCTTGGGATCATCGCTCAAAATTCTCTGTTGTCTTTCAAGGAAAATTGCCTCGATATTAGCTTCAATAATAAGATATTAGCTTCAGTAATAAACTTAAATATGAAGAATATCTTATGTTACAACTAAGAAATAAACTGACGAAATCACAAAACGTTGTAAAATATGTGATAATAAATATTGACATGTATAGTTATTTATCGTAAATATATTTTACCAAAATAGAAGTATTTAAAATTTCATTAATGTTTTTATTAACTGAGTTTTATTTATAAACAACAAACCACGATCTTTCTCTCTTTTTGTAAGTTTTTCTCATTCGTAAATAAATTTCAGTATACGTCATAATTTACCGGTATATGTTTGCTAATGACGTTTTTACGTTTATCCAGCTGATCGTTGTTGATTTAAAAATTTCAAAAACATAAGAGAAAAAATTTCTTCTACTCTCCTTCTACTTGCATATTTTTTTTAGATTTCGAGTTTAACAAATTTTAAGGTAAAATATCAAAGTTTTTATTACGATCAATTCAGTTTGAGTTTATATCGGTTCGGAAACGAACGTGCAAAGCGGTTAAAAAGTGCTCATATAAAAAAATTGTAAATTAAAAAAAAATATTTCGATAAAACAAAAATAGTCTTTAATTGATTTATTGTGTCTACAATATCTTTCTGTAATTTAATGATAATATAAATTAATTAATTGATAAAAAAATTTTATTTTTTGACTATTAATTTCAAAGAAAGTGTTAATAATAATTTCATGGAATTTTTCAAAATTTTGAAATTTAATATAATTGGAAAATAATATATCCGTTTTTATTTTTTTTTGGAAAAATGTGATTCAATTTCTTCATTTTACTAATAGGATTTATTGAAATATCGATTTATTGACATGTAAGTTTTTACAAATAAAAAAATTACTAATTAAATATTAGTTAAATTTTAGTATAATATTTTTAATTATTACTTTTTGAAGATAAAATGTTTAAAAATAATAAATAAATAAGTAAATAAATAATATTAAATTTGTTAGCAATTGATAAGATTATTAATGATTTATAGATAAAAAAAATCATATAATTGAAGGTTAAATATGTTTTGGTAAATATTTATTTATATATCTAAAAATATTTCATTAGAAATTTATAAGTAATTCAAAATAAAATTATGGATTTTTAAAGTGTACTTACATTATTTGGTTTTAAAGCTACTGAATATTTCATATATTTTAATGTTTGAAAAAATGACTAGAAATTAATTTTTCTAATCTATTAAAATATTTGGGTTTATTTAAATCCTTTGAACAGAAACTCGAAAGTCAGTCTTAATTAATTTTTCTAATATTTAAATTCACTATTTTGTAGATCCCTAGAATATTATTAAAAGTTGAATCTAATTATCATTGACATTAATCAATTTTTGCATAGTACAAATAAAAATATTCTACTAAGTCTTTTTTAAACTTGATCTTTAATTTGACACAAGTACATAACCTCTCAAAAATCAAATCTGCGAAAAATAAACTTTTGAATTATTCCAAATAATTTTAATATTATTTCTGTTATTTTATATAATATATTATATACGTATTAATAATCTGTAAATTTATTGATTAATTGGTGATAAATAGATCTTGAATTTTAATTTTAATTTACAAGGTTCCCATTAAAATTATTTTAGATTTTCAGATAAGATGAGTTTTTTATTACTTGAAAATATTTCGTGCATAGTCATTGTAATTATTTGGCGTTATTATTCAAAATTAGAATACTTTTTTTAATATTTGTTTGGACACCATCTTTTGATTAAAAATATAATTTTCATTTATTAAAAAGTAATATTGTAACTAACATAGAAAATCTTTCAAATAGTGACAGCACTTAAAATATTCAAATTATATTTATAGCATAATAGCTACAAGGATGTCTTTTAAAAATAATTGATTTATGGTAAATATTAGGTTAGTTTAAATGTTTTGTAAAAAATAATTTCCATTTTTAACTATGATCTAAACATTTTTAGTTGAAAAGTTCATAGTTTAAGGTGCCATTGGATAAAATCTAATTAATGTTATGTTAACAAAATAAAAATACGATGACGGCATTTGCAGTTATTTAAAAACACATATATTTGCAAACCACAAAAAAGTATTAGTGATTTATTATGTCACTGAATGATTTCTGTGGAAATTGGACAAAAATTGCTAAATGCATTTTGGATATTTTTAATTATAATGCCACTAAATTTGAATTTCAATTGCGAAAAATTGAAATTGCAATTTTGCCAAAAAAACTATACTTTGTTTTATACCAAATAAAACTTAGTGTATTTTGTAAAATTTTAAGATTGAATGTTTAGCAAATGGAAATCAAGAACTTATCTAGAAATATGAAAAATGTGGTTATCAGGTTTTTGGCAAATTTTCACTGAATTGTGCTTATAATCACTATAAGCGTTAACAATAAATTATTTTGACTTTGCAAAGCTAAAAAAGAGAACTTATTAATAGAAATTAACAGCCAATCTCTGTTTATAGTAATTTTGTAGAATCCACAAATGGTCTGTTTAAAAATATTTGAATTATACAACTTCTAACACAAGCTTAATAATATAAAATTTTCTTAACTAAATATATTTTTTTTTTATCATTTTTATCTCTTTATTTTGTTTAAAATTTTAAGTAATTTTTAAATAATTTTAATTATAGTAATTAACTCTTAAAATTGAATTAATATTCTCTTATAAAGTAAAGAATCGCAATTTAATTTTCTTAAAAAAAAATAAGTATTATTTATTTAGCTAATTTAATTTTAATGACAAGTAGAAAACAAAACGTAGAAGACTACAATTTAATGCTAAAGTCATATGATTTCTTTAAACAGTTTATTTAACTGAATAAATACAATTTTTTTTGGAAATTAAATATAATTTAAATAGCGAGTTTGTAAAAATACGATTTAACGTTAATAAAGTGTAATAATAAATTAATTAATTTTTATAAATAGAAAAAAAAAATGTTCTCAATTTATTTTTAAAATTAATTATTAATAAAGATTTTATGACTAGATGTTAACTTAATAAAATCCATTAGTCAAAGTTTTTAAAGAAAATGTAGAAAATAGAATTAAATATAATTATTCTGCCAAGTAGTTTATCAATGGATTGCAATACATACGGTATGGATACGCTTGAAAGTTAAAAACATAATTATTATTATCAATGTTTATTAGGATAATAATAAAAATGTTTTTAACATAATCGTGTAAAAGTGTTATAAAAATTTGCAATCCGGTCAGAAAAAAATTATATTAAATTTGAAACATGTAATAGTGATGGCACAATTAACGAATATTTTCACGTTTCAATATATTTATATGAAGCAAAACTTGATGCAACTATAATGAATCATATAAATACTGATAAGATAATAAATTATATTCAAGTAATTCATTCCAGATGAATATTACAATTAGATTTATATTTTTATACATCAGAAATATGAAAAAGATTTCTATGAAAATACTGTTTTAACTTAGATTCAATAATAAACTGCATCCAAATAACAATTATAAAATTTTGAATAAAATAATTTTTTTTAGATTTATTAATTAAATGAATAGTATAGAATTTATATGTCATATCTTTAAACTTGGTTAATTAATTTGGTGGTTCATTTACTGTCTAAATAAGCTATCAATTCAACCAAAAATTTTTAAAATGCAACGAAGAAAAAGTTTTTTCATTAATTCGATATTGACTACAATAATCCTTTAAATTTTTGAAAAATAATCTTTCTTTAGTTCATTCTTACTAAATTTATTTAACCAAAAAAAATTTACAATAAAAATTTCCACTTTAAAAATTCATTAAATCAATCAAGCAGACTTCCTTCCGTACGGCATCGATTGAAATTTTTTTTTGTATGTATCTACATAATAGAAATACTTTTTTTCCGCACCATTTATTCATTTACGACGATAATGATTTTTATTCAGGGCGTTGAATTTTAATATAAATATGGCAACTAGGAAGGTGTAAGTAGGAAGGTATAATATACCTAATACCTTAATATTTATGGGAAAAATTTAAACACGGAAATTCAATATAATTGCAGTAAAAGTAAAATAATTAATTATAATCTTTCTATTATATTTAAGTAATTTCAGAAAAAAAAGACATATATACCGAGTTATACATATATTTGTATTAGAAATTTAAGTTTCCATAAATTTATTTTACATTATGAATATTAGAAATGTTATTATTTTATTATGAGATGGATAATGTTTTTACTACCGCCATAAACTTAGTTTTTGTGGTGATTATAAAGACTTTTTTTCATAGTTTGGTATTTAGATTTTAAATTATGTTGTGAATATTTATTTACCAATTTCTGGTGAAAGAAAAGGCCCATACAACAGTACTCATTGTCATTGTACAATAATTTTGCTTACCAGGTTGCCATTAATTTCTAAAAACCGAATAGTTATTGCCAATTTATCCAGAACTTGTATGAAAATTTTAAAGTATATTAAATAAGACTAGGGTAACAAACCCTAATTCGCATACACGGTTCTAATGTCTAATATCGCATACACGGTTATAAATTCTAATATTGTTGAGGCAGCTGGGCACTGGAAAAATGGTATGATTACTATTATACATTATACTCAACATATTTACGATAATGCATTAAAATAAATTTCTTTAATATCTCTTTTGGTTAGAGTTTGAACAGTATCGTGATAAAAGGGTGGTGACTGGGTGTTTTACCCTATAATTCAAAATAAGTTGCAATCGTTAAGACAATCTGATCGTTATTTTATAATCTTGATAATTAGATTAAGAGAGAATCATATCGTTTATAGTTTGTGGTTAGATTGTAATGGCAAGATACCATAGAATAGTACCTTTATAGACTTTATAGTACTTGGTGTATGCATTTATCTTAACAATTTTATCCACAATTTGACTTCATGGACTAAATTTTTAAAAAAATTACTAAATTAAAGCTTAGTTTAAAATTCAAAAAATATTATTTTATCATTTTCAATTACAATCATTTTCAATCTGTAAGTTTAACATAATTGCTTTACATAATCAATTAAATTTATGTAGTAAACAAGCGCTAACTGTAGACAGTCTATTAACTGTTGATACACTGACTAGTAATGGAATTTCAAAAATATGCTACATAATCAATGAACTCTACATTTGCTTCCCTAATTTCTCTAATTAGATAGTAATATTAGTTATAATCCAAAAAAAAAAGCTATGACAATTTTTTTTAAATTAGCAATAAAATGTAAATTTTTATCTTTGTTCTGCTAATTAAAAAAAAATATTTTTTACTCAGCTTTAAATAATGGATACAACATAATCTAATTTATGGTTTTTGTTTTTTCTCGCTGTAATTTTTAGAGCATTGCTTCATTAATAATGGAATAAAAAATTTTGTTTATTTTTCTCACTCGTATGTTTTTGTTTAATAGAAAAACAATGATAAGTTGGAAGCTTGAAGATAATTTAATCTATTTTTTTTTTTTTTTTGAGAATTTATGCTTTTTTATGCGCTTTGATCTTCTCAAGTATAAATAAATTTTCTTATTTTATATACGCATATGATTTTATCTATTTTAAATGATTTAATATTCTGCACAAAAAAAAACTTAATATAAATTATTAAAATTTAGATATAAAAAAAACGGAAGAAGTAATTCTTTCAAGGCTTTGACCTACAAATAGTTAAAAATAATTAAGAAAACAATATTGAACTTAAAATTAAATTAAGTTAATTAAATAAAATAGAAATAATAATTAATTAATTTATAGTAATAAATAATTAAATAATTATGATAAATTTAAAAGATATGTTTATATTTTAAGAAATCATAAATGAACTGACCATGTTTTATGACTTTGATTAACGATTTTTTTTTTTATAAAGAAAACTGACATTAATTTTGTATTAATTAGGATTTTATTAAACCTACAGTTTTAACAATCAAGTAATAAAATTTCAATTTAATTTCCATTTTTAGTTTTATGTATTTTCTAAATTTAATAAAATTATAAATAAAGATATATTTAATTTATAATTCGCAATTAAAAAAAATATTAAGATAGTGTTGTGCAATGTGTATTTCTGCAGTTTTCTTATATTATTATGGTGTACATAAATTATTTTTAGTTATAATATTTGCAATACTATTATCCAAAACTGTATTACTAATCAATATATTAAGAAAACTTGCTGACAAATTAATATTATAGGAAAAACTGGTATTGCTCTATAATTTATATTTTATTTATAAATTTCGTAAGTTAATTTCAAATTAATTTTTATTTGCAATTTCTGATACTTTAATGTGAAATCAAACATTAACTACTTATTTTTTTTTTTGTTTATTTAAGCACAACTGGTGTACAAAACATAAACTTCTTTGTAGGTCAATGTTTTTCAAAAAGTTAAAACATCTTTTTATTGCACTCTAAACATGTAGCATGTTTGCAAAACACTTCTGGTTTTATTTTTTTATATGTTCGAACTGAATTGAAAATTAAGCAATATTTAATTTAATTTTAATATCATAGCGATTTTTTAGATTTTACTATACATATTAATAGAAATAGATTTTTGAAATATGGAATTGTATATCGTGAAATTTTAGAAATATTATTTGTAATTGTAATAAATATCGTATGATTTAGAGATACGATATTTTCCACAGACCATTAAATCAAAATGTTATATATTACTTTTCATGCTTTCATATAATATTCAGTAAATTATATTTTTTTAAAAAATACAATCCGTGCCACATATAAATCAAACTTTAAATTACACAACCTACCCATAACATTATACCACTTGTTAGAACAAAAATTCATGTATTTTTTGATATTACCTGTAGTCAAGTTAAATAGCATTATAAAGTACTACAGATGAAGTCTCGCATGATTAATAAACATTTAATAAAGACCTGTGCTGTGGTGGCTAAGAACTAGTACACTATTATGTGGTACGTTAGGTTTCAGTCTAACTTCACTCAGCTTTAAAGAAAATGTAATGACTTGGAAAATGAGTAAAGGTCCTTTTTAACAATAAATTTTTCAGTAATAGCTTGTTGCAATTAAAGCTTGTTGACTATAAAGATATTTATGATTGGGAGTTCGAATTATTCCAAATTCTTATAGAATGTTTATAAATGAGATTCTTTGGAAGCCCATTTCCGCTACACCTCGCGGTGTGAAGCCCAGCATATGCATATTTAATCAGGACATGTGAGGCCTGACATATGCATATTTGTTCAGGACATAATGCAAATATATATTAAAATATTATCTCAGTAACTCTGATTTTTATCATTCTGTGTAATAAATACTTAAAACTTGAATTTATCTTTAAAAATAATTTTAAATAAATTTTAATTTCTAAATTCATAGTAAATAAAATAAATAAAAATATTAAATCCATTCCACTAAGCATAGCTTTATAAAATAAAATTGTTGTTGTTGACTTTAAAAATATATATTTTATGCGGAAATGAGGTCATTTTAATATTAATTCTTGTATATCAATTTATGCGCTTGGTATAAACTAAATTTAATTTCTATTCTGCAAGAAACTGCAATTTCTCAGTCTTTTTCTTTGGCTGCATGTTTCTTCTTTTACTAAATTTACCTTCATTTATAGTATTTTTTTTTCATATACCTTTTTTTTATAGCAAATAATTTCTCAAGTTTAAAACTAGTTTTTCCAACATCAATCTCTCAAATATAATTTGTGGTGGAAGATACAAATATAAATAAAAAAAAAGTTCTTTATGTTTTTAGAAATATATCTGTTGTTTTTTTCATAAATCACATTTGGTTTTACTATTTATTTAGTTTTATGAAAATTTTATAATTTTTTATTACTATACTTGAATGTTTTAAATGGTGAATTTAATGATGATCTCTGTTCATCATAGTTTAAGATAAAAAACAAAATTTAAATAAATAGTAAAAATATGATTAATTTTTCAATGCATATGCAATTTTTATTTTTAAAAAAATGACTAGAAAGTAGCTTAAGGTCGAATATATTAACTTTTTTCAATGTAAATTTCAGAGAAAATGAAAAAATGAAATATTAAAGTTTCTTGCATTTGATATTTAAACAACTTCGTTTTTAGATTCATTGAACTTGAACTTGAAACAATATGTGACTTTTAATTTATTTTTATAATATGAAAGATTAATATCTTATAAAGCAAAAATAATAAATTTGGCGGCATTAAGTAGATTCTTACAGATAAGAAAAATTATCTTTTGTTAACCAGGTGCACAAAAATGTCAAAATAATGGATTGTTGTAGGCTAAAGTTGGGTAAATCTTAACACTTATCAAAATTTTGGTAATTTTGGTAAAGGTTTATATTTTGTAATAAATTTAAAATTTTTATATTTTTCCTACTAAGAAAATATATTTTTTACCGAAAGAAAAGATTAGTATTTCCACGAAAGCCATAACAAACGGAAAAATGTAGGAAACTAGATTCCTTAATCGTATGGCCAATTATTTAAAGTTTTTGACTATTTGCTTTATATTTAAACTATTATTTTAAAGTTTTATAATGATATGAAACTTTAAAATAATAGTTTAATATATTGGTGCTTGTAAATTATTAATAAATTAAATCTTCACTTAATTTTAACTACAATAAATAGTGGAGTGCCTTTACACCATACGAGATGGGACCATATTTACAAATAGGGCCTAAAGTCCTTTTCAAAGCGAAATTTGACCATATTTTAAAAATATGGCATTGTCACTTTTTGGTTACGAATGGTACGACTTAGGAGTTTAATAAGTGTTAAGATCTACGGAACTGTAACCTACAATGAGCTCATTCGCTGTGCTAAAAATGGTAGAACATATACTAGTATTCTAGTTTGAAAACAAAGCAATTAATTTATCGTTAAAATTTAGAACAGATTGATATCAACTGATATTTTAATAATAAAATATTTTATTTTAATTGAGCTGCTTTGCATGAGTTAATCTTATTTTCAATTTGTTAAACATTAATTATGCTTCTAATTGCATTTACGATACAGTTCAATAATTATACCATTGAAATTTTTGAAAATTAAAATTATAAAAAATGTTTTAAATTGACATAATTATTTTAAAATGTCTTCATGCGATTTAAAATCTAAATATTTAATTAATTTAAAATTATAAAAATGTACAGCAAATTATTTTACAATATTGTTACATCAACACCATAATACTAATAATTTTTATATCACTACTAAAACCACTAGCTTGTTAGAGTTTCTTCACTTTAAAGAAATAGAGTTTTTTCACTATAATGACATTTATGGTTCGGAATTCATGTGAAATTATAATATTTTATAAAATTTAGGTAAATAATTGAAATAATTTCATTTTAAAATTCAAAAAACGTAAATTCAATTTTACGATTTCTTAATTTCAACTCTGATCATTCACTTTTTTTGAACCCTAATTGTTTTCAGAAAATTTGTCTTACCATTAAATCATTTTCTGCATAAATGTGAAGATGCAATTATTTTTTTTGATTATTTAATTGGATTTGGATTTAATTTTTATGAAATTAAATTAATAAAACCGATATTATGTTATCAGCTATAAATTATTTATTTTTTGCAAAATAAAGTTTACATTGAAATTATAAAAATAAATGTTGTAAAACTTTCTGTTTTTAATTTAATAAAATGTTTTCAAAAATATTTTCAAAATCCTTTTCTTAAACTTTTTTTTTGGTTTGGCTAAAATAAAATGCTTTTAAATAAATACAGAAACTATAAAAGTAAAAATACTAATAATGTAGCTATAATAAAAGTCTATAAAATAAAATTTTGATCAAGCAGTGAAAATGCCATTAATTTAATTTGATTTGTAAAAATTTAATATTGGCTCTTTTCATATTTAAATATTAGATTCATTTTATTCATTAGTATTTTTTTTTTTGATTTTGACATAATTTTATATTGGCTTTTTACTTTAATATTTTATTAATGTAAACATAGTATATAGTTAAATAGCTAATTGTATTTTATATAAATCAGAGTGTTATAATTAATAAATTATAATTGACCCACTTAACTTAATTAAGTTGTAATATAAATAAATATTAATTGCATATGTACATAATTGTTAATATTTTTTTTAAACATAATTTAATGACCATTCTTAATGACAATAATCCCAGTGAATAATTTTGCTATACATTTATTTTTTTAATAATAATTCATTAACATAAATACAAACTTCATTTTTAAATAAGTGAAATTATAGTTTATAAATATCATAAATAATTAAATATTTAACCTAAAAGATGAGTAAAATTTATTTGACTATTGATTTTTCCCATCTGGAATTAAAATAAAATACTTGCTGTGAGTAGTTGTCAAAAATATAAAAATTAAATTTTAACATTGTCGGTATTTCAGTTAAATTTTAATTGCATCTATTTTTATTAACCCATTTTATGAACATCGTTATTAATGTTAATAAAAAAAATTTATGTTTCTGTAAAATATTTTAAGATTCAGAACATAAAAATAATATAACAAAGGTGAAAAAATTAAGAAAATGTAAATTAAATTTTATTTAAAGTTAATGGAAGTGAAGAGGAAAATTATCTTACAGCTGGCTTTAAGTATGGTAGACATCAACAATTATAATGAAAAGATAAAAACTCGCAGAAATAGAGGTGAAAATTTGACATATTGAATATTTAATATATAACTTAAACGAATAACTAGCAATTATTAATTTACATAATTCTAGAAAATCAGTAAAAATTTTATAGATAATGATTAGAAAAATGTGGTGTTTACCATATTTTAATTCCAAAAAATGTTGGTAATTTGTTTACAAAATTTTTTTGGAATTAAAATAAAAAATTCAAATACCATTTTCAACTTTTAATTCAAAGAAATTAAACACTTTATAAAATAACTTATTTGAAAGTCAATTTGAATGAAATTGCTAAACAAATTAATGTGTTAATATTTTTATGTGTTCCAAAATTTTTAAATAAACCAACAAATGTAAAGTGAATTTAGAAAATTTTAAAGTTTTAGATTGTTTTATGTAGATTGAAAACGAAAACAAGAATTTAGGTGAAGACGAAAAACTTTCAAATTAAATTCATATAACAAAAAAAAAAAAAAACAACTTTTTACTGCATTAACATTGAATTCAATAGTCTTAAAAGCATAAAGTTTCTTTTAGTCATAAACTTGATTGAAAATATTGCTAATGACAAATTTCAAGTTCAAGTTGTGCTAATGAAATGACAAGGAAGTATAAGGTTAGAATTAACTTGTTTCGGTCATATTTACCACAATGTTGTTATTAACACGATAGTGGTAAATATTTTACAAAAATACTGTTAGTATCTAGTTTTAAATAATTTTTATTTTTGTCATTTCTTTGGATTTAAAAAATCTTGTTTAATTTCTAACATAATAATATTTTATTTTGAATGCTGTTCAAATTTAATTTAACCCGGTTATATAAATTTAAGCTAAAAAAATTAACCGGTATATGTGTCAGACAATCTTGCTAATTAAAAATTTGTATTTTTTTTAAGTGATACTTTCTTATAATGTATATAAATTTTATCTTGACTTTAAGATATTAAGTACTGTGATAAATATTTGAATTGGAAATTACATAAATGTTCTTAGGAATGGAATATAAAATCTCATACATTTTACAATTTAATTTCGGTTAAAAATTTGTACATATTATCTTGTAAGTTGTAACATATTATTTTACATCTTAATTTTCGGTCTCACGTGGTACAAAATTTAGTTTATATAGTCGTTAAATATTTAAGAAATTTTATATTTTTTTAAATTGAATGTATTATCCCAAAATTTTTATAAATATTCGACTTTCCGAACGCCGTTGTTATTTTTCATAATTATATCTCTAATTCCCTAATTAACGAACTTTCATCAATCATTGCCTTTTATATTATATTAAAATTTCATTAAAATATTAATCAAAAATTTTTTCCAAACAAATGTTTATTTAAAAATATGTATTTTTATTAATGAAATATTACCTATTATTACCGCATTTGCTAATAGTACGCGAAAAATTGCCGCAGGTGAACCTTTTTTTTGAATATTCAGTTAATTTTTTTAAACTTATTTAATATTTTTCAATTTATTTCCAAAAGGTTTATTTTCAAACCAAAAATATATTATTCCATTTAAGATTTATCAAAGATTTTTTTTTTTTAATAACAATTTGGGTCATCTGACACCTTTTACATTGCGCTCAATATTATCGATTAGCTTATAAGTGTTGTTATAAACTAAATAAACAAGTTTCGATTATGATGATTGCATATTTTTGAAATGGTTTTTTTTTTTATTGTTTGTTTGAGGTGGATGAGTAATAGATTTTTAAAATGTTGAAAATTTTTCAGATAGGAAATAATAATCTGTGTTGTGTTTATTGTACAAGTGCTGAAAAGATGATTATAAATAAAATGTGATTTTAATTAGATATACTGGAAAAAATTCACTCTTATGGGTTATGGCTATTATTAATGTTTTATTAATGTATATTATACACTTATTGGAAATTTCAAATGTTTTAAATGATAGGCGTTAAACACAATTTGTTACACTTTGAAATTTTAGTGTAAATACTGAATATTGGTTATTAAAAAAAAAAAGAAAAACATGTTGTTGAAATAATGTGATCACATTTTAATTTTTATTGTGAAGAAAATAAGTTATTTGACAGAAAAATTGATGATAGAGTTTAATAATAGAGAAAATTTCAAATGATGTAATGGAAAATAAAATAATTCACAAAATTATGTTATAATTTTATATACTGCTGTGCTGTACATAAAAACTGTTAAAACAAGTTTAGTTATAAAGACATTATCAAAATTATCTACGCTATTATTATATAGATATAAATTCTAGAAGGACTGGTCATAATATACATATACTACGATAGTTAATTTTACTACGCCCACATAAATTTAGTTCCTTTACTACTTGAACAAGTTTGTAATATTGTGGTATTCAGTATAATATCGTAAACTGCAGTACTAAAACCTGTACTTAAACTAAAAATATTGCTAGACTTTATATATAATTTAATATACAAAAATTCCATTTAAAAACTTCACCGTATAAACATTTTTTTTTTATTAGAATGTACTTACCATTAAAATTATTGGTATTAGTATTTGCCTTCTTTTACCAATATTTACCAAAAAAAAAAAAATAATATAAATATTGTTTAAATATGAAATACAATATCTTTATTATTATTTAATGCAAAATAAATTTTTAATCAAAGGTGTAATTAAAATAAAATCAACAACATAATTTCATAATTTTATGCTTGTTTGAATTCAATTATAAATATACATATATGTAAGAAAAATTAAAAATATATAAACATCAATATATATTTATTATTATTTATAATAATGGGAACGCATCATAATTTTTGTGGCGGTGAAAATTTATATAATAAATAAAATTTTAAATTTATGTGCGTGTACTAAACTAATTTATTATAAAATAGCTGATAAAAACAAGACAGATCTGCGTTTTTATTATTATTTATTGAAATTGAAAACCATATACCGCAAATTATGAAATATGTAATTTATATTATTATTATTATTATTGTATTGAAAATTTTTATCTAACTTTACTGAAGATTTAGTATAGCATACAAAAAATATAAACATAAAAAATATAAACATATTTAGGAATTTTTTTGTTATCTTTAATGTTTGATAAAAATATTTGTTAATATATATTTATTTGAACTTTGAACAAGTTTATTAAAATTTATTCAATTGAAGATTTAAAATTTTGTTTTCTCAATAAATTTTTATTATAAAATTAGAGAAATAAACTTGAGTTTTATTAAAGATTGAAATTTTTAACAGTCTTAAATATTAATTAAATAATCTAAAATTTTACAAAATTTATTAAATTATGAATTTTAATTTTAAATCTATAGTAAAATTTTGGTTAAATTTTACCAGAAAAATGAAATTAAGAAATCATTGATTAAAATGCTTGAATTAAAACAAAAAATTATTTATCAACTTTAAAAATTAGATTATATTCAGTAGAAAAAAATTAAGTTTGATTACAAAATATTTGTTATAAAATTTTAATATTGGAATATAGATTGATTTCTCGTTATTCCATGTTTCGAAAATAAAAGTTAATAATTTTTAAATTTTTAGTTTCAAAACTTACGTTATCGCTCAAGACTACTGGCAAATACCACAGAATAATTAGACTATGAAATCGGTTGAAAACATCACCTTGTATGGAATAAACTTTTCCGCTATATTTATGTCGTTCATTTGTTCCAGAAATTTTTAAAATAGATATTAGAATATACAGGTGACAGTTTAAATTTCGATATTTTAATTCTAAATTATTTAAAATTACCAGTGACGGCTCGTCCAAATAGGGTAAAAAAAATCCATTCAGATCTCTAATTATTTAAAACTAAAATATATCTTTTAGCGATAAGTAAAATTATGTAACACTATAGTAGCATATTTTTTTCGAAAAAATCTGGAAAAAATATACCTGCTGCTCATATCGAATATACAAAATTAACTTATCTTAGGCAAAGGAATTTGTAACCCAACTAAATAGAACATTTTTGTAATAACATTCTGTGTATGTTTCCAATATACCTGAGGTGGACAAATTTCAAAGTGATCAAAAATGCCACGTGCTTGTAGAATTAAGTTTACTTATTATTTCTTAACTTTAAATCAGTTTGAGTTGATGATGGCAGAAAATTTGTTTGAGGAAACCTTCAAACAAATTTTATATACAGTAAAAAAATTCTTATTTAATCATATATGAAGTACATAGTCCAAGCCTAATCAAAAATGAAATTATAGATAATAGGTATAGACATACCTATCTTGTATAGCTTCATACCTATCTTGTATAGCGAAAAAATAGTTTTGTGAAAACTGGACGGTATATTCCAATTAACGCTTTCAGTGTAGTACGGTTTGGGTACAGGGTAAAATGGAAAGCTGAACATTATTTTGCGTCACGAGACGCCACTGAAACATATATGGAATTTTGTTTCAAATTTTTCTTATATAATGTGGTATTGATAATTCGTGGAGTAGTAGAAAGAGAAATTATTATACTGTTTAAATTGGAATATTTATTCTATTACCAACAGCAATTTTATTGATTAGCGTTAAAAATGATTATAAAATTAAAATTTCAATGACTTTTTAAAGATTATAATTTCTAGCTGTTTTGTGTTGCGTGATAACGTAAGTTTTGATACCAAAAATTTCAATATTTTTAAAATATGGGTTTATTTATTGGCAAGAAAATCATATGTTTTTCTTTCTTATTTAAAACGTACTATTGACACAATTTAATATTTGTATCTATATAAATCATAAGACATCTGACAATAAATCTAAATATAAAAAATTATAGTCAAATAAAAATTAAGAGTTATACTAATTTCATATAAAAATACTCAATTATCAAGAAATTATTACAGTAAAACTTTTGAAAAAGTATTGTTTATATTTCTACATAATCTTTCGGTTTTTATTATTACTGGTCTGAACACAAATGATTAAGTTACAAATCATAATCTTCTATAATATTTCCACATTTATTAGATTTTTATGTAAGTCAGTAAAATTTTGTGATAAATATTGCGCATGATCTCATTACCTAGCATCAATACAGTGTTCAAAATTATAATTTTATACTCATTAAACTCATTCATAATCATTTTACCATAAAAAAACAATAATAAAGTAATTACAATTTTGAATAGATTTTAAAATTTTGAAGGATTTAATACTATTAATGTTTAATTTTGCATATTAAAACTGATTACTCGGACTGATATTTACTGACCTTTTACGCATTAACAAAATTCTCCCATAATAAAATCTAAATTATTACCGAACTAGTTTTATTTTTATTCATAATTTGACTCAAAGATATTCAACTGGTCACAATAGGTGAGAAATTAACTTGAAATTTAGTTATTATACGTACTAAAAAAACTATATATATTTTTTTTATTCATATTAATTTCTATTGTTTTCTATGTTTTATGTTGTACAACATTTTTTATGATGACATATCACTTTCTATTGACTTTAGGAGGATCTATGAAACGAAAATGATTTTTTATTACAATCAAAACTTTTCTTTACTCAATATTTTAATAGTGGTTTTTTTTAGCAGTAATTCTTCTTTTTTTTGTAAAAGTGTGTTAATTGTATTTTAAATGTGAAAATTTAACATACAAAAAAAACACAACACTGTAACAGGGAAAACTATAATTTCAGTTGGAAATATGCAAATTTAATTGTATTTGGCTTTTTGTTGCCATATTTTTTTTTTTGTAGTGTTTTTGTTTATGAATGAAAATTTGTTGATGACCTAAATATATCTTTTTTTGACTATATCTAAGTAAATTTATGGAAATGCAGTAAAACAAAAAATTGTTATACAATTAGCTAATAAAAAATAAATTTACATTTTTTTTAAAATTCAATTTAAGCAAAAGTGAAAAAGAAAAAAAAGGCGACGGTAATAAATTAAAATTGCACTTTGTTTATTGCTGGGAACATCCCAGGAAACTAGAAAAAAAAAACTTGCCTGAAAATTTAAAATTATGTGAATTTTTTAATTTAAAACATTAAATAGAATTGTTTTGGAAATATTGCACCTTAATTTTTTTCTTGGACATTATTATGTAATTGATACTTATAGATAATTAATGGGAGAATTTTGGGCATGGTAAAATCCTTCATAATTTGTGTCAAATAATATTTAGAAAAGTTTCCTACCCAAAAAAAGGAAAGAAATTTGTAAATACTTGTACGGGGTTTGCGGCAAAGTATAAAATTAATCAGATATATTTTTTGTAATATTTAATCAATATAATTGGAGAACTCATTAAGAAAGATACTTTATAAAAGTCCATGAAGCCATTTCTATTAGTTTTTGATAATCTAAGAAATTAAAGATATTTCCTAGCATTTTTCATGGTTCATTTCATAACAGCTTGGTTTTTTACTTCCATTACAGAGATATATGTGTAATGCAAACCATGTTTAATGCTTTACACTTATATCATTACTTTACAAATAGTAATGATATAATAAATATAAAAGATCTTGTTAATAATATAATACAAAATTATAATAATTGCCAGCATTGAAATCAATTTCATTATGGTAATTCAATAATTAATATATGAGATTATTCCACAACCGAAATTCAATATCTTTGATTGCAAATTAAATTAACAAAATATTTTCGAATGTTTAGAAAATATCAGAAGTTTTTTTCAAAAGGAATAATTATATGCAAATAAATTAGAAAGAATATCGAACAGATCACGATAAAACTGAATATCGTATCGCAATTACAAATATGTTTAAAAAGTTAAAAAGTATAAACAAAATTTTTAGTTAATATTAAGCAAGTGATATTTTTTAAATTACGATTATACTTTTAATTCCAATATTTTAATATACATATTTGGAAAATTGAAGCATTAAAACATATTTATTCTAAATGACTGCAACAATTTTTTAGTTAAAATTCACAAATTTTAGGATTATCATTTTTGTAGAAATATTTTAAATGCAATAAAAATTTAATGTTTTCAATTTAACATTTGAGTAATTCCATCTAGTTATTCATTAATATTTCAGAATAATTATATACTTTAAGCCAAAAACATTTATAAAATAATTTTATCCAACAAAATAATTTTAACTAGACACAAATTAATGTTAATTTTAAGCTTGTTATCTGAAGATATAATAGCATGTTAAGAAATTTAAATTATTATTAAAATAATAATTAAACAATGTAATAAAAATATTTTTTACTTAATTGATCATTATGTGAAGACATTAACACTTCACGAATTAAATATTAATTTCTTTGATATTTTTGGAATATTTTAGTGTAATTAATTATAACTTTAGGTTTGCGTAAAATATTTTCATGCTATAATATTTAAGGAACTTGTTAGAAATTTAATTTGGAAATTTATTTTTTATAAAATATGTACTTATTAACGAAATAAAAACTTTCACTTAATTTGGTATTATTGATTAGATAAATTATTTATGTTTTCCAGCTATTTGATTATGGCAATGTTAAAAAATTAGTCAATAATTAAAAGGGTTAATGTACTGGTAGAAAAAATCACAAAATTTCGCGTAAATATTATTATTTTGTAATTTATTCAACCTTTGACTAAAAAAAGTATATGAGTGATAAATTCATTTAGAAAACGGTAGGAAATTCGAAGGTTACGACAAATTCCTACAAATTTGATATGAGTCAACTATAACTTGTTATAATATGGAAATTTTTTGAAATATTAGTTTTTAAAGAAATAATTTTAGAGTGGGATTTTCTTTAATCTTAAAAAAGGATTTTTTTTTATTCTATAAATAATATTTGACTGATTCAAATCTTTACTACCAACACTTGTTGAAATATTAAAAATAACGTGTTCAACTATAATTTTTTAATTCATCTTGACGAAATTGGATCCAAAAGTTGCTTAATTATTTTATCATAATATTTCATATTCTGAAATACAAATTCCACTAAATTTCCAAAAATATAACAATTTATTTGAAACTAACAATATTATTTTTAAATTTTCAATAAACTTATGTTAGAAATTATAAAAGTTTCACCTAAAATATTTAAATTTCTTAAAAAATAAAAAAATATTTACAATACTAATTGCATCAGAAATTTTCAAATAATTTTTCTATTTACTAATGCCAGAGATAGAATATACTTTTTCAATTTAATATCAAACAGTAAAAATAAAATTATCATAAATTTATCATAGAAAATTTAAGATATTAATTTTTTTTTCTTCTTTTTTTTTTTTTAAAAAAAATCATAATTTATTTTTCCACCTTGATTTTCATGAAAAATACTGTTAAAAACTAGAAATAGAAATTAGTTGTCATGTGTGTTTAATAATTATTTGAATCCTCTATCCATAAAATATTTTTCTCCTCTAATGATTTTTCACACTTTTCAAGTTAGTTTTATAGAACTAATCACCTAACATTATAAAATTTATTTAGGTTTTTATAATCTTTTTGGACAGGTGCTTGAACTTTAATTATTTTTTTTAAAACAATAATATTCTTCTTCTTCAAAAAAAAAAAATTATTTAGAAAAATATTTAATTAGAATTTTCTACAATAGAAAAATCTTTTAAGTTCTTGATTTTATATTACATTTTTAATTTTTCTAAAAAGATACTTAAAGTATTGAACTCTTAAATCTTTTGCAAGAAGAAACATAATATTATAATTATGAAAAAATAAAAAGATTCTATCTAAAAAATATTCTGAATAGTTTTAATATTTTTTTACGGAACTAAACTGTGTAAAGATTGTAATCTTTACGAAGGAAGGCTAACTGAATTTTTAAATTGAAAAAATTATATTTACCATAAGATTAAAAAATTTAAATTACAGGAAAATATTACATTAAAAATAATTATGAACATCTCTTAAAGGTTGCAGTGTATCAGAATAAGAAAATATAGTATAGGAAGGAAATTAGTTTTTCAGCAAAATAAATAAATTATTGAAAGTAATTCATTTTTTAAATTGGTAAGTTTTACATTGAAAATGTATAGAAAGAGGATATAGAAATATAGATTTAGGTTCTTTAATATCTTTTGAAAATTGTACATCATTAAAAAAAATCTTTGACCACAGGCATATTTTTAAAAGGCCGTACTTTCATTTGCCACAAAAGTTCCAAACATGGTTTTGAGGAAAAGCAGAAATTAGTTAAGAAATTTGCCCCGATTGCAAATGATTTTCTTTTGGTGGAAATGAATGGCAACCTAAACCACCGCCAGTTAGCAAAAGAAGGGTTAATTGCGATTGATACATGAATTTAGAATTTCTTTAATTCTACTGATTAAAGCTTTTACCAATAGAGTAATTTTCTGATTAATTTTTGCTACTTCATAGCTTCATACTATAGAACAAAATTCTGTGTCCTCAAATTTAACTTTTCTCAAGTCACTCTAATTTTAATATCTGAAAAATATCCAAAATTTTATTTTAATATTTTAACAGATACAAAAAATTTTCCCAAACTGTAAAGTGAATCGTGTTGAAAGAAGCGAACAACGGAACAACAAAAATGGTTATTCTTAAGAATGGAAAAACAAAGAAAACATAATTTCAATAAACCTAAACGATTAGTCACGAAAATATTTACAGAAATTCGTGAAATATCGAAGTAATAAATTGATCCAAGCATTTTTATTGAAGTTTTTAGGGCACAAAATTAGAATTTCCATTATCCAAGATTTTTTTTTTTTTAAAGTAGCTAAAACGTGACATTATTTTGCCTTACTAAATATATATTTAATTCGATTAAATCAATTTATTTATAAAATAACCTCAAAAACCTTTCGTATTCTGAAGAAAAAAAACAACTTACTTAAAAATCTTACAAAGTAACATGACTTCTATCAATTCAGAACCTAAAGGTAAAATTTGTAAAAATAATTTCATATTATATTTCGGAATACCAAATATAATGAAAATATAGAATGAGATTATTTGTAAATTGTTCAGGGTTAATGGACAGAGCAGAAATTTGAACAATATGATATATGTTTCCGGTGGGTGTGCCAAAAAATTTAGGAAATAATTACAATTCTTTTGTAATTAATAAAGGCTACAACCAGATTTTTGGATCAAGGCAACATTTTGTAAATTTTGATACAACTTTTTTTTTTTGATAAAATTTTCAAGATTTTCTGAAAATAGGATAAATTAACGATATCAAAAACTAATACTGTAATAAATGTATCGGAACAAGGACAATTTAATGTTATGAAATTCTCTCACTATTATAAAATAATTCTAGAATCTAGAATAAAATTGAATCCGCATTAAGTTTACGATAGAATTTTAACTCTAATTTCAATACCTGACATATTAAAGAGTATAAAATTAATTATTTTAATGTATGTATATTAATTTTTTTTAGTATGTAATAATAATTTTAGTATGAATTCGCATATTAAAATTAATTATAAGGAAATACAAATATTAAAAATTTCCAGGTTATCAACTTTAGCACAGTTAAAAGACTGATATGAATGAAACAAACAAGTGTTCATTTTTTTTTTTCACAATCTTTATTTTAGTATACAAGAAAAACCTTTTCCTATTTCCTAATCAAAATCTGCTGGTTTTATAGTACATAATAAACATTTTTCAATTATCTTTGATTGTAAAATATCTTTGTAGAAAAAATTATACAAAAAGTTATCATTTTGATGAGAATTTCCATTACATTGTAATTTAAAATCAGTATTATTTTAATTAAAATTTTCAAATAACGTTAAACATACACCCGTTAGTATTATCTTTTATGTATAGTTTATCTATATGTAAATTGGTATACGAATTCATGTTTATTGTCTGTACGATTAGTTAAATAGCTTTATTTTCTCTTAAAAAAAAATGCAAAGTCGTCTGTCTGTTATACAATTAAATTACTTTAAAATTTAATACATATTATTATTTATATCTTTAATAAATTATTTATAAAAAAAATTAAATTTTACACTATTATTTTTGCTTAACCAAGTGAAACAAAATTTCCCACACCAAAAAATATGAAAAAAAAAATTTTTTAATTACGATACAATTTATTAATTTACAATGTAATTATAAATAGTACAAATTTATGATAATAATAATTTTTAATATCTTTAATTAAAATTATGTTTATTATATTTATGTTAATTGAAATTTATGGTGAAATATAAAAAAAAAATAGACATTTGTGACTTATGGTTTTGTAAAGAAGATATAAGAGATTTCCTGTACATTGTACAACAAACAGCAAAAAGACATTTATAATTTGAATAGTAAGCAACATACATACATGAACAGCATTAAGATTGCAAAACAATTTGGAATTTTTTTATACTTAAAACGTAATATGTATTTAGAAAAATGTAAAAATAGTTCAAGTTTTCAATATATAAACTTAAAAAGATTTTGTGGTTAAAATAATTTTTAAAAAAACTTTGCATCACAATATATTAAGAATTAATTATTTAAAGAGTGTACTTTTCATATATTAAATAACTTGTAATACTTTTACAATATTTTTCAGAAATTTTATATAAAAATTATTATCAAAAAATATTACTTAATTATATTTAAAAATAGGTCATCGCCTCAAAAGTTAATTTAATATGTTGTATTGCCCTGTGGGATATCAGAAACAACAAAAAATATTAAATTATCGAAAATTGATAAGTAAAAAGCTTTTAAGATTTTCTTACCAATTAAAATTTAGCAATTTATATTTATTTATAAATACTTACATCAATATATGGAATTTAATAATTTTAATTGACTTATATTATTAATGTTTTAAGAATTATATAAGATTTAGAAATATAATGAATGAAATTTATCAAATATAATAAATTTTATGAGACACAATAAACTTGACTTAAGAGTAATTAATTACAATCAAATTAGCTTGGTTTTTTTATATATACATTCTAATTACATACTTTCTAATGACATGTTTTAGTAGAAATCTTTTAGTAGGTGAATTTTTAAACTGGCAACAAAGAAATTTTAAATTAATGTTTAAACATTATTTTAATGATTAATTATTGAATTACAAGTATTTAATATTATTATCCGAATATTCTAAAAATGATTATTTTATAATTACACAATAATATTTATTATAAATACTTATAAAATATAAATATAGTAATATTTATAGAAATATAAAAAATGATTTATTCAAATTATAAGAACTTGAAAGTCTTCTAGGAAAGAAAATTTACATTTTCCTTAAGTATTAAACAATTTTTGTACCGTTTAGCTATTAAAGTTTATCAACATATATCCAGGTATAAAAATATAATACAAAGTTTGCTCGATATTTTATGACAGTAGCTATTATGAATTAGTGTTACGACACTCATAGTATTAGGTATTATTTACATTTGTCCTACTCATGTCAAAAAAATAATTCTGAAATTCTGACAGTGAAAGCATTTTGCTTAAAGTGGTTGCACTATGAATTTGTTTAATAATTTATTATTTATCATTTAAAATATTTCGTATTATGAGTGAGTTAATATTTTAAAAAACAAATTAATTATTTAAAGTTTGTTTTTTTGTAAATAATTTATATTAGCTATATTCTGCAATACTAGCAAATTGGGCTTTTATTAATCAGATAAATATTTATCTGATTAATAAAAGTATAATTAATAATAAATCAAACTAAAATTAATATTATTATTAGTTAAAAATTTAAATTTATATATTTAATTAAATGAATAACTGCCATTTTAGAGCAATAAATAATTTATAATAATTTTCTCCTTTATAACTCAACTGTTATAAAAATTGGAAAAAGAAATTCAAGATTGTAGTATGTACTGCAAAATAAAAAAAATAAGACATGTGCTCCAGATTTTCTAAAATTCGTATGAATCGAACTGTCAATCATTCATTATAATCTACCAAGTCAGATACCTACAAATTCGAATGTTTGTTAAAATATTATTTAGTTATTGCTATTTAAATCAAACAATTATTAAATAATAAGTTTTACAAATATAAATTTTTCCCTCAAAACAATTTATAAAATAAGTTTTAATTATTTATTTATGTAGCAAATTATAATTTAATCTATGTTTTCAATATATTTAAATACAAAAACTAAAATATTTCAAAAATTTCTTATGTATACACACTGTAATTTTAATTTCAAATATTTTAATATTTAAACGTCTAGTTTAATATTTAATAGTCAAAAATAATCTCAATCTTAACATAACAAAATATTTTCAATTTAATCCTAATTATATTAATTAAGTACTTAAAGTTTAACCTGTCTCAAATGAATTACAAACATTTTTAATATCATAATTTAACTATCAATCACTTCTATTCAATTACACCGCCATTTCAAGACATGAAACACAATAAATTTATAAAAAAAAATAAAATATATTCTTGACTTAATGACCTGTAAATTCCAATGAAAATTTTATGCTAAAGCTTTTCTTTCTCCTCCTACAAAAAAACCCCAAAACAACAACAAAAGTTTATTAATCATGATTATTGACCAAAAATATGAAATTTTTAAAAACATTTTTAAAAAAAAAACTTTCTCGTCATTTATAAATATTTTATCAAAAACACAAATTAAATATTAATAAACATTTTTAAGAAAAGAAAACTTCTAAATTGTTATTTCTCATGCCATTTTGCGGGAGTATAAAATTTTCTGTTTTTTTTTAACAGACTTCTAAAAATTAGGCTATCATTACATATGTTCGTCCCACCTGTACAACTAGCATGATTGAAAAAAAATATATGTATACAATAGGTGACAGCATAATTTTCCTTACTTACATTTTGAACAAAATATTTACAAACTCACTATTTAACAAAAAAAAACCAACAACATTCAATTGACCTGCCAGTTTAACTTTTGTGCGCAAATCATCGAACGTGAAAATGCTGTACAATCGTATATATCAGATATTAAAGCCAATTTACCATGACGTTTGATAGCATTGTGTGTACATATGGAATTTAATTAAATATTATGCACAGAGAGAATTTCATTTCATTTAATAAAATAGAAAAGTACAAAAAAAAAAGAATTAATGAATTTCATTAAAAAAAAAAGTGAAAATATTCTTCGTTTAAAATAAAATTAGGCTAAAAAAAAAAAAATTGATATGCAGACGATAAGTATAAGTGACAATTTTTTTTTTTTTATCTTTCATAAAATTGAATCTATTTAAATAATAGAGGTCTGTGAATGAGAATGAGAAATCTAATTAATTAGTATACTGATCATGTGTGGGGGTGATGTGATACGGATGTCAAAGAAAATATTTAAATTAAATGCCAAAGTACCGTGATAAGTGAAATGAGATGAAGATTTAAATTAATTGTCGCGTGTACTCATGGGAACTTTCGATTATTTTTATTTTGTTTTCCTTTTTTTTTTATGTTGCTGTAAACAAAATGTAAATTTTTTTTTGACAATAATTCAGCTTATGCTTCAGAAAAAAAAACAGAATAGTTTTAGTTATTAATAAAAACAATAATGTTGGTACAATGAACTTCCGGCTAATTATGTTTTTTTTTATTATAAAAATATGTATTAACAAATTAATTACACTTTCACTTGAATATCTATAAATATTTTAGTTTGTCAAATTTAAAACTAAAGAATAAATGGAAAAAGTTAGAAAATTACTTGTTAAAATGGGAGATTATTGCTGAAATACAATAATTAATTATATGAAAGTAAGTTTATTTAACATAGAAATAGGTTTTTAACTGAAATAATACAGAATTATGTTTTGTTTATAAAATAAAATTATTTTAAATATTTTTTGTTTTTTTTTGGCATTTTAAATTTAAGGAATTTACCAAATTTATGTGTTATGACATAAATTATTTTTTTTTTATGTCAGATTTTAAAAGCTATAAATCAGGTTCCGACAATTTTTTACTAATAAATATATTTTGTTTTTCGTATATATATGCTTCCATCAAGAATTTAACTGGAGTTAAACTTAAATCTATCGATTACCATTACAGGGATTGAGTTAACAATATTGTAAATATAGGATATTATGCTACCAACTATTTTTATTAAATTATATATATACAGTGATCGGTCGATATAGTCACCTAAGCTGAATTGAAATTTCTAAAAATTGGTTTTGTGAAATGGTTGCTTGTATCGAATTAAGCAGTCCAAAATAGTTAATTTTAAATAATTAGCAGTATGTTTTTTATGAAAGCTCTAATATAAATGTCTAAATTATATAAATTATATTCCATTACTAATTGAGTTTTTTAAACTTTTTTGTTTTAGAAACAATGAATATAAAGTTCGTTCTATTTCTGGATAATTTTACCTCTTCATTCTTATTATTTTTTTCGGAATTTGTTATGATTCTAAATTCTCCTTATTTTCGAGATTGTCGATTTGTTTACGCCGCACCTTACACTTAAGTTTTTTATTTTTCTACCATTTTGAACTTCTTTCAAAATTTCTGCTGTATCGTCAGAGATTTTCTCTTAATATTATCAAATCAAGAATACGAAAAATTTCTTATAACAAACATTTTAATATTCAAAATAATGACTATATGAGGGATTGCTTATATTAAAGTTTTTTAAATCAATTGTGATTCTATCGCGCGATTACTGTATATATATAATAGATAAATATAAGTCTAATTGATGTCTGCAAAGTCAAAGATAATTTGTAGTGTAAATACAAAAAAAGAGAATTAAATATAAATTATTATTTTTTCCACTATATATCAAATTAAATTACTTAGTAAACATTTAATTGCCTCTAAGGTATATATCAGAATTGTTAATTACATTAATAAAAATCAACATTAAAATATTTTTACAACAAAAAAAAAACAAAAAAGCATAAACATATTTGTTAATATAATCGGAATATATAATATCTTCATGGTTTTTGTTATGTTGTGGGAAATCAAAAATTTCATATTTAATTTCGTAACATATCATTAACGAATGTCTTTAAAATAATAATAGTTAATAATAATCTGCGTAACTTTTTATTACACATAAAAGATATACTAATAAATTAAATATAAACATAATTAGTTATATAAAGTTATTAAACATTAGAGGGTCACCAAACAATCATTAAGCATCAAAAAAAGTTTAATAAATAAATGGTACACAATTGTAAAATTCAAGGAGCCTGAAAATATTAATGTTCTTTGGAATTATACTTAGTAGTAAATAATAAAGTATTTTATTTAATAAATTATATATTTCCGTGGCAATTTTTCATAGTCTTTTAGTAATCAAATAATTTTTTTTCGAATTGTTTATTATCTTTAATTAATCATTATTTAATGACATATTTTTTTCTAATTAACTGATAATTAAATTAATAAAAACATATTATTTTAATGCACGAATAAACAAATAGTAATTTTTTTTAGATTGTCAGAAGTATTCACTTAAAATATAAGTCACTAAATTCTTAAATGTTGAGATTGTGATATTACTTTAAATATATTTATTTTATAATCGAGTTTTGTACACCATTTTAGACTTCTTCAAATAATTGATTAAGATACAATTTAATATAGGTTTTTTGAATTTTAAATTTTATTTGAAAATTTCTCTATTTCGATTACATAACCAAAACATAGTATTTTCATTTTATGCTTAATAAACTATTGTACGACATCAGTCATTTGAAAAACTGATGGAATACCAATAACATATTTTTAACATAGTATTGGAATGACGCTATATAGTCCCATAAATGCAAACCTAACAACTATCCTAGTTTTTTAAACATAATAATTATTAATGCAATTATATAGCCAATATTATTTTGAAATTAAATATTTATAGTTAAGATATATTTTTTCATTTTATTATAATTTCCGATTATATTGAATTTTTATCTTATCTTCAATTTCCCATTCTTAATCAATATTATTTCATATTATTATCAAAGATTTAATTACATTATTAAAATATTTCCGCAATTTCCGCATATAAGATAAAAATTAAATTTCTATAAAATTTATGGTTTTTTTATAAGGTTTCTACTATTAAGTATAAATTAAAAACATAAAGACGATCGATCTGAGCTTATCTAATTTTTTAAATGTAAGTTCATAATTATCAAAATAAATATTTGAGTTCAATTATAGAAATTATTAATAATTGGTGCACTTTCTAGTACTATTTACTAACAATTTATGTTTATTTACAATTACACTCCTTTTTTTTTGTTAGAATTTAATTGGAAAAATGGAATTTTTGTAGGAATACTTGAATTGTGTAGAAAGTGCATAGGTAAGTAAACATTTAGATTAAATTTTTAATCATTGAGTAAATTTCTATATAAATATTAGGTACCGATAACTTGAGATATGATTAAAATACAATATTGATAAATAATTAATTAATTAGGCTTAGTAATTTTTAAATCGGTATCGAAACATTTCAAATTAGATAAAAAAAAATGTTTTTTAAAGTAAAATATAAAATTTTAGTAACTGGGGCAGTGTTGATTGTAAATTTTATTCACGATTTTAAAATGAAAGTAATACCTAATTTTCCAGTAGAACTGTCGGAAATGATTTTGCAGATTTTTCTTAAATTAAATTTTGGTTATCAATTTAAAGATTTTCGTGAAAAACAATAAAAATTACAGAAACTATTAATTCTTGTTGCTTTCAAGAAAAATTTATTAAAACTTGTTTCAAACATACTTTTTATTTAATTCACTAAAATTTGATAAAATAATTGAATGACTATGGAAAAATTAGCTTATGTTTGGTAAATTCTTTAAAAGTTTTCTAAAAATTTTAAAACGGCCGAAAAATTTATTTTTATTTTTATAAATTTATTTTCAAAGACACGCTATATTTAACACCACAAAAGTTCAACAATCTTTCAATAAATTTAACTCCCAAAAAATTATGTAACCATCTTAATTAACGTAAGAATAATTATTTATTATTATTATATTTTTTTGGGTAAAAACTTATTTTCATACAAAATAATTAAATTCGTAGCACAACTGTTCTTAAAAAATTATAATTTTTTTCGGTTCTGTAATTTTTTTTATTAGTACACGTACTTTACTTAAAACAAAAGACAGGTATACTCGTAAAAAAAGAGCTTATAAACATATAAACTTTTCAGAAAATCATAATAAAAAATAAACTGTTTTTTTTAATGATTTTTACTGTTGAAGTTCACAAGTCTATTTTTTAAAAATTATGTTTTTTTTTTTTTTTGCTACCGGGGGAACAAGGTTGCAATTTAAAGAACTAATTAATAAAAATTGTTAAAAAGTTATTCTTTTTTTAAAATTAAAATTTCATGGTTCAGGTTTGTTGTTTATTTATCGAATAATTTATAGTTTCATGGTGTCATAAGTAGCTAGATTATGTAAAAAATAAAAAAAAAATAGAGGAATAATAATTTCTTAAAATAAAAATAATTTCCACAGACAATTATTTTTAAAATAATTTAATATATTTAATTTATTAGTACATAGGTATATACGCGATTTATACGTAAATCATATTGAAATGAATATCTTATTTCCTGACCACAATGTGTTAACAATTTTTTCTAGAAATATTTGTGAATGTTATTTAATTATACAACTACTAGATAATACTAAAGAAAATTATGGTTGAATTAATAATTTTATGTTTAATGAATTAATATTAATAATATGAGAAATAAGATACCTATACCTACTTTAAGAGAACTGCTAATACCTATAACAGACAATAAATATTAAAAGTTCACACTTCTTAACCCATATTCTCCTAGCGTCGCCATATGACAACAGATATTGGGTTTCTGAAATTGCATGCCTATAAAGTTTGACGAATACTATTCATTCATAGATCTACTAATAAAGTTACCATAAAAATACTAAATAAATTTAGTTATTTTTTTTTGTAATTCCGGAGAAAATGGGTTAAGGTAAAAATTAGTTCTTTTAATTATGTAGAAACGAAACAGTCAAACACGTTTTCTGCGAATATGAATACATATCTATTAATAGATTCAAATTATTTGCAGTACAATTAAAGTTATTCACGAACGTAGAAGTGCATTCAAGACCATTTTCAAGTTCATAAATAACCCAACTTTCTTAGGAGAGATCTAAAATTTTAGGGTGCCACAATAGGTCAATTATTGTTGTACTTTAAATTCGCACTGGCGCTTGGAATAATTTAGGTACAACACAAGTAATTTAGTCACAGTAGTTTTGGAGTAATTTAGGAAGAAATTATCTAACTAGGAGCTAACAATTTATTTTTAATGTACTACGTCTGTCATTTATTTCAGAAAGTATTTTGTTAAGAAACTTTTTTTTGTTGGAAATTTTTTTTATTGGACTACATTCTCTACGTTTGCTAAATTTACATCATTATACTATTTTTAATGAATAAATACTAGAATTACTTTACACATTTTCCACAAAATCTGTTGTAATCATATCTTAGATGTAATAAAAATTACTTTACATTATAATTAATCTTAAATTTCTTTCTTTTTTAAACCATCTATAAAAAAAAAGTCACAGCTGTTTCTATACTGTGATGTCAAATCCATTGAATTAAGTATTTATAGTTCTGGTCTAATTCACATGACCATTAAAAATCACGGTTATAATCATTTCAGTAAATAAATTCTAGTTTAGATGAAAAAAAGGCGAATAAAAAACGAAAACCTTAAAATATTGAGACTAAGTGAATTTCTTTTTTTTCTTGTTTTGTCTAAAAGTGAATTGAGGTCTGACTGATAATTGTCACTCAGATTCTCATATATATATTAATTAAAGAGGAAAACTTTTTTGTACTGTTAATTGGGAATTGGTTTTATTAAGTATAATGCAAAAAAAGCATGACTGGCCAAGCATAACATCATTAAGTGACCAGAATTAAGTATAATTTTTATTTAATTTATATTTTATATAAAAATTTTAATAGATTTGATTAAAAACGAACATCACTTAAATTATAAAAATTTAATAAAATTATAAAAATAAAATTATAATTAAAAATATTTTAATGATTTATTCATTAAATTGAAAAATTTCTTTAGTCATATTATATTATTGAAGCCTACTTTGGAGCATAATAAGAAAAAACCACTTAAAATGCTATAAATTTTATGTCTTGTAATAATAATGCGTTTCAAAGATCAAATTTCTAGTTAAGACTATTATTATATGAGCTTTTAATACATAATAGAATTCAGTGGTAATTATAATAAGTGTATACTCGGATATAATTATTTATATTTATAAGTAATTATTTAATAAACTGACAAACAATGTAAATTTCTTTAAAGTAAGTTTCCTCCAAAGACCTTCACATTTCTCAAATTTGTTCTTATATCTTACATGAAAATATTTTTAATTGTTTCTCAATTTCCTTAATACAAAATTTTTTATTCGTAATTTTTGTAATAAAATATAAAGTACCAGCTCAGATATACAAACATTAATAAATTTAATATACAAAAATATTAAAAAAAAGGGTTCTCACAATAAATAATAATTTCAACTTTTATTTAAATCATAAATTAATTTAACTAAAAGCTTTTCTCATAATTTGAAAAGAAAAAAATACAGAAAGGAATTAAAACATTTCGCGTTCTGTTGCAGTTTATTCTCACCTTTACACATCAAGGACATATTTTTTTCCATATTTTTTCTATTAACATAATTAAAAAGTCTTAAAAATTAATGATATCAATTTCAAACAATAACAAAGAACCATAAACAGAAACAGAAACAAAAAAAAAATTATGAGAAATTTAAAACCATTAATTTTTCATTTAATATTCAGTCAGAAAATTGATATGTCTTAGTCTTAGTTTAGTTTTTGCAGTAAATATATGCTAAATACAATGTAAAAAAAAAATGTAGAAAATATCGATTTGACAGGGGAGGGAGACAAAATAGGGAAAAAAGATTATTCTCATACCGCTAATTATTCTAATAGAAATAATGTCATAGTCTAATATGATTATTAGACAAAATATAAATATACTTCATTTTATGCAAAACATTTGAGTTTTCACTGTTTTACAACAGCATTAAGAGATGGAAACGTTGAGGGAAAACAGATAAAAGCAGTATAACTCATATTGTGACTAACAAAATACATCGTCGGCCTCGCTTACTGATTAACTTGCAGAGAGTTCAACAAATACTTAACTTAATATAAAATATTGTCTAATTTTTTTAAGCGAATAAATACTGAGAATTATTTGAAAAGTGAGCACCTTAGCTCACAATATTGCTATTTAAACTATAGCATTCTTATCCATGGTAATTACGTACCCTATACGGGTATTCCTTGATATTACCAAGATCAAATCAATATTTCACTCGAAATATTGATTAGATCTTTTTTAAGAGAAGAGTGTTATTTAGTCATTAGTATTATAAAGTAATTAAGAACACCTTATTGAAATTTTATTAATAAACCAAAAATCACTTTTCTGTTATCAATTTTTTCTAGTTCAACTGTACTCTAGTTCAGCTGAAGTACTGTAGCTACAAAATCTTTTTAAGTGATTATTTCTTTAAGTGGCATCGAAATTAAAATTATGAAAGTCAATTTTTAATTTAAAAATTTTTATTTGGCTGTTCTTTAGATTTTCCTGTAATGAATTTTCTAAGTTTTGTTTTTTTTTCCAGTCTTGTTTAATTTTTCACAAGTAAATAATCCAATTAGTAATATTTTAAATTTTATCTATAGGTAAAGGTAAAAACTATTGCGGTGGCCTGTATTCACCTGTCGCTTTTATTTAAACAATTTACAATTTTCAGTTGAAATTTTCTTCTCGTTTTGAATTGTTTATTTATTGTGTATATTGTAAATATTTTTAAAATTAATTGAAAATTGAATTTTAATAATTTAATAAAATATCAAAAGTTGAATTTTACATATCACTGTAAAAAAAATATAAACTTAAAAGTGGAATTATAACTAAATAAATAAAAAAATAATATTATAAAATTATGTAAACGGATTAACACACGTATGTTTTAAAAGTACTTTTATTTATTTTGATTTTTTATTGATAGATTTAATAAAAAATATTTAGATAGAAAGCGGAAATAAAATATGGATTAAACATTTCTTCATTGAATTGATTTTTTTTTATGTATTTAGCACTTAATACATAATCAATAGTTAAACCTAAAGATTTTTGAAAACTTATAAATGATCAAATGCATTCAAAAATCAGTAGATTTACTAATAATTGAAAATAAATTAATAATTTTGAAATTTTAGTCTTTAGCAGAAAGTTTAAGTGATTATAAGTATTGAAAATGGGCACCATAAATATTGAAAAGTATATACCGTATAATTTTTAATTTATTTCTATTAATTTTTTAAAAATATTTATGCAACTTTTGTTAAAGTATGCACAATTTCATGAAAAGTGTGTTTAGTTTATATGCTTACTTTTCACTTGAAATTATTATTCATTATAAAATTATTATTATTCAAAGGATTTCTATAAATTTCTATAAATTAAAAATATCTTTTTTGAAATTTCTAAAAACTTTGGCATAACATTAACGTTTGTCATAGCATTAACAGATATAAGAAAACAATTTTCATGGTTGATAAAGACGAGTAATTACGGATAAAAATTTGTATTTGTTAGTGGGGAGATCGGAAATGAGTGTAAAAGGTGCAAAATTCTTAAATTTTATTTAACTTGTATTATAAAAATTCTCGAATTGATCATAGCTTCGGATAATCTAATTCTGGCTATGTATAGTAAATCACGAATTAGTCGTGTTTCTTATTTCTGATCAGATCAATTTAATTAATTTTTTTGATCTGAAAGTTTTTCTATTTCCGCTCAGACTGATCTAATCAATCTTCATGCCATTTCTTCTTTCATTTTCAGATAACTCAGGTTCATTTTTTTTGATTGGAAGTTTTATTCAGATTTTTCAGATTAATTTTTTTATCTTCACTAGCAACTTTCAGTCTGGGCTATCTTCACTAGCAACTTTCAGTCTGTCAGAACATTTTAATGTTATTGTGGTTATTTTTCTTTATTTAAATTTAAAATGGTTGGTTTTAATTTCTTAGTGTTTTTATATGTTATTGCTTTGGTTGAATGGTGATATATATTTTTGCAAATTTTTTGTTTTCATTATAAAACATACTGAGTTGCCAACCTATAATTGTTTTTTTTCAACTCCCGGCAATACTGTCGCAAATTTTTAGATCTACAAAATCTAAAACTGTTTCTTATTTCTCATAGACAGATTAATCTGATATCAGGTAAAAAATAAACCTGATCGATTTATAGATTTAAATAAGAAACATCGCTATAAATACGGCTTTGTCAGTCATAGGAAATGTATGTACTAATTTGAGTGAAACTAAATAACCCAGAATGAGATTATATAAAAATTTTATGTCCGTACTAAAAAATTGAAAATAAATTTAAGAAAAATTTAACATAACTCTTCATACAAATAAAATTTTCATTGCTATAAATATATATATTTCATATAGCACGGCCTAATCAAATGACTTAACCTTTTTTAAATTAAATGGCTATTAAAAACAATTGTATTTAATAAAATCATAAATAATTTTTTTTTTTTTTAATTTATCATTTAAGCGTGCCACTTTAATAAGTGTTAAATTTCACCTTAATATACTACGTAATTAAATTGTAAATTACATGTATGTATATGGAATAAAAATTCTTCAATTAAAAATATAATTTACTAATTATCAATTTATACTATATTTATTCTACACGCACAAAACTTCAGTATATATTTAGTTAGTTTTTACTATATTAATGGCTGAGAAAACATATAATATTCAATTTTTTTTTTTTGTTTATTTGTAATTTTTGTACATTAAAATTATTAATTTAATTATTTCTATAAAAATATTGAATAGTATTTACACCTTTCCAGTTGAAATCGTATCATATAATTAAAAGTATCTATTACAATTTCATGTAATTAAATAAATTAATTTTATTTTTTCTAGCTTTAATTATATATCAAATATAAAATCAGTTATGGCAAATTATATAAATTTATCACATCATATTGATTTTCAACAATTGCCATCACCAAAAAATCGATTCGAGCTCCTCGATTTAATTGGCGAGGGTACCTATGGTGAAGTCTATAGTGCTCGAGATCGTAAATTAAATAATAAATTAGTTGCCATAAAAATACTTGAAAGTATTGCCGACAATATCGAAGAAATTGAGGAGGAATACTTAGTATTACGTGATTTATCAAAACATTCTAATTTACCAGAATTTCATGGTATTTATTTAAAAAAAGGTGCAACAATTGAAGATGATCAATTGTGGTTTGTGATGGAGGTAAAAAAAAAATTCATTATATTTAATTAAATATTTTAATTTTATTATTATACAAATAAAACATAATTTTAAATATAATATATTTAATTAAATTTTAATTAAATATTTTTTTTTTTTTTTAAAAAACATTTTTTTATTTGTTTATTATAATATTTTAGCCAAGGGCATTTTTTTTTCTTATTTTACATTAAAACATGATATTTATTTTATTATTTAATTACATATATGTTAACCGCATAACATTTTAAATAGTTTTTATTTCAGTTAATTGAAGTAATATTTATTTATCTTATGCTTTATTTAGTATATTAAATTTCATAATTAATAAATTCAATTTTGCAAAACATAGCAAATCTACATTCAACATAGATAATTATATTTCTCAGATTTGTTTATAAACAATTTTATACCTTTTTAAAACATAAACTTTATAAAGATAAATAAATAAATATTTAAAAGTCCAATAATCTTGAAAAAACTAATTACCTATATTTAATATAAAATTTTACTAAATTAATTTCTGCAAAATACCAAATTCACGGCAAGCCAAAGTTCATTTAACTACATATATATTAAAGTTTTACTTTCTTAACAAATTGTTATGATCGCTATGCATGCTCAATAATTATTTGAATGACTTGCGACTCCCATAAATTGGGATGTATTAAAAGAAAAACATCTTTTTTTTTTTAAATAAAAATTATATAAAAAAAAAAACAAAAAACAATAATGTTTTAATTAAGTTATACTTGCTTGCAAATAGCGTGTCTTCCACTAAGATTAAAATTGATGTTACTAAAGCGTTCATAAATTAATTGCATGCTAATTTTTTTTGTTTTATAGTTTTCAAAAAACTTTTCAAAAATTATTAATAAGAAAATTAATTTGATAGAAATTTTCTAGCTGAGATTAAAAAAAAAAAACTTACTGTAAGTTTAAGAAATCATTGAACTTAATAGAATAATTAGTTATTAAAAAAATTAGAATTGCAAGTTCATTTAAAAAATTTTTAATTTTTTTTTAATAAGCTATTAGAGTATGACACGACAGATAGTAAAGGTTATATTATTATAGAAAATATTTAAATTTGATAATTTTCAGCTTTGTAATGGTGGATCCGTTACTGATCTAGTTCATGGCCTTCGACTGAAAGATACCTCATTAACAAATCAACAAATTGCTTATATATTACGAGAAACATTAAAAGCATTAATATATTTACATGAAAATCATTGTATGCATCGTGATATAAAAGGTAATAAATAAATTGAAACCACAAAAACCAACTTCAATCAATCAATTAATTATATTTCTTTTAATCTTATATAAACTATAAAACCTCAAATTAAAAATATTCCTATTTTATTCCCCGCCAAAAACAAAAAAATTAGGTCATAATATTCTTTTTACTGAAGATGCTGATGTAAAATTAGTTGATTTTGGTGTCAGTTCACATTTAGCAGCTACATTGGCTAGACGTAATACAAGTGTTGGTACACCATATTGGATGGCACCTGAAGTAATTGCCTGTGAACAACAATTAGATCAATCATATGATTCAAGGTGTGATGTTTGGTCAATTGGTATAACAGCTATTGAATTAGCTGAAGGTGAACCACCATTATGTGATATACATCCAATGCGTGCATTATTTCAAATACCACGAAATCCGCCACCATCATTAGCAAAACCAGAAATGTTTAGTCCACAATTAAAACATTTTGTATCGGCATGTTTAGTTAAGGATTTAGAGAAAAGACCATTTGCAAGAGATTTATTAAAACATCCATTATTACAAAATGTCGATAAATTTGCGGATCGTGTTAAGAGAGAATTAAAAGCAAAAATTGAACAACAGAAATTAGAAGGCAGGATAACAAGACAAGCTGAAGTTACCACAAAACATGGAAAATTAAAATCAGATCGGAAATCTAAACCACAGAAGATTTATGTTGATGATTTGGGTATGTTTAGAGTAAGGTGGAATTATTATAATTCTATATATAATTTTTATTTGTAGCTGCTTTAGACTCATTGACTGAGAATGCTATCGTTCAACAATTAGAAAAACGATATGAAAATAATCAAATTTACACTTATATTGGTGATATTTTGGTTGCTGTGAACCCATTTGCTGAATTAGGATTGTACACAGTACCAAATCAAAAACGTTATATGGGTAAATGCCGGTCTGAAAATCCGCCTCATATTTTTGCCGTAGCCGATGCAGCACATCAGGCACTTGTTCATCAGAAATTAAATCAAGCAATAGTAATATCAGGAGAAAGTGGATCAGGTAAAACTGAAAGTGCAAATCTTCTACTTAAGCAGTTGGTGTATTTGGGAAAGGTAGTTTCAACTTTTTTCTTTTGTTTTATAATTCTTTCTAATTGAGAAGTCTAATTATTAGGCACCAAATCGAAATCTTGAAGATCAAATACTACAAGTGAACCCGATAATGGAAGCATTTGGTAACGCTCGTACGGGTATCAACTCAAATAGCTCAAGATTTGGAAAATATTTAGATTTGACGATGACACGAACTGGAAAAGTTACAGGTGCTAGAATTTCAGTTTATCTGCTGGAACAAAGTCGTGTCGTTCAACAAGCACAGTAAAATTTAACTTTCGATTATTATTTTCGATAAATTTTAATTGTATAATTTCTTCTCAGGGGAGAAGGAAATTTTCATATTTTTTATTATCTGTACGATGGTCTTGAATCCGAAAATCGATTATCAACTTATCATTTAGATCCAGCATTTCGAAACCAACATCGGTATTTATCAGAAAATCGATCACCTAATTCATCAAATATTGATCGTTGGCAACAATTGACAGCAAGTTTTAAAGTTTTAGGATTTCGTGATGACGAAGTTGATACAGTAAATCGTGTATTAGCAGCAATTTTAAATTTAGGTGATTTAGAATTTGGTGAAGTACTTTCAAATGATAATACAGATCCAAGAGCTAGAGTTATTGATGTTGCACCAGTGCATAGAGTATCAAAACTTCTGGGTGTCGAAGCCAGTGATTTATTGGATGCTTTAACATCAAATTCAGTTGTAACACGTGGTGAAACAATAACTAAAAATAATACACTGATTGAAGCTAGTGCTGCTAGAGATGCTATGGCTAAAGGTTTATATGGACGTTTATTTGATTGGATGGTAAATCAAATAAATTTGCTGTTGGCTTTTAATAAACTAAACAAGTAACAACTTTAGTTTCTCTTTAATGTAATTTCCAATAATAAAATGTATTTGTAGTACTGACCAATTATCTGTTGGATTACTAGATATATTTGGGTTTGAAAATTTTCCGAAAAATTCTTTTGAACAACTTTGTATTAATATTGCTAATGAACAAATTCAATATTATTTTAATCAACATATTTTTACGTGGGAGCAACAAGTAATTAAAAGGAGAATTCATTTTTAAAGTCGAATTTCATAAATTTGTCATTTTCAGGAATATTTATCAGAAGGAATTCCTGTTGATTTGGTTGAATTCTCTGATAACAGGCCTGTACTTGATATGTTATTAAGTCGGCCGCTAGGCCTCCTTGCACTTTTAGATGAAGAAAGCCGATTTCCACGAGCAACGGATCGTTCCTTTATCGAAAAATGTCATAATAATATTAAAACAAAACACTATATTCGACCGAAGTCGGATGCTTGCATCTTTGCAATAAATCATTTTGCTGGACGAGTTATTTATCAAGCTGATAAATTTTTAGAGAAAAATCGTAACTTTTTGCCAGCAGAAGTTATACAATTAGTGCGGCAGAGTAAATTTGATATGGTGAAATTTTTATTCCAGTGTCCTATTACAAAAACTGGTAATCTTTACAATGGCCTGCACGATACAGGAAGTTCGAAGCATCATTCGAATTTACCGAAAATCGATACTGGGGTAAAAAAAATTAGGAAAATGGCGTTAGCTTAATAATATTTGTTTTTATTTTAGGAACGGTATAATTCACGTGGATTAGCATCACAATCAAGAGCCCAACAAACTGTTTCTACGTATTTCCGATACTCATTAATGGATTTATTACAAAAAATGGTTGCTGGATCACCTCAATTTGTGCGATGCATAAAACCAAATGACAGTAAATTGGCGAAATCCTTCGAAGCAACCAAAGTTTTAAAACAACTCCGTTACACTGGTGTTATGGAAACAATTCGAATTCGACAATTTGGTTTTAGTCATCGGTTCACTTTTGCTGAATTCTTAAAACGTTATTCATTTCTGGGATTCGGTTTCAATGAGAAATATGTTGCCAATCGTGAAAATTGTCGTCAATTGTTAATACGTTTAAAAATGGATGGTTGGGCTCTTGGTAAAAATAAAGTATTCCTGAAATATTATCATGTAGAGTTTTTGGCTAAACTTTATGAGGATTATATAAGGAAAATTATAATTGTTCAAGCTTGTGTTCGGCGGTGGTTAGCACGAACTTGTTATCGTACAACACTAGAGAGAATGTCGAAAACCGCATTGACGTTGCAACGTTTCGTACGTGGTTGGTTGGGTCGCCGCAAATTAGAAGAAATCAAAGCAGAACAAAGACAACTTGAAGTTTTACGATTGCAAGAGCAAGCAGAACGTGAAAGAAAAGCACAAGAAACGATGGCTATTTATGCAGCGACCAAAAAACAAAAAAAGCAACAACAGAATAAAAAGGATTTGAAAGATAAGGAGAATATGAATTTGGAGAATGCTGCAACAATTATACAAAGCTGTAAGTTTTTTTTGTATCCGGGGAGAACTTTAACTCTTAATTGTAATTGCTTTCTTTAGACTTTCGAGGTTATACAATTCGTAAAAGAAAATGGACACCAGAATTGGAAGCAAAAGCAAAATTAATACTTAGTAGTGCTAGAAATCGCGTTGAAGCTTTTCGAATGCTACAGAAAGAAGGATTCAAAACTGATGAAGCTGAAAAGATTATAAATAAATTTTATCCAATACAGAAACGAAATGCTGCTAATACTAATAATAATAATATGATGATACAACATGTTTCACCAACAAAACGTGTTCTAACACCAAAAGATCAACAACTAGAAATGATTGCGTTTGCTCAGAAGGTCTGTAAATTTTAGATTTCTGATAAAAAACAAATAGTTTTACATAAAAGTTTCAGGTTCATATGAGAAATCAAGATATTCATAAGAATTTACGTCGAAATAAAGATGGTGTTTCATTAGATAAAATTGAAAAATTACCAAATGACTATCAAAGACCACCTGGTTTTATATTAGTTCCTGGCCTTTTAGGTTATGCCAATAATAATAAGAATAATAATTTTAATTTAATAATGAATAATAACCAAAATAATGGATCCTACTATGACTTGTTACAGGAAGAGAAACAGAGGTAAGAATTATTAAGAACTAATATTACTTAAAGAATATATTTTTATAAAATAATTGCACATTCCCTTCATGCTTGCACAATTTCTATGATTAAAAAAAATAACTTTAAGTTATCCGTCAATTGAATCTGATGTACCAAGTTCATTAGATCCAGCTGAAAGTATTTGGGATTTACCATTTTCTCAAAAAGAAAATTATCAGAAAGAAATTGAAAGGTTTGATCTATACATATAATGAATACATGTTTTAATTTTTTAAGTTCTTATAAGTTTTTTTATACTTTTTAAGTGTCCTTTTTAATATTTTTTAAAAATTATTTGATTATAGAAAACAACAATTATCAAAAGAGGTGATGTGTAATCGGGATGATGTTATTGCTGAAAGAATTATTGAATATCCTTATTTAAAAAGAATATCACCAAATTGGCAAAATATTGGCGATAAGAAAAATAATGGAATTGTCAGGTGGGATTAAAAAGATTTTATTATATTTAATTAATTTATTATTTATTAATATTTTTTGTGATCGAAAAAATAATAAAAGATATTTTTGAATTATTTTTTAATAAGATTTTGGATTTTGGTAATATATTTCGATCGCTTACGTTATCATCAAATTATTTAATGTTGCATATAATCTTTTTTTTTCGTTGGGTGTGTGATTTTTTCCGCATATTATAATACACACATTTTTAATCTATAATTTAATTTTTGTGACATACTTCCCGTTCAATTTTTGTGACATACTTTCGGTTCAAAGTGCAAAGCTGGCGGACATTACTAGAAACGCAGTGTCTGCTTATAATTTTTTATCACAATTTTTAATTATATATCATTGATTATTAAATTAATACCTGACATATATCCCAAGTTAATTTATTTGAAATTTGTATAATTTTTTTTTTGTTAAAGGGACAAATATGCTTTTGATATTTTGATACATATGTAAATTATTAATCTACGACTAAACGATATCAATATCTTTTTTATAATTATTTTATTTTAATGCCTAAATCTGCCAAAACTAATAAAATAAACAATAAACTGCCGAAAGATTTTTTGAAAATTATTTCTGGTAAGTTATTACATTTTGTTTTGTTGAAAATTCCACAATTTTTATTGGTTTTTAATTTTTGCATTAAAATAAAATTGATAAAACAGAACAAAAAAAAATGTTTAATATTTGAACGATGTTCATTCGGAACAATAATTCAAACTAATTTCGTATTTTTATATTTCCAGTCAAAGTAAAATTCCATCATTTAATTACTTAAATCCACCGGAATCATCACAAATACGATCTAAAGTTATCACAAATAACAACAATAATAATAATATTAGATCTCGTGAAGCGTTACGACAACGTTCCACAAATATACAAACACCACCAAAATTTGACCGTTGTCGTCAACGATCACCGTCAATTGAAAAACGTAGTACTGGAAACAGTATTATCAATAATAATAATCGACGTCGTTCTCAATCAACAACAAATCCATCAAGAAATGATACATCGACGGCAATACCAACAGTTCCAACTAAATCCGAAATGAATGGAAAATATCTTTTTGGATTTTTACAAAAACAAAAAGAAAATGAAAGGAATGCAAGGAATAAATTAAAAACTCAATCAAAACCAAACAATAATACTAATAATAATAATAATAATAATATTATTAATAATAATAATACGAATCAACAGATTACAAAGAAACAGAATAAAAAGGATATTGTGCCGATAAAACGGGTAACACCACCGAAACACGACTATCAAAATATTATTGATCAGGAGCGACGAAATAATCGTAATAATAAATATAATAATGAAATCAATCAAAAGAGTATTGATTCAATTGATCGGGCACCAGTACAATTTCGAAAATTCGGTGATACAAATAATTTACAAAAGAATAAGAAAAACCAGCATTCGAAAACGACGGAGAACAAACAACTGCCTACAAATAATCATTATAATAAAGATATTTTTACTAATAATAATAATAACAATAAAATGAATAATTTAAATCGTAATTCAAAAGCACCACCAAAAATAGAATACCAAAATGATTTGCATCGATTAAGTCCGAATGTTACGTTGACCTCATTTGCCGAATTAAATTCTCAGAAAAGTAAAAATAATGGAGTGCATCATAATTCGAAATTACGTATTAATAATGATACTGGACAAATATCGAAATATTTAAATATTGATAGTCAGCCCACACAACATATTCGATATACTCCAACTGGTGTTTGTACTACAGGTAAAATTTTTTATCGTATTAAAATTTTTATAATTATAATATTAATTATTTTGATATTTTAGGTACCACATCAAGTGAAACATCTATTGAGTCAATCGAACGTGATATTTTGCAGAGACGAAATTACCAAAATGATTCATTAAATGGAAATATTGGAAATGGTGAAATTGGTCAATCATATTTAGGTCCATTTAATTTTAGACAACTATTACGACCAATTCAAGGACCTACAGAATCATTACGTAAAAGAAAAGGTATTAATCCTCCAACACCACCACCACCTCAAAGAGGTAAAAGTGTTTTGTAAAAGATAAAAGAAAACACACAAACACAAAAAAAAATATTATTATTGACATCAAAAAGTAGTGAAAATATTTCCAAAAAATTTGCATTTTATTTGGTATTAGTATTTAGAAAAATTTTATTGTTGATTAATATTTGAGGAAATATTTTTAATTAATGTTTATGAAATTATCCGAAAAAATATTTATTTAATTTTTTAATTAATATTTTAATTTTAATATTAATTTAAAAATGTAATTTTGTTGTGCTTTAATAGTTATTTAGATGATCCTAAAATGAAAATATTATATTTTAATTTGTTATTTCTAATTTCTCTTTTTGTAAAAAAAAATTATATATTTAGAAATCACCACTGTTAACTTCAATAAATTTGAATATAATTAAATTTTTTTATTAATTGAAATATGTATTAAATTTCAGAATTAAATTGCAATTACGTATTGGATGTTGTTGTGCAAAATCGTATATAAATTTTAAAATATATACTCACGCTATTAAACCGATTGTGACACTACAAATTATGTTGAAATTATAATATTTCGTGCACTTATTAAGGGCAGGAAATCAAGATAAATCAAGTGTTTTGAAATGCAATTGAATACGTTTAAGTAAGGTCCTTCAAGTTTCCATTTTTAATTAAACAGCCCCTGAAATTCTTTAATTTTTAATTCATTTATTCTTAAATGGACATGAAATTAGCTTATCGTACTGTACTGCAATAATAATATGTCACCACCAGAAAAGTTTTACACAGCTAATTGTACGTTGTTCATATTTATTTTTGCATTATTATATATTTAATTGTTTTTTGTAGTGACGTCCTAATTATCTACAATTTTAAGGTGGTCTGTAAATTTTAAATGTCAAACCGCATGTATGAATCGATCTAAATATTATCTAATATGTATAAGATTTATGGTTTCGGGAGAAAATTTCAAAAACCCCTAACTATATGAAAATTGAAAGTGAATATTTTTCTATTATTGTTACTATTTTTCTTTTAGTTATGTTATATTTCACATTGACCCCCTTTTAATTTTATTAAATTTCTTTTTTTTCTTTACTTTCTGGTATGTTGTTTTGATGGAAACACAAACATATGTATACATAGTAGTACCACCACCCCCTAACATATAATTTTTTATTTTCTTGTCAACCCCATTTAAATATTTCACTTAACAAGCCACCACTTGAGCTATTATTATTCTGATGTCTCTTGTCATGCTATATTCTGTTTTGAAGCTACAAAAGAAAAATAATTTGTTGTTAGTTTTCCGAACAGAAACAACAAGAAATGCACTTTTTTTTAAATTCTTTTTGTGATTGTATTGAGTTATGTTACATAATGTGAATTATTTCCTTCCAGACCCCCTAAATCCGTAATTATCCATCACTAAGTAGGAATATCTGGTGGATGAATAGAAAAAAAAATATTTAACAATTTTTTTTTTCTTTCTTATTCACTCAACCACAACGTGGCTTAACGCCAGGTGAGAATCTTATAAATATTTTCTTCTATATTTATATATTCTAATTATTTTTTTTACATTCAGATTGAAATATTCTGTGGAATTAGTAGCGAGTGTGTGATTACAAAATAATAATAATAATAAAAAAATAATGGTTTTAATTGATTAAGTTTTGAAAAAATTTATATAAGAATTTTAAGTGATTTTAAGAAAAATAAGAAAATCTTATTTAAAACTTTAGATTGTGTGTGGCTGATGCATGTTGTGCATTTTTAAAGTGATATTGATTGTGTGTATACGCAGAATTTTTTTAAAAAAATAATATTGGAATAAAAACATGTTTTTCCAGAGTTTAGATATTATAAATAATAATCGTATTAGTTATTATTATGCCATTAATAATAATAATATGGAAATGGCAAAAATACTTGAATCTGAATTAAAAATAACAAGACGTGAGGTAAGATTTAAATAGATTTTATTAAATTTTACAGAATTCCAAAATATTTAACTATATAAAATTAGGAATTTGAAAACTGAAATTGAAGAAAATTTGCAAAAATTATTATAGATAGAGTATGAAGTGGTCTTTTTAATATAAAATTATGTATTTCATAAAAATTTATTTACTTAAAATAATTATTTTTATAATAATCAGAATGGAACAAGTCTTATGTTATTTCAAATAAAGTGAAAAATGTTTATCTATCATGAAATTACATTATTATTAACTGATTGGTGCTGAATGTACAACCTGATTGAAACTGAGAAAACTATTATACTTAATTAGAAAATTACTTGTTTTCTTAGAAGGAAAGTCTTTTATTCGACAAATAATTATTATATGATAATTAAATACAGAGAACTGTTGTTTTATATTCTAATTAGTTCCATCGAAAGTCAAAATTTCTAATTTATTATTCGAACTGAGCATTATTTTATCATAAATATTTTAATTATTTATAATATTATTTTTGTATTTACCTATGGATCTAAGGTCCAATGAAGCGAATACATATTTCCGTATTATATTTGAATATTTTTAACTGAAGTGAGAATTTTATGAACTTATTATCACATATTGATTAAGCAGTTAAAGAAGGGTTCTACTAATAATCAAAATTAAAAGGATGTGCAATTTTCTGTAAGTCTTCAAATGGATTCAACCGGTGGCGACTAAGTGGTAGGTATAATTCTCTGCGGCAGTAGGTACTGGGTTCAAATTACGTCCGAACCATTGATGCCACCCTGAGTTTGGTTATCTTTAAATGAATTAAATATTATTAAGATTACATATAAAATATTTTTGCGGAAAATTCTAACTATTAGCTAAAAAACTACTTAAATTTATATAATTAAAAGTTTCTTTAGTATGAAGTATAAAATTAATAAGTCCAAATTATAATAAAACATTTTAGAGAAAATTTAAGTACAGGTAATTCTGTACTTGCATGTTTCTGTTGCTTAGACAGATAACAGATTGTAACCAATAGATATGTGAGTTGAAAGAATAAGATCCTGAACGGTCTTAATGATCCAAAGCTTTCATATGAAAAAATATAAAATTACAATCATTTTATTCGTGGTGTATTAAGCTTTTCAAATCTATAAGTAAAATTTTTACATCTTCAACTTAAAAATTTTATTCAATTTTCTAAATCATAAAATTTCATCTTTCAAATATCTATAAAACCTAATAAATCATTTTCTATTTCCATAAAACTATCTTTCAATATCCAATTAAAAAAAAAAAACCATTTAAATTCTTACAAAATTTGTTTTAATATCCATTAAAATTCATTGTGTGAAAAATGTGAAAAGTAAAAACCATTTAACCCGAACTGATGAAAAACAATATAAATTAAGTAAAGTTTCATATTTTTTTTAAAGTTTTTATCTTAACGTGCTGAGAGGTTATAAGATTACCAAAACATAAAAAAAAATAAATACAATTTCTAAAATAAAACTATCTTAATAAATTCCAAGGAAATTTATATTCTAATAAAATAAATATTTTGAAAAGATCCAACACTGATTTATATAAGTATACATCTACTGTACAGACGAAAAGCATATAATATTAAGTTTATAAACTAAAAATCTCCGTGATTTTAAAAATAGACAATTTTTTTATTTTTTGTATTTATTTTACTGAAAAATAGATTTTCTTTATTTATTAACCAAAAATGTTGTGGTTGATTTTTTCTGTGATATTTTTCTAAAGTAAATCCACCTGTAAAACAGATGTATGCTTATAAATTTTATTTTTAGTGACACTATTCCTAGTAATTTAGTATTCAACATTGTTGTTAGTTTTTTTTATACAATTTATGATATTTTTTTTTTTATTGTAACTTTGATATTGAAGCCCTACGAAAATAGACACAACAAGATAAACGGAAAAATATCAGAAACATAATTAGAAAAAATATATATAAAAATCTTGATCATAAATTATATCTGTATTAATTTATTATGATTTGCCAGTGTACATTAGTTTTAGAAAACACGTGCTATAAAAATTTCTAAATATAAATAAAAATGGAAATATTTAAATAAAATTTCTGAAATATAACACATTTCAGTTTAGACTCAAACCAAAAAAGCTTTCAATACTAATACTATTTGAAATTTTTCATAAAAAATGTGATATGCATTTATAGAGCAATTCAGTTAGAGATTTAAAATGGATTAGATAAAATTATTCATTCAAATGAAATTGGATTTAAATTTTATTTTACAACTGAAATGTTGCTAGTTAAACAAATTTCCGCAATATTCATAATTGGGTTCAGCCGATTATTGTAGATTTCAATATTTATAATTGAAATAGAAAATACTATTATTATATATTTGATTAGTTGATTAGCTATTAAAGTGTGTGAGGTAAAAAGGATCAAAATTAAATAGATAAGAAAATTGTCAGTATTCTCTCTTGCTTGAAATGATTATAGATTACCATCGACACCTGTCAATCATTGCGTATTAGGCGACATTTTCAAAATTTTATAGTAAAATAAAAAAAAACTTCCTTTTTAAGTTATTTTTGCATTAGTGATATGTTAATAATCTTCACAGTATTATTTTTTTGTCGCATAAATACATTTATTTTTTTGTATTCTAAATTTCTAGTGATTCTTACAAACTCAGTGGAAATAGATAGTGATAACTATAGATGTCGTCTATATTTTTTTGTAGTTGTGATAGTACCATAAAAATTGAACCAAAAGATTCCATTTCATCCAAAATATTAGAATATTTATAAAGAAATTGTTTTTAAGAATATTCGCTCTATACTTCTGTTAATTCTGCAATTATGACTACAGAGATATAACGAGATACGAACTCTACATATTACGTAACCTATTGTTTTATGTTTAATGAGAAATACCCGACAATAATAACTCCTGAAAATGGAATGAGATCATCACTCTTTACCCTTAGTATTCTTTGTTAATCACTGTTCTTTCTAAAAATACTATTTGCAGTTCGTATATCCAAAATAGTATATATATTTTATTATTATTATCGGTCAGGTTAATTTCATAAATTATGTACATATTTGATATCTCAAGATATTTTATAATAAATTATCAATTCTTTTGAAAATTACCAATATCTTACTAATGTAAATATTTAGATTTATATTTAGATTATTAAAACATTTACAAATTTATTACAAAAATTCCAGACTGCATAGAAACCGGAAATAATATTCAATAAATAAATTTTCATTTTACTACATATTTATTTCCAAAATTATGTTATTTATGTATTGATTTCTTTTCAATCGAATTTTACATAATATTTTGTTCTAAAAAGCTTTTATTTTTTTTTTATTTTTACCTTTAAATATAATATATGAAATATAGTATAATATACAGTTTTATCATAATTCACCCACCCATCATCAACCCTCCTTTCATTTCTTGCCAAAAACTTATTCCAAAAGAACTGTAAAAAAAAAAAAAAATATAACATAAAACCGGCGACTCGTATGAAATTCTCTTATGCTCATTTGAACACATATGCCCCAAGAGTTCGCATCACCTTCTCACCCTAAACCACTCACTATTGTAACCGTAATATTATGAGGAAAATTTTTTTTTTATACATAACCACAAATTTTTTTTTATTATTATGAAAATGAAAATGAACACATGATATTTTGTTAGTGTATTAATATAGTGTACAAATATTTATTATATTTTATATTTTTAATTCGTTTTTACAGTTATATTTTGTTATTTGTCGTGAACGGTTTATCGTAAAATAAATGGCAATGTCCGCGGAAAAATTATACGTGATGATGATAAATGAAAATCTATCATATTTTTTAATTTTCTTTTTATTATTATTATAAAAAAAAAAAAAATGGTGTAAAAATAAAATGTGACAATTTAATTAAAAAAATTTTTTTTTTGTTTTTTTATATTTTTAATTTATATAATATTTTTCCAATAAATAATATTGAAAATATGTATTATATATCTAAATTTATTTGTAAGGTTATGTTGGAATATATTTTATAAAAAAAATATCTTGTGTCATGTTTAGTGCATGTAAATTATTATTATTATTATTTTTTTTTTTTTAAAAAAAGTAAAAATAATTATTTTTTTTATAACATAACCTTAAAAATTCAAAGTCATAATAAATGTAAAAATATTATAAGAAGCTTTTCAATTTCTTAAAGAAGGTTAACCGTTTCTTCTTTATAATTTTTTAATTTCTGTTAGTGAAAAATAGGAAAATTGTGAAAATATAATTTGATTTGTATAGTAAAATTAATAAATTTCTTAATTAATGTGTTCAAATGTGTTAAATTTGTATAATTTGTTTTTATGTAAACAAAATTTATTGTAATGAAAATTTAATAGTTATTCTTTTTCGTTAATTTCGATTGTTTTATTTGAAATTTTCATTAATATTGTTAAAATATAAAATTATTTGTTATCAATATGGATAACATAAACATAAAAAGTTTTACAGAATTATCAATGCTCCAAGAATTGGATATTAAAGTTAAATCAATTGAACAAACTTTATTGCCATTAATCAAACAGGTGAGTACAAATTTTCTTCTTCTTTTTTTTTTTTTTTTGAAAAATAGCAACAAAAAAAAAAGTGATAAATTTTGTTGATAAAATTAAATTAAGTTTTATTTTTAGTAAAATATTATAGTTTTATTTTTAGCAACAAAAAAACAAACATTAGGATAATTTATCTTATTAAATTTGACATATTAAATATTTTAAACAAATATGTGAAGAATAGGGAAATTTAAAATATTTTTTCGAAATTTATTGCAATATATTTGTTGCATAAATTGTTTCTCCTAAGTTGAAAAAAATTTATTTATGATTTTGACTTCATAACACCAAAAATATCTGTGGTTTAATTATTTTTATTTATGATAGAAGAAGATTCAATCTAAAAATTCTTTGAAAACAAAAAAATTTATTGGCCTTTTTATTATTTATTATGTTATCACATTGTTAGCATAAAATAATAATCAAAATTTTTGCAGTTTTACTTAATGATCCAATTAAATATATGGAAGATCACACTTTATACTTTCAGATAGCAATGTGCAAAAATATTGGATAAATATTTTGAAAAACTTGCTCACAAAAATTACGATAAAATGTAATTCAAAGTCTGGAAAAAATTCAAACGGTTGAGAACACTTGCTAACATCAATAAAAGTAATTAGTTTGTGGCAATAAAAATTTATTCACTATAAATAAATATTTGGTTCAATATCCATATATAATTATTAAGCTCAAATTGCAATACAATGTTTCGAAACTCTTAATCGTACCAAATAGGGTTTATTTGGTACCACTAAGGGTATTAGAAAAAATGTTTATATACTTTTGTACTATTTTTATTAACAATTTCCTGTAAACTTTAAATTTTGTATATTTGTAATTTCTGCATATTGCGACTGAAATTTTATAAATCTTATAAAAACTAAAAACAAGCAATTTTGACAACAACAAAAATACTATAATCTTTCGGTAATGCATATTGAAATTGTTATTAATTTCTACTTTTTTTTTCGAACTTTTATAATTTTAAATTTTCGGAATTTCTTTGTTGGATCAACTCCAAAATTGTACACGTCACTAATGAAATATTACCATCCGCAAAGCAAGTATAAATATATAAATAAAAAAATAAATAAATAATAAAAATTTTCTTTTTACACTAAAAAATAAAAATAATTTTATGAGCATTTTCCCCCAGTTTTCATTGAAAAAACATTTGTTTCTTTTTTTATATATATGTTTTTAAAGAAAATTACAAATTCTAGTGAAGTTACTAACGAGGCTAATTAAAAAAAAAAGAGTCATTTTATTTAATTTAAAATTGATTTTTATTTTTTGGTTTTTGCAAATTCTTGTCTAAAAATTTTATTTATAATTTTTAAAATTTATTTAGTTTTCTTCTTATGATTTGTTGTTGATTTTTCTTTTTGGAAATGATTGGTTCATTTAGCGGGGTGTATTGTGAATGGCCACTAAAAACTATAACAGAAAAATATTTATGTCAAGTCATTTTGGGGAAAGAGATAAAAATGATCTGAGACACATTGAAATATTTATATTAAATTAAATTTATTTATTTTTGCATGAATACCACTAAGTCAAAATTTCAAATATTTTACATATTTAAATAAATAAATAAATATATATTTTTTTTTTGTATTTTCGTTGAGAATATAATTAACCCTCTTAGTCTGTTGGATGACGACATTTATGAAATATTATGTATCATAAATATTTATATGTATTGCAAAAAAAAATAATGAACTTATATATGTTTTTTTATTGTGCGAAAATAGAAAATCATATATAATTAACTTTTTAGAATGAAATAATAAAAATAGAATATTAAGAAATTAGCATAAAAAAAAAATGTTTAAATAAAAATTAATTTTATAAAATTTCAATTTTATTTTATTTTTTTATTATTTCTGACAGCGAATTTTATTATTATGGTATTTCCAAGGAATTTATGATTACATATATTTTATGTTTTGCCTTCAACTTCATTTGCTATTAAAATGTAGAATAATATTTATGAATTATTATAAAAATTTTTTTGGTAAAAAAATATTATATTAACTCAGAAAATTATTAAATATATTTCTTATTATTTTATCTTAATTATAATAAATTGAATTCAAAGTGGACAAATTTACTAACTTTTACAATCAAATCAACCCAATTCATATAAATCTAATTTTAAGTTATTTTTTTAATAAAGTATATTATTAATTTATTGAAAATGGAAAGTATGCTCAATTTTATCTGTAAAACAATATACAAGAAGTTTATTAAATATAAAAAGAATTCTGACCTGAAAAACCATATTTATTGCTAATTATGTGATCTCCTGTTGACTAAATTTTTTTCATATTTTTAGTTTTTTAGAAAATTTAAATACATAATTATCTGATCATTAATTTGTATATACCAAATTAATATTCTATATGTTGTTTAAAAAATGTTCTTGGAGCGTTACAGAAAATTCCTTTCTAAAATTTTCTAAATCCCGAATAGCATTAAAAAAAAAAAATTCAATATTGGAAATTAAATTCTCCATAAATTGTTAGTAAATTTTCAGGGAATGATTATTTTCTTGAAGTGTCACGGAAGCGGTTATATATGCAAAATTAATTATAATATGCAAAATTAATTATTAATTATAATATGTGTTTTGATTTATCAGGACTTGGAATTTCTTAATATTTTTTTATTGCAAGTTGGAACTTGGGACTACTAATTTTAAATGAAATCCGAAGCTTGTTTCTTATACTGAAGAAACATTTTATAGCAAGAATGCTTATGTTTATGTTTTATAAGGGGGGGTTAACTGTCTGCTGATGCCTGAACAGAACCCCGACCTAGGCCATTGATTGGCCCATTGGTATCCCTTTTTAATTGCAACAACTACCCGGCTACTTACCCTCGTTAAATCCAAGCTACTCCCCTAACAAAATTAAGGATTACCTTTATCGGGATACCTACCAGCTCATGTAGTCCACCGTATCTATACCTCTAACAAGAAACTAATTGCTTTTTTACATGAGTCATTATGGTTCAATTCAACAGTTTTTCTTAATTTTAAAATTACATTTTATTTTATTTTCCTAACGTCTACTCATTTAAAGCACCATAGCTTAGTACACTACCACTAGAAATTTTAGATTTTATGCTACCACATTAAATATATATTTCATGGAATACAAGTTTATTCAATTGCCACTGGCAATTTGAAATTATGGATCAATGAATTGAAGAATTTATTGATATATGTGTGGTGGGTCCTTGTTTTTTCAGAAAGAAAAATTTATTCAGAAAATATTAAAAGGAGAATTATCAGATCTCTATAAGAAGTAGTTTTTATGTGAAAATTATTTATTTTTCTATTAGAATTAGATTTTGGTATGATTTTGTATTTTAAATAATCGGTTTTCTTTGGTAGTAAGAATATCTTTATAAATATATTATTCACTTTTCTTTAGGAGCAAAAAAAATCGCCAAATACTTTTGAAAGAAACCAAGTGGCTGTGTTTGAATAGATATTTTTCGGTTGTATATTTTTTTAAAAAATAAAATGGATATTAACATCTACTCGAGTGCCATCTTTTATCATTTCTCATTTAACATATTATTAAGCTTTTTCTTTAAGCTTTTCTGTTATATCATAAAATTAAATATATATGTATACTCAGTATAGATATGATAAAAAATAATAATAACTATAACCTATTTTCATTGTTGCTATGGTAGTAGTTTTTTTTTCCATGAATATGGATATAAAGTGAAAGTATTCTTTTATAGAGTAACAGTTTTACCCACGTGCACAATCGTTGACGTCATTGCTCCTTTAGACAACCTGGAATAAAATATCGGACACATGGAAATCGACCTTTGTCAAACAAAAACCAACAATTGAACTATCAAAATACCTGGAAAATGAATTGTCAGCCAATATTTCAAATAGCTAACAATTGAGGTAAAATAATTTCTCTCATTCAAGAAAATCCTTTTCCATAAAAATTATGAAATTTAATGCGCAAGATCAGTATAAAGAAATATAGTTAATTTTGTATGTATTCATGTCTCCATCTCCCCATCCCCTTCAAATATATTACAATGTAAAATAATATTTATTCAATGTTAACTTAAAGTAAATATATTTTCAATCTTAAAAAAAATTTAAAAGAAAAATTGACAATTTTTTTACAAAAGTCATTTAAATTATTTGCGATATTGGTGATAGTTTAGTCGCTTAGCGTATACAGAAAAAAAGGAAGAAAAGAACGAACTGTTGCGCATTGATACTTTCCGCAATGATATCGTTTAGAAATCTTTTCCCGCAACGATATCGTTTACTTTAACTAAATTATAGTTTTTTTCAAGATTTACATAGTATAGTTATTAGGATAATATTACTTATGTTTATCTCAAATTTTTTTGGAGCATGTGCGATAATACCGTAGTCCATGTGCTTACTATTTATTAAAGAATACACACTATGATAAAAAATATAAACTTGATTTAAAATAACAAACTAAACACATATTTATATAAAATTTTACTATAATTTATGTACATATCCTTTTTCAACACTATCTGCATTGAAAAATTTTTTTTCTTCTGAATACAACAAAAACAATCTTTGAAGAAAAGTTAGTTTTGTTGTGCTAATAAAAACACCTGTCACATAATTCAGCGTTTTTTTTTTCTTCTGTTTTATTTCGTATATATTGGGTTTTAGATTATCCTTGAAATTTTTGTTTGTGATATAAATATAAAAATTGGGAGAGAAATTTAAGGTTCTTTAATTCGAAAAAAAATAATGAAGGGAAAAAAAGTATCTTGTATTGTTATAAAAAAAAGTGACACAGACAGATAATGATAAATGAGCTTGTCAAAATTGTTTATAAACCTAAAATATAGAAAGTTATAGAGTACTGGCATTGAATACTAAATTCTGAACTATAAATTTTGATATCCTTTTAAATATTTAAATTAAATCCTTTTTGGTTAATTTGTGTTTAAAGACATTTTATTTGGTTAAATTTTTCGAAATTAGTTTAATTATTATTAACTACTTACTATACACAAAATTTATCAGAATTCAAGTTTTGTTTTCCTGAAAATGGTTGAAAAATTGTGAAAACGTCAAAGATGCCTATAATTTATTCGACAAAAAGTGCCTTATTGTTTCCAACTGACTATCATTGATCTTTACCCACATTTACGGCATCTAATCTTTGGTTGTAGATTTGTTCTGGTCTGTTGTTGGATCATTTCTAATATTTTAAATTCTTAAAAGTTTCCAAAGTCTCTACGAAAGTGATCTAAGATTGTAAATGAAATTAAATATAAGTATGCATATTATCTTTATGAGTAATACTACAATTTATGCGAATGCTTAAAAATTTATGTGGAGTCGTTCTAAATATTTTATATAAATTAATTTAAGCTTATCGTCAAAATCATTAATAAATTACTTATAAAAGAAAATATAATTAATATTTATTTTGGTTCACTGTGTAGTTTTGATTATTATTTTACTAGAAACCTTACACCTTTAAATTTAATTGACTTCAAGAAGAATCACTTTCAAGTTGAAAGATACTCAATAAAAGCTCTCATTGCACCCTTGTTCAATAAAAATGTTCAAAAATATATATACTTAAGAAGAAAAAAAATATCAACAAAATTCACATTGTAGCCTAGAAAATTTTCATGTTCACATATACAGACAAAAAAAAAAACAGAAAAAACTTTGACTAATTCTTATTATCCTAGACCCTGTCAAAAAATCTATTAATGTATATTGTGCTGAATATCTACACAAATAAATAAAAATAAAATTAATTCAATATTTTGATAAGAAATTCATTGAATAACACACATTTTGTTTACATTTTACTATAAACTTGTGTATATATACTTTAAATTTTCCAATGCAGAATTTTCCAATTCAACTTTGAGTTTTATCAGCTTTCAATATGTATTATTATTACAAATACTATTAAACATATATTTATATAAAATATATTCTTATATATTCATTTTATTGTTTCAAATCCCGGTGTATATTTGTGGTAATATTTTCCAGTAAAATTTTTTTTTGTGATTGTAATTGTGTGAAATCTTAGCAGGGTTAATTTCTCTTCTTAAAATATTCTTTTTTTTTTTAAAAAAAAAAAATCTGAACTTTTCATAAAAAAAACCCTTAATTTTTATACCAACACATCTATGATTATCCTTATTTTGGCTCCTACTACACCAAGCTTTATTTAAATTTTAGCCCTGGATTCTATATTCAGCTATATATCTCTAAAGTTTATAGTATCTGATAAATATTTTCTGATTCAATTTTTTTTTGGTATATTTAACGGATTTTTATACAATAAATAGAAAACATATTTTTCTTATACATAAAAAAAAATTATGAAAATTCCAATTTTCCCTTATTTAGGGGATCTTGGAAATATCAACATTTTTTTTTCCTTATTTTCTTTTACTATTGTGTGTTTTTTTTTTACATGAAAACTTTAATGAATATTTTCCAATCAGTTGCTTATTGTCTTCCGTTCGTGTCGTTTACGCGCCCTTTCAAAAAATAAATAATTAAAAACGTTTTTTCACTTATGAAAATTTTTTTAATCGAAATCGGATTAAGTTTTTTTAAATTTTCTTCTGTTTTTTGTTTTCATTTTACATAAATTTAACAATTTTTTTTTTTTTTGTAATATTTTCGGTTTAATTTATAAACAACCACAAACATAAAATTGATTTTCAAATGTGTATACAATTTTTCTTATTTTTACTATAGAAACAATTTTCTTAATTAGAAAAATTCGGTTGGAAAGTCAAATCATAAATTAATAAGTAAAATCGTAAAGGAAAAAAAAAATTATTTAAAAAATTTTTTTTCTTAAATAACCAAATTAAATTTAATAATAAAATTTAAATTTAAATATTTTACTTAAATTAATTGAAGCCAAATGAAAAATACTAAAAAAAAAAATAAAATATTTTGGTAAATAAAGAAAAAGTGAAAATTTGAAGTATATTTCTTTTTTTTTTGTTGTTGTTGTGTATGAAAAACTTCTGCTCTGTGTATTTTCCAGTCTGCACCAGAGAAAATATAGAAAAAAAAAAGTGAAAATTACGAGAAAATCTAAACCAAAAAAAAATATATATATATATAAAATATATAAATATTAGAGAGTGTGAGAGGAAAATATTAATAGCCAAAATAAAAAGGATATAAAAATATGTCTAACCTTAAAAACGTAAGATATAATTGTTTTAAATATTTAGATTTAAAATAAAATAACATTTATGGAAAAACGATTATTTAGCTACAAGAGAAAAATAATAATAATCGAGAGTCAAAAAATTATATTTTGACAGCCTGTCTGGATGGTATAAAATATTTTATTATTGCTCCTGTTTAATGTCCTTTTTTTTATTGTTGCTGTTATTGTTGTTGTACGAATTGGTGTTGCTATATTTTCCATTTAGCTTTAATGTTCCCACAAATTGTTACAAATAAACTTTTGTTTTCTATACGTTTTTTTTTTTAATAAAAAGCCAAAATAGGGATGTAAAAAATTCTGTAAAAGATTTTGCGGTATTTTTACACTGTTAATAAAATCGAATTTATTAAAAAATAATTTTATTCGTTTTTTTGAAACTTTAGTTTCTGAAAAAAGCTTAAGTTTTATTTAAAAAAGGTTTGCAAAACCATAATTTAAATTGTTAAACTTAACGAAAAATAAAATTATTAAATAAATTATATTTTAAAATATTTATTTAATAATTTTATTTATCGTTAAGTTTAAAATTTAAAATATTGATTTTCAAATCTCAATTTTTTCGAAAAAGTGAATTTATGATTATTTTTAATTGATGAATTTATGCTTATTCTAAAAATTAGTGAAAGTAATATCTACAAAAGCATATAATAAAATATTGATTTTAATTTTTATTAAATCTCACTCGTAATTGTTTAATTTTATTTTCTCACTCGTAATTGTTTAAAAGTATTTTTCGATTGTAATTCATTTGATAATTTTATACTTAATTTTTCAATATTTTTTAAAAAAATGTTGAATCCTTTCTTCGATCATAATTTTGAAATAACCATTATTTCTTTATTCTCGAATTCGGAAAGGTCACTTAACTTTCGTTTATCACCGGAGCAGTCGGTTTCTTTTTTTTTGAATTCATTAATCCTTGTAAACACTAAATCGCTATGAAGTTTTTTTATCAAATTATATATCAACTAAATTTTTTGACTTTCAAAAAATCAAATTTGGTTATTTGAATTTTTTGCAAAAGATTTGTTATAGCGACACTGATTTTTAATAACGTGTGCAAACGTAATTATTCAAATTCAAATAAGATTAAAATCTATCCTAAACCAAACTTAAGATCGTCTCACATAATTAGTTAAGAATTATATATGAATTAAAACACAAATCTAAGCATTAAAATTTTGATTTTTAGTTATTGTATTCCAAAAATTGAGGTTTAAAAAATCTTGTATTTTTATATATTTTATTACCAGTTTACAACAAATTAAAAAAATAGTTAAGTTTTGTTTAAATAATAATTTTACTATTTTCATTTAATTTAAATTAATAAAACTTTAAAAATCTCTCCAATTGGATCTTTCTAAATCACTCCACTAGATAAATTTAGGAATATTTTATAAGTTTCTATGAACATTTTTTGGGTATTCACTATAATTTATAGGTCAATTTTATAGGTCAATAAATTTTTTGTTAATTATATCTCTGAAATATTTAAATTATAGCCAAAAACTTAATCAAATGATAATCACAATCGTCCTTTTGTTCTAAATATCGTGGGCAGGAAAATAGATCTAAATAAAATATGAAAAATATAAATTTATAAATGTGGGTTTAATTTAATTACGACAAAAAATTAGTTTCATGTCCAGAAATATTGTGGGACTTATAGTTATGTAATCAATAAAACTATATTAAATTTTTAATTGACATAAAATATGTGGCAAATATGTAACTGAAAAATTTAAAATAATATTGTCTCTACAAAATTTTTACGGGTAACAATGTTATTGGGCAAATTATTTAAAACTATATTTATATTTTATTAACAGTGTATAAATATTTTCAAAATTTTCGAGTACCTTGAAAAAAAATTTCTATGCGCAGTATCTTCAAAGAGATTGTAGGGGCAGCAAAAAAAAAATATATATTTTAATATACCTGTATATATCCTAAGAGTAATTTTTAATGGACATTGTCAAAATTATAATAATACTATATAATCTTAGGTATGATTATAAAATATATATATGTATATATTTATAAATAAAATACGGTACTATACCAAGCATCATAAAACTGATAAAAATTATAACTATTGTTTGTACTGATAAGTTTCTCTACTAAATGATTACAATCTATTTCATAGTCTTACAAGTATTCTTCTACTGTACGCATACACATAACTATATTATACAGGTGCATTACAGGATTTTGACAACATTATATCTATAATAATGGTACGAGATAGGATTATTTTTTATATTATTATCCTTTATATCTTATAGATACATATATACAGTTATTCGGAAAAAAAAAATCTATATTTCAATTTAAAAATTTTTGTCTGGAAAGAAATTCTAAAAAAAGATTACAGTATAAATACATACATTTATTCTTAAAATTCGAGGCCTTTTTTTTCTATGTTGTTGTCAAGGTTTTGAAAGGTTTGAAGTAGTTTTTAAATGACTTTATGTTGTTGAAGAATTAAATAAATTTATTTGGTTATTTCGTATTTTAAAATTTACAAACACATATTTAGACAATTTATGATTATTTTTGTAATAATCATTTTGAATTTATTTATAGGTCTGTAAATTAATTAATTAATTAATATTTCAGTAAATTGAAAATATTGGTTAAGATATAAAATCACTGCGGTCACAATGAGCCGTAATTATAAAGATCCTTAAAGATGTTATGAAATTTTAATTAGATTGTCACAGTGTCAGCAGTGAATTTTGGCCTTTAATCTTAATCAACCCTTTCAATTTACTTATTTAATTAATTTAGTTGAACATTTTTTAATCAATTTACTAAGAAACAATGTAAAATCTACTTTAGGGTTCTTATTTGGATATATTCATTAGAAATGAAAATACATTTTAACTCAAAATCTAAAATATTAGTTAGGTAATATTTTAATTAATTTAAAATCTTAGATTTATTGGAAAGCTTAGAGAGATGTGATTAGGTTAAGCAATTTTTGGAATAATGCATAGTACTGTCAAAATTGATACTAAATTTGCTAAATATACTGAGTTATATTCGAATGCATAGACCTAGAAAAGTCTTAAAATTGTTTAAATTTATGTACACAAAAACCAACTATTTCCATATTTTACATACGTTTATTAAGAAACAGAGTAGTCTACGCTACCATTTAACAAAACCTAAGCCTAACTCATTAATTATAAGAAAATGTCCCATTTAAAAACAGACAGTGATATAAAATGGTTTTTTAAAACACTGATTATATATTATCTAATATCAAATAACTTTAGATTAGAATTTATTTGACATTAATAGTAAAAATTAATTTAAAAAGAAACAAAACTAAAAAAAATTATATGTAAACAAAATTAGAAAATTTACTTAAAAATTTATGTAACTTTTTGTAATTAATTATACAATTACCACAAAATTTATTATCATCAATTTAAATTTAATTTATACATAATATTGTGTTTTCTTATACATATTTATGTACATTTATGTAAATATAAATTCATTCATAGTGTTTCTTTAATTGTGGTTTTACATCAGTTGTTCATTATTACAATGTTTTCTTTAAGCAATCAATAAATTGTAAATAGAAATATTTGAAAAAGCTATATAATGTGGTATATTATATATTAATTTAGCTATATTTTTTTAGAAAATTATTTTATTGTAAATAAATTAAAAGAAAATTGTTTAAAAAATAAACTTTTCTTGGGAAATAATATTATATAATAAAATCAATTAAATATTCATCTTTGCAAAATAATTTATAAAATATATTTTCTAAAAGTTTCAATATTAATTAAAAAATTTTTAATTACATATTTTCTAATTTTAATAATTTTCTTATTAAAATGAAATGTGCTATTATAAATTTACTTACTTATAGCTAGGTTTTAACTCAGGTCAGGATTAGACTAAAATAATATCATTATTTTCGACAACCAAAACGATTATTTGAATATTAAAATTTACTAAAAGAAATTAGTTTTTAAACTAATATTATTCATCTCATTTAATGGAATACATATGTTCATTAGAACAAAATTTACAAATTTAAGTTTCTGATTTAACTAAATTCTGTTTTAACTACCATTCTGCTTTAATTAAATTTAAGTTAAAGCAGAATGGAAATCTGTAGAACTTAGAATTATTAAAATTTTAATATTTCAATAATTTATATTATGTTTGCACTGTCTATAATCCGGTCGCAACTAGATTAAAAGACAAAACTCGGTCTTAACTTTTATAAAAAAAATCTGTACAAATTATACCAATTTTTCCGAAAACTTACTACCCTTTGAGGATTTAGCTTAAATAAATTTAATTTACTTTTGGTATTATGTGATATTATCGGCATTATTTTAATGAATTTTGATAGCCTTATAAAATATTTGTGAATTATTTGCCAATATATTAAATAAAGTCTTAGATAATATCCGTCTACAAGCTTACCTAATGAAATGGTGTATAATAGTTATACACCATTCAATTACTAAAAACACGATATAGTCTTAATAGTCTATTAAATTAATAGTCTATTACAACTGAAATTATTAAATATTTTTGAATCATATTTTTCTTTAAATAATTACATTTTTTTAAATCATGTGATACTAAAATATTGATAGAAAAATGCTTATTGCTATGTTGAGGAAAGGACTAAATAAAGACTGTATTAATATTTACTGCTTGATTAAAGTATTGAGCTGTAATATAAAATTGGTTTTTTTCTTAAAATTATATAAATTCATAAACATATTTATTTTGTAACAATATTCTGATCCTGACCAATTATTTAAAATACCACTAGTCTAAATTTTCAATTTAAGCTAAAACTAATTTTTTAAATTTTACTTAAATTAAACTCCACTAAACTGTTTTAAAGTATTTTATTAATAAATAATTATTAAATATACATATTCAAAAATATAAATCATATTTACACTGAAAGGTATAAACAAACTAATATAAATATTGTTATTAAAAAAAAAACTATAAACTAAAGTATATTTTCACTTTTCAACCCTCAATAAAAATCTATTATATATAATTATTTTTTGAAAAAAAAATAGAAAATGTTTAAAATGAAAACATTGTGTTGCGTTCATTACTTCTGAAAGCTTAAATTAAAAATAAAATGACAGGAAATTATTCACAAAAAAAAATCAATGCGTTTGCGTTCACGCTAAATGAAAATGTGCATAAATTTTTCAATAAAAAAATAATATATATTTTTAGTGCATAAAAAAATATGATGATGACATAAATAAATAAAAAAAAAAAAAACATGTACTTTATTCGTGACGGACAATCGTCCTCTAAAAAAAGTTTTTATTTAACATAAAATGGAACTTTTCTATTTTAAACTAAAACTCTTGGAATATCAACAAAAGACAGAAAAAAATTAGGAGTTTGTTTACCATTTTTAAAAATATATATTTATTCATCAAGTATTTATAGAAATATGTATATACGTACTCCTATTTTTAGACGAAAGTTTCCTTTTTACACGAGCAATTTTAATAGCTAATGATATTTAGATTTAGTGCCTGAAATATATCCTAAACCTAGGAAAAACCTATCACAAAGAATTCAGAATTATGATAATGCATTTTTTCTCTGTTTCGCTTCGTTAATCACAAATTAAATAAATATTCTTAGAAATTACACAATTATGTTGTTCTAGAGTCTAAACTAACAGATAGGATTTAATTGACCTAAATAATTTATCCTTGATCTCTAAAATTCATTGCTTTAAAAATTCATTTTTATGTAAAGAGAAACATTTTTCATGCTTCTAAAATTCCTTTTTATGTAAAGAGAAACATTTTTCAGTACTAGTTTCGTCATTAATTTGTCCCGATTAACCATTCGAAAATTTACGTATGTTTATTCGACTCCGGGACCTCAGAAGTAGGTTTCTACTTAATCCACAACTTAGACCTGAATTACATTTTTTTTTAAATGTATTTTTAACCAAATTTACTACAACCACGAATTATTATATTTCACAGTCTCAACAAAATCTTACCACAAAATGACTAGCAAATTTTTGTCGTACATTTTCATAGAATTCTTGCACCGACAGAAGAATCGACTGAAAACTTTTGATTTATCTAAATTTAAATTAGAAAAAAGGAAATGTGTTTTAAAAGCATTTCAGCGTGAAATAAATAATTGCATGTAATGCAGAAAAAAAAGAAATATATAATAAAAAACTTAAAATGTACAAAACTTTTCCCTTTTATGTATATATTATCTGAATCTGTATTGAATTAGTATAATACGAGTTCAAAGTTAAAATGCATTATAAAAATAGCCATTGCACACAATAAGCACTATAAGCAGCAAAAAACAAAAAAAAAATACTTTTATTTATATTTAGGATTATATAAACCTTCGGATCAACACTAATTAATATTATAACTTTGTAGTTACGTATAGTTTTGAAAATCTTATGGATTATGTCGGATTAGGTCTATTTAAAATGACTTCTAGGTTTTTTATTTAACTCCAAGTACAGACTTTCGATTTTAAATATCAAAATAAACAAAATTTTGTAATTGCATTGCGTATACAAAATATTTCTTCGACAAGTTCATAGAAAAGTCACGATCGATTTAATATTATGTGTCAAAAAAAACAAAGTAGTTTTATTGATTTTCAGTTATAAAAGTGACTGACTGACCTATTGTTTTTAAGTATAAAAAATTATGACAGTATTTAATGCTCTTATAACTAAACAGGATAACATTCTAAAAAAAAATATTGATTGATTTTAAACGTTTTCTGGGTAACTTAAACAATCTCGTTAATAATTTTCCCTCTGTACAATTCGAAACAGTCTACTGTTTTAGATTCTAGAAATAACTTTTCTTGTTCAGCTCTTAAATCTTTAAGATATTTTGAAAAATAAATATGGTTTATTTGATTTATTTGCTTTTTTTTATTTGTTCCTTTGACAGAAAAATTAATTGACCAAAAATTATTTAACTCGCTTTATATTTTCCAATTTATTTGAAATACTGTGTGTGGGTAACGAAGGTTTAAAGTATATTTGCCAATTTAAAAATTTTAAAAATTTTTTGAAGAAAATTTAAAAAAATTTTTGAAATTTCAAAGTTTCGTTTACAAAATTCACTTAATATTCAGAAAATTCTTTAAGAAACTAAAAATTAATTAAATAAATACAAATAATTGAAATTCTGTTATGACTGCATTTTTTTTGTTTAAAACATTATCGTCCTTCAATTTCGAATTAAAAATCTTTTCCATCAAAAATTATAAAAAACGATGGAAAAAATAAATAAATAGAATAAATTATCTTTGTTCATGGCCTTTGGAGGTCAACATAAAAAAATTTGCAATCAAGTCAAAAATATATTAAGATATAGTCAAATGTATAGTATAGACTATAGAGCATTAAGATGACCTTATATTATTAATTAAGTTTTAAATAATCAAAACAGAAAATATTTATAATTTAATTTGTAAAAATTGAGAAAATCATGAAATGAATTTTTAATTTGAAAAATTATTTATATAAATTTTGGAAATTTAGAAAATTTTATTTTTCATAATAATTTTTCTTATAATTTTCCTGATTATAATAGAAGCATAATAAAAATTTTATAATGTAAGGTTAAGATAAACAAAATTTCAAGTAGTTTTTATTGATTTTCATAAAATTCTGTTTCTGGTCAGTCAATCGACATTGAATATTTCGTTATTGGATACTTGAAAATGTTTTTATTTTTTTTATTTACACGTTATAATGTATATTTAAAAATTAAAATTTTTATATATCTATATTTGTATAGTAATATGCCAAGGTCTAGGTTTATAAAATTTATAATTTTTCTTATTTGTAAGTAGAAAAGTTTCATGCTTTTATGAAAAACAGATGTTTTAAAAGTGTTCAATTTCTCTTATTACGATTTCAAAATTATTTTAATTTTTATTTTATACATTTTATCATTTTCGTTTTTATAATTCTAAATTGTATAAATTATTATTTTATACTCCCCTATATAATTACTGAAAATTCAAGCTCTATAATTACAGAAAATTTTTCATGTTTAAAATTTTAATTGGACGAAAAAAATGAAGAAGACTGTTATATTCGTAGAAATACTAAATATGGGGTTTTAAAAAAAGGATACACTGGTTGACAAAAACAAGCAAATACAGTGACATGTTAACAGAAAATTTTGAGCGTTTGCGCGTTCCACCAATTTTAAATACTAAATGTTAGGAAATTATTCTACCCTGTTCTAGTTTTCGAGAGGAAATTATGTTCAAGTGGAATTTTGTGTTCACTCGAAAATTAGTTTGATATTTTATTTTTCGCTTGAATTGAATGAATTATTTCAAGATTATTGAAATTTACGAAATTAGATTTTTATATAATATTTCAAATGTTTCTTAAAAATCTATTCGATAAAGCCTCAAACTAATAAAAGTTAATTCTGAAATACGTTTCCCGAAATTTACTATTCTTCGATTTTAAGATAAACTCAAAATTAATGAACCATCAGCGAAGCGAGAATGAAAAAGTATTTTACAAAGTTACTCCAGCTAAAAATTTTCAGCCTACGCTAATGTTCTTTATAATTGTTTTTAAAAGCTATAATTAAATTCAGTTATATTTTTAAGTAATTAAAAATGTAAATTTGTTTCTTATTAAATCTTTTAAGTAACTCTTGAAATCCTAAAAAAAATGTATTTAACAGAAAAGGACTCTAAAGTAGTAATTTATATTTATAAAAATGCTTAAGTGAAATTAAGTTATAAGGACAAAAGAAAAATTTTTTTTGTAGAAGTAAATGCATCCGGCAAAAACATTATTAGCAACTAAGTAACCCATCAGACCATCACAATGAAAACAAAACTGGTTGAATAACAATCAACATTTATTTATTCCTAGCAAATAGTCTTGCTATTATTATTACCAACTACAGTAATAACTTCATAATTCAGATTTCTTTCAATGGATCCATCCTCTGCAGATTATTTAAACGGATAATTGTTTCAGTTTAATGTCAGTTGAGCTATTTGCCTATGACACAAATAAAATATGTCCGTTTTGTTCTTTTTTGTTCAATTATTCACATTAAAACATCATACAAAAAAAAAACTAGATATTTTTTCCTTAATGATACCTAAAAAGGATATACAAAAGAATAAGTAATTTTAATAGAACCGTCAACGATTGTTACCATGCTTCAGCCACTTTTTTTTTGTGTAGAATTTTCTAAATTATATCCGGAGAAAAGAATGAAAGCATCAAACAAAAAAAAAATGGATTTTGTTTTTATCCTGTTGCCCAGACCTTTTAGGAGTCTAATTTCATTCCGTTCTTTTTCACAATTTATAATATCTTTTTTTTTTTTGCAGAAATATATTTAAGTGGATTTTTTGGTATAAGTCAATTTTTGTTAACCTATATTTAAAGCAATTGGTTCACTAGAATTTATCATTTATTTTGCATGTATAGAATATTTTTTGTTAAAATTATTGCTTAAAGGAAATTTTTTGGAAAAATTTCAAGAATTTTTCTTAAAAAACCTTGAAAATATATTAAAGAATTGAAGATACTATCAGTCTCTATGCAAAGTAATATAATAGTAATTCTACTACAAACAAAATGTATTAAATCGATTGGAATATCGTAAGTTTAAATAATTTGTTTTTCCCAAAAAACTTTTTCAAAAAATAAGAATTTTCATGCATTTTATTTTGTAAAATGCATGAAAATTCTTTAGTTTACAGAAAAGTTATTTGAATACAAAAACAATTTGTTTTACAACAATAAAAGCACAAATTACTACTAAAATTTTAAGAAATACTTGAGGTAATTGAGATCTGTTGTATATTTTTTTTTATATAAATTACTTATTTTAATACTATTCCCGCTTTTTTTAAACATAATTTTTTTTTAAAAAAATACATAAATGGCAACATATTCTCTTTACTTGTATTAAAGTCGTTTTCAAAAAATGTCTTAATTGCTTGAAGAAAAATGTTTTTTAAGCTAAATTCTCTTTTATTCTTTGATTTTGAGCTTCACTTAAAAATATGTTTTTGATCCTTACAAATAAAATTCATTTTCTTTTATGTATTAAATCACAATTTTATTATAACCATCCCTCCAAAAAATAAGCTTTCGTATATTATTAAAGTTATTGTGACAGTATTATTATATTTTTTAGAAATTCAATGTCCACTCTATGTATGTTTAAGATCTTTTTTATTGAGAGATATGTCAAGTTTATTAAATTTATGAAATTCATATATGAAAAAAATGCCTCTTTAGCAAAAAAAAAAGTGTAATATCAACATAAAATATAAATACAAAGAAAGGAGGAAAAAAATCTTTATAAAATTGGATCCAAATTGAATGTTGATGGACATGGGTCAAACGATACTAAAGTTATATATAAGAAATTTCAAAAGAAACGAATGATATTTCAGTTTTTTAATATGAAAATACAAGGAAAAAAATTTAGAAAAAAATATATATTATTACTATGCTTTAATATATCATTTATCCACATTTAAAGTAGTACTTTAATAGATAAATATTGCGACGTATAAAAATAAACCTATATTTTTGAACCTCTGTCTGTATAAATATATTTTCCCAATCACAGATTATAGATATTATTTATCAAGGTGAGTTTGGTTGAAATCACTGATAAATTTTGAATTCTATACTAAAGTTTAGAGTTTTCCTGAAGCTGGATTACGAACCTGTTTTCATACTGAAGTGTTGGTTCAGTGACGATAATTTCTTCGTCTGACTATTTTCGAATAGTTACAGAGAAATTGTTGTAGGGTTTGTGTTGACTTGGATTCTTTCTAAATTTTGTATTTTTCACTCACAATCTCAGTTCCATCTCCATGGTATATTTCTCACATCTTAAGTTTGTATTGAGTTGCGTTTTCAAAGTGTTTTTTCGTATTAAGTTTATTTTCCTTTGATCGTATGTTGCACATATCAGTTTATTTACTCATTTAATCTAATATTTCTTTCGTTATACTACAACTTTGCCACAAATTATTTTCATTAGACAAAAGCAAAGAATCTTTTCAATATTCGAATTACGCACAACAATTTTCTCAATTTTTCATTATAAGAATATAGAGCATAATAATAATGATAATATAAAAATATACCTTTTTTTCTACCAACTTTATCATAGTTAGGTTTCTGTTTGTAGCTTACAAGAAAATGTACAAAAAAATGTATTACAAAACTTTTCTAAAAAAAACAAAGAAGAAAAATCCTGGTAATTTACTTTCCTTTTTTTTTTTAAAAAAATAAATTTTTTTATTATAATATTTCCCTCAGCTGAAATACTTAAAAGTCTCTGGCCGAGATTAAATTAAATAAAGTTTTCTGTTGTTTTCAAATTGTGTGTCTAAAACAGGAAGTTCCAGTGTCACAATGAATAATCATAATTTCTATACATTTTTATTGTGTGTCATTATATTTACTTTGATAAAATAAATAAAAAATAACTTTTCTCTTCTATATAGCATAAGCATAAGCATAGTATACAACATTAAAAACAGAAAAAAAATTTTTCACATATATAGAAATTTTCAAAATGAATATAATTTTTATCTTTTTCACTCAATCTTTCTAAACTTTATAACAATTTTTTGTAATAAAATAATATATACATAAAAAGAAAAATTTTCCATGCTAAATAAAATTAAAGGCAGAAATATTTAATATGGAAAATTCTAATTTGTAATGTCAGGAAATATTTTTTAAATAACAAAATAACAAGAAAATTAAATTTTTATTTAATTTTTTAAGAGTTTTTACATTAAAAGTTTCAAAGTTTTATAAGAAAATGATATTTTTAGAATCTGAAATTGTAAAATTATAGGTTGTTCAAAGAAGCGAATAACAAGATTCAAAACCAAGTAATTTGATTCTTTGTAATCTTAAGGATGAATTGTATCGCTTGGTATAATATTTGAATTGTATCACAGTAAAAATCCAATAAATATTTCTACTGCTACAAATAGATTGTGTTATTTTTATGTAGATTAAATATTTTTACCATTTATCTAAATATCTTAATAATTAAACTACAAAATATTATTCATTATAATATAATATAAAAAAAATCAACTATAAAATGTACTCCTATAAAAGTTTTATGATTTTTTTATGCACTTATTTCAATAGTTATTACTTTAATTTGAATAAGTATTTTAATAGTTTTATTCAGATAATTCAAAATATGGCACCGCCAGTAAAAGACAGCATTATCTAAATATTTATAATTTTGAGAAAATCGAGTTTGAAGTTGATTAAATGTTTGTATGTCAAAAAATATTAAACAGCTGATTTTTTAATTACGTCCATGTTAAAAATTTTACCCTTTTTTAATCTTGTTATGATGAAAGAATATGGGTTTATTTGAAAATGCTGCAATTTTCTTTTAAAACTATTTGGTAAAACAATATACTATTTTGTAATAGTAAACTACCATTTTAAGCTTTAATATTACTAACAAAATGCAATATTTTAAAAAATGGCCACATAAATTTAGAATTCCAAGTATTTGGTTGAGAATTGTAAGGCGGTTATCGTTAAAATTGCATGAAAAAACGTCAATTCCTTGGACATATTAGAATCTACCTAAGTCTGAGCAAAATGTCGAAAATTCTTAGTTCAATTACTCTATTATAAATAACTCAAAATTTAAGTTTTTTGATACCTTTTATTGGCACTACGATATATCTTTATAATAAACAAACTTTAATTCATTTTCCAGCCATAATTTTTCATTTAAGTATCATTAAATAGATATTTTTCAATAATTTTATATAAAACATAAACACATTAAGGACAATTAAATAGTAATTGATAATTTATACACATTAATAAAAATAATGTGTATAAAATTATACACATTATTTTTTAAAAAAATATTTTATTAAGATTACCCGATAATAAATAAATATTCTTCCCTATAAAAACTATATTATTCGTTCAACAGGTATTTTATAAATTTTCACGTACTTATTTTTTAGTATAAAAATTTCCAAAAAAAAAAAAAAAATATAAGTGAATTTCAATTATGTACAAGAAAATAAAGGAAACAGTTCACTTATTTCCTTTCAGCAACAACAAAAATTAAGAAATAAATATTAAAAGTCCATTAAAAACATGCCTCGAAGTCTAAATTGTGATTTGCATATTTGATTATATTTCGAAAAGTAAAAAAAATACAAAAAAAATTTACTAAACACCCTCCAAATACGTGTATATATATGTAAAATTTATTTATACACTTAAAATATACTCTAATTTTACTATGCAATAAAGGTGAATACTTTTTTTTTTTGTACAAATATAATTTTACCAACCGAAAACTACTGAATTCATTTACCCGAACAAAAATAAAAAAATCAATACTACTTGAATTTCAATTTGTAGTTTAATATCCTTTTTAAATTAAATAAAAACAAATTTTTGGTTCGTTTTTTTTTTTTTCGAAAAAAAAAAGAAGAAAACAACATAAATTTATGGTAAAATTACACGAAAAATAGTGGTGCAAACATGCACAATAGTAACAATAAAATAAATCAAGTAGTAAATTTTTATTATACATTGTAAAAAAATAAAAAAATTGTTGACTTCACATTTTTTTTTTTATGGTAAACAATTATTTGGGAAATGACAAAATGATTTAATTACATTTTACAAACAAATGATAAATAACAGGGAGTGAAGGTAGTAGTATATAATTCTAGAATGAATTTAGTCACGAATTTTATTGTTGGCTACAAAAATTCATATATACTTGATTTTAAAATCAAGTAAGAATAGTACATATACTTAAATGGATGTGTGAAAAACTATATATAATTGAGAAAAGCATTAAACATTAAATAAATAATATGATTCTTTCCTTTTATTATGATATCTGAGCATGAAGTACAACTGTCAGATTATAAGTGATTATTTTTATTTGCACTTGAATCTAGAAAAATTAAAATTCTATATTTTATTTGGGATTTTTAGAAGAATTTTTGTACTGTCCTCCTTCATTACACTTGAACTTGAGATTATAAAGCTTTGTAAGCAGAATTATCTTCTAATATTTTTAAATTTTCAATCCTTACCGTAGCATTAAAATTTAATTTAATAAATATTTTCGGAATTATTAAATATAACTTATTATGAAAAGTTTTTATCTAAATAGTTTTTGCAAAGTAATAAATAAAATATTCAATTTTCTCCATGAATAAACTGGAATTCAAATCTAAAGCTGTTTGACAGTTTATTGATAAAAAAATATACACTTTTTCAATGAGAACCAGTCTTTTTAATATAAGATTTTTGTTAGAAAAATTTAATTGGAAAATTTAGATTAAATTAACAAACAAAATGACTCTACCAAATCAACCAATACCTAATTATATTAAAAAGATACTTATAATAGAATTTTTTTTAAATAGAAATTACCATCACATTATTGGCATAAAAGTTTAAAATTTAACTATTTAATAAATTTTTGAATTCTTATATATTAAATACCGTATGCAATCATATCATGACAAATGTGAAGTGTCATGCAATTTTCTCTTATAAAACATGCTTACAACATATGGGCAAACAACATAACTTTTATTGGCACCATTTTATTTTAGTAAACCACATTTATATGCATTGAAATTTTTTTTTTTTTTTTCATTATTAGTAGTACGTACTTAAGTGTAAAGTGATCACAATTTTACCATGAAAAGGTCAGAGATTCAAAGATATATGTAGACATATATATTTAGATACTATTTAGAAATTCAACCCTGAAATATAATGAAACTATAAATATATATATTTTTTTGTATACATATATGTATATGTATACAAAATATTGGTTTTTTTGATTGGAATTTGTAAAATGCATTTATGTAAAATTGTTTTTCAACCACAAATTTGAATCAATAAAAAATTGAAATATTGTAAATAGTAATTAAAGTACACATTGCATATATATTATTTTACTTTGGTCAATTTTATTGTAATGTTGAAAGTTATTGCAGAAATTATTTATTTGGTCTTAAAAGTTATTTTACAATTTTATAATATTATGTTTGATAAAATTAAATTTTATGCCCACAAGGATACCAGAAATTTTTGTAATTTATTTTAATTACCTGGAGTGATTGAAGATTATTAAAATTATAAGTTATTAAATTTAATTTTGTATTATTTTCAATAAAGTTTATTATAATATAAGATAATTATGCTTCAATAATTATCTCAATAATTGATTGTAAGCTGATATACTATTTTGAAATGTGGTAAATAGAAACTAAATAATGAATAATAATTTTTTTAGTTATTATTAATAAATATGTTAAAGTGAAGAATTTTTGCTGGTTTTATAATAATTGATATTTCAAATGTAAAATTAATACTAATTGTTTCCAAATACATCTATCCCTCCGCCTACATGGCAGATTGATTTTGTGTAACGCGAAATCTTAAAAGCCGTGTAAACAAATGCTACTTTTAATACTTTTTTTTTTAAATTATTAGCTAATAAGAAAATACCTTTTACTATCTTATAAAAAATATTTTCTCAATTCACTCAAATTGCTTCTATAAATCACTGGAAATGCATTTTTAAACTGTAATAAATAGAGTTGTGCTTAGAAATTTTTCGTCCTATCTTCGACTAAAGTTTATTTTTTAAATGTAGAAAACCGTGTAAAAAGCGTACCGTGCAAAAAAATACTAGTAAAAGATGAATTTACAATTAGATTACAAAAATAAAACAATAATTACTACCGTCAAAAAATTTTAAAAATATATTTAGTCCCAGTAAAATACACTTTTTTTAATAAGAATTAGAATAAACTTTTAACCATAATGATAAACCATTTAACCAATTCCACTGATCAAAATTTTAATTAAATTTTTTCAAAAACTAAAATATTCCGAAATTCATTTTGTTATTTGTAAAATTATATTTAAATTTTAATTAATTATCAATTATTTAATTATTAAATAAAAATGCAATAATTCATTAATTGGTGTTTCATATAAATCGGTTTAATTATATAAAATAAAAAATCAATTAAAGAAAATTTTTATTAACCCTGAAAATTTATCATTATATACAATATAAAATTAAAATTTAATTTATGGAAATTATGCTCAATTTTTGCCACAACATTTATTCATTTTATTAAACAAATTCTTATTATTAAATTATGTAGGAAATTAAAAAAAAATAAAATAATTTAAAATTCATATTACAGATTAAAAATAAATAAATATTATTAAACTTTATTATTTTAATTAACATTGAAATTATATATGCATATGTATATCTATCTATATAAGTATATTTATTATAATATGTATTTAAATTTATATAAATTTCATATAAATTTTCATTTATTTATTAAAAAAAATGACTATGTTTTCATCATTTTTTTAAAATTAGTATATAATTATTAGTATGGATTCGTATGAGGATAATAAATAAAATTAAAGAAAGTTGTAATGGAAACTTAGAATTCGTGATTAACAAGTTTATTTTATAAATAAGTTTTTTTTTCTAGTTAGCCTGTAATCACGTCGGTATATATTTTGTTTCATATGAAGTGAAAATAATGCACAGAATATTAAAATAAATTAAAATATAAGTTTAAGGTTAAAATTTACAATTGGTATCAGTGACAGTATGAAGAAGCTTTATATAGGTAATTTAATTAGTTAGTAAACTTACTAGCATTACAACATTTAACCGAAATCTTTTAATGACTTTTTCAAAATAATTACACGGTTTTTCAAAACAACTACAAAATGTTTAAACCATTAATAACCGTTTAAACCATTAATGTTTAAACCATTTGTTTTTTAAAACAATTACATTGTTTTACAAAACAATTACAATGTTTCTCAAACAATTCCAACGTTTTTAAAACAATTATCTGGGTTTTGAAACCTTTACAACGTTTTTTAAATTACTTACAACGCGTTTTAAAAACAATTACTACATTTATCAAAACATATTGTTTTAGAAACCATTGCAAACTTTTTTAGAACAAGTACAAGTTTTTTAGAACAAGTGCAAAAAAATTACACCGTTTGTCAAACCATAACAGGCTTTTCCAAAACAATTACAACGTTTTTCAAAGCAATTACAACAGTTTGCAAACGATTACAATGTTTTTTCAAACCATTACAACGTTTTACAGAAGAATTACAACGTTTTTGAAACCAATACAGCCTGTTTCAAAATAATTACAATATTTTTGAAAACGTTTTTAAGACCATTAAACGTATTTCAAAACAAGTACAATATTTTATACAATTAATATTCTGTTCCGACGAAATATCAAATTAACGTTTAAAAAAAAATTTAAATAAATAATTTTCATTATTAAAATAATATTGTTCTATGTTTCTGCATGAAACTCGTCTAAAATCTTTTCAAATGTCAGAATGCAACCAATCAACTTTTTGGTTACGAATTATATACCAATAAGAGTTGAGATTACAATCGTAAATTGAAATCTACTAGATTGTATTTTATTCTATTAATTTTTTTTAAAAATTTTCAAACATCACTAAAAGGTTCTACATTTGAATATTATCTTCATTCCGTATCATAAATTAGTAATATTTTTTTTATTACATTTTTCTTTAGCTACAAAATAAAAGAACAAACTGACTGACAATTTTCTATTTTTAAAAAAAAATACAATTTATTTAAAATTATTTTACTGATATTACATTAAAAAATAATATATATACTTAATTTATGAAGCGTTATGAAAGATAAATTGTATATATTTTTTTATTTAAAAAAATTAAATTATAAACTGTTGCTAGTAAGCTTATTTAAATATCTATTTTTTTTTATGTTTTGTTACATAAATATTTCTCTAAATAAAACAAAAATTCAAGATACATAAAATTATATCTTGAAAAAGTCAAAATTTTTTAATATATTTCTGAGATTAGTTATTTTGTTTACCAATTTTATTATTATATTAAAAAATAGAACATAGAAATTTTATTACACTTACACCAGATCCTTAAATCCTTTATTAGATAAAAAATATATATTATATCACACCAACCCTTATACAGGTTTTTATTACTCTAATATTCTGATATAAAATTTCGTTTTTTTTTTGCGGATAATATAGGGAATATATTTACCACCCCCCATCGTGTAAATTGCCATTATAAAGTTTTTTGAACTTATCATATTACTATTATTTCACTACCATCATCTTCGTTCTTTGCTCACCGTGCAATGTCTATGAGAAATAAACCATAAAATTAACTTTTTTTTTTTGTGTCTATTGAAAGGAGTTTTTCAAGTACGTAACAAAAAAGTTAATTTATTCTTCAATTATTTTGCTTGAGCTTTTTTTTTTTTTACGATTTTATTATTATTCTCCTTTTTTTCTTGATAGATTTTTGTAAGGGGGTTAATTGAGGGGTTAAACAAGTTGAGATTTTTATAATTTTCCGAATAATTTTCAGTTACACCTTCTTATCAATATCTAAAAACTTTTTGTGAATTGTGTTGTTCATAAAAAACGGATCGATTTAATATTTGCGGTTAAAGCTATATTACGGCATTGGAAAATAATGAGTTTTACTAAATTAAATTTAAAAGTAAAAAGATTCTGTTTTACAATAACTAATTTTGTCAAAAATTATTTTAATTTGCGAAAGTCTTATATTTTAATATTTTTTAACAACGTTTCCGCAATTCTACATCAATTTTTATGGGTTTAATTGCACTGCGCCCTTCCATAAGTATTTTAATAAAACTAAAAAGAAATTTCACGGTTTTTAAAATTATCTTCAGATATTTTTTAAAAATTTCATTTTTACTCCAGATTGGTGGTGAAGCGAAGTTCAATGAATAAGTCTTTAACAATTCATATTTTTATCTGTACAGATCTTTAAAAATTGTGATCCTTGGAAATAATTAAACAAAAAATCAAAATAATATTAATAAGTACTAAAACTTTTCAAAATAAATTATGTTTATGTTTAGGAAAATTTAATTAAAATTTTTTAATTTGTAAAAAAAAATACATGTACTAACCATAAAAAAGCTGATAAAAATTAATTAAAAATTCTAGTAAAGAATAATTGAAAATCAATTTTTCATCATGAAGGTTATTTAATGAAGCGCTGAAAAGGGTTTTTTTTTTTTGCTATTACAAACTCTGTGATTAAAGTGTAATAGATACTATGTATATATCTTTTATTTTAGCTATAAAAATATTATAATTGGTAAATAGAGCGTGAAAATTAAATAATTTAAATATATAATAGATTACAATATTATTTTATATATCATAGTTATAAAATTAAATAGCTATTTCAACTATGATTATTATAATGTCTGATATATTATAATAATCATAGTTGAAATAGCTATTTTTAAAATTTTCAAAATTAAACTTTTTCTTAAAAGAATTTTTTTGACAATTTTCAATATGAATCGTAATCATTTAAACTTATAATGATTTTCTTCTTTTTTTATAGATTTTCTTATTTCTTTTTTTTTGTAAAAAAAAATCGTTATTTTTATTCTTCATTAAGAAAATATACGTTTTTTTTACTCCGATTATTCAAAGAATATTATTTTAATTTAATTTTTGTAATAAATAAATATTTGTATTTTTTTTTGTGCCATATTATCGTTAATAGAATCTTTAACTTACCACATTCCATCACAAAATTTAATATATTATTTTATTATTTCAATTTTCAACACACTATTTATACCAACTGATATCAATCTGATTAGACTTTTTTTTTTTTTTTTTATAAAACGCGTTTTCCCATAAAATGATAAATTTTCATTTCAATAAAAGAATAATGACTATGAATGAAATTGTTTATCCAAACGAGAAAATGAAAAATGAATATCTATCTAATTTTAATGTCAATTTTATCTATGAATATATAAATAACAAATATCTAAATATAAATTGTGTAATAGATATAAGAGAAGATATTCTTCAAGATTTCAAAATCTTTCCATAATAATAAAAAAAAAAAAACATGATGGAAAATAAAATGTAAAAAAAAATATAGTTTAAGTTTTGTCAATTGATCTTCGTTGTGATAGTAAAATGCAAATCGTTTTAATAGAAAATTGAAGAGTTGCTAAAAGGAAATAAAGAAATATTATGTTACATTAAATAGGAAATGGGGTTTTTTAAACAATTTATTAAGATAGTTAAAGAAAATTAGATTTTCCACAAAGGAAATTATTTTATTTTTTATACTTAACTTGTTTAATATAATAATATATTATATTCAGAATATTGTTTAAAGTTAGTTAAAGAAAAATGATTAATAGTAATTGAATAATTTAATTTATATTCATATCATGTTTAAGCGAAAGATATTTTTTTAGGAGACAATGTAGTTACAACATCATGTAAAGTGATTTTTTAATAAATGATTAGGTCTTAAATTAATGATTAAATCTGTATCTTTGAATGTTGAACTTTAGGAATAATATTTGTCTTATTACTTGTTACTAACTCGCAAAAAACACTAAGTTCGGTAAAAAAATTACTTAAATTTTTACATACAAACTATTTTATTAGTATTTTCTTTAGGTAATTTTCTAATTCAGTATTATTTATTTTCATTTTTTCATATCATATTTTAATATACATTCATATACCACTTTCATTTTGCCAACAATTCGTGTTTTTAATTTTAAAATTCTGTCAAGAAAACATAATTTAATTTTTAATTATCTTCATTTATGTATGCAAAAATTTTTTTTTTATGTAGAACTTGTAATTGAAATTTTGGCCTTAAGAACTTTTTGTACTTGATCTAAATTATCAGATTGCAAGAACTAACCTTAAACTTTGATATTGAATTGCATAAGCTACTAAAAAACTTATACTATAATAAAAAACTTCTGCAATATACTTCAGATTGAATTAACTCATTCAGTAGTGTAATTAAAAATTTGACTTTCGGCAGTGAAAATATTTCAGAAAAAAAAACTAATATAGTTTTTAATATAAAATTTTATTGTACATTGAAATTTCTTGTATAATAATAAAAGGACCTAATAGAAAAAATTGTCATGTATATTGGCCAAACTAAGTTGTCAAGGATATAATTATATTATGCACCAAACCAAAACGTATATTTCCAGTAAATTTTAGTTGTTTGAATTTCTGTTCGTTGTTAATTATTCATGAAGCATTAATGTTTTTTTTTATTATTTTCGTGTTGCATTTATTAATGTGAAAATAGTTTTTTTTGCAAAAAAATTTACAAAAGCGTATATTATTCAGAAGATAAAAGTTAAAGACATGTATAATCAAATGTACCATGAAAGATTATTGTAAATTGTAGCGCTAGGCATTGGAATAAAATATATTTAATTACGAAAAATAAACTGACTTTATGAATATTCATATTTTACAAAGTTTCTGTGGAATAATTTTGAATTTTTTTTATAAATTACAAATTAAGTTTTGAAAAATATTTAATACTCAGGGATAGTCTTAGAATTTCTCAACTTAATCAGGAATTTATGAAAGTTTTAGCATTTTTAATATAATCTTTATATAAAAGCTGATTCTATTAGAGTCTTCAATGATTTGTCCCAGCGAATTATTACTTTATCTTTTATTACAGCTAGCATATTTTCTCAACTAATTTAAAATAGTCTTTTACAATAACTTTCAATAAAATTAAAATCCATTAAAAATTTATTTACCATAAATACTAGTTATACGAAAAAAATTATGGTAAAATTCGGATGCTATGGTAGAAATGAAAGCCATTAAAAATTTCATGTACATATCGGCCACCTATAAATAATTTCATACAAGTTAAATCTAACAAAGTTGCATTTAAATAGAATATACATGGAATATGGAATGGAACAATAACTATGATCAACAAAACAAAATTACACTATACATATATAAATATTGAACGTATATGTACAAAATAATTGTATGGGTCTGTAAAATTCTGTCATTTAACCTTAATGTTTCTTATCTGGCTTTAACGATTTACGTTTTTTTTATGACGTTCTTCTTTAACATTTATTAAAGCTAAAACATACATTTTTATTATCATCAAAGTTTGGTTTGTATATCATAAACATAATAAAGGATTTTTATATCAACATTCAAATCAGGATACCTTCACCCAAAAATAAAATATTATATTTAATTTGATTTTCTTTTACTTATTTGAAGAAAAATGTTTCAAAAAAAAAAATTTTGGTTTTTAAAATATATAAAAAACGAGGGAAAATTGAATTTGAAGTAAAGTTATTTTTAGAATTTATGTACCAAATAAAAATCCTTAGATCCTTGATATATTAAAAAAAAAATTTAGTTTTTTAATTTGATATTTGTTGTTTTCAGTAATAGAATTAACCAAGATATATTATTAATTTGGCTGTCATAATGTACGTTTAGTCCTTTCTACTCTACTTTTTTGCTGAAAAGTTTCTAAATTTTTATTACACCTATTTTTGCAAATTTGATTACAAATAATTTAAGAGATTTATTTAATTATTGACTCAGCTATTGAATAAAGACTCTACACTAGACCCAAACTGATTTTGACATTTCTTTTTTCTATAATAGTATAAACATTAATTCTTGGTTTAGTATTAGAAATTGAATTTTAGAGTATATTTTGTCAACTTAATAGTTTTTTAAAATCACTTTTTTCTTCAATTTCATTATAATTTTTACAACAAAATAAAAAGTAGTTTTTACTATTTTTAGAATAATCCTTTTTTTTTCTAAATATATCCTTTTACCAAAATAATTTCTATGACAACATAAATCTTTTGTTTTTGTTTTTTTCCTAAAGGGCTTAAACTATAAAATGTACATAAATCTTTGTTTTTTTTAGGTAAATAAAAAAATAATCATAAAAAATTTAATATTTTTGCTTTAGATTATAAGCTATATTTTTGTTTTTGTTAACATTATCGTATATCAAAATAAGGATTTAAAAGAAAATTAAATTAATTGGAGGGATAGGATATACACGGTACCCACAATATAAATTGACAGTTTAAATTTTTTATTGATAAATTACCAAATTTGAAATCAATGAGATAACATGTTTGTAAAGTTTTGAAATTTGATGTTGTTTCTGTATTAGAAAAAGGATTTTTTCATACAGATAATTGGAATATGGCTTACCACTAAAAAACTTATAAGAAATAGTAATTAATTAATTTAGTTGTAAGACGGATTGTATTTAACTGAAGTGATGTTCTAAAAACTGTTAAATTATAGAAATTATATTTAACTAAATGGTTTGAATATACCACCACAGCTTTATAAACTTCTAATTAATCTAATATAACAAATTAATTATATCAACTTTCGTATTGAAACTTGATAACAAACATTCGAAATTGTGGTAAACGATTTTCAAACTAGAACCAAAAGCACTCGGACAATCTGTAATTCAAATATAACCGCTGTCAAGGAAAATTATAAATTTTTTCTTCAAAATATTTTTTTTTTAAATCTAAACAAAAAACAAAGAACGTTTTTTTTTAATCTTTTTATTTATACTAAAAAAAAAATTTTCATATGATTTTCTTTACAAAAAATTTTCCTATAATTTATTTTCTTTTTTTTTTTTGTAGAAAAAATAAAATAACTTCTAAGGAAAACAAATACTTTTATAGGCACACTACGAAAACAATAACAGCAAGTTTTTTTCGAAAATATATTTTTGATTGAAATTAAATCGCTTTAAGGGTAAATTCCTATAAAATTACAAGTCATACTTTCTTTTTTTGGTATTTACTTCCTTCTCTTCCTTATCCTTTTTGGTTTTATTTTTTTTTCCGGGAAATTTATTATAATTTTTTTTTTTGGTTGATTTTTATTTATTAAAAATGTTCATAGGCCATACTTCAAAATTCTATTTTAAAGCTATAAGCAAGTATACATATATATATATGAAAATTCTAAAGGAAAAATTAAGAAAAAAGGACCTGAAAACGAAATTTAAATAGGCGTGTAAGGTTTATTAAAATTTGATTATAGGCTAAAAAATTTTATGTTGCACTAACCATTTAACTATAAATAAGTTTTAGTATAGTAAATAGTAAATTAATGCCATCTACATAAAACAGAAATGTCTAGAAACAAAGTTCCGTAGGTTGCGTAAGCTCTTACTAATATTAATGTTCAGGATATTTTAATATTTTCATTTAAGATCTTAAATAAAAGAAGCAGGAAAATTTCTTGAATGAATTATCCACAACGTCATAATAACGATATTGTTCAACTCTTTCACATGTAGCTTCTACATAAACTTGACTTAGTTGGAGATTAATAAAGCACTTTTTTTGACGACGGAAAAATATGGCATAACATATAAGTTGTAGCTTCGACATTTTAATATTTAAAAGACTATGTGAAATTTCAGATTCAACTACAGCCCTTTTGAAATTTACTTGATTGTTATTGATGTCATTTTCTGAATGTTAAAGCATCACAATTAGAAAATATTGTATAATGACTAACAAATTTTATGACATTATTTTCGCTAAATTTTTTTTTTTGTAGAAAATTATTTATAAAATAATTTGATCCATAATGTTACCTCAAATTTCTTGGAAACTGTAATCATTACCAAAAAAAAGGATAACATAATTTCTTCTTTTAGCTCTCACACCACTAATAAAACGAACAAAACTTCTAAGAAAATCTAATGAGGTATAAATATTTTAAATACGTTTTATGCGTAAAAGAATTTTAATATAATTTCATTGCAAAAAAAAAAAACCAAATGATAATCAATTTTTTTTTTTCGTCGACGTCGTACACCATAATGTCGAATTATTAGAATAGAAAATGTTGGTATTTTAATGAAATATAATATTCATTGAAAATATTTTTGCATAAAATATTTTTTTGTCTTTGTTAAAGAGATGACAAAACATAAAAAAAAAAAAGAATATAAAGAAAACCGAAATCGAGTACACGAATTATATTTTTTTTTGGAAAATTCTTCTTGATATCTTATGCCACTGAAAAGTAAAATAAAACAAAAATCCTGAAAAAGTAAAATGAATTATATTTAAATATTCACTTTTTTTTTTATTCATAAATTTATTTCGGTTTTTCTTTTTCAGTTGTTGTGATATGAATATAATTTTTCTCAACATAAAATTTTAATATAGATCTTTATCTTTAACATCATTGTTTCAAGTATAATTTTTATCCTCCATTTTTATTTTTGGTTTTTTGGTATATTTTCGGTATAAAGTCTATCAAAAATATTTTTTATATATATCCATCCTTTTATTTACCTTAAGATTATACACCAGGTAATGCCAATCGATAAGATTTAATAGTATATCCTTAAAAGCGGATAAAAATGGTGGCAACATAAAAAAAAAAATAAACCTAGAAATTGCTTCTTAAGATTCAATGTATTTTTAATTCTTTACGAATTGAGAGATGGAATACAAAAAAAAAATGGAATAAAAATGTTGGATAGAACAAAAAATAATAATAAAGATATAGAAATGAAAGCCGATTCTGAAGGATACTTTTTTTTTGGTTTAATTTTTTGTAAAAGTTTATAGTAGCGATTAAAGTACTATGACAAATATTTAACAGAAATATGTAACGGAGCAAACAGTTTTTCTGTGCGTATTAGATTGATGTTAACTAACTTGATTTTAGTTATAAGATTCTATACAAGAAATCTGTTTTTAAGTAAATTTCTCAAAAGTTTCTGTTAAAAACGATTATACCCTCGATTATAATAGGGCCTATTAGATGAGTAAGTTTGATTTGGTTTATTTCTTGTTAAAATCCAAGATGAAATAAAATTGCCACAAGAAGAATATTATTTTCAAAAGCTAATAAATGAAATCAAGAAAAAATGAAATTATGAAAATTAACATTTATAGCTGTTGGCTAAATATTGACCTAAGAGCTCTTAATTATGGTTTCCATATAAAAAAATACATAACTCAAACTCACTTATTTAGTCTATGACCCTCCTTCATTATCGTCAATTTGTATATTGCCAAATGATCGGCACTGTTCTTACCAAATAATTTGTATTTATTGTTCTAATATTAAGCACGAAAAAAACCCATATTTTTATTTACGGTTCATTGAAGAATAAAAAATAAAAGAAGAAAATTGAAAAGAAAAAAACATGGAAATCATTAAATCGTAATGTTTTTATTCTCCTTTCTTCCTTTTTTTTTATTTTAAGGATAAATACTTCATTCGCACCATTATTTTTTTTTTACACTTTCTTCAAATTCTATTTTTCTTTGTACCACTACTATCTAATCCGAATAAAAAAAAAATATATATTGAATTCGTAGCAATATTGTGCTTTTCAATTTTACAATCTGGTAAAAGTTTTTCGAAAGTATGAGTCCACTTAAAATATATCAATAAAATTTGATAAATAAAAATGAAATAAGATTAAAAGGAAAATATCTTAATTCTTTTAAAAGTTTTAAAAGTATTAAAAATCAATTCGTCAAATCCAATTTTAATCAATTTTGTTTGCCAAATCAATTAAAAATGGGATTTAAACAACAACGAAAAAAAAGAAAACTAATGAATTTCTTATGAGAAATAATTTTCTAAAAATTAAAATTAAAATTTTCATTATTATAAAAATTGAAAAATAATGAAAATTCTTTGTTTTATTTTTCATTTTATATAATTGAACAAGGAAAAAAAAACACTTTTTTTATGAATCCATTTAATCGTGACGAAAAACTTTATTTTTAGTTTTTTTTATAAAATGAAAGTTTTCAGTTTTTTTTTTCATGAAACTTTTCATTTATCAATGAAATTTAATCGTAAAAATTTCAAAAAAATTAAAAAATTTAATTGTTCGATAAAAGTTTTTGAGGCGAAAAAATACTTAATACCTGTTGATTTCTGTTAGTATATTTAAAAGATACTTAAATTTATTTAATGCTTCTAAATTAGTTGCTCATTTAATTTGTCTAGTATCAAGCTGAGTGATACTTTACTTTGAATTTTTTTTAGCTAAATTTTTGTTTAATTAAAAAATTTGTAAACATGAACAGATAGTAACAGAAAACAAGTCATATTTTATAGATTGGTAATTGAAAGAATATTTTCGAACATTGGATACGAGGGCAGCCAAAGTGATATTACTCAGTACAGAAGTATTTAAAATCTTAATTATATGTAGCAATTTTTATAGGTTTTAAATATTTATATCCTGGCTTTATACTCAAACAGACTGTAGAGAATATCATTAATTTTCATATCCGATCAAATTTGAGAAATACTGTTCAGTAGTGTCTTACTTAGAGACTTTTTGATATTTTGACAGTTTGTCTATTCTAATATTATAAATAAGTTTGAAGAGCTGTTGTGGAAAATTTTTGAAATTAGATTAGACAATAATACTAGCAGAATATATTTTATACAGACTATAGATAATTTTTTTTTTATGATTATTATTTTAAGCTCAGTTTTATTTAAAAATAAAATCAATAAACAATTTAAATATTTAAAAAAAAAAGAAACTATATAACAAAATTTTTTATGGCAAACTATTGGGTTGAGACTGTACCTAACTAAAGGCAGAACTGTACAAATTTTATCTTATTATCAATTTAGAGAATATTTACGATGTCAAATTACACTTTTTTTTATTAAAATACCTGCTTTAACCAAAACGCGAATTACACCGCTTACCGGATGGTCTTAAAGTACCAAATTCCTCTAACGAATGGTCTACTAATAATTTATATGTAAATTTATTATGTTAAAAGAAAAACTTTAACATACAGAAATTTTCTTTGAAAAAATGTCCTAAAAATTACATAAATAATCAAATTTTCCCTGAATATTTTTGTAACAGTCAATTTTGATTTTATACATTCCTTTGAACCGAAAACGAACCGAACATTTATAATAAATTATTCTGAAATCTTAATTTCGATTGCTTCTCTTATAAAATTTAAATCTTTTAATAGATTTTGTGCAAATATTTTTATATTAGTGGGTGGTAGTATTGAATATAAATTTTGGAAATCCGATTAAAATGATTCAAATTTCCTTTTTATTATTCTTTTTATAAATTATACAATTTTTTCGATTATATATACATATATGTATATATTTTTTTTTTCGGTAAGATTATGTAAATGAATTTTATTTTGATAAAAATGAAAAAAAAGAAACAATCTATTCAACCTACATAATTCTATTATCAAAGTTTTACCAATTTTTAATCAGACACATTTATTTCAAAACTGGCATTCTTATATATGTAAACTGTGACTACATGAAATTATCAATAAATAATAATCCTTTTGTTTTTTATGTTTAATTCAATACGTGCTTTCTCATTAAATAGATATTCTCTTGTTAAAACTTATGATAAAAAACAATGTTAACTTTATCACATAACCATTTATTACCATAAACATTTGTTATAATTCAAAAGTCCTCAGTCATGCTATCAGTTTATTATCATCAGATACACATATATTCATATTCCCTCATCATTAAAAAAATAATTATAATCAAATATTTGTCCAATGACAGTAATTTGACAAGCTTAAAACAAATCAAATTTAAATCATGAAAGGTCACAAAATTATTATTATTACAACATATAAATCCTATAGGGTAAACTCGGCTAAATCCGTGACACGGCTAATACCGCGATAGTCAATCAAAAGGGAACCCTGAAATTTTACATATTACATCTTTTACATTAAACTATTCCCTTAACAAAAATTCTTGTTCGAATGGCTTCTTGATAGTAATTTGTATCAGAAACGCAATTTTATAATTGTAGTTCTAATTTAATAAATTTTTATAAAGTTGAAAAGATCAGTTGCTTTAGTGCTAGGAAAATACTTGCTTAAGAAGTATCTGTTGTTGTTCAATTCAAACAGAATAGGTAGAGAAGCATTTTCTTATAATATGATTTTTAAATTTTTCGCTAGAATTTGTTTAAGAATTTCGTTATCATGAAGTTAGCCATAGTATCACGAAGTTAGCCGCACAGAACCTAGTTTACTTCTAAGCGTATAGTTTGAAGGTCTAAAAGAAATTTGAAATTTTGACATTAGATTTTTATGAACGAATCTTGTACCAGTGATCTTATATAATTTCCTCATATCTATATTTTTATTTTCTATAAAATTTTTCGAGTTTACCCTATAGATAAAAAAAAATATATATTACATTTGTTAATTCCCATAAAAAATTACATAAAATAAAAAAAATTTCAACTAAATTTATATTCAAATGAAACGCAAACCAAGTACAAAAAAAATATATATATACTAAATAATCTTATTAAATATTCCACTGAGAATAAATTAGTATACCAAATTAAATATGTAATAAATTTTGAATGAAAATTGTTATAAAACTTTTTAAGGAAGAATTTTTTTTTTGTCCTTGTTTTCTAGTTTGACTTAAAAACAACAAATACTTAATCGGAAATTGAAAATTTCCTTTTCACAAAAAAAAAAAAAAACTTCTTCAAATCATAAAAGTTTGGACATAAAAACATAGAATTTAGTATTTGTTTTTCATTTCTTTCAAACAATCATAAATATACTATAAAACAAAGAAAAAAAATAACCCAACCCTAAAATTGGTCCTACCTTAACACAATTTTATTTTTATATTCCATTAACTTCACTTTTATATTTATATACATTCAGTTCTCTCTTTTTTTTCTGATCCTTTTCGAATGTCAAATAAAATTGCTGACTGATTGATAATTTCTGTCACGCCAATTTTAATCTATTTGTGGTTTTCTACAACAATAAAAAAAAAACATCCACAAAAACAATTTTATGTTTTAGTTAGTTAGACGTTAGAGAGTTTTATAGGTTAAACTAATTGGTAGAAGTGATATTATCTAAAAAAAAAAATTATAATTGGTTAATATTTCTGATTTGTTAGCATAAGTAGGGAGCGTCATAGATATTATCATAGTAAAAGTATTTGATATTTAAAATAAATTTTCTTGATTTACATAGAATTAATTGTTTAATTAATAAACATTATGAGGATATGTTTGCTTAATAGTAGTGTATGAGAAAATACTATTATTAGAAAATTATTTGAATTAATTTTTAACCAAATATTTCGATAGTAAATCCTTTATTATGTAATTAAGTATATAATTTTATGTAAATCAGAATAATGTTAGAAAAATATGGAAATTTAATTAAATTTTATTTCGTCAATTTAACTATCAATTAATGTTTTTATTACAAAACTATTAGTTAAATTAATTATGTAGTTAAATATATGAATAATACAATGTTCTTAACATAATTTTTATAAATTTCTAAATAAATTCGTAATTTATGCAATTTATTTGAATTTACGAATACAAAATAGACAATAATTTAAATTTTGTAAATTCTTTCAAACCATTGAAGATTTAATATCTTAAATTGTATTAAAAACATGATTACTATAGTCAAAAAGTTGTCTTGAATTTCTATTTTATTTTTAGTATATACCCATTTTACGAACTCAACAAAAAAACAAACACAGATAATTATTATTTCTGACATTGATATATCATCTAAAAAAATTAAAAAATTTAGTATAATCTGAGTAATTAATTAAAGTAAATATACTAATCTTTCTAACAGATACCAGAATCAAATTTTACAGAATCTAAGGATAGAAAAATAACAAAAAAAAAACTGAATTATTAATATTTTTCTATAAATTTTATAAATTTCTCCTTTATTTTCATTTTTAATCAACTAATTAGTAATTAAATAAAATTTCTTAGCCGATGGTATTTATTCACACGATATTAAAACAAAAAATTGACCTTGACATAAAGAAAATATTGGAAAGATTTAATAAACGTTATTATTATGTTACACAAACACATATGTATACACAGTAATATAATTTAAATAAAATATTTATGATTAGCATAATAATACGTTGGAAAAAAATTTATTGACATTTTTATGCGGAAATGACATGTTGTTAAATGATTATCAAAATATAAACAGTACAATCACTATCATAATATTTAATTACGGTGTAATTCAAAACATCCTGAATATTGTTGTTGAATATTTTTAATATCATATATACAAGTGTATATAAAATCATGACAAGGCATATATCCTATTATTATTATTTTTTCTACACTGAAATATTGCATGATTGTGCGAATTTCTTTTTTCATTAAATTATTTAATTTGCTAAATTTAAAATGTAAAATATTAGTTTTAAAATAAACTTTAAAAATAATAAATAAAAATTAGTATAATTTAATATTTTTATAAAAAATTAATTAAGACAATTTAATTTAAAATTTAAAATTTATGAATGTTGTCATCACTAATTTTCATATATGTATATTTTTAAACAGAAAATTATAAAAAAATCTTTGTATGCTCTTTCGGTTTTATGATATTTTTTAAAAAGACTAACCAAACCATACCAGTCAGTGGGTAAATTCATTTAAAAAAATATATTTTTTAATAACCTTTTTCAAAGTGTTGTACATTAATTTAAAAAAAAAAAAAAACACGTATCCAAAATGACTAAAATCAGAAAAATAAATCGTAGTAATTAATCATGAATGTACTTCTTTAATGAAAAAATTAAATTCTCCATCGTATTTTAAATTAGTTTTATTTTTATTTTGAAATATGTATATTTATATTAATTTATTCCGTCTTTCTTTTACATGATTTGGCTACCAAACTATGATATTTAGAGCCTGTCATCTTTATCTATTAGTATCAGAGAGTCAAAGCGATTTTTTTTCGATCCGGTTTTCGGTTACATTCGTAATATTTTAATTTGTTTTTGTACAGCACCGGTTTTGAATTTCCTTTTTCGTTCCAGTTACGGTTTCGTTTCGGTTATGCTTAAAAACCGGTTTAAAACATCGTATTGTGTAAAACTTTATTTCGTTCAGAGTTGATCTGTGCTAAGATATTTAACAAAAACAAAATTAAATACCCTACCGCTTTCAGATTCTTAATTAAACAACGACAGAATTAAGACCGGATTTTATTTTAATATAAATATTTTAATATGCAAATAAAATAAAATCTTTAACTACAACATTTTTAGTTTAAAGTAGAGTAATTTCCACATTAAAATATGTTAAACTATGTTTTTTCAGTAAATTTGGTTCGATTTTCCACTAAAATTTTTAATTTCTAAGAAATTTATTGTAAAAAGTTGAAAAGAAATCTATTGTAAAAAGATCCGGCTATCAGCACAAAAAGAATTTTACGGTTATCGGCTTTCAATTTTATTCCGGCTTGATTCTCTGTTTATTATACAATATTTGATATAAGTTTGGGTAATTTGTGTTTAATACTGAATTGTAAATTTACCTAAATTTGAAATTAATCTTATTGTAAATATTATTTAAGTTGGGATAGAAAATTTATGTACGGATTTTTTATGGTTTCATGTATGTATAGTATTTTTCTGTGTAGATGTTTTATATTGCCTACGTAACTTGTATTTTATTTATATATGTATTTTCACACAATTTGACCAGGTAGGACAATAATAATATAGCATTGGTATATAAACTTTTTATTTTCTGTAGATAATGAGTTGTTTTTTATGATGCAGTAAAATAGAGAAGTTGATTTGTTACATTGTTTGAATGTTTCATTTATGTGTGTACTAAAAAGAAGCTTGCTACCATCAAGTTAAATTAATAAATACATATATGTTGAATATTTTTTCAATTTAATTCAATATTTCTGAATTTTTCAATTTGTCCTGTGCTTTTCTTATTTGTTGTCTAAGAGTGTTTGAATAAAACTGGTTCTGTTGTTGAGTTACTGAGTTTAATTTTCCATTTTTGAAGCGCCTTTAATATTGATTTAATATTTTAAAATTTAAACTACTGAGTTACTAAGCTTTTGTTAATAAAGCTGTATTATCAGCATAAATAATTAAGTTATATTATGAAACATAAAAATTATTGTAACCTCTATTTGATTCTATATTTTGTTATTTTATAAGGTATGCGATAATTGATCGAACGACAAATTAATAGTTAAACGTGTTAGAATAATTCCCCTGCACATTCAATGCTGGTAAAAGCGAAACCAATAATCGCTTTTACCAGCGTTAAACGCTGGTAAAAGCGATTATTGGTTTCCCAAAATAAACCCTAAAAATTATTATAAAAAATATAAATAGTCACCGATATTAAATCCTGGTTCTGTCTAAATCTAAAATTACAAGACTATATTTTTTATAATTAATATCCAATTTTTTTTGATTTACTATTTATCTTTGATTGGAACTTTGATTACCAAAAATGTATTTACTTTTTAATTAATTAGCAGCATAATTACACGCACATTTCAAAGAATTTAAAAAAACAGAAACAAAATCTAAAAATTTATAGTAAATTAAAAACACACCTTTTTCATTCAAAGAAAAACAAAAACCAAGGTAGTAAACACAAAAATAAAAAATAAATAATAAACCAAACCTTTAAAAATTTATGTTGACTAATCTATTTTTTTGTTTGACTATTATCTTTCATCTAAATATATTAATTTTATTATTTCCTTGAAGGTTATGTTTCTGTCTTTTCCGCATAATTCTACAATAAACTATAAACAACAACGGAAAATTATATAAATATTCATTCTTTTTAGAAACTTTATTTTCACAACAAAAAAAAAGGAACTACAAAAATTCCTTTTCGTTTTAAAAATAATAAAAGATTCGTATTGGTCATAGTCAACATACAAAAAATAAAAAACTTTACCACTACCTACCTCAAAATATAAAACAAGATGTTTTCTTTTGGTTCATTTCCAAACAAACTGAAAATAATATGTTCTTAAAAATTTGAGATATAAATTATCGCAAAAAAACAACTTAAAATTAGAAAATGTTTCGCTTACTAATTAATAATTCAAAATCCTCTTAATTCTTTTAAGCCTAAATTATACTATATTTTTTTTTCATTTTCTTTAACGGGCTAACCTCGTAGAGTTCTTACGCCATCTATTATTTCTATTATTTCTAAAAGGATATATTAATTTGACAACAAATCTGACAGATTCTCAACATTTTTTGTGAAGAATTAAATCTATTTTTAGTTTCGCAATGTTTCGGAACTTTTATATTATATTTAGTAAAACCGGTTTGTTTCTCCATTTATTTAATTTAGCCATTTATTTAATTTAGTAACCTTAAAAGTTACTAAAAAAATATCGTTTCTCAACGCATTAATCGTCTTTAAATTTCGTATTTAAAGAGTTTGAAGTTACCAACATTTCAACTATGAATAATCGTGGAGCATAATTTCTCAGCCTTATTATATGCCCCAGTACTAAAGTCGTGTTTGAATTTTAGAAATTTTATTTATAATTTCTTCTTAAAAATATTATCTTAGCAAACTCCACGATTTCAATATTAGTAGTTTTTCAAAATACTTTTTTATTTCTAACTATAAAACATAAAATCTAAAAAAAAAACTACTTTTATGTATATTTTCTACTGTTGATTTCAAGGTTATTTTATTTATAATTTTTCCGGTTACCATTCCGGTTTACTATATTCCTTTTCTAATTCCTCAATAAAAAAATAATAAGTAAAACGAAATAAAAATGAGGGAAATGGTGTCTAAATTTACTGGTCATTTTCATGTTAGACAGTAGTTACGTAGTCTATTTTTATGCTCCATTTATTAAAATATAAATTATAAACATTTTTTTTTTCTGAATTTTGCGTTTATTCAAAACCGGACAAAATCTAAAAAAATGATTCGTGGTTATACTTATAACTTTGTTTTTTTTTTTTTTTTGCGTTTTCATAAAATCATGGTAATTTTTTAGTTGTGTAAGGGTAGTTAAAGATTAGGGAAGGGTTTGATTATTGGACAATTTTTTTATTGTTATAGTTTTATAACAAAAAAAAAAAAGAAAAAAGGAAATATCTTAATCAGTAAAATATCTACAATTCAATTCAATTGAACGTATTGTTCCTGTTGCATGTTGAGTTTTTGTATATATTTTTTATTATTAAATTTTTTTTTTCCTTCTTGTATTGTTGATTATTTTTGCTGACTAAGGATGTCTGCAGTTATATGTAGAAAGCTATTTAAAAACAAAAGAATAAAATATATCAAAAAAAAATAATAGAAATTAGGTTAATAGGAAAATTTTATTATGAAAACTTTTAAAGATTTTTGAATATTAAAGAGTAAAATTCTATTATGATCATATTATAGGTTTTATAGTATAATTCCTGGAAAATAATCTTATTCCATGTTTATGTAAGTTTAGTAAAATCCCCATTAATTGTGGTTATATCACATGAGACAATTTTCCTGTAGAGACTACGTGTAGTTTTAGCCAATATCTTTATATTTAATCCATGCAGCTACCAGTATTTTATTTCGTGACTATAGAGAGGTTTTCACTATAAGTGGTGGAGTGGATTCAGCTTTCTAATCGTAAGGACCTAGTTTTAAATCCAATAAAAAGGCCTAAGAATTTTTGAATTTTCAAAATTAATCATTGGGCTACATAACACGATGATTTCCACAAACTATATCGAAATATATATGAAACTTACAAATTTCAATCATAGAATATAAATGAAACTAATGATATTTCCCTGAAATCTTAAATTATATAAATATGTAATTTATCCTTTATAGACAGAGTATACATATAGACTATTCAAAATTCTAAATTCAAATATGCCTAGTATTCAATTTTTGTAGACAATTTATTTAAATATGCAAAATATGATATCCTTTAAAGGTTATATCATGAATTACGTACACATACATGAATTTTTGATTTGCATTCGAATCATTTTATATATGAATGTACATATATAAAAAAATATTTTCCATTATAATTTTATTTGGTTTTCTTGATTCCGAAAAAAATTATAGTTCAAGGTTTTTTTTTTTGGTACAATTTTTTTTAGACGAAACTGCATATAAATTGGTTTGTGAGGATGATAAGAAAATATTAAAAATTAAATTTTGGTATAAATTATATATAAAAATTATACTGAATAAGATTGGATTTAAAGAATTAATTTTAAAATTATGCAACATTTATTCTTTTAACTAAAACACTGTACATTATTTTCAGAAAAGATACTTGATGACTTTTCTTAGATCATATTGTGTTTTAAAGATTAAAATATCTAAATTCTTATGATAACTTTTTATTTTTTTTTTAAAGATTTTCTCAAAAACTGTTGACACTAAAACTGGGTTGAAATTAGATACTCAATTTTCCTGTCTTAATTTTTTTTAGTTTTTGATTATTTAAGTGAAGTCGAAGTTAAAATATCTTTCTATTTAAAAAATATGGAAGCACAGATTTTATTCAACTATTGTCGGTCTGCTGCTTATTTAAAAAAAGGGAAATGTGGCCCATGATTGAGACTATGGAATTGGTAATCATTGGTTGAATATTGAAAATTATCGCGTTTCACAAAATCAAACAAATATCTCAGCGGACAAAATTGCACTCAACAGTCGATTTTTTAATTTGTATTAAATTTAAAAGGTTCATTTTAAGATTGTACCTATATAACTACAGAATGTAGGCTGCATAAAAACGAAATGATAATTATAATTTGAGTATATAACTTCGAATTTAATATCATAAAATTAAAAATTTATTAAAAACTTTTTTCTTCAATTTTTCTTCAAATGTCATTTTTTTTGAAACAATTATAAAATATTTTATGGAAACAAAATTAATACAAAAAAAAATATCGATTTTTTTATAATAAATTTAAAATATTCCGTCAAAAACAGTTCACTATACTACGCACCGTAGTCTTATTATTTTGAATTATTTATAAACTTTTTTTTTTATTCCAGTACTTTTATATATTTTAAGCATAAAATATAAACTTCTACAATAAAAAAATAACGGAAAAAATGCCCTCGACAAATATATTTTAGATATAAAATCGACCTACAAAAATACGTACAACATTGAAAAAAAAAGTTGTTATCTAATTCAAAAAAAAATAAAATAAAAATATTCTTTACATTTTCATTTTATTATTTATTTTTTTCCTTTTCATTTTCACCCATTTTCTTTATATTTACAGCAAAAAAAAAAATAAAAAACCCCTGAAACTCTTATGAGTTTTTATCTAGTAGATTATCATTATGGAAAATTTTATTTTATATATTTTCTACATAATATGTTAATAATAAACTTTATTCCAAATAAATAAATAGTCAAATAAAGTTTTACTTTATTTCTATTTAGTAGCAAATATTAAATATGTATATCAGATTAGTTCATTGACAAACAAAAAAAAATGAATGCTAATCAGCTTTAATATTTGTTAAGGAAAAATTATACTATCAGAAATATAATAAATATTTGAATCAGCGTTAATAAATGTTGGTAGTGCTAAGTGATCTAAAAATAACTAATTTGAAAAGAACTTAAATTTCGTTTTCCTTAAAAAAACCAGGTATGAATTAATTTCCTTAAAAAAAGCAGGTATGAATTTCTTAGGAAAGTAAAAATCTATGTTTTCTAAAAGTAAAATGTTAATTTAAAATATTATGCGCTATTTTTAACATACATTTTCCAAGATATGTACTATGAAAAAATTTCAAAATATCAGTTAAATTTTTTCTTTATAGCATAAAACTTTTAGACACCTTACAAAAAAATTCACGAATTACTAATTGCATTTACTATTATCATATATTTACAATCTCATAAAATAGTTTTAGATCTTAAATCTGTAAATAAAAAATTAAGAATTTCTCGAATAAATTTACTATGTCCAACTCTTTAATAATTACAATTTAAATTCATTTCAAACTCAGTATTCAATGCCAGAAATATTAAGAATTTAATTAAACATTGAACTTTTAGTTAAGAAACTATCGTAAATCATTAACCAAAGTTCTAGTTTCTCTTTCTAGTCAATTCTATAATTAATTATTTACTAAAATTTTACTATATCTTTGCTATAAATTAACTAATATATTCTTTGGTTATTTATAAGTACGTAAAACCAAGTTTAAGGTCAATTAAATTTTTGATAAAAACATTGCAGTAAATCACTCAATTTCTAACATAAAATATATTTATAATTTATTATATAAATAAACTTCAAATACACATGTTCTTTCCATTTATGTTTATCCATTTTCCCTATTCCACCACAAGCCGCAAAAATTTTACCTTCTTCAAAATAAAATAGATTTTCTTTTAGAGTTATCGTCACTCGTAAACTGTCAAATTTACTTTAAGTCCTTTATCAAAAAAAGCTTTCATGGTTGTCATCTTTTTGGTCAGTTCTAATAATAAGAAATTTTTTTTTCTATTTCATTTTTGTAATTTAAGTATAGTTTTGAGTTTTGAGTAAATTGATATCGAACAATTTATTGTTGGAAACTGAAGAATTTCAAATACATAAATGATTAAACAAGTAATTAGATGATGATTTCTGCCTTTATAAATTACTCGGTTCACCTTCATAAATTACTGCTTCAATATCACTCAAAATTATGATATTTAAGTTTTCCAAAGAACAAGTTTAACTTAATGATCTACAATTGAAACTGAAAACAAAGTGGAACTTATAAAATTTTTCAAAAAATATTTCATTTGATTCTAAATTATTTACATATTACTTAAAGATTCAATTTAAAATGTCTATCTCAAAATTTTCCTTATAGTCTAACATTCTAAATCTTACTTTAAATCCAACTAACTTCATTACTTTTAAAAAATAATTTTTCATAAGCAATGAATTGTTCTTTATTCACATCGTAATATACCAACATTATTCTCTCTCTATATCTGTCACTCATTTTCCTTCAATTGTTTTTCAACATCTTTTTTAACTGCTCCAACAACAACAAAAATTTATATCTTCTAAGCTCATTTTTTTTTTTGTCCATTCAATAAAATATTTCGTAGCATTTTAATTTTATTATCCTTTTTGTATAAAATTTTCTTTTTCTCTGGGTATTTTCAACAAAATTTATTATCATCGCGACTTTACAAACATTAAATTTTATACCAAGTACACCAAAAGCATAACCAAAATTGTACAGATAGTACTAAAAAATTACAAGAAAAAAGGTATAAATTTACTTTGAATGTGATAATATACAATCATGCTGTTTGACCTAAAAGACCATTATATATATTTCCGACGTCAATTTTGAAAGTAATTTAATGATATTTCAAATGAAAAGTATTTTCCTGATGGTATACGAAATGAAAATGGTAAAAATCGATTGATAACTTTACTTATTAAATAAATGCGAAACATTTCACACAAATAAAAATACAAATTAAGTCATTTTTTTTTCATGTTTATTTTTACAGGTGAGAATGTGGTTAGTTTTTTTGGTTGAAATTGTAAATGGACTATAAATAATGTGGTATTAAAATTGACAGAATAAATTGAGTTTTGTTTTTTTATTGTGGTATTGTAAATGGTAAAAGAAAAGGATTGATTTATGTATAAAAGTGAAGGAGAACACTTGTATAATTATGTTTGTTTGCTTTGATGTTGAATGGACATTTATAAGTTTATTTATTCAGGGAATAGAAAATTATTAACAACTTACTTTAAGTAGACGATTTTTTATTTAATTATAGTTAATTGCCAATTTATACCAATTTATATCAAACTATGTTTCTTATTATCTAGAATAATAGGAGAAGAGTACTGAGTTAAATAATGACTAATATTTTCACAATTTTGTTTCCTTTTTTTGATTGAATTTTATTATGAGCTTAATATAGTAACTATATTTTGTTAATACACCAGTATAAAAAAGATTATAATCCTGTAAAATTTCAAATTTCCAATCACGTAATATTAATTTTAATTTACAATCATTTAATATCACATACTAAAGTAATTATTATAAATTTTAATTGTACTAAAATTTATAAATTTATTGTACAAAATTATTACGGACTGAATTTTCTCTATAATATACTCGTACATAAAATTTATGAATCTTTAATGTGTTCCTGTTAACATTTATGAAAACTATTCAAAGTATTGTTTTTTAATATTATAATTAATTCTCAGGATATTATAATTTCTTAGTAATTAATTATAATCAACTACAATATAAAAATAAAAAATATTTCGCCTATTTTCACATTTTTGTACAAAAAGAAAAATTAATTTTCCGAAAATTTTTCGGTAATTTGCCTTAATTATTGATTAAACCGATGATAATTATATTTTTATGGGTTTTTTTTTTATGTAATCCGGAAATTTTTTATTGAAAATTTTTTATACTCATTAATGAAAAGTCTATTTATATTTTCGGTCACATCATTCATAATTACAATCTTAGTATAAATTAATGAAAATTGACGTTGTTGAATTTTTACTTTTTATATCATTTTAAATTAAATTATTTTTATTTAGCATATTTTGAATGAATTTTAAGAAATAATATTTAATAGAAATTAAATTATCGATTAAGGATTAGTTTTATATTGTAGCTATTAAAACGATTTTGGTATAATGTAATTTTCTAAAATTTAAAATATTATGTGTTAGACCAACATGTCTCGGACCGAAGTTGAACCCAGTACCTAATGCACCACAGCTTAGCACACTACCATTTAAGTCACCGCCGGTCTCAATGATATCAATTAGGCTTATTTATTTATTTTCGATTCATTCTGTATCCTTTTTGAAATAATATACATATAATTATAAATGTTATTTAAATATAATCGAAACAATTTATTTAACTAACCATACTTTATCCAATAAATTTAAAGCCACATTAACAATCGGTCACAATAAAATATTATTTATTTTATAGAATCTTAGCCAATTTTAATTTATCAAAAAAATGAACTCAAAAACACTTTTTTACAAAATTACTTACGCCATTATTTCAAAATAGTGAATAATACAAAATTTAAATACTATAATTTGAATTCAAGTCACGTAGATTCCAATTTTTTTAATAATACAAATAAAATTTCAAAATATAAAATAAATAAATAAACCAAAGTAAAAAAGGGATTTATAATAATTTCCACTATTACATTTTCATTTATATATATGTGAATATAATAGATACTAGAAGAAGAAAAAAAAGGATCCATATTATATTTAAAGATTTATTTCATCAATTTTCCTTTTATTTATATAAATTTATTTTTAAAGATCTTAGACGAAAATGAAACGTTCTTATTTTCCCTTTATATTATTTTCCTGCCATTGTGTTATATTAAAGTCTTAAATTACAAATACAATGAAATGTCAAAATCCTTATTTTGTTATTTTTTAACAGGAATCCCTTAAGGAAAAACGGGAAAAACATAGAAAAATAAATAATTTGTAACAAAAAAAAAAAAAAATAATAATAAGGCAAACTTTATAATAATAAATCCGATTGAATAAAGTTTTAAGGACTATAGAAAATATCCTAGTTTAAGCATTATTAAAAATAATAAATAGAATTTTAAGCAATAATAATATGTTATAGTTTTTTTTGTGTGTTAAATCCTTAAAAATAGGGTTCTTTTTTTTTAGATATTTTAAAGGACAATTACTATCTGAGATTCACACAATCGATGTAATAATAAATTTTTTAGGGTAGCTTTTCAAATTATATTAACTTTATTGATTTTGTAAGGAAAATTTCTTAATAGGTATAAAATTACTGAACGACATATTTTATAAATAAAAACTGTCGCAAAAGAGTTGAAAATCCTTGAAATATTTATAGATATATTCTGATACTGATTACAGAATAGAAGCCAACGTCATTTATAGCGTTTTCGGTTATCACTAAATATTCTGCACTTAATACATTCTTTATTTTTTAATGTTTCTTACTTTGTATATTTTATTTTTATTATGTTGTCAAACTTTAAGCTTCGTATGCTATCCCTTGTGAAATTAAATTTTCATACAAATTTAACATCTCGTGAAAAATTACGCTAACGATTGTACGCTGTTCCATCGTGAAATAATTTACTTTGCATTAAGAAAATTTTTCAGTGTTACTTAACCATACTTTATTCAATAAAAAGTTTCTAGTGTAGAAAGTTTCGCTAGCGAAATAATGTTCAAAACACTATTTCACGGCAGAATTTTAACATTTGATCATTTTGTTTGGTTGGTTTGGTTGTTCGTTTCTAAAAAATTGGTCAATTTGCTCTTTTTTGTACTTTTAACTGAATGTTTTCTTCTCCATAAAACTTTTTCACGATAGTTTTCACGAGCGTGGAAAATTTCATTTCACGGTGATACGATACTAAGCTTTACAGAGCAGAATTTCTTGCACCGTCGAATATTACGGTTCTACGTTACGGTGTAGAAAATTATGGGCAGTTTTTTTCCGACTTGGATTGGAAAAAATATGGAACTGAGAGAAAATGTTGAATGGCAGGCAACATTTCAGTTACTAAACTTCAGTACGGGATTTTTCTATGAACAAATATATAATTTGACGCATTATATTGCCAAGTAATAATCACTCCACTAATTAGTTTTTTTATACAAATATGTTGTGCCAATTAAATATGTTAAGATAATTATCTCTAATAGTGGCTACAATGTTCCGAAAAATACGTTTGTATATATATAGTTACGGTATAATAAAATCCTTATACTTAATCTATAATCGTATTTTTATTAATTTAATATTCTTATAAAAAAAACTTAATGCCTTCTTAACAGTTAAGATAAATACAAACTGTCATTTTAATATAAAATTATACATTTTTCTTATAAAAATATATTTATGAGATATTTTCATTAACATCAAAATCTAAAAATAAAATGAATCTCGAACAAATTGTTATTATCGATTTGTATTACATTTTAAATTATTGTCAAATTCTTAAAATCCATAAACTGAAATTGTTTTAGATTAAAACAAAAAGTTGAAGGTAATTTTTCCAACTAATGTGACGAAAACATTTTATGACATTGTGATGAATCTAATCTGTTCGTTGGATTTTTGTAAATTTGAACAAAAAAATGTTTTGTCACGATTTTAAAAATAATAAAACTTGACTAATTGTAGACATGTTTTTAAATATGCTTCTTTTAACATATTTATGTAGATGAAAACATACTATAGACACGATTTTTCTTATTTATGCACACTAGTTTTCTTATTTATGCTGTTGTTATTAGAATATAAATGAAATGAATTTTCTGATATATCAATAATTTATATACATATTTAAAAATCGATTAAATATATATGCTACAGTGAGATAGTGTGATTTTGTTATTTTCGAGATGGCTTTTCCAAGACACTGAAATAATTTAGTTTTTCCATTTAGATTTTATTGTTAATAAAAAAACTCTTTTGTTTGAAAATTTATATTTGAAGTGTTTTATTGATATATTTTCCAATAATTGTAGCCGCAATTACATAAACAAGATGCTCATTGTACAAAATAATGTTTTTTTGGTATTTTTTTTGTAGAAAAATAATTTGTAAGCAAAAATTTTAAATAAATAAAACACAGTTTTGCATCACATTCTTTATGCCATATAAATGGCAGCAAATAAAAGGACAAAAATAAAACGAAACTTTTTAAAACCAGCAACAATACACATCATAGAAGCTATAATCGTTTTTCCAATTACAAATACGCATAATTGTTATATGAAAATTTACATAATTTTATATTATTTCAGGTGGCAATAATCTTAAAACTCTTTATATTATCATGAATATCGTATACCAATTAATAAGTATATCCTTTAAAATAAAAATATCCAACCGAATTCACATAGTAAAATATATCTATAAAAATTAAATTTTGAAATATGTATTTTAATTTATTTTATCACGATGAAAAATGATTAGAGTGCAACCGAACGGAAAAAAAATAATATTTGTTTATATACCAAAAAGTATATCATTTTAATAGGAAATCCTTTAAAATATCATCGATATTAAAAAAATATACGCGTGTAAAAAATTATTATATAATTTAATTAAAATACTATTAAAATATATTATAAAAGTTAACAAAAAAAAAAATTAAATTACAAATTAATAAAAATTTAATTTGAGTACAAAATAAATGCAATTAAATCGCAATAAAAAAATTAACAAAAAAACTCATTTTTCTGATTACGAAAATGAAATTTTGATGTGAAATTAATATTTAATTTTGTAATCATATACAAAAAAGTGAATATATTTAAAAAAAAAAAATCGATCCTTTATGCAAAAGGATTAATAAAACCAAAAAAAAAAAAGTTAAAAAATTAATGTTATTATAAATTCGTGTAAATGTTGTGTTCATGTGTTGAAAATAAATAAAAAAAAATTATGCTTGTTGTGTTTTTGTGTCCGTTTTTATAGAATTAATTTAATAAAAAATATTTAAATGTATTTGTGTCATTAGAGAATAAATTAATCCTGGATCTATTAAAAATATATAAACCTAAACATTTTCGAACTAAAAGTCCTTTTTCAAAGGTTATTCGAATCTTTTTTTTTGTTATTATTTATCACCGATTAAAAGTCGTTTTCTTAAATTTATTATAACTAGTTAGGTTTAATTTAATTTTGGTTTCTATATAAAATTTATCCTTAAAATTTTTATATCTTGGTTTAGTTTAATTACCAAAAAAAAAGAAAAGAAAAAAGAGTGATTATTACTTGGCAATGGCGACTGCAACATATGGAAGACAGGTAAAATTAATTATGGCAAATTTTTTTTAAATAAATGAGAATTAATTTATTAAAAATTTATTTATTTTATATACAAATTATTTTATTCATTTTGTGATAAATTGTTGCTATACATAATATGTTTTTATAAAATTTAACAGGAAATGATTTTTATGTACCTTGAGATAAATGAAGGTCAAGTCCAATGTAATATATTATGGTCATGATCATTGTGTTTTGTGTGAGACACAGAGATGTAGAAAATATTTTCAAGGAGATATTTTTCAAAACAAGTAATCAATTCATTCAGTAGGAATAAATAGTTTTGACATAAATAAGATTTTTAAAAATATATATTTTTTTTTAAATGAGGAGTTTAGGAGTGCAAAATAACTCATTTGTTCATAACAAAACGATAATTTCACAAAATATTATCTGCAAATATTTTATATTACATTTCTTTTTTAAGTGAAATTTTTAAATTTTCTGTATTTTTTTTTTTTTACTTTTCACTAGAATTTCATTTATCGAAAAGTTTTAAATTTATCTCTCTTACCAATTACTAGGTATACTTATAAAGTATACAATATCAGTTTATTTGTACAACTTCATGAAAAATGATTTTAAATAACAATTTCCTATTTAACAAAAAAAAAAAATTTCTAATTAATTTTTATATTCTTATAAGATTAATGAATATTTCCCAGTAACATTTCACCTGTCCAATTTATGTTTTTCTACACAAATTCATAAATTTTGCTATATAAAGATATATACAGAATAAAATAAAAACGTTATCCAATTTTCCACTGACTATAAATTTTTCTCATAATTAAATAACCAGATTTATATCCAAAAAAAAAAATTCACAAACTTAATATTTACACATCTTTTTACCTTTTCCGGGGCGCACACATAACAACATAAAAAAAAAACAATCCCCAGGGTAAAATAAAAAAGGTTCACAAAAGTTTTTTAACTTCTTAGCGATATTTTCTTCATGTTTTTTTTTTTTAGCTATAAATTTCATTAATCATAACAAAATATCACAAAAAAAAAACTAAAAATTTATGTAGAATATTTGAAGAAAAATTAAATCTTTCATTTTTTTTTTTGTGTAAGGTAAGAAAATGTTAAAAACATAAAATTGAAAATGATAATAAACGACAAATGTGTCATATCCAACAGTTATTGGAGTAGCAGACATTATTATTATTTTCTTTTTAAAGAAATAAAGGATTTAAATAGGAAATATTTAAGGAAATTTTTTGTATAATTACATTTTATAAACAACTAAAACAATTTTCTTTAAAAAATGATTTGGAAAATGAAGATAAATTTTGTTAATTCTTGTAAATTTATGTATCATTAAATTTATTCTTTCAAATTGAACAAATTTGATTATCAAGTTAAGGTTTAAATATAAACAGCTGCAAATTAAATTTATTACAAGTTTAGAAAAATTTAACGTAAACAAAACATTTCAGGGAATGAATACCAATTAAGTGATCTGGAATATAGTATAATAATAAATTTTTGGGTAAAAAATAAATAGTCTCACTATAAAAAAAACCCTTTTCTTTGCTCTTGATAAAGGTTTATATCCTTTTTAAAATTTAGTTTCTACTTTATTTTTAAAAATTACAAAAAGTTTTTTACGGATAAAGTTCAAACTTTGTTTGGACTAGAACTTAGAGTTATAATATTACAATAATATAAAGATTTTAATTTCGAAAACGTTCAAAATGGTATTATAAAAATTTAGAAATATTTTCAAAAGATTGATTGCTAACACTGTATTGAATGATGTTAATATACAAATATAATTCCAATTTCAATCAATATTCATACCTCTATGTGTTTTCAAAATCCAATTACCGTACAAGGATATACTTGGTAATATTATATATTATGGGTTAAAATAATATAATACTGTCTTTTTCAGCCATAATATATTTGATATTTTTATGGTTCGTTAATTTATATCCAAAATGTAATTTAAATATTAACCAAGTACTTATATTAAATTTATTCAGTTTTATAAAATATATATTATAATAAATTTTCTGTAATTTTAACTCGACACCTATCAAAATATAATTTATTGAAAATCTCTACATTTTAATATCCTAAAAATTACGTTTTTCTATTTTTAAAACTCATATAAATATACATAAAACTATCAACTATCCTAACAGGCTGGTTTTAATATTGTTTTTTTTTATAGGTATACGACACTTTATCTTCATACTATGTACATAATGTACAAAATTGAATATATTCATGATCCTTACAAAAAAAAAAAAAAAAAAAATGTCGTTCATGGTCATATATCCTTTTTATTTTATATATATACTCATAGTTTTATTTATAAATATATAATTTTTATATTGCGCTAGCAAAAAAAAAATTATTGTAGACATCAAACACGTTTCTTTATCATCAAGGTAAATGAGGATATCCTATATAGTTATTTTACATAAAAAAAAAATACCTTTTATTATATCATTTGTGCCTAAGATATTTATATTTTGCACGTTATATACATAAAAAATAGCAAATGAAAGTTTTTACATTATGACCAATTTGTATTTTTCATTATGAATAAATTATTTAAAATGCCTACTAGCAATTTTATTCCTTCAACATAAAAATCGGTAATAGGACCTTTTTTTTTTTTTTAATATTATATTCCAAAAGAAAATAATAATTTAGGAAAATTGTGGTTCTAAAATAGCTAAACAAGTCAAAAAAAAAAAAAATTTATACGTTTATTCTTTTTTTCTTGTTTCTAGTAAAATTTTCAAATATATTTTCTAGTTAAAGAAGAACCAAGATAAATAATAACTGAACGAAAGCAATTAAAGGATTTTTTAGATAAGTAATCACAAAAAAAAAAAAAAAAGGAAAATTTTAAGAGTTTTCTTATTAATTTTACTTGGTTCAGTATATTTTATTTTTTTTTAAACTGAAAATTTGTTTTTTTTTTGTTAAGTGTTACTTGTGGGCATAAGTACGGATATTTGAGATTGGTGGGTAAAATAGATTAGAAAATATTAATATTGTAGTCAGCACATTTAATAGAAACTTTTATATGATCTGTCTTTATTTTTCGTTTTCGTGATTATAATATTGAAAAATTGAAAATTTGTGAAAATATCAAAATGCTAGTAATTTTTTTTTTTGGTGTTAACCTATTTTAGGAATTGAAATTTCAAATTATTTTATTTTTATGAAAATAAGCGAAATATTCTTCGCAAATTTACTTTTCTTTATATAATGCTGTTTATAGTTTAAGACGGTTATTAACTTAGTGGTAATATGCGCTTGCGTAACATACTGCATTCAATTCCAGTTCGAGGTAACGCTGATCTAACTTTAATCAGTTTGACATGAGTACCAGTAATAAAATTACAATAATACTGAGAAAAATGGTAACGATTTCCGAGCAATATGTAAAAGTCTCAATGAAAAATTAGCTTGTTGTAATTAAAGTGTCTCACTATAAAGAAATTTATGGTTCGAAATCAATATAAAAAATTAGTAGGTTCAACTTGAAATAAAATTGTTACTTGAAACTTGGATATTTCTGTAGAGAGTAAAAAAAAACCTGTCTGTATTTTAATTTGCTGTCAATACAAACTGTACAAACCCCTAAACTTGTAAAAAAGAATTTAATTAATTTAAAACGTAAGGTTAGCAAATTGCCAAATTCCATCATTACAGATAAAATTATATAATTCTTTCATTTTTTTTTTTAATATTTTGCTGATTTTGTATTCATTTTTAAAATAGAATTTTTTATTATTACAAAACAGATTGGTTTTATGGGATTTGCAGCATTTCGTAATATAAAATTGAAGAAAATGAAGAGAAAGCCATAAAAATGGAATATAATATATTTTTTTTTTTCATTTTCCATTTTTGTTGCTGTGCAAAATGAAATTTTTTTCAAATTCTATTTTTAGAAAATAATAATATATATAAATCAAAATATTGGCAGATATACACTTAATTTGATTTCAGATTACATTTTTGATATTTGTATTGACTTTATACTGTCATAAATATTCCTCATACTTTGACATGACTTCATTTCAGGATGAAAATTTCATTTAATTCTCTTTCTTTTTTTGTACATATTTTTGGAATTTTATTTTAGAATTTAAGAATCCCAGAATTTAGAATTTTCCAAACTAAAATTCGTGTAAAAAAAAAAAGGTTGGTTCTGTATTAAGATAAAACAAATAAAAAATTTAGATTACTTCGGAATATTTCATTGGTCTCATTGAATAACAATTTGAATAGAATCCCTTTTTACTACGTTTGTATCATTCGAAGCACTGCAAATTGGTTTAACATTATATAATTGTAAATATAAAATTTAAGAATTTTGCTTGTGAATTGTTTAAATTAATAATCAGAAGCAGTTTAGCTAAAAAAAATTTGAAATATGTAAGCGAATTGAATCATCTCCATAATCCTGACCATAATCCTTAATTAGTTGAATCTACAATATTTATTTTAATTAAACCATTATTTAACATTATTTGTTATATATTGACCAAATTAAATTTTCTCAATTTTTGAATTAAATTTTCAACTTTCTATGATTTTTTTTTTATTAGAAAACACTTATAACAGAAAATAGGAAAATTTTTCAAGACAAAAAAAAAATCTTTGATGGCAACACAAAAAAAAAAAAAAAAAAATATATTTTAAGACCAATTTTCTTTTTTATTTTGTGTACCATCACTTTTCCACACCGGTTGGCAAAAATTTAATTCTATCCAATAGTAAGTAATCAATTTTTGAGTCCTATATAAATTGCCTATTGAAGTTTTGCAGGGTTGTTAGAGTTGTTGTGGGTTTTTTTTTTGTACAAGAAAATCAATTTTGTATTTTTTATATTTTCTTTATGGTTCACATGTGTTTTTATCCCTAATCCATATTTGGAAAAAAAAAGAAGAAAAATAAAAAATTAAAAGGACTTAAGGACATTTTTATATTTATATATTTTGAAATGCTATTAACTAAGGTCATTCAAGCAACAAAATATTTCTTAAACTTTGTTAAATTAAAATATAGCTGATCTTCTTAAAAAAAAAGTAAGAATTGTTGTTATCAGTTAATAATATCAAATATAAATTGTTGTCCTGAACACTTATATATATATAATCATATTAAATACATACAAATACTCTTCAAACAAATCGATTACTTTTTGAATATAATCAGTTACCCAAGGATACCATATATATTCTAATTATATAGACATTATGTCCTTGATTTCAATATGAGGACAGTATTATCACTTTTCACATTTTCTGTTTGAATAATAAAAAAACCATGTGAAAATAATAAATTTATTATAGATTTTTGGTAACAAAATAAAAAATTTATTAAAATTTATTCTTATTGAAGCTTTTCGTCAAGTTTATTTTTGGGATGGAATAACACCAAATTAGTGTCTTAAACATATTCGTAAATTTAATCGTCAAATATTCGGTAGTAATAATAAACACTTATTGTTTAAGTGTTACTTGTGGGCATTAAAAATTTAAGAAGAGTATTTTTTTAATATTATGTGACGACATATTTAGCTAAAGAAAATACTTTTGGTCCACTATCTAAATTTAATGTAGATACTTGATTTGAAACGAAATATTTGATCTACAACATGAAAATGAAAAATGCCGGATTTCAGATTCATCCTTTAAAATTCATATACTGAGTATATACCTAGTTTCTAATCTATTAAAATTACTGCAGAAATAGTAATGTTAATATCTAGTCTTAAATATTTAAAAAACTCTTAAATATCTATTCATGATTTTATGGAATTGGGTCAGCTTCATTCCACATAATACTATATTAAAATAATCTAATTCTTATTATAAAATTATATAAATTTAAACTTTTTTTTGAGAATGAGAAGAAACAATTTAAAATTATTGGAAAGTTTAATTTATTTTTAAACCACAAACGATATTACAGATAAACAAAAAAAATCTTTATTAACCATAAATTGACAAAATTATTCTCTTATTTTCAAATATCTATGCAAATTTTTAAATAAATTTAATTATAAATGATAAAAGTTAGTAGAAAATGTTATAAAATTTTAATAAACTACTTTGTGGTACTCTTTGTTTATTATATTTTATAAAATAAATATAGAACCTTCCGTCTACATTGTACAAATATCCGTAATATTTTCGAAAAGTTTATCGTTTATATTTCATAAATTATCAGCTTTTAGAAGTATAAAATTATGTGTTATAAATTTAAACTGATAAACACTTTCATATTAACTAATTTATTTTATTTCTAAGATCCTTGATTTCTACGAGCCCTGATTATTGAAATATAATATTTATATATGTAAAAGACCGACGGTGGCTTAAGTGATAATGTGCTAAGCTGTGGTGCATTAGGTTCAACTCGGTTCCGAGATATCGATGTTGGTCTAAGTTTACTCAGCTTTAAATGACCAGTGAAAATATTACAATAAAATGTAATTTAAGAATGGGAATAAGGCTAACAGTCGAGGTCATTTGCTAAAAACACATTGCTCACTTGCTTCTTGCAATTAAAAGTGTTTTCATTATAAAGAAATTTTTGATTCGGAATCCATATAAAATTAGTATGTCCTCTTAGTCGGAGGCCTATATATATATATAAAAGATAGTTCAAAAATTTTTATTATGATGTTTTGAAAACATCTTTCTTGCAAACTTTAAGCATTTTTCAACATTTTCTGAAATTTGTTGGAAAAGGCTTTGTAAAATTTTCTGAACTCGTATTCTGAACTCGAAAATGTTTTACAAGTATTTTTGACATTTATTTTGAGATTAAAAGAATTAGTTTGCGTGGCAAAAAGTTAAAAATTCTTTAACTACTTTTTTGCTTTACAGATAGTTTTAAAATTCAGATTCAAAGTGTTGATTTTAATGGTCATATAGCGAAGTACATAATTATATTTTCCAAAAATAGTGAAGTGATTATTTCGTGCGAAATAATCTCTTCGCTACCGTTGGGAATTGAAAAACAAAGTCTAGCAACCCTAAATCCTACAAGTAATTTTGTAATATTTCTTAAATATGACTCGTATAATTTTCCATAGTAATAAAACACAAAATCTCAGCTGATAAAATATTTCGCATATGTTAAAATAAAATTATATAAAAAATGAAAAAAACTTATGCATATAAATATAAAAATTTATTTATTTAGACGAATGATAAAGTAAAACATTTACTTAATCATAAAATATGATTTATTCACAACAATGGAAACTTTTTATGTACAAAAATTGTTTCTTTATTATTTTTATACAAAAAAAAAAGTCACAAGTATAAAAAAAAACAACCCAAGTGATAATTTTTATCTATATATTTCCTGACTATCCATAAACATTCAAAAAGTAGGAAAATTTCATTTTCATAGATTCTGATAGCAAGTAATAAAAAATTCATTCATGTAAAACAAGTAATATATATGCAACGAATACAAAACCATCTACAATATATATGCCATCCTACTTACAGAAATAAAGATTTTATTTTATGCAACTAAAGTTGTCCTGTGGTTCCTTTCTATATAGTAATTTCATTTTACTATATTTTACTTTTTATGTCATTTTAATTTTTTTTTTTTAACACATAATAATATAAATTTACATAAAATAGAAAACAAAGTTATTTTCGCACATATTACATAAAATATATGTATATAGAGACCTGCATAAAAAGGATCACTTTAAGGAAATTTATTCCTGACAGTCTATTTCATTTCTTTAGTATTTTTTTTTTTTTTGGTGTTGTGTATATGCGGGCTGAAAATAATAATATAATAATAATAAAAAAAAATTGAAAAGCTTGCATAATTTTACCTAAAGAGTACATTTTTTTTTATTGAAGACTTTTATTTCTTGCATGAATTAATTTTTTTTAGAAAAAAATATATTTTTCAATAGAAAAAAAATATGCTTTTTAACATATATATATTTTTTTTAATAAATATCCTCATTATCCTTTTCATAAAATTCGAAAAATTTGCATTAAATTTTCAAGTTCTTACTTACTCATAAATAACAAGTTTAGTAATATCTTTGAGAATTATGAAAATTAATGCAGTTTATTCAATAATCAATATTATTACGTAATTGAAAAAATATAATAAATCTGGCTGCAGAATAACTTTAGGAAAATTTCGTCAATATGTAATATAAACATAAATTGAGACCAAAAAATTTACTCAATAATACGATCAGTTTAAGACAATTAATTCGTCAATGTATTTCAATTAAAACCTGGGGTAGTATTCTGTAAAGTAATTCGTAAATTAATTCAACTAGTTTAATATAAAGGATTAAATAATATTGTTTAAGCCTTTATATTCGGAGATTATTACACTTTTTTAGCGTGAAAAATCACTTGTTTTTACAGATGACTATTGATATGGAAAATTTGTTTAAGATTACACTTACAACATGAGACTTTTACAATCACATTACCGAATACCACTCCGGAATATTTATTGATGTTTCTTAATATTGTGTTTCTGGATTCTCCACTTGAAATGAGAATTCTGTAGTATACTGTAATAGAGCCCAGTTTCAAGCCTTAGCTATTTATTTTATCCTTAATCGGATCGTAAAATTATTTATTTGTTAAGATTTAAGATATTAAATATCTCGACTAGAAAAAAACTTTAACAATTACTTTTATATTATTTTAATCAAAGACATTTTTAATATCCAATTTAAATTAAATACTTTGGCAATATTAAATTTACGTAACATAAATTTCCTTATTTTATTTGAATTACAATAAATTTATTCCACTTTCTAGGAAAAAAAAACCAATAAACTTCAATTAAATAATAAAAATGATAAGTATCTATACTAAAAATGATTTTCATCATAATTTCCTTTTGCAAGGTTATTTAATCCTTTATATTCAAACAGTAAATAACAATAAATCATATTATAAAAACAAAATACTACTAAATATTTGAAATCTTCTTAACATTTTTATATTCTAAATAAAAAAATACTGAGAAATCTCTTGTAACAATTTTATATCCTATAATAAATTCATAAAATAAAATAATGTAAAATGATTAAATGAAATTATAGTATCCGAATCCGACATATATCCTATAAAAAAAAAAATTAAATGGAATCAATTTATTCACATTTTCTCTAAAAGCAATAAGAAATATATATCCTATCTGTATATAACATTAACCAGACAAATATTGATAAGTTTAAAAAAAAAAAAAAGGATCAGTAAAAACTTTCATTCCTGTACAAATAGACATAAAGATTGTAGTTCCTTTTATTTTTTCTCATACCCTTTAAAAGTTAATTCGTAACCTTTCCAACCATTATTTGATACTCTTTTGTCTATGAAGTAATAGAGCAAAGAATGAACATTGTTCTCCATCAATGAATTTGTATTTATTTTCTTCTTTTTTTTCCATCTTAAGTACATGAGTTCATGTTTTCCAGATGGTATACGCGTTTGTAGATTTATATACTACTATAATTTTATTAAAAGAAAAAAAATTGGGAACGAAAAGGGGATAGGAATTCATTTTTTTATTACAAAACAATAAAAAAAAACTTAGAAAACTTTTCTTACACATTATATTGTAGTATTGACGAGGTTGGTTTAGGGGTCTAACAATTTCATATTTAATATATTTTAAATTCAATATTTTACAAAATATTGGTTTGTGAAATTTATTCTTAGACAGTTCATTAAATATTTTGGTAGAATTTACTAAATTTATGATAATTTTGAAAATATTTTCCCATAATTCGTTAAATTGTATTTCCAAGCATTGTGGTGGTCATAACATAGTATTTTTCAAATTTTTTGGACATAGTGCTATTTAGAAGATAATATGATAATTTTGATTTTAAAATATCAAATTTATAACCGATACTGTTTGTGACACATGTGTAAAATCCACCTTTATACCTTTACTAAGTGTTTCGTGACATTCTATTTCAATCCAATTGAGTTATCCATTTTTTCCCATCGAAGGTCATAACAAAATCTTATGCACAATCCTTTACAATCTTGGTAAATGGTTGCTAGCGTTGAAAATATTTTGTGAAGTAATATATGATTAGACAACAATTTTTTACATTTGAAATACTGAAAATATTGACATAAATAATTATGACATTAGTGTATATGGAAAAATAATAATTTTAGAAAAGTTTTTGTATCCTTTACTATATTATAATTTATTACCTACCCCTTGAAAAAGAATCTAAAAAATTCATAGTTATTTTTATGAACAAAAACAATAGATTCAGAAATAAACTAATTGTTAAAGTATATTTTTTTTTTATATAAAAGTTTCTAGGTATAGAAAATTTATTAGGATAGTCCTTTTGTTTTAATGTTCACATTATAGTTTTTTTTTGTTTTCATAAAGTTTTTTTCAACGAACACGGAAATTGGTGGACTAAACCTGTAGTTTTAATGTATGTGGAAAGTTATATAATACAATATCAATAGAAGTGAATTGAAAAGGAAAACTTTTAATCCTTAAATTTAAATATTTTTGTTTATTAAATAAAACTTTTAGTTTAATATAAAAATTAAATTAAAGAATTAAAATAGTTTATATTCGATTATTTTGTTCAACTTTTTAAGAATTTAATAATAAAGCCAAGGATAAGTAGGCAATTAAAAATAATGTTTTATCCAATATTTTCCTATAATTTTTTACGATATAAGAATAAGTTATGAGTGAAAATATTGAATTATTGATTGAACAAATAATTAATCTCTTTCAAGAATTTTAATATTGCTGTAAACATTTTAAATAGTTATATCGTAAAAATATTTTATAATAAAGTTTGGAATTTCGAATTTTCTATTTGGATAATTTTCTTTTTAATTTTATAACTTATATAGGAGAGACCTGTCTAAATCATACCACTTTTCAAAGTTCCAATATTTTTGAGTAAGAGTAATAATGTTTAAAAAAAATACTATAATATAAAAAAATTAAATCTTAACCTCTAAAAATAGTTCAAATAATCCGTATAAAAATACTTTTTAGCACTTGTAGAAAACTGATAACTTTAAGCGTGTTTTACTCAAAATGAAGATGTCTCTTAACTAACTTTAACAATTACTAGAATAGTCCGTATAAAAACAGTCGTACAAACAATATTCGTTGAAGTAAAATTTACATTTACGTACAAAGAATATTCGTTGAAGTAAAATTTAAAAATAATCTGTGAACTATATTGTAAACACGAATATTACTTTGCCCCCAAAAGAAGTTTTGTGGCCTTTTTTTCTCACTGCAGTTGGTATGAATTATTTATAACGCTTTCAGCAGCACAATCTTCCATTAATACATTATATTAATAGGATTATTTAGTTTCCCAATTAAAACAATAGGAAATGGTACGATTTCGTCAACTGTCGCCTATAATAAGATAAAATAAGCTATAATACTTATAAATTAATGTAAAATTTTTATGATTTATTGAAATTTTTGTAGTAAATTTTTATTTCGAAGATTTTGGAGTAAATTTTTATAGTATATTTTCTGCAACTAATTGAAAAGATTCCAATTGCAGTAGTCAGCATTTCTTGTATTTCTTGTATCTAATTAATCGGAAATTTGTAAAAATTTATTGAAAAATCATTACAATTAAGTTTAATAATTTACTGAGTATAACAAATTACAAAAATTTTTAGTAAAAATATAATAATTATTTCATTCCATTTTTCTAGTTTATTAAATTATTTTTAATATTTAATTATTTGAAAATAAATTGAATATAATTATCTGTTAATTTTATTTTCTAAATGATTTAGATTTATATTTAATTTTTGATATTTTTCATGATAATTGCATGTTTAAATATAATTTTTTATTATTTTATTTAAGCGTTTTTTCCGAAGCTTTTAACTGTAAATAAAGATAATCAGAATAATAAATTAAACAAAAAAAATAGAATAGGTTCTAATTTTTCATGAGACAATTACGATTATAATGTTGTTGTCTACAGTGTAGAAAAACTATTTATTTTTAGTAGAAAACAATTCTACACGAAAGACAAAACTAAATAAAGAATTGATTAATTGAATTCGGTTATAAGGAAAGTTTTAGACTATCTGTTATTCAGTTTATAGATATAGTCAGGACATACAGTGTAAGATATAACTAAGTATTTTATGTATTAAAAATTGTAGCACTTGTAGAAAACTGATAACTTTAAGCGTGATTTACTCAAAATGAAAATGTCTATTAACTAAATTTATAAATTATGCTTTTCAATTATAAATTCCTGCTGTGCCAAATGAAAAACTTAAATAGAGTGTTCGGTGAATACGAAACCATATTCGGTAGGACTTAAATTGAAATTATATTTCTTCTTATTAACATAATTTTCTTCGATTTTCAGGCAAACAAAAAATTATAATCAAGAAAACTACCGAACAAATTTCATAATTAACTTTAAATGGAGACTATTATATATGCCGATAATATATGCCGATAATAACGAGAGGAAAATATGTATTAACTAGCCTAACTCCTATAATCAAACTAGTTTAACTGCCATTTTATTAAAAAAAAAAAAGATTAATAAGATAAATTGATTGCGATAAAACAGTCTGATTGGAAGTAATAAGAAACTTGAAACAATTAAATTAATTACAGGAGAAATTTTCCTATTTCTTTTAATTCCAATAATATTTTCAAGGACTTATACCTGTTAGTATTTTACATTAATTATACGTAATTCATAGAAACTAATATTATTGAATTATAAAATCAATTCAATTAGTGTATCGATTAAATTAAAAGATTAATGAATTTTTCAAAAATTAATGGATATATCAACATTTGTTAATAGCTGGTGAAAAATTTACTATTTTATTATTCTTTATAAATATCTAAAATGATTTACACAAGTTTGTAATGGAATATACACTTAAGTTTGATATCATTATTAACTTTATGTATATATAATATATGTATAAAAAATAATTATAACAAATAAGTTGGACTAATAACTATTGCAATCCATATTTCAATAGCTATATTTTTGAATATTCATTTTAACGATATTTTTCAGAAACTGAACTGGCGTCTAAACTAATAAAACTTGTGCAGTTTTGCCGGAATTATATTTTTTCGCCGTTGTGCAGTTTTGCCTTAGCTTATATTTTTTCGCCGTTGTAATTTTACTAGTAAACAATTTTGTTTTGAAAATAAATATGTTTAATTTCTGTGCATCATAATAGTAGCGCATTAGCAAAAATTTAAATTATGTTAATCTACTTTTCAATAGCTTCCGAATGTGTCCTCTCTCTCTATTATCAATTTTGAAGAATATTTACTAGGTTAAATTACAATTTTTGACTAAAAAACCAAATTAGGAAATTAGTCTGCATAAAAATATTGTATAAATTAGTATATATTAAGTGGTTTCAATTAATTTCTAAACGTTTTTTTTTTTCTAAAGTAAAAACTAATGAAAATTATTACTAAAATTACTAATTATTCTCGTTCATTTGACGGATACTCAGTTCTAAATATTGAAAATATTAATTTTAGTATTTCTTTTTCTTAAATTATGGAAATTATATAAAAATATATAATCGGTTTGCATGCCAGAATATTTTTAAAATTAAAGCTTTAATATTTAAGGACATATTATATTATATACAACTTATTTCATAAAAAAATGATATTCTATGAAAATTCTATCAAAAATATATACGTAAATGTGTATATTTTACTGAAATTTCTAATTAATTTTTTTCGCTTTTTCACTTATCATCAGATAACATAAAGAAATCCTTGCTTATAAAAGTTTTTCCTACAACAACATTTCAAAAAAAAAAAAAAAAATATTAATTTATTTCTGTCTTCAGACGACCATAAAAAAAAAACTAAAAATATTAAATCACCTTATTTTTCATGGTTTTGTCAGTTAGAAGAGAAGTCGTCAGGACGTGTTAAACGTTGATAATTTTCTATCAATTTTTTTTTTGTGTATCGTTTTTCATGATTTCATTACTACAAATATAGGATTTCTATATAAGAGAAATTATATCAAATCCTCGTTATCACAGAGACTACTTATTTATGTCATATTGTTGTCTACAAATTTTCAACAGAATGAAAATTTATGATCTATTTTTATTCGCTTATATTCATTTTTTTTTCATATTTATTTGTTGTTTGGTTTTTCTTCTTTTTTTTTCTATGCCAAACACAAAAAGTTAACAAGGACAAATGAACACAAAAATATCCTTAAAGAATTTTTTTTGTTTTCTACTCGAAAATACCCTTTTTTATTCTTTGCTTGGTTATATATTTTATATAATAATTTTTTTTTTTTGGGCTAAAATGTTGGAGAACATAAAAAATTACTAGCACTTAAGAAAACCATTTATCAAAGCCGCAACAAGAAGAATGCGCAAGAACTGCGTTCCCAAACAACATCAACCGAAACCAAAAAAGAAAACATGAAATACCAGAACGTATCAACAGTAAATAAATAAAATATTTCATATTTTTTTTTTTTTTGCCTTTATAAGATCCTTACGACGAATAATCATTATTATATTGTTTTTTCTCGTCGTTTTTTATTTTTTTTTTATTTTAATATCCTTAACGATTTCTACTAGGTTGGAATGTAGTATGAAGATAAGGAATGGATTATAAAGGATTCAAAATAAGTAAAGAGCACTTAACAAAAAAATAATAATAATATTATTTAGGGAATTTTTCTTGTTTCATTTTAACGATTTTTAAAATGAAAATAAAATTTATATTTTTCGTTTATATTAAAAACCAAAAAGTCGAAATGAAGATAACATTAAAAAAGTATTTAAATTTTAATCAATCATTTAATTTTAAACTTAATAAAAAAAGTAAACGTTTATAGTCCTCACTCTATTTGTTGTATAATAGTTAAAAAGTTTTTCAAATGTCCTTTAAAATTTTTTTTTTTTTACCAAATTTTGGTAATTTTCAACAGTTTAGTAAATTTTCTGGTAGTTGAATTTTTAAGAAAAAGTTAAATATCAAAAATTTAGTTATTTTTTCTATAAAGTATAAATCATATAATCTAAAAACCAAGACCGACGGTGGCTTAAGTGGTAGTGTGCTAAGCTGTGGTGCATTAGGTACTGGGTTCGACGCCCGTCCGAGACAACGATGTTGGTCTAAGTTTACTCAGCTTTAAATGAGTACCAGTAATAAAATTATAATAAAAAATGTAATTTAAGACTGGGAAAAATGCTAACGGCAGAGACCATTTGCTAACAACAAATGTCTCACGAATAAAAACCATTAGCTTGTTGCAATTAATAGTTTCTTCACTATAAAGAAATTTATGGTGAATCCATATAAAAAAATTAGTAGGTCCAAATTGCAATACAAAAACTGTTAGAAACTTCAAGTGCAGATAACTCAGTACTTGGAGCCCTATACTCCCTAGCGGAGTGAACAGGAAAAAAAAAAAAAAAAAAAAAATCTAAAAACCATAAATGTTGTAATTATGTAGAAACCAGTAAATCTGACATTTTTTTTTACTAATGAACTACAATCTTGATTCAACATTTTCATACTCAAACTATAAGAAGTTTTTTTGTGTTTTCAAATTATGCTCCCTAAAAATTAAATTAAATAATTTTGTGTGTGTTTTTCTGTGTTTAAATCAAAATATAACTAAAATTTGTTGGTACACCATATTGTAATTTTAAGTTTTTGTATAAAAATTTAAATATTTTGTATCCTTTCATTAATTTTTATTATACAATATTTATTTCTACAGAAACCAAAATGAATACAACAATTTAGAGTTCAGAATTTTATAGTAAAAATTTAATTTAATTCAAATTTGAAAATTCTAGTTATTAACCAGCTTTGTTACCAAAGTCATTTCATTAGTGAACAATGATTTGAGTACTTCTAAAAAAATAAATCTTTAACCTTTCATCTTACTGGACTAATTATAAACCATAATATTGGAAATCAATTAAGAGCATAATGTTGGCTGGTAAAAAAAATATATAAATTATATATCAATTGAAGGTGGATTTGTATTTGCAAAAATGTCAAGTAACCTATTGTCGTAATTTTATTTCAAAATAATATTCTATAAAGCTTTTTCGTCTATAAAATCCACTTTATCGACGTGTGAGAAGCAAATTGTTCTAACTACAAAAATCAGAAAGTGATAGATAATTAAATTCTCTATCCACCTGTATCAGTACTCCTCAAATTGATGTATCTAACACTTCTCACGCGATTACTGTTTGATATTATGAAATCTTAAAATTTTGACAGTGCAGCATTAATTAATGCAAAACTGTCCAATTTTAATCCATATATAATCTCTATTTATTACTGTACTATGACAAGAAAACCATTTTCAAGAGTTATGTGCGTTCTAACATTTCTTAAATTCACTTAATTGACAATCTTAGTAGTAGCTAGTAATAGAGTTTCAAAATATTTTAATAAATTCTTAATATTGTAATTATCTAATAGACATAACATGCGTATGCCGTAAATCTGAATATAGTCAATTCAGATTTACGGCATAAATCTGAATTGACTAATATTAATTGACTAAGAGTTATGTCTAATATTAGATAATTACAATATTAATTGTGATAGAGAATTTTATTAAATTCTTTGTCGATAGCAAAGTGTTAAATTAAAAAACTTAATTCAATATTATATTTTTTCAAACATACTTTTATTTTCAGTATAAAATGTACCAAATTTTGATTAAGAAATTATTACAAAACTCTTTTTTTATTAGAAGCAAGTTACGATGATTCAATTGAAAATTCTTTTAAAATAATCTCCGGTTTTATTAATATTTAATAATAATTTTAATTTCTTATTTTTTTGTTTCTGAAAAACTATAATAAATTTTAATATAAGATCATTAAAAAAATATGATTAAAAAATATGAATATCCTTTTTTTTATTCCTTGAACATTCTACAAAATTTTATTTATTAGAAAATTTTCTTTCGAATATTATTGGAATATTTTCTTATACATAAACATATATGTAATATATGTTTATTTACATTCTTGAATAATTAATTTAAAACAATTGCCAAATATTATCCAGTAAGGGCGGTAAAAAATAATAATAATAATGAAATTTTTTTTTTTTGGCAAGGTTCACAAAAACCATTCCAAGGACAACATGGAACCTAATAACTTATACAATATATTTGTATTTCTTCAGTTTACTTGTTGAAACTGAGACATTTTGTTTTTTTATATATAAAAGTATCCTTGAAATAAGATCAAATACCACAAAATGAAAAATTAGGAAGGAAAATTTTTCATTTTAGTTAAAAAAAATTATTATTCATTATTATTAAAATTCTTTTTGACTTTTTTAATATATTTATATAAGAAATTATTTTAACTATTTTATATTAAAAAATTCTTTTGTAAATTATCAAAAATTCCAAATAGATAATAATCATAAAAATAAATTGTATAATTTTTCTTCTTTTTGTATTATTGCCAAAAAGTTTTAAGGATTTTCTGACAAAAAAAAAAAAACTTAATGAGAAAATATTCATTTCTTAAATTTCGAATTTTAGGAAATTTAACAATAACTTTAAACTAAGAGAAAATTTGTCTGCAGGCTGTAGGACGAAATTTTGTCTAATATTTATTTATATTAATTATGATTCTATTGATAAAATACAATTAGTATAAAATGGTAATTTAAATTGCCTTAAAACATTAAAAATCATAATTGTTTTAAATTTTATTTCTCTGACCAGGTCAGGATTAAAGGATCAGAATTTAATTTTAATAAAATTAAAATAAAATAAGGAAGAAAATAAAATAAAATAAGTGGGAATGGAAGCATTCTAAGTGGCTAAAATTAATTAAATTTCATTCCACTCTCTTTCATTTATTGCCAAAAATTTTAAATAAATTATAAAAATTCATTTTAAAAATTCTAAAAAGAAATTTAAATTAGAAATTACCTGAAATTTTGAAATTCTAATTTAAATAATTTATAGATTCATGGTCTATCATATTGCAAATTTGGGTTTCTTTAGCAATATTTTATTACATGGCATTGGCATTGCTATAAGTTTGGTTGGATAGTAAAAGAATAAATATTTTATCTTTCCAAATTCCAATTAATCTCAACTGTTAAAATTTTCATAAACACTTACTGCATAAATTACACCAAGACGACTAATATGACAATTAATATTGCTAGTTATTTTTAAATACTGGAATATTTAAGCAAAATTGGTCCAATCTACTATTAATTATTAATAGAAAATAGAGACAATAAATATCTTTAGATATATTTTTAAAAGATGAGTATAATTTCTGAAACTAAATGAATTCTAACTAAAAATTAAAATAGAAATTCTATTTTAATATTAAATTTGTCAATTAATTTGTAATCATGAGTATATTTATAATAATATTTTCATCAAAAAAAAAAAAAAAAAACATAAACAGATTATATACATTTGTTAAAAAATTCAACATAATTTTAACAAAATTAAATCTTTTAATTATAAAAAAATTCCATTAACCCATAACCAAAAATACATCATTACCAGTCATTAAAAAAATATATTAAACTGAAAATTATACTTAAAAAAATAAAAAAAAATTACACCACATGACCTTATCCTTCATAAATAATCATAAAAAGAAAAAAATATCTTCCCTATAAAAACCACACGAAAATAATGATGTCGTAAAATACTCAAAAAATAAACCATTTTTTTTTTTTGTACTTATTATCTATAAAAAATTTATTTAACAAAAAAAAAAAAGGATCGTTATCATATTTACCAGCATCATCAACCAATTCCTCTCTCTACTTTATCCTTGTAAATGTTATCATATCATTTTTATCATATCCAAAAATTAATTCGTTAAAATATCCTATTTTTAAAATATATATATGTCAAAATTATTATGAAAAGTTTGTATTTTGTATTTGTTAATAAAGTAAAATACTAACACGATAAAAAAAAGGTCCTTCATAAATACGAGCTTTTTTACAAGAAAATCTTTATTAACAAGTTTTTTTTTTTTTTTGGTTTGATTAGATCTGATTTGCCTGTTTTGTATTTGATATTAAAATATTTTTAGAATTTCCTAATTATAAATAACTTTTAATATTCACTTTTATAAAAAAAAACCATTATCTACATATATCTAAACCAACTTAATTTGCATATATACGTACATACTAAGCTTAATACACAGAAAAAAAAAAAACATAGAATATTCAATTTTCCATAAAAAATCATTAACATATCATTTTCAAGGAAATTCAGTTTCTTGAATTTTTTTTTATATACATACATTAATATTAGTCGAGCTTTGTGTCTCTAGGAGTTGGAAACTAAATTTTTAAAAAAACGTATATATACGTAAAACCGTAGATATAAGAATCTACGGTAATCTATGGGTAAAACGTTTTTTTCATATTTATATTTTATGTATAACTTTAGAATTTAAAAGAATAAATTTTATACAAGGTCGGAAAATATATAATTTTTTAAATATGGTTTTTTCTTACCTACATATATACATAATATGGATTTTATTAAATTTTTATAGTTAGCATCCTTGAACGTATATAGAACTTATGAGAATGTTTGGGTTATAAAAAAATGTGTATAATACTAAAATTAGAAGAAAAAAAATAATGTTTTAAGGGAATTTTTATGATGTATACTTTACTTATTATTTGTACTAACAGAAGTCATAATAAATTTGTTTCAAATTTTTTTTTTTTTATTATTATTTTTATATTCAGTTTAACCTTATTTTTAGAATTGCTTAAAGTTTTCTCAAAAATTTATAAAAGAACTAAAAAAAACAACATCCTTGTAGAAAATACATAAATTTTATATTTAGTTTCCTTTAGAAATGAAATTTTTTATATTATTGTGTATATTCTTGTGTAAATTATTCGCATATTTGAATTGCATTCCATAGTTTTAAGTCACTTGAACTGTTGATAAATTGATTATTAATGTTTTTCTTGTAAATAAAACCATATAGTGTAATAGATAAAAGTGTGTTAAATAAAAGCATTGAAAAACAAAATAAATCTCTATAATTCTTTGAGAAAATGATATTTGAAAATTTGTAACAAAATAAATAATGAAACTTTTAGTTTGTATCTTGGATATAGTGTAGCTAAAATATATATTTTGAAGACTGATTAAAAAATTTTTTATCAAATTTTTGCTATGCTAATTGTTAAGAAGCGTAGTCTACAAATCGAGTAAATCGAAATTTAAAATTGGTTACCTAATTCTCCCATTACATCATAACAAGATAAGAAATAAAAAAAAGACAGTTGAAATTAACATTAAAAACTAATCAGATAATTTTATTTTCAAAATTTGATTATCAAACTTTCCCAAATAACAATATAATATTATGTATGTACAGTAAAATCTTTAATAAAATCTACTCCTATTAATCGGATTTCGAGGACATCTGCATCAATTTTTATTCGAATATACTAGGAATGTGTATTCTCCTGATAACCAGCTGTACTTGTAATTAATATTTCATTAATTCGCATCATAAATTAATCCGGATTGTTGAGATTACATATACTTAAAATCGGAAATATCAAAATTACTGGTGTTAAATCTTCATTTATACGGAATTGTAAGTGGAGATTTGTACGCTCCATATAACTGGATAATATAATAATTCACAGATTTCACAACCTTTGCACGCACGGTGACGGACTTTTGAATAGGAAATTTTGTTTAACTGAACCTGGGTATCTTTGGTATCAAAATCAAAACCTAATTTTTAAAATTCATTAAAATCTTTAAACTACCAAATTTTTAATTCCAATATCCGCAGTTATATTAAAAACCTTGTATTAAAAAATATAGACATTGTGGTTGTCTTGAAAGTCTTTCATTTCTAAAATTACGTTGATTGTAAATTATTAAATTTATTGAATTAAAAATATTCACAACTTCCAAGCCCTTCAAATTTCAAATAATAAAGTTTACATTTACTATTCAGCTAGCAAGAAATTTTACAGAAATTTTACATCATTTATCAAAAAAATATATGTTATTTCTAATTCACCAACATATATATCTGTTCGAATTGATCTTTGCATGTTGTTTCAAATAAAAATCTTATTCCCATTGGCACTACGACAAATAACACAACGACATTAAATCAACAATGCTTTCATAAAAATTTAATATCTGTGCAGTATAGGTTCAAATCTGTTGTAATCCCGAATGAATATTATTGAAATAATATATTTTTATAAATTTATTCTTGTAACATAAATTTTTATTTACAATACATAAATGAAATCAAAAAAAAAATCTATTTTAAAATATAAAAATTATATTTATATTTCATTATTTAATATAAATAAAGTAAAAATATATATATATATTTTTTTTAAAAATAATTTAAATCGATTTAATGATGAAGAAAAAGATTCAACTGATAGAACTTTTTTATTCTATTTTTAATAAATAAATATAAATTTTTTTTAATTTCAATTATACTTGAAAAACAATTTTATCTGATTCATTGTATTATATTTGTTTCGCCCACTTATTAATTAGATATTATATATATTTAATAAAATATTTATTTTAATATTAAATTGTTTTTCAATTAAATTATATTTATAAACTAGATAAAAATAATATTTATTAATTATATTTTATTTTTAAACAATACTCGCACTGGTTAATAAAAAAAACTAGTTAATAGATAAAATTATATAAAAAAAAAATTGAAACTAAACCTGGAAAATCAGTTTTTCGAAGGTTTAATTTCAATAAAATCGATACTTTTCGATATTTTTCGATATAATCAAGATTATTTTAACAATTTTTGATATCACAACACCCTACACAATAATTATCAATTTATTAAATCAAATAATAAATAATTTGTGTTTACTGTTGTTGTTTGCTGTTAACCTAATGGATACGATGTATTGACCTAAGTCATTTATGATTTATCCTTGAGCTATTTTTGCTTTGAAATTCTATTTATGTAACCCATTTTGCATCATATGAGGTGGGCTACATTACATTCTTTTGTCATTAATTTGAGCCGAATGACTAATAGGAGCTAAGCCGAAATTAAAATTCTACAGAAAAGTTTTTACGCATCTGACTGAATTTGAACCCAAACACCTTTCGATTGAATTAAATAATGACAAACACTTAAATTAAATAAAACTAAATTAGTGATATAATTTTTATATCACTAATTTAGTTTTACCAGAAAAGTTAAACAGCTTTTTCTAGAATTAAAGGCTGATTTTATAAAATGAAAGTCAGTGTGTAGTTTGAATAGCCTATAAGTTATCAAATATAACTAATTTTGTATAAAGTCCTTAAATATTAGTTAATCGGAAATTTACCATAAACAAAATATTATAAGTATATTGGCAATATTAATTTCGATATTATTTATTTAGCATAGTATTTCTAATTAAACTTTTAAAAACATCTTTTGTGCGTAAATTCTGAATTTATGTTAAACCAAACTAGTCTAAATGATAAATATAATTTTTTTTTTATTAAAAAAAAGATTCACCAGCATTATTTTTTATAAATATCATCTTTTATGTTATGTGAAAACATTATCAATATCTAATACAAACATACTTTTACTTCTTTTACTAAATATATAAAACTTGTTGCTTAATAACGACTACCAAAATATATAATATTATCTTTTTTTATTGAAATCAATGATGATTTTTACTTAATATGATAAAATATTGAAGAGTGAAATAATCATTTTTAAAATACATATATGTACAATGTATAAAATTCAGATTTAATACACATCCATAAGAACATACGCCACCATAGTAAAAATCTGTTTCTCACTTCTTCTGTTCAAGAAAAAAAAAAAGTCGTATTTTTACAGATTATGGTAAATAATCAGGTCAAAAAAAAAAATAATTTTTTTTATAGATATTTTTTTTTTGTAATATATTTATTGAAATATTATTAAATCCCACATAAAAAGTAGATATAGTTACTTAAATTGGCTTTGACAATTGTAAAGGGTGTGAAATGTTTATGCTTGCGTAATCCTGCCAGCGGTTTTCCGTAATTTTAACTTTATTTTACCAGAAAAGTTAAACCAATTATATAATAATTTCAGTAACTAGTATTTATTTTTCATAATTTGTACAATCGTTGATGTTAACTAACGAATTCGATATTTTACTACATAGTTTGATAGTTACAGCGACTACAATTATGAAGCATAAATTGATCATAATTTTTAAAGGTCTATTATAATCATATGAGCGCTTCTATTTATTTGCTTTACTATTTTTTTTTTTTAAATTTAATTGTTTACAGAGTTTCCTGATAATAGACAGTCAAGGTGACAAATCGTCACTGAAAATATGACAATATTTCGGTTTAAAATGATGTACAGAAACGACTAAAAAAAGGCGTATATTGCTTGATAATCGTTATGGTAAATTTATATAGAAAGATTTTCACATATATTAAAGGACACAAAACGCTTTAAGCTATTATGGACGAAACCTTTTTTTTTTTAAGTTTGTAGATAAAACTATATATATTTATATAAATATATAATAATACATACATGTGCAAAATTTCATGTTAAGACCTTGACGATTTTTTATAGATTTATTTTACCATACAGGGAACTTAAAAGTATATATTAGTTAAAAATATTGATTCTGGTTTATCAACAAAAATATAAAATAAAATCTGATATATTTTTGATACAAATTCAAGGATCAAATTATAAGGCTATATGTTTTTTTAATGTAAGATTTAAGAAAATTAAAGTTTGAATTCATTAACAATAAATTAATCATATTATGAACTGTTGACGAAAATTTTTTATAGGCACTCTGTTCAAAAATATGCATTAATATTATATATTACATAGAAATTTTCTAAATATATATATGTATATGTGAAAAATATTATAATCCTTGTCATAAACTAACTCACATGTTTCTAAGTATTTATTATCTAGAAAAAAATTGTTTTATTTTTGTAGTATACTTGTATAAACATTATTGACATAGGAAAATTGTAAATCATTTTCGAAAGATTTATTTTATATGTTATTTTTTGACCTTTACTTTTTATCAGCCTAAATTATCTGCTTTTTATTGAACTATGAATTATGGCAATAAATATATTAATACTACTGGTAATTAAATATTACCTAAAAAATTACATGCAACTAATTATTAACATATTCTAGACTTCTAATAATAAAAATAAGCAAATCTCTTTACTATAATCATTGTAAGAATTATAAAGTATGTAATAGAAAATTATGAAAATTTATGATGTCACTAGAATCAATTTCCAATTATATTTCGATTCGTGACTAGAAATTTCGAAATTCAATTATATACTATATCTGTTGACATATTTATGGATTTAAAAATATATACATAATGTTCCAATTATAATTTGTCTTCATCTAAAATATCAATTTTTATAATATACAGTTTTTTTTTTTGTGGTGCACTTGAGATTAATAGCTTTTTGAAACTTAATTAATTAATAAAAATTCAATTAATTAAAATATTAATAAAATTTATATATTATTATTTAATTCAGATATCAACATTAGTACAGCATCGATCAGAGCGACCTCATGCGACATCAGAACGTACAATGCGAGCAATCGGACGTGTTGGACAAGCTGTCAATTTAGCTGTAGAACGTTTTGTAACTGTTGGTGAAACAATAGCCGATGACAATCCAGAAATAAAATCTGATATGTATGAAGCATGTAAAGAAGCAAGAGCAGCTGGTAAGTTTCTATATACTACTACCTAATTTAAAACTTATTTAATTGAAATTTCAAATTTGACATTTAGTTAAAACTATTTTATATAAGATTTGCGTTGGCTTAATGAGCGTTGGCGTTGGCTTTGCGTTGGCTTAATTGTACTAAACTGTTATGCAGTATGTCTGAATGTCTAAGACATTAATATTAGCCTAAGTTTATTCAGCTTTAAATAAGTACCAGTTATAAAATTTCAGTCAAATGTAATTTTAAAATGGGTCCAAATTGAAAATTTAAAAAAAGTATTAAGACGTTTCAAGTACAGATATTTAACTCTGTGCTTCAGGATTGACGCCATATGCTCCTCAGTAGAATGAACAAGGAGAAGAACAATTTATATATATATCGACATATTTGAATTCTATGAAAAGTTTAAAACTTATTGCTTATTTAGACAAATTGTACTCCTACATCTACTCGTATTAATCATATTTTCTCTTTATTTATTTATTCAGTTTGTAAATTCATTCTATATTTTATATAAATTCCCAGAAAACAAAAATAAAATAAAGTTTTTTTTCCAAAAGTTTGTTTTCAAAAATTTTTAAAATTAAAACATTTTCAGAACAAGTGATACTAATTTATTTAAATACATCTGTTTAATGTCCGTAAGAATGTTATAGAATGTTTTATTTAAAAATTCTATGATTTCTAAAAAAAAAAAATAATTTCAATTATGGTGAAATGTCATCGTCACAGTGTTGGTAATATAAAATACAATTTAGTTAGACAATTTATAAACAGATATTAGCAACATGATGCCGTTCAACTAAATAAATTTCATACTCGTATATACTTATTGTCGATATTATATTTTAAAATTTCTTTTAATTTAGAAAATATGAATTTAAAATAATTATTTATAAAATTGTTGGAGTTTTCTTTAACATTTAAATATTTTCAAAATAACACAGATTTATTTTTCTCTTACAATTAAGAAGACTTTGTGTTTTTTAAATAATATGTATGTAATTATTAAACATTTTAAACCTTTAGAACTGAAATTTGCACGATATTTAAATTCTACAAATTGCATATTAACTAAAAAGAATTACTAGTAATATTTCTTAGTTTATATATTAAAGATTGTTGTATTCAAAAATATATATTTATCCCAGAAAATCTACTTTTAATTAAAGTTCTCTGATTTCAAAAATCTCATATCTAAAATAAATAAGCACCAACATCTTTAAAATTGAATTTAAATTCTATTTATATATATTTTTCTAATGACACATTTAAATAACAAAATAATATGTATGTAAAATAAATTCTAATTCTATACTTTGATTCAACATACAATTATACAACAACTCACACTTCATTTCTAACAAAACTTGTTAATTTATTGATCATCATTTTACAGGAAAAGACTAAAGTTATAGGAAAATTTGTAGAAGTATATATTTACAAAAAAAAAATTAAATTAGATCAGTAGGACATTTCGTCATATACATATAATAGTATGTGTTGTGTTGATGGCGTCATAAGGTCATGTTGAATTCACAGATCTAACAAATAAAATCTGTGAACTTTTATCCTATTTCTGTCGTAATACAACTTGTACTATGATTTTAAATATAATATTATTAATGGGTACACACAGGAAAAAATATCCTTCATAATCATAGGATAACACGTATGTAGTTTGCATAATCCAATGACGAAATTATACAACCGAACTCTTAACTTTAAAATTGGTTATAATATATTTACCATAAAACCAATTTTCTTTATAGAATTACACAGAATCTAAAACAAAATGCCAACATGAAGGTTGATACATTTATCTTAAAATTAGTTTTACGTCATTTTTATTTCAACTATATTTTCTTCTGGTATTACGCTTGTCAACTGCGGAATAGATTTTTATATAAATCCAGGTGAAACATATTTAATATTTGATTAAATATTAACTAATTTTGTTTGGTGATGCATAATGATTTTTAAATAATACAGAAATTCTGGTGCTATTAACAAAATAAATTCCTATTAAAATTAAATTAAAATAATTTTAGTTTTTCGGATTTGGAAAACTGAATTGGCTGTAATAAAATAGTAATTTGGTAAATTCATGCGATATGCACGTACAAAATTTTAACTTACATTTTGAATATGATTATCCTTGGATCATTTTCAGTAATCATAATAAGTTTTTCTAAGTGAAAATCTGATTAAATTAAAAGTCAATAATTGAAAACTCATATTAGTTTGTTATACCATGGACAGGAAATTTAATTCAGTTTGATTTTGAACAGAAATTTCGCATAAAATGGAATTTTAGAAAATTTCATCCTAAAAAAAAATTAGTAAATTATTATATCGTAAAATTTAATTTGAAATTTTTAACCTTCAATTAAATTTTCTTCCTCATTGCACTCTGATGCATTTTCCTCTTTTTTTTTGTGAAACATTGTTGTCAAAAACATTTGTTAAATATTAATTAAAACCATTTTTTTTTCATTTAAATGATTTTTGTTTTTTTTGTAAAAAGAAAAATTACATTTTACGTTAATTAATTTCAGGAAAATGTATAAATTGCTAGCCAGATTTAATTTTACTGCATTTCAGTCTTGATAATTTTCAAATTAAAGTGTTCCCTTTTTAATATTTTTAATCACAAACAAAGAATCTGAATATAGTTTTATTTTCGAAAAAGTTTAAATTAATGGAAAATTACCAACATTGTTCATTTGTTGGGAAATATTTCATAATTAAAAATACATTTTTGTAATTAGCAAATATATATTATATACTTTGTTGCAGATATATTTTAATTTGTTAGTCAAAGATACTAAAATCAAAAGAAAAGTTTTTATACTTTTAGAAGAACATTAAAAATAAACCAAGTGTAAAATATTTAAGTTTTAATTTACAATTTCAGTTATTTATTCATTGGCTTGGTTAATTTAATTTAATTGTGAAATATCATGAAAATTTAGAATGACATGGAAATTTTGAAAATATTTATCACGGAACAAAATGTGCAATATTCTTAATTATCTAAAAATTAAGAATTTAATTTTTAGAAAATAGGATTCTTTGTGAAAAAATCCAAATTTTTTCTGTTGAGGTGAAAAAAGTTTTCTTAAATGCAACTCAGTTTTATTTCTTTATGTAAAAATTAACAAATTTTTTAATTGGCATATGTGTTTTTCGACAAAAATAGAAATTGAAAATATAATAGGAAAGTTCTTAATCTGGCAAAACGATCCTATTTGAAACATTGTTTTGAATCAAATATATGCCAATGTAAATATAGTGTGTAGACTGTAGAGTCTCTGTAGAACAAATTTCATATTACTTATATCACGAATTCAAAGCATCAGTAGGTTAAATTGGTAGATAAATCCACCAACGCTCAGTCATTATGAAATTTTAATTGAAGGTTAACAAGTTCGGAACTACACATCAAAAAATTTTGACAAGTTTTATCTAGAAAATAACCTTTGAAATGATAGATACACACAATGTTGCTATAATTTGAATTTACAAGTTCAAAGAAACATGTTTATTTCAAAATATATGCTGTCGGAAAATATATTATTTTTAAAATGAAGATTTCCGGGAAAAAAAACAATCTTATTTCCTAGAATCTAAACTTGAAATTCTCATAAGGAATTTAAATTTTGAGGAAATTATTCAAATGTACGTGACTATAAAATTTTTTAAAATTTATTATTAAATGTTTTGAGCAAATATTTTGAAAAATGAATAAAATATATTTTATAAGATGTTTGCAAAAACTTTAAAAATAATGTTGAACTTTGTAATAAAAGAAGGTAAAAACTTTTAAAGGATTTTTCTTAATATTGAAATATTAGTTCTGTAAAGTCAAAATGATTTTATTTATAATCATTAACCAACATAAAAATGAGAAAAATATTCATGAACTCAATTTCAATTTAATCAATTTTGTTTTTGTATTTCAATTCGTTTATCTTCGTTTAATTAAATATTTTGTTAAAAAAAAGTAGAAAAATAAATATAATACTTTGCTAATACACTAATTTCTTGTTCTTTATACGACTTTTCGATATTAATGGCTTTTTCATTTATTACTCAGGTTTGATTTAAGGTTTACGGTTCACTTTCCCAGAGCGTATCTTAGGCGTAATGTGAGGTATTATTTTCCTTTCTTCACACCACTGGAGGGCATATGGCTCCAAATACCGAGTTATCAGTACTTGAAGTTTAACATTTTTGTACTGCAATTTGAACCTACTTATTTTATATGGATTCCAAACCATAAATTTCTTTATAGTGAAGGAACTTTTAATAGCAACAAGCTATTGGCTTTATTAGTAAGACTTTTGCTGTTAGGAAATGATCTCGACCGTTAGCATTCCCAGTCCTAAATTTTAAATTAGATTTTATTGTAGTTTTATTACTGGTTGGTACTCATTTAAGGCTGAGTAAATTTAAACCAACATGGATGTCTCGGACTGGAGTTGAACCCAGTATATAATGCACCACAGCATAGCACACTACAACTTAAGCCACCGTCGGTCTGAGTGCGGTATTGCGGTGTAATAACAATAAATATCAGTAGATATGGACTAATAAAAATGGCACATAAAATCAATTCCAAACTTTTCCAAAATTTTACACAATAATCTGTAATTAGACTAACATTTATAATTTTCTTTAGATACTAAAATATATGAATGCGCTTTTTCTTTACGTTATATTATTTAATCTAGTTTATAAATAAACAATATTCCTAATATGACCTTTTTTCCACATAACCCATGAAACTTTCACTTAATGAATGTAATCGTAAGTTTACCAGAAAAGTTAAAGGAAAAAATATAAACTTATGTTCAGGCACAACTGTTTAGTTACAAATTAACTTGAAAAACTCATTTTGAATATTAATTAAATTCCGGCGGAAATTATTTTACTGGCAAAAATGAATTATGAATAAATAATCTTTAAATTTATGTTTTTAATACAACATGGCATACATTTATATATCATGGCAAATTAAAAATTGCTTTTTGATTGAAAATTATTAAGGTTATTTTCAAATTATATGTAATTAAATATTCGTTTTAGTTATTCTATTTTGCATTAGTGTTTATATATCTCAGTCCTTTTGGTAAAAAGTATACAACTGCAATTTGGAATAAACGAAAAAAGTAAATTTTGTGTTTTTTAATTTGCTTTTACATATTACATTAGATATTTTTGAAAATTGATTTTAGATATGAGTAATCGCAGAAATATTAAAAAACCGCATTTCAATTTTGGTTGATAACTGAAAGTTATTGAGTTTTTATATATGTACATACTTATTTAAGCTTAGTATCCTACATTTTATTCAGTTTTCCGTGAAATGGAACTTTCCATTCTCATGAAAACTAAATGAAACTTTCCACTCTAGTGAAAAAGTTGTGAAAAGGTCGTGGAAAAGTGTTATGGAGAAAAAAACATTAAGTATTATTGAAAAAGTTTTAAAAAAAAAAAAATTGACGAATTTTTTTAAAACCGAACAACCAAACAAATGCAATCATCGTAATTTTACAAGAGATGTTAAATTTGTATGAAAATTTAATTTCACGGCAGATAGCATACTAAGCTTTAGTTAATTGGAAAATTATTTTGTTAATAAAATTATTTTTGGATTAAAAACTATTAGAAGTTAATTCGATTTTAGTTAAGTTAATTCGATTTTCATAAAAAAATATAAAATGAAGTTATGTACTTTTTGCAAAATGACTGAGATATATAATAGATATAATATAGTATATGATAGTTAAATTAAATCTGGTAATTTAATAATATATTTTGTTATAGTTCAATTGTTTTCACTTGTTTTAAGAGGTGATTACTTTGAAATAAAATTAACTTTTCAGGATTTTCATATTTATGACATTGATTTTGCAAATATAATGTAGTAAAATGTATATATTGGTATTTTTTCACTCCATAAAGCAATGAACAATATAACTAATTATAACAAAATTTCAATATCATATATATATTTCATATTAACAGTCATTATTATATAGTATTATGATAATTACATATTAAATATGGGTATACGTATATATTAATAAAATGCAAAAGTTGTAAAATTTTATAATTCCCTAATTATTAATAAACATAAAAAATATTTAGTTTGTAAATTTTGTATAATTACATGACATGTTGAGTATTTAATTATATATGCTATTACAGAATAATAATTACTCTTAGAAAATCTATAATCTATGAAAACCATAAGAGAATATTTATTATGCAGAAATACTGATGTATAATTAATTTTATTGAATTCGAATAATAAGGTGCTTCCGTAATGAATTTACCAATTTTAAAATAGCTTTTATCAAAATCTCTAAATCAAATTGTTTGAAATAATTTTTCAAGAACAACTTTAATATGATTGAATATGAATGTGATTAGCATACATATTTATGTTATAATATTTGATATTAAATTATTATTATCTTTGTAATAAATAGATTTTCATTTATATGGAATTAATAATGATAATAATCTTTGATGTCTTTAATCAATAAATTATTATATACATTTTTTTTGTCGAAACTGGGAAAGAAAATGTTTTTATACCAAAAAAAAAAATATAAGATTGTTAAAAAAGGAAATATTTATTAAAATTTTTACGAAATAATCAATAATTTTTAAAATAAAGTTATTTTTAGTATAAATATTAGTAAGAATTTTATATTTACAATTTTTCTTTAACATATCTACTTATAATTTATTTATAAATATAATTTTATGTTTTCTCAATCCTTGATTTCTTTATTTGTTAAAATAACGCGAACAATTATTCCCTTATAGCTAAATAGCCCCAGAAACTATCTTAATCTACACTTTTGTGTCACTTTAATATCTAAATTATATTTATATCTTAAAAAAGATCTGTAAAAACTTTTTTTTTATAAATATAGCTTTACCATTCACAATCCTTATAAGTCAGCAAAAATATTAAAAAATAAATAAAAAAAATATTAATTTATTTATATTTACATTTCGTTTTGTTTTCATTTCAAAGATGACAAAGATAACTAAAAAGTTATAAGCTTTTATTGTCATTTTCATTTTTGTTGTTTTTATAGAGGATGGAAGAAAAGCAAAAATTATTTATTTAAAGGTAAACATTTGAACAGGTAAACAGAATGAGTCAATTCACAACTAACAAAAAAAAAAAAAAAAAACAACCCCCCAACATCAGTAGTCATGCAATAAAGAAATAATTTTGAATATTTTATTGTTTAAGTTTGTGGTATCAAAACAAAAACAAAAACAGAAAAAAAAAAAAGAAAATATGGAAAATGTACAGCAAAGGTGTAAAGAAAAATTCAGTGACTGAAAAAGGATAATATTTACAAAACAATATCAACACTCTTCAATTAGTCGCCGAATTTTACATAAAAAGAAAATAAATCTTTTACTACGATAAAAAAAAAAGGCACAATTTTACTTTTAATTGTCTGTTTTAGGTTGTGAGATATTCTATTCAAAGGAAAATTAAAATTTCTTTATAACGTATATGTACATATTTCTATAGCTTGAAAATAAGATGAACTATCTATAAATTGGAGAGTAGTTTTTAACCAAATGTTGTTCGGAAAATGCTTAGTATTTTGTTTCAATAATTTTAAAGATTTCTGTAATTTTTAAAAAGTAGATAAACCTCTCCTAACAATTTCTAAATCATCAGTTTTTGTTTTAATGAATTTTTAATAGATGGCGTTGATATATAACTCTTTATATATCAATTCCATCTATTATATAATATAAGAGAAATTGATTTTTTTGGAATTTTTTTTTAAAAATATTTTCTTTTACAAAAATGTTGAGCTCCAAAAAATGAACAACATTGAATTTAAAATGGAAAATTGTATATATTTATAAATTCCTCATTAGTATTTTGCTTAAAAAAACGAACTTTTTATGAACAACATAATAAATATTTTTTTTTTCCTTTAAAGTGGAAAATTGTATATAAAAACAGAAAAACCCTTTTCAACATCAACTAACAAGGACAATAAAAAAAAATGTCAATTTTATTTCATGTTTCAATTAAAAATGTAAAAAAAAAAAAGGAATATTTTTATTAAATGAAACTTTGTTTTGAAAAGAGAGCATAGTCTAGTAAAATTATTCGTAAAACTTTTTATTATTTATTTGATGACCTTTTTTATTTTCCATTTCAATAATTTCACTTTTAAAACAAATTTTTTTTATTTTGTAGTCCCTAGGTGTAATAATTTTTCATTTTTCCTTTTAATTGTTTAAAATTTTTTACTTTACTCAGAAAGTTTTAATGGCCATTTTATTATTTTAACCTTGGACTTTTTCCAAAAAAAAAAAAAATTAAAATATTACTTAATTTCCTGTTAAAAACTTTTTTTTTAATAAATTGCATTTAAATTTTTTAAAAAATAACTAAAATATTTTAAAATCATCGCTTTTCCAAATCCTTGGAAACTTTGAGAAATAAATTTTTACTATTTACTTATATATTTTTTATCCGAATTGCATATACATACTATAAATTTGTTAGCATAATAAAACAAATTTTTAAAAAAATTACAAATAAAATATTTAAATTTAATTTTTTTTATTTGATAAATTTAATCTATAGTAATTTAAAATTCTTTTACAATTGTAAATCATGTTTTTTATGTGAAACATACGAGCTTAATACAAAAACTCCATTAAAAAGTTTTATCAATTTCTGAAAATTAAATTAAATATAATTTTAATAAATTTTTAAATAATTTATGTTAATGGAATTTAATTTTTCAAGTAAGAATTTAATTTGAATAAAACAAAATATAATTAGTTTGCATCATTAATTAGAAGGCTTATAATCAGTTTCACAGTGTGAGAGTTAAGTTTAAAATATTTTTCTCAGTATAAATTTAAATGCGCATCTTCGGTTAAAATTTCAGTTTAAGTTAAATCGCAGATATTAAGTTAATTATATGAATTAATTCTTACAGTATGATTCATTAGTTGGGAATAGTTTAATACATTAAAATATAGTTTTCTTGCTGAGCCACATTAATAATCCATTATTGATTTAATTGAAAATTGAGAAACTTATTAATAGTTCAGATATTTCATCAATTTTTTTTTTGTTGAAAATTATACGAGTATGAGTATGTTTATTGCAGTAAAATTGTTGTGGTGAATGATTTTATTATTGGAAAAATTCCAATATGTAATTTAACATTTATTAGAAATTGTTCAAATTTTGGCTGGCAAGTGAAAGAAAAATATTGATAAATTTTAACTTTTTTTTTTGGGGGGAAGCAAATAACATAAAATATATCTGAAAAAAAAAAAACAAATATCTGAAAATAAAAATTAAATTTGATTTTACCAAAAAACAAAAACAAAATGTTATCCAAACATGACATTCTTTTTGTTCAAAAATATTTCAAATGAGCTTTACAAATATTTTTATAAATTTATAAATGTTTTCCTTTAAAATTGGATTTGTTATTCGAAGAAAAAAAAAACATAAAAACATAAAAATAAATTTACATTGTCAATAAACACAGAGAATTTTCAAAACAAGGACGAGGAAAAACAAAAATCATAAACTAAATTATTTCAAATTGATGTCATCACCAATTTTGCAATATATTACAGCAAAGTCAGGAAAAAATATCCTTAAATCTTTCATAAAAATTGCAAAAAAAAAAAAAGGAAAACAACAAAGAAAAATAAAAATATGAAAAATGTATATACGCTAAAAACTGTTTAGAAAAGAAAGTTTTACAAAAAAAAAAAAAAATGACGGAAAAAGCAGGAAAAATGATAGTAAAGTTTCCTTTTTCATACCAAAAAACAGAGAAAGCAAAAGTTTATTTCATATTTTCATTTTTTTTTTATATATTTATATTCAAGTTCTAAAAATAGCATCACAGGCGTATTTCCTTTCGCACATAATGTTTACGTTCATCATTTTTCATTTAGTAAATGATAAACTTTTCAAAGTTATAAATTAAAATTACATTTATATACCTGTTTAAACAGTATATTTATTTAGTTTACGACACTTCTATAAACATGTTTACTTATAGTTTGAATTGGAAATGGAAATGGAAAATGATAGAAAAAGTATTACAAAAAAAAAATGATAATTTGTTGAAAAATAAAATTCTTTTATACAAAATGAGATAAATTTTATTTTGATCAATTAAATTTCATAATCTTAAATTGATAGTAAACTCAGTAACATAATTTAAAACTTAAATTAAATTTTAGTATATTTAGTAATAGTACTTAAATTAATTTTTTTCACCCAGAAAACGAAATATCGATTTTATTATAATAAATTATAATATTTATAATAAGGATTTTAAAATTATTTGTATTGGCAGCACTAATATTGACATTTATTTATGCCATAAATTTAAATTTTGAAGTAAATACTTAATTTACTATTATTTGATGTTTCTACTGAAGGTACACAGTTGAATACTTACTTAACGAATGGGCAACATTGCATTAAAAATTATTCTCCCAAATGTCCTTCCCTATTCGAAAATATCGTTTTAAGGAAACCAATGTCAATATTAAAATCAAATTAAAGAGAACTAAATAAAATATTCTTTTTTTAAATATTTTAAATTAATTATTATTAAAATAAAAATGGAGAAATTTAAATATGATAAAACTTCAAAAATAATTAATAAATTTTAGAAATAAATTAAAAAAAATTTTAAAATTTAAATTACAAAATTAATTAAAATCTTTTTATTTTTGAATTAAATCCATTGATTTAAATCAAAGATTATCCTTTTATGCAATTTAAAGATTAATTTTAAAATGAATTAATTTTATAAATTAATAAAAATGTTAAAAAAAATTAAACCATTACTAAGAAAACCACAACCGACAACCTCAATCAGAATCAAAATACGAAAAATTGATTATTAAATGCTGGATAGTAAAATAGATATGAAAAAACTATATTTTAAGAAATCAATTTATAGATGGTTCTCCTTCTATCCAACTGAAAGCTAATTAAACCCTTAATAGTGAAAAATATCAGGTAGGCTAATTTCAGAAAACTTAAAGAACCAATTTATACTGTAATACAATTTAAGGAAACACTACAAAAATTTTGCAATTACTCCAACACCCAATAATTTTATTTTCATTTTTTAAATTAAAATTTGCTGATGAATTAATTAACAGAATTTTTATGTAAAGTTAATTAAGAAATATAATTATAAAAGAAAATTATTTTAATATTATATACAATATTATTTATTGCAAAATGGAAAATGATGACCATGAAAATATTTTGAAAAGTGTGGCAAATTAAAATGGGTAGTACTATGTATATTAAATATAATATTTTTAACTGTCTGTCAATTAAACTTTTAACTCAACAAAAACAAATGTTTGGAAAATTTTATTTTTAGCCTTTAATAAATTTATTTTGTATCTGACGTCTACTTTTTTTTTGCATTAAAACTTTTTTAATTTAAGCAATAATTTATCATAGACTTTACAGACATATTTATATACCTAAAAAAAAATATAAAATGTATTAAAAAAAAATTTTACTTCAAAATTTTGAAAATTCTCTTCTTTTATTTAACAATTTTTCATCTAAAAATTTCAAAGTTAACATTACAAAGGATTCTTTATATAATATCCTTATGATAAATGGTTCAGGTTATTTTTTTTTAATTTTCCACAAATATATACAAGAAAATTAAATTAATTCTTCAAATTATTTTATAATAAAAAAAAATCCTTTTTAAACATCGAAAAACTGGTAAAAAAAAAAATTTAAATATATTTTTTTTTTGAAAATTTTATCTCAAGGGAAATTCAATATTCTATTATGTCCTTAGGATTAGAAAAGAGTTTGAAAATATTTCTAAAATATTTAAGGTTATATCTTTAGAAAAAAAAAGAAACTTTATATAAATTTATTTTGTCCTGAAAATGAAATTCATATTAAATTTAATTGTCCAAAATATAAAATATAAAAAGATATTTAGATTTTTTTTTTTCGTCCTTCTCTTTTTATACCTTAATTTTTTATTTGAGCTTTTCAGTTTGTTAGAACTTCATACCAAACTTTTGTAATTAGATATAATATTTATTTTATTTTTTTGTTTTTATTTTCGGGAACATAACAAAATGTGAAAATACAGAAAATTACTTTTATGTAGAATAATACATATTATATACAACAAGGAAAATTTATTAACTTAAGAAGTTATTTCAGGGCTGATGAGTTTGTTAATACGGTTAATGTTATCTTTGTGGGTTTTTTGTTTTTTTGGTTTTATCAAAATGGTCGATATAATTTTAACAATATTTCTTTTCTTGGTTTTTTTTTTTATTTTTGCGATACGAGTCATAAATTAATTATTTTAGATAATTATAAAAATAGTATCTTTTTGTAATTGAGTTGTTATTTTAAATTAGAAATTTCAACCCATATTTTTAACATAGTTGGAAAGTTCATTTTGTACTTTTTTATGATAAGTTTCTAATATATTTTACTATTATTGATGAATTTTAATTGCTTAAGATCTTTTTATTAACACAACAATCAGTTTGGTTTTGCAAAATTTAACAGTTTTGTATCCTGTAAGTTGATTTTAATTACAATTGTAAAAATTATGACATTTAGTACACATATTTTACACCCGGACTTTACGAAATAACTGCAAAAAAAGAATTCTACAAACAAATTATACAAATAAAACTTTATAAACTAATTATTTTTATTTTAACATTAATTTTAATTTCAATTAAATTGGAAACTTTTCTCGTATTATTTAATAAAAACCAATTACTTCTCCTTATTTCAAATATCAGTTAGATAGATAGATTAAAGAGTTGGTTAAAATTGAAGCCTAAGAACTACTGCAGCATACTCGGAAAATTGTGATTATCTAATTTTCTAAGGGTCGTTAAAGAAACTTCAATTTTCAAGGAATTCTAGAAAGCAATAACTGTTACAGAACAGTTGTCTTAGAACTCGATATCTGGTATGACCAATCCACCTGTCGAATTTGTTTGTTAGACCATAATAAAGTCTGTAGTGGCCTTTAATGATTTTATTGTAAGGTTCAGATATAGTCTAGCTTTTTCTTTAATAATAACAAAGATCCTTGAGTAATTATTAATATTTTACTAATAGTAACAACTATTTTGATTAACTATTGACTAGATTTTTTGTAAAATAATAAAATCAATTAATTAGATTTACTTAAATATTATAATTTCTGCTTTAAATATGTTTCTTTAATTAAAGTTTCTTTAGAGGAAGTTATTCATATCATAAATTTCATAAAAACTTCATATGATCGAATAACAAAGTAAAGAGCTCGTAATTACTGATTATATTATATAATTACATTTAAATATACTCGTTGCTATTGACTAAGAAAATTTATATATACATATGTACATACTAAATATATTTTCAGTAAAGTATCTTATAAATCGACAAAAAAATAATTTTTTTTTTATCTTTATTAGATATGTTTTTTTCCCAGAGAAATATTCTTAAAGTATTAAAGTAAAGCGTTTCTACTTATTCTTCTTCTTTGGCTGTGCTTTTACTTACTGTTGAAAATATTGTCATGCTTGTTGCTATTAATCATTAAAGTAACTTTGTTTTTACGTTCTTATAATTTTTTATTAGCTTAAGGCAATTATAATATTTTTTTATATATGATAAAAACCATAACATGATATTCATGTATAAAAAATAAAAAAGATGATTTTAATGTGTAATAAATTCTTTTAGGTTTCATTTTTAACAAGCATTGAAAAATAAAAACAGAAAAAAAATAAAAAAAGGGAAAATTAAAATACAAAAAAAAAAAATAATATGTATTTTCTTTTTATTTTCCATATTCAAGAATAATAAAACAAGAAAAATTCTTAAAGTTAACCCGAAAATTCGTTTTATAAGCTTTTATATGGTTTTATTTGAACTTAAAAACATATTTTTATGGTGAAAAAACATTGACTCCTAATAATATCACATTAAAATTAAAATGGCAGAAAACTTGTCACATAAAAATGTCTTTTATTTTGTTTTTATATTTTTATTTTGGTATACATGTATTCAAAAATATTGTAGGAGTATGGAGTATTATAATAAGGATATACTACTACGAACGTAAGGACTTTAAATTAGATATATGGATCAAGATTAGTTAACATACTAAAATGAATTTTATTAATATTTAAGATAATTACATATATAATTTTATTTCTAACCATAAATAATAAAAAAAATTGTATATTAAATTTTTATATATTATGTTAAATATTAGTAAATATTACTTAGGGATATATGCAACAGTTGCCGACATCATATAATTTCGTAAATCGTTCAATTGCATGTGTTGGGAAACTAAATAATATCATTAAGGGCAGATTGCTATAAAAGTGTTACTTAAATAGAGGATGAAGGTATTAAGTTATTAACGATTTTTAACTTTGAAAAATTCGACATTATTGTAAAAATGAAGGTTACTTATATTTGTATGTTATGACGTTTTCAAGTTTTTCAAAAAAAAAAAGTATGAAAATAAAAGTGTTAAGTACTTGAAAGAAACTGAGTTGGTTTGTGGGTGTTATAATCACTTACTATATTTTGTAAACTTAAATAAATAGTTGTATCTTTATCCACACATTATGTGGCGATAAAGATGATACTTAACACTTTTATCCAAAAATTTAAAGAAGATCATGGAAAACCAATTTAGTTCATTGGATAATTTGTCTCGAAATTTACACAAAAAATTTAAAAACTTAGTGTATAAAGGTTGTGGAAAATGAGAAATTGCTGCATATTTGTAGATAAATTCTACATAATAAAAATTTTAAAAAGAAATCAAAAATCTTGTAAAAAATTATGTTATAAGATAATAGTTTATAAGAATTACATTAATTTCGGAATTGGACTTGTATTAACTCTGCTAAAGTTTAACCATTGATTAAGATATGTTCTTTAACATAGTAGGATCGTAAAAATTTAACATAGTTCAACTTAGTAGCCATAGGGTATGTTAAAAAAAACTAACAAAATTTAAATTAGTAGAATAACTAACAACAAATAAAATATTTTTTAAAAAAATTATGATATGGGTTGTCAGAACTATACCAAAATATACTAAATACTAATTACTTTTTTATTCAAAATAATTCCTTTTTTGTTCAAAAACACTAAAACTTTAATGTTTCGAAAAATTCTATAAACTTTTATACAAACTTTTCATTAAAACAAATTTTTTGTATCTTAAATTGCTTTTAAACTTAAATGACTTTTTTCCTTTTTATTTTTACTAACAAAAATAACCAAATAACTTTAATACTTTAAATATTATCTTTCGTTTTTAAATTACCTTGTTACATTTACAAGTTTGTAAATTTTTTTTTTTGTTTTATTAACTTAATTATTCATAAATTCAAGTGTGCACGTCAAAACCACTAAATTAAAATATTATAATCCTTAGTGGTCCATTCAACCCTTAATGTATAGTGGTTAGTATTTTATACGTCATAATGAATTCCAACCGAAATATGAAAACTTCCTCTCTTTTTACACTAATAGTCAAAAGAAATAAACAGTTTTCATGTTTAAATAACATTAATATAACTTATTCATTGTTATAATTTTTACTTTTCTTATTATTACATATTTTGGTTTTCCTTTGCACAAACTAAAAAAAATTTATTAAAATTATTATTTTTTCCAACTCGACCATTTGTGCTCTTTTTTTATACTTTTTTATGCTTTTAAACAGTTTGAACATAAAGGTAATTTTTAAAAAACCGTTCAACAAAAAGTATAAATATGGTATGCTTAATAAATTGCATTGTGATTATAATAGTAATTTCATTATTACAATTATGTAAATAATCTTTTTATTATATTCATAAATTATGAAAATATACTGTTTTTAATAGAGAGATGCACAAATTAAATAATAAATTTTAAGAAGGGAAAAAATAAACTGTTTTTGTTTTCGTTTTGTTGAAATCTTGGTGAAAAACAATTATGAAAATTGTTTATTTAAAGAAAAAAATATATCTAAGGGTATAATATGTTGTCCAAGGAATATGATTATTTTTTAAAAGTTTTTGGGAAATATGCACGCGTAAATTAACTTAGGAGCATATCTCAATTTATTAAACTATGGCATATGTTATTTTCCACAAGACGAACCACAAGTAAAACTTTATAAGATTTATACAATATTGTGGATCTAATCTAATATCCATGCAAATAAGCAATTTACAAAGTAGAAATTAAATATCTTTTTATTTGTTCGCTCCATTTCGAGCATAAGATGTCAGTGTAGAATTATTTGTACTTGAAGATTCTTAAAATTTTGATTGCAATTAAAGTCCACTAATTTCTACCGACTAAACCAACAAGATTTTATTATATTTGTTTATATATATTGAAAATCTACAAGATATTTTATTATCTTTAATATATTCAGTATTAGTAGAACTTATTTCTAAGATATTTTTTTAATTTCAAAAAAAATAAAAAAATATTTTACATGTATCTGCAGTTTATTGTACTTTGCCTGCACAACCTGTTAAATGTGCACTTATAAAAAAAAAAAACAATTAAGCTTTCAGTTGCCAATCGGGAAATTGTAACTTTTAAATATTAATTTTATTAAAAAGTTGTTTTAAAAAATTCAATTCCCCATTTAATTTATTTAACAATAGTTTTCATATATACTGGAAAATTATTACTTTTGGTAACTTTATTTCAAATTTATTACTATAGTCAAATATTACTAAGAAAAGTATTATTAATAAAAACATTTTATTCTCTTGGATAGAAAGGATTTAATTTAAGTATATGTTGTAGAAAATTTAAATATATAAATTCGTAAAAGGATTATAAATGGAAAATATAATATACATATAAATAATAGTTAGATTTTAGTAATAATTTTAATAAAACTTTATAAATTTCTAGTTTTATAATAATTTACATATTATTTTTTCAAATAGTTTAATATATTTATATATTTATGTTGAAATCATTAGCTAATTAAAATTATTTCGTAAATACAAATTTTGTAAATCTCTCTTGCAAACAGTAATGGAATACAACACAAGGAAAATTTATTACAAATTATACAAAATATAAAATTATATTTTCTGGAAAGTTTTTGTACAAAATTCAATTATTATTTTTTGATATGGAATTAGCAATGATATTAAGTCCTTATTATTATTTAACAATTAAGTTTAAAATTTAAATTATAAAGATTTCTTAACCAGTTAATTAACTACTTAATCGTATCAATGATTTTTCGATACACAAAAAAGTTATGTATTTTAAATTAAATTTTGCACAAAAAAGTTATGTATTTTAAATTAAACCAGTTAATTAAAATTCAATTAACAATTGACATAAATCCAATATTAAATTTTTTATGTGATTAACGAAATACTAATAATTATACTGCTGGTAAACCATTTAATTGCAATATAAACATAATTACAAATATCAATTTTAATCGATCCATATAATAAAATTTTAAATTAATATGTAAACATAAATTTGATTACAAGACATTAATTATTTTGATCGAATATAATTTTCAATAATTTTATGATAATTGATCAATTTTAAAAATTCTGAATAAAATTAAAAAAAAAAAGTTACAAAAACCTTAAATATTAAAAGATTAAAACAATTAATTTATTTAACACAGATAAACTTTTAACTATGAAACTAAATAAGAAAATATGTTTATAAAAAATACTCCTTAATTTTCCAAAACTTCAAATCTTAAGAAAATCCTTGAATTTGTTTTCATCTTTATTTGACATTCGAAAAACTCATTGCTCAGTATTAGATTCCATTTTTTTTTTCCTGTCTTTTACAAATCAATAATTCTTTATTTGGTGATATTTTCATGTTCACATTTTTATATATACTATATTTACAAAGTTGTATATTTTTGTTATTATTATTATTATAAGTTTTCTTGGAACAAAGCCATAAAATCTATCAAAAGTTTGTCGTTATATTTCATAGCCTTTTTTAACGTACTTTATTTTTTTCGTATGTTTCGAGAGACAAACATTAAACATATTATTCCATAAGAAAATTTCATCAAAAACAATTTAAAAGAAAATAAATTCGAATTTTACATGTTTTTTTTTTATATTTATATTTGAAAATATTTCAGATTCACCTTTTTAGAACTTGTTAAATATTATCATTAAACATAATATTTCAAAACTTAGTGCAAGTTTTTTTTGTAAATTCGAATATCCTTAAAAGAAAATATAGAAAAATGATGACACTATGTCGTCATATTTTTATAATACATAAATTATAGTCCATAAAATATTATAGGTACATATATATCTTTTAATGTATATATAATGTTCTAATATTTATAATGATTATAAAATGTTTTTATGACCACAAATAAACACTATATAATTTATGGTTTAAAGATCAATCTTTTAATTTGGTTTTCATATTAGTTATTTATCGCCCAATATACAAACAAAATTATATAAGAAATTTAATACTTTAAATAGATAATTACATAGAAATTATTTCTTACTTCACAAAGAGCTAATTAAAAATTTTTTAAGTATTTTATGTTGATATGACAAATATTTTAATCATCAAAATATATAATTTTTTATTTTGTGTAAATAATTTAATTTATGTAATAATAAGATTATAAATGTTAAAGATATTTGGACATTAAATTTGTTAGAAATTTAATTATAAGTCAAGATAATCCATATTAGTTAATGAAAATCTATAATTAATTAATTTAATAATTTAATGATTGTGTTAAATATTCTATGTTTTTTGTTTTAGTTTGTCGTTTGATGTTGCTAATAAATTTAGATTAAATGAGAATTTTAAAAGAACTCAATAAACGAAACTATGTAATTTAATATGTGTCGTTTTTCATATAAAATAATGATTTTTAAGATATATTTTGTGATATTTAGAAGGATAGGTTTCTATGTTATGTTAAGATATTTTTTTCATGTGTTCGTTTGTCAATCATAATGTAAATATTAACCCCTTCCAGCAAAAATGTATTAAAGACATTTTTAAAATTTTACAGCAAAAGCAAAAAACTGCTGAATATCCTTTTAAAAATAAAAAAAAAAATGATTTTCTTTGTAAATATTGTCGCGAATAATTATAAATTTTCCAGTGTTCTAACAAAATTATTGTGAATAGAATACAGATAACAAGTTAATCTCCTAACTTTTTTGTAGTTTGTAATACTACAATTAAAATTGGATACATGGCATTTTATCGAAACTATTAGATTATACTAAAAAGTTGTTTTTGAAAATTTACTAGCTTAGCACATTTTCCTTTCTGCGAATGAAAATATACTTAAATGCTTTCATTTTTTTAATTAAAATTTGCATTATTTCCAAATTAAAATTCAGAAATTTATTTTAATTTAGAAATAATGCAAATTCTTGATTTAAGTTCATCTAAATTTTTCTCATAACTTTAAAAAAGTTAATATTAAAAAGTTTACTTGCCCTAAACTAAAATAAATTACTTTGAATCATAAAAAAAAAATCTACAGTACTTAGTGTCAATGATTGATAAATATATATTATTTTATAATTTACTACATATTTTATATAAAAATTCAACTAGTTTAAATAAACTGAATTCTTCAAAATATTACACTATAAAAATGTAAATACGTGACGGTATTATTTGGAATTTAGTTTCCACTTTAATGTATTTTTAATAGAATAAAGGATATAAAAAATGAACACTTATGGAATATTTGAGTAGACATCAGGTGTTTAGTTTATATATCTCTAACAAAATAGATTTACAATTTTTAAAAATTATTTTTTAGTGTAAACTAAAATTTATGAAGGAAGCTAAAAGAATTTCAAAAAAATTATTCTTTTAAGGTTTTATATTTTATGTAATTGCGCGTAAGAAATTTATTCAGACTAAATTAAAAATTTAGAAATTCTTAAAGAATTCAAATCTTTTTTTTAAGTAGAAATTTTATGTTCATATTTAGATATAAACCACTTACGAGACGCAACTATAGTAAGAATAAATAATGTCATCAGGTGCATAATAAAAACCTTAATAATGAATTAATAAAATTAATAAAATTTTAATGAGCCTAGAGAGTTAAAGGATTAAAACTTAAATTTCTGCAAGAAAATATAGAAATTTTTGATACTTTCAAATATGATTCAAAAGTCAATTACTTTGAAATATGATTCAAAAGTTAATTACTCAAATCTAGAAATATTTCTAGATTCAAAAGTCATTTACTCAATGATCTTAACTTATTCTACTTGTTCAACTCAATGATCTGATCCTTTTTTAGTGTGGCATTAAGTACCTTTAAATATGGCTACAATCATGCCCTAGTAATTCTATGAAGAGCTCTATTATAAAAATTTAAAACACTTAAATCACTTCACAAGATTTTCAATACATAAATAATATCCTCATTAAACAATATCCTTTTTAAAATAAAATTTAAAAAAAGAAATTCAATTATACATATTTATTTAATAATCACCCTGTTAAATTTGTACATAGATGAAGAGCTGAAAAGACTTAATAATAATAACGAAGCCCTTCTAAAAATTCAAAAATTATTTACAATAAGAAATAAACTTAAAATTGAAGAGGATAAAAAAAAAAATTTCGTGACTGTTTACCAAAGTAATTTTTTAACAAAATATCTAACTAAATCTCTACAGGTGGAAGTATTACCGACAAACCTTTCAAAACATGATATCAAAAAAAATAATGAAAAAAATTGAAAACAGTAATGATTTTTCCATGAAATGTTATCCTGTGGAGGTGTCAAAATAAAAGTATTTCTTGTTTCTTTTTTCTTGCTTTCTTCAGGATTACTTTTAAAGCTTATAGTAAATAAAGTAATAGTATATACGTATATACTCCTATTATATGCAAAAGATACCCCATGGGAAAGTTTCCCTAATTTATTTTAATTAAAAATATATATATGTATATACACAGTTGGTTATGTTATATATACCTAGAAATTTATAATATCTTGAGAACTTTTTGAGTACAAAATTAATTTTTGGTAATCGTAAATCATGGTATGATATATAAATATAAATAATTTTCATTTTATGCTAAAAAAAAATAAAATAATATAGACAGTAATATTTTATTTTGATTGAAATTAAAATAAATCCTTAAAAATGACAATAATATAAGCTAACAATATTAAATATACAAGGGATTTATATACCATAAGATTTTTCAATTTAATTATCTAAATTATTAACAGAGTTTTGTAAATTTTGATATAAATAAATCTTTTAAATTCGTATAACATTAAAATAATTTTTTTTTTTTTTTGCATAAAATCATAGATTCATGAAATTTAATTTAAAAATAAAATTTTCTTAAAATGAAAATATAAAAATAATATATTTTTTTATTATTGTTTAATTATTTTATAAATTCATCTTCAATGTTTTTTTTATGTGCAATATATGATATTGCATAAAATTTCGCTTATCCATTAAAACTACTTGGCTATTTATGTGCAAAATATCTTTGTGTACACAACGAGCAAAATAATATTAAAAAAAAAGTTATATATCTATATCAAGTTTTTAAGGATATTTGTACAAATTTTTTAAGGATTTTTGATTATACAATAGCATTGAATAATGCATTTAAATACATAGGAAAAAAAATGCTGTATAACAAACATAAATTCTATGTATAAAGGTTCTATTTCGTGGTCATGGCTAAATGACGATGACTTCCTTTTTTTTACGATGATGATGATAATTTATAGTTACAGATACATATATAGGTACATATATGTATTTTTTTAAGTTTTGCTATTTAACATTTTCAAACATTTCATTTTTTTTTTATAAGATATATTTGTAGATATATATGGATAGTTTATGGATAATATAAATGCAATGGGATCCCATACATTATATACGTTATATTTTTTATTTAGACAAATATGAAAAGAGATTATTTCGTTAAAGGATTGCATATAACACAGTATTTATTGTGAAATCAATATAAAAAAATGGTTTTACTTTGTCAAGTAAAAAAAAAGCTGTTAACTGTAGGGGAATTTAAAATATAAATGGATAGTTTATGGGTAAAATAAAAGAACTCTATAAATTATGAATTTGTAGCTAAACGTGCCCGTTAAAATAGACCCACTGTACCAACCAGCAGATACTAAATTTCGTCAAATCGGTTAAACCTAGTTTATCAAAATTTACCAAAATTGTTACCTTAATTTACAGTCTAATTTGTAAATTGAGGTAACAATTTTGATAAATTTTTGGTAAACTGAACTAAGATGATTTAGGTCTTGAACTGTTCATCAGCAAATATGTACATAGTTTTGTTCAAACTTAAATTCTCTGATAATTGTCGTTCATAAAGTAATATTTTAGAATATTTTCTACATTCATGTATCAGCAATATCCGTCAGACTACAGGACTACACTGTATCTGCTGGTTTTTAAAATTCTAAATTAAATTTTAATATCTATGTGAACTATTTTTGGAATTTCTTATTTGTAATTGTTGTCATAATTTGCCTCAAGAATATGGAGACAATATGTTTCCTTATGATTCACCTGTATTATTGGAAGTAGAATATATAAAATCTACAATATTTTACTGGGTTTCTAAAATTGTATTGCATTATTAATTATATATTTTTTTCGAATTACATATTAATCGAAAATATGATTTACAATAAACGAATTTGAATAAATATAAAATTGTATAATATTTTTCAATCAATATTTTATATTATGTTTACTTTTTGCATAATTTTGTTAAATATATTTCAATAAATTTAATATACTATTCAATATACTACTTCAATCGTGCAAATATAATATCATAGAAAAGTGCAATAATAGAATGCATAATAGTATCTATTAAAGAAAATATTGACATACTAAGTAAATAAAAGAAATCAATAGAAAAGTTAATTTGTATAAATGTCAATATTATATACATTTATATACGAATAATACATGAAATTATATCATATAATTCTTTATGATCATAAAAACAAGAATATTGTATATTTCAGATACATTTTTATTAAAACCTTATAACTTAATTATATAACATTTTCAATGATCAATATTCAATTGATTTAACATTAAAAAATATCAACAACAATTCTAACTTTATTTACAATGTTGAAGTTAATTCAACGAATAATTGAAAATACATTTATATAACTTGTATAAAAATTTTTATTGCAATTTTATTGCAATTGCTCTTTATATGTATAATATTATATCACATTTGAAATTTTATATTGAAAAAATAATTATTTATTTATTGAATTAAATGAATTTGGCTTTTTATATAGAAGTTAAGTAGAAGCTTAATTTTATTTACTTTAAAATTGAAACATTAAATTTTTTTAATGTAATATTAATGAGATAATACTATAGATTATAATGTACATTTGAAAGTATTTTAAAAGGAATGTTTATATAAACTAGGAGCTATTATATATAATTATTTCATTGACTGTGACAAATTTTCTGATTTTGCAATTTATAATACTTATAGGGTAAACTCAGCTAACTTCATGATATTAAGGCAAATTTGTAATTAAAATATAGATATGATGAAATTATATAAGATCACAGATACAACATTCGTTCATAAATATATTTAATTTGCAAATTTCTTTTAGACCTTCAACTTATATGCCTAGAAGTAAACATCGTTCTTAATGGCTAAGTTCGTGATACTACGACTAACTTCGTTATAAAGAAAATCAAATTGCGTTAAAACAAATTCTAGAGAAAAATTTAAAAATCATATTATAAGGAAATGTTTCTGTACCTATTCTTTTTGAAACGAACAACACAACTTATTTTTGCAACTGATAAACAAATATTAGCAATAAACCGACTGATCTTTTGAACTCCACAAAAATTTATTAAATTAGAACAATTCAAAAACTACGTTTTAGAAGCATCATCAAATTACAATCATTATTGTAATATAGTTTAATCTAACAAATATAACATGTATGCATGTATAAAATTTTTGGATATCACCTCAAGCTTCCTTTTTCATTGACTATAACCGTGTCACGGATAAAGCCGAGTTAACCCTATATATATCTACGTACAACCCTATTTATCGATAATTATTTTTTTTTTTGCTTTAAATTGAGCGAACAAGTGATTATAATTCACCAAAAAGCTTGTTATAATTTTAATTAGATTAATAAATTGAACTTTGATAATAATATTTATAACAAAAAGGTCTTAACTAAATCTTAACCGATTTAACCTTTTTTTTCAGTTACAATTAAAATACTATTCTTAACCCTTTAAGATTGCTCTATCAAGTCACAAAGTATATATTAATTATGTCAACATTTATTATAGCTATTTATATAGCAGAAAAAACTTAACTTTTATAAAATTATAGAATCTTACTGTTATAATGATCAGTATTATTATCAATATAATGTAAATTTATTTAGAAAATTTTAACCTTCAACTAAACATAATCCTTCTTGTAAATAGATTTTTTATACAAAATATATCTTTATTATAATATTTAAGTAAAATAATATTATAAAATAAATATTAGATTTTATTAGAAATATTATATTTATTTTTATGTTAACTAAAAGAAAAACTAAAGAAAAATTATGTTTATAAAATATATTATCTAAAAATATCTTTTTTCAATTAAAAACAAACAAATATGTAATATGAAATTTTTGTGTAAATAAATCAAAAACATAAAATTGTTTTATATTGAAAAATAATATATAAGATATATTATTTATTTTTAGACAATTGTGTAAAAAATAATAATATATCTTTACAAATATAATTTCAAAGAGACAAAGTTACATATTACAAGTATACAATTACAACATAAGTTTATGAAAAATAAAACTTCTTATAGTATCTATATGAAAATATAAAGCATTAAAGACACTTATAGTTAATCAAATATAATGTACATTGCATAAGTACATAAATTTCTTGATGAACAACATAAAATTTAATTTAATAACAAAATACAAAATGCAGTTATAAAGTGAAAAACTTTATAATTTTCAATACAAAAAAAAAAACTTTAAATTATTTTTCAAAGTATTTTTTAAACTTGACAAAAAAAAAACACAAAAAAAAAAGGTAAAAAGGATTTATTTTAAATTATATAAATTTTTTCAACAAAAACTTTTCCTACACGTTGAAAGAAGCCCTTTAGCTATTTAAACTTTTGATGAAATGTCGAAATACATATTTTTTTCTATGTATTTGTATATAATTTCATGAATTTTACGATAAAAATTTCAATTTTACAATTTAAACTTTTAAAATTTTTTTTTGAATAATATGTACTTTTGTACTACACACGATTATGCTTTAATGAATTTAAATTTATTAAAGTGATAAATTTTCTGAAGTGAAAATTTAAATTTTATAAAAATATTTTCTTTTAGATAATTATTATGAATTTAAGTATCTAATACCTAACATAAGAATATTTAATTAAATTCTCTTTAATAAGAAGTTCTAAAATTATTACTAGAATCATTTATGATTGAAATTATTGCTAGAAACCTATGACCTCTCCTTTGTTATATAAAGTTTTATTGCAGCAAATTTTCTTAATCTTAAAGCAGTCTATTAATTTTTTAACTAAAAGGTGGTTAGTTGCTACATAATATCGATGCCAGTGACAAAATTAATATTCTAGAATCTAAAGATAACGATCTACATCTAAAAAAAATATAAAGACATACTCTCAAGACATATTCAAATAGAATTTAAATAAAAATGCAATTATAATAATTACTATGTTGGTACACAGTAAATTAGTATAATTAATGCCAATTTTTTTTTTTGTTATCTTTATCCATTTTTCTTTACTAATTTCTACGTGAAAATTTCAATTTTTCTTTTATAATAGGATAAATTATTAAATTAAACATTAAATATAAAGAAATATCTTTCTTTCCTAATATTTGAGATAATTAATATTACAACATTTACAATAATGAGAAAAACGTGATTAACTAAAATTAAGTATAATTTTTTTTTTTTTTTTATTAAAATTAGAAAATAATAAAAAGAAAAATACGTTAAAAGATAAAATTGTTGTCCAAGGACTTGGATACGAGGATATATACTTGTAGGCATACTATAAAAAGAAATAATATTGACTTAGAAGTCAGTATATAAAGAAAAGAGTATTTCTTCGTTTTGGTAATTTAACATTTGACTTTACTTAAAAATTAAATCTATATGATACAAAAATGCTACAATTTCAACCAAAAAAAAAATGTACATCTTAGTCCAAAACGGGTATAATAACTATGACCACAGAAGTAGTATGAAAATATATACCATTTTTTTTTTAACATACAACACGTGCAGAAATATTAGCAAATCATTATCATCATACTTTTCCATAGCTGTATACATGTATTTTTAGAAATATGGTATAGCAACAATTTTCACGTTCAAAAAACATAAAATAATATCCTCAAAGGATTATCAAAGGTTCCACTTATAAAAGTGACAAAATGTCAATCCTTTTTTTTTTTTTTGTATACGGTATATATAATTTTATATTCCACATAAACAAATTTACAAATTCCAAAGTGATTTATATTTATTTTTTTTTCCAATTTTAATCTTTTTATTTAAATTTTTTTTATTTATTTATCTTATAATAATATTTTCTTTTTTTTCCAAACAACAAAAGGACATAAAAAGTTTTTAGAAAATTATGGTTGTTTTTTTTTTTTTTCTTTCTTTTCATTTGATTTAGAAAAACAGAAATAAATTTGATTTGGAAATTGGTATCCTGGGAATTGTGGTTTCAATATTATCATGATAATATCAGGCTGGTGCCACTATTTAAAAATAAAAAACAATCTCTATTTTAACTTTAAGATTTTTTTATGTTGATGTATAAATTTCGTGTGAAAATGTTTCAAGAATTTTGGTGATATTATTTTTTTTTATTTTGATTTTGGTTTTTTACTAATATAATAATGTTGGCTGTCAATTGAAAAATTGTGAAATTATGTGCGCTGAAATTTTTTTTTGGAAAATCATGACGAAATACAAATAATATATTTATTTGACAATAGAAATGTAATACATATATATATTGAATATTGATCGTAATAACCAAATAAGGTAATTTTTATATTGTGATATTGAATTTCTTTCATACGGTTTGATTTCAAATATTCAAGGTTGATTCTGTGTAAAAAAAATACGAAAGAAATATATCCTTTGGAAATATTTTCTTTTGTTGAAAGATATTTTATTGGAGAAAATTTAACAAATTTAGACGATATTTCTAGAATTTTCAATAGCAAATTGAATTTTCTGTATTTGAATCATAATAATTCTAACTCTACGCGATATAAATAAGTTTTTTTTTTATAAAAAAGCATTTACTCGTTTGTAAAAAAAATACCTATATACTTATATCTTTTATACCTGCATTTATATATTTAAAAGTAGATAAGGCTTTGGGTTACAACTAGTACATATGAATTGATTGATTGTAGATTGTTATAAATGTTTTCAAATATTAAGCTTCTTAAAAATTTTAAAGGCAATTCTAAAGATAATATTTTCCTGTGTTTGCAAACAATGTAATGACGTCAAGAATTAAGTTGCTGCTCAGCCAATGCAGACTAAAAACTCTAAATAGCAGCAAGTATAAAAGCAGCCTGAAAAATTCTAACTAAATAAACGACCGACGAAAAAAGTAAATTAGAATTTTAAAAAATAAATAAATTACTTCAAATAATTTTTAATTATTTACAACAATAATAATACTGATTCATCATAATCAAACTCAGCCATTTTGAATGATTTTACAAAAGTAAAAATTAATAATTAGTTTTGCAGCCTATTTTTACTGATTGCGATTACTAAAACGGCTCCGGTTGCTTTCTGCATTTTAATCTGATATAACAGCACTGCGTTGGAACCTACTAGTCTAAATTGTAGACTGATTTAAGTTAAATTTTGAACTTTTTATAAAAAAAAGAAACATTTATTATACAAAGGTCATTTTTAAAATTATTAAGATAAATACCCTCTGGCAACTAATTAATTATAGATTTTAACATTTTTTTATGACAACATATTTATTTGAAACATTAAAAATTTAATACAAAATTTAAACAAAATCTAAATACAATTTTTTTTTATTAAAGAATATAAGAAGTTAAAGAATTTTTGTTAAATATTTAACAATCCGAGGATATAATAATAATAATAAAAAAAAAAAGGAGTACAAAAAATATGAAAAATAAAATATGATATCGGATTTTTCTTATTTTGTAGATAAAATATTCCTTGCACGTTCTGCAAACAAACGAAAACTTTCTGTCAGAATATTTATATACATAATACAAATACATATAAGCTAAAGCTACCGGAGGTTGGTAAAAAAAAAAAATGGATATCAGGCAAGGAAAAACTTATGACAACAACAAAAAAAAATCTAAAACTCGTCGAAATCCATTTTACATTTTTGGATGTACATATAATTTTTTTTTCATTTTCTCTTTACTCAGGTTGGAATTTTGTCCCAAGGGAAAATAAGTTTAGGCATTTGGAAAACAAAAAATTTGTAAAATTTCTTGAATAGTTCTTTGGATATAAATGAGTTTGTTTGAATGACAATCAGAACGCTAAATACAATAAATATATAATTCACTTCTCATAGCAAATTAGTATTAATCGGCTTAGTTATGATGATTACTGATATAAAATCAATTTAACTTGGTCAAGAAGATATTTTCATATTTGCCTAATGAACTGTGAAAGTATATGAGTAAATAACCATGCAAATCTGTCAAAATTAGATATGTCAAAAATTTAATTGTGATCTACTCGGTGTAAAGCAACTCGCATGCGATGAAATCGTTTTATTGGCATCTTTACGTTTTATAAAGTAAAATGATTTACATAAAAATAGATTGTAGGTGCCAATAGCTCAAAGATAAATAATTTAGGTCTATACAGCCTGTCCATCAGTTAACAGGAACAAAATTTTACTATCGACTATCACTACGAAACTAGGAATTATAACTAAGAAAATCTAAATTTATTTCAATCGTGAAAACAATCTAATAATTAAGACTAATTAGCAAAAATAGCATAAAACTTCTAATTATTGCAATCATTGCTTTTTTGTTTGATGTTTTTCTAAATCTATTTTTGCCAAAAAAAAACGTAATTAAATCTAAATAGACTTACTTTAATAAAAAGACTGTCTATTAACCTTCAGCCTAGTCTTCCACTTTCTTCTACTGTGAAAATAAAATAATTATAAATTAATGACCTGCTACAATTCTTCAAAACTGCTTATAATAAAAATCTTCATAATCATTAAATAATTCGTTTCCCTTCAGCTTGTCATTTAATAAACTTATTGATATTGTGTGCTTAAAGAAATTGTCCAAACTAATAACAAAAAAAAAATTTAGCTGCTTCATACTTCATATAAGTCAGATGTCCTTTTTCTGTTTTATATTAAAATGATGTTAATACACAAAAAAATAAAGAATTGTAAATTAAATATTGTTGATCATCGACCAAAAAAAATGATACAAAAATATATTTTTATTTTTCAGAGCATGATTTTAACATATTTTATACGAAGTAGATTATAATTTTGATTATTTGTGTGAATAATTCGTTCAACAAAGAATTTGAAATAAAACTCGAATAATTTTTCGAAGATACAACCAATACAAATAAAAAATTTAATATTTACGCTAAATTAACAATAGATACGCATTTCATAAATAAATCAAATCAAAATATAATTGGAAATATCGAATATAAAAAAATTTATTGATTAATTCAAGATTTATGAAAAATTTATCAACATTTTTTTTTTTATTACTGCAATTAAATTTGAAATTTTGAAATCGTAAGAAAAAAATGAATTAGGCCACCTGTTGCAAATTTCCACTGACTAAATATTATCTCGAGATGATTCTCAACAGATCAAACTTCAATGTTATTATATATACAGAATTTTCCGGAACGATTTTAAATATGTAAAATAAATTTAATGCCAAATTTACATTTTTACTGTGTCTTTTATGATTGCCATCTTTACATTTTATGTTGTTTCACCTCGTATTTCTATGAAAATTTCATGCTGTGTCTGTGTCATATTTTGTGAAAATTACATGCTATGCCTCTTTAAGTTTATTCGTTAAACTTAATATTTTTCTTACACAAACTGTCAGTTGCAATCATTTATTTTTTAAATTATTTATTTAATTACATATTTATAATTTAAATCATTTTAAAGCGTTTAAGTACTGAATAAGTAATTTTCCAGGTTAAACTCAACATTTTTCTTCATTATAAATTTTAATATTTTTCAAGTTAATTTGATAACTTTTAGATTTAAATTCGCGTTGTTTAATGAACGTCCTTGTTCAATGTACGTTTTTCACATCAAAGTCAATCGAAAAATAACGAATTTAACTTGATGTAACTGATATCATTAAATTATATTAAATGTAATACCGTATATAAATTTCAGCTATAAATCTTTGCTATTATTTGTGGTTACTGATATTAATTTGACGTCAGTATCCCGTATTTTTGATTAAGCCAATTTACATCACCACCTAGCATATAAATACCAAAAATTCTTCAAATAATTATGTAAATATAAATTAAATTTAGATTTTCTAACACATAAGTTATTATTTAAACCACCTGAAAAATAACATTTTTTGCTTACATAATTTTATATTTTATGAGTTTTAATAGATTGTTGTCAGTCAATCTTAATTTTTTTTTTTTTAATTATTGTGCATCCGATAATTTTTCAGAACCATTTAACTGAGTCATTTAATTTGAAATGATTTATTAAAATATCTTCATTTAACCATCACGTTTCATATCAAAGTGCAATATCATCTTTATTTACATCTAAGAAAGTGCAAAAATTATTTTTTTTTTATTACGGATGTCAAGATATAATATTTTTTATTATACACTTACGTAAATTATGCAAAAAATATGAAAGCTGTCATAACATAAAATTATTATAAATATTTTATTTTTCCTTAAATTATAAATTATGATAATTTTAATTCTAAAGCAACAAAAAAGGAAATATATATACGGTATATAAATTTGATTCTAAATCATTAATATTTATCTTTTAATTTAAAACTTTGTAAATATTGGATTGTAAATTATATTTGAATTAGATTCTAAATTCGAATATTATATGATTATCAGATTGTGTGTTTACAGTGGAGTTTTATGAAATTTACAGTGGAGCTTTATGCAGTCAATATTAGGGAAATATTATCTCAAACCATAAATTTGTTTTTAAATATACAATAATATATTATTAGCTCTTTAGACGTTTGTTTTTAAGGAGTAATATTTAGTGAATCAGATAACGAGACGACAATCAAAATTTTTGGTTGTCGTCTCGTTATCTGACGACAACCAAAAATCATCTGTAACATTTTGTTACAGTCAAAAACTGTAAATATTGTGCTTTTGAAAATTTCAACAGATATATAGTATAGTTGATAGAAAAATGTAATTCACAAAGTTACTATACAATTTATTAGAATTAATTTAAATATAGCAATATATACAAATTATATTAATATTACGTGAGCTACAAACATAAATTTTTTTGGGAAGGTGTACCCAACTAAGATTGTACGTATCTAGCAGTGTAAATAGCAATATTAAACTATTTTCACTGAACTATTTGCTTGCAGATAAATAAAATTTGAAAATAATCTGATCTGAAGTGAGTTCTAAATAAGACTCGGTACGAAATTATTTGTGCCAGACAGGAAGGTATAAGAAAAGAAAATATCTGGAATGTCTACTTATTGTACATTATTTGCATAAATTTTGTAACATATATATTGAATATTATTGCTATAATTTACATAAAGAAAATATGTAATGAAAATAACGCAAAAAAAAGAAAAATTAAATAAAATTAATTGGAATATTTCCATTTTATATTTGAATTTAGAAATATTAAAAATTCAATTTTTAATCAAATTCCTGTATTTTTCAATACTATTAAAATAAAATTTATTGAAAAATATAGAAGATTATGGAATTAAATTGCATTAAAAAATTACAGCATTAAAATGTCTTCTTTAAATCTACAACATGCTTAGACTCCATTCAGTAATTCCATTTTTTTTTTATTATCTAAGCCAGATGAGATCTACAAAAAATATTATTATAATGAAAAAATATGATTGATTGATTAAATATTATTGTGCTATTATGCAAAAGGAAAATTTTATTTTCCCTTTTTTTCCAAACATAAAAACAATATTGAAAAATATGAAAATAATTGCTTGCCTTCAAAAATTTTCATATAAAACATTAATTTCTATGATTAATTATAAAATTTATGTAAATTTTAATGAAATTAAAAAATCATATTTTTTGTTTTTGTCTCACATAGGTTCATCAATAGAACGTCTTTGTGAAATAACTGCAACAGATCCATTAGGTTATCCACCACCTGATGGACCTTTAGCCGATCGTAGTGCAATGGTAAGAGCTGCAAGAGCACTATTATCATCTGTAACACGTGTTCTATTATTAGCCGATATTGTTGTAGTTAAACAGTTATTATTAGCAAAAGATAAAGTAGCAAAATCATTAGGTAGATTAGAATCGGTTGCAAATTTTACAGAATTTGTTAAAGCATTTTCAGTATTTGGTGCTGAAATGGTTGAATTAGCACATGTTACTGGTGATCGACAAAATGATTTAAAAGATGAAAGACGTCGTGCACAAATGGCTGCTGCGCGACAAGTATTAGAACGTTCAACAATGATGTTATTAACATCATCAAAAACATGCTTACGACATCCAGAATGTAGTAGTTCAAGAGAAAATCGTGATACAGTATTTTGTCAAATGCGTCGTGCTATGGATTTAATACATTTTGTTGTTAAAGATGGTGTTTTAGAATCATCATCTGCTGCAGCTGAACGCTTATCACCACGTGGCCAAATAATATCTGACTGGGATACTGAAAGAGCAACTGTATATACAGCATTAAGAAATTTTACACGTTTAGTTGAAATGTATCGTCCCAGATATAATAATTATCCACCACCACCGCAAGCACCTCATCAACCACCGTTACAAACCTCATTGCCACCACCAACAACATTATCATCATCAGCACAAATTTCAAATAATGCAAATATCAGTCCGAAGGCATTAACTGTTGCGAATCCGAAAGACATATCAAATGGTAATGATCGTATTAATTGTCGTATTGATGACCGTCGCTGTACAATAGAGAGTGGTGGTCGTGGTGGTGTTAATAGTGGCCAACAAGAATTCCTTAATAGTCGTCGTGAATTGATGCGTAGTAATAGTGTTAGAGATCGACAAGTTGTACATGGTTGTAATGATCGTGGTGATTCACATAAAGGACGATCATATATGAGTTTAGATCGTGATATACCTTGTCGTATTGAAGCAATCAATCAAGAAATGTCAGTATTAAATGCCGAATCACGGGAACAATTAATGGTTGCCCTTGATAAGGTTGTTGAAAAAACTCAAGACTTTACCGATTCGGCCTATACCAGTCACGAGAATCGTGAAAATATATTATTATTGTGTGATCGTTGTCGTCTTGAATTAAATCAATGTTTACGTATTGCTGTAAGCATGGAACCATATTCAAATCCATCATATGATTTAGATGGATCAATTGATAATGTTATAACAGCAGCACATGATTTATCAACACAATTAGCAATATCGGTAGCTGATCAAACACCAGAATTAAATCATGTTACTAAATTAGGTATTGATTTAGTTAATAATTTTCGAACGATTGCATTAAATCAAGAATTAGAACGTTTACAAGAAAAAGCTGATCGTTTTCATGATTATATTGATCATATTGTAGATATATTAAAACTCCTTAGGCATATTGCCTTAACAGAAACATTACAAATTCAAGCACGTTTTACAGAAATAAATTTACGTATTTATGGACCACAAGTAATAACAGCAGCTAGAGTATTAGCAGCATATCCATCAAGTAAAATATCAAAAGAAAATTTAGAAGTATTTGTTGATATGTGGCAATGGTTAGCTAGTGATGTATCATCAGTATCAAAAGAAGTTATTGAATTAGCACAGAATCAAGCAAAACCAGATCGGTTAGAATATTTAAGTTTACCAAGACCAGGAGTAAGAATATACGATTTTCGATTTAAATAAATTATATTTATAATTTTTTTTTATATTATAGAAACATGGAACTACATCAAAACCATTAAAACCAGGTCGATTAGATCAAGAAGAACAAGAAAAAATTGCTAAAAGTGGTTTAGAAATGAAAATGCTTACAAATGAAATGGATGCTGAAACTGATAAATGGAATGGTGAATCTGAAGAAAATAATGATATTGTTAAACGTGCTAAAAATATGTCAGCAATGGCATTTTCAATGTATCAATTTACAAAAGGTGAAGGTACATTACGTACAACACAAGATTTATTTACACAGGCAGAATATTTTGCTGAGGAAGCAAATCGACTATACAAAGTTGTACGACAATTTTCATATCAGGTAAAAGAATTTATAAAAATTTAAAAAAATTATTTTAGAAATTTTCTGAATTAAAAATAATATTTTCGATTAAATATAAAATAAATTAATCGTATATATTTAGGTACCAGCTGGTGATAATAAAAAAGAACTTTTAGATCAATTAGATAAAGTACCAACATATGTTCAAACATTACAATTTACTGTAAAAGATCCAACAGTTGGTAAAGCAGCAACATTTGTTAAAGTTGATCATGTGATAAGAGAAACTAAAAACCTTATGAATTGTATTAATAAAGTAGTAACAACATGTTTTGAATGTGCCAACAAGGTAAGCCCAATAATTAATCAGACTTTTGATTAAAAAAAAATTTAAATGAAATTTATTTTCAAAAATTTTACACTTTAATTTTAAAATTTATATAATTTTTTTATTTCTTGTTTTTTTTTTAAAACATAAATGTGTATATTTATAAATAAATTTAAATTGTATTTAAGTTTTTGTGTTAAATGTGAATTTGTCTAATTATTATTTTTTTTTTTTAATTTTTAATTGTAATTGGTTTGAAATTATTTTAATTAATTTTTGTAGAAAATTATTATATAAATCTGTCTCTGTCTATGTAGTAAAATTAGAACTTTCAATTTTGTCTAATTTTTTGTATATTAAAAATATATTAATTTTATTAAGTCTTGTATTATATGATACCAAAAGAAAAGTTCATTTTTGTACCCAGTTTACAATAATGTATTAACTAAATGTAAATATAGTTTAAACTTAAAATGGATTCGTATTTAAAATTGTAGAGGGCAGTCACCAAAATCGTACAACTTCTTAAATTGAAAGATTGATTGTATTCGGAAACTAAATAATATTATTGAAATTTCTTGTTGGGAATTTGTGAGAAAACTGTTGTAAATATGTGACATTAAATTTTTATGGGAAGCACTTGTATTTATTTAAGGAGACTTTAAGTTTTAGATTTGTCGGACAATACTTTTTAACTGTACTAAGTATACTAAGGGTTTATTGGAGTTAAAAATTATGGAACGATATATTTGTATATATTTTACGACAGCCAATTAATTAAATTATTACTTTTATTTCATTTAATATTTATTTTAGTAAATCTTTTCTTGAGTCTAGTAGAGTAGACTACCTTGGACAGCTGCCTTTTACTAATTTTCCTATTGTGTTAAGGTTTTGGATGGTACGATTAAGACCAAATCAATTTCTTAAATTGTTAATCTAGTTTTATTTTGCTTGTCTGTTTTCTTTTGAGTAAAAATACTTTTTCTAATCAAACATTCACAAATGGACCAAGCTAATACATACTATGTAATATGGGGTAGATTTTAGTATTTCGGACAATATCAAACTATTTCGGCTAAATGCTGACAAGTCTGATATCAACAAATGTCTCCGATTTCAACAAATGTCAGAACTTAAAAAAGTATTTAGTGAATTTTTTAATTTACTTGTCAAAGAGTACTATAAAACTATTTTCTTTAACCTAAAAATATAATACATCATTTAATAAAGTTAAATTAAATCATTAAAAAATAATGAAAATTTATATTAAAATTATATAAAAAAATTATTTTTGAAAATGAAAACCAATATAAAATTTTCCTAATTTTCTTGTATATGATATTTTTTTTATAATTATATATATATATATACTAAAAAAAATATATTTCTGAAAATGTTTAAAAATGTGTATATACTTAATAAATAATATTAATAATTATATATTTTTTGAATAAATAATATAATTAATTTAATTATAATTGACTATAAATATTTGTGTCATAAATTATTTTCATTTTATCTGTTTACTTAACTGAAAACAAAAACATTAAATTTTATTTTATTTTTATCCTTAAGATTTTATTTTATCTTTAAAATTTTTGTATTTTATTTTTTTTTAATTTATATTATTAATCATATTTTATTTTTATTTTTTCCAAAGTACACAATTTTATGACTTGAAAATATGTTAAAATTAAACCTTAATATCTTTTATATTTTTGAAATTTTAATTTTTCTCTGGGGTAGAATTTTATTTTAAGTTAAGCATAAATATTATCAAGTTAATAATTCGATTACCATAAAATATATATAATATAAATAATTTTTTTTTATGATTAATAAATTAATAATTTTTTTTATGATTTATATATATGTATTTTAATTCTAAGTAATGAAAAAAAGTTTAAATTTGTTAAAAAAAGGGAAGAGTAATTTTAAATAGTAGATTTTTAAGATATAGTACCCCCAGAAATTATACAAGGATATTAAATTTTTTTTTGCGTTGAATTTTCGTCCAAAGAATATTTTATTAAAACGTAAATTAGTTTTCTTAAAGCTCAACAACCCGTACCAGTCTAGATGACCTTTGTAACCTAACCTTTTAAAACTTAATTGAGAGAGTATTCCTGACAACATATTGCATTCATTTTTAATTGAACGGCCGGCGGATTCATAATTTTCTAGAAGAAATATTTAATTGTACCAAATTAAGAAATTAGAATAATTTATTATAGAACTAGATTACGTATTATAGGGTATCAGATTAATTTTTATTGGTTAAATACTATTAATTTTTACTAGATTAATAATATTTTTCAGACATAAAATTTGACAGCCATACAAAACAATTAATTTTTAATAGAAAAATTAAGAAATTAGCTCGGTAAATTTACAACATATATCTGTACTTTAATTTCTAGAATTATAAAGCACCCCTGTACTATATTAATCTAGTAACAATTGGGTAATATAAAAACTTAATATTTTACTAAATTGTAATTAATTTTCTGATTTATATTTCGAAAGTCACAAAAAAAAAACTCTAAAAATATATTTTATTTCTTAATATTATGTTTAATTACTATAACATAATATTTTTTAATTACAATTTATTCATTAACTTTATTAATAAGGAAATTAAAATCTATCTTAAAATATTATCGTCACTTTAATTTTTATAAATTTATGATAATCATTAAAAAAATTGTTTTTATTACCAATGACAAATCAAATATGCATTAAAAGTATTAATCGTAAATATAAATTTTTATGATTCTTTATTTATAGCCTTACAAAGAATTTTTGTAATAAAATAAAGGTTATTAAATTAAAATAACAAGAAATATCATAAATTTTATTTAAATTACCAAATGCCATTTTCATCAAATTACAAAATAAGAATTGTATAGATTTTACCCAGAAATGGTGAACTTTATAAAATTTTGTCATTATCCTAAATATTTTTACAAATTGAATTTCTTGTTTAATACTTTTAAAACCAAAGAAACTCCTACCATCTTTTTAATCATTTTAATTAATAAAATATAACAAATTAATGTAATTATGTTCAACTGTTACCAATGTAAAATTTAATATTTTAATTATTATTGAGATTTGAGAACTTAAATCATTTTCATTATAAAAGCCACGTAAATTTTTTTTTTTTTTTGTGTTTTAACATAATAATTTTAAAACTTTTATAATTTTGGTTTTCAATAAAAAAAAATTATGATTTCAAGTCAGATTTTTATAATGATTAGAATAACCATTTACAAAATCAATAATTTGGGTTTTTCTGTGAATAATAAAATATTTGTTGAGAAATTAGTAATAGGTATTTATTAAAATAGATTTTCCACTAAGAATTTATATTTTGCTGTTTAGAATGGGTTAATTTTAGAATGGAAACTAACGTAATGTTAATAATTGTATAGTATGTTATGCTAAAGGAAGTTATCTCGGAAACTTTTACAATAACATTCGTAGAGCTTATTATGTTTAAGTACTAGATGATACGTCTTAAACCTACGTATAATCTATTTTTACTTAAAATTACTTATAATTTAGTCAGAAAAGTAAATCTTGTTAAATATTTATTATTTACTTTAACATATATAAAAAAAAAACTTGTTTTACATGCCAAAATTTACCTTCTAATTTTCCCTAATATTTCAACGAATTATAATTTTTTCACGCAATTAAAATATAATTTCTTTTCTGAACCAAAAAGACAATTTGTTTAATTATTTATTTATGTTGTCTCTCAGCTTTTTTCCAACTAAAATTGCTTAATAATTTAAAAATATCTGATAATTTGCTCTGAATAATAATGAATCTAAAGAAACAATTTTCATTTAAACTTAATGAGAAAAATTTTGAACAACCTTTATAATATTTGCTATAATTTTAAAATATTTAATTTTATTCTGTGATTTAATTAAATTCAGAATTATAACTTTTTTAATGTTTATATATTATTTTTTTATTAAATAAGTATATATAAGAATTTTTTTTTCCTAGAATATTTAATTTAACCTTTTATACGCAATTTTAATGTTAATTAGGTTTTATGAAAAAATCATAAGAGTTTTTCTTCAGTGTAATAATTTTTTTTTTAAAACAATTTTTTTCATTAATTAAATTTCTTTTTAATTAATTATTCTTTTTGTGATTATAAAAAATGTAAAAAAAAGTACTTCTATTTTATATAAAAGTGACATTATTTAACCTTTAATAAATTATCACCTGCCAATTAATTTTTACTCATTTTGATGTACGCAAGTTTTTAAAACAAAAAAAAAACATAGCCTTGTTTTGAGTTCGACAAAAAGATATATTTTTTCAAATTTTTCACTAAATTCTTAAAATTTCAAACAAAAAAGAAATTTTTTCAGAATGTTTATATATCTGTATGAGTAATTTACGAGTAATTTGAATGAAATTTCATGTGAAATTAAATGATTAATATAATTTATATGAGAAGGTTTACTAATAAAGTTTGCTGCTTAAGGAATCTTTCCAATTTTAAATTGTTCAATTTCGTATTTTTTTACTAATACATTGTTCAAGGTACATATTGTTATGTTTTAGGTATAATTTTTTATGTAAATATATAATTTTATTTATAATTTTCAATATTTTCTTTTATTTTACATATTATTATTTTTTTTTTTTATTTATATTATCATTTTAGCACCATTTATGTATGCCACAACAAGTAAAATTCAGTAAGTTGCGGTCTTAAAATAATTTCTGTTATAAAAAAAAAATGAAAACAAAATATAAATAATTTTATATTTTTTTTAGTTTTCCATAAAAATTCATAATTTTCTATTAATTTTTTTTTAAATGTACAGAAAATCTTAAAAATTATAGTGTTGTTCTATAACGAAAAGAGTTAATTTAATGAAAAACATTAAAATTCGTCAAAATTTTTGAATTGAAAATCAAGTAAGAATTTTTTATAAGTTTTTTTTTTTAATTAATTTATAATATTTAACCTGAAATATTGTTAGAAACAAATTATTTAGTTTGAAATTATATATTTTTTTTTACTAATTAACTAAAATCAAATAACTTTAATAATACATAATTTGTACACTGATATTCCATAAAAAAAAATGAAAAATCGCCAAAAAATTGTAGGCGATGTTTCAAAATAAACGTAGCTCAAAAATAGAGAGTGAAAAAAGAGTCCATTGTTTGGAAAAAATACCTGAAAGTATATATTTATTAGTTTTTTCCAAACAAATTTTTAAAAAATTGTAGCTTTTCGCTTTTCAATAGTATTTTCTAAAAATTCTGGAAAACTGAAAATTTTACTGAAAATAGGAAAATATGACCAAAATACATAAAAGAAAATATAAATACGTCACAATTACAGGACATTATTTCATTTATAAAAAATATATACGATATTTCATATTTGAAATTTCAGGTTATTTTTCATAAAAAAACTATGGCCCTATCAAATTAAATGAAATATTGCCCAAATAAACTAATTCAAATATTCTCATTAAAAAATTTTAATTTGCAGCAATTATTGGTCTATTATAGTTCATTCTCTTTATGTTTTTTTTTTTTTGGTGATACGATGCGTGAAAATATTTATTGTCGTCAAAAATTTTAATTATAAATCTTTTTTCCCTTCATGTTCCATCACAGACGAATTTCTATGACAAAAATATTGCCGTGATGAACAATAATTTCCCTAAATTAAAAGCAATATATAAACTTTTCAATTTTATGTTCAAAATATATGTAATTGTAACAGAAATTTACAATGTTTATGATTTATAACAGTTGACATGTGAAATATAAGATGATAAAACGTAATAATTTCCTTTAAGAAAATTTTCAAAATTTCTGAAAATATTCTCTTAGAATAGCAATTACTGCTGCTGGAAGAATATTTTAGTGTCAAGAAATAGAAAAAATATCTTCCATATTATTATAGTAGTAATAATAAAAATTTCCTTTTAGATATTTGATTTGATGAAAAATGGAATTTAATTTTAGAAAAAAAAAATGGAATTTTCTTTTTATTCTTTTGAAAAACTTTAATTTAATTTTGAACTAAAGTATTAAATAAAAATCATTTTATTTGATAATATATCTGATTAAAAGTATTAATTTTCCATAGCATATATATGATAGAAAAATAATATAAATATTTATATGAAAATATCAAAGAACATTGACAAGGTTTCGACAACATAACATAAAAAATATCATGTATATTTACTTATTACAAATGTAAACATAAAATTCTTCAAGTTTATTATTAAAAGAATGAAATATATTATACAACTTTCGTTTTAATCAAAAAGAAAGTAAAGTTTTCTTTATTTGAAAATAATAATTGACTTTTCTTATTTTCTTTAATTTTCTTTAATTTTCTTCAATATTTGTTTATTTTTTTTTTATGTCGAGGATTTTATGAACTATTTTTATCTTGTTAATATTTTATTTGATTAATATTAGTTTTGGATTATATATCAATTATGATTTTCTTAACTTGACTTAAAACCAATTTTACGTTCAATAAAAAAAAGTTATTCTAATTTAATGTCGTATTTTTAATTTACTTGTTTCGTATTAGGGAAGAAAAAAGATGAAAGTTGTCTGAGCAAATTTCTAAATTAAAGACAGTATTTCTCTTATGATATGAATTGAAACAGAAGAAAACTTTGTGATAATTTAACTTATATTTCTTGTTAGTTAATATTAATTATCAGCCAATTTTGAAATACACTTTTAAACATTTGAAATCTACATCCACTGGGACAGACATTACCTCAAGTTCTATTTTTTTTTAAGATATTTAAACAGTGTTTTGGTCATAATAAAAAAAAACCATAAAATACTAAAATATACTTTAAAATCTATAGTAATAAAAAATATTGGACAACTAATCTCTAATTAAACTGTCCAAATAGTATATGAAAGTTTACCCATTGTATATTTAATTTACACTAATTATTACGACAATTTCTTTAATTTCTACCATAAATTTTATGATTTTAAAATTACAAATTAAATCATATTGAAACAATATTCCTACATTTATAACAAAAATACACAAATATACATTTTTTAATTTAATTTCATTAAATTATATACAATTTAAACATTAAATTTTATTTATTTATTTATATTTTTATTTAGGTCTATAGTTAAAATAATTTTTACACAAAATATTAACCAACTAATAAATAAAACACACACAAATTCCTGATGTAAATATATACTAAAAAAAAATAAAAGAATTACTACACCAAAAAATAAAATTTTCACTTTAATTAAAATTTCAAGCGAAATGAAAAGTGTGTTTTGAACATTAAATATTATAAAATTAAAATAATTAAAAATGAATTTTAATATAATTAATAAAATAATTTAAATTAAAAAAATGGTAAGAATTTATTAAACAACAAAATAATAATAATTAAATAAACTGTGAGCTGCTATTTTACTTTAAAAATATTTTTGCAGTTGGCTTTAAAATTAATTAAATTATTTAATTATGTAAATTAGCGCATTAATATGCAGAAATACTATTTTTAAAATAAATTAATAAAATGTTGAATTATAAAAAATAATTATATTATAAAATATTTGGTTTAGTGTCAGTGATGGAAAACATTATGAATAACGTTACGATATAAATTTAAAAATTACATTAAAAAAAACTTGTGAAATTTAGGAATTTGACATACCGTCTATTAAATTTTACTACAAAAACTGTTTGTTTCAGTTCGAAATTTGTCTGAACTTTTTTTTAAATTTTAGTTTTCACTGGACTAGTCATTAAATTGATAAGTTCTTCTAATTTTTAGTAAACTTCATTAAGTTACAGTGACACATGTAAATTATACAAAAAGTATAAAACATTACACTTTATTAAATATTCAAAATATCATTAAGTTGTTAAAGCATTCAGATTAGCTACTACTCGGCATTGCTCTCAAATTAATGTCAAAAGGACGCCAATATATTACCCGCTTAATTTAACTAATTTATTTTGTAGCTACAGGATAAATGAGTTACAATGAAAAATTATTTTTACATTAGAAAAATAAAGCCATCTGCAAACTTTCTACAAAATTGAAGATTAATTCAATGTAACCTAACGAATATTGTGTAATCTTCCAAAATTTCCGACATGTCTAATTATTATGTTTTCTAATTATTATGTAACGTTATGAAATTTTCGTATTCCATTACTGATTGATTATTATTATTTGTAGAATAAAATTTAAATTAATTTGAAAATTTTGTTGAATGCTTTTTGTTGTCCTATATTTATAAGTCCTTTATTATTTTTTTGTAAATAGCTTGCAAATGTATATTTATAAAATTAATAAAATTAGATTAAAATTTTAATTTTAAAAAAAATATATTAATATTCCGGCAAATTAGCAAATAAATATGTTTTTATTTTTTATTATTATTATTTTTATATTTAAATAAATGCTAAATTAAATAAAAATTTTATTAATTTTTATTAATATTTCTAAAATTTTCTTTTTTCTTAATTTCATTTAAAATTTTAGTATAAACTTGACTTTAGCGGATTAGCTGGACGAGCTGCTGCTGGTGCACGTGATGATGATAGTGGTCCAGGTGGTATGGGTGATTCAAAGGGATCAACAACTAGTACCGAGGGGAGTATGTGACAGTACGGGATGGCTCGAAGAGCCAAAGGTGACGCTAGGAGAACAAGAGTATCATTTTTATTATTTTAAACAAAAAATATATATTTTTATGTTAAATATTAAAAATGAGAAATTTTTTTTTTTTAAATATAAGAGAAGATAAAAATGGCAATCAAATGGAAAGATTTTTCTGAAAAAAAAAATAAAACTTTATAATTTCGTAATAAAAAGTGATGATTTTTCTATATTTATTATAAATAATATATATTTTAAATTAATAAATTAAAAGACTTGATTAAATATCGAAATTAAAAGTATATAAGTATAAAAAAAAAATTATTTAATTTTTTTTGCTTTGATAATTTAGTATATAAATTAATATTTTGGAGATAATATATACGATATTTAAAGAATTTATTCCAATTTCAAATATTTGTTAGATGCGTTCCATTTACATTTTACAAACTAATTCACAAAGTACTTGTAGATTCTCACATATACTTTTGGAAGATAAATAAATATCACGCTAAGCAACAAAGAAAAATGAAATTTCTGCTTTCTGAAAAATTGCTATCAGCTACGCACAAATACTTAATTAATTTGTTCATGTAAATGAAACGCGCTATAATTTGGCCAATCTAAAATTTAGACAAAAACTAAATATATTTAAATTAATATTCTTCAAACTAATATTTACCATAACTATGTCTGCTAGTTAATCAAAAACAAAACATAAATATGTCAAAAAAAACATGATCTGTTAACATTCAGCAAATCTCTTATTTTAAACTACTAATTACCAACAAAACCACTAAAACGAAAATAAAACAACGCATAAATGAAGCCTATAAGAATTTAACATGTTAAAATATCAAATAGGATTCATATCCATTAAAAAAAAATTAATACATCTTGCTTAAAAATAAAAAATTACGTATAAGTTTAAATGTGAAGCTTTTTAATGGGCAATTAAACTTAAACTTCTCTTAGATTATCACTTAAAAATACCTCTAACCCACGTATATTGTGATTGTTGAAAAATTAGAGAATAAAATACCAACCAAATTTATCTAATTACAATTGTCTTTAATGAAAACTATAAAGTAATTAATAAATCATTGTTGACAAATATAAAACGATAAAATATCCTTTTAAAGGAAAATATATATTTGACCAATTTCCATAAAAGGAAAGTAGGTGACAGCTACCATAACAACAAAAATGGTAGTCAATGTGTTCAAAATTCAATTCAATTATAAAAAAAAAGAAAAAACTTTTAAAAAAATCACTCTTTAATTAAAATAAACCTAAATAAAATGAAACAGACTAAATATAAATGGCAGACTGGCAGACTAAAGAAATTATAATAAAAATAAAAAATTGTAAATTTTCATTTTAAATAAATACATTACATAATGTCAATATAAGTAATTCGAAATTAAAAAAAAACCGTGATGTTATTTTACTGCTTGCCTACCACAAAAACGACAAGCCAAATAAATAAAATTGTAATTTATCTCAATAAATAAAATATTTTCACAATTTTCCAATATTTACAAAATTGAACAAAATAAAAACAAAAAAAAAACCCACACGAATTTTCATATCCTTTTTTTTTTTAATATGTATTTTATGTATATACATAAAAAGTCATTTTATATCTTTTTATTGCAAAACTATAAACAAACATAACCAAAAAAACAAGCTAAAATTTTTTTATAAATTTTAAAATTTTATTAATTTAAAATCATCCTCGTTATATAAAAATTTATGCTTTCATTTCTGTTTATTAGTTTTTTTTTAGCAAATCAAATATGGCAAAATTAAGGATAATGAAAATCTAAGAAAATTGTAAATAAAAATGAAAATTTATTTTTCGATACTTTGTGCAGATTATTACAAAAAATAAAAAAAACTTTCACTCATATTATTATAAATGTAAATTGTGTATATTTGGGAAGCCAAAAAAAAATATTTTCGAAATAAAAATTAATTTAATATATATATTTATAATAACAAGGACATTCAGTATAATAATAATAATAATTATAAAAAAAACCAAGAAAAACAATAATAATAATATTTTCCTTTGCATATCCTTTAACAATAAATGAAAAGTTCTGTACAAAAAGGATTTGTTAAAATTATAAACATTATAAATACCATTATACTATATCATACTATAAACCCTAGAACAATATTAACTAGAATCTAGACCATCTAGAATCAAAAATTTAATAATTATATGTATTTGAAATAATATCTTTATTTTTTGAAAAAAATCCTTTTAAATCCAAAATTAATTAATTGTATTTTCATAAAAAATAGTTAGAAATTCTTTCAACTAAATTTATTAACCAAAAAAATTATTTTTTAAAAAATAACAAACATTTTTAATCTTTTCTTAGATTTGTTCTAAAAAAAAAAAACAACAAAATGTTCATATTAAAATATAAAACATAAATTTATTATAGATACAGTAAAATGTATCTAAAAACAAAAAAAAAACATTTCATTGAAATTGAAAATATTTTAATAATTAATTTTTATATTTTTTATTTTACTTATGTTTTTTTTTTTTTGTAAAACTGGAAAACTCATAAAATTGTTATATGTATTAATAAAAAAAAAAGATGTTAAAAAATTAAAAATTTATGGAAATAGAATTTAGTCTTCCAAAACAATGAAAATAATATAAATAATTAAAATAAAACAAGAAAATATTTATATAAATATTTATGTGAAAAACTCAATAAAAATTTAAAGAAAATATGTAATAATTATAATAAAAAATAAAATAAAATCTATATTATATATTTAAATGTTTTTGTCTATGTGAAAAATTATGGAAAAATTATGAATAAAAAAATATATACAATTTAAAAAAAAAAAACAAATATATATTTATTTAGAAATTTGTTATAAACATAAATCAAATAAAAATACAAATATGAAAAATGTACAAAAGATCTGTTTTAAGATACTTGTGGTTTTTAGCAATAAAATCAACTACAAAATTATTAGAAAATTTAAAAAATTATTTTATAAAAATTTTCTTTAATATTTTATAAATTATCATAATTTTGAGTTATTTAAAATAATTTTCTTTTTTTTTTAAAATAAATTAAAATTTTTTTTCTTGGAAAATACACAGGTAAATAATATACTTTTTTTATTATGGTTTTTATTAGCTGGCGCTATAAATTACATTAATTAATATTCCTGAGATTATATACTCATTCAAATAATTAAAATTATGGAAAACAAAATGATTATTTTTTGTTGAATTTGAAAAAAATTAAATAACGACAGCTGTGAATTAAATTGGTTTTTTCAAAATCAGAATAATGTAGGGGATAGTCGTTGAAATGGTACCAATTCTTATATCCTGGTATAGAATGTATTCGGAAACTAAATAATGTTATACCACTTCGTAGATTCATGGATATTTTTTCTAAAAGTGTTGTAAAATAAGTGATATGAACATTAAAAGTTAATAGTTTACACTTGTATTTAATTAATGTCATTTTAAATTTTAACTGTGCCAGATAATAGTTTAACAACACGCACTATTCTAAAGTATCTTTATTAAATTATGTAAAGATATTTTTTTTTACATTTTACAACAACCGATATATTAATCTATTATCCAATAATTTTATTTCATTAAAAGGTCTTGTAAATAAATATTTATTGCGATTGATGATTTTATCTTAATCTAGTCGCATAAATTGGATTTAGGAAAATTTGTAGGATTTATGCGACTCCCCCCTACCCGATATAACTTATTATACAAGAATTCATATTATGCTTCAATGACAGCAATTTAACGTTATTTTATTTAATAAAACAGATTTATGTATTTGTGTCCATTCACACAAATCATTTTTAATAAAAGCTTCTAATAACAAAACTTTCAGATTGATACTTGAACTTGTCAGATTTTCAATTATATGTAAATTTGTATTTTAGAACCCATTATAAATGTCTGACCATCGACTCGAATAAAATTTCAATTTACAATTTTCTTTACAATTTTAGTGATTATGCTATTTTATTTATTGAAGATATAATCACTTGTATACATAAAATTGATAACATTATATATATTATAGCCAGCATAGCGCCAAATATTTTCAAATTGAATATTCATATATGCATTTAAATTATTTTCGATTACCTTTTCTTTCTATATATTATTATTTTTCTTTTTTAAATTATAATTTTTCGAAAATATATAATTAATTATATTTATGTAAATGATAATAAATCCTGGTTGTAATAACTTAAGATATAATTACAATAAATATATAGTTTAAAAAAAAAAAGTATATATATATAATTATATATTTAAGTAAATTAAGTACAATATTTTATAATTTCTAACATAAAAATATCGCAATACCCACAGGATAACAACTATTTACATATAATTTCTATGTAAATGCTATATATAAAAAAAAAGTACGACTATAATTATAAATATTTAATCCTTGAAAGGCAATTTAAAATGTAAAAAAGAAAATAAAATCAATAATCAGAAATTCAAAATTATAGATACAAAAAAAAAAATTGTTAGAATTTTCAAGTACAACATATAATTTCTTTTAAATCAATTTAACTTAAATACCTACATATATACATATTTTTTTTTTCATAAATGTCCTTTATGTGTTATAACAATTTATTAGAATTTTTCACAATTGATATTAAAAAAAAATAAAAAATGATAAAAACAAAAAATTTTCTTTTTTCAACATATTTTAAAATTACATAAATTTCAATATTTCTTATAAATGGTGTGTACAAAATATTTCATTCGAAATATTTCAAAATTTATTCAATTTATTATTATAATACATATTACATAAAAAACATAATATGTATTATAAAAAATAATTTTCAAAATATTTATTTTTTTTTGTTGGTGTTAAAATAATCAATAAAATTCAAAAATAAAATATCTTTCAGTGTCAGTTAAAATGTTTAAAAAAAAAAAAGTGGAAATATTTATTAATGCTAATTGTTTTTATTATAAATTAATAAAATATGTAATTTTTTATTTTATGATTATATAAATGAAAAGAAATTAAATTAATTTAAATCATTGGTATATACATATAAAATATATATATTTAAATATATTTAATAAAAAAAAAACTTACTTTACATATTTTTCTCGTACATATCACCAGTATTAAAAAATAATAATAATGTCGTCATTGTTGTCAACATTATGTGTATTTATAAAATATTTAGTAACAAATTATTTCTAGTTTATTTATTTATAAAATGAATGTGAATATTTAAAATAATAAATAATTAATTGGAATGTAGACAAAATATTAAAAAAAAAAATTATTTAAATTATAAAATAAAAAGAAAAATGGTTATATCAAAGAATTACAAGGATAATAATATTTGAAGGATTAATTTATTTCAATTTATTTATATTAGAAATAATTAATATATATGTATATGATTTGGAAATTACAATAATATTTTTATTTAATAAACAAGAATGGTTTAAATTCAGCAATAATTGAATTATATATTTAAAATTTAATATTACATTTAGAATTATAATTGAATATTTCTTAAATTTACAAAATATTCAATCAGATTTAAATTCAGAAACTATTAACATATACTATTTTAATTAATTGCGGAAACTGAGCAAATATAAAAACCGTATAATTACCTTAATTATACTTCGTGTTCTTTTGAATCCTAATCTTCAAATTTGTGTTAATTTCAATTATCGATTTCAGTTATAAGGCGTTATAAAATACAATTCTAAACAGTAAACATCATTTTAATCTTAATATATTTTATATTTACATAATTTCATGATTTTCTATCAATTCCGTAACTTTAAATCCATTAAATTTTTAATATGCGAAAAAAGAGACAATATAACAATAGAAAATTTAATCTTAATTAGAAAATAATTAACTATAATCTGTCAAACAGGATATTATTAAGACAATGGTCATTCCTCAACTTAATTATTTATTTAGGTCACATGTGCACTGGGTAAAGATTTTACTTATGAATAGGTCACATGTTTGGATCAAGTAAAAAGGCTTTGCTCTGTATTTTCGAATTCTTCTAAACTGCCATAGGTATAGGATATTGTGCTTACAATAAGGATACATCAAACCGAATTTCGAGATAAATTGCACAAATGAAATATGATTTAGAGCACAATATTCTATCTATTAGTTAACAACATATATTCGACGGCATCAATTCAAAACGTCGTAAGTTTTATTGGAATATTGGAACAAAAATTTCTATCTTATCTGAATTCCATTTCCGTAAAAATTAATTATTTTTGATCAAATTAATTAAAAATACTTGCGAGCTTTTCAATTGACACCATCGAATATACATGAAGTGAAGTTCATTTTCTTTATTATCTATTTTCCTATCGGCTGTACGACGAATTTGTTTGATCTAATATTACAATCTTTCTTATAAATTAATAATAAAAATCTCAATCCACAAAATATTTGTCAATCATATTAATTTTCACCTTTTTATATATATTTTCTAATCCAAATGTTTACACAATATTCATTTTTATGGTAACATTATTAAAATAAAAAATAAATCTTATCTGAATTACATTTCCGTAAATATAAATGTAAAAACTATTAATTATAACAAATCAACGACATTCAATAAATTAGGAAAATCAAAAACAAAAAATATATTTTCTGAGAAAATGTGCTTAAAAATAATATTAAATTCACAAAAATATAAATTTCCAAAAACTTAATTTACAAAACAACATAAATCCAAATCAAATATTAAAATTAAAAAATACCATAAAAACTTAAAACTTATACAAAAAAAAAGTTAAATTTAAAAATTTTTTAAAAATTAAGATTATTTTTAATGTTAAAATTACATAAAAATTAAAATTAAAAATAATATTTAAAAAAAATTAATATAATTAAATTTATATTATAGTTCATAATCTTAGTTTTTTTATATACAGGGTGTCTCATATATACTAGAAAATAAAGTAGTATAAATAATAATTAAAAAAAAAACAAGTAAATTTAATTAAAATATTTATATTTAGATAGAAATTTAGGCAGGCAAATAAAATTTATTAAACATTAAAAAATTCAGAAAAAAAAATGCGTAATTAATTTGTTCTTTATTGTGAAATCAAATTAAATTAAAATTTAATTATAATAAAAACAAACAAAACTCATACACCAAATAGCTTTTAAATTAATATTAATTAATAGAATATAAATAATATATTTTAAAGTAATTATCGCTATTTATATAATATATTTAAAATAAACTAATTATTATTTTAGATGTTATTCATAAATTATCTCGCCTAATTTGAAGGATTTTTAATTTTGTACGATTTTTATTATATACCAATCTTTGTCATATTTTATAATATAAATTGGTAGACGTTTAGAATCCTCTACAAATAGTATAACCCTAGAATCTTTACTGGATAACCCTAGAATCTTTACTTATCATAAAATGTATGAATGATCTTTTAATATAATAATTAGCAGTAATCCCTCCAACTGCGCGGAAGATACGTTCTACAAAAATAGCGCCGAAACTGTAACCGCGCAAACTTAATATGAAATTATGGGTTTACGTTCCAGATATTAGACAAATTGCAAAAAAAATTACGTAAAAAAATTTTTATTCAACGACTAATACATTTTTAAATATAACATAAACATAAAACATGTAAATTGAGCATTAAAATTATAAAAAAACAGTCTTTAATGCAATGAATATACATAAAAAACAAAACTAACAAAAATTTAATATAAATAAATATAAAATTTCTTAGAAATAGCAACTTTGTTCACTATATTCGCTAGGAACTGGTTTCAATCAGTGGTATATTCCGATCAGCTTGACTGTGATGGTGATCATATTCGTAATTTTATGGGATTTATAAAAAATGCGTAGCTACGAATATTTATTATAAAATTTGGTATTAAAAACTTGGACGCGCAATTGGGAAACCACACAATTGAAAATCGCGCAGTTGGAGGGATTACTATATTGTAAAATAAATTAAATTAAAGTAGATTTTATCAGTTTTATCCTTCAAGGTTACAACGATTATTTTAATTTCTAATTATTTTTTAGACCTTGTATCCTTTAAAATTTAAAAAACAAAAACAAAATTCTTATTACAAGTAACAAGAATACGAACTACCTTAGTTTCTAATTTCTTATATTATTAAATACTATTTTATTTTACAATTTCTAGCTCAGAAAATAACTCTAAACCAGCCATTCAAAAAACTTGCAAGCCAATATTAAATTTTTTCAACATGGTAAAAGTAAAAATTATTTCCGAAGTTTAAAAAATGAAAATTACTAAGTAATGAGGATTCTGTTTAGATTTTAGAAAACTACCTAAAATTTTGCAATTTTTATAACAGTTTTGGAGATATTGGAAATTTTCTGTAAATATTATAAGTATCAATTGACAGTTTATGTAAAATTTAAAAAATTTAGAAATTAATTATGATTTTTATTTACATACGTACATATTAGTATTTTTAAATTTATCTATAAATTGCCAAATTATTTTGTGATGATGATTAGGCACCATAAAAAACAATGAAAAAAAAAATGTTTAAAATATATAAATCAAAATAAAATTTTTGCTTTATTTTATTGGACAAGAATCTAGCCTAAATTCAACATTATTGTCACATCATAAATGTTCTCAGACTAACTAGGCTCCATTTTTCCCTTAAAGTTCTAACAAAATTTAGACACAGACGTTCATTCTATAGACTGTGGGTTTATGTTACAAACATTTTTCTAAATACCAACTCGATATTATTTTAATTTACTTATTAAAATATTTGAAAATATAAAATAGATATTTTGTTTCTTTATTTTTTATATATATAAAACTATCAATCAAATTGTTAAAAATAAATAATTACAAAAAATATATTAAATCATAATTATAAAAAAATCAACAAAATAAATAAAATATTTTTTATAGAAACATCAGTCAGGATGTTTTTTTGAAATAGGCTGTTCTTAGTTATTAAAATAAAATAAAATGCATAATTAAATAAATTATCAAATAAAGTTATTTATCTTAATAATTAATCATAAATAATATTTAATAGTATTTTTTATTAATATATATAATAATAAAATTAAATTTAGAAATTTTTCTCTTTTTTATTTATCAAAATTAGAACAGAACATAAAAAATAAAATACAAATATAATTATATTTCAAACTTTCAAATTCTTAAAATATTTAAAAGATAAATTTACTATTACAAAATTTTATATTTAAGTAATGCTTTGACTATAAAAACTGAAAATAAACATAAATATTAATTGAAGTTAAATGAAAAATCATTAAAAAAAATTTAAATATTAATTTATCATTTTTTTAAAAAAAAATACAATCTCGACTTATGAAATTTATGTTTATAAAAAAACTTTATATATGTTTATTTTTAAATTTAATTTTTATTTCGAAAATTCAATAAATAACAACAAAATCAAATAGTGAGATATTAATAAAATTTAAATTACAAACGAAAAATTTGTATATATAACTTTTTATAGATAAAAAAATAATTAGAAAAAAAAATGAAATATATATACATATATATGTTTTAAATATTATATATGAAAATATTATATACATGAATTTTTTTGTACTAAAATATAATATAATCTTTAAAAAAAAATAAAAAATTTAAAATTAATTAAAATTATTATTATGTAAATGTGTTTAATTAAAAATATATTTTATTTAATAATAAAATTGCAAAAAAAAAAAATAAAGTAAATAAAAATCATATTTCTTTTTCTATACAACATAAAAAAATATATATATATTAATTATGAAAACTATTAAAAAAAATTAAATTAAAAAAAAAATTATATATACATATTTAATTGTGAAAATCTAATTGGGATTGTGTAAAAATTTTGATGCTAACGATTTTTTGTGTAAATCTTGATGAATATTTATGATGAAATATATATATTATATAGTTCCTAAAAAAAATGTTTTTTATTAAATTGTAATAGAAAATAATTATGAAGTATAAACAATTGTGAATTTCATATATTGACGCTAAGTAAGTATGAGTTAAGGAAAACTGAAAGCAAGTTTGCATTCGGTTGTGTAATAATGATTAATAGAAGAACAAGGCACATAACTTACAGTAAATCTAGCTTCTTTATATATATTACATTTCTCTAATGTCGTTACATATTTTATCTTTTGTATTTTAGTTTTTACAAGGCAGAAAAAAAAGTCTTTGATATTCAATACTGAACCAACGTTCAACGTGTATGTACATTATACCTTTTTATACAGATGACACATGAGCTCTGCATTATAAATCTACCTACTAGTCACTCGTCAGCACAAAAAACTCTTTAGTAGACTGGGACTTATTACATATACAATCCTTTATAGGATATATGGGAATACGGAGAGTAGAGAATTGAGCATAATAGTTGGGAGTGTGAAAACCTGTCCATTCCCAGACTACAGTACTTCAGGTGTGATTAAAAAGCTGCTTGCGCAAATCTTCATATGCGTTATTTCACAATACGTCATACTTGGGTCCGGTGTTTAGTGTTCCGTTTTACAATAATGTAGTATTTATAGAACGTATAATTACCAAAAAAGTAAGATTACAATGCCCCACGAATAATATAATCAAATAATTAAAAATCTGACGTCTGAAGTTAGTAAAAGGTTCTAATAAAAAACTTATATTTTACTGATAAGAGCATTTAATTTGTGATTGATAAAAGTAGCTCTTTGCTGCTTCCATCCGGCTTTTGAAACTTCTATAAAAGTCGCATATGATATTTACTTAAAAATGTAAAGAAAAACGACATTACATCCATGATTAAAATATTAATTCCATTCACAATATTATAAAATATAAAAAAAATGTTTGCTGGTTTTATTTTTATATGTTATAATTTATAATGTTATATAAAAAGCTATAAATTCACTTAGTCTTTATATTACAAATTAGATATTAACAAAGTTTAGATGTAACTTTGTATTAGAAATTAGATATTAACAAGTTTAGATATAATTAGATGTAAAAAAGTTTAGATTCATATTGTTTTCTATTCATTAAGCGGCCGGAAGAGTATTAATACCCATTTATAGAGTTGAGATTTCTGTATATCGGGTAAGTTGCTATTACTTTCTGTATAAAATTAATTTACTGTTTAAAAGTAATAGCAACTTACCCGAGTTGCAAAAGTTTCAACTTTGATTCAGACTACAAAATTATATTAATATTCGTCCCGACTTTACCCATTGGCTTCATTTAATATTCAGAGTTTCTTTAAAAATTTACATGCTTCTTCTTTACAATTTTTATCATCTTCATTTCTAAAAAAACAATACATATATAAAAAATCGATTAAAAATAATAAACCAATTGTAATAAAAACTTACAAAACTGGACAATTTGCTGCTTTTTCAAAGAATTTTTTAGCCAAATCACTATTTCTTAAGGCCATATGACATTTACCCAGCATAAGCCAGTTCATTGAATAAAAACCTTCTTTTAATTTTTCAGCTCTTTCGAAATATTCTAATGCTTGTTCATATGATCCAGTTGGTGGTGCTGCAAAAACAGTTGAAACAATTTTTCTTTGTATCCATGGTAAATCAGCCAAACCATGTTCAAAAACACCTAAAATATACCAACTTGTTGGATCTTCTGGATTTAATTCAACTGCTTTAAGCATATGCCATTTAACTGTTTCTAATTGGATAATGCGTGCTTTAATACCATCTAATCCAGCAGCAGCATCTAATATTATTGAATACCATTTATGTATAGCAAAATTTTTATCATTTGTTTCTAATGCAGCTTTAACATAATCATGAGATTCACGTATTAATTTAGCTTTTTCTGTTGAATCTTTAGTTGATTTCGATACCGAAAATAGAGCACGAGCTTTACGCCACTGAATATCAGCTAAAGTTTGATCCTAAAAAATTAAATTTTAAATGAATTTATTTCTATTTGTATATATATTAATTGGTAAACAATTCATACAGCATATTTACACAATAGTTCATAGTTTTCTTGGAATTGATTCTCATCGAATAATTGATCAGCATGGTGTAAAACATTTTCTAAACTTTGTTCATCAGACATAACGAATTTTGGTATATTAACAGTAACTGATGATGCAAGTGCTAAGCTTCCAGGAACAAAATATCGTTTATAATCAGTAACCTTTAAAAAAAATACAATATAAATTGAAAATGAAATTTTAAAATATATTTTCTATTTTAATTTATGTAAAATGAAAGTTACACGTTTCAAACTAGGTAAATTTTTTGTTGCTGCAAATTGAATTGGCTTTTTACCAGAAAATAATTTTAAAACACGTCTTAAAAACATTTAATTATTTTAACTATTTATAAATATAAACTGAATAAACTGAAAAAAAAAAAAATTAAAATGTCAAATCAGAAAATTGCTGACTTTCTTAATACCTTGTTAAATACAAATTAACTATTAAATTTATATTTAAAGAAATTCAAACAAAAATATTTGCACTTTGTACTTTAAATTTACATCTCTATTGAATAAAAATTAATTGGGCGCTGACCTTTACAAATGTGAAATAGACATAACAACAAGAAATAATGTTGACATATTTATTCGCCCTCACGTCAATTTATTTTAGTACCAAATTTGATACTTAATTTACTAGCTAAAGTACCACAGCACAGTTTCCAAAAAATAAGTATTAAACTTAATTCCAAGACCAACACAACTGAATTGCGAATTTAGTGTGTTATTTTTTTAATATATTTTTAATTTAATATAAATATTATTTCTATTACATAAATTTATAAAACGTTAAAACTGTACCATTTTCTTATTGTGGTTTTTGGAACTATTTCTTAAATTTTGGTACGAATTTTCACAAGTTGTGGTACATTTTCAAATACACTCATGGCAGCACTGTTCTCCAATGTCGATTACTGTAAGTAATATGTAGAATTTCGATTTTAAAATTAATTTTCGCACATATTACATTTCTATACTATTAAATTGATTATTTGTAGGATTAATTATCATAACGTGTTTTTTGCGAACAAATCTATAGGTTTACTGAACTGATGCTGTAATTATTTGTTCAATAAAAAAAAATAAAAACAATTTTTTAAAGGTATAAAGAAATTCATATAAATTTATTAAATTTTTATAAACTTTAGGAGAAATATTTTTATATAACTTTTTTTTTTAAAATAATTTTAAATATCAATCTCATTTTCTTTAATTTGTTCAAAAATTTTATTATCATTGTAATTATAGATATAAATTGGAATATGTATATGTATAATAGTTTTATATTTTTTGGCTATATTCTATATAATATTTGAAACACATAATTTTTGAAATATTTATAAATACTGTTAGCAGTTTATTTTTATTAACTATCTAAACAACAATTAGTTCTTTATTTTTATTATTTTATTTCATTTATAATATATTTTCATCAACATTATTTTATAATTAAACATTAAGTATTTTACTTTATGTATTTGTAAAATTTTTTTTAAAAAAAATATTTATATCTTTTGGGCTTATTGCTTATAAATTTCAGTTTTATTTTGTGTTTTTCTGACTTTTTCAAAATATGTTTTATTAGAAAATTATTAAAATACTAAAAAAAAATTTGCGCCACATAATTTTTTTTTTGTTTTTATCTATTGAACTAACTATATAAGTACATATAATTTAACAAAATATATTTTTGTGTGTAACTTAATATGTAAAGCACTACTAAATTCGATTAGTAGGAAATAAATTGTAATTCATTTTGACCGCTTAACTAAATTACTTAAGTATCTTTGGGGATTTATGAAAACAAATACAGAATATATAAAAAAAAAATGGAATTATTTGTTTAATGTTTTTAATGTATTAATTTTTGGTTTCAATGTTGGTCTCCTCTAAAAACTCTTCAAATATTCGTACTAAATTTTCAATACCAAATAAATAATTTGAATCAATTTTATGATCTTCTGATGGAAATGCATGTGCAAAATCAATCATTTTAACATATGAACTAAATTCAAAATTTTCAATTATATTTTGTTCATTATTAGAATGTCCATTATGGGTAGTATTTTTTAAATTGGTACAATGAGTTAAATTTTTAAATTCATTTTTAGTTTTATTGTTTATTTCGGACGGTAAAGTATAGTCATATAAATTGGAACCATTTGTGCTGAAAAATAAAATACGACATTAATACAACAAAAATAAAACCGAAGCTTCAAAAAATCTTACTTCATGCAATTCTTAATATTTTTCCTATTATTATTCTGTATAAGAAATTGTTTCAGTCTTTTAGCATCATAAATAATTAAAATGGAACTTGAATATAGATGAATAGATGTTTGTGTTTTACACCATTTTTGTATAGACCATAATTCATTTAAAATTGCTAATATTAATGGTCTACATATACCGATATGAAAATTTAAAAATAATCGTAATGTATCCTTAAATGTTTTAACATTTAATTGTTTACCATAATCTTTACTAAAACGTTTTAAGATCGCTGGACCACTATCATTAATATCATTTGGCAATAAATTTACTTGAAATCCAGGTATACATAAACCTAAATTTTTTTTACATTCTGCATATTTTTGTTCTTCAGCTATAATTTTGTCTGCTGTTGCTAATGGATCCCATGTCCTTTTACCAATTTTAATATCAATAATACAAGGTTCATACATATTATGTGTTAAATCAGTTAGTTTTATAAAATCCAACTGAAAAATAAAAAAATAATATTTCTTTTTAATTTGTTCACTTTGTTAAATGTTTACCTCTTTATTATTTAATATCATTTTGGTTGCACCATAATACTTAGGTACAAAATTTATTAATGTTCTTAAATCTGAATTATTTGAATGTTGTATTGATTCATAAAATGCTATTTCACGTGCTCCACATACTGGTTTTCCTAATGGTTTTAATACTGTTCCATCTGATTTATTTTTAAGCATCCCAATTAAATTTGTACCAGGTTGAAATATATGCCCAGCAACCTGAGTTTCCAACGGTGTAATACCATTTGGATAATTTTGTAATTGATGTACTGATAATTGATTTTGTTGTGTTAAACTTATATTTGTAGTCATTTTGGTTTTAAATTTCAGTTCTATTAGTAGAATATTAGTATTAAATGATCTGAAATGAAAGAAATTATAATAATTTGGGATATTAGATTAAAATATTTAAAAAATTATTAATTTAATTTTAGTTAGGTATTTAGCACTTTAAAATTGTAGACTTTTTTAAAAAAAATGGTAGCGTGGGTAAACTAAACTGCTGAGGCTTCTGTTTGTAATAAATAATTACTAATAAATCAATTTATTATTAACGGATATAATTTAAACTGGTATTAAAAAAAAAAACAATAAAATATGCAACGTAGATAGAAACGTGAATATTTTCTGTTCTGGAAAAAAATGTTCTAAAACTATGCAAAAAAAATATTCTACACAATATTTAATTACAAATATAGAATAAAGTTTATCTTGTACTTTATTACATTACATTATTTAAACTGCATTTAAGATACTTCATTGAATTTAAAAAGCAGTAATCTTAAGTTAACTGAACTTTTTCTTTAAAAAATGTATGTAAAAACATGTAGTGTAAATTGAAAACTTAAATTTTCTTCGTTTAATACTTTAAAATATTGTATTTTCATTTTTCCAGCAAATAAAAACAATACTGAAAGTTTTCTGCAATACGCGCCTACACTTTGTTGTTCATTCAAATATTTTTTCTAAGTAAACATAATTACCACATTAAGTTGGACACCAATTACATTCAATTGTTGGATGACTAATGAACCTTGAAACAATATAAACTATTTAGACGAATATTGGCACTCTAAAAGTTAAAATCAAAATTTGTCTTTTTTTTAGTTTAATAACTTTATTAAGCTTTTTTTTTCAACTTTTGCTTTTATTATAACTTCTAGAATTTCAAACATTTACAATAATAATTAGTAGGATTATATATTATATTTTTTTTTGTGTATTTTTTAATTTTTTTTTAATAATTTGACAACAAAATTGTATTTAAATGCTTCAAAAGAAACTTTAATTGAACCATAGGCTATCATAGTGTTCGTTTTTTTTTCGTCGTATATTGTCTCTTTTTCATTTACTATATAATTATTCTTATTTATTATTATATTTATAAAAACCTTCTCCTGATTTACAACCAAATTTCTTTTCATCTACCAATTTATCAATTAATTTAATTGGATCAAATAATGGATTATTTGGATATTTTTCATGCCAACCACTTAATATGGATTTAATTGTATCTAAACCAACATAATCAGCTAATTCAATTGGTCCCATTGGATAAGCAGCACCCAATTTCATAGCTGTATCGATATCACGAGAACCAGCATCACCACGTTCTAACATACGAACGGCTTCACATATATATGGTATTAATAAACGATTAACCACAAATCCTGGTGTATCTTTACATGTAATACATGTTTTACCCATTGATTCACCAACTGCAAGTATTTTTTTATAGGTTTCATCTGATGTATCATTAATTCGTATTATTTCTACAAGTTTCATAACTGGTACCGGATTAAAAAAATGCATACCAACAAAACGATCTTTACGTTTTGTTACAGATGCAATTTCTGTACATGGCAAAGATGACGTATTACTAGCAAGAATAGTATGACTTGGTGAATACTAAAAGGAAAATATACAAAATTATTATTTTAATATATGTATATATATATAACTTTAATTTACTTTATCAATAGTTTTGAATAAATCATGTTTTGCATTCATATTTTCAACAATTGCTTCTATTATTAAATCAGTTTCTTTAATAGCATCTTTTAAATCAGGTGTTGCATTAATTCGTTTCATTGTTTTTTTAACATATTTCTGTTGTGCGTCTTCATTTTCTTTAATGTGTCGACGTGCAACTCTTAATAGATTTTTTTTAATAGTATCAGTTGATTTTTCCACAACGTTAGTATCAACTTCCACAAGCGCAACATCATAGCCAGAAGCTGCAGCAACCTAAAAAACATTTTATCAATTATTATCAAAAATTTTATATATGAAAATAAAATAAATTGGATAAACTTAAAATTTTTAATTAGAATCGATATAATTCTTATCAAATTTAAAAAATCGATTGCGCTCAGTTTGTTATTATTTACAAGGTTATCTAAAAGCTATGCAAAAATATATATAGATAGAAATCACTAAAAAATTACAAAAGAAAACATAACTTTAATAATGTGTAAACTAAAGTTTAATTGATTGTAATCTAAATAAATAAATGAAATATTATTTATTAAACATGATTAGATAATGAACATGAGTTTGATGACGTGGTAAATCCTTGAATATACATAATATTAAACTTTTATCAAATTTCTCCCTTAATACACTTTATAGGAATTTATTCATATTATTCGTTTCAACTAATAATTTTTTATATTTATTTAAAATTATAACTATTTAAATTATTCTTCATATTTAGTAAACCTTCTTACTAATTTAAAAATATTATTAAAAATACATTAATTTAATTTTCCTTTCTAACTTTACTTATATGTATTTTTCATATTTATTTTGCATAATTAAAAAAAATAAATTTTATATAAATATTATACATAATATAAATTACGTAAATTGTTGAAATGAACTTTGTAATATTAAATGAGATAAGGTTCTGTTTAATAAATAACGTTTTTATTAATTTTAAAACATATTACTTATGAAAGATATGGAAAGTTTTATCGGTCAAAAGTAAAATAAATCAATTCAGAATACTTAAATTGTTTTACAATAACAACTTTTACAATTTTCTAGCAAATAATTTTGAGTTGATTATAAAAAATATATCTTACAGTCAAACGTTCATTCCTGAAAACTTAGAATTTTTATTAAGCGGTTATGCCTGAAAACTTGGTATTTTTATTAACGTAAAGGACCTTATGCAGACAAATAAAACCCTAAAAAATCTTTTACAATTTAAGATGCTTAAACGTTTTGTGAAATGTTAATATGTAATTCAATATAATATTAATTTAATGTTTTAAATAAATATTTGCTTTAGAACTAATCATTTTAAACTTTTTGAACTTCTAATTTAAGCACTAAAGTGATTACAAAATAGTTATTCCAACTATTTGAAGCTTATCAATCGATAAGTTATAGCAGCAAAAAAACAAAGTTATATTTTTTTTTTGATAAATTTTAAGACTCTGTTATACATGTTTTTTTGAATACTAACAAGTAACTACAAATGGTATGCAAGTAATTAAGTAAAAATAGCATTAAACTTAGTAATCTTCAATTTGACTGCAACTGAATATTTCGTAATTTCAATTAAATTCTTAAATAGTTTAAGTAATAAGTAATAGATAAAGCATTACTCGTTCTGTTTACTACATAAGAATAAATAAAAAAAAAATTAAATTAATCCTTCAATTTCATAGCATGATATAGAATTACAAAAAAAAAAATACTTTTTGAATTGTACTGGGTGACCAACCCGAAACTATGATGCCACCATTGAACGATATTAATTTTTTTATTTAAAGTAGTTTATGTTCAACCGACGATTAAATACCACTCTAAATTTAAATTCTTAAATTCTGCAAAGTTTATTAAATAACCGACGAACAAATTTAAAATATTACTGGTGTTTGAAAATATCTATTAATAAGTTTTAAATAAATAATAAATACATAATAGATAAAGCGTCACAAGTAACCTAAGATTTAATAAAATGCAACTTAAATGATAAAAATATCATTAAATTATCATAAATAAAGTTGTATTTAAATTAAATGCAAATAAATAATTTTATTACAAAAACATTTCTATATTTAAAAATAACTCTATCACATTAAAAAAAACAAGAGGTTTATAATTTTAGCTTTAATTTCTAACAATTTAATAAACAAAATAAGATTTTTTCTTATGAGAATTATAAATAACATTTTGTTCCAATCTATTCTAAATTTCTAGATTTATTATATTTCATAAGTATTAACGAAATTTACTAAACTTTCTAAATTATAAAATAACCCAAAATAGACTTTGAGAATTAATTTAAAATTTTAATTTTTTAAACATATATTTCTACATTTAGTTTTGTAAAAAAAATTCATTATAAGAATTATTTGAAATATAAATTTCATTGCACCCCTTTAGGCACGTCTAAAATAGGTTTACAATCATTCTAAATACCTAATCATACGATTAATAAAAATCTATATACATAAAGTAATAATTAAATTAACAGTAAGTTTAACGAAAATAAAAATATATGATAATTTATTCCATTTAACATATTAAGTTAAGCTCTCTAAGTGAAGCAAATTTAATTTGTTGATTTTTCCATATGTAAATGAAATATTATTTTTATTTTTGCACCATAAGTACCAATATTATTATCATTAACTTTAAAATTGAATATATATGTTATATATAATAATCTGTTATAATGAAAGCAGATAAAATAGAATAATTTATTGTTTAGACTTGTTTTGTGAAAGTATTGACTTTAACGAACATACTTTAAATACGTGACTACAAGTGAGTAAATAATAAAAATGATAAAACAAAATGCGAAAATGAATTATAAATATATTTTTTATGAAAACTAAGAGTTTTTTTTTAATATTTTTAATTTGGTAACTGAATGAAGACTATAAAAATAATCAGAAAATTAATTCTTTTTTGGAAGTCTGCTACAAAAACAAATTTCTTAAATTTTATTTTTTATTTTTGGAATAATTTTAATTAATAAATTAATTGATATTGTCTCTTTAATGTGTATATAAAACCAATGTATATAAATATATATATCATAAATATATATATATGTATATTGTACTTTGGCCTTTTCCACTCCCTTTACTTTAAAATATATTTCAGTTATTTATATATTTTTGTTCGATTTTGACTGAATTTTTTTTTAACACGGGTTTCTATAAATACATACTTTGTGTTGTTGTTTACAATATTTATTTCGTTGATTTTTTTTTTTTTTTAAATTTATTAATAAATACTTTTTTTTAAATATATATATTTATAGCGAGACATAAAAATTTAAAAGTATACTAACCTGTGCGATTCCAGCTCCCATAAGTCCACCTCCAATCACAGTAATATGTTTAATTTCTTGGGATGTTGACATTTTTCTAACAAATGTTCTAAGTGTTGAAGCCATTTTGGTTTAGATATAATCTTATATATAAAACTTCTTCTTTTTTTTTTTTTAATTTTCGTTAATCGCCAAAAAATTTATTTTATTTTTGTATTCTTTAAAATTTATTTTTTATTTCAATTTTATTAAATTATTATTAATAAAAACAAAATATGAACAGAAATAAAAGAAAGAAATACTTTATAGCGTCAATTGGAAAGAACAGAGTAAAAATTCAACTTTGGCGAATAGTTGTCGAACAACGAATGAGAAATAAACACTCTAGAATTTAATTTTCTGACAAGACTTTGTGATGATAAACGTTTTAGTTGAAGAGAAAATATATAATCAAGGAAAAAAAATATATTAAAAAAATGAGCAGAGGAATTTTGGAATATTAAAATATGGTATATATATTGATGACGATGTAATCATTCTGCGTAGTAGATGGAACCGGCATAGTATGGAAATTGTGAGAATAAGGCGAATATCATTTTTTTTAATTCGCTTTTAATTTTTTTTTATTATGAATTTTAATTGATTTAGATCTATATAAATAAATTGTGGCGCTTAAATTGTCTAGATGTTTAATTTATTTAATTTACAGTTTATCGTTTAGTAATTAAATTAATCAAAATTGATTGTACAAATTAATTAGGATTTATATATAGTCAGAATGAAAATAATTGTATTTTGTTTCTTTTAGTTATATAAATTAAATATATATTATAATATATATTTAATTTATATAACTATATCACAACTGTATTAATGAACTTAAAGCTAGCTATATTTTCATGAATTTGGCACATTTTAAACGTGTTTTCAATTAAAATTGAAATTCTTTAGGAATATAATGAATATATTTACTAATGTTCCCTTTAATTTTTATCATCTAGTTTCTAGCCTGTAAATTATTTAATTACTTTTTTTTATAAACATTGGCAATATTAATAATATGTAATAATAAAAACAAAAGTAAAAGCTTAAAACACGGATTTCAAATATTGAACACAACGAAAAATGTCTAGATTTAAGAAAAACATGTTGTAAAAAAAAATTAAGACGTTCAATAAATTCTATTCTACTTTATTCTATAAAATTGGCAAAAATTACTTAAACAAATTCCACTAAAAATTTTAATTGTTTTTTTATTAGTAATTTTTGTGATAAATCAATGATAAACAAGTTCAATGACATTATACTAAAAACATAACCACTTTCACAATAACTGGTTCACTTTAAGTAAATACTAATTTTGTTTAAAATTTTATATAAAATGTTAAGTATACTTACATGGCTGCAATTCAATATTTTAATAATTAAAAATTCACTTTTTTCAACAGGTTTCTTTATTAAAGTGATTGACATAGAAGCAATATCTTATTTCTACACCATTTGATTCAATAGAAAAACTAACAAGAAATTTAATATTGTACTTAAAATCACTATAAAATTTATGGATTAGTACAATTTTAAAGATTAACTGCAATCAGTAGATATTTTTTTGAAGATTAAAATACTAATTCTGAGATAAGAATTTTTATCAATACAACATAGCGATATGGTTAATTATAATCTACTCATATAAAAAATTGTTGAATAATGAAATAGGAAGAAAATTATGAATACTGAGCACTAGCAGTGTATAATAATACTTTCTGTACACTGGCTTTTAAAAAGCTTTTTTTTGTCTTTGACCATAAATTCGTCCAGGTACATAAATAACTAATTAATTTGCATCAAAGTGCACTTTTTATTCCCACATGTTTGTTAATGGAGGACTTTTAATATATATATATTACATACGTTTAAGTAGTACTATATATAATTTATACAGTAATCAAATTATTTAATTATGTTTATATGTACAATAATTAAAGAATCAATATAAAAAATTAAATTAACCTAGAACTCTCGGTTACATTAAATAATGAAATACTCAATTTTCCGGAAATATCTAGAAATTCCATTTTAAAATAAATAACTTACTTTTATATAATTCTTTCCAGATGGAAAATTAATCGACTGACATTAATTGTAAGCCTCCATAAAAACTGTAACAAAAAAAATATTCTCTGTACAAAATTTTGTTATTAATCCTTCTTTTCTTTACGAAATTCGCACTTTCCTACCTATACACATTAGACATTACAGAAAAGCTGTCAAATAAATTGCTCTTCACAAAGTTTTCCAAATAAAATATCTTTCAATGCCAATTTCTTTAAAGTCATTTGCTATGTTTCAGTCGGTGCCAGTCCCGAATTGGAATTGCGATATACATGTAAAAAGTAGAACGATTTAGTTAATATGGAAGTCTCACAATGGAGCGTTTGGTTTGCTCGCGTTAAAGCTTCTCTGACGCGTTTGTAGATCTACTTTTTACTTTGACGTTTCATTGTCAGCTGAGCAGAAATATTAAATAGAAATAAATATTTATTAAAGTTTTAATATTACATAATATATAAAAATTATATTCAAAATAGCTTCTTTAAACTTAGCAAATATTACAAAAATTTACTTATAACATTTTTAGTTTACTTTTCGAAAAAAATGGCTGTTTTTTAAATTTGATTATGAACATTCTAAAAATAAAAAGTTAATTACTTTAACGTTAGCGTATTGATAAAGGAAAACTGTAAATGTCATGTTTATATGTAAAGTTTAATTTCGGAACTTGCAGAATCAACTCCACTGAAAGTCAAATTATCTATCATGTCCAATTATTTTAAATTACATATTTTTCGTTTATATCATGATCATTTTAATATCTATTTAATCATTTTAATATCTAATTTATTTTCTAGGTTTTTTTTTCAAATATATAACATTACCATAATAATATTAAAATGTTGGCGCGAAATATGCCTCTGCTACATGGGAATAATCAAAAAGCAGCCAACTTCAGATTATAATTCGGCCATTTTTCTCTCTTTCTCTACTTCCGCTCTTTTTCGTTGAAATAGTCAAACAAGATGGTACGTTCAAATTTAATTTAAAAGAAGTTTTTTTCAAAGAAAATTATGATTTTTACAATTTAGTAATTGTACATATTTTTATCTTTCAAGTCTGAATTCTAGAAATTTATTATTATTAGAATATAATGATAAGAAAATTCAGAATTAAAATTTCATTACCATGCACGTTTTGGTGAACTATTCAACTTGTCAATTTTGTGTTCTAGTGTTTCTTTATAATAATATGCTATAGTTTTGCTAACTTAAAATTTTAAGCAAGCAATAAATTTTCCTAATGTTAATATAGTCTTAAAAATTTTTTTTTTATACATAACCTTTAGAATTTTATACTAATAAAATAAAACTATTTTGACAGACCAAAAAACGCCGTAACGGAGGACGTAACAAACACAATCGTGGACATGTTAAACCAGTCCGGTGCACAAATTGTGCTCGCTGTGTACCAAAGGATAAGGCAATTAAGAAATTTGTCATCAGAAATATTGTAGAAGCAGCTGCTGTGCGGGATATCACAGAAGCCTCTGTCTGGGATTGTAAGTTTTATAGTAATATTCTTTAAATTCACTATATTATATTTTTATTTCTTATATTTTAGCCTACGTTCTCCCTAAATTATATGCTAAACTTCATTATTGTGTATCTTGCGCAATTCACTCTAAAGTTGTTCGTAATAGATCAAAAATTGCACGTCGTATTCGTACACCACCAGTAAGAACTTTCCCAAAAGATATGGCACGTCAAAATGCCCAAGCTAGAAAGTAGACGAAATACAGGATATAATTCCATCTTCAAAATAAATTCTTTTATCAAATGAGACAATGTTTTTGTAAAGAAATAAAATATATAACGTCTGTTTTAAAATAAGGGAGAAAATATGTGTTCTATTTTTTAAGACATTTTTAACTAGATGTGACCAAAAAATGAATATTTGCTACTAATAGGAACAGCAAATTTGCACAAAAATTTATGAAGATTTATTCAGCAGATCTAGTAAGTTTATTAATTGTAATGTGTAAACATACCCAAATATAATTTAATTACTATTGATTGGAGTAGTTTCAGCTTGTTGAAATATTTTAGCACTTGTTACCGTACTACATGTTATGCTAATGTAACCTGGACTTATAATAGGCTATTTCAAAAGTTTTAACGAGTACGCATTAAAATTAAATTGATTAATTAATGAGAAGGAAATATTATTATAATATATTGATCATTTCTTTATCAATATTAAGTTGTTTTTTCCTCACCGATTACCAAAAAACAGTTACAAACAATTGCATTAAGTTGGATCCTATTAATTATTTATCTATAGAACTTTTTTATATTTAAAGAGACTACTTATATACTTCTTATTGTAACAAAATTATACATTTTCTAAACTTCATTAGCATTATTACTAAACCATATTTCTAATTAATGCAATATATTCTAACGAGTATATTATTATGTATAATACAGCCGTATTTACGTCATTTTGTTAGAATGTTATTCTATAATGGCTAGTGCAAAAGCTGCTCAAAATTTTATATTATAATGGTTAGATGTTTCCCATTGATTTATATTATTTTATTTTGTATTTCTTTTTTTTTTCGTTGAAATGACTTTTTCTTGCCGCTAGCTTTGAAAAAATGTATGATTAAAAGATATCAATGATAAAGCTTTTCTTCAAAAATAATACTACAATTTTATATAACTTTTCAATCTCAATATTTATTTAATATAACGTGTAAATCTCAACGCAAATCTTGAATTCTATATTATAGATCCAGAAATAATGTGTTTAAAATATTTTGAATACTCGTATATATAAAACTCAATGAGCGTTTTTAAAATGAAAATAATCTAGAAAAAATATAATTTTAATTTTATAATAAAAATTGATTGAAATAAAACAAAACATCGAAATGATTAAACAGATAATATAAAAAAAAAAACATAATTTAATCAGCGCAAGCTTCTCTTAAGCTTCGTTCAAAGACTTTTTTAGTATCAACAAAACCTTGTTTTGTTTTACCAAAAGAATTAGGCCCAGATGAAGTTGGTGTATCACGTCCAATATTTCTCATTCTCATTCGACATTCTGGCGGCATTTCTTCTTCAACTTCATCATCACTTTCATTATTAAATGCACTAGCAACAGTAATTTTTTTCGTTGTTGCTGTTTTAGCTTTTGGTGGTATAAGTTTCATTTGAATTCCCGGCTAAAATATAAATTTGTAAATTTTTAATATATATACTTTTATGTATTTATATCTACAATATATTCAATATTTTTAAATTTAATAAAAAAAAAAATAAAAAAAGAAAATTCATTTGACCAAAACCTTTGTTACAGTGCCTGGTTTACCAAATAATATCGTTGATTTTGTAATTTTTGGTGGTGCTGGGGCTTCAGGTATTTTCTCATAATTACCAGAGATTTTTGTTGAATATTTGTCACTGCCGATACAATTGCGTCCTCCCTCACTTGTGGTTGATTCACTAGATTTGTCTTTAACATTCGAAAATTCATTGATAATGGTTTTCTAATAATATTAAATAAAGTTCAATTTTGTTATTCCCACCACTCCTAATACTATTATAGTCCATTGATGACAAGGATGTTGTTGTTTTACTGTAAGCAAGAGTATCTTTATTTCGTTCCACATCCTTATATTTAGGCCGCTCCTTTTCCGTTTGATAACGATGATCACGACTGTTGTCACTATTGCTACTGTAACTGCGGTCGTCATCATATCGATTCTTTGTTGTTGATAATTTAGAATGTTCACGATCACGCCTATGACGCCGTCTAGTTTCTGGTGAATTTGAACGAGATCTACTCGAGCTACTAGAGGATGATGAACGTGAACGTCCAGATGATGTTGACGATGATGATGACGAAGATGATGACATGCCTGGTAATTTTAATTACTGGCAAAATTAAATATTTGTTCTAATCGTACTAGTTGGTAGAGAACTAAATGATTTTTTTTTTATGTTTAATTGTCGAATTATTTAAGAAGTGATGTGAATAGAAGAGTAAATTGTAATGAAAAAAAAAATTATTGAATACAGATTTTAATTTATAGTCTAATTATTTTGATTAAAGGAGCAAATTGAAAATTATTTCGAAGTGGGCGCGGTTGCCATGTAAATATATATAATTAAGTATATACTGTATGCAGGCAGAGTACTAGTGTGTACCCTATTATAATTAGGTACCCTGGATATTTAACATCTAACATGCGCTATGACTATTTATCCGGACTATTTGCATTTAAGCATAAGAAATTTTTAAAGAGATAATTTTATTTATTTATTTTTATAACAACTTACTTAAAATAATATTATTGCTAAAATTTTATATAATGCAAAAAATAATTTTCAATATATTTTCTTAAATTATTATTTATCCTATCTGTCAAAAAATATATTAAAATTTTAATACCCAAGTGCAAATAAGAAATCGATATGGTAAACGTCTTGTCAGATGAAATGTCTGGTCAGTTATACCCAATTATGAACATAAATATTTATTTATTTTGTAGTTAAATATAAATGAAATTGGTCAAATTTTATAGTTATTTAATAAAATTTTGACGAATTCCATTTTTTGTTTTTCCGTTGACAGATCACATTATCAATTCATGACTGAAATCATACACAAAATTTTAAAATTTCTACACCTTAATGTAGTTTTTAAATTTTGATTGCAGTCTTATTTAATTATTTTTAAACGAATCCTTTTCATATAATTATGTACTTATATTATGATACATTAGAATTGACAGACAGATATCAGTTGATTCTTACAATAAAAATTTCTGCCTGGGTAAAATCACGCCTATATTTAATCCAGCGATTGGACGTATTCCCCAAATTATCTAACGCAATATTATTTAAGTGAGAAATAAAATAACTTACCTTTATTGCCACTGCTGTGATAGCGGGAGCTCATTTTTATGTAAGTTTTTTTTTGGGTTAAAAATTATTTTATTGATTTTAGAAATCTTATTATAATATACAATTAAGAAAAAAAATTAGTCCACCCAAGTCGTTGTATTTTGTACACATTGCCAACATAAAAAATTGCCATACATAGCAAATGCGAGAAAAATATTTTTTTTTTTTGGTTTTAATCCCATCAGTTGGTATTATTGTATTGCTTTATGAAGATATTTTATTTATTTTTAGTTGCTGTCAGTCAACGGTAGACGATAATCCGAATATGTTTCTATCCAAAACAGCCGGACACGGATATTTATATCCTATTCGACGATTATTTATAAATAAGTGTATTGTAATGACTTATCAACAACAACATACTAATGCCTCAACAGAAGCAAAAAAAGATTTAAAAAATGGTCCTGGTTTAAGAGATTTCTTAGTAGTTGGCAAAAATCTACCTATAATCAAAACCAAAGAAATTATTCCGTATTTAACAGCTGAGAAATTTTCTGGTAACGGTAGAAAAATATATTTTGAAGTTTATGGCTGTCAAATGAATGTTAATGATACCGAAGTTGTTTGGGCAATTTTAAATAAATCTGATTACATTAAAACTGATGATATTAAAAATGCAGATGTGATATTGGTAATTACTTGTGCAATTAGAGAAGGTGCCGAAACAAAAATTTGGAATCGTTTAAAACATTTGCATTCAATGAAGAAAAACAGAACAATTAAGAAAGGACCATTACAAGTTGGTGTGTTAGGTATAAGATATTTTTTTTTGCTTGTTAAAAATTCTGATATTAATAAATTAACCCCGTAGGTTGTATGGCGGAACGTTTAAAAACTAAGCTATTAGAAAAAGAACAATGGGTAGATGTTGTTGCTGGTCCAGACAGTTATAAGGATCTCCCCAGACTATTAGCTATTACAAAAAATAATAGTCAGTCTGCTGTAAATGTACTTTTATCGCTAGATGAAACCTATGCTGATATAATGCCAATTCGATTGAACAGTGATTCAATAACAGCATTTGTCTCAATTATGCGCGGTTGTGATAATATGTGCTCATATTGTATTGTACCATTTACAAGAGGCAAAGAACGATCTCGAGGATTGTCGTCTATAGAAAATGAAGTTAAGACTTTAGCGAATAATGGAATACGTGAAATTACATTATTAGGCCAAAATGTTAACAGCTATCGTGATATATCAACAAATGGAATAGAACAAACCGAAAAATTTAACAATTCAACAAATATTGTACCTGGATTCCGAACAGTATATAAACCAAAAATTGGTGGCATACGTTTTGCTGAGTTACTTGAACAGATGGCTTTAGCAGCACCAGAAGTTCGTTTTAGATTTACCTCGCCACATCCAAAAGATTTTCCGGACGAAGTCTTACGTATAATTAAAAAATACCCAAATATTTGTAAAAGTCTTCACCTGCCAGCACAATCTGGTAATACAGCTGTGTTGGAACGAATGCGTCGGGGATATTCTCGTGAATCATATATTGAATTAGTGGAACATATACGTACACTTATACCAGAAGTTTCATTATCAAGTGATTTTATTTGTGGTTTTTGTGGTGAAACTGATGAAGAATTTAATGATACTATAACTTTAATTGATCAAGTTCGATATAATGTGGCATTTTTATTTGCATATAGTATGAGAGAAAAAACAACTGCACATCGTCGATATAAAGATGATATTCCTGAAAATATTAAAATTGAGAGATTACAAGAAATGATAAAAGCTTTTCGAAGAGGTGCAACAGAACTCCAAAGTAAATTTATTGGCACAGAACAATTAATTTTAGTTGAAGGAAAAAGCAAAAGATCAGAGGAACAATTGTTTGGACGTAATGATGCTAATATTAAAGTTATAATACCAAGTGTACAAATTCCTGATGGTAATAGGAATTCTAAAAAAGTGATTGAATTAAAAATAGGAGATTTTGTGGCTGTGCAAATAACTGAATCTAATTCACAAGTTTTGAAGGGTATACCATTATGGCGAACAACTTTGCAGGATTATTATAAAATTTAATTACTATATATTTATAATATTTAGGTAGTAAAAAGTTTATTTGTCATGCCTATGTATTTCAATTTATTTATTTATCACGATAATTTATTGCCTAGTATCAAAAGATTAAAAGGTTTTTTTTGTTTACAAATCTGGGGAAAAGCTAAGAGATATAATCCTCTGATCTCCATGTTTTTTTAAAAAAATCAACATGGTTTTTTTAGTCTTCTGACATTACTAATTTTAAAATTAACAAATTGTTTGGAGCTAATAAGCTTTATCTACCCCACATTCTGACAGGAATTGAAATATTTTTATAATTTCCGTAGACTGATTTTGGTCATAGAACATAAGAAACATAATATAAAAAATATCTAGCAAAGTATAATACAGTCTACTTAGCTAATTCTACCTATTTTCTTTACCATTTAACTACAAATTTCATTACAGATCTACATAATTTATTGTAAATTTTTTTATGTTTCAAATTAGCAATAATAATTTAAAAAACTATACTTTTACATATTTATTGAATATTTTGTACAAAATAATGTTATTATAACTATCAATTCTAAGATTTTATTACAATATAACTGAAAGAAAAAATTTCATAAACAATTAATAAATTTAAAAAATATTAGACTAAACTGGATGTATTTCCAATAAAATATGTAACACCATTGTTTTCTGATTGTCTTGTTCCAATATTATTATTCATTACACCATAATCTGTATGGCCAGATAAACTCGGACTTGGTCCATGTGAACTAATTTTTGTACTAAAACCAGAATCATTACTTGCATCACGTTCAAATTGTGCTTGTTCCGGTGTTATCGATATAATTTGCTGTGGATTTTCCATTTGTTGCTGTATATATTGATGTTGATTATTGTAATTAATTCGTGATAATTCATAGTCAACAGCATTTGTAAAAGAGAATTTACGATTTGCTAGTAATTTCTCTGGGTATGGTATTGTTCTTTGATGACCTGAAGGTGAAGTGGATTGTTGCTGATATTGCTGTTGGGTTTTAATTTGTCCATTTGGATGATGAATAATATTACTATAATTTAATTGATTTATATAGAGATTGTCATTAACTGAATGATCATTATTGTATTCGTTAACATATGGTAAGGGATTTCGAGTTCTTGGTATTAAGTTAGGTGGATTCAGTTTTGTTGGCGGACTGGTCGTATTATATGTTGTTGTATTTAAAAATTTTATCATTTCTTTTTCTGGTATTTTATCAACTATTGGTCTCATACGATTTTTATTTGGTAATTCATGAAAATAAGCATCTTTTGGTATTAAATTTCGTGGATCGATAATTTGTGATATTGGTGTATTACTATTACAACTTTCTAATGGATAATTCATAGAAGCAACTTGAGGTTGCGCTCTATTATAATAGTAATTCTGTTCTATATTTGTGTCTTTATGATGATTATCTCTTTGACTATTTTCTTCACAAATTTCATCTTCATCGTCACTAGTTTCCGAATCATTTGAATTATCGTTTTTGTCGATACCATTAAATGATGATGGCGATTCAGCACCTTGCAATTTTGCAACTAGTTGTTGTACTTTACTACGTTTTAAAATACCAGATGATGTTCCTTTAAGGTTTTTTATTTCACTATTTTTTATTTCAAATTTCTTAACAATTCCATTAACACCAGCCACAGAAGTTAAATTTTGGTTTTGATTTTCTATAGAACTGATTTTATTATTACAATTTAAAATCTCTTGGCTTTTCTTTAAAACTTGACTTTTCCAATTCGAGCCATTCAGAATCCTACTTTTAAGTTCATTTATTTCACTGGTTTTAGCCATTTCAGATATATCTTTTATTTCATCAATATCTGAATAACCATTTTCCACTCGTTTTTCTGATTTTAATGTGTTATTTGATGAACTAACATTTTCATCAAAACAAAGATTCTTATAGAATCCATTTGGCGTTAAATCTAAATTCGTTCCAACATCTCCATCAACTTCATCCGCTCTTGGATCAATTTTTGCATTATTATTATCCAGATCATATTTATTGTGGGCGATTATTTGATCTTCTAGTTGCACTTCATTATAATTTTTATAAATTTCTGTTGCGATAGCTTCTTTCGTTGAATGATAATCTTTTCGCAAAGCTGATATTAAATCTTTAAATTTTTTCTCGGCATCAACCTCATAAGCTTGAGTAATATTTTCGTAATCTTGACTATAATTTAATGCCATTGCTAAAGGACTTGCTGAATGATGATCACTACTGCTAATTGATTTTTGAGATATGCTTGTAGAAGTTGGTCTGCTACTTGTTCGATTTACTCGTAAATTAGTATGATTAGTTATAAAACTTGGAACATAATTAGCACTGCCTAATGAACTTGGATTCTTATGGGAACTGCTACTTATAATACTTGATTTTTCGTGCTCTACATCACACTTATTGTCTAATTCTTTTTGACTAATTTGATATTCTGCTCTGCTCTTTTCTGGTGTCACTGATTTGCCACGCTGTATTTTTTCAGATTCTGGTGATAGAGCTGATGTTATTTTTTCCATTTCTTTAGCTATAAGCTGATTATTGTCAATATTTAGTCGACATAAATCATTACTTATTGTTGTATGATTTAATTTATCTACTAAACTATTCGTGTAAACTGAATGTTTTGATTTTGATTTATCGAGCTCTTTAGATTTCTGTTTTTTATTTCGTATTCCATCGATGGATTGTAACGCGTCGACTGCTTGTAAAGCTTCCTTTCTTCGTCTTCTTGCAAGTTTTTCCATTTCTATAATTTCATTTGTTTTCGATAAAAGTTCTTCTAACCGATCAGAAACTGAACATCGTTCACGATCAAAATATAAACTAGGACTCTCTGGTCCACTGCTTCTATCTTTTTCAGAATGTTTTTTGTTTGCGATTAATCCCGATGATGACGGTACTATATTATTGTCATTTCCATCTATGGATTCTGCATCTCTATGAATAGTTATTTGGGTATCATCTAAAATATCAAAACTTCGAGAATTCATCATTTTACGATCTGCAAAATTATCACTACCATCATCCCCCAATAGTTCTAAACTTTTACATCTAGTCAATGTGTTAACATTATCTAAATTTTTCTTAGATTTTGTATGATAGATTCCAGCACCACAAGTTGTTACTCTGTGAGGTTCCCCACGTTTAAGCCACTGCTCTAAATGAACACGTCGACCCTCACAACGTATTCGATCAGCTATCATTGATCTAGTAAGTTGTTCAATTTGATCATCAGTTTTTAGTGCAAGTGCTTGAACTTTATTATCTATACGTTCTGTAGCTTTGTGAACATATTTTCTTATACTTTTACGATTTTTACTAATTCTTTCTTCAATGTGTCGGAAAAATGGTCCACAATAACACGTGTTACCAACACCAACGGGACCTTTCCGAATATTGCCGGCTAAATCTAGAAAATATTGTTCACCTTTAATAAGTGGTTCTTTTGGTAAAGTTTCTAGTTTTGGTGATGGAAATGTTCTTGGATCTGGAAAATAATGACAACCATATGGCGACCAGTTAATTGGATTTGCTTCTAAATCAGTACGTGGCAATTTTTGTTGATTCTTCGCGGCGGGCTTATTTGGTGTTGATGTTGTTGGTGATGATCCATCTATTTTATCACTGTTACTATTTTTTCTATGCTTTTGTTGAGTAGAATCATTTTCTTTTGGTGTTTTAATTTTAATTGAACTATTTAATATTTCCAAAATTTCAGTTAATTTTTTTCGCAATGCAATATCATTGGGATTTTCTTTTTGAGCATTTTGTATTTCTAAACTGCTACCAGCTTCGAGAAGAATTCTTGTCAATTTTCTTCGACCCATTGCACACGATATATGCAATGGTGTATCACCATTTAAGTTTGTTCGATTTGGATCACATTTAGCTGATAACAAAATACGTGTTGCACCTGCATGACCATATCGACATGCCGTATGTAGTGGAGTATCTCCATACTAGAAAGAATGTGATTTTCAGTAATTATTATTAAAACTACATATACAAAAAAAACTTACATTATTTTGAACATCCGGATTTGCACCAGCTAATAATATTTCACGACAACTTTGATTATGTCCATTTTGTGCCGCCAAATGTAATGCTGAAAACCCACCAGCATTTCTCGTACCCAAGAGTGTACTATGTAATGTACTATTACTTGCTTCTTTTTGTTTGCTATCCTTATGATAATTAGTTTTTATTGGTTGTAATGGTAAAGTACATAATGATTTAACACAACGACTAAAACCACGCCATGCAGCTTCATGTAATGGTGTATTACCGTGACGATTATCTTTGGCATTACGATCAGCTCCACCATTTAATAGTGTATTAAGAGTTTTTTCATCACCAAGAGCAGCAGCATCATGAAGTGCGGTTCGACCACCATCTTCCTATTTATAGAAAATAAATTTTTTTTAAAAAAAAGATGAAATATGTTCAATTTTAAAGATTATAATAATTTCAATTGTATAATATATCAATATTTATTCAACAGCTTCAAATTTAAATATACTTTTAGTCTTTTTATAAAGAATAAACGTTAAATTTCGTTTTTTTTGTTGTTGTTATGATCGTTAGTTACACAACATAAAAACATAAAATATTGAATTTTATATAAATGGCAATGGGAGGTTTTTCAGATATAAATATTTATTATTGGAATAAACGTTATTAAAAAAAAAATATAGAGCCAGACAAAACTTATTATATATTACTTTATTGAATGATAAAGGCGTGGGTTGGATTTACTTTAGATAAAAAATAACATATTAAATCATTGCCACATTTGTAAGATGTAAGGTATAAAAAAGTTTATAAGCTTTTTGAAATTTATGATATACATATATATAGAAAAAGGTCTTTTACCTACAAAAATAATGAAAAATTTTTGAGGTTCAGAAAAAGTAGAAAGTAGATTTTAATATAATGGCTATGTTAGAAAATTTGAATTCACTTAGACAAATTAGAAAAATAACCGAAATTTTTTAAATTCAAATAAATTCGTCTTGAAACTATTAATACATAGTTCGATTTTTACTTTGTTCTGTAATTATTAATTGATCTATAATACATTTGACATTGCTTAGTGTAATTTTTGTTTTGTATTAAAAATTCAGCAGTGCGAAAAACTGTCATATACAATATTTTTAATTTTATCTTATTTTGATCCTAATATCGATGGTTCAAAGGTAAAAGCCACTAACTGAATTATGTTCAACAAAAACTCACAAAATGAAATGTGACTTAGCTATTAAAATATATTATTTAGGTAAAAGTACCAAACTGAATTATATTCTCCAAAAAGTCACTAAATGAAAGGTTGACTTTTACCTATTAAAATATATTATTTAGTAAGTTTTATCATCATATTGCGTAAATTTTATTTTTTTTTACTAACTGACTTTTACCTTTAAACCATCGATATAATGAATTCAATCTTAATTACATAACACAAATAGAGATAAAAAATATTAAATTATTATATTATTTATAAAAATAAAAATTAATCAAACCAAAAAATATTTTTCTCTGCTGCGTAATAAAATATTTTGGTAAATTAATTTATATTATCTTCTTAAAAATAGTACGTCGTCGTGTTTAATTTTAAATTAATAAAAAATATAATTTATCATTTTAATTTCAGGTAAATTGTTTCTATAATTATTATTTGTTCAATTTTCTAGAAAACCTGTTTCTTATGTTATAGATTTTTTCTGATGGTATTCGTCTGCTTAGCAATGATGATATATTTTGTTCATTTATTTATAAGTGATTTCTTAACATTAAATCTTATTTTTCAATATTTTAAAATCTACACATTCACATTATTTAATCTTCTAAAAAAATTGTTTTATTTTTTTTTAAATTTTTTTTATTGTGATAGTGGTAGTAGGAAATTTATTATGGTAGTCTTATTTAACCGTCTTTAATAAATTACCTTTTAGCACAATGAATTTAATATTAAAGAAGGTATAAATTTTGTAGTTTAGAATTTAATTACAATATATTATTTAACTGATTTCCTACAATTTATTAATATTATCGTATTTCTTTTAAAGTGACAATTAAATAAATTTAATTATATTTGAAAGTTTTAATCAATGTGGGTGATCGCCAAAAAAATATTATGTTAATTTTAATATTTAATTAAAGTAAACATTATTAGTATTTTTGATTTTGTTTAATTAATAGTCAACCTACCATATTTGTCTATAAAAACCATAATTATGGTTTTTGGAGATTTATTGCCTTGAAAATTAATAATTCAATAACAAATTTAAATTTTCATATTTCATTAAAATAATAAAGAAATTTATATTTATTTATTTTTGTACATATTTTGCCAAATATAAATATTATCTTTTTCTTTGTACTTTAGCATTAATTTTTATATTTTGCTGCTTGAAAGCATACCACAATAGACAATTTTTTAATCATCAGTAAAATAATCAAAATTCACACTTTAATTCAAGTACATTTGCATACAAGAAAAACGAAGATATTAACTAAAAACAGTCTCGCATAATAACCATAAACGTTTATAACGAATTTTACTGTTCAAAATGTATGAATTGTTTATTGCGCATTTTGAAGATTCGAAATTTTCAAAATACGGTCAAGAACATACGATTTGTAACAATATACGATTCTTATAAATCGTTTATTTACGTCTGATTAACTATTTTTTTTTTTTTCGAAAATAATAATTCGGAATAGATTGAAATAGAGGAAAACGTACACTTCAAGCATATATTTTTTGAAATTTGTTCTTGGTATTATAAGAAACCGAAGCACTATCAGTAAGGTACTGGAAATAAAGGTAGTAAAACATTGTGTAATAAATATGACTTCATAAATTATACTTTAACTACTAAAAATATCTAGCTTTAAGAATAATATATAAATTAAAGAACTAAGTTAATGATATATTTTGTTTATATTATAAATTTCGTCTAAAATTTATAGACAAATATATTAAATTACAATAAACAAGGTTTGAAACTTTATGGATACAACTATTAACTCCTCAAATTATTCTCAAATAAGTATTCTCATTAATGAAATAATTCGTAAAAAAAATTTCGAACGTTTAAGTTTAATCTGATGCGGAAAACCAATATATTTCAGAATTCAAGATCGTTTTTTTATTTTTGTACATTGATTAAATAATTCAATTTTGACTTCTTTTAACATAAACGTATGGTTAGAGTTTGAATTCATATTTTTCCAATTGTAATTTCGAGAACTAAGAAATAAACTTTCAAAATCATGATAATAAAATCATATAAAACATCCGAAATAATTAAAAATTTAAATTTAATTAATCTTTTAAAAAAAAGGCATATTAATTACTGAACTATTACAAATTTTTAAAGCAAGGAGAAACCCAATTCCATGAAAACTTTAATACCATATAATGAAACTAATAATATCTTTTAAAAGTTATGAATTCTTTTAAAATATCTTTTGAATTCCGTTATTGGATAATAAATAATTTTAATATACTTTTTAATAATTATTTGAAATTTATACTAAATTAGCAATGTTTTTACTTAAAATCATGTCATAAAAATGGTAACCTACTTTAAGTTTACTGTCAAATAATTGCAATATTGCGTGCAAAAATCCTACAAAATTTTTATTAAAAAAAACTGAATTCTTGGTTAAATATAATATAAAAAAGTTAAAAATAAAAACTACAAAAAAAAAAACTAGTAAGATCATAATAATTAATGAAGTTGTTAAAAAAAAATAAATATCTTATAATCAAATTCATTAAAAATAAAATATCTTTGTTGTTTAATTTTAAGATTTTAAATTAATACTTTTAATTTTATTGTAATATGATTAAAATCCCATTAATTGTTTCCACATTAAAAATTTTTTTTTTGTTATAATTTTGACAACTTTATTTAGATTGATTAGGAAATCACTACAGGCCTGTGGGAGGCATTACTGACCATTTGATTTTAACAAAAAAAAAAAAAAAGCAAATAGCTTGCGGTTATTACATTTACTATTTTACTATGCAAAGAAATCAAATAATCAATTTTATTTTTTAAAAACATATTATTTATATGTTTGATTAAATTACAATTTATAATTTGATCAATCAAAATTTTGCAATTAAATTAAAATAATATGTTAAGAAAGTTAATAATTTTATACACCTTGTAAATATTTTAGGTCAAAAAAAATATATATTTTCCATTATTTTCAAATTTATGTTTTAAAATCAACATCAACATTATGTTTTAAAAATGTTTTACTTTAATATTAAATTTCAACTAAATTAAAAAACTCTATAATTAAAATAATATGTACTCAATATGAGAAAAATTAATTAAGAAATCCAATTTAAAAATAATTTTCTTTTTTCAACGATTGACATGAAATTTATCATAAAAAATGTTTTTTTTTTTAATTAAATTTAAATTGACAATTTCGAAAAGTTTAATGATTGATTTTTCTTTTTAATATTTATGGATAAATCTTTATAATTAAATTAAAATAGATTTTTTTAATGATTTTTATAATAAAATCCAGTTTTTTTGGATACACGATTAATATAAAACTTTTCAATTTTAAAAATGTTGAAGGTGAATTTAATTTTTAATCTGATTGAAAATATAATATAAAAAAGATTTTATTTTGTGAAGCATTCAATTACTCTTCAATTGTTGTTGATGTCGTATTGATATCAAATTGAAGTTTATTTTTATATAAGATTTAATTTATTATGTTGAATATAAAGAAATTTACTTGGTTGAAAAAAAAACATTAAGTTTAATGGATAAACTTAAAATTTTATAATGGTTATTTAACGAATTTCAATTTAATTTACAACAGTGTAAAAAATAATTTTATTTTTGTAAATAAATTGCTAATAAATAGCTAATTAATATTGATGGATTGACAGTCTAATATAGTTAAATTAAGAAAAAACTAAAGGATAATTGTCACAACTTAAGTATATAAGTATGTTCATTTTGTGATTATAAAAATGCCGATGATTGAAAATTAACAAGAAAATCTAAAATACCAACAAATTTATTATCTCTTTTAATATGTTTTCTTTTTATAATCTTAAAAACAGGATAATTTCGAAAAAAAAGTTAATACGTATTTGGTTGATAAGTTATATTGTTAAAAACTTTAATGAAAACTTTATTACCTAAAAGAAGAATATGCGGAATTTTTTAGTCTTATTTCAGCAATGTCAGAAGTTGTACGAAGTATAAAATTCCATATTTTTTACCTTAATGTACTACCAATTCGAAATAGTCGAAATAGTTTTCAGAGAGCGTAGACTCTTTCGGCAAAGTAGGCAACTAGAGAGCATATAGAATAGTACTAAAAGAGTTTAGTTCTATTTGGAATATTTTGGAAAACTTGAAATATAACAAAAATCTTTTAAAAATCAGTCTAATAACTTATTAATTAGTCGTTTTTTTAATAACTAACTTCGAAAATAATCAATATTCGTTAAATAATTACTTTTATATGTTAAATTTTTTTTAATAGCTAACTAAGATTTCAATATTTATCAATATATTTACACCTTTATTTCCAGAGAACCTACAGATTATATCGAACTGAAGCATAAAAACCATTATATCTCAAATATTCAACTAATTATTTCGCCAATCGGCTAATGTAATATAAATGTTTTGTTGCACTAAAAAAATTTCCAATCTAAAAATTACCATTCCTCAATTTATTTTTATATTTCATACTACAAAATTATCTTCTATTATCTATCATTTTAAAATTGCATAATTTTTTTTCTAAACTTTTTCATAAATCCGGGATTTCTAAAAAATAAAACTCGTTCTTATGATTCAAAACTAAAGTTTTATTTTTATTATTAACTAAACGTAACGCTATTATTTTTTATTAAAATCTTTCTGCAGTTTGATTTACTTAGAATTCCATGTTGTATTCTGATAAAAATCTAAACAATTCCGTAATTTATTTCTTTTTTTTTTTGTATTTTTAATGGAAAGTGAAGAAAACTCTGTAGGAAAAATTTTATTCATCTTTAATTATTTTTTGTTTTAGTGGACAAACAAGTTCATCTTGCATAATTTTATATTTTCCTTTTTTACTATAATTTTACACGGAGGCGAAAATAAACTATGTAATATGTATAAAAATATAGAGAAGATTTTCCATGTTGTACAATAAAACGTTTTAAAGTGCTCCAGTGGAGTGTATTCTTATGTTATTAATATAATAAAAATTGCAAAATATTGAATTGAAAGGAAGAAATAATAAATTGAAAGAAAAGAAAATATTTCTGGTAATAATATATTAAAAACATGAAGGTATTAAATCTAGGTAGGATTTCATAAAAGATAGTATTTCAGAGCTGTAAACATATTAGTGATAATCATATATTGATTGATTATAAACTTATATTTCAGTCGGCATTTGGCTTATAATTAAAATTTAATTTAGTGAAATTATTGTATATTAATTTACAATTTTCAATTTTAATTTGTTTAATAAGTTTACGTGTTGTATAAAAATTCAGATATTTTGCATTATTGAACACTAAACCAATTTTTTTTTTTCAAGTTAGTTTAGAAGACTTTAAGTACAAAATAAATTAATATATTTATATGTGGAAGCATAATTTTAAAACGTTTATCATTTCCACTTAAATTATTTTTAAATTTAATGAAATTATTAAAATAACATAACATATTTTAATTTTGTTTAATGTGTCTATAAAAACAAAATTGATCAATATAAAAAAAATGTTAAAGATATTTGAAAATACCAAACCAAGAATTTATGCAAATTTCTTCAAGCGGCCTGTAGCTTTGCTGTTAATTTCTCGAAGTATAAATAAAAAAAAATATCAAAAGAAAATCTGAAGAACTTAATATATCAATTTATGGTTGTTATTGAAGCAGCACCATATTTCCTAAGGAATAAATGTGTTTACTTAAATTATGTGTAAAATTTTTTGTAAAAGTAAGGGAATGGAAACGAATATCGAGGATAATCAATGTAAATATGCAAGAATATTTTTTTATTGGAAATACAGACATCGGCGTGGGCTTATGGTAGTAGTAGACTATGCTGTTATGCAGTAAGTACTGTTTTATATTTACTCAAGTTTTAACAGAATTTTAAAATAAAATTTTATTTTCAAATTGGGAAAATTGCTAACGGGATGTAGTTGTTAATTATTTTCAAAGGGGACGCTAATAAAAAAATGGTCGCTTATATACTATGTCCATATGTCGCCTATATACTCCCCTATATAATTATTGACATTTTTCAATTCTAAATTATTTTCGACGCAAAAAGAACACCTGCCAACAAGATGAAGTGGAAGCCGTATGCTCCCAAGACGGTTAATAAAAAAAAAACAAAATCATGATAGGTACAAATTGCAAGAAAATGCTACGAGTCTCCATATAGGGAGTTCGAGTCGCCATTTTTTTTTAAAACATACTTGAAATAACTTTTTAAGCACCAAATTCTGAAAATTAACGACTTGTTTAATGGAAATATCGTAATTAAATTCGAAAATGATATAAGCAAATTGATTGGAACTCAGATTCCAATTAATATCCAGTAATATCAATTTCTTTTGACATCAATTAAAATCAAACTAAAATACTAGCTATAATAATTTAATTATTCTGCAGCATTTTGAACCAAATTCAATATTTTATAACACAAATTCTAATTCCAAAATTCCACAATTTGAACTGACTCATAATTTAATATATAGCACGATTTCTCAAATCATTAAATTATCATTCTATTTTTATAGATATCGAGTTAATTATTTGATGACGATCGTTACATGTCGAAATCAAATCTTTTTAAAATATATGTATTTTTAAACATATTTTATGTACCCAAAAAAATTTGATGTCTTTATTGGAATAAAAAAAAACCCAAACCTGATTACAAAAATCCGAAATAAAGAAATAAATAGTTAAATTATTACCCGCTGGTTTTCGGTAATTAAATTCGAATTTATGTTGGCTGCCAATGTCGTTAAATTTGAATTGCGTGAACTACAAAAGAAAATCAAAATAGAAAATATACTCCAAAAAAAAATTAACGATCGGAAATTAAGGTGTGATCGTGTGGTGCGCTGTACGCGGTTTTTGGTTACTTCCACTTAAAATTTTTGAAGGCGGAAATTATTTTATTTTTAGATATATTTTTTTTTTTGGTAAATTATTGTAATTAAAAGCTAATAGGTACTTGTAAAGTGCATTAACCACAAAAAAGGCATTGAAAATAAAATTCTTTTTTTTTTCTTACATTTATTTTTTACAAATTGAATTTTATTCAATTATTTAAGGTTATATTTGATTGTTGTAATCAAGGTCTACACGGCTTTTCAAATTGAGATAAATTATAAAATGAATGTGAAGTTTTGGAAATTAAATAAAAAAATAATATATTTATCATTGGACTAAAATTTGAAGTTTAACTTCCGACAATAGAATTTTGTTGAAAATTACTTATCGATGTTCAGAAGTTAAAGGAAAAAGGTATTGTTTGATATAATAATTCGAAATTATGGTTTGATTGGGCAGAAATATTGTGTTAATCTGGATTAACAAGCAAATCGATTATGAATCTGATCAGGACAAGTCAAGTTTCTCTATTCAAAATCGGCAATAATAATATAACATATGTATTGACAAAATATCAGTTATGAAATTTATGGTCAATTCCAATATTTAGTATTGACCGCAAGTTTCATAACAATTAACAAAGTTTATTATTAAATCATAACTAAGTGGATAAAAATAAAATTTATGAACCATATCATTCATAAAGGGGACAATTTAATTTTATTTTTTTTTAGTTTTCAGATAATACAAACAGACCAAAAATTAATTCACACACTATACTATTGTGTTAAGTCTGTGTTACAAAACAACATAAAATTATTTTACTAAAATTATTACTACATAATACTAAATATTTTTTCGAAAAACCTGGACGGTTAGTAAACAACCTTTAATAGGTAACAAAAATTAAATTTGGCAATTTCCACCTGCTTTTTTTTTAATTAAGGCTATCACTTTTTTTTTATTAAATTACAAAAAAACCATATTCCACATATAATGATATTGAGACATCCATACCAAAATTTCAAAATCTTTAGTCTTTGAGATTAATTCTCCTTATTATTTTTTATCAGAGTTGTTAAACATTTTATCAATAATTAAAACACCATATTTGAAATAAACCTTTTCTACCATAATATCAGAGATTTATCTTCTTAATCAAAATTTTATCAAATATAATGACTTGCATAATTTCAAATATCATATTTACATTTTGATTGTCTGTATATTTTCATTTTTTTTTTGTTTATCATGTTAAAGATTTTTATGTTTCCTTTCTGTTTACAATGAACAAAAAAAAATCATAATAATTAAAAATAAATTTGTTAGTTTTCAGATTTAGAAAGTATTTATAAGAAAACAATGCTTCAGAAAATATAGTTTTAATTGAAAAAAAAATATTAATTTAAAGTTTTTCTTCAGATCGTATAAATTAAAACTAATATTAAGGTCTTGATTGTTGGTATAACTTTCACCTAGATTTTAAAATGAAGATAGTAAAATTTGAAGACAACTTAAATTAATTTTAAAAGAATTGGAGTAAAGGTTCAATAACCAAAATTTTTCAATAACCAAAATGTAAAGGACAAATTTACGAAAATATAATAATTTAATTATATGAATTTAAACTATATATGTAATAGTAAGATACTATTCTGAAATTAAATTTTCTATATTTTTTTTGGGTTAGTTTGTCTTAGTAATAAGCAACATAATTTGTACGGAATATATCATTCAAAAAAAAAGGATTCTAAATAATTCCTATCCACAAATAATAACATAGCTATTTTCACTCTACAATATATCGAAAAAACCATGTAAATTTTCTTTTTATTAAGAAAACTTTTTCTTTAAAAAATGAAAATTGCTATAAAATTTGAGAATATCTAAAATAATAATAAAAAAATAAACAAACAGTTGAAAAATAAATTTTATGATTTTAAAAATATTTTTTTTTCTTCTATAATTTATTTGATAATTTTAACGTTTCACAATAATTTTAACGTATCACAAAATTATGATCGGCCGTATTATAGTTTACGAGTAGAATTCCCTTAATTTAACTACTTTTATTATAAGGCAATGAAATTAATTACTTTTATTATAAGGAAGTTAAAATAAAGTGTTTTCAATAAAACCTTTTATTGCAAAGTGTCTAGGTTCAATCTACAATTGAACCTAAAACTATTAAAATCTGGTTAAAAAATTTTTAATGGTGATGGTTAAAAATTATGAAAAATAAAATAAATTTCCTATTATAAATTCACAATAATTATATCTAACCAATATTAAATTATTTCTGTAATTATAAATTTTATTTTTTGAACCTTAACAAATTTTACTGTGAAATTACTAGAAAAACTAATCTAATCGATGAAAGATTTAAAGTGATTTGAAATGTTAGAAAAAGAAAACAATTATTTGCCTCTATATTTATTTGGTTAAATTTCAAATGAAAAATATTTGAAAGATAAGTTTAAGCTTTAAAAAGTTAAAAAGTGAATTTATGGAATTAACTCAGATATCTTCTGTAAATATTAAATTACAGTTAAAGAAAGTTATTTTACTATAAGGTATAAATCAATGAGAATACTCATTCTATTAAAATTATTTATTTACCTGAATTATTGCATTGGGGAGTGATTCATCCCGTGGTCCCCGTAAAGAACCATTCTGCATTTCTGAAATAAAAAAAAAAAAAATATTTTTTAACATCCGCTTTTTCTCTAATTGATATTTATATGTAACTGCAATAAATCACTCAATATCTCATCATAAATTCTGCATAATTTGGTCAAAACTATCCTTAATTAATTTTCGCTCCTTTCTCTTTCATTTTAACAAGAAATTGATTTATTTATTTTTTTTGTTTAGTGAAATTTTCTCAACTTAAGTGAGTAGAAGTAACATCAACCTTTTCACCAACAAATTACAAATGTAAATAAATTATAATATCACAAAATATTACATACAGGATGTCACAGTGTTTAATTCACAAAATAAAATATTAAATTAATACAAACATTAATAACGTCTAGTGATTTTACAATTATTATTCCTTTAGTAGCTTATGCTTGACAATTTTTCAACTGAGTGCTAATTTGACCCATACTCTATTTAAGTGTTTTTATTTTTATTTTAAGGAATCTTGGAGCTGTAAAACGTACCTTCCTATTCCCACAATATATTTTCTGATATCAACAATAATTGAGATATCGAGTAACAATGTTGTCTCATATTTTCAGAATATATCACTATAATTATTTTGCGCTTTAAAAATTATTTTAATTGTTTCAACAATTACTTTATAATTTTTAATTGGACGAGTTTTTTTTTTTAAAAAAAACATCAATAAAACTTCAATAAAAAGGACACTCTATCCAAGTTGTTAAACATATATACAATAAGTTAATTGATTTAATTATTCAGACGTTCATTTATGATATCGCGTGCATAAATTTTTATTAATATCTTTCAAGTTTTTGTAAAAATATTTTTATTTAAAATAAATATAAATGATCTACTGCAAATGCCTTAAGGTTAATATCATAAATATTATATAAACGAATATAGTATGTAAAATATATACGGAAATATAATTATAATATGCAATGTGCGTATAATAATATATATAATATACATATTTAATTTATGTTGGCGACCTGTAAATTTAGTTAATTCAAATATCCTTAATAAAATTTTACCGGTAATATTTCATTTAATTTATTAAAATTTAGGTATTATTTTCAAAATGAAGGCATAAAATACAATTTTAACTACATAATTCATATGGAAACTAATTAGGGATTTATGAAAAATAAATTTAAAAAATATGATAAGAAAAAAATCATTGAAAATTATGTTACATATATGGAATTTAATAAAATAATTTCCTTTTTTTATAATATTCATGTCATACTGTGTTAAAAAATGTGTTCAATTAATGTTAATAACATAAATTTAAATTAGTGCTCTCGTAAATCTTATATTATAGTTTGTATTTTATATGGAAATTTAACTTTCTAAACATTTAAATCTAATCTTAGTTAATATGATAACTTTATTTCTGTAATTAAATTAATGCTTTTACCAATTCGATGTAAAAAAAAAAAACCAATTTTTTTTTATGTTTATACTTTTCTCTTGGTAATTTATTTAATTATAGTACAGAAATATGAACTAAATATAATTTTATAATTTGCAGAAAATTATATTCCTGCATTAATAATAAGTAAATTTAGATTGTAAGTTTATGTTTTGCAATTTGTGCATAAGCGGTGAAATATTTAAGATTAGATTTTGTACATTTTAAATATAATTAGATAATATTATAGTTTTTTACAGCTGAGTGTTTTGATTATATGTCTGATGTTCAGTTGGCACAGAAAAATACTTTTAAATGTTGAAAAGTAATGAGAAGAAGTAGAAATTCTCAAAAACAATTTATAAACCATCGATAATTTTATTAACGACGGTATATGTTGTAGTTGAGTTTTTCATATACATATTGGGACAAAATAACATATACAGATGCTATATTGAAATTTAATTTAGGCGATCCTGTAAAATGTTGTTTTAGTAAGATTTGAAGTGAAAAACAAACCGCCCAACCTTTTATCTTTAAAATTTACCGATTTACAGCAAGTGTAAATTCAATTTTCAGTAACGAATTTCTACTGCTTCCCAACTTATTAATTGGTTTTCATTACATATCGAAATATTTACTAATATCGGTTATTAATTTTAGTTAACATTTCCCAGATCAATATTTGAACCGTTTTACGTTTTCATAACAGGCTAAATTCCTATTCGTATGAAACTTTTATAACATAAACATAAAAAAAATGCTCCTGCCAGATACAACTGTTAAATTATATGTTAATTTAATGTTTGTTTTTAAATCAACCATAAAAATATTACAACTTTTATTTTAAACGGCAGTGAAAGTTTGATATAAATAAAGTAATTCTGGTTTTAATCTAATTTTGCTTTTAATTAAATTACTACATTAATTTTACATGTTAAAACCGGTATCACCATTAAACATTTGAATCCAAAAATATTTTATTTTTTACATAACTATATATTAAATATAACTCAATTAAATATAAAACTAGATTAATTTATGCATAATTACATCGAGATAAAAAGAAATTACATTTTATTGGCGCATGCCATACATTTACTTCGGTTGACAATTTGATATTACAAAAATAATTATAATAAAATACGAATTAATTTTATTTTTTTGAATAATTGATTAATCATGTCCACCTAAAAATTATAAAATAATTTAATGCTTTTTTGTATTTGTCAATTGAATTAAATATTATAGTCACTTAAGTACTTAATCATGGTATATAAAATGAGAAAATCAGATTGTCATTACTTTATCTCGATTGAGTTTTCCTTAACGAATTCATTTCTATTTTTAATTATATTTTATTTACTAATTTAAAACTGCTCTGGACACTACCGAAGCTAAGAAAATAAGATTTATTAATATTTTGAGTTTAAGCTGGTCAAATTGTTATAGTTCATTAAGAAAATGAGATGGTCGATGAGCTATAAGGGAAAGTTTAATAGACCGCTGCCCGGAATTGTACTCTCTGACTCCGTTTAAACTAACCAACCAAGAAACAACCAACTTTATAATTAATTTATTTGAAATTTAGAAAAACTTCATAAATTTACGAATTAAAGTAGATTAAAAAAATATATTTTAACTTTTTAAAAGCATTTTTAAGGAACAATCTAAATGGAAATCTAAATCTATCAAATATTATTTACGTCCAACGAAACATTATTATATGTAATCTTAAAAATAAAAAAGTTAAATAATTCCAGCATAAAAATTTACTTGATATATTTAAAAATTTTATGATATACATATATACATACTTTCATAATTTTGATAAATTATGCCAACAATGTTGAAATTATCTGAATAAAATTAAATCGATTTCAAAAAAATCTAATTTCTTGTGATAACTATTATTAGATGTGTCAAAACCTCACAACTAAATAAATAAATAGCCTCTGGGTCATTTTATATTTTATGATATCGAATAAACAATAAAAGAGAAAATTTCTATTAAAGAATGTCAAAGAATAATAATTAATAGCGATGATTAATTAATATTACTTTTAAAAAAATTATTATATTGGATGCAATGTTAAATTTTCATCAAGACTACTTTAAAATAAATATATACTAGCAATTTTTATTTATGACAAATTATGTTAAAATATAAATTTCATTTAATTATAAAAGGTTTTCTTTAAAAAAACAGTAGGATGTATTCAATTACGGCTATTTTATGTATGCTATTAAAATTGATAAATTTTTTTTATCTAAATAACAAAAAAAAAATAGCATAGATAATAGTAAATTGTTTTGTGGAATATAGAAGAAAGTAATTGAAATTTTGTCCAATCTAAAATCAAATTATGATGGGTATCGCCTCGCTACCACCAATATTATGTCAAATGTGGCTGTTTTTAATAAGACTAATTGTTTATGTAGTTCCCGTTCAACTAGTTTAATTTCGCGTCAACATATTCAAAATAATCTGTGGTTCTGAATTGGTGTAATAATGGTTAGAAATTGTAAGGGGCGTATAATAAAGAACCTAAATTATTGGCCATCCTTATACAACTGCGGATTTCAAACATGATGAGAACAGAATAAGTTTAATATTCATTTTAAATCCATTTTGATGTAAGAACTAATTAAATTCAATTTCCCCAAAATTAAATTAAAATTTAATGTCTGCAAAAATTAATTTCAAGATAATTTAAAGACTAAGATAAATATCCTTTCTTTTTTTATAAAATAATTAATCAAATTTGTATCTTCTTGCTGACAAGTAGGCTTTACTATCAGTCAAATTAACAAGCATTACCAAGAGCACACTTATTGCAAATTAATCATAAAACTGTGGAATTTAATTAAAATTTTATTATTTAAAAATTTATTTTCCATTTAATGCTAAATATTTCTGTATCTTTACAAAATATTCAAAAATAATCGTCATATATTATAGTTTTCCAATTATCTATAATTTAATTTCTTTTATTAAGCATAAATTTATATGATAAGGCAATTCAATATTGATTAATTATTAATGCTACTTCTACTCAAATATAATTTATACTATTAATCACATTTTTCATCATATAACGATATTACATGAGAAAAATTGAGAATATTTTTGCTTCAGGATTAATGCATCTAGAATATCAGACAATTTTTTTTTTATGTTTTATATGTTAAAATACGAGTATAACAACATATATCTTAGGTTTGCTTACAAAAATTTACAGTATTATTTTGAAATTTTCCTTAGTTTATTTCCAAGTTCATATAACGATAAAAAAAAAATCTTTACTTTGTTAATAAAATTTTATGTTTAATGCAGTTATAAGATATTTTTGCATATATGTATATAATAAAAAATAATAAAAAATAGTTTGTGCAATTAGTGTACCTTTTTTTGTTCATTTTTCTCAGCAGTTTCTTAAGTATTTTATGGATGGTAAGAGTGTGCTGTACCATTTGTTGGATAAATGTTATATTTTACATATAGAAAATATTTCTTAATCATAGAATAAAAGATGAGAAAAAAAATTGTATCTTTCTTACATTTTTAATATTTTTGTTGTTTAGTAAATTTACTATTTTTCATGTTTTCTGTTAGAAGAATTTCATAGACTTGTTTTTTTTTTATAAATAAAGAAAAATAGTTATAAAGAATGATTAATAATCATGATGCTATTCCAATTTATTGAATATATTATATTAGTAATGTAAAAGATCCTGATTTATTGGTATATTTTACAAAATTCGAATACATTTGATTGTTAAAATTAATAAGTTTACAAATACAAGTTGTTTTATTTAATTTATTGGTATTAAAATATATTTACGAACAACTATTTATAATGTCAAACCTTACTAAATAATGGAAATTGATAATAAATTCATTGAAATTAACTACAAAATTTAACTGAATTGAATACAATAATACTAAAATAACTAAAATGTTTAATTAAAATTTATTATGTTAAATAACGTCAGTTTTATAAGATTTTTAATATTAATTAACTTGCACTGGTTTAAAAAAATTTAGATACCCATAATTCTATAAGAATTTGTTTAAGGAACATTGACAATTTTTGAATAACTATGACTGCGGATAAGAAAGTGTGTAAAATATTACAAAATCCGGTATCGATAAATGGTTTAATTTGTGAAAATATTTTAAAATTTCATAAAATTAGTATAATTTATTTAATTTGTTGATTGACTAGTTGAGGAAAATTTAATATGTTTCATGATAATCTTGACAATTTCTAATTTTTTGGATTACAGATATGTTGTGAAAATATCTTGTACATTTAAATTCAGTATGTGAGGGTATTAAATAATATTAATAACTAAAAATATATTTAATTTTAATTTCAAAATTAAACTATGATTGACATTTTTTTTCAAACGATTATGGACATTCAAACCAAAAACTTCAAATTCATTTAAATTTTATTTTATTACATATTACATATATGTAATTAAAAATGGTTTTTCTGAAAATTCAATTTAATGATCTTGAGATAATTTTGATTTTACATATAATTATAGATTGAAATCAGTTAAAACTAATCAAAACTAAAAATTTTCATTTTGGTAAAACATCACAAAATGTAGTTATAACTTAATTAATTAATATAATTTTATAAGGAATACTTTTTCTTCATTTATGGAACAATTTAAAATAAGTGAAGATTAAATATTTTTCTTGTCTTTTATTCAGATGCAATTACTTGCATCTGTTATTATTTGTGGTAAAAGTTGAAATATTTGTGCCCAAAGAATGAAAAGAAAACCAACTTTTATTATAATAAAATTTTTAAAGTTTTATTTTTATTACTTTCATTTTGTGGTTTTTCAAGTCAATGTTTCTTTTTATTATGTTAAAGTTTAAAAAAAAAGGAGTGGTTTTCTGGAAGTCTGGTTCAAGGAGGTCAGCTTTACTTAACAAAATGAAAACATTTTTATTTTTAAAACAAAATGAAATTCTTTTTTTGGAAGAGATTGTAACAAAATATAAATATTACCACCAGTTAATCAAATTGTAATTAAAGCATCCGACATAGTCTACATTTCGAAACATATAAAGGAGTTTTCCAACTTGAACATTTTTTGTTTTGGAATTTTATCTGAAAACTGTCATTCAATTTTTTAATGAATAATTCAAAATGTTATATTTAAAATTTTTTTCCGATAATTATATACATCACACTTAGTTCCCAAAGATTAATGGTAATTTGTAGATAAATTTTGATCAATTTTAAAAAAAAAAAATCTATATAAAGCTACATTTTATAGTAGCAGTATTATGTAAAAAGTAAATTTAATTTTGCAACACATTAAAAAAAAAAATTAATAAAATTACAATAAAAAAAGTTAAAAACTTGATATAAAATGCCACCATTTTTAATCACCTTACTGATCATTTAATTTTCTTCCGTGTTATTTAAATTTTCAAATCAAATATTTCGTTATTCAAAGTGTATAATTACGGTTAACTGGTATAACATTAAAATTATACATAAAAATTTGTTTATAAATAATAACAACCGTTTAATGATTTTATATTATTTAATTTTTATATTTAGATATATTTAACTTTTGTTCATTTTTAGGTTTTTTATTTTTAGATTATCATCTCTGAATTTGTTCACAGCGGAAACCTGATTTAAAAAACTATTAAATAAAAGAATTTAACTATATACATATACAATATACATAATAACATAATTTCAGGTCGTATCTTTTTGAATATTACAATTACTACGGTTCTATAGCATTTTAAATTTTATTTTAACGATCTTTTGATTTAAATTGTAGTGAAGTTTTTCACCTTAAGTAAATTAAGAAATTAAAATTTTTAAAAATGTTAAAATAATAATAATTTTATTAAAGATTTTATTGATTAAATTAACATTAAAAATATGTAATTTTAATTAAAATTTTTAAAAATGTTAAAATAATAATAATTTTATTAAAGGAGTTTTCCAAATTGAACATTTTAAATGATTAAATTAACATTTAAAATATGTAATTTTAATTAAAATTTTCAAAAATGTTAAAATAATAATAATTTTATTAAAGATTTTATTGATTAAATTAACATTAAAAATATGTAATTTTAATTAAAATTTTTAAAAATGTTAAAATAATAATAATTTTATTAAAGATTTTAATGATTAAATTAACATTAAAAATATGTAATTTTAAGTTTATTTACGAAAATACGCTCATAAAATTTCAATAAAAAATTATAAATGATGAAAATAACAAAAATTTTATGCAAACTATGGTTAAAGTTTCAAAATATAACGAAAAATTCTATAAAATTCTATAAAAATTCTTTTCAATCTAAAAAGTTTAGAAAATTTCTTTTATTTTTTTTTTTTTAACTCAAAACGACTATAATTTGGCTTAATTTCTTAAATTAATTAACGTCTATTCAATCTAATCTTAATTATACAACATTACCATAAATGTATATTTTGTTTATTATCAATGTATTAAAATCAACACGTTGTTAAAAAAAAAAAAACTAAACTTATTAATTTAAACAACATTTTTAATAGCTGGACTGTTAAATCTAACACAAAAATAAAAAACATAAATTTTGATCTTATATTTTTTTTTATTGAACTAGTTTTATTATTCCATTGATTGAGCTGTCGAAAATCTTGATATATTCTGTCAATTTTCAGTTAAGAAATAGTAAAAAAAAATTCAACATATTATGTCACTTTAGTTAGTAACATAAGGTCAAAACATAGGAAAAAAAATACATGAAATGTGTGGTCTTTATTCTAAATATATATATATAGTAATCTACATAGATATATGTACAGAAATTTATGTAATTTTCATTGACTATTAATTTATTAGCAAAATGGTAATTTTCAACCAAGAAAAATATGATATTTAGTCATGGGTGCAGTATTTTTTTGCTAAACAAAAAATAAGCTTCTGTTTTCTGTAACTTGTATTAGGTAATAATAATAAAGATATAAATTTACTATTACTTAATTAACATAATATTTTGTTATCGAAATATTATATCGAAAAATCCATATTTTCTGCAATATATAAAATTAAGTATAATTAAATGTTTATATACTTTACTTTGTAAATTTTACTATTGAATATATTATATAATCAATACTAATATATACAAAATATTGCTTCCAAAGTGACAATCCGTAAAGATTACATCTTAGTGCATAAATGATGTAATATTAGAAAATGTTGAATAATAAATTGGAACTACTATTTTTTTAAAATAACAATTGACAAATGTTGTTATATTAACGACAAATGCTAAATATTCCATTTTTTTAAAATAAACGTTGTAATTTAATATAGTAAGTAAATACTCACTGTATTTCATAAAATATCCCAGCTATAAAATAGAACAAAATATAAGTAATTTTGAATTCATGGTTATGCTATTAATGTCCATCGAAAAACATACTTATTAAATTTTTAAAATTTAATTTAACCATTAAAATTTAATACGATGTAAGACTTAAAATTATATCTGATATAATTACATATTATAAATATTATAGAAAAATTTAATTATTATTTTGTAAAACATAAAAAAAAAGGAATTGTTAAAAATAGAAATATATTTTTCGTATTTGTAGTAAGTAAATTTCTCATCACCTGCAACTAATGACTTTTATTTCTTGTATTCAAAGCATAAAATAATATACCTATATATAAAATAAGAAAAATTAAAATATGCAATCATTTATTAATAAATTCTCGCACATATTCAATCATTATCATCCTCACTGTATAATAATAGTTATTATCTAAGGGTTATACTTATGATTACTATTATATAGCGGTTATAATGATGATGACTGAATAACACAAAACAACATAATAATGTACTACCATATACGAATAACAAAAATTCTAATATATTTATATTTTTTAATAAATAATCTTTAGCTTTGAACTAACCGACTGAATGTACATTAGCATATTTAAAAGTTATCCTTTTGGCTAAAAACATTATTTATAATTTATATGATATCACATAAATTAAATTTAACTTAAGCATAAGAGCAATTAAATGTTAAGATTTATTTAAATTAATAGTTAATTGATTCTTCATGAGTTTAAAATCTTGTAAAAAATATTATCAATAAATTTATATTTACAAAATTATCCTTAATTTCACGAAAATTCTTGAACCAATTCGTGTGGCAATTTGTTTGATTATAGAATTGGTTTATTTACCGCAGTATATACTGAAAAATGTTCTTTGTTAGTGCCTAAGCATACATTAATAATATGATATTTAGGACAAGCTTTATTTAGCATAATTTAAAATTTCCTGCAGATTAATATAAGTACAACTAACTAAGCTACGAAATTATGTCGTATGTATCATAAGGAAAAGTATTTAAAATCTCTACCTTTATTCTGTATTAACCAATAGTAAAAATTAACTATAATCCTTAAAATAGTAGACAAATTTTAACTGTTGAGGAATATTGTTCGACAATAAATTTTAATATCATATCAAAGAGTACAAATTATGCAGCTTACTTTGAAACCATTTATTTCATAAGAACAACTTACTATCTTAAATAAGATTAATTGAGTTCTAAATTTTTCACATTCGCATGTTCTACTTAATTAAGAAAAAAATTTTACTTTTGATTTTGTTTGATGTTGTAAAACCATAAATGGTATAAAAGCCTATGTTGTTATGATTTAATATAGAAAATTTCTCGACTCCCAATTCCATTACAATTATTTACAATCCTAAATAGAAAAACGTGTCCAAGAAGATCTCACGATCAACACAAGTGACTTTAATGTGACTTTATTTCTATAATTTCATTTTGGTTTAAATTTTAAATCAATATTGCTATTTTTAAATTGAAAAATATTTTACCAAAGGAATGAAAAATAGTTTATTGTTTAGCTTCGCTTAAGGTTTTTTCAGTTAGACTATAAAAAAGATGAATTCAATTATTTAGATAAAAGTATTTAGGTATTCCACATGAAAATGTTGTAAAACGTAATGTATTCTTGAAATGACAAAAATAATTTTAATTATAATTGTATAAGAGGTATGTTAGTACAGATACTTAAATTTGCATAATAATAAAACTTAAGATTTGTATTTTGAAAATTCCAGAATCGAAGCATAAGTACAGTACCTTCAGTTAAAATAGCTATTACTAAATGCCAATTTGAATAAATATTATTAAAATTGATTTAGAAAAACTTTTATTTAAAATTAATTTGGCTGGGTAATTTATAACTTATATTCAATAAAAATCAATGAAAATATATTTCAATATTTAAATGCCAGATATAATTTTGTAACAATGCTAAGTGGTTTTCATTAATTCACCTGGACATCATGGAAGATAAAAACAGTATAAAAAATTCACAACAAAATACTGAAATGCGTTCAAATTAATTGAGTTTCATGTGAATATCTTAAAAGCCTATAATATTTCATTAATACAATGTTGCCACTATAAAGATAAATATTTGTTATTAAAATACATCGCTGTTATATCAAACTATAGGATAACTGCTAAGATCTTATTTAAAATGAAATGAAATTGCTAATGTAATTAATTTCATTATATATCATGTCATTATTTATAAAGTTTATGTTTTATTTTAAAAATTAAAATTTTATAATTTGTGATTTCATTTTTTATCATCGGTATATACAGAATTGTTTAAATCAATAATACTTGAAACACTTAAAGAAGACAACATTTTGATTACATAAAAAAAATTATATGTATATTAAAAGTTAAATAATAATTAAATTTAATTAAAAACGATATCAAAATATGTATAAGAATTTTTATATTTTTTACCAAATTATCTGCAGTGTAAGATAATTGAGTTTCCGTCACATTTTACAAAACTTTAACAAAATTAACTACTGGTCTGACATTAAAAGAAAACCTACTAAAATAATGAGTTTGACTTCTGGTTAAATTTAATTTTATTAAAAAATTACATCTATTAAGATTTATAATTTAAAAAATTACACCTATTAAGATTTTGTAATTTAAGAAAATGTAATTTAAAATATTGTAAGTTGAAAAGTTGATATAAAAGAAATTTATACAACATAAAAAATAAAACCTGTTTTATGAATACTTCTTTCAATTTATTCAGTTGATGGCGGATTTAAAATTAGTTGTATATATATTTTCTACAAAACAAATACAGGTATACATCCGTTTTGGTTATTCCAATATTATCATTTTTTTTTAGGTTGTATTGCTAAATTCCCTTTCATGGAATGAATACTCATGGGTGTTACAGAAGCATAAAAAATTCCTACAACAATATTTAATATTTTTTTTTCTTTCATAATTTATATGCCTCTGTAAATGCATATAAAGAAATTGTTTAAGGTTTTACAATATATTTCCAATTTGAATAATTGTACAATTAGACCACAAATAAGGGGGAGTTTTTATTATTGACGGGAACTTGATAAAATTACTAGCGCCCGCGCTCGTTTCATATAATTTATTTATACACTCTCTAATTAGTCTTTATATAGTCATAGAAAATACACTAATTTCATCAAAATTAATTGTCACGAAATTTTGACAATTACTTTTGATTTCCTGCTGATATACATTTTTAGAAAGTATGATAATCATAAAATATTTAAAAATAATTTCATCAGTTTATCAAATTTATACATAAAAGATGTATTTTTTTTACAGTGTACACATATTTTTTTGTAATACTCGAGAGAATAATATAAATATATATATATTTTTAGTACTTTAAGTAAGTTATTTTTTTTTTATGTAGCTTATAATTACTGCATCAGTAAAGGTGGTAAAAGAAATTATTTTTTATTTTCACTCATTAGTAATTAACATATGTTCAAATATGAAAAACAACTTCTACAAATTGGATAAAAAAGAAGCGAAAAAATAGAAAACATAAATAAATTTCTGTCCGGGGCAAATATAAAAAAACTTCAACAGAAAACATTTTTTTGAAATTGTTAAAGTGAAGATTTTAGATAATGTTAACAATTATTGTGCAATTTTTGTTTGTAAAAGCATTTGTAGAACAAATATAAATTATCAGAAAATTTTTTGAAAATTGTGTTTTAGACAAACTTAGTAGTTTCAACTCGCGACAATTTAAAAAAAAACATATAGTGTAAGCCACTGGAATTATATTTATAAAAATATAAACTATATAATTAGTGAAATTACCTCAGCATGCTTTGATTTACAATTCATAAAATATATACTACTTCTTTTTTAGCAGAGGATTCCAGTAATTCTGCAGAAAACTTCAGCTACTCTGAATATTGAAATAAACATTTGTAAATATAAAGTTGTTGTTTTTTTTGCACAAAAACTAATTTAGCACAAACTTTTGAAATATTCGTATTATCATATTTTCCCAAGATTAGACTAATTCAATTTTGTACTATTGTGCAAATTTCTCGGCACAAAAATAATCATATAATTTTAATTTAAATAGTGACTTAAAATTATATTATAAGCATTTTATTTTTTCACATAAACTTAATTCTTTTCTCTTTTATTAATTAACTAAATTCAAAAAAATTCCCATTATTTTTAATATTCCCTTTACTCTTTTTTTTGCTGTTTCTTTAATGGACGACATTCTGTAATTTAAAAAAAACTATTTTATCAACATTTTAATTAATAATTAAATCACTTAAATGACTATGCGTTTGTATTAAAAAAAATTATGAAATATAAGAATTTACATAATTTCTTTGGAATATTTAATTTTAACACTTCCACTTGATTTTCTTTGATTATTTTTTTTCTGCTTTTCTGAAACCAATTATATTGTTTTGTTATTGGTGTAGTAGCTTTTCCTTCATTTGCTTTTTGATATGATTAACATTTCATTATCATGGAAAATTTCATTTATAGTTTCTAAAACAAACAGAACGAGCGTGAGAAATATTTCATAATGTTAAAAACAACACAACAAATCAAAAATGATAATTTCATAAAGGAACAAAAAATAAATGTGAAACTGTTCCACTAATCAAGTAAATATATAATTTTCAATAAGAAAAAATACGGTTATTTATTTAATTAAATTGCATGTGTTCCAGTTAAATAATAATTATAAATGTTGCAATTTGATTTCTATAAAAATTTATAAATTCAGGTTACTCGCTTAACACTTTTGTTTTAGTTTCTATTTGAATGATTTTATAATGAACAGAATATTATCGTTTTTATTTTATTTTTTTGTTATTTTGAACATAAAATATAAAATTTGTGATTTTTTGTGAAAATGATAGTAATTCAAATTTTTATTTTAAAATTTATATGAACAAATTAGTTACGTAACAGTTAATAAATAATTTTTCATATAATTCATAAAATTTAATAAATTGTTCACTTGAAACTGATTTACTAGATATTTAACACATTAATGTTATTATCATCGTTAAGCATAATCTTTCTATTCAAGTTCCTTTTTTTATTACTAGAAAAAAACTGATATAAAATCTAGCATATGCCAATCACAAGAGAAAAACTTTCATACTCTGATTATAATTTAGAACTGCAAAGATTATACAAATATTTACTAGTATACATAAATTTTTTAACCTCTATTTAAGAATTTATTTATTCATAACTTTATGCAGAACCACAAAAACAAGTATTTTTTGTTAACAAACAATGTTATTTAAAAAAAAAAAAGAATCCATAGAATTTATGATCAGGTATGTATATTAAACAACATAAAATGTTTACTTATAATATAATATCATTACAAAGATTTCAAAATTATCTTTTAGCATAGACGTGATATGGAATCAGGAAGTAGTAATATGAATATTTTTACTATATGTGATTTAGAGAGAAAATATAATTTAATTATAAAATTTATGATTTTTTATCATAAATTGTAGTAATGAAATTTTTTTTCTTAAAATTCATACATTGAAATATATTTAAATTTTAAATTGCGGGGGCAACGCCATAAATATGTATAATCTAAATCTCCTAAAGATTATTAACCATTTAATAATTATGTATATAACATTAGGGTTTGAAAAGACAAGATTTAATATAATAAATTGTAAAAAATATTTAAATTTAATTAACACTAATTTCATATAAATTTCGATTTAAATACATATATTTAATTTTTGTAAATTAAAATTTTTCGTATTCAAAAATATAAAATAAAATTATCAAAAAACTCGAAATGAAACTAAATATATATTGTTATTTGATACTGAATATAATTTTTCACAACCCTGGTCACATATACATACTCGTATATTGAAAAAATTAACCATAGACAATGTTACGACATAATAGTATCGTTACAGGAAACACCACAAAATATTAGACATCTTTTATTGTATTTTATTGTCAATTAATTTTCGAAAAAAAAATTGTCGTGGGTTTTTAGTTAATAAAAATAAATATGTTATGACAAACGACGACAATAATACGAATATTTATGACAATGAAATCAATAATTTTAAAATCATTGAACTCAGTATTTTTAAAATCTTAATGAGAAATTCAATTTTGGCATAAGTTATAGACGAATAAATAGAATATTAATGTTAGACAATTAGATAGTTTTAGAATTTACATTTTTAAAAAATAACTAAAAAAATTAAAAAATTTTAAAAAAAATTAGTTTACAATACAACTTTCCGTCAAAATGTCACAAAACTTCATAAATTTTGTAAATAAAGTTTATTCTACAATTATTATTTTCAACATTTATAACAATTTCTTAATTTATTATTCATATATTCATAATAACTTTATCTTCAAAATAATAATATTAAATATATTATCTGTAAAATTTACATTTCAAATCAATAAAATCGAATTATTTAATTATTCAGTATTCAGAATTTAAATTTATGAATTTATGAGTTATAAACATTTAGGTCAAATATATTAAAAAGTCTATTTTAGTTAAAGATTGATTATAAACATGAGAAAAAAATGAATTTAAATATGATTAATTTTTCTCTGACAGATAACAAATTTTTTTTAATGTATAAGACTTTTAAAATTTTGTATAATCATTTTTATTGGATATTTTAACTACATCTAAGTTTCTATTTTATTTTAAAGTTATCCATTATAATCTGTCTAAAATATGATAAAAAAAATTATAATTTTTAAAAAACGAAAATAAAAAAAAATGTTTCGAAACATGTTAGAAAGAAAAATTAAAAACATGTACTAAAGTTTTCCATATATGTAACATATCTTTACTTACCATTTTTATAAAATAACTCATGTATTAAATTAGAGTTTTAACATTAAATTTTAGTTGCGCAAATAAATATATAATTATAGATTATGATTAAGTATTTTTAATAACAAATTGAATAATTTAAACATATTAAATATTAGTTTTTTCACAATAATTATAAAAATTTATATATGATAATATTAGAAAATATTATAGTTTAGTTGATATCATTACAAATACTCCACCGAATATGATCACATTTCTAAAATTATAGAAAACTATTTACACAAATTTGTAATTTCACATAATTATAAAAACTGACATTTATAATACCCATAAAAAAACAGAAAATATGACCAGAATTTTAAATTAATACAGAATATAATTCTCTAATTACTAATATTTAAAAACCACAGTGTTTGAAAACACTTTTAATAATATTACAAAAATACAAATAAAATTCGTATATTTCTACCCACACTTCACTGCATTTAACAGCCAGCACACTAATATTTAAAAATATATTTTCAAGAAAATTTCTATGTCTACCCTGTACACTCCCTTTAGAATACTAAATATTTTTTGAGCCTTCATAATTTTATAATTATACAGGTCTTAACAAAATCATAATAATAGTACCAAAACAAAAAACATAATTTTAAATTCTTAACACGCATAAATAACGAATTTTGAAAAAAAAGTTCCAAAATAAAAAGAGTGAAGATTTTGTAAAAAAGATAAAAACAAAAAATAATCTAAAAAATTACCACTTTTTTTCGTGAATAAAAACAACATTTGTAAAAAAAAATACAAAATGTGATGAGTGAAAAGTTGAAATTTAGTGTGACTGGAACTAGCATATACTAAATTTCAACCACGCTTTTTCTATATATTAACACACAAATTTTTAGAGTACTTAAGGAAGAATGTTCAATAAATTTTTTGAGTTCTTTTAAGTTGTTAGAAAACTTTAATGGCGTTAATTATTGAAAACAACAATGAAAAAAAATATAAAATATCTTATGGGGTCCGTATAATACGTAATTCGGTAAAATCCATAAATGATATCTAAGTAACTTATTTTTTTTAGTAAATTTTTTACTTTTTCAATATTGGCTTGAAGTTTTTGGAAAAATTATTAAAAATTTTAATAGCATAATAGCTTTGCATAAAAACTTAACTGATCTGTTAAAAGTCCAACTTTCGAATAATATTTTTATTTATTTTCCATTTTTTTACATAAAATTAAACATAATTACGGAAGCTAAATATTTTGATATACCATTTATTTTATTTCAGATGAAGTAATAAAAATTTCACTTATAATTAAGAAGATAGTTTGAAGTTTTTGAAAATGGATTCATTAAAAAATTCCATTACGATTGCAGTCAAATATCTTTAAATGGAATTGAATAAATTTTTGTGGTAAAATTGAGTTGGATTTAATAAAAAAATTGATAATACTGTGTTGCATCATAATTAAATATTAAAGTTTTAATATAATAATTTTAAAAATATGTAACTTGATGAAGTTTTGTTAACTTATTAGCTTTTGAGTCTGACAATCACTATTAGTAAAATAGATAATTATTTTCCGGTTTAATTGGGTGAAATTCAAAGTATTAATGATTAAATTAAATAATTCATTATCTGTATATTTTAAAATATATCTTTAAAAACTTATCAACTTTATAGTAGTTAAATTCAAAATTAATTGATTCAATAAAATTAACATAAAATTGTATAAATTTTGAAAAACTTGAATATAATAAATTTTATTTTATTTTTTAACATTTTGTTATCAGAAACAAAACATAACAAAATTAAATGCTTAACATAGCTAATTTGTTAAATTTAACACTTTGTTTTTTTGAAAACAGGTAATAAATAACAAAGCTATGATAAACATATTAATATATTCATGAGATTTAATTTTTTTTTATAATTTTAACCTAAAATTTTGACCGCAGTAACAGATAAAATATTGAATAATTTTTTATTTTGAGTTCATAAATTTCATATAGTTAATATGAAAAAAAAAATTTAATTTTTAAACTAATTTCTAAACCAATTTATATAAGCTATTAATTTATTTTTTTGATTATCAATGTTAACTAATTAGTTTTTGATTAATTTGACTACTGTTTGATTAATAATTAACTTTTGAAACAAAATTGTTTATAATATGCACTTTTAAACTATATTAACTCGGTATTGACAACTTAGTCGCAAGACTGTAGCAGGACTGTTAAATTAAATATAAATTGGCGCCGAAAAATATTAAAATCAATATTGTGCTAATAAATCGTTACGAGAAAATTTTGATAAGATTTATTTCTTCATATTTCAAATATATTGTTAATTATATTAAATTTTATGTTATTAAAAAAATTTTAAATTAAAATTGCTATTTAATTAAATTTAGATTTTTTTTTCTAAGACATAGTTGAAAATTTAATTTTGCTTGATTTGTAGATCAGGGACTAACAATAACTTAAATTGAGAATAATTTGTAAATTTTATGAATAATTATTACAAAAATTTCAGTTGTAATTAAAAAATTCAAAATTAAAGTACAAAAATAGATAGCAATAATCAAAAATTTATGGAATTAAATTAATATTCCATTCCTTTTGTATATCAAAAATTAGCCATTCAATTCAGACAAAAAGTCACATACAATTTGTGATCTAGCATAAAATAAATTATTATTATGTATTATTTTATCTTGAAATAAATCTGTAAAAGGGTTAATTTTACTTATCTGAAATTATTTAATTCATTAGCGTAACATACATGTTTAGTTTTTACAATATTTTCTGTAAGGTCAACGAACACAATTACCCCTTTTTTTTACAATTTTAACGAATTTTTTATGCAACCTTCTCAGTCCTTTAAAATCAAAATAATTTTTAATATATTACCAAAAACATATCCCTGTTTTTTTTTTTTTAGTTTCCATCTAAGTTTCAAATTGAAAACCATAACCACCTATTATCCCCCTACACTATATTGTAATAGTATATAATATAATTCATACGAAATATGCTTTGTAATATTCTTTTAAATTAATTCTGTCATGGTGGAACAAATTTTATTATAATTTACTTTCATGAATAATAAATAATAATAATATATATAAAATATTATAATATATTAATATGTATATGATATATGCAATAAGATATTCATTTAATAATGTAACCTAAATAAAGTTTCATGCGCCCATCATTTTTCAAGGTAAAAAAAAATAAAAAATAAAAAAAACTTCATATAAAATTACAAAACTATAAGATTGTTGATAGTTTAAAATATAGTGAATTGTAAATCTAATAATAAATAAAATTCTATTAAATTAATCGCAGCAACTATTAATTAGTATAGGTGCTTTAATAAATAACAATATTGATAAGAAACCATTTTAACACATTACAGTCCGTGTACATAAATTTGTGCTTTACAATTAATTTTAGGTCCCAAGGAAATTTCTTTTAACATTTCACCACGGTTCGTGGAACAGTTTTATACAATTTGTCCGGGGACTGTAATGTGTTAAGTATAAATTCAACGTTTTTCTAATTAAATTGAATGTCTTCCAACTGAAATTCTTTTTCATATTAGTGGTTGATTGTCACTTCATAAGTGACAAATGAAATTAAAGGTTATGAGTACACTAATCAGTATTACTAAAAAAAATAGCATTAGTAACAACTTCTTGTTGAGAAAATGAAGATTTTTCTTTAGAAAATATTATTTATTCTAATTTTTATAAAAATAAGTTATATTTACAAAAGTATTTTGTCGATTCAAGCAAATTATAATTTATTTTAAAGAAAATAATCGTATCTTTCAAGTAAACTGTAACGTATTTGAAACTATATAAGATAATTTCGTAACAGAAATTAGGAACTTCTTGTAATTGTTTAAAGTAAAACTAGTTTGAAAATATAGAAAACCTCAAATTTTCTCTATGTTTTTTTCTTGTAATATTAAACAAAGTTGCAGTCATTATCTTTGCCATTTATCAAGCAGACATTATAAAACCCTATTTTTCAAACCAACACCTTAAAAACTTAAATTTTTAACTAACGGCTATTCATTTAATAGTTTTTCATATGAACCGAAATATTTCATATTTCCATTCAAGTTTATACAACAATTAACCTCTGAAATTAATAAGTCCATTTTTAAGCAAAACGTTTTCGAAAATATTATGAAAAAATTTTTTAAAAATTAATTTCATTTGCATTTCATTATATTATGTTAACTAAAAAAAGAACAATGCAATTTGCGATACATTGTGGACCACAATTCAAAAAATTTTCCTTTTAACCTTTTTCCACAAAAAAAATACAAAAAAAAATAAAAATAATAAAAAAAACCAAACTAACCACAAAACAAAAAGTGATAAAAAATTTATTTGAAAAAAAAAAGTGAAGAAAATCTACACAACAAATGGAATTGAATTAAAATTTATTACCGGCATGAGTAAATAATGAAGAAGAATATAATATAACCACAATTTTACAATATTTTAACATAATTTTTTCATTTTTTTTGCAGATTCAATGTAACTTGACTTGTTATATGAAAACCAGAACACACTGATGTTTTTCAACTAAAAAAAATGTGTAGTTTATACATTTTGTCTTTAAATTCAATTTGAATTTAACATTCAGATATTTTGCTTTTCCTTTGAAACGAAAAATGGTTAAAAAAAAATCGTGGTTGGAAAAATAAAAAAACGAAAAATGATGATTGTAACATTGAAAACAAGTTTGTATATCTTTAGTATTTTTGTTTGATTTATATTTGTTTTCGCGCTATATTCTCAGTCCTAAAAAAATATTTCATATCATATCCCCCATCCCCAGAAATGAACGTATAGTGGAATGGTTTTTTTTGTTTTTGATACAAATTTGTGGAGTCTGGTACATAACATAAGGTATAGTCTTGTTTATATTTATAACAATTTTTTTTTGTCATCATTCGAAAAGTTAAAATCTAATTTCATTTTAATTCTATGAATCCGTACTGATATACAAAAGAATCAAATTTTATATAAGAAGAAAAAAAAAGGTAAGGAAAAAATTAACCTCAAAATTACCAATTTCAAAATGTAATTCGAAAGTTGAACTTTGTGTACACAAAAAAAAATGAACAGAACAGCATAACAGACAACAATGCTTCTTAATTTCTTTTTTGTACATAGTTAAGTTTTACTGAATATCCGTAGAAAAATAATATTTTAGTTTCCTATTCCATAATATATCTTTTTTGTATCAAATATAGGGAAAAAAAACTGGAAAATATTAGTGAATGATAAAAAAAAGTTCTATAAAAAAGTTTAATTACTAAAACAATTTTAAACAATTTTTTTAGGTTAATGTTAATGTCATTAGTTAATGTTTGAGATATCCATTGTATCTTAAAATACTCGATTTACAGAGGGGTAATATTATCTTTGGAATTACAGTTCAAATCAAATGAATAAGCTGCTTAGTAAAGTGTGGTGATCTTATCAGAAAATTAGAAACAAAATTACATAGATCATAAATACACGAAAAAAAATTTTTCACTGGAAAGGACTAATTACTCATTAACCTAATTTTTAATTAATATTAAGAAACTTTTAAAAAAACGTTTTTTTCTTTTAAAATACCGAAGATATAATTTGAATAATAATTGTTGACATTATTTTACAAAATAGAACTAGCATTTTCAAATGAAATTTTTCTAGATTCTCATCCATTCACACCGCAATTAAAATCAATACTTGGCTTTGTACAACAAAAAATTTTATTTTATAAAATCCTATTTAATGTGATATATTGTCCACAAGCACGTTTTTGTTCTTTTAAAATATTTTTTATATAGTAAACGATCCGTAATGTTCACGTAATTTAAGCAGAAAATAAAAAGAATTCATTTTGTTATTTTTGTTAATTAGAAAAATGAAAAAATAAAAAAAATCTTTGTCTGTTACCAAATGATCTTTTGAGCTCTTCATAACAGCAACATTAAAACAAAAAAACAGTCATGACTATGATTTTATATATATAGATGAATATTTATAGGTACAGCTTCTGCATTTTGTTAAGATTTACAATATCTAATAATATAAAATAAACTAAAAGTATTTATAATATTTTTTAATTTTTTTTGTTTTTTAAATATTTAGATATTTTTCATAGAAACTTTATTTTTACAACAAGAAAATGTGCCATTTAGTATTAAAATTTTATGCAATCGAAGTTTAATAACCTTAAAAATTGATTCAGAAACATTTTAATATTAAATTTGTTGCCGGATTATTTATGAATAATAAACCAATAAAATTATTATTTACATTTTATATCACATTATAGTTTTCCTGAAAAATAAGATGACACAAATATTCCCGAAGGTGAGAAATGTACATTGTAGACATTTTTGGTCGACATCAGATCATAACTCACAGTATATATGATTCATTTCTCCGCAAGTTTTAGGATTACATACCAACACCATGTATTTAATGTACATAATACAAAATTTAAAATAATTTAAAGTAATTGAAAGGGAATGTAACATTTTTCATTAGTTGATATTAGATATTACACATAAATATTTATTGTGACAATAAAAGTGATTGTTTAAAATGAATGAATAATCAAAAATAATGAAAAAGAAGTAATCTTAAAAGATATATAGTGTCAAACTTCAACATTTATATTTATATCATCCTCATACTAGCATGGTAACAAAAATTCCTGATGATCCTTTATTTGTGTACAACTACTTTAACTGCAAATGATCCTGACTGGACATGACCCATATTTTTTATTCATATCGTGAAACTGATTTTACTTTTTCCCCAGTAGTTTTCTCTTATTTTAATTAAGTACGTTTCTAGCTGACTCATTAGTTTTTAACTACTGCGAATAAACTCATCATAAAAATACACATGGTATGCTATTCGTATTTTTGGCTATGTACATAATAACGCACACGTTAAGTGATTCGCATCAAATGTGTTAAAAGAAAAATTGTAAATTTAATGTAATAAAAAAATAATAATTAATTTTATAAACGCTAAAAGTATTCTGTTATAAATTCAAGACAGAAAATTATTTCGTGTTGTGCACTGACAAAAAAAAAAACACTTTTACTACTAACGTATTTTTAAATTGCTGAATTTCCAGTTGCCACAAAATTGCCGAACTTCATTTTGTGGAAAAGTATCAATTAGTTAAGAAAAATATGAAAATTGAAAAAGAATATATTTTACTAGCAATAAATTTAATATAGTTTCCATTGAATTTAATGTAATTTTCGTTCACTGCAACCTAACCCTTTACTACTTTAACTGCAAATGTTTTAAAGGTTACAATTAAAATATTTTGTAATTTTTTTGTAAACAGAACGAAACAATACAGATTGATTTAACATCATGAATATCAAATTCTATCTTTACATCACAAAACAAATTTATTCCTTATTATGAATTTTAAGCTAATAGTGTTATATCGCTCCTCGACTGTCTACAACAGTTTATAAAAATTTACAAAGACTTAATTAATCAATCATTTATTTTATAGCAAATTTTTACGAAACAACTCAATATATTTCATTAAATAACAATTTTAATTGTGTAATCATAGCTTTCGTCAATTGAATGGTATTAAAGTATCACTCTGAGTTTTGTAAAATAAAAAATATATTATGACATCAAAATATATTGTGCTTTCAATAAACTTTATGATTTCTCATTAATTAAAAAAAGCATTAATGTTACATAAGTTTACTTTTTGAGTCACATTGATTTTATTTAAAGTTATTATAAAAGAAACTGATGATTATATATAAAATTCAAATTATTTGTAAATTTTCAAAAAACAATTAATTATAACACCATAAAAATTACCACAAATGAATTTAATAAATGATAATGACATTTGATTTGGCGAAATATTTAACCTTAAGTTGAGTTAGATACCAGTTAAAATAGTTTCTATATACCATAGCGTCAGAAATTTGAAAAATTTCATTCTTAGATTATGTTATTTAATTCCCTACAGTATAAGGTAATTGGTTGAGATTATTAAGCATATAGCTGCGGTTCAATAATCAAAAAATTTAAATTTTTTATTATTATTTTAAAGTATTTACAGACTTTTATTAGCGAATTTACAGACTTTTATGAGCAATAAAAGTCTGTAAATTCGTTACAACCTAATTCTTATTTTTCTAACAACTTCTTAGAACGTATTGTGACCAGCGGATTAACGTGTCTTCAGTTTAATTCTTTTCGAATAGTATGATAGTCTATCAATAATATTATAATCAATTTTGCCAAAATTAAAATATTTACATTATTTTGTATGGTAAAATTTTAATATACATAAAATTCAATATCAGATTAATGGCAAAACTCATAAAAGTTTATCGTTAAATCATTTTTTCGTTACAATCTTGTGAAAAACTTTTATTATTATGTAAAATAAATATGAAAATACTAACACCTTTAGTCATTGAATAATATATAAATAAAAATTTCTGCACGACTGGTTCATTATACTGAATAGTAAACAAAAACGTGTTCATTTTATTTTAAAAACAAAATATTTTAAAAGTAGTTAGAAGAATTAGTAAATTTAAGTGAATTTTTGAATCCGATCCGATTCGGTTTCAATAATAATAAACTATAAACAAAACAAGTTAATAATGTTTTGAACCAAATATATGAACCAAGGTAATATGTGCCTTGAAAACATTTTCTTTAGTCGTTACTTCTTCTAAAAATTAATTACAAGATTTACATTTAATTTCGTTTACGTATATATCCTTTATTTGTGTACAACTTATTGAATTTTTAATATTTCATACAAAAGTACTTGTATTTTAGCAAAAATTAGGAAACTAAAACTAAAATTTACAAAATTAAAATGATTTTCATTAATAAAGTTACTCAAAACTTGTATAAATGGTAAAGTGTTGTGAATATCTAATTTTAAAGTCGTGCACTAAATGGACAAAAAAAAACATAAATTAACATTGGATTTTCGTCATACAAAAGTCAATTGACAAAATGTATATTCGAAAAACCACGATACTTATTAAACTTTATTAAAAAAATTATATTAGAAATTTAAATGTTGGTAATAAATTCTATATTTATAATTTATTTCATGGACAAAGATATTCATGCATCATACCTTTTTGATTAATAATTAAATCTGATATAATATAAATATGGTGTAGTGTTATAAGGTTAAATTTGATTTATTTATGGGAAAATTGACAAATCCATATTTGAAATTATAATTTATACAAATTAATTTCTGTCAGAAGTTTAAATTAAAATAATTTCTTTTTTGGGCAAGAAGTAAAATTAATATTTAAATTAAATATTGAAATTATAAAAAACCTTATTACTTGTAAAGTTTTCAATGGAAATACAAATGAGATTTCAATTAATTTATTTTTTGGCAAGTTAATTCAACTTATAATATGTATTAACTTATATTTGGATATTGTATATTTCAAAACTTGAAAATTTGCATTGATTGCAGGATTTATCTGACTTCATGAATAATCAGATAATCAGTAAAATTATCATATAAATTTCCAGTTCATATTCATTTAAATAACATCACAATAGATCTTTTAGGTCGCAGTGCTCTCTCGTGCTCCCCTCATTAAAAAAAAAAATAACATCAGAAATTTATATTACAAATTATCATGAATGGAGTAAAATAATGCTGCAAAAAAAAATGTAAAAATTTACTTTCCGAATTCAACTGTACCTCAAATAATATAAAATTTACTTACAATAGTTCTAAGGTTTAATAAAATAAAAATAGTGTAATTATTCTCACTAAGCTAAAAATACCTTAAGTATAAAACATTAATTCAGATATTATTTTACATAATATTAAGCTAGCCATTTCTAATTCAAATTAAATGAAATTTCTTTTTCACCTCGACTTTACAAATATTATTTATAAAATTTACTGACTAGGCTTTATTAAAGTAAACGAAAATAGTAGAAAAAAGATCCTGAGAATTCCTCAGAACTCGTTCCATGCACAGTGAATCCTGGATAGAATCTGATGCATTGGAAAACTTAAGAAATTTAGCATAACGCAAAAAAAATTCAGAAAAAAAAAACATCCGGATGTATTTTTAATGAAATATTACAATTTAACATATGGCATATAATTACCAAATATGTTATTAGACACTCAGCGTGTTTGAGAGATAAATAAAATGTAGAAGCGCGCTAAAATATTTTCTTCATTAACTGGTACTACAGGTTTAATAGAGCTTATAATGTTTATTCTAGAATTTTGAAAAAAAAAATAACAAATTTATTTATACAAGTATTTACAGAGTATAGTATTTCACCTGTGCGCAATTTGTTGTCTTTAATTTTAGTAAACAGCAAATATTAAATTACAATAAAATGTAAATCTAAATTTGAAAAACATATACATATATTATAAAATTACCTGTAAAAATCTACATATCCAAAAACAGCATAACAAAAAAAATATATATTTTTTGAATTAAGTTTATTTACTCAATTTTTCCAAAAATATTTAACAATTTTATTAATTAAGGTATATTTAAAATTTCACAAATAATATAACTTTATCAACTTAGTTACACTTTAACACTGATTCATATTTTTTTTTTGATTACACAGCAATAATGTTTATAAATTTTGATTTAATTTGACATATATTTTTTTTTTAATTAAAATATAAATATCACAAACACTCACGTTAACAGAATGAACAATTTATATTTTTATTTATCTTTAAAAAAAATTCTATTAATGAATATTGGATCATTTTACATAATAAATAAGAAACCACATTTTTATTAACACTTCAAATTTCTTTTAAGATATATTTTTAATTTCCAGACAAATGAACACATCAAATATAATTACTATTAACAAAAAAAATTTTTTTTCCACTGATTTTATAACATTTTTAATGTTAGAACTAAAAACGAAACAAGATTACCACATTTTTAAATTAATTAAAATTATAAAAAAAAAAAATACTAAAATTCACTTCAAAATAATTCTAAATCAATTTTATGTGTAAAAAAAAATGTTAGTATGACCGTACCACCTTTACAATAGAAAGTTCATCTAACCCTATAAACAATCACGCCGCAACCGATCATGGCTTCGCCTATAAAAAATTATGCCTGTTTTAGTGCAAAAAACTATAAGCAAAACATATACAAAAAATATTTATGTTGTGTTTATTTATTTTTGAGAAGCCACAAACCAAAAAATTCCTTCAGGGAAAAGAAAAAAACCAAAAAACCCAAACAAAAAAAAATTGTTTCGTCCAAGCAAAACTAAAAAATTCCGTGTATGTTGTTTACGTTACAAAAAGTCGGACTCAACTAAAATGAAACTGTTTAATTTACAAAATCAAAAGCCAGGTGGTAAAACTGGTTTATTTGTATGTATTTTTTTCTTTTTTCTTTTAACCAACCTGTGCAGAATTTAAAGTCAGCATAATAGATCCAAAAAAATATTGAAACAATTTTTTGTTGTTTTTGTTTATTAAAAGAAAAATAGAGAGAATGATTTGAAAAATTTGAAGTGGCATGACAGTAACACCTGAGTAAATAGAAATGAGTTCCTTGCATGTTAGTGTATGCTGATAGTTTTAGTGAAATTATGAAAATGGAAATGTTACTATCACTTTACCAAAGTAAATTTAATTTAAAAAATATTCACTCAGTTTTTGTAAAATTAATTTTTTTGGTAATAGGATCCTATTGTAAAATCAAATTTTGGGTTGTTGGTAGAATATCAGGAATAGTCTAATTAGTTATTCAGATTTGGTACTAACTGGCGATATCGTGTAGCATCTTCTCTTATAATCTATTATCCACTGTCCATGAGCATTGTTAAAGCCATTTGCATTTTCCATTTATATGTGTCCCAAAAATGTAACAGGTTGTCCCTAAAATGAAACTTGATGCCTAAAAAATTAAACAGTTTTCCAAAAATAAATTGTTATCCCAAAATTTCAAAAATAAAACAGGGTGTCAAATGAAACTGGGAGCCAATCAAGCTGTGAATCACAAAATAAAAATTGGTGTAACCATCTTGCGTGGCAACATTAATGGACAGTGAGTGAATGCAGATTCTAACATAACCTAAAATACTAATAGATCCAAATTTTATGTAATCCATATTGTTCATCACAATTTGCTATTACAAAAAAAAAGTTCGCAACGCAAGATGGTTACACCAATTTTTATTTTATATACACCAATTTTTATTACGGTTACAAAAATTGCAATTAAATATAAAGTTGATTAAACGTTCCATACTATGCCTTTAGTTTCTAGTAAATGCTCTGAAAAGTAATGAGTCACAACAAATTATTAAATGATTTTAATTTTAAGTGGCTAATAAAAATCTGTGTAAATATTTTTTATAGATTTTTCAAATATTCAGCTCTACTTTTCCAAAAAGAAACGCCAAAAAAAAAATGTTTTAACTAAATTTAATAGATAGTTGTTGTTCTAAAAATTGAAATTTATACTTATCAGTTACCATCCAAACACTTTTACAACAAACTTCATTTTTCTATTATACTTGGTTTAATTAAGCAGTAATTATAACTATATTAAGATAAATATATATGTTTCAAATGCAATAAACATTTTTCAAGCATCACTTATTCAAAAAAAACTTATACTAAAAAATATATAATTGTTTCGGAGAGGAAAATATTGGAAAACAATTTTTTTAATTTTTATTTTATAGGTGTTCAGGAAAAGAAACCAGGAAGAATAAATGTGAAAATTTTTACACTTAGATAAACAACTCTGATATGATAAAATTATATATATATTTTTTTATTGACAATACTATTATAGTATTATCTATAAAAAATAAAATCGAATACTTGAAATACTTTTCAATAGAAAGTATAAATTATGAAAAATAATCATAAAATATATCTTTGCATTCATATTACATTTTCTGATGAAAATAAATAATAAACATATGTGCGGTGTTGTTGAAAAATAGTCTTAAAATTTACTTAATATTTTAAATACCTTGGAAAAGCCATTACCAAGCCATTACAATAAAATTGTATGTAAATAAAGACATTCCTTTTGTATGTAAGTAAAAGCATTTAATACTGAAAAATATTCAAAAATGATAATAAATTGTTAAGTGTAGAAGCTATAGCAGAAATTTAATTGCATTTTGTATAAAAACAAAATATATTATTACCAATTCTTAAGACATAATTCAAATTAAAAATCTATAAATATTACTTTATATTTATATTATTAAACATATTTCAAGTTCATATCTATTTATAATTACATACTTTCAATTAAATAAAATTTGAGTTATTAATTATAGTTTATGCTTTAATTTAGTTATAAAAAAATATAACAGCTGTAGTTTATATTCAGGGCTACACTGTACTGTACTATACTGAAGAAATTGTAATGGAAAATTAGACAAATTGAATTTAATAATTGCTAACATGAAAGCATAATAATAATAATTGATAAAGGTATATTTTAAATTAACTTATTTTGATCACATTATGTTAAATATGTAGTTTTATATTATTTTGAATTTTTTATTTGAATAATATTTTCTCTGTTCAGGGAAGAACTGACCAAAAAAGCATATCTAATGATAAATATCAGATAAATATGAGATAAATATGAGAAAGTATGATTAAAAGGAAAAATAAATTAATTCTTTCAGCATATTGTATTAAAATTTAAAAAAATATATATATTTACAACTTATTATGTGTATATAATGAAAAAATTAAGTTTATTTTATAAATTTCGTATATTAGCGATCTTTCGACTTAGCTTTACGAGTTCTCGACTTATTTTGATATTTAGATATCCTAATCTTTTTAGTTTTATCAGTCCGTTTCTTAGCTTTACGGTGTGTGTCTTTAGTTGGATAATTTCTCCCCGCAGTTTGCCGAGGTGCAATATTCTGTGTCGTGGAACTAATTGCTTTAATTCGATGAGATTCATTCACGATATTGTGTAAAATGAAATATAATACAAGACTACTCATTAACGCAAGTGCAAAAATTATTTCAAGAGTTACTATAAATGAAGAATACAAAAATAAATAGTAAAATAATTATTATATTATTCATATTTGATTATATATTTACTTATCCAATTTACAGGATTACTTTCAATAAAAATTGGAAGAACTCTGGAGAAATTTCCATCCCTTTCAAAATTACCTTGAATATTTAATAATTTTGTAAAAGCACTAAACAAATCAACCATTTGAAATGGTTTAACTTTTTTAAACATAGCAAACATTGGTCCCTTTGCCATAAAGATTGCGTCATTCTGTCTGAGATAACCATATGCGCCAAATAATATATCACCTGTTGGTCCATACAAATTTTTACTTGAAAAATATTGTTTATATTTTTTATTATATCTTGCAATACCAGCTCTTGATAAAGTAAAAATATAACCTGGAACTGCAGCATAATATATTATACTGAAATATTCTATTTCTATTAGATCTATTGGTCAAAATCATAACAAAAAAAATAACAAAAAACTTACTGTTTTGTTTGATTAAGTCCAAGGGGTGCTCTTACAATTTTAAATTTTTTATTCTGTTGGCCAAGCTGTGTAAAATTGTTAACAGTTTCTTTATATTGCGGAACTTGGTTTGCGCCCAGTTGTATAATAATGAGTGCATTTACGTCATCTAGCACCTGAAAAAATTTTCTTACAGAACCACTTTGAAATTTACGTTCTGGTTTTGGTATAAGATTTTTTGCCCATACTACACCCATTCCATGATCGCTTAATATTATAATATTTGTATAACGGTAAACATCAATTTCTATTAATTTACTTATAATATATTTCGTAAGCCAATCTAGTCTTTTTATTACGACTTAATGGTCCAAAATGCTGTGTTACTCTATCTAATTCTTCAACATAAAACATAATGAGATTTGATCGTTTACTAGAATCAGTAACATTAATCCATTCTATTACTTTATCAGCGCGTTTTTTTAACGACAAGTTTTCATCAAATTCTTGAATAAGTTTACATTTTTGACCTAAAAATAAAAGATCTGATGGCCACCACATCATGCAAGCTGATATACCACCATTTTTTTGATTTAATATCTGAAATATATTTAAAATTCTTATAACATTTGTGTATATGGTAAATTTGTATTTTTATTATAATAAGGAATGATATTATAAGTAATTTAAATTGAAAAGTAACAAAGACAAATCTTGGTGCATATAACCAGTCTAGTTTTATTTTCAGTGACTATAGTAACTGTCCAACTTAAAATATTAATCTCAATATGCAATTTTTATCCTGCTTTCTATTATTACCATAATATAAACTACAATTTTCATTTACAATATTTTACCCAAATCGGAATTTGGTCTTTTGTTAATACATCCATTAATTTCTGTTTTCCTTCAGGACTACCGACTACCACTTAAAGTGTCATCTTTTGTATAAAATAAATGTTGTTCAGGATATAAACCAGTACCTTTTTTTACAAAAAAAGAAAAGAAACACAGAGGTTTATAAACAGTTTTTATGTTTGTTTAAATTTATATTTATTTAGCTAACTTATACTCATTAAACATGAAGTCATTATGGCAGGATATACTGTTTTAAGATAATCAGAATGGACACCATTATCTCTGAAATTTGTTAATGTTGGTGTAATGCCTCTGTCTAAATAGTCATTACGAAAACCATCATATAATAGTATACTAATAATATTGGTTTTTCTGAATAAATTTTATCAATTTTATTAAAAATAATATAAAATATTAAAAAAAAATATTATCATATTTTCGAAATTATTTTGTGTAATATTTTTTGTACAACAATTATGACAGATATTAAAATTTTTTTAATTTATGGCACGGTAATGCCTACTTTAAGAAAAATAAACAAAAGCTTTCTTTAAAAAGATATCGATATTGGTCTAAGTTTACTCAGCTTTAAAGGAGATATCGATATTGGTCTAAGTTTACTCTTTAAATGAGTACTTGTAAAAAAATTACAATAAAATGTAATTTAACGCTTTAAATGAATACTTGTAAAAAAATTACAATAAAATGTAATTTAAAACTGGGAATAATAGTAATGGTTGAAGCTATTTGCCAACAACAAATGTCGCACTAATAAAAAGATATTAGCTTGTTGCTATTAAAACTTTCTTCACTATAAAGAAATTTATGGTTTGCAATCCGTATAAAATTATAAGTCCAATTTGCAATATTATGAGCCTACAAGGACTTGTAGGGGCCAAAAGAAAGAAAAGAATACAATAAAACTATTTAATTTCAATAAAAATATTATTTAGCTTTATTAATAGATTTATTAATATTTCCAATTCACTGAAATTACTTTCTCTGTTATTTAATGTACTAAAATCGATTAATAATAATAAGAAAAATAATTTAACTTTTTAGAAACTGCTATTTAGAAATATAATTTAAAAATGATACAAAATCTAGAAACTAATTTTTCTATTAAATCTATTAATTAATATAGTGTCATTAAAATGTTATGACATTGAATGGCATAATACTTTTAATATTATAATTTAGAATACAACTTTAAACACGTAATATTAAACATAAATTTTTTGGATATAACACTTTTTTATATTTAGTCGACGGTTTTATGTTAATATTCTTTATATTTGAAAAATTCCTATTATTTTGTAGTCAATTTTATTACAACTACATACATTGAAATTTTATAAACGTTTTCAATCGAAAACTTCAAACAAACTAAAAAAAACACACCTATAAATTATGTTGAAAGGAAATTACTAATTATTTTTTTTTTAAATACAAAATAAAACTTATTAAAGTCAAAATTACTGTCTTTCTTTTTTCGAATACTTAATTATTTATGAAATTGGAAATTTTATTATAATTCAAAAAAAAATTATAAATATACACAAGTGACTTATTAAATAAAATTGATGTTCTTTGTAAACTTTTTTTGTACAACTAGTTAGCCCATCATTTTCGGTGATTTTTGTAAATCTATAGAAACCAAAGATTTTTTTAATTCTACACTTTTTACTTCTAAGAGTATGTTTTTAAATCCATCGCTCAAAAATAAATTTAAGCTTCAATTTACTACAGAGTTCATCATTTATTGTTGCAAATAAAAAAAATTTCACCACGCATGTGAAATATAAATAACAACAAAAAACGAAAAATTAAAAAAAAAAGGGTAAATAATTTCGTCTAAACATGAAATCCACAATTCTATGTTATTATTTTTTTTTACCATTTATTCAATGAAGATGAATAAAACGAGAACACTTTTTTAATAAACGAAATGCATATTTTTTTTTTCTTTTATCCGATTTTTGTTTAATCCAATACCGTATTTGATTAATGATTATTTTTGCTAATTGTAATCGAAAGAAAATATAAAAAAAAGAAAAATTCTTCAAAATTCTTGCGTTCATTAGTAGCTAACAATAAAAAAAAGAAATACCATATATGACCCCAGTAACATTTGTAAATTATGAAACTTCATATTTGTAACATTTTAATTCATAATCTTGTCTAACTAAACCAAAGAATTATAAAATATAAAATTTGCGATTGAGTAATCAAATTAAAACTTTTTAAGCTAATATTTTTTGAAAGATACTCTAAACTTAATGAATCAATTAACTTATTGGCTTGTAAATAAAATTTGTTATTAGGATATGTAATTACCTGATTGAAAATAATTTTAGTCTAATTTATTCTAACATACTTCAATATCATTTAATATTTCAATTTCAGTTAACTATCTTCAATTTACTCATAAAATAGGTGAACTCACTAAAATAATTTCATTTAAAATAATTGTGAAGGTGTTGATTAAAAATGAAATGTTTGAACTACATTCACTAAATGATTTTCATTACATATTTTTCTTATATATACATAAATCATTAATCACAAATTATGACAGTTTATGACAGTTATAATAATAAATTATAAAATTTCACAATCCTGACCGAAGAATTTACTTATGAAAGTTCATTTTTTAAAAAGTTAAATTAAAGTTAATTTTTCATTTGATAAGAATATGAAATATACATAGTAAATAAATTAAATAATTAATCAAATGCATATGATTTGATGATATTTTTAGTTTAATTATATTATTATCAAATGATTTAAACATAAATATTATGTATTAAATTATATTTACATGACTATGCTAATTAATGAAAAAAATACTATTTTTTTATGTAATCACGTCACAGATTAGAAAGATATTGAAAATATTTTATACATATTTCGTTTGATTTGACTATATTAAAAATATATAATCGTCTTTTATCAAACTTTATAACTATTTACATTTCCATATTATACAGAATATGATATTATCTTAATATTAAAATAATATAAATGTCATAAAAAAGCTATTATGTATTAAATATTTAATTAAATTAAAATAAATTAGATAATATTTTTTTTTTTTTAAATTTATTATTTATCTAATTTATTTAATAAACAGCTTTTAGACTATATACTTTATTTATGATCATTAAATTTAAATTAAGATGATTTATTAGATTTTATTTAATTTTTTTAATTCTTTATACTGATTTTTTCTATTCTCTACATAGTCTACGAGTACAGATTTAGAGTACATATCGTAATATATATAAGGTATACTTCAAATATATAGTATATAATGAAATACATTACACCGAATTGTTGAAACATAGATAACATAACCAACATCGTACAGGAATAATATTAGAAAATTTTTAAAAATTTACTTAACAATTAAAACAATTTATATTTTTTAATTAAGTTTGTTTAAAATTTTGGAATTTATCAGAAAATTGATTTTTAATAAATATAACTTTTAAATTACAATTTAATAAAGATAAAACCTATTTCTATATTTTTTCGTAAATAATTTAACTTTCACTATTTTCAACAAAATAAAGTATTTTTTTTTACTATTCATAATGTACAAACTCTAATTTATCTTTTCATCATTAATCATTAAAATAACATTTAAAAATTATTAAGTGAACTGAAAATATGAATGATAAAAAAAAAAAAACTAAATTTTTGAACCGATTAGAAAATTTTTATACTCTTATACAAAAACAATTTGAAAAAAAAGAACAAAAATTTTCAAAAGATATTTTCAGAGCTTTCACAGCTTAAATTTAAACTATAAAATTACCAATTTATATTAGTAGAAAAATTATATATATGTACTTATAAATGAAAATGACAAAGGTAAATTACATATATTTTTTTTATTAAATATATATAGTTATGTTTATTTACAATAATTGATAGCTTTCGATACTCTTTTATGATATATAAATAATTATGATTTTTGAAAAGTTCATTTTATTGGATTTTTATAAATTTAATATAATTTTTTTATAATAGTATTTCTGTATCAAATAGTCCATTTGGTTCAATGGTCCAAAAAATTTCTATAATGATCAATATTAATAAAATTAATTTTTGATTAAATAGTGTTAATTATTATTTTACATTTTTTTGATGATAATCACGTTTTGTACCGTGAAACCTATATTATTGTAATTGTATATTTTTAGTAATTTAAATTGCTGAAAAAACATTTGTAATTACAATTTGTATTGTAACATTTTGACAACTACAATTAATTTACAAAATATGTACCAACGTTTAACACAAAGTAATTCAAATTTACAAAAAGCCTATTACATTAATTTTTCAAAAAAAAATACGTTAAATAAGAAATCTTAAAAATGCAACAAAGCCAATTTATATCAGTACCTACGTTGAAATATTTTGAATGAAGAAGAAAAATTCATTATCTCGTAATTTACTTTAATTGGAGTCCATTTACAATGAACACTTAGATAAACTTTGTTACATATATATTAGTAGGTCATTAACTAATAAAATTAGAAACTTTGTAAAATTAATATAATAAAAAATTGTTTAAACATAATATAATTATTAAATACGATATTGGTTCAAATTTGATTTTTCTTGTTGGAGGCTCATCCCTTAGCTACGTAGTAAATATTCTACACTTAAATAGAAAAAACTTGTTGCTGTAACTGCTAGTGCAAAAATTATTAAAATTATTACTATAAATACAAAATTAATAAAATAAATTAAATTTATAATTAGTATTTGAAAATATTTATTTACTTAACCAATGTATTGTATTTCGTTCAATAAAAATTGGAAGAACTCTTGAAAAATTTCCATCCCTTTCAAAATCACCTTGAATATCTAATATTCTTGTAAAAGCACTAAACAAGTCAACCATTTCAAATGGTTCAATTTTTTTAAAAGCAGCAAACTTTGGTCCCTTGGCCATAAATATTGCATCATTCTGTCTAAGATAGCCATGTACACCAAAAGGTCCATTAGCACCTTTTGGGGCTTCTAGCGTACTATAGACAGAAGCATATTTTGAATTATATTTATCAGATTGCCAATTCGACAAATAAAATACAAAACCCGGACATGCAGCGTAATCCATTGAACTGAAATTAGAATTACAATAAAAATTATTAAATTAAAAATTCTTTTTAATATAAAATTCACTTCATTCTAACCATTAATTTAAGTATTATCATTGATTAAGTATATAGGTTTTAAAAATAAGTTCAATTTGATAACTAAAATGATTACCAGAAATACGCAAGTTATAAAAATATGAAATTTGTAAAGAATTTTAATAAGATATCGATTGAAGGAGACCTTCTAAGAGAATTAGATGTTGTCAGCAAAAATATGCTCAGAAGTATCAAGCGAAATGAATAACTAAACAAAAAATATTTAAACGGAGATATTATGAAACGAATATGTAAAAAAAAATTATTAAGGGTACAGTTGTATTTATAATCGATTTTTCAAAAAATAAATCTTTTTAAATAGTAAATTAGTTTTAAATAAAAATGCATAATCTTGCAAACGTAATCACTAACTGTTGTCAACAGTGATACAAACGTGATCTTCGGTTTTTTTTTTTTCAGAAGTTAAAGCAAGAAATTAATTATTTACAGAAATATCTATTACTTTATGAGACTGGTTTCTCCTGGAGTTATTTGTACAATCTCATATTGGCCAGTTTCTTGAGCTTGGTCCGTAAACTTGTCAACATTGGTTTTGTAATCAGCCATAATTTCGGGATTAAGCAACATAGTAACGCGCCCGTTAACGTCATCGATACTATCGCCATCCACTGGAATGCTGTCCGGTTCAAACTTTAAAGCTATTTCAGCTTCTGGTCCTACAGCACGCATTCCATGATCACTCAATATTATTATATTTGTTAATTCATAGATTTCAATTTCAATTAATTTATTTATAATATATTTTGTAAGTAAATCTAATCTTTTTATCATTAGTGAACTATTTCGACTCATGGGCCCAAAAAAATGTGTTATTCTATCTAATTGTTCAACATAAAACAAAACGAGATTTGGTCTTTGATTAACACCAAGTTTAAGCCATGTAATGATTTGATCAGCACGGGCTCTTAACGTCATTGATTTGTCATACGGTATATTTAGTGAACATGGATTTATATCCGTCAACATCCACATCATACAACCGGATATACCACCATTCCTTTGATTTAACACCTGAAATATATTTAAAATTAAAATCATATTCTTGTATCACATAATATATAAATTCTAAATATAATACTTCTATATTTTATTTAAATAGTCTTCAATTACAGTTTTTATTTAAATTATTTCTCGTATTAAAAGATTAACTTAAAATTTACACATTTTAATATAATTTTTATGTATGTTTTAAATTTTTATGTATTTTTTAGGTTTGCATGTGGTAAGTAATTAACGAAAAAATATACGAAGAAAATGACCATATTCTTTAATGGTTCATAGCATTACAGAATATGCACCATTTTGAAATAATAACTTTATAATATATTTTTTTTATTATTTACCCAAATTGGAATCCCATCTTGTTGCAAGGTTTTTACAATTTTACCTTGTTCCCTACCCGATAATAAGTCAGGTCTCATCTGAAAGCCGTGGCGTATCGGAAATAAGCCAGTACCTTTAAATAAAATAAAAGAATCAATTAAGGATTGAAATATATTTTTTGTAAATTATAATTTTAAGTTTTTATACAAATATTATTCATTTTACTTTAGAGTTTAAATATTTAGACTTAAACTATAAATATTTACTATGTAAATAAATGACAATTATCATCATAGCTAATCATTATATTTATATTTAACTTACATATAGTAAACAGACATGCTCCTGCAATTGGAGGATATACTGTTTTAAGATAATCAGCATGTACACCATTATATTTAAAATTTGTTAATGTTGGCGTGAGACCTCTGTCTAGATAATCATTCCGAAAACCATCATATAAAAGTATTAACAATAATGGTTTTTCATAACTTTTATCAATTATATTAATAATAATATAAAATATTAGAAAAACATAATTCCAAATTATTGTCATATTTTTAAAATTGTTGGTTCAATAAAAATATGTTTATTATTTTACATAACTAATATGACAAAAATTAATAATTTTGTTTTTCTGTTTTGGTAATATGCCTACTTTAATCGATAAATAAAAATTTATACTTAGTACTTACATATGGTTATAGTGAAAATATGTATTTATAGTGTATAATACATACGAAAATAAATATTAATTATTTTTATTTCACTAAGTTGCAACTAGTTACAACTATTAAAATAAAATTCATTGTTATGTCCCACGGTTAACAGAAACTGAAATAAAATATGCATTTAAATGTGAAATATATTTAGACAGAAATACATATATAAATAGGCAACTTAAATGAGAAAATAAAGATGTGACCTATGCATACAATTAATGGTATTCCATTACAAATTGTAATGGTATTTCATTACGAAAAAATTTATAGATAGTGGTAATTGTAGTTTTGCTTGCATAATAATTGCTTCTTCATCGACAGCTTGTAGATATTCTTTTAAAACTTTACGTAAATATGGATCTAAATTAATTCTGAATAATAAAAAAATATAAGTGAAACTGCTACTAATAAATCAGATTTATGTAATTGTTAAAAAGGATCTAATTTTCTTTTATCGCGATCTAATTCTAATAATGAAGCCGACACATAATTTTATTTGTATTTTTCCTACTTTTTTTTAAAAAAAAACAAAATCCTTTTTAAAAGGATTTTGTAAAGGATCCTTTAAAAAATCTTTTGTAAATGGAAATTTTTTGATATTTTCAGTACATATTGAAATTTTTTGAAAAAATCATGCTATTTTTTTTTAAAGCTGTAGTTTTATTTGATATTTAAATTTATGGATGTTATCGGATTTATATGTCTAGTTCCATTTTCAAATCAGGTCTTTAATTTAGAAAAACATAATTCCAATATTTTAATAAATAAGATAATGGAATTGTTCTTTCACAAGAGTTCAATTTTTAAATATAAGCATTTCCTAGTGGCACCTTCCTAAACAATATATATTTTTGAAAAATATTTAGTCACAATCAATTTATAGTTTTATTTATTTCAATCGATATATAATAAAAAAAACACAGTTTATAAAGTTTTACTCATTTTCTTGTTATTATCTGCAACATGAGATTTTTTTTCCCTGGCTTCTGAAAACGAGTATGATACAGTCTCCTCTGTTTTAACACTATTTTTTTTCCAATGTTTTATATCCAGTGGTCGTAACACAGCTACAAGACCTGTCTTTCCTATTGGTTGGCTCACTTGTACAGATTGGCATACTTTTTGCTTAACAGGCGGCAAAGTTGCTGATGTCCTATTTTCAAATTCCGATTTAGATTTATCAATTTCATGTTTATATTTCCCAAACTGTGGGTTCATTCCTTCAATATTATTATCTTTGAAATTTTTTAATTTTCTACTAATATCTGGTGGTTTAATCTGAATATTTTCAATAATTTTAGGCAGACTATGGACTTCAGTTAGAGCACATTGATTTGTTGGAAGCATTTCTTCTTGGTTGAAACTATAATTTCTTTCAAACTCTAATAAATTATTTTGTGAATTCTTTTTACCAGTTAATTTCTGAATTTGAGAATTTTTCATTTTAAAATCTTCTAACTCTTGTCCAGTTTTTAAAAATTTAACTAAAATTTCATTCGGAAGTGAATTTGTAAAACTATCTAACAAATTTTTGATTTGATTTTCACAATCCAATTTTGATGAATTTTGTCGAATTATTGCAGCAATATCAGCATATAAATCATAAAGTTGATATTTAAAATCATTTATTAATTGTATACCACTAACATTTTCTAATAGACTTTCATTGTTATTATGTTTCATTGGATTCAAGAAATTTGTAATATTTCTACCTAAAACTGGTGGTTCACGTTCGAAAATTTGTTCAGTTTGCGAATTAATAATTCTTTCAAGATCTTCAAGAAACTTATTTGAATAGTTTGATTTGTTAAAACTTTCATCTTTTTTTATCTGTAGAATATTATTTGAAATAATCAAAAAACAATTTTTTTTTATTTGGGGTTTACCTTTTCCTGAAACATAATCTCATCAAAAATTTCTTGTGCTCTTGTTAATATTTTATCTGGGAAATTGTGAATCCTAGCTAAGGATAATCCATATCCAATAATTGGTGTAATTCCTTCCTACAAATTAAATTATTTAAATAAGAAGCTTTAAAAGTGAGTCAATATATTATTCTACTTATTACAAAAATTAGTTTTAAAAAACACAGCAAAACTTACCATTACTTTATGTGTAAATTTAATTGTTAAATTTCCATTAACTATTTTTTCTTCAGCTGCTAAATGAAGGCTACAAAATTATGAAAAAAGTTGCACTTTATTATTTCAGTAAAACTATATAAATATATTTGTTACTTAATAACATTGAAATGATAATCTTTTAATTTAGTCAATTTTATAAAATGTGTTGTGATAAAAATGAATGGTACTGTCAATTTAGCAAGTTCAAATCCTTTTTCATCTTGGTTATCTTTTTTCAATAACACCCTTTTCTATAAATTAACTTAATTAATACGTATTTATTTACAAAACTAAATTACAAAACTTACAAATTTTGGTATTTTTCCATCTTCAAATTTAAAATTTATTTCATTTAAATTATTTTCACTTGGTTTACCTCTAGTTATGCATAATTTTTCACATAGTTTCCATGATAATTCAATACCTTCGATCGGATTTGTGCCTCTATACAATAAAAAAAAATATTATAATGAAAATAATAATTTTTTTAAAAATTATATTTTACCTGCACAATTCATCAATAATAATTAAACTATTGGTCGTCAAATTATTAAAAATATATTCCATTTCTTTTATCTATAATTAACTTATTAATTAATTTTTAATATTTTCAAAATATTTTAATTTACTTCATTTGTGAAACTTGATCGAGTATTTTCAATGTTATCTTCAAAACCAATTCGTGTAAATATTTTATCACATAATCGAAATTTTGCGGTTTTTGCTGGTACAAAACAGCCCAACTGGTATATGAAATGTAAATTTTTACTATTACAGATATTATTTTAAAAAAAAATATTATTTACTTGTGCCATTATTTGAAGCATAACAATTGTTTTTATATAAATCGTTTTGCCTCCCATATTCGGACCAGTTATAACATAAAAATTATATTCTGGTGTAGCAATCTAAAAATAAAAATATTTTATTAATAAAAAAAATGAATTGTATTTAATTGTAATTGGTATACAATATTATTTGGTATAGCAACTGGTTTAGTATTACTATATTCTAACAGTGGGTGAATTGCATCAACAATTCTCATTTCATCACCAAAACTTGGACAGCAATACCGATCACATTGACTTAACTAGTACAATACTTTTATAAATATTTAATTTAAATTAAATTTAATTATTTTTTACCATTGTAATTGAATGAATAATATCTAAATTTGCTATAGTTTCAATTAATAAATAATTTCCATCAATAAATTTCATTAATATATCTATTAATTCTCGGACAATTCTTTAAAAATAAATATATTTAAATTAAAAAATTTAAATAGTTTGAAATTAATAATACTTAGAACTTATAGTAAAGGCCTCTTTTGTAACTTCGATAATTCGAGAATTTATACGCTTTATATCTGATGTTGTAAAATAAATTAAATTTCCTTTTTTATATATCTAAAAAAAAACACAGAAATAAAGACAATTTAGTTAAAAATCAAAGTATATTAGATTGCCATGAAAGGTACAATAGAGACACCACAATTTAATTGTTGATAAATTCACTTAGACATAATATCAACACTATTGCGCTTACTTCTTCGAAGTATTTTCCAATTCTTATTAATAAAATTCCGATAATAAAATCTATAAGTATTCTAGCTTTATACTAAATCTAAGCCTTTTCACTTACTCGATTACTCCGATATTCATTTTATTTAATCAATGGTTGAATTTCTAAAAAAATATTGATATTCTAACAAGAAACTTATCCTTCGGATTTAAATTGTCAACATTTCTATTTAATATTTATAAAACAATTTACCTTAAATTATTTATAATTAATTTTATTTAATTTACCATATTTAAACCAGGTGGAAATACAAAATCTTGTAAATTTGATTTTGGTAATTGTAATTGAATATGAAAATATTTTGTATTTGAATAAATCATTCGAAATGGTAATTTATGTTGTGTTGCTAAATTATTAATTATTTCTGTAATTAATAATAAAAAAATAGATAAATTAAATTAAAAAAACTATATACATATATGTAAATAAAATTACGATGAATTTCATCAGTTAATTTATTGTATTCATCTCTAATTAAGTCAAGAAATTCATTCAATTCTGGACGTATTGCATGAATTCTTTGAAAACATTGTGATGATCCTTTAATAAATTTTACTTCAGGTCGAATTATTTCATTTATTGCTATTAGCATTGATTTTAATCGTTGATCTTTTAAATTCTACAATATATATTCAATAGTTATTTCAACAATTTTTGTTAATAACAAATTTTTTGTTTTGAATTTTACCGAATATAGTTTCTGCAGTAAAAAACTTTGACACGATTTAATTATATCTGCTAATTCATTAACATTTTCTAAATAATGTTTCAAATTTAATATATCATTTAACATTGTTTCAACAGCTTTAAAATGATTAGACTAAAAAAAAAAAATTATATAAAAATTAGTTAAATAAAAATTCCAAAATTAGCTTACATCCGATGGAGATATCGATACTTTTAAAATTTTATCGATATTACAGAAGATTTTTAATTTCTCCTATATAAGTAAAAAATACTATTTTAAATTTTTATTGAAAATTTAATTAAATTATATAAAATACCCGCAACGATAAAAACATATCTGAATTTTTGAGTAATTCTTTAATACATATTTGCATTGAATCAATATCATTAATATCAAAATATGGTTCTAAAATACGAGCTCTCAAATACCGTTTACCAATTAATGTCACTGTATTATCCAAAAGACCAAATAAACTAGCTTTTTTTTCTTTAGTATTGGCTAGTGGATAGAGTAATTCTAGTCGATGACAAGATTCATGATCTTTTAAATAAAATACATTTTTTTATTATCATAAAATGTTAAAAGTAGAATAGTACGCCTACCAATATGCATTCGTAAATTACGGTTTTGATATTCAATTTTTAAACTGTCTGGTAAAAAATGAATAATTTGAATTGATTTTAAATATTTTAATAAAGCTGATGCCGCTGTTAATGCATAATATCTGAGAAATATTATGTTAAATATTGCAAAAAGAAAATGGTTTTTCATACTTATTTTCATAATATTTAATTGAACTCTTACAATCATGTGTTGATAAAGATTTAATCAATGCAATACCTTCCTCAGCATTGAAATGACGCCTTGGCATTGGAACAATTTTAATATCATTGAAATTTTTACGAATTGCATCTAAAGCTTTTGAACCAGTATTGTAAATTGTTTGGGGAACAAGAATCTAATTTCACGATAATCAATTATGAAAAATATTTAAATGACGATACAATTTATTAGTTTACCTGTCCTGGTATATTAATATTTAATTTCATTATACAACCACTATGAATGAAATTATCACTAAATTGTGTTAAATATAATGTTGGGCAATTTATATCTATTGTTGCTAATCCAATTTCACCTTCAGCATATGCTCGTCCTTCGGTTAAAGCTATAAATTTAAATAGAAAATATATTTTTTTTTTACATTTCATCCAAAAACAATAACCTGTATAAATAGTTGAATTTGATTTTGAACTTTTCTGATATGAATTTAAACTTGAATCTTTCAAAGTAGAATCATAGCTTTCATTTATTGTTGTAAAACTTTCTTTTTCTTTTTCATTATTGTTAGTTCTCAGCGACGAAAATTCCATTGAACTGAAAAATTATAAATAAATTAATATGAAGGTAATATCATCATAATATTGACTGTACTTTTCTTTTATACTATTGAATTTTAACTTACCTGGGAATTGCATCAACATTTAAAGCGATATTTTTATTTGATTCAACAAAAGTTGTTATTTTGGAAGTTGAATTCATTGATTTACTAATTGTTGCTAATGTTTTTTGATCTAAAAATTTATAACATACATAAGCATATTTTAATTTATTGAACTTTTTACAAATTGCATCTAAAGCTTTGGAACCAGTATTTATTAATTTTCTTATTTAATTACTTCACTTACCAAAATTACCAATGCGTCTATAAAAATCTTTACTTGTTACAACATTCATGATTTGCGTCCTAATTTTTGTGATTTTCTTTAAAGTTTTATATTGAATTACAAAAGGATACTAACGTTTCACATACACATTATTTACTAAACTATACATAACGGCTTTATATATGGAAACCGTAAATATTTAAAAAGAAATGATTGTTCAGAAAGTCAATAAATGAATACCGATAAATCTTTATTATATTCGCAACGCCATCTATATTTAAAAGATTACACTTTGTAACAACATAACTTTTAATTAAAATTTTGTTTGAACAATATTTTCAAATCTCTTCAACATTTATTCTCATTTAAATTATGTTCATTATTAGCATTACAAATTAATATAAAACTGGGTATTATTTATTAAAGTAAAAACCTACAAATATTTCAATTAATTTATTTGTGATGCCGTACAGCTTATACAATTAATTTCTGTTTAATAAACATTATTAAATTTATCTTCAGGATTCAAGATTTATTGTAGATCCTTAATTTAAACTTATTCATTTTCAACAAATTTTCAAAGAGTTTTTACTCTATTGTGACTAAATTGAAATATTTGTGGAAAATTGATATTAGATCAAAAATTTTATTTTTTGTTATTGCGATTTATAATTACAATTTTGCAATTACCTGCACTTGGATATTCTTTTAGTATACTCACATATTTTTCAAGCTTATTCTATATTCAAAAAATTTAAGTTGATATAAAATGGAAAATCCTGCCACATTTGCAGTTTCTACGACGCAAGATATAAAATTTAAATGATTTGTGAATTATATGGAATGATTATTGTACAGTTTGAAATCCTAAGATTATGTATGTACATATGTATGATTTAAATCCTAAGATTATAGTTTATAAGATATGATCAACTTTTTCACGGTAATGAGAGGTTTCACGAGACTTTAAGAAGTTTTAGATAATTAAAAAAATTATATTTGTTATTGAAACATGAAAATCAACTTTATTTCTGTACTATAATTATTAAACTAAAATGATTTTTATTTACATACTTTATTTATTTTTATTTCTATTTAAGTAAAATATATAATTATAAAATTTAGATACAAGTTTAAGTACAAATTGCAGAGTTTAAGCACATTTAAGTAATTTAAGTGTCTTAAAAATATGAAGTAACTATTTTTATAAAAAACAAATTTATCATATTATTTTTTCTTAAACTTACGATTTATGCCTGAAAAATAATTTATTCATATAGATACATTTTATAATTCTGCCAAAATTAATAACTTTTTTCACTAATTTAATTCGTATAACTTCCAAAATAAATACAAAACTAGCTAACATTAAACCAAATCCAATTAAATACCATGTTAATATTAAGTTATTCACAGTTAATGGAACTAAATCTTCAGAAGTATCATTTAAATAACACACAAAACCATATTTTATGGAATCCACTTTCATTTGTTCAAACCATTTGGAATATAAACCAAATTCACGAATTCGTATCAAAAAGTTACTAAAAATTTCATCATATGGTGAATTATCTTTCAATATATAACCATAAATAAATGAATATAATGGGTCATTTAAAATACTTGTAAAAATTTTATTTTTCAAATAAATTTGTTGATTATTCATTAATTCAATACGTTCCAAAAATTCAGGATATGCAAAAGAATTATTAAATTTATCACGGTGGTCAATATAATCATCTAAACTGACATCATATATTAAATCTATAAATTCTTTTGATATAGATTCCATATTTTTAATATTTGCCGTTAAACGATTATGTGACATAACTCTAATTTTATGATTAATGAAATCTTGTAATGATTTTAGGTGTTTTTCGTAAACATTGGTTGTCAAAAGACTGGATAAAAATGCATTATAAAAATTTGATAAAATTAAGCCTAATAAAAGAATTTGACCATAAATTAAATTTTTCCGCCAAGAATTCTTATAAGGATTTGATATATAAACAATACCCGAAATAACTTGGATAAAAGATTTTCCAAAATCCCACTCTCGCGTTATTAGGTTTGATGAAAAGTTATTAACAATTGCCATAATTATTGTTAAATATAAAATTGTAATGAAAATTAACAACCATAATAAATTATCAAAAGGGATCATAAAATATTTATAATTCTCAATTAATTTTGGATATGGCACCATTAAGAAAATTTTTTTCAATTCATAAGGATATGCGTATAATATTGGTATATTAAATAAAATTGTATCTTCATTTGTTGATATGTCTATTATTCCTTTTTTAATCATATGCCTAATATCGGAAGTAATAACATGTTCACTTTTATTCATTGCAATTGGAATATCCTTTATAGTTGCATTAATATATCGGATGAATTGTTGAAATTGTTCAGCCTCATAACCAACTAAAATTTCTGAACCATTTACAAATGTTTTATAAACTCTTGGTGGATCATATCCAATTGTTGTTTTAATTGGATATCCATGGAAATTTTTCATTTTATTTGAATAAAATTGATGCTCATTTTCAGGTACTTCAATAATTTTAATTAATGGAAACGGTGAATATGTAAATAATTTATATTTTTCTTTGGCAGTTGAACAAACTGTAAGGATATTCGTAAAAGAATTATTCCATGACCATTCAAATAACCAAAATAAATCGAATTTATCTTCAATCTTATACATAATTATATACAAAATTTTTGATTTATTTTTGATTTTGTTGAGAATTTTATCAACTGTTTCCAAATTTTGATAATTTTTCCTTTCAATAAATATAATTGATAGTATATTTTTATTGAATTTTTTATAAATCTCAAAATTTATATCCTTTTTAAGATAAACCACTGGAATATTATCATTAATAATGTTATATGATGTAGAACTATTATTATTAAAGTCAAAAATTAAATTTGTCTCTATTTGAAAATTTTGATTTATTTTTTTTATTAAATTTTTTAAGTAATTATTATTATCTTCTAAAATTTCACTTGAATTCAATATTTTAGTGAATATTATAAGAAATATTTGTATAAACTTCATTTTGGTTACTGTAGGTCAGAAAAGGCGAAGTTCAAAATTATTACTGACAATTCATTTTAATATTTTTAACCTTTTTGCAGCATAACAAAATCAATATTAATTAGTTATGAATGAAACATTAAATGATTGGAATAAATACACTGTTACTTTATCAATTATTTTTATTAGTTTGACCAGAGATGATATTTCTAGATGGCGAACGCTAGAACAAAACAACTTAGTATGAAAAAAATATTAATTTAAAAAGCTTTTTTATTTCAAAAAGTTGTTTCACATCGCTCTTTTTCATTCTCTATATTCTATAATATCATATATTCACACATAAAAATATAAAAAATTCTTATTCTTGAAACTACTCTCTTTTTATAGAATATTACTTATTTTAAAATGACAGGTATTTTAAAAAGAAATAAGTAGTTATTTTATACAAAGGAAAAACAGGGGAAAAAAAATGAAATAGAGATGAAAATTATTTATGTTTTTTTTTTAAAAACTATAGAAAATAGATATTGTATTAGAGATAAAGCTCTTTTATATAGCTTTTTGCGCCAGTTTCGCTGACCAGAAGAAAAAGCTATAAATTTGACTTTATTTGAATTTTTTGTTCGACGTTGTTCATCTCTATATTATTATCTCTGGTTTAATGTAGAAAACATTTATTTTAATTATATGACTTATTAAAAGCAAAAATAATAATATATTCTGGGAAATCCAATACTTACAAGGAATAGCACGGAAGAATGATTATCCTTATAAAATATTAACTATGGACTGTTTTCTTGTCGTTGAAAACTGTTTGATTATTGCTTGATAATTTTATATTTTATTAATTAATATTTGCAGAGATCATAATCTTATTATATCCATTCGTAATTAAACTGTCTTGTCTTAACATTAAAATAGTAATGATCCATTTCCTTTATTTAAAAATATTTCATACTGACATCATTTTTATTTCGTCATTCATTTTTATTCATTTTTCCCACCTTCGCAAAAAATATTATTGTGATTTTTTTTTTTTTGGTAAGTAAATTTTACCTCAAATCCGCGCATAAACAAAAATGTTTTGTGGTAAACAAAGTTGAAGCTCTTCATTTGTAAAATAATACATAATTTGTATTTTTTACTGGGTTGAAAAATATTTGGCGACTGCAGAAAAGTTTTTTCTAAAATCGTTGTATTAAAGATTGTAAGTATTTTTTTTTGCATGGCCTGAGCAGTTTTCAATACTTTTTAAACATTTGAAGCAAATTTTTGAAAATTGTATTTTTGGGGTAATTACATATGTGGAAATATGAAATTATGATTTTTTTGTAATCATATTTTATAATATACATTTTCGGGTACATATTATTTTTGTTATCAAATTATTATAACCAGCATCTTACGGAATAATAATTTATTGGATATTCGAGCGATAGAATCATATTTATGCACTTTTTGATCAGCTTTGTACTCCTTTTGAATATTGTATAATATTTGTATTTTCAAATAACTTACAAAAAAATATTACATTTCAGATTTTTTATGATTATTTTTTATTAGTATTTATTCAAACATAGTGTAAAATGCCTTTTAACTTTCTATATTTTATTTCAATAATTCGCATTCGAATCTTTTGAAATATATTTAGACATTTTATAGTTTTTTTAAGAAAAAAAAAAAAATTCGTGAGCTTATTTAAAAATAAATTTTTTCAGTTTTTTTCTCGTGTTGTTGAATATTCATTCGTAGCATAATATGTACTCTCAAATAGCTTAATAAATTGTGTAAGTTTGTGATACATTTAGACATTAGATAAACAAATTTCAAATATAGTTATTATCTTCTAAAACAATTAAAAGTGTTTTAAAAATGCAGTTACTTATTCTACTGTAATTTAATATAATTATTAATAATAATATAAAAAAAAATAAATATAAATGTTCTTATGTATTTAATGTGTAATTCAGTGAAATTATATGCAATAATTTTATGTTTCTTCTAAAAACCATCTAAAGAATCAGAACCATTAAAATTAGTATGTTTTGTAAAGAATGAAATTTAAAACGCCAATATATATGCAATATAAAAAAAATCTTAACCTGATGTTACGAAATTTTTTTTATAAAAAATATAAAGGAAGTTTTCTATAAAAAATTTACAAAACCTGCGATTATTAATTAATTACTGTAATGGTTATTAAATATAATATGAAAATAACAAATCAAATTTAAGATTTTTATGAATTTTGTGTAAATAATGTACATAATCAGCATAATACAAAATTAATTAATTATAATTTAAACAACATTTATTTCTAAGCAAAAAAAAAGAAAGAAAATTATTATTAATAAAATTAAATATTTTCATTTCGTAAATATTTTTTCTAAAAACAATTTTTATTCAAAATTAAAAATTTTCATTTCATAAATGTTTAGCTAAAAACAACAATTTAAAATTTAATATATTATGACGTCGTAAATGTGTATTTTAAATTAAAAAAAAAAGACTTGATTAAAATTTCTAAATTGAAGTTTTATTAAAAATAAATAAACATATAAATAATTAATTCTGTGTTTATCTAAATTACACTTTACTAAGTAAATTATTAATACATATAACATATAATAGTAATAAATATTATCATGACAACATTTTTATTAAATATAATACATATTAAAATATTCAAATTTTTTATTTAGCAAATTATTATTTTTTTATAAAATTCGAACTTGAACGTGATGATAAAATTATAAAAATATATTACATAATTTATTTATATATTATAGATTAAAAAAATTTTGCAAGAAATTATATTAATTTATTGATTTGGTAAATTATATTTTTTTCAAAATATTAAAATGGTTTGGTTTAGAGTATATATTTTCAATTTATTACTCGTATATTCAGTAATAAGTGATAAGTTGTTGTAAAAAAAATATGGGATTACAACCTAAATATATTTAATTTATTAATCTCTTATTTTTGAAGTTTTTTATTTTTATTCTCTGAAATGTAAATGTATTTTAATTAAAACTTAAATATTATTTACTAAATAAATCAAACTAAGTAATTTCAGTAATAAGTGATAAGACGTTGGACGCATATAGGTGATTAAAAACTAATTACACTTATATGTATAGACAAAAAAAAAAGCTGTTGCGTTAACACAAATCTGTTTTAGAGCTTGTAGATCGTAAATTAGAGATAATAAATTAAAAGTTAAAAGAAAAAAAACAGCATTTTTCTGTATCTTTGCTTGTCATATTTATTGCAGATAGGATATTCTTCTAATTCAATATATTTCTAGTAGAAAATGTATTCTAGTAGAATTTCTATTTAGTTTCTTTTGAAGAAGTTCAAAGACTCCCTAATTCTAATCATCTCCAATTTTTAGCCAGACTTGAATAAAATTATTTAAAAATTGGATTTCCGGTTTTCGTTCTAATTAAATTGGTCTCAAAATGTTTCTTCTTAAACATAAGTCTAAAAATATAACCTACAAGTCTGTAAACTCTATTAGAAAGCCCATCTTTTTAAATGAGAGTGATGCATATGTGCAGTTTTTCCTAAATAAACTGTTAGGGGCAGGTATTTTTTACCAAGTGTAGTTTCGGCATAAAAAAAAACGTTGTTATCCAAATAAGTTTTATAATGTAGGTAGACAATCATTTTTTTCCATGACATTTATCACAATTATATTTTAGATAAATAATTATTATCTTCATAATAATTTTTATGAAGAGAGCTGTATTTTTCTTAGCTATACTTAGAAATCTTTTCTTAAAAATCTAAATAAAAATTAGAATTAAAAAAAAGGATAAATACCATTTATAAAATTTTTGAAATAGTAAAATAAACTTTTTCAATTAATCTATAGCTTTTTAATTCAACTTTAGTTAAATAAATTTATTGCTAGGCAATGCAACGAACTGACTATCAGTGATAAGCCTATTGGGTTATGGTGAAATTGATATTTCAATTTGTAATGTAATCAAATGTAGAATTATACTTAAGGAGGAGGAACAAAGGAGAGCTTATGATTCTTATTACACTCAACATAATAATTCTGCTAAAGTATAAAAAATACCTTAATATCTCTTTTGGTTAAAGTTTATTAAAGGTTGTTGTTGAAAAGTATCAAAGCTGGAGACTGTGTATTTTACCCTAGTAAAAAGATGATTTTAATATAATTATAATAAGAATAAAAATGAGGCTATTGAATTTAAGAACATAATAAAAACAATATTTATTTATGAATATAATTTGTAAATATAGACAATCCTTTTATTAATCATAAATGCCTTTAACAAATCCATAATTTTGTTATTTTGTCGAACAGCAGATAACATAATTTATTTAATATCGTGTGCCAATTCTACAAAATTGAAAGCAAATTTATCAAAATAAAAATATTTTCGTCACTTTTATTTAATATTCTTCGAAAAATAAAAAATATATTATTATGTTTCTGTATCTACAATTTAATGCTGTACTCTTTCATTTCTCTTTCAGAAATATACTGAACATCACGTGATCTTAAAACTGGTTTAATAACATATGTTTTGTTTTTTTATACTAGTTATCCGTTGATTTATTTTTTTTTCCAATAATCTGATATTTTAACAACAACTCTTTTCAAGTTTTAAGAATCTTAAATTATTACAGATTTTCAAAATAAACAGAAACAACAGAAAAATAATCCTATCAACATTTACATATTTTTTTTATTTATTTGAAAGAAAAAAGCACTGATAACAGAAAAATCCATTATTAAATATATTTTTTAATAATTAATATATATATAACATATATGTATACTATTAATTATTTTTCATTACAACACTAAAATTAGCTAAATATACTAATATCATCATTTTAATATTTTGTATAGCAACAGATAAAAAATCAATTAGATTTTTATTAAATATACAAAATTCCCTACATACATATATATGCTATATATAAAAAATATTTACAATTTACATATTTTTATTTTTCAAATATTCTTCGTATTGTTGCATTTTTTTTTTTTCATGTCCATTATTTAGTTATAAATCTGACCTGCTAAAATGTAATAATTAAATAACTTTCCATTAAAATTATACTTTTACTTAATGTAAGTTATAGCAACAACAGCAAAAAAATGATATAAACAACATAAATAATTATAGTGTAATTTGAATTTAAAATTGCATTTCATATTAAATTATAAAAATTTAATTTTAATTGGAAAATATATTTAAATAAATTTATACATATTAAATATTTATAAAAACAAAAATATCCGGGCAACCAGCTGATTAATTAGAACGAAATAATAAAAACGATTAGTTAAATAAAACTTATTATAGTTCAGTAGCGTCCAAACATGGGATATTATTTAAAAATTAGAAAAGATTGAAAAGACAAAAATTTAGATAAATATTTCTCGAGTCATCCTCTTCTAAACCGATTACTTATTATCTGTACACGTCAAACCTCTTTAATTCGTATATTGTTTATTGAGTATTTTCGGTTTAAATCGTATTCAGTGCAGCTTTATACATTTGATAAAATTTTCCATATTTCTCAATATTATTTTTAAAAAAATCTATTCTTAATTTCACTTACGACCTAAAGATCTGTTAATTTTGTGCTTACGTTACACAACCAGAAAAATCCCAATGAAGGAAGTACTCCTTTCCAATTTTCATGTGAAATTATGATTTTATACAAAATTCTCCAATTTGTTTTGTAGTATGCTATTTTGGAGTGGTGCAGTACGTACTAGGTTGGAATTATTGCAGCTGTGGAAACTAATTGGAAAAATCACAAGTTATGGCAGTGTAAAACAAGTGTAGACGTACACAGTTTAAAGTTATAAATGGATTTTCAGTCGAAACTGGGAAATTGGAATTAAAAACAAAAATATGTTTTCAAAAAATAAATTTAATTAATTATTAATTAACTAAAAAAAAAATATTTTGATTATTCAGAAATTGAAATTGTTGCATCAGACTTTTGATGTGATAACCAAAGTTAGGACTTTTCCAAAGATTCATTACTTATTATAATTCCCTTTGTAATTAAACTGTGATATTAATTATTATTTATGAACTTGTATTTAATTAGCACTTCTATGTTTTTTATCTGTAAAAAAATAAAAAAAATTGATAAAACTATAAAAAAACAAACAAGAAAATAATTGGAAAAATCACAAGTTATGGCAGTGTAAAACAAGTGTAGACGTACACAGTTTAAAGTTATAAATGGATTTTCAGTCGAAACTGGGAAATTGGAATTAAAAACAAAAATATGTTTTCAAAAAATAAATTTAATTAATTATTAATTAACTAAAAAAAAAATATTTTGATTATTCAGAAATTGAAATTGTTGCATCAGACTTTTGATGTGATAACCAAAGTTAGGACTTTTCCAAAGATTCATTACTTATTATAATTCCCTTTGTAATTAAACTGTGATATTAATTATTATTTATGAACTTGTATTTAATTAGCACTTCTATGTTTTTTATCTGTAAAAAAATAAAAAAAATTGATAAAACTATAAAAAAACAAACAAGAAAATAAAAAATGCACAATATGCAATAACAAAATAACAACAAAACAAAATCATTAACGTCATCAATAATATTTTTGTTTATCGCAATTTAAAGAAATAATAATAACAAAAAACTTGTTGCTTTTCAAGTTTACTCAAAACTTTTTAAAGAGAAGATATGTACTTTTATTTTGAAATTTGTCAATTAAATTTTTCCATATTTTCATAATAATTATTAAGTATTTACCCAATTCTTTTTATTTTTCCATTCAATTAAATATTTTTATATTTATTATATTCAATGATAAGGTGATATTTTCAATCCACAAAATTTTAGTTATGTTTTTGTTAATATTTTGAGTCACTCAAACCAAATAAACTTGAACAAAATGAAAAAACAATATAGGTGACAATCGCCGTACCACTTTCGAAAACTTAATCTATTGATAGCGGATTGAACTGAAAAAATTTTTATAATATAAGTTATGTCAACCTTATAAGTTTATTGGCCACCCTTTTATTTATTTATTGTTACTTTAAGTAAACATTTAATTTTTTTATAATTTGCAACGGCAAGAAAATGTATACTAACCTGCAACATTTTCAAAAATCATAATAAAAAGATAATTTGGATGAAATGCCATGTTTTGATTCAGTTTTCAAGGTTCTATTATACTGCAGAAAAAAATTAGAGGACCTGATTAAAAAATTAGAGGGCATGTTATCAATATTCTATTCCTAACAATTTTGTAGAACCACTAAAAATTTAGAATTAAACGTAATCGTGCTCAAAAATAAATATATTTATGCGACAGAATCTACAGAAATAATAGACAAAAATAAATAATTACATTAATATGTTTCTTGTAAAAATTTGAAAATATCTCTTAATATTACTGGTAAAACATTCTTCTAAATAAGACAAAAATCAAAATTAAATTTCTCAACGTAAATACTGGAATATTGCAAAATTTGCAAGATTTAGACGATTCTCCCCTATATATTAATGTTTTTGTTATTTTTTTTTTATTTTTGATGAACGAAAAGGAACATAAAGAAAAAGTTTCCAATTCTCTGGCTTAACTTAATTTTTTCTGGCTCACACACATATTATATTGTCGTCACAGTTAAAAAGCAATCATCATATCAAATTTTAATTCAGTATATCAACGAGCGTTAACTAGTTCGTATGTTTTCAATTATAAAACATAAATTATTAATAAAAGATTATAATTACTGTAAAAAAATTAAATTATATTCAATATTTAAACAAGTTTTGAATTTACGTAATTTAATTATTAATTTTATAAAACAAAGAAATTTAATTCAACAGAAAAGTATTTCAATAAATACTAGTATTAAAATGAGCCGGTGGTAAGTTTTGTAATTTTGTTATTTAAATAATTTATCTAAAATTACAGTAACCTGTGTAAATTTAGTGCAGATTTGTTACACGTAAATTTAGTGCAGATTTTTATTACACGTGCCGGAATAAAAAAAAAAAAAAATTTTTTTTTTAATGGTTTAGCGAATTTTATGTAAAAGAAATCTGAATCGAAAAAATAAAAAAAATGTGATTTTAATCGGTTAAATCACTGCTATATATGTATGTGAACTTTGATATCTGTGCTGATCGAATGTTTTTACAATTTTCGACTATAATAGCAATAAAAATATATATATATGTATATATATAATTTTTTGCCAATGTACATAATTATTTTAGCTGTTGTAATTAATTAAAAAAAGCTCAAAGATAAACTTATAGTTGTTATGTCACTGTAAAAAAAAAGGGTGTAAATTAGTTATCATTGTCCAAGAATTATTTTCTTACTAATAGATTGATATATGAATAACAATACTGAAAAATATTATGCATTTTATTCTAATCTAAATTTCAATTATAATAATTTCTTTAAATAATTCCCAAAATCAGAAATGTGCCCAAAATAATTCGGTAATGTTAAATTATATTATATTTAAAAATCAAATATAATATAATTGTACTACAGCTAAACTAAACATACATACAAATTTAATTAAGATTGTTTCTCTTGACATATAGAATACCTAGAGATTAGATAACTTACTACGATACTCTTCCTAGTCTGTTATGACATTTTACGTTTATTTAATCATAGTAAAAAAAATTTAAATAGCAGTTTTTTTATTTAAAAAAAAAACTTAAATGAATATTTTAAATAAATTAACGATTTCTGAATTTGTCTATTTTTAAAAACATAAAATTTTCCTAAATATTTTTTTTTTTTTTGTTTTTTAGCATAAATAGTTCATTGATAAGCCTAGTGGCAATATCAGGTGTCGACAGTACCAATAATACAAGCAATTCAAATAATGGTCATGTATTACCAACAAATAAAATTATTGTAAATGGAAAAACTAATAACATGACTAATAATAATCAAGGTAAGCTTAAAGTTTTTAATTTCTAGACTATTTTACTTTATAGTTCTAAATATATAAAGCCGACAAGAGCTTTTAATGAAGCAATAAGTTAAAAATTTACAAAAAAAAAAAAAAAAACAATTATGAACTTGAATGAATATAATATAATTCGTTAAGTTTAAATGATTTTGTCATTGAAACATAAAAATTTTTGATTTAAAAAATTTAAAAATGATGAGTAGAAATGATGAAGAATTACGCAATACCCGAAACCAGTTCTTTGTTTTGGATTTAATAAATCCGTAATAAATATATTATTACAAAATACTTTCACTCATTGTCATTTGATTTTTCTATGTTATCTGTATCTGACTTTGTCTAGACTTCCGTTTGATAACATTCAAAACTTTATATTTTATATAGCAGCTGGGGGAAATATTTAAGTATAAATTTTAAATTAATTTGAAAACTTGTTAAATTGTTATAACTTTCAAAAAAAAAATTGAAAAAGTTGAAATTTTGGTCCAGAAATGCCTATTTTTTTTCGCTAAATAATATCAAGTTTAAGCGTAAAGTTTTAAATAAAATTATTATTAAGTTTAGGAACAAATTTAAATATTTTTAAAGTTAAAACTCAAAATATTATATTAGATAACATAATTACCAAGTTTGCAATAAATTTTAGAATAGAAATTTTTGCAACTAAAAATTTATTGATTGTTTTTATTGCACAAATTAAATTATTTTTTTTTGTGATTTTGTACTATTTTATGCAAACAATATAAAAACTTATCTGTTACAAAATTTCTAATCATAAAATTTTATTTACAGATAAATCAAAATGCACCGAACAAGCCCGCAATATTATTAAAAACTCAGATATTGTTTGTTTTGATGTTGATTCAACTGTGATAAAAGAAGAAGGTATTGATGAATTAGCTAAATTTTGTGGTAAAGGTGCTGAAGTATCACGTTTAACTAAAGAGGCTATGGGTGGTTCAATGACATTTCAAGATGCCCTTAAATTACGTTTAGATATTATACGACCAAATCAAAAACAAGTAAAAGAATTTTTGAAATTACATCCCAGTACATTATCAACCGGAGTAAAGTAAGTTTTAATTTTAATTTATAGTTTGATGGTTTTTTTTTATGTATATTTTAATATTTGAACTAGTTTTTTTTATTAATCTTTATATAATTAAATTAAATTAGTCTAAAGAAGATAAGCTATACACTAATAAAAAAAAAACATTATTTATAGTACATAAAAAATTCTTATCATATTTAATTTCTGGTTTTTGATTTAATTCTTTTTTTTTAGAGATTTCATAAATAAATTGCGTAAAAATGGAACTCAAGTATATTTAATTTCTGGTGGTTTTGATTGTTTAATTGAACCCGTCGCTACTGAACTTGATATTCCAATGACTAATGTGTTTGCCAACAAATTGATGTTTTATTTTAATGGTAAGCTTTTTTACAAACAATCTAAATTTTTTTAAATATCCTTAATTTAGGACAGAATCAAAAATAAATCTGTAAACTAATTGTGTAGTATTCTTCATTTAATTATTTGTAAATATTGAATCTATTTTATTTTTACCATCCGGGTTTTACCAAAATTTGCAAATTTGATGATAAGAAATAAATAATTTTGTTAAAATAAAATTCTTGATCTTAATAGTTCATTGTACATTGAGCCAATATATTAACCATCAATATAAATATAAAAATAAATCACAACATTTTCATAATTCTAAACAAAATATACGCCTTTTACAATTTCTGCTTTTATTAATTAAAATTATGATAATCTAAAAAAAAAAAAACAGAGTCTAAAGATTATAAAATTAATATTCTAAAAAAAAAAAAAATATATATGTACCTCATTTATGGTTCAAATATTATTAAGTTCAATCATGTAGCTCTGTATAATTAATGTTTTTTTTTTAAACTGGTTAAATCCAGAATTGTTATAAAAACATTTTTTTTTAGTTTTATGTTTTATTGATTACAAATATTTAACTTTCTTATCTAATTAGGAGAATATGCCGGTTTTGACATAAATCAACCAACATCACATTCGGGTGGCAAAGGTGAAGCTATATCGATTATTAGAAAATTAACTAGCACAACTTGTACTGATGCAAATATTACAATGATTGGTGATGGTGCTACAGATTTAGAAGCTGTACCACCAGCTAATAATTTTATTGGTAAAAATTATTAAAAAAAAAAAAAAAATACGTAATTTCATTTAAAAATATATAAATTTTCTTATCATATATTTTAGGTTATGGCGGTAATGTTATTCGTAATGAAGTTCAAGCTAGATCACAATATTATATAACGAATTTTAATCAAATTCTTAATTTAGAATAATTATAATATAATTTCCAAATTTTCTTTAAATAATTTTTATTTTTAAAAAAATGTATGAAAACATTTAAAAAAGTATTCTATTCTCAAATATAAGAAATAGAAAATATGTAATTTAATAATTATACCATTTTAAAATAAAAAATAATTGAATTTATACTATAATACTATAAATATATTAAATACAAAAATATCTTCATAATGTTAAGTTCTTTTTTTTTTAAATTTTCTCAATTTATTGCAAATATTATTTTACAATATTTTCACATTTTCTGTGTTATTTATTTGTATTTTATAAATAATAAAACTTTTAAATATAAAATTATGATTTCATTTTTAAATAATAACTAATAAGTACGAAATGTATGTAATTTGATATTCTTTTTCTATAAAAATACTTAAAATATTTTTTTTTGATCCTGAAAGATTTTTGAAACAAAATTCAAAAAACGTACGTATATAAAGGAATTAATTTAAATGATAATAGAAGGTTTGTGAAAACACGTACATATGAATATTTAAAATGTCTATTATTTTTACAATAAATCCAAATCATTTTTTTTAGTAATTTTTGACAAATGATAATGTAGTGTAGTGAAAATAATTAATCTTTTGAAGCCTACACTTCGACATCCACGTTTTTTTCTACTTAGTTACTGAATCTTTGAAAAAATATGAATAACTAATTGTTAACAAAATTTTATTAATTTATAAAATATGAACAAAAATTTATTTTTTCCGTTTATGGAAAATGGATCGTTTGAAAAGGGATTAATGCAAGTGAAAAATATTAATAATATTTTACAGATATTTATTTTGACGTCAATCGGATAAGTATAACTAACGTTCTGTTCAAATTAAATTTTTTTGTACATATAATATTTTATGTATAAAATTGTTTTTAGTGTAATAAAATTTTATAAAAATATATAATTTAACCAACTATATATAATAATAAGATTACATATTTTTAGGAATCAATTATGTCCGTCAGATACAAAATTATATAAAAATAATAAGATTACATATTTTTAGGAATCAATTATGTCGCTCGAAACAAAATTATTTGATAACAAAAAAAATTTTGAATAAAGGGAAAAACTATTGAAGTCACGTGAAAACAGGCTTAATCAGGGGACTTGTTACAATTTGATGTTCGTATTCGGTTTCGTTTAAGTTGCCTAAATTATGATTTTTATAAAAATATTAAATTTGGTTTAAATGTGATTATTTATTAGCTGTTTTCCTTTAAGCAAAATAACTTCGATCTTTTAATTTTTTTAAAACGAAAATTCTTTGAAAACTAAAAGTTACTAACGTAATTTTTATATTAAACGGCATTTAAAGTTGTATCCCTTCGGAAACTATATATAAACCACAATTAATATATAATTTAAATAAATACTCAAAGTTTTTTGTCACACCTGAATGAAACTAATTACTATACTATACTTAATATTACAATTGAGTCCCACTCACAGTTTTACATATCCATCCAAAATATAATACAATTTTGAACAGAAACGGGATCATAACCCATTGTCACTCAACTTTCGTATTTCTATTTTCTTTCAATTACACATCATCACGATATGAACTAATTAAGCGTTAAATATTTTGTAACAAACAAAATTATATATAAAAGTGGTCCAAATACCAACATTTGGCATATAAGTCCCTTTAGCACTACCAAAATAGTAAGAAAGTAGATAAGGTGCTACTTCATATCTGAATTTCTCCACATAATTTCATAAAACGACTTATAGGAATAGAAAGATCGCTTTTTTAGTAAAAAAAAAACAATGGGTAAAGACTTTGATGCAAATTTTAGAAGACTTTGTTCATATGACGATTGTGCAACGGCTTTTAGATATTTTATTGTCTACCAACTCACATCTGTAGTATTGATTAGCTGCAAATATAATTCTATACATTAAGAAATTAATAAATTCATAATTAATTTCATATTTTTTATTTTATTTCAGTAAAAAACGGAAGAAATAACAAACAAACATTTTTTTATTATAATTTATATACTTTCTTTCAACTATATTTTATCACAAAATCTAGTGTTAAAAAAATTGTATTAAATTTACTACAAAATTTGCAATTTGCGTAAAAATTAAAGATTTTCTCATAACTTTGGTAAAAAATACGTGAACATATTCAAAATATAATTAAAAAAATAATAATTTCAAATACCATTTCAGTGGAATCAGGTACAATCTAAATTAAAAATATAACAAAAACACAAAATACAATTTGGAAATCTTTCTTTAACTTTAAAATTGTCCAACGATATTCAATCAAAATAATAAAAACGATTTTTCTCTAATCGGAATTTATTTTTTATTATCTTCTTTTTTTCAGATAATTTCGTTTTGTTATTTTTGAAATTACAAAATAATTTTTATATGAATCCAGAATTTTAATTAATATTAGATATTAAACTCTAAGGAACAATTTTCAATTCGATATACGTGAAAATAATTATTAAAAATATGAAAGGACATATTATTAAAGAGAAATTATTAATAATTACAATTTAAAAAAGAAAACTAAATATAAATTTTGTATAAATATATATGAAAATGATAATATATATTTAATTTAATTTTTGTCTTCTTTTTTCTTTTCATCAGTTTGCGATTCTGTCGACGAAGAAGTGGAGTCTGTTGTACTGCTGGTATTGCTTGATTCCCGATCAGAAGCCATCTAAAATATTTATAAAATTTAATAAATTGATTAAATATTGATAATTCTATTTATTACTTTTTTGTATGCCATTTCAAATAATTTTAATGATGACTGTTGTAATGTGCTGGTTGCTTTTCTAATATCTTCTGGTTCGCATGTATCTTTATTTGCCAATTGATTTCTTAATTCGGTAATTTCAGCGCGTAACTTATCACACTAAAAATAAATAATTGTAAATTAATTTTTTTTTTTCAAAATTTTTTAGAAATTCAATAAGCTCAATTATTAAATTAAACATATTTGTTATCTTCCTTGGGAAAAACGATTTCATATTTTTAAAAGCGCTTTGTAAATAAAGATATTTTATTATTTCCTCATATTATTTAGGCAAAAATTAGTCATATTTCACTAATCTTGTTTGACAATGAGGAATATATAATTATGCAATAAAAAATATTGCAAACTCACCTCTTCTTTAGGTAACTGATCTTTAAATTCTTCCATTTTTGTTTCAGTATCATGTACAATACTTTCAGCTTGATTAACAACTTCAACACGTTCACGTTTTGTTTTATCAGCAGCTGCCATTGATTCAGCATTCTTAATCATATTTTCAATTTCATCTTTACTAAGACCGCCACTTGATTGTATAACAATTTGTTGTTCTTTACCAGTGCCTTTATCCTTAGCAGATACATGCACAATACCATTCGCGTCAATATCGAATACAACTTCAATTTGTGGTACACCACGTGGAGCTGGTGGAATACCAACTAATGTAAATGAACCTAACATTTTGTTATCTGATGCCATTTCACGTTCTCCTTGGTGTACTTTAATTTCAACTTGTGTTTGACCATCAGCTGCTGTTGAAAATACTTGCGACTTTTTAGTTGGAATTGTTGTATTACGAGTAATTAATCTTGTAAAAACACCACCTAATGTTTCAATACCAAGTGATAATGGTGTAACATCTAATAATAGAACATCAGTAACGTCACCAGCTAACACACCACCTTGTACTGCTGCGCCAACTGCCACAGCTTCATCAGGATTAACAGCTTTTGATGGTTGACGACCAAAAATTTCCTAGAAAAAATTAATGATTTTAAATACCGGAATTCAGAAGTTTTAATTATAAAATCTATTTGAATAAATATATAAATACTTACTTGTACTGTTGCTTGTACTTTTGGCATTCTGGTCATACCTCCAACCAATAGTACTTCACCAATATCAGATTTGGATACTTCCGCATCACTTAATGCTTTCTGGCATGGTGATATAGTTCTCTTTATTAAATCACCGACTAAACTTTCTAATTTTGAACGTGTCATTTTCAAATTCATATGTTTTGGACCTGCTGCATCCATTGTTAAATAGGGTAAGTTTATGTCGGTTTGTAATGATGATGATAATTCAATTTTAGCTTTTTCGGCAGCTTCTTTTAAACGTTGCATAGCCATTGGATCTTTAGTGATATCAATTCCTTGTTCCTTCTTAAATTCGCTGACCAAAAAGTTTACTAACACATTGTCAAAATCTTCACCACCTAACAATGTATCACCATTTGTCGATTTAACTTCAAAAACACCCTTTTGAATTTCCAAAATAGATATATCAAATGTACCACCGCCTAAATCATAAACAGCAATACTGGGAAAAAAAAACAATTAAAATTTTTAAAAAAATATTAAAAATTTACATTTTATCTTTACATTCTATCTTCAGTCTTATCCATGCCATAAGCTAAAGCAGCTGCTGTTGGTTCATTAATAACTCTCAATACATTCAGACCAGCTATTTGACCAGCATCTTTAGTGGCTTGACGTTGTGAATCATTAAAATATGCTGGTACTGTAACAACAGCATTTTTAACTGGTGTATTTAAATATGATTCAGCAGTTTCTTTCATTTTAACTAGAACGAATGCACCAATTTGTGAAGGTGAATATACTTTACCGTCACTTGATTTAACCCATGCATCGCCATTTGATGCTTTGACAACTTGATAAGATAAATTTTTTAAATCTTTTTTTATTTCCGGATCATCAAAACGCCGGCCAATTAACCGTTTTGTTGCATAAAATGTATTAGCTGAATTGGTAACTGCTTGTCGTTTAGCTGGCATACCAACTAAACGTTCACCATCTTTAGCAAATGCAACATGAGATGGTGTTGTACGAGAACCTTCTGCATTTTCAATAACTTTAGCTGCTTTTCCTTCCATAACGGCAACACATGAATTTGTTGTACCTAAATCAATACCGATTACAGCACCTTTGACACCTTCCGATCTAAAAAAAAAGAAAAACGAAAATTTGGGAAATTAAGAAAACATTTAAAAATTATTTTAACTTTAATATGTATAATACACTGTAAATTTTTGAAATTGTTATTCCTTGGAAAAATATTTTCAGAAATTTAAAAACATTTTGAAAATAAGAAATTTTTTTCACAGACTCATCATATGAGGTAGGTATTTCCTCATATAATGAGTGAGGCTTCATTCTGTAAAAAAAATCTATTAGCTGAATTGATAGCTGCTTGACGTATATAAATATCCAGAGGTTAGTCTCTGTTGATAACAAATTATTACAATATATAAAAAACTATTATTTTATACACAATTCCCATCCCAAAAGTAAAACTTGTATATGGGAGTAAGAAGCTACTCATCAACATTAATTTAACTTTATAATTAACAAATAAGATAGGAACTTTAGAAATCTAGTTAGCCATATTATTTGTAACTTAATTTATATAAAATATTCAAATAATATAAAATCTAATATTTAGTCACACTGAAACTTATTTACATCTGTCCATTCCCTAATACAGAATTATATTTAAAGATATTTAAATGTGCGTGAAAATATTGAATTGATTTTCCAACAATAGATTATTTTATTAAATACATATACAATGGACAAATCTAAAACAGTTTCAATGTGACTAAATATTAGATTTTATATTACAACATAATAAATACATTATTAGATTTTAATATAAACCTACTATCCAAAAAATATTTCTACATATACTATTTAATAAAATATACTAAGATCAATCTTAAAAAACTACAAAATATATGCTTAAAAACAAATGTGGTTAAAAAAATAAATTCTTTCTGCTTGTCGTCGAATAGAAATCAATGAGTTATGATTTAATTAGCCTGTTTAAACTTCACAAATAAAACAGATATGTAACAAATGTTTATATTTCAATATAATATCAATAAAATTAAAGTCCATCTTATACTTTATTGTCATTTGTCCTACATAACCCTAAAACTTAATATGTACGTAGAATATGGTCTGAAAGCCTATCACATGGTTACATAATGTGACAGATAAATCTTTATATGATGAAATTTTATGATTTTAACAGAAATTTAAAAAATCATAGTTTAAACGTTTCAACTATTTTCGTCATTAAAGTTATATTATTATTTCAATTACATCGTTTTAAGTTTTCTAATAGTTTTCCGATATAATCCATATCCGAATAAAAAATACCGGCACCCCGGTATATAATTTGTATTATTTCCTACTTACTTGTGTCTTGTTTGTATCCATTTTGTTTGATAAGAACCAATATGCTGAAATATTTAAAAAAAAAAAAAAAAAATTAGTTTATATATAGAATTTTCTAGAACATTTGTAATCATTATGAAAATTTTGTTCACAATGAAACGCAATTAAATATAATGTTCTTTAACATTATATTATTGTGTTTAAATGAAAGGAAATCATTACATTATTTGGCAATATTGTTGTAAAAGCTCTTTTTCCAATTAAATCTGCTTTTCCAATAATATCCGCCGATTGTCCAAAACGTGATACAAATCTAGCTGCTGTCAACATTTTTATAATTCTCACTTTAAATAATTTTTATATCTAATATGTTTTTTTATTTTGCAAAAAGAAAAAACAGTAACTTAATTTCAATTGAATTTAATGACAACTGAAATAATGTTAGCTTTAATTTAAATTTTTTTTTATATTTGAAATACTTGAATGATGCAACTTTTATGGAACTCGTGAAAATGTGGTATTTTTCAACTGTTTTGACCGAGCGAGATTCGATAAAGAAATGGGACTATTCTGTATTTAATATTAAAATTCCCCTTATATATATATATAAATTTCCCTGATCTATCTTGCCAAATGTTCTCGAAAATTTGAGTTATTACTAGCTTTTTCTTATTGAATTGTCCCCAGCAACCAGAAATTATTATTACATTTTTTTGTGGACTTTTTGTGACATTTTTGTTCAGGATATTGTGTTTTTTTTTCTGTGACAGCGAAATGTGACAAAAAATTTATAAAAAAATGCCGACATCTTTTTGTCACTATTTTGTGAAATTTTTATTGACACTCAGTGAGTGAGTTAATTTATATAATATTAACAACTTAGTAGGATTGATATTGTAGATTGTGCGCATATTTCTTTGTGTCTTTGTGTGATAAAAAATAAATTACTCATCAAATTTTAAAAGGTATTTTGTAAAATATATAATTATTTATTTTATTTTATAAAATTTAGAAAATAATATAATAAAATTACTATAGTTTCGCAACTGAATGATAAATGTGGTGAAACAAGTAAATAACAAATCATTGGTAAATTGTTTAAATATTAAACAAAATTTTATATTAACGATATTTTTCAATTGAGAAAGCCGTGAGAAACTGTATAAACAGATTGTTTTCCCCAGAACTACAAAACCAATTTAATTTCTCTGGGAAAGAGGAAAATAAAACTTATTTTGTACAGCATTGAATTTATATTTTAGTTTATATTTGATTATGTATTTAAAAAATAAACAAATAAAAACTAATAAATATTTTCCTTATTATTTAATTGACCACAAAAATATTTGTTGACAAAACTTCTACAATTTTCTACACAAAAGTGCGTTAAATTTTTTCTCATAAATGACAAATTTTTTAACATAATTGTGCCAAATTTATCCACAAAACTGACAAGTTGGTTTTGGCCGTTAAAAATGTGACAAAAATGTGAAAATTCAGGTAAATCACAAACATATATTTTCGTCACTCTTAGTTGCTCGGGGTATTCCAGAAAACAATTCATTCACGTTACGTACCATAAACTTTTGTTTAGACAAATTGTCAATGCCGAGTTAATATTAACATGAAAATTATATTTGCATAATAGTAGTTCTGATCGGACAAAATAGCAGATCGGATGGAAAAAATATATAGTATCAAAATATTATTAAAAAAACATAATTTCAGGTTATTGTTTTTTCAAAAAATATTTTGTATGAGGTGTATATTAGGTGTAATGTTCATGTTTGTACATAAAAGTTTTGTTTTGTTATTAAACTTTGTAAATAGTAAAATTTATTATAAAAAGAAAAACAAAGAAATCCATTTTTTACTCTATAATTAAAGTAATTAATATTTACAAATAAAGAATCCAAAAAAATTTTTAATATCCAATTTCTGCTCATATTAAACCAAGTTTTATTAAGAAAAAGTGTAAACAAAAAATTTTGTAAATTTTGTTGAATCTAGTTAAATTTTAAATAGCGATATTGGCCATCGGAACGGAACGTACCAATTCTTAAGTAACAGGAAATTATGTTCACATAAATCAAATAATTATTTGTAATTCTTTGACATTTATTTGACATTTCTAGAATTTGTTAATTTCTACATGGGATGGAATAACAAAATAGAAAATTGTCGTACAAATAAAAAAAAATAAACAATAGATTTATTTTTATGTAATTTAAACAAAGAAAATAAGTGCTAACATTTCAATCTGCAAAATGTTATTAAGTCGTTCTCATCTTTATTGTTCCAGCTTATTAATTATTTCAAGTATTACTTTTGCCATCAATACGGAAGACATATCTAGTAGTAACGAAAGTATTGGACCATTATTAAATGAAGATTTTCATTTGGATTTTAATTGGGATGTTTTAATATTTACACAACAATGGCCAGTCACAGCATGTATTCATTGGGAAAGTGAAAATCCTAATAATATATGTGATCTACCAAAAGAAAAAGAATTTTGGACAATACATGGTATATGGCCAACAAAATTTGGTACTGTTGGACCTAGTTTTTGTAATAAAACATCAAAATTTGATATAAATACATTAAATCCAATTGTTGATAATTTAAAACTATATTGGCCAAATATTGAAGACGGTATGTCATTTGATTCATTATGGCGACATGAATGGACTAAGCATGGAACATGTGCAGCATCTAATGAAAATCTTAATAATGAAATTAAATATTTTAATCAAGGTTTAAATTGGCGTTATAAATATTTAATATCAGATATATTAGACAAATCAAATATATATCCTGACACAAATAATAGCGTTATAAGTATACAAAATGCATTAAAGAAAACTTTAAACAAAAATCCGTCAATACATTGTTTATATGATCGCCATAAAGATATTAGTTATTTGAGTGAAATACGTGTTTGCTTTAACAAAAGTTTAGATTTAGTTGATTGTGACGGTATATCAGGAGCATATGTTGCAGTCGATTATCCTGGTGGTAAATTAATAACAAATTGTCATTTATCAAAACCAATATCATATCCAAGTATTGTACCACCAAGAATTATCAATGATAAAAAATCATGGAATGTTAATTTTATTGAAGTATTTAAATTATTAAATTTCATTATGTGGTTAACACTTTAAATAAAAAATGTCCATGAACATCAATCAAAATTAGTTGAAAAATTAATTAAAATACGTAAAATTGTAAATTATAATTTTTAAAGTATAAAAAATAACATAAACTACTCTTAATTGTATTAATTATTACTACTTCTACTATACGTCAACTTTGTTAAAATGTGCCAAGAGTACTCAAATTTATTTTTTAAAAAAAGTATGTTTTGTTTTGTATTAAAATATTAATTTAGAGGCTAAGAAAAATTTTCATTTCTGTTTTTTTTTTTTTAATAAGGCTGTTGTTAAATTAAAATATATACTTTAATATTTATTAAATTACAATTACAACTTAATACAATTTGTTTACCATGGCACTTTTCCTTAATTAACCATTAAATTCTTTTATAAAATTATTAATGAAACAATATACTTATTTATAATTGAAATTTAATTTTAAAAAGGAGTATTCTGAAATTACTTCACAAATATTTGAATCACAGATTAATTTTTAGCTTAACACAATAAAGATAATCTTAAATATCTACTGAGAAAATTTAATTATTGTAAAAAAATTAATTATATTATTAGTATATATACTAAATAAAATTTTGCAATTTTTGGAAGATAAATTAAAAGATTTTTATTATTAACTTAAATATAATTTTTGTTCATATCTGCGTAAATATTAAAGGCGAATATTCTAAACTACTTCGCCATACATATTTTTTTAATAACATAAAATAAAATTCGGTTTTTAATGAGAAAGGAGATACTTTAAAGTTGTATTTTTTGGGAAAAGTTTACTATGTAATTTTGTGAAAACATAGAAGAATATAGATTATGGAAATTTATTAAATATGTAGTATTGATTTAACATTTTCGAATTTATTAATTCTCATTAAATTTTCATCAAGAAACTTTATGCACTGGTGAGTCAGTAACTCTATTTCTGTTTTTTTTCATATTTTGCCCAAAAGCAACAATTGTTTACATTTAATGCGCAAATTCCAACAAAATTTCACCAACTTACATAATCGCTAAATAATTTGTCTTAAAAAATAACTTCTACAATTGAATATTTCAAACTTCATTGTTGGAGATTGTTTACAATATAAATTACATCACAATAATAATGAGTTAATGCAATTAGATTGAATACGAATATAACATGCTTTTAAAAGCTTTTTATTGAAAGAGCATTCACCAATAAATTATATTGAATTCTAATATTAGGGAGTGCTATTAGTGACGTAACACTATAGCAATACATTTATTTCCATAAAACTAAATTAATTTGGAATTTCTAATATTTTTTTGTAGACAATTCATTGACGACGATTTGTATCTACATTGAAGTCTTAGTTTTAGTATGCAAAACTTCTAAGAAATCCTCTCAAAAATCGCTTTGTAAATGATACACTTTTGATTCGTATATTTTTTAATTTTAATTTATTTGGCCAGAACTAGTAACAAAATAATCTAATTTTAATTTATTTGGCCAGAACTTGCAACTGAGTAAATAATCAAAACGGCACGAGTAAATAATCAAAATTAGCTAGCATATATAAAATTATTATTATTAAACTTGAAAAAAACCTTAAAATTAATGAACTATTTTTATTTCAATAAATTCTATATTTCGCAAAATATTGAATTTTTTAAAAACAGAATTGTTGAAAAAAAAATCCTTTTTAAAACAGCAAATCAAACTTATACGATATACTGTTTTTGCAGCATCGTCATTATTTAAAAATATTATCGATTTTTTTCACAATATATTATTTTAACTTTGATAAAATACTAGTCCTTGTAGTATACTCCTGAAAATAATTCAGTCTATCCTAGAAGTTTGTCGTATTAAAACAGCCCCTCCGTGTTTAAATACATTTAATTTATTTTGCGTCCACGGTTTAATAGTGCCCAGTTTTTTTTTTATACAAAAACGTAATTTAAAGAAGAAAAAAATATTAAATAAAATAAATGAGAAAATAAATTATAAAATTAAAAAAATCTCTTCAATTAAATTTAATTAAATATATTTATTAAAAAAAAAAACTTAATAATATTTATTAAATATATTAAAAAAGATAAACAAAAAATATAATTTAATGAAAAATTAATTATTGTGCAAAGCTATGTGACTTTTTAAAAATAGTGTACGTACAAGGCAAGTTACTATTTTTTTTTTCATAACGAAAATACTGCAGATAAAAAAAAACTTTTTATAATTATAATTGTCAAAGTTTTATTTTAGAAACTTTATTAAAATGTCAAGGATTTCTTAAAGAATTTTTGCCAATTTTTAAAAGTAAAATTAATGTAAGAATTTTTAAATATTTTTATGTATAAATTTTAATTATTATGAATAAAAAGTACAATATAAATTTCGATTACCCCCGGGTACTTATAAATTAATCGATAAGGGTTTGATTGTAATAAATACAGAGTAGTGTTATGAAATTATTTTTAGGTCCTGAAATATGATATTTATTTCTAGGTTTAATTTCTTAATATTTATATATATTGTCATTTATTTAAATTGTTTGCCCCTAAAAATAATTAAATATTTTTGAGTGGGCAAATTATATAATCAGTAACCCACGTCTTATACATAATATATTATGGATTCAAACGTAGATAATATACAGAATCTAAACAACTTTCTGGTAAAATTTATTCGATACAACCAATTTAAGTTGCTCTTCCCAAATTATTGATGGTCACAATTAATAGTTCTTTTTCCGGCACTGGATGGGGTGGTCAACATTATCCTCATTTTATGAATGAAAAGGAAATATTTTCCTAAAATGCTTTAAATATATATCCTGATTTTCATATTTTTATGACTTAAAATTAAAAATATTTTGTTTTTGTTTATATATCCTTTAGCCTTTTAGATAAAAACAAAAAGGATATATGAGAAACATAATAGTATTTTTTTTTTTAAATTATATTTGTATGCGTATAAGGAAAGAAAAATATTTCGACATAATAAAAACATTCAAAAGGGTGTAAAAATTTAAATGTATATGTGTTCCAGTAATTTTCTATTACGTTGTTTAGTGTAAAAAAAAAAAACGCCGGGATTATGATTTTGATTATGTAATCTTAAAGTTGAGGGGAATGTAATTTTTTTTTTTAATATTTATTATTTACCAAAAATAAGATTTCCGAAATAAGAAGATGAAAATATTTTTCTTTTTATTTATTTGTTTGTATTTTTGACTTATTTGTATGTGTTTCGGATACATAATTTAATTTCTATATAAAAAAAGGATATTCTATTTATGATTTCTTATTTGTTTTGATATAATAAACATAAGTTTTTAGTGATTGTTGTGTAATAATTCATAAATATATTTTTCAATAATTAAAAATTTCGACTATACTATAAAATATATTTAAACTAGAATTCAATATTAATTGTTTGACCAACATATTAATTAAATATTTTAATGATTAAAAAAATTTTTGTATTATTAATTGCAACCAACCAATTTTTACAATAATATAATTGTCCTTCTCAAAATATAATCGTTCCCCTAAAAATATAAAATATAATAATTTAATGCGTTTTTGATTAGAATATACGTAAAGACACGCCTTTTTCTGATATAATTAATGCAACTAAAATATTAAAATTGATTTTCAATATAAAGTTAAAACCAAAATCTATAAATAAAGCAACTTAATTAAATATATTTATGGTAATTAAAAATATTTGAAATTAATTCAGTAAAATAATTCTGATTAGTGTCACATATCGTTAACGAATTATAATTGTGATTAGTAGTGTGTGTCCCATATCGTTAACAGACCTTTTTCAAGATATTTTAGAAAATTATTTCTTGTAGATGTTATATATATATATTTATTACAATAATTACAAACATTTATTTGTTTACCCGATAAAATAAAATAATTGATAAATGCTAACCGGCTCGGTATGCTTGCATAATTAATATTTAGTGTAAAATATGAGTTTAGCTGAATTGTTGCCTGTAATATGAAATACGATTATTTATAACCTTCGAACAAAATTTACTAATCATGATTGTAAGCTGTATATTGTTGAATTAAAAGAATCTTTGTTTACAAAAAATTACAATTGTTATTCAGTAGAAGATATATATAATAGAATAGTGGAAGTACTTTTCCAACAATTTGATTTAAACATTTCTTTGCAATTATGAAACTACTTTTGATTAAGTGACAAAGTTAAAAAAATAAAAGAGTATAAAATATTGACACTAGGAAATAATTTTGTCCTTATTCCTTATTAATAAACGATAATTGAATATACTTTTGTGACTAATATTTAAAAATAAAATTGGTTTATGGAATTTTCTTCTCTTGCTATCATTATCATCTAAAGCCATTTATAGTTCATATTTATTTAAGAACAAACAGTTTCCTCTAATTAAAAAATAATAATTACTTCTTGGCAATCAAATTTTTTTCCACCCAGAAAGTATTTTTTAAATTTATATGTTATCACTTATCACATTACAGAATTTCTAATTATTCTATCTATAGTTTTTCATTAATATTCAATTGAAATATCTTTAAAGATTTTAAAGACTATTATTTTAGAATTAAACTTAAATTAACAATTTATTAATCTACAATACCTATTACAATAAAAAAGATCGAATTACTATAATAAAATAATTTGTCTGCAGGCTAAACTCAGACAAAAGAATATTTATATGGAATCCTTTAATAATAAAAAAATAATTTTAGACCATCTATTACTGTATACAATTTATTACTAAAAATAGATCCCTTATTATAATAAATTGGATACAAAATGAAATATAATTGTAAATTTATTGACGTATTTCGTTAATATTTTTATAATATTTGAAGACATTAAATTAAATTTTAATTACAAATAAAGGTTTTACAACCTACAATATAATTTTATTTCTCATTAAGCACAATTTAAGAAGATTATAATTTAAATTACATGTACAACAAATTTAATTACTATATAAGAGATTAAAAATTAAAATATACGACTTTATCAATTATAATTTTTTTCAAATAATAAAAATTATCTATTTATTTATGCAATAATTTTTTTTTTTTTTATTTTTCTAGAAAAATTAGATAATTTTATGAAAATCATAATAATAATTCTATAAATAATTTAACATAATTTTCAAATTTTTGAAAATTTATCGACAAAAAAATAATCAAATTGAGTGTTAAATAAATTTACTCAGAGTAAATATAATTATGACTACACCACGTTCAACAGCTCCAGCTACACCCGTTTTGGCCGTATCATGTCGTATGCTTAGATCACCATCACATGAAAGTGTTACAACAGATTTATCATTATTTTCTGTTTCATCATTAGCATCTGAGGCCTTAGGTAAACATCGAGTATTTGCATTAAAAGAACAAAGAGGTCCAAGTCCAAATCCAGAAGCAAAACTTCAATTAACACGGTAAATAGATAATCTATTTAACACTATGTATCATCAATTATTTTAATTAAATTTTATAATATTATTATAACTTTAGTCCTGCAAATATACCCGAAATAACATGGTTTGAAGAAGGTAATGATTTAATACGCAGTTGTGCTGCATTATCATCAGCATTGGGAATGCAAAAAAGTTTCAGTACAAGTGATATTACACAATTACCATTACCCGATTCACAAATAAATCAATTACGTCAAACTGTTTCCGAATTGGCATTAAATTCATTACAACGTTGTGGTTATATGTTAGAAAATCCACGACTTGATCATACATCACGTTCATGTTCAACATGGGTAGCTGTTGGTGAATTAGCATCAACATCACAATTACCATCACCACATGGTGGTTCTATAAATCCACCAGCATTATCAACAAGTACCCCACCACCCCCTGCATTTACAGCTGCTGATTTAATACGATCTGTAAATAAAAAAGTTCGACAAAATTATATTAGAAGAAGATTATTAACGACTTATCGTGCATTAGAACGTTTATCACAAAGTGAATTTAATTTAGATCGTTTAGAGGCAGCTGCAGTTGCTGCAGTTGGTGGTTGTACTAATAGTGGTAATAATTATGGTCCTGGACCAACTGAACTAGTAGTTCCTACACATTTACAACACAATAAAAGCACAAATAATAATAATAATAATGATTGTAGAAATCAAATTGCCAAGAATACAACAGAAATTGCCAAAACTGATAATTCTAATAGTGGTTCAATAGATGTTCCAATACAAGGTAAAAAAGATTCAGGTGTTATACCTAAAGTACCAAAAAGTAAAGCAATTATTTGTGAACAATTAAAAAAGAAAATTACTATGAATGTAAATCAAAATATCACAATTCATGATATTGAAAGAGAACGTGGTAAACCATTATCAAAATATGAAAGGAATATGATGATATTTAATTGGTTACATTCATTGGATGAAACTTCAACAGTTGAAGATTTGCCTTAAATATTTAAAAAAAAAGAAAACCATTTTTTTTTTATTTATAATTTTTATTTTAAATAAAGTTTTAGTTTTAAATGACGTAAAGAAAAAAAAAAACATAAAAAATTCTCTAGCGAATTTTTAATAAAAAAAAAAGTATTAAATATTTATTTAAATGCGATATTTTTTAATAAAGATTAAAATATTTACTAGTCGCTTTTCGAAATAAAAAAAATTATGAGATTCTAAGAACTATAAAAAGTTTTAATGGGAGAAGTGAGATTGAAGAATTATTTAATAGATTTAAAAGAAATATATATATTACGGCAAATTTAATTTATATTTATTGCTTGTAAATTTGAAATTATTTCGTTAAAAACTTATTGAATTAGCTTACAATCGAATATTTGCTAAAAGAGAACTTTTAAAGCAATCAAAAAATTTAAATATTTTTATACCAACACCTCATTAAATAACACAATTTTGTTATACAAATTAATTACTTTTCCAATGTCCGAATTACGTAGTCAGTTGATGATTTTCGACTTTTTAAAGCAATAGTCTGATTCAAACAAACAGATGGACAAACAAAACTTTAGGATCATATTATGTGTTAAAAAAAAAAGTCATAAATATGAAGTACAAAAATATGTCAATAACGTACAACAGATTAAAGACACAATTTTTACATTAATTAGAAAAAATATTAAAGGCTGAATCATTTTATTAAAATAATAATTATTTGAGCTAATTCAATGATAATTATAATACGAAAATTTATCAGAAAATTAATAACCACATTCGAAAATACATATTTATTATTTTATTTCAAATAATTTGTTTTGCAATACCGAAAAATATATATATATATATATATATATATATATATATATATATATATATATATATATATATATATATGTTGCTAATGTCCTTTCCGAACCGTTGTTATAGTACAGGTTTTTTTTTTGACTATATATGAAAATTCTTCGAAATGTGCCCGAATTCAATGATTCCTATATATTATGGCTTTGATTATTTTGATTTTAGTTTCGTTTTAACATATTATTAAAAATAATTGCCGTATTATTAAGATTTTTTTTTTTAATATATAAATTAAAAGTATATTAATTGTTAACATACATCTATTTAGATAAAATATTCAAATTTTAATTATATTGAAAAAAGGAAAACTGTATTAAATTAGGTTAAATATATTTTTTTTTATATAATTTTTTTTTTTAAATGTATATATAAACAATTATTACTAAAACAAGCTACACCAGAAAATGTTGTAATAAAATTAAATTATATTTATTAAAAAAAAAAAGATGATTATTTAGGAAAAAAGGAAAATCAATTAAAATCTTTAATCAAATAAAAAATATAAATGTATTTTATTAGTCAATGAAAAAAAAAATGTAAAGTCCTTTTGAAATATTTAAAAAAAAAAAAAAAAAAAGACGGAAAAATTGTAATACTTAAATTATTTTTGTATTTAAATTTTAAATATTCCTAAATTAAAATTCCTAAATACTACTATTTTAGCATATACTACTAAAATAGTAGTATTTTAATTATTTTATTTTGATATTTGTCTTTAATTTTTTTTTTTTTGGACCAAAATCCAAAACTTTTGACTACTTGAATAATCCAAAATAAAAACATCAATAAAATCTGAATTTAAAACTTAAATTAAATATTTTTCAATGATATTTAATAATTAAATGGAATTTAAATAAGAAGACAACCAAGGACTTTACAAAATAACCATATATATTAAAATTGTCTCAAAATGAAATGAAAAAACAAAAAAACTACGTTTTGTGTTCAAAACCAAAAACATATTAATATTGTAAAGGACTATTTTTTATGTTGTAAATGATATAAATATAAAAAAATTAATATGTATCTAATTGTGCTGCTTTTAGTGGAGCATGTTTTTTTGTCTATTTGCAATAAAATTATTTTAAATATGGCAATTTTTATTAGTATTAATTTATTTACAAAAAATTTTAATTTAAAAAAATCAAAAATGATAAAATATAAAATGTTGTATTTTCTTATTAAAAATTATATTATATAAAAATTATCCATATCAAATAATCCAAAATTAAATGAATAAAAAAAAATGTAAAAATTTTAATATGTTATTGTTTCATTTATAGAAGTTAAACTTAGTACAACTTTAGCATAGCTATAATTATTAAAATAAGATAGACTATGACTTAGTGGTATTGTAGAAAGCTGAGGTGTACCAGGTACATTGGAGGCATTAATATTGGTTTAGTTAACTTCAAATGAGTACCAGTAATAAAATTATAATAAAATGTAAATTAAGACAGGGAAAAATGCTAACGTTCGAGGCCGTATCACTAATTAAACAAACGTATCACTAATTAAAGCCATTAGCTTATTGTGATTACAGTTTCTTCACTATAAAGAAATTTGTGGTTTTGGAATCCATATAAAATAAGTGGAACCAAATCCCAATAGAATGCTTAGAAACCCATAATAAGAGACCTAACAACTAAAATTCTTATTATAGCCATCTAAGAGAACTATTAACAAAACTCTCTTCGAGCAGGTCAAGTGAACACTAATATCTCTTTTTTTAGATCTACTTCAAAATATTTTCGAAATCCTTGTAATTCGTAATACATTCTTTAGTATGTTTATCTAAAACTTAATTATTGTATGATCGTTAAGTTAGAATAAAATTGTTTACCTACTAAACAAAAAAATAATCGAAATGTTTTCTGTTAAATTAAAATGCAATTTATTAAAAAAAGTAATTAATTAATCATAGATAAAAAAGAAATTATTGCATTCCCATAATTCCTTTAAGCATATCATCCATATCAGTTTCAGTTTCAACTTCTTGTAATTCTTTCAAAGTAGCCACTTCCATTTCACAAAGGATTTTTGGTTTTTTGTACTAAAAATTAAATACATTTATAAAAAAACCAAATATTAAATGTTAAAACCCAAACCCCACTTACAGTAATAATTAATGTACTAAATTGATGATGTATCGAAATATCTTCTTGTTCTGGTTTTATTTCACATCGTTGCAATTCCGGTACTTCAATAATTTTAAAATATTTTTTATTAGTTGTACGGACAACGATACAATTTTTTTCTTTATCTGCAGTTACTTGATAAGTACTTATTGCATATGGTAAATTCCTAATTCGCCATTCAATATTTTTTTTTGTTATACGTTTAGTTACAGTTGGTTCTGTATTACTTTCACGTACCATGAGTGTTTGATCAGCTAATGGTATATTTAATGGTTCACCAAGTTCAATATCCCATTTTGGTTCACCCATTAATTCTTTTTTAATTTTCCATGATCGACGTTGTATGACACCAGTATCGAGACTATATTCTTCAACCATTTCTTTACCATTCGAAAATTTATAATGTATTTTTCTTACATTTCCTCTAATTATAGATGTTTTTTCGGCATCACGAATAAAATTTAACCAATTTTCAAAGGACATTTTTGTGTAGAGATTAATTTTTTATGAAATTATTTATTAATGATGAAAATATAATTATCTGGAAAATAAAAATTAGAGAAATTGTTTGATCAATTTTACAATAATTTGCATAGCAACCAAAATATTGAAATTCTGAAAGTGCTATTTTTGCTGTAGAAGTAGTAGAACACTAAAATATATTTAGAAAAATTGAAATCAAATTTACTTCAAAATAATTAATTTCATAAAATCTGATTTTTGGACTCTTTTGTTTTTGTTTTTGTTTACATTTTCGGTTTTCTAAATTTTGTTCTTTTTTTTCACGTGCAATATATCAAATAATCACTCTTTACCAATAATATTTCTCAAAGATACCATTTCAGTGCTACCTATTTAGTTCCATTGTGCTACCACTACCAGTGTGTCAGGCTGGGTTAGCATTGGCTGCGCCTGCCTGTACTTTTAAATTAAATGTCAAACCAAGTAATTGTCAAATAATATCCCACTCACATGTGCTTTTATTTTGTTTGGTAGTGTTTTTTTATAATTGTTTAAAATGACTGAAAATTCACCTGAAAAAACTTTAAATTTTCATCAAATGGAATTAGATGAACGAATTCTAAAGGTAAATTCATTAAATTTAGTCAAATAACAATCATTATTAGCCAAATAACACAATAGGCAATTGCACGACTTAGTTGGTTCACTCCAACTCTAATTCAAGAAAAAGCCATTCCCCTGCTTCTCGAAGGTAAAGATGTTTTAGTCCGTGCACGAACTGGATCTGGAAAAACTGCTGCATTTTCAGTTCCAGTTATACAAAAAATACTTAACTCTAAAGTAAATGCTACCGAACAATTAATTACAGCATTAATACTAGCACCAAGTAAAGAACTCTGTCAACAAATAAAAAATGTCATAGAAGATTTAACAATAAAATGTGGTAAAATTGTAAGATGTGTTGATTTATCAGCAAACGTTGATCTCTCAGCACAAAAACATTTATTAGCGGAAAGACCAGATATTGTAATATCAACACCGGGAAGAATTTTAAATCATCTGAAAAATGATGAGGTTGATTTGAAAAAAGGTTTAGACACATTAGTTATTGATGAAGCTGACTTAGTATTTTCGTTTGGATTTGAAAATGATTTAAAAGGTGTCTTAAAATACTTACCACCTATTTATCAAGTAAAATTCTATTTAAAATTAAAACTATGAAGAAAATTATTGTTAATTTATATTTTTAGGCGATTTTAGCATCAGCTACACTTAGTGAAGATGTTATAAATTTAAAAAATCTCGTTCTACATAATCCAGTAATATTAAAATTACAAGAACCAGAATTAGCACCAGAAAATCAACTTTCACATTATCATATTTTAGCTGAGGAAAACGATAAAGCAGCGATTTTATATGCGCTTTTTAAATTACATTTAATTCGGGGAAAAAGTATTATATTTGTGAACACAGTAGACCGATGTTACAAGTAAGTTTAAAAAACTACTATAACATATTTTTCTTCAAAATGATGAATTTTTATATCGTTACTTGATATGGCAGCATTTTTCATATGAAAAGTGGTTGGCTCTAAATGATTTATATCTAATCTTCTCTCTGACTAAACTAAATAGTTTCAAATTATAAATTTCTGAAATTATTGTAAAAATATGTTTTTTTTTCATTTACAGATTAAAACTTTTTCTCGAACAATTTAATATAAAATCATGTATTTTGAACTCTGAGCTACCAGCAAAAATTCGTGTTCATGCTGTTAATCAATTTAATCAAGGCATTTATGATATTATCGTTGCTTCGGATGAAAAAGCTCTTGAAAATCCAAATCCAAAAGTTGGCACAGCACCAGCTGAATCAACTAGTAAAAGAAAGTCTGATAAAGAATCCGGTGTAGCAAGAGGAATTGATTTCCAATGTACATCCAATATTATTAATTTTGACTTTCCACTTGATACAAATTCGTATATTCATCGGGCAGGTCGAACAGCTCGAGGAAACAATACTGTAATATTCTCATTTTTTTATGTTTAATTCAAATTTGTAAATATTTTATCCAACAGGGAAGCGTTTTATCATTTGTAAGTATGGCTGAAAAAGAATTACATCAATCTGTAGAAGAACATTTAAAATCTGGTTACATGACAGATGAGGCTGTAATAAAGTAAGAAATTTGTTGGAAAGACATTAATGTAATAGTTAAAATTATTTTTTTTATAGAAATTATCAATTCAAATTGGAAGAAGTCGAACCATTTAGGTATCGAGCCAAAGATGCATGGCGCGCTATTACTAGAATTGCCATTCATGAAGCACGACTAAAAGAAATCAAAATTGAAATGTTTAATTGTGAAAAATTAAAAAGTTTTTTTAGTGATAATCCAAGGGATTTACAAGTTTTACGGCATGATAAACCATTGAAAACTGTTAAAGTACAAAAACATTTAGCCCATGTTCCAGATTATATTGTACCGGACCCTTTAAAACGATTAGCTGGTATTAGTACAATGACAAAAAGTAAAAGACCTTTTAAAGGAATGTCGAAATCAAAAGCAATTTATGAGTCAAGAAAAAATAATCCACTGTTAGTTGCAGAAATTGATTATGCAAAGAAGAGAAGAAAATACTGAAAAATGTTGTGTTGATTTAGATGTTTTTTTAGCGAATAAGAATTTATTTAAAGTTACAAATAAAGTTAACTTAAAATCTATTCAGTTGTATTTGTTTGCATTACAAGAGTTCAGTTTCTTTTCAAAACACTTTATTTGCTGTCCATTTTTGTATAATAGTAAACATCAATTTAATTCAATAATTTTTTTTAAAATAATTGTATACATTATACCAAATAATGTCTTAACCATTACGAATGTGGTTTTAATTTGCGCATTCGTTTGTTGTGGGAAGGATTTTTTTTAATGTTTCCATATAATCGCCTGTATTAACATTATTCATGCAGCAATTTTATTCACTTTTTAACCATTAAATTGCATTATAATTGCGGAACAACATTTGCACTCTGGATATAGGTACATAAAAATAGTAAATTGCAAATGTAAAACTCAACAAAAGCTAACAAAAAAGTCTAATAAATAAAAAACCGTGCGACAGTAAATAAAACTTCTTTAATTTTAATTAATTCCCATATCTCTATCTTACTAAAAGTTGCAATTAATTTCCATGTGATATCATTAATTTGAATTGTATTTGATTTCTTATACACCATTCGCTGTCACTCAACCAAAACTTTTTGTTGCACCATATCGTTTCGCTGCCATACGTATAAATCGAACAAGCACAATGGTAATGACAGTGGAGATTTCATTTTAATTATCTGTAGACTACGCGATATTTTACGATATCTAATGAGAAAAAAATCATTCAGTTAAATTTTAATTGTTAGACTTCAATATCGGTTATTACATCAAACTATTGGTCGGTTCCAAACTGACTGAATATGTTTTAACATATAAACGATGTTATATTTGCTGATATTTATAAAGTAAAATTAAAAAGCCAAATCTAAGCAAAATACAAAATTCGAATATAAAAAAAATTAGTAGTAAATGTCTCCAAAGATAATCTTTAAATTAGTGTTGTTAGACGACATTTAATCAGGTAATTTATGTTGTTCTTAATAAATATTACTTTGAAATGTGGATAATAATTATGCCTATATAATCTACTAAATATGTATTTGATGAGAATTTACAAGTATTTAAACAAAAAATGATATCATACTGAAAAATCACAACCGTCGGTTGGTGGTAACCGATCGATTTCATTAAATTTCTAAGAGAATGAATTATTTAATTTAAATATTCTTTTTTCATATTTATTATTTTTATTTCTGATTTTTTAAAACACTTTTATATATATATATATACATATATATATATATATATATATATATAATTCTTGCGCATTCATTCACATTCACTTACAAAAATTTAAAGGAAAATTGTTCTGTTTTATTTTAATAATAATTATAATTAATTTTTATCTTCATTTCTCTTTTATCTTGTTTTTTTTTTTTGTTTTAGCTACACTAAATAAAAACTTAAAATTTATTAAATTTATTTATATATATATATATACTTGTTTTTATTTATTTACTTTATTTATATAATTATTAATTAATTAATTATTTATAATAAATTTACTTATATTTTTATATACCATTTAATTTTTTGTTGCTGTTGATTTTTTTTAAGTTTTTTTTATTTATTTATTTTTGTCCTTAATAATTAATTTTATATAACTTTTTAATTTATTTATTCAAAAATTCTAGATCACTTGCTCACCCCCACAAAATCACATTCATTCCAACCTAACATAATTTTTTTAAATTTTCTTTTTATTTATGATTTTAATTTCTTTTTATAATTAAATTTGTTAATTTTTTTTTTTTTTTGTATTTTTAATTTTTCCTTAAAATTTTTTTTGTTTTTAATTGAAAGATTTAATTTTTTTTTTTTTTTTTTAATAATTTTTAGGGTTTTTCTTACATATTTTTTTTTTTGGAAAATTTTCGTTTTAATATACAATTTTCAGTAAAAGTTTTATATATTTTATATTTTGTTTGTTTTTCCACTCGTGCAATTTTTTTTTTTATTAAATTTATTTCTTTTAAATATTTTTCTAGAAAGGATTTTTTTTTCTTTTTATGCTGTAAAGTATTTTTACATATAATTTTATTGTTTTTTTTTTTAACTCAATTTTTTTGCATCTCACTCATTGACCACATATAGAAAAAACAAAAAAAAAAAAATTTATAAATTGTCTTTTTTGAAATTGGTGTCCTTTTTTTAAGAAAATACTTCCATTATGTTTAATTTTTCCGCTTAATTTTGAGACATTAAAATAGTATATTTGTTTTTTTTTAACATTTAATTTATAAATAATAAAAATTAATTTAACAAATAATACACAAATTGTTTTAATTAGAGCCAATTTGATTTTGTTTTTAAGAATAATACATTTAAGTAACTTGGGTTTTTCTTTTTCTATATATAATTTAGTTTAAAAATAAATTGTAAAATTTTAGAGATGAAATCATGAACAGGAAAATTAAATTACAATTATTTTAAGTGCATTTATTTAATTGGCTGTCGATACAATTCGGTTTTTGAAGCTTCGATTTATAATTTAATAATTTAAATTATTTTTTAGGAAATAATCTGTTTTTTCTTTTAAATTTGAACTTAAGAATTTAACCTAATTAAAGTTATAAGTAAGTTAAATTTATATCCAGGAGATTTATTTAAGTTAGTTATTGATTTGTATAAAGAGATTTTAACTAAAAATTTTAACATGTTCTGAAAAATTTTGAAATGAATTTCCGTCAAAATAATTAAATGCATTTAAAATAAGTATGATTTTCCATAATTTTAAATAAAATGTGCCATTTTTTCTCTCTAAAAAAATTACACTTAATACGAGAACATAGAGTTTTTAAATTTTTTTCCAAAAAAAAAAAAATAAGAACTGTGAGGCATCTTGTTTTGAAAAATTAGAATTCCTTAAAAAAGAATCTTTTGATTTTTTTTTTTTACACCGAAAAATTTTAAATATAGTTTTATTAAGTATAAAATTTTAGTTTTTTTAAATATTATTTCTTAATTATTTTACAAATTCTTGTTTAAATTTTTTATATTTTTTTAACACATTTTGAATATTATTATTTTCGGTAAAAATTTATTAATTTAAAATTTCTGTGCCATTATTTTTTCTTTTACATTTAATTCGAATTTGTTAATTTCCTTTTTTAATTTTTTTGCAGAAGGTCTTTTTGTAACTTTAATAAATTTTCATAAATTATTTTAATTTATTTCACAAGTTTTTTTTACTATTTTTATTATTTTATTTAATGATATTTTTTATATTTAATTTAAGAATTCGTGCGTTGCGTACAAACATTTAACATTTGTTTTTAAGTTATCCTTTTTTTTTTTTGTTAATTTACATTCATTTAAAAAGATATTTTTTTAGAAAAATTTTAAAGTTATTAAATTTTTCTTAATATAATAATCTAAAAAATTTAATTTTTCAAACAAAAAGTAAAAAAAATCAATCTTAATTACACAGACATAAAAATTTAAAAGTATTTTTTTTTTTAGTTTTACTATTTTTCAATTATTCCTGTGTTGGGATTTAATTTTTAATTTAATTTTTTTGTTTTTTAGAAAATGATGATTTCCATTTTTTTTGTAGGAAGGTGACGCGGTGTACATAATTTTAATTTATTTAGAGGTAATTTTTTCATTAAAAAAACTGTTTTTATTTTTCTTATATATTTTGTTTCTTTAAATTAAAAAAAATAATATTAATTAAAATCTAATTGAAAAAAAAAATTATAATATAACTTTAACATTAAATTTATAATTAAATTATATATATATAATTTTTTTACATCCGTCACTGTGACACGGCTGGACTCTTTTTATCGGTATCCTGATTGGACGGTGTATTACCTTGTGGTCCACCACCGCCACCACCTCCGCCACCTGGTCCAACTGGACCACCAGGACCAATTGGACCACCACGATCCATATTCCATGAATTTGGTCCGGTCATTGGTGAATCGGCATGACCAAAACCACCATGGTTGTCATGATCAATAGCCGCATCATATTGTGTATTTTCTAAACGGGTGATAAGTCGCTCATCTTCATCGCCAAATTCACCGCCCATCAATGATGGCTCACCCACTACCATCACATCCTATAAAAATTGTAGAAAATAATTTTTTTTTTTCAAAAACAAAAATTAAGTAAATATTTGATGATCTAAGACTAGATTGAAACAATATTTATTATTTGTAGGCTATAATAAAGGAACGCATACATATATGCTTTGGTTCCAATGAAAAACACTAGTTAAAGATTTTATAGAAGCATATGCCAATAACAAAGTCACATTGAAATGACTGAAATGAAAATATTAAAAAAGCTTAAGTATGTAATATTAACTTCCGACGTAGCACAGATATAAAAAAAAGCATAAATCAGACTATCAGAAATTGTTATACATTTAATATAAATCTTAATAAAATAGCCAAAATATTTGAATAATAAATTTTATGAAAAATATTTAATATGTAATTCTATTATGTTTCATTTATGGTCTTGTTATTTGTATTTTTCGTATATACGACGTATGTGTTGAATGCAGTAGAGTAGAGAATTTAGAAAATAATTAAATTGTTTTACGTTTTTGAAAATCAATTCAGATTGGACGTATAAAAGACTACTACCTGCGATGCTAAGGAAAAATTTGGTCCTGGCGAACGTTTTTTACTTGGCACTGGTGGAACATTATTTGCTGCTCCTCCTGAATTTGATCCTTTTCGTTTTCGTCTTTTATTTGCTGGTCTTTGTGCATCTACAATTATAAACCAAAATTAAGCTAGTCTTTATATATCTATAATTAAAATTTAACTGAAAATTTACCTCTTTTACCCGGTGGGGCTACCATTCTTTGCCATTTCTGAAATAACGTCGTTTTTAAACAATCCCTCGGACTAAGTGCATATGCTTTATGTCTAGACATTAATTCCTGCATTGGTTCTAATATTACACACAACTAAATTAAAAAAATTATAAAATTAATTAAACTAAAATCAATATTAAATATTAAATAATATAATATGTATTTTTGTTAATTTTAAATTATAAATTTAATAAATTATATATAATTAGTAAACATTAAATAAATATTTTTAGATATAAAATTAATTTATATCACCACTCACGCGTAGATAATTAAGCGTTGAATTGGTTATTCCTGATCTAGTTATATTTTTTGACATTTGTTCTAATAGACTTGGGTCCGATTGTGATGAATGTGCATGCATACCGAGTACAGATCTTGGTATTAATTCACGATGATTTTTCACAGCCATATGCCATGATTTTATTCGCATATAATCATCGTACATAAATTCTAATATAAGTCTCGCATCCGCACACACCTGAAAATAAGGGGTAGGTATCTATAAGAATAAAGAGAGAAAAAAAATAGAGAAATAATAATAATAAAAAGAAACAAAAATAAAATAAAATAAAAAAAAATAAAAAAATTAAAATTTTGTTAAAATAAAATTTACAAAATAAAAATTAATGAAATTTTTGTTAATACATATTTCACTTTTAACACTTTTGCGGTGTCACAGTCATACCCAAACTGGCACTACGATTCCAGTAACAAATTCTATATTCTGTTTGTCATGTGGCTTTCTGAGTATTGGACAGACATAATGTTTAACTCTTTAAACGTTATGTCTGTCCAATACAATAGTGGCTTAATTATTATTCCAATACTTCCGTAACAAATTAAAATGTTAATAAATAAATTTGGATTTCAAGGAATTTCTTTTTTCGAACTCGAAAATTCTATACAAATTTGTTATAATCTTAAAATTTTTGTAATACATATTTCATAAGTTGATAATTTTATTTTATTTTTATTTTTATAATAATTACGATAATTTGAAATTTGTTTAATAATTTCGTCAATTTTCTTCTTTCCGACAAGATGATAATGATGAAAAGCGCATAAGAAATTCCTTATAAAACATTTAAATAATTTTTTTTTTTTTTGTAATTTTTTTGAAAAATGATTAAAAGCTTAAAAAGAAATTAAAATTTTTAAAATATTTTATACTTACTTTTGTAAACATTTGTTTCCCGTGATGTGTTACTACAGTACATTGGTCACAGTCTAATGTAATTGAAGTATTGTGAAATGATTCTTTTGAGTGCTTTAAATGAAAATACAATTCCGATACACCACCTTCGTATATACTTCGGAAATATCGTGGTATTAACGTCCTTCCTATTGCTGTAATTAATTTTAATTAATTAATTAATTTATTGATTAGACAATCTAAAATAAATAACTGACTGATAATTAGACTGAAATTCTTACAATTATTCTATTCTGTAGCAATAATTTAATATAAAAATCTAATTGATAATAAATAATGTAATCAAAGAAGTAATTCAATTAAGTGAGATACTATGTTTCAAAGTGATTAGGCTGAAATAAATTACGAAGTTTATGGTAAATTTTAATGAACACTATTTTAAATAATTTTTCGTCCAAATTCAACCGCAGAATTCTTAGCTTTACAAAATACTATTTTTGATTTGGAATCATCATTAAATAAATTCTGAGTGAATATAGACAACCTGTAATAACCATAACTAAATTTAAATTATACTCAGCATTTAAACTAGAAAAATCACAATTTTTGTGGAATTCTCCAGAATCCAAAGATTCCAAAGATTCTACGAAGAATTTATATCAATAAATACTCTGTTAAATAGTAATTTAAAGTTTGCAATGGACGAACCTGCACATGGAGATTCAAAAAACTACCAAACGGGATAAGTTCTTGATTGAAAAAATTAATTCATCGTAAAGACAAAGCCAACAATATTAAATTATTAATTCGCAATTAAATTAATTGATTCATAATTTCGCTAGTACACATTTTAAAAAACTAATTTCTTAAAATGTTTTTTTTTTTTTAAATCTCACAGCCAATATTTACCTTTAAAATAAAACACGGTATTTTAATACAAAAAACATTAATTACTTTACAAACATTGTACCAAAAAAAAAAAGGATTAAAATAATTTCTACCCTAACACAAAGTTCCAGTATTGTGCAACCCTTATTCACTGATTTTTTTTTTATTAAAACCAGTTTATTTTGTAGTACATATTACAAATACGCAATATTAACCCCTATTTTTTACCTATCAGTTATACAACAACACAAAAAATAATATCATAAAATCTAAAAACAGTCAAATTTATATTCTTTCTCGACTCTGACATATTTTCTATGAGTTTATTTTTTCTTTCGGTCCCTTTTGATCTTCAACTCAAAAAGTTCACATTTATAGATATTTTTCCTTCACGAATTGAAGTTAAAAAATTTTTTTTTTGTAGTTTGGAAAATTTTCTCTAACTATAAATAGATATAAAAAAAATCAAAGAAAAACTTTCCGATGGATTTAAACTAAGGTGGATTATTGTTGTGCACATACAAAACATTACATATTACCAACAACAACAAAAAAGATACATTTTCCATCTTTGTTGTTAATTTTTTTTTTGTACCTAAATGTGATGACGAAGTTAGAATTTTTTATAGGAAAAAAAATTTATAAACTTTTCTTTCTGACTTTGTTGTTAACTAAAAAAAAAAAAATTGAAATTCTTTTCAAAGTCGCCGGACAGAACAAAACAAAAAAAAAGTTAGGAGATCATTGAATGTTGATGATGATGATGGGGGTTATTATCTCTCCTTTTTTTTTCACATATATATTTTGCGGACAAAACCTTCAAAAGTATTCAAAACATATCATATATGAGCTCTCATGGGGTGGTCCAGTAAGTAACTGTATTTATTATAAATTTATCTTCTTTCTTTTTTTTTTGTTGTTGTCATCGTTTATAGATTGAAATGTTGAAATTTCATACCCGGATAAAAATCATAAATTTTAGTTTTTTTTTTTTGTGATTTGTAAATGATGAAGATTCTTTTTTTTATATACATATATATTTTTTTTGCTGACAATGCAAATAAGCTTTTTTCTAGATGAAAAATTTTCTATTTTTTTTTTTAATGTTAATCAAGATTGAAATTAAATTCAGTATCTTGTATGTATATAAAAATTTAAAGAATTGTAAAATTTACACAGACAAATGGAAAAATAATTACCAAAGATATCAGTGTAACTAAAAGTTTAAATTTTCAAATATATACATGTATCATTATGTATGTATACGGACGGGTGGAGACAGAAAATTTGAAAATTTGCCTGCGTTAGAAAATATTACAAACATTATATGGCAATGGTAAAATTGGGTACAGGACACTGTTAGAAATTGGACGTAATGATTTCCAATTATAAATTGTCAATTTCTAAGTTGCTGCTGAGGACACAATAACAATTAGATTCTCTTTGAGAAATTGGTACATATTTAACATTTAAACTTAAGAGTAACTTTTGCACCGTTATTGTATCAATGTCATTTACCTTAAATGGGTTAATAAGTACTATAGCAAGTCTCAAATTAAACACATTATGCAAAACAAATATTACAAATAAAACCACAAAAAAAAAAAACTCAAAGAAATGGGTATTGGCTACGTCCTATTTACTGAAATAAGTTATAATATTTTGAAGTGTCATTAAACATGCATTCAGCCGTTTAAAAGATTCCATCATATTTTCCTCCACCCAATTTTTATCATTGTGCAAAAAGAAAAATGTTTTACCTATGACTTCCAGAATTTTAGAAACAACGCATATGAACAGCCAATAAAAAATGTTTTAACCCCAAACCAAAAAAAAAAAAAAAAAAAACCACATTACAATTTATTATCTAGGTTCATTTATCTTTTAATACTTTATGTAAATTATGTTCATTTTTTTAAGCGCCTGGATTAACAAAAAAATAAAAAAATAACTCAAGACAAAAATTTTAAAAAAAAACAAATTGAATTTATGTCAAAATCATTAAAAAATTATATAAAAATAAACTTATAAATTTAACAGTATACAAAATTAAGTTTTTTTTTTTTTTGGTATAAATTTAGATCCGTTTAACTACCGCAAAATTATAGAGGAATCCATAAAAAGATACCGAAAGAAAAATATTAAAATTTATTATTTGCTTTTCTAGTAAAAATTTCTATGTTATATTATGGAACTACTATTTAAGTGATTTGGTTTTATAAATAATCATAAAATAAATGATGATTATGATCATCAAAAATAACAACAACAAAGCAATTATTATAAAGTTAGAAAGCGGGTTACTCTACATAAAAAAAATAAAATTTCTTTCTTATTTCTTCAAAAATTCAAATATATTACAATATGTCGATATTATTCTCTGTACCTCTGTGATTATTTACGTTACGGACGCAAAATCAAAATATTTTTAAAACCATTATAGGTAAAATAAACGGTAATTTTTATGAAACTCATAAAAAAGAAAGAAAAAAAGAGTACATTTCCGTGCGAAATTAGTACTAAATGACGAAAAAAAGCTATTGGTCGAGGTACAATCAGTGCACCAATTGACGACAACGAAAATTTTTATTTAAAAAAAAAAAAGAAAAAAACCTTAGCTTAAGGATTACCGGTGGCGTCGCAGCTTAAGCGATGCTATAAATATCAGACAGAAGACGAATTATTTTTGGTTTTTATTTCTTTTTTTTTTGTTGGAATAATAAAAGCCAAAATAAATTCTCAAAGAATATTATGACGGTGGTGTTGGTGATTGTGTTATCGTGAAAACTGTGTGAGTGATGAATTTTTTTGATAGGCAATGAATGAAGAAAGAAGTGATATGAAAATAAAAATTAAATAAAAATCAAGCTCAAGGGTAAAAGAACACCAGTAACATTAAAAGTGTTAGCCAACATAAAGGAAAAAAAAAAATGAACAAAATATGAGAAAAATATCTTTTAAATAAAAAAATTTGTTTTATTAGTATTATTGTTCGTTAAAATGCTGATGATGGATTTACGTTTGATTTTATGGGTTATTCTTAGAATATCTTATTTTTTTTATACACTTTTCAGCTGACAAGGAAAATTTTTTAAATATTTCTTCTAATTGTCTCCATTTCAATAAATATATAATCAATAATGGGAAATGTTGCAGTCGAGATAAAATCAGAAATATGCTATATTATGTGAAGATATGGTCTGAAAATTTTCCTTATTATTATTTAACGAATGTGGTGAAACATTGCGTATCTTCACTGGTCTCTAGTTCATTAGCAAGCATGAATTTATGTTCAGATCTATAAAAAAAACTGAAATACGATCAATTTACGAAAACACGAAAATTTTTTTGTCGTACTCATTAGCAACTACTGAAAAATAGATACTATATTCCAGATTCCAGTAATATTAAATTTAAAAATACAGATGTCCTTTTTGCTCTATATTTTCTTGTTATTTTGGTGCCCATATACTTAAAGCTATAAAAAATTACAAAATACTGAATTCCAGATAAAGCCAGGGATATCGAAGAAGATCTACCTCTAATTTAAATAGTTACCACTAATAAAAATTACAGTAAAAAGTTATTCTAAAATTGAGAAAAATGTTAACAGTTGAGGCCATTTGCTAACAACAAATAACTAAAGATAGTTGGAAATAAGTTTCTTGACTATAAAGATAGTTATGGTTCGGAAAACATAGAAAACGAATTAAGCGTTTGGAAATCTCGTGCGCTCATGCTCTACTGAATATATGAAAACATTTAAATCTTCCTAATTCTACTAGAATAACCAATTTTCTATAAGACCAATAAATTTTTTTTTTAAATATTTTCAATTCGTAATAATAATTGTTGTGTTTATTTTTATTTTTTTTTTGTACTGTACTTAAAGCGAGAACAGAGGCGCGTTTATAACTTCTCATCGTAGCAGCATCTCTCATCATCATATAGCGTCAAAATGATTTTACTATAATATTTCAGATATAAATCTTCAAAATAGTAACACAGAAAAAAACAAAAACAATCTTAATACAAATCTGTTGAAGAATTCAAGCGCACAGAGGCATCATTTTCAACATATTATTTTTTTTTTTTTCTTTTTTCCCGATCTTCATCCCAGCAACTAAAGTAAAAAAGAAAATTTGTATATATATTTTTTTTTCACATCTTTTGAATCTTAATTTTTTTTTAAAGTCTTGTAATTTATACACATAGTACAGTACCAAGCAACCATCGCCGAAAAACCCTAATGATGCCTTTTGGCTCTGAAATATTTCAATCGAAAATATGACGACGACAACAACGAAGCAGAAAAATAAGTAGAAAAATAATTTTAATGTTGCGTTGCGCTGCTACTATGATACCTTTTTGATGGACACAAGATGTAAAAAGAAAAATAATAAAAAAATAAAAAAAATATATCAAATCTACATTTTACATTCCTCCTCCTCCTCCTCTTATGTATATATCTCTTAGTCTTCTGTCAAAGAGCAATGACATCGTAAATTCGTAAGTAATTTTTTTATTTGTTATTTTCTTATTCTTATTCATTTTTATTTAACCAATTTTTTTTTATATATTTTTGATCAACCAGAAAAATAAAATCTTTTTGAAGTAATACAAAAAAAAAAAATGGTAAAATTGGTAAAAATGATATTCAAGAGTTTTACTAATCATTTTGATCTGGTAAAATTATATTATTTCTGAATATTTGGATTTTTATTTTTTTTTTGTTGTCTTCGTTTGTTATCCATGATTTCGAATTTGTTCAAACCGGATTTTTTTTTTTTATTATTTTTGGTTTACGTAAGTACGTAACAACAACGCGCGCGCAACAACTTTCCTAAAATATATTTAACCAAGAATTGAACTGAGATAAAAAAAAAAAAAACTAATTATTTGGAGGTGGTTTGGTTACAACAATGGAATTTCTAATAAAATTGTTGTTGTTTTTTTTTTTAGATGATGATGAAGGGAACAAAGAAGTTAAATAAAAAAAAAATTGGTAAATCATAAATTTTCCATTAAAATTTTCATAGAAGATGAAAAAAAAAACGACATAAAAACTTTTTGAGATAAAGTTTTATGTTGTTGTTATGGTTTTAGATTAAAGGACCCTCATCAAGGAAAAGTTAAAAAAAAAATAAAAAATTATTTCAAAATTTGCATTTCATCTTTCTGTTTTTCACAGAAAAATATGAAAATAAAAGTTATGTTTTTTTTGTATTCCTGGAAAAATGAGAAAAATAGAAACTTTTTAATTCAAAATATCTGCGTTTTAAATTTTTAAAAAAAATAAATAAATGTGGAATATAAGTCAAACGTAGGATGTAAAGAGATTTGTCAGTAACAAAGTCCTTAGATGATATAAATCTTTAATGGGAAATGTGTGAACTTTTATTAAAATATAAATAAAGTGTAATAAAAAAAAATAGAAGTCAAATAATATTTTTTTAAAGCTATGGATAATCTAAATTACCGAAAAACATTACCTCAATTTTTTTTAAGCATTTTGGACTTTTTATAATTTTATATATTAAAATGGTATTTCAAGTTAAATTTAATTATTCTGCAACCAAGTTCAACGTTTTATAAGTTAAACTATTAATTTTTCAAGTTAAATTCGTCATTTTAAAAAATATTCAATTGAAAGATTTAATTTAAAAATTGACGAATAAGTTGAAAAACGTTGAATTTGATTTGAATTAAACTTGAAATACCTTTTTCATGTTAAGGTTGAATTTAACTTGAATATCTACCATGATATAAATAAAATATATACTTGTGTAATATACTAATTAATTCAATAAATCTATGTACTCAGGCTAAGCTATGACTTGTACCCATAAAAGTTTTAACTCAAAACACTAATTACTCTTCGGTATAAATATTAATGTAAATAAAAATAGGAATATCAATAGACCTATTTTTTTTCCTTCTTTTCAAAGAGGTGCACTTTCAGAAGGAAAACTAGTTGGCTTATTGTCAGAAAGACAGTTTGAATTATGCGAATTTAAGGTGTAAACAACTCAGAGTCATAAATATCAGTAGAAATTATAGTCAATGTTTTAGTGACACCCAGAATTCCGATGATATCAGTAAATCCTAGTCAAAATCAAAAAATACTTAAATGCCATAGCCTGTAATTTTGTAATTTCTTACTAATTAAATATCTGAAATAAATATACCCTTTCTGTTAAATCTGACATAGCTGAATTAACGGTTACTGACAGGTAAAACAGAATAAAATGAAATAGCACTTACTATATTTACAATGAACTCAAAAACAAATTTTTTTTTAAAAAATTACAAACTTACTGAATACATTAAAAGAATGCAGAGAAAAAAAATTTATAGAATAATAAAAATAATTTTTAATAAAATATTTATAACATTCCGTCAGCTGTCATTCAATCACAAGAATAACAAACAAGACTAAAAAATTTTTTTATTGTAATGCACTTTTATCCAAAAGATGCAAAACTTCATTTTTTGTCTAAGTAATGAAATTACTTGAAATTGGGATGATTTCTTTAAATAAATATGGTAATAGGTTGGATGCGAGATGATTGAAAAATTTAGTTCAAAATTTTTTTTAATGTTGTGTAGAATTTATATTTAAATAAATGAAGAAAATGGGTAATGTAAATTAAAAGTGTAATTATTATTATTTTTTCTCTATTAAAAATTAAATTTTCACTGCGTAACTAATGTAAAGAGGATCGACGCTGTCATTTAAGCTAAACTGATAAGGGTTTAATTAGTAAAATTAAAATTTTTGGTAAATTATAATTAATTGCAATTCAAAGATAAAAATTAATAATTTTAATGTAATATTAAATTATGAAATGGTGACATTATGAAAATTTTTAATTATACATCTTTAATAATATACTTGTAATATTTTAAGATCTTCTCTAATATTCTATAAATAAGTTATGTTAAATAAATATAATATAATGAGAATACAATAAATAATTTTAATATTTTGACTATTCTACCATTTATGTAAATTCATAAAAATTTAAAGAATTATAAAATTTTTTTTAGTTAGAATATAAAAAAGAACTTACTATATCGTTTCGGTCCATCTTCTAGGCAAAATGAGATAGTTAAGGTAGCATCATCTTCAAAAAATTCCGTGGCAAATGAGTCCCACCAACAGTTATCACTTTCCTAATTTTTTTAAACAATGGACAGAAAAATCAATATGTAATTATTATTTTTTTTTAAAAAAAATATTTATTTAAATAATTTCTACCTCTGTTCTTTGCTGTAATCTTTTATTTAATTCGAACACTCGGTGTTCAGTTTGACTAAAATATGACGTATGTCTTCTAGGTCTGAAAATATAAATAAAAAAGAAAATATTGAATTAGTTAAAGCAATAAATATGATTAATTAAAAATAATTAAATTTAAAAATAAACTAATTAAATTTAAAAATGTCATCGAAATAACTTAAAGAATATTAAGTTTTAACACTAAGTTTCAAAGGTATATTTCCCTCATTGACATTCAATTGATTATATATACCACTTTCAGATTAAATTCAATATTCTTCAAATTGAAAAACATTAATTTTGATTTGAAAAAATAAAATTCAAACTAAAAGTCATATAAATAAATGATTACTTTTTAGGTTCTCAAATGCATATGTGAACCAACTATCTTCTTATGTATGTACTTAACCCAACAAACCATAATTAATTAAAAAATTCCTTTTTTTTATATAAAAATTCTCATACAAATCAGTGACAGTGAAATCATTATACAATTTTTGACAAATGACCTTATTAATTTTAATAATATACTATTATATAACAATTATTTAACAAAATGTATTTCAAAAACCACTCTTCCATTCATTTACTTGCAAAATCATTGCCTTAAGGATATTTACAAAAAAATAAAAATTTCATTATCTTTAAAACCAAATTCATCAGACAAAGTACAAAAAAAAAAATCATTTTTTTTCTCATTTTAATCAATATAGTAATTAAAAACCAAATTCAAATCACAATATAAAATAAATTTTACATAAAAAAAAATCATTCTATAGTATCCAATTCAAATACATTTTTTTTTTATGTAAAAATACTCAACAACATCTTCAATCCATCAAAAAATCATCCTTCTAAAAAATCTTACCATAGAAACATAATATTTTTTTTTATCCACCCCATTCCATAATCACCATACCATCCCATCATCTTATCGCGTTCCCAATCAACAAAAAAAAAAAAAAACCAAAATAAATGGTTACCTGATATCTTTTCTTTAACATCGCATGAAAACAACAACAACAACAAGATTAATAATAATAAAAAAAAAAATGAATTTTTTCATTGATTTTCATTTAAAATAAATCTCCATCCCCTTACCAACCAACGGAAAAAAAAATTATTGAAATTTGAAGCAAAGCACCAACAGCAACACAAAAAGTGACATAAACTTTGACGAAATATACAAATATCTAACAAGAACATGATAAATTCTTTAAAACACCCCCCGCCCACTGCTATTATAAGTACAAAATTACACAAATAATAAACATTTTCAACCTCCCCACACCGAACACAAGTTTACTCCTCCTTCACCACGTCCCTTAAATCTTTACATTTACACAGTCGGGTTTTTCTACCACCCTTTTAGCTACAAATGTAAAATCCAAGAAAAAAAAACAAAAAAAAAAAACAGGACAGGAAAACCAAAAAACAACATAACTCAGCAGGATTCGAGGGTTAAAGTTTACAGCAAACTTGTGGGTGGGTGAATTGGGAAAATAGATAGAAGAAAAAAATATGCAAATAAAAGATGGAAAAAAAAAATACCCCAACAAAGCCAATGTATTGTTTAAGAGTTTTTTATTTTTACTGAATCCGAACTGTGATAATATTGAATCACGCGAAAATATATATAGGCTTTAAAAATACAGTATTTTTTTGAGAGGTGAAGAAAAATTGTTAAGAGGGGTGGGTGGGTGTAGAATAATATTGAATATTTTGTGAATGCAACTAAAACACAAAATAAAAATTATAAAATTTTCTGGTTAAATTTTTGAGGAGAATTCGTAAATAGTTTTCAGCGAAAATAAATATATATACGTATGTGTGTATATATTTTTTTAATTTTGCCAAAAAATTTATAAAGGATGAGCTGCGGTATCTAATTTTTTTTTTGTATTGGAATATTTTTTTTTTTTATGTTGTCTGTTGCAGATTCTACAATCTTTTTATTTTTGGTTTTTTTGGAGGGAAAAAACACAAAACCAATAAAGTATCTCGACAAAAAAGAACCAGCATTACAAGGAGCAGAACAAAAAAAAAATATTATATTTCATTTGTACAATATATAAAATAATGGTGGATACATCAGAACATAGAAAAATTCATACATATAAGAGAAACTATTAAGGATTTAACAACAAACTAACATAAAATATTCTGTGTCATATCAGAGCATGGTTCGTGTTAGTGTAAAGGAGTTACATCGTTCGTAAAAACAATACAAAAAAATCAAGTATTTTTCTATTTAATTTTATTGTGGTAAGTTAAATAAACGTATTGGTTTTGGTTTAACGAAATTCTTTTAGCGCAATAATGAATAAATTTTCAATGAAAACTTTACAACACCATCTAGTGGTTCAATATTAAAGTTTATTGAGAAATTTTTGTTCAATATTAAAGTTTATTGAATAATTTAGTAATTGAATTAGCATTGTTCAATGTGGCTGTTAAGGTGAATAGATCAATCACCTGCTATTCTGCCGAGCTTAGGAGATATTTACTGGAATCGCCTAAAATTATTATATTGAGGCTTTTGTACATAATTCTGATAGCCGCGTTTTCCAACCTTAGCGTGTCACAAATAATATGAACCGTTTAATTTATACATTTATAATTTACCAATGGTAAAATGAACACACAGAAATCATCTAATTGATGTAGGTCTTCTTTACATATTGCGGAAGCCAAGTATTTAATTTTGAAGAAGATTATTGAAAAATAAAACTTTTAATAGTTTGACCTAATTTCGGGGCCGGAATTTCATTATTAACCTAAAATATACTAGAAGTTTTTCAAATTTTAATCTTCAATTCATCAACACAACAAAAACCACAAACATTATTCTTGTAATTTTCTTTTGTTTCAGATTTACAACCATCCAATTTCTTCCAAGAAAATGTTTTTCCATGTTTTTTTTTTGTGTCTTTTTCTCTTACATAACTACAAAAAAAAAAAAGAATTTACCCCAACATTTATTTATGATCAAGCAGCGCGTTAAATACTAAAAACACACTAACACCTATTAACAAATAATAAATTATAATGACAGGAAAAAAAATATGAAAAAAAATAAACAATATTTCATCCCTTATTTTTGTTATTATTGTCCTCATTCTCATGATTTTTTTTTTACATTATTCTTGTGCCATTTGCATTTCTAGCTCCTTGAAAATATAATATTTTCTTTCCATTTCCATTAAATTATTTCTGATGATGAAAAATATATATAATATGTATATAAAACTCTTAACCTGATTATTAAAGTTTTCCAAAATATCAAAATTTTATATGATATTTTTTTGTCATTGCTACTAATGTACATATAAAACGCAAAACAAACGCCATCGAAAATCTCTACTACAGCCAGTAAACCAAAAAAAAGAAAAATAAAATATTTCAATACTTCAAAAATATAAGAAAAATCCACAACAATAAGCAATTGAATAAAATATTTCTTATTTTCATTATTTATTTTTTTTTATTTTGCAGCTCTTCTTTAAGATCCTTAAAACCATCTTCTTAGCAGGATTTTGTTATTTGTTGTTGTTTCTTTTTTTTTTTTTGCAGCAATCAACAAAAACGCCATCAACCATCATACCCAAATTTTTTTTTTTATTGAAATAGTTGTCATAAAACCATATGCCCAACCAAAAAAAAAAAAAAAAAAAAAAACCACCTCCCTAATCAGTTTTTGAACAATTAAAAACAGCTCACACCCCAAACTTCAAAAATCACCCTTAAATCATAAAAATATTATACGAAATGTCTTAGTTTATTTCAAAAAAAAAATTTTTTTTCATTATTATTCGTCTAAGTGGATCCCTGGGATAAGTTTAGTATTTTTTTTTTTCACTCAAGTTAAAAGAGGGGGGGGGTGGAGAATGAAAAAAGTAGGAGGTTTGTTAAATGAAAAATAGAACATTTTTTTTTTTTTTTTTTATAAACTTCTATTCATCTTCGTCACCGATCTTTAAAAAAAAAAAATTATTTATATATTTTTTTTTTTGGACGTAATCGACGTTGTGTATACAAGTCGTAACTGATGGAAAAGCTTATAAGTATACAGTTTTTTATTTTATTTTTTATTTTAAAAGGTGTAACCCACAAACAAGCATGTTGAACAATTATTGATGGAAAGCGTAAGAAAAAGTAGTTAAATAGCAGCAGTTAAACAGCAGAACATAATAGGGTAGCTGAAATGATAAATACAGTGATATGAAATTTGTCAAACCCCCTTTTTCCCCCTACCATTTATCCTATTATTATTGTATATTAACTGAAGAATTACGAGTATATACAGAAAACTATGTTTATATGAAAGTTGCTATATGTATTTCTATTTCTATTTTCTTGTAAGATATGTAAAATTTATTTTTTTTCCTAGGGTATCCGTATTAAAGTATCATAATTTTATAAAAAATATTTTATATCAAATTATATTTTTTAGTCGTTGAATACTCAGTAAAACATTTGGTTTTCGCTGGAAAAATAATTAAATTTACTGCAAAAAGATTAAGTTTAATATTACGATAAAATACATTTGGATTAAATTAAAATGATTGTTATTTCAAGAGCTAAAACTGTATTTTTTTAAGTCATACACCATTCTAGTGTCATATTTTAAGTTTAAGATTATTTATTCTCCTAGAAATAACCCCTGCTAATAATAGATTTTCATGAAATACAGTAGTATGTCCCACTCACTAGCTCTAAAAATTGGTTAAAAAAATTTGCGGTGAAATAGAGAAGAAATATTATCTGGCTTAATGTCCAATTTAAAAATCCATACCAAAACCAAGATAATTTAAAATAAACGCACTTGATTATAAAGAATATTTATTCCAAATGAAACAAAATAAATCATATTTTCCCTTTAATCGCTAACTAAATGATAAAATATTTCAATATAACCATCTATCCAACCAGGACATTGAATACTGTAAAAACAAATATTATTGCATTTTTTATTTTCTTTAAATAATTTTTTTTTATGTCGTTTTTTTTTTCCATATTCCTGTTACATTTTTTCCGAATATTTCATGTATCTTATTTCATGTATACGTAAAACAAACCCTGAAGGCAACAATACAGTAATTTTTTTTTTAAACAGAGAATCCTTGTACCCACGCATTTCTATATTAACAGAACGGCAGCATAAAAAAAAAATAAATAAAGAAACCTAACCTATACAAGAAAGAAGGTCCTTAAAAAAAATATATATAACATCATTTTTTTTTATCCTACTTGAATATCTTTTTTTTATTTTATCCAAAGCTCCAAACCAAACAAAAAAATAAATAAAATAACATAAAAAAAAAAGTGTCACACCCTTTCCACCTTTTTCCTAAAAGCTCAAATAATCGATGATATTTCAACAACAAAACTGAATCATTTTTATTTTTTATTTCTAGAATTAAATAATCCAAAAATAGAAAATATGATAGAAAAAAAAAATGACTTTCAATATTTGCAGAGTGCAACTTTAAGTCAAGATCGCAAATACTTTAAGGTGGGCGTATTTTTCCCTTATTTTCCTCTCTTTTTTTTTTTTTAAGTAAATTTTCATCACAGAAAAGTTTTGTTTAAAAAAAAAAAAATTTATTTAACCATTCCATTAACCCACCATAACCCACAATTCACAAAAAAAAATTTCAGTTCAGAAAAAAAAATTTAAACACATCGATGGTATATCCTTTTTTAAAGCTACCAGAATAAAGGAAAATATAAAAGTTTTCTCTTTAATAATTGTGGGAGAAGAACATTCTATGTTTTTTATTTTTTGGGAGAATCAACCAGCGCAGAACTGGAAAAAGTAAATATTTTTTTATTTTGTATAAAAATAAAAACGAAAATCTAACTCCCTCGCTGCTACAACCCATTCTTCCTCGAAAAATTATCAGATCCTTCCAACATAAAAATTATATATATACACTTTAACTTTTTGTATATAAAAAAATGTTATACACCTTTAAATAAAAAAAAAAAAATTCTTATCTAGGCTATGTATTCTCATATTGATGACAGAGTATGAGAAATGGAGCATTGGAGGTTTATATTTTTAAGGAGTGTTATGGAGAATTGAAATTTATATATATGGTGCAATTCATTCTGATTCATATATACTTTCAGATAAGTTAGAATGAAAAACAAATAGAATAGAGACAAGGACAGAAATATAGTATAATATAAATGAGTCAGTATGAAAAAAAAATTTAGGAAGAAAAGTTAGAAAATTCTACAAGGGTGGAATCTCTCTATTTTTAGAGAGATTGTGTAAAGGAGGTATATTTTGTTAAATGTGGAAGATTGAATCAATGAGATGAGTGTATATGATACAAAAATTGGAATTTAAATTGGGTAATGAACATAGGGTAAATTGCTGGTGAAAAATATGTTAAAAGTCCATTGCTGGTCAATCATATTGAGATGCAAATCTATCGCTGTATTAATATGACAAAATAAAATATTTGATCTTAGACTTATTCGACAGACGATAGTTTCATAGTCGCTTTAAGGCACAGTTCCACCAAAACCGTTGTTGACACCTTAGCACAGTCCCCAAAAAAACCGTTGTTGTTAACAGGCTAACACAGGGAAGGAGTAAAAATTTAAATAAAGTCAGTTACCTAATAAGCCCACTAAAATCGAGACATAATTAATAATTCACTACACAATCCCCCAGGAAATTGACAAAAACACATATGCTACATTTGGCCTTATTAAGTTTTTTTTTAGGGCACAAATTTTTTAGTATTACACATTTTAGGAAACTCAAATAGTGTTTCTTTAAAATGTACAAATGTAATATTCTTAAGTATATACATAACTTTTATACAATACTATCAAACTATTTGAACATTATGTATACTCCAATATATACTGAAATTTAAAATCATCATTACCTCCTTACCCCTCCCTTGTCATAACATTCAAAATATTTTACTTCGTCATGTACTATAAAAATCCTTTCTACACTATACTTTCTCATTCATTTTAAATTCAAACATTTTTGTTGCACCACAATTACCAGTACAAAGAAAATATTATATTATAGTTTCCTTTTTACCAAAAAAAAAAAAAAAAATTGGTATTTCTTCTTTTTTTTTCTACACAATATCCTTATATAAAATTTCAGCACTGGAGGTCAAAAACGAAGGAAGGACGCTGTCGCGTCATTTAGGAGAAAGAGAAACAAAAAAAACTACAATTAAACTCAAACCTTAATTTTTGACAGGTTCAATTTGATGTTGACGGCGAAAAACAAAATGGTAAAAGAGTATAAGAGAGAGAGAAAAATGATAAAAAGAATATGTGGAAATCCTTTAAAGTTCGATTCCTGAAAATATCTAGTTTTGTGTAGTGTATAAATAATTCTTCAGGACAATGAAAGTATATAAAAGAGCATTTATATTCACCGCAGAATTGAAATACATAAACATTTATATATATATATATATATATATACATTTCCCGGTATATTAAATTATTTACAAAGATATTTATATTGGTTATGTATATGTTAAAAATTTTCCAAATATAAAGCGCATGATTTCTAACAAACAACACAAAATACAAAACTGAAATAATTTACTATACTTTTTTTTTATTGCATGTTTTCATTTCATTTTTTAGTCCTTTTTATCCTTACAACTACAACTACACAGGAATAAAAAAAAAAACTAAAAACACTAAAAATAAATTAATAATTTTTTGTATTTTTTTCATACTAGTATTTGTTTATTACTTATAAAAAATAGAAACTTTTAAGGATCTTTACTCAAATACGTAAACAAATAATGATAAAATTTTTTGGGAAAATTTTTTTTTAATAGACTTTAATATTTCAAAAAAAAAAACAGGAATAGTATTGGATGAGTACACGTGATTATATGAGTGCAACATGCTTTAGGGAATATTTATAGAAATTACACCATCATATACACCATACACACCTACACACACACACAATTAGTGTAAAGGACCTGTTTTTTTGTTGTATAGTTCTTTTGTATACGAAGATAATTTTGTAGTACGTATCCATTAAAAAAAAAAATTGAATTTATTTAAATATTCTTTTTTGCGTTTTTGAAGTTTAGTATATAACAAATACTTTGAAAAAGCTTTCACCTAGTTAAGAAACTTTAATAGTATTTTATTTTTTTTCCGATTTTTAGGCAGGGGGCATTTATTTCATCATCATCAGAAACACGACACTGCTGAACAAAAAAAAAAAAAAAAATGAAATACTAACAATTTATGTATGACAGAGACAACGGAGTTACTTTTTCGACAGAGTGTTAAATCTGCAGAGAGAAAGATATAGGCTTAAGTCAGCTCTAGGGATCAAGGATGATGGATAAACAAAACAAAAAACAACAAATTTTAGATTTTCTATTTTCGATTTTTTATGGAAAACTTTGTATTCAATGAAAAATAAAGTTTTTTTTCCTTTTGAAAACTTTTCTAGAATATACAGAAAATACAGAATTATTTAATGTAATTATTTTGTATATATTTGTGTTTGTGTATTAGTAAAAAAAAAAGATTTGCATGAATACTAAAGAGAAAGGATAATAAAATATTAATTTTTTTTTTGTTAGAAATTTATTTGTTTATATAAGTTTTCGTGTGTACAAGTCTAGTAAAACAAAAACAAGAAAGGATATCATTTTTTTTTTCATGGTCTTTAATATACCAAAAAAAAAAAAAAACCATTGAAAATGAAAATTCTTTTGGCTTTAATTCTTATACTTTTGTCCAAAAAGGATATAAAATACACACACAAAGATATATTAATATTTTTCTCAAGATATTACTATAGAATTTTATGATGATGATGACGATGATCATTTTATTTTTTGTGGAAGATTAAGAAAAACACAACAACTTAGATTAAAAGTTTTTTTTTTTTTTTTTTTAAAGGATTTTCTGTTCTTTTTTTTGTATATTTTTCTGTATTCTTACCATTGTTTTCTCGTAAAATTTCTTATACTATATATATATTGCGTAAGGACATTAAAAATAAAAAGGAGTCAAAATTAAACTAAATTGAGGACATAATATTATTTTTAATATGTTTGTTTTTGGGGATTGTTTGTATGCGTTTTTTTTTTTTTTGTAAGTTTTTTAATGTGGTATTTTTGTTATCATTTTTATTGTTGATTTTTGTGGAGGTGGTTTAAATATTCCCTTTTATTTTTTTGCGGGAAGAGAGAATAAAGATGTGGATAAAAGTTTATGATTTAATAAAATAAAAACAAAATAATTGAAGTAAAATTTTTTTTAAAGAATTATAACTCTTTAATAATGTGAAAAATAGTTCTTAGGGATATATTTTTTTGTAAATTTAATTGTAATATTTTTTTGTTTATTTAAAAACTTTTTATAGTTCAACAGTTTTAAAGGATTAAAAAAGTATTTTGTTTTTTTTTTAAATAGAGAAATGTAAATTTGATAATTAAAATTATTACCATTTTATGAAATAATTAGAAGATTAGATTAAAAAAAAAATTCTTAATTCTCTTGAGAAACTTTAAATAAAATTAAAGAAGTTTTAAATATAAAAATATATATTTTTAATATCTTTAAATTAGAATTTAACAAATTAAAAATTTTAAATAAAATGTAATTTTTGAAAGATTTTTAAAATTAATATAAAGTGAAAAATTTGATTTATCGTAGTGAAGTACAAAGTAATTTAATTAAAAATTAAAGCCACTATATCAGTCACGTTACTACACCTTAGAATTTATCTTTCAGCAGGTGCAGTTCATACAAAAATTTTTAAATTAAAATATTTAAAATGCAGATGGCCTAAAAGTAGCACATTAATATAGAAATTGTAAAAATTTTTGTGTTGAAGCAAGCTTCAAAAATTCATTACAAAAATTTTTTTAATTACTGGTAAAATGAATTATTATTATTATAAAATTTAGCATTAAAATGTACTGAACTAATTTATTTTGCAATTTTAATGCAAACCACAAGAATTTTTTTTTTGGTATCTTAATTATTTTTTTCTTAATCATTGATAAGTTTTGTAACTTTATTTCAAATTTAAAATCTAAGACTAATATTAAAACTGGATATTGCATAAAAAGAGGAAAGTACCGAAAAACTAATCTTTCTATGCAAAACCTTGTTTCAGTATTGATTCTATATTTAGTTACTAGATATTAAATACTGATGTTTTGGTAGATTTAAATTTTAATAAATTGAGATTTCCTCTAAAAAGCAGAAGCAAATATAAGATTTAACAATTTATACTGATTACCATGAGTAAATATTTCATATCTAATTTAAACTTTGCATAAAATAGTTTAAATTTAAAATATTGACAACCGAAAATTATGAAAATTGTATATAAAAATTTTGACATTTAAATTCACCAGCATTTAAGTGTTAATTTAGCCATAATTATGGTAATTTTGACTTTAAATGGTTTGTATTATCAAATAGTACACGAAAAGTTTCTAAATTTTTATTAAATACACAAAATAAAATAAAAATAGTTGATACATTTTTATTCCCTATAAATTTTTCCCTTTTCTGTACAATTATTTACGTAGAATTCAACTTAAATGTAAAAGTTAAATTAGAAAATAATAATACAGGCGAGCTCTCTATCCTATATTATTTAAAATAATTTAATTTAATTTTATTAAACGAAAATAATTATTCGAATCATACATTTTCTATCTAGAAATTTTTAATTTAACTGTCAAAAGTTTAACCAATTTTTAGATACTAAATGTACCACAGTTCAATTTTTATTCAACTCATGTCATATTTTTTAACTATAAAATACTTTTTAACCATTTTAAGACACAGCCTTAATAACAAATTATATTACAATAGACTACACAACATATTTGATTTTGAAAAATAAAAAAGTTTTTGGACAAATCTTATATAATAATTTATGTAACTACTTCTCATAATGCAATATGTAAGTGTTTATAATTTTATTATATATTTAAAAATCACTTTTCTAATTCACCCTGTAAAAAAAAAAAGTAAAATAAAAAAGTTTTTTACGCACAATTCCTTATGTTTTTGTAACTACAAAACATATTTCATTTACTGTTTATACATTTTATATCTTTCACATTTCACATCTCCTGTCATTCTACTACAAAAAAAATATCAGATTTTCACAAAGAAAAATAAAAACTTTTTTATAACCAGAAAAATATTAAAAAAAATAGATTTGAGTTTTCTTTTTACAAATAAATTTAATTTTTTTTTTTCAAAAATATCTCTCAGATATTTTTCTTATTTACTATTTTTTTTTAAGCATATAAAGAAATAAATAATCATTTTTTTTTGCAAATACATAATTTATAAGTATATTATGTATAAAATAAAGAGAGTTTATGTATAAATTTAATTCACGTGCATGAATACGAAAAAAAAATATATCTCATTCGTAATGCAACAATAAAACTTTTACATAACTTAATAGTATGTAAAATTTCTCTTCTATATATTTATTAATTATATTTAAAGTAAATAATAATAATAAATAATTGTTTATAATAAGCTTAAATAAATAGTATTATTTGTATATAACAAAAAAATGAGAATTAAATTTATTTTTTTTTTCAAAGTTTACCATATTATTTTGTGTTGCTGGTAAAAACTTTACTTTAATTTTTGTTATGTAAAAGATTTTAGTTACATAAAATATTTATAAAAAAATACATAAAAAATTTATTGTACATAGAAATTATTTATTATAAAATTTAAATTCAATGAAAATTGTTTAAATTTTTTTTTTTTTTAAAGCTTTACTATAAATTTTTTATACCTTAAAGCTTGCAAAATTTACAAGTTAAATCGAATTATTTAGAAAACAAAAATTGGTTTTTTTTTATGCTCTCTTGAAAATGTATAAAACTTAAAAGATATTAGACGAACAAATACTTTATATATTTTATTATCATAATATTTGCTGTTTTTTTTTATTTAGCATATAACTTGAATATATAAATCTATATAAATATGAATATATTTTCGTCAGTATGTATTAATATTAAAAAGTTTAGTTTAACTTTTAATACACTATGAGAAAAATATTGGTAATATGTAATTATATATTTAGTCCTTTATAAGATTGGAAAATTTCGTTATGGAATTAGATTAGATTAGGTATAAAAAACTAATGTCAAAACAGTCCGAATCACTGTACAGAATTTTTGTGATGTAAATTCTAATGTCAAGTCAATGGATTCAAGTCAGCTTGATTCATAAAATTGTAAAACTAGTATAAAAAGGAAAATGACTTATAAGAGGTTACAGTGAACCCAAGTCTGGACAAGACTCATTGAAGCGCTAAAGAGGAAGAGGAAGACAATGAATTCATAAAAGTTCAGAAGTCGCTAATAAATTTAGAGAATTTCTTTATAATTTTTTATATTTTTAGCCAATTATTTAATCATTATTTAATCATTATTCACTAATCCTAATAAGCTTTCATTTATTTATCAATTAGACTAATATTAATGTAAAAAATTTTTTACAAATGTAATTAACAGTGATGACAATAATATGGGACTCACAATAATGATACTAATATGGAATCTAATATAAACACTCCAATAACTGAACATAGGTTATCTACATTACTAATCTCATTTATTGATTACGTATTTTGCTGCAAATTATATCAAATTACCTAATAAAAGTTTAAAATTCGTCTCGGACAATCATAATTTAATTATTATCCTTGTAAATGATTTTCTTAATAAATTTACTCTAATTAATAATAAAAAAAAAATCAATTTTTATTTTTTTAATTAAATAAAAATGTCATTGTTGACATAAATAATTTTCAAATATATTCGTAAGCTGATTATAATGATGAAATTTTTTTTCAGAGTACACATATTTTACGCACATATTAACATTATCTCCTAAAAATATATACATATATTTACTAATACTACAATTTTAAATACAACATAAAAAATCTAGCATAAAATTTTTTTATATATTATGAAAACCAAAAATGCCAACCCGAAAATCTCTATTAAACATATTTAAGCGCTCATGGTTTTTTTTTTTTTTTGGCAAATATTATATCCACAAAAAAAAAAAATGTATCTACATAATATAATCTTTTTCTATGTATTTTAAGATTATTTAATATCTTTTTTGTTGTGTTTGTATTATTTTGGATATATTAGATATTTTGTATGTATAAATTGTCAAAATTTATAGGTAAAATAAAAAAAAATATAAAATAATTATTTGTATTTGTGCTAAAGGTAATTATACAGTAAAAGATTTTGTTTAAAAAAGTTTATTTATTATAATCAAAAATCTTGTATCTATTCCGGCACAAATACAAATAGACAAAGATAGGCCGGTAAGATTAAAATTTATGAAAATTCATAAAAAAAAAAACATATACACATTCCAACAAATACAGTCATTATACAAGAAAATTACATATACTCATATCTCTATCTCTCTCTCATAGAGTTGAGAAAATTCAAATTACTCTGAAGGATGTTCTCTTGTACTGGGTGGGTAGTAGAGGCAGAAATAGGGTTAGGTTTTTCTATTTATTCCGGGTTGTTTCTTTTTTTTGTATTGGAAATATTTAGTTAAAGGGGATGCAAATTTAGAAGTATGAGAAAGTATTATAGAACTAATAATTATTTTTGTATCAAGATAATAAAAAATAAATAAAATATTATTTTTTTTTGTTTCAAATATTTTGGGGATTGTTTTTATTTTTTTGGTAAACTTGGAAAATAATTTGGAGATTATTTCCATTTTTTAATGTTTCTTATGTGTTTACGTAATATTTTGTTATTTATTAAAGCATGCGAAAGAAATTTCAATTTTATGTAATATACATTTTTTTTTTTTATTTATTTAAATTATAAATTATTTATTTTATTTATTGTAGAATATTTATTTTTAGAATTTCAATACAAGAGTAAATTTTGACGAATACAATTTGCACGTGTAAACTTTTATGACGTTTAGATTATTATTAATAAAGCAAATCATGAATTTCTAAGGATATCAAAATACCTACGTAAGTATGCGATGGTATAATAAGTTCTGGTGAGTTTCTTATTTATTGGGTTTTCAAAATAATGTAGCTTAAAAAATATTATTGAATGGAAAGCTTAGAATAACCTTTAACATTTTTGATAAGGTAAAGCAAAACATTAAAATGATAACTTAAGCCCACAATGATTTAAAATTGAGTATTAAAATAAAATAAAAAATGTACAAACAACTGACTTGATTTAAAGAAAACCTTTTTGGGAATATAATTTAATTAATTGACCAACTTTTCAATAGAAACTCTATTGATTATTTTAAAATCAATTCAGTCGTTACTGAAAATATAACCTTTAAATTGTTTAACTGGCTTTTAAAGGGATCTGAAAGGATATTCAAATCTACAATTTTCTTAATTTGCCATCTTACAGAATACTTAAGCCTAGTTTTCTAGTTATTTGTAATCACATATAGGTCTCACCTCCAGATATTAAGTTTCTGAATTCCCTTCGCGATCTGTTATTAATTTCCTTCGCAAAAAAACTATTTCCTTCGCAAAAAAACTAATAATTTGGTTGTTTGGTTGGTTTGAAAGGCGGCGAAGGATAAAACCCACCGCGCACCAATACCACCTGGGTCCGTTGTACACCCCAAACGATGGCTCACTCTGCCCTATAGCACATCCTACCTCATTTAACACCGTCTAGATTGAACGCGATTAATCTTGACGGTGTTAAACCGTCCGCCGTCACTAAATTCGTCAAGAAGTGATTTTGCAAGTGTTTAGATCTTCTGTGTCGAACCGCGGGGCATCTGCAGAGGAGAAATTTTGTGTTTCCTTCTCTTCCCTGCATCCTCTACAAACCGATGTGTCTATCATTCATCATTTAAATCATTTAAATTTCGATTAATATTTTTATTTAGAAATATGAAAAAAATTGTGAATTCATTTTTAAAATAGATATTTATTGAAGTGGGGCTAATGTGTGTAAATTATAAATGTCACACTTTAACATAATTTTCCATAAAAGTAATTTTTTGTAAAAAAAAAATATATATGTATGTATATATATTTTTTTAAAACGTAACATTTAAAAGCTACAAATAAGGTTCATATCACACTATCAATGCAATTGTAATTCAATTTTACATTTTTGGTAAATTCTACTATCGCTAAACTATAAAAATAAGCAGTATTTATTCAACACTGACTATTAATACTATATTTTTTTTAAAAAAAACTTTGCAACGTAATTTCATTTACAACTTTTATTAACTCCCCAAAAACTTAAACCATACAACGACGAGTATTCCCCAGATTATAAGCGAAACGACATAAAAACGAAGAATTATTGTAAACGCGCCAAAAAAAAAACACATTTTCTATACAGTTTTACCATAAATCATTTTTTCGTATACAATTGCTTCCCTCCAGCTTTGGCAATCGAAGTTAAGAGGCAAAAATTGTAATTTATATCAAAACAATCAGGTTTCTTATTATTTTTTCATTTAAGTTGGCAACATTTCATTTTTGTCGCGAGCGGTTTACAAAGATGTTTATAGTAACTTTTTGTTTTTTATTTTTGGTATTATAAGCCAAAACGCGAATCACAAAAAAAGTTTTTTTTTTTTAATTTAATTCGTTTATTTGGTGGTGGTTTTCATTATTATTTTTCCTTTCACAATATTTTTTTTATTACGATGTCGTTGTTACCGCCAATTTTTTTTTTTTTATACATATTATAAAATTTTTTCATCTTCAATTTTTTGTTTTGTTTCATAAATATATATTTTAATGTTTCTCACCTGCTGTTGCTATAGTGGCTTTTGGCTAGCCTGGTTTGATAGCTTGTTTGACCATAGCAAGTGTTGACGGCAGTTTGTTTCAAAAATATTATTATTATATGTGTATATATATAATATTAAATCCAAGTTTATTTATATTTATAGTAATATTAAGAAAAGATGAAAAAATAAATAAATAAATAAATAAATAGCCACATAATTCACATCGCTGTTTATAATTTTATGACTTTTTAGTTTACCAAAAAAGAATAAAATTTATTAAAAATATATTAGAATTAGCACATTGTTATCAAATGATTAGACAGTCAAGTCCTTAAATTAACAATGGATATAAAGAATAGTGGTACAAAAAAAATAGAGATCTTCAAAAAAATTTTGTGAAAACTTTTCACACAAATGTAATATAAATGTTTTATATTAGAAATGTATACCACCTTAATAACATGTTATTAAAAATGCTATTCACATTATGAAGAAGTTGTTATACTTTGACAAGTCATTTTCATTAATTAACAAAATGGCGACCAAACCAATATTCAATACATTATGTTTTCAATTTCCAATACATTATTATTTATTTCACTAGTTAAGTAAAATCATTTTTTACCTTTATTTTTTTGTCTTTAAAATGAAGAAATTTTTCTGTACTTTTGATCTTTTCAACTGCGATAACTAGTGGACACCCAAGTTTTGTAGGACTATAAAATTATGATCGCTTATAGCAAACAAATAGTAGTTTTATCATGTCAATTCAGTAAAAATAACTTGTTATTCTTTAATAACATGTTATTAATTGACACATTTATATATTGAAAAATTTTAACTATAACAAGTTATTGTATGTAATATGAAAAGGATAACATTTCATTTTTGTCCTGAGCAGTTGAAGATACAAGTTTAAAATAGAATCAGATATTTTTCTACTTTTTAATTAGTCTAAATACTAAGGAACTGGTTAAATTGAAAGATTATTGAATTGCCCCCAGCCGAAAAACCAGAAAAACTCCGCACAAAGTGACACATAACCTATTTCATTTAATTGTGACGTAAATTCCGTTTGATTTTGTTGACATTCTAGCCTAGCGATGTTTCATGTATCAATTATCAAATCTTAAAAACTTAACATTGAACTGTGAAATTTGAAATGAATTAAAGTATTTTAACAATGAAAACCAAATATTCTACATTCTGAACGAATATTTAAAAAAAAAATAATACTTTCGTGCTGGGAATCTTGATATGTAACCCCATATAAAATTAATTTTTATTATATAGATTTGTGTTTAAATATAAAAGTGTAATATCAAAGAATGCATATCCACCACTTTTGTTGCTTTTTTTTTCATATATATTTATGTACAAAAAACTCACAACATTATTATTATTATTATATTTTATGCTGTTTTATTCGTTTACACAAGAAAACCTGTTCCGAAATAATAAATTTTTTTTTTTCAGTTTCTTCTTTTGCTTCTTCTACTTTAGATCAAGATAAACGATAAAGATGATGATGATGATGATGATTCTGGTGGCAGGTTCGGGGGTTGAACTCGACATTTAATACGTTTAATAAAATATTCAAGACAAAAAAAAAAAAAATTATATTTAATCTTTTTTTCATTTTTTATTAATATACAAAAAACCACGTGCAAAATTTTCATAATTTTTTTTTTGAAAAATATTCAAAAAATACCTCATGCTGCCAAAATTTATACAGAAATATTATTCAATTTTATAATTTTAGAAATTTTATTGAAAAATATTTTTTAAAAAAAATACATATAAGTGTATTTTTATTTTTTTAAAATAATTGTAAAATTTTAATATGACATTTACACGGCTACGTTTTTTATTTTGGAAATTTGCGTGAAATCAGATACATAATATAATTGTGACATGTGTTAATAAATTTGACATTATTCAAGGTTTTTTTAATATTTTTATGATTGGCATAACAAATTTGAAATTTTGGGTTTGTCAGTTTTCTTATTTTCTATCATAGTCCATTATGTGATTGATAGAAAATAATAAATCTGATAAATTTGAAAATTTATAAAAGAAAGTTCTAGGAAAAAACCTGAAGAAAGACAAAAACTTTGACAGAAACTTTGAACTATTTTTTATTAGCAGTCCAAAACTATCAATTTTCAAAAACATTTATCTTCTATATTTACTAGTTTCAAAATGTTCAGTCAAATAGTATTTCTTATCAGATGGTTTTCCAATTTTCTTCATCATTCTTCAATTTCTCGACATATCTCAACACTTTACTCAGATATGTAGTTCTTTTTCTAAAATTGTCAGAGTCTGTCAAAAATCACGTTTAGTCTAAAACTGGTCTAAATAATAATCAAATCTTATAACTGTGGATATATATGAGTGGTGTATAAATTCATTTGTTTTAAATTGTGGGGGCGCAAAATTTCAATCTAAATTTCCATATAGCTATTGCATAGATTTTCTGTAATTTATTTGAATTTGTACCAAGTCTATATTTTTTATGAAGACAACATGAATATCTAAAATTATGATGATTATTATTATTTATTAGTTGTTGTTATATTTTTTTTCTATTTTTGGTTGGTTTGTCGTCTATGCACGTTTATTGGTTTTTATGAAACAAGTTTTTATTTTTAATATTTTTTTAAAAACTTTATATTTTTTTTATTATTATTATTTTATGTATTTTATAATTATTATAATATTTATGAATTTATGATTTAATTTAAATATTTCTTATTGGCTTCCTGATATAAATAAAAAAAATGTTTAAAGTAAACAAAAAACGCTTTCAAATAGCAAATCTGTTTAATTATTTATATTCGTTTGTTGAGTGGAGAGACTAGACGGGAAATTTTTATTAAAAAATAAATATAGATTTTTTTTTTTTTGTCAATATAAAAAAAATATTTATGAGGCATCATAAAAAAAAATTATTTCTATATTTTGATTAAGTAAATAAAAATAGTTAGATATATTTTATTGACCACATATTTAGAATTATATTTTATAAATTATAACCAAAATAATATTTGGTTTAGAAAACTTTTAATTAGCAAATATTTAGATTTAATAATTGGGACAATGAAATTAGCCTTGTAAAATAATAAATATTAACTATAAAAATTTTGTAAAATATATTTTCAATGATTATGTTATATATAATGAAAATTTTGACATTTGACCATTGTAAAATAGATTTGTACTTAACTGCCAAAAAAATAAACTGTAAGTAAAGTAGTGAAATAAAAAAATTAAATTTACAAATTAATTTCTACGATATTTGCCAGGAAAAACTGATTTATACGATATTTGTTTAATAATTGTTATTAAAATTTTAAAACCTAAAATATATTAATAAAATAAGAGAAATTATAAAAATTTTATGAGTCAACATAAAAATATAGAATATTTAATATAAAATTTTATAAAATTAATATCATTTTATTATCAAACTGGGCTATAAAAACCTGAAAAAAAAAATCAATGATTATAACACTTGGAATACATGTCTGAAAAACCTTGTATATTCAAATTATTTTCTACAATTACCCCAAATTTCTATATAATTTTTTATTTATCAAATAAAAACCAGTACTAAATAAATAAAATAATAATACTATAATGACAAAAATATTGATTTATCATTATTATAGCTAAAATAGTTCACATATATAGATATAATTTCTGTAGTACAGTAATATTAAATATTATTACATTTACTAGGTAACTTAATTTTTATTTAGTTTGCAAAAAAAAAAAGCTTACAAGTTAATAATTTTCAAATAGTAAGTAATAATTAAATATGAAATTGTCCGTCAATCTATAATAATATTATTTATTATAAAATGTACCACAAAAATTCAAATATGTCAGTTAATATTATATAAAGATGTTAATGAAGTTATTTTAGATTTATCTACAATTGAATTGACTTAAGTCTGGTAAAAATTATATTTCTATAAAATATTTATTAAAAATTTACATTTAAACATAAAAAAGCATATTTTCTTAAAGAAATATTTCGAAATTAAGTAAAAAAAAAAAAGAAATTTTCGAAAATTATAAAAAATATCAAAATTAGGTAATTTTTTTAAATGAATTTTCGAAACTTGTATTTCTATAAAAGGAACTTTTGCAATTTGTAGTACAAGGGAACTGTATAAATTGATAAGACATGGCACCTACAAAACATTCTTGATCTTGAAATCCATATGACATAAATTTTTAGCATAACTAATTCGTTTGTTGACATTAAAACGAAGTTTATTTTACTGTGTCAAAAGATATGTACTACTAAAACTTTATAAATTTTATAATCTATCTTTTCTACTTATTTTGAAGCCCATATAATCAAACATTAACTTAATAAAATTATCTTATTTTTAGCGTGTTTATGACATGTAACTAAACATTTTCCACCTAAGAAAATTCATAAAATATCTTTCAAACCCTCTACTAACTGACAGTCAACAAAACGTATTATGACTGCACTACAAAAAAAAAAAATAATAATTTACATAGATCATAATCTCATAGAAGAAGTTTTTGTTGCTAAGCACTTTTAATGATAATCATCACGAAAAATAAAAATATGCTGAATAATGAAAAATATAACATTAACTTGACAAATTTTTCTTCCGATGACCCAATTCAATCAATCAAAACCCAAAACCAAAAAAAAAAATAAAAATAAATAAATAAATAAAAGCTTTTGGTGGTTAAAAAACATTGCTAGCTGGTTTTTTTTTTATGTTTATTTCAATCTAAATTTTATACTATAAAGAAAAAATATTATGTACACTTTTTTTTTCAAAAGTATATGTGGCAAAAAAAAAAAAATATAATTATATCTTTTTTATATTCACTTTATAGACTTTATTGTGTTTGTTTGTGTTGATTATAGAAATTAAAACCACCACCAACACTCAAAACTGAACGCATTACTTTACGATGATCAAAAAAATTGAATTTAGTTGAATTTTTTTTTTTTCTATTTTCTTTTATAATAATTATTTGTTTCTTATTTTGATTTTATGTTGCTACTGCAGAAAAATTGAGAAAATTAAATTTTTTACAATTTTTCAAAAGCACAAAATTACACAAGACATTATCAATAATTTTTTGAATATATGTATATACCTTTAGCTGCTTATACCAATAACATAAAAATAAAAAGAACACTGATTATGTTGTGTACAAAAACAAAAAATCATATTACAAATTTTAAAAAAAATTAAAATTATAATTTTTTTCTAGTAAATTTGATGTTCGTTGATAAAACACTTAATTTATTCATTACTTTTTTTTCTCTCTCTCTCTGTGTTACTGTTTGGGTGTAATAGTTTTTTTTTTTGTTAGAAGGTGTAGGCGTGTGGGAATTAGGATATTTACAAGACAACAGAAGTTCGTTTGGTTTTTTTTTTATTTCCACAAAAAAAAAATAAAATTAAGTAGCATAAAATGAAAGATTGTAATATTATATAAAAAAAAACACGATTGACAAGTCATTAAAAAGAAGGTTAATAAAATCATAAAAAAAACAGTCATTTGAAATTACATATTTTATACATAAATACATAAATATATATATTTAAAAAATGAAAAAAATTGTGAACAAAGGACTATTTTTTTGCAATTCACAAAAATTAATTTTTGGTATAACAAAATTGTTTGGACATAAAGAACATAAATCAAATTTTTCGTAAAACATTTTTATTTAGTTGTCACCTTACGTATTTAACAGACATTATTCATTAAATTCCTAAATTATTTACGCTGCTAATACAAGATGTTAATACAAGATCTTCGAAAAAAAAAACGAATTATATTCAAATTCACATTCTGAAGAATTGTGTAAATTGACTTAAGTGCTTTTGCACAAACAAATAGATTTAGTATTTGACAAAAATTTGGTAATACCTATGGAAATAATTGATTTCAATATACAAATTTTTCTCAGAAATCAATTAATTTTAACTCACAAACTAAAAATATTGACAGAAATTTTTATTGTAATTTTACGAAAGGAGTTAATTGCAAAAGGAAGAAATAGCAGAAAAGTAGTAAATAATGAATTAACTGCGCCAGCAGTTCCTATATTCCCATGACATTGATCAAGCTTACCATACTTTCAGTCGGAATTTAAGATATAAAATATTACTGATGTCAGAATTCGGATATTTTACCAAATTTCCACGTAAAAATCATTCAAACCAGCCGTAAAACTGTTTAAAGCCGATTAAGTCAATTATAGTTACAAATCAAGATTTTCGAACAGTTATAGATTCATTTTTATTAAAATTCCATAATCCTATTCCGTAACAGATTGATGTTTTATCCGCCTAATCTATAAGAGATTGATATCCTGTTTAAGAAGTAAGGAAATATCCGTAATTCTATCTGTTAAGAATTAAAATAAACTTTATTTGTGTAAAGTGAATCTTGATTTTCATTAGACGAAGTTATTGATATACATTTGCAATATAACATTATTTTCAGGTATAAAAAAATACCATAATCAGCAGACCTAAAAAAATTCCTTAAAAATTGCCAATTAAAAAAAAATCTAATTATTTCTAATTTTCACAATTGTATCATCGGATATTAAAATAACTAACCAAACCACATTTTTAATCTTTTTTTGTTTAAAAAATAAAATTGCTTACTTTTTTAATGTTGACAGTAGACAACATTTTTGCAACCATAAAAAAATGTTTTTGTTGTCGATGGTACAAAAAAAAAAAACGTGTCACAGTAAGTAAATAAAAATTTTGAAAACTGATAAAAGAACATTAAAAATACAAAAAAAAACTTAATTTTTTTTTTTCTATATTCGAACTGATAAGATAAGCTGAAGCATAAAAAGTTAATAAATATATAAAATTTTAATTGATAAACTTTTATAGTTAAATATCATTTATATTTTCAGGGTGGGATATATATTTCAGGGTGGGAATATTTTTAGATTATTCTTGTGGTGGATTTTCTGTCTAAATGGAATTGTCAAATAGCTACAATAAATATCAAAAATAGAAAATTAAAAATGTCATAAGATTTGCAAAATTATAAAATTTAAATAAATAAAAATTCTAGTAATTTTGTTTTGAAGTTATTGGATAAACGATATTGTGATAAAACATATATATTTAATTAAATTTGAAGGATAAGTGTTCATTTTGAATAAATCAAGTTTAAAGGTCTCATTTTGCTAAAAAATACTAGATTTAAAACGCTCATTTTTAAAACAGACAAGGCAGTGAAGAAAAACATATAAATTTTGAGTACATATATCTCATCTCAACACCTTCATATTTGCAACAATATTTATTTTTCAAAGAAAATTTAGTTCTAACCTTTTCAAATGTTTTTGTAAAGAAATGAGACTAGTGATTTAGTCCTAAATGGAATTGTTATTTAAATTATTATTATACCTATACACAAATTCCACAGATCGAAAAAAAAATCTGGAGAGTTTATTGTGACTGTTCCGATCTTCTACTAGGCACCGATCGCATAAACTACTATGTAACTGCAACATCCTAAGATTTGTGGCAAATTGCACTAAAACGGTTTTATTGCAAGCATTGACATAATTAGTGGCTAATTCTAGAGAAAAGGGAATATCAGAATAAGTCACTGACCGTTTACCAGATCAGCTTCATTATCAGAAATACATACATATTAAATACCGAAGACACATTGATGTTTTATACGCCAAATCTGTATGAGATTGGCATCCTGTCCTGTTCTTTACAATAAATAAATTTCGGACTTCACTGTCCACTCACAGTGTGTACTACTACTATAGTTGGCAGTGAACGCGTTAAAAATAACATTATACGTTTACAAATTGGCCGAATAATTTGTGGACGCATGAACAGCCAACACTAAATAACGAATTTAATACCAAAATATTGAATCCAATATGTTTGTTCTTTTAATAATATTAGGATTTTAATATGAGGATTATTGCCACCTTTTTCTAAAACTATCAAATTAGATAATTACCTAAAATCCTGTCTCCTTTCAATCAAGTTTTTACATTCACACAGCATATGACTATTATCTTCTACTGTTCCAATGTCTTGGCAGCCTCGACAGTGATCAATAGATAGATTTCTACAGTAACAATGAAATACAATTTTAATATTAAAATATATTTCATTTACCATAGATAACTAATTTAAAATTTTTATTTTTATTTAAATTTTTAACGTCTTAAGACAAATTGACAAATCTTTTTAATTAACTCATTCTTGTAATTAAAATTCCTTTTATCTTAACAAAAATACAATATTGTAAGATACTAAAAAAAGCACGAAAGTTTAACCTCATCAAAAACACCCTTTATTATTATTCCAATAAATTAAAACTCTTTAATAATATATTTAAATTTAGTACAAATAATCTAAAATAAAGGAATTTACAATCTAATTTCTAACATAAAATGAATAAAACAAAAAGCCTATGGACTTTATCTATTATTACAAATATTATTTTTATGTTTTTAATTCACAAACATAATTTTTTTTTTTAAATTATGTATATATACATATTAGTTAAGTTTTCCTATTCACTTTAATAATAGTCATCATTGAAACCTTGTTGTCGTATTTGTATCAGGGGAATTTAAAAAAAAATTGTTTTGTTGAGTGTCGCGGCTTTTTCTGCACACACCAATACAATAATGCCGTTGAACTACAAAACAAAAACATAGTATAAACCTCGAATGTCGTCCGCACCATTTCCTAATAACAACACAATACTCATTTAACCAAAAAAAAAAAAAAAAAAGGATTTTCCATAAACCACATCCATACTCTAGTCTAAACTAAACAACATAATAAATGTCCTTTAAAAAATAAAATCCAGTGTGGAAATAATTTTTGTTGAATGTTTAAATGTTGTTTTGTAGCCTTAGATGCCCAAAAGAAAAACAAGAAAATCCCAAAACAAGAAACAAACAAAAATATTGAATCACTAAAACAACCAAATGGATTTTTATACTAAAATTTAAAGATTTTCCTCGCTGACTATCATTGATTTTTCATTTTCTCTCCTGTATTACACTCTGTTGCTTAATACTGGTTTGGGTACGTTGATGATGATGATGATGATGATGATGATGATGATGATGGTCCCTTCTTTAAAGCTATATGATTGCAAACAAAAAAAAAATATTCATATTTGTGTCGATGGGAATAGCACTTGCACAATTTAGGGTTGAATTATTTATTTATATAGCTTGTTATTTGGCGGAGGGGTGACAAAACAGTACAAACATAATGGATATAATATATTGAGAAATATAACAAGGATAAAAAAAAATATTATATTATATATATAAATGAATGGTGGATTTTTATTTTCATCCTGCTGTTTAAGTATATTGAAAAAAAAATGAAGTATATATATTATGTATATATTTTATTGCTATGTTTATATAGGGATATTTAAAAAAAAAAAATCCCACCCACCCTATTTCCATGGCGAATTTCTCTTGTACGAACATAACAAATATGTCGCAACAGTATATCATCGCGCGCATTTATATATGTACAGGGCGGCATTGGTATATTTACAAATATAAATATATATTATACAAAATATGAATCCTAGATGTAAATGGGTAATTCTGCGAAAATTCATTAATATACAAGGGAAAAATTAAAGATATTTAATCTGTCATTATAATGTCATATTTATTAGCATAAAGCTGTCATATTTATTAGTGTAGAGCTGTCATTATATTACAACCCTTAATATATATTGTATATTGTCAACTATCGAAAATATTGTAAAACATTAAGATAGGATAATTTGATAATCTGTTGTTATATTCATATATTGCTATAGATAATAAATTGTATTCGTTATGCGGAGCAGGAAATTGATCTTGAAATTAAGCTATCCAACTACCAAATTTTGGCTAATTTAATAAGAAATGATAGTTTTGGAAAAATTTTATAATTATTACAAAAGGTTATAATTCTTGAAATGATTTCATAGTTGTCACTTTTCGACAGATTCTTTTAAAAGCAGTCACACAAGGACACAAGATTTGTCATTTCAGAATTCAGACAACGCCAGAATTTTCGAATTTTGTAACGCCAGAATTATCGAATTTTGATGGTCGGTAAATAAATGGTGAAATTATTCTAATATTGGAAATTATCAATATATTGTTTGATTCTAAACAGGATATTTATAACAGGTGGACATGTCCTTTAAAGTTTTTTTTTGTAGTTGTTATAGATTGGACCAAAATATATCATTTCATCCAAACTCTTCTTGTTTCTTATAAAAACTGGGCTTTCAAAAATGCTGATTTGGCGGAAGTTATCAATATATTGTTACCAAAATTAGTTATGCAAATAATTTCTAAACACCAATAATGCCAGCAATAGTTTGATAGTTAAACTAATCTTATTTTGACAGTTGCTATGAAAAAATTATTGTTAATCAGAATTTCCAACTATTGTGTAATCAATGTCGAATTTTGTTTTTTTTTAGGGCAACATCTATGAAATAAAAACTATAAAAATGTCAATGACATTTTGTTATTATAGTATCAGGTAAGTTAGGTAAAGAGGTGTCATCAATTTATTATATAAAATTTTAATGTAATTATTTTGTTATGGACGTAGATATTTTTAAAATCCATCATTATTAGTCCTTGTTCTATTTATACATATATATGGAATTTTATTACTTATTAAATCCTAGGTTTTCTATTTTTACTATATTTCGGACTAAAATTATTTAGTATACTAAAATATTATATTATATTAGAAACAGAAACATGAAATTTAATATTACTATTATAAAATTCTAGAAACAAAACTAAATCTATATTATTGTTGGTTATATAGTAATCAGCATCATCATCATCATCATCTAACAAATGATCCTTTATGCATATATATAAACAAACAAATATATATTTACAAATAATAATATCAATAAACAAATATATGGATATATGCATAAAGGTATGAATTTCAGGATTTTAATATTACCATAAAATAAAAAATTCAAGGTATACAAATAAAACTAGCGCTACTAGAATCTATTCGACAGGCGGATGATAATATTATATTCACCAAACAAAATAAAAAAAAAAAATCCTTTCCTCTCTTATTCAAAAAAATACATTTTTTCTTCCGTTTATATATAGTAGCAGTGAGATGATTGTATTGAAGGAGGGTTAAGGAATAAGTGAATTTAAAAAAAAAAAAAAAACATTATGGTAAGGTTGTTTTTTGTTGTTGTTGAAGTACAAGTAAAAAACCACCTTACACGAAGAAATATTAATGTACCTAGAATTTGACGATGTCTGCGATATGAAATTATTATAATATAATAATAATAATAATAAAAAAAACAAATGTGTACAATAGAGAGCAGGACACCAAGAAAATTATATATAAATTTATATGTAAATAGGTAGATGTAAAATATAACCGAATATTAGGGTTTTTTTTTTCTTGTCGTCAGTACAAGAGAAAAGTTGTGTGGAATGTTGAAAAAAAAAAAGGAAAGCATAACATTTCCCCATGCACCAGCTAACTGAATTCGAATTAAAACTAGATTGGGCTAAAAAAAAAAAATGCAGTTTCCTAGGTAAAAATATTGATTATAACAATTATAGTAGTTGCAATACTTGCTAAGTATTTCTTCATGTACTTGATGAGTCTTGCAGTTTTGTGTTATTTATAAAATGATTCCTTGAGGTGTTTCGAATTGTAAATGTTCCGAATATCATTTTACTATTTCCCACTTTGCTTTTTCTTTGTAAGTGGAAAGAGTTAGCGTGCTAAACTAAGTATTATGCATAAGACTGGTGATAGTTTAGTGGTAGTATTCTAAGCTGTTTTGCTGGAGGTACTAGATTCAATTTCAAGCCGAGGCATCAGCTTTAAACGAGTTTATCAGTAATAAAATGTAATTTAACATTTCAAAAAATTCTAATTGGCGAGGAAATTTACTAGAAAGAAGTGTTTTACTAATTAGCTTATTACAAATAAATTTTCTGTACTAGAAACAAATTTATGATTCCATATAAAAATTAGTACGTTCAAGTTCAAATTAGAATAAAAGTGTTACAAGAAACTTCAAGTACACATAATTTTACAGTAGATACTCTATGCTCCAAAGTTGCAGTGAACAAAAGATCAAAGTTGCAGTGAACAAGGGACTTCTTGTTTTCTCGATATATTCTGCCAACCATTACGAAGCGCAGAAAAATTAATATTTAATCCACATCCTACTTTCTTAAACATATAACCATTAAAATCAAACGTCAAATTTAATTTGGAAAAAGAAATTCTGTTCAAAATTAATCAAAAAATAAACATATTGTTATATTATCTTTGAATGTTACTTGTGAGGAAGATATTGTAAAAATTAATCACCATTCCATTACGAAATTAGATCCTTTCTCATCTTAGTTATAAAACAAAATTTCGATATTTGACTCACCCTAATACATTATTTTATTAGAAAATATATTACACTTGATTCACGTAAGCATAACAACAGTTTTGAAGGTGGCGACGGGTAGGTTAACTAAAATATACGTTGTTCAAATAATGATGACGACGACGTTATGACAATGGTGTGACGTTGGGGTGGTTTAAGGGAATAAAATAATAATATAATTTTTTTTTTATTATGTTTTTTTTTTTCTTTATTATATTTCAGTTTTTTTTTCGTATCGTATACCAAGGAAATGCAATATAACTAAAGTAGAACAAAGAAAATTTCTTTTCGTTGTATATATTCGCTCCACAAAAAAAAAATAAACGAAAATTAAGGATTTCTTTTTTCTAGGAATTATTTTTTTTCCATCATCAGGTAATAATAAAGCTTAAAAAAATATATCTTAAAATAATAATATTAAAAAGAGAAAAAGAAAATTTAAATAGAAAATAATTTTTCATTAATATTTAATTATTAAAGAAATTTATTGCCATGGAAGCTTTGTCTGTAAATAAGATATGACAAAAAAAAAACCTACAGAAAAAAAGGATATTAAATTGATATAAGTAAAAATATGATTCTTCTGGTGACAGACGAGATTGATTCTTTGAAAAATTTATTAAATTTAATAAATATTAGTTAAAATGGTTGTAAAGTTGTGGTGTACTGTACATTTATGGTGTTTTAAAAACCGAAATACTTTAATTTATGCATGTTGCGGTAACTAATCATGACCAATTCCCAAAAAAAGTGTAAAGCACTTAAATAAATGGATCTTAATTTGCCAACAGAATTGCAAAACTTATATTTTTAATTGCTACCTTAATTGTATTGATTACTACCCAATATTAGGTCGCGTTAAGTTTTTAATCGGTCGCAATATGATGAAAAGATGTTAAGCCTAAAAATTTGGAACAAATCTCGTAGTCACAATCAGGTCCATTATGGCAGAACAGCCAGTTTTAATTCAGAAAAGTTAGACTTGCATTATCTGATAAAAATAAATTAAACTATTTATTATAATATCAAAATTCATTTTAAATGGTCGCAGTATAAATTTACTGATTGCAGAAGTTATTATCATAATTTCAGTTAGAAAATGTATGCAAACGATATAAAATATAATTCGCAATGACTTTAATCTACCAAATTTTTCCAAATACAATTGTTTCGTAGTATACTAAAGAAAAATGTTGGATCAATAATTTTGAGCAAAGCTGTTTTATAGGAAGACTTAATTTCTATCTGTGATGTCACTACTAATATTTTATTTTTTTATCTTTTTAAAGAAATCATTTATTCTAATTTCGGCAAAATTTAAAACAACTTCTTCGTTTATTTGTATATTATCTTTATTAGCTAATAAATGATTACGCAAAAAAGTTTCCTTTTATTTACTCTAAAACACAAAATAATATAATTTTTTTTTTTTTTTAATATAAATAATAACTAAAACAATATTTTTATTTACTTTCAAAATTATTGTATATATTTGTTCTACAAATAAGCTAAAAAAAAAAAATTGATCAAGAGCTGCCGCCGCCGCATAACCCAAAAAAAGAAAAAAAAAACATTATTAATAAATAATATTTTAACATTGTATTTATTCAGACAGATATTATAAACATCAAAAGTATGTATATTTTTGATTATTAACTAAGAAAAAGGAGGTTATTCTATTTAATAACTTTATCGAAATTGTCAAAATTCTAAATTTCTGTATTCTGTGTTAAAGTTTGCAAATTTATAAATTTAACAAGTTAGCAAATTTATACTTCAAAAAATATTTTTATTATTAACACATTCGAAACGAGAGGTTTTTTTTTGATAAAACTGTCCCCAGGACCTGAAAATTTTATTTGGTGTATTTTTTTTGGAAAATTTTTTTTTGCAAGGTTAGTTTATGCATTCAGCGGTTAGAGAAATGAAATCTGAAGACATTTTTCGCCCAAATCCGTTTATTTTGGGTACAGATATGTGTTATACAGAGATAACAGAATCTCAGTTAATATTACAATAATAAAAATCACAAGATTTTCCAAGAAAAAATAATAATAAAAATCACAAGAAATACTTTTTACCTAATTTTTTTTACCCACCTAATTTTTTTAACACATTTTTCTACGTTGTTTTATATTAAGTACGTTCTTAATTCGCTGACTAGTTTCTAAACTTATGAAATAATGTTAAAACAGACTATTTTTTTTTGGATAGCAACAGAATAACACAACGGTGTGTCCTTCGTTTCGAATGAGTTAATAAACAGTATCGCATTAGAAGCTGTTGTGTTTTGACGGCGACCAGTAATATTCGTATATGGATGGAAATTTCATTAAACGTTTGTGAAATGAGTCAGTTAAGTGCTATAGTTAAAAGGTATGCTAATGGAGTGTTATTTCTAATAGTTTAATATAGGATATAGCTAACATTTCGGAAGATATTTAGTTAAATAGCAATTTATTTCAACGCAGCACTATATAGTTGCTTTGATTGGCTGTTTGGTTTGCATTAATTGCATCCATTTCTGCAAAATAAATATTGGAAAAGACATAAATTAGATAAATAGAGACTAACTTGCAAAATTTTGTTTAAATGTTAATTGGTATTTCAATTGAAAGTCTCGAATAGCTGGTTGTAAACCGACTAATGTATAAATGTATTTATATATTCATTAGTCGGTTTACAAGCAGCTAATGTATATATGTATTTTGTTGGTCATAAATTCACTGACATGAAAATTTCATAAGTAAAAAAATCAAACTAATAATTTTCATAGATTCTTAAAAGACTTTAAACCTTAATTTAAAGTATAATTATTACTAATTCTTGTTTGTTCATTTTTACATTTATATTACAACTAATTACAAAACTCTGAAATGTTATTTTCAATGATGAATTTTTTTCCCCAAAAAGACTAACAGACCCAAAATATTTAAATATATTAAAATTTTTGGTTTTTTTACTTCTTTATTTGAAAAAAAAAAGACCGAAATCATTAAAAACTCTTGAAACAATTTCATATTTTTTTGTTACTTTAATTGCCCTCCGAGCAATGTTCAATTCAACGTGTAAACACAGTTACAAAACATACAAAAAAAAATTACCAACAAAGTATCGGAAAAAAAAAAGTATATATAATCAAGTCATGTAACCTTTTTTTCTGTTTGTTACCATCATCATAATGAATAATATATTTTTTATATTTTTTTTTTTCACCATGGGCGATTGACCGAAGAGGTGACCATCAAAATATTTGACCCGAAAAGTTTTTCTCTATAATATCAGAAAAATATACAAATCACCTTATATCTATAATAAAATGGCTTTGAAATTGTCCTATCTTACAATCCCGCACCGCATCTCTTTCTGATTTTCAAAAATCATTATGTTTTTTTTTTAATTTTATATTTTTTTTTTTTTACCAGTTCCATCCATTTAACAACAAAACGAGCAGCTATCTCTCTAAAGTTTACCTAAGTTTATAGAAAGACAGAAGATAAAAAAAACGAAATTATTATAAATCCAAAAGGCAACCAAAATTGTTGCTTCTTAGACCGCGAGAAATACAAAACAAAACAAAACAAGTAAAAAAAAGAAGAAATATTAAAGGTTTTTTTTTTCTCAGATTTTATTGTTGTTGGTGTTATAGTAGCGCGTATATACTAGTACACCCGCGATGTTAAACGCGCGAGTACCAACAGAAAAAGTATAAAAAAAGGTGAAAAGTAGAAGAAAAAAAACATAGCTAAATAAAAGACAATAAGCAAAAGTTGTTGGTTATTTTGTCAGATATTACATTCGCCCGCTCCCCTTTTTCTATTTGGAACAATTAAAGGAGGAAAACAATACACAGATTTTTTTAATGTAAATGAAATTAGGGAAAACTGATGGTTTGTATGAAGTTGAAATTCAGTGGCATTGTAATTTGAATTATTAACAGAACATATATGAACATAAATAATAAAAAAGTATTAGAAATTGTTCAGAAGATGATGAGACAATTGAACATATATATTGTCACTGTTCCATTCTGTGTAGTAAAAGATACTACACAGAATGGAACAGTGACAATATAAGAAAGCACGAAAAAGCTGGCTAAACTAATTAATTTCATAAAAGAAGTGGGACGGCATGATTCGTAATGAATTATACGTTTCGTGAGCGGGTACAACGGACATGTACGATGAACTCCCTTCTCCTCGAACCAGCCAAACAACCAATAAAAAATAGAATTAGAATAATGGCGGTAGTACAACCTGTCATGTTGTCCTTTTACAGCCACCGAAACCACAAAGAACAACTAAACTAAAATCAGGAAAACTAATCACATTGGAAATTGTGAGATCAAATATGCCAAAGAGAAAGATATATCCAATAGAAACTTTTAAAATATATGGATCGTAGTGAAAAAACCCAGCAAAGAAATTATGGCACAGGAAGTTGATATTTTAAAAAGAAATATTACTTTGGTAAATAACTCAGTTATCTACCTCAATAATTTGGTATCCATAAAATGAATCTTCACAACTATATACCAGTTTTTTGGCATATATGTACATAATTCTTGTGGTATGTGTCTTTGCTGATCTTTCGATTTATTTTAAATTTTTTTTGAATATCTATATTAATTACAACTCCAACCAATTAAAAAAAAAAATTAATTTAATTAGCACATTTTTATAGTTTTTTTTTACGGAAATAATGCTAATAGGAAGAAAAACATCAAATATAATTTTTGTTTCTTAAAATTGAAAAAGTTTTAAAATAGCAAATAAATAAAATAAAATGTACAAATAATCATACGTAAGTTCACGTAACACACTCAACCGGGACCATTTTTTACACCTCAAAGACGATCTGAAAGTCTTTCGGCCGATGACGTTTAAGTAAATTTTTTTTTTCTTACTTTGTACAGTCTTTCTTTGTAATTTTTTCGAAATTCTGTTTATAAATGTATTTTCTGTGACTTTCAAAATTAGAGGTAAACGAATGAATAATTTATTTAACATAAATTTTTCAACATTTTAGTATCATAATATTGATACAAATTTGAAGTATTATTATATAAGTATATTTTATTTTATTAGAAAACCAAGTTAAAAGTATAAAACTGTGGTATCATTGGAATATCAGAATTTAGAAATCTACAAATGAATATTTTGATAATTTTTAAAATTTTTAACTACAACACTAACACGGCAATCATTAATTTCTTGATATTTTCTTACCATGTCCTGTATAATACAGGACATTTTGGAATTAAAATTCAAATAATTGAACTGTTCCATGTTTCGTGTTTTATGACCTCTGGGTTTTATTGCAAAATAACCACACACATATCATACTTTCAACCCTTAACTTTTCAGTATTGTACATTTCCATAAAGGTTAATATGTTGGTCGAAGGTTTAGAGAAAAATTGTCTATAATTTGATTAACCATAAAGTTGAGAATATTTCAAAGGATTTCTACTTAGTATTATATTTTCCATTTTTCAAAAGTATATTCCTTCTGTATTTGGTCCAAATTTTAGGTATACATATATACATTTGTTTAACAAATATATATATATATATATATATGTATACCTGAAAATATTGTAAATTATTAAATTGGTGCTAAGTTGCCACAAGCTTAAATTAATTGACTAATTTTCCTTCTTAATAATAAATAACAAAGAAGAAGAAAAATTCAATTTACAAAATTTTTAAACATAATCCCAGCAAAAAAATATTTTTTTTTTACTTTTCTGTCTGATTTTGAGAAATTACGAAAACACAGAAAAAAAAAAAATGATTATCGTAATCTGAGATATATTAATAATTATATGCAATTTTACTACTGAATACCATCCTTCTTTATCTTCTTTTAGCTTGAACTTTTGTGATAATTTTACCCCTTTTCCAGTTCATATAATTTTCTTATATGATCTCAATTGGTAATATTCAAGGTTCAAGTTCAGTTTTCAATAATTTTCTGTAATATCGAAATTGCATTTTGTGCAACAAACAAGCATCAACCAAAAACAAAAACAAAAAAAACCAATATTATCTTTAATGCCTTCTGTTTTTTAGTTTGTACTTTTTTTTTTTAATGCATTTATCTCTGGATTTTCTTATCTCGTTTTTTTTTTTTTCATTCTTATAAAAATAATAATAATTTTCGCAATCAAAGTTATAACAACAACAACTGAAAAAAAACAGCAAGAAACAAAAAAAAATCCTTTGGGTAATAATAATTTTTTTGCCTTTCAGAAAAATATTAGATAGAGAAGCCAACAAGAAAGGCCGACCGGGCACGTCTACAAAACATGTGAAAATCTCTTAATGTTAAGAAGAAAAAAAAAAAACTATACCTATATTTTATATGTATTCATCATCATCATCATCATCATCAGTACCACCGTAAAACTTGGAAAATGAAAAATTTTGTAATTCTTTAAAAAAAAAAAAAAAATCAACTCCTCCCTTAAATCCACCTGAGCACAAATAAAAAATGAAGTATAGATTCATTTTTATGATGTTCTTTGGCCAGGTAACTTAAGAGAGTTCATTATTTTAGGTTTTTTTTTTCTTTTTAGGGCTTCTGGCAACAAAATAATTGAACTATCTTTTTCGACCAAAAAGCAGATTAAAAAAATTTACAAATATAATAATAATAAATAATAATAATAAAAAAAAAAAAAAGAGAAACCAATGAAAACAGATCATAAAAAAAAAATAATAATTTTAAAAGTGGCCAACAACCAACAAGTAGCTACACGTAATATTAAATTGAAATTATTATTTACAATATTTTTTCTACAAAAAAAAAACAAAATTATTAAATGTTTTTTGTAGAATTGTACGAATAGGAGAGGAACGGATTGGACGGTATCGTATATATATATATAAGTTAATATAGTATTAAATGCGAATTCAATTCTACTGGGTATATAATGCAGTTAACCATCAACTTTAGGCCGTTACCAATCATCAAAGCGGCAAAACGGTATAAAACACGTACAACGTGAACGATAATTCACAATTTATTTAATTTATATTAAAAAAAAAACTTTATACTTAGCTATAATTTTTTTACTTTTATAAATTCTCGTGGTTTTTGTGTTTTAAAATTATTTTTGATATTTTAATTTAATTTCCAATGCTACTATATTTACCTGGACATATTTATTGGAAATAATTTTGTGTATTTAGAATATTAATAAAGTAAATGGAAAGCCAAAGATAATAATTACAGAAATTTTTCGAGAGAAATAATGAAGTAAGTTGAAGTAATGAAGATGAAATGAATTTATCGATAAATATATTCATTTTTTTTATTTCGGCCGGAAAGGGCCTCAACCCTTTCCGGCCGAAATAAAAAAAATGAATTTAGGTATAATTAGGTTTTTTGGCAGTTAAATTACTGAGCCAGTCGGAAATTCGTTTTGGAACTGTGGTTTCACTGCAAAACCAGTGAGTCAGAAAGGGTTAATTAAACTTATGATGTGTGATATATCCATATTCAGGCCTTAACAAGACTCGAACGTTGTATTTCATTTTGAACGTTTTCTTTCATTTAGCTCAGTTTTCCTTTCTGAGTGAATTCTTGTTTCTTATTCCAGTAAATTCCTAAATTCTACAGCATTATTTTGTCATTCTGTTAGCACTGAATCAATCTTACGTAGGAAAAATGAAAAGATTTAACATTTACTATTATTTATATGACCCAAACCGATTTTAACTCATTAAAGACAACTCCCGCACTAGTGCTGAAATATAGCCCAACAACGTAAGACCGAGTTTTTAATAATTATTCGAGTTTACTGAAAAAAATAATAATTTCAAAACAAGCGGTACTACGCAGTAATAAATTCAATTTGAAGCGGTCCTTAAGGTGTTAATAAGAAATAACAAGACTGCAAAGAATTTAAGAAAAGTATTCATTGTGAAAGCGTACCGAGAATTAAATTATACGCACCGAGGGTTAAATTAAATAAATGTAACAGTTAAAAAGAGAACAAATGAAAATAGATAATTGGATGAAGCGTTGACGGATTAAAATAGAAAATTCAAAATTATTTCAAATTCAAATTTGTAACAATTTGTGACTTGTTAACAAATAAATACAAAAAAATTTATCTGTTAATTTATCAAAATTCAATTTATTCAAAATTGAAGCTAATTATACCGGCGAAATTACAAATCAAGTCTGGCTACTGTTTCAGAGATATGATGACGAATTTCACACGATTTTTGGCCATTCAGTTTGACTCGAAATGAAATATTTAAAAATTAAAAACTTTAATAAAACGGCCATTACACATATTATTTGAATGACACAATTTTCTGGCCTACAAAACTATATAAACTGTCATTTGAAGACAATACATTACGAAAATTGATATGTTAACAATTTAAAACTCATCAGCGTGCACAATAAAATTTCTTCTACGTTATTGTAGAAATGTTTTTTTTTCTAAATTATAATTCTGAAACTTTACATGCAATGCTCTTTTTTTTAATTCAGTAATTATTATAGATTTTTTTTGTTTTTTAACTTTTTTTTTTTGTGGAAAAAAAAAATTACATATGTTATAATAATAGTTACGAAAAAAAAAATATAATATTATTAACTTCCGTTATTGTTACTCATTTATACGAACTGAGGTCAATATTTATTTAATTTTCTCATGTTGAAGGTTTTCCAATATAATTCATTTTAAATACATACATAATAAAATTGCATTTTATGAAAAACTAAAAAAAAATTAAAATGCATTGTAATGAAAATTATGATATCTGGCAAAAATGAATTGTTGATGTTTATTTGTTTACATTAAAATGTGGTTAAATTGTTTTTTTTTTTTTTTGAATATGTAAAATTGTTGCCAACTGAATAGTAGAAAAAAGGTTGATTTAAAAAATTAAATTTTTTTTAGAGATTAAATCAAATGGAATATGAAAATAATCTGAATATTTACAAATTCCAATAAAATTTTTAGGAATTATTTCCCCCCGACACTGAAAAGTCGGAGGAGAAAGTTACTCCGGAAAAGTTACTCAGAAAAGGCGGGCATATTTTAGTATTATCCTATAGAAATGTTAGAAATTATTAAAACTTGTGTAACTTGTGTAAGAATTTGGCATGATTTTTAATCCTGAAGAGAACCTTTGGATTTATAAACGGGTATTAATACCCATCTCGACGCTAAAGTGTTAATTAAGTGTAGATTTTTTCTAGCTTATTTTCTCGATCTCAAAATTTTATTTGTTCAAATTTAAGAAGACATTCAATTCTTCAGTTTTGATAAGTAATTAATCGAAAATGATTAATTCAAAAATAAACGGCTGATTATGATTTTCTTACTAATTACAAATAGTTAATTAACATTTTTCACCCATGATCACTCCTGAAGCCTAAATCCTCAGTACAGAATTATCTACTATTCATAAATGTTTTTATTACAATTTGACCATACTCATTTTATACGGATTCTGAGTTCTAAATTTCTTTGTAGTGTAGAAATTTTTAATTGCACTAAACCTAATGAGTTTATTAGGGAGTAATTGTATTTTGCAGGCCTCAAAGATATTGTTAGATTTTCAACATAAGTGAATCTGTTAAATCGGAAATATTATTGTATAATAATATTTCCGATATCTATACGGTAACCATTAACGAATCAAAACGGTAACCATTAACGTTTGTGGTTGCTTTTGACTAGTGCTACTAGTGCTATAATAATGAAAATAAATTGTTCCAGCACTCTACTTACTTTTAATAATAAACTAAATCTCATACAATTATCAGATTTTCATTGGTTACTTTATTTACAATACGGAAAATCAAATTATTATTGATCGGTTTAATTTTATTTGCTTGTCGACAGTAATGCTGATTCTCGAATGCTAACTTTTCTTTTGAAATAATGATTGCTACATATTTTTTTTCGTATTTACTTACGAAAAAAACAAAATATATCGATGTAAAAAAACTATTTCGTATACCACATAACTGGTCGACTTCAGAAATTACGCAAACAATTACGCAAACAAAAAAAATAATTTCGATGTCAAGTAACTTAAAAACCCTCCTAAAAAAAATTTCTTAAGCAATTTACGAATTTTTAGCCCACTATTTATAATAATTTTTCTAAAACTACTATTTTCATTAGGTCCATATAAATATTTTTGTTTTTCAAGGTAACTAAAAACTTTGTCAATCAAAATCTAAGCAAATAAATACGAATAAAACATTAACTTAAACAGTCATATTTTCCTAAAACTTAACCAGTGCAATGTAATAGCATTTTTTATTTTATAAATTGAATAACGAAACTAAACTATAATTACGCTTACGTCATCCACACATACTCTACCCCCAAAGTAGCAAATACGATATACTTCAAAAAAAAAAAAAAAAAGAAACGTGCATATTAAAACGCAAGGTAAAATCTGCAAAAAAAAAAAAAAACATTTCTGTTAAATTAAAGGTACACAGAAAACAATTTAATGCCATTTAAAAGAGACGATCAACAGCAGGTAGATCGGAGCGCACTCATAATAAAATGAAAAATTTAACAAAATTTTTTTACTTTAAAACTGCAACTTTAAAGCATTGAAAAAGTTTATAGTTTCTTTTTATTTTTTAATTTGTCAAAAAAAAATTAATTTTTTTATGATTTAATTCAAGGTTTTTGGTAAAATTGCCATTTCAATAATTTTGGGTTATTTATTTGCAACAAAAAAGTCAATTTATGTTTGCTTAGTCATCTTTGAAGATTGGACAAAAAAAAAATTGTTCAATATTTATTTACTATGTTGTAGTAAAGAATCGATTCTCTGATAAAAATTTCGTAAAAGGGAGGATTGTAGCTGATGCATTCTTTAAGGACACGTGGTTGATTGTGTGTAAATGATTAAGGGATGAAAAATACAGCTGCAATTTTATTTTTATGATATTCTATTCAGTTTTTGCCTTATGCAAAAACTTAGTATTTTTAGGTTTTTTTTTTTTGTGGAATTTGGGTGCAGTGCAAAATAAAAACATAAACGGAAGGTTTAAAGGGAAAGGGAATTGTAAAAACGCACATATATACAATAGTAACAAAGGCAGGAAAAAAAAGGTTTCCTTTTGTATAATTTTGTTGGATTTACGCATGTTCATCTCATAAAATTCGTGATGTCTTAACAAAAAAAAAGGAAAAAGCAGCAGCAACATCATTCGATATTTTATACATCATTACAATTTTTGTACATTTGTACATGTTTGAGTGGAAAATTTACTGTAAGCTAGGGTAAGTTTTTTTTTATAGGTTAGAAATAATATTCGAAAAACGAACCAAAATTCTTTTAATTATTGAAATACAGAAAAATACAAAATCATTTGTGGAATTTGATATAAATTTATTTACAATAATTGGTTACCTTAACAGATTAGAATTAGTAAAATTTAGATTTGGGACGATTGGAACTAGAAAACCAAAATATTGAATCACTTAAAAATATTATATTTTCTCTTGCATAATAATTCGTATTAGGAGGAGTAGCACAATATTTACGTTTTCATTTGAATGCCACAGTAAAATTTTACGGACTTTCATATTTCATACCTGTAATAACGTATAAAAATCCGTAACGTAAGAAAATCTGTCGCCATATCTGTAAAAACGTTTGAAAGTCAGCGTAGTAGGTACTGAGTTCGATTCCAGTCCATGTCAGTTTCAGGTTTAAGTAATGTTGGATATCAGCACGAATAATTCGCTGCAAAAAAATTTCTAAGCTGCCAATAACAAAAACGCTCCGGTTTGGAATATTTTTCACATTGAAATAGTTATAAAAGTCTCAGTCATAGTATTTTCAATTTTTCTTAAAGTTACCCCACTTTACTGGCTAAATATTTAATTCCCTTTAATTTTATTTAATAAGCAAAGAAAAAAGAACTAAAGAATTTTTTCATAAATGTATAGAAAAAAAAATCAAATCCTGATGATGAAATAAGAGAAAATCTCTTATTTGTTTTTGCCTTTTCCCAATTCCAAATTAAAACACAACAAAAAAAAAAACATTGAAAAGTCTGGATTGTCTCCGGATTACATTTAAATCCTGCACGTATAACTACAACCCCCCGAAATGAAAACTTTTTCATAGAGCAACATAAAAAAAAAAAAGAAAATAATTTCAAAACTTTTCATTTTTTTTTTTCTTTTTTTTAGCTGGTTGCATTTTTTTTTTTTTTATTTTTTGGTTGGTTGGGATGTCGTCTTTGTTTCCCCGACAACAAATTTATCGTTATAATTTTTATTTCGAAAACGTTTTAATAAAATATGCAAATATACATTGTTTTTTTTAGCATAAAATTGAACTTTAAAACTTAATTTAAAGTTTAAATTTATTTCAAAAAGAAAAATTTATTAAAAAACAAAAAAGTTCTTTTAAATTTTAATTTTGGTAGAAAATTTAATAAATATTATTTTTTTTTCATGAAAACATTTAAAAGTTATTCACGAAATGTGATTAATTATTTATTTATTTTTGTTTAGTTAACTGATTACGATAAATTATTAAGTTACTCGAGGGACTATATTGGTCATATTGATAATACTATATTTATTTTGAATTAATTTTGACAGATGTCACAACAACTGTCAAAAATAACTCACATTAAATACGACGGAATATTTGTGTGGAAATTTGCTAAAACATAAAACTTACTATTTGACACTTTGGAATAAGTTCTGATTTCGTCTGCGCCAATTTTCAAATTTTCCAAAAGCTAAGAAGTTTTAATTTGGTAGGAAAGCTTCGTGTTTTGGAAAACTGGAGGATTGGGTATTTTAGCAGTTGAAAAATTCACTTTTCAATATACAAATTGGATAATTAGGTTAGTGAAAAATGGATTGATATTGTAAAATTTCGTTTGTTCGATTTTATTGGTAACATTTTCATGAATTTCTATAACTATTCAAAGCAATTGTCAATATAATTATTTAACACTTTGTCACTCCACTAGATTTCTCTGTTGAAAAGTGAAAAAAGACATGTTAAAAATGGGTTATTAAAGACACAATTGGAGTTTGCAGAAAAATGATTTTAAATTTAAAATTTTCAAAAGCCAAGTGTTTTTAAAAATTTTCTTTTTGATAAATGTTCAATATTTTTTCAAAATATTGCTTTGCATATTAGATTTGGATTTATTGATTTGGATTTGAAAGTATAGTTTCCAATGATATATATTGTCGATAATTTATAAAATTAAGTACAGAATATGACGGATTCAGATTGGCCACCAAATTAATGAACTGACTTTGACTTCGACTAACAAGTTCTCTGTAATGTAAAATCCATTTTTATTAACATGTTATTAAAGTGTTATTCATTCTAATTCGAAAAATTACGATTTGTGGAGGTTTTAGTAACATTTATTTCGACCATGAAAACCATATGACAAACAGAAAATTGTTGATCAAAAAAAGCTGTTGAACGGAAAATTGATAAATGAATGATAAATTGTTGAATAATTTTTGTTTAAATATTATTGAAACCAATTTTTTTGAAAAAAAAAAAAATTGATGAAAGAAATAATGTTGAATGAAAAATTGGAAATTTAAAAAAAAAATAGTTTAAAATCATAATTTTTAATTCTAAACAGATATTTCCTATATTTTAATAAGAGTCATTGCAGGAGAGTTCAATAGTACAATTAAATTAATGGAGTCAAACTTTCTTTATTCCAAGTATGCATTGAAAACACTGGGTCGTTTTTTTTGTGCAAGCAACACATCACTTTACTTAGAGAAAATCACTAAGTATTAATAAACGGAAATCTTTTTAATTAACTATGCGGAAATATTCTATCAATTTGGACCAGTATCAGGGTATTGATACTATTAGAAATTAGAGTATGATAATATTAGTCAACAATAATTTTGTGTTATTTGTCAATAATAATCTTGTGTACTAAGATACCCAATTTCTCAGTAAATAATTCACTGTACCAAATTAATGTACATATGTATAATTAAAGTTTAAGGATCAACAAAATTACCACATCTTCTGTAATAGATTCTTAAATATTTTTCCTCGAATTCTATTCCTACACATCCAAAATAAAATTATCCAAAAAAATTTATAATTTACATCAAGGCCAAAACAACAAAAATCTTAGAAAATAAATTTCTCATAAAAAAAAATCTTTTTTTTTAAAAAAATGTTTCTATAACTTTTCAAAGAATTACTCTCAGCATAATTTCTAAACTCCTAAAGCAATTTGTTTATAATAAATAATTCTTATTTAGAAGCTTTATTTCGATCTTCAATATATTTTTTTTTTCTAAGAAAATTTTATTAAAAAAATTTTTTGTTTTTTTTCATGATTTTCACCTGAACATATATATTTTTCAATATTAGGTCTTTTTTGCACAAAACATAAACCAGACAACAATCAAATGATGTTTTCATCAAAATGAGCAAATACCACCTAACTAATTTAATGATATATAATTTCTCTTTAATATTTATTTAATAAGTTTTTTTCGTGTCCATTGACATTACAAACACGTAATAATATCCTTTTTCCTTTTTCTTTCCTTTAACTCTGACCAGTAAAAAAAAAATTTAGGCTATTTTCGTGTTAAGGGAACAAAGAAATATGGTAAATTTTCTGTATGGTAAATTTTCTGCTACATTTTAGTCACAAAAGCATATTAAAATCAAAAACTAATATTCAGAAACAAAAAAAAAAAAAAAACAAAACATAAAAGTTAAAAGAACTAACTTTGAAAGTTGACAGATGGTTTATGGGTATTTTCGTACCACTTGATATGATATATCAACAACAACAACAAATTATATGCCATACATTTATTGAAAAGACCAACAACAACAACAACAACAAAAATTTAGACAGATGGTATGGCCTTTTTCTGTATGGTGATTCAAAAATCGATATATTTTTTATTTTATTATACAGAGACCAGAAGTACAATGCTATACGAAAAAAAAAGGGAAATTCTTTTGATCCTATAAAATAGAAATTATCGTACAAAGTGATGATATGGTCGAATATTTGAAGGAAGAGGGCGAATATTATTTTATATAAATGGGTTAATGGAAGGGTGATATTTTTAAAAATATTAAATTAATTGTCATGTATTTTTGTTGTTCACTATGAATGATATGATAATTTTTTAAGTGATTTTAGTAAATTAAAAAAATTAAATATATTTTATAACATATTATTTATATGTATGTTTTTCAATAAAAATTTATGTAAAGATTTTTTTTTTTAAAATAATTTTTATTTTAATTATTTTAAAAATATTTTTCCCTGTACATACATTCATATTATTAGTCTAGCTTAAGGCGCCACCTGTTGAACAATAGACATTTTTTTCTATAATAATATTTTATATACATATATACATTATTATGTTGGGAAAAAGAAAGGATTGTTTGCTGTTGTACTAATTAAAGACTCTTTTTTTTATATAAATATATAAAGGATTATTTTATGACAGAAAATAAATGAAGTTTTAACCTTAAATCATACATCAACAAGTTGTTTTAGTTACAATAAAAATTAAAAGCAATTTAAGATTTCTTTTATTTTTTATTATTATTATTATTATAATATATACATAATATTTTATGTTTATTATTATACGGTTTAATAAATTAAAAACTGTTCACTTTAATATTTCATGTTAATATAATTTTTTTTTAGATTACCATTTTATTATACATTAGTTAAATATAAATTTATAATGGGAAAATTTTTTAATTTTGAATGTGCAAATTATATCGTAAAGTATTAATATCACAGGATACTAAAATTTTAATTTATGTTTAATATATAAATATGTAATATTAAAAATTTTGAAATCATTTTTGAGCTCTAGAATTCATGGTCAAGATTTAGAAAATGAATAATCACAAAGATGAGAAATTTTAAATTAAATTATATACAAATTTGACAATCTGATTTTAACCCTATTTGCATTCGCGTTACGTTAACGTAACATTTCAATTTATATTACGTTGAAGTTGCATAGCGTGTTATTTCGGTAGAGTCTACCAGGATCTGAACCTAGTGATTTAAAATTATAAGGGCTGAAAATGAGTTAGGAAAAATTTACAACTTTTATATAAACTAGAAAAATGAAATGTAGATTGAGATTATTAGTGTAAAATTGTTTGAGCAAATGATGCAAGTATTTTTACTTCAAAAAATTAGGACAATGCGTATCTAAGTATAATTGGAAAATATTGTGCAATTTATTCTCTATACTTTCTAGACTGACGGAAAGCACTAAATTTATAATCATCATTAGCTCAGGTTACTCTCAAAATAATAATCTAAATGAAGTGCCTTTAAACCATAAACAGAGGCACAGAGTATAATTACTTTTTATTGTCAGAATATTTCTTACATCAGGACTTTTATCAGTTCGTTTACTTTACAGTAATTGTTTACTTGAATTTATTTATAGTATGTTAAATTATTCACGTAAAATACTTAGAAACGAAGTGAAACAAACGTAGCCTAACAAAAAATTTAAAAAATATCTCATATAAAATAAAATTCTATAAATTTTTATGATTTCTTTTAAAATATAAATTATTTCCTTTCATTATATATACTTCAATTTTATTATTATTACAATATTTTTTTTCCAGAATCAATTACATGGATCCCATTAAATAATATTTCTAATTTATATTTACAAAAATTTTATTAAATATACATATAAGCTATATGTAAGTATAAAATAAAAATTTAGATATTATAGCTTCTTTCTGAAACTAAATTCTTATTAAATCATTTAAATTACGAGTATATCATATTATTATATGCATCATTAATGTAATTATATAGTTTATACCTTTCATTCAATTCTCAGCAATGAAAGATATAGTCAGCATAAGCGTTGTGAATTTTGAAAATATAATTTATGAAATATAAATAAGACAGAAATTGTAAACTAAACATATGATGAATAATTACTGATTTAATTACAAATTTATATTAGATTCGATATAAGTCTATAAAATATTAACTATGGAAGATATTATTTTTAACAAATAAAAGTGCATTTTTTGTAAAGTTCGAAAAAATTTAATAATAATTGAAATTTGTCATAATTTACATTTTATTATAATATTAATATCGCTCAAAGACACTAAAAAAATAGTTCAACTTTTCAATCTCAAGCATTTTAAATGAAGGAAATTTATAAAAAAAATAATTGAAAACGTCAAAAAAATTCGCTTTAAAGTTGATAATTTTGCGTGTTCGAAAACACAAAAAAAAAAAATATTTTATAAAACTATTTTACATATTTAACACTCAAATGCTTTAATCAAAAATCACATTTTGTCGTACACTTGTATTACCAAATGCTTAAACTCTTACGTTTACCCAAAACCATATCATTAACGAAAGAAAGTGTTACACCGGTGATGGTTTTTTTTAAATTTAATTTTATGCAAATGTAGAAAAAATAAAATATAAAAATTTATATTAAAAAGACCATCGCACACCAGATAAATAATTTGTCCAGTCAATGAAAATGTGTTAATTGAATTAACTAAATGTGAATAATTGTACGAGTATGATATTTTAACAGGACTAGAAATAACTACATATATAAATATGCTAGTAACTATTAAAATATTTATTTACTTTTTTTTACAGGTTTTTTTTGTGTGTAACACCACAATTAAAGTTCAGAGATTTTAATTTTAAATTTTTTTTTGTATTATTATCATATTAAATAATCTTGCACTTGCACGTCATTATAGTGTGTCAGTGACAAGTTTTTTTTTTGCAACAATTTGTTTATGGATTTAAAATTTATTAGCAATTAAAAAAAAAAAGAAGCAAATTATATAAATTTATGTACATTTAAGAAATAGATGTGTAAACGATGTGATGATGGTTTTTTATGTTGTTTTTGTTTTGATGAAAAGAAGGATAAAAATGTGAAAATTATTAATGCAGAATTTATTGACCAATTAAGGATATTGTTAAAATTTTTATAGGAATTGCCAGTTTAGTAGACATAATTGTGACTGGCAACCGAGACAATGAAGGATTAAATCTTATTTATTGATAAAAATTTCTTTTATAATATTTAATCGAGAAACCAGTGGTGGTGTTGTTTATCGTAAATTTGATTTTATGTGAGGAGATTTTTTTCCTAGCTGTCAAAGTTTATCTTTAACAAAATTTAAATTTGGTTAATTTAATATTTTTTCAGTAAACGAATCTTTTCAGTTTCAATCGTGAAGGCTATTTTAAATTGTACTCTTATATTATCATTGTATGTTCAATACGAGAGCTCATTACAATTTTATATAATAAGGCCAATTAATGACGAAGTCATATTTAAGGCCAATTAATGACGAAGTCATAAGGCCCATTAATGACAAAGTCCTTTCCATTTCTACAAAATTTTAATTCACTTAACAAGATTTTGCATTAGAATATTTAGAAAACCTTACTGGGAGGATTAAGCTCGATTTAGGTTGGTCATTAATGTTCTGCCTGACAATTAGATGACATTATCCTTTCCATTGGTGTCATATTAACTCTATCTGGTAACCCTAAAATTGCATATTAACCAAAAAAGGAAACAATTCCTAACAAAAAAAAAACATAGTAAAAAAAAAAAACTTCATAAAGTTATATTTACACACACCTACAGGAAATGATGACTCCCTACAAACATACAATACAGAAAAAAAAATGCTGTATGCTCTAAAAAAAAGTCCTTTTTTCCTTTTTTTTCCCAACAACACAAATAACAACAACAAAACCAAGAGAAACAAAAAATATAAAAAAAGAATTATTTTTTTTTAACAAGAATTTTTTTATATTTTTGCTCTTTACTTTTTTTTTAACAATTTTTTTTTTATATTTATTTTTTTAGTAGATTTTTTTTTTTTTTTGGTACATAAAAAGAAGAGATCAATAAATTTTCTACTGGGTAAAAAAACAACAAAAAAAAATAAAAATTCTACTCTACACACAAGAATAACAGCAGCAGCAGCAGCAGCAATGAAACGAACGTTTTGTATATTTATACTCTACATACAAAAATATATGTAATAATTTTATATGTGCACATTTTGGTATGGTCGGATAATATCTCTACATGCATACATACATAATACGTATATATACAATTTATAAAAAAAATAAAAGAAAATGTATGTACATTTAGATTTGTGTACATTCGAATTTTTTTTTTGGCTATGACGACAGAGCGACAGAGTAAGAGACACGGCAGAAAAAAAAAAAGAAATGTTCAAAAAATATAACCAAAATCACTAAAAGAACGAACAACAAAAATAATAATGGTAAAATATAAATAATAATAATAAAAAAAATGGAGCGAGCGATATAGATACGAAAAAATTTGTTATTTCTTGAATCTAAAGTTTATTTTTCATATATACAGTATATTAGCTATATAGTTGTAATATCCAAAGAAAAAGAGGTTACCAGATGATACATTTTATGGATCAAAATTTATGCTAAAGTATAGATTTTAACTACAGTACTACTAAAGAAACTTCACGCTCCACTTGTGGCACAAAACTAAGCTAAAAATATGGTATATGTGATATGGCCTAAGTTTAATTAAATATTTCGAAAAAATCGGATTAAAACTAGGAAAACAAGTAGTTCGAATCCAGTTAAACACGTTAACATTTTTCTATTAATATTTAAATACCACTAAGCTACAATTCGTAATTCGGCTAAAATTCATCAGAGGAAAAAAGAAGCGTAACATTTGAATATCAATAGAAAAATGGAGTGCGCATTCAGGATAATGAAAAATTTGTAAAGAGTAAAGAGCCCCCCTAAATCCCTTATTTATGTAAAGGATAAAGGATAAGATAACAACTACGAAATTATTTAGAGGAACTAATAATAGGTTCAAATGATTGAAACTAGGAAACCTGCTGTGGAGTAGGTACTAGGTTCCTTTCCCGTTTTGGCCAACGATATTTAGCTAAGTTTAAATGAGTACTTACCAACTGAAAAGATTAAATAAAATGTAATTTTAAGATTGGAAAAATGATAAAAATAAGGCCATCTGCTAAAACCATGACTCGCGGAGAAAAGGCATTTGCTTGTTTCACTTCTTTACTATAAAAAAAATGCTTCAGAATTCATATAAAATTATTGGGTCTAAATTGCAATAAAAAATCTTATGGAAGACCCTATGGAGCGGAGTGAGATACGAATAAAAAAACTAGAAATAGATTTAAAGAAAATTTTACAGTAAATGATAATAATTTTATATCACAATCCATCAAACCTGTAGCAAAAAACTACAAAATAACTAAGACGTATTTTCATTCCGAAATAAATATTTGGTACCACAAAATTCAAATTTCGAATAGTTTCAGATACGTCAATTAAAATTAAAATAACAAATTTCCAATAAATGGCTTTACTTTTGTTCAATTCGAATATTTTAATAGAAATTGTTTTCAATAGAAATTAATCTCTCATTAGAAATTTTAAATTACAATATAGTAGACTTCCTGAGTTATAAAATTATAATCTAAACTAGTGAACTTGAAACCTGAGTGGGACTTGACTTCTTCAGTACAATAATAAAACACTTTCAGAAGAACTTCATATATTCGTGGTAAGTTTCGAAATAGGAAACATAATTAGTATTTGAAGAAAAATTTTGAATATCATTTTTCGAAGTAATTAAATTCAAACTGATCAAGACCCATTGCGAAATTAGGGCCAATCATGATTTGAAATGATTATAAATATTGAAATTTTTACTTTTAGAAACCTAAAATGTGGAAAATATTTCTCAGTTTTATTTTTAATAAAAGTTTATCAACATTTCGTATATATTTTGGATTAAACAACTGTTTTCAATTTTATTTTTACATCTTGTCGTATTCGGAAACTTCATACTATAAGAACTAAACATAAAATTGTCTTATCTCCAAAAACGTTTCCGTACGAAACAAATATATTCAATATTAAAACTATCATGTCCACAATAAGCACGAAAATAAATTTTGTAGGAAATCAATTGCACAGACCTGTCCATAAACTAGAAGAATGCTTTGCTGTAATCATTTAAATTATAGGAGATCCGTAAAAATTAATTTACAATTCAGGGAATTAGCTAAAATCTTATTATAATTATACTTTTAGTAATTATACTTTTAGCTTATTTCATCTCATAATTTTTTCTCTAACATTAACTACATTTTTCGGAGGATTTTGATATCAATCTACTGATGTTGCAAATTTTTAAAAAATTCGTGTTTCATATAGTAAACCATAAATTTAACTTGTATAAATTATTTAGAATTTAATATTTTGATAAATTACCTGAAACAGCTAATTTTTATGACTTAATTAACTACAAATCAAAATATGTATGTGGTAATTTAAATTAAAATTATAAAATAAGTCAATATGGTACTAAAAGGTTTGTAGCGTACAAGTTTCTGCATAAAGTTCCTGACGATCCTTAAAATTATCAACAAAGTTGGATAAAACTGGAAACTTTAACTAAAAAAATTGAACATATGAAAAACAGTATTTCAAAGTTTTGGGTAAAAAACAAAATTTTGGGTAAAAAAAAATTGAGAATGCTATGAAAAACATAGTTTCAGTTATGGAACTGCCCAATCGTAATTGTTTTTTTTTTTAATTTTATGTTGTAGCAATTCACTAAATAGCTTTTTTTTTATTAAATCGATATCATTTGATTCTTATATTTATTTAAAAAACCATAGAAAATTCGGCCAAGATTGCCCACTTCACATACTTATTTAGGTTATTTCAAATTATTGGCAATAGTACATGTGATTTTTTAGCTTTTAATGACATTGGAGATTGGCTGGCTTTAACTATACCTATAAAATAGTTATAATTTTACACGTTGTAAGCCGCCAACGTGTAAAGATGAAGTCACAAATATTATTTTAAGTCACAAATATTATTTTGATAATATATGTTATTAATAATTTTTTTCAATTATAAATAATCGTTTAACCACTTGAACTACTGTAATTGGTCACCACGACGTGATTTCAATCCAATTTTAATAATTAAGGTACATCGAATATATTATTAGTGGAGCACGTTCCGAATTTTCGTAACACATACCTCAATTTTTACAATTGTCACAACGACATTTAGTTTCTAATAAATATGAATTTTGAAAATTCGTCTTTATACAAATCTGATGAACTACTAGTTTTTTTAGAACAAATTATACAGCTTTTTGAGCAATAACTTTATTTCTGTTGTAACAAGAAAATTTAACAATCTTTTCGAGTAAAGAACCTTTTTTGTTTTTCTATCAAATATTTATTAGAAAAATTATAAATTTTAACGAATATTTTTACTGAGGATGTTAAAGGCAAAAAATACCGTCCATTTGCCATCACTAACCAAATTTTGTTGCGTTTTGGAAATGGACAACTCATACATAAAATTAGTTATACATGCACCTGAAGTAACTATACATTTTAGTAACAAACCAAAAAAAAACCTTCAAATATCCCTTTTTGTTTGAAAGAAAACTGATTACAGTAATCGATATATTTTCATTTTACAAAAAAAAAGTAAATAAAAGAACTCTGATCATATTCTATCTTCTTTCAAAACCGTAACTAAAAACTAAAATTCAACTGGGAAAAAAAAAACAATCTTAAATTTGTCTTTGTACGTAAGGTATCAAAAAATAAAAAAGATAAAATTTAATACAAAAAATTACAAAAAGGAAGGAAATACATATCTGAAATTCTATCATTTCAAATATTATTTTCTAATAAAGAAACTCAATGAAAACATGAGAAATTCTTGAATCTTTGAAATTCTTCAATTACACACATAAGAAAAGTTTAAATATTTTAAATTAAATTTTATGTAATTTTTTATAATATTTATTAATATGAAAAATATACAGAAATGGCATTTAAATACAAATAATTTATAATAACTAAACTTTTCATGACATTTAAGTCAATATGTCATCAAAATTTCTGACAATTTTCCAAAAAGATTTTGAAGGGTTTTGACAAAATTTTCTTTGTGAGAAATTTCAATAATAAAGTTTAAATCATTAAATTAATTATCAATACATTAATGTTTGGGTCACATTAAAAGATTTTTTTTTAATATTTTGGTGTCTAAATAATTTGAGTCATGAAAATATTAACAAAATATTCAAATACGACGAACAAAAAAAAAAAAAATTTAAATTCAAAACTGAAAATAAGCACGCGATTCTGATTTAATGACAGCTTTTCATGTAAATGCTTATAAAATATATAATATTATTTTATATAAATATAAATATATATATGCTACATAATATTTATTTATACATATAATACATATATACGATAACTGAATAAAGTTTAGTTTTAAAACAAATAAAGTCAAGAAAAAATACTTTGGTTATACGTATATAAAATGCTGCGACATCGCTACACATTAGAGATGCCAGGAAATTTAGTAATATGGAAAAATAGTATATTAAATTATGGAGAAATTGAATTAAGAAATTTAATAAAAAACTTATTAAATTAGTATAAATTTTGAAATTTTTACTTTAAAAATAAGATATTTTTGTTTTTTTGTGAAAGTATATTTTGACACATGTCATAAATTCGATGATAAAATAAATGAATCTAATTTATTTGTTAAAAAATCTATAACATTGGACTACATATCTTAGCCGAATTGACAGAATTCTTTGTAATACCATATCTTCAATAATGAAAAATGTATTTTGAAAAATTTATTTTCAAAATCTAGACAGTATGTTTAAAATAAAGTTGTGAGATTAATTTCGACAGACTCAGATTTGAAAGACAATTTTATCAATGAGTCGTAATTAGCTAATGTTTTCTTTATTTGACAAAATTAGCTTGTTGTCCGGTTTTCTGAGAATTTATCAGCAAATCAACAAATGACAAATAAATATTGAGTATTGAGATTTGTACGAAAATATTTTTTTTTCCAGCTACAATTTCTGTTATTTAAACTATTTAAAATATCAGTGGAAATCTTTCATCTAAAAGCTTTTAATAAATTAGATTCAATGACCTGTTATTAATTATCAAATTTCTTATTATTTACAATATGTTATCAAAATAATATGAAATTTGAAAATCACTAACATGTTATTCGTTATGTGAATAACCCCCACAAAATTTTAATAATTTGTATATTCTTGTAATAAATTAACTAAAATTCCTGTACGAAAATATTTTTATGTATATCTACATAAAAATATATGTATTTGAAAAAAAAAAAAAAAAATCTTTTTGAAAATCGAAAATTGTTGCTGCGCAGCGCATGATCAACAAATTTTTTTTTTTTTTGCTGTAATATGTATTTGTATACTAAAAAAAAAAAAAAAGATTAAATCGTTTTGGTAGTTTCGTTGCCGTCGTCAATATGATTCCCTCAAAATCACAAAAAAAAAAAAATCTATACACATTCATACAAGTAAAAATATTTTATTTAGTTAGTTAGTTATTCCAATATGTATGCATAGATACGTTTCTTTATTTTTATTTTGTAGATTGTGTGTTGGCGTTGTTGCCTTAATTCTTGAGGAATACCGCACATTATTAACGACACAGACCTAACGACTCATCTTTTTTTTTGTGCTTACCAAACAAAAAAAAAGAGTATTTCTTATACAAAGTATGTTTTTTTTTTTTGCAATTTGTGTGATAAAAGAAAAGACACAGCACGACAGACACAATGCGGTCGGTGGTGGCTCTACTATTCTCCACAGGCTTTAAAATAATTGTCACATTTGTTAGGTTAATTGAGTATAATCTTTATTTTTTTTTTTGTATCCAATAATTAAAGTCCAATTTTAATGCACTTTATAGAAAATAAGTGAAATTTTTATAATTAAAACATATTCCCGATTTGTTAGATGAAATATTCCATTTTTTTTTTTCTTTTGAAGGGATCGATTCAGGCTGATAAAAATTCAAATTTACTTTTCCCATGATTATTCGGGGTTATTTTTTTATTTTTGGTGAACTATTTTCCTTGTTGTGTTATTGTAGAATAGCCAAAAGGAACACAAACATACAAATCTGTATCTATAGATACATAAATTCAACCATAAAAAAAAAAAAAAACATACAGAAAAAATAAAATAAAATAATGTTTCAGATTTTTATCATAACAAACACAATCTCAATAATAAATTATTATTTTTTTTTTTGGTTCCCTTTTTGAAAAATAATCTTTCTTTTACTCTCTATAATAAAAATAATTTTTAACTTGAAATTTCCTATTTTAGATATTTTTTCGGTTGCTTTTATGAACAAACAAAAATAATAATAATAAAAAAAATAATATGATTTTTGGTTTCTGCTCTTTTTTTTTTCGGAATGTAAAAATTCCAAATTAAATTGAACTCAACAAAGCACAAGTTCTCATAAATTTTCAATTTTTGACATTTTATTCATCTAGCTACATTTTTATTTGTGGATGGGTATACAAGTATAAAATAAAAAAAAAAAATTTACTCTTCATTTCCCTGATAAAATTTCTGAAAAATTTTTTTTATAATTTTCCCCTCTCAGTATTTATAATTTTTGGTTTTTGAATTATTTCTTTTCTAAAAATCCATCAGAAAAAATTTCCCGACATAAAAAAACCAAAAAAAAAAAATTAATATAAATTTTCGAAAAAAGATTTAAAGGAAAAATAAATAACAATAAAAATCGAATTTTATTTTTAGAGCAAGAAACACGTGTTAATTTTTCTATATACATTTTTTTTTTTCATCTTCTCAAAATGAAAAATTAGATTTTAAATGGAAAATTATATATATTTTTCATTGAAATTTATAGAAAATAATATATAAATTTTCTTTAATTTCAATAAATTTTACTTTGATTTCTAGATTTGTATATTAGTTTAAAAATAGATATTTTATTTAGAATTCGCAGCAATTATGGCGCCCTCTGTCAACCTTGGTAAATGAATATTTATTGACTTTTAAATTATTTTTTTAATACAAATTACAAAATTAAAATAATATATTTATATAAAAAAATTTAATAAACTCACCCCTGATCCATACGATCAACTGGCTGTGGTCCACCCATCATATGTCCTGGACCCATAGGGCCCATTGGATGACCACCTGGACCATGTCCAAATGGTGATCCAGGTGGCATTCCAAATTGTGGACCACCAAAACCACCTGGTCCACCAGGTGATGCAAAATGTGGACCACCTGGTACACCTGGCCCACCACCGAAAGCTGGACCACTACTACCCGGTCGTCCAAATTGTGGTCCACCACCTGAAGGTGATCCAAATGGTCCGCCTGGTCCACCAGGACCAGGACCTGGACCATTATATGGTGGACCAGCTGAATTTGGTGGCGGTGGAAAACCAGCACCGCTAACATTTTGTGGTGGTCCTGGTCCTGGTGTTGAAGAACCTGAAGGGGCGGGTGATGCTGTATACTGAGGTGTATTTGAACCAGGTGGTGGACCAGTGTTATAACCACCACCACCACCACCAACTGATTGATTATTACCAGCTGGTGAACCTTGGCCGGCTTGTGGGAATACTGATACGGGTCCACCAAATGAATTTGGACCAGATGGTCCGAAGCCACCGCCACCAGGGCCATTACCTGGACCATTACCAGGACCGCTACCACCGCCACCAGGAACTGATTGATTATCTGGACCGCCGCCACCACCACCACCAGATGGACCACCTTTCCATCCAGATGTTGAATCATCTAGTGTGGACGGCAGACTAAGTGGTGGCCCTGGAGCAACACCACGTCTACTTAAACCTGAAAATAGACGAAAAAAAAAAAAATATTTTTAGTTAAATAATTTATGAATTTTAGACAAATAATATGGTATTCTAATTTAATACAAATAAGAATAATAACATATTCCGTATTGCTATCTACTACAGTCTGAACTCTAAAGTCGGAAAGTATACGGAAACTTATACATAACGAATAAAAATCAATTCCATTTCCGATCAAATTTTAATTAAAAATATGAAAATAATATTCTATTTTTAGCAAATAAAAAATTGATTTCTAATTTGATACGAGACCCTGAATTAATATCTAAATTGATAGATTAGCTAATTGAAAAAGAGTGAACATATGAGCCAAATTAAATTTTGTGTTTAATTGCCTGGATTTAATCTCAGTTGATATTTTCCAATAATTCCAAAAATTTTAAACATTTTACAGAATTAGTCAAAAAGTTTATAAATGGATAACTAACTCTATTTGGAATCATACTTCCGTTTTAGTAAATGTAGGTAACTAGTAAATGGACTATAGAATTTGGAGTATGCATCAAGCAAGAATCATGTTAATTAGAAAGATTCAGTGCTGTTTCTAAGAAATTAAGTATTCGATTGATACATGAGCATTTGAATTTTGCTCAAGTATCAAATGCTCAATGAAAGCAAGTATTTAAATTATCGTATCCTTCCAAAATGACAGCAATACGTAGTATTATTGCTGTCATTTTGTACTGAGTTGTTTGATTCCCTTACATATATAGTTTCTAAAATTTCAGGTTTACATTAGAAGATTAAGTAACTTTTAATTAAAAAAAATTGAATAGTTTTAATCAAAATTAGAATTCAATAAATTTAAAATGAGCTTTTTTTAAACTAAGGACTCTTACCACTAAGGTGGATCAGGTTGTAAATCTGACACTACTGTATTTTTTTCTATACTCTTTTATCGAAGAAATTAAATATCACTTTTCTTTGTAAACTTCACAAAAGAAAATATTATTCACGAAATTAGAAAAATAAAATGTAAAAAAAAAACTCGGAAATTAAATTAATTTACGAAATATTAAATTATAAATTTTACATAGATACTAATAAATTCTTTAAATAAAGTAATTTCCTTCTCTATATTTAAAAAAAAATTAATTCAATGCATTTAACTATCCTTCTTATAATTTCATTAATTATAATTAGACAATCTAATAATTTACGAAGAGGAAATATTTCTAATGGTATATTATTTAATGAGCAGATTCAACAATTTCCAGACTTGTAAAAAAGAATAATTTTAAAACATTAGGTATGAGAAAGATTTCGTATACAATAAGAATAAAAAAAATTATGTTTTTAAATATTTCTTGAAATATTATGTAATTCGAATTATGCTAATATAAGAAATTAATATAATGGTAAATAAAATGTTATAGCCGATCTGCTTTTCAGTGACAACTGTTCCAAAACAGTGGGTAGAAAATTCGAAGTCCGAAAAATTTTAAACTCTACTATTTTTCTCTACAATATCGACTAATGATAAATTATAATCTTCAAGGATAATAAAAAACATTCTAGGATAATAAGAAAGATTATATTTTTTTCATATAAAATCTGTCAAAATAAAACACCTTTTAAAACATGTTTTAAATTAGTAGATAATGAAAAGAGAAGTTACATATGCTCCAAATTCGTTAATTTTAAAGACAAACGATTCGGCTTTGGACCAAAATGATTGAAATTAATTAATGAGATAAATAGTGCACATTAGAATACTATATTTTTGGAATTTTGTCCTAACCGGTGTATCTATGTGTTATAATACTTTTTAAGATAAGTTCTGATTCAAAACATGACAATTTTTTATTTTGAATAAAACAGTGAAAAATTGGTAAATTTTAAAACCAATATTTTTATTTCTGTGGTGATTGACTGTGCCAAAACATGATAAATTGGTTTACGAATCAGCTCCACAAACAGAAATTACCAAGAACAAAATAAAAACATTATTTTAATCTCAATATTTCAGAATTCACAATCATTTTATATTATTATGACTAGTTACGATCGAATTTTCTTAAATTTCATCTGCTGAAAATTTGTAATTATATAATTATCGTGTTTTGATAAAGTTCCACAGATTATTGCTGATACCGTATTATATGAAATTAAAGACTGCTGATTACGGTTTGGTCGCCAAAGTTTTAATACAGAAATTGAACTGCGAAAATAAATTAAATTTTGTGTATAGTGTAAAATTGGACGTATTAATAAAATTATCATCAGTACTATTTGAGTTTTTTCAATTTCGAAAGGGATAATTCAACAATTTCCAGGTATGAAGTTAGTTCGAAAAATATATTCTTCATAATACAAAGTAGTTCAAAATAATATATTATAGATTTAAGAAAATAATTTAAATATCAAACTTTTGATTAGTTTCACTTTAGCATGTGAACTAAAAATTTGTAATAACCACACCTCCGGAAAAAGAAACCAAATACAAAAATAAACTAACTGATTAAAAATTCTAATCAAACTTAACTAATAAATAAGGCGCAAGTGATTTGTATCAAAAGTAATCATTTTGAAAAATATCGCGAATAACTTCAATAACACCTAATTTTAAGTGCTTTTAGAATTTCGTAAACAATAACAAATATTTCTGTAAACAAATTGTATTAAGAGACAAAATTTTCAGATGATATAAAGGATTAAATCTTTAATCCTTTATATTTCTAGTATGGTTACATGAAATTAGTTAGCAAGTAATTGACATAGAGTTTTTTTTAAAAAAATGTTCTCTGTTTAATTGAAGCATATTTGTTTTTATTTATTAAAGCTCAGTTGTCGTCAAGCAGAAAACGTATTGCCTAGTTCAATGTTACTATCGAAAATTATAATTTACTCAGTGACTTCGTAAATTTTTTAATAGCAAATTTGTAATTCACAATACCGCATTACAATATTTATTGACAAAGTTATTTGAAAAGTTTAAAAAAATTGCATTGCTAAAATATTTCTAAAACGCTAAAATTTTAAAATTTATTTTTCGTTTTTTTTTTTTAAAATCTAAAAGATAAGCTTTTTTTTTATAACAAAAAAAATATATTTATTTAAAAAATTCTAATTTTCTTTTGTATGCGCGGTTTTTCAAAAAAAAAAAATATAAAACGTCGATGAATCATTTTAAATTCTAAAAATTCTTTATTTTTTCATAAAAATTTGATAAGAATTTTACAAATACGTTAATACATTTCACATTATGGCAGGGGATTTCCGAGAATATAAATTTTTAAAAAAAAGAAGAAAATTAAGATTTATTTCAAATATTTTACAATATTTTTGCTGATAATATTAAAAGTTTTGTTAAAAGCATTAGGTTATATAACAAGTAATTCAAAAATAAAAAATACAAATTAATTTTGAAGTTATTACTGAGCGTACGCAATTCATAAGTACGCAATCTGTGAGAACAAATACCATAATATAATTACTTTCTTTTTAATAATAATAACATCAAATACTTTGGAGATTAATTGAAAATTCATTACCTACAATATTTAATCTGTTAAGTGGTGCAAACTTCGAACTTTTCAAATATTTGGCTTAGCCATTCGTCATTGGGGTCAAATTAATGAAAAAAATAAACCAAAATAAGTGCAACGTAGCCCCCTCCTGTTGTGTAATTAGTTTAACTGAAAATTGGTTATATAAAATGATGTGAGACCAAATATCTCAAGGATATGAGTTCGCTTTAAATATCCTATCCATTATACCAAACAAGCAAATAAAGCATATTTAAAAATTTACAAAATGTGGAACATCTATTATAGTTTATAGACAAACTAATTACAAGAATTGTAAATTCCTAAAATCGACGAAAAGTACTATTCGTCTTGCAAAGAATTATAAAAACATTAAATAAAGTCTATTTGAACTTCTCAAACAATGATCAGAATCAGAATGTAGAAATTTTAGAATTGTTAATCAATAAATTTGACAAATATTGAAGTTGTCTTGTGTTGTTGATTTTCTAGTCTATTTTGATCCTAGTTCGACTATATTGGTATTTAAAGGCATATTTAAATTTAATAGGGTCTATTATAAATTTAATATTTTTTGTGATTGTAAAGGCCAATCTCAAATCATTTTAAATTGAGCACTAAAATTATTCAACGAACAATCTCAGCTTCGTCTTAAGGTTTTCTTAAGACGAAGCAGAGATTATTTACTAAATATAAAATTTTGAACTTCATTTTTAATTATGATTAAATCTGAAATTTTTTCTTCGATTTTCAAAATCTCAAATTACATTATTTTTAAATTTTCATTTAAATATACTTTTCTATTTACAACATAAACAGATTTATATATACATACATAAAGTATGTAATTACTTAATTAAGAAAACTGTTAGAATTGAGAGAAAGATATTATCTATAATATAAATTTTCTATATCAAATATAAAATTTTGAATTTATTATACCAAATAATTGCTTTAAAAGAGAAAATTGTGGCCTCAAAAAGAAGTTTTTGTTAAACTTTCAAAGTAACAATCTAACCATTTACTAACGGTTCGGTCATTTTCAAAATAATAAAAATATATTGTTTAAATTTGGTTCAAGTTATGCTTAAATTTTTGGAATAAATTAGGTTATGTATTTATTGTATATGTACATAAAAAATTAATTAATTTAGTTATTTATTAGTTTTATTTAAGTTTTAGATTGTGAAGCTATTATATAAAAATGTTAAATAAAACCAATGTCACTACATGTACATTTGTACAAAATTATATTAGAAAACTTTGTTACCAATTTAAATAGCATAAAAAAGTTGTTCAAAGCTAAATTTAGAACAGAGTAAGTTCTTTATCGTTGCAGAATATCCTTTGATCTCATCCAGAATATCCTTAGAAATAGAAAAATGACGTATGAACTACGAAAATGACGTAAGAACTACGAAAATGTCTGATTACTAGAAAATGAGCAAAAATTTAAATATTCATTCAAACTCTGAGAGTTCCCAAGACAGAATGAAACAAATATTTATGTTTTGTACCGTTTAATTTTCTGAATTGCGTAATTTACTGTTCTACTACATTTATAAAATAATTATACATTTACTTTCTCTGTGAAAAAGGTGCTCCAGCCAAAAAATAATTATTTTTATAAGAAAGACAAAAAATGTACCGTGACCTACACCGTGATTCAATTATTGACTGTACCAAATATGCATTTTTCTGTTATCTCAGCAATACTAATTGATGAAAAAAAATGTACACAAAACAGAGTGACCACAATTTACTTAAAAGATAATTAGGCTAAAAGTTATTTTTTGCATATATACACTAGGGAGCATATATACCCGTTTACACTTTTAGAGATATACATTTGGTTTGGAAGTTGACTTGTTTATTTTTCATTGAAGTCCTCAAATCTACTTATTTTTCTATTGGCAGTGGTATAAAAAGAATGAATCCCTTGGATTTATTATTTTTTTACTAATGTATACTAATTAAGTTTTTTATTTTTAACAATAATTGTCTGAGGTATGTATTTTTGAACATCTTGAAAGCCGGTTAATAATAATAGAACGTAAAGAATGTAAAACGGTACAAGAAACTACAACAAAATTATAAAGGATTAACGACAAATTTTAAGAACATAAAACATTTCATGCAAGTAGCCGAAAACGTAAGATTGATGTGCATCATTTTCACCGCACGTACTTAGAATCGAGCAGAAATCCTGAAAAGTTTGCATAAAAAATAAATGAAGATACACAATTAGATGGGTCAGAGTCGACAATTCATAGGGAATTAAGGTCCGTTGGATTAAATTCCTATGTCGCAAAAAGGTGACCATGGATTTCCCCTGCAAATTTAATGAAGCGAGTAGAATTTGCTCGTGCACATATGCCACAAGAATTTTGGCAGAACGCGAAAAAAACGTATAAAATTATACACTGTTCTATTATGGACAAAGGTGCGGACTAAGTGGAATTGTATATCAGCTGAAGTGAATCCAAATTTGAAGACTAGCATACCGGTTAGGCTAAAAGAAGTAATTGAAAATAAAGTACGTCCCACAGGGATTTTGAATTTTATTAAAAAAAATTTTAAATTTTTAAGCAATTGATTTTTGATTTGTCATTTTTATTATTGGCTAAACTAATTTCGATAATAATGCCCAAAAACTAAACTTAAAATGTAAAGTCTACTTTCAATTGCTCCCTAGTGAATTCATACTAATATGCCAGTTTGAAATTATTGATATAAATACCAATCAACAGCATATTTTTTCTATTGTCAATTGACAAACTAATATAATCAAAATTGAACCTTCTTCCCTAATATTTAAATGACACAGAAAAAGCAACCAACAATAAAAAATATCTCATTCATAAAATATTATTAATGTTTTATATGCTAATCCTATTAAATCCTTTCAAAAAATGCACATATCCTCGTCCAAACAGAATAAAAAACCAAACAATCTCAACTTGTTGCATAATTTTTCCCCCATTGATAAAAAATTATTATCGATATCCAAAATACAATAAAAAATAAAATCAGTTTGGATGCCAAACAACAATCAGCAAAAGAAATTATTATATTTTTCGTAAAACATTCCAAAAAAAATCAAATCACAGACACACATGTTTTTAGAAAAGAAAATTTCCTTTATAAAAAGGCGACAATATTCAGTAATGTTCAAGGATGCAATATGGAAAGTTTTCTTCAATTTCTTAGAAAATCAACATAAGCAATTTTTTTTCTCGTATATTTATTTCCTTGTAGTTTTTTCCCAAGTTTTTTGTGTTCGTTCGTCGTTTGAAAAAATTTTTTTTTGTCTTTTCAAAATTAAATTGGATGTAAATAAAAAAAAGGCGCCTGAAAAGTTTTCCACTTTAAAAAAAAAAAAAACAAGAAAAACTTAAAAAGTTTTTCAAAACAAACAGATAAAAAATATCATATCCTTTAAAATTACTTAAATTTTATTTTCTATATGAAAATGGCTTATTTATTTAAGGAAAATTATGAAAATAGCACAAAAAACTAAATTAACATTAAAGTGCATTCTAAGCCAGGTCCAATAAATATCAATGTGGATGTTTTTATAAAACCTTTTATATTAATTAAATATTTGACAGAACTAAAAAAAGAAAATTTACTAAAAGATATAATTTTCTTAAAATTGTTAGGGAAAATTAATGTGAATCAAATGCTTTTCAAGTTTTTTAAAAGAATGTTTAGGTTGCAAACATCCTTAAATTAAAAATTTTCCAATTAAAAGATTACATAACCTTAATTTCGATAATTTTCAAGAAATTAAATGACTTTCTTAACCTATATATAATAATTTATCTTACCAATAATTTCATTTAAATTTGTGAATTTTGAAAATTACATAAATTGAAATTTCAAAGTTTACAGTATTTTTGGAATAAAAAAAGTTCTGAGCCTAAAGCTCTTAAGATTTACAAAAATTGTATTTAGATTCTTTGGTAATCAGAATAACAATGGGCTAGAATACAGAAACAAAAATAAAGAAAGTGGTGCATACGAATATTCTTCTTAGTGTTTTTTGAAGCGACAATTTAACAGTCTTTATTTTAATAATCTAATTATTTTCAGGCGTCTGAATAACTCGATGTTGAACTTGGTCATTCTTAAAGGGTCTCAGAATATTCTATTAAATTTTGGACCTACTAATTCAATGTGGATTTGGAATCAAACTTTTATTTATACTTTTAATTCCAAACAGCTAAAGACGTTTTCGTGCTGTTGTAAGCAAATGTTCTGAATCTTTAGAAAATTTTGAAACTTTAACATTACATTTTACTGTAATTATCTCAATGAAAGCTGATTGAATGTTAGCCCAACATCGTTGGCTCGGATAGCAATCGTTAACAGCACATAATGCACCACAGTATAACACACTGTCAATAAATCACCACTGATCATGTCTTTCTATTTTTATTGCACTGCTTAAACTTAGAACGTAGTTTTTAATACTTCAAAGATTAATTACTTTTATGATGTGAATTACTGGTGGAAAAATGTTAAATCATTTAAACTGAGCTTTGAATTAAGCAGATAAAATGTTTTAGACAGTACTGTCGCTAATTAATCAAAATCTAATTTTTAGACAAAAATATCTTGATAATGGAACAGGCAGATTATGAAAATTAAGAGATAACCATTATCACCTAGCTAAACAACCTTTTTTATTAAAACCAAAGCACGTACTGCAAATATACTCCAGTTTTAGATAGTCTTTCATTGTTTTCAGAAAATTGACGTAATTCTGAATTAAATATCAAATCGTTATAGTAATAAATATCCATAAGTTTAAAGTATTCTCTTAGGAATGATTTTAGGCGTTATTAAGTTTTAGTTTTGGCCTGGGTAATTTTTGATTGCTATTGTATTCTATTGAATTGTATAACCCGGATTATATGGGAGTTGTAGATCATTTATTTAACAAACTTTTAAAGTCAAACATTAAATAATTTTTTTTCAAAATTACTAAAGTAAAACTAAAAAGTTTAAAGTTTCTGAGAAGTCTTTACTAACTCAAAAGTCCATTCTCTATTCCGACATTACCCACTAGACCAAGACCATAAGTAAAAGTTTTCCTCTGTATATGAAAAATAAAAAGAATACAAAACAAAAAAGTGCGAACCCACTCTTCTCGTTTCCTAATCTCCTGCCTTGTATTCCTGCTACACATTTCTGTTGTGCCTGTTTTGTCAGAAGGAAAAAAAAGTTTTTTTTTATTGCCTTTGGTGCTGTTTTTATTTGCGTTGTTTTATTTTTATTTCTTGTCTTCCTTTTTTTCCTTGTTTTGCAATTGTTTTGAAACAAAAATTTACCGAAAAAGTTTATGTGTAGCAAAGTTCTTTCTTATTTTTTTGTTCTTGCTTTTGAAAAGAAAAGAAGCAAATTTAATTGCGGGAGGCAAAGTTTTTTTTTATTTTGAGTCCTCTAAAAAACCAAAAACTGTTGAACAAAAATATAAAGATTTTTTGAAATTACATAAGTTTTCAGTTTGGTTATCTATGAAAATGTAATAAAATTTATAGACCGATTTTCTTTAATTGGCAAAGAAATTTAAATATTAATTTAAATTTACAGGATTTTTGATATTTCTAGAATTTTATTATGTGCTGAAATATTTAGTTGAATATTTAGTCACCAATCGTCTTGTCTCAGGATCACTCATTGACATTTTATAGCCAATAATATTTAAGCAGTTTAAAGATATTACGGCATGAAACTGTCAGTAATACATAAAAGTACAGTTAAAAAAATTTTTAAATTATTTTTGGAATGTCAGAGTAAAAATTATATTAAATTTAGTAGCTCAGGAGATTTGCCCGAAAAACTGATTTCGACACTAATTAAAAAGAATCACGGTTATTCGTAGCATCCGCCGAAGAACCGTGACGGTTGATCCTAGCTAAATTCCGTGGAAGGGCTACGCAAACTAGAAAATTTGTTCTAGGGACGAATGAAAGAAAACATGTGTGTGCGTTTACAGAGTGGTCTACATTTATCTGTCAAATTTTATACTTCGAAAAATTCAAAACGATGAAGTAAACAGGATATAGTAGCAATTATAATTAAATCAGTTCGAGTTTTTAATTAACGCCCAAACATTGCTTTAGGTATAAAATAATTTTAACAATCGATTATATAATAAGGCCATACCAAATATCTTGCAATTAAAATCAATATAAATTAAGGGTTTTTTTGGTAAAACATTTTTTGGAATTATGACCGCTTACCAACTTTTAGATGTGGTGAAGGTATAACCAAAAATTGCTGGATTTTTCTATAAATAATTTGCATCAACAATAACTTAATTTATTTTCTTACAGTTCAAAATATCATATTAATTGAAGACTGACTAATTTTTGAATAAATAACTTAAATATTATAAAGGATTATATTTCTTTTTACGTGGTATTCATAATTTTCTAGATTAAAAATCTGACTGAAAAAGCAAGTTAGATAGTCGATACTTATATAAAATAATTATAGTCAAATACTAATGATTTTGTACAATTCGTCACACCCCATATTTGCGTGGTTTGTTACAGTTTAATTAATTAGTTGTAATAATTTCGGGAAGATTAAATGGACAGAAATTAAATTGGAAGAAATTGCACTTGATTTAAGAACTCCAGTGCAAACGAAAATGTATTCTATTTAAAATATCTAATTATTAATATTATACTTTGTAGAAAGAAACATAATTTGTTTGTTTATTCAAGATATAACTAGCTTAAAAAAATGTGGTGGATATTTTGCATCACGGCTGGTTTTCGAGTAAAAAATATTTTCAATACTTTTATTAAATACAAAAGGACCATAAAATTTATTTATTTTTTAAACCATCAAAGAAATAGGAATAGAAAAATGGATGAAGGATAATTCAAATAATATCCTTTTTGAATGAACATCGAGTCGATTAATTTATTGCGTTTGCGCTAACAACTACAATATTAAGGCTCAATTTCAATTTTTTTTTTCGGTAAGAAAAATAATGTATTTACAGTAGAAAATTTAGTGGAATTTCAAAGATTTTTTTTTGGAAGTGGTCCCGTCCCTTCTTATATTATATGAATTATATTTGTTTTATTTGGTCTAATTTCAACTTTTAAACTAATCATTTTTGCACCTCGGACCAGTGGAAGGTTAACATTTATTTGTAAATTATTAATTTTAAATAATAAGCATTACACAAACCTCAAGGGAATTCCAAAACAAGAGTCTATCTCTATCACAACACAAATTCGGAATCATTTTAGATTACACTAATAAAATGATCAGGTAGTTTAGTCAATAATCAGGTAGTTTAGTCATGAACCAAACCTTCAATAAACTAGAAATGGACTATAGATAACGACCAAAAACTAATACAAATTCTTAGAATATTATGATCAAAAATAAAAATTATTAAATAAACTTGATTTTAAAAGGGCCGTGCTGTTGGCAATTTTAGAACAATTTTAGAATTTATACTGAATTTATACAGAGTTTAGAAAACGGCATCAAAAGACATCAAATTTTCAAAAGGATATAAGGAAATTAGGAAAATAAATTCAATAAATATAAAATATAATTTAATTTTCTTTTAGTACAAACCTAGCATATTGATGTAATCCACAAATGAATTTTGTATTTTCCTACAATATGTACACAAATATTATTTTATTTTTCTTTTATATCTGACTTTATTTATAAAATTTTCTTAATTTTCATTTAAAAAAAAAAAAAATTAGAAAATTTTTTTTTTTGTAACAAAATTTCACTTTTTTTATTTTATTTTAGAAAATTTTTTTTTTTTCCGTAATTAAATTTTGTTTAGTAATTTTAAAAAGGATAATTTTTTTTTTTACAGACTTTTCTCTTAAAAATTTAACACTCACACATACGAAAGAAAAATAAAAAAGTAAAATAAATTATTTTCTTTTTTTTTTTTGGAGAAAAAAAAACGGAAGAAAATTTAATAAATTAAGTAAATAACAACAACAAATTAATTAAATAAAAATCAGTCAATAATAATAATTCTAATTTTTTATTATTAGAATATTTGTTTTGATTATTATTAATTGATAAAATATTCGCGAATCCTTTTATTACGTTACGCACATACACACACATAATTAATTAAACAAAAAAAAAAAAATTATTTAAAAAAAAAAAATATTATATTTATTATAAACAATTTAAATAAATTGATTTTTATATCCTTTGTAGTAGTTTTTTTTATTTAATATTTTAATTAATTTTATTTATTTTGTTTTTCTTTTATTATTATATCCTTTTTTTTTGTTGTTTTTGTTGTTTTTGATTTGATAACATTGATAAAATAATCATTGTTGTTGTTCTTTATGCCCCCATTAACAACACTGCAAACACAATACCACAAAATGCAAAAAAAAAAACAAAAAAAGGATTTTTTTCTTGTTATCCTTATATATATTTTTATTTATTTGTTCCTTGTTGTGTGTGATATGGTTTTTTTTGTGTTGGGCTACAAGTTAAAACTCACAGGTAGAAGGCAAACATAAAAAAAATAATCGTCAAAAATGCAACATAACCTCAAAAAAAAAAATATTCTACCTTAATTTTTGTTGTATTGCATTTATTTTATTTTTTTAATGAAATTTATGTTTTTTTTTGTGTATATATATATGTAAATACATTTAAAAAGGATAATTCGATGAATCGAGACGAAAAATACATAATTTTTTTTTTTTTTTAGGTTATATTTATTTATTTATGTAATTTATTTATTTTTTTATAACAAAATTTTTTTTATTCATTTTGATTTCTGTAAATGTGTGCATTAATTTCAAGGATATAAACCGGATTCTCTAATTTATATACATGTATATATATATATTATTAATTTTATAACTAACACTATTATACAAATTAAAACGCGCTATAACTAAATAACACGATGTACAAACACTGTTAAAAAAAAAAAAAAATTATTTGTTATTTAATTTTTATAATAATTTTTTTTTATTATTTTATATTTTTTTTTATTTATTTTAAAGAAATGCACTCACACTTTTGTACAATAAACCCAACAAAAAAAAACAACAACATGAATTTTCCAAAAACAAAAAGGATGACTTTAATAAATTTATTTGTATGTGTGTGTTTGTTTGACAGAAAGATTGCACACACACCAATGAAACTGGAGTTGACAGAACCAAAAATTTTTTTTTTTTTTAATATACACAAATGAAAAAAAATATTTCAAATATTATTTTGGTTGTTGTGTAGGTTTCTGTGTATATACACATATAAATTTTATTATATGAAAAAAGGATATAATTTTTTTTTTTTTTTTTTGGTGTTTTATGTATATGGAAAAAGGATACAAAATTTTTCCTATTAATTTATTTTTTTCTGTTAGTGTGTGTTGTGTGTAGGGAAAAAAAAAAAACAATCACGCTTTTTTCGAAAAAAAAAGGAAATTTACCAAAAAGAAAATTTAAAATTAAATTTTTTTTTGGATTTAAATTGTCAGGATTTTTCCAAAATAAAAAGGATAATTTTCTTTTTTATGTTTAAAAAAAAAAAAAATTTTAATTTTTAAAATTTTTTATATTTTTATTATTTCACAGAATATTATTTTTTTTATTAAATGTAAATTTTTTATAAATTTCTTGTAGTAATTTTAATAAATTTTTATGTTATTAACAGTGCAAAAAATTTTTTTTTAATACCCGGCATTTGACATTTTGCCTTAAAATAATTTCCCGCCAATGAAAAATTGTAATAATAATTAAAATTAATAAAAAATATTGAAAATTTTTTTGTTGTTATTAATAAATGCAATTAAATTTATTAGTTGAACAGGAAAAACCACCGAAAAATCAAAGAATATAAATAAAACACAATTTTTTTTTTAAGGTTAATTTAAAATACTGTCAAAATACTCGTCGCGATCAGTCAAAAATTATTATTTTGTTATTTTCGTGGTGTTATTAAATTCAAGTTTAGTGAAAAGAATAAATATTTTTCACATTAATATAATGGAAATTAATAAATATATATATATTTATATATATATACATACACTTATTTTATAACACTTATTTATTTACACTAGTTTTTTTTTTTTTTTACTTTGCTTTTAATATTTTTCTATGAGATTTTTGTGCATATGCCAAATTTTTTTTTTTTTTATTTAGTAAATTTTGAGGTTATAAAATTGATCTTTCAACACTAACCTCGAAATATTTCACATATATATTTTATATAAAATTATTTACTTTTTATAAAACTTGAGAAATCACTAATTTTGCGTGTGAGATCGTTAAGTCGTACTACCGGAGGTTTGGTTTTATTTTTGAAGTTTTTTTTAGTAAAAGAAACGAAAACACTTTTTTTTTATTTTGTAGAACGAAAAAATTGTAATTTTTTTTTTTTTTTTTAATAACACGAAACGCTGCGAATTCGCGGGTTTTGTAAAAAAAAAATAAATTGTTTTTTTATTTTAATTATTTTTTGTAGGTAAGTAAACGAAACGAAAAACTATTATAAATTTAATTTTCTGTTAATATAATTTTTTTATTATTATTATTATTTGTTAGTAGTTTATTTTTTTTTTTTCAGTACAGAAAATATTGTTGAGATTTTTTTTTCTGGCTAAAGCAGCGCAAAGATAAACGTACGTACGTCGCTGACGACGCCATCACAATAATAAAAAAAAAAAACATACAAAAAAAATTATATACGTATAAAATGTTTAGATTGTGTGTGTTACGTTTTATTAACACTCTGCCGAGAAAAATTATATATAAAAAAAAATTTATATAAAAGCAGAAAATGACTATTTTACAAACACTATTTCAGTAAAAAAAAGGTATAGAAAATGCATAGAGATGGGAAATTTTTTTTTTTAAATAAAAATTTTGGTTTTGAAAGATGTGTGTTAGTGTGTGTGCGTTTTGGTTATATACTTATGAAAATATCGTGAATTGTTTAAACTTTGACTGAAACTGGAATTAGTGATAAATAGTACAAGAGCTATAAATACTAACTTTCTTTACAGCTTACAGGTAATATAAAATAATCAGGTAATTTTAAAACAAATATCAGATTATAATTTCTCCTTTGTTTTGTGATAATTTGAATAATTTAGAGAATAAATATCATCATGATCATTTATAGTTCTCCGTTTGCTACTAGTACGTAAAGTTTCTTAGAAAACTTGGACACTTATATTTAAAATACTTCCTTGGCTAGAGTAGAAAACACTGTAAATAAAGTGAGATTATTGTAAAATGAAATTGTTGGAATATGAAGATGCATAAAAATAATAGTTTCCTTATCTGTTTGGAAAAAAAATTCATATTGTACCTCCATGCAATGAAGTATGTGCCTAAATGTTTCAAAAAATCTTCAATCGTCCACAATTATTAATATTTACTGTACAAAAAAAGGTAATTTTAATTTTTTTTACATAAAGAAAGAAGGTATATAAAGAAAAATATCTACTTTTATTATATATCCACTCACACACTGTGCTAATAATTGAGTTAGTGTGTGGCATGTGAAGAAGTATCCAGCAAAAGAAAAAAAAAATAGAAATATCATAGATTTAGTAAAAGGTCCCAACTAAAGATTAACTTTAAAAATAATAAACTTTTTACAAAAATGTTGATTTAACAATCTTAAATGAATTCGCAAAATAACGTTCAAAATTATTATAAAATCAATTATAGCACCTGAAATGTTACATCGTGTGGTACAATTTTCCATATTTGGGATTGCGTTGGGATTGAATTGAAATGGCTTATCATACACTTAATAAAAAGTATAATAAATTTCAAGCAATCTCTATTTCCATGGACGTGAATTCAATTTCCAGTGATAATGGAAACATAGTATATTATTCCATTCAAAATGGTTGCCATGATTCCATAGGAAGTTGAATTCGGATTAGCTGCCAAACAGACTTTATGACTTTTCATTAATTTCTATAATTCAGTTTCAATGCATTTTAACAAACCAACTCAACTAATTTGTCAATTCAACTAATTTCCAATATATATACTAACTCAATTATTAGTTGTTGTTGAGTTGAAATCCTTGTTTCCATGGACATTAATTTAAGTTCAACTCGCCATGGAAACAAATCAATAATATACACTGTAAAAGCTTAATTTACAATTTTCCACCTAATTCTTCCCCTTCACACAATGTTCTAACTAGTAGAGTGAGAAATAATTCCAGCGAGTTTAAATCAGTTGTCATAAATAACGATCGTTTATCGGTTAAATTGGTATCTAAAAAATTTTATATTCGATTTTTAGTTATTTTTTTTTTTTTGTGTTGTTTTAGCTCATAAAAAAAAACATTTTTTTTGTTTGTTTTTTTTTTTGGATAGTTTCGGGTCGTTACGGAGTGTGTTGAATGAAAAAATGGGAGATGAATTTAAGCATTTATGTAGGGATGCTATATATTTTATATTATTATATGTATATACAAATCAACTTAAAAATATATTCATAAAAATAAAAATACTATATTCTATATACTAAAAATAAAAAAGCATATATATACTCTTTGCATATAAATATTTATTATAATATTACTACAAACATACATATTTATTATTATTATAGAGTATATAAAAGGGGATTTCAGTAGATCTATCTATACATAATTTTTTTTTTTTTTTATTATTATTATTATTATTATAACGACGTATTTATTTATGTAGATCTGAAATGTTTTCCTATAGAAAATACTATGCACACAATAGCATATATATATATACATACATATTTATTATTATTATTATTTTTTTTATAAAAAAAAAAAAAATGTTAAAAAAAAAACCTTTTTTTTTTTTTAATATACATAGAAGTAAAATTGTCTGTGCCTTCAATGCTTCAATATGTTTGTGTGTTTGTTTGAAAGTTTATTTAGCTACAAAAAAAAAAAAATATAAATAATTTTTTTTTTTTATAAATATATCTATATGTATTTATACATAAATACATATAGATATATTTATATAAATGTTCAGTTAATATTATTGTGATTCTTGTTAAACAAAATTGCCAGAGATTTAAAGTAAATTTATAAAAAAATTTTAACAAAGATACAATTAGAATTTATAATTTTTACTCGAATTTATATTGAAAAATTATTCGATTTTAGTAACAGAATTAATTTAACATAAAACAAAAGCATTATTAGAAAATTAATTTGTTATGATTTTTGGAATTTAAAATGAATTTATTAAGAAAACTAAATTAATTGCAGACGAATAGTGACTTTATCTTATTTGTTTGGAAAGACGGGTAAACTAGGTTCGAAATCTTCACTCAGCACTTTATTATATGTAATTTTTGGTAGGAATTAGGTGAAATAGGACCTGATTCAACAAAATGAAATAATGTATAATTAAGAAATATACTTGATAAAATGATGAAAACTTTTATTAATCTTGTTAATGTGGCAACACTTATAATTCATATAAATTTATTGCTCTTCATTCTAACACATACGCATTTTATGGCCGATAAATATATCGATTGTATAAATATTTCTATATATATCTACAAATGAATATAATTTTATTTCATTTCATATAAATATATATGTATCTTTATAAATTTATCTATAAAGTTTATATATTTTGAATAAATATAAAGTAAAATATATAAAATTTTATGTATAAACAAAATTTTATATAATATGAATTATATATATACAAATGTGTATATATATTAATAGCTTGTTATATACTTAACTAATTATGGCATTGCCAAATGGAAAAAAACAGAATTGGAATATTTTTTTCTTATTATAAAAAATTTAAAACTAAATTTATTAATGTGGCTCCATCTATATACGGTATATTTTAGAAGTTAAGAATAATATAAAAATAGTTTGATAGTTCAATCGGTTGAGAGAAAATGCAATATATCTACAGCAATCATTAACATTTCAGGAGTAAAAAATATACCATTTGGAAATATTATTAAATAAGTACAGAATTTATTAATTATTAAATTTGCATTTATATGAATTATTAATAGGTGAGCGGTAATTAATTTTATGGGGAACTATTTTTACTTCCATTATCCTAATTAAATCATGTGACAGAGGCAACGTTCGTTTGATCCTTAGCTGCGATTATTCTACTATGAGGTTTAAAAAAAAGCTGGTTTTAATTTAAGTAATTGTTCTTTGGTTGAAATACGAATTCCACGAATGAAATGATTAATGCCTAGCCAATTCATGTGACATCAATTTGTTATAATTCTGTTCCTGATTTTAAAATCACGGATACCGTCAAAATTTGGCGATTCATTTTTTATGGATGCTTTTTCTATTAATTATGTTGATTTTTCTATCAATTTAAATTTTCAATTTTTCCAAAAAAAAAAAAATTAAATTTCACTAATTTCCAATTTCAGTAGTACCAGTTCTGTACACCAGTTTCGTGAAAATATAATTTGAATACTATTTTCATTGTCTTGATACCATTAAAAATTAGTCCTGCAACTAATAAAATATAATACGATCAGGTAATTTTACCATGATGGAAAAAAATATTTTATATAAAATTAATTTTAAATATAAAGATACGGATTATCTTTTAAGTTTAATTAGTGCAACTATTAAAAATAAGTTATATCAAAATAACATAAAAAAAATGACTAAAACTTGAAAACCTAATATTAATGTTTCGGGAAATTGTACTCCAAAATATACTTTGTCAAACAAAATGTCAGAATAATAACAGCACGCCGATTTATTATGAAATCAGGAAATTAATCAGAATGTTATCATTTTTTGCTGCAATCTGTAATAATAAAATCCCATGAAATAGATAAAGGGAATTAGATAAAAATTTAATTTCAAGTAAGTTTCATATTTTAAGTTTAGAATTTAGAAATTCCAAATCTTAGAAATTCAAAAAAAAAATAATAATATTTTCTGTCTAATACAGTATATTTACTTTAAAAATTTGTAGCATAAATTCGATTTCGAATCAACAAAAAAAAATTACTACTATAATATAATTTAGTATTTTACTCCAATTTTACATTGAAAATAAACAAAAACAAAATAATTATACAAAAAAAAATAAAAAAAAGACCTTGGATCTGAATACGAATACTTAATACTTAATATATACAACTAACTAACAACTAGATTATCGTATCTACCTTATCCAATCAAATATAATAAATTTCTTATAATTATAAACGCCACCAAAAGTGAAATTATAAAAATTCATATTATACATTTTTTTTTTTGTAATATTTTATCTTTTATCATAAAAAATCATGTAATGACAAAAACTTAATTACCACATTAAAAATTAACTTTTTTTTTTCTTTTTTTAAAAAAACATTAATGCTAAGTTAAAACCTGTTTCATTGATAAAAAAAAAAAAAATAAAAAAATTATTATTCATCATCACAAAAATTTCTTCCCTCCACCCAACCAAACCAACAAAATGAAAGCCTAGAAAATAAAAATCAATTTTAACTGCGTTTAGGTTTTATGTTATTCTTCGTTTACTTTTTTTTTTTTGTATTCTGAATTATATTTTATGCAAATTTATTGATTATTAATAAGCATAATCTACTAAAATTTCCAAATATTTACATACTTTATACACTTTTGTTGTAGCAACTTCGAAAAAAAAGCATATAAAAAATGAAGAAAAAAAAAACACCATTATTAATGTTGGCACTAAAGGCGACGACTTTGTCTCCCCATATAAATGTCCTTTTTTTTGTGGTGGTTGATAGATGTTGGCTATGATGGTGGAGGGGGGTTAATTGGTGGTAAAAGTTTTAAGATAGGGTAAAACTGATCCGACAACTTTATAATGTATTTTTTTTTTTCGGGAACTACCTAAAATTAATAAGGGAAAACGTATTTTTAGGAGATTGTTTATAAGAGTCTTATGAATTTCTACAAAATGGGTAAAGATTATAAATGTCATAAGTGGCCTAGATATCCAACAAAACATGCTAATAAATAATCTATCGATTTTTAAATTAGTGTACTAACTAAAATGAGTCGGATAGCAAAAATGAGTTAAACAGCTTTATTATAGTTATTTTTTTTAAGGGAAAACTTTTTTTTAAGGCGATGTGCTTAGAGGCCTAGTTGGAATAACGTCTGGTTCTAGGAACTTCTGATCGAAAAGTATGAATCTACGATTTCACATTTACATCGGATGTGTTTCCTACAACAAATCCTTTAGGACGGTCCGTGTGACCTGTCTAGATTATTAAGATAGTAATTAAACGGATAGATAACAGCAAAGATTCTAATAAATAATTTAGGAGGCGTATATTGGAAGTGGAGTACTAACTAAAAGAAATGTGAAATAAAAAAAAATTTACCACATTTTTTCATATTGCTTTGCGTCTAATTAGCCAAAACGAAATTAATAAGTACGTTATTAATTTCGACCACAAAATATGCTAAATAAGATCATCAAGTTTTGTAATCCGTTTGTAAATTCATTTTTGTGTTTATCACCAAAAAGTCTGTGCACATAAAACGTTTTTTCTTTTTTGTTTAGATGATTCCATTCTTTGATTTCATAAAAATTCTTTTAAATATACACAACTTTTCTGGCCGCTTCTAATATATTTTTTTTTATTATTATATATTTAAATCCGCGCGGTAGCTTCTTGCTGATTTCTTCTTACGCATACAAGTTTTTTATTTTATTTTATAAGAAATTGTTTTCATCATTTACGTTCTGTATGAGAAAAGGTAAAATTTTGTTGGTTTTTATACTTTTTTTTGTGTTTGTAAGAAATGATAAAACCAGAATGAAGACCTTTTTTTTAGTAAGTGAAATCAAGTTTTTTTTTTATGTTTGAAATTTAGATTTTGTATCTTAGTTTGTTTTTTTTTTCAAATTTTGTTTTTACATTTAAAGACTCTCTTTTCCACAAAAATTATATTCCCGCCACCGCCGCCGACGACGACACTTGAGCATATTTGACCATAAAAGAAAAAGGTTTTTTCTAATCTTTATTTTTTGTGTTCGTTTCCTTGCCTAAACACAAACACAAATCACTAATAGACATGAAAAAATATTCATGATGTCCTATAGTTATTTTGTTTTTTTTTGTCGTGTTGAATTTTAAGGATGCTTTTATATAAATATAGAGAAGTTAAAAAAATTGTTATTGATGCACCTGCGATTTTGGCATTAAAAGTGAAGGTGATATTGTTTCTTTTTATTTTATTTTGTTGTTTTAAAGAATTTCAAGGTTAAAAGGATAAATAAATATTAGTTTGCTTATTATAGGATCTTGGTCGTTTGTACAATTTGTGGTAATCTTGTTTTAGACTTTTTTTTTCTCTTTAGAGAAAAAATTTGAGACTATTATGTAAATTTTAGTTAGAGGAGTATAGCTTAATTAGAGGAGCCTTAGGGTTTCAATCTCCGAAATAAAATGCGAAAAATTACTTATTATTAATTTTCGGTTGAAAACTTTTATAATTTGTTCAAAGTTAAAACTTATATTTATTACTTATGGATTTTGAAAAACCTTTTTTTTCTTCAATTTTTTTTAAAACTTTTCTTTTTGCAAATACAATTTTCCAGCTCATCATTGTTCTCTCTGACGGTTTTGAAAGTCCATTAAAAAAAATATAGACAAATTTTTTAGTATTCTTAATTAAATTAATTAATTAATAATTAATTTTTTTTCTTTTAGTTTTTCGACAAACTCTTGCTTTATTTAAGCTTGATGTGTGTCCTCGAAAGAAGGAAAGATGGAATGGTTGGACTACAACACGTTATTTGTTTTGGGCTATTGTGTTTTTTGGTTTTTTTCCCATTCGTTTTTTGTTGTCCAAAGAGAATTGGTTTTTTTCTTTTTGGAAAAATTAGAACTGTGAGAAGTTGAGAAATTTTTTTTTTGGAAAAATTAGAGTTGAGAATTTTTTTTGAGAAAATTGGTTTGATATTTCCAGAAAAATTTTTATTGGCTTTTAAAGCCCAAGAAAAAAATTGGAAAAAATACATAAATGTACCAAGGGGTTTTTTGGAATTTGGTGGGGACCTGTAAAATTGCATATAAAAGTTTTAAGATTTACTGATTGGAAGTACGAAGAAAGAAAAATTTCAGAAACCGCTTGTTGCTTCATGTTTGTTTCCTCATATTTTTGCGAAACAAATTTTTGTAATTAAAGTTTTTAATTATTTATTACTTTAAATTACAAGATTCCCTTTTAAAAATATTTACTTATTTGTTTTCTTAATTGGAACAACTTTTTTTTAAAATGTTTCGATTCAATATAAAAATTGTACATTATATGTGGATGGCACTTAAATTTGAGCCTATAGAAAGCGAAAAGAAACTCAATGAAAATAACACAATTTGATCCTAAATAAGGCTCTAGTTTTGCCCCGAACATAAGTTTTCTTGCTTTCAAATTTTAGTTCCAATAAATTCTAATAGATGGCACTATATAGCAGATACTGAAACCATACATAAGACTTTAAAAATTGATGTTGGTTTGTAACTTGAATAATTATTTCTGAATTATTTTTCTGGTTTCTTCATTTTTTTAACTCAGTCGATTGATGTCCCAGTCCCAGCTTTAAAGTTTTTAAAAAAAAAAAAATTAAATCAGAGTATTTCTTTTAAATAAAGTTGATAAAAACCGTTTTTTTTTATAAAATTTAATCAGTTTTTCATATTAAATTTTCGTTTAAAATATCCTTGAGTACTTTTTCCCATACGGAAGGAAAAATAATAATCTAAAAATTAAATAAATTTTTTATAATTAAATATTACTTATTATTTTGCAAGCCAAAAAATACATAAATATATAAAAAGTCATTAATAAATAAATAACTATATAAATTATTAAAAATATTACATATCTATAAAAATATATTTAAAAAAAATTGTTATAAAATTGGCCTATAATAATAATTTTTTCCTCAGAGGACATGTTATAATATAAATACATAAAATTATATAATTTTTTTTAAAGAGAACAATAATTTATTAAAAATTATCGTAATTAAAAAAAAAAATTGAATATAAAATTTTAAAATGAATATTTGATTGAAAAAAGGACCTCGTTATAACCAATCAAAAATTATTTTCCCTACCTTTAAACACGGACATAATAAATTTCCACCAAAAAATAAGTGCAAACTTATAACTCTAGAATGAAAGTGTTACATCAAATTAACCTTCAATTTTTTGTTACAAAGAAAGAGTATAAAATCGACAGAAATTTATTGTAAGTTCATCAGTTTCGATCGTACTTCCACATAAAGTGAGCGCATATTCAGAGACTTTAATTCATCAATAAATAATAACAATGGCATCTAAATTTATTGTATTTTGTTCAATGTTGGCTGCTGCTAATGCTGGTAATCTTATTGCATCTGCTCCAATTGCTGCTTATTCAGCCGGTCCAGCAGTTTACAGCGGACATACAACTTATGCACATGCTGCCCCAGCTTTAAGCACATCATACAGTTCAATTTCAGCTCCAGCTAAAATCGCTTATGCAGCACCAGTTGCTTATGCTGCAGCTCCAGTTGCTTATGCTACACCAATTGCTAAAACTATTTCATATGCTGCTCCAGTTGCTAAAACTATCTCATATGCCGCACCAGTTGCTAAAACTATCTCATATGCCGCTCCAGTTGCCACCGTTCATGCTGCTCCATTAGCTACCGTACATGCTGCTCCATTAGCTACCTCATACAGCAATTCTTTCAGTCATTCATATAGTGCACCTGCAGCCAAGCTAGCTTATACAGCACCAGTTGCTTATAGTGCTCCAATTACCAAGACCGTCTCATATGCTGCTCCAGTTACAAATACAATTTCATATGCTGCACCACAATATGCTACCGTACATTCCGCACCAGTTGCTACCGTACATGCTGCCCCAGTAGTCCATTCTGTACATCATTCTGCACCAGCAATTGCAACTGTACATTCAGCACCAATTGCTAAAACATTGACATATGCCGCTCCAGCAGCACATTCAATTGCATATTCACCAGCTTCTGCAGTATCACATTTGTCTGTCAATACTTATGGCGCTCAATACGGTTGGTAATTTGTTTTCGCGGGAAAATAAATTGCAGATTATTATTTTTTTAAATTTTATAAATTATAAAATTTTGTTAATAAATAACTTTTTATAACTAAAAAATATTTAATTTTTATTTATTGGTAACACTTATTTTTTTTAAGCACAATAATAATAGCCCTAAACCAATTATATTTCTGTTTTGTGATAATTGATATGTCTTTTTGTGGTTCTTATTAAAATGTCTTATAAGGGACATACATCTGACCGCAGTAATTTTGACTCAAAACAGAACTACAGAAATATACTGTTATGCTAATGACCTTAAAGAAATTTATGATTATACTGTGCCGGTCAGAAAGTGTAACAGAATATCATCTAATATAAATTGTAAGGTTATTAAGGAAAAGTAAAAGGATTTCTTTTTAATAATTCGTATATTTTTTATCCTTCAATTAAATTCCCTCTTCAGTTTGAACTAATAATTTTTTTTAAATTAATGCTCAGGCGGAAATATAATATCTGTAGTATTTCACTAAATTTATTAAAGATAAATAAACAATATTAAATTTTTATTACTTTTAAATATTCATTTTTAAATTATTGTAATTAAACTGGTCGTTATTTTTGGACTTCAATTACATTTTACGATTTTTTTTGTATCTTTTTAAATATTAAGCTGTCTCGTGGAAAAGCAAAAACCTGTACAATAAAAATGACTGAATTTTCAGACTCATTAAATTACAAATATAAATTTGTTCCATTAATATGGTTTTTCTGTAGTTTTTTGGAAATCTCCATGACCTTGCAAAAATTTAATTTAAATTTAAAGTAAAATATGATCGCACTCGAATATATGAAAATATATTATGTCTCAAGTCTGATGGCTATTTGGTTTTTTTTTTTAAATTTTTGGGTGGATCACAATGGGAAAACAGATTTTTCATGAAATCCAGTTTATTGCGATGATTTTTAAAAATATATACGTAAAATTAACTGTGAAGATATTATATGAAGGTTAAAATGAAGTATCGTGATTATATACATTAAATGAGTATAAGGATAAATAATGAGAACATAAAATTGATCTAGATTTTTTTTATTATATATATATATAAATATTGGAAACAAAAATTGGTTTTTGGCAACTAAAAAAAAAAATATATTGTTAAATCATTAAAGCAATTGAAGGTAATTGACTGTGGTTCGAATTGCAATTTAATTGAATAATTTATACTTTCATTTTGGCAAGTATACAGAGTGATGTATTACGTGAAATTAATTATTAAATCTCGAGATTTCGTTAATGAATTTCATTTTTCTTATTAATTTAGGAATTTAAAATTTTAGTTGGTTTGAAGAAATTGGGAATTTCAGAGGAAAATTTCCTCAACGCACTATGCCAATTCGGTGGACAATTTAATGTTTCTTTTATAGCTAATTTACAAATTTAATCAGATTTATTAAATTAAATAATAGGCTATATCTGGAAATGAAATATATTATAAGGTAAAATGTTAATTAATTTCAATTATTTTAAATGAATTTAAATTTTAAATTACTCTATTTTTAAATACTTCAGATTTATTCATACTTTTCGCAGTAAAGATATTATGTTAATAATTCAAAAACTTTGAAGTTAATTTAAAGCTTCAGGCTATTTAAATTATTTATTTATTGAATTCGAAATGAGCCGGTCAAAGATAAAATAAGCCGGTTATATTATGTCGTTTAAATGGGTTTTACTTATTTTTAAAAAGGTGTTATTATTCCCTTTATTTTTTTTTAAATATACTTTTTATTTTTCAGAACATGTCTTTAAAAACATTGAATAATTATTATTTATTATGTAATTTTGAAATTTTTTTTTTTAATTTTACATTAATCGCAAAAGTTGCATAATTTTTAATGGGGAAAATAATTACAATATTTTTTTTTTTGGTTATATGTATTTATATATTTTTTTAAAATATTTAGAGCAATTTTGGTTTATTTTTAAATAATTATTGGTTGAATTTAAATAAATTTTAAATTGACTTATATTTATTTTCATTTCTGGATGTATAGCTTTTAGCATAGCTTTGATGTGCTATGAGGTTACCTTGAAATCAGCATTAATTTCATTTTAGAATAATTTAGGTAAAATAGGTTAAAATAATAGAGTTGATTTGTTAAAAAAATAAATATCTTTCGAGTTCGTCGAGTTTGGTGACCAGCAATATAAGAGTAATATCTAATTGTTATTTTCTGTGGTTTTTGTCAAAATTGTCAGTAATTTCTGACAGAACTCCAAATTTGTCATTTTTCAATGTAAATACAATTGTAACTTGACAAATTTAATTTGAAAAACGTTGAATTTGCATTAAGAAGCAATTGTATCTGAAAATGATATTAAAAAAGAAAGGAAAAATAAAAACACATAAAATTTTTAGTGCATTAGAGTTGATTTCTAACAATTTTTATTGGCTTTTTTTATTCATATTTGTCTGTTTTTTTTTGATTATTTTAATATTAAATTGAAAATATATATAATTTTTATTTTATGTACGTATATTTTTTTTCCAAATTTATGTTAATTATTGGCAGTTAATTTTGAATATAAATGAAATAATTTTATATAAAGATTTTGATTTTTTCTGAAGAGTAGAAGAAAACATAATTTATCAGTTTCGGTGCATTCAGATATATTTTTTTTAAAGTGAACTATTTATTAATTTTTTTTTTGTTAAAGTTCTACCTAAAACATACTTATTTAATTATTTGATTTTAATTTATTGCAAAAATGTTCCATATTTTTTTTTTTTTTTTTTAAAAAAAAGAATATTTCAATTTTTCAGTCTCCGGCGATAATTTAATATTGTTGAATGAAATTCTTTCCTAAAACTCCATCACGATGAAAATCTTCTAAAACATCTAAAAATCTTATTTCAGCTTCTTCATTTCCTAATGCAATATCAACTGAACCAATACACAACAACAAAGCTAATAATTGTGATTGCCTGTAATAAAAAAAATTAAATTTTTTTTCTTTTCTAAATTAAAATAACTTTTACCTATAATCTTCACCAAGTTTTTCTCTTGAATATTTTAAATCACCTTCTAAATCGATACCAATTTTTAATAAATTCATTTTTAAACATTCAAAATAATAATCTAAAAGTTTTCCTAAACTTTGTCGTCGAATTTGTGATGGTAACGATGATACAAGGAGTAATGCAATATCATTTGTTGGTCTTAAATTAAAGAATATAATTTTTTAATAATTAAATTTTTATTTTTATTATTATATTTTACCTGCTATAAGTGACCATTTGCCAATCTAATATAACACAATTATCTTGTTTTAATTTTTGTGGTGGATCACGAAATAATAAATTATTACACCAAAAATCAGTATGTGTAATTAATCCTAATGGTTCAATTGGTTGTAAAATTGCTTCAATAATTCCTCTAGTTTGATTTTGTATATCATTTAATGATTCAAGGATATCATCTTTACCACCACGATTTCGTAAAAATTCTGATAATTGTGGTAATCCCTGTTCAACTAATTGTTGATAACTATCTGATGCTTTTTTAATTTGAAATAGAAACTAAAATGAATAAAATTATTAGAAAAGAAAATTAATTGTTGATATTAGAAGTAAAGACAATAAGACATAAAATACTTTTTTCCCCTAAAACAAACGCCATAAATTGAAATAATGTTATATATGTCTGTGCCTTGTACTTACCGGATATTTTTGGTTTAAATCAACTTTTTCCTTAAATTTCATACCCAATGATAATGCATGAATTGTTGATATTGATGAAATTGCCCATTTAGCTTCTTCATATGTTAAACCTTTTATAAAATGTGCTGATTTATATTGTAATGGACGCATATCTTCTAATACCAATATACTTTCTGGTGGTTCAGGACTAGCATCTGGATTTTGATGAATTGATTCAATAAATGAACCTAACGTATATGTTGTATGATAACATTTTGGTACGTTAATTAATAATGGTTTTTCATTTGGTTTTAAAAATTTCTTTTGAAATTCTAAAAGATCTGGTAAAATCTAAAATTTAATTATTTAAAAAATCTTATTAAAACTAATTAATTATTTAGTAAAAATGATCAGATTACATCAGTATAAAATTTAATTTCTCTTAAATCAAATTGTGCTTCAGTAACAAAATATCGACTAAATGGATCATGTGGTAATAATTTAATAAATAAATCTAAACGTTCATGTTCTTTTTTATATTCATAATCAATTTTAACAGCTAAAACTTCACTTAAATTACGTATACCATTTGAACTGCCACTAGATACATCATAATTCTATAATAAATATAAAATTAATTTTATAATTTAATTAAATTAAATTAATTTATGTTTACCTGTACTATAAATTCTTCATTTTGATTATGATATTCTTTTAAGAAATCTTGTATCCATTCTAAATTAATTACCCAATTATCACTAGAACATTGTTCATCTTCACCATCTGACATCTTTTTATTTTTATTTTTCAAATTTCTTTATGTTGTTTTTTTTGTGGACTAAAATTTAAGAAGAAAACCTATTAGGATAAAATTAAAGGATACTTTGAAAAAAAAAAAAAAATAACGTATATTTTATTCCGCCCAAAAAATAATTTACAAGTCTAGACTTTTCTTCGGCTAACTATATCCCCAATATATGAAAATGAATGAAAAAAGATAAAAGATACAAAAATCTACAGTTGGTGATATCGTAGAAAAATAATTTCGTAGACAACTAAAAAAAAAATCATAAAAATTATTGTCTTTATGTCCTGTTTACAAAACAAAGGACAAAAACATATAATAATAATAAAAAAATATAACAGCAAAAAAAAAATATATTATGAAAAGGATAACACTTTGTATAGATACTATGATTTTCTGCAATTCGAACAAAAAGTATTCATAAAGAAGAAGTTTTAATATTGTTAGGGTTACCAGATTTGTTAATAAGCAGAGCTAACTATATTGTCTACATATATTAATATATTAAAATTTAATTATGTACATATTTTATTCAGAAATTATGTTAGATTAGGTTTTAGTTGTAGCGAAATTAATATTTCGATTGTTTTCTTCTCTACCACTTCTTTGATTTCGAAGGAACTTTGAGTTTTAACGATTCTAACGACGTAATCTATAAATTCGAAGATTCTGTACATGTAATAATTTCAAAAAATAACCTTACGCTGTATTTTTCAACCTTTACAAGTTTAGCACTGAATAATTTTAGTTAGCGCATGACATAAGATATTCTAGAGTTCTGAGGATGTTCTAAGTATCTAGATGTTTTAGATATCAAGCATATTATGTTCAAAATTATGGTTTATGAAATTGTTAATAATCATTTATGTGACTACTGGTAACCCTAAAACCGTTCAAATTGAAATACTCTCATTAGTCAATTAAAAAATTTTTAAAAAATTCTTCTTAAAAATCATTTTCAAATCAATTCAATTAAATTAAATATTTTATACAAACATATATTTTTTTTTTAATTTAATTAATCAATTATCTAAATTTTGGCTATGAATTTATTGGGTGTGTCTATGATGTAATATGATTTAGAAAGGACTAAAATAACCAAACATAAAATAAAAAAAATTATACGCAAATCCTTTTCTTCATTGCTTCAATTTAAGCTCATTTAACAGAAATTATCTTTGTAGATAAATATATAAAAATCTATTTAAAATTACCAAGGACATCTTCCGAAATAATGTTAAAATATATATGTATATATTTAAAGCCTGTCCACCTGGAAATTGAAATTTATTTTTAGAAATAAATGTTCTTGAACTAATAAAATCTATACTGAATTTTATGTCCTTGGATATTGTTTTTATCGTTGATGTATATACATCAATTAAATTCTATAATCAATCCTTTTATCCTTTTCTACTTTAGTATAACATTTTTTTTTTTTTTTAATTAAAATAAAATTAATCAAAGATTGTTTTTTAATGAGTGTGTCAGAATAAGGATAAATTTTCAACTAAATATTCAATTTAACTAAATACAAATTTATGGATATAATATAAACTTATACGATTTATTCTAATGTCCTATAACAAATGTAGACATACAACAACAAAAAGGGCGGTGTAGAATTTTCCAAAAAAAATGAAGGATTGAAATTTTAATTTTGTTGATATCCTTAATTTTAATTACAAAAAAAAATTCAATAATAAATAATTACTTTTCATGATATATTATATCAATAAAATAATTATTAAATTTTTTTAATAAATTGTTGTTTAATAATAGGACAAAAAGGATTAATCATTTTTTTGTTTATTTTTATTTTACCTTTAAACAAACCTGTTTTTTACCTTGTCGATTATTCTTTAATTATAAATTAATCAATTTAATTTAGCTACCACAATATTAACACAATAACATAAAATTGAAATAATTTTTATTATATTAAATCCTTTTTTGTTTATTTTATTTAAATATAATTTTAATTACGTTTTTTTTTGGCACTTCAATCACAAAGGATATCAAGTTTGAGACTAAAAAGTAAAAAAAAAGAAAAAGAGGAAAAACAGATATTCACGCCTTTCTAATTTATTAGTGAATAGATTTTTTGACAAGACTAAAGGACTTCTTTTATTATAGGACTTTAAATAATATGTTTTGATATATTCTCTTTAAATTTACGTGATATAAATTGAGTGTAATACATTAGTGCGCAGGACTGTAAATTAAAATTATTTTTATTTATATTATTTTCTTACGATATTAAAAAAATGATATAAAAATGTTTCTGAATGATTTAAAATTTTATTGTTAATCATATGCGGTCTTAATTTATAATCCTTTTAGTTGTTGTAAAAAAATTATAACATAAAGGATGTGAAAAGGAAACTTATGATAAGTTTTGTTAAAAGTGAAATTATTACTAACATATAGAAAATGTTTTATAAGATATAGAAGTTTTAAATTTATAATATTAATGATAGAGTAAGATTTCTTAATAATTTAAGGATAGATAAATTTGTCCAAAATGTTGTTCTACGGACTGTATTTATTTTATTTTATTATTTGCTTAAATTTCTTGAATTTAATCCTTAAGTGGACTGCAGTTCATACAGTACCGTTCTTTTAAATTCACATATTTAATAGTCTGTGTTGAGTTATACTTTTAGTTGGGACTTTTTTTTTAAATTTCGAAAGCTAGTTGAATTTTTGGCATAGAAAGCTCTGAATATTTGATTTACAAATAATATAAGTTGCCGTTTGTGTGCCTTTGAAATTATATATTAAATCACATGAACTTTTAAATAATTTCGTTGTTCTCTCAGTGAAATTATTTCACACAGTGCCTTAAGTATAAAAGTCATTCTGCCACATATAATTTCTTTTAGTTATTTAACATCAGTTAGCTCACTAAATAAATATCAATCTGAGAGCTCACAAATCAAAAATGATTATATATTTCGACATGTAATAATGTAGATTGTAGAATGTTGTCAATATTTTATATTTTTTTATTATTGGTTTTAATTAATTCGAAATTTTAGTCTGCAAATTCATTAAAAATAATTTGCGTGGTCTTTATAATAATATTTATTGTAGATGCAAATTATACAACTCTATAATATGCAATCTTTTAAAAAAAAGTTAAGCCCACTTAAGCATACGGAATGCAATTGAAGAAGTATTGTATAAAAATAACATAATACAGCAAATTTCATCGTTAAATCACCTGTTGGCCCATAAAAATGTAATTTAACAGAGAAAAATAACTTGTAATTTTATATCATGGACTGATTACATTGAATTTATTCAAGGTTAAGAAAATGGTTTAATTTTAAATGAAAAAAAATGAAACTGGTTCAACATATATTAATGAATTATTGAAAAAAAAAATGATGTAGTGAATATGTATAGAGTATACAATGGGATACTTTTATGAGCTACAAAAAGAAATTTTTTTTTTTTGCAAAATTTTAAACACATTAATTTTTTATTTAAGAAATTTATTACAAGTTATTTAATAAAATAAAAAATATTATATCACAATTAAGTAATATTTATATGCCAGTTTAAAATTTTCGCCAGTTCATATTTAATGCTTACTATATTTACCAACCGTACTGAGCACCATAATTACCAGCTGATGAATAACCATATGTTTTGGCAGAATAAGCAGCTGGGCTAGCATAATAGGCTGGTGCAGAATGTTGTGTATAGATAGCGGGTTGAGCATATGATAAAGTTTTAGTAAGTGGTGCAGAGTGTACAGCAGCATATTGTGGTGCAGCATATGAAATTGTATTTGTAACTGGAGCAGCATATGAGACGGTCTTGGTAATTGGAGCACTATAAGCAACTGGTGCTGTATAAGCTAGCTTGGCTGCAGGTGCACTATATGAATGACTGAAAGAATTGCTATATGAGGTAGCTAATGGAGCAGCATGTACGGTAGCTAATGGAGCAGCATGAACGGCGGCAACTGGTGCAGCATATGATACAGTTTTGGCAATTGGAGCAGCATAAGCGATTGGTTGAGCATATGCGAGTTTAGCTGCTGGTACATTATAAGAATTACTGTATGAATTGCTGTAAGATGCAGCGTGTTGTGCATAAGCTACTGGAGCAGCATGGATTGCTGTAACTGGAGCAGCATATGATACTGTTTTGGCAATAGCAACTGGAGCTGAATAAGCTGGTGCTGAGATTGAACTGTATGATGTGCTTAAAGATGGAGCAGCATGTGCATAAGTTGTATGCCCGCTGTATACTGCCGGACCGGCTGAATAAGCAGCAATTGGAGCGGATGCAATAAGATTACCAGCATTAGCAGCAGCCAACATTGAACAAAATACAATAAATTTAGATGCCATTGTTAATATTTATTGATGAATAAAAGTGTCTAAATATGGTTAATATGGAAGTACAAATGGAACTGATGAACTTACAATAATTTCTGTCGATTTTATACTTTTTGTGTTTCTTTGCAGTTACATTTTTCAATTCTGAAGGTCATATATATGTAAAACTTTCATTCCTACAAAAACAATTGGACCAGATTATATTACAAGATTATCTCTTTCACTTTTTTTTATTGACCATCAAGCAATAAGGAAACTTGAATGAAATTAACTAAATTATTTTTGCAATAAAGATGAGTAAATTATGGTTATTTTCAATTTAGAGTTAAAACAATCTTAACATTATATATTCTTATATTTTTTAATAAATTATATACAAAACATTTAATAGGATATAATAACAAACAAAATGCCACAAATATGACTGGATTAAATTTTGATTCATTGACCGCGAAATTTAAAAAAAACAACGTATCTACCAAGCATAACTAAGACCCAAACCATTAGAGAAAGTCATATGTGAAACAGCTGGTGCTGGTGAATAAGCAACGCCTAATAATCCTGCCCCAGGTACTACAGTCTTAGCAACACCAATTGGTGAATGATAAGCTGGTGGTCCGTGATAAACTGGTGCTGGTGCTACAATTGCTGGTCCATGATAAGATGGATAAGCTGGTGCAACAGGATATGCAGCAGCATGTAAACCAGCATATCCAGGATGGCCAGCATAACCAGGATGACCGTATGGTGTGGCAATTGTTAAACCAGGATTACTAATACGTACATCAGATTTACGAACAGATGAAAACGGTGTATCTAAAGTTTTTGAAAATGTCGATACTTGTCCTAAATTTCCATAAGAACGTAATGTATTTTGATGTTGTGTTGTTATTGCTGGACTAGCATCATATGAATATGCTGTACTGATGGCAATGGTTAGAAAGACCAAAAACTATTTTTTTTTTAATGAAAAAAAATTCTCAAATCAAATATTTTCTTTGATTTACTATAATTTTTTTTTTTTTTTTGACAAACCTTAAACATTTTCGGGCTATAATATATTTTTTTAAGAATTTTCTTATAGCTTATAACAAATTTGATCTATAACTGATGTCAATTGTCTAAAACACTTTGTATTTATACCTGAAAATTTTTTTAGCCAAAAATTGAATAATTTTGTTTTCATTCCATTCACATATCATAGATTATCTTGTAGGCTGGTGTCTTAGTTTATTACGTCATTAATTGCACTTTTCTAAGCACAATTTTGTTTTTGTCAAATAAGAATTTTTTTTTAAATTTTTATTTTAATAATGCAAAAAGTAAATATTGTACGATTGTACCAGAGTAGTAACGCATAAATTTAAATTGGTAATATAATAACAAACTTGTAAGTAAAAGTTAACTTTTTTGTTGTGGTTATTATGGGTGCAACCTTTTGGTGTTTACGCATAAAAAAAAATTTAAATTATAAATCATGTCAGGATGTTTGTACAAGAATTATGCGACAAATAGAAATTATATTGCAATTTTAACAAGTTAATATAATATAATATTTTACATTTAGATGGAAAATCGTACTAAATGTTCATAAATTTATTTTACAATATAGATTTAAATAATATTACACAGTTTTCAGGAACATCATTTAATAAAATTACACCAGATCTAACCTTGTACACCATTAAAGTGAAGTGAAAATAAAAGAAATGTGAATATTAGTTCTATAGGATGAATAAGGAAGATTTAGATGTACGGAAGTATATTATGGGTCCAAATGTTTCCATTCTGTTGTATAGAACTTTGAACACCTATAGAACTTTGAACACCATTCTTTTTTTACAAATTTTTCGTAATAGAAAGTTTATCAAAAAAATGGTTTACTAGCTCCAAGCAAACTCCAAAAAAGCATTATTTTAAACCCATATAAAAAATTTTACAAATTTTTTTAAAATTAATCCGTGATGTATGGTGTTAAACGATATGTGCTGATGTAAATGCGTTCAACTTATTAATCATAATTGTAAAATTATTATGCCCAGACAATAAAATCAAATATTTTGTATTATAAATTTTCATAAATGATGTAATAATTTGCTTATAAATGTCAGAAAGGTGGTATGTATATGCAAATAACAAATAAATCATAAATTTAATTATAATATTTTTTTCATTGCACACATATAATTTGTTAAATTTTAATATTGTGTTTTTTTTGCATAAATTTGTTTATGATTAAGGGATCAAACCGTCTAATAAAATAGTCAAATTAAAATATACATAATAATTAATAAAAATTCGTAATTGAAATTTTTCTATTGATATTAATTTATTAAAAATTTAGCAGACTAAAAGAGTGCTTATACATTTAATTAAATTTAAATTAATTCTGATTTCAATCCAAGAATTTGAAAATTTATGGTTTAATATTAATAATCTTTAAGATCAATGAAATATCGACCAAATTTTGATATTTTTAGGGTGAAAAATATAAATATGTATCAGTATTTTTCAGATTTTTATAACCCAAAGTCACTTTGTAACTCTGTTAATTTTAGTCTTTATTATTCAGTTTTTAAAGTTTTTTTTTTAAAAAATATATTAATTCAATTAAAATCTGTCCAATTAGTGAAATATTAAAAAAACAACTCTACTATCTATCGGAACTAAAAAAAATAAAATGTTTAATTTTGAAAAAGGTGTGCAGCCGTAAAACTGTTTATAAACAAAGAAAAATAAAATCGATTTTCCCTCATTTTACGCATTTATGCACGTGTCCAATTATAAAAAAAATATTAAAAATTTTTCTGTCCAAAATTTTTCTTATGAACTGAAAAATTCAAATACCAAAATTTTTCTTTATTGGCCCCAAGGGGTACAACTATTAGTTTGTTGTTAACTTTACAATTAAATTATATTTTATCCATTTTTTTTTTTCGTATTTACTCAACTTAAATATTTTTCAACATTTTAATGTCAATTGTTATAAGAATTTTAGAACTGATTGGAAAATTTATTACATAAAATGTGTTTAATTGCGTAGGCATAAAGTGAAACAAAAAAATGTAATTTGTATTTGAAAAAATTTTAAATTTAAGAATGATAATTACTAAAAACATAAAAACTTATATTAGTTGGGGGTATAATAACAATAATTTGGTTTTTTTTTGTTTTAACAAAACTTTTACGAGGTTAAGGTGAACTTAATTATTTTATAATAAATTTTATAATTTTTTTTTATATGATTTTATAATTTTAGGCGTGGTTTACTTAACAAGAATTCAAATTCTAAATATTGTCATTTTAAATTAATTCTAAAATTGTCCCGAAATAAATAATGAAAGTTGTTTTCTTATATGAGAATAAAAAATATAATTTATTGAAACAAATCTATGTTTAAATCTATGGTAGAACAGTAGAATTTTTCATAAATCAACAAACTAATCATTAGAATATTTAATATTTTATATTATTAAATATTAATATTGTTGTTTGTCAGTTTGTGATTTATTTATTGTTTAACTTTAATTGATTTAATTTGAAAATTGCGTATAAAAGTAATGAATTTGTTATTTCTAAAAAAATATTTATTACTAAAAATATATTTTTTAACCATTTTTTCTTACTAACGAATTTATATTAATTTTTAATGATTATATCTAATTTTAGCTGGAACAACAATTCTAGATTTGATTAAATTATTTACAAATATTAAATTGCGATTACACTTGGTAAGCACAAAAAAAAACTAATTTATTTATATGAGTTCTAAAATATGCAGATTTATTTACTTCAGAAAATACATATAAAAATACAGATCATAATTGACATAATAAGTTTATGTAATTAAAAAGGTATTTGACCTGCCAATAAAATAATTTAGTTTTTTTTTCATTTAATATACATAGTGGAAATTTTTTTCAGCTCAACCAAACTAAATATTGATAATTATCCCGAAGGTTTACGTTCAAAATTTTTATTAATAAACTATTGTCAATTTAAATTTTTAGTTTTGTAATTATAATTCATATTTTTCAAAAGTATTATATGTTCATATAGTCGAAGCTAAATTTAATTTCCTCTTACCATAATAATGTTGTAATTTTACAGAAATTTAAATTATTTATAAAGTGACAACATATATCTATCAACATTTAAAAATTATAAATTAATAAAATTATATTAATATCTATAACTAAATTTTCAAGTAATTTTACACTCAGTCATTATTGTCAAATAATTTATTGAACTATATATAATATTAAATTCCTCTAATTTCAATTTTACACTCTAAATCTAAAGATTTATTTAGTTCGTGTTTAATACGTTTAGCATATATTTACCATATTCGTTTATGCATTATATAATATTTTAATCATAAATTTTGTCTAGTCGAGCTTTTATTATAAAAAAAAAATTTATTTAATATTTTTAAATTCTGAATGAACTAAGTCTTTAGGCTAGACACACTTTAAAGTATTTTGTTAGATACAATGATTGCGTGAAAATATATTTTAGAATTTTTAATTCAATAAATTACAAGTTACAAGGTGTCTAATATTAAAAGCGTATTTGTCATTACATATGTATAAGGATAATTCAAATAATTGCAGAAAGTGAACTCTTTAATATTTAGAATATTAAATAAATTTGAAACACTTTTGAAAATGTTCTATTTTTTAAGTAATATGAATTTTAATATGCTTACCTAATTAACTATTATTGTATTAAAATGGAACACTTTTTATTAATCATAAGTAAGTTGAAGGCATTAACCTGTTATTGTTTTTAAATTTGCATAAATTGAATAAAATCCACGCTCATTAAACTATGATAAATTATTAGAAATGTAAATTTTCTAATATTAAATATATGTATTGTGGGTATGTCAAACTCCAGCAATATTATAATATAAATTAAGATATTTTATATAAAATATGGAAATTAAGTAAATAAATGACAATTCATATAATTTTTTTTGAGCATAAAGAACACGCAAAAATTTATCATATAAAATAATAAACGTGTACTTTTCTCAGATAAATAAATAACATTTTTTTTTTGATGTAAATGTCACGTAAAATCAAAATCGAATGTGAAGTTAATTAGATAATTATAATTAGTTTTAATTTAACATTATTTATTACACTTGTTATTATTAGTTTGGGCGGATTAATTATGAGTTTGAAATATTGATTATTTTATAAAAATTAAATAAATAAATATATAATGAGGTAAACTTTTATACACACTAATTGTAGCGGGTCAAAGACGTAATATATTTTGTAAAACACTCAAACACATCATCTTCTTCCTTTAATTTTGGAGATCACATAAACAGGCCACATTTAGCAAATTTGACAGAAACTTCTATGTTTCTGGTAATTTAAATGTTTGGTGTAGTATTTTAATAATATTTAATGAAGATTGTTCTAAAAAAAATTTTGTACGATCATTTTTAATTATCGTTTTATCATCAAACCTAGTAATACAGTAATAAATTCGGGCAAGTATTAAATTCGTAATATTGTGGGTTGATGCTATTTAAAACTGGACTAATGATATTGAATTTCTATTACTTAAATATAACGATATCAATATAAAAACTCTAATTTCAATTCAAAAAACAAGTTTCTCTCTAAAATGAGTTTGCCACAGAAAATATTAAACTATAATTAATATTATGGGCACACTTAGTTTATTAATTAATTAGTATCCGTTAAACAAAATAATTTATTAGTTAAGTTTTTAGTTTATCCCTTTCCTGCCAGAAATTATTATTAAATTCAAGTTGATTCAATGTAAAATATATAAAATGTAAAATCGCTTTTTAAAAATGAGGTTTCTTGTGAAAACCAGCAGGTGTCTAAGGGTTATTGAACCATGGTAAAGTATAATTTAACATTATTTTCGTTATTTTACCGTTGCAGGAAACGGAAATTATATATGAAGTTTTAAAATATATTATAACAAAAAAAAAAAAAGTATCATAATCTACTATGGCAACTTTGTTCTAAAATCTAGGAAATTGGCGCCTGTCATAAAATATGATTGTCAGTTACAGTTTTCTGAAGATGTCAAATTAATAGAAAATGTATGAGTTTCGTGGAGTTGTTGAACAAATTTTATTCTTGTTATTTATTTTTGTGTTTTTTTTTCAAAAAGTTAAAAATTTAAATTATGTATTATATTTTGAAATAAATAAAAACGTTGTGGTATTTTATTTAAAATATTTCGTTTTATAATTATGTTCCAGCATAACAAATAAATGTACAAAAAAAAGGTAAAATCATTTATCTTAAGACAGGAAATGGTAAAAAAAAGATTAGCATAAAAAAAATTTTGATATCTTTGAAAATTTGTAATAAATTAACAGTTTTTCATTCATAAAATTCATTTGTTATTATTAATCAAATATTATTTTTAATATTTTGAAAAGATATTTTGCAAAAAAAAATATTTTTAAATTGAATTTATTTTAAAAGCGTAATATCTAATTTGTTGTAAATTCATTACAGTATAGTATTAATTTCACTTTTTATAGTTTTTCATTTCTCGAAAGTTAATTATTAATTAACCCACAATTTACATATCAATTTCATTAATGCATTTTCTATTCATTTATCACGTGAAATATGGAAAAATTATCATTTTTAATGAAATTATTTTAATAATAGAATTTGTTAGTGGTCATTGATCTAATAAAAAGTATATGAAAATGATTTTTTTTTTTGGGATATGAATTTTTTTATAATTATTTTTATTAGTTTTTAAGGTACAATGATTAATTATAATTTTGCATGAAAATTATTTGGTCAGTAAAATATAGACTTTTGTAGTAGTAAGAGAAAGTACATTGAATATTTTAAAATTATTTATTAATGTATCATAAAATTATTTCATAATTGAAATTTAATTTAACAAAAATTGTTAATAATTAGTAGAAGAGAAATTTAATTAAATAAAATTTATTATAAATAATTTAAAACTAAAAATAAATCTTTATTAATTTTCATAATAATTTGAAAAATCATTGTTTTTGTTCTAATAATAATTATACAATTTGTTTGCATATGTTATTATTATAAATTTATTTCTCTATTTCTTGTGTTTATTTTAAAATTGTTTATTTTACTTTAGATTATGTTCAAATATTATCATAATAAATTTTTTTTTTGTTATTGAAGAAAAACCAATTTATAACTGACAATATTTCCAGGGGTATTAGAAAATCTAGGATAAACATTTATTATATTGTGTTAAAAATAAATTATAAAAATCTATGATAATTTATATATCTTTCTGTGAACTTTGTCCTGCCCAAATATTCTAATCCAATAATATTTCTGTTTGGCAGAATAACAGTTCATCACAAACTTATTTTATTCGAATTATTTACCATACCGCTTAATCATTTCATTTTTGTTCTGAAAATGTTTTGCTGAATATTAGGGAATTGTATTTTTCCAAATTTGTACCATGTCTATTAACATTGACCTTTGTTTTCATACGAATAATTCTAGTATGGAATTCGTACCCGTTTAACTTTTTTGTCTATTATTAGAGTAAATTCATTTAATTTTTAAAGATTTGTTGCTTATTCCGTAAATTTTCTGCATTGAACTGAGTATTTTTTTTAATTTAAAATATTGTGATTTGCTTGTTGTGCTTCTAACCAATATTAGCTCAAATTAATTTATAATTTAAAAATTAATGAACTTAGAAGATAATTTTAAAATCATATTGTTTAATTGTAAATGTATAGACCATTATATGGAATTTCCTTAAAATTATTTTAATGAAATTTGTATATAATTTAATTAACATTCTCCTAAATTTTTATATTAAATTGATTGTGAAAATTAGTAATGTATTAAAAAAAATATATCCATTGTTACTAAGTGTAAAAAAATCTAATTTAATTACATGTTCCCGAACCAAGTTCACAGCTTGATTATAAATTTTATTGGGTCTTAATACTTTTTTTAACTCCCCATCTAATTGATTATCTAATAAAAAATTAGTAGAATTAGTTTTTTTATTATATTTATTATCATCGTATAGTTAGGGTAATAAAAATAATTTAACTAAAGACATTATTACAAAAAAAAAAGAATTTTATCCATTACAATATTAGAAAGTATCCTTTAACAATATATAAATAAATTTGTATATCTAATTTAGTTAAATTTTAATTGCAATAATTAGCGGGTACAGAAATAAGTTTCCAACCAAATATAAACAAAGAAAATTTTTAGAAAATTTGATTAATAACTAAAATATTTGTATATTCTACTAGATAATTACATACATATAAAATAAAATTTTAATCACTAATAATCAAAACGTGCACAGTAGAAAAGATATAATCAGACAAAATATTTTAATTGATAAGGATAAAATTTATCAATATTCTTTTATTAGCAAAAAGGAAAATAACGATATATTTACTGATAAAATATATATAAATATATATTTCGATATTTCTTAATAAAATTGAAAAAATCAATAGTTAAACATTTTTTTTTATATTTTCTCATTCAATTTTCAGTTTTAGTCTGTTAGTTTACTTAATATCAAGAAGTCGTCATACTGTATCAAAAATTCTTTAAATAGAAAAAAAAAACCAAGGAATTGGATTTAAAATTTATATTAAAAAGAGAAAAATAAGAACTACAATTTATAAAAAATGTTAAGCTGTTTTAGTACAATTAGTATACCCAGTTTAGGGGAAATGGAACAAACAATTTGTATGCTCGAACGTGGAACAATTATAACAAAATTATATCCAAAACATCGTCCTGAACCAAAAAAATTATTGTTAGTTCGTGAAACAAGACAAGTAAGTAATTTTTTATTTCATTAAATTTTTTACATATTTATAAATAAAAAATTCTTCATAATATATCATAATTTTTTTTTAGTTACTTTGGTCATCAGCAAATGTAAATACACGAACAGATTTTGAAGGAGCATTAGAATTACGAGATGTTAAAGAAGTTCGATTAGGAAAAAATTCAAAAGAATTTCGCAATTGTGCAGATGAATTGAAAAAATTCGATTTAACAAAATGTTTTGTTGTATTATATGGCCAGACATTTAAATTGAAAACATTTTCAGTAGTTGGTAAAGTATTTTTTTTAACAATTTTCATTATTTCTGAATTTTCCAATACTATTTTATTTTATTTTTTTTTTATTTATTTAGCACTTTCTGAACAGGAATGTGAAAATTGGGTTAAAGGTATAAAATATATGCTTCAGGATACAATTCATGCCCCATATCCGTTACAAGTGGAAAGATGGCTTAGAAAAGAATATTATGCTATTGAAAATGCAAATTTACATTCAAATTCCAAAGAAAGGTAAATATTTTTAAATATTTTCCATGTATTTCAAAATATTTATTTTTTATTTTATTTAAAGGGGAAGTGTTACAATTAAAGATTTTAAATCATTTTTAGCTGGTGTGAGTTGCAAGTTGCCCACAAGTAAGTTAATGGAAAATTTTCGACAGGATGATATAAGAAAAAAAAGTGATTTACGTTTTGATGATTTTTCACGATTATATCGTAATTTTTTGATAACAACTAATGTAACTAAAAAAATATATTTATTTTATAAACAAATTTCGTAAAATTAGAATTTTTTATTTTTAGTTTATTGAAGAATGTTTCGGTGAAAATTTTCAATATTCGAAAAATGGTGAAATTGTAACATTACAAGAATTTCAAAAATTTTTAATAGTTGAACAAAGTGATCCCATGGGTAAAGATGAGAAAACTGTATCGAATTTTATTTGTGATTTTTTACAAGATGTTGAACGTGATGTCCAAGAACCATATTTTACAGTGACAGAAGTAAAATATTATATTTTAAAATATAAATTTTGGATTTGCTTATAGTGTAAATCGGGGGCCAACATGGACTGACTGTTATTAAAGATTTGTAACTTACATTTGTAACGAAATTTTTTTGTAGATTATAAAGAAATTTATGAAATTTTATAAAGTGTACATATTTGGTACAAGAACGGGTCAAAATTGTTAAATTTTATTATGTTTCCGTAATGCTAACTTTTTAAGCAATTTAATTACGAGCTATGGAGCACGTTTCCATTTAAATGGATAGATGAATATGCAAAACTGCCAAACTTGTTGTTCGGAAAGCATTGCATCATCGTCAATTACACTGTTATATGTAGTCTTTGGTTTGGAATTACGGGTCATCGGAACATATTTTTTTTGAAGATTCCGATGAACGTATACAAACCGTCTCTGTGGCGTTATACGTAACAATTATACCATGATGGAGCCAAAGCGCACACAATGGAGGTTCTACGAATAATATTCGGTGACAGAATTTCGCTTCGTAGGATTACCAAAGCGCACACAATGGAGGTTCTACGAGAAATATTCGGTACTGATTTTGCTTCGTGGGATTACTTAAAGGGACAGGTTTACCTGAATAAACCAGAAAAAATCCAGAAGCTGAAGCGAAATCTTCGTGCAGAAATTACAAATTTGGAGCCAGAAACATTGCGAGCTGTAATGTAAAGGAATTTAAAACGAGTTATTACTTGCCAACAAAACAATGGAGGTTATTTAAATAATTTTATTTTCCACCCAGAGAAAAAAAATTTACGAAATTATACTTTGATACAGAAACAAATCTAATAAAATATTACAATTACAAAAATTTAACATCAGTCAGTCCATGTTGGCACATCATGTACAAACAAATTGATTTTTTTTTTTTTTTAGTTTATTGATTTTCTTTATTCCAAACAAAATGAACTGTGGGATCAGCGTTGTGATAAAATCTATATGGACATGAAACAACCAATGTCACATTATTGGATTGCATCTTCTCATAACACTTATTTAACTGGTGATCAGTTTTCAAGTGAATCGTCAACAGAAGCTTATGTACGTGCATTACGTATGGGATGTAGATGTATTGAATTAGATTGTTGGAATGGACCTGATAATTTACCACATATTTTTCATGGTCATACAATGACATCAAAAATTAAATTTAAAGATGTTATAAAAACAATTAAAGACCATGCATTTGTAACTTCAGATTATCCAGTAATTTTATCAATTGAACAAAATTGTTCTCTTGAACAGCAACGAAATATGGCACAAGCATTAATTGATGTTTTTGGTGATATGTTATTAGTACAACGAGTTGACCGTAATGAAACACATTTACCATCACCACATCAGCTAAGACGTAAAATTATTTTAAAACATAAAAAATTACCAGAATTTGAAGAAAATTATGGCGGTGGGGTTAGTAGTAGCAGTGGTGGTAGTACTGGTGGTATTCAAAATCGTTTAACAGATGATAATAATGAAAATGTTCGTAATGTTTTAAAAGAAGGAAAATTATATTATAAAGATCCAGTTGATAAAACATGGAATTTATATCAATTTGTATTAACACAACAAGAATTAATATTTAGTTCAGAAACTGAAGAAAATCGTGATGAAGATTTAGATCAATCATTTCCACGTGCCAAAGAGAATTTAATAAATGATGAATTACATTTTGGTGAAAATTGGTTTCATGGTAAATTAGAGAATGGACGTCAAGAAGCTGATTCATTATTAGAAAAATATAAACATTTAGGTGATGGCACATTTTTAGTAAGGGAGTCATCAACATTTGTTGGTGATTATAGTTTATCATTTTGGCGTCGTAATCGAGCTAATCATTGTCGTATTAAATTAAAGCATGAAAATGGTACAACAAAATATTATTTAGTTGATAACTTTATGTTTGATAGTTTGTACAGTTTGATTATGTATTATCGACAGAATATGCTGAGAAGTTCGGTAAGTAGTATGTGAATTAGAGATAATATATAAGCAAATTGTGTGTAATTGTATAACTCGAATTAGGAAATGTCGATTCTTTATTTTATTACATACTTATTGCATATCGCAGCTAATTCAATAAAAAGGGCATAAGCGAGAAAAATTCCAAATTGCGGTTCTAATTACAATTTGTTTAGTTTTGTGTTATACTACGAATACAGAATACAGTAAAAAAAATTTTCCATATTGTTTGGCCGTTTTTTGAACAATTTACGATTTGTCGCTTGTGCTGTTTCCCCGAATTATCGTCGATATTATCTTTAAACTAATTGAAACAAATTTATGAAATTTAAAAATTATTTTTTTTTAGGAATTTTCTATAACACTTCGGGAACCAGTTCCACAACCACGCAAACATGAAAGCCAAGAATGGTTCCATCCGAATACAACAAGAGAACAAGCAGAATCTGTACTGATACGTTTAGAAATTGGATCATTTTTAGTACGGACAAGTGAACAAAGTTCAAACGCATTTGTCATTTCATTTACTGTTCATAAAAAAATTAAACATTGTCGCATTATGGTCGAGGGCCGTTTATATGTAGTTGGCCGTACACAATTTGAAAGTTTAGTCAGTTTAGTTAATTATTATATGAGAAATCCTTTATACAGAAATGTAAAATTATTACATCCAGTTTCAAAAGATGGTCTTCGAAATAAATTGGCTATATTTAATGCTGTGGTAAACTAAAAGAAATTAAAATCTTAAAATTTTTTTAATGCAAGTTTTTTATTGTAGCATGAGGAGAATGGAAATGATGGTTGCTGTGAAGCTTCTAGTTATATGGATCCATCTTGTACTGAAGAGCGCGTTACTTGTAAAGCATTATATTCATATCAAGCTGTCCGATCAGATGAATTATCATTTGCTAAACATGCTATAATAACAAATGTATTAAGAGATAATAAAAATATGTGGTGGACGGGTGATTATGGTGGGTTTAAATAAATCTTTTGTTATGAAATATAATTTATTTATTTTGTTTTAGGTGGGTTAGTACAACGATTTTTTCCATCAAATTACGTTAAAGTTATTGAATCAGTTAATGATGACGCGTTGAGTCACTTTAGTGATGATAATACTAGTGAATGTTCTTCTAGAACTGGTAAGACAATTAAATTATAATTTGTAGCACATTTCAAATAGGTTTTAAAAAGTGAGATAATTAAATATGAAATAATAATTTTCCAGATTCTATTGAAATTCATGGAGCAGTTGTCACCCTTTACGATTCTCATGAACCAGAAATTTTACTTAAAATGCGAATTCATACACCAATGATGCAGAATTGCTTTGAAATTGGTGTTAATAATCGTGATTCAGCTTTTGAATGGGTACAAGCAATTCATGAAGCTGCACAAATTGCTTCACAATTAGAAAATGAACGCCGTAAAAAAGAACGAAATGCACGGGTTGCCAAAGAAATGTCTGATCTTATAATATATTTTCGTAGTGTACCATTCCGTGAAAATGGTTGGGTATTTTATGAAATGTCTAGTTTCCCTGAAACCAAAGCAGAGAAACAATTTTTACAACAAAATACGATGTTATTTTTATCATATCATCGGCATCAAATAAGTCGTGTTTATCCAAAAGGTCAACGATTAGATTCATCTAATTTTAATCCAATACAGTTTTGGAATGTTGGTTCACAAATGATTGCATTAAATTACCAAACTAGTGACAAACCAATGCAATTTAATCAAGCAAAATTTAGAGATAATGGAGCTAGTGGTTATATATTAAAACCACAGTTTATGATTACTGATCATTTTGATCCAAATGATGCCAGTACATTAGTAGGTGTGGAAGAAAAAAATATTACAATGAAAATAATTGGAGCAAGACACTTATGTAGAACTGGCAAAAATTTTCCAAGCAATCCATTAGTTGTTATCGAAGTGGTAGGCGCTAGTTTTGATAGTGGAATTAAGCATAAAACAAAAACTATTGGTACGTATAATTATGTTTATGTTAAAATTTTGGTTTTTATATTAAAATTTTATTTTTAATTTAAAGATAATGGTTTTAATCCCATTTGGAATGAAGTATGTGATTTTTCTGTAAAAAATCCATATTTTGCTTTGTTACGTTTTGAAGTACAAGATGAGGATATGTTTGCTGAACGCCATTTTATTGCACAAGCTACATTTCCAGTAAACTATATTAAATTTATCATATTTCTTTAAATTAAACACTAAATATTTTGATTTTTAGATGAATTGTTTACGAACTGGTTATCGTAGTATTTCATTAAAAAATAAATTTAGTGAAGAAATAGAATTAGCATCATTGTTAATTCATATTTCAATTTCGGAAAGAACCAACCATCACGAGCAAAACCAACAGTCTGAGCGAATGCTATCAAATTTAAGACTTTGAAATTAAAATTTTGTCATTGAAGAAACAAAATAATATGAAATTTACTGGAAAATTTAATTAATTTTTTTAATTTAAAGATTTTTTTTTTTAAAGCATTAAGAACGTTTGTCTCTATGCACAAATTTAGACAAGACTTTTTAAGTTAAATTTAAATTTTTTTTAATTGCTAATTAACTAGCTATTTATTTAAAAGAGATTTCCATTCTTTTGAACATTTCAATTTTAGTATTCTAATAACTTTAATCAATTGTAATTTTTATATTTTTCCGTCGTATTTAAGATGAAAAAGTTTTTAAGAAATGATAAGTTCAATTTAACTAGTTTAAATTATAAAACAAAAATTTATTGAATAAATTAAAAATTCGAGTAAATCAATTATATTGATTTACTCGAATTAAGCTTCCAAAGTAAATAATTTATAAACTTAATTTTAAAATAACTGTATATCTTCCTCTTTTGTGCCATATACACACAAAAAAATACTGTTTTTGCAATACAAAATTTAATATATATTTACAAATTTTTCTCTTCAATATTTTGATAATCTTTGAAATTTATTACATATAAAATATACTTAAATAAATGTTTTAAAAATTAAATAAATATTAAATTTATTTAAATAATTATTTAGTGTCTCCGTATTGTAAAAAAATTTAATTGTTAGAATTTAATTTAAATATTATGTTAAAAATATTAATTCATAAATTTTTAACAATTATTTCGTTGTTAGTTTTAAGGAAAAAACAAATTTGTATTGTTAACATATTCAATTTAAAGTGCATTATTTACACAAATTTAAAAACGCAAACATTTATAACATTTTAAAATTTTAACATGTATATTTGAATTTTATATTATGTGTAGTTGAATTTTTTTTTTTAATAAAATATATAAATATTTTTCGATGTTGTAACTGAAGTAAATTAAAATTTGCATAAAAACACAAAATGTGATTTGTGTCAATATATTTAATTTTATTTGCTGTATATATATGTTCTGGTATTGCCGTGGTTGCTAAACGATGTTTTATCTTGGCACAGAAATCTTCTTCATTCAGGAATGCCGTCGGGTACTTTCACTATAAAGATTTTAGATATTCTTGCATTTATTGACGTTAGGTAATTACAAGGGATTTGCGAGATTACAAGGCAAGCGTTTTATTTATCTTTATTTCTATTATTAATTTCGATTTAAATTAAAAAACGTACTTTTTTAAATTTCGTATTTATTTAAAAAAAAAACATTTTATTATTAAAAAACAAATAAATTTGCAGTTAACTTAAATTATAAAAAAAGTTCACAAATCAAAAAACTTCTAATTTCAATTAACATTTTTCTTCTTGAAATAAACTTTTTTAATTATTTTTAATTAGATATTTATTTTGTTTTCATTTTAAATTCTTTGATACATATATAAATAACCAAGTTCTTTCGGTGGATTTTGTGAAATTGCAACTTTACTATCATTAAATATCACCCATTGATTATCCTTAAGGATATGACAAACATAATGACCAACCTGTGAAGACGTTCCCATATGCGAAATAAATCCAACTAATTTATATTCTATAAATTAAAACAAATATAAGTAAAATAAAATTTTTAATAACATTTTCTTACTTGGTTCACCATCTCTGTGAGTTTTTGGTTGTTCTTGATTGACTGGTTCGTCTTCAGTTTCCATAGCATCTAAATCGCCTTGATGTGAAAATATCCAATCTGTTGCTCTTTCAATATTATTATTAGTTGCTTTTAATGCTTTTATTGCTTGCAACTCATTAAATCCCATTCCCATTAAAGTGTCTAAACTTGAAGGATCTGCACGAAAACCACCTGTGGAATTTTAGATTTATTTTTGCATTAAAATATTAAATGAATTTTAACAAAAATGTTCAAAAATTAAATAGAATCTTAACAAGACTTACTAGATTTATTACTATCCAAACCTGGTGGTATAAATGGATCAGTAAAATCGGTATCTGTAATATGTTCCACAATCCATTGTGTTGCTGTTTCTAAACCAGAATTCTTTGTAAAAAATATAGCTCTTTTACATGATTCTGGTGGAAATCCCATATCAATTAGTTGACTAAATACTTCTTGATCCATTGGCGGTGGTGTTGGTGGTTTACCCTCTATTTCTGGCAATAATTCTTCATGTGGTTGTAGACCAGTTGATTTTAAATTTGTTAAATCTAATATATCTGGTATATCAATGGATACATCTAATTTCATTGACACCCAATCCTCACGTAATGTAAATTTTTTTAAATGTAACAACAAATAATCCGGCATTGTTGCTAAACGTGATGATCTAAACGTGATAATTATAAAGTTTATTATTTGTTCTCAATAAATTGTAATATTATACTTTTTAGCTGTAGTTTTTGCTTTAATTGCAGTACTGTAATATTGTTCGATAATATCAATTTGAGCAAATGAATCCAAACAAGCTTGTAATGTTAATTTCGGCCGAACTAAAGAATCTGGTGGTCTATAGTAAATATTAATATTTATTTTTGTTTTAATATATATGTAAGTGTTATTTACAATGTTTTGCCAGTTTTTTCAGCTTCAGCTAAACGTTCTTCATACTCTTTAACTTCATCCAAATTTGTAGCTAAATGTAATGGAATTTGTAGAGGTAAACACCATTCATCACGTCTTGTATATTTAACTTTATTACTACTACTACATTCTACACGGTCTTCAACACTAAATTTTAATGCGTCTGCCGGATTTGGTTGATTTCGACTGTTTCGCTACAATTTATTAATAAATATCAAGAAGAGTTAAATAAAAATATAAATAAACTTACATCTAAAACATTTATTAAATGTAAAAAGAATTCTTGAGCATCTTGTTGTTGTTTAGTAGCAAAATCTGCATGGTTTTTACCAATTAAATTTTTAAACATTGCTGGTGATATCCCAGTGCAATCAGAATCTAATGAATTGTCTGATATATTACTATATTTACCGTTCCATAAACCAGTACCTAATTTCGACCTAATAAAAATATTTATAAAAAAAATATTCGTTAAAAAATAAATTTACTTACATTTGTATATTAAAATCATTTGCCGGATCGTCTGGATAAGTTATAAAATAATTTCCAGCACCATCAACAAATCTTTTAATAAAATCCGGAATAGTAAATATTATCTGAAAATTTATTTGACGAAAATAAATGAAACAGTTTTATTAATATTTTTCTAGTAGCTTTACCTGCATTACACTATTTAAATAACATGAATTGCCCAAATTTTTCATTCCTGTATAACCAGGACCTGATATTGGTACCAATTTACTACTACTTTCTGTTAAAATACTCCATTCCCCAACTCGTTGATTTAAAGCCAACTCTAATTCAACCATTGATTTATCAGTCTTTTCCAATTGTTGTACTTTAATACCAAAATGTGCTAAATGTTCAATTAATTGTGGATCTTCAACCATATCATCTTCAGCATAACTATAAACATCACCTTTTCCATCTGATGTTATTGTGCCTAATTTTACTGCAAGTGGAAAACCACATTCCCTAAAATGTGCAACCTAAAAAAAAGCAAAAATAAAAATAAAATTAATTACGGGTCATAATTTTAAAAATTACGGCATGATCATTTCCACCAGTTCCATCGAAAAATTTTCTTCCACATAATATAGATCCGTCGGTTAAATTTAACCATAAATTATTAGTCAAATCACATTTTTCACATATCCATCCAGATGGTGGTATTTTTTTACCATTATCCAATTGTTTTAAATCTTTGGCAAATTTGGATATTTGCCTAACTTCACCATCCCACGTTCCAGCCAAAGCGGCTTTTTCTAACTTAGTTATTGCTGATTCAGCATCAATTATAGCTTTAACTGAATTTGTAATTATCATTGGTAAATTATCATCTGGATATTGAAATTTTTGACGTTGTGGAAAAACAATAATATGATAATGATCTTTGTACTCAAATTTTTTCTTTCCCGCTTCTGGATCAAATCCACCGTCTACACCGATTGCTAAACGTGTAATTTTCTTTTCAGGACCTTCACCAATTTTTTCTGCAGGAATCTTTTCGTATAGATAAAGCGGATATTAAAACCTTTGATTTAGATTATGTAGAAAAATTACCTCAGTTTTTTCCCTATAAATATGTAAAAAAACTGCATTTCCAGTTTTACGGAAGTATCCTTCAACATGATCCTCACCGAAACCAAGAAAAGATGTCAAACTAACATAAAGACCAGTTTTTGTTTCCTATATATTTTTCGAGGTTATAAATAAATAAAAAAATAAGATAAAAAATGATTTATCATGCAATGCGGTCACAATAGAAAACAAAGTTTTTAAATCGAGAAATCATTGTTTGGTATTTGTTGGAAATTTGTTCGATATTTCAGTAGAATAGTAATGTAATTTACTATTAAACTATTTATTTGCAACAATCAATAGATCGAAACTATGCACATATGTATATAATTATTCTAAATCTAATTAGACTCACCGGTGTATCATACGAATAGACGCATTCATCTTTAAACACATTTTCAAAATTATTTGGAACGCAAATTTTATTTAAATGCTTTTTTAATGCCTCCATTTTTTGTAATAAATTAATAAAATGATATTATTTTGTCTTTGCTAAGTTGTATAATTAATTTTAACTGAAGACGATGCCGCCTTACTTTTTTTCTTTTTTGTGAAGATAGCAAAGTTATCGAGACAGTATTTGCTGACACATGACAGTAAGAATTTGTACAACTGCCAGGCCACTAAAGATTTTTCCCCAATCTTGGCGTTAACCTCAACTGCAAACTTTAACTATAATAAAGATCAACATTGTTAAACGTATATACTGAAAATTTTCCTATACAAAATTCAGAAAACGATAAGTTTTGGCGGTAGGAAAAATTTACGATTGGACAACCATATAAGAAATGACTTGTAAAGGCGGTACGTTTCCATTACGTCAATACGGCCGCTTTCGTTAAGCTCTGCTCAAGCGACAAGTTTTCATCAAGAAAAACCGATAAGCTTAAGTTTTCATTATTTTATTTAAAAAATCACTTACTTTACTATAAATGTTTATTATAGCTAAATATTCACTATAATAATCTTAGTAAAAAGTAAGTAACTGTATTTTTGGCCAAATTTTTTCATGAAATGTGAATTAAATTAATATCTATCGAATTGAAAAGTTTTTAACCCAAAAAATAATTTATTAACAATACAATTTTCCAAATAACTAAAAACTACAATATAAGAAAAACTTAAGAATATTACTTAAAATTATAAACATCAAATGTGAATAATTTCTTATGTTGAAAATCATCACCCTAGTCAACGCATCACTCCGAATCCATTATAAGGGGTGATGAGTTTTTTTACGGGATACAACTTTAAATATTTATGACAACATTGGAAAAAACAGTTAATCCTTCGCTTCTAAAATTTTAATTTCGAGAATTTGTACTATATTTTCCCTTTTAATGTTCATATTAAATTATTTTCCAGCCGCCGCCGCTTTTCTTGGAACGGAACAGTCAGAACAGAATATTAGGGAAATGTCTCCAAAAAATCTAATATATAAGTAGACTTCGCCAATTAAATGTGACGTAAACTATTGATTCCTACTAAATGCCATTTAGCATATTTGACATTGACAGTTTCTCTTACGACACATGGTACCTTACAGAAATTTCAATTGCAACTTTTAATGAGATTTCTCCCTTCCTTTATAAATTTTTTTTTTGCCTGCGTTGCAAATAGTACTAAATTTATTTGCAATTCTTGTGCCTAATCCATCCTAAATTAGTGAATTTATTTGTAAGTTTATTTTTAATATTTACAAAATAGAATTATGTCGAAAAAGAAGGGAAACAAAAAGAATCAAGATTTTGATGACGATTTAGTTGACGAAAAATCAACTGCACCAACAGCTGCAGTTAAAAGTAAGAAAAAAGGTAAAAAAGGCGGTAAAGATGATGATTGGAGTGATACCGATGTATCGAATGCTAATAAAAAAGTTGTCATAGATCCTGATGAGGAAATAGTTAAAAAACCAAGTGGTAATAAGAAAGCAAACCAGAAAAAAGGTGCAAAATCAAACCGTAATAATGATGACAGTTCTGAAGAATTTAAAAATAATTTAGTTGAGGTTGCAAAAAATAAACCAACATCGAATAAAAAGAGTAAAAAAAGTAAACGTAATGATGATTGGAGTGATGACGAAGAGAATGATGTCACTAATAAAAATTCGAAAAAATCTTCAATTGCATCAAGTACTGAAGATATTCCAAAAGTAGCATCAGTAGTTAAAAAATCGAAAAATAAAAAAACGAAAAAAAATGATGAAGAATGGTCAGATAATAATGAAGACAACGTAAATAAATTAAAACAAGCTGATTCTGCAGATGAGGATGTGGAAGACGTAATACAAGTTTCGAAAATTGCAGCCAAAAGTAAAAAGAATAAAAAAAAGAAAAAAGAGTGGAGTGATGATGAAGATGACGATGTTCAAGTGCCTGAGTTAGATGATGATGAAAGTTTGTCTCATGAAGAAATTAGTGAACAAATTCAAATTGTTAAACCAGCTTTAAAAAAGAAAAGTATTTAAATTGTATATTTATTAAATTTTATTTACTAAACTAACTAATTTTATAGATAAAATCAACAAAGATAGATCAGTTGAAAATGAATTAGATGCAGAATTAGCAGCTGAAATATTTGAAAATGATTTAGAAGAATTAGAAAAATTAGAAGCAGCTGAAATAAGTCGGAACATTATAGAAACTTCAGCAGTTGAAGAAAAAATTAATAAATTACAAATTGATACAGAAAAATCTACGGAACCAATTCCGGAAAATTCTGAAGAATATTTTGAAGAGGGTACAGATGAGTCTAAAGAATTAAATCAAGCGCAAAATGAAAAAAAATTAACTCATAAAGAGAAGAAAAAACTGAAAAAACAAGAAGAATATGAAAAACAAATGGAAGCAATGATGCGAAAAGGTGGTCAAGGACATTCAGATTTAGATAGTAATTTTACGATGTCCCAAGTACAAAAAACTGCTGGCCAAAAAGCTCAATTAGAATATGCAGTTGATATAAAAATTGAAAATTTTACAATATCTGCAAAAGGTAATGATTTGTTTGTAAATGCAAATTTGTTAATTGCAAATGGTCGTCGTTACGGTTTGGTTGGACCAAATGGTCATGGTAAAACAACATTATTAAGGCATATTGCAACTCGTGCATTTGCCATACCACCAAATATAGATGTATTATTATGTGAACAGGAAGTTGTAGCTGATGATAATACAGCAGTAGCAACAATTTTAAATGCTGATGTTAAACGTACAACATTAATGAACGAATGTAAAGAATTGGAAGAAAAATTTGAAAGTAATATCTCAAATATTTATTGTTAGTTTTTAATTTTACTAAATAAAATGAACATTTTTCGTAGAAGGAAATTTAGAAGTCCAGGATCGTCTAAATGAAGTTTATACGGAATTAAAAGCAATTGGTGCTGATTCAGCTGAACCAAGGGCTCGCCGGATTTTAGCAGGTTTAGGGTTTTCGGTGGAAATGCAGAATCGAGCTACGAAAAATTTTTCTGGTGGCTGGCGTATGCGTGTATCATTAGCTAGAACACTATATTTAGAACCGACGTTATTAATGCTTGATGAACCGACTAATCATTTAGATTTAAATGCTGTTATTTGGCTAGATAAGTACGCTTAATAAATTACCGTGGCTTATGTATTTCTGTTTTTTACATGTTCCTGATTCGTTTCAGTTACCTCCAAGGTTGGAAGAAGACTTTATTAATTGTTTCTCATGACCAAAGCTTTTTAGATAATGTTTGTAATGAAATTATTCATTTGGATAATAAAAAGTTGTACTATTATAAGGGAAATTATTCAATGTTTAAGAAAATGCACGTCCAAAAACGGCGTGAAATGATAAAAGAATATGAGAAACAAGAAAAAAGAATTAAGGAACTAAAAGCTCATGGACAATCTAAGAAAGCTGCTGTAAGTTTAAATACAGTTTTAAATTTGAAAATTATACTAAAATTGAAAATCATTTAATTAAACTTCTGTAGGAAAAAAAACTAAAGAAGTTCTTACTCGGAAACAAGAGAAAAATAAAAATAAATATCAGAAAAATGATGAAGAAGATGGTCCGCAAGAGTTATTATCAAAACCAAAAGAGTATGTTGTTAAATTTCGTTTTCCAGAACCGTCACAATTACAACCACCAATTTTGGGATTACATAGTAAAACCAAAAACAAATTTAATAATAAACTTTTTTTTTAATTTCTTTTTAAAATTTTCAGATGTTAATTTCAATTTTCCTGGGCAAAAACCATTATTTATTAAAACTGATTTTGGTATTGATTTATCCAGTCGTATTGCTATTGTGGGTCCAAATGGTGTTGGTAAATCAACTTTTTTAAAATTACTTGTTGGTGATTTAGAACCCATACAAGGTGAAGCTAAGAAAAATCATCGATTAGTAAGATAATAATTGAAATTAATTATTCAAATTTATTATTATATTAAAATTAATTTTACAGCGAATTGGAAGATTTGACCAACATTCTGGTGAACACTTAACAGCTGAAGAAACAGCCGCTGAATATTTGCAACGTTTATTTGATTTACAACATGAAAAGGCACGTAAAGCTTTAGGTTCATTTGGTTTAGTTAGTCATGCTCATATTATTAGAATGAAAGATTTATCGGGAGGTCAAAAAGCAAGAGTTGCATTAGCAGAATTATGTTTAAGTGGTCCAGATGTATTAATTTTGGTTTGTTAAAATTTATATTTATTTGATTTTTTTTTTAATATTTCTATAAACTTTAGGACGAACCTACAAATAATCTTGATATTGAATCAATTGATGCATTAGCTGAAGCAATAAATGAATATGAAGGTGGTGTTATCATAGTTTCTCATGATGAACGATTAATACGTGAAACTGGTTGTTCATTGTATGTTATCGAAGATCAAACTATTAATGAGGTGAAATTTTATAGGTTCATAAAAAATTATGTTTTAAAAATATTCTTTCTGCAGATTGAAGGCGATTTTGATGATTATCGTAAAGAAGTTTTAGAAAGTTTGGGTGAAGTTGTTAGTAATCCAAGTGTTGTTGCAAATGCTGCAGTTTTACAATAAAACATCGAAAAACGAACAAATCAATGGTGCATTATGTTATGTGAATTATTGTTGAAAGTATTTTATTTGTGCCCTGCAATTTAAGAAAAATGAAAACAAATATTTTATAATTTCTATTAATAATTTAAAAAAAAATTAAAATTCTTTTTTTTTTTTTATTATTATAATTGGAAAAATTTCGTTAACTTTCTTATTATTTCTATTTGAAATATTTATAATAAAATTTTATAAAATATTTATGTTTACGACATATGGTGTTTTTATTACTGTTTCTTTTATATATCTAAATTATATATTTAGACGTATTAATAATATGAAGTAATACGATAAACTACCTTTATATGTAGTATAATAAAATAATTTTATTAAACAAAATTTTTTGTTATATTTGATTATTAATATTATTATTATGTTCGTTTAATATATCCATTATGTAATTACCACCATCAAATTTAGGATTTGCACGAAGCACTTGAAGAGCAGTAACACGAACAAGGGGATGAACAACAGGACAATGACCAATAGAACCAGGAGCATAAAATTTAAATCCTTGTATTGGATTTATTGGTGTAAATCCTATAAATGCACATACAACCAAAAAGTAAATCTAGTTTTCAATAAAGTGTTTGTAGAAATACTGATATTCATAATTTAAACAATAGTTTTTAATAGTAACTTACGATTTTGCTGACCATTTTTGCGATGAAAAATTGGTGATAGTTGTAAATTTAATTAAAATGGCTTCATATATTTCGCTTTTTAAAAGCCTTTCAAGCGAAAAAAAAAAATTACGCACTTCATAATTCTAAAATTAGAGCAGTTGGTTTAGTTCAAATATTTAAATCTTCATTGATGGAAATAAATATTTGCTTGATTTTGTTACAAATTCTAATATTCATATTAAAAAGTATACAATTTTTCAATTGAAAGAATAACCTTAAAATATACTTGACTTTGGATTTTAATATGTATTTAATTTCAGAGCTTTGTAATATTTAATCTTAAAGCTGTAGATAAATTTCTTTGATAAATTCTTTCTAAAATTTTATAATTTCTATTAATAATTGAACAAAAAATTAAAATTCTTTATTTTTTTTATTATAATTGGAAAATTTTGTTAACTTTCTTATTTTTACAAATTTTATTTCTAATAAAATTTTAAAAAATATTTATGTTTACCACATTTGGTGTTTTTGTTACAATTTAATAGGTAACACTGCAAGTTTTGTATATTTGTGTATTACTACAATCCGTTGGAAATAAAATAAATAATTTTTATTTATAAAATATTTTTTTTTTTTATAGTAGCAGAAAATTGAACATCTAATTTAACCTTTAAAACCTGCCAGGGCATGAATAAAACTAAGTTGAGTACTTAGGCTGAGCCCAGGATGTGCAGCAATAGCAGCAGCAGCAGGACGAGTAAGAAAAGGACGAATAGCGTTTAAATTACTCAAAGAAAGTGGATTTGCTCCTGCAAATGCGATGAGTGCACACACAACCAAACAAGAAATCTAATTTTCAATTAAAGTACATACAAATAATGAGATTAATAACTCAAATAATATTTATTTAAAAGTAACTTACAATTTTGCTGACCATTTTTGCGATTAATTTTAAATAAGAAGAAAAATTGGTGATAGTTCTAAATTTAATTAAAATGACTTTCGACTTTTTGCTTTTATACACTTTTCCTTTCAAGCAAAAAAACAAATTTATGTACTTTATAATTTTAAAATTAGCACAGATGGTTTAGTTTAAATATTTAAATGTTCATTGATGGAAATAAATATTTAGTTAATTTTGTTACGCATTCTAATATTTATAATATTAAAAAGTATAATATTTTTTCAACTGAAAGAGTAACCTTCAAAAATTGACTTTGGATTTTAATATTTAATTTCAGAGCTTGGTAATATTTAATCTCAGAGCTAAATAGAAAATATTTAATGATTAAGAGATTTTTAGGATTTTTTTTTTATATATCTAAATTCTTTCTAATAGACGTAATTAATGATAGTACGACCTTCATCTTCGATTAGATGTAATACGATAATCTACCATGATCTTTGATTCAGTGAACATCAGTTTTTCGTTAATAGATTTTAAATAATTTTTCCCTACAACTGATTTTGATGATTAATGTAAAGAAGTTCGAAAAACAAAATAATTTATAATTATATATCACTTGACCAGTTTCACAATACGAGTTTAAACTTAAGGCCGAGTTTAAATTTTAGTTATTTCTGTTTGTAAGTTTAAACGTTTCCGTCAGTTTAAACTTAAATTTAAATTAAACGGCTTAATTTTAAATAAATAAACCCGACATTTGAAGATAAATACAGTACCTAACTCTCGTTATAAACTAATTTTTTTTAAAAATTTCCCGGGAATCGATCAGGCCCGGCGAACCAAAGTAATAAGTTGATAATGTATGTCAAATTGATGTAAAATGTGGAATATCCTAATATAAAAAAATGGAAAAATAAAAGTATTTAACGTTTTTTAATTTCAATAAATTTAAATTCAAACAATATTGCAGATACTATTTGTATCCTTAAAAAAGGTTATAAATTAGGTAACTCTGGTAAATTTTTTTTACTCAATTTTTTACACAATTATTCAATTTTTCATTTCTTTTTGGCCACGGTGAATGAACAAAAAAAAATATTTTAGAACAATTTTAGAAAAATTAATTTATTGCATGTCATTCAAATTAATTTTTTGTTACTATATGGTCACCCTGACACGGTTCTTCTAAATTCTTTTTTTCCGTGACTGATTATTGTCAAATTTCAAATAATATAAAATAATTATTGTTGTTGTTGATTTTTTTCTACCTTAACCTTTATATATACATAGAAAAAAAATATTACTTTTCATGACTTCCAACGATCATAAAAAGTGGTCAAAATATGCCGTAGAATATGATCCCATAAAATGTGGTTCAATTGATGGTACAGATAATGATTTACCACATGACAGAGCTATAATTCGAGCTATAAATTCAAGTTACACGGCAAACTCAAGAGTAACTGGTGATCCAGACAGAACATTATTCATTGGAAGACTTCATATAAAAACCGACGAAAAAACTTTGAAAAAAAAATTTAAAGAATTTGGTGAAATAAATACTTGCAGAGTTGTTAGAGATATTGTTACTGGTATGTCAAAATGTTATGGATTTATAGAATTTAAAAAAATTTCATCAGCGAAAGAAGCTCTTTGTGAAATGAATAAAATTTTAATTGATGGTAGTGAAATTATAGTGGCATTTGAATGTGAAAGGTTTTCAAACTTTATAATTATGTTGCTAATTATATTAATATAGCCATGTTGATTTCAGAAAAATGAAAGGATGGAAACCTAGAAGACTAGGTGGTGGATTTGGTGGAAAAAGACAATCTGGTCAATTACGTTTTGGTTGCCGAGAACGTCCTTTTTTACGACCATTGGACGTAAAAGTTCCTGGTAATATTAAAGATATACATAGAAAAATCAAATACAAAAGTAAATGAAATATAAATTTTGCTTTTATATGTTTAATTATAATATAATTTGAATCATTTGGGAAGTTTAATTTTTAACCGAGTATTGTATAATTAAAAAAAAATTTGAAAAAAAAGAATTACAATTTTGCGAATATAAAAATGAAATTTTATCTTTTAACTTAGTAAAAGTTAAAAAAAGCGCAGTTCTCTTTAAGCAAACCATAACGATAGTCTAAGATTTCCAGAAATTTGGATTTTGTTGTAATCTTCGTTGAAAATTTGTAAACCAAGTTTGTAAAGTTGACAGTGGTACAAAAGTTTCATTTGGATTTGGTACCATTTGTGATTGAGTTACAGCAAAACTGGAGGCAAAATTAAAAAAATGTTCTAACATTTTTTGTCCAAATTGAAAATATGTTGTTGGACTGGATGATATTGTTGTTAACTGTTGGAGACTCGATTCAGTTTCTATAGAAATACCAATTTGTGCAATATGTGATATCGGCTGTGAACCAAATACATACATTGTATTTGAAGTATCCATTTCGTGTAATTTTTTTAATTGTGATATTTTAAAAATTGCAGATGGTTTTGTATTTGATATAAAACCTAAATATTGCCATGATGGTGGAGCACTTGGATCAGGCCAACTAATATTAGAAAAGTTTGTATAAATATTCAAAAAAAATAAATTTTTTTCTACCTGAAATAAACCGCACCAGACATTCCAACTGGTAATGGTACTGCTCCAGTTAAAAAAACAACAATGTGATTGATATTATCAGCATCATCAATATTAATTAGAAATTTATTATCATCAACTAATTGGAAATCTGTCTGAGGCTATAATAAAATTTTATGAGAAAAATATGGATGAATTTTAAAGAACTTTCCAAATATTGGTTCCCCAAAACACTACTAATTTTTTCCCACTTAACCTATCTGCCGGTAAGTCGTAATTTGTTTTTTATTGTATTAAATATTATTCTTACCAAACGTCCAGAAACTATAACTCCAAGTGTATTATTCATTATCTTTATTTTCGTTAATTTTATTTATTTTTTTGTTTTGTTTCACTTTGTTTGACTAAGAATGTCTTACGTCTTCGATTTGATTGTGTTTAAGAATGACAATCAGCTGGACTAAAAGATGTCAAAACCGGTAAAATATTAGTGTTGCATAATAAAAACTTTTGTTAGTTCTCAATGTTTTCAATGTTAAATTCCAGTTCAATTCGAATCGTTGGGTGAAGTCGATAGTAGGTAGGAAAGGGTTTTTGTCGGTATTTTCTTAAAATCTTAAAATATTTGGTACGCCCAATTTTATCGTCACGTGTTTCAGGATTTGGCATTCCTATTTGTGTCAGTTTTAAATATATCAGTGGAGTGGAAGAGAAATTCGATGCTACTGATAGATGGTTAATTTAAATATTGGGATACATATTAAAATTAACAGAAATTATACCGACGTAAATTTATAAATCTTAATAAATTAGGACTAGTAACATTAATAACTTTAAGGAAATATCTACAATTAGGTTATAAGTGAAAGTTATTTGCAACTAATTTTGTTTATAGTATAATATTGTTAAACCAAATTTTTGTATTCGTTATTCGCTCTTGATACGTACAATAATATAAAAAGACATTTCTGATTTATATGACACTAGTGTCCTGATCCTTTTTGTAATATGCTATTACACTTTCAATTTGTGCAATCAATAAATTACAGTCAATATTAATTTTGCTTAATCAATAAATTAAAGTCAATTTACAACATATTATTTTAATATAACTAATTAACTATAGTATTTATGGAAAGCTAACATATTTATTTGCTTGACTGCCAAATCTTATAAGTTATATTAAATCTCATTATTCATATAAATAGTAACTGGTTGTACAAAAATATACATACATATATGACAAATTTATTTTAGTATAATTTCAATATTTGTTAAATTCAGCAGTCCCAAACCAATAATGGTTTGGGACTGCTGAATGCAAAACAAGCTCGACGCTATTATATTTAATTTTTAATGCAAAACAAGCTCGACGCTATTATATTTAATTTAATAATTAATCTAAAAGTTTAAAAATATCCACTATAAATATTGTAATTGTAATAAGTAGGTATTAGGTATATCAATTTAGTATAAATTTTAATTTAATATTTATAGTCCTGTTTCTTATATTGCACTTTATTTATTTTAATTTGTTGATAGAATTATCCATCCTATTCACTCCGTCTGATTTATTAAATTCTATTGAAAACATGAAATATTAATTTTTTTGTTGCAATTTAGTCGAGCCATAATAAATCAACATAACGCAATAGATTTAAATCTTTTTTTCATACCAATGTTATTTTAATAAGTTACTTACTTAAATTAAAAATACCAAGTTACAACCATTAAAACACCATATATTCCCTTTTTTTATTCATTTACAATACTTTTTTTTAACAATATATGTAATGTATAATAATAATTCATATAATATATGTAATTAGTTTTTTAATTTTATCTATTTTTTTTTACTAGTTTAATATATTCCAAAATATATTTTAAAATATATAATTTTTATAATTAATTATTTCTCATTTTAAATTTGAATTCTGTTATAATTTACTTTATTGCATGTTTAATAATTTGTTATGTAATGTTATTTGTTTTTTTTTAATCTACAAGTCTGCATATTTATTTTTTATATTTTATATTTTTAACTATAAAAAACATGAAATATCTATGTAAGCAATTTTGGACATTCTTCTTTAAATTAATAAATACTTAATATTTTCCATCATACCAAAAATACTTTAAAATTAACATCATTTTGATTACTAAATTTAATGTTGTTTTTGGTTATTCACAGCCTCTAAACTTAACAATTTTTTTTATATTATTTTATATATATGTACCAATTATAAATTTATTAATGCCAATTATATTTTTGAATATTTTTAAGCATTTTATTTTTCTAATTTTTGTAATTTTTATATTTTCTGAAAATAAAGTTTTTGTAATGTTAATTCTTAATTCTAATTGAAATAAAATAAATTGTACATAAAATGACAACTGACTATTACATCCAGAGTTGATAAATTTAAAATGAAACATTAAACTGATTAAAAATGGTGGATAAAATATTCTTATCAAAAAAATGTTTTTCATTAGCCAGATTTCTCTGTAACATATAAATATATCTGGCGTAGAACTAAAAAATATATTTAAAAGTAATTTAATTTATTGTGAATTTAAGCCAAACTAAATGTCCAATGTACGAACTTAAACCAAGAATTATAATTATATGATATTAACCAGATCTGCTTATATTAAAATTGTAGAATTATTGTAATGAAACCTTAATTTTGTTGTAATTTAAGTTACTAAAAATTTGTATTTTTACTAAATAAATGAAATTTAATTTGCTCATAATTTTATTAAATTTTCAAAAATAATCGATGCTAAATTTAATACAATTTTATTTATAAGAATGCTTTTACAGCATTATATTAATTAGTTTGTTGCAGATTCATGAGAAAATGATATTTATTCGATTATATTTTTTCATGCAATTCGAAAGCAAAATTCTAAATTATAATGAAAGATTTTTAAAGGAATTGATTAATATTAGTTTGGAATATTGATTTTTTTCAAAATACTGTATTTATAAAAAGGAAAACTATGTAAAACTTTATAAAACTATTAAAATGGACGGTTATGAAAAAAAAACATATTTTTAAATATTTTTGCGCAATGAATTTTTAACAATTATATTTTTCTCTATATTTTAATTAATAAAAAAGCTTATAAAAATTATTTAAATTTTATAACATTTATCAAATATTTTATTTTGTATAATATAAATTTGTATGATTTTTTTTTTAATAATTAATTATTAAGGTAAAAATACTTCATAAAAACATCTTTTTTTTTTTATCTATTTATAAAAATTAAAAGTAAAAATAAGAAAAATATTTTTCATTATTAATTTTATTTGAAAAATTCAAAAATCAAAATTTTATATATATTTTTTTTTAGTACAATCTTTCTAAAAGGTGAATTTATGCATAGATATATTTCTGCCATGAAATAAAATTTACCCTGGCTGTACATAAAACGGGAGCTGAATTCATTTTTATAACAAAGAGTTAAATGCAACGAAAAGGATATAAAATATACTTTAAATAGATATTTTTAATTTTACAAGAATATAGGTGTTCTTACTTCTTACTTGTCCTAATGGGTGACTAAAAATGTATATTCTGAATTGTCAACCCCTTTAATTCTTTATCCATAAGTTTTTGGTTTTAATGAAGCAATCATGCAATTTTCATTATTTACATAGGACATATGATTTTTTCATAACATAAATCACTAAGTTTTGCACGCTGGTAGTCATCTATGTATAAATTCACCTTAATTATGACTTATAATTTTTCTTTTGATTTTTTTAATATTATTATTAATATTTTTAATAGTAAATTCACTCTAACGTATGTAATAAGGCATAAAAGGCGTCGTATTTTTTTTTTATTTAATTATGTTTTTTTTTTACCTTTAATCTTAATGTTTGTTAGATTTATATAAATATCTTATTAATTATTACACAATTATCTAAAAGAATATTTTGTTTTTTATTAAACTAATATTTTGAAGCAAGGTTTTTATTTCTAAATATAGATTATTTTAATATTACGTATATATAGTTTAATTTATTGATTTGATTAAAGTGGTTTTTTGTTTTAGGGGGGATAATTCTAATTAGGTTATATAATTATAACAATTATTTTGAAAAGGATAGCTTTGTTATTTTTAAAGACAGGGTGATTGGAATATTTAATATTATAAAAGATATTTTATAATAAACTGTAAGATTTTTATTTACGGAAGATCTGTGGAAGCAATTAGTTTTATTTTATTTGTTTTTTTTTTTTGTGCTTTTGCTTAGTTATAACACCTTTAATTTATTTAATTATATATTTTTAGCTTTAGACAAAATACACTAAAAGTCTTTATTTTACATTAAACATTAAATACAAACTTTTATTATTTACCTTTATGTATTATTTTTAATAGATATGCTCATATCTATTAAAACATGCGCTCGCAAATGGTTAGTTAATATTCGACAAATTTTGAAAAAAAGATTGTCTTCTATTTTTCTTGTATAATATACTAAAAATTATAGTTTTTTATCAAAATTTTTAATTAATTAATATTTATTGAATAATTTTATAAATGTTGGTGTTATTTTTATTTTCGATTTGTTATATTCTCTAATCATGACAATTTTAAATCAACTAATACTTTAAGATTTGAGCAACATTGTTCAATTCAGATATAATCTTTCCTTTACATTAGAATTTTCACCTAATTTGGGTAAACACTGCCTATGGGTGTATAGATCGATATAAAATATATCATCCTTTATTTCAAAATCATAATCTCCTACAATCAAATTATAATCCCGAATGCATGCACTGATTATTGACTGGAATAATTTAAAAATCAAATTTATTTTCATTATGATCCATTACTTATATTACTTAGGCATACCACCAGTTATAAATGTAATCTTACCAATGTGTTAAACCACAAAATTATTCAATAACAGTGCTGTCATAACTTGAAAAACTTTCGTATTATAATTTCTATACACATTTGTGTACAACAAAACGTTCTGAATTAAATTTTAATTCGAAATCACCCTGTATAATTTCAAAATTTAATATTTTTTTAGTAAATTATGTAAATTATTTGCATTCTGTTATTTTATATATCTTTTTTATATCATTTAATTTTAAAAGCACATATTTACTAACTGATAACAATTTTTTTATGTACATAAATTTTAACAACAAAATTTTATGTATAATTTTTTTTTTGGTAAAATATTTGTAACTATTTTTTTAAAATTAAGCTGAAATTTTACGTAGTAGAATTAATTAAGGAGTATAGAGTAATTATTAAATATTTCTGTAATTATTTGTATTTTAACAAGATTTTTTTTGTTGAAAATGATTAAATTTATAAGCCTTTTTTTATGTTAATATTTGATTAGTTTTTGATTTTTTAATTTTCTTTCATTTAATTTAAATTTATTTGCGCAATTTCAATTTCACTAAATATCTTTTTTGAAGTTTTTTTGGAAGATTATCATTATCATTACATGATTAAATGATTTCGTATTTTTTAGTTTAATTATAATTAATATTGATAATATGAATCAGTACTAAAAGCATTTATAGTTAAGAAAAATTTAAATTTTTTTATAAAAATAATTTTGAAGCAATATTTCTGGATTTTTATTATTCCGTAATTTTATGTGGATTATTATTATTAATTTTTTATATTAATTTGTTGAACCACTGCCACTACTATTTGATTTTAAAATTGATGCAATTGGTGTTGTATCCAAATCAACTGGAATTTGTTGAATATCTTGATCTAATATTGGTGGTAGAACATTATCCTGGAAACCACCAACAAGATTTCCTATTTTTTTTTTGTGTTGGAAAATTAAATTTTTTTGTTTTTAATATAAAATTTATTAAAATAATATAATTTTTAATGAAAATATATATTTTTAAATTGAATTACCTGGAGGATAATAATATGCTACTACAAATATTTTACCAGTCCTTGATGTTGCTTTACCAACACCAAAATATTTTGAGCTAACCCATACAATTTGTGTAAAATGTCCTTTTTTTTAGGTGAATAGATAATTATTATGTATTAATAAAAAAAATTTTTTTTGTAATATTTGTATAAAAATTTAAATTGGATTTTATTTGAAAACAAACCTGCATTAACGTTTGTATGTAAAAGACTTGGTTCCTTAAAATAATTATATCGTCGAACTGTACTGTACCAATATGAAGCAACTTCTTGTCCTACAAAAATAAATAAATAGATTAATTTTAATTTTATTCTTTTGTGAAACCACCTAAAAATATACACATTAAACAAAAAGGATAATAAAGGAAAAATGCTAACAATTTTCAATAAAATAATTATAATATTTAATGAATCAAATTTATATTTATTTATTTAAATTTAATTTGAATTTAAGGAAAGATATTTAGTGTTTTCATCGTAAATTGATAGTAGTTCAAAATTAGAGTAAAATTAATTATTTCCAGAATTTTCATATATATTAAAAAAAAAATCATTTAACAAACTCCTTCTTTTCTTAATTATGTTTATTTTGGCAATTTATCAAAACATAAACTTTAGAATCATTTTTGTTATGTTTCCCATAAATCAGTATATGTATTTGTTAACGGAAAACCTAAAAAATTAACCTCCATGAAATTTTATTGTTTAGTTTCTTCTTAAATATTTAATAAATTTTATCCGTTTAAGCATAAAATTATAAACAAACAAACAAGGACGATTAACTTCCTCCTGAACTCTGATATTTTATCAAGTTTTTCAATTTTCTTTGACAAAAAGAAAATTTTCATTTTTATAAAAATAAATCTTTCGTTAAAAAATTTCAAAAGTTTGTTAAGGTCACAAAACTTTAAAGATAAACTTTATAAATTAAATTAATAAAAAAAAATAATTTTTGACTTCGTTTTTTTTATTAAACTTTATAGACTTGTCCACCTTGATCGTTACTTTTTCAACGAATTATCCTAAATTTTTAAAAAATTTTGAAAAAAATATATAATTTCATTGAAAATCTCCTTGTCATTACAATTGCAAATTTTTTGAAAATTATTTTTGGAATATTATTTATATTATTAAATTTCAAACAGTTTCCATTTACCATAAAAAATAATATGTAATCTGAGTATTTAAATTTACTACTAAAAATTTAAAGATCGTTTTAATTAAAGATCGGTTTTAATACTAACGACACTGAAATATCTATAGTCAGATAATTTAAATTTTTTATTTATCCTTTTGTAATCTACTTAAAAATATCTAAAAATATCATAAACAAATACATATATCACTTTTTTTTTTGGCTGACCTGGATATTAACTTTTCATTGCCCACTAAAAAAAAAAAAGGAAGAAAATACACAAATAACAACAAAAATTTTTCCTTACATAAATAAAAATAACATCTAATAATTCTACTTTTTTCCTTTCAAAACGACAGACATTTTGGCTCCATCAAAATCACATATACATATATATATATTTCGTATTGTATATTATGAATTATTATTATAAAAAGGATATAAAAAAAATAATATGTAGAATTATTAAATAAATATTTTGAATATAAAAAAAAAAATTCACCGTCGCCATGCCGGTAAAATGAAATTTTTATTTAAACTTGTTATTATGGAAATTGAATATTTTTATTATTTTAGTTACAAGAGGACTTTTATTATTTTAGACATCAAAATCCTTGGAATTTTAATATTATATTATGTTATTTTTTTTTTATTTAATAATAATGAAAATTGCATATAGATTTTCATTAAATATATTTTTTGTTGTTTGGGGAGCATGAATATAAATGTTATTATTATATTTTCAAAAGCCGAAATTGGTTAATATTAAAATAATTATATGGGTAAAATATAGTGAAAATTAAATTTATATGTAAAATTGGTAAAAAAAAAAAATATTTTAATTTATAATTTGCATTTTGAATAAATTTAATTGTTATTTTATACTTTTTTTTGAAGAAGAAAACTGGGGTATGTTTTTAATATTAATTAAGATTTAAATTACCAATAATTATGATATTCCTATGTACTCGTATTTGAAACAATTAAATTGTCTAGATTCTTCAGCTTTAAACAGCATATTCTCGTACTTTATTGGTATAATTTTTAACTATTTTCGTGTATATCAGTAATTTATTTATGCTGTTCAATTGCTTTTCGAAGATGAAGGACCTTCTGACTTTATTTTTTCTAAAGAAGCAAATCAATTGGCAATTAATTAGAAATATCCAAACAATTGTCAAATATTTATTTTATTTATTTATTTATTAAATTTCTGTCGGAATTATTAACAAACTAAAATTCGTCCTAGACTAAAGTTTGATTTAGCAAATATTTGTCATCTCTAACCAAGATCCATATTACATGCATATAATTAGGTAATGTCCTTGTATTCAACATTTGAATTTTTTTTTATTGAAAATTCAAAAATACGTATACATACTATACTTAATTTCAGGGCTTTGAAATAATTGAAATTTTGGAATGAGTATAATTAAAACAATTTTATTTTGATTGCAAAAAAATAATAATTTGTATTTGTGCCAAATTGTAAAAATATGAACACAAATTCTGTAATATAAAAATTGAATTATTAGTAAATGAAATTTTAAGCAATTCTCACAGAAATATCATAATTAGGGATATCAACAATTCTACTATATATTTTTAAAGCCAAATTGATTTTCTAATAATTACCTTTTTTAGTCAAGTAAATTAATTCTTTTGTGTTAAAAAAAAAAAATTATTAAAATCACAATTTAATTAAAAAATATTGTAAAATTTAATTAGCGACTTTTAATTAGCGACTTTTATTTCTTTTGAATAAGAAAATAGATTCGCTTAACTTTTAATTAAATTTTTCAATATACATGTATTTATAACATTAGACAATTTATGTAGAACTCTTCAACTTTTAATTTGTTATGTTAAATTTTAACTTAAAAGGTAAATTTTCAATTTAATTCAAATTAAAATATTTTAATTAACACCTTTTGTGATATAAAATAAATTTTTAAGCAAATTTAAATGTTGGGGAAATTTGTCTCACTTCGTTATTTTAAGGATTGTTCTTAGTTTATTTAATAAAAATTTTTAAAAAAAATGCTCCAAATGTTTTAATCCAAAAGATTAGTTTAATAATTTATTATATCAAAAGGTAAATTTCTACTGTAATTGGATTGTGATAATTTGCACTTTGTGATACTACTGCTAATTGTGTAACGTTCAAACTCTTTGGAAAATTGGAAAAACATTATTTCTGTAACAATTTTATTTACAAAAGGTATTCCAAACTTTGTTAAGAACAACAAAATAGTTTACTCTAATTTCTAAAAACATAATTATTTCTTGTTATATTTTTTAGATTTAGATAAATGATGAATTTTTCAGGTTCTCCCCTGAAAATAATATATTCTTTATTCCTTACCTGTTAAATCTGTTACAAGAGCACTTATTGGACAACAAAAAAGGTTTTGTCCTAGACTTTTCTCAGATCGATAATAAAATTCATTTGTGCTGGCCAAATGATTTGCCCAATTTTGTGCATGTTCACAGAGCTGAAATGAAACAGAAAAATTCTTTTAAATAATAAAATATGATTTCAATGGAAATTTTATTGTATTACATCTTGGCCTTAAATCCACCTTCGCTTTATCTAATATAATTTTTAAGTGGTTTTTTTTTTATGTATGAATAGAATTCCATAAATTTAAAAAAAGTAATGAATAATAACAATTCATAAAATATAAAGTTTATGAATATCCTTTATTTCTTTTTCATTGTCATGTTGTGTTATTTGTGTAGAATACAAAAGTTATGGAAATTTGCCAATCTAACATGTTATTTTCTCTATGAAAAAAAATTTACAATTTTCTACAATCCTTAGTTTTTTTTTCCAGAATATTAAAAAAAGTTTATTTCGATAAACTAAAGATAACTTAAACAACAATAGATAATATGAACTTATAACAATCTTTTTATTTTTTTTTGTTTGGAAATTTAAATACGATTTTTCGTATATAAAGTTTTTCTTTGGGTTGTGTTTGTTGGAAGCGTGAAATAAAATCTTTTATTATTTTAGTTGTGTAGGAAAAAAAGTGGATCTATGTTACTATATTTAATGAAAGGCTTTTGTTTGAAAAAAAAAAAGTATACTAAAGTTTAAAGTTTTTTTTGGGTGGATTAAAATTATTTTAAGGATTCAGGAAAGAACCAAAAACTTTTTGTAAACAAATATTTTATTTTAAATACATATTTGTTCAAATATGGATGATCTCATTATATTATAGAATTTTAAATTAGTAGCATATGTTTATAGTTTTTATAAATCCGAAAACTTTTATAATTCCGAACATCTACATTGATATTTTCCGCTGAACGATAATTATTTAGAAAGATTTTACTCAATTCAACTTTTTTATAATTCAATTTCACAAAAAAACTGATTTTTACACTAATCTAGTTAATAATAAATATACAACAATTTGGAAATATCGAATGTCCTTCATTAATTATAACAATTAAAGGTTTCTGAATCTACTTGGGAAAATATCGTTAGAAAAATATGTTTTGTATGTTCTAATTTTTTTTGTAGTGAACGTGTATGTTTCGTGCACAAATTGTCGTTTCAATATTGGTGTACTATAAATGTGGTTATTTGCCATACCGCAAATTGGTAAGACAAATTCTACAAAATTTCCCAGATCCTGGGAAACTTAAATTTTTTTTACAAGAAACCATCACTTTTCCATCTATGCTAAATTTGAGAAAATTCTGCATGCCCTATTTTTTTTCTCAGCACTCAAACCTTTAACATTAATTTCCTAACATGTAATTTAATGCCATATTGGTATGCCACCAATATCCAAATGACGATATATTGAAATATTTGTAAAAAAGATTTAAAAATCTATTTCAATTAATTGTATTTTAAAAATATTTCGAAAATCCTAATTAAAAAGTTAATAAAAAAGTTTCACTAGTCTTTTAATCAAAATTTTTCTATTATTTAATTACGTTTAATAATTAAAAATGTGGTTTTGTCTTATAGAAATGATCTAAAATTGAATTTTTATTTTAATTTTACCTCAGGTGAAACTGTTAGTGCTGGTGCAGCATGTCTTGCACGATATTCATTATGCCAACAAAGACAATCTAAAATGAAGTCTTTGTCTTGTAATAATGGTTTTGGTGATTCGTCTCCATTATTCATATCTCTTCTTGAAGAAACCTGTACAAAAAAAATTTTAAATTAAACGAAAAGAAAATTCTTATTAAAATAAATTTTCTATAGTTTTTCTTTTTATATACCGGGAAATATATATTTTTTTGAAAAGTTCTTTATTATTAAGTTCCTTTGATAGAAATGATTTAAAATTACGAAAAAAATTTTTTTTCATAAAACATTAATTAGTTGACTTCTTTTACAGAAAATTTTCTTTTGTGTAGTATAATGCAATTAATGGAAAATATTTTTCCTTAAAATATTTAATATTTAAATAAAATGAAAATAAATTGCTTTGATAAGTAAAAAATAATTTTAAAAATTTTTATAAAATTTTCTTAGATATTTCACGGAAATTTAAAATATTTATTTTCATTGAAGGGAAATTAATTATTTAATACCCTTCTAACTTCTATATAAAATTTCATTAATTGCCAATTAAAATTTCACATTTTATTCTCAAATAAATTTATAAAATATCTTTGAGAATAATGTGGTTCTTGAATATACTTAATTGTATTTCACTTTTATATAGTTATGCAACCGAAAAACATTTAATCATATATTGGTTAATTATTACATTTGGACTATGACATTAAACTATTTTCTAAGATTCATTAATTTCTAGCCGATTCCACGGTATTTAAGAACGGTGCTGGGTAATAAAACAATTATGTAAATTAGTAATAATATCAAATTAGGAGAACTATTTTAATAAGCGTAATGGATGCAAATTATTAAGAATATTTGCTATCCTTCGTGTATACATAATCCTATTTAAACTTTTATATTATACAATACTAGACTTTCATTAAACTACTGAATATTTTATTTAATAAATATCAATTTTATTAAATAAAATATTCAATATTCATATTCTTGTGCAACATTCCTCAATTATATCACAATTTCGTTACAATTCTAAATTTTCTAAAATCTTCAAATGTATAAACAAAAAATTATCTTTTTACTCCTCTGGGGTCTAATGAAAATAAAATTACTAAACTAAATAAGAAAATATCATATTTTTATTTTCGATTTATAAATAATATTGTTTAAGGGTTGGACTACATTAACAAGGAACAGAGATACATTTTTCTTTTTTAAAAATCTTTTATAAAATGTTTTACAATTCTGATTGAAAATACGTATAGTTTTAATATTACTAATTTTGACATTTCTAGCTATTTTAATCTTCAATATTCATTAAGAGTTTTATAAATATAAAAGACTTTTTGCAATTATTAATAAATTCTTCAAAATTTATACTGAAATATTATGAAAATTATTTGATAATTATTAGACAAGCATACGTAAACAGTATCCACCCCTAAATTATAAATTTATTCCATCAATGTTTCATATTATATTTCTTATAGAATTTGTCGCATTAAATTTATGACTCTCTTTCCCCAAATAGCAATAAAAATATTAAACAAAATAATAATAATATTCGAAATATAAATTATTCTATTTTGTTTATTTTTAATCAAATCTAAATAAATAGAATTTTGTATTTACTTTTTATTTTTGTCATCAATTTTGTTATTTTATTGCCTCCAATATTTACATTTTTATTATCCTTCTACATACTTTTTTTTTATTAAGTATTATTTTGTTATTTAAACTTTCGAAATAATAAATTATTTTTAGAAAAATATAAAATCCAGGAAGACATTTATTTCAAATAATCACATATATAGTAAAAAGATTTTAAAAAAACTTTTAATTTATTAAAACTATTTTACAAATACCAAAAAAAAAAAATTCCATTTCACATATCCTGTTTAATAATTTACCAGTGCGGTGACAACTTTATTTTCTGGTAAACATTTTTATTTTCATCGTAGTTGAATAAATTAAAATTTATTTGTATTATTAATATATTTTGACCCTGGTCAGCTATATAACCTTCCGTAATCTAATCCAATAAAAATAAAACTACCTATATAAACAACATTTGCGAAAAAATGTAAATTATATTCATCAAAAGTACCAGCGGTAAAAGGTAAAGGAAAATGGCGGAAATCCAATTTCATTAATTCAGAAATTTTATTGGAAAAAAAAAAGAAAAAACTGTTTATGGTTTTAACTTTGCGTTTTTTTTTTTTCTGCTGTTTAATCTAAAATACTCAATCGAGAAAGTTTTATAAATCGCGTGTTAATTCGAAATTTAGTTGGCATATTCTAATAAATCAAGACAAGTTTATTTTCTATTGTTTTGGATTAAATTTTCGTTTTTATAAAAAAAAAATGTATCTTATAAAATTTAGTTAAAGTTATGAGCTCAAATGGCGACATCATTTCTGTTAAATATTATAGTGACGTTTTATTATATAATTTAATGAAAACCGAAAAGAAAAAAAATAATTATAAAAAAAAATTAAATTATTAACAATAATTTAGAAATATTTTACATAAATTTTATATTTTCTCTAAAAGAATTAAGTTTTAATTTAAACTTAACACTAGATTTCTTTAATCTCGGTTAATCATATTGTATATAGTAGCATAAAATTTAATAGAAAGATATTTGAGTTGATAGGCTTGTGCTCTTACATTAGAGAAGGTCTGCACCGTCTGTAAACGTTGCCATAGCTTTTGCTATAAATAAAAACAGCTGAACATTTTTTCATGGTCTTTACTGCCTTTCGAATTGTAATTAAAATTTTAATTTAATTTTGAATTTCAATCCGTAAGTTCGTATCTTGAAAAAGTAAAACCAAAAAATAAGTTTCTCCATTAACAAATTGCTACACTAAATACATCACTTTCCGATATTTTTCTTTTAAACTTAACATTATTCAGAGGTTTAAGTGGTCTATATTAGCCAAAATCTAACCCAAGGTTATAAACATGGCAAGATTTATGGATAGTGTAGGCCACATCTTACTAATACATTTATTACAGTTAAATTTTTTTCACAAATTTATTAAAGCTGGAAAGTACGCCTACAATTGAGTTATCAAATTGTATTGTGCTTACCACAGGAGCCTTGAAAAATCAAAGTAAACTCTTTTGCAAAAGACGTAAATTAAATGGGCTAACTTTCTAAGCAATTTATTCTCCAGTTAACAGAAATTGTAATAAATTGATTTTATTGTGCAAATTTAAAAAAATGAAACTTGTTCACCTTAGACTTCACATTAAATGCTTTAATTCCCCAATAAAAAATATAAAAATGTGTGACAAAATCCTTTTATGTTTTAAATTTTTTAGGTTTTTTCTAAAATCCAGAAATACAAATTACCGTCTGACTTTTATCTACTCCATGAATATATAATAAACCTAAAACTTCAATATTCTATTTATGTAATTAATAACTTTCATTATTAAATTTCTAAATTTTATAATTTCAAATTAATTTTCGTAAATCTATTTTGTGCACCATTAAATTTTTCCTTCTGAAAGATAATGAAAATTTAAATTCAGTATATTTTTTACTAAAGCTTAAGAATAGAAAAGCTTAAGAACAGAAACAAAAAGAAATTACTTTAATTAACATAAAAATGTTTAATTATCATAAGATTACATGGAAATATAAAAATATATATATATTTGTAGTACATACTAACAATTCAAAGAAAATCCAAATTTAAGTAATTTTACATCCCAGACATTTTTTATAATCAAAAACAGTAAAATATAAAATCGTTAGAACGTGAAACATAAAATTTGTATCATTTTTTAAATATAATATTAAATGATAAACTACACGGTGTCTAGTTTATCATTTCGTATTATATTTTTTGTTATTAATAAATTTTATTTAATATACAATAATTTACAAAAATTTTAAGTGGTTACATTAATTTTTTTTCTTGATTTAATTTAATTTAGAAATGAAATTTATGTTTTTATCACGGTTTCTAAACATTAAAATAAATCTAACCTTAAATTGATTTAATCAAAATAAAAACCTTTTTGTATATAATATACCAATTCCTTTTACGTAATTATCAAAGAAAGCAGAGTGTAGTTAAATTGCTATGAAGTTGTTTCATATATATGGGCTTCGTTGAGTATCGTCAGCAAATCATACTTCAAATTTTTAAAGTTTCGTGGAGGACACTATTATTTCAAAGTAATATTGAATTGTAGTATTACTTAGGCAGGTAGCCGTGTTTTGCACAATTTAGTAAACATTGTACTAAATTGTGCAAAACACGGCTACACGGCTAAGTACAGTGGCAAATAGGGTCAAAATAGTAGGCGTTTAATAAATTAATAAAAAGTTTCGCAACTAGGGCCTACCAATTAGCATTATTCATGAAAACATTTTTTTAAAAATCTGAACTAACACTGATACTACGATTATTAAATTTCTATAACCACCACCTGACTGTATCCGCAAAGTTTTTCAATGTTAAATTTACCAATACATTAACTAAAACTGACGGAAAACATAACTACAATATCAAGATTTCTTTTGTATCTCTCCGAAAATCTCTTAAACAATCCAAAATTTATTAGTTGACTCTATACAAGGAGCTAAAAACGCCATCCTATTATAAAATATTTTTAATGTTGTTTTTCTATTTGTTTGTTCTGTTGTCTTAAAATTTTATGGAAAAGTAATAAATTTAAAATAATCTTGAAAAGTCAGAAACTTGAAACCATACAGAAATTTTCCTTTTTATAATTTCATATTAAAATGTCTACTGGCCTTTCATCATAACTGCCCCAAAATAACAAAAAAATAAAAGCTTACTGAACATTGTTCATAAATTAATATGAAAGTTTTTGATTTTTCACAATATTCAGACCATCTGATACTGAAATATGTGTGTATAACCCAGATATTCTAAAAATAACAAGAAGAAGAATGGATAAAGAATTCCTTACACATAAAAATACCGTTAAAGAAAACACTTTCCATTTTCATTTATCACTTCACACTCTTCAAAAATTTGGTGGGTGTAAAGTATGAAAACGTGAAGAAACAGAGAAATCATTGCCTTATCTCTTGACACACGTGCTAATAAATCTTTAAGGAACAATTTTTTGTTATGTGTTAGTGTGGTGTTATATTTGTTTGGTATCAGTTTTTATTTTCATTTCACTTTGTTGCTGTAAGGTTTTTCCTTTTTAACGATTGAAAGGTTTTCCATTTAAGGCTAAAATCGTTCGAATTATCAAGTTAGTTTTAGGGTATCTTTTTTTTTATTCTGTAGGTTTTTAGAATTTAGCATGTGCGTGTATTCTGAAATTTTAAATTATCCATTCGAGAGGGTTAATAAAATGCATGGATTTTTATAGAGAAAATACAAATAAAATTTATGGTTTTTTAATACAAAATTTTTGGTTTAACTTTATTTTAAGAATTTTTTTTTTGGAAAATTGAAAATAGAGATTATATACATATACATATTTGGATTCATATATTTTCTAAGGAAAATTTGTAGAAAAAAAATCAAAGTTTGAGGCTATAAAAATTCTGAAAATAAAACAAATTTTAGTTTCATGTTTCTTTAACAGATTTCTCGTTTCGATTGAAAACAGATTGTTTAAGAAAATTTGTTGGTGTTACAAAAAGGGTTATCATCGAAATCGAATAGACTGTAGATATCTAATTTATCAAACTTATAGAAACGAAAATGTTTTGATATAAAGAAAGGAAATAGTTTTGATATAAAGAAGGGAAAAAGCTTCAAAACTATAAATCATTTCGGAAAAGAATAATTAAGACAGATTAGAAATTGAATTAACCAACCTTTCAGTCTAACAAGAAACCTCATGAGAAACTGCTATACCAAAGGCCATGGTAGTTATATATCCACTATATATATTATAATAGCATTCAAGAAGGTTTGAAATTCATTAAGAATTTTCTTTACAGTTACATAAGGAAATTACTTTCTGTTATGTAAGGCTGAAAAGAAAATGCAGTACATTACAGTCCACGGACAAATTGTATAAAATTGTTTGTTGTAAAATATCAAAAAAATTTTTGGACAGGTCACAAAATACTTAAAGAATTTGATGCTAATAATTATTACTTCCTTGACAATATTATCAATGAAAATTACATCATCGTCAGAATCTCTTGAGTCGGACAGACGTATTACACGTCCCATTCGTAGTGAAAATTTAAATTAATTGTAAAGCACAAATTTGTGACTATGCACATTGCATAGTCACAAATTTAATAAAACGCAACAAATATAGACTCTAATGTGTTAAGAAAACTATTTCACAAATTTATCTTTTCATAGTTTTTAGAAAAATTTTTCAAAATTTTTAACACGCATCTCTAAGAGGTTTATTATTTAATAAATTTTATGTTTATTATATTTTTTACTTCAAATTTGACCTTAATTTGCAAAAAGTTACACAAAACACCATTCCAGGGTGCTTACATTAGTTAATATTATTTTAGGAAAAAGGAAAAAAATAATATTTATCTTTCACGCCCAATTTAATATTTTAAATAAAACGCCCCGAACTCAAAATTCTATCCTACAGGCACATCCAAATCTATTAAAAATTATAATTTATGACATAGGCTATGTTTAAATTGGGTTCATACTTTTTGTTTCTGTCCCTTTTTTTATCCACATAAATGAAATTGCTTTTTAAATATTTTTTTTATATTTTATCTAAAAAAAAAGGTTTAAATTTTATTAAATTTTTAATCTATTTAAAAATAATAAATTTTATGTAAAAAAAAACTAATTTCGAATATAAATTATTATTTATAATCTTTTATATTAAATTAAAATACCAATCGTATTTTTTTTTGTGGGCTAAAGAAATAATTTATTTATAAAATAATTTATTTACCAGAGATTATTTTGGCACACCTCTTCTCTATATGAATAAAATTACCAAAATAATAATGAAAAAATTATGACTTCCTTAATGCCCAAATGACAAAAAAACCATTTAATTTAATTTTTTTTAGATTATGTGTATAAGGAAGTGGGAAATTTTTTGATCGTTATCCTATCCTTGGTTGTTATATGTAATTATGTGTAATGATGGTTTTTTTTGGTAAAATCTTTTTAAAAAAATTACTCATTCGAAAGTTAGGCTAATAGAGTAAATAGGTTTAAATTAAATTTCAACTAATTTGCCGTAAACGTGACTTTTGAGGAATTATTAGATATTAGAATGTATGCTAAGTATTTCGTGTAGTAGAAACTTTACTATCAGGATTATAATTCAAATCGTTGAATAATTCCAATTTAATTAACTCAAATTGCAAATTTATTTAATTTTAGACTGTGACATCTCATAGGAGGACTACTCAATATTTCTCTGTCTAAAAACTAATATAAAAATTCTCTTACCTTTACCGGGCTTCATTAATATCTTTCGATTTTAGATTTTTTGGTTAGATTAGTCGCTTAAGAGACAGTAAAGTGGGAAATTATAATTATATCACATAATAGAGTGTCCACATTATACAATTACTGTACAATGGAAACATTTTTTAAATACACCGACGTCCTGACACGAAACTTAAAATTATTATTAAAAACTTCTTCTTTAAAATCAATTACAAAAATATTCTAAATAACCGATAATTGTATTTTTGCGTAGGCAACTAAAAATTGTCCAAAGGAGATTATCTTAACCATAAAATTATCTTTAAGTTTCCTGCATAAACTACACAAAATTTTTGTTGGTGTGAGTTTTAATATAAATTTTATTTAAATATAGTTTTTTTTTCTTTAGTCCTTAACCAAATTATTCACAGGTGTCACAAAATATATTAAATTAAAATTTAAAAATATTTTTATGAAAAACAAATCTAAATGAATTTTCAATTTTCCATTTTGTAAACGTTTTCTTATAGTAATAGTAAAAAAAAATTTTAATAAATGAAAATCCAAGGATAAGAAATGAACAGAAAAAAATTGAAAATTAATATGTCATATTGAATGAGAAAAGGACATTTTGACAAAGATTTGTATATTTAAGGAAAATCAATTGTATTATTATATAGTTTAGATTTTTCTTTTAAATAAAACCTTTGAAATTTGGGTTAAAAAGTTTCGATAAAATTGCATTTCTCTAGGAAATCTCTGAAAAATATATAGGATGGAATGCGGACTTTTTTGACGTTACAGATATTTAACCTACTTTAAAGTTTTTTTTCAGAATTTTTCAAATTGATTGCTTTTACATAAACCTTTAACCATTTATCGTACTGTCGATTATTAGTATACAGTATATTATTGAGAGTTTATAAATTTTATACAAATATCCAAAAAATTTTTCAATATACTAGTAAAATACAACTTTGCTATTTTATGATAAATGTCACAAAAATATAAAAATTATGAACTAAATATTTTATTGATTTACATAAATTATTCAACAAAAATGATTTAAATATTTAGTTTGAAATTTTATGTACACAAAAATTGAAATTTATTTAAATATTTAGTTTAAAATTTCATCTACACAAAAATTGAAGAATCTAAATTAAAAAGTTGATCTAATAAATTTTCCATTTGATTTTTCGATTTATACTGTTTTTTTAAAGATTAAAACTTTTCAATAGAAAAACTTTATCGAATAATCACTTTTTCCAAATTTAAATAATCTACTTATAGGAAAATTTGTCGATATCTATGAAATAATCAGTATCCTTAAAATTTTATTCTATCAGTTTTTGTTATATTTTTATTCAAAAATATAAACGATTATACCAAGAGGGAATTGTAATTTGTATTATCCAAACAAGTATAAATTTTCAAGGAAAATTTATACTTGTTTGGATAATAAAAATTTATCTTAATGGTCTTTTAATGTTAAAAAATAATTTTATATGTTTCACTGGCGTTTTTCAATAAACTTAAAAATCATTGAATATAATAGAAATATTTTTTTAAAAAAAAATTCTGATCTATTTTCTATTACCAATAAATATTGATTTTATTTTGAAGATTAAAAATTTATTAGATGACGTTATAACATAAAAATATTTCAAAATTTTACAATCTAATATAAATTCTATCATAAATTATTGTAAAAATAAAATTTGTGCAAAGTGCTCTTCAAAAAAATAAAACATATTATATGTTTTTTTTTGTTGTTGCAATAATTGAAAATTTGATTTCATGCCAATTATTTTTTTTTTTGTTTTAGAAGTATCTTTCCTATTTATGCATTTTCTTTTACATTGCTGCCTTTTTTTTTGTTCATTTTAAAGCTTAGGTGTGGAAAAATTTTACATATATAATATATTTATGGATCTGGTTATTTGGTTCTTAATATGAATTATATTTGATTGTTAGTTTTACTGTCGACAGCATAAATTTAAGTTAAAAAATACATAAATAAATGAAGAAATACTTTTAAATTAGATAATTGAATTTAGAAAAGTTCAAAGAAAAATTGTTGGTCAATTTATAAAATTAATTTTTTTTTTTTGCTTTTAAAATAGGAAATGATATATTTATGTCCATCGTCCTTGATAAAGTGTTTTTTGTGCATTTTCTAAATTAAATAACCTTAATTATTTACGAGATGTATTTAAAAAACGGTGAAATACATCTCGTAAATAATTAAGGTTTTTCTATAATAATCTGCTTTGTTCGGAAATTTATTTTAAGTGATACAAAGTGTTTGAGTAGAAGAAATTAAATCATCGTCAGCAAATTTAAGTGTCATATCATTTTTCTTAATCTCATTCTTAAATAATATCAATTTTAAGTGTCTAGAAAAAAAACAAAGCGAAGAAGCTGTCGTATGTAATTAGTGCTTTGACGAAAGTACGAATCTGGACATCCATAAAGATTATAGGTATCATGAATATAACAATCGGTAATATTCTCAACTATAATCCGAAATAATGAATAATCAGGCTGAAATTCACATAACGCGATAGATTAGCATTAGGTCAATCATATCTTTCTGTGGATAATATTAATGATGTCCAGGTTTTGTTAAAAGGCTCACAGCGAAATATTTTTATTTTAGAATTCACCAAATTGTCCTTGCGAAATATTTTTATTTCAACACAATTTAAATTAATAAATTTTAATGTAAAGAATTATTTTTATTTTTCTAAAACGCAATTTTCCAAATATTTTCTTAGATGAAAAAAATTTCCCGGGACTAATTTTTATACGTACATATGTATATGTACATGTATAGAATCCAATGAATCATAAATTTTCTTAGGTGAGGTGGAAAAAAACAAAATATTTATCCATAAATTAAAATTTTTTTTATTTATTTATTCTTAATTCATTTATAAATAAAAACTCACAGAAGAAAATAATTTTCCATGACAACATTTTTTTTATTTTGTAAAATCACCAAACCAAAAATATTTTTGTTGTTTTGGTTATTTTTCTGCATTCATAAAAAATTTCTTTATAAAGTCATTTGAAATATCCTTGTCGCTAACGCAATATTTTATATTTGGAAAGAAAAAAAATTTAATTGAAAAACTTTGTTTTCGTTTTTAAAGTTTTTCATACGCAAAATACAGAAAAATAAAACTATAGCCCGAAAATATGATAAAAAAAAACACGCGTTATAACTTTTTCCTTTAAAAAAAAATTGATTATCTGAACAAAAAGTTTTTCAAACGAATTCCAAAATAAAAAAACAAGGAATTTATGTAACTCACCAGCGTCAAATAACCTGGCACCTTTTTTTTTATTGCTATATTTTCATTTTTTTTTATGAAAACCAAAACTGTTTAACAAAAAAAAAACTATGTAGATTTATGATTATTAAAATAAATTTTACTGGACCGGTTTTTATGTAAAGAAAAAACTGTGCGAAAAACATAAAGATAAAACAAAAGGGAAATTGCAGTTTTCTCAAGAGTTTGAAGTAGTTCCGGTTAATTTTACGCCAGTAAATATGTTTTTTTTTTATGTTTTAAAAGAAATTTATAACAAAAAAGTATTTTTTTTTTAAAGTTTAAAATTGAGATTTAGCCAGGAAAAAAAAATGTATTTTCAAAATTGCAATTACCAAACAGTCAGATTTTAATTCATGAATAGTTTTAATGAATTTAATTTTATCCAGCATTTTGTTTTTAACATTACTCATTTAATTTATTTTGGTTTCCTGAAGAGACGACTTGCAGCACAGCTGTACAGTGCACAGTTCTGTTACTCAAGTGTTACATCCCAATTAGTTTTTTGTAACTTTGACTATTTTTTTTATATTGAACCAATTTTTTTTGTAGATCAGCAAGTGGTAAACTTCAATTAAAATTTTAGTTTTTTTTGTTATGGAAAAATATCTTAAAATCTTGAAATTTTTAAATGTCATTTTTGGTTAGTCTAGTTAGTATCATTTTGTATCATTACGTAATATTGCTTTAATAATAATTTAGCTATTTAATCCTGCATTATAATGTTTTTCGTTTCACTAGGTTTCTGTTTTGGAATATTCCCACATACTGTGTGAATACAATTTAATATCATCAGCATGTCAAATACATTATCCTATTTTCGTGAGTATATAATTATAGAACGATAACAACAACAACAAAAAATTTACAAATATTTTAAATCTTTTTGTGAAACAAAAAAAAAATATTTTTGCGAGTTGGAAATTTTCCATAAAATATATTTTCTAAGAATTTTTAAAATAAAGGCAAATCTTGAAAAGGAAATAAATTCAATGTTGGTGTCAGTAACAGAGAATGTAAGATAAAGAAAGGATCTTAAACGAATATATTAAGTCGTGAAAAAAAAAATTTGATCTAATAATTTTAAAATACAAATAAGATAAAAAAAATTTATATTTCCTCCAATTTGATTAATATATCTAGTTAACTATTCCATCTAGAGAAAATAATAATAAATTAGTAAACACCCCTTTAAGTATTTAGACACTATTGGTAAAAGAAAATGATTAATTATTAAAAATTTAATAAAATTTTATGCGCACTTTCAAATACACCAACAAGTCTTACTGAAAGAGTTTATGATTATCAATAATTCAGAGTAAAACTATTTACTTTCATAACATAAATAATATTTTTCAGAACATGCAGTTTTATACACAATATTCTCTAAATCTAAAATATTTCATAGATTTTCTTTGAATCGTTTATGTTGAAAGTGGTAGAAGATCTTTTCTTGTTATTCCCAGTTCTTTAAAGTTTGACATTTAAATTTCATTAGAAATGGTTTTATTTTTAACTATTTCATAAGTGTTAGATAAAAATAGGTGTTAATGGAATTATCATTTAAATATTTATTTACCTTTGGCAATAACGGACGATTATCCAATGGTTCTGATTGTCCAGTATCATTTGCATTTGCATCATCTGATGATGTTGATGGTTTTTTACGGCTCAGATCAACAGCTGCAACACGTTTACGTAAATTTGCCATAACCATTGCTTCTTCCCTGAAACCAAATAAAAATTTAAATAATATTCAAAACACAAAAGCTGAAGTGTTAAAAAAAAACGAATTAATTTTCTTTAAAAAGTCATTCAACAAAATTTAAATAATCTTTTTCTTTTGAGCGAAAGTTTTAAAAAATATTTTAAGTTTTTCGATTCACCTGTTTGATAAAGAGTATTTTCACTAATTTAAAATCATGTTTGCATGTCAAATAAAATAATCCACAACACCAACAAAAAAGGATTTAAGATTATCATCAAAACATATACAGTGATATAAATATATAAATATATACATACACTGAGGCAAAGGATTAATTCTTAAATTTAATATTCCAAAAAGAAAAAGAGAAATTTAATATAAACAAACAGAAAGTCATGCAAATTATAATTGATTAAAGAATCATCACACTCTTTTATTTTTATATATGAAAGCTAAAAAAGGATATTTTTATCCTTATATAAATTAGAAATCAACATACGTTGCACGTTTATTTATTATTTACCATAATAAAATAACAAACAAAAATTAAATATGTTGAAAAGGAAAATTTGTTTTTATTGATATAAATACTCAAAGGATTGACAAATTGTTGAACGGATCCGCATTAAAGATTCATCTTATTTGATATAAAAGGATTTCCATGAAAACAAGAGAAATTGCCGGTATTATTAAATGGCATTTAAAAGAACTAAAAGCTCATGTACATAAATACAAATATTAAGGATTTTGGTAAAAAAGAAGACTAAAAATAATATTATCGTAATTGGAGATAAAAGGTAATCAAATCAAACAGAAATTAGAGTAAAAAATATTAATGATTACATTTTTAGTTTTCACAATATTAATTTACAGTCACTAATAATTTTCACTATTCAGGACAGCATGATAGAAAAAAATTTATTGATAAATGGCAAATATCTTTTTGACATTTCTCAGGCCTTCAATACAAATTCTGTCAATCCACTTAATTCAATCTATTAATATCAGTTGGGAAGGAAACTAAAACATTTGATTTTCAGATTGACAACAATTTCTTTGAAAATATCTTCAAATTGTGCAATTTCCAACAAGGTTTCGTCATATTGTCAAAAAACAATTACTCTTGTTGATTTGTTGGTTGGTTATGTTTGCAATAAATTATTTACAATTTTTATTAAATAAAGTATATTGGTTTAAGTGGTTTGAGAATTACTTGTTTGGAAACCATTTTTCCATCTAAACGTTACATATATCTTCCTCTTGCTAAAAATATCATAAATATATTAAAAATCAGTTCGTATCCGTACTGTCCATCTTTACTTATTATGTATTCTAGAAATATTAAAAGTTGTTAACATGGCAAACTAAGCTAAATTGACAATATAAACCGAAAGAAGGAAAAAATTAATAAAATTTAATATTAAAATATATTTATTATTATTTTGATACTTGATAACAATTAATAATAATATTTATTAAGATGATAAGAATCGCAATTAACATAAATATTAGTGGTAAAGATTAAATTTTTATATATATTTTTTTTGGTAGGGTTAAAAGTTATTGCGTTATAATGAAAATAAAAGAACAAATATTTATCTTATTGGATCAAATTACTGGTAATAAAAATAAAATTTAATTATAATGATTTAATATCATGTAACAGGAAAAATAATAATAAATACATTTTGCTAAAGTTCGACATTATGGTTTGACTTCAATTGTAAAAACAAGCAGAATTTAAAATATAATATCAAAGAATAAATATGTAAATATTTAATAAATATAAAATTTAATTAAATAAGTATTATTTTCCAAACAACAATTATTGAAATTAGCTAAATTTTCTGGAGCGTAAACGTTTTTAACACTGAAATTCCATAAATAATTAATAAAATTAAAATGTTGAATACAATAAAGCATAAAATATTCAAAATAAATGATAGTAGCAGCAATTGTTAAATATCTTTTAAATTAAATTAAACTGAATTTTTAAATTAAATTGTGGAAATTGTCAATATTTGTAAATTGATTTAAGTTGACACTTAAAGTTATCGAGGTAATAGCTTTGACTAGGTCATTTTTCATACTTATTTACATTCGGAATAAATTCTAAATTTTAGATGAATCACAGAAGTTTTTACAGCCTGTAGATTAATTTGTGAACCAAGTAAGTTTACGTAGGAATATATCGATTTTTTTTTTTTCAATTTTTTCTTCATAAATTCTATGAAATAAATATTTTTTATGAAACAAATACTTTGTTTCATAACTTACATTAATATTTTATAAAATATTCCAATTGAATAATTGAGGATGAGTAAGAAATTATTTTTTTATTCTTGAAAACCAATAGGATAAAGACTTTTTTTTTTTTAAAGTAATCAATTTGGTAATTAGTTGTATCAGATTTTAGTTATAAAAGTTGCTTGTCTCTTGCACATTTTTTAAGTATTAAGTACAAAATTTATTCACAAAGAAGATACAAAATTACAGATTGGGGAAACATTTTGTTAAAAGAAAATAAAAAAAGACCACATTTAATACTTTGTTATGTGGACAAAAATTTAATCATAATCAAAAAACAAAAAAAAATTAAATACTTTATATTATAAGTTATCCTTATTATACCCAAAAGACATTTTCTTGTATTAATTTAGATTAGATTAATGATATTTGGATTACAATTAATATTCTTTGTGTTGGACAAACTAAATCCTCTATAGATAATATTATATTATAAGAATATACAATTAATCATTTTTTGTTGTTGTTGGGGTTATTGTATTTTTGGATATAAAAAAATAGAAGCATGTAATTCTTGTAATACGTTAAATACACTTGACATGATGAGTGGATCAAATTAATCATTTTCTTGTATAAACAAACATAAAAGATAGAACAATATGATTATCATTTTTTATTCTTTGTTTCTGTATATTACTGTTAAGGATGTCGATTTTTGGCTAAAATGTTTATTGCCTAAAGATACAGAGAGTTGTTTTTTTTTCTTCAAAAAGGTTGATTTAATAAAATTTTGTATAGAATTAAGATATATTTTTTTATATTATTTATTTATTTATTTATTGCACTTCGTATAATAAACATTAAATATTTGTTAGTAAATACTTTTGAGAGATGAGAAACTAATTCTTATTCTTTACTACTCTATATAATTTAATTTAGTAAGGAAAAATTTACTAAACCTTTGATTAATTTAATTAAAAACCTAACTTTTTTTATAGCTATTGACACTTAATTTATGATTAAGTTTGAAATTAATTTTGACCTTTAATATTTGAGATGATATTTTCTATTGTGGTATTTTGTGTTTTAAGAAAATTGCATGATTCTGTTTAAGCAAAAGTATTGAAAAATTGTTTTAGTAATCGTTTTTAAATGGTTTGTCAATTTAGAACAAAAAAGGATTAAGAAATTATTAGAAGATTAATGAATTTATTTAAAGTACTTATCAGACTCTGTCTAAACAATTATTAATTAAAAACAGTGATCTAACGAAGTACTTTCTAGCATTGACGAACACTCACACATTACCTTACAAATTATAAGCATTTTATAAGAGAAGTTGATTTAATAGCCTGTCTTGAAAACACAGACCGCTTGTTTCCTATAAATACATATTCATTCAAAAATTTGTTATTAACTCATTGTTGAAGTGGTCTTTTTTAACCATTATGTTAACCATTTAGTTTTATAAAAGAGATACTTCGTTTTAGTTTTATAGGAGAGATGATTGATGCGCAGTAAAAGATCTTTGAGGAGAGAACTTAATGACTACTTTTACAAAATATTTAACTTTCGGAAACGATTTTAGACAAATAATTACGTTAGTGGCGTTTTTCCTGTAATCCTAGACTAGAAGCACAAGAATTACATTTACGAGTAATTGTTATGCTTCTATGACTACAGCGACTTCCGATTATCAGAAAATTCTCCGTTTTCCGTAACAAAGAAATATTAATTTTTTATTCTCGACCACTATCAATTTATTAGTGTGAAAACTATTAAAGCTAAATAATTTTATATTTTCTTTTATGATTCTGTGGTATAATTCGTGTTTTTTTTATGTACAACAAATGAAATATTTTTATCGTTAAACGTTTTAACCCAAAAAGTAAAATCCTATAAAATGGCAGAAAATGCATAAAAAAAACTGTGTGGTCTAACATTAAAATTTTTTTTTCTTTTTATTGAATAAAAGTTATTTTACTAGCTTTTATGCAATATGTTGCGCTTCTATATGTACATTCAAAATTCTAAGTGCATATTTTGTTAAACATTAAATAATACTAAATGAAACGATATTCAACCATTAAAGGAATATACATATAGGAATTTTTTTTTTGAAATATAAAATAAAATAATATACGAAGGATTTAAAAATTTTGTTTATTCTGGCCAAACCCAAACACGTTTCATCAGAATATATTCTGGAGGAATAAAAAAAATAACATTAAAGATATTTTTATTTTGGTATATTAGCTGACTATCCTCTTTTGAAAGAAATTTTTTTTTGTTAAATAAAGTTATAAAATTTTACATTTTAATTTCGAATATGTTTAGAAACGTTTTAAGGCGAAAGTATTATTAATGTAGATAGTTAAAGTAATGGAAATTGAAGATTAAAGAAGAGAAGATATTTATGATTATGATAATTTTTGTTATTAAGTCTGTAATATATATTCCAATATTTTTGTTAAACTAACGAATTTGTCTGTAAGTTAGTAAATTTAAATATTAGTCATATTGAATGTATTTTTTTCGGATTTGAAATTGTTGATGGAAAAAGATTGCATTAAAGGATTCTATAAGTAGAGAAAAATATTTATATTAGAAAATCAATAATATTGCAGATTTTGTAAAAAAAACTTTGAATTTTTATAGATTATTCGATAAAATTACTTACAATCACCGGCAGGGATAAACTTTGTATACTTTTTTCGTGACACCGAAGAACAACACATTACAATTATTCACTATGAAACCAATAAAAAAGGAATATGTTCAGTTGTTCTGCCAAAAAAATTAATATTAATACAACTCAACTAAGTTTTCTTACTCAACTAAGTTTTCTTAAATAAATTAAAGCCTATCTCATAGATTGGTAAATGTGGGCACATAAAATTCTGTATATTCTTTAAAAAGCAACATATCTTATGTCGATATCCTTTTTCTTTATTTTTCTTTAAAAAAACTCCGTGTCAGTTTTCTAAAAATAATTGTTCTTTGACAAAACTAGCTACGTGTACTGATTTCGAGCGAATTTCTCCTCTTCATACCACATTTTAACAGAAACTGAACCTAAAAATGGTTATTCAAAGTCGAGATGACTCGACTTTGAATAAACATTTTTAGGTTCAGTTTTTGTCAAAAATGTGCTATGAAAACTTAGAGGAGAAAATCACACGATATCAGTACACTTTTTGGTCAATGTAAAATGATATTATTTTCTTAATATAAACACTTTTCTTATTTAATAAGAATGAAAAATGAAAATGAAATTTAATTTTGTCTTCCAAAAATATTTATTAATAAAGGAAACACTAAAATTGTCTTAAAATTAAGTTTTCTTAACAAAAGTCCTTCAGAAACATAACGTCATATTTTTAAATATAAATTTGATATAAAACATCAAGAAAATTTCATTATTCAATATACTTCGTACTATGTAAAAGCCAGTAAATATTTAACACTCAGTACTTAAAATAAAGCACTTAGTTTGAAGTTTCAATATTTTTAAAAAACATTCACCTCGCAGATAATTAAATAAACATGAAACTTGAATGAATATTTAGTTTATAGTTTGGTTGTTGTCTAGAGAAAACTTATCTAAATAAATACGTAATTGTCCTTTTACTTTAACTAACTTAATTCAATATTTATGCCATGAAAAAGAAAACGTAACATTGAAAAATAAAGATATTCAACTAATTTTTGAAATTCAAAATTCCGATAAACTCTGTTGGATATCGGTGTGCCGTAAATACAATTTTTACACTATTTTGAACATAATGATAGTTCTTTCCTTGAATATTTTCATGTCGGAAAATTTTCATAAATTTTAAATTTCTTTTCAGCGTTTTTTTTTTTTTTTAGTTTTGCCGCATGAAAACTTTTTTTATAAATTTTGTTCCTGCTGCGTGCGGATCTTGGAAACTTAATATTAATTAAATTGAATTCATTATTGAAATATTTACTAAAAACTTTAAATAATATCATAAAATTGTTCATGATCATATTTTTGTTCTTAATTAGTGATATACTAATTTTTGAATAGCGTCCTTATTTAAAAGAATTTGAAAATTATTAATCGACCTATAATAAAATACGATAAATAAATTTTCATATTTCGTAATTACAATAATTAAAAAAGTTTGGTTTTTTATTGCATATTTATTGCAATAGTTTTACTTTTAATATATAATCTAATATAAAGAATTTTTTTTTATTATTTTGTGGCGAATTTTTGTCGCCTTAAAACAAAAAAAGTTTAATTAATTAAAAAAAAAAAATTGTGCTTTTTTCTGTTTTTTTTTTTTTTTTTGTGTTATTAATGGTTAGAATATTTTATCACCATGCCAATAAAAGAGTGTTTAAGACTTTTATCTCTAATTAGACCTCGTGCCGCAATCAACCATTTCTGTATCTCCTTAAATAAAATTGAAATATTAAAAGCAATTTTATGGTAGGAAAAAAAAAATTCTTATCGTATCTTTAGAATAATTTGTATGTCATTTTTAATTCTGCATGACAAAATTATAATTTTCTTAAATAAAAAAACCAAAATATAACAATTTTTTAAGCTGTTTCTTTTTGAATAGAATATACTATAGTCTTTTGAGTATCCTTTTTTTTTGGGAGAAATGTATGTAGGAAAATTATTTTTTTAAAAGTCTGCTTAACGCAATTTTAAATATGTATGAGTGTACGAATTTTATTTTATTCATGACAATTTTTTATGCGTATAAAAAGTGTGAACATATTTCGTTAGGTTTTTTTTTAGGTTGAAAAAGGAAAATTATAAATTCTATTTTTTTTTTTTGTTAATAATAATCACATACATAAAGATAAAAAGTTATATAAATACACATGAGAAATATTATGTTGATGTTTAAGACATTATTGTAAGCTTTTAACATTTTTTTTTATGTTGGGATGGAAAAGAAAATATATAATATTGTTAAATTTTGTTAAAACATGGTAACTTTTTATTTGGAAACATCAAAAGAGTAAAAATAATAAATATTTTTAAAAACTGGGGATATTTGAGGATTTGTTGAGATTATATATTATGACTATTTAAATAAATTAGCTCAAAATAGAGTAAGTTACAAATTCATCTAGTGAAACCAAAATTAAAAAAGCACACTTGCCAGATGTAGAAGGGTACACTATACTTTCAAAAGTCTACAGTGTATAGAACTAATTGAGAGTGAAACTAAAAATTTTAAGAAGTATTTCCTCAAAAGTAATCAGTTATTACACGATTATTGCAAATAAACCTTTTTCTAACAGTTCACTAATTAATAGGACATGTCCTGAAAAATTATTTGAAGAATAGAAGTCACCTTAAAATACTCTAATTAATAGTTTAATGGGTGAAAGTTTTGTTTATTCCATTAATTACAGAGCTGAGAAGCTAAAAATACTTAATATTTTATTTTTAATTGCGAATTAATTCAAGTTTGAAGCTTTTATAGATAAACTTTGCAATTAGACGCTTTCATTTGTAATTAGTTGCTAACTTTCTAGGAAAACAAACTAAACTAAAAAATTACTTACTTTATTAGTCGTCAATTAATTTCAATAAAAACATTATTTCTATAAAATTATGAATAAGTTCATTTTCTATCTAATATGCTCATAAAAAAAACTAGACATTATGATGTATCTGTGATATTTTTGCTTGAGAAAACTTTATCAACACCACAGACAAAGAAAAAGATAAATTTTATTGTATACAATTTACTTAAATGCGAGCATAATTTATGCTTAACAAATACAACAAAAATAATATGGGACAATTTTATTTTATTTATACAATAAAAAAATAAAAAATTGTGCCAAAAAATAAATACAGAAGAAACATCCTTTTTTTTTGTATATTATATTTTCTGACATTATTTAATAATTCATTTTTTTTTTTTGCAATTTAAATTTCAGTATGTTTCTTTTTTTTTTATGTTGTCGCTTTTACGATTGATTGAATAACATTATGTTTTATCGGAATTTTATTTTGACAAACTTACATCAAATTATTTTATTTTATTAGAAATTTTCTTCTACATAAGTTTTATTTAAAATAAAATTTATTTATAAATAACAACAAATGAGACTGTAATATATTATTTTTGAAAACATTTTTTTTCTTCATTTTGAAATTGCATAAATTTTATAGTGATTAATAGATTTTTATTTAGTTAGTCATCAGAAATTTATTTAAGATTTTCTGTTTGAACAGCAACAAAACTTTGGAAAATTTTAAATTATTTTTATAATTTCCGTTGAGATCTAAATGGACAACTAGAGTTTTCTTTGGATTTGCAATAAGAAAAAAAAACAACATTAAAATGCACTCAGTTGCAATAAAATTTTCAATTAAATTATTCATTAGAAAAATTTTATATTTACTTTTAATTTGTCTGGGAATTTTTTTGAATTACAAAATAAATCTGAGTGTGTTCTATGAAATAGAAAAGGACAATTTAGAAAAGAACAATTTTTGAAGTAGATCTGATAAAGAGATATAAATTTTCATTTTAAGTTAACATAAATAAATATATATTAAGTTTATTATTTATCCTATTTTGTTGTGAAAGGACATTAGTGGGAGTTAAAAACTTCAAAGTTGAATGAAGAATTGATAGTACAATAAATTTTGTTCGAACAAAAAAGTATTTTTTTTTCTGTAACATTTTCAACTTCATTAATTTTTAGGTGATAAATTGTATTTTTGACAATTGAATACTTTAGTCAGCAATTTCTTAATTTTTTTATAATAACGTAGATCCTAGAAATGAGCATTTTATGTTAACTGAAAATAACATAATGCTGGAATAAAATTACTTTTCTGCTAATGTTTTTCCAAATATGCAATCTGTTCTGTTCGGCATCAGGAATTTATTCATTGAAAACATTTATCCTATATTTTAATTCGATTTCAGAATATGTACTTCAAAAATTTTATAAATTTGCAGAAGATTTGTATTGCTGGCAGCAAAAAGAACCATAATATGGAGTTTTCCTATTACACTTTTTTGGAAAAGGCATTAATACTCCATTGCTATATCAATGAAACTAATAAGGGTTCGATACTATTAATTTAATATAAATATTTAATAATAATTATTATAATACATACTAATTTGTGAACGAAATACTATCCTAAATTATCAGTAAAAGGAAGCCATTTAATTGAAATTTTCAAAATTTTGATAATACAAATTATTTAAAAAATTTAAATTAATTATGCTTTTCTTCAGAAATATTTAATGAACCAATTATAATTCTTTTTGGAAAAACATTTCAAAAAATCATTATTTTTATTAATAATGAATATATTTTTTTCTGTTGTCGTAAATTTGAAAGTAAAATCATTTTTAATTTAAAGTGAAAATCATTATAATTGTTAAATTTTTATCGAATTTTCTTCTCTCTCGAACATAACAATAATAACTAAAAAAAAAAAAATAAATTGGAAAAAATCCAATTTAAAAACTCATTTAATTTCATCTTTTACCCAATTTTGTAAAATTTGTAGTCAATTTACCAAGGCAAAAATAATAATAAAAATAAAAAGTCCTTATAAATTTTCATGACACTCTAAAAATTATGCTGGCTTCTTCACCTTGTTTCTTTACGTAATAATTTGTAATCATTTCTACTTAATATAAAATTATATCATTATACAATTTTTCAATATTAATTCTATAATTGTAATGCCTAACACGAAAATCAATTCTACTATTTTCTTTATTTTTCTACAACAACAAAAAAAAACGAAAAGGTATGAAATGAACTAAACAATCTAATAGTCAACAGAACCGGAAATGAGATTTTCAAAAAAACAATTTCTATGCCGCCGGTAATGTTGTGTTCATTTCAATGCGTGCACGTATTTTTTTTGGTTTTAGTAGTTAGGGAATGGTGGTAACCGGATATGATGGGTTTGGTACCTAATTCTGTATTTTCACCATAAATTGATGTAATAAGAAGAAAAAAAAGTTGTAAGTAAATAATAATACATATTTTGTTTTTATTTCAAAAGTTTTCCCATTATCCTTATTTACACAGCAGACTTGTAAAAATCGAAGATAATTTTTATGTTGAATTTGGAATTTAGTTCAAGGATAAAAATAGAAGGAGTATTTTTTATTTCTGTCTACTTAAGCAAAAAAAATTTCACATTGAAATGTTCTTAAAATTCCTGATTGTTTACTTACTTATTTTTATGCCGAAAATGATTGTGATTGTGACTTCAATATACAAGACACCTTAAGAGAGACTTTAGGATAAAATATGATATCTTTCCTTATTTTTTGAATCCTTAAACTAATAATATTTAGATTTCTTAAAGTAAATAAATATATTTATAGGCAAAATATAGACGTAAATTGCGTTAGAAAATGTTGCTAAAATTGTTTACGTGTTTAGAAAATTTCATTTTCTGATGAAAAATATTTTTATAAATTTATTTAATTTTTTTTTTGTTGAACTATTTTGGTTGTTTTTTGATGAAATGACGTGGACATGTTTTGAATTATATTTTAAGATTTGTTAAAAGAAGATTTTAAGATTTTTACAGCAATAGATGCGGATCACTCTTAGAAAAAAAATATTGATAAGGGTATAATTTATGTTTGTTTAGACATTTAATTTTGAAAAGGATAATCAAATTATTTATCTAATAATTATGCAGATATTTGAAAATATATTCATTATTTTAAAATTTATTTAAAAAATGAACGAACAAATTGGTTGTTACCAAGTAAATTTGAATATTCAATTCAAACTATTAATTTAAAAATATAACGAAAAACATTTTTGACATAATAAAGAAAATAAGATACAATTTATTTGGTCAGTTTTACTATGAAAAAAACTTTACTCTTAATCAAGTCAAAATAAAGCCCTGAATAATTAAGAAAAAATCAAAATATTGATGAGAAAATATGCACCAAAATAATTAATCTAATATATTACATAAAGTTACAAGAAAACTAATTTCTAGTTTAATTTAAAATTTTTTTGAATACTGAATAGTAAAAAGAAAAACTTTATATACTAAAAATAAAAATCACTCACAGGCATTAAAAATTTATAAAATTTTATTTAAAACCCCAAAAAGCTTATGTATCCAACTTTTAATTAACTTTTGGTTTATATAGTTTTTAGTTCCAATCAAATTTAATTTATAAAAATATATAAAAAAAATATAAATGGGAAATAAATTGAAAATAAAAATAGAAAATTCGTTATTCATGAAAATCTACACAGAATATTAATTAAATATTTTGATAAAAATCTTTGTAATTAATTTTTTTTTATATACAATATAGTAAAAATAGTGGGGGACTGCCAAACATTTTGAATTACATTTTTTTTAGTATCCAAACATAGCCAAATATAATAAATTGAGTAGACTAAATAATAAGATAAAAAATTATATTTAATTTAAATTTTATTGTAATTTAGAATTTACATATCAATTTCTGAAAGAAAAACCTTGTTGAAAATTGCTGAATAAATATTGTACTACCAGGCAGGTAGTGTCAGCTATTTAAATCATTAACTTCTTAAAAGACTCAATTTGAAGAAAATGGAGGTGTTCACTCCCTATTACTAATGGTGAATTTCACTCTAATTGTAATTTACTATATTAAATTAATATTATCTAATATTCTTTATAGTTAGTCAATAAATTACAAAATTTTCGTTTTGTCAAATTCAATTAACATTAGGCTATTATTTTTGGACTTAATGTCAAATATACAGAAAGGATACATAAATTTATTACACGTGTGTAATAATAAAATTTAGGATTTCTTTCTAAATTCATTATTCAATAAATAATTAATTTCACAATTTGTCTTAATATTTTCAAAGTTTATAAGCAGCTTTTCGTATCTTAATATAATTACTTTCGCCTTAATTCAGAATTGAATTTAAATTGGAAAAATACATATACACAAAATAATCATTTTTTTCTTCTGCTACATTTAAATAATTCACTAAAATTTCAGCTTATTTAATTATTATTTATTATAAAATTAACTTTAAATAGAAATATTTATAATATTAACTTTATTTTTGTTTCCTAATAAACCATTATAATAAATTATTTTCGCTCTATTAAATACATTTTTATTAGCTATTTTCTATTTTATACGATTAGATACACAAAATAATGAAAAAAACATAGATTACTAAAACAAAAAGAAAAACTATCATTTTCTTTGGCCTGTTGTCGATACTAAATTACACTTTGTAACCCAAAAGACTGAAAAATTATAGTTTTATATAATATGCCTATAACAACAATAAGGAAAAAAAAAAAATTTAACATGTGTGTCTGAACTTGGATATTATACCATAAGTTTATGTCGAAAATAATAATAATATATTTTATATATCAAATATAGTAAATTTAAGGATGTCCATTGTAAAGTTTCGGATAGGATGTACATTAAAATTTTTGTATATTAATTTAATTTAAAAAATTTTTTTTTGTAAAAGTAATTTTTAATTGCAAAGATACTGATTATTAACACCGAATCAATATCTTTGCAGTTAGAAATCCATAATTACTTTTTCAAGGAAAATTGTGGCAATTAAAAATTTATTTGATAATTTGTATGGTACTACAAATATAGAAATTTATAGAAAGGCACTGCAAGAAATTTATAATGGAAGAAAAGCTGACTAAATGTAACCAACTTTAAGAGTTTGTAGTAGCATAACATCAGGAATAGTTAAACTTCCCCGAAAAGTAAATAAAACTTTTCGGGGTTTCTTAGTTATTTTTTTCTAAATACTTCACTTCAAGGCTCAGTCTGAGCACTTATACCAATATATTGCGAACTAACTTTATACCAATATATTGCGGACTAACTATAAACATATTAAATATTAAAAGTTTCGATAAACTCGTCTTTTGCTTTATAGATTTGTAAGAAATTTCTTTTATACAGTCGATTGCTAGTTAATTTGTGTCCACAACCAACTATAAATTATTACATTTTATGGTTTTTATTGGAATTTACCTTAATTAAAATATCTTTTAAATATCATATATGCTATAGTTTTCTTATATTCTGCTGACTTGCTGACAATATAGAAACTAAAATAGTTTATGAAAAAAAAAATCCAATATCGATAAACCGCACTAGTTTTATCGTACCTCAAATAAATATTGGCAAAAGCCAAAAAAAAAATAATATTTTTTTTTTTAGATATTTTATGGCTTGTACACGAGTCTAAACTGTTTCTAATAAAATTATTGGAGGTCTATGATAATTATATTACGGTAAAAATGAGCAAAGTCACACAAGAAAGAAAACTTGTTGACAATATCTTTAAATATTAATTTGTCAAATTTTATTTTATTTTTAGTCAGTTTATTTTCAATTTATTTCAGACACGAAATATTATATTTCACTCATCCTTTGCCATGTCAAAATAATAAATATCCCTTTTTTATTCGTATATAATTTTAATGTACATATGAATATTTTAGATGATTGATACCAGTTCATTTGTCATACATGTAATGTATATGTTTTTTATTACTATTATTATTATTATGACACTGATGAGCGACAAAATTCATCGCGAATATTTAAAGATATATTTTTCATTTAAAAATCAAATTTATAAAACAGAAGGATATGTTGTAAGGACAATTGACATTTTATAAAAAAAAACGTACTTTAGTATACAGTAATTTAAATTGTTTTCAGGAGAATATGTATTCAAAAAAAATATGACAGAATTACATAAATTTATGTGAAAAGTTTCAGGAAAAAAATAAATTGATGCTCAGTAAATTGATAATAGATTAATAGTGCAATTCTTATCAAGTTTTTAATTTATTGATTACATATAAATTTTAGTTGTTCTGTAGAAAATTCAATTTTCTTTAATATAAAAATTTAATTTTCTATTTTATAGACGATTGATTATTAAAATTTTGTGTGCATTAAATGAAATTGTATAAAATAATCAAAGAAAATTTTCCGTCAAAATATTTCTTTCTATTTATCAAAATATAAAGTACTTGCCTTCAATGATTTATAGTAAAACTTAATTTGAAAGTCACTTGCTGGAATTAAACTGAAAAATTCCATATCAAAAAGTTTTATTATAAATAAAATAAAAAATTCTTTAGAATAAAGTTTTACTAAAAAATTCAATTTGTTCAAAATTTCGTCAGATACTATTTCAAAGTTTTGTAATTGTATTCTTTGGATAATTTTTTAATAAAAACTAAATTGAAAATATTAAAAATAGTATAGAATAAGTTCAAGTTCATTTGATTCAAACTAAAATTTGATACCATCAACTTTTCACTTTATCATTTTTTTATTAAATTTATCCTTTATTTCAAAAAGAAAAAAAAATATTTATTCTCTAAATATTATTAATCAAACTGAATTGAGACTAAATCTAATTCACCATGAACTCTGACTTTCAATTATCCAACAAACCAACAAATACTAATTACTAATATTATTCTTTTAATATTTAAATTACCCAGAAGTTTCCTTCCTTCCTTCTCCAACTTAAACATAAATTTATACAAAAAAAAAAAAAAAGATTCTATTCATAAAATTCTATAACTTACGTATAACATTTACCTAAAACGTCCTTTTAATAGGATTTATTTACTTATATTAAATATTTAAATATAATTTTTTTTTTCGTTATAATATTTTTTTTTTCTATTTTCAAGGTTTTTACCTGCAGGCAAAGCGTTGAAATGTTTAAGTATATGTATGTGTTTGTTGATGTTAACATTGAGCTAATGGGTCAAGTTTAAAGTGAACTTGAACTGTCGCCGACGGGGAAAATATTTTTGCCAAGTCATTTCCACCAAAAAAGAAAAAAAAAAAAAACTGTGTATCTTAATTCAATTTTGTTGGTTTTGGGGGAAAAAAGGTATCCTTCTTTTTTTTTTGTACCATTTTTATAAATTTTCTTGTAAAATGTAATTTGTTTTATAGGATCTAAAAAAAATAGGAAAATTCGAAAATTCTTCAAAATGAAAATATTATGCTAAATTCAAGGTTATTGTGGATAAGGTTATTTACGCCGGATATTCGGAAAGGATAATACAGATAAAACCTAAAAAAAAATATTATATTTTGATATTTTAATTTATAAGAATTTTTTTTTTCTTTAAGGCGAAAATATTTGTTATTTTTGAAGAAATTGATCGTTAAAATTTCTTTTGATCAAAATTAAATTCTCAGGTTGTTTGTTTTCTGGAAAAGTAAAATAAAATAAAAATATCTTATTTTAAGAAAATACAATTTTCAATGTTATTTTAGGATCTAATTTAGAAATTCTATGTTGTAATCTTGTTAGAGATATTTATTACAAATAGTATTTGTGATTAGAGCAAATTCTATTTATATTATTTTAAAAATTTTATCTGCAAATATCAAATTTTATAATTTCTGGAAAAAATTTAACAATTTAAAAAAAAAATATATTTAATGGACACATAATTAAATATAAGAAAGATTTGAAATTTAATCATATTTTGTAAATGTATAAAAACCAATCTGAACTAATAAATATACATTTTTTCTAGTGTTTTTTATTTTTCTGGTGTTATTCAGAATTTTAGATTTATTCGAAAATATTATAGTGGTTTCAAGATAATAAATATTGAAAGTGTAACAGCTTGTAAAATCCATAACTAAAATTTACTATGTAATAGTTTAACAAAGTAAATTTTACTTATGGATTTTACAAGCTGTTACACTTTTAGTATTTATTATTTTGAAACCATTAATTAAATAAAATTCCCAAAAATTTTCAAAGATAAATTTACAAAATTTTCAAACATAAAATGTAAATATATATTTTATAAGAATACATATGTTGAAATTGCTTCTAATTGGAAATTTGTAATGACTATAATAAAGAATAATTAAATTAAAGATAAATAAATAAAATTTAAAGTTTAAAAGTAATAAAATATTGCAGATAGTAAAATGTTTAATGAAATCAATTAAATTGTATAAATTAGATTAGCTACTTTGATATTCACTGTCTGAACAATATCAAAATTAAATTAATAGTCATTTCATAATTTGTAATCGGACCATAATTTTCCAAACGAAAAAAGTTTAGATAAAATTTAGATAATTTTGTTAAATTATCAATTTCAATCATTTCATTATCTTTTTATATCAAGTAAAAGCATAAACTTGTTAGTTGATTGACCGTACCATGCTTTTACGTTACGTTTTTTTTATGCGTGTCATAAATTGCAAATCAATCATTTTTCCCCAGACAATATTTTATTATGGTAATTATTAAATTTAATGGATTTTGTCTACTTGTAAGAACATTATTATCAATACTTTTTCCTACTTGAACGTATTTATAAAGTGTTTCGCATTTGTGTGACTTTGAATTTAACACTATAGAAATTAACTAACTAAAAATTTAATTAGTCTTAAATATACCATAAAATAATATGTTAAATGAATATATTGCTCCTTTATGGTGTTGTTAAATTTATTAATTGGGTATTGTGGTATGGTTAGACGATAGAACATGTTAGAAAATATTTAAATTAGCAAACATTAAAGAATGTTAAAGAAATTCTAATTATAAAAAAAATTCGATAGTTTGAGTTAATAGTACTACCGTAAATATAAAAATTTATAAGAATTCTCATATCTACGGTATTACACACGAAATTTATTTTAAACTATTTTACGAAAAAAAATTAGCTAATAAATATAATATTTCCACAAAAGATATCGGGTAGCAAAATTTAATATAATTATTTTTCAAGTTTAAAGTGAAAAAAGAAGTTAGGACAAATAGGACACATATTTTAGGACATATTTACCAAGCAATAGCTCAATCACAATACATTAAACTTCGAAACGACTACAGCTCAAAATAGTAATTCAATTCGCAGTTGAAATTAATGTTTTTCATATAATAAATGCTTAAAGCTTCTATTTAATCTTAATCACTTCATCCAATTTGAAATTTATAAAATATAGTTCAGTTTATATTTTATTATAATATCTTACCTTCGGCGATTTGGTACTGCCATTCGATTACCAACCCCAGTTGATGGTATTATTGAAATTGGAGTTACATTTATATATTCTGGTGTTGTAAATTGTAATTTTTTATTTGTATTTGCTCTTTTCATTTTTGGTGTTAAACTTATGCCTAATTTGGCTGTTTTATTAATCGGTGTTAATTCAATGCTATCAACACCACCAGCACTAAAATTTGATGCGATGGCCATTTCTTAATATATAAATTTTGGTTTTAATTAATTTTAATTTTACTCTTCTTGATATTTTATCTTTGTTGTTTCTTTATAAAAAAAAATCGTATTTATAAAAATACTTAGTCAACACTTTTAAGAATTTTTTAGTCAACAATCTTTAGGGTGTTTAAAAATTTAAATTTAATTTAATTTTTTTTTCTTGCTATGTTTATTTATGCTGTATATTTTTTAAGTTTTTTTTTTATGTTTAATGTTATTATTTTCTTTCAGTAAATATACAAAACAAAATTTTCCCACTTGTGAATGCAAAAAAAGCGCACGTTTTAATTAGTCAAAACTTTAGTGCAATTTTTCTTGATGAAAATAAAAAAATAAAATTTCTTCTCTGTTGTTCTTTTGACAATCAGAAAAACAAGAAAAAAAAAATAGCAGCAACAAGAAAAAAGAAAATGTTAAAAGGTTGTTTTTCGGTGAGCACAGAAAATTTGTTTCATAAGATAATTGGTAAGATTTTGTTCACAAAAACACTTTAAATTAACAATTTTTCTATTAAATTTATTCAATTATTTTCACATTTTTAATATTAACTATAAAAATTTTAAATATTAAATAGAAATTTTTATATAAAAATAAATATTAAAAATTTACTTGAAAATTTTCCAACAAAAAAATTGAAAAATAAAATTTTTAGAAAAAAACTATTCTCAATTGTAGAGAGCGTATAGAAAAAAGAAAAGTGAGTTGAGTGAATTTTATTTAAAAAGAAAATTTTTTCAAGTCTTTAATTTTGGTTGTTTTTTTTTTTTTTTTGGTTTTGGTGTTATATCTTCGGTGTCTAAATCTGAACTAAAGGGTAAAATTTCTTAGGCTCTCAATTATATAGGATCGAAGAAACTTTGTTATCAATATGTGAAAAGAATTTTCTAAATATACAAATATGAATTTTTTTTGTATTTGTTTTTTTTTTTAGAGGGAAAATTTATGCTGACCTATACCACTTAGGAAAATTTGCGAGAGAAAATATTATAGAAATTTTGCACAGATATTTACTATTATCTATATGTTTGCAAAAGCTTTTTTTTTTATATCATATTAAAGCAAGTTAAAATTATTGAATGAAAAAAGCTATTAATTTTGAAAATTGTATGCATAAATATTCAACACTAAATTTGTTCAATAGGAAATTTTTAAATTTTAGGATTTAGGACTAGTAAATTGCAATAGGAAATTTCTAACTTTTAAGATCCAATTTTGGTAACAAGGGAAATCTTGTATTCCTCGGTTCCAATATAAACTGTACCCTCAAAACTAGAATTATTTTGTTTAACTATTTTTCGTTCAACGCGTAATATATACTGACGCTGTCATTAGTAACAGTATTATTATTAAATTAATTACTCTAAACTTAATTGGTAAAAAAGCTTCTTGGGAACAAAATTTAAAATACCAATTTTCATCCAAACTTATTTAAATAATTTCGTTCTAACTTTTTTTTCAAATTCTCGTCAACCACAATTTGAACATACCTCGTATACTAATTTGTACACAATAAAAGCCGTTGTGCTCGAAATATTCTTACAAAAATAGAGGCTAAAATCTATTTATGAGGATAAACAGAATAAAAATTGTATAAAATACAAATAAAATTATGAAAAGTATACATTTTGACATAAGTAAAATGAAAAAAACGTGTGCAATTTTGGCACAGCTCATGCTCAGGGAGAATTGATTTAAAAAAATATATATATGTTAGATTTTTTTTGCAAAGAGAACGGATTTTCTTAAATGGTTATACAACATTAATATTAAGTCTACAAATACTATTATGTCAGTTCAATGTTAACGAATATTCTGAACCAGCATTTGGTATTTTTCCTTATTTTAAATTAAAGAGACATAAAAGGCCAATATTTGTAAAATTATATTTAGCTTGATTTGAAATTATTATACAAGGCAATATTTAAATTTTGTGACCTATAATGCATAGGTCATTATAGTGTATAGTGTTTTATGACGATTAATTATTTTCGAATTGACTTTATTTACAACTCGAAAAATTAATTTCACTTGAATGTAATTCTAATTCAAATTTGTCACTTACACGCTTCTTCCCTTTTTTGCAGATGTGATGTACTAAATCATGCTGCTGTAATAAAAACTATCAAATTCGGCATAGCATTTTCTCCTGGCTAGAGCTAAAGCTAAGTAAATATATTCCTAGATAATCCACTTTACGTGAAATTGGTTTGCATTTCAAATATACTTTAATTATATGTTGCATACAAATCAAAGAAATTCTCAATTTTACTCACAAGATCCTTAAAATCCAAACTTAATTATGAATCTACACATACATTTACCAATAATATGCAACATGGTGTGAATGTAAACGGTTTTTACGCATATTTTTCATACACCTGGGCGAAAAGCTTTGCAATGATATTATGTAAAAAAATATGTAGTATAGGGGAGGACGGACGATCATTGTAATATGTTTTGTAACATGTCCTTGATGTGGTTTTAAATTTTTTTATTTTTAAAAATTCATTCAGTAAAACAGAGAGAATAATTGTAATTTAAACGAATTCTGTTTATAAAAGAAAATTGAGAATACAACTAGGTAAACTATTAAAAATTTGTATCTCTTGTAAGGATATTCTTCAAAGAAGACAATGGTAGAAATTAAAAAAAAAAAGCTTTTTATTTTGGTATACAGAAATTTCAAGGTTTAGTGCATTTTATAAAGGATGAAATTAATATTAGTAAACTCTTTTATCATTTTGATTGTTTTTTATTGTAACTTTTACTGAGATACTTAACATATATTGAAATTTATATCTACACCTTATTTAATATTTAGAAATAATAGAATATATTTGAAACAAAAGAGTAAATCTCTGATGGTTCAGTATTTTTTCATAATAAACATATGTCTTCGTATAATATTAAACTAAAAATAATATAAATATAAAAAATAACTTCAAAATTATGAAAACTTAATTATTCGATCAACTTAAACGAAATTCCATTTAATTACATATTAATAATTGTTTTCTGATCTAAACTTTTGGTTATTGCCATATAAAATGAAATCATATGCTATTTACATATCAAATATTTTTAGTTGCCGAATTCACATTCGAAATTTTTAAAAATCTTTAAATTATTTTTATTCTAAAAGTATTTTTTAATTATTGCCTGTTTATTTTCAATCCTGAATTATTTGTCAAAACTCCAATTCTATGAGCTATTAACATACTTTTATTACACATATATTTAGTAAATACGGTACAAAATTTGTAATTTTGCAATACTAAACCAAATAAATCTGTTCACGAATAACAATTAATTTCAAATTAAATTGACTGAAAATTTATAATTTTAAACATATAAACAAAAAATAACTTCTTAATGGCTTTAAAAATGGTCTTTTTCCAGAAATCTCTATATAAAATGTACAACATATTTATATCCTTGCAATCACACAACATCCTACGAAAATTTTCATGGTCATATATGAAATAATTTTGAACATTTTATTTGATGATTTGGGAAAATAAATCATCTTAATATAAAATTTAAAATCCAAACTTAATTATAGTCCTTGAATTTCATATACAATATAGAGTAAAAAAATAAGAATTTACATAATGTCCTTCATAGATATTTACAGATTTTCATCAAATAATTTCAATTGAAAATTTTTATATCTACAAATTTGTATTGTTTTTACACAAAATTTTATAATTTAAATATTAAGATGTTTATACTCGCATGAAAATGATGCACACAAAAATCATAATTTATATTTTGTAATATTTATTATAACCATGTGAACTTTTATAAAATATCTAATTATCGTTTCCGGAATAATTTCAAGTATATTTTGTGTTACACTTTAATTATTTACTTATTCTGTGAATCATTAAAAATTTTACAACTTGTGAATAGTTTAGTTGTGAAATGTTCAATTCCTCCTAATGATAACAGAGTTAGAGTAAAATAGTTTCCACGATATATATAAAAATAAGAATATAGTCAATATTGGTTTTTCCTGTATTTCGTAAGTAAATTAGTGACTGCATTGTAATTGTTTTAAAAACCGTTGTTACTACGTTGTAATTGTTTTAAAACCCGTTGTTAAAGTTTTGAGAAAAGTATCCAAAACAATTACAACTTTTTTCAAAGCAATTGAAACGTTGTAATTGTTTCAAAACTCTTACACTGTTTTACAAACAAGAGCTACGTTGTAATGGTTTGATAAACGTTGTAATTTCTTTGGAAACTTTTTTCAAAACTTTTAAAACGTTTTTCAAAACAACTGCAACGTTGTAATTCTTTGAAAAAAAGTTGTAATTTCTTTGGAATCTTTTTTTCAAAACTTTTAGAACGTTTTTCAAAACAATAACAACGTTGTAATTTTGTGAAAAAAGTTGTAATGTCTTTGGACAAAACATCAGAAGACCTTTTCGAAAAATATTCAAAATTAGCCGAGAAATCGGAAAAATATCGAAATTTAAACAGATTCAATACAAAACATCAGAATTTGTAGCAAAAAAATGAAAACCCTTAAAACTGAAAGCAATCCCCACATATTTGGTATTTCCGTGTAGGGAATTTAATTTCTAGCGCATTTCCGAAGACCTTTTCGAAAAATATTCAAAATTGGCCGAGAAATCGGGAAAATATCGAAATTTAAAGAGATTCAAAACCTTTACAGCGAGATTCAAAACCTTTAAAACTGAAAGCAATCCCCACATATTTGGTATTTCCGTGTAGGGAATTTAATTTCTAGCGCATTTCCGAAGACCTTTTCGAAAAATATTCAAAATTGGCCGAGAAATCGGGAAAATATGGAAATTTAATGAGATTGAATACAAAACATCAGAATTTGTAGCAAAAAATGAAAACCATTAAAACTGAAAGCAATCCCCACATATTTGGTATTTCCGTGTAGGGAATTTAATATCTAGCGCATTTCGGAAGACCTTTTCGAAAAATTTTCAAAATTGGCCGAGAAATCAGGAAAATATCGAAATTTAAAGAGATTCAATACAAAACATCAGAATTTGTAGCAAAAAAATGAAAACCCTTAAAACTGAAAGCAATCCCCACATATTTGGTATTTCCGTGTAGGGAATTTAATTTCTAGCGCATTTCCGAAGACGTTTTCGAAAAATATTCAAAATTGGCCGAGAAATCGGGAAAATATGGAAATTTAATGAGATTCAATACAAAACATCAGAATTTGTAGAAAAAATTAAAACCATTAAAACTGAAAGCAATCCCCACATATTTCAAAATTGCCCGAGAAATCGGGAAAATATGGAAATTTAATGAGATTCAATACAAAACATCGGAATTTGTAGCAAAAAAAAATGAAAACCCTTAAAACTGAAAGCAATCCCCACATATTTGGTATTTCCGTGTAGGGAATTTATTTTCTACCGCATTTACGAAGACCTTTTCGAAAAATATTCAAAATTGGCCGAGAAATCGGGAAAATATCGAAATTTAAAGAGATTCAATACAAAACATCAGAATTTGTAGCAAAAAAATGAAAACCCTTAAAACTGAAAGCAATCCCCACATATTTGGTATTTCCGTGTAGGGAATTTAATTTCTAGCGCATTTCCGAAGACCTTTTCGAAAAATATTCAAAATTGGCCGAGAAATCGGGAAAATATCGATATTTAAAGAGATTCAATACAAAACATCAGAATTTGTAGCAAAAAAATGAAAACCCTTAAAACTGAAAGCAATCCCCACATATTTGGTATTTCCGTGTAGGGAATTTAATTTCTAGCGCATTTCCGAAGACCTTTTCGAAAAATATTCAAAATTGGCCGAGAAATCGGGAAAATATCGAAATTTAAAGAGATTCAATACAAAACATCAGAATTTGTAGCAAAAAATGAAAACCATTAAAACTGAAAGCAATCCCCACATATTTGGTATTTCCGTGTAGGGAATTTAATTTCTAGCGCATTTCCGAAGACCTTTTCGAAAAATTTTCAAAATTGGCCGAGAAATCGGGAAAATATCGAAATTTAAAGAGATTCAATACAAAACATCGGAATTTGTAGCAAAAAAATGAAAACCCTTAAAACTGAAAGCAATCCCCACATATTTGGTACTTCCGTGTAGGGAATTTAATTTCTAGCGCATTTCCGAAGACCTGTTCGAAAAATATTCAAAATTGGCCGAGAAATCGGGAAAATATCGAAATTTAAAGAGATTCAATACAAAACATCGGAATTTGTAGCAAAAAAATGAAAACCCTTAAAACTGAAAGCAATCCCAACATATTTGGTATTTCCGTGTAGGGAATTTAATTTCTAGCGCATTTCCGAAGACCTTTTCGAAAAATTTTCAAAATTGGCCGAGAAATCGGGAAAATATCGAAATTTAAAGAGATTCAACACAAAACATCAGAATTTGTAGCAAAAAAATGAAAACCCTTAAAACTGAAAGCAATCCCCACATATTTGGTATTTCCGTGTAGGGAATTAAATTTCTAGCGCATTTCCGAAGACCTTTTCGAAAAATATTCAAAATTGGGCGAGAAATCGGGAAAATATAGAAATTTAAAGAGATTCAATACAAAACATCAGAATTTGTAGCAAAAAAATGAAAACCCTTAAAACTGAAAGCAATCCCTACATATTTGGTATTTCCGTGTAGGGAATTTATTTTCTAGCGCATTTCCGAAGACCTTTTCGAAAAATATTCAAAATTGGCCGAGAAATCGAGAAAATATCGAAATTTAAAGAGATTCAATACAAAACATCAGAATTTGTAGCAAAAAAAATGAAAACCCTTAAAACTGAAAGCAATCCCCACATATTTCAAAATTGCCCGAGAAATCGGGAAAATATGGAAATTTAATGAGATTCAATACAAAACATCGGAATTTGTAGCAAAAAAAAATGAAAACCCTTAAAACTGAAAGCAATCCCCACATATTTGGTATTTCCGTGTAGGGAATTTATTTTCTACCGCATTTACGAAGACCTTTTCGAAAAATATTCAAAATTGGCCGAGAAATCGGGAAAATATCGAAATTTAAAGAGATTCAATAAAAACCTCAGAATATGTAGCAAAAAAATGAAAACCTTTAAAACTGAAAGCAATCCCCACATAATTGGTATTTCCATGTAGGGAATTTAATATCTAGCGCATTTCGGAAGACCTTTTCGAAAAATTTTCAAAATTGGCCGAGAAATCGGGAAAATATCGAAATTTAAAGAGATTCAATACAAAACATCGGAATTTGTAGCAAAAAAATGAAAACCCTTAAAACTGAAAGCAATCCCCACATATTTGGTACTTCCGTGTAGGGAATTTAATTTCTAGCGCATTTCCGAAGACCTGTTCGAAAAATATTCAAAATTGGCCGAGAAATCGGGAAAATATCGAAATTTAAAGAGATTCAATACAAAACATCGGAATTTGTAGCAAAAAAATGAAAACCCTGAAAACTGAAAGCAATCCCCACATATTTGGTATTTCCGTGTAGGGAATTTAATTTCTAGCGCATTTCACAAAATTACAACGTTGTAATTGTTTTGAAAAACGTTATAAAGGTTTTGAAAATAGTTTTCATAGATATTTCAACGTTTTAAAACCTTTACAACATTGTAATTGTTTTTAAATATGTTATAAAGATTTGAAAAAAGTTTCCAAAGACATTACAACTTTTTTCACAAAATTACAACGTTGTAATTGTTTTGAAAAACGTTGTAAAGGTTTTGAAAAAAGTTTTCATAGATATTTCAACGTTTTAAAACCTTTGCAACATTGTAATTGTTTTTAAATATGTTATAAAGATTTGAAAAAAGTTTCCAAAGACATTACAACTTTTTTCACAAAATTACAACGTTGTAATTGTTGTGAAAAACGTTGTAAAAGTTTGAAAAGATGTTTCCAAGGAAATTACAACGTTTTTCAAAGAATTACAATGTTGCAGTTGTTTTGAAAAACGTTGTAAAAGTTTTGAAAAAAGTTTCCAAAGATATTACAACATTTTAAAACCTTTACAACGTTGTAGTTGATTTTAAAAACGTTGTAAAAGTTTTAAAAAAGTTTCCAAAGATATTACAACGTTTTAAAAGTTTTGAAAAAAGTTTCCAAAGATATTTCAACCTTTACAACGTTGTAATTGTTTTTAAAACCTTTACAACGTTGTAATTGTTTTTAAAAACGTTGTAAAAGTTTTAAAAAAAGTTTCCAAAGATATTATAACTTTTTTCAAATAATTACAACGACGTAATTGTTGTGAAAAACGTTGTAAAAGTTTTTTAAAAATGTTTCCAATGAAATTACAACGTTGTAATTGATTTTCAAAGAATTACAACGTTGCAGTTGTTTTGAAAAACGTTGTAAAGGTTTTGAAAAAAGTTTTAAAAGATATTACAATGTTTTAAAACCTTTACAACGTTGTAATTGATTTTAAAAACGTTGTAAAAGTTTTGAAAAAAGTTTCCAAAGACATTACAACTTTTTTCACAAAATTACAACGTTGTAATTGTTTTGAAAAACGTTGTAAAGGTTTTGAAAAAAGTTTCCAAAGACATTACAACGTTTTTCAAAGAATTACAATGTTGCAGTTGTTTTGAAAAACGTTGTAAAGGTTTTGAAAAAAGTTTTCAAATATATTACAACGTTGTAAAACCTTTACAACGTTGTAATTATTTTAAAAAACGTTGTAAGAGTTTGAAAAAATGTTTCCAAGGAAATTACAACGTTTTTCAAAGAATTACAATGTTGCAGTTGTTTTAAAAAACGTTGTAAAAGTTTGAACAAATGTTTCCAAGGAAATTACAACATTTTTCAAAGAATTACAAGGTTGCAGTTGTTTTGAAAAACGTTGTAGAAGTTTTGAAAAAAGTTTTCAAAGATGTTACAACGTTTTAAAACCTTTACAACGTTGTAATTGTTTTTAAAATCGGTGTAAAAGTTTTGAAAAAAGTTTTCAAAGATATTACAACGTTTTAAAACCTTTACAATGTTATAATTGTTTTAAAAATGTTGTAAAAGTTTTGAAAACAGTTTCCAAACATATTACAACGTTTTAAAACCTTTAACACGTTGTAATTGATTTTAAAAACGTTGTAAAAGTTTTGAAAAATTTTCCAAAGATATTACAACGTTTTAAAACCTTTACAATGTTATAATTGTTTTAAAAAACGTTGTAAAAGTTTTGAAAACAGTTTCCAAACATATTACAACGTTTTAAAACCTTTACAATGTTATAATTGTTTTAAAAATGTTGTAAAAGTTTTGAAAACAGTTTCCAAACATATTACAACGTTTTAAAACCTTTACAATGTTATAATTGTTTTAAAAATGTTGTAAAAGTTTTAAAAAAAGTTTCCAAAGATATTATAACTTTTTTCAAATAATTACAACGACGTAATTGTTGTGAAAAACGTTGTAAAAGTTTTTTAAAAATGTTTCCAAAGAAATTACAACGTTTTTCAAAGAATTACAACGTTGCAGTTGTTTTGAAAAACGTTGTAAAGGTTTTGAAAAAAGTTTTAAAAGATATTACAATGTTTTAAAACCTTTACAACGTTGTAATTGATTTTAAAAACGTTGTAAAAGTTTTGAAAAAAGTTTCCAAAGACATTACAACTTTTTTCACAAAATTACAACGTTGTAATTGTTTTGAAAAACGTTGTAAAGGTTTTGAACAAAGTTTCCAAAGACATTACAACGTTTTTCAAAGAATTACAATGTTGCAGTTGTTTTGAAAAACGTTGTAAAGGTTTTGAAATAAGTTTTCAAATATATTACAACGTTTTAAAACGTTTACAACGTTGTAATTATTTTAAAAAACGTTGTAAGAGTTTGAAAAAATGTTTCCAAGGAAATTACAACGTTTTTCAAAGAATTACAATGTTGCAGTTGTTTTAAAAAACGTTGTAAAAGTTTGAACAAATGTTTCCAAGGAAATTACAACATTTTTCAAAGAATTACAAGGTTGCAGTTGTTTTGAAAAACGTTGTAGAAGTTTTGAAAAAAGTTTTCAAAGATGTTACAACGTTTTAAAACCTTTACAACGTTGTAATTGTTTTTAAAATCGGTGTAAAAGTTTTGAAAAAAGTTTTCAAAGATATTACAACGTTTTAAAACCTTTACAATGTTATAATTGTTTTAAAAATGTTGTAAAAGTTTTGAAAACAGTTTCCAAACATATTACAACGTTTTAAAACCTTTAACACGTTGTAATTGATTTTAAAAACGTTGTAAAAGTTTTGAAAAATTTTCCAAAGATATTACAACGTTTTAAAACCTTTACAATGTTATAATTGTTTTAAAAAACGTTGTAAAAGTTTTGAAAACAGTTTCCAAACATATTACAACGTTTTAAAACCTTTACAATGTTATAATTGTTTTAAAAATGTTGTAAAAGTTTTGAAAACAGTTTCCAAACATATTACAACGTTTTAAAACCTTTAACACGTTGTAATTGATTTTAAAAACGTTGTAAAAGTTTTGAAAAATTTTCCAAAGATATTACAACGTTTTAAAACCTTTACAATGTTATAATTGTTTTAAAAATGTTCTAAAAGTTTTGAAAACAGTTTCCAAACATATTACAACGTTTTAAAATCTTTACAACGTTGTAATTGATTTTAAAAACGGTGTAAAAGTTTTGAAAAAAGTTTCCAAAGACATTACAACTTTTTTCACAAAATTACAACGTTGTAATTGTTTTGAAAAACGTTGTAAAGGTTTTGAAAAAAGTTTCCAAAGACATTACAACGTTTTAAAACCTTTACAATGTTATAATTGTTTTAAAAAACGTTGTAAAAGTTTTGAAAACAGTTTCCAAAGATATTACAACGTTTTAAAACCTTTAACACGTTGTAATTGATTTTAAAAACGTTGTAAAAGTTTTGAAAAATTTTCCAAAGATATTACAACGTTTTAAAACCTTTACAATGTTGTAATTGTTTTAAAAAACGTTGTAAAAGTTTTAAAAAAAGTTTCCAAAGATATTATAACTTTTTTCAAAAAAATTCAATGATGTAATTGTTGTGAAAAATGCTGTAAAAATTTTTTGGAAATGTTTCCAAAGAAATTACAACGTTTTACAAAGAATTACAAAGTTGCAGTTGTTTTGAAAAACGTTGTAAAGGTTTTGAAAAAAGTTTTCAAAGATATTACAACGTTTTAAAACCTTTACAACGTTGTAATTGTTTTTAAAAACGGTGTAAAAGTTTTGAAAAAAGTTTCCAAATATATTACAACTTTTTTCAAAAAATTACAACGACTTAATTGTTTTAAAAAACGTTGTAAGAGTTTGAAAAAATGTTTCCAAGGAAATTACAACGTTTTTCAAAGAACTACAATGTTGCAGTTGTTTTGAAAAACGTTGTAAAGGTTTTGAAAAAAGTTTTCAAAGATATTACAACGTTTTAAAACATTTACAACGTTGTAATTGATTTTAAAAACGTTGTAAAAGTTTTGAAAAAGGTTTCCAAAGATATTACATTGTTTTAAAACCTTTACAAATTGTTTTTAAAAACGTTGTAAAAGTTTTGAAAAAAGTTTCCAAAGATATTACAACTTTTTTAAAAACTTCACAACGTTGTAATTGTTTTTAAAAACGTTGTAAAAGTTTCAAAAAAAGTTTCCAAAGATATTATAACTTTTTTCAAAAAATTACAACGACGTAATTGATGTGAAAAACGTTGTAAAAGTTTTGTAAAAATGTTTCCAAAGAAATTACAATGTTTTTCAAAGAATTACAACGTTGCAGTTGTTTTGAAAAACGTTGTAAAGGTTTTCAAAGATATTACAATGTTTTAAAACCTTTACAACGTTGTAATTGATTTTAAAAACGTTGTAAAAGTTTTGAAAAATTTTCCAAAGATATTACAACGTTTTAAAACCTTTACAATGTTGTAATTGTTTTAAAAAACGTTGTTAAAGTTTTAAAAAAAGTTTCCAAAGATATTATAACTTTTTTCAAAAAAATACAACGACGTAATTGTTGTGAAAAATGCTGTAAAAAATTTTTGGAAATGTTTCCAAAGAAATTACAACGTTTTTCAAAGAATTACAAAGTTGTAGTTGTTTTGAAAAACGTTGTAAAGTTTTTCAAAGATATTACAATGTTTTAAAACCTTTACAACATTGTAATTGATTTTAAAAACGTTGTAAGAGTAGAGTTTTGAAAAAAGTTTCCAAAGGCATTACAACGTTTGAAAACCTTTACAATGTTATAATTGTTTTAAAAAACGTGGTAAAAGTTTTGCAAAAGTTTCCAAACATATTACAACGTTTTAAAACCTTTACAACGTTGTAATTGTTTTTAAAAACCTTTTAAAAGTTTTGAAAAAAGTATCCAAAGACATTACAACTTTTTTTACAAAATTACAACGTTGTAATTGTTTTGAAAAACTTTGTAAAAGTTTGGAAAAAAAGAATCCAAAGAAATTACAACATTTTTCAAAGAATTACAACATTGCAGTTGTTTTGAAAAACGTTGTAAAGGTTTTGAAAAAAGTGTTCAAAGATATTACAACGTTTTAAAACATTTACACTTACAACGGTTTTCAAACCATTACAACAATTTAATTATTTTGAGAAATTTTCTAAAAGTTTTGAAAAATGTTTCTAAAAGAATTACAACATTTTGCATACCAATTAAATTTTATTAATTGGTTAATAATTTACATCGTTCTTCCCATTAAAATTTATTAATTTCCAAAGAAATTACAACGTTTTTCAAAGAATTACAAAGTTGCAGTTGTTTTGAAAAACGTTGTAAAGTTTTTCAAAGATATTACAATGTTTTAAAACCTTTACAACATTGTAATTGATTTTAAAAACGTTGTAAGAGTAGAGTTTTGAAAAAAGTTTCCAAAGGCATTACAACGTTTGAAAACCTTTACAATGTTATAATTGTTTTAAAAAACGTGGTAAAAGTTTTGCAAAAGTTTCCAAACATATTACAACGTTTTAAAACCTTTACAACGTTGTAATTGTTTTTAAAAACCTTTTAAAAGTTTTGAAAAAAGTATCCAAAGACATTACAACTTTTTTTACAAAATTACAACGTTGTAATTGTTTTGAAAAACTTTGTAAAAGTTTGGAAAAAAAGAATCCAAAGAAATTACAACATTTTTCAAAGAATTACAACATTGCAGTTGTTTTGAAAAACGTTGTAAAGGTTTTGAAAAAAGTGTTCAAAGATATTACAACGTTTTAAAACATTTACAACGTTGTAATTGTTTTTAAAAATGGTATAAAAGTTTTGAAAAAAGTTTCCAAATATATTACAACGTTTTACAAAAAATTACAACGACGTAATTGTTTTAAAAAACGTTGTAAAAATTTGAAAAAAATTTTCCAAGGAAATTACAACGTTCTTCAAAGAATTACAATGTTGCACATGTCTTGAGAAACGTTGTAAAGGTTTTGAAAAAAGTTTTCAAAATTATTACAACGTTTTAAAACCTTTACAACGTTGTAATTGATTTTAAAAAGGTTGTAAAAGTTTTGAAAAAGTTTAAACAGATATTACAACGTTTTAAAACCTTTACAATGTTATAATTGTTTTAAAAAACGTTGTAAAAGTTTTGGAAAAAGTTTCCAAACATATTACAACGTTTTAAAACCTTAACAACATTGTAATTGTTTTTAAAAACTTTGTAACAGTTTTGAAAAAAATTTCCAAAGACATTACAACTTTTTTCACAAAATTACAACGTTGTACTTGTTTTGAAAAACTTTGTAAAAGTTTTGAAAAAATGATGCCAAAGAAATTACAAGATTTTTCAAAGAATTATAATGTTGCAGTTGTTTTGAAAAACGTTGTAAAGGTTTTGAAAAAAGTTTTCAAATATATTACAACGTTTTAAAACCTTTACAACGTTGTAATTGTTTTTAAAAACGGTGTAAAAGTTTTGAAAAAAGTTTCCAAATATATTACAACTTTTTTCAAAAAATTACAACGACTTAATTGTTTTAAAAAACGTTGTAAGAGTTTGAAAAAATGTTTCCAAGGAAATTACAACGTTTTTCAAAGAATTACAATGTTGCAGTTGTTTTGAAAAACGTTGTAAAGGTTTTGAAAAAAGTTTTCAAAGATATTACAACGTTTTAAAACCTTTACAACGTTGTAATTGATTTTAAAAACGTTGTAAAAGTTTTGAAAAAGGTTTCCAAAGATATTACAACGTTTTGAAACCTTTACAACGTTATAATTGTTTTTAAAAACGTTGTAAAAACTTTGAAAAAAGTTTCCAAAGATATTACAGCGTTTTAAAACCTTTACAACGTTGTAATTGTTTTTAAAAACGTTGTAAAAGTTTTAAAAAAAGTTTCCAAAGATATTATAACTTTTTTCAAAAAAATTACGACGTAATTGTTGTGAAAAACGTTGTAAAAGTTTGAAAAAATTTTCCAAGGAAATTACAACGTTTTTCAAAGAATTATAATGTTGCACATGTTTTGAGAAACGTTGTAAAGGTTTTGTAAAAAGTTTTCAAAGTTATTACAACGTTTTAAAACCTTTACAACTTTGTAATTTATTTTAAAAAACTTGTAAAAGTTTTGAAAAAGTTTCCATAGATATTACAACGTTTTAAAACCTTTACAATGTTATAATTGTTTTAAAAAACGTTGTAAAAGTTTTGAAAAAAGTTTCCAAACATATTACAACGTTTTAAAACCTTTACAACATTGTAATTGTTTTTAAAAACGTTGTAAAAGTTTTGAAAAAAGTTTTCAAAGATATTACAACGTTTTAAAACCTTTACAACGTTGTAATTGTTTTTAAAAACGGTGTAAAAGTTTTGAAAAAAGTTTCCAAATATATTACAACTTTTTTCAAAAAATTACAACGACTTAATTGTTTTAAAAAACGTTGTAAGAGTTTGAAAATATGTTTCCAAGTAAATTACAACGTTTTTCAAAGAATTACAATGTTGCAGTTGTTTTGAAAAACGTTGTAAAGGTTTTGAAAAAAGTTTTCAAAGATATTACAATGTTTTAAAAACTTTACAACGTTGTAATTGATTTTAAAAACGTTGTAAAAGTTTTGAAAAAGGTTTCCAAAGATATAACAACGTTTTAAAACCTTTACAACGTTATAATTGTGTTTAAAAACGTTCTAAAAGTTTTGAAAAAAGTTTCCAAAGATATTACAACGTTTTAAAAACTTTACAACGTTGTAATTGTTTTTAAAAACGTTGTAAAAGTTTTAAAAAAAGTTTCCAAAGATATTATAACTTTTTTCAAAAAATTACAACGACGTAATTGTTGTGAAAAACGTTGTGAAAGTTTTTTAAAAATGTTTCCAAAGAAATTACAACGTTTTTCAAAGAATTACAACGTTGCAGTTGTTTTGAAAAACGTTGTAAAGGTTTTGAAAAAAGTTTTCAAAGATATTACAATGTTTTAAAACCTTTACAACGTTGTAATTGATTTTAAAAACGTTGTAAAAGTTTTGAAAAAAGTTTCCAAAGGCATTACAACTTTTATCACAACGTTGTAATTGTTTTGAAAAACGTTGTAAAGGTTTGAAAAAAGTTTCCAAAGACATTACAACGTTTTTCAAACCTTCACAACGTTGTAATTGTTTTTAAAAATGTTGTAAAGATTTTGAAAAACGTTTCCAAGACACTTACAACGGTTTTCAAACCATTACAACAATTTAATTATTTTGAGAAATTTTCTAAAAGTTTTGAAAAATGTTTCTAAAAGAATTACAACATTTTGCATACCAATTAAATTTTATTAATTGGTTAATAATTTACATCGTTCTTCCCATTAAAATTTATTAATTTTTGTTAAAATTTAAGAAACCACTTTTCATCAATAGTAATAAAACAGTAAAATAATATGAACGAAATTTGTATAATTCAGTATTACTAACATAATTTTTTGTATTTCTACAACAATAAAATAGACCAACTCATAATATAAAATAGACCAACATATAATATATTTCAAAATTTATACTCTGTACAGTTATTAGAGGCTTAATATTATGTACTGTATATTTTTTGGTCCATTATATTTGCAAAAATGAAATTATGGCCCATAATAGAAAGAGTTTGCCGACCAATGATCTACTCTACAGAGTATAAATTTTAAAATATATTATGTGTTGGTCTATTTTATTGTTGGCCAATGGACAAATTTAACTTAGGTGGAAATTTCTCGAGAAAGGGAGAAAAATTCTCCAGAAATGAGAATCTTGAAAGTATGGGAAATTAATTTTCTCGATAAAATCGAAGACATATAAATAAAAATTCTAGAGAATTTTCGAGACAGAAATTTCTACCTATACAGAATCTTTAATTGGAAAAAATGAAATAATTATTTGATATAATATCTAAAATTAATTAATAAATCTTTCATTTCCAATATTTTTTCAGGTAACTCTGAGTTTAAGTAAGTTTATTGCCAGCAAATTCAAGTGATGAAAACATATTACATTTTCATTATTTTAATAATTTATATATACGGTAAAAATATATACAAAATATACGCATTTTTATATAATATATTTTTTGGTATAAACCTCGTCGATTACTATTTTAAGAAACTCTTTATGAATCTATAAATGAAGAACTGAAACGATAATGAAATTGATTTAATTAAATAAAGATTTTAGGATAAATTATAGGCATAAGTAATAATATACATATAGGAGAGTATTTAATAATAATTTGCTAAAATAATGGGTTTTGAAAGCAAAGTAATTTTTTTAAATTTTTATATTTGTTTAATATTTTTACTTATTTTTTTTCTTAACTGGAACAGCTTTTTTCTATAAAAAAAAGACTGTGTAAAGGACTCCATTTGAGCCTATAAAATGCGAGTCTATAAATTTGAAAAAAAAAAAAACACTCAATATGAGCCTATTTTTCCTGCGTTCAAACGCCATCTGTATACCAGATCCTAAACAAGTCAATCAGTATGGCCAACATAATCAAATAACAAATAAGTAATAATATTTACTCGACGCCTATTTAAATTTTATATTAATTCGTTCAAAAAAAAATTCAACGAATCTGACATTTTCTTAAAATGTCTTTCTTTTACTTCCGCCACGATTTGATTCGTACACAGTTGAATTATGGGTGAGTGTTTATAATTAAAATTTACCCAAAAATAGTGTGAATTATTAATTAAAATTAAGTTTTTTTAAAAGTGCAATTAATTTACCGTTTATATCTGTAAATTTTATTGAAAAAAAATTATTTTACTGTTTATTTTTACTGCATTTATACTTTGTCAGATAGCAAACTTTCGGTCAGTTCAGTTCTGGTTATTAAGTTCAAGTGATCAGACTATAATCTTATATTATGAATAAAAAAAAACTTTAAATATCTAAATAATCGTTTTATGGAAGAAGTATTGTAATGTATTTCGAAATAATTTATAAATCAAACAAGATGGTAAATAATTTATAATAAAATGCAAGTTTTGGCAAGACTGTAATTTTCATTGCTTAAAAGGCGGTGAAAAAGTGCGACTAAAAACAGTAAAATTCAACAGTAAATAAATTTTAATAGAAATTATGTAAAATCATTTCTATAAAAGTTATCATAAACTCAATAAATTTCACTTATTTCTATGAAATATAAAAATTAGACTTTTTTAAAAAAAATTGAATAACATAACCTAAAACTAAAATTTTGGGTTAAGATTTCATTTTGGTGAAATTATTATTTATTAATCTAGTATATTTTTTTTTATAGGAAAACCAAGAGGTTTAAAAACTGCCCGTAAACACGTTAATCACCGTCGTGATCAACGATGGGCTGATAAAGATTACAAAAAGGCACATTTGGGTACCAGATGGAAGGCTAATCCTTTCGGTGGTGCTTCACATGCAAAGGGCATTGTTCTTGAAAAAGTGTAAGTATATGATAAATAAAATTTAAAACTAACAAATTTGTCAATAATTTCACTTTTGATTCGCAGTATATTTCTGTGTTTTTGGTGTATTTTAAAATTAAAACCCAATCACAGGAGTATACTGTGAGTTAAGGGACGAATGATTCATCACTTTTAATTTAGAAAAAAAATATTTTTATATATTAAAAAGATAACGATTTTAATGTACAAATTTCTTTCTAGAGGAGTTGAAGCCAAACAGCCAAATTCTGCTATCAGAAAATGTGTCCGAGTACAATTAATTAAAAATGGTAAAAAAATTACAGCATTCGTACCACGTGATGGTAGTTTAAATTATATTGAAGAAAACGATGAAGTTTTAGTAGCTGGATTTGGTCGTAAAGGTCATGCCGTTGGTGATATTCCCGGTGTTAGATTTAAGGTGAGTTTTTGAAAATTATGGTTTAAATTTTTTTAAGCATTTTTTTCATGATGATATTTTAAGAGCCAATCCCATGAGTTAGGAACAATGATTATTCTTATTTTCTGATTTATATTTAATAAAAAATGATGTAATAGTTTTTATGTTTTATTAATATCTATTTATTTTTTTTGATTACAGGTTGTGAAAGTTGCTAACGTTTCACTCCTTGCTCTTTACAAGGAAAAGAAGGAACGACCAAGATCTTAAATAACTTTTTTTTTAAATATAATTAACAATTCCAAAAAGAAAAATATCAATTACCAACTTAAATATGTGAAAAAATGTTTGAATAAAAAATTTTTTATCATTGGATATGATAAAAAACAAATAATTTCGGTATTTTTTTTTAAAATTAATTTTTTGTGATTTTTTTAGCAGACATTTTTTATAGTATTTATTGTATCACAACGGGATAAAGTAAGTAACAGCAAAACGAAATGAAAAGGTAATAAACTGTTATATAGAATATAATTGATTTTGATGAAAATTCTGTTTAAATATCAGACAAATAATTTTAACTTTTAAGTGAAAATAGTTAATAAAAAATTATTAGGCTAAAAATGAAAACTTCTTTTCCTCTACATTTAATATATGATAAAAGAATTCTATATTTATAAATACGAGGGCAGATTGATAATTACGTGGACTACCTGTGATTCAGGTAGTTCATAGGTATTAGAGGTCTAAAATCATTTCATACCTGTGCATCACAGGCAGTCCACGTAATTATTAATCTGCACTCGTATATCAAAGAATAACTTTGTGCATATAAAATAAGTAAGCAATATATTAATTTTGAAAGACTAAATTTTTTAACCAGAAACTCAAACTAAACTAAATATTAAATTATTAATTTACACAAATTTTTATTTAAAGTATACATCAATTATATAAGAAAAACAATATTTTTGGTTTATTTGTTGTGTTTTTTAAATTTGTGTTTTTTTCAACTATCAGCGCCATCTAATATTTTAGATTTTTTATTGCTGAGAAGAAACAGCGATTCGGATAATGCAAATGCCTGCAATAATATTGTATAAACAACACGGTGGTCAAGCAGAATCTGATGAATTCCGTGACCGAACTGCAACCAATGTTATGTAAAGATGCAAATATTGTTTTACTGAACCTCTATTATCTCAAAAAATCTACGACATTAGTCAATATAACAATTGCAAATGCTTGTATTCAAAACTAATATATTCTACCAATAGATATTGTCCAAAATACTCGTCGTCGGTCAAATTCAGTCAACTCTATAGATCTAAGTAATCCAAATTAGATGACTCCAGAACTGTTGGCATATAATCACAATTTAACTTTTCCTGAAAGAATACATCTCGTACATTCACGAAAGAATACATTTCGTACATTCACGATTTTCAAAAATATTTTAATTTTCAATTTATGTTTTCTTCTCATAAACTTTAAATTTTCTGTTGATTTAAGTCAGATGCGTTTTTTAAGTCAGTTCTTTAATGGTGAATATTGTACATGAACAGCTTGTTACAGCATCAAGGGAATCTCAATATAAAATTTCCATTTCCATTACACTAAATAAAAAATTGATTTAGAAGCCAATCATTTAGATCGACTAACAATATCGACTAAAAAAATTAAATTTTGAAAAAAAAAGTATATGAAATTTTTTATTTACAGAATAAAAAAAATTAGTTACTTTATATAAAATTTTTGAAAATTCTATTCCATGGAAACCATACTTTGTTATGTCTCCAATGTCACCTTTTACTTGTACCTTAGTTTATTCATATAGTATTTAATCGATCACACATTAAAATTAAAACTTGAAAAGATTAGTTTATTTCAACTTAAAATTCAGCATAAATTCTCTTTGAAATAATGTCTAGTGCATTTTTCAATAATATTTGGCATAAAGCCCAAAAAGATCTTGAAGTACTTGCTATTACCGATTATGAAAATCAAGCAATCGATATTGTACCTGATCGAATTCAAGCACAAACATCAACTTTTGAGTTATATTTACGTTACATTAAAATTGGCAATCAATTAGAAGATTCTTATGATCAAATGGTGCAGCCACAAAAACGTTTATTGGTTAGGAAATTACTTGATTGTGTTTTAGGACGAGTTATTGAACTGAAACACGATTTAGTCAATATTGATATTATGGAATTCAGTTACAATGATAATATTATGGGTAAATTAAAATTAACTCCAATGGAAACAGAAATTCGTATACCACGTTATTTTAAACGTGAACGTGAAAAGGAAATTGAAGCAAGAAAAATAACAATGGAAGAAATTCAAAAAAAATTAGGTTGGATGGATGAAACACCAGCAGAAGAACGATTAACTGAAGTTCAGGCAATTCATTTAATACAAATTCACGAGAGAGCGAGACAAGGTCGATTGAGGTAGGTAAATTTTGTATACTTTTTGAAAAAATTATATTGAAATTTTACATTGTAGAGCACATTTTATGAAAGAAATTCGAATTTTAAAAGAAAAGGGTAAATCTGTCGACGGAAGGGAACGACATGAATCTGGTTTATTGGCTGCAATGAAAATTCAAAAGATGTGGCGAGGTCATGCTGCTCGACGACGTACCCGGCGGCGAAAAATGGAAGAAATGGTGTTGATTGGTATGATACCACCTCCACCAAGTAGTAAGAAAAAATCAGCAGCAATTGAAAAAATGAATAGAGTAAAGTTTATATATTTTAAAACAATATCATTTGCTCTAAAATTTTACGATAGGTCATTGATGAGCGTTACAAAACCCAAAAAGAATATAAAGAAAAATTTGAAGCAGCATTGAAAGATATTAGAGAAGAGATTAAATCAAAACAAGGAGCTCTTTTAATGGAAGATATTGCTGATGATATTCGAGCATGGATTAAAGATTTTAATGATAAAACTGGTAAATTCCCAGAATTACCATCAGAGGAAATGGGCGGTTCAAGGCATATTTTCAGTCGACAAGGTCTGTAATTTACTCGTATTAACATTATATTTGATTATTTGTAATACTTTTGTTTTTAACCAGGAACTGAGAGTGAAATGAGCCGATCTTCAGCAAAATCTTCCTCAAAAGAATCACGAAAAACTAAAGATAAATCTAAATCACCAGCTAGAAGTGGGGATCTAAACATTGAACCCGATTTAGAGGGTGGTTTCCGCCCAACACAATCCGTATTTTTGTCAGATATTAAAGGTGGAATTGAAGAGTAAGTTCAGTGATTCTTGATTAGGTTTAAAAATTGTAGTAATTGATTTTAACTACAATTTTAAATAATTTTGATTAATTGGATTGATATTATACCAAATTTAAGAACTTATCATGAATTAAATTACTCAAAAATTAAATAATTCATATTTTTCTTAAGTCGACGGTAAAGTGTAGCTGGTAATATTTCTAAAAATATTTTAATTTTCAATTTATTTTTCATAAACTTTAAATTTTTTTTTGATTTAAGTCAGATGCGTTTTTTAAGTCTGTTCGTTAAGGATGAATATTGTACGTTAGTTTGTTAGAGCATCAAGGGAATCTCAATATAAAAATTTACATTTCCATTATTATTACATATTTACAGAATAAGTTGTAGCTAAAAAAAAATTTATTGAGGAGCCAATCATTTAGATATGACTTAATTGATTACATAGAACGACTAACAATATCGAATAAAAAAATTTTAATTTTGGAAAAAAAGTATATGAAATTTTTTACTTACAGAATAAGTTGTAGTTAAATATCAATTCATACTCATCGGGTTTGGATTTTGTTACTATTATGTTATTATATAGTGCCCACCTTAGTTTAATCAGCTAATTGATTTCTCAGCTCATTTTAGTTTAATTAAGAAATACAACTTTAATATTAAAGATATACCGATGTTTGGAAAGACAAGGATGAAACTGAAAATTTGAGGCAAACTTATTATGAGGATATGATTTGTACCGAAAAATATACCGAAGTTGAAAGAGAAATTCGCAAAATTGTTGATGATTTGATGCGGCAAGAATTAGAAACTTTACAGGTTTAGAATTAAAATAATAATTAAATTTTCCCATTTATAAATATTTCTTAAATTTCCCCAATCTTCTAGGCAGCATTAGATCGTGATCGTGCTGCAAAAGGCAAGCGAACAAAAAAAGCTTCAAAGAAAACTCGCCGATCAGGAAAAAAGAGCAAAAAAAAGAAAGAGAAAGATCTAACACCCGATCGAACAACAGAATCACTGTTCGAAGAATTAGTTACGAACGGTATTATTCGTGCATATCCAGAAATGCCATTAAAAAATTACTTAGGCGATAAAGCTTATGCTGAGAGGAATGGTACAAATCCTGCACCTGGTGATATTCGACAACTTCTAATTGAATACTGTATTTTGCCATTGGGTTCTGATACTATTCGTAATTATTGTCCCTTAATTCGATCTGTACTGTTAGCGGGCCCAAAGGGAACTGGAAAAAGATTATTGCTTCAAGCAATTTGTACAGAAGTTGGTGCTGTTTTGTTTGATATTACACCAGCGAATATTGTTGGAAAATATCCTGGTAAATCCGGACTTTTAATGTTAATACATTTAATTTCAAAAGTATCACGATTACTTCAACCATCAGTAATTTATATGGGCGACGCCGAACGTCCGTTTATGAAAAAAGTACCAAAAACTGATCGAACTGATCCAAAGCGTTTAAAGAAAGATTTGCCCAAAATTATTCGTAATATTGCACTAGAAGATCGAGTAATTTTTATTGGAACAACATCAACACCTTGGGAAGCCGATCAAAAACTATTACAACAAACTTATAATCGATTAATTTATATACCGAGACCAGATTATGGAGCATTGTCGTTTGCTTGGAAAGAATTGATTAAGTTTGTTCGATTTCTGAAGAACCTTAATAAAAATATTATATTTCTGTTTATTTTATTTTGCAGAGAAAGTACGTGCGGGATTGGTCATTGTGATTATAGTGTAATGGCAAAAATATCAGATGGTTTTACAATCGGTTCTGTGGTAGCTTGTATCCAAGAAGTAATGACTTGTAAACGCAAACTTCAATTAAGATCCCAACCATTGACTCATGTTGAATTAATTAATGCTTTGAGGTAATTTTACACATTCATTTTAACTAGCTTGTTGATTTGGAAATACATTTTTTATTGTAGTTCTAAAGAACCAGTATACCGTGAAGAAGAAGAAGCATTCGATTCATGGTGGTCAAAAACACCACTAGGCAGACGACGTCAAAAAACTATCGAAATGGAGGAAGCTGCTAAGATTGAAGAAGCTGAAGCAAAAGCTAAAGCAGGCGGTGGTAAAAAGAAATAAAATATCTAATTTGATATTTTTATAAATATCAAATTAGATATTTGATATTTATAAAAATATTAATGAACACTACTTTTTTAATTTATTACTTTTTAAATAACATATTTAATTGTAAGGCTTTAAAGAATAATTGTTTTAAAAACTAAAAAAGATTTATTATTTTTAAAATCATAAGAATACGTTTTCTATAAATTCTGTGTTTCAAATACCTAATAATTTTCACAACCTTTAAGATTAATTGATGTCCAATACTTTTTTTAATCAAAATCTTTTTATTTGTTAAAACCATATATAGTTAAATTAAACCACATATCCATTGTTCACAATCCGCAAACACCTATGCTAGTTAGTTTTTTATATGTATTAATCGGACTCGTTTGGATCATATTCTTTTATTTCGCAATCCAACAAAAGCTATCTATTTGATTATTTTTCTGTACTATGATAGAAAACAATAATAGTGGAGAAAACAAAAGCATAAATAATGATTGTTTTTTAAATATATTTATTAAATATTATTACATAAAATATATTTATTTATATAAATTTTATAATAGTGTAATGCAAAATACAAATAAATACATAGGATTGATTACACACCATAATAATTAAATTTAATTAGAAAAATTGCAATGTTCTTTTGTTTTGCAAATATTTATTTTTATGTATATATAAATTTTAAATATCCTTAAAAGAACAACAAAAATTATTACAAAAAAAAAATATTCTTAATTTGAAATAATTTTTTAACATAAATTTGTAGTTTTTTATACTTAAAAAAAAAAGTTAAACATAAAAATTATATTAAATTATAGAATATTTTCATTTTTTTGGAATGGTTAGACAAATTGAAATAATTTCAGAATGTGTTTTGTTTAGTTTAGTTAGATTTTATAGAGTTAAATATTTCGTAAATAAACTTTTTTTTGTGACATAGAACTGAGTATTGAACTAAAATATTTTCTTTTAGTCTAAAAATTCTTCCAGTACACTATATAGTGAACTAAAAGCTTTTTTTCCCATTTGTTGTAGTTTGACCCAATTTTTAATATTCGAATAGATTAGTTTGAATTTATTTCAAAATTTAAAATGAGCTACAAAATTCATTTAAAATGTATCCACTTTCAATACCTTAAGTTTTATTGAGAAATAATTTTTACAACAATTTCTTTTCTTAATTCAATTTTTTTTTCAATTATATGCCACATAAATTTTAAAATGATTACAAGACTTGATTAAATGTAATTTAATTAGGTATATATTTTCTAAATATTTACTTGAATATTATTGATTAATTAATTGTGTTTATTAATAACATTTACTAGAGAAAATTAACACGTACCTTAATTTTATTCTTTTTTTTAAATAAATCAAACAAAAAAAAACTGAGTGAGGATATACAAATTTTGTTGTAATTATAGTTAAAAGAAAAATTAAATTAAAAAAATAATTAATTATAAATCCTAAATTAAAATAAAACTTTATATATACGTTTTTTTTATACAAATTAAACATTTACAAAAATTACGAACCCTGACTGACCAATTAATTTGATATTTCAATTAAGCGCGACTTACATTTTAGGGTCTCTAATTTTTAGACAATACACAAATCCAAAAAGGCTCGTATTATTTTTTATACTTAAAGTTATATAAAAAAGTTCATTAAAAAACAATTTCTCGCAAATTATGTTTTTTTATGTAGTAGTAGTTTCAAAGCAGCTTTATGGCCTAGACTATTTTTGTTGTTTCGATTTGTTGGTTAATTAATTTACTTTGTAAGGCACGAATTAATCATAAATTACTTCTTGTTATTTTTTTTCATTTACACTTGGTAAAATTTTTATTGTGTTGGTATTGATGCTAATATTTTTAAAATAATTGTTAAGAAAAATTTGACTTAATAAATTTGGAATGCACAAAGTTTTCATAAAAATTCACAATACGTTGACACACTTAAACAAATATTTATAAATTAGAAAAAATGTGTTTTTCTAAGTGCACAAAGTGTTAAATAAAGAATATTTATCCTTTTTTTTAAAAAAAAATGTTGATAATATTTATAAAACTGTCCATTGCATAACGCTTGTATCATTACCACCAGTTGATATTAATCGTGTATCATCATGTAAAAACTCTACTGAGGTCACGTGACTACTGTGACCGCCATAGCTGTGTGACAATGACTACAAAAATAAAACATATAATTATTATTAATTTGGTAAAATAAAGCAAATATACCTTTGGTTGTGATGCTGGCATACTGTATAACTTAACTCTACCAAAATCATCCCCAGATGCTAATAAAGTTTTATCATTACTACAATTTGATGAATTGACATCAGTGCCATCAGCATGTTCGGGCCATATTCCAACAGTGCTAAAAGATAAAGTACATGATTGTGTTGACCATGGTGTGTCACGTACTGATGAGGATGAAGTTATTTGACGGCAAGTACTTGCATTCCCTAAAATTTGTAATAATAAACATTAATGAAATTCCTTTATTTAAAAGTGTTTAGAACTTACAAAACAAAACTTCATAATCTCCCGAGTTACTACGAATAATCTGACTATCCTCGGACCAATCAATATGTGTAATGTAACTGGAATGACCCTACAAAAAAAAAATCAGTTTAAAATATTCATGAATCTAATATTGTTTTCAATTCTTACAGTACACCTTCCAACTTTGGCAAATCTTGAACTACCATTCTTTTGGTACACATAAATAAAATTATCTCTGGAACCGATTGCCAAAAATTGTCCATCAGGTGAAAAATGTAATGCTTGAATGGGTTCTTGACCATCTGTATTTTGTGCCAATTGTTCTCGAGTTTGGGTATCAAATACCATCCAACGTCCAGTTGTACCACCAACAGCAATCATTTCACCATCCGGTGAAAATGCACATGATTGTATTTGTTCACTGATATCTTTACTCCAAACAACTGAATGTGATAATGAATCCCACAATTGTAGTAATTGGTCAAATCCACCTGTAACAAATTGTGCCATATTTGGATGTGCAGCCAGACCCCATAATTCTTCTGTATGTCCCATAATCACAGGAGCAAACCCTAAATCCAATGATCCAATTAGAACACAATTACGTGTGGTTCCAATTAAAATTTGTGATCCTTTGCCCTCAGAAATAACACGAATTCCACCGAAATGTGGTTCCACAAAACCTTCCAGTCCTGTGCGACTCAGTTCTGGATCGAAAACAACCATACGGCTATCTTTACCACCACCGGAAATTAATCCACCATCTTTAAGGGAGCATAACGTGAAAATTGAACCTTCGTGGACTTTTCTAATAAATACAAAAAAAAGGAAAATTAACTAAAATAATTGGAAAAATAATGAGTTAAAATTTACTTGAAAAATCGAGAAATTGTATTAGTTCCACGTCCCCAAACAATTATATTGCCATTCGAATCACCGGTGATTACATCACCAGATTGACTGAATGCAATGCATGTCACGTATTTTGGTTTTTCACGGCTTTCAAATACACCCAGCCGTTTGTACAGTGTGCCATTTTGATCAAGTGTCCAAAAAGCAACATGTGATTTACCAACAGTTATAATTTGATTACGATCCAATGGATGAAATTCAACTGCCACAACAGTATCAACTGAACACTATAAAACACAAAAATTTTAGATGTATGGTCATAGTTGAAATTTTGTAGCTTACCCTTGTTTCTGTAATCCTCACACCCTTTTCTCCCTTTTGCCATTCCCAAACAGATATTACTTTTTCCGGTGCATCATCAATTGCTGTTAATAAAGTACCACCATCGGCACGACTAAATGAAATGCAATTAACAGAGCCAGTAAATTCACCAACACCAATTACAGCAACAGTTGCTAAAGATACAGAATTCCATACTCTGATATGAGGCTGTAAGAGAATACATATTTCAATATACTCTTTAACAGAAAATTTCTACACTTACCATTGCTTCTTTGCGGTCATGACCAGCGCATTGACCTGTTGCGACTAGAAGTTTATTAGGATGCACTGCCAAACTGAGAAATATAAATAAAAATATTTAAAAATTCGTTAAACCAATTTAATATCTAATTTTACCTCTTGACATCATCTGTATGACCAAGATAATGACGCTGAGATTGTTCATCGGCATTATAAAGGACAACAGCAGCTGCTACAAAATATACCATTTCACCAGTTGGTAATTGGTATAAATTAGATCGACAATCTTTACCACGATAACCATAAACCCAATCTAATCGTAGTTTTCTACTTGGTGCTGGTTGAACTTTTGATATATCAAAACCATCACGTACATCAGATGGTGCATGTAAAATTACCGGACGTCCACGAAGGAACATTTTTAATGATCCTTCCTCGTCATTGTAAGTGGCCGTATGAGTGCTGGAAGAAGACGAAAATCAGAAAATTAATTTAATTATATTGACAGTTTATAACTAAAAAAAATTCTTTTGTGTAGCAGCTACTAAAACACAATTTTACCAAATTTCTTTAAGTGCATCTAATCACACATTTATTGATTTCATTGTAAAAATAAGCACAAATTTTGAAAAGCAACGAATTTTCTTATATTTAATTATAATTACCTATTCTTGGGTGAAAATTAATTGTAATTTTTTTGTATAAGTTCTTAGAAATAGATATATAAATATTTTTAAAAATAAAAGTAATTAAATTAATTACAATTTAGTTGTTGGTAATTCAATTCTTTAATGGATATTGAAATTCAATAAAAATTTTCTTAATGCTAATATTTGTATAAGTATTTCATTCTATAATATATTATAATTCAAATCAGCAGTCAATTGACAATTGAAATAAGGGATTGTAAAAATAGAAGAAAAAAATTTAACAGCAGGGTATCGTAGTATTGCCGCCTTAGGGTTTCTTAAATAGTCTTCATGATAAAAGCAATTTCATTAGAAAAAATAGTTGGATTAGTTTCTTATGCAAAACATTTTTGTAGTACAAATATGATCGATTTAATCTTGTAGAATATTACTGAACTATATTGAATTTATTCAATATATAAAATACATAATATAATTTCAATGTTATTGAGTAATATTTACGTACACCCTTTAAATAAACTAATTAATATTGAAAGCCTTTTAAAAGCAAATAAAAATTTTAATATTAAAATTATTTTGTAAAAAATAGAATTTTACAAAATTGATTTAAAACATTTTATTATATAAAGTTAGAAGTTTGTCAACATTCTTAATTCGAAAATTCCTTCGCAGTATTGTTGAAATAACTATATCTCTTCTAAAATTCTACTATTTGATTTACTTAAATATATTTATTATCTACAGTAAATTCTTAAATTAAGCAACCTGCAAATTAAGAAATTTTCAAATTAAGCTACTCTCGATTTTAGATAAGCAATCCACATGCCAGTACAAAAAAGAAAATCTATTTAAATAAAAACGAAATTAAAAATTTTGAAGAAAATTGAGGATGAAACTCAGACTAAGATTATTTTTCATGAGTATCGAGTCCACAAAAGTGGACTCCAGACTCATGAAAAAAAGTATATTATGGTTTTAAATTGATGTACTACAAGAAAATAAATCGTTTCTATCTTTATTAATTAAGCAACTTTTTTGAATTAGGAAACTTTTTTAAAAAATAGATTCAGTATAGTTGCTTAATTCAAAAATTTACTGTATTAAAAATTATTAAGTAAAATTTTCAAACGGATCAAGAAGGGGATAATATAACTTATATAATAGCATAATTGTTTATAGTTATATAAACAATGATAGTAATGATAATTTCATAAGTATATTATTATATTTCAAAATAAAATTATAATTGCAAAAACTGAAAATTAATGGTCATTTTAATTTTCGACGTTGAAGATAATCAAAATTAAATTATTAAATTTTTTATTACACTCATAAAACTTTATCACGATGTCAGTTTCAGAATATTATTATATAAAATGTCCTTCGACATGAACATTACATGTTTTTTTGAAGGTTATCACATACATATACATATGTCCTATATTCAAAATATTATTAATGAAAACAATATTTTGTCTTTGTTTAAAAAATATTAATGGAAATATTACTTGATATCGTAAAGGACAATAATTATTTTCAAAAATCAATTCTAATAATTATAAATATTTAATATCGAAATTTGACATTTTACTAAACATATGTCGATAGTTTTGATAAAATTTTACATTGAAGTTAAATTATGAATATATGTACATGTCTCTGAATATTTGAGACTATTACTAAAACTTCTAACTTATAACTATTACTAAAAATTCTATTTTTATCCATCATTTAGTACTTAAATTGGAAATAATTAGGAAATAGAACAAATTATTGGCAATTGGAAATAAATTGAAAATAAGAATAAATTTAATTCCCCCCAGAATTAATCGATTTTTAAAAGATATATTTTTTTAAGATATAGTATTAACAATTTCCCTATTTTAAATAAGGTTTTCGTAATAAAAAAAGTCTAACAATATCTTTAAGACCTGTAAAGAGAAAAACTGAACTGTATTATTCTGCAAAAATTCAAATTGAAAGATAGGAGATTCTCATTTAATATCATTTAACAAAGTAAAAATAAACGTGCACTCAGAATAAGGTGAGACGAACCTATTTAAAAAGTAAGAGACTATATACAATAATTAACGATTTAAATCTAGGAAACTCTTATCACTGAACTTCCGATATGTAATTGCAAAAGTATTGCAATATAAATGTAATGTTTGTCCACCAACAATCATAAACAAAAATACATTTAAAATTTTTATGTTATCGTCATTTTGGTAAATCCAAAACCAAACATTTAAATATAGAATCATGAATCACCTTTTCGGTTATAAAATATTGATTAGAATTTATTGTTCTGATAACAGATTTTTAATAAACACTGATATAAACAACTCAGTACTTCAAAAATAATTTATTATAGGTATTTAATAATAGCGAAAAAGCAAAATTAAAAGAAATATAATAAAAAATTATAATTAAAAATGATATTAATTAAACTTTTCGTGATAGCTAAAATAATATTTTTACGTTCATTAATTAAAATATTATTTTTATTTTAATTAACTTTAATAAAAATGTAATTCGTAATTAAAAAGAATGTGTAAATAGTGCATACACACCCGATTTCAACCAATTAACATATAATTTTTAGGTTGATCTAGAAAAGTAGAATTTAAGTAGATTATAAAATTTTAATTTTGAATTATAATTCGTGGTAAGAGTCATGCTTCATGTACTATATAAGGCCAGCAGTTAGTTTTAAAGCATAATTAAAAACTGAAAAAATTGACTTTCAAATATATTTTATTTTCTCTTTTAATTAATTAAAAATTGATTTGTGGACTTAAAACTAAATTTATTGAATTACAAGACAATGTATTAGCGTAAGATTTTCGTTTTCAAATTCCAGTGCATTGCATTAAAGCTGTAACATAAAGAACAACTTTCATAAATCATATGGAACATGGGTCATAATAATTATAATATTACAAGCAACCTGAATGGTAATATCGCAACTGTATTTTATTTCATCTTAGATATAATATTTATATATTTAATTTTTTAAATTAATCGGCTCAGAAGAAAGCTGTTTCTATATTTTCACCATAAGTTTAGATATAATTTAAATATGCAAATCCTTTGACTGGATTTAGAGCACGGTATTTTATGCAGTAATAAACTGTGCAATCTGTGATTTCTATACATATATTTTCTTATTCAAAATTAAATAAATTTTCAACATTTCGATTAGCAAAACTTTCTATAAACCTTTTTATACTTACAAATTTTCTGAATCAACTTCAGAAATTTTAACTTTTTCGAATTGAACTTCTTCGATTTCATTATCAGATGGTGGATCGCTAAATGTTCAAAAATATTTTAAATTTCTTTGTTTTTGCCAATTAATTAGTTTAGAGTCAGTTAGTCCAGTCTGTCAGTAAATTAAGTAATTATAGTAAAAATTTATGAATAATATTCAAAATATAATAAAAATTGACTTTTACAATATTTTAATTACATATATTATCAATGAAATTATTTAAATAATAAGTACATAGTTATTTAGAAAAATAACTAGTAAAATTATAGTTTAGTTTCTTGAAAAGTATTAAATTATACGTACATACTTATGAAATAAGTATGACTTCTTGAAGCGCAATTGAGAAAATATTGATTATTTTTAAATTATAACTTTCCCATTTGGATCGCAAAAACTAATAAATGATTAAATAGCAATTTCATAACTCGTAAAATTATAGTTTTATTTCTTGGAAAACGTAGTTTCCTAATTATATTTTGACAACTTTAATTATATTTGATTCATCGGAATTTTCCATTAAATATTATAAATTTATAAAATTTTGTGATAATTATTATAAATGTATATTCGTTCCAAAATAGAAATTGATTTGTTAAAATATTTAATTAACAATAATTTTTTTTGCAAATTTAAATTTATTTACTTTGTGAGTAATTTTTTAATCAGAAAAAAAAATTGTTTTCAAAGTACATACTTGATTCTTGAAAATTAAATAAGTAATTTTGTAATTTCTTTAAATCTTTCTTTAAAATATTCTGTATATTAAAAAAAAAATAGCTACATTACATAGTAAAATTTATATTTTCGTAATTTTCAGGGTCAAGGTCTTTAAAGGGATAATTTTAAAATGTTTAAAAAGAAAAAAAAATACACTCTCTGTCCTGTCTCAGTTTCAAAAATATTCTTAGTTTTATTAAATTACCTTGACATATTTTGTTAAACTTTTTTTAATTTAATTCACAAAATTTAAATTGAATTTGTATTTATATTTTCAAGAAAATCCCCCTCTTTAAATTTCTCTTATGAAATTTTCAAAATTTTAATGTAAAAATTTTCTAGAAAACTTTTTCAACTTTATTTGCACTGAACAATTTTATAATTGATTACACATGCGAGTCAAATTAATTACAGCTGATCACTTAATTAAATCAAGGAAAAATTTATCAAAGATGATTTAGAATATTTTTTTTGTTTATAGATTTTCTCACACGTTTATTAATAAACTTTTTGCACTTGAAATAGTTTTTATTTTTATTTGGCAAAATATAAACTAGTTTATTGTATCAGCAAAAGATCAAATTTAATTTAGATCACAAAAAAAATAAATTTCACGCACACAACGGTGCCAGAAACTCGATTGAAATTCCAAATGTTAGTGAATTTCCAAAAAAAATACGAAATCAAATTTATTCCATAAAAGTATCTTTGTAGCTGCTGGTAAAACCAAACTTTGAAGGTATTAAACTACACTGTGAGTAGTTCGATATTAAATATAAAAGCGACACGTAAAAAAAAGTATTTATTATTGTTGTGTGTATGCGATGGCCTTGCTTATGTTGATTCTCCTAACCGGCAAATTCACTTTGTATTTGTTAAAATAAAAAGAGTGCACAGTGAAAAAAAGTGAGACACAAGGTGTATAAGAAATTTTAGTCAACGGCAAATTTAAAAATTGTAACAGTTATAACATTTAAAAATAAATTTAATAACAAACCAGTAAGTCACGTCAGTAATGGAACACATATATAGTGAGTTAAACAGAATTATTGCTAAGTGCTCAAGGATAAGGTGAGTCCAGTTAAATAAATGATATTTTTTAATCCAATTCTCGGAATCAAAAGTATTTTGTTTTTCCCAAAATTTTAATAAATACTAATTTGTTTAAAAAATTGCTAGAAATCGGGTAATGAAGCAGTAATTTATAAAATCGAAGGCAAGATGGAAAATCAATGCACCTAGTATATGAGGGAGATATCCAAGATAAATACTAAATCAGGGAAATTTTGCTAAATCAGGGAAATTTAGCAAAATTCAGGAAATTTTGCTAAATCAGGGAAATCGATAAGAGTGTACAGCGACGCTCTTTTAGCAGCTGTCCCTGTCGAACTCAATCCCTCCCCTCTTCAAACCAACTACCCAAATCAGTATACAATGTAAAATATTTTAAAGTATTAGTAAATCTTTAAAATTTGAAAATTGAATATGATATTTCCTTTTTCAACTTTATTTTAATGAATAATTTATGAAAATACTACAAAGCACCCTGTTACAATAGACAATATTAATTATATAATGTAGAAATAAATAAAATTATGTAGTTTAAGTTAATTATTATTTTTATTTGTTCAGCTCTAACGAGCATACTCGGTGACTCATAAGAAATATTATTTTTTTTCTACAAAAAACAACAAGTAAAATTATTTACATATATTTTAACAGGAGCAAAATTCGTTTATTTTAATAGCTGCATAATCACCAGTAGATATTTTTATTTTTATTTGCATTGAAACTATATGTAATTATTATAGTTTATAATAGATACTGATAGCAGCGTTGCCAGATGGTTTAGTTTAAAAATCTTGTTTTTATCACTACTATACAAAACAATATGCACTTAGTTAGTTTGCAACTACACCTTAAAAAGTTGTAGATTTTTTTATTTTTTTTTTAATTTCTAGGGAATGTCAACCATAAAATATTTCTCCATTATGACCCCAGTAATGCAACTAGATATTAATAAATAAAAACGCATTTTTTAATGTGTAGTATTTATATTTTATCATTTGGTAATAATATACCTGATAAAGTATCAGTGTTTACTCAGTGATACTTGGCAGAAAACCTTGTTTTTTATTATAAATCCTTTGAAATTGACTGAAAAACCTTGTGAAAAGACAAACCTTGCAATCTGGCAACGCTGATTTTCTATTCTATAAAAAATACTTCTGAAAAACTCTACGAAAAATCTCTTAAAAACCGTACAATTTTAAGAGAACTTTTGGCAAAGGTATACAAGAAAATAAATAAAAATTTGAATATTTTGAAAATTTGCGTTTTAATAGTAATTTTCATGACCGGAAATTAAAAATTAACAGATTGTAAAATTCAATGTCAGTAAAGTTAATTTTTGTTCATTTTCTTTGTAATAAAATTAAAAATTAAATATATTTTGTTATTTATTATTGTTTTGTAAAATTGTTTCAGATTATTAAATTCTCGACAATTTTTGATAATCATAATAATACCACCTCACCACTTTACAATATCCGTTCATTGTTTTGCTGAAGTTCGAAAATTTATCTTAAAATTTAATTAATAATATTATAATTAATAAAATAATTCCAGAAATTAATAAAAATCAACTTTGTTACAAAAATATTTTAGTTCAGTAGACTATGGTGAAATATAGACTAGTTAGAAAGTTCGTCTAAATACATTTTTTACTTGAATCAATTGTTCAACAGAGGGCAAAATTAACCAGACACTCGAAGAAATTACAGCTATGACGAATTTTATATAAAATCGAAAAACGTCTGCAAATAATAATCTTATGTCTGCATTTCGTATAAAATATTATAAATTATGCACCAATATTTATTTTTGGCATTTTACCAAATTTTAATAAAATTGTATGGCAGATTATGTATTGATAGGCGTAGTCTAGAAATTATCTAATACCATTGAAATTATGAACAAATTATACATTTCAAATGAGTTTATTTGAGACTTCTATGTTGTATAGTAAACAAATCTAAATATATAAATTTCCTAATTCTAAATATTTCATAACTGTCCGATATGAACCGTTCAAAATAATACAACTCTAATAAATAACATTTTATATTATTTAAATTTACCAAACTTGAGTTTTTTATAATTTACAAAAAAAAATCTTGAATTTCCATAAACATAAATTAACAACCATAAGAAATATTAAAATCTGAAACTTCAAATAAGCACGTGAAAATTTAGAAAAAGTTAAGGTGTAATTATATTGACTAGAAAATTGACAAAAGTAAACATGGCTTTGTAAAAAAATAAAGTTTTCAACAATTATTTATTAAACTAGTCGTACATATATATGTAAATTAACATTAAAAATACATAATGACATTTTCAAAATAAAATGCCCGAAAAATGTAAAATCAATTATTTTTGTAAACGCAATATTTTTATTAGGCTACGAAAAGTATCGTTGAAATTTTATGTTTCAAGTTCACAATCAATACATACTAAATGTTTTTTTTGAGAAGAAGTATGAATATTTAAAATATAAAATTAAATTCAATATTTAAGTTGACGTCGACGAATATCTTTAAAAAATATCTGGCATTTACGTCACTTTAAAATATCCAAAAATTCATGTTGGCTATTTTAAATTTAATAATATTTTTTTTTTTAAATTCTAATTAATAATTTTTTATAGTTCAAAATGTAACTACAGCTTTAGTGTAGTTAACTATCACTTTTCAAACAAATTTTATTCTGTAGGTGTTTCAAATATGATGAGGAACTTCTATAAATTATCATTATTTTTGGCTATTTAAAATTAAGTCTCTAACAAATAAAGTTTTATATTTGTTAACAAATTTATATTTTCGACAAAAAAAATGTGATGATTTATATAGAATGATTTTTTTATTATTTATTCTGTAAGTCCGGTGAAAATTTAAATTTAAAATATTAAAAATTTAATTTTACTACAAAAACATTCAGGAAAAACACTGAATTAAAGAATAAATTTTTAAATATTTATCAGATAAAATTATATTATATGAAAAAAAAAAGCGCGGAGGAGGTTTTTTGTTTGTTGTAAAAGTTCAAGGCAAAAGAAATCTATGTATATACTTTGATTTTAAATTCACATTCACAGAAATTTTAAGGCGTGCACATTCATTTTTTTAAAAAAAATATAATTAAAATTAAATTAAATAGAAAAAAAAAACATAAAACAAAAACACAACTTATTAAAATTAAATTAAGAAAATCAAAAATACCTTACCCATGCTTTAACATATGATTAGCCATTGGTTTTAATGTTAAATTTAACAGAGATTTTGCAGACAATCTAAAATAAATAAATATAAATAAAAACACAAAAATACTAAAAAAAAACAATAATTTAAAAAAAAATAAAAATGAAAAAAATTAATTTAAAAAAAAGACGATCAAAAATTTAAACTAAATTCATCACAAAATACTTTTTTGATTAAACAAAATGCGAAAACATTTCATAAATAATTATTTTTTATTGTTGTTGTTTTTTGTTGGTTTTATTTATTCTCTTACCTTCCTTGTAAAGATGTTCCCCCAACACCTCCAAAATCACCTGTTGAACTCCACCGTTTACCTAAACCACTATTACCATTAGTTAAATTATTGTTGTGTAGTTGAAGTTGTTGTTGCTGTTGCTGTTGCTGATGATGATGATGATTGTGGTGATGTATTGAATTTGGTCGCGGTGATGGTGATGGCGCTGGCGACACTGAACTACTACTCTGTGAATCGGAATGTAGTGAACCGTTTGATTGATGTATCGTTTTATTGCGTTGTTGTGTTAAATTAGTAGCAGCAGCTGTATGACGACGTATAACCGTTTCAGTATGATGATAATTATTATGATTTGTTGGGGATTGACGTGGTAACGGTTTACGTAATTTCCATTCATTACTAGATGCTGTTGATGATGAACTATTATTGGTTGGACTTGGCGATGTCACTATTACGGATGTTAAAAATAAATTTTATAATTTTTTTTTCTTTTTAAATTTTTTAATAAAATTTAATTATTTTCGTTTCTTTTTCTATTTTAGTCTAGATGGCGCTACAAAATTATGTTTCTATATGCCATCTATTCAAAAATAGTTATAACATATAATAAATTGAATATATATAAATGTCGGTTGATATATCCTTTTTGAATGATGAATGATAAAAAACCAATTAAAATTAAAATGATGTTTTGTTTTTGCACCTTCAAAATATAATCAAAAAATATTAATTCATTATATTTTATCCAAATGCATCATGATGACCTTTTTAACCAAAATTAAATGTCTAAATAGAGACTTATTCCCTTTTATCTCGACACCGTCCATAAATAAAGATATAAATAAATAAATTTTCTTACGTCTATTAAAGCTTGTTGCTGGAGCACTTCTTGCTGGTGTTGATGGGGCACTTCTACCACCATGATGATGATTAACTAATGTTGATGTTGATGATGATTGTGAACTTAAATTTCTTTCGATATTATTTTCAAATAAATTTAATCGTCTAAGGACATCAGCTAATGTTGATCGTAAACATACAATTTCATCTTGTTGGGTCAGTACACGTCTTTCTAAATCATGAACACGACCAGCTAAACTTGATTTTTCAGATTCAAGCATTTCGTCTGAAATATTAATTTGAATTTTGTAAATTTTTATCTTTGAAATTATTAATTTCGGAATGGCAAAAGTGAAGAAAAAAAACATTTATAAATAGGAAACGTTACGAAAAATTACACAACAAAAACACAAAAACAAATTTAACTCTAATATCTAAATAATTACAATATTTATAATATTTTTTATATTTAAAGAAATTAATTTTTTTAGAGTAAAATGTCAGTCAAGGTGAGAATTGATTGGTTTGTGGGTGTTTCCTCGTGATAGACGAATAAAAAGGTAAACAATCTGTTAATTTTTCAATTACTTTTACTTCAAGGTTGATTATTAGTTAATTTTTTTTATGTTGATGCAGTGTTAATGGAATTGAATTTGCATTTTTATATGTTTTTGTTATTTAATATTAGTTTGACATTGTGACAAAAACGTTTCAAAATCAATTAATTAAAATGACAAACATTTACTGACATTTTGTTAATGGAAGTGAGAATATTATGAAAAAAAATTATGTTATTCGTGAAATTCATGTATATATTGTTTTGCGGACGTATTTACATTTTAAAATTATTATTTTCAGTTGATAAATTAGTAACTTTTTGTTAATATTAAATCAGACGGATATTTTCAACCAGTATTTTTCAAAAACTGCAGTATTTTTCAGATATTCAGAATTCGATATTTTTAAATTTTTATGTCTACATAATTTATTTCATGAACTAGTTTCTTATAAAGTATATTAATAACATAAAATATTAAAAAAAATTTTTAAAATTTAATTTATATGCTCCTAAAACTTGTACTATTTTTCAAAATGTTTTGAAGTTTTTTGTTTTCGTCTAAGATGGGGTAAAACTTTGTAGACAGTATTTTTTTTCTATGTAACAACACTGCAGTTTTCTACAATCTAAAACACTTTAAACAAATTTTTCAATTTTTTAATAAAATCTTAAATCTTAATACCCACGATAAGGGATTACACAATAAAAACACACATAGAGAAAAACTTTCAAGTAAAATTGTATGATTGTAAAACTTTACAAAGAAAGTTTCTAGAAACAAATTTAATAGAATTTTATATTGCATAGAAAATAGAATTTATAAAAAGTTTTAATAATACACTAAACATACAAAAAAATTGCTTTTAAATAGTTTAGAAAGATGTGAGTTTATTTGAAAGAAAATTTGAAATATATATATGTATACATATAGAATGTTGTAGTGACATTAACTTTACTTTTCTGAAAAGATCGATAGTAAACAATTTCTGGTAGTTTATAAAATTTAAATATTTACAGTGTCTAATTAGCTATTCAATTTCAAACTAGATATTGCATAATAAATATCTCAAAATTAATTAGAAATTGTTTCAAAATTTATTCTACCATTTTCAAATTATATAAAATATCAATTAAATTTCTTAAATTAACAACTTAAATACAATTAAATTATATTCAATTTTAGAATGATTTTTAAGTTGGATATAAATAAATCAATCTGATTTAAAAGTTAATTTGAATTATTTTCAAAACCAAAAATGAAAGTTGAAGTTCAAATCACTACCACATTATACAGGGTGTTCTACAGGAAGGTATACTACTTTGTTTTTGAATATTTTCATCAATCCCAAACCATCCAATTCAGGTATAAAAACATGTAACCATGATTCATGAATAATTTGTGGCTTTTTTTTTGGATTTTTATGTGGTAAGCCAACAAACGATTTGAATGGATATATTAATAAACCAATTAAATGATAATCCACTTTAGCACTTATTAATCTACGGTGATTAACTAAAATTAATCACCGTAATCAGTGATTGTTTTATATGAAATATTTTAACCACTAATACACGTTGATTTATTGAATAACATTCCATTAACAATTTGCCACGACTGCAGCTAAATATGAACTGTCAAAATTAACACATATCAATATGACAACTTATCAAAGTATACATTCCCGTAGAATACCCTATACCTTAAAAATAATTTTCTTCAAACTTCATTAAAACAATAAGAATAAAATTAAATAAGTACATAATGTATATTTTTTTTTTTAAATTAAAAAATACTTAACCATAGAAAGAGTGTAGAAAGTTCAAAAAAATATTAGATTATATAACAAAAAAATGTAATCAATTTAAAACAAAGAATCAACACTGGCACAAAAAAAATATTAAAAAAAACAACATTGATTTATATTTTGATGGACTTACTCCAAGCATTATAAACCCCAGCCATTGTGTCATCATCATTATTCGTATTATTTACATCCATCATAATTGATTAAAAATAATTTTTAATAATAATTTATCGTTGTTGTTAATTATGTTTTTAATAATATTTCTATATTGTTTTTGGTTTGATTAATAATTGAAATAAATATCATCACAGATTTTGCATCACCAAAAATTCAAAGTTATTTCTTGGTTTAGTTTTTATAATTTTTTTTTTTTTTTTTGTAAATCTAAATTAAAGAAAATTAATAAATTTGGTTTTGAGAGATCATAAAAAAAATTTCAAAATTTATTAATTTATTATATGAAAAAAAAAAATTAATTATTTAAAATAATTAATTATTAGAAATTAATTATATTTTTGGTTTAAGACAAAATGAATTGTGTTATTAAATGTGAGCGCTTAAAGCAGTGTAATTTAAGTGCCACTGAAATTATAGCTAAATGTGTCAAACTATGGTGTTAATTATCAATTGTTTTTGATATTGTGAAAATATTTCTTTTCAAACAGGATGCTTCAAGCTAAGTGAGTTAAATAAAAAATAAATTTAATTATTAATACTGAAGTAAAATTTATTCATATTTTAACAATTGTAAAATTTATGATACATATAATTTATCTTGGAACATTATATATGTTGTATATACTATGCAGGTCAAGTGTATCATTTTAACATGGTATCCGAAGTCGCCGGCGAAATTACGAGAAATTGTAAATGAAAAATTAAAGATAGACTTGACATTAACATTAAAAACTAATTCCATAGTATATTAATATTTCAAAAGAAAAATATACAGTGAAATCTTGTAAATTTGTCTACTGGGAAATTTATCTACTCTCGATTTGAGTATGAACCTTTATCCTATAAAATTATAACTAGTGTATGAAGATGTATAAATTTTAACGAAAAACGTATGGTTTTTGGGAATTTAAAATTACACTATATTTTTTATAGCTTTCAAAAATTTATATCGATATCTGGAACATAACAATTTACGTAACAATTGTACGTAAGATTAAATGTAAGTAAAACAAGATCATAACTATCTTGTCACTTAGTCATAACTTAATTGTAATTTCGTAACATTCGACATCTTTAAATGCCAAATTAATTCGACCTAGTTTTCGTGTTACCTCATAATTCAATAATAGTTTTGTTCCTTCCATTTGGATAAGACGTGAACAGTTTTGGATTTTATCTCACAACTTTATCTCTCATTTTGTTGACGTTATCAACTATTTAATTCTCTGTACTTTATGGTATTTATAATCTATTCTAAATTATCTTACTGCCCAAATATTTCTCTTCAATCTTTAAAAATTGTAAGATCGAATGTCAGATCAACAATTAAAATTAAATCGGCAATACAAAAAAAATGGAGTGAATCTGATTGATTATTTTTTGGAGGCGTATTGTAAAAAAAAAATTGGAATCACGTTTAATTACTTTACTAATTATAAACATAACTTTTGACTTTGATGGCGTTGCTACACTAATGAGCTTTAATCAAAAAAACAAAAAAACGGAGGTTTGACGGCGTCGACGTGACGAATTTGTTTTAGTAGAGGCGTTAGTGTAAATTTTCGCATTCTTTATTAAAAACTTACTAACAAAAACAAAAATATTTTTATAATTAAATTCTCAATAACAATAAAAAAAAATATGTTTTTTTTTTAATAAACATAACTTTAGAAAGGTAAATAAAAATTTATAAAAAAAAAAAAAATAATAATAATTTCTTATGTGCGAAAGTGAATATTGGCGAACATGCAAACATTGTTTGTAGATGATGTAATGAGAGTAGCGTTTTTGTAGCGTAGGTTTTTTTTTGTGTTTTCGGAATTATATAATTTAAAAAGGTGAACTGATTAAAATTTTAATATTACTGAAAGTTTTAAGATATCTTTTTTTTTCCAATCTTCTAAAAAAGAATTATTCAACACAAGAAAAAAAAATTATGTGTTTTTTTTTTATTGAAAGGAGGAAAAATTATTTTTCGTGCAGCACGGAATTTAATTATTTTTATTTTATGGATAATTTAATTTATATTAGCTAATTTTTTCTTATTATAGAATTAAATTTAATGTAATTTATTATGTGGGTGAGTACTTACAGGTATTTTGTTTTCAGATAATAATAATTAATTATATAAAAAAAAAATTAAATTTACTTTGATTATGAAAATATATGTAAATTGGTGTATAAATACATAATAGTAAAACTAAAAAATACGAAGGCCTAAAAGTAGTATATATACTTTATACCATCTACTTAAAACATTTGTAAATTATTATAAGAAATAAAGAAAATATTTAGAATAAGCAGAGTATTTTCTAGGCCACTTTATTATCTTAATATATTTCTAGCACGAGCTGTAATAGATTATGAACTAAACTATATATTTTAAATTTATACAAAAATATATTGAAATTTATTATGAATTTTGAAGAACAAGAGTTTGATGGATGGATATGTTAACCGTCATTTTAATTTTGATTAAATCATGTTTAAAATTTGTTATTACAACTAAATGTTAGCTACGAATAGTTTGCTATAAGAAGTTAAAGTAATTTATTTAAAATATCTCTTTTAAAAAATAGATACCAGCTTAATTAAAAACATTCAAATATTTAAGAATACATATACTTAAGAAAACTTAAGATTCTTTTAATTTTCGTTAGGTCTGTGTGTTACGTCTTCTACGTCTGTCTAAAAATTCTATAAGTTTTGTATAAACGGGTAACAAAAGAAGTCTTTTTCAAAAAAAAAAACCTCAAAACGAATTGCACAAGTAGACAGTACTACATAAATTCTAAATTTCATAATTATCTAATTTTAAATCAATTAACTTTTAGTTAACTTTTAATATCACAAAATTTTTTTCAAAAAGAAAAAACCTTATTTTTAATATTAAATGGGTGTTTTAGAACTTAAACTTCCCTTATCTTTAAAATCAACAACGGCTTCATCAACTACAATAATATCCTGCCTATAAATTTATTAAAATAAAGTTAAACTTAAAAAGTTAGCGTGAAGGTCAACATTTTCTGTGCTTTACTCTTGAACTAAACAAAATAAAAATAATCCTTTAATCTGTTCACATTTATTTCTAAATTAAATATTAAACTTTTATAAAAATATTTGAACAATACACGCGATATTTTTTAACACGCTAGTTGCAAATTTCATTCTTGTATTAACCGTCAAAATTTATTAAATCTAATAATTAATTCTAAAGCTTAACAATTAAAAGCTCAAATGGAAAAAAATTCAAAAATATTAAAAATAACTCAATTAATTTAATTAAATTGATTTAAAATTTACAATTTTGATATTTTCATAGAATAAGAAAAATTCAAATTTTAATTATATTATCTCGAAATAAGCTGAAAAATAGCTAAAGTAATAAATCAAATTATTGGACAATTATCTTTAACAACCTTTAAATTAGTTATTTCAATTTTTACTTGATATATTACATGGCGTATTAATCAAATCAAAATTAATCAATGAAAAAGGCGTGTGGAACGTGACTAATCAATGTCGGTTTACAGGAGTTAAATGAATTAAGGAAGTAATTTTAATAAATTGCTGAAAAAAAATAATCGGATATAAAAAAAACTAATTTAGAATTTTATGAAAATTATTTTTATACAATTTTTTTATATTTGATTACTTTAAATATTTCTGTAGGATAATTTATTTTAATAAATCTCCATTATTTTAAATTTACTTTAAATTAAAATAAATTGACTGCCAAGCATTAAGTCAAATTTTATTTTGACTATGAATGTGTAAATTGTTTTTGAAAGTTGCACTTTAATTTAATTGGTTTTTTTTTTTATTATTATTGAGTTTATTATTATAAAATGTCAATTGGGGTCAAGTTTTAAGTTGTGTCCGGCTAGGAATGTAATGTAAAATTAAAATATAATATCTATGTTGCCCTATATTTACTCTATTATTAATGACAGTAAATTTTAATATTTTAAAATTGGGGAAACACTACATAGTTTATATTTACAAAAATTACAATAACACATTTGAAGTTTGACTATCACTAGTTCAGGAATATATAGTAAAAGGCTTTAGTCACTTACTTAAAGTGCTATTAATATTATTTAGAATTTATTTATTATTTTTAATTTATGCCCAGTTCTGTGATTTTGTTTGATTTCTCATTAAAATAATTAAGTAATATAATTACAGACATATTTTGAAGTAATTTTCTCTGTAAAATGTGCCATAATTCCGATAATAAATGAGAAGTAAAAGACATTAACCTTTCTAAAAAAAAATACGCAAATACAAAACTTGCTATTTTAAAATTTAATCTTCTAAGTAATATTTATTTTCTTAAAATCTTCTGAATTTATAAATGGTACTTTATCTTAAAATATAATAATGATTATTGTTACAAAAACTTGCCATTATACAAAAATTATTTATGCTTTTCTTATGTTATAATAAAAACTTCAATTAAAGTTAATTGTATTTAATATAAAAAGATTGTATTTAAGCTTTTAAAAAAAAAAAGATTTTCTAATTGAATAGAAATTTAGTTACTTTTCTTCATTTTAACACAAAATTTGATTAAGCAAATAAAAGAAATATCATGCAAGATGTGTGAAAAGCATTATTCATGGGTCCATATACCTGACCTTTTTACAGTTTAAATTTTTATAATTATAATTTTAAAAAGAGAAAATTAAAATTTGCTGCTGGCAATAAATAAAATTGACCGATACCAAGCAGAATTTTAAAAGTTTCATATCTAAAATAGTTTGGTAAATTGCCTAATTGGAGTATCTACTGTTGGATTACCAACACTATTCGTATCAATATCGGACTCTTCCAATACTTATTCTAAGGTACTTTTCAAACAGAAGTTAGAACCAAATTTGAACTGATTACAAAACAGATGTAACTCAATAGTTGAAAGTTCAACGTAACAGAGACAATTTCCAATTTTTAATCATTAATTGTGTGACCGCTGATCTGGTAGATATAATATTTAAGAGCAAATTATTTTACTGCTTCAGCGACCACAATCTTTTTCAATTTAATTCAATTACCACAACATCAAATAATAATTAGTATTTGACAAAATATACAGGTATGATTCAAAAATATGAAATTTTCAAATTTAATTATTATTAAAAAAAAAACTGCTCACATTAAAACAAATTACTGCTCATTTAAATTAAAAACTATTAACATTTCAAGAATTTTTAAAAATTATTACGAAAATAATAAAACAAATTTAAGGTGAATAACACCATTAAGTGTAATTATTTAAGTTTTCAGTTATGATTAGATTCTCGTTTATGATTTTATCTTTTGAATTTTACATTAGCATAACAGTTACTATTAATGGCAAAATATTATATAGGATCTGCAAATTTTACGCAATGATATAAATAACACTTTGTATATTTTATTTTATACTGCTTGCAATAGGCAGTTAAGTTAAAGTTGCACCTAAGTACTATGTATTTTTGATTGTTTGTCTCGGTGACGGAAACATCCAGTACGGATAGTAAATTTTTTTCTCTGCACATGGCTAAAATGGATTGCCTAATTTGTTTATAGATAAATATTATAGGATACGAAATGCCATAATGCTAATTTCGCCATATGTTCATTTTTTGATATTTTAATGGAAAAATTATTTTGACTGATTTAATAAAATGAGATTGTGATAGCAAAATTTCCGGAATTTGATAAAAAAAGTTAACCAAAATATTACCAACTTCAAAAGTTTTGCAAATTAAAACAAGTTATACATTGTAGACTAATAGTTTTTTCATGGAATTGTAAAATATAATTTTTGTTTGCATATAAAAAGTAATCCTGTCTGAGAAGTTGCATATAATATTTTTGCTTAATTCACAATATTTTTATTATTTAATATACTTTTTCCTAGAATTTTTTGAAATTCATACATTATGCTATATATATAAAACTTATTTTTGTTGTTGTACAAATCACAGTAAAGTAGCATAAAATCTGTGGAAATTTGCCAAAACTTTGATAGCTACATTTCTAGTATTTTTTAGATAAGTTGTTCTGATTTCGATTGCAAAATATCCAATCTTCAAATATTCTAAAACATGACAAAGTTTTATAACAAAAAATATCGTCTTTTGGAAAATTTTAAGATTGAATTTTTTAGTAATTGAACTTACAATTTATTTAAAAATGTAATTATCAGGTTTTGGCAAATTTTCATAGAAATAGTAGTAAAATATATTTTCACATATTAACATTTATTTGTAATAAAATATTAACATACATTTTTAATAGTTTATTTTTTTAAAAAGTTAATGAATATAAAAGTGTTGGATGAAATATTGTAATTTCACAAAATACTGAATTTTGACTATATAAATCCGTTTATAAAATTGAAAAAATGTACAATTCTATTTTTAAAAAGTAGAAGTTACTAATAACTTCATATAGTTTATTTTACTGAACTAGTAAATTATTTTATCCATTTGATTTCGATCACAAAACTTGGAAACTAAACTACAAAATTAGAAATTATAATAAAAATTAATAAATATCAATAAAAACGCGATAAATTTTGCAGACAAAGCAAATATAAAAGCAACTTTTTATCAGCTGAGCACTTTTTTTTTAATCATTTTTGTTTTGATTATTTCAATAAAAAATTCACATATATAAACAAGGAAATTATTTTAGCTTATTTCAATATTTGTGAATGAGCTTTTCAAGTTTGCTAAAATAAAAATGAAATTAAGCTTAGAATTAAAAGTATATATGTATTGTAATTTATATTTTTATATATTTGTGAGTGTATTTAGCAGCATAAAAAAAAAAACAATAAAATAATAAACTATAAAAAAAATGGAAAAAACAAATATTATTTCAGAATAAAATTATAAAGTGAAGCAAATTTTAGGAGAAATGAGGTTGTGATCAGCATCGTTTTATACTACCAAATGGTTTTTTTTATTTTTTGGTAGGCGACAGGCTTTTCAGTGGGAGGAAGGATAATTTAATGATAATAGGTTGAGTTTGGGAGGAGAACAACCTGAAATAACCTTTATTTTTTCACTGCAGCTTCCACAAATCACAGAAAATTTTTTTTTTCCATTTCAATTAATTTTTTTTTATTGAAAATTTTCGCAAATTTTCATTTATTATTTTTCTTTTAAAAATTTCACTTACATACTAAATTGCTTTTATTAATCATCACAAATATTATTTTAAATGTATTTTGCACACAACCAATAAAATATTACAGGACGGTATTTAAAAAGGACTATTTTTCACTTAATTATTAAATTAAACTGATTATAAATTATCCTTCAAATTGCGTTGTTGTTTGTGCATTTTTAATAAATTTTTTATTTTGAAATTTTTTTATATTATTTAATTTTTAATTATATTTTAATTAGGCCTTAATTTAAATTAACAAAATATTTGAGGTTTTAGGTGTTTTTAGGCGATGTGAAATATAGTTTTGCTTTTTAGTATAAAAAAATATAATTTTTTTATTTATTGACCGGAAATTTAATGAAAATTTTCCACAGCCGGTCTGCTTATAGCGAAGTTTAAGACTGGCAAAATAAAAGAAAACTGAAAATTTCAGGAGACTGAAAGGATTTATTGAAGAGGAGGTATAAATATAAATGCCAAAAAAAAAATAATTGCTATTTTGATTTTGAGTCTGACTGATTTTCTTTTCTATGTAGACACCCTGTATTCTGAGCTTTTTTAGAGATTGCGCAATAATAAAATTTTATAATAAAGACAAATTTGTACTGAATTAACAAATTCAGAAAATATACTATATTAAGAGTTTTATGAAATTTAATTTTCAAGTTCATAATAAAGCTTAACTATGAGAGGACCCTATAACATTTAGAACAACGAATTTTTGAACAATATTTCTAACTATAGTAGCAGATTGAACAGAAATAAATTATTTGTCAAATTTTCGTAGTTAATTTTCAGAAAATAATAATAACGTATGTAAAATATTTAAATAAACTATATTTACTTGATAAGTGTGGCATTTTCCGGCCGGCATATTCTACCATCAATTAAATGTTCATTAATGTAGCCTCACTATTGTAGAATTGTGCTAAGTAAGATTTCGAAATGGTTTTTTTTATTAGATTTCTGCAGGTTAGTAAATCGCGACGATTGAGCCACTAGTTAACTGAGGAGTTGTGTTTTTATTAATTATGTGAGTAGTACAAATATGGACTGAAAAATCTCTTATTATTATATGAAAATATCTTGGAATAGAGTAGATTTGGTGTAGCACCAGAAGTTGACAATTTTATTTATTTATTTTTATTTAAAATAAATTACTTTAATTCTTTCGTACACTAATTAATTAATAGAGAATAATTTCAAAAAACTTTGTGCCGTTTAATGTTAAATTTCTTTTATAGTTTATGAAACACTTTTTCAACAATAGATCAAATTTAATTAAAAAATCTTTTACTACAACTTACCCTGTCTAATTACTGAATTCAATTTAACACATTCACCCACATAAAAAAAGTTTCTATTTTTTAAATGACTTTAAAGTCCTCTAAATAAAAAAAACTTGATAAAAATTTAACAAGTTTTTGTTTACAAATTTAAGCAAACCAGAAAAAACACCACCAACAAGTCACTTAATTATGATAAATTCTATCAAAAATCCATTACTAAAATTCAACGATATTAAAATTTTATGAAATATTCACATCATACTAAATTATAAAAATAAAATCCATTAAAAAATCTATGCATAAAAAAAACTGTTTTCATCACCAGAACAAACTTACGATTAACAACACTGTCGCTTTAAATTCTTTAAAATGTTTATATTTGCAAAAATATTTTTAAATTACACAGAAAATTATTGAAAATTTACATACCTTTTAACACTTTAAGCGTACAAAAAAAGCAAAACGTTTAACAAGGTTCTGAACAATCAACTAAAGAATGTTTTTTTTTAAGAAAAGATCATCTTCAAGTGAAGGTGATGTCAAAATTAATGCTATTTTTATTACAAAATTTCAGATAAAAACATTTTTTTTTTTATAAAAAATCAAAACCAGAAACTTAGAGAATGTAAATAAGATAGAACTACCGAGGTGGTATCTGTGATTAGTACAAAGGTGACAAATTATCTTGCCAATAAGCTATGTACTAAAATATCGAAATATATATATTGTCGTAGCGGCGATTGCAATGTGCAATTGAATAAGCATAACAAAATAAAATTAATTATACTTTTTGAAAATAAATAAATAATTATAAATTAAAGCTCATAGTATTTTGTTAAAATGTAATTTTTGTTTTGTAATCAAATTAATGATGTCATGTTAATCAGGAACTTGATTTGTTTTTTTTTATAATTTCAATATCGGTCTCAGAATATAAATTTCGAAATTTTTTTGATAGAATTAAACATAAACTTTGAATAATAGATTTGGTAATTAAAATTAATTGTATCTTTGTACGATAAAATTAGATTACATTTGAGCATAATATACTAAGGTCTTATAATTAATTAATTATGTTTTTAATTGTCAATTCTGGAATTTTTACTATCATTTTGTACTAAACTTTGTACTAGGTAGTCTGACAATTACTAAACTATAAGAATTTTATGATTTAATTGATTACAACCAATAAGTAGTATTAAAGCAAACATAATAATAAGTTTACTTATACTTATACGCATACTTTCATTATACCAGCATAAGTCTCATAGGTTACACAAAATGTTGTTCTAGTAATTTCACAAATCGCAAGTTTATTTATTTGTAAAATTTTCATTTGCTATCACAAAATTAAATCATTTTGAAGTTCGGTTTAGTTTTATTCGAACTTTTGAAATAAGTTTGAAATATTTAAAATTTGAATTTTATTTTTCGTTTTTTTTTTCCTATCTATTTAATCTGAGTATTTTAAGCTTAATTTATTACATTCATAGAATATTTTTAAATAAATAAATAAAATTATTAAAATTATACGTAATTTCTACAAAATAATATTAAACCAATTAGCATTAAAAAAAAAAAAATAACACTGAAAAAATATTTTACATATTTGTAAAATAAATTTACTTATATGCGAAGTTTACCAGGTCAGGAAAATTAGTTCAAAAAATTTAGATACATATAGTATAGTATTTGCAATGCGTTAAATTTATTCTAAAAACAAAAACTATCGCTAAGACTTATAAAAAATATACACAAAATAAAAAAATAAAACAGGTATTGCTCTAAATATTTTCACCTCGATAATCTTCTTATGTTTCTAGATAATATCGTGCCCACCCATCGGTGAACAAAATTCTTTTTAGGCCATTCAAAAGTATTAATTTAATGCGGCGATGACTTATGACCATATAACACAACTTTTGTTGTCACTTATTATACAAATTTTCTTATCAAAAAAAAATATTCGATTTAAAATAAAATTATATATTTTAAGTTTAACATAAAATTAATTTTATTAAATTTAAAAAAAATCTTTTTTTTTTTTTCATAATTTCCGGTCATTATTTTCAAATCAAAATATATTTCAATTCGACCTCAATTCTAATCACATATTAAAACAAAAACTTAATTAATTAAATACCATTGCATATTGGAAAACTGTGACATGCAAAAGCTTAGAAACATTATTGTTATTTTTTTTTGTAGCAAACTATGTACTAAAAAAAATTAATAATTTAATTGAATTTTTAATAATTAGCGAAGTTAAAAAAGTTTTCCTACTAAACATATAAATAGTTCACCAAATAGTTGCAACATCTATTTACTGTTTGTAGGTTATGTAACTGAAGACGACAAAGGTATATTACTGATTATACGAGAGTAGATTGAAGAGTTTGCAGGTGTGTTTAATTAAAGTTATAAGTTTGCATAAATATGTATCTATGCTACTCATAGAGAGGAATACAAACATCAGGTAAAATAAAATCTGAGTTGTCAAAAGTATGATTAAAATTTACATTTAAGGGTCTGTAATAAGAGATCAACGTGTTTAACGTGAATTATTTAATTAATAATTTTTAAATTATTTGATATATCTATTTAAAAATTAGTAATATAATAATAAGTGTAGAATTTGTATAACTGAGTTAAAAATATATTTGGTTACACCCTAATACATACTATACTCCTTACATACTAAATAAAACTATTATCATGAAAATTATGATGACATTTTATACATTGGAAAGTAAATATTTTTCTTAATCATATATTTACATTTTTCAAAATACAGCAAAAAACTCGTTAAAAAAACACCACGACCGCAGACTTTTTTTTTATGAAAAACATAAAATATATAAAAAATTATGAAATGAATTCCATCATCACGTAAGTAAATTGGGAGGGCGTGATGTCACCACCATCGAAGCATTATGACCACAATATATATAAGAGAACGCATTGTTAATAATTTGTCAAGGTTGAATTTTGAAAGCTACATAAATATTTGACAATAATATAAACATAAAATAGAAATCAAATTTTAATAATTTTGATTTGATTTCATTTTTAAATCAAGACAACATTATTTTGTCAAATCAAATTTGCAAATTTTAATTAAAATAATAATTGAGTTATGCAAATTTTATTTTATGAAAACCAAAGCTTTACTATGCATTGTAATGCCAACACACTAAAAATTTTGAAACAATTTATTAACAAATTACAAATTAAATTAAAATGAATACAAGGAGGAAAACTTGAATAATTTTCGTCGAAATGTACTTTAATTTAATTGTTATACATTGTACATTAAACTGTACGCTATGAGATTTAAAATCAAATTTAAATTAAGACAGAGACCATTTACCTTTATATTTTGGTAAAAAAAAATTTGGACTATTGTCAAAAACTAACCAAAAATATCAAATAAAGACAGTGAAATCAAAATTGTTCATTTTTTTTTTGGTCAAAACTTATCAAACTACGCAAATTTATAATTTCCCTAAATGCTTATAAGGTCATCAGCTATAATATTTTATTACTATTAATTTTTGAAGTTTGTTTATCAATTAATTTTTTTCTACATTAATTTGCTTTCTGTTGCTAAAGCAGTTTAAAGTTTTATTAGTATTTTAATTTTGCAAAGTTTTTATGGACTTTGGAAAAACATAATTAATTTCAAAATCAAATCACGAATATTTGAAGTATAGTTTTTTAGTTTTTCGAGGTTAAGTTCAACAGTTTTAAAAATTTGGTATAGAAATGGATTTAAAAAATCAAAATGTTTCACAAATGGAATTAAAAATTCAATAAGCACTTATTTTGCGTTTAAATTTATTAATGAAATTTTTTTTTGGATTTTCTTTCATTGATAGTTTTTAGTCTTCAGAAATAAAAAAAAATAAAAGAAGTAATCAATTTTTAAAAAATTGATTGAAGACCGTAAAAAATTCCATTTTAGACACACATTTTTTTGAATCAAGTCAAACTTTTTACAAATTTATATTCAACACATAAAGTGCTTTAATTTCCTTTATAAAATTAAGTGATTAAGCTATTATTTATATGTTTACCAAGTTTTCAGATAATTGAAAAAGAAATTTGAAAAAAAAAATTAGTAAAAATAAAAGAGGACGCGAAGTGTCGTCAAAAATAATAAATATAGGTTTTTGGATTATATTTTAAAAAAACTTTAATTATTTTCTATTATCCTGGATCTAAGCCTGAGTCAAAACAATTAATTTGGAAATACAGCCTAAAGTGTCTGTTTAGTAAACCTTTGATACCAGCTTAAATAAACCTTTCATTTTTGAAGAAAAATGGTGTCGAAAAAGTATTTTTAATTCCCCAAAAATAAAAAATCCTGAAAATAGGAAATAAAATTAACTACAATAACGTATAGTACGAAAAACATACTGCTGTAAAATTAACATAAACGATAAATTTCAATTAAGGTAAACCATTATTTGATGACTATTAATAAAGGTGAGCAATATTAAAATTACCCTACAAGGTTAACATTTAGTCAACTAGAACGAAGGCCGGTTAAAATTTACCTATAATATGAATAAGATTATTAATAACTTTGAATTATATGTGCAAAAATGCAATAAAAGATTTTTTGATTGCCAAGGTAAAGTATTAAAAATGATATAATTTATTATTACTGAAATTTTTTTAAATAAAATTAACTTACCGGCTGAAAATCCATCAGAAATTTCTGTATTTATAAATTTTGTTCCATTATTTAATTTTAATTTAGTTGAAGATGATGTTACAACAGTTTCTTCTTCTTCTATATTTTCATAATGAATTTCATCACTGCCATTTAAACGATGTCCGTTCATTTTAATCCCAACTTATTAAATAACAAATTTCCGTCAATCAAAAATTAATTAATATAAATAATTTTATATAATAATTTTTTAATTCAATAAACTAATGAATTTTATAATGATTATCGTTTATTTTTCTAAAGAAAATATTAGATATTTTCTTAGCATATTTGTGAATTGAATGAATCTGAAATTATACAAGAAAAATAATCATTAAAATTTTTTTTTTGATTACTTATTAAATTTATAAATACTTTGTAATTTTAATTTTTTTCTTTTGGACTGAAACCACAAGTAAAATGTTAAAAATTAATCAACTATAAAATTATTTATTATACACTTTTAATGATTACAATAAAATCATAATAAAATTTATTTATTATGATTAATATTTGTTAACTCTTTTTTATATGGCTTTGCACATATAATAAGAAATTGAAAATTGTAAGTGTAAAAAATTATAATTTCATAAAGTGATTAATTAATTTATATTGTGACTTTAGATTAAAGTTATATTAAATTTAAATAAATAATATCATAAAACTTTTGTAGTTATGTATTATTTTTTTTGAATTATTGAAAAAGAAAATTATAGGATGAAAAATCATATATTTTATAGAATTTACTAGAGCATAACAAAAAAAAAAGATATATTATTTGCAGTAAAATTTTGTATACAATGGAAGTATTTGTTTCACGAAATTAAATGAGAACTCATAGTATCCGTAAAGTAATTCGAGACCAAAATATACTCTTCTATATTAAAGTAAGCATAAATGAAAAATTATTTGATGACATAACTTTTTAAATTTTAAAACAATAGTAGTGTTTTAGATATTCAAACTAAGAATACAAAAATATGATATATATAATTAGCTCTCATCTAGAAATTAGAACGGATTAAGGAATGAAGTCCGTCTACTGTTATTTACGTATAGCCAAAGATTGTTAATACTACCAACTACCAAGCAATTATTTATATATGCATTTGTCAAAGCTCTTATTAAGTTTTAAGTTTCTAATCAAGCAAGACAACATTACTGTCATATCACTGCAGACTAATTGTAATATCCTACTGATTAAGTTTAACTGATAACACCTGTACTATAAGCTGTTTCACTAATATGTTTTATGTCTCAGACAGTTCTATAATATATCCATAGAGTTGTCTGAGCCGATTGGCCATCAATTTGAAAAATCCTATGAAATGGACAGACATGTATTCTGCCGTTGTATTCTCAAAATGTATTCGCGTAATCATCAATATAAATTATATTTTTACATTTAAGATATAATTAAGAAATGATATTGTATCACAGCATATGAGTTGTTTTATGAGTTAATATTAAAAAATTTGCATAACAGATTCATCAAAACTATTTTTTTTTATCAAACAATTTTTTTTACATTTTAGACGGTTTTGGTTAAACAATTGTCTGATATAATTTCAGCCCACTTTTTTTTTAAAAAAATCCAATTACTAAAAAATTCATTTAATTTAAAAAAAAATTATATTTACTTAATATATATTCAATTATTATTATATAAATTATCGTTTTGTTACACTTAACTATTTTGTTACACGTAACTATATCTGTAACAAAACGCTAAATATTTTTTTGACCTTTTCGGTTTCAACACCATTTCATTTTTTATTTTTTGTTCAATTGACCAACCAAAAAATCATAAATAATAAAAAAAATATTAGAAAAAAAAATTCGAAATCTTTTAAACATAAATTAATCAAATGAACAGAAAGAAATATTTAAATCGGTATGGTAATAAAAGCCTCAATCACCAAAATTTAACAACAGGTGTTGATAATATTTAAATGTAGGTTTATTAAAATTTTTGAATTTTTTTTTTTTTCATCTTCAACAATCTTATTATAATAATTAAGATTGAATCTTAAATCTATGAAAGTAAATCTTGTCTATTTATAATTATGGCCATCAGTCATCATAAATGTAATAAATATAATTCATTGATTCTTAAATATATTAGTTTTTATTATTATTTTGTGGGTTTTAATTATACGAGAAAAAAAAAGTTTGATTTCATTTTATTTTTCATAATTTTATGTATATTTAAATTTTAAATTAAATTCATATTTTTTTTGGTAAAAAGAAATAAGATTATTAAAAAAATTATACAATAGAAAAATAAATTTTAATAAAAAAATGTTTCAAAAAGAAATTTGGAATATTTTTCGAATAATAATTGCATAATTAAAAAATTTTTTTTTTAATCCTGATTGAAGTTTATTATTTATGAAAATTAGTTTTTTTTCCAGGTCATTGACATAATTTATTCAATAAAATTGAAAAATTAATCGAAAATAAATTTAATTTTCGAAAAAAAACAAATCATATTATATAAGTTATTAGCAAATTATATTAAGTATTAGATTTAAAAAATATTAGTAGTAACTATCATTGACCTAAATTTAAAATTCTAATATGTCGAATAACAAATTTTAAGAATAGCCTTCATTTTTTGTTATGGCAGATTGGTTTTGTAGCAAGTTAAAAATGTCATTCAACTGAACGCAAGTAAAAAAAAAAGGTTACAATTTAAAAAAATAAATAAATATTACAATTAAAAAAATTACTGTGCTGTATACTTGTGAGCTTTTTTCAATGCGTATACCAAGGTTTTTAAACTTTTATAAACTTCTATTATTTTTTTTCTTCTTAGAATAAAGAAATAATCTTTTCAAGCCTAGGTACTTTAACTTAACATTTTTTTTAGCTAATAACATACGGAAAGGAAAATTAATGTCATTTTAGTCTGCGATTTATTAGTTTTTACAAATTTTTCCAAATAAATCTTCACATAATTTTTGATTTACTATCTTAGTAAGTGTAATATTATTAAATTTTTATTGGTATAAACTCGAAATTTAACGCATTTGATTGAATGTTTCTATTTCAGTAGCCGCACCCACAATTCGGTGTCTAAAAAGTGAATAAAACCATTTCCTATCTAATAACCGTATTGTGGACATTTCAGATATATTTCTCCCGCAACAAAGTAACTGCTTAAAAAGTGTTTGAAAATATTTTTGAATTTTAATTATTTATTTATTTACTGTCAAGAAAAATCAGCTGATTAATTCAGAATTTCAGCGCATGACATTACGGATTTATTCCGGCGTGACAAGTGCCACTGGACTACTGGAATAATTATGATTATCTAAGAATATACAAAAAGATTGAATTCATAAATCTAACTTAGCTGAGATTATCTGAACGGTTAATTTATTAACAATTCTAAACTAAATATGTGAAACGATGTTAAGTCTGGTGTAGGATACGGTGAAGATAATCTTCTCTGAAATATTCTGATTATGTTTTGATAGATAACAATATTAATGTTTTTAATTATTAGAAAAAAAATGTTGCACTAATAAATTTTTTTTTTAAAACCAATCAAATGAGAAATACGATTTATTTAGTTTTATCGTAAATTTCTCATTTTACTGCCTAACCTAAATAATATGAAATCAAATTTCCTAGTGATTTATTTTTTAAAAATTTTAACTCGTTTTTAAATTGTAAAAACAATGTCCATTCGCAAGTGATTTTGCGATTGCGATGAAACTAAAATTGAATGGAGTTTATGAATTCGAAATTCGCATATAGATTTAATTGCTCCAAGATTTATCGAATTATTAATGAATTTTATATGTTTTTTTAAACATAATTTTATATATTTTTTTAAACATAATTTTATAGTGATTTATTTTTTAAAAATTTTAACTCGTTTTTAAATTGTAAAAACAATGTCCATTCGCAAGTGATTTTGCGATTGCGATGAAACTAAAATTGAATGGAGTTTATGAATTCGAAATTCGCATATAGATTTAATTGCTCCAAGATTTATCGAATTATTAATGAATTTTATATGTTTTTTTAAACATAATTTTATATATTTTTTTAAACATAATTTTATAGTGATTTATTTTTTAAAAATTTTAACTCGTTTTTAAATTGTAAAAACAATGTCCATTCGCAAGTGATTTTGCGATTGCGATGAAACTAAAATTGAATGGAGTTTATGAATTCGAAATTCGCATATAGATTTAATTGCTCCAAGATTTATCGAATTATTAATGAATTTTATATTTTTTTAAACATAATTTTATATCTATCAAATCTCAATTTTTTTCAAATTGCTAGATAAATATTTTTTTAATTGCATATTAAAAGTATGTTCAATTATATTTAACAAATGTATTACAAATTAAATTAAAAAATTTCACTTTCACTCCAGTATAGATGAAAAAAAATTAAATGAAACTAAAAATATCAATCAAAATAAAATCAAAACAATTGTGCTGTAGCTGTAGGGGTTTCTTCATTTTTTTTAATGTACCTCCTAAATCATATCAACAAAAAAAAACCATTCAAATTCTCTATATTTTTTTTGCTCCTTTTCATGTCATGATGTCTTTAGTTAAACAATATTTTAACACTTTTTTATGAGCAAAAAAAACTCATACAACAGCTACAGGGAAACTAATAGATAAATATCATTCTCGTGTCTTGTTTCTGTTGATGCTTGTCATCATCATTGTTGAAATGAAATTAAAAAAAAACCGACAAAGTTTTACATTTCTTGTAATTTCGAATGAAACTTTTTAAATTACTAGACTTTCTATCGATCACTTACATATTTTCTTCAAATATAACTAAAAAAAAATATGTATATGTTTGGCAGAAAAAAAGAAGATTCCGTCTTAAAATCAAAAAAAAATATCTTGTTATATTGTGTTTTTATTAATGTAATAATTTAATTACAAATATTTTTTTGCTTTTATCAGATAACATTTTATATAAGGTTAGATGATTTGCAAATTACAATTAGTGTTAGAAACATCAAGCTAGAAATTTTGTTTGTCATTCAGAGTGCTTAATATAATATATGGCAGAATTTAAAATTTATATAAATGATGGTATTTTAATGTAATTTGAAGAGTTTTATCCAAATAGGAAAAAGACTGATTGATCTTTCTTAACGACCTTAAATTTTCCAAATTTGATTCTTCTGTTAATCTTGCAGAAGAATCAAGGAATGTAAGGAATGTAATTCAGAAGAATAAAGGTATGTAAGGAATGTAATCCTTATTAATTTTATATGGATTCCGAATCATCAATTTCTTTATTATGAAGGACCTTTAATTGCAACAAGTCATAAATGAAAAGCCATAAGTTAAATTTTTGTGAATGGCTCCAACATTTAACATTTTTCCCAGTCTTAGAATTACGGACGGAAATCGATTTTTTTATTGTACTTAAATGTTTTAAATTAAGTTACGTACGAGGGTCGACTTTACCAAAAAAATATTTGAAGAAATATTTGACAGATATAAAATATTTCCGAACAACTCCGTAAAAATTAAAACATATTTTTCCACACTGTTTTATGTAAACAGTAAGAAAATATTTTTCTGTAAATAAATCAGCGGATGTTTCTGCCACAATCTACAGGTTGTTTAATTTTTCCATCATTTCAAAAAAAAAAAAACCACGATGATTTTTAAAATATTGACTTTGTTTTCATTTTTATTTTGTCATTAATTTTGGATGGAAAACTTTTACTTAGCCTGTTTAAGATTTTTATTATTTTTAATTCGTGAAGTTTTTTGTATTTGGAATATAAACCGTGAGATTTATTATGAAACAAAGAAATAAATAAATAAATTATGGTAATTTTCTTATTAATAATTATGCGAAGATATGTTTTTTGTTAAAAAAAATGAAACTACACTGTAAAATGCATTTTATTGTGATGAGCTATTGTTGCTTTCAAATAATGTTTTAAATAAGTTTCGAATTTTGTAAAAAGAAAAACCATAACTTTGATTTATGTTTTGACAATTTAATTTGTCAGCTAATAACTAGCAAAGTATCAGTAATTATTATATACTATACTATAGCCAACTTTGAAGTACCACTGCAGTACAAAAAATTTCACTAAAATTAGATCCTTTATTTTCTACAAATTATCAAATATAAAATTACAAATAATTCTCCTCAACTTTTTTATATTTAATAATCTATTGTCAAAATTTAATAAGTTGAAAATTATATTTGTTTAATTCGTACACCTGCTTTATTTGCTATATTTTAAAAGATTGTTTTAATATATTTTATAGAATTATTTAATCGATTAGCTTTATTTTCTTTTTAGCTTTCAATTCATTTTATGCGTAAATTTTGTCACGATAAATTGATTTTTTCAACAACGTTGTTGTGATTTTTAATGTTTGTAATTTGTCATTTGCTGTATATATTTACTGCTCAGTAAATTTTACATTCTTTTGCTAATTTAATAAACACGACAAATGTGATTTTGTATTTAATTAATTTAGCGAAAAGTTTATAACTAGTTACCGTATTGGGAACTTAAAATAGTTTGTGAGATTTAAAAAAAAGTACTAATTTAGTTAATTGTGAGTTATTTTATATTTAAATTGGCTTATAAGTTACTTTTTCCAATTACAAAGTATAATAATTTATCAGCTACTGGTTAAATACAGTCATAATGAGTTTTCTATTAAAATAGATAGAACTCACCTTGCAATTATATGTTCGAAAAAAGTAAAAATCTTAATTATATAAAAAATTTTATAGTCATAACAACAATCTAATAAAATAATTTTTTGACGACAACAAATAAACATTTTCTAAATATATTTTTCACAATTAATCGTATATACCTTTTTATGATCTTTGTATGATTGATATAAATGGTGCAATCATTAAAGTCTATTGCCTCTACTGGTGCAATTTTAATTCCGTTCATAAAATAAAAACGCAATTTATTATGCAATCCACGCAATTTATGCCCCCAACACAATAAATCATCATATTTTTTTTTTATAAATCCATTTTTGGGCTATAAAAGTGAATGGATGGATAGTGTAACGCTAATATATATGTCAGATCAGCTTAAGTTTAAAAGAAGAAGAGGAAGTAAATAAATAGAGTTAAGTACTTTTGATTTCACTTTAATTAAATTTTCATTGAAATTTTTATTTCGAATCTATTTTAAGACAATAATCATACAAACTAGAAAAGTGGTCTTGTCCATATAAATAAGAGTAAAAAAATATTATTGCCCACAACATTTATATCCGTTCATGTTGGTGTTCTGTCTCAACTTAATAATAATTTCTTGTTTTTATATAGTTTGACAAGTTTTTGTTTCAACACACTTTCAAATATAAGTACATAGTTAATTAACAAGGACACCAGTTAATAGCTATCTAGGGAATCTATGGAATTGGCTAAGAAATCCATAAGTAAACCACAACTCAGATATTTACAATTAGTAGACAGATGATAATGTTTCACTTGGAAATTAATTTGAAAGTGTAATTATGTCACTTTCAAATGCCAATAAGGATACTCAGCAGTAAGTACAATGAAATGGCATTGTCTCAAACATATTATATAATAGATATATAATAGAGGAATATAAGTAAGTACAATGAAATGGCATTGTCTCAAACATATTATATAATAGATATATAATAGAGGAATTATTGTTATATAATAGAGGAAGGACACTGATAACAACGTAGCTAATATTCGAAAAATAGAGCTAATAAAATTGAAATAGTTTTTAAATTTGTAACTCTATGAATATGGGAATCTAATCAAGAAAAAAAAATTATTTGATTGACGGTTTTGCGTGCATATTACTGCAACAAAATCCGATTAGATAAAATAAAGTCGTGTAACCCGTATAAAAATAATGTTATCCAAAAGTCAATTCTGACTCATTTTAATATTTTATTCGAAATTTCATTACAAAATTTATTTTCACATTGCTGGCTTTGTTCATAGTGAAAATCCCACAACAACAAAAATAACGCAAGCAGACTGAAATTCAAAGAAAATGTGTGTACAATTCGTTAGCAGCTGTTGCTTCAATTTTATAATTATATTAGAATAATTATTGTTACAAAATACTAATTAAATTATTTCTTTTCTTTTTTCATAAAAACAAAAACTTCAAAATGTCAGTAGATTCGTTCGTTTTTTGACCACCAAGATAGAAATTATGTCACTTTCAATTTTCCCGTTCAATGCGTTGTCGTGCATTTCAATTTAGTATAAAATAAAAATTTGTGTACACTGAACACTAAACATTTTGTTTAATTTTAGAAACTTTTGTTGATTAAATAAGAGCGATACGCACATTCCTTATGGTTGGTTTGGCTTGAAATTGATTTGAAAATTATAACAAAGAGGGGTTTTTTTTATGTTGTAATATTATGTTTGGAGTTGATTAAAAATATTTTAAATTAAATTGTTATTTTGTTGACAATATAAATTAAGAGTTTCATTATTTAATTAAAAATTAAAAATTGTTGAACTAATTTTATTTCAACATCGGTTTTCAAGAGATTGTAGTATTGTTGATACTGTGGTGGTGTATAATAGTAGCAGACTATATTGAGTTTCAAAGTAACTCAATATAGTCTTTTATTCTTATTCCAATTTTAAATCAATTTATGTTTTGAAGACAGAGTTGATAAAATGAAAATTTTCTCTTTATATATTATTATTACATCACTTTTACACATAATCATAGCCAAATAATAAATATTGTCTTTATGAAAATTGACCGAATTAATTGGAAAAGTCAATATTTTTTCTACACTATCTATATTAATGACAAGAAAAACAATATCGTAATATGTATTATGAAATTAAGCAATTAATTTTTTTATTAAACATTAAAACAATGATCAAATTTCCGGAAAACAATAAAAATAAATTTTTAAAGCTCATCCGAAAATGAATTTCGCGCGAAAATTATATTTATTTTTTAATGTATATATAAATGTAATTCAACACCATAACTAAAATTTTAGTTGTAAGTAATTTTATATAATTTTCCTAATAATACAAATTCAATTTTTACCACTGTGTTAATTAAATGTTTAAAATTTAAAATACAAAGAAACATGATTTTCTAAATTAAAAAAAACAGCTGTAGAATCAAATTTTTATAGTCCAATTTTATGTAAATATAATTTCATATTACAATAATTAGGTCAGTAAATCTTTTATAATTCAACTTATACAAGCTGTGATTTAATAAATTAAATTTTGATCAAAATTTAATTTAAAAATAAGTACTAAGTTCTTAGAAATGAATATTGTAAACTGGACGGGTTGGTTGTACTGAAAGAATTCGACAAATTTTAAATTAAAAAAAAAGTGGAATAAGAAATTTCCCATTTTAAAACGGAAATTTGATGAGCATTTAACTTTTTTAATGCTTTTTTTTAGTTCTTTTAAAATCGTTAAAAATTTACGCTTTAATAATTTCGCAAACAATTTTAAATTCTTATTTAACGTGATAAAATATAATAAAAAGTAATAATTATATTTACACAAAATTCACACCAATAAATCATATTTTTTTTTTATGTAAAACATTTTGTATTTTTTTTTGTTGCTGTCATTATTTGTTAGCAAAAAAAAAATATGTTTAAATCATCATGTGATATTTACATTATACAACAAAGTAGAGATCATTGGAGTTTAAACAATATGAATGAAAAATAACGCTTTTCTATTAAGTAAGTGATAATCACGAAAAGTTTGAAAAAAAAGGTCAATAAGTTAAAGAAATTTTTTGCAATAATTTGTAAGTAAATTAATTTTAATACAGAATTTCGTTAGATAACAAAAAAATTGTTTAACCAGAATTAAACTAAATTGACGGTGAACTTTAATTTAGAAATAGAATTAGAAAATTAATGTTAATTTGGCAAGTTTATATTAATTTTTTATATCACTTTGTAGTAGAATGTTAGTAATAAAAGTTAGTATAGTACTTTACAAGTACTGTAAAATGAAAAGTACTATACACAAATATTCTCCAGTTATAAAAGAATTTGCACGAATTAACTCTTTTATTCTGTCGGAAAAAATGATTAAAGAATTTTATGATTTGTTCAATTATTATTTATAATTTGTGATAAATATTTTCATACAATTTTATATGATTAACAAAACAATAATCATTAGGTTGTTCTAATTCCTTAATTTGTTGTCATCATCAACATACGCCCTTTAATTGAGTAATAGGCATCATCAAGACAGGATACGGACAGACAGGATACAGAAAGTTGCCGAACATTTTTGTTATTTTGAAATTACAAAAAAAGGAAATGAAATTAATATTTGAGAAATTTTAAATTTCAAAATTGATCAAATAAATTCAAAGGTTTTCGTCTTTTTATTAATTTTCCAAATTTTTTTTAAAAAAATAAAAAAAACTAATAAAACAAAATTAATTTAAATTTTTTTATTATTCTTTTAGCCTTTTTTACCCACTAATTTAGTTTTTACATTTCCGTTTTTCAGTTCAGAAGTAAATAGTCCACGAAAAAAATATATACTAAAGTTAAATAACCTTCAATAATCGGTCATTAGTCAATTTTATTTGTAGCCCAGGTTAATTACAAAATTTACTAAATTAAAACTGAATAAATAAATAATAGTTGAATTTCTTATAAATGATTACTTCTATTCTTACGCACTTTTTTTTAACACATTACAGTCCGCGGATAAATTGTATAAAACTGTTCCTGGAACCGTGGTGAAATATCAAAATAAAATGTTTGAGACTTAAAATCAATTGTAAAGTTCCAGGAACAGTTTTATAAAATTTGTACACGGACTGTGTTAAAAAAAGTTTAAAAAAAAGTGTAGTGTGTTAAAAAAAAGTGCGTAAGAATAGAAGTATTATTTCTATCACTTTTAGTTAATTTTAATTTAGAAAATTTTGTAATTAACATGGGCCACAAATAAAATATGTGTACACGGACGGACTATCATTGAAACTTTTATAAAACGCACAAATTTGTGTACACGGACTGTAATGTGTTGATTATAAAATTCAATCAAAGTCAAAAAAATGTTTAATCAAATTTCTGATTTTAGTTTTATTAAATTCCAATTTATTTAACTCATTTTTATTTTGTCTTTAATTGTCATGATTACGTCACATTTCTACAATTAACGTAAACACTGAGTGGTAAATGATAAGCAATAAATATATGAAAAAAAATTATGAAAACAAGTTAATAATAGCTTTTGATATTATTTTTTTTGTACACTAAAAGTTGTCAGTTGTGTTATTTTTATGAGACGCAAAAACAAAACCAAAAAAAAGCATAAAAACAACAAAACTTGATACTTTTATCATGTATAAAATTAAGATAAACTTGTAATTTTAACTGAGGCCAAAATATAATAAATTAATTTAATTATAATATCAGACATTTAAAAAAAAAATTAAATTATGGTTTCTGATGTTGGCCGAAAATTTATAGCCATTATACCGATTAATTCTATTTTGGGTTCGGTTATGTTCAATTTTACAGTGTATGCGGTAAAACTGGGGTAATTTTTTAAAACATTATTTTGACAGATTAATTAAAGTAAATTGGTGTTAATTTATAATTTTTGGAAGCTATATTACATAATTTTAATCAGTTTTACTTGAGATTGATGCATTTAAGAAGACCACCTGCAAAGGTTTATATTAGCTTTTCGAAGCTGGTGAATAGGACTTATATTTTAGATTATATTATAATTTTTAATCTAAAATAATAACTGAAGTAATCAATTACGGAATATTATCGAATGTAAACATTAAAATTGATTTAGTTCTCACCTGAGTCACTGAATTGTTAACATTAATCTATCAAATTTCATACAACTCGAAATTACTTACAGAATAACCAAGTATAGACACTTTATTACTAAGTAGTTCAGAATTGATCCATACTCATTAATTAATTAAATATTAACCTAAATTTGTATATTTTAGTACTTAAATTTAATTAGAAACAAGATAAGAGAAATAATTGAAGTGTTTTTTGATAAAAGAAATTTTCAAATAAAAAAAAATTATCAGTATTTTCAAGACTGTTTCGAGACATTATGTAGGCATGTGTAAGATTTTCCAAGTAATCAATTTTTTTTATATTTCAATTTTAGTACAATTAAAATTTAATTTGCGAGTTTATGCACAATTTAGGAACACTAGTTAATAGCTTTCTAGGGAATCTATGAAATTGACAAACAAATTGGTGACAAGATATAACTGAAAATAATTTGCAGTGAGGAGGCTACTCACGTATTTGTCTTAATCTAAATTTTGTTAATGATAAGTACTATTATACATGGCAATTGGCCACAAAAAATGATGTAAGACCTTGCATTAGAAATGTCATTAAGAATACAAATTTATGTTCAAAATTTGGTCCAGCAATGATGTTTTGGTCCAGCCTTATGATGTTTGTTCTGAATATATCAATAAATTCTATACTGATTTTTATTTTTTATAAAAATATATTTTTGTAGAATATTTCCTAAAGAGCACAATGTAATTAAGGTCGAATTTAATTACTGTTCGAATATCATAAATATATAATTTAGAATTTCTTTTAAATATAAAAAAAAACATTTCCTATGTTTTCCAATTTTTACAGAATTTATTTTTTATGTAAAATTAAAGTTCATATAGACTAGAATAACTTTTTAAACTTATAACAAGTTTTATCTTAAATGTATAATTATTTATATTTTTCTTATATAATTTTCATAATTTACGGAATCACCAATTAAAACTGTAACCATTGATGAGATTTTTTTTTAAATAATAATTTACCATTTCAAATAAATAAAATTTAATCATGTTTAAAAATAAATTGCCATAGATATTTTTAATATTTCAGAAACAACAGAATAAAATACAAATTTCAATTTAAGCTAACTAATTAAAATGTCAGTTGTTGTTAACAAAGTTTATTTACTAACACAAAAAAAAAATGGAATTATGAAAATTTTATAAAAAAAAAAAGAAGAAAATATTTGTTAAACAAACAAAAACAGAAATTACTGCAACACAAAGCATATCAGCTGAAATAAAAAAAAAATATGCTGAATATAAAATATTTTTTTAATGTACTTTGATTACTCAATTATATAAATTTTACCTTACTTGCTTCTTACTTTATTAATGTTAGAGGTAAGAAAATGTTAATTGCACAACAATAAACTAAGTAAATTTTATTTACTGATATATTAATTTACGTTGATTGAGATCAATTTATTTATAATTGTTGACTGAAGTACAAAAATTGTGATTAATTGAAAATGTGATACAAAAATAAAATTGTTATTAATTATAATAATTGTAGATATATTTTATAAAATGTGTTAGTTTTAATGATTTTTAAAGTGATTTGAATGAGTTTTAAAATTGAAAAAGGCTGGTCATATTTAATAAATCAATTAAAATTGTTAATTATAAATAAAATGAGGGTTCAGTAGTGTTTATTTATTAATCACAATATTGGACTACAGAGTATTTTTTTACACTCTTTTAGAAGATCGCAGAGACTATTGGAAACTATTTTAGTATTTGATTAGCGAGCTCATTATACTGCAACCTGGTTGATATTCCGTATTAAATGGATACTTTATAAAATTCTGATTGGTATACAACCACAGGTTTCAATAGAAATTCAAAATAGTTCTAAGTTGTGTAGTCCCCATATTATGACTGGTATGTAATGGCTTGACATAGAAAATTTTGAGTTGAATTAATGATCAAATCAAAATGATACTTAAAATATGTTGAATAGTTTCTTTTGATAAATTGTATTAATTATAATTGTAGGATGGAAATATTTTTGATAATTAACCATAATAATACATAATAAATTTATTTATTTTTCCCAGATTTCTGTAACATCACAATTATATCATAATGAACCACAACAATAATCTCAACTTTCCATCGTTGATTTTATTATGCATAATGTTTGTTGCGGCAAAATTTTTGTTATTTAATCTCACAAATTTTTAAAATCAAATAATAAACTTAACAATTTTTTCATATTTTTTAATGCAGTATTAAAATTTTTATTAAAGTTTGTACCAAATTTTTTAATAATTATTAAAATAGTTTAGATGACTTTTTATAGTAAGAAATGTTCCAATAATTTTATCATGTTTACCTAGTCTAGATTTACAAAAAAATTTTCGCATTATACATTCTTAAGTTTATAAGTATACAATTATTTCACCTTTCATTTTAAAAATAATTTTATATAATATTTTGTTCGTAAAATTTTTACCTTCACTTTGAAAATATCATGATTCCCGCAGGTCTTTAATCTTTTCTTTAAAATCATTATAAATGAATTTCAAATTTCCTGAAAATCTACTCGAATATAACTAATTTTTTTAATTTTTTTTTTTTGCTAACCAGTTTTTCTTTTTGGTATGCAATCATTTTAATCAAAACAACATTTTTGCATAGTTAGATGTTAAGGTTAACTGTTTTGACTATTTTACAGACCCCAAACAACAACATACAATATTAAATTCCTCATCATCATCTTAGCCAAAAAAAAAAAAAAAAAACACCGATCGATGTTAAAGTCTTTACTGAGATGCAGATGGTACGCGGCTTCACGAAAAGATCACCAGTTAGCAAACGTTCAATTATTTTCAATACTTACGCCTAGTTTTTATAGCACAACAACAATAAAAAATATGTTTTTTTGCATACTAAAACTTTTACTAAGCTATTTTAGTTTGTTTTTTTTTTTGAAAAAAGCAGCGAAGAAAAAATTTTCGTTCAACTCGATTTTCGTGATCAAAAGAAAATGTTGATTTAATACGATCAATAAATTGTTTCTATTTTCTTTTAATATTCAGGCTTACATTTTTTTTCGTGTAATTTTAACAACGCACATCAATTCAACATATTTTTTAATTTAATTTTTTTTTGTGAAAACTTGTTCGAAACAGGAAAATGTTTCTTGTTGTTGTTTGGATAAGGATAGCGAACATATAATAATTTGAACTTAATAACCTTTTTGGTTTTATATAAATTTATTTGCTTATAAAATTCACAAGTTCATGAGCCTTGAATAAAAATTTGAACGTTTTAGGTGAATTATTAAATTTTTTTTAGACAAAATCGTTTCGGAAAATTTATTTCTAAAACTGTTATATAATCTAGAAACTGTGAATTTTCTTTAATTAATTGAAGAGAAGTGATTGCTTACTGGTGTGGTAATAGTGCAGTAGGTATTCGGTTCGTTTATACCCTAAAATTTAGATGTTGTTCAGCTTTAAATGAATACCAGTAATAAAAATACAGATGTTATTTGCTAACAACAATACTAAATAAAAGCCATTAACTTGTTACACACATTGTTACCTTATAAAATTAGTAGGTCCAAATTACAATAAAAATTGTTTTAGAAAATTCAAGACTAGATAATTCTGCACTGACTCCCTATGCTCCAAGTGGAAATGAACGAAATGAAGAAAATAATTTTGAAATTTTCTTTTTCACAATTCATTTGCTGGATTAACGATGTATCCGTATAGTAAAAACTGTATATTATGCTTACGCATTTTGAAATTGAATATTATTCCGAAACAAATGACTAATGAACCAAATCAAACTGATCATATCTAACCTATTTTCTTATTGTTCTTAAATATTTCCAATTTATAATTAAAAATACTTTCCAACATAAGTTTACTGTTTTTGTCAATAACCAAAAAAAAAAAAAAATACATGAAACAAACTAACAAAACTTTAGTCTGTTGTATAGTCACCGTAACGGCCAACCACAAATTCCCACCTATGCTGCGTAACAACTAAAATAGAAAATTTTACAAAATTGTATTTTCTTTCATTTTAAATTACAAAAAAAAAAATTTTACTTGAATAGAAATCTGAACTGTATATAACTGTAATTGTAATAAAATATTTGTACAAAGCTTCTATTACAACTTTTCGGTGTATCTTAAAATAGCTTATGGCTCACTATACATCCAAAAAAAAAAAAACGCTTATATAAATTGTATTTATTATACTCATCTATGAACTAATTTAATGAAAAAAAAAACCGATTTTAGAAAATACAGTGAAAATTAGATCAAACGAAATGTTTTCAGTTTGGAAATACAGAGTTAAATTTATGGAAAATGGTGAATTTAGTAGTAATATTAAATTATTTTTACTTCGTCGAGTCAAAAGTATACATAACTCAATTTTGATTATTTTTAATTAATTTATTCGAATAATTTCTTGGCACGATCACTTGTTAAAAAATATTTTCAATTTAGAAAATGTCTATTAATGAGTAATATCACCAAATCACAAATATTATTTATTGGAAATAATGAATTCTGTGTTTTTGACCGAATGACTTAGATTTATAAAAGTTTCAGCATTTTCTTTGACCATTTTCGTAAAACAAATCTAAAAACTAAAATAGAAAACATTTTCGTGATTATTATAGTTTTTCATGTACAAGTATATAACCTAAAAGAATTTCCAAAACATTTTCCTTTAATAACTAAAATATAAAAGTATTAGTAGCGGTACCCTTTTTTTTATTTATAAGCCACGATTGATAAAAAATTTATAATAAATTTTAGTTGAAAATATCAATTTTTGATCTGGTTTTCAACAAATAGTTTTGTTAAAGGGACAAAAATTACTTGTTTTATTGAATGAGATTTTATCGTTATTATAGATAGGAACGGTGTTAATTTTAGGTTAGTAATTGCGTAAATCGTTTATTTTCCATATAAAATGTTGATTAGAAAATAACCACTAAATTACATAGCATTTTTTTTTTACTATCAAAAGCGGTATGATTACTATCTTGATTTAGTAATAAAAATAATAAGTGGTTAGGTAATTTTATAAGTTTTTTTTTTTTTTTTTTTAATTTTCAGATTAATATTACAAAGTTTGAAAAATAATATAATAAATATAAGATAAAATAATATAACTATAATTTTCAGAAAATTTATTTATGTATATCTAAAATACAGGTCCCTTAAAAAAGAAAAATCTTAATCATTCAGGAGAACATGTGATTCGCAAGTATGGATATTTGATGTTACCTCAATTGTGATAGGTCTGATTTAAACTGAGGGTAGATACTAGTAATAAACACCACATAGCTCGAATAATAAAATTAGGAAGGAAATAACCAGTAGGAGCAAGTAAAATTTCTACAAACGAACCACAGCATAGTACACTACCTGTCATATTTGATTAGTTTGGGTTTATGTATTAAATACGAACATAAATTTAATCTTCAGTAAAAATTTCAAAGAATGCAGCGTACAGTACAACTATTTCACTCAATCCTGTGAGGTGACAACTATTTCACTCAATCCCTTACCTTACAATATTCATGTAGTCCATCCGTTTATATCCAAATAAACTACACTTAAACTTAAGACTGCACTTAGGGTGGTAGTAGTGTACTATTCTGTGGTCCAGTTCATTCGATGCTTATCTGAAGCATAGAAGTTTGTGTAAGTTTACTCATTTGTCAACGACTATCAGTAATAAAGTTATAGTGATATGTAATTTTAAGATTGGAAAAAATGCTAAACGAACATTTGCTAACAAAAAAAAAGTCTAACTAAAAAAGCCTATTAGTTTGTAGCCACCCATATGAATTCATATAAAATTAGTAAGGTCAAATTGCAATAGAATATTATGAGACTCAGTTAGGAAATATAACTAAATTTTTTCAACTAACTACTTCCAATGTTCTACTTTTCGAAGCTAAATTAAATGTTCAACAATAATCAATTGGTCTAAAATATTATTTATGACTCATTTCAGTAAATAAACTAACCCAGAGTTTACTTACCAAAAAAATAAATCACAAAACAAATTTATTAATGCAATTTTCTTATAAAAGATAAAATTTTGCTCACCTATCCACTTTATGTTTACTTATATTATATATCTTTTTGACCTCTTGGCTTTACGTCTACCAACATAAATTAACCATTAAATATTTACATATATATATATCAAAGAATCTTATAGTTTATATTATGCTCTCTTTAAATACAAAATTTATGCTCTATAGTGCATTGCACTTAAAATGATATCATATATCGTACTCCTTTTCACTAAAAAAACACAAAGCATAAATATTTTTATCTTAACATTATATATATTTCCTGATGGCAAAAATTCTTTTCATTTTATGTTACAACAACAAATGTTTGAATTTATACCAAACATACTTTACCAAGTTTTCTTTGACAGTTTGCTGATTTACTCCCAGCAAACAAACAGACCACAACAACTATTTCTATATAATATTAAAATTTTTCATATAAAACTAAAGAAATGGTAAAAAGAGACCTCCTAGGAATTCCATTAACATCCACTGGAGATTATTTATAAAGCATGGTAATTTTTTTTGGTTGTTGTTTTTGTTATATAGACAAAGCTTCCTTTTGGGATGTTTCATTTTTTATTGCTAAGCTTTATTATCTTGATAATTGTGAAATGTCTACATAAAGGAATTTCTTTATAACCCATTTAAAAAATGTAAAAAGATACACGAAAAAAAAAAAATAGTGTTTGTTAAAAAAAGGTAAGATAGGAAATTGTATTTTATTATTTTTCATATTTTTATTTTTCATAGACATAAAAAAAAAACTGGTTTTTATGTCGTGAGAGAATTTTTCTTTAATATTTATAATTCAGTTTAATAACAACATTTTTTTTCGATATTAATATTGAATGACTGCACATTCTTTCAGTAAGTGTGGTGGATTGTTAAATATTTGTCTTTGCCAGTAAATTAAAAAAATATATATATTTTCGGAAATTAAGTTAAAATTTTTTTTTTCAAATAATCTTTTTTTTAGGCCATTGAGATTTAATATTATTTAATTTATAAAAAGTAGAAAAATAGTTGATTTCAATTTTGGCGCGATCGCAATTAACCTAAAATGAATGTCTTAGATCAGGTCAATTGATTAAAATAATTCAACTTAATTATTGACGACAAATTTGGAATACTTACAGAACTCGAATAATAAAATTAATGAGGAAATGAAAGAAACTACTTTTGTAAATTGTATGCCGACTATTTCTTATGTACTAGTATCAATAAAGACTTTGTAAATTCGAATGTGACTATTTTATATAGTTTTAATTCAGTAACATATTTTTTTGAAACTATAAGAAATACTAGGCATACAACGCACTAGTTTTGTCATCATCCTATATTGTATAGGAATGTGGACTCAAGTTTGGATTTATTCAAATCTTGATATAGTTCCGTTTTTTTAAAAATTAAGTAAAATTAGAAGAAAATTGATTACGCGGAAACGGATTCAAAGGCACTTTCACTGCAAACCACTTCCAATTTATCTAGAAATGATTTTATTTTGATAATTTGTAACTAAAGATCGGATGTCTAATTAATATGTTATATTTATTTACATGCTGTCAGATTAAAAAATAATTAACCAGGTAAAAAATGTACATTAATTTTTGATCTTATGATTTATTTACTTTGTGTTTCGGTAATAAGCAAAGCATTGGAAAATATATATTTTTTTTCATCTAACCGACATTTCAGAATATTTACAGAAGAGCTTTTGGTCGCTTAAAACTGTTGTTTGATCGATCAAATGTCATAGTTTAATACCAAAACAAAGCAAATTATTTTTACCATTTAATTACTTTATTTTCCAATTTTACCAATTAAACTATTTGAACACGATTTCAAAATTTTTTGCAATTAAAAAAATATTTTAATAAAATTTCAAAAATAAATTAAAAATTTTTAGGATTTTCCCTCCATTGCAAACAATTTTTCAAAGCACATTTAATGATCTTGGAATTTAACTGATCTTCATTATTTATCTAACAAATTTCTCTATTGACTTTACTGATAATATTAAAAAAAAAACTAACATACTTGTATACTTAAATAAATAAAAGTATTTTTTTATGTTTGAGATTGAAGGTAAAAATAAAATTAGATATAAAAAAAATATATCGAAAGTAAATGAAGACGTGCTAAAAAATAAAACCCAGACAAACTCTTAGCTAGTGTATTTTTTAAATTGATTGTGAATTTATATTTTTTTTTTATCACTTATATATTTGTAAATTTTTTCATTATTTATGTTATACATTTTTGTATATAATTTCAATGAAATTTATGCGACGTTAATAATTTTCTGTTTTATTTCATAATAAAAAAAAAAATTTTTTTGTTAAAGTGAAATTTTTTAATATAAAAATAAAGTTAAATTCCTTTATAATAAAATTCCAAAATCAAGAAAATTATTTCTGGTTTATGATTATTATAATTATTATTTATTCTGAACAAAGGAAGTAAAAATAACTGGAAGTTCTGGTTTCGCTAAATCACCGAACGATGAGATAAAATTTATGTATATTTTGTACATAAAAAAAAAGGTTAAAGATCAAAATTTTCTTAGTATTTTTTTAATTTAATTCATTGTGTTATCACAAGGTGGAGTTATATGATTTTTATAGATATAATATGAACTGGTTCTGTTTTATTTAGGAATTTTTTTAAAATAATTTTCAGATCTACATTGTGATTTAGATTGACAGTGTTTTTAAAAACATCAATAAAATTTGGAACGACGACAATTAAAAATCACAAAATATTCTATTTCAGTAAATCAAGATTTTTTGTAGTGACTTATCTGAATTAAATTGAAATCTTTTCTATTAAGTAGATACCGAAAAAATGTAATTCTAATCATAGTTTTTGTAGATTGTAGTTCTATCAGAAAAAGATAAGGATTAGCCTTCACAATAAAAGTTTTTTAATCAAGTTATGAAATACTAAAATTACTAATCCAACTTATTATATAATTCTTTAGCAACCAACTAAATTTTTACTTGTTATAATCTTTGCGTGAGAATATGGTGGGATCTTTTTAGAAATTTATAATCACCTTTGTGCAAAATTTTGCCGACGTTAACAACCAGATTTCGAAAATAAAAACTTTTAAGATATCGTTAAGAATCAGGTTTCTTTAACATTAGGTACTAATTATTTTTTATTTTATATAATATATTTTACACACAATATTAATGTCTAATAATTATTAGTTTTATAAATCAAAGTTTATAAAATTAATAGAACTCGATATCGTTTGTTTATTGAAGAAATGTACATTAATTAATATATTTTATTATATACATAAACATTTATAAGTTTAATTAATTATAATATTCAACTTCATTAAATCTTACTATAAAATTCAGGAGCTCGAATATACAATTGAAGAATCAATTATATACAAAAATTTAATCTCTGAATTAAAAACCGAAAATAAGAAGCTTATAAAAAAATCTTTCATATCACTTTAATTGTATTTTTATAAGCTTATTAAAAAATAATAATCTACAGATTGGATACGATATATTCACTTAGAAAAATTCTAATATGTGGTCTGGATATATCTTTCAAAATATGTAATAATAATATGTATAAGTTTTATTAAGACCAATTATAAATTACAAAATTTATTAATGTAATCTGAAATCTCTAAAAACGTTTACTAAATAAAGATCTTTAAGAACAGAGTATAATTTGTCCAGAATTAGAATTATTACAGTTACAGTGTCATTATATAACGAGAATTTTGAACTTTGTTAATCACTGAATGCCATAAATTTATAATGATCTAACACAGAAACTTACATAAGGTCAGATTTTAAATAGAAATATAATTTTAACACGTTTATATAATCATATAAATAAAAAAAAAATTAAAATTTAATAGCCCATTTTCCAATAAATATTTTATAATATTTTATTTTATTGCACTTAAAATAATAGTCAAATTGTAAATCAAGTCATAAAATCAAGTAGACTATAATTCATTAAATTTTCACATTCAAATCAATTTTAAAATTGGACATTGTGATTAACAGACACATGATACAATTAGATGCAATAAAACTTTTTATAGTCAATTTTATTCACAAGCTGTTTGTTTTTTTTAATTTTTAAAATGTTTATGTTGTTTTTAGAAACGATAAATTGTCAAAGATCCAAACTAATTCCTAATTGTATGATTTCCTACTTGAAGGATTCAATTTTCTTCACCTTTGTTAAACCAATAAAAAAACATCATTTTTTCTGGGAAAAAACTACCTAAAAATTTCTTTTCTATATCAAATTTCACTTTTCATGAAAGACAATGACGATTCCGAAAAAAATTATGAAAGAATCTCTATAAGACAATTAAAAGGATATCCGGCCAATTCAAAAAAAAGAATTATATTTCTATATATCCAATATTTTTCTAAAAACTTCACTTTCAATTCTGTTCCATTAACATTAAAATGTGAAGGTGGTTGTGTCGTGTAGTTCTGTACTCTATAAATAAATATAAAACGAAAGATTATTTTCCCTCAGTACAAACAACAATAAATAATAAATAAAATTCCATATGGGTAGGCGACCTCAACTAGAATTATTTTTTTTAGTAACTCAGCTGTAATTCATCTAATATAAAAGTAAAAAAATGTTTGTATATAAACTCTGAAATATTAGTAGAATACGTTTATTTATGGTTATTTTTTATTTGTAATTTAAATAAATTTTTTTTATTGTTCGTGTATTTTTGTCTCCGTCAAGTCCGTTGTAATCAACAAAATGGTAAGTAAAAAAAAATTAAAATTTATTCTAAATTTCCAGATGAGTGATTTGCCACTGTCGGAGTTACAGAAACAAGACTTTTGTGCAATTAATGACATAGCCCTTTACGCACAACAAAATTATTCTTTTTGTATAGTTTTTAAAAATTCTTTAGAAACAGCATGTGTTGTTAGTTTGATCGACGTTATTTTATAATTATTGTAGAGGTAGTTCAAATGTTAAAGAAGTATTGAAATTGAATTAAAAAAAACTGTAGAAGCATAAAAAATTTATCGTACAAATGCAAGCTGGGCTCAATAAAAAACAAAAGGGTGAACTTAAAGGTGTAAGACAACAGCAATCAAATATGTTAATTTAACAACAGTCAATATTAAGAAGTAATTAGTTTATGCAAAAAGAATTTTTATATAGACTGAAATAAAATTCAGTTTTTATTGAGATTAAAGTGGGTTTTAAAATATTAACGATGAAATTTTTTCTACAATTATATTCCAGAACATTTTTGTGTAACAATACTTTGTAAAACTTTTAAGTGCTTACAATTATTTATCAATAAAAAAAGTGTTATTTGAAATTTGATAAAGTAATCTATATAATAGGTCAAAAATCAACATTTAATATAATATTTAGCTAGACATCTAGACATACTAGTAATATTGCAATGAAATTTGCACTAATTTAATGTAAATAAATAAAATTTCTAACATTCCTTTATCATTCATCATCGATTTATCAGCTATAAACGGCAGTACTAATGTATTAATGTTATTTTTAAACAAAATCAATAGAAAAAGCTGCATTTTTTCAATAAATATAAAAAAACCACCTGTTGATTTCCAAAGAAAAGTAAAATTAAAGTCAAAAACCACAATTTTTTTAAAAAGGGAAATTTCCGACATATACGAGTACAATATTTTTCTGAATCCTTAGTTTTTTTTTGTCTATAAGTAATTTATAATTTTTTTAATCATCAGGTTAGAAACATTAAATATAATTTTAAAATATATTTGTATAAAACAAAACAGAATGTTGCGGTCGTGTAAAAGGACAATTATATTTACCAACAATAAAATATAAAATGCATTTTTATAACAAAAAGAACATTTGGACAACAGACATTTATGCTCGTCAGTCTTCAACAAAAAAAAAAAAAAAACAGGTGTGTGGAATGCCGAATATTACAAACTAAAATTAAAGTTTATACTTGAAAAAACACTGTTATTTACTTAGAAACATTTATGGCGTGCAGTTATTTAATAAAACAAAAAACATATTACAAAAAAAACGCTATAAAAATTGAAAACAATAAACTTTTCAAATATATATAATCAGATAACGCCGTTTAAGTAGTTTAATTACATAATTTTTTTTTATCAGCACATATTTTCAATATTAAATTTCTTAAGATAGGGAAATAAAATAATATAAACTTACTTTTTTAAATTGTCAAAAATTTATGTTTCACTACATAAATTAATTAATTTTTAATCCAAAAATTGATGTTATCCATAATTAAATTATTAATTTTTAATATTTTATACAAATTTTTTTTTTTTTTTGTAAAAGACAGAAATTTTAATAAAACTTTAATTTTATTTCCTGTAGAAATTATTTATTTTCCTGTATTTAATTGACTTTTTAATTTATAACACAATTTTAACCGGTAAATGATAAATTATTATTAGATAAAAAAAAACCACTTTGCACTTATTTTACGTCACACTTTAATTGAATTTTCGAAAATTTAATTATATTTATTTCACTAACACAATCATAAAAATTAAATAATTTTTGTTTTTAAATCTAAATTGGAAACTTAATAAAATTGAATTTTTTTTATGGAATTAGAAAAATTAAAATTATTATTTAATAATTTATATAATTTTATTGTAATATAAAAAATAACAAGTCCGCCCGGAATGAAACTTCAAAATAAACTGAAGAAAATTGAATTGAAAGAGAGAGAAAAAATGATTTGGTTTTTGGTTAAGTATTGCCGAGTCCGATTAATATTTTTCTAAAAAGAAATATGACATAGAGATGTGCTAGATTAATGGTGTAAATTTATAGACAGTTAAAAAATTTGATTTTTGATATAATTTTAGACCATGATTTTCTTTAAGCTTGACGAAATTCTTTGTAACGTTGTAATGATTAATGTTCTCTGTAAGTTTCTTAACATTGTTGGTGCGAAGATAATCATTATCAAACACGGCTAAAGATTTTCATTAAATTTCATAAAAGTTTAATATTTATTAACATGCACATACCAACAAATTAATTTTTTTTGCCAACAGAAAATTTGTTTTTTAAATTTTACTTCAAAACTGGGATCGCCAGAGAATTTTTTTATTATTTTTAATATTTTGACATATTACAGCTCTGGCAACACTAATTTGTTGCTATTTCACCTTATAAAGATGATTTCTATAAAAACAAGTTAGACTAGAATCATTTTTCAAAAAAAAACAGTAGAATTTTTTACAGAATAATGTCAGATTAGAATATTGAACGAAAATTTTATAAAAGGCAGTGGTAACTAGATGGCGCAGTATTTGTTCAGAAATAAATTAGTACCTTCTAAGGTAGATGGTGTTAAATTAAGTCATATTAGAAAAATTCAAATTGCAAAATTTGTTTTATACAAATTTTTGAAGGAAAATGTTTTTTAGATATTTCACATTTTTTTTCCATAATAAGAAATTCTACAAACTTTTATACTTGGCTCAAAGTGGGCTAATTGTATATTTCATATTTTTTAAATTAAAGTTTTTTATTTGTTTTTGTTAAATTTCTGAAACATAGTTTCGGTTTTTGTAAAAATTAGAAGTTTGGATTTTCGGGGAATCACATTTGTTGTCGTTTTCATTCATGTGCTAGTAGCTAGTTGATTGAGTTAACATTCTTATATTAGTTTGAAAGTTAGTTTATATATTTAAACTGCTATCTGATATTAACCGGTATTAATGGCTACAAGAAAATTCCCCTTGATCGCTGCCCAAAAAACTTTCGGCAGATTTTCCGAAAAATAGTCTCCAGTATAAATTTTACTGAAATCTGTATGGACTAAAAAATAACTACTGTGAGCTGTGAAAATTTGAAACAAAATGGAAAAATATTTTAGTTACACTTTAGTTACAATAATATAAAATTTAATCGAAAATTATTTCGATTAAATTTTATATTATTTTGAAAATATTTCTAATTTTTAAGAAATAAATTATTTTTGATTCTTCTCTCTTTTTAATATGATTGATTAATAACTTTTATTAAATAAAATTTACAATAATAACTCTCTAAATAAAATATTAAAATAGAATCAATAAGATTGGTTTACTTCATTTATTAACATTTAATTATTAATGCAGTTAAAATTATTAATCTATTTACTGGGTTTTGAAATAAACTAAATTTTCTTCATTAATTTTTCATATCTCACAATAACCTAAATATTTGGAATGTCAGTCACCCTATACCAAAACAAACTAATTATCTAGTTGCTAGTGGTAACATTACTTTAATATTGGTTTGTATCGAAATTTCTTGACCAAACAAAATTTTTCAACAGTTTTTCATTCACATAATTTTCATTCATACAGTTTTACAAAAAAACAAAGTGCAAAATTTGTTAGTTAAAAATAAACTTATAAAATATTAATAAATTAATAATGACTAGTTTGTCTGCACGACGACATTTATCAGCTAAACATACAAATCGTATAAAATCTGCAATTACAGGAAATAAACCACCACGAACTGTGCCACCTTTTTCTATTCAATCACATCAAAAGAACACAAATGTTTTTCAAGGACCACGAAAAAATCGTATATAATATTTTTTATAAACATTTAAATAATTCAAAATAAAATTAAAATATATTTATAATAATTTGTAGAAGGACATCAACAATTTATACAAAGTTCTAATTCAACATTTAGGATGTACTTTGATCGCGGTGATTTACCAATAAAAATGGAATATTTAACGGGTGGTGATAAAATTGGTTGGACGGTAAGGCAAAAATCAGTGTTATTTTTATACAGTATAATACAAAAAATTTTTTTGGGAAATTTGTGATTTATTGTTTATTCTGCAAAGTTCCTATGAATAATTGATGGGTGTTAATAAAATTCTACTGAAAATTTATAAACATATCAATAAATACTTTTACTTTTAGAATTTCAATAACAAAACTTTGGCTAGACTTTCTTTTTAATCAAATATATCTAAGAATATTATTGCAAATTAAATGAATATTAATTCGAAAAACTTTTAATTTTTATTAGCATAGTAATTTTATCCTATTTGCGTGATTAAATCATTTTTTTAACAAAATATTATTTCATTCTGAAAACTATTATATTTCAATATAATTTTTTTCATTAAAAATTTTATTTGCACAAAATAGTCCAATGCAAAATAAAATAATTTACAAATTTTATAATCGATAAATAAATTCGTGTAATGATTAGGAATCGATAAAATAAACTTTCATCAAAACTTTTATTTTTAATGTTCAAACTATATTTTTCCAATAAAAATATATATAGTTTATTTTTTGATGAATTGATCCTTAAAGTTTTATAAAAAAAAGAAAATGTACGAAAGTTTCCATTTTATTGGCCCAATGAAAAAAAGTTTATTTAATCGTGTAAAAAATTGAAATTATATTGTTATTGATAATGAAGAAGTTTGGAAAATTTGCCGGAAATAGAAACTGATTTAATGTAAGTTTATCAGAAATTTAACTTTTATGTCAGTATTTGTTTATACAATTTTATGTTCGGAATGATATTTATTACTGAATTAGTGCTTGGAACTTGCTTTCAAAATATTGATTTTATAATAAATTCTGAAATCAAACAAACTTTAATAGTGTAGTCTCAAAATTATTCATCAAATTGGGTTTAATTTACTACTGAAAAACTGTCTAAGAATATATTTTTCTAATTAAGGTTAGGTAGAAAGCTAAAGCTGAATTAATTGTGCACAAAGAACTATCCAGTTATCATTTATTAAATTTGAATAATTCAATTAATTTATGATCATTTTATATAAAATTTTCTGTTTGAAATCAATTTTAAAATTCATTTTAATTACGACAGGAAACAAATTGTTCATAATTTATTTATGATTAATAATTCAAATTTTTAAATTTATTATTATTTACTTTAAGAAAATTACCCACAATATGAAATTTAAATTTTGTTATAACCAAAAAATTTATGTAAATATGTTACACATTTTCTGACAAAAAAAAAAATTTTTTTTTAAAAATATTTTCATCAAAAGGAAATTTTCCACGAAAAATCAAAAATTTATTATTTATTAATACAAAGCAGGAAAAAGAAAAACAATTTCAAAACGAATCAATCAAAATTTTCCATGTCATACAATTTACCTGTAACACACTTAACTTTATCTCTTATATAACATATTTTTTTTTGTTGGAAGAAACGATTTTCTTATCATGTATCTTTTAAGTGATTGTAAACTAAATGCAAAGTTTTTTTTTCCGTAGCATAAAAATATGAAAGCAAAAAAACATCAACGATAAAAGATTTTTTGTATGAAAATCTTTTGGGTATACATATTTATGACGATGGAAAACAGAAAAATATTGAAAAACATTAAAGCCTTATAATAAGCAAAAAAAAATCCCTTAATAGTGATTTCCCTGTTGGAAAACTGCAAATAACAAAAATACAGATAAATAAAAGAAATTATTATTTATAGCTATTTACATAAGTCTAACGGGAGAATAATTAAAATATTGGATAAAAAATGTGAAATTCTAAAACAACAACGCTATCGCTAAGAAATAAATTGCTGTCAGTTAATCTTCGCAAGATAGATTAATGGCACTGATTCATCATAGTAATCTTAAGAGACAAATTGTGACTCACTACAAACAATATAAAAGAATCTTTATAATAAATATCACAAAATAACCAAAATATATAAACTTATTTCTCGTAATTTCTCTAAATCTAATATTTTACATAATTTTTCAACTTAAAGGAAAATAAATATCATAATGACTGACTGACCCCTCAACAAAATTAATCATTCATTCTGAGAAATTATTTTGAGTAGTTCATGAATATCCGTTTTGTCATTTTAATAATGTTTTAAATAAAATGAAAATTATTTTGTGCATATACGTAAAATCAAATCATTTAAAGATTATAGCAAATTTATTTTATTCAAGTCGTTTTTTAAGAAAGTCATAATATAAGATTACATTATTTATTTTCTGAATAATAAGAAAAATATGAATTTGAAATTTTGACTTAAGACTTATTATTTATTTAAGCACAAAAAATCTCATAAGGAATACTACAAGTAATAATAAGAATTGTAGTGGAAGAAGTAAAGTAGCAAACATAGTTAGTTATTTTGCAGTAGCCAAGTAAACTTCTGAGTAATGTCTCGAATTAAATGACACATATGTCTCCCCGTAATCTTGAAGTCATGTGTACAACTCTAATATTAGAGATACCATTTTTTTAATGCATTTAGTTCTTCATTTACTTCGCTGAAAAGTACTGAAAAGTGATTCACATAAATTAACTCCGGTATCAATACGATCTAATTGGGGTCATCGATAATCATCACTTATATGTAGGTGATAGGATTCAAACAATTTTGAAAATTAAACAAACTAAATATTTGTCATTCTAAATTATAGCATCTAAACGAGATTATTCTGGTCCAACAAAATTAATAACCATACTACTAGGATCAGAATCACATATAAATATTTTCTTGCTCGAATACATCACCGTGTACTTGCTAGTTTTATTTACAAACTTTGATAATAATATGTGATGAGTTTTATGATATATGTAATGAAAAAAGGAACGAAAATATTTTGACGCCAGGGAATTAAACTTTATTTATATTGAGGTTATAAGACATATTCTATGGCGATACATTTAAAAATTTCATAAATAATATGTTGTGTTAAAATAAAAAGATAACACATTAATATTTAATTTTAGTTCAAATTATTTGCCATTAATATCATAATTTTATGTTATTTGATAATAAGATACTTAAGTATGAAAAGTTAAAAGTATTTTCATGTACACATATCTTACGTTAAATTTATTTTTCTTCCTTAATCCGTCAATATTTTATTGTTATTTTCTAGGTCGATATTGATAAACTTGATTACAGTATGTACTTACCATTATTTTTTGATGGTATTTCGGAAACAAAACATCCTTATAAAACGTACGCACGTCAAGGAGTTTTAGATTTGTTACATCATGGCGGTGACAAAATTCATCCAGTAATACCACAATTAATAATACCAATAAAAAGTAAGTAAAAAATATTAGATTATCCTGCAAATTCTAGTAAGTGAATTAATAGATTCATTATCACCCTGACATTACACAAATCTGTAAATGAACATTTTTTATTGTTTTTGTAGAAGCATTGAGTACTCGAAATCTTGAAGTCATGTGTACAACTTTGAAAATTATTCAACAATTAGTTATGTCGTCGGATATGGTTGGTCCAGCTTTAGTACCTTTTTATCGTCAATTGCTTCCAATGTTTAATGCTTTCAAAAAGAAAAATTGTAATATTTGTAAATTAAAAATATTATTTTAAATGTTTGTTATAATTTATCTTGATTTTAAATAGTAAATTGTGGTGATGAAATTGATTATGCTCAGAAGAATAATATGAATTTAGGTGATTTAATTGATGAAACTTTACAAGTCATGGAAATGCATGGTGGAGAAGATGCATTTATTAATATTAAATATATGGTCCCAACTTATGAATCATGTTATCTTAATTAATTTTAAATAAGGCAGAAAAATTGTTCAGATCTTTATTTTCCAGCCTTACAATGCAGTTATATAGAAGTTTATAGAAAATATATAAACTCGAAAAGGATCAACAAAGCCCTTTTTGCTGTAATCAAAAAATTAGCACAAAATATTTATTGAAAATTTATATTGTTATTAAATTATGTTTATTTATGATTTAGTTAAATTACTTAATATTAAATGTGTAATCTAAATTTTAGAATTGTAGTAATGAATGTTAAATATGGATATATTAAAATTATAGTAAATATATTATGTTAAACTTAAATGTTATTACTTGTTGAATCTTTTTCATTATTTTGTATTGTCTTTTGGTTTTTTTCCAGTATATATATAACGTCCAAAAATATGCAATTTATGTATTTATTCCTAACAATATGTAAAAAATTGCAAAAGTTATACTTTTGAAAACAATTTTCATTTTATCTAATAAAATGAAAATTAAATTAAATAAAAAATAAAGTACTATTTTTATGATTTTGAGACACAACACAAAAATAAAATCAATTATACATAATAAATTTTATTCTCATTTCATCAGAATGTGATCCTAGAAGGATGTAAAACTTTTTTAATTTATTATTTTTGACTTGTTATATCTTCTTTATTTTAGAAATTATTTTAAATTTTCTACAAAAATCATATAGAAATTTAATATAAAAACTTAAATGTCCTTGCAGCTATTTTATCTGAAAAACATAAAACTATATTCTAAAGTAATTTTGTTTTGAAATAAAGTTTATTTTGCTATACAATAATGTCGCCAAATTGTTTATATTTTTGCTGCCAAATGGATCATTTACCAACGAGGAAAAAAATTAATTTTATTTATAACTCTTTTCACTTTAAATTTTTTTAAATTTCTAGAATTATAGAAATAAAGAAATAGTTTAGATATACCGTATTTTAATTGTCTTGCAAACTTCAAAAAGCATAATATTTATTTTTTTATCTTAAATTTGTTATTTAATATAACTATATACAACCAACTAATTTAAATTCTACAAACTTTTTATGTTGTGGTTTATTAAAAATAATATTTTTAATTATTGCACTCAGGTTCAATTATGCTTTAAAAAAATATAAAATGGAATTATTTTTCAAAGCTTGAAAGAGGAGAAATTAAAGGAAAATTTTCATTTAAAATGTTTTGTTTTATTAAAATCAAATAATTTGAATTAATGTTCTTAAATATATTAAATTGAACAAAACAAAAACTTTAAATACTTTTACTTGTTTTATAATTAAGAAACTTTGAAATGAAAATTTTTTAATCTAATTGTTAGTGAAATGAAAATGTGAAATGAAAATGTCAAATGAAAATTATGATTTTTGTAGTTCCATTTATTGTAGAGAAATTTTAATTGAATAGAAAACTATTATAGAATTTGTATTCGCTGGAAGAAGAAATAATAAATAAAATCGATGTAAAGTGAAACAAAAAGTTTTAAAGAGAAAAGTCGAGAATTTTTTTACAAAACTTAAATTGTCCAATTTATATAAAAAATGTGTTATAATAGTAAATTTCATATAACTAAATTATCGATGTTTATATGTAAATAGTGATATTATTTAAAATAATACATTTGTAAAGTTACACATTATATTTTGTTGAATTTAGAATAACTTAATCTCATTGAACCCAAAAATAAGTTCACTTTTAAAAGTTGAAGTTCATAGCAAATTCAAATGTTTAAGGCATCTTTAATTAAAACTAAAGTTACTTAGAATTTAAATTACAGAAAAATCTTGACCAAATTATATAATACGCAAGAGTGCATAATATAAATATTGAATTATCCTTTAAATCAAAATATATTGCTTCATAATTCTAACTCAAATTACTTGAAAATTGTAATAAGAGTTTTTAAATATTATACAATTTTTTTAACTTGAATTTCTTCTTATTTAAACAAATAAAATTTCTTTGACATAAAATGAAATCTATTTTGCATTAGCAAGTAATATTTTAAAAGAAAATAAGAAAATACAGAAAATTGCTATTACAACTTATTTTTTATTTCACTATTTCAGATTTTCCATATTATATGACATAAAAAAATCACAAAAAAAATATTTATTCTATTTAAACAACTTATAAATTTTAAAGTGTACTAAATTTAACAAAATTTTCAGAAATATAGTTTCTACATAATATACCTGAAAATTCACTATAAAGAATCTTGGATCTTTGGCTTTTCGAGAGTTAGTTTTTGATCAAAAGTAAAACTAAAATGAATCAAAAATTGTTTTAATAATTTCTGGCAATTGAAGTATTATAAACATCATTTAAAATTTGTAAAATATATATTTAGTTAAATATTTAATTAATTTAATCTACTGGTCCAGATTGCTACTGGTACAGATAATTTTATTTTGAAATTTCAAGTTGTGCTGACCTTTCTGTATATTTATGATACAATTGTGATGTGACCATGTAAAGATTTTGGAGCAAAATTTAAATTTAAAATTAAATTATTCGTCAACTAATATAAAATTTTGTATCAATTAGTGCAGAGAATATTGAAATTAATTTATCTGATACAAGGAGATCACTGACTGTTAGTTACTATCCAATTTTTCCTAATTTTATGACTAAACTAATTTGTGTTTTCCATTAATTATTATTCTACAAATACTCTGAATATAAAGATATGCAAAAAACATTGAACAATAATAAAAAGAGACACTATATATTTGTGGTTTCCAATCCAACCACAAATTTTGGTTCTATGGGAAAAGAATATTACTATGCTTTACGATACTACCAATCTGCCTGCATACCATATGAGCATAAAAAACCACAAATATTTTGCACTATTTTAGGAAAAAATGCAGAAACGTTATTGATTTTTTTAGCGAAAAATATATTTGTTTTTTAAACTATATCAATTCCTACAAATTTGGTATCAACTCTCGGGGAATTTTATTTCCAATAACATCGTATAATTTCTTAACAAAAATATTGAACATTCCTCTATGGTAAACAAGTTAAAATCTTGATAAAAAACTATAGGATTTTTTGTTGTCTTTAAAAAACAGTTAAAACTCCAAAATTTTCATTCAAATAATTGGCGGTGTAACCAACAATTTTGTACAGCAAAAATATTTTTCTGCTTCAATAATTAAGTTAATTTTCCCATTTTCATTTCAGTCATATTGGAACGTGTTTTCTGTACCACACATTTTCTCTTTCCGTTAACTAAATATTTCACTTAACAACAAACATATTTGTTGATGATATAAATGTATAAAAATTAACCAAAATTTATGAGAAAAGTAACTAACAAAAAACCCTTTTTTTGTGTTAAATGAAAAACCCTTTTTGTCTTATTGTCTAATTTCAAAATAACAATATAAAAAAAAAAAGGCTTAAATTAATTAAACTATAAAAACCACTACATAAATAAAATCTTAAAATAATATAAACAAACTTTCATTTGAAAATTTGAAAATAATAACTTTAACCTTGTAATAAATTAACTTTTATATACCATTAAAAAAAACTTATTTTCCTTTTTTATTTTTTTTTAAAGTTAGGTTTTAAAATATTAGTCCTTTTTCTTCAACAACCAAAAAATCCATAAAAAATGATTGATTACAATTTTACCAATGAAACTTTATTTAAAGAAAAAGGATTTAAGATCGCCTAAAGACCATATAAATATATACATATTTAAAAATATCCTTTAAGAAAGAAAAAAACCATTTTTAATAATATAAGACTTTAAAATCTTTTTTTTTTTTGTGTCAGGATATGATAATATATATATATATATAAGGATTATGTGACACTTGTAGAATTTTAGGATTTATTTTATTTAATTCAACACGTGAACGGGACAAATGGTATTTAAATAATTTCTATGAAAATTTGAAAAGTAAATTTTAATAAGAATACCAAAAATTTTATGTGTTCTAGGATATGATTATGGTCAGCTACTTAAGAGCATTGAAGCTTAAAAATTTAAAAAAAATTCCATTGAGATTTAATTTGAATTTAGATTTAGAAATATTTTATACGTATATATATATATTTTGGTTTTATGAATAAAATATTAATGAAAAAATACTGTATTATAAAAGGACATTATGTTTAACAAAGTGTAAATTTAGAAAACTTTTTTAGCTCATCAAACCGGATAAAAACAATTTAAATTTTATCTAATAATGCGGAAAATATGGAAATGAAAATTATATTTGTAAAAAAAAAAATGGAAATTATAAAACATCTTTTATGTTATTGTCAATTTTCGGTGTTTAGAAAAAACAAAATAGTATTTTCTCATATAATTTGAACAGCACTTAAACATTATTTATTGAAATAAATGATTAATTTTAAATATATAATATTTTTTTATTTTAAAAAAACAGAAGTTGTCATATTTGATACTAAATTCAAACAAACCATAAATAACTACTATTAACAGCTTATGGTATTAACAGATAAATAATTATTTCATAATTTTTGATTAAAAGATTTTTAAATAACTAATTAATTAAATAAATAATTTTATGTAACATTTATAGTGAATTTTGTTTTATTAAACACTAAGTTAATTCCAATGATTGCCAAAATTTATAGATTTAAACTTTAAAAAATTTGTAGAAGATATCATATTTTACTTAATATTTATTAAAGGAATTGATTTCATCTTTAAAATTTATTAAATTTTTATTTAATATTCTATATTCTATGTATAAAACACTCATTAATTCATTAATATTTAATTAAACTTTTGTGTTAGAAAATAATTTATGAAAGTTTTGATGAAATTAAATTTTAATTTTAATTATATTCATATTTAAAATATAATTAATATTTAAATTATAACAAGAAACCTAACACAGAATCCAAATAATAAATTTTAATATCCTATGAATATGTTTTAAAAAAAATTGCTATGTAAATTAGAGCTTTTTTTTCGTTGTTTTCAATCAGATTTTAAATAACTTTTTCCATTAAAATTGTTAAATCTGTTTACGTGCGTACATTAAACATAAAAAATATAATATAATTTTTTATTTTATTGAATTATTGAAAAGTTTTCATACTGTATACATAGAGGATTTATTATTATTTGATTAAAAAAGTTTTTCATGATTGTTGGAAAAACTTGGTACATAAAAATAATTGCCATTAAAAGCATTTAATATTATAAATATATTTTCAACAAATTTCACAAAAATGGATGTTTTATTATAAATATAAAAATATAAAATCCTGTATATCCTTTTTTCTTCATACATTTATAATAATTTTTTTTTTATTTTAAGAAAAAATACAAAATAATATTTTAATATGTCACAAACAAGGAAGACAGTAACAAATTATTGAATTTCTCATTTTATTTAAACGAAATGGTTTATTTTAAAAAAAGTTCTTATTTCTTAAAGTTAATCAATTTGAACAACTTGAAACTTTATTTAAGAAAATTTATTATTCTGCTTTCGGATATAAATTTATTTATTCGCAAAAAAAAAAAAGAAAATTATTCTTCACATAAGAAAAATAAAAAATCAAGAATACATTTTGTATTTCCATCACCTTTTTATGTAATTTATTAATATGGATCGAAAAAATAAACATAAATATCATAAAAGGTTTTTTTTTTTGTGTATTTTTGTTTTTCTTTTTGTCCTTTGAAATGTAATTTAAAAAGTTTATCCTAAAAATGGTTTTCCTTTTTTCTCAACTTAATAATTTCAATTTTTCCTTTCTTTTTTTTGAAATTTCCACAAAAAAAAATATTTAAATATTTTCTTATTGTATTTCTCTAATATTGTATTAGAAATATAATGTAGTAAAAGAAAATTTTATTAATATTTCTACTTTTATTCAGTGTTGTCCATTTTATATGACTATTAAATTGAATTTTCTTTTTATCCTTCTTAAAAGCAATATAGAATTATTTAGGATAAATTTAATAAATATATATACATATATATATTTAAGAAAATCCTAATTTTGTCATATATAGAAGGAAAAGTTAATCAACTAAGAAGAAATTTTTGTACAAAATAAAATTCTATATTTTTTTTTCTATAAAAAAAATGTAAAAACGTTTTATATACGTAACGTAATGGTTATACATTTAGTAAAGTTAACAGATTGGAAAATAAAGGACATTAGAAATTATAAATAACTGTTGGATTATTTTCGGTTAAATAACCTGACAAAGGACCACAAAAAAAATATTTACTTTGTTTAAAATATGATTTTCTAATACGTACATATTTATATTAAAATTTCATATAAATTTTTTAATTAAAATTAGGCAAATAAATTTTTTTTTCACATTTTATCATTTGCATACATTTTTTTTAAAATAATATTTATGTGACATGAAAAATATGGTTAACCAACGAAAACTTTTAAAATACTGTCATATATGTTTGGTATAATGACAAAAAAAAAAATATATATATATGGTAACACATATGTTAGCATAAATCAAAAATAAATTTATTATATTTGCTTAAAGGATTTAGCTAACAAGCTGGAAATTATATTATGAAAAATACTTTTTTTTTGTTAAACTTTGTATCACAGACAACTTTCTACTTTTTTCAAATGTCACAAATGTGCACATGAAAAAAAAAAATTCATATTATATTCAAATTAAATATATTAACATAATTTATCATTACTTTATATATAATATTTAAAAAAATAATATTAATTTGTTTGAAATATATACAGAATTATTAATACATATGTAACCAATTAATTATTTTGCTCAGATAAAAATTTGTATCAGAACTGACGAATCTTGAATCAATAAATATATACAATTTTTTTCAAATTAAATTAGTGGTTTTCTACAAATTATTAATTTTACAAAATTGAACTAAATATTTTTCAAAATTTGTGAGAATTCTTAGTTGGAAAAACTAGGGTTTGGTCAATAATACTTCCTTCTTAAAAACAGTACAGTTTTTAAGAAATTACCAATATCTATTATTTAATTCCTGAAAAAAAAGTTTATTAGCGAAAAATTTAAATTTAATTTTTTTATTGCATACTTTAAGGCATTCATTTTATACAAAAATACATTGAACCCAAAATTTCAAATATTAATAATTAATAAATTTAAGACGTATCAATATTTTACCTTAAAAACTGTCAGATTCAATTTAAACAACATTAATTATTTATATTGAAATTTTGGCGAAAACCTAAAATATTAAAGTTAAATTCCAAACTAAATTTAAAAGAATATTTATACAAAAATTTAATAAAAGAACTACAAAAGGTTAGATAGCCTAAAACCGACCTATTAGAGATATTGAATCTTGTATTTTTTCCATTAACTAAATAATTGAACCCGAAAAGTTTATATTGTAAGTAAAATTTTTAATTTTAATTTATTTTAGTATTTTTTTTTAAAGGAAAAGGAAATATTTGTTTCAAAACGGAACAAATGCATATTTAAACATGGAAATATGTCAGCATCAATAAAATTATCGTTAAAAAAAATGAAAATAAACTCTGTAAACAAATTTTCATATTTTTTAAGTATTTATGTAATTTGTAGTGGGTTTACAAGGCAGTAAATATGCTATTATATTTATTATTATTTAAAGACAAGCATAAAGATCATTTTCGTAATTATAAATATTCAATTACTAATAAAAATATAATTATTATTAAAATTTAATCACCAATAAAAATGATATTTTTGTTAACCAAAAAATTAAATTTAATATTTTATAAAGTCCAGAAGGCAGTAATATCAAATAACTTTTATTATTATTTTGTAACCAAATTATTTAATAATCTATTTTAAAATTAATATTAAGGTAAATTTTAAAAAGAAAACCTTAATTTTCTTCTATTAACTAAACGCCATAATATTCCTAATCCTTTATTCTTTTGATAATAAAATAAAAATTCATTTATAAAATGAATAAATTTTTTCACTTTTTTTCTATGATACTAATTTCCATAAAAAAAAGGAGATTTTTACATTAAAATTCCAAAAGTTTTAGATAGAAAAAATTTCATATTTATTTATTTTCTATTAAATTTACTCCTACCGAAAATGTGGCTAAAGTTAATTTAGTTTAAATTTTACCTTAACCCAAAAAAAAAAAATCTGTAGGGAGTTAACCCTGATATTTGTTGCTACTGATTTTTATGTCTACTTTTTTTGCCATTCAAGAAAGGACGATAAAATTCGATATCTTATTATTTCAGTGAAGCGATTGTGATTCGATTTGTGAAAATAAATTTAATATCTACATATATAATAATAATATCTTAGTAGAGTGCTATATTTATCACACTATAAATTTAAAGGCAGAATGAACCTATTTATTTTTGGGAAAATTTTTAATTCAAAGAAAATTTATTCATTTAATTCAATTTTTAAAAGAGATTTTTATAATAAATTTCCTCTTTGATAAAATTTGATGAAAAGTAAATATTTGATGTTGATTTTGCTCATTAAAAATGGTTAATATTTGAAAAAAAAATTTCAAAGATTTTAAAATAAATTTAAAATTAATTTTTCGTAAATATGAGTATAATTAACCGGAGGAGTAGTTATAATAAGAAATTTGAATAAATTATTAAAATATCCTTTTGAAAATTTTAATAATTTTATAAATTTTGTGTCTACTTCAAGATGCTTCCAATATTAAATCTGTCAACTCGAGGTGTTGGATGACACAATACAAAGACTACAGAATCTGTATAAACTGTATTCGTTCTACGGTTTTAATAATAAATTATATCTATTACTCTGAAAAATATGTAGGACTTAAGATAATAAATATCAGGAAGGATAAATGACATATCTCAGAATATTCGATACAGTGAATTTAAATTGATTACACATAAATATAAGGCTATAAAAAGTATTTTTGTACTTCAAAATTGTTTCAAATTTAATACGAAATTAGAATTTAATTTAAGCCTAAATGTATGTTACAACAAAATTAATCAAACTATTCCAATCAAAAGTTAAGTAAATTTTAATCAAATTTAGACTATATTTACAAAAACCTAAAAGTATTTAATAAACTTAATTGTGAAAAGTTTTTTTTAAAGAACATTCAATTTATTTAATCTAAAAGTTACAAAAATTTAATATTATCAATTTTGTCAATTCTAATAAATTATTTGCTAACTTTAAGATACCTTAGGCAACAAGTGAAAACACTAAAAATAATCTCTTGGGATTTGCTACAAAATAAACTTAATTTTTGAACATTCTTCTTTAAATTTTAAGTGAAATTTTTTGAATATAAGTGCTCTTTATTCTTTAGATTCTAATGTTTGGTATGATGAAAAGAAAATATTTATTTGTAATTTCAGTCAATAAGATTTACTCCATCAATCATTTATTTATTATATATGTATTTTCTTTTTAAGGATTATATAGAACAAAAAAAAATGTTTTTTTGTCTCATTTAACAAGGATATTTTATACTTTAGGCAATTTAATTCTAATTTATTAGATTGTATAAAAGACCAAAATGTTTCTTTTTCTTATTCTCTGACAATCGATTAATTATTTTGATTGATAAAATTACTAAATACATAAAAGCAATAAAAATAAAAACAAATTTATAAAAATTAATTATATTTCTGTTGTTTTAATTTCGAATAACTAAACAAATTTACTTATTTGCCTGTTTACATGACAATTAATTACGTAAGTAAACAATGAAATAATTTCGAAAAATAGATTCAAATAAAATAAGAATTTTAGGAATTAAATATAAGGACATTTTTTTACGTAAAAAATTCAGTTTAAAGTAGTTAAACTTTTCTTATGGCTTTATTGCTTAACATTCTAAATTTGAAAATGTTCCTTTTTTATTTATATTGGTTATTTTAAATGACGGTTAATTATTAATTAATTAATTTAATTATTTAATAAAAACAAATTTCTTGTTCAAAAGTTTTAAATCTAATAAAAAGGCAAAAAATTCGTTTATTAACCATTAAATTTATATAAATTTTTGCCTGACATATTTTTAGGCGCAATCAATTTATTAAGGTTTATTTAATTATCTTCAAAATTCAATAATTTACTAATTTAATACTAATTTAAAATTTATTGTACCGAAAAAATATATTTTTTTATAATTAATTAAATTAAATTTTATCCACGTCAATTAATTCATGGAAAAAATAAGTTTCCAAAATTTACCAAACTTTGACCATAAAATATTATTTTAATATTTTTAATAAATCATGGATTTTGTTAAATTTTTATTTTTACAATAATAACATTTTAGTTATTTACATCGTTTTAAAAGTATTTATTAAATTAAATTTTCTTTTTAAATTTTATATGAATAAGGTTTAATTTAAAAATAGTTTTCAACTTTATTAAATCGATATTACTAACTAGTACTAGTAATATAATTTATTTAATTTACACAGCTTTACCATCAAATATATATTTTATTTTATAAAAAAAATTATCAAATATTTTGTTAATTATCAATAATTTATGCTGCTAATATACAAAAAAAATATATACTTATATATTTATTTCTTAATGTATACTAATTTATTTATGCAAATAAAATGTATCCCAAAACATTAAGTAAAAATTAGGTAAATTAACACGTGACTAAAATAAAGAATTAATATTATATATAAGTAATTTTTCGTATCATAGAATTTCTTAGTCGAAATCATTAAATAAACTGCTTAATAATGATTTTTTTTGTTGTTGTTTGCTACTAAATAAAATTAGAACTAAAATCACGAAATATGTGAACACATTATTAAGTCCTACAGGAAAAATTTATATAAATTATCAGATATACTTTTTTATCTATATACTATATCATTTTTATTGTATATGTATATATATATGTACTATATACATTAAATATCTTATGAGTTCTTATCATTTATTAGCAATGACATTTAATCCATTAAATTGTGTTAATTTATTTGTGGTTATATCTGAAAAGCTACTTAAGAGTAAAATTATAAAAATTATCCTTGAAATTATTTGGTAATAAAAGATTAGAATGAGTAAGTATTATTTTAATATAGTTTTTGGTTAGGGTGATTAAGAAAACCTGCCCTTATCATTGCAGCCTATCGAATTATTTTAACATATATTTCACTGGTAAAATTATATTTCTACAAACTCAGTTTAGAAATAATTGATGGAAATAATTTAAAATTTATGAATTGTAATATTTATTCTTTGCTTGCAAAAAAGATGCTGCAATCAAGTTTAAAACTACCTTGAATTAACAAAAAAAATAAAATGATCAGCAAAATTGTAAGTTAATTTAAAACAAATAGTTTTTATTTAAATTGGAAATATCATTTACCATATTAATAGTTTAAAATTAGATTTCCTGGTTTGGTTCTCTGTACAACTTATCGTATTTGCAGCAACCGAATACCAAGTCTGTAGTTGATATTCATGGTAATACTAAATTTTTTTACTGCATAAAAACCACCTATAAAAGACTATGTATATTTTATATAATTTTTTTACTAATCTATAGATATTCTCTATCTTGTATTTTTAGTACCTGCAGAGTAGGTAGGAATCCAACATGATACGTAAAATATTTTATTTCAATTTATTTTATATAATATTTATTTTAACAACATAAAAAAGTTGACTGTAGATATTTGTCTTGAAAATTTTTCAAAAACTTTATCCATCGAAATAGAAAAGTTTTTTTGTTAAGAATATTATAGAGTAAAGATTTATGCACTGATAAATCTGTTTTGTATTATGTAGAAAATATAGTAAATGCACTATTTCTACATTCAGTTGCTGTTATATAATGAAAGTCATCCTCATCTATATATAATTGCAAACTTTGTCATGTTCCAAAAATTTATATTGTATTTTGAATTACTACTTAAAGGATGGTAAATATAAAACTTAAGTAAAATTACGATAAAAAATTTATATTTATCTTTTAATCCATCAGTGAACACAGTTAATTTAAATTATTCTTAAATTTATTATTAATCAGAAATGGATACCATGGTAAAAAAATTATATACAGTATATCAGACTTGTTGAAATAATTTGAATAAAATACAATGTAAATTTATAATTAAATAAAATATCACATCTTTGATGGTTTTATCTATTTTAAGGAGCCTGTGTATTCCTGTTTTTCTTTTCGTTGCTATAATTTAAATTAAGATAAAAATTAAGAATAATGGAATAAAATCAGCATAATAATTTATGAAATTTTAATATTTTCAGATAATTTTTGTAATATTTTTATTTTGTAATTTATATTTTATTTGTATATAATATTTTATATTTTCTATTACTTTGTAACTTTTATAACAATTTTTAGATAAAATCATTAATTTCGTAGATTAAAGAAGTTGCAGGTGTAGTCAATTCGATAAATTACATTAAATAACATTGGAAATACAAGTACAATACTTGAACTAACAGATGGTAGTTTTTCCGTATGTTTTTGGGGTTTTAAATGGAAGTAAATTTAGTCAGCAATAGAACATCATTTTGCTATATTATAGAAAATATTACTGATTCACATGCAAGATGATGGCGTAACGTGATTTATTGTATTAGCTATAATTTTTTGGAATCGAATGTTGAATATATATTTTATCGTGCAATTACATTATTTCATAAATATGTACTTAAACTGATTAATTATATTTTTTTTTCGTAATTTCTTATGTTCACATCAATTACTTTAACACGTAAATAGTATTTTAAAAGATCTCTGCTTCTTAACCCAGTTTATCTAATATTTTTATTAAATATTTATAGATATTTTCTTGTAGTAACAAAAGATATTTTGACGATATAAAAAAAATTCTGAACATTTTAATTTCTGATTATTAATAAATATTTTTTTATACCTTAAAATATATATATATATTTTTAATCTTTAAATATTATTTTTCCTTCATCATCATCGTTAATTTTAATGAAAACATTTATTTTTATTCATATCGCATAAAATTATCCTTGATCTAAGGATATTTATTTTTCTCTACCTTTTAGCTTAATATTAAGTCTGCAATTTATTCAAAAAACGAAAAAAAAAAGAAAGAAAAAAATCATTAAAAGTTAATGATTATTTTCACTTCGTGAATTTATTTCTTCATCAAAAAAAAAAATTAAATAGAAAATCAAGCGATATAAGTTCGTGTGTTTAGATAAATATAATACGATAATGAAAAGTGTAAATTTTAATAGATTGAAAAAGTAAATTAACGTAATTAATTTTCCTGTTAATATAAAATTTTCAATTTCCGACGAGTTATAAAGAAAATAAAAAAAATTCCACAAATTTTTTTAAAAATACCTTTACATAAAAAAAAAAGTCAGGTATACCGGAAGATTCACATAATGAAAATAGTTAAAGTTTCAACTTTAGCCGTTTAATTAAAATATAATTAATTTTTTAAATATGATATAAATTATGGCGAAATGGGTAAAAACTAATGGATCAAGAAATTAAAATCCACCTGTAACCTTTTCAAAAGGAAATCATTTAATTGAAACATAATTAAGATGCGGAAACTTATATGTAAAATATTTCAGGTATAAAATTTTTTCTTAGATTAAAAATGAACTTTATTGTGAAAATCAGGGTTTATTTAAAATACTGAAATATTAAATTACAATATAATTCATATTAAATTTGAACTGAATTTAAAATTTTTAAGGAAATATTTATTAAATTTTAATAAATATTAGTAGGTTATTTTAATGAACTGGTTTGTTTTTAGCTTCACTACCATTTTTAATTATTCTATGTCACAAATTCTCAAAATTAATCCCATCACGAATATTGTAATAAATTATAACATATCAGTGAATGCTAGAAATTATATTTCTGTCTCTTGTTTAATGTATTGTGCGGTACTATGAAATTTCGTAGTATTCTGTTTTTCAGCAACTAATTAATAAAATTTACAGAATTTCCAAGTTTTTATTCAAATTCTTTGCCAACTAATTTAATAATCTCGTAATATCATTTAGCCATTTAGTTAAAAACGCTAAATTTTTTTATAAATTATAATTTTTCATTACATTGGTTTACTTACCAGAAAATGATGCATGCGATAAATGACATGAAAGATGAAAGAATTGGTTTATAAAAAAATAATTAAAGTTATTTCCTTTAAAATTCATTCAAAAATCAACATTGATTCACTGTATATACGTAAATAAAACCATGTTTTGAAATTTTTTTAATAAAATAATATTTTTAAATAAATATAAAAATCCACAAATTTGAAATGGCACGCCAAAAGGTATATTCCACTCGTAATCAAAACAAAGTTCAAAATACTAATGAATTTTTATATTAACTTTTAATAATAATTACAATGAATATTTTTGAAAGTGCTCTTTAATATAAAATTACATACACTTAGCTTTTTATTTCTGATTACTTTATAGAAAATATGTGAGGTGTTTCGGTGACACAAAATCAACAAATAAGTGGAAAGTATTAAATTGCTTCTAAAGTGTTAAAATTTTATCTTTATCATATGCAATTCTGATTTATATGATAATTTAATTTGTTTTTCTAGTTTTTGTCACTAAATTTTTGACTTTTTGTTTAACATTTAACTAAAACCATTTTATCTAAAGTGTTATATAAAAATTTGAAAAATTTTCAATTTTAGTTAAAATATTCATACAAGAACACATAAAAACAGTCACAAAAAAAAATTTTCGTACCACAAAATTATACAACCAGGACTCATATAAAGAAACTTTGTTATATTTTATTATTATTTTTTCATTCATTTTTTTATGCTTTGTGGTAGAAATATGTTTTCGTCATTCGTATGACTTGAAGGCAGGAGAAACTGGAATTTTGGTTGTTTTTTTTAATACTTTCGATAGAATAAAATTTTACCCTAATGAACCTCAATTTATCAGGCATTAGTATGTTTTCTGCATATAAAATGTAATACGTTACAGAGAAAAGTTTTCAAAATAACTTTTTTCAACAAAAAAACAAGAAAGGATACAATACTTTGTTAAGTTACAAAAAAAAGGTTACAATTTATATAATTTTAATGTTTATATGTATGTGTAGTATTTTTATGTTAAATGAGAAGTTTTCTAAGGATATTTTAATTTGAAATAATTTTTTTGCATAAAAGTACGTAGTTTTAGTTACAATGAAAATTATTTTGTAATTAAAAGTTTAGTAATATTGAGATAATAAAATTTGATACTGGCAATTAAACGAATTCAAAAAGTATAATCCAATATGTGCTAAAAATTTAATTAATGCAGTTGGAAAGTATTTAGTTTCCTTTTATTTTCTAGGAAAAAATATTAGCCTTTAAAACCAATAATTATTTATAATTTATATCTCTAAATAATCATGCTCAATTGTAGAAGATGCTTGAATTATTTGTATTTTTGGATACTTACCAAAACGTACTTGGCTGCAGAAGTGGAAAGATTATAAAAGTATCTTCTATTACCGCCATACTTACTTCTTGTTATTACAAGGAAGAAGGTATATTTTCTGTTCTATCAAAATTATATAAAATTAAAATCAGTGTTGCTATAAAACTACTTCTATAAGAATACTTAATGTGACATAAATGAATTATACAACTACCTAACACAGTCCATCAAAATAATTAAATAATTTTAGCATATTTGAAATAAGAATGTGTCACTTAAAAACACAACATTGAAATTTTATCATTTAAATGATTTTAAAACTTTATTATTGCAATTTTAAACATTAAATATGAGATTTTTGAACGCATTACATAATGAAATATTGCACAATTTAAAAGTTTTTCCAAATATACATTATCAACATAATTGTATTTTGTGTTTAAGACTAAAACTTTTAAAATTTCACATTTTATCTTTTTTTTAATATTCATAGAAATCACGTAAAACTTTTACTACAAAAATATCTTTTAATGTTTTCACTTCCACATATTCGATATAATATATGTAGTATAATTTTTGTTTTAAGATTATTTAAAATTTATCTAGAATTTTATTTCAAAGCAGTAATTTTTAATGCACCAAAACAACATTATGTCATAATTTCATTTCATTTTTTTTTTCTTTCGAAAGTTCAATTTTTATTGCTATTTTTGTGTCATAAATACTAAAAAGCTTTCTTTAATATCTCGAATTTGTGAAAAAAATTTAATTGTCATAATAAAAAATTGCATCCCTAGTTTCTAGTAAAGGTTAAAAATAAGTTGTATATTTTTTACGTAAAGAGGATATTCTTTTATAAAAATATATTTTTTAATAAAATTGTTCTTTTTGTACCTTTTGAACAGTGAACAGATATTATTATTACGGAAGAAAGTATGTTTTATATAAAAAAAAAAATATATATAAAACACAATTTAACAGAATTTTATCGTTCTTTGAGAGAAAATAATTTTCATCATATATTTTCTTCCTTTAAAATTTTTGTTTTTCTGTAGAACAATTAAGATAAAAGGTCTTTTGTCCTGGAAAAATAACTTTAACAGAAAAGTCTGTTTTTTTCGTTTTTTAAACAAAAAGTGAAAAGAAATAAAAATATATTTTTGATTCATTACAGCAAAACGAATCATAAAATATATCTAGAGGTGATATATGTCTTGTGATAGTATGGCGGGTAGAAATTTTTTGAAAATGTTCATCAAAATTCAAACTAAATTCATATACAAATATAAACGATTAAATATATTTCCATTTCAAAATAAATTTCTTATACAATTTTCTATACAAATATGAAAAATATTTCGGAAAAAATATAATATTAAAAAAGAAAATTACAAATTTTTTAGAACTTAAAAAGATTGATCTTTAAAATTAACTACTTTTATAGATTTAGTGTAATTTTTTCATCTGTGATATATTTTTAAATTATTTTAAAGAATAAAATTTCATTTACACTTTTTTTAAAAATTAACCACTTATTTAGAGAGAGAGAGATAGTTTAGTCTTTTTAAAGTGTAGCTTCTCCTTCTGGGTTGCATTAACTTTAAATTTGTAATATACTAGGATTATTTCAACATATAGATTCCACATAAGATCTTATGAAGTACTTAATTTGCTATTGAAATCATCTTATAAAATAATGAGTTTTGAGTTTATTAAAACCTTAAATTTGTAAAAAAGCTCTAAGTCTAACATAACAATATAATACAGTACACCAATAGGCCAGATCATCGATTTAGAGAACATATAACATTAATATCCAGAATCCATATATCATTAATAATTTTTAACCTAATTTACCGAAGATTTCTGACGAAAAAAGGAAATGATAATAGGAATTATCATTAGAACCAACTAATTTATTGTTTCAAATATTTTTTGTCTGCAAATTGGACCTCCTATTTTTAGTCTAAAATTCGCATCTGTATTTAAAATCACAGCAAAAAACTATAGAGAAAATGTACCATTGTATAAAATCGGCGATTAATGCAACTTTGTATATTTTTATGTTAACCAAATTTATGTTAACCAAATCTTTTTATTAGACATTAACTATCTCGCTCTTTTCGTGGGGAAAATTAAAAAAATTTACTAAATAAATTTTCTACTATATAAAGCTAATTTGTTTATATTAATTTTCAAAATATTTCTGCAGTATTTTCATATTTTCTTTTTACAAATTTAATACGTATTTTAAATTGAATTCTCTATAATAAATTTCAATAAATTTCAAAATGTGCACTTGGCTACAAATTTTAAGTGTGTGTTTTCCAAAATTCTTATTATTTTCTTGTTTAAAAATATAAATATGTTAAAATTTGATTAAATCTTAAGTTAATAAATATTTATATTATATAATTATTATAAATCACAAACAGCATTTAAAATCCCTGATAGTCCTGCTAATAATTTCATTAATAAATAATTCAAATATATTTTTTTTTATTTGGCACTATCCTTGGAAAAAATGCAATTGTTCAGACGTAAATCCAATTTGTGTAAGTAATTTTTGTGATAAATCATTGAATGGTGTTGGACCACAAATACAACAAAATGTTACATTAGAATTTGATTTTATATCAGTTAAGGGTATAAGAAGATTTTCCGAGATACGACCAGTTTCACCTGACCAGCTATCATCACCATCAGAAAGAATATGGCGAATTGTTAGTCTGTAAAGAATCATTCAATAGTTTATAATTAATATTTAGATTTAATTTGAAAGGATTTAATTCTTCGATTGAAATGGAACCTAATGCAATTTTACAATATTTTGTAAACCATATCACACGGTCAATGTCATTTATTATAAAAACTCTGGACATTCATCTGTAACTGTGATATGTAGCAAAAATTAATTAATTTTCACGGAAAAATCTAAAAAAAAATACTTGATCACAAAACCTGTATCATAAAATTTTAAAAATGAAAGCAATAAATTTCACTTAACCATTTCTAATTAATACTTCTCCACAAAAAAAAAATTGTATTTCAGCAATTTTTTGTATTTTATTTTGTGGAAAGCTTGATATAAAATGGACAATTTTCTAATTATTTTTTATACTAAAATAAACAACAACAAAAAAATACATTTTAGTTTACAAGTTTATCAGGAAAATTTTCATCATACATTTTCCATTCAAATAAAATATTTTCTGCTGAACAACAACATTTTGCCATTAAAAAAAAAATGAGAACTATATAGTATACAATTGTATTCCTGTATTCATTAATAATAATTGAAAAATAATCCATTATAATATTTCAAAATTAAATTAATTATTTTTACCTGTCATCCTTTTTTGTTATTGTTTCAAGTTTATCACGACACCATATGTCCTCTTCAGTTTTATTAAAAAGCATTAATTCAATATGTTCACTGGAAAATAAAATGAACAACAAATTGAAAATTTCCGATAAGAATATTTAAAAATTAAATATTTCCTGTTAAAAAGTGAACAAGAAAAATAAAACCACAATAAAATTGGCTATCTTTTAAGATATGCCATAACAAATCCACCCACAATCAAATAATAAATTAAATTTTCCATTCTCTTTGAAAAGAAAAAAAACATAATACATATGTATTTATTATTATTTTTTTTATTGGAAAATGTGAAAATAAACACACATAAAGTCATAAAATTTTTTTAAGGATATTAAATTTTTGTTGGTTTTTCAATAAAACCACACATTTAGTGGAAACGGAAAAATTTATTGTGAATCTTTTTATTTCTTTCAGTTGTTGTTCCAAACCCGTTCAAATAAAATTTCAAAAAGGATATTTATATATATTTTCAGATTCAACAAACAAAAAAACAAGGATAAAAGAAAAAAAATGTGTAATATTGATCCTTTTTTGTTAAAGAGTTAACCCCATTAAGTTGATATTTTCATCGAATACACAAAAAAGGATATTCTCAAGAAATCATTGACAAACAAAAAGAAAGATCCTTTCGCCAACAATAAGTAAAATTGAATATTCAATAAAAGAATCAATTTTTTTTATTTATTGGTTATTATTCGTTGTGAATATTGAATGGAAATTTGTATTTTATCAATGAACAGATGACAACCCGGCACTTAAAATCCTAAATAAATATTCTAAAGTTATTTTCTTTTTTGTTGTTTATTAAAGAAATTATGAAAAATATTTCAAGTTTTGAATCCTTTTCTGGGTAATACGGACTGATATAAATCTTAATTGATGGTGGCGAAAATAATGTAAAGGGAAAATAAGAAAATTTAATATTTCAATTTATTTTTGAATTTAGTAAAATCGTGAATCAAATATAAATTCATTGTGGAATGCAAGGACATTGTTCTAATAATTAAAATAGCGAGTATTAATTGGGTGAATAAATTTAAGTTTAAATTAGTACAAGTAAATATTTCTTAATTATAGTAATTTATAGATCATACTTCAAAATGAATGGTTTTTTTTTGCGCGAGTATCGTTAATATGTTGGAGGATTTCATGTAATTTAGAGTTAGAGAATAATTCGCTTCGCTGTCGATGCGAAAAAATCGCGTCAGTTTTAGTAAGTTCTTGAACCTATAACACCAGTCAAAATTAATGACACCGTTGAAATTATTACAAGATCTCTAACGTTCCATAATCAATTTAAATAATAAATTGAAGGGATAGAAATAAATTCAAGTAACAGAAAAATCTTAATTCCAAAACTGAGTAAAATTATTCAATCTCTCTTGGGATATGATTTTCATACAACTAATATTTTTAATACAAAATTCCTTATTCAAGCATAAACAAATTTCCCAGTCAATTCAATTTATATTTGTCAGAAAAATGATTTTTTAATTTTAGTTATAATTCTCAAAATCACTTACCTGTCCAAACAATCAAAACAAATTCTCTTTAATACATAAAAAAGAAATATCTGTGCTCCTGTCAAATATTTTCAATTTCACAAGATTGTTTTATGAAATTCTTGTAGGATTTCTTTTCTATTCTAATTTTTTTTTTGGGAAAATATATTTCGACATTTTTCAATTTTCAGAAAACAAATTTAAGCCTTTACCCAATTGAGACTGAAATGTCAAAATTAGATTCTTCAAATATTCATTTAAATTAAATGAAATATGTTTCACGCGAATAACATTTCAAATACAACCTATTTTATTAGTTTTTTTTTATTGTTCTCTCTGTTGGTTTTTCCTTTTTAATATTTTCGGAGAAAACAGAATTCTTTTAATGGAAAATTTAGAATATAAATCTTAAATGGAAAATTCGACAAAAATCTTTACCATTTTTTATTCTTTTAATTCTATTGGGATATTTAATAACAAAAATAAATAGCATTTTTGTTTTGCTTTGTTGGAAAAAATCAGTGAACCAGTGAATTGCAAAAAAAAAGGAAAAAGAAAAAGAATTTATGTTATTTTAAATTTATACTATAAAAAGAAAAATTTTGTGAAAAAAGGATTGTGTAATTTTAGTCGAAAAATAACAAAGTGAAATATTCTAATTAAAAGTTTAAATATAAAAGTAAATTAATATTCAATTCTAAATTACTTGGAAATTGGTTCAATTCATATAAAAATTATAGGATTTTAATAAATATGCTGAAAATAATCATAATTTAAGGTAAAATATTAACTTTAATTTACGCGAATATGCACTTAATTCCAAATTCGATTAATACTTTAATATCAACCATCACTCTTTATTCTGTACACAAATTTTTTATTGCAAATGGCTGTTATGGCTATTAACATCTAGCCGAATAACATAAATTTTTTTTTTATAAAATTACATAATAAAAAATGTATATTTAACTTACATTTTATTATTCACTCTTGCTAAAAGATGACTTAATACTCCTAAAATTGGTGTTATTCCACTACCAGCTGCTAATAAACCAAACTTTCGATATTCTAATAATTTTGTTAACTGAAAATTTCCTTTAGGCAATGAAATTTTTAGTATATTATCATCACCAGTAATATTTAAACTAGTAATATGTTTAGCTAATACTCCCATACTATACGATTTTATTAACATAAAAATATTTGATGTATTAGGACAAACAAATGGAACATAATTAACAGGTACTGGAGTATAACTTCTGGTTATATATTCATCTATTAATAGATTAAATTATGTATATAATTCATCACTATTTCATAAAAAAAAAAACATAACTTACCATTAACAAAGGCAGCTATACTAATATGATAACCAATTGGTATTAAAAAAATAAAATTATTATTTTTTGATTTTAATTCCAAAGCATATGAATCATGATTAATTTGAATGCATTGCTCAATTTCAAAGGCAAAATAATTATCACTAACCTCATCAATTATATCATTAAAATTATCATTATATTCAGTACGTTTAGATTCTCTATTCATTTGACCATATGCTGTCCATAATTCTGGTTTAAATTTACTACATATTACTTCAATTTTACCAGTTTCACATGAAACACGTATCGTACATGGCCAATTAATTGAATGTTGAAATTGAAAATGAAATGTATGTGTCTGACTATCAATTAATATTCTAATTGTAATTTCATTTGAATTTTCTAATTGAATTATTATACCAGGATTACAAAATGGTTTTGTATAAAAAATTAATGATAATTCAATAGTTTTTTGTATCCAATCGAAACGTGGTATAATTTTATTAAAATCATTTATACGACTATTATCAATAATTTGATTAATACTATTATTATCATTAAAATTTTCTTGTGGACTTCCTTTTATTGGTGAAGTTTTTTCAGAATTACTTAAACGTATTGGTAAATTTTTTGGCCTTTTAAAATTATCACTATCAATATCACTTTGTAATAATATAAAACCAGTTGAATCTGGTGTTGGTGTTGTAGATTTTTGACGTGGTTTCATTGGTTCCAAATCAATTGTTATTATATTTCTTAATGGTCCTATAAAACATTTAGCTAATAATTGTTCATAATTTACCCAAGCATGTACATCATCAAACATTTTTGTAGCATCTGTACCAACACCTTTAATTAACTCGTCCGGACCTATTTATGATTTTTATTTATTTTGTTTTTAAATATATATATAATACTAAATTATATTATACTTTTTACCTCCTGGATGAAAATCCATATATCTTGTAACATTATAAACTTTTCCCCTTATTGCAATCCATGCATCATTCAGTTTACAATGTTTACTTAATTCAACAGTACTGACTGGTGTTATGATACCTCTAGTACCTGCTAAATCAACACCAGAACCACCCAAACGTATCCAATCCATTAACGAGTGACCCGGTTTTAGAGCACATTTATTTCTAGGATTTCCTGTAACAAACAAAAAAAAAAGTCAAGTAAGGATAAAATTGAAATGAAAATACTATAAAGAAAAATCATGAATATATGTTAAAGATATTGTTTGGTTGTGAATGGTTTGTCAGATATTTTAGAATTTAAAATATTTTCTTTTTTTTTTCCTGTAGAGAAAAGGAAATGTTGAAAACGGAAGAAAAAAATGAATTTATGTAATGATGTTGGGGATATAACTTTGAAATTAGAGAATAATTTCCATTTCTGAATAGAGAAAAGTACAAATAAATTTATTTTATAATAAATTCTGAATAAATGTATAAATAAGTTCTAAAAGTAATAAGAGATCAGGTGAATTTTCTTTCAACAACGGACAAATAATTTATATTTCATTTTAGAAATATAAATCTGAAAAATGTGAAATCTGAAAAATTTTTGTTATTGGACAGACGATTTCTAAAAAAATAATCGAATAATAATTAAATATTCTAGAATCGAGAAATTCAATTTTCTTCCGTTTTTTTGCATAAGTTTTCATTATATTTTTTAATAGAAAATTTAAATAATAGAAATTTTTTTTTTTAAAATCATTAAAACTCAATAATTTTTCTACTAAAAACATTCTTCAAGATTTCACTTAATTAATTCTTTAGTGCCTGTAACTTAAATAAATTAAAAAAAAAATAAAACAAATATATTTAACTTTCAAGGATAACATCATAAAAGGATATAAATTTATTTAATGCAAGTCATGGACAGAGACATGAATAGATAATCTGTCTTTAGTTAGTATAATAATCGTAAATTTGTTGCGTGACTTATATTTCAGTTGAATATTTCATTATTTTTTTTTTATATATTTAATTTATTAAACAGTTAAATGAGATTAATTTAATGATTCGCGTATTAAATTATTGTTGAAAAAGGAAGAAAATTTTACATGTGTATGGCTAGTTAGTTTTTATTGTTGCTTAAAAGAATTATTGTCAAATAAAAAATTTTTTTTTGAATATTATTAAAGGTTGAAATACTATCCAGTGTTGTTTATGCAAAAATTGAAATGCATTTTCAATGTCCAGGAGTGGTATGAGTCCTTAAAAGATTATTCTATTCTTTAATTTATGCAGAGTTCATCTGAAAACATAATCATATAATGAATGAAACGAGAATAAAACACTAATAATTGACAAAGAGTCGTTAGACAGAACATTATTCTAACTACAAAGTAGTTTCGAACTGAATCTAGTTATATAAATATATGAAGAAAATGGTGACGTAAAAATACTTGGCAAACAAATTTAAAGGAATTTTAAATCTATTTAGATTGTAAGCTGGATTTAAATTTTCACAGAATATAAATACATATAGTAAATTTAAAATACACATCTTCAGATGATAAACAATTTGATTACACTTTCCTGAGAAATCAAGAAAGGATGTATATCCTGAAAAATCAGTAAGATTGATTACATCCTGAGAAATCTGAAAAGGTATATAAATCTTCGGAGATTATATAAAATATGAACGACTAAAAATTCATTTAAAATTGTTTACCAAGAATTTCTACGGAATAAATTTTAAGCATCATCTCATCAACCAGTAAACTTTGTGTTATTCCAACCTTGTACACTCATACATATTTAATTACAAAATTTAACACGTATTATTTTTGAAATTTTTTTAATTATTTTCTATATCCTTGTAATCTGAATGTTATCCAAAAGCAATCAATAAAAAAATAAATTTATGCCATACCAGGATTTAAAATTTTCAATTAATCTTAATCCTCTAAGTATCAAAGTACCCTCTCACATCTAAACAATTTAATCTAAAATATATACCAAAAAAATATTGAGGTAGTTTTTTTTACAGGATTGGGGAATAAGAAAAAAAAAACTTAATCTTTCTATTATCGATTCAATTTGACAAAAAAAGAAAATTTATGTAGTGCCATAATAATCATAAAAGTTTAAATATTTTAAAAGCTTTTATTTTATTTCTATTTGGTAAATAAATTTTCCAGTTTATTGACATGAAAAAATAATTTTGAATTAACATTAAAATAAAAATTATTATTGACTTTTTTTACAAATTTATGAAATTATGTTAACTTTTAGATTGAAAAATCATTAAATAAAATATTTTGTAAATTAATTTACTTTTTTTTTGCTTATAGATAAAAACTTTTCTACTTAAAACGAATCTAAAATTAATTTTATCAATGGATGGACTCTTGTTTTTTTTGAAGAAAAATACATTTTTAATGATAATTTTATGTTATGTCATGTTTTGAATATCTTCGTGACTATTTTGTTATTTTTTTTAAATTACTGTGAAATTACAATTTTAGAATATTTTATGTTTGTATTAATCTACAAAATTTTTATGAAAACTGTAAAATATTTCCCATATTAATATTGCCTAAAACTTCTCATTAAATTGTTAAAATAATTTAGTTACTTGTACACGATTTAGTTTGATCTAACCAGAATCAAGTGTGAGTACTGAGTATGAGTAAGTGGTTGTCAATGCAATTGAAATGTTTTATTTTATTAAGATACAAGTTAAGATAAAGTAAAATGAACAAAATCAAGTATTTATTTATATTATTAACTTGTATTTGTGTTGAATTTAATGTTTATCTTAAAAGGCCTTGGATATTATCAATTTCTATATTTACGAGGAGATGAACAAAAGTCGTTAGAGCTTTTTTTAAAAAATATTGTGACTTTTATGAAACTAGATCAGTACGAACTTATATAATAAATAGCTGTATAATTGAAGGATGGGGGTTTGGCAAAGTTTAAATTGAGAACAAAGTATTGTTATGAAAGATGATATATATTTTTTGACACAAATTTGAATCCTATAGGTTCAATTCCTGTTAATTTTATACTAGAAATATACGTATTCGTTGCAGTACATTGTTATATTATAGACTTATAGAGAATTTACGATTTTTTTTATAATTTAGCAGTTGTTTCCATTTGTAAAAATTGGTGAAACTAATTTATTCAGTTAAGATCATAATCTATGGATATTCTTTTAATGGATATCATAATTATTATAGTTATAAATTGTATAATAAAATTAATAGTATATCCACTACACATTCTTTACAAACTTCAAATTTTATTTTAGAATAATGGGTTTCGTTGACATATATAACATCCACATCCAATGCAAAGGATAATTCTTTTTTATTTTCATAAATGATTTGGTAAAATTTTATAGAAAATATGAATATTTAAGTAAAATTAATTATTTATGTACAAAAATCATTAAAAAAAATAGCTCACATTCTGTAATATGTCTGAATATGTCGTATGGAATTATTTGTACGAATTATGGTCAGTTAAATGCCATATAATTATTTACTATATTTTATAATAATTACTTAATTAAACCTATTTTTTCAGTTAACTTTTTATAAAATATACATTTAAATCGTGATTTAATGGGACACTGATTGTCCATAAATCGATCGTAACACAAAGTTAAAAATTACCAAACTAAAGCTGTTCATAACCTGTGCTATCATTGAGTTCACTTCATTTTAGGTATATACAAAAACCCTAAAAAATATCGACTTATTTTCGCCACCATATTTATAAAACATATAGTTTTAAGGAACTTTACATATAAAGGTCTATATTTACATTATCTTCCTAATGTCACATTAAAAACATTGTGATTTTATCTTTTAATCTATTCATCAAACTTTATGTAAAATTTATAATAATTTAAATAAAACCAAAATAACAAAATTATCTAAAAATTCTATTGTAATGATTTTATTGGATCAATATATTTATCCTTGAAACGATGTAAGTGCAAAATATGTAAACATAAAATTTATATTGTATATCCTTTTGTTTTTAGTAGTACATTGAAAATGCTTGTCATTGAAACTTAGAAATATACTTGAATCTTTTCCATAATACTATATGTTTAAATTAAATACAATGATTTTCAGTTGCCATTGTTGTTCATAGCTTTATTTACTAACAAAATATCTAACAAGTATTCATTTTTCTTTTATATTTTACATACAATGGAAATCACAGCGTGATCATTCTATTTTTTTTTTATTAAATTATATAATTTTTTGCAGAAAATAGCGAAACTAAATAAGGAAAAATTGTAATAAATGATTTTAGGCTTTATTTAAGTTTAAATTGTAATAAAAAAAAAAAGAAAAAAAAAATGTTTGTCAAGGATTTAGCTATAAAATGATTTTTATTTTTTGAATGCCAGTCAAATGTCAAATAGGCAATTTCGTGAATTTTATAAAAGCATTATTTTGTTCAACTAAATTCTGTCGCTTTCAAATAAATGATTTTCTTTTATTTTGCCTTAGTTTTCAGATTTTATGTAATTTTGGACAATTATTTTTTAAAGATATTATCAGAATTTAGAAATTTAAACTAAAATTGTCTACTCAGCAATTTGATCATAGTTAAACTTTGTAAAGAAGTACATTTTCTGTGGGATTAATTATCTAATAATTTAAATTTCTTAAATAAAGTCACAAAAACACTAAACTTTTTTTTAAAATTTTGCCCTGAAAAATATCTAAAAAAAAATTAAAAATGCTAAAAAAACAATTTTAATATTTAGAAATATGAGTTCATAAAAATAGTTTTCTCCTCATTAAGAACTACAATATTCCGGTCAGATCTATTAAACTTTCAACTTTTATCCAACAAAGTTAAACCTATAAATTCCCAAAAATTCTCTACTTCAGAATTAACAAATATTTTATAGATTTTTGGAATTATAAGAACTCATAGAATAAATTAATACCAAATTTGAAATATATTTCTCTGTTAACAAATGAAAAATAATTTTCCATTCTAATACGTGAGTAGAAAATACAAAATAATTGTGTGGAAAAATAAAAAAAGTTATGAATATTCTTCGAATTGTTGAATTTTTATAAATTATAAATTCGAAAAAGAAATTTAAATTTTGCGATATGAATCTAAATTATGTGAATCGAAGTTAAATTTTGCCTGCGGGGATATATATTTTTTTCTTCATATTTTTAGATTACTTTTGTGAGAAAAAACTTAGATCAGAGTTACAAATTTTGTATTTAAATTGTCATTCTATGTAATGCTAATAAAATATGTACTTTAATAATTCAAAACATGCCAATATCGATAACTGGAAGACAATTATGACTCAACAAACTTGGTTTTTACTTAGTATTAGATTAATGCATCACTTGAAGAAGTAACTGGATCAGTATCAGCTGAGGATTGTTATATAGATGGAAAATTGTAGGCAGAACAAAATGTTTGTGAAAAAGCCTAGTTTGATGATAACATGACAATGAATTATCCAGACCCAAAATCTTAAAATATATGCTAGATTACTGTCTATAATAAATTACAATTTTTACAAAATTGTGGAGAATGCAGTATGAGTAGAATCCAAGTCACATATTCTAGGATTTTAATAATCCTGTCATTTTGTTAAATAAAATTTCATGTCGAAAACAACCATCCATAAAATAAAAATTTAAATAGAACAGCCTGATAAGTAATCAGGTGTCAAGTTTTTTAAAATAAAAACAACCTTTTAAATATAAAACACACAAATAAATATTTTCTCTTCCTAAAATTTTATATTTTGATTTTTCTGAATAAATTTACGTCAAGAACACAAGGATATTAAAAATTTAAACCAACCAAAGAAAAAAAAAATTAGATGTGAAATATTCTGTTTCTGCTAATGATATTTATTTTTATAAAAAATCAATATTTTTAAAATAGAAAAATAGAAAATATTTCGAATTTATTTTAAATATTAAAATGGTTAGGAAATAAAGATATTATAATTTTTTTTACTTTTTCTATTTTTAAAAATTCACAAGTTTTCTATTTGAAATATATTTAATAATTTAAAGAAATATTGTGTCATTGCTTTCAAAATACAAAAATATACATAATTTTATGTAAATTTGCATTTTAAAATTTATTTGTATGAGATTTTTTTTTTTTATGTAGAATGAATTTAATTTGTTGTACCACAATAACAGTGCATCTAAAAACTGCAAATGTAGCATCAACATATAAAAGGGAAATTGCATTTATGAGCCAGTACATTAATTAATCTAATAAAATTATGTCCGCAATTTAAATATAAATCAATGCAATAATGTTGAAGCCATTTAAAGAAAAATAATATGAATTTAAAGGGTTGTATTTAGGGGATACAAAATTGAAAAAATTAATTGATTAATTAATTTTTTCTAGTTTTAATGAATTTTACTGTATTACTTTAAGGACTGTCCCTTTAAGGTGGTTAGCTCTGTAATAGGATAAAATAAAAGAATTTACTAAAATTAGTTCACTATTTTTGAAGCTTTCTAGATTGCGAAGAGAAAAATTGCAACTTATGTTTTTTTTATGTGAAGAAGTACAGGCCATTTAAATTTATGATAAAATCTTCTTATTTAGTTGCAGAAATGCGCAGCTCTGGATGACAATGTAAAGAAAGTACTACGTAATTATCTAAATTAATCATTCAACCAAGCCTACACTTCAAAATATCACACTTCTGGCAACAGGCTACAATTTTTTTTGTTTTCACTAGATTGGAATAAAAACTGGATTAACAATGCCCCTTTTTTAAACTACAATTAATTCTAATGAGTTTGCGCCCTCTTCATATTTTAAACTATTATATTTGTTTTATATAAAATTTTAAATTTACCACCCGTCGACTTGTGACAATGTTTTTATACAAAACTATTGCTCCTCTATAAAGAGCCCTAGAAAATATCACTACAATATAATTTCAATCCAATTTGCTAGAAATTAGTTTAGTTTTAAATGTCGATTAAAGTAGAACATTGAAAAATTATAGATTAACTAAAAATAAATTCTGTGAAAAATATTAAATAATATTAAATGATTAAGTTAATTAAATTTTAAATTAAATTAAATGAAAATTAGTCGGAAAAGGATAATAAATTACAAAAAATTACTTTTTGTGTGTATTACGAATTTTAATATTTCCATCAACAATTTACATAATATAATATAAATGTAATTATTTTTCAAAAAGAATTAAGTGAATTATGAGTGAATTTTAAATTTTTAATAATTATAAATTTAAAATAAATATTTTTTATTATTAATAATAATGGATTTCGATGGAATTTTAAAAGAAGAAATTGGTGATTTTGGATTATATCAGAAATTAATAATATGTTCAGTATTATTACCAGCAGCACTTCCATGTGCATTTCATGCTTACAGGTATTTATTGAAAATATTTTAAAAAAATACAGGATACTGTCAATATTGAGGTTTTTATTGAATTTTAATTGAAAAAAGAATTATGAGATTTTGAATAAATTTGAACATGATTTTCATTTCACAAGCTTTCAAAGTTCCGTTTATTTAAAATTAAAATTTTAATGAAATATTTTAATTAACATTTTAATTTTAATATAATTTCGGTAAATATTTATTTTAAAAGCAATTTTATGTTATTTCTATTTGAATAAATATTTAACTTGAAATAATTAAATATTAATTTTAATTCACAATAATGTTAAAGCTCAATATTTGAATATGGAATGAAATTAATAAAATAGTAAATACGATAAAATAGATTAATATTGATGTAAAAAAAAAAATAAAGAATTTTTCAAATTAAAAATGAATTAAATGAAAAATGATAATTTATTTACGGATATTTTCAACTAATTTACATATTATATATTAATTTATTATTGCTTACGTTTAGATATTTATTAAAGCAATATAAGCGTTTATAATATTCCACAAATATTAGTAAAATTTCATATTAAAATTCCATTCAATTGCAATTGTTATATTGACATCATACACTTATCCTTAATTACAACTTATAAATTATTAAAAATCTAAATCAATATTTTACTTAATTGACTGGCAAAATAATGTTATAGTATTTATTTCATTTTAAAATTTAATGTAAATACTTCGTATAGTAAAACTTTTAACCATTATTGTTGGTAATTGACACAACCAATTGAACATCTGATTTAACCTGGAAACTTTTCTAATAAACTGTAGTCACTGATAAATTTTCATCAAAATATAGTCACCCAAAATACCAAATACACAAAAAAAGGGAAATGTTAAATTGAATTAGTGTCATATATTCACGTTATGTATTTATTTAATTATCAATTCAAAATAAAATTATTCAACTTTTCGAACATTTTTATTGTAATTTACCATGGTCACATTAATTTATTTTGCAGCCATAAAGTTTTTCAATTAAAGTGTGTTTTTTTTTTGTTATAAATTAAATTTATAATGTTTTGCTGATTTCAGTCAACTATTTATATCAGCTACACCAGATCATTGGTGTCGAATACCAGAACTAGAACCGTGGGTACATGATTATCCAGAATTGGTTAAAAATCTTAGTATACCAATTCAATTTAAGGATAATGAATACCAATATGCGCAATGTTTAATGTATAAACGTAATTATACGGATATAGTTCGATTTTTGGAATATCGTACACCAATTCAATTAGAATTCGATAGTGTTGATACTATTGGTAGTCCAAAAGGATCAGAAATAATTAACTGCCAACATGGATGGAATTATGATACAAGTATTTATCCTGTAACAGTTGTAACTGAGGTAAAATAGTATTTAAAACAAAATTTGAATAAATTTTTCAATTAACTAAGTTGTACTGTTGTGTATCAATTAGATTTAAATAAAAATTACTGTTAAATATTTGGGTCCGTGTTAACAGTAATGTAACTGAATTAAATTAATTGAAAATAAATAATTTCTTTTTATGTAACTTACAAATTATTTGTAATTACAATGTTTATAAGTTTGTTATATGAATTCTCTTCTTAGTGGGATTTGGTCTGTCAAAACGATTACTACATTACATTAGCTCTTGTACTATTCGGAATTGGTGGTCTTATTGGCAATTATATATTCGGATATTTACAAGATATGTGGGGTCGAAAACCATCATTTTATGTGTACTTGTTACTCGAAATTATTTCATGTGCTGTCAGTGCATTTGCCTGGAGTTATGATAGTTGGCTTGGAATGAGATTTATAGTGGGTTTAACTGTACCAGCAATATTGGCCAGTCCATATGTCTTAGGTAAAATATAACATTAAACAAATTTTCAATAAAATTTTCTAACATTGTATTTATTTGCAGCTATTGAACTAGTCGGCCCTGAAAAACGAGTATTTTGTACGATAGTATCAAATATTGCCTATTCAGTTGGATTAGTAATGTTGGCCGGAATTGTTTATATTATCCGTGATTGGAGATTTCTATCGTTAGCTGTATCACTGCCATTACTATTATTATTTTCGTGTTTTTTTGTGATGCCTGAATCACCACGTTGGTTAATTGCTATTGGAAAATATAAAAAAGCAGCAAAAATACTAGAACTTATTGCAAAAATTAATGGTAATGATACGCCATTAAATTATGCTGAAATTCTTGAACAAAAATTGAAAATCAACATGAAAACGAAAAACAATACGAATGAAAAATCTTATGGAATTTTAGATTTATTCCGAACACCAAATTTACGAAAGAAAACTATTATTATTACATTTATTTGGTTCGCAAATACTAGTGTTTATGTTGGATTAAGTTATTATGCACCAGCATTGGGCGGTAATGAAATATGGAATTTCTTTTTAGCAGGTGCTGTAGAATTACCAACATATTTATTCTTATGGCCAGGATTAAATTGGTTTGGTCGTCGATGGATTTTATGCACATCAATGTTAATTGGTGGTATTGCTTGTATAATGACATATTTCTTTCAACAAGATCCATTTATCATGCTAATATTATATTGTGTTGGTAAAATGGGTATATCATCAGGATTTGTTGTATTACCATTACAAGCATCAGAATTATATCCAACTGTAGTCCGTGGATTAGGAATGAGCTTTAGTTCAGTAATTGCTATGATTGGACCCATTGTTATACCAATTATAAATCATATGGTAAGTGAATTTTAAAAGAAAATTAATTTTAAATTAAAAAAAATATATTTGTAGGGTGGACAAATGTTAGTACTGCCATTAATAATTATGGGAGTTTTATTAACACTTGGTGGTATTGCAAGTTTATTTTTACCAGAAACTAAAGGTAAATCATTACCACAAACATTGGAGGATGGTGAATGTGTACCATTAACAAATTTATTATTTTGTTGTAAACATTCAGCAACAATAACACCAGCTCCAAAAAGAAGAACATTCAGAACAAAAGATAGTAGTAAATTAGTTTGTAGCATTTGTCAAATTGAAATAAAAAATATTTGAAAAAGAATTTTTAATTTTTTCAATTTTACTTAGATATTTATGTGGTTTTTCCGACTATTCTTATTACCACGATAATAAGAATAGTCAGAAATAATAAAAAAAAGAATACTTTATATGCTATAGGTAGAAAGTGTATCTTGTTACCAATCAAAGCAAATATTTAATCAATAAATTAACTAACGTGGTTAGTTTAGCACCATAAATTTTATCTGTTATTTATACTGTTTTGTTAGACAAATGATTAATATGTTTATGTTTTTCTGGTAAAATCCATGAATCATATTCAATTTTTTTTTTGATACTTTATATTTACAAACAATTTAGCTTGTAAATGTTTATGAATTTTAATTTATTTTACGATAATTTAATACAACAAATTATTGTCTCATAATGTTTTATGGTATTAAGCAATTACGGAAATATTTAGATCATTAATTATGTTATAAATAATTAAATATATATATTTAGGAAAGGTATTAACTATAATGGCCACATATTTTTTTATTATTAAATATAGATAAACTAATACAGGATATCCAGCACAAGTGACTTTTGTAAATTACCGAATATATTATAAATAATTGAGTATTTTACCTGTAACTACAGTGGATCCAAACACAATGCAACCTGTGTTTGGATCCACTACAGTGGATCCAAACACAATGCAACCATTAAATTTTGCGAAAAATTTTCAGTTTTAAGAAGTTTTTAACAACGTCAAAACTGAAAATTGGCCATCAATTATAAAATATTGAATATATTGAATTTCGATGTTCTTTTTGTAAGTTTACTCAGCTTTATATAAGTACCAGTCATAAAAATTAAAGTAAAATGTTATTCTAAGACTTGGAAAAATAGGATCGATTGATGCTACATGCCCACAACGAATGTCTCACTAATAAACCCACTAGGCGAGTTATAAATTTCTGCACTATATTATAAATTATAAATTTCTGCACTATAAAGAAATGTATTGCTTTGTGCTCGATATAAATAATTTATAGATCCAAGTTGCTACCAAATGTTTTGAAATCGATAAATTTATTAGGTGGCGCCATATTTGTTAAAACATACATTTATTAGATTCTGCCATTCGTTTTCTTTAATAACGATTGTAAATTTCATTTATTGATTTTTAAAAATTCTGTCTGTGTCAATGTTTCTGGTTAATGTTAAGTTTAAATTAATACCATAAAATATGTACAAAAAAATGTTATTAATAAATTTTAAAGTTTTCATTTTTTTTTTTTTTTAAATAAAAACTGTATAAATTTTATACAGCAAACTTCGGATTACAAATTATAAAAAAAAAAAAAAATTAATAATTTCTACAAATGAAAAAAAAAATTATTTATTTTGAAAATTTATTTACTCAAATTCAACAATTCCAATCTCTGATCCAAAAATAATACCATTGAAGAGAGGAACATAATGGGGTAAAAAATAATTATAATTTAATAAAAACATCTATATAATTACAAATGAAAATTTCTCAATAATTTTAATAATTTTAGCGATGAAAAACCCAAAACAATTTTCGAAAAATCAACAACAACATCTCAAACGGTCCCAGTTATTAAACCATATTCATATTCAACATTACCACCACTTAAAACATTATTTCAAATTCGTAAAACTAAATCGAATACAAAATCATTAATTGGTAATCAAAATATTAATGATGATGATGTTTTCAATTCAAAAACAACAAAATTAAAAACAACAAGTTGGCGTCGTACAGATATTAAAAAAGGTACAGGATCAACATTATCAAAGCCATGGAAAAAGAATTTAAAAAATCCAAAAAATTTTGCTATTAAACAAATTAAACCAAGAAAGAAACAAAATCAATCACAATATACTGATGGTATATCATCAAAATGTCGTCCTGGTACTCTATATTCAGATGTATTATTTGGTGAAAAAACAAATAATAATAATAATAGATTAAATCAAAATACAATATCAACAATAATACCGGCTACAGCACCAAATTCACCTGGTGGTAATTCAACAAATATAATTGCACCATCAAAATCATCATGTTCATTAATTACACCAGTATCAGTAAATGTTAAATTTCGTAAGAAAATTTTAAAATTTGGTAAAAATTATACAAAATTATTAGAAAAATCATCAACAAAACAATCATTATCAAAGAAAATCGATAAAGATGAAAATTTTCCGCCATTAGCTGGTGGTCGAGGTCCTGCTGGCAGTGGTAAAATGAAAAAGAAATATTGTGCCTGGAGTACAACAAATAATAATAATAATAACAATAATAATAATAATAATAAAGAGAAAGGATATAATAGTGATAATATTTATCGGAATCATGGCGGTGGAGGCAATAGTGGTATTAATAATCCAGAAAATGATAATAATATGAATAATAATGAAAGAATTCGAGAAAATTTTTATGATAAACGTGATGATAATAATACAGAATCATTTGAAAGTAGTAGTGTAACAATGAGTTCATTTTCACAAACATCATCACTTGGTACAGCCGAAGAAAGTTCAAAAACTGATGGTGAATATGGTGGTGATAGTAGTGGTGCTACTGCTGCATGTGAAATAAATACTAATGATGATGATGGTGGTGGTAATGAAGAATGTGAAAATGATGATGATGATGATGAAGATGAATCATGGAAAGCAAAATATTTTTCAATATTAAATGTGAAATTATGTGATGATTCTGAAGATGAATTTGGTTATGTTAATGGTTATACACAACCAAAATTGAGTTTTTTGGGATATCAAGAAAATCATATTAATTTAAATTTTCCAAAATTTTCAAGGCAGTTTGATGATGAGAATTATTTGCGATTAGAAGAAAATGCTATAAAAAGTTTAAAATTAGCTTTAAAAAGTTGTGGGAAATTAAATTAATAACAAAAATAATACATGTAGTTTTTTATATATTTTAATTTAAGGATTATATATATATATATAGTTTTTTTTTGTGGAATTCAACTAATATTTGTTTTCATGTAATGGTTATTTCTATGTTGATATATGCATTAACACCAATAGCATATTTCATATACAAATACCGATCGATAACAAATTTTAAACTGATTTGAAATGTTACTGCAAACAAAAATTTTCAAAGCTTTAGTGAAATCTTTGGAGTCAGAAAAGCGTATCATTGATATATGATGGCATTAGTAAAAAATTACGTTTTATTAAAGTTTCGCATGATACTTCACCAAATTAATAGCACATAGGTGGGTCAATCTTGATTTTCAATTAAATCACACAGTAAAGCTGTGTTGTTGAAAAATATTTAAAGTGATTTTTTCTCAAAACATACTTTTCTTACGGGTGCGATATTAATATTATAAGAAAAACAATTTCAAATGAGCTGCAATGTCATAGTAATTTTTCTTTTTAAATTAAATGATATTTGTGATAAGACAAAATTCCTTTATGTGATATGTATCCAAAGATACTACCCATAAATATAAAAATAAAATAACTCACTACAGAGTTTATTAAAAATGAAAATGACAAAAGGAAAATGACAAATTTTTATTGAAATGCTGCGAATAGCTTCCATAATAACAAAGAAAATCTTTAAATAAATTTGAAATATTACTTGATACCTTTTTTTTCCTGTCGACCCTAAAATAAAATTTTGTGATCACAAAAAACGCCTGTTACAATGAGAAGAAATTGTTCTTTTCTTTTGCTGATGATATCAAAATATTTCCGGTTTTTTTGGCACATATCCTTTTTTTTACTTTCTTATGAATATATATTTATATACATATATGTACATATATTTTTTGCCTAAATATTTTTTGGAAAATCATAAGTTTTTTTATACCCAAAATTAATATACATAATAAATTTTCAAATATATTACAATTCTTTGCGTAATAAAAATTCCCACGATTAGGGTAGAAAAATGTTATAAGAAGAAACAAGGTCAAAAGGAAAATTCCCATACAGAAAGTTTTATATATTGACTGTTAATAGTAAAGGCTGTAAACATTATAAGAATTACTTACTATAATGTCAAGTGTTAATTGTATTACTTAACAGGTCTTAAAAATATATAATAATTACATGGATATTAAGTATCAAGCAGTTTTTATTAACACATGTTTCAAGTAATCGTTAGTATTGGTGGATTTCTTTTCATAACTTTTTAATTACTTTTCGTTTAGAAAACATTCTATAGTAAGAAGACGTTGAAATCAATGTGTATCTATGGCGTTTATGTACAGTAATGATCATAATATATAGAAAAATATGTTGTGGTGTTAATATTACACCAGAATTACATTATGGTGGCATACCAGAATTCTCTGACAAGGTTTAGGATACTTTGGCAGCCGTGGAAATCCTTGAACTCAATTTACTATCATTGACCAAGATGGTGTAGGATTCTTAATATACATGAAATGTCTTAAATAAATTAATCATTATTGAGAAGAAGAAGATTAAGAGTGTAAATCTATGAATTCTATGAAATTGATCAATCATTATTATAGTAAAAAAAGAAAAGTATATTTCATTTTGATAATACTGAAATTTTTTATATTTTGAAGATTTTTTTTCCGCAATTCCAATTTCAACTCATTCAGTTTAATCAAAGTTTTGTTTTAAATTCTAACAAATTTATTTCACAAAATACTCAGTAGAAGTTATATATTATATGCTATACTCTCTTATAATTAATTTCCAAATTAATCATAAATATAAAACACATTTATATATTTCAGATATCCTAAGTTAACTTTAAATCACAAAATTTACCCCATTTTGTAATAAAATATCCTTTTAAACATATTCTTTAACTTTTTATTGTTTTTTATTTCATCTCGTCTAAAATATATATCCTTTAGGGATATTTTCGTAATGACCTGTAACAGTTGCTAAACTGGACTAAATGGACAAAATACACAGAGCACCAAACACAATAATGACAATGGAATGATAATGTTAAATAACTCAAAAGATATAAAATATGTTTACACAGAACACGATTATTTTTTTTTTTTTTTTTAATTTTAACCCCAAAAAAATTATCTGATGGTAAAATTCTTTGGGGATTTTATTTGATAAAATATAAAAGGATTGTTGACGGTTAATTTTTATGATACAATTAAATTATATATCTTTGGTAATTAAGGATATATTTTTATGTAATTAAAATTATTTTTTTAATAAACAAACAAAAAAATAACTGAAAATAATTTTGAGTAAGATATAAAATTAATTATAGTATAATTGGTTTCAAGTTATTTTGATGAAATAATCTGAAGTCAATTAAATGTAAATTCTGATATAAAAATTTCCACCAAAAATTATGCAATTTAAAACTTTTTATATTAAATGTAATACGAAGAAGAAAGATTATGTCATTTATTTTATAATTTAAAATAAAATTATAAATAAATAAATATTTTTTTACTTTAGAACAGTGATGTAAAGACTAAATCGGTCTATCGTATCTTTTAAATTAAAATATCTATATTTGTTAAAAAAAAATCCGAAATTTTTGGTTGTTTAAACCAAAACAGATGGTTTTTGAAGAATTCTAGTCACAATGAGCATTAATAAATTTTAAAAACATTCAGAACATTCAGTCTCAATTTGTTTACGTATTATACGCATATATTGAAGCCTTATATTGCCTGTACATAAAAAATACTTGAATCCATATCTGGTTGAGTTCAAATAGAGTAAAGCGAACAAAGAAAATTATGAAAATTATAAAAAAAAATGAACATTTTTTTATACATTTTTTTTCTTATCTTGATGAAGCAATTGAATTAAGTTGTCAAGTGATGAGCTGAATAAGGTTTTTTTTAAAAGTATATAATTTATAAAGAAAATTTATATAAAAATATTTTAAAGCAATAAATTGAAAAAAAAATTATTCTAGTTTTATGCAGCAAATGGTTACATAATTAATTGCATTATATATTTATATATATATGTAACATTTTTATGAAAAATTATTATGAATTGGTATTACTTGCACATAGTAAAAACCGACATTTATGATATAAAATAGTGACAAGAAATAAGATAATAACCTATAATATGTAGCGGATTAAAAATGCGGTGGAAAATCTTCCGACAAACATTTATTTCTTGTCTGAAAGACTTTAACTGCTACACAGGTAATTTAAGAAAGAAAAAATAAGAAACTATGGTCTGCCAAATTGTTATTTGATTAATTTATTCGAGATATTAATGTTTAAAATAATATCTTTTAGTAAAATTAATCTATTGTGCATAAATATGAAGAATGATCATTAAAGTTTCATAGATTCTTAAATTCAATTATTTATTTTGTTGGTAGCTTTCCTATAATAATCACTATACACACTGCCCACACTGTCCTGTTCGATGCAGGACAGTGTGGGCATCATAGACTCATTATTTTCAGAATATAAAGATTATTTTCGAGCTTAAAAAAATATGGTTCGTAAGATATGTTTTATTGCGGATTATATTAAATCCTTTAGTCGCAATTAGAAATATTATTTTCCATTTATAACAAATTTAATTTCTTCATTATATTAAAAATTTTAAATTATTTTTCTAATAACTAATTTAAATGTTTTTTCCATTTTATTTATTGATTATTACAAATAAAATTTTAAAAAATTCTCATTTATTATCAATAATAAATAATTTCCAGCAAAATATTTCTACGCAATTTCTTATCACGACAATATAAATGAAATCAATTATCGTTAAATATTAAAATATTTTATGCAATTAAATTCAAAGGAAAAAAAAATTTATATTTAAATTCATATAAAATTTAATTAAAAAAAAATAGAAATATTTTCACAAGAAAAAGAAAATATTATGAAAATGAAATTTTCTGAAGCGTATATTCAAAATGGGAAATAAATATTTATACATTTTTTTTAATATACAATAATTTATCAGGATTTGCTTGAAAAATATTCTTAATAAAATTTGAAAAGTAAAGTAATCTCAATTTTTTTTTTTTGTATGAAAACATTAAAAGGTACTTTTTTTTTTCATATTCAGTGCGTTAAGTAAATTAAGAACTTTTCGAATCATAATCTCAGAAAAATTTCTTTTATTTTTTTTTATTAAATAGGAAAATAAATTGGTAAACGTATCGAAGAAGCTTTTTATAATCAGAAAAAAAAAAAAAAGCTTTTACTATAATGTTATATCATGTATATAAAATTTATAAAACAACCAATGTTCATGTTAGGGACTATGTTTATTGTATTGGATATGTGATGACTTTCCGTTTTGTTGGATACAAAAAAAAAAAAAATAATAAAATTGGTTTTTTTTTATATGTAAACTTTACAGCATAAATATGATAAAAAAAAAATTCTAAAAATAAAAACCGGAATTCTAAAAATATATAATTTTTTTTTTATTTCCTTTTTGGTTTGGTATTGCAGGAATTTTTAGGGGTGATAATAATAATGATAGTGAATTTGGTTGGTCGACAAATGGTGGTATAATAACACGTCATCTGTGAAATATGTAAATTTAAAGAATTAATTTTAGATGATAATAATGTTTGTGATAAATAAGTAATGAAAATCGTTGTTAATTTGGTATAAATAGTTTTAAATAGTTTCAGAGGTTAAGGTTAAAGGCCGTCGGCAGAAATTTTGTTACAAAGATTTTATTTGTATATTGATGTAAAAATATTTTTAAATGGATGGAATTTTCAATTTAACGGAAAATTTTATAATAAAAAACTTTTAGAATAAAACTACAATTTTTAGAATAAAACTAAAATTTTAGAATAAAACTACAATTTTTCACATAGTAATGATATTTATAATTGGCGTAGATTTAAAAAAATTATTATTATTCCGTGGCAAGATAGCGTTTCAGAGTGAAAGGAGGGATAATTTTTCAATTTAAGACTTAGGGGCAGTGTACTATAATGTGATGTAGTAGGTAAGGGATTCGATGCCAGTCCGACGCATCAATGTTGGTTTAAATTTACTCTGCTTTAAATGTGTACCACTAATAAAAATTATAGTAAGATGTAATTCTAAGACAAATACTGTGACCATTAACTTGCTACAACTAAAACTTTCTTCACTATAAAGAAATTTATTGTTCAGAGTTTAAAGTTTTTTTATAATGAAGAAATTTCGTTATAGTGGAAAAGTTGAAAGGGTAGAAAAGTAATGGAGTAGATTCAAATTCTTTGAATATTTCGAAGAAAAACTTTTTACTACAGACGCTTTTTACTTTTTACTGAATATTATATTTTCTTTTTAATAATAGCAACATAAAGTCATTTTACATTTATAGAGATTTAAATATAATTTATAATGAAATATGTATAATTTCAAAAATTACTGAACTCAAATTATAAAATACCGAAAAATACAAAATATTTAATTTGATTTTCATTTTTAATTGCCGCCTAAAATTTAAATAAACCATTAATTTCCAGAAAAAAAATTCTAATCTAATCTGCTGTAAATTTATAATGATGATTAAACTACCTTTAAATTTACTCAATTTGTCTCCGAGCTTACAAACTTTTTACTATATCATCTTAATTTTATTCTTAAAAAAAAACACTTCAAACACAAGAAAACAAAAAAAAAGAAAAACACCAAAATATTTCTTTTTCTTTAAAAAATAAAAAAAATTTTCCAGTTTACTTAAGTGATAATTGTAGCACATACACAACAGAAAAAACCCCCGATTTATATCTTTCCTTAAAACAACAACAGAAGAAAGGAAAAAAAAATTACTTTCTTTTGCCCTTTTTGAAAAGAAAAACATAATGAAAAACTTACCTTCAGCATCAACATCATTATTGGAAGAATTCTTTTCATCATAATAATCATCGTCATCACCATTAACAACACAATTTTTCTTTTTCAAATATTTCTTAGTAATACCACCATCACCATCGTTGACGCCTCCATTACGACTACTCCCACAACCATAATCGTTTTTCTTGTCATTGTTACTTTTTATTGAAGGTTGTGGACTCTTTTTCTGTTGTTTATTCTTTTTCAAATCTTTTGAATTTTTTACTAAATTTACTTCTAAAAATTTATCATCATTTGCTAATAAAAAATCATCAAAATTATCCTCGAATTCTGAAGGAGTAAATTCTAAAATTTCATTTTTTTTCTTTTTCTTATTTTCTTTTTTATTTTTATAAAATTTTTTATTATTATTATCAGTATTGCCATCTGGTGTTAAATATTTTTGTAATTTTAAAAAATCCGTTGAAAAATGTTTTTTAAATTTTCCTATTTTTGATTTATTCTCATTATTTGATTCATCAATGACATTAATAGTATTAATTGAAGATTGATTTGTTGTTGTTTGACCGACGGTTATTAGACTATTTTCATAATCATTTGTAATATTTTCTAATAAAATATTATCATTGATATTTTCTGATAAATTTGTTACAATTTCTAAATTTAAATCATCATTATTTTTATTATTATATAATTTTTGTTTATTTCTAGAGAAAATTTTCCAACCGCACAAAGTCATTTTCTTTTTGTCACAATTTTATACTAATTTTTTTTAAATTCATTTCTATTATTAGAGTATAAAAAAAAAATTCTTATATTTTGGGAAAATTTCATATATAATATTAAATTTTCAGGAAAATTGTATACCATGTCAAAAAAAAAAATTGTAGAGTAGAGTAAAAAGTTTGAAATATTATCTGAAATGTTTTATAAACTTTGGTTTTGTATTTATGAAAAAAAAAGTAAGTTTGAGTTTTTTTTGTATATGTATTGTATTAATTGCTGAAAAGTTAATCCTGCAATATTTCAAGTTCAAAATTGTTAGAATTTATTTCTTATGAACTTTTTTTTTTGTTATTAAATTTTATTTATTTGCTGATGTGGTAAATTTTGTGGAAATTTATTTTGAAAATATTTGATGAGTTCACTAAGTAATAATTTGATGAAATTTTACAGGAAAATTTTTTTTAGAATATTATTTTTAAGATTTTAAATAACTTGAATGTTGTAAAGTTTTGCCTATGAAAATTAATTTGCCATATGGTAAATATTCAATTAAATATACATCACTATGGAAGCCGACGGTTGTTTTGTGGTTGAGTACGAAGTTATCGTACGATAGGTACGAGTTATCGATATTGGTTTAAGTTTATTTTAGCTCTAAAAGTACACCAGTAATAAAGTTACAATGAAAACGTGCTAACAGTCGATGCCATTTGCTAACAAGAAATGCGTTATTTAGAAAGCTATTATGTTTCTATTAGAGTACGTCGATTTGACTATTAAAGAATTTCTGTGCGGTTGATTTAGAATATCATATCATAATTTTATTGAATATTAATCCACAAATTTTAAAAATAAACCTTAGTTATACGAAAATCAATAATTTTTAAAATATTTGTATGAAAGCATCTATGTATTTTATTAAGAATTCTTGGTGGAAATGAGATATAAACTAATAGCTTTTAAAGTAAAGTTTTTGAGTATGTATTTGATAGCCAATTAAAGAATTTTCAGAACTATCCGTCAATATCTAGAGAAACTTTTTAAATAAAATTATAAATTTATACAGTTTTATTTAGACTAATAGGCTACTATTTACACTTCATAAATGATTTTATGGCAGAACGTTTGAAAGTTATTATATAGTTAGAGTAGTATATAATCTTATGTTATATATTGTTTATAATATATATATGTATGACGCCACATATCGCTTCATCACCAATTATATTAATATTACCAATTTAATAGAAATTAAATTCAAAATTAAAACTTTGCCTAGACTAGATCAAGTCCTACTCAATTAAAAACTTTTCAATTAAATTTTTTTCTAGAAAAATGTAAGGTATCTTTTTTCACGGTATATATACATAAAATATGAATTAAAACTTTTTAATAGAATTCCCACAAAAGCACAAAAAAAAATTATTTCGGAAACAATGAAAAACAAAAATATTTTAATTAATTATAATCCAAAGTTTTAATTACATGAAATGAAAACATAAAAAAAAATATATATACTTAAAACAAAAACAATTATAGTGGAATAATGAACATGTGTTTAATGCATGTAACTTGGTGTTCAACATAAGCAAAAAAGGATATTTTCAATTAAAAACTAATGACATTCTATAAATAATAATATAATTAATAAATCTGTTATTTATTGTTTCAGGAATTAAAGCTTACTTTGCATTTAATTAAGAGTAAGAAAATTTCTCGTATAAAAATTGTAAATTAACAATTTGTTAACTCTTGCTTGACAACATGAAATTGAAAAAAAAATGTTCACATTGGTTTTATCTTAATTTAAGTTGAGGAAATTGAATTTCTAATTTTTATTTTAATTAATTAAGTTGAATTTTATTTAAAATTCTTTTTAGAATATGGATGTCTTCGAATGAATTTTCTTAAATGATAATTTAACAAATTCAGCTTACTTTATAATTAATTTAAATTTTTTGGAAAAACTAATTTAGTTTTTTAATACAACATATAAATTCTTTAAAATTTATAGTTAAAAGAAAAAATTGTATAGCTAATTGAAATTAAATTAAGATTTCTATTTAATGAATTTTGTAACCAGTAATTTATTTTAACCAAATTTAAAATTAAACCAATATAATTTTGGCAGATAAAATAAGCTTAATAACATTTTCATTAATCTTTTTCCATTTAAAATAAAAATATTTTATATAAAATTTTCCCAATGATTAATTTTTTTAATTTTAATCTTAAAAGAATTTTTACGAAAAAGAAAATTAAATCCGTAAATACCTAAGACAACATATAAATTCTTTAAATTACATCAACAGTTTGTTTTTACAGAAACTTTTATAATTTTCAGCTTATACTAGTATCTTGTTCATAAAAATTCTTATATTAAGAATCTCATTTTTAAAGATATAAATTAAAAATTAATTACGATACGTAATCTGTTATTTATGATATAACTTTATTAACCATTAAATTTTCAACAATTTAATTTTAAAATTTCAGTTTTTTTTTTAATTATATGACAAATTGGTACAATTTTAAGATCACTTTTTATAGATTTCACTAAAAACAAGAAAAAAAGAAAGGATATAAAAATATTAATACGGTATATAGGGTATTATCACAAATTTTAACACCACCATCACCAAAAAAAAATTATTAAAAACGAAATAAGTTTTTTATGTTTTTACCGAATTATCATTTTTTATACGACAGATGTAAACAAACGAACACCAGAAAATACTACTGAAACTTTTTTTAAATATAAATGAATTTTCACGTGTTTTAGAAAAATTTATCCAGTTCCGTAGTCCTGTCACGATGAAAGCTTAGTAAATACTAAGTAAAAATAAAAGCTTACAATGGTTTTTATATAAAGCCCGTTTGTTGTTTTTTAATTTTTTATAGCTTTTTTTATTAGTCATGAATTTGGAGAAATTTTTTTTACTAAAATGAAGAAAGTTGTCCTGTTTTAAAAAGTTTCAAATTTATAAATAAATTAAACAGGATATTTTTACAATCGTAGAAATAATAATTTTTTGGATATTTTTGCATTCATTAGACTAGGTTGTAGTCTCCATAGAAAGACACACTGTCTGAGGTCCCCAGAAGTCCCACATAAATCGATAAACAGGGTTTGAAAGAAGTATGTAAATTGAGTTATAACAAATTTCAGAAGGTTCCTCATACAGTTTAGTGCCTAGATATCCTACACAGAACATGTTGTACGGTTTTTAAAACTTATAAAAGTTGTCCTGTCTCCCTTTAATATCTGCACTGATAAGTTGTTAGCAGTTCAACCATTATATAACCGTAAAACCCTATTTGCCTGCATTTGCATTTATAATTGAAATCCTGTTTAAATCATAAATATGTACACACAGTATTCTCATATTTTTCTCTTCTTCATATATCCTTTTATAGCTCTTTTTTACTAAAAAAAAGCTTTCACCTACAAACTTAAAATTAAAAAGAAACAAAACAAAAATAGTCCTTATTCAAAGATTTATATAAAACACGAGGACACGACTTTAAACTCTTTTCATAATATATAAATACAAAGTATATAATGTATATATTTTGGTGACCAACAACAACAGAACCCAATTACATACTTTGTATGTATGTCTATTTGATAATGTTATATACATATTGTATTTTATCTTCTAATTTTTCAGGGTTACCAGATTTAAAGACCAAGATAAGGTCAACCACAAAAAAAAAAAAATATTTTTTTTAAATATAAATTTTATTATGCATAATAAAAAAAACATAAAGTTCATAAAAACGATGAGACTATAAATTTATGTAGATTTAAGTTGATTTCTGATACATATAAGAAAAAAATTTATAATACATACATAGATATGTTTTTTTTTTCACGAAATAAAATTATTGGTTAAACATATTTTTATTTACATAGTTATATGTTTGGCTAAAGGCAACAAGAAAAATATAGTGATATAAAACTAACATTTTGCGTTAAGTATCATGTCTCTATAAACATAATGACTACATATTACAAGGTCGTAAAATTTTTCAACAAAATTGTTTTTTTTTTTTTGTGCGCCAAATGAGAATAAGTTCCTTTTTTTGTTTGTTGTTATTTTGTTAAATATAAAAATTTGGTACATTTACAAGGATAAAGGGATGTGGAAATATATATTTTAAATTAAATTTTGAGTAATATACTTACATATATAAATTATAAAGTGTTTTAGGATGTATAAAAATTTTTTGTTTTAATTGTAAGGTATAGATTAATTGTAAGGTATAGGTTAATTGTAAGGTATTTTACTAGATAATTACTAAAATGATTATGTCCTGGAGCTGAGATCTCTGAGAAGAAAAACTGTTGAGCGATATTATGAAAAACTTTTGGTAGAAAAACGATAATAAGTATTACTATTTTTAGGCGAATCACAGTCGTGTATCGAGTGAATAACATTATTTTTAACTGCCACAAAAATTTCATTCTTAATAAGATAAAAATATCCTGTTTAGACATATTGAATACACTGAACCGTAAAGCAATTTTATTATACATATTTATACATATTACTATTTTTCTGAATAATTAAAATGCTTGTTTGTAAAAGTTTGAAATGCAACAAAATTCAATAGGCTTGAAAATTACTGCGCATTATAAAAACTTTATAACATATATTTGGATTTAACTTATGGTTAAAATGTAAATTTATTTAAAGGATAAGTGGAAAATTTTATTTCATGGACAGGAAAAATTAACAAAATAAAACTTACATCGAAGGACATTAATGTAAAAAATGTAAAGTAATAAAGTACTTATAACTCCTAAATTTCATATATAAATCCTAAAATTATTCAATCCATAAAAAATTTAATTTCACTCATAGACATTGAAAATAAATTTTCTTATCTCATAAGAAAATAAAATATATAATATTTATCAAATATATGGCATTATTTAGAATACATATGTATCTCAGGCAAAAAGTTGATATATCATTTAAGGAAAGTCAAATTTTTCTATAAAATTAAATTTTTATTAACATGAATTAAGTGGATAACATAAAAAACTTTATGAACAAATATTTGAAAATAAAAACATAAATATGTCAATAAAATTATAATAACATCGATCAAAATTATTATCATAGATGAAGAATAACATTAAATTTTATGTTTATCAAAATTCCTATCTTTGATGTTGATGACAGGATATTTTATGTAATTTTATTTTGTAACAAATTTAATTTTTATTGTTTGTATTTAGTATGTATTTACCATAAATTTAAAGAGAAAAATATAACAATTTGTATGTTAAATTATTATGCTGTTAAAAAAAAATTATATTTATGTAGCTAAATTAATTATTTATTTTAATGATTCAATTACTAATTAATTAAGTTAATATATTATTTTTTGCTTATTTAAATTGAAAATTTTTATAATTTTAACCCCTTATATGATGGCCTTAATGTTGTTCCAACGAACTTACTTGAATTTTAAAATTTGTGACATATATCAATTTAATAATTTTATTATTTGGTACAATTCTACATTTCAATATGCTTTTTGGATACAATAATGAAAATACTCTACTAAATATCCTGCAATTTATTTGAAAAAAAAAATTAATTAAATGTTGTTTATAATTTTGCACATCAAATTTTCTTTTTTTTATTTACTACTGGCTATACAAGTTAAAAATGTTTATCTAATTTAAATTTAAATTGATTTTTATTTGTTACTTTAAAAAATCAACTAATAAAATAGAAATAACTTAAAGCTGTTTTTTTAACAAACATACTATGTAAACAAAGTCACTATAAAAGTTTTTCGCAAAATTTTATTTACTTTGGTGTAAATTTTTGTTATATTATTCTTGTGTACGTACTTCCTCGTTTATGTTTTCATGTTTATTATTGACAATTTGAGAATATGTATACTACTGCAAAAGCGTTACTATAAAAAACACTGCTTAATATTTTTTTTTAAAGTTAATATTAATTTTCTACTACGTGCCCAACAAAAGTTTTATTTAAATAAACCATATTTACAGGTTTAGCTACAATTTTGAGAAAGCTTATTTTTAATACTACATATATAATATAGTTTGAAAAATATAATATTTACGAACGGAATTAAGATAGAAAATTGAAAAATTAATGGAAAAAAATTATTTAGGTCATACAACACGAGAAAAATAATCATCATATTAAAATGATAAAGGTGAAATAGAAGAGAAAAAGAAGGAAAAAAATTTCTTAATGAAAATTCAGAATTACCATAATATTTCAATTAAAGCGTTAATTTTTACTGAAATATTATTAGATATTTAGAATTTTTAGTATACAACTTATAGTTTGCAATTAAAATTATTATTATTACTTACGCAGAATAATTTATGAAAATGAAATTATACATACTTAACAAAATTAAATTTACATTCGAAACGAATCTACACGATGTGAGTTATGCCATTCCTGCTAACCCAAAATTCGACACACTGTGCATGTTTTTGAGATAAATTTATGTTATATATTAGCAGTTAAAAACTAGTTGACTATAGTACTAAAGTAAAATAATATAAAATTACACATCAGTTACAAGATAGTAGTATAAATATGGACTGCACACAGCCAGGACCATCGTATTATTTTGTGTATAATACACATGGTGTGTAATTCCGGTCTTATAAACAATAATTTAGCGGAGGAACGACTTCGTGTGTGATGATACTACGAAGTAAACTGCAGAACACAAACGTATATAATATACATTTCTTACTTGATGATACTACGAAGTAAACTGCAGAACACAAACGTATATAATACACATTTCTTACTATTTAAATATTCCGATCCTGGGTATAGTTTTATCAACAATTTCTCATTCCGAATGTGTTAAACGATATGAGAAATATAAATAAATATAATTTAATTAAATTATTATTTTGTAGTTTAATTTTTCATAAAAGTTAATGAAATTTTTTTATTTATTCAAACAAAAAAAAAAAAAAGGTTGGTTAACCACAAAAATAGTAATGTCCTTATGAGTTCCATAATTGTATACTAGACGTATTTTGTATGCATATATGACCTGAATATTTCAGTTATAGAACTTACTATTTTTCAATTTAATTTTTCATTGAATGTTTTTTGTACTATAAAAGAAAATCATTTCAATCACGTACATAACAGTGTATTTAATGACATGTCATAAAAGTATTTTATAGATATATATAGAAAAGGAAAACAATTTGTTGTTATCTACTTTTCTATTATATAGTAATGATAAAGGTAAATTGGTGAATTTAATATTGCTTTCACAACAAGCATATATATATATATATATATATATATATATATATATATATCGAAAAGTGTAAATAAAAACTTTATTTATTTTTATTTCCTTTTTCTAGTTTGTTTTTCGAAATTACTTATTTTCTACTAACTTAAAAGATTTTTTATATAATAGTAATTTATTATTAGATTAACCATTTTCTACCTACAGATTTTTAAATAAAAAAAAAATAGTTAATTTAATAGACGAAATAAAAACATTGTATGTTTTTTATAGCATTAGTTAATATTTTTTTAAAAAATTTCATTTCCTGGTTCTAATTTTAACCTAAGCAGGATGCTTTTAAAAACTACTACAAAAAGGAAGTGAAAATTATAATTAAAAGGAATCATAATAATAAATAAATAAAATTTCTATTTTTGTGGATGATTTTTGCGTAAAAATTATGTTATTTTAAATTAAATCAAACCTGTTGCAGATCCAGAATTTAATTTTTTTATTGTTTTCTTTTCGTTGCTAATCGGTGATAATTGTGTTGAATTATTTGACGATAATTGTGGTGAATTATTTGATGGTAGGTTCAAGCTATTTGAACTGTTTTTTTGTGATTCTTCAGTCATTATTTTTTAAAAGAAAATCTAAAATACAAAAAAATACAATTAAATAATCAAATATACAAATTTTATTAGGGTCATATAAAAGTATTTATTAGAAATGAAAATGAGTTTGTTGTGTTAATTTTATTTATGTTAATTTAATTAAAACACTTTTTTTTTATTCTAACAATTAATTGTGAATTTGTTATTAATAGAAATTCAAAATGTAATAATAAACTGATTAATTTGGTTAATAATTTTTCTGCCTTTAAAACTTTTTCTATTAATTTAATTTTTATACTTTTTTTTTTAGATATTTTTTAAATTTTTTGTAGATATTTTTAAATTTCACCATAATATTTAATTAATTTAATAACTGCAGAGCTTACTGGGCTAAAGGTGTTTAAGTGATATTTTCATTTTGAGTAAAAACACTCTTAAAGTTATCAGTTTGCTACAAGATCTAAACATTTGCAAAATGTTAGCATTTAAAAATATATGTTTTCTAAAACAGAAAACATCATAAAAGTGTTATTTGACAAAAAGTACATAACTGCATTTTTGGGCGAATTGAGTTTATTGTGAAAATGGAATTAAATTAACATTATCTATTGAATCTAAAAGTTTTTAATCCAAACATAATTATTTTAACTAAATAAATAAGTGTATTAAATAAAAACTCAATTTCATCAAAATATTTTGTTTTTATAAAACTCAAATATTATAGCACCGTTCACGTCTAGTTAAAATATATTAAATTTGCACCAGGTTAGTAATATTTATTTTAAAAATGCCAAATAAAATATTTCTACAGAAATTTAACGTGTTTTTACTGAATAAACAAATAAATATTTCTAGCATAATTAAACAAAAATTATAAAATAATAAAATTAGGAAACAAAAATTCTTCTCGACAAATATAACAGAATTTCATAAATTTCAGATATTTTAGATCGACGACGTGAACAGGACGAAAATAATATTTTTTTTATATGTAGTAATGTAGTGTAAATTAATATTTTTTTTATAGTATAAATTTGAGTGCTTTTTATAAATAAATTCTCCCAAATTGAAAATGGTTTGAGTCTGATTAAATTTAACAAGAAAAAAGATATTTTCTCCAGAAAATGTTAAAATGAAATATGACTCCCACAAGTAATTATCTCCGATGAAATTTCAAAATGACATTTTGTGAAATTTTTTGTGGAATATTAAATTTCAATTTTCTTTAATTCCGTCGTCAGTCAATTTTACAATCTTTACCGCATTGGAGAGTAAAAATATAAATTATTTATTTGCTTAAAAGTAAAAAAAAAAGAAATTGTATTTATTTTAAAAATTTCAAAACAAAGTAATTTAATAATTATCGCTGCCTAAATAAGATAATCACAGTGCCTGTAAATATTGAAATTATTAATGTATTTAATTTCGTCTTAATTTTATTAAAATTTTTTTTTCCTAAAATAAACAATTAAAAAAAACCACTTTAATAAAATTAAATTCCGAAATTTTCGTTTTTTTTTTACTTTAAACTGCAACAAGTGAAATTTTTAATTACAAAGAAAATATTAAGAAATAAATTGGTAATAAAACAGAATGAAATCATCATTAATCCAAAAATATATTTTTCTATAAAAATATTTATTATTCATGATATTTTTTTTCATTTTATAAAATATGTTTAATTTAAATGCAGTAGATTTATTTTGGTTTTGAGAAAAAAAAAGTGAAAATTGTTTACCTAATTGGCAAACAAAAATATGTAAATATATTCAAGCTTAAAGATCATATAATTATGTGTATTCTTAATTAATAATTTAGTAATTTCTTATGTAAATATTACACAAAATATTTACATATATAAATTTGTTTTAATTATTCAATAATTCTCTTGCCAACGAGAACTTGGAGTGTTTAATACGACATCTCGACATCTAAATAAAAATAAACAAAAATATATATTGATGTCATCGATTAGTAGAAGCTAATATGTTGATTTACTTAAAAAAAATAATTACGAATTCAAAACAATTATTTATATAATATAAAAAACACTTTCTAACGAAGTAGAAAAAAAAAATGTGAATTAGAAAATAAATGTATAAGAAGAAGATACGAATAATTTCGTATTTTTGGGGGGAGAATTTTTAATAATTCTCAGTGATAATTCTGCCGGAACTAACTAATTATAGCATTGTTTATGGATTTTATATTAATTTATTTTATATTTGTTTTTAGATAAATGAGGCAACTTGTTGCCATCGAGTTAGTTCAATGAAAACTTAATCTGTGTTTTCAAAGTTAGCGAGAATAATAGGAAATAAAATAATTGTGCAATTTAAATGAATATAAAAGAATTGTTATACTTAAATAATTTTTTTTTTGTAATAACTTAGATATGTAAGTAATAATTGCAGGTGTTTCTCAACAAACTATTTTAATATTAACAAGACAAAGTCATGTTCTGGTAGTATGAAAGAAATGTTTACATTATTATTTATTATTATTGTTGAAATCTCAAAACTTAATTCACCTTTGTATCAACATTATTATATTCTAGCTAGACTCTTCTAGACACAAAGAAGTAAAGTTCAAAGAACTTTTAATGCACATAATGCAATCATTGTATTTCTAGATTTTATTACCAATGTTGCGTAGTAGTAAGAATAGATTATAAAATAAAAAAAACAGAAGTCAGAGAACTCGACAAGACAATAAATTAAAATGGAAACTTGTTTCTATTATATTACCTGCAGTTGAAAAAAAAAACTACAAACGATTGATTTATTTGAAATAAGTGAATCGTGTTATTACCAAATCAATCAATAAATTATAGTCAATACAATAGATTGTTAAAAGTTTAATATGCAAATTTTAATCAACTAAAAATTCATTCATGACTTTAATTGCTTTATTGAATTTTTAATTCGAATTACTCATTTAAAAATTATTTGTAAAGTTTATGGAATAAGTATTTTTTAAATAGATTTTCATATCGCAGTTTCTTAAGCTAACAGATGTCAATCTTTGTTAATTTGGAAATTATTAAGTAATTTGACGTATATATATATATATATATATATATATATATATATAAATTATATTGTCATTATTAGATTATTGAACTAAAATTTATTTTGCTAGATAGTTTTGTATTACGAAATTTGTAGTGAAACGCTGAAAATGTGAACAAATTAATAAAATAATTTTAAATATTTCCAAAAATTATAAGATTTATTTTAAAAATTATTTTATTGGATTATAGCCAAAATGTGCAAAATTTCTTTCAGTAATAAATAATAGTTATAATTTTTTTTTTATCATCTTTATTTCATATTTAAAACTTAGTTAAATTTTGAATTTGTTTAGAACTTAATTTAAATAAAATTAGATAAGATTTTTATGTTATGTTATTTTTTTTGTTTATATAATAACTAAAAATAATATAAAAGTGTAAACAGGTAAATTTTAATATATAATTTTTAAAAAATATAGCGTAGAAATATTAAAATTTATAAAACTGGTTTTTATGAATATAAAATTATAGAATAAAAAAAATTACTTATGTAAATGATTTAAGTAATAGAATATTCCAAAAGAATTAAGTGACATAATAAATGATGAAAAGTGGTTGGAGCTTATTGTTACAAAAGTTTATGTATAAATACGATTTTAAAGCGACGAAATTATGCTACAATAGATTCAGTTAAAAATAAATTAAATATGGTATTCGCATTGTTGATTAATACGTATATGTATATATTTTTTAAGTTAAATTAAATAAAATTTAATATGCCAAATATTTCAAAAATTTAAAATTATATCCCAAAAGTAATGGGACGGTTTTAAAGGTTAATATTTCATACCACAGGTCACAAGTTAATAAAAATTTTTATGTTGTCACGAACATTAAAATTAATTGTACGTGACAAATGTCTTTACCACATATATATTTGGAAGTCTATAGTAATAATTAATTGGATTACTGAGATGGTAGATGCATTCCAAAATATGGTCGAATTTCTTTCTTGAAATTAAAATACAATCTGCGTAAATGCAAAATCGAATTAATTCTAAAGTAGTTTAAAATAATTCTGGACAATCGTAAAAAAAAAAAACATGAATATATTTCTTCCAGTGGCGAAGCTTTCAGCTTTACTGAGGTTGCTCAACCAAATAGAATTTTTTCTACATTGATTAATAGTCTAAAAGTGGACTTTGTAATATAATTCTTAACCTTAAGTAGAAATATTTTTTAATATGTTAATAGAAATATTTCGTTCCTTGGTTGGATTTCGGTGTTCATTGAATGCATTTTAAATACTACTTGGCAAGACCTCGGTATTTCTCTATACATTCTTCTAAGATTTAATCGATTTATGTAAAACACATTTATACAAATATATTTCAATATTAAAAATAATAAAATAATATTTCATTAAGGTCATAGTACCGCATCATTACTGTATACTTTTGAAAAAAAAAAGAATATAGTCAACATAATTTATTTTTCCTATATAAATTAAATTTGAAAACTTTAAATAAAGCCGGCCATTCAATTTAAAAAAAGAATTTATTAGAAAATCAATTAAATAATATTTATGTTTTGTCGTTTCAAATTATTAATATATTGACAATAAAAACAGATAGTTAAGTAATATAAATAATAAACAAATAATAAATTATATTTGTTGTGTGAATTTTAGAAGTTCTTTCGTTTAAAAATAAATAATTAAACTATACTTCGTGTACCACATTGTTTGTTGAATTAGCCAGGCTTTTGGGAGGAAATTCCCCATTTGTTAAAATTTTTTTTGTACAACTTTATAATTGAAAATATATTAAAAATTTATAGATAGTTAATACTTATTTTGATAGGCAATTGACATTTATTAATTTTTTTTTGTGTAAGTTTATAACTAAATTTTTAACTAATAGATAGCTCTAAAATGAAAGAGAAGCTAAAAAAAACTAATATTTGTACAAATGAAAAAAAACTCAATAATAGTATTTGGTATTGAAGAATATAAAGAGTTTTATCAATAATTATTGGTGAATTCAAATTACGAGGTTGAATAAATATTGTAATTTCTATATGATATTCAGATGAAAGTGATTAATTATTAACAGTATATGGAAATACTACAAATTTTAATAAATACATTTTTTAGCCTTTGGACCTTTAAGTATTTCAGCTGAAACAACAATCTGAAAACTTGGTTTTAAATTCTTAATAATTTAATTGTTTAACAATTTAATCTACTGAGGATAAAATATTGAAATTATAAATTACATATTTTAATATAATTAATAATCATGGAAAAATATAAACAAGACTCATATTCAACTCCTAATAGTAAATAACTTCCTAAGTAAATTAATGGGTGAAGAAACATTTAGAATTTACTTAATCGGATTTATTTTATACGGTATATGTATTTTAAAGAAAACGTTTCTATTTATAAAAAATTAGCATATAAATAATTAAAAACAAATATATTGCTTAACGAGACAAGAAAATATTTAATTATATTTAACAAATTAACTGTAAAACATAATTTTTATAAATAATTTGTGTAACTATTTATTTTTTAAATTCTTAAAAATTCAAATAAATTTTATAACCTAATATAATAAGAATTCTAATAATTGATCGTAATGAAAATAATCAAAATGCGAATTATTATTAGAGTACAAATAACACAATAAAATCATAAAGTTCTATAAATGCCTAATCATTTTCTGTAGTTTAGTTAACAATTCAATATACATACTATTCATTTCATAAACTATAATTAATCATTTTTATTTGAGACATTTATTTAAATGAATTTTTTTAATATTATTTTTAAGAATTTCGTAATTTAAGAAAAAATATTTTATATTTAGCAGTTTAAATTAAGTAAATTAATTTAATATTATGAAACCACAATTACATAACCATTTTTATGATCCATATATAAGATAATTTGCCAAATGTTTCATTTCTGTAAAATAATAAAAATTAAAAACCAACAACAAAAATTAGAAATTTCAATTTAATTTCTAATTTATATGTTATGAATTAATTAAAGCGCACTTGACATTAAATTACAAGTTATCAGCGGTATATTTTTATTTCAATACATTCTTATATGTAATGATATAGAAAAATGGTACGTAAGACGACTTTTTGGAGCAAAAATACCCTGTCGATTATAGAAGCTTGAAAAATATTGTGAACATCATAAATAGAAATTAGCATTTTATGCTGTATTTCGTCCATCAGCTAGTCTTATACACCACAATTTACGTCTTATAGATATGTGTCAATATATTTACGAGTATATTCCGGTGTTTGTGTGCTATGTATAAAGTTATTTCATAGCTATTTAGGTTTTTATTAAAATTTATTTTATGCGATCCGATTAAAACATAATTTATGATTTAAAAATATATTTTATTAAAATTGAATAAATTTTTTTGAATTAAATTAAATTTTAGTTTTTCAATAAAAATATTGACTGATAAAATATTTGTTTCTACTTTGCACCTGCTCATTTATATTATTTTTTTATTACGTGTTTATTTAAACGCACTTTGATCAACCTAATAATAGTATACTATTTAATAAAACAAAGGGCTGACGAAAATAAGTGTAATAATAATCATAATGGTATATTAAATTTTTTGATTATTTATGTGAATAATAATAGAGTTATCGTATAATTATATATATATAATTATAAATCTATAAAGAGATATTGATTTACTTTTAATGTTTTTATACAGTCTAAGCAGAAAATGGAAATATTACTTAACAACAATTTTTTTTTGTTAATTCTGTAATATATAAGATAAAAAAATCATAAATATTTAAAATATAATTTTACTAAAACAAGAAAAAATAATGTAAATATTTAATTTTAAAATATGTGTAAAATTATTTTGAATATTTTTGTTTTGTTTATAAATTCAAATTAATAAAAAAAAATATGCAGGGAGTAAAAGAAAGACACTAATAATTGACTTATGTACATTTATGAAATTTATAGATGAATATAATGTTTACAAAGTATTTAATATAATATAAAGTATTAGATATAAATATAAAAAATGTTCAAGTTACAAAACGATTATCGCAAAAAATTTTAAATTATTTTTCTAAATTGGCATATCTACTTGTTATTTAAAATTTCACATGCAAACTATTATGTAATATACTATAAAAAAGGTATGCAATGGTTTCATACTCTATCAGCAATTGTCAATGAAGGTACAAATATTTGTTACCTAAATTAAAGAAAGACACTCGTCCAAAAAGAGTAAAAATTACTTTGGTTATTTTTTTAAAACTATTAATTTGCATTTAACAATAATAGTTTCCTGGTTAAATTAGTTTTTTTTCACACCCATGTAAAATAGAATCACATTGTATTTGTTCGAAACTCAAAAGCGATAACAATTCTGCTCATTTGCAAACAAAAAAACTAATACTTAATATACTTTCGTAAACTTAAACTAGAAACTCATTTTATTACAAATAGTTCATATTATATTTTTCAAGTACATATAGTGGAAGTTCTTATTACACAATTTTGTGATTATACATTTATATCAAAACATTTTTATTACATATTAATATTTATATTATTTTTCAGATACCACAGAAATCCTACTACAAAAAAAAAATGATTAATAAAAAACTATCAACGACAATAAATTTTTAACTCGATTTTATATATTTTAAAACTTACGACATTTTTTTTATACGTTTTTTTCACAAAATAACTAAAAATAAAACAACAAAATAGGCTTCTATTAAAAATAAAGTTTTTTTACTATTTATGTCTAAATTTGCAAATGACGTATAAAAATAAATTAAAAATTTTGTTAAAATCATTCCATACACGTGTCAATAATAAATTCAAGTACAAAATGATGACAAATTCAAATGAATCAATTGCATTTATAAATAATGGTCAAAATAATAAACGTAATAAATCAAAAGCACCTAAACAATCATTTTTGAAAACCGTTGGAAGTTTAATGCATAGATTTTTCGCATTATTAGTAAGGATAGTTTTGCGATTTTTTTATGGTGCTAAAGGTCAGACAATGCCCCCAATTAAAGATATTACATTATTAGAATCAGCTACATCTTTAGCAACGAAAATTCGGAAACAAAAAGTAAGTATTTTAAAGTGAGACATAATTAATATTGATAATTAATGAAAATATGTACATTTTAATATAAAAGTTTATATCAATTTTCGTCATATTATTTTATATTCTTTTTTCTGCATTAAATATTGATTCATTTTATTAAATTATCATTTTAATTGCTTTGTCTGGGAATGTTATTTGTACAGTATTTCAGTTAATTTTAAAATATATATATATTAACGCTAAATATGAATTATATAATTCAACAATTATATTAAGTCGTATAACTAATTGCTTTGGGTTAGTGATTACAAAAAAAATCGAATATGTTTATCAATATAAAAACAATATTTCAACTGACCATTGACTCAGTATTATTCTTTAATCATTAAATTTGTAAAACCCACTAATAAAGATTACATAATTAATCATAATAGTCTCACAATGAATTTATATTAATCTAAATTATAGGATTTATCTGTTTTAAAAAGAATGGAATGTTTTTTTTGTGAAGCAATTACCAAAATAAAAATTAATATAACTACAAATTATTATTTTTTATAATTATTTTAGCTAACAAGCGTTGAAGTATTAAAATCCTATATCGAACGTGTAAAAGAAGTAAATCCATTATTAAATTGTGTTGTTGATAATCGCTTTGCTGATGCGCTTAATGATGCTGCAGCAGCAGATACACTTATACAGTGTGGTAAATATACAGAAAATGAATTGGAAAAATTAAAACCATTTCTGGGTGTACCAATATCAACAAAAGATTGTATTCAAGTTGAAGGTATTGTAAAAAAACTTTAATGTTAAATACATTTTTAATAAAACATTTATTTTTTAGGTATGATCAATACGTCAGGTTTATGGATTCGTCGTAATTATCGCGCCAGCGAGGATGCTGAAGCAATGGCATTAATGAGAAAAGCTGGCGCCATTCCATTTGCGCTAACTAATGTATCTGAATGTTGTATGTGGTAAGTTCTATACATAATTTTGATATCAATTCTGTTTATATACCAACATAAGAGAATATTTTTAACGCTCTGAAATCTAACATATTATGACGCAAAGCGTCAAAAATGACGCAAAGCGTTCACTATTAACAAAAATAATAAGTAACAAGATTTAAAAAAATATTAATCCAAATATTTTTTTTTACCAACACTTAGGTGGGAAAGTTCAAATGCTGTTCATGGGCGCACTAGAAATGCTTACGATACAAATCGCATTGTTGGTGGATCGAGTGGCGGAGAAGGATGTATACAATCAGCAGCTGCATCCCCATTTGGGTTAGGTTCAGATATTGGTGGTTCAATACGTATGCCTGCCTTTTTTAATGGAGTTTTCGGTCATAAACCATCAAAATTTATTGTATCAAATCATGGACAGTTTCCGGCACCATTTAGCATAGATCAAGATTCATTTTTAGGTATTGGACCGATGTGTCGGTATGCCACTGACTTAAAACCAATGTTAAAAATAATTGCTGCTGACAAAGCTGATATACTCAATTTAGATGAACCAGTTAATTTAAATAACGTAAAATTTTATTATCAAGAAGATGATGGTGGTGGTTATTTAGTATCAGCACTAGATTCCGATATACGTGATTCGTTACGTAAAGTTATTAAACATTTTGAAAATACATTAGAAACTAAACCAAAACGTGTACAATTTGAGAAATTTCAACAATCTGCTGTAATTTGGTTTGCTAATATGAAAGATACTTCCGGTAAAGGTTTTGATTGTCAATTAGCGAATTTAGAGGGTAAAATAAATCCATACTGGGAATTGCTTAAATGGACTGTTGGTTGTTCAAATCATACCTTTATCGGTTTATTAACAGCAATTATTGAAAAAGGTCAACCACAGCATGGTGATGAAAAACATGGTTATTTGGTTAGCAAACGTAGTGAACTATTTGAAGAAATGCAAGATTTATTAGGCGATGATGGTGTATTTATATATCCAACACATCCAACTGTAGCACCGTATCATAATGAACCAATTGCACGCACATTAAATTTTTCATATACAGCAATTATTAATTGCTTGGGTTTACCAGCAACAGCAATCCCATTAGGTTTGGGTAGTGAAGGATTACCACTAGGTATACAAGTTGTTTCTAATGTAAATAATGATCGATTATGTCTAGCAGTTGCTGAAGAATTGTCAAGAGTATTTGGTGGTTGGGTATCACCACCAGTTTTGGATAAAAATTAGAAATATACTTCAGTGATTTATATATATGAATATATGTATATAAAGTAAATTTTATTTTTGGTACTTTAGATACTCATCATAGTACAAAATAAAAGTAAATTGTATAAAATTTTTTTTAAAAATATAATCAATTTGTTTGCTTCTGATGTTATATTATATATAAATAGATTTCGTGAATGTATTTTTTAAAATAAATTTAAAAAAAAAAAGTCTTAAGTTATCTAAAACAATAAATATGATAAATATATTTTCGATTGATGGAATTAATATTCGGCTAAAAAAAAATGTATAAAAAATGTAATACATATAATAAATAAAAAATTGTAATATATAAATAATTTTTTTATTTTCAAAATAAATTGCACTCCTTGTTTTGTGACGTAGTTGTGGTTGTTATCCGTGTAACACTTTATAAATTTATCAGTGCATTAAGCAAAAATTATATTGTGTCTTGTAATAAATCTATTAAAACTGTTGAGCAAAATGATATAGATCGACCAATTAAACAAATTAGAGGTACATATTCGATTTGGAAATAAGTATTAAATTTTCAATAAAAGAAGACATATATTTTTATAGCAATAAGCTTGGAAGTCATTTTTTTTATGTATATATTTATTTTTCATAATCCTTTTGAAGACTGCACAAATAGCATAATTTCAATATAAATTCAAAAAAACGTACATTTTTCAATTTTTACTTAACATTTTTAATTTTTTTTTTTCATAAATTAACGAATTATTGAAATCCAAATTATTTTTTAAAAGATTATGAAAATATTTTGTATAATTATAAAAAACTTAAAATCTAACAAAAATAGTGTAAAAAAATCATATTTATTTTGCTTTCCACTAGTTTCAGTGGTGAGATTAAATTTTAAGGGTTTTTTCTCTATCAAAATTAAGGAACTCACATGACAAATGTATTTTTTTTTAAATATAAATTAATTATCTAAGTTTCAGTTGAAATGGTATTTTATGTGTATGCTAACTACAAAAAATCTATTTAACATCTTTTTTAATATTATATATATTTTTTTTGTACCAGAATAGAAACATGATTAACTGATTTTACCACCCAATGAGGCAATTATTTTTAATATATCACTACGTTTACGGCTAACAGTATCATGAGTAATTTGTCCACATCCATCAATGCAATCAAAACGATTAATGTAATCTGAAATATGATCAGCCATACAAATTACATGTACACCACAATCATAACTATTTGTTTGTTGTAAACATCGAATTGCTTTACAAATAGCATTTGAACAACGTAATGAATCTTTTATTTTTCTAACAAATTGTTGACAATGTAATAAATTTGAATTACCGGATGAATCAAAATGATAAAATACACGTTCGTTCCGTGAAAATACTAATAAACTCCAATGTGAGCCACCAGCTTGATGTGAATCATTATCATTTAATGGAAAAAATATAAACGGTTTACGATCAGCACCTAACGGTGATAAAAATATAGCTAAATCTGAATCGGGTACAATTTTTAAGCATTGCGTTACTTCTGGCGATATAAATAACATATCTTTGTTTGACTCATATTTACATTTTTCCAAATATTCAAAATAAAATGATATTATTTGATCGTTAAGCCAATGTGGACCTTGTAATAACTGTACATCAGATAATCGTAATAAAGATTCATGAAAGGACAATGAAATTGGATCCGGATGATTACCACTCATAGTTTTATCATATATTTTTTAAACATACAAAATTACAGATATTTCTTTGGTGTTATTGAAAATCTAGAATTTCGAAATTTATGTATTTTTTTTTTTTTAATGAAATAAAATATTTTTTATTTTACCTTTTTCATAGAAAAAAAGAATGTATTTAAGTTTGGCAGCGATAAATGTTTTATTTTTTACAAATTAAATGTTTTGAATTTGACTTGGATAGAATTAGAACTAGTTTGACATTTATTAGATAACCTCAATTGTCTATTTTGACAAATCATACAAATTATAGGTGGAATTATTAAAATTTAATTAAAGATAACTAACTTACCGAATAATAGGATATAAATAAAATTTAAACAAAAAGTTTTAAAAACCGTAATACAACTAACTGTCTTTGATTTTTATTTATTTATTATTCACAATTTTATATTCATACATGCGGGGAAATTTTTTGACATAAACTGAGTACTGGAAAATAAGCGAAAAAACTCCAGAAATTACCCAGTACACAATGTTCTGGTAAAATCTATTGCTATAGCAAAATACGATAAAATAGTAATTTTAAATATTAAATTGAATATTTTGCTCAGCCAATGAATTTAGTTTAAAAAATTTATTTTCAACTTATTGAAATTTCGTTTATAATGAGTGCAATTTGCCAGCGTAAAATCTAGTGCCTTAGAAAAATTATATACTTAACAGAAATATACTTTATAAAGATATTAGGTGAGAAAATATGATAAATTTTTGAATTTTTCAACGGTAGAAGTATAAATTACAGTAAATTATTAATTAATCAAATTTTACCAATTATCCATTCTTTATTTAATTAAAGTTAGTAATTTTTTTATATATTATATTGAATTTAATTTAAATTAATTCTGTTCTATTTGTAAAAACCAATTATTTTTAAAAATATTCTATTTAGAATTTCTATTTAGCCCCAGATCAAGATCAAGGCTGCTTCATATAAGAGTCGAATCATAATATGAAACACTTTTGTGGCACAAAAATCATATAAAAATTTTAATTTATTAATCTTTTTCTTGTAAAGCTAAAACTTGTACCCCATCACCAGAATTTTGTATATAAAAGTAAATTCTATTTCAATTTCAACAAGTAAATAATTGTTGCAAGAAGATCCCAACAGTAGAATCCGAAAAAACAGAAAAACAATACTCAAAATTATCTCCGGTTTAAAAAAAGACTACCTTGCAAACTTACACAATATTATACATATACAAAATGAAAATAATATATAAATAATATGTTGTAAATATGAATTTAGAAGCTGCATTTTAGTCATATATTTTTTAGGGTTAATTATAATTTTTATAATTTAATGATAACACTTCATTGAACTGATAACCTTTCACCTTATTTGAGAAAAATATAAAAATAAATTTGTAATATAAATCTAAAAATTCCATTTGTTACTAAAGAATGATCAAATCAACAGCTAAATAAAGAAAAGAAACTAGTAAAAATAAAAATATTTTAACTTTTAAATAGTTAAAATTGTCTGGTTTTTTTATATTTCACATAAAATAAATATAAATTTGTAGTATTTGCGAATTTAAAAAAAAAAAGTGATATTAAAAAGTTTAACTTTAGTAGACTGTATTTTTATAATTAATTGAGTATAGAAGAAATTTAATGGTGATTTTGAATAAAACTGAAAAAAAATTTTCTCGAAAGGAATATAAAACTTTACAATTATCAAATTGTTATTACCAGCGGAATAGGCAATTTGTTGAATTATTATTTGAGCTTTGTAAAGGTGTGTTTCCATTTCATTTATATAGTTATATAATAATACATATTTTACACGTCTGTATATAGATTGTTACAAAATGCCATCTTTACCACAAGGTGCTTTTGCAGCATATAAATTGAGAGAATATACAAAAAAAGAAATGGTTGTTGCCAGAATTCAAAATGGGGAAAATAAAAAGGAAAATAAAAGTTATAGTAATAGCAAGAAATGTAAGTAAAATAATTACCATTTCATTTAAATTTTGAATTTATTTATTTAATTATTAATCGTTCTTACGATTAAATTATTTTTTGGTAATTTCTCTTTGATCCCTGGTGGAACATTACCTTAATTTCTAATCGTTGTTTTTTTAATTTAATACTAGTTTATGGAATTTAAAATAATTAATTAATCGGCTTTTATTTTTCTTTAAATTGTTATTTTAGTAATGGAATATACACCAGTTAAATACAACAGCAAATTAATGAATTCAATTTGGGGTCTATATAATCGTTATTCACCACATAATATTAAGAGCAATGATGATGTTTTATTTGTTGCTCAGCAAAACTTGCAACAGCCGTAATTATTAGTTTTTAATATTATTTTAAATAATACAATTTAATTTTATGTATTTTAGATTCACTGTTGCAAGTTATGCCATTGTTCAATATATAACAATGGCTGTAGAATCTGGTATTGACTGGAATTTTCCACAGTAAAATGTATTTTTTTTTTTAAATGATGTGTTTTTTAATTATTTAAAAAGCTAAAAGCTTTATGCTTATGATATACAGTTTCATAGAACAGAAAATAAATGAAAATATTGTAAAATTAATAATTGAGTTAAACTAATTTAAGATTAAAAGATTATAAGAGCGATATTATAATTTTATAGATTTTTAACGTAGTTTTTTATTTTATTTTATTTGTGTCAAGTATTTTCATCGTATTTTATTTTAATAGAAAATATGGTTTCGACTTTTTTGTTGGTCAGTTTTGTTTTACTAAAATAACCCTGAAATGTGATTTAGATATAAAATGTAAATCGAAATTTAAAGAATATAATTTTTAAACAAAAAGCCACAATTTTCTTTATTACAAATTTTTTCTTTTAAATAACAATATATTTATATAAATATTTTCTTGCCATTTCCAAATTACCACATGCTTTATAAATTAAATGAATATTAAAAGCAATTTCTTCTCGTAAACCTAATATATTTAAATTTTCTTCAACAATTTCATTGCTCACTTCTAATGCTTGTTCATAATAATGCAATGCTAAATGTATAACACCCGACTGATGATGCATTCGTCCTAAATTATAATAGATTTCTTGTTTGGTTATTGGTGACATTCGTAATTCTGAATATTTTCGACAAAATGCAATTGCTTGTGCAATACCAGTTGGTTTTTTTAAACTATTTTTTTGTAATGAAATCTGTGTAAAACAAATACCAATGCATAAACAAGCTAAAGGATCAGACGATTCTTTAAATATTGGTACGTAAAAATTTAAAGCATATTTATATGAACCAGCAATTAAATGATAATTACCTAGTAAAATTTTCAAATATGATGGACATAAATGTTTTTCAAATATGCGTTTTAAAAATCGATGGTATCTTGTCTCATCACCAGATTGTATTATAACATTCATAAAATTCCAATATCCATTATTATCAATATTTTTTGCTAAAATTTCACGAAAAAAATAAAATGCAATTAATGGATCATCATTATATAAACTAGCCATCATAATAATTTTTTCCATTTCACGATATTTACCACGAAAACGTTTCGATGTTGCCATTGCAAAACATAATTTTTGTAAAATACCAAATTTCTTAATAGAATATGTTGTTTCTGCAATATCTTTAAATAACTCATATTCATCTTCAATACTTAAATTGGCTTCAGTTTCATTATATTCGGGTTCATCTTCAATATCTTTATCAAAACGTGTTTCAACAATTGATTTATATGTATCAGCATTAAAACTATTACCACCATTTGAACATGCGATCATTTCTTCACGTGATCTAAATTTTAATGATTTCCGAGCTAATAATAAATAACCAATATCTATATATTGATCTATTTCATTAATAGTTTTTAACATTAAACAACATTCATATAAAAGTCTTGGATTTATTGAATCACCATCCATATCTTGTTCTAAAGCTTTAATTGCTTCTCTATGTCGTCCTTGTTGTTTTAATAAAGCCGATAATGTAAATTTTGCTTCATAACATAATGGTGCTAATTCTACAACTTGATAATATGATTCAATTGCATTATCTATTAAACCTATAGCACGATAACATTCACCATTTTTTAACCAAACATAAGGTGGTGGTGATATATCATTAGCAACAATTGGTTCAATTAATTTTAATGCCTCTTGATGTTTTTCTTCTTTCATTAATGCTTCAACAATATCCATATAAAAATCAATACCATCATCAATTGGTATTTTTTCAATTATATTATTAATAATATAAGTAATTAAATCATATGCTTTACAATGTATTAAACTAACACATAATTTAACACGAAAATCAATAATTAAATTATCTGGTATTTGGCAAGCTATAACTATTATATCATTACCATCTTGTTCAATTTCTAAATCAACATTACAATGATCACGTAAAATAGTTAATACTATATCATAATTTTTGTTAATTATCAATAATTCTAAAAATAAATTTATATCTTCAGATGTAAAAAGACCTGCAACAATTGCATATGCTGAACGCATTGCTTCTAAAGCTAAGAGAATTTTTTTTTGACCATAAAAATATCTTGCTACATTTTTTGCTGTTACTAAACATAATTCACCTTTTTCAACTGGTACAATTGGTATCATTTTTAAATATGTAAACATTGCATCACGATGTTCACCCATTATTTCTAATAATTTTGCTTTTTTCAATCTAATATCATAATCTTTTGGTAAATGTTTAATTGCTTTTGAATATAAAACTCTTGCTTGCTGATAATTTTTTTTTTCAATGTTCATTTCAGCAATTCTTACCCATTGATCACGATTACTTGGATCTAAATGTGCTGCTATTGTTAGGAAATTTAAGAACTTCTCAACGTCTTTAGTCTCATAAATTTGAGCTAGTGTAAAAAATGGCTCAGGTGCCAAAGGATTTTGTCTTATTATTTCTAAGCAAATTTTTTCAGTCATATCATTTTGTCCACGTGCAAAACGTAAATTAGCTTCACCCATTAATCCTTGTAGAGCAGGATTTAAAATTGAGCGACGTCTACCTCCACCAGTACCTCCTGAAACATTAATTTGTCGTTTGTCTTTTTTTTGTGGACTGTCCTGTTCATTAGTTAAAGGTTTCGAAGTTCCAGCAATAGGTTGAAATTTTTGTGATACAACATCTTGGATCAAATTTGTGGGATCATCATCGTTATCATTATCTTCATCGTCATCACCTGCTTCAAGAGTTGTATAATATGTTGGAAATGATACTTCACCACTAACATATTTTTTTATAAGAATTTCTTGACTTTCTTGTTTAAAATCTTCAATTTTTATTGGTTTGGTTTCAGTAAATTCAGAAAGTTCAGATATGGGTATTTGTGTACTATCTAATACTTCGACAATAATATTATCATCAGTTTCCATTATTCAGTAAATAAACTAAAATTGTAATAGAAATTAGTATTATTATTTGGTATTTGTAATTAAAAATTTAGTTTAAAAAAAAGTCTCGTTTAATGTTTATTTTTCTTGAAATTTTTATTTTAATCTTGTTGGTCTTAAAATATGTTTATTTAAATTATCAATATATGATGCTGGTATAATGTACAGATCTATAAATTAAATAGTAAATATTTTTCATTATGTTTGATATATACATATATATAATTTTCGTAATTCAACTTCAGAATTAAAAATTATATTTTTTAATTCTGTAAGCAATGGTCTACGGCGTATATCGAATATTTAGCGAAAATTACCGCCGCGTATATCAAAAAAAATATTCATAACAAATAACAACAAATTAACAAAAGTTACATTTTATGGGGGTCGAATATTCAGATTCAAATACGACGTATTAATTCTGATCTGACATTAAACAGAACAAAACCAATTGATTCCATTGAATTCCAATTATGAATCATAACAGTTCTAGTCCAATACGAAATTTTGTATTTGGTATCAAAGCCGATTTCTGACGAATTATATTGGGAAAATTTGGAAACTGTTAATAAATTACTTTTAAATAAGTTAATTAATTAATTGTTAAATATATACCTTTAATTATTTTCAATCAATAGATTAGGTAAGTACATTATTTAAGATGTAAGTACCATACACTATTTTTTTTTGCTTCTTGCATGATATTTTTACCTAGGATAGGAAGAAAAAAACTGTTTTCGTTTTACCCGATTTGTTTTCTCTTAACACGATTTTTAAATTTGAATTGTATTTATATTTTTCAGTATAATTCACTAAATTTAAATTATTAAAAAATCGCGTCTTTAAAATCGTACCTCCAATCCAATAACATGTTGTTTATGAAATAAGTACAAAAGTTTTACAAGACCCATTTATTACCCAATACTATAAAATTTTAAACCAAAAAAAAAAAAAAATTATCAAAGGAAACTTTCTCAGTTATTTATACGGCCCGTACTAGAACAAAAATGTTTTAAAGGTATGTTAAATACATTTTTAAAATATGTATATTAAAATTAACAAAAAAATAGTGCCAAAAATAATATCCAAGAAATTTTGTTTTTAAAGGTATGACAATAAATCGTCAATTGGTATCGGAAAAAGCAAGATGAAGAATGGAACAAAACTGTGGTTAATATTACCAAATGGCGTTAATTCAAAGAAGCTAACTTAGTTGATGAACTGTTAAAATAAAAATTTGGTAGGAAAACTATGAAAATTAAAATTTTTAAAAACTTTTTTTAAATAAGAACGAAAATATAACAGAAATGGATGGTGAAGCAGATTCTTTAAGTGAAATTAAAGAACTAGACTGTTTGATATAATAATAATTATTATTACACAGTGATTTATCATTAATGAATATATTATTATTAATTTTTTACTTTATTCATATAGAAATTCTTAATTTTTAATTAAAATAAACATAGTTTAATAATTATAATTTAAATTAATTTTTCATTTAATAGCTTTTTAAAAAATAATTTTATTTATGTTGCACAACAGTTGTATTATATAAATTATATTTATGACATAAAAACTTTAAAAGAACTCTATTTACGTGAATAATTTTCATAATAGATCCGATAAATAAATTTCAAAACCATCCTATTCCAAATTTAATTTGAAATTTAATACTACACCACTAATCTATGATGATTGAAATTTAATCATTTTTATTTTTAACTATATCAGTAATATTAAAAAATAAATAACAATAAAATAGTATTTCAGCCATAAAAATTAAATGTTTTTTCGATTATCCGAAAAAAACAAACAACATGTGAATAGATTGAAGTGAATAGATCGTTTTTGAACCTAAGACACTTAAATATTCGATAGAAGGCGGAAGCGCTGTAAATTAAGTTACATTGTAGCTGGATCATTCAATCCGCGTCGAATATTTGGTTGAACCCTGTATTTAGAAGTTTAGACATTTAGAGATCGAGATGGCCTAAAATTTTTAATTCTCTATGTTAATGTGAAACTATAAACTATTATAATGGGTGATTCATTTAGAGGTACTTATAATCTTTATTATCATAAACAGAACCATTATTTACATTTAGAATCATTCTAACTAAGGAGACGATTTGGAAGGGCCGTTGGCATCAATTCTTGTTTGAAACCGACGGACCTTCCGACAGTGAAACGTTTTTTAAGAGCCCAAACACTGAAACGGTGACGATTCGGAATATCGGTCGGCTTCAATTCTTGTACGAGTTGAATTTTGTATGCTTTTAAATCAAGATCCTTACGTAAAATATGCCAAGATGTTGCATACGACAACCCAAGCTGTTGAGAACGTCGCCTAATCGATTCTTCTGTATTATTTTCGTAAAACAGTTGAATAATATGTAGACGCGGTGCCGGGCTAAGTCTTTCCATAATTAAATGTAAAACAATATTAAACAAAAATACCATAATAGTTTGACACAATTCACGTGGTATTTATCATCAAATCCCTACAGGAAAAGTACCTCTAAATGAATCACCCAATATACATATAAAAGTGAAAGCAAAATTTATTGATAAGAAAGAATGCAAATTATTTTTTTATGAAAACCATGAAATAACACAAGATAATATGAAAAAAACCGATAGCATTGTAAAGATACAAAGCAATACTAAAAGAGTCATCGAAAACATATAAATTTTTAATACTAGAGAAGCTTTATTTAGAATAAATATTATCTGGTACTATAAATAAATTTAACCAATTTTCGTGTTAGTCTTATTTAAAATACAATTAATTCGTTGTAAATGAATTTGCTGACAACTGAAAAATATGTAATATGTTATGGCCTTCATATTTGTATTATCGTTTTTATATTTTAAATAACTAAAAAATGATGATATAAATAACAAATAAAATTAACAAGAAAAAATTTAAATATAAAATAAAAAGTCAGTGAACTTACAGGTTTGGCCCGAAAGAAGTTCACCTTGAATATTCAGATTATAATTATTTCCGATATTCTTGAAACCTATAATCTTACATTAATTACTGATATACGTTAAGGTTTTCACGTAGCTAAATCATTTTACCTTTTTGAAAAAGAAGCATATAAAAATTAATTTATGCCTCAAGTTCGTTGTAAAGTAAAGGAATATTGAATAAATTAACAGCGGTAAATTTAAATTAATATTAATAATATTATATCAATGTTAATTTCTGTTTTGCTATTAAAAAATGCTAAAAAAAAATTATATAACGTAAATCAATAAAATTTCATTAAAGATTTTACTATAAACAAAATTCGCCATATTTTGTAAATAAATTGTTTTAATTTATATATAGTTTTATATATAATTTCACTTGATAGTTATAATACATAATAATCTATAAAATATTAAAAATATGCAATAATTTCACAACAGCTGTTTGTTTTTGTAATTGAAGAAACAAACAAGTTTTAAGATCAATTTTCTGATTATTCAATCGACACAGATCACAGTGCTTTAAGTTATTCACGATATGTGTAAAATATTATTATTTATAAAACTAGGAATTAATATGTCAAATCAGTTACATGAATTCAAGTAAAATAAAATACAAATATGGATTCTATTCACTTTAAAAAAAAAACTATACGACCATGTTTTAAATTGGCTAAACCAGATTTATATGAAAAATATTGGTAATTAATTAATCGAATATTACATATTATTAAAATGTAATTATTTAAATATTCTAATAGTATGGTCACAGAAACAACAAAATTAAAAGTAATAGTTTTTATTTAAAGATATTATGTATTAATATTAAGAATAAAATAAATATTGCTTTTATTGTTTTAAAGTGTTAATTTTACTAGCAATCAATTATATCTATTGAATGGATTCAGCGAATATACTTTAATAATTGATTAGTATTATAAAATATAAAATAACGAACGATAAACAGAGAACAGCAAGTGCTTTTTTATTGCAAGTAATTATTAATATTTATCTTAGTTTATGGTAAAGATAATATTTTTTTTAATGGTAACTATAGAAGAGTTTCTATATCAACATTAAAAATATTTTTTTTTATAGATTGTTATAGAGACATAATTATTTATTTAATAACAAGACAACTGAACTTTGAACATGAAACTAATAATTTTTCAAATAAGATGCAAATGATGATTAGATATTAATATTTAAATGTTACATGTAATAGTGGGCACCGCTTTCAAAGATATAAATATATATATGTATTTAATAAATTAATAAATATATATTTCCAATACGATGAGATTAAATTGATTTAATAACAAACAAAATATTACATTTAATAATAAAAAAAAAATTAGTTAATTATCATAAATTGATTTTCTCCCCTAATTTTTGAAAATTATGTGTATTATCTTCTTCAATCAGTTTGAAAAGTTTCCGTATCAATCACAGAATAATTTTTTACTCTTTTAATAATAACGAATTTTACGAATATAGCTGGAGTTTCTGATCATAATTTATGTCATAAGTCATAATAATCAATGTAAACGAAAGATGGTAAACTAAATTCATATAATAAATAAAACTAAACAATTATTATCAAGCTTATAAATATATACTAGCTTATTTCAGATATAAGTAAATAAAAAAAAGTGTAAAAACTTTGTTTAAAAAAAATAATAAAACAAGTCGGCCTTCTCTTCTCCAAAGCACACAAAACTAGCATATACAAAAAAAAATTAAAATTAATTATTTTATATAATATTTTTTTTTTTTATAAATAAATTTTTAGTTGTGTCAAATCGTTTTTATCGTGAAGTTGTACTTACTTAAGAATATTTTTTTTTAAAAAAAAAAGCGTAATTATTTTAGTTAATATTTTTATATTTATTATAGAAAAATTAAATGTGTTATCAGTCGTGACTAGACATCGATAACATATCAAAATAAAAATTATCCAAATGTAAAATATAATCATAATTCCATTTGATCAGTAAATAAAAAATTTTCAAAAAAAAAATAGACAATTTTTTCATAATCCAATTTAATTGGACATATTATATAATATATAAATTTTTATTTGAACAATCAAAAATAAAACAAATATATTAGTTGTTTTTAAATGGCTGCTATAGATACATTAGTTTATATACCAATCGTTTTGGCATATATATTTATTGGTCTTTTAGGCTGTATAGTTTGTTTTATTTTAATGTATATTAGCCATAAAATTTATTTAATTATGTACGATAGTATACCAGTCTCATTAGATGTAATTGAAGAAAAAAAAACAAGATCAGGTAAATTGAAAATTAATTTTAAAAAATAATAATAAATTATTTCAATTATATTTAATTAATTTGTGATTTTAAAAATATTCTCAAAAAAAAAAAATCTTATTATTTTTAGCGCAGCACTGACTGTTTCCTTGAAATATGGTCCAATTTTATTAGCTGTTCAGGTACTTGCACCATCACATAATGGAACAAAATTAGTTAAATACAGCGAAAGTATTTCAGATATAATATGCGATTAAAAAAAAGATGTAAACATAAATTTATTATTAATTGATTAATTTTTTTTTTTGGAAATACATAACGAAAATATGATAAAACTGTTTTCTTTCGTGATTTCTAGTTTTAATTAAATAGGTTACAGCACAAGAAAAGAACTTTAGATATATACATATGTAAATAAAAAAAACAGTAAAAACTTCAACTAAAATTAAATTTTAGATATGAACATGGTACCATATGATGTGAATTGTTTTAGGATTTGATAGTTATAAATAGTCTTTGGTAACAGAAACCTACTGATATCAGTACTTAGATAATTTAATTGTAACTTTCCGTACACTTTGTAAATTTGAATTATTGGGATAAATATTATTTCTAAGGATTATCCCAAAGTGAAGATATATGAACAAAAATATCGACTATATTGGGGAGAAAATACAACTTCGAATAGGTTTCGAAGTACTTTTCACTCCTCAATTTAGATAGGTTAGATTTAGATAGTTTGATATTATAATTTTTTGGTATTACGTAGTGATAATTGATTTAAATAGGATAACGAAGCAGCAGTTTATTTTCATTCAAATGATTTATTATTATGTTATTTTAAAGATTAAAAATATATATGAATTTCTATTTTCCATCAAAGTTATTTAGGAAAGTTTTTATTAAAAAATCTTTTGCTGTTTTTTCTTATAAAATCTAATCAATTTATAATCACAAAGAGATATGAAATACAATTTTTTCGAAAATAAATGATAAAGAAAGATATCTTTTTAAATAAAATCTATAAATATTAAAGATCTATTTTGTTTGCATTGTGATTTATACATCTCATGATTCTTATAAAGTTTAATTATATAGTAACAAATTATAGATAATTTGTGTTAGGATATTATACAAATGCTTTATGAAATTAATTATTTTATAAAGAAAAATTATAATTATTATATATAAATATTTATTTAGAATATTCACGTTTTTATAATTGTGCTTTTAGAAACCTTTAAATGAATAAATATTATTAAAAAATATTATGATGTTTAATTTTATTGTAAAGTTATTAATTTTTTATATTGAATTCAATTAATAGTAAGTGGATTTATATTTATTCTAAGGGAAATATGTTACGGATCATACATACATATAATTATTTCAGTTAAATTTGAATATTAGTTTTTCGTTTTCATTATATTAACTTTTAGTAATTTTAACTTTTTGAGTTTTAATAGAATTAAGTTTTCTATAGTATTTAATTCCAATACTAATTTTTAGTGGCAGTTTTAATTGGAATTTGGAATTTTTTTGTGAAGATATTGTTTTCACATAAAAAAACAAATAGTAAATTAGAAAGTAACTAATTGAATATTCGGTTTAACAAACTCCAATAAACAACAAAATTATTTTAATAGTTTACCAATTATAATTAATTTATTTTTTTTTGCTCACAATTATAAACCGAATCTAATCAATTTTATAAAATTTTGATAAATTATATTTCAAATATAATTTATATATTTTTAAATAGGGGTTACAGAGTAAAATTAAATTTAACAAAAAGTATAAAATAAACTTACATTTAATAATTTCACTTATTATTAATATTTATTATTTAATAAATCCAGTTTTTTAATCTAAACTGTCAAAATATAAAATAATCAGCTGTTCAAGACTAGATTCAAACCATTTCCATTTTGGCAAAAAGATATTTTGTTTACATACAACACCAGTAAAGCCATCGGCAATAAAAGGAAACGTCAAAATCATATGGTTAAGCTCACGTGCCCTACCTACCTTACCTAACTATGTGTGAGTGTATAGCAATAGTAAATTCTATCTAATCTATCGAACATTATTATATCAAAACAATACAATCAAAATTAATAAAATTGATAAAAAAAAATTGAGGATAAAAGTGTAATAATTTTTATTTCCGAATATTTAAGAGTTAGAAATTTAAGTTATATTTTTCAGTCTTATCAGCGGTTCATGCTGACGCATTTACACATTCCTGTAATTTTAACAATAACCACACCAATTTCATCTTTTTTGTCATTTTCCAAATTAAGAAATGGGGGGCATTCCTTATATATTCAGTGAAATATATCAAATATTTCATAACGTAAGTTCATTTTTATTTTGAACTATATTTTACAAAACTCTTCATTATTTTTAGACTCCATACTATGCAATTTGTCTTGAAATTGCTTTATTCATCTCAGTAATATGGTTAATTTTTTATAAAAGTAAAAATGGTCGTCGTAAATTTTCACCGGAACAGCAACGGGATATTATTGCTAAATATGAACCAGAACCGCTTGTACCACCAACTGATAATAATCACCCCGCCCTAAATCCAAAAATTATTCTTAGTAAAGTTGGTAAACGTATTAATATTGAAGGACATGATTGTTTAAATTTAGCAACACATAATTATTTGGGTTTATTGGATGATGACAAAATTGAAATGGAGGCAATGAAAACATTACGAAAATATGGTGTAGGTTCATGTGGACCAAGAGGATTTTATGGAACTGTCGGTAAATTTTGTGAATGATATCTGTAAAAATTACATACTATAACTGAGTGCAAAATTGTTTTTTTTTTTTATTTCAGATGTTCATTTAGATTTGGAAGAAAGATTAGCAAAGTTTATGAATATGGAAGAAGCAATTTTATATTCTTACGCTTTTTCGACTATTGCTAGCGCAATCCCGGCTTATTCTAAGAAAAATGATATTATATTTGCGTAACATACTTTTCAATTTGGTTATAAAAATATAAATTTTAATGAATACTAATTAATTCTTTAGCGATGAGCAAGTAAATTTTGCAATTCAAAAAGGTATGGATGCTTCACGGAGTACGATTTATTACTTTAAGCATAATGATATGGAAGACTTGGAAAGATTATTAATGGAACAGGAAGAACGTGATAAAGCGGTTGGTTAGAAAGAAAGTACAAATGTTATATTTTATGGATTTATTTTCAGAATACGAAAAAAGCAGCGAGAACTAAACGGTTTCTGGTCGCTGAAGGAATTTATATAAATACTGGTGAAATGTGTCCATTACCAGAATTAGTTAAGTTGAGAAAAAAATATAAGTTACGGCTATTTTTGGATGAAAGTGTTTCATTTGGTACAATGGGTAAAACTGGTAGAGGTTTGACAGAACATTTTAATATAGATGTAAGTGGATATATACCAATTTATAACTTCTATAATTATAAAAAAATCTAATTATTGTAAAAATAAATTATTTAATTATATAGCTTAAAGAAATTGATATTATCTCAGCTGGTTTAGAATGGGCAGCTGGTTCAATTGGTGGTTTTTGTGTTGGATCATCATATATTATAGAGCATCAAAGACTTTCTGGTCTTGGATATTGTTTTTCAGCATCACTACCACCCCTTTTAGCACAAGCTGCTATTTCAGCACTTGATCGTTTTGAAAATGATCCAAAAATATTTGCAGAATTACAAGAAAATTCATTAAAATTACATTCGAAATTAGAAAAATTACCGTACATGAGACTTAGAGGTAACAGAATTTGTCCAGTTAAACATTTATACCTTAAACAAGAATGTGATGCATCAGTTGAATCAAAATTATTATCGAAAATTGTAGATTTGGTGAAAAAATTAAAAATATATTAACTTATCGAAATTAAATTAATATTTAACTTTGCAGTGTCTTGAAAATGGTTTAGCTATTGTTGAAGCTCAATATTTAGATGAAATAGAAAAACATCATCCCCGGCACAGTTTGCGAATTACATCAAATCGCTTGTTGACTGATAGTGATTTAAATAGTGCATATGAGATCCTTGAACGTGTTACGAAAATAGTTTTAGGATAATTAAAGATAATTATTGTTCAAAAGTGACGAGTTAAAACGAAACGTATGGATTTATTATGTTAAAAGTTTGTTTTTGTGCAGTGTAGGAAGTGCAATTTTTCGTAATTTTTGCACTTGTAGATTTATCAAAAAAAATTTATACGCTTTTTCGAAAATATATTTTTATTGTAATATTGCAAAAAAAATGTTTGTTTGTATAAAACTGGTAGAATTTAAATAAACTTCAATTTTATTCAATCAAGGAATTATGTTTCTCTAATCTATAAATCTATTCTAAAATATTTTTCGCTCAGGTTTTATTAATATGTACATTATTGTATATATTAACATTTAAGCAAAAAAGAATCGAACATATTACTGAAAGCGTATTTCCCTGCAACAATGTTACTACTCCGTAACAGCAAAGATTGAAAATTTTCTATAGAAAAACTTTAATAATTTTAAAAATTATTAACATAATTTTGTACTTTAACTATTAAATAAAGATATACAAATATACAGTAACGTTACTTTATATGATATAATTAATTAAAAATACCAAAACACTAATTCACTTTAGTGTACACAACAGCAGTTCGAGACGGTGTGTAAACCTGAAAATTTAGATTAACATAATTTTATTTTTTAAAACTAGTTTACTTCTAACTTACTTCAATAAAATTCCGACGGTTTGCATAACCTTCTGGATTTGTAAAATGTTCACAATCTTTATTAATGCGATTTTGTCCTCCAAATAATTCATCATCTGTACTTAATATTGCTTTATAAGTTCCAGCAACATCAGTACCTTAAAAAAATATTATATCATAAAATCTTAAATTTTTACTCTATTATCTAATTTTAACTAACCAACTCTATAACCCGTAAAACTACGTGTTGCATGAAAATTAAATACAAAAACAAGTCCAGCTCGTTCGAATGCAATAATTTTATCCCCTTCATGTTTCCAACTAACATAAGCTGGATTCGAATTTAACCAGCCATATTTCTCTTCAGTTTGATTCATGGCACGATCAAATTCATTAAGATATTCATACTTCAATAATTTATCATCAACTAAATTCCACTGTCGCCTTGCATAATGATAGGAATCATTATTACCAATCCGTGGAAAATCTAACCATTCCGGGTGACCAAATTCGTTTCCCATAAAATTTAAATATGCTTCACCTCCTAATGCGTGCGTAATTAATCGAATCATTTTGTGTAATGCCAAACCACGGTCGATAATTAATGAAGGTTCTGACATTTTCGACATATGTGTATACATCTCTTTGTCCATTAACCAAAAGGCGATTGTTTTATCCCCAACTAATGCTTGATCATGTGATTCCGCATACGCCACAGTATTTTCTTTCCAGCGACGATTGGTTAATGTATGCACTAAATTTCCCATATTCCAATCTTCATCAGCAGTTTCTTTAAGAAATTCAATCCATTTGTCAGGAATTGCCATCCCGAGTCGATAATCAAAACCAATGCCACCTTCTGAAACCGGACGACAAAGTGTAGGCATACCGGAAACATCCTGAAAATAATACCAAATTTAGAAGCAAATTTTAAGAATATTATAACGCAAATCTACTTCTGCAATCGTTATAACTTGTGGATTTTGTTGGTGTAAGATATGATTAGCTAATGCCAAATAAGTCAAGGCATCTGTATCTACATTTAAACCAAAATATTCATTATAATCTCCACTAAAACCCTCACCAATACCACGCGAATGGTATAACATAGATGTAACACCGTCAAATCTTACAAAAAAAAACTATAGTATATATAATAATAATATTAAATCATTTCTGTTACCGGTATCCATCAAAGTTATACTCGTCACGCCACCATCTTAAATTCGATAACAAAAATCTTAATACTTCATATTCTAAATAATTAAATAATCTGCTATCCCATAATGTATGTTCACCTCTTGCTCCTGCGTGGAAAAAACAACTATCCGTACCATCGAACATATTCAAACCATCTTGTACATTTTTACTAGCATGTGAATGGACCACATCCAATAATACAAATATACCGTTTTTATGAGCAACATCAACTAAATATTTCAAATCATCTGGTGTACCATAACGACTTGAAGCAGCAAAAAAGCTTGTTATTTGATAACCAAAACTAGCATAATAAGCATGTTCCATAATACCCATTAATTGAATAGCATTATAGCCTTGTTTCAATATTCTTGGAATGATATTATCAGCGAAATTTTTATATGAACCAACAGCTGGTTCTTGTGATGCAATACCAACATGACATTCATAAATTTTCAAAGATTTTGGACGTTGTGGACGTGAATGTGTGAATAGATAGCACTAGAAAATTTATTTTTAAAAAATAATTCTAATTAAATAAATGTTTGATTTATAAAAATTTTGATTTTTTCATAAGAATTCAGACCGATCAGCGACTAATTACCTCATTCTTTGGGGGATTATAACAATATTGTTTATAATTTACACCTTGATTAGCTTCTTTTGGTGGTTGTTTAACATATTTTGCCCATGGTGAAAGTCTATCTAACATTTCACCTTTTTGACTTCTAATTATAACTTTTATTTCAGATAAATGATTAATTGGTGCTGAACCATCTGGATTTGCTGGCAAATGTAATTCCCATTTACCAAAATCTAATTTTTTGTATGGATGACTTTCCCATTGCCAGTTATCTAAAAATTATTAAAACAAATTAAATTTTGATTTCACAAAATAAAAAAAAAAAATAAATATACTAAAATCTCCGGTGAGAAAGACTTGTTGAGCGCCAGGTGCCCATTCTCTAGCAATAACAGAATTATCTGACTGAAAATGTAATCCATAATATTTATAACCTTGAGAAAAATTTTCTAAACCACCTTCAAGTTTATCAATTTTATTAAGCCAATCTTTAACAACCCCATGCCTAAACAAAACAGAAAAAAAAGAAATATTTAATATAATCTTTAAAGTTAATCTTTAAAAAAATGTATTTTACATACATATATGTATTTAAAATATTATACCGACATCTCACGGAAAAAGAAAGTATTAGTGTAAAAAATAAAAAAAAAAAACAGTGAAAAACTATATCTATTAATTTCCGCTGGTGGAGCTTTTTCATATAAATATAAATATCAAAACAGGAAATCTACATTAATTGAAATTGGCAACACTGAATTTGTTTCTTCATTTCATTTTTTTTTTTTGATAGAGGAGATTCTATTGCATTTTTTGTTAGGCAGTGTTTTTCTGTTATTAAAATTTAAAATATATAATCAAAAGTTGAAAATTATTAATAATCTAAAAGATTACTAGACACAATGAGTGATAATAAAAATGTTGTAAGTTTAATTATAATTTTAATTTAGACTATTTTAATTATATAACAAAAAAAAAAAATATGTGCGGCATACTCTTTAACAGTTGTTGACAATTTATAAATAATCATAATATAAAAATAAGTTGTGTTAAATTTAGTACAAAGAAATTTAAAACTAATAACAATTATATACATTTTACATTTACTTAATTTATTGTTTACTTTTTTAATTAAATAATTAATTATCACAAATTATTTGTATTTTAACAAAGTTTTTCTTTTTTGAATATAAATTTTTCAGATTCTTGTTCAAGGTCCAAATAATAAAATACTTTCTTTGAAAATTAAATCACCAACAACAAAAACAACAAATATATTGTCTTCTTTACCTAATAAAGGGTCAATTATACAGTCTACTGATTCATCAACATTAATTAAAAGGAATATTATTACTACCTCGCCATCAATATTTATAACACAAAATGAACCCACAACAACAACAACAACATCAGGTCAAATTGAACAACAACAATTACTACGAACAATCAATACAACTAATCTAAAAATTATGTCGTCATCTCCAAAACCTATAACTGTCGGAGGTAATACTACCTCTGTTGATACAAAAACAGTTACAATTTCAAATCCGTATAAAATACCAACTAATCAATCAATAACAACACCTGTAATAAGTCTTCCAAATATTTCATCAAATATTACCATATCAAAAGCTGGTAAAGTTATAAATAGAACTGTTGAACCATCACCATTAGTAACAATTGAAAAAAAAATACCTTCAATATTATCCTCATCGTCAACCGTACAAAAAGTTTTAGATGAAAAACAAGTGTTGGTAACATTACAAAATAAACAAAATTTAAAAAAAATTGTATTTAACGATATAAATAATAAAATAACCAAAACTGTTACACAAGTTTCTGAGAGCCAATCTAATACAACTGGACCAACCAATCAATCTGTAGTTAAACGACCTACAATAGGAGTTATTGAAAAACTTCAACCAGAAGAAATACAACAACCAAAAAAATTGTTAACGAAACCGCCTTCTATTCAGAAAGCTGTAAATTGTAAAAATGTAGAAATGGCAAATAAAGCAAATCCATCAATTAATCATATAATTAAAATAAAAAATCTAGATAATATGATGGCAAAAACAAATACTAAAATTAAACAACAAAGTTTATTAAAAAATAAAACATTAGAAAATGTTTTACGTAGTCCAAGAACGAAAGGTCGATCAAAATCATTAAATTCAGTACATTATAAAACAATTAAATCAAGAAGATTATCAACTGCATCAGAAAGCAAAACTAAAGATATAAAAACAGTAAATAAAGAACTTCTGTTGGAAATCCAAGATAAGTTAGATAAAGGAAAAGTAGCTGCTGCTACTAGAAATTCATCATCCGAATCAAATACAAATAATATGCAAGATAATGAAGTAATTACTTACAGTGATAATAAATTTCTACCACAACCACCGCCATTAATACGTTTCGATGATTTAAAATTACATTCAAATCCGAGAATTGATGATAAACCAAAAATTAATCCACCATCAAATGGTGAAGTTATAAATATATTAAAATGGAATAATGGTATTGGCACAACAAAAGATTCATTAATGGCATTTCATTTAAATGAATTTGGTTTAGTTGAAATATATGAGAAAACTGTGTTCCGTGACCGTATTGATATTTGTTATGAAAAACCAATATTTGAACGTGAGTCAAAATCACAAAATACATGTGATTATGTTGACCCTCTATATTTTTGTAAAGGTTGTAATTGCCATGGTGCTGCTGTTGATTTTTTAGCACCAAATTATTGTAGTCATGAATGTATTGCCCGTTATGATAAGAAAAAATCAAAAGAACATCATAGAATCTCGGATGATAATATGAAATATTTAAATAATACGAAAAAATTTTTATCACATCGTAAAAAACGAATTCTTGGTTTACCAAATTTACGTAACTGGCAAGCACCAAAATCAATAATATCAGTCGGTGAAATTGAAACACAACAACCGATTATTAGTGCTAGTGATGGGGAACAAAAAACAAAACGTATTTTTTCTTGGACAACATATTTAAGTTCTTCAAAAGCTGAACCGGCAACAATTGACTTGTTTTTAAATCCATTTCCATGTGGTCCAAATTTATTTGAAGTTGGTATGAAATTAGAAGCTATTGATCCAGAACACAGTTCATTGTTTTGTGTGTGTACTATAGCTGAGAAAAAGGGTTTCCGATTGAAATTACATTTTGATGGTTTTCCAAAAATTTATGATTTTTGGGTAAATGCTGATTCAATGGATATATTTCCACCAGGTTGGTGTGCTAAAACAAATCGGTTCTTACAACCACCCAAAAATATTAGTCCAACACAGTTTTCATGGTCTTCATATTTAATTAAAACAAAATCGCAAGCAGCACCAAGGAATTTATTTACACATTTAAATTCATCGGTAACTAAATTAAATTTATAATTTTAATCTTTTGCTATTTCACCATGATTGTTTGCTTGAAACTTTCGAGTTAGTAGAATATAAGAGATAAAACTAAATTTATATGTCATATTTTCAGTATATTTCTTGTAGTAATCGAAATCTCATTATTTTAATACTTTTTTTTTTGTTCAATTTTTTTCAGTCAATCACAAATCCATTTAAAGTTGGCATGAAATTTGAAGCTGATGATTTACGAAATACAAGGAAAGTTTGCGTAGCATCTGTAGTCGATATCTTAGATAATCGAATACTTGTACATTTCGATGGTTGGGATGAAGGTTATGATTATTGGGTTGATGCCAGCTCACCATATATACATCCAGTTAACTGGCATAAAATGAATTATTTTGAAATTGTACCACCACCAGATTGGATTGGTCCATTTGATTGGAATACATATATACAACAAACTAGTGGTATACCTGCTATATCAGACTTATTTCAAACACGTGATCCAATTGATTTCCAACCTGGTATGAAATTAGAAATTGTGGATAAAAAAAATCCATCATTAATAAGACCTGGTACAGTAATAATACGAGACGAATATGAATTAAAAGTAATTTTTGATGGTTGGCCAAAAGAATATGTATTTTGGGTTGTTGATGATAATCCTGATATACATCCAATTGGTTGGTGTGAAGCTACTGGTCATGAATTAGAATCACCACCTGGTTTTGAAGGATTAACACCAATATTACCATGCAGTATGCCAGGTTGTCGGGGTATTGGTAATGCTAAACGTTTTGATGTTGATTATCATGCAGCCATTGATTCATGTCCATATGAATTAAATAATTGGTCAATAGAATTAGATAAACCGGAAAGATTGGAAAATGTTTATATTGAATTGTAAGTTTTTAAATATTTAAAATTAATAAATTATAACTAATATGCTGTTTTTCATAATATATTTTAAGCTGTGACGATCAGAAGTTTCCAATGAAACGTAAACTTGAGCATGATGATATTGAAATACCATCAAAAAGATCTTACGATGCACCAATTCGAGAATCAATTACAATTTTACCAGAATTTGAAGAAAATTGTGCCGAATTAACACATGACAGTGGAATTACAGTGAAAACTAATACTAAAACAATTATAAGCCCAATTTATAAACAATTATTATGTGATTATGGACCACGATTAGAACAAAATTATAAACTTTGGATAAAAAATTCAATTGCAATACGTAATTTTCAAACAGAAGAATTCACTGGAAATCCACTGGATTGGACTGTTGACCAAGTTGTCAAATATATTGGTAACATACCATTATGTAAAACAGTAGCTGAAATCTTTCGTCGCGAATATATTGATGGTGAAGCATTTTTATCATTGCGACAAACCGATTTAACCGATGTGTTAAATTTAAAATTGGGACCTACTGTAAAAATATATAGTCAAATAATACATTTAAGATCTGAAGTTCTTCAAAAATTTCATATTGCATAAAATAAAAAAGCATGTTAAAATATTTCCAATAATGTTTTACTTATATTTAAATTTTTTAAGTTGATAATTTGTCAAATATTCTAGTTAAACGTTTATTTTACTTACCGCCTGACTGTATACTTGTTATTAGTATTATTTCGAAAACGTTTATTTTACACCGTGAAGCACAATTGTAAAATTTAGAATATCTTTATATCCTACTTAGTGAAGTAACTAATTAGCGTACTATAATTGTGTTTAAATTATATTATTTAAAAGATAAGATTTTTTTACGAATTGACCTAATAACTTTATTGAAATACAACTACAAGACAATATTTGTAAATCTAATAAAAAACGATTTAAATGAATTAAAAAAGCTTTTCCTAATGAAAATAAAAAAAATTTATAACGAGTAGTATTGAGTATTGACCTTGATTTATATAATTTTCTAACTGAATAGTAACATACCGGCCGGTCAATTTCGTAAAAACTTCTAATTTAACGTTATCATTATTAATTTTGCAATTTCTCATCTTTAGACAAAATAAACTGATTAAAAATTAACCTTCGTTTGACATTGAAAAACTAATATAATATTAATTAGGTAATCCAAAAAAAAATTTCAATCATATATTCTCAAGTAATATATTTTATTATCTGATGATTCAAGTTTATTAAAAATTAATTACCTTCTTCGAATTTCTTTCTCAAATGGTTTCAAATAAGAATCTAAACTTAAAAGATTCTGTATATCTTTAACTTCCACTTGCATTGGATCCATTTTAAAATTTATTTAGAATAACAGTTTGTTTATATTTTTATTTATGACTTCAGACTTCACTTTAAATATTTTCAATTCTAAAAATTTTAATAAGAAACTTGCGATATAATTAATATAAATGATTTTTATAAAAATTTAATATTTTGACAATTTAATACCAATGACAACGTTTAACTGCGTATGTTGGATGAAGTTTGGAGGATTTATTAAGTTTGTAATAGCTTTTATAACCACCACGTCAAAATTATTTTTTATTACGAGCATCTACGAGAGAACCACTTTTCAAAGAGCAGAAGGAATAATGTCACTTTTGTTTGGTCGGTATGTGGTGATAAGAACCGGCTGTAAAATAAACAAGAACAATATTATTGTTTATTATTTATTTGTATTTTCTATTTAGGTTAAGATTATTGATCTGTAGCATTATATGCTACGATTGCAACGTTAATTACTTGATTGTAAGATTTTACTATATTTATTAAATATACAGCAAAATCTTTATTTATTCCCTATTTTTGTAAATGGTTTTCTATTATTGTGTTAAAAATTTTCAGTATCAATCTTGAACTAAAAAAATACAAAGTTAAGGTTATCAATTCGAATGTCAAAAATTAAATTAAACCCAAGAAACAATTACCATGATGACAGTAATTTAAAATAAAAACCTTTAGTAAAGGTTGCGCGCAAATTAATTGCCATGTTTTTAGGAGCAATTTCTTTTTTTTATATTTATAGCCAAAAAATGAAAAAAACTTTCCTTAACTGTGTTTTGTTATTGGGTGGTATAGGAAATTAGCCAATTAAAGGACCGTGGTTAATAGAGAACTGTTCACATTCATCTTAAACTTATTCAGACTATAATTTTATGGGAACACATCAGTTGGTAGTTGGCTGCATAATTTTGAGCAATGACATTCGCTTCAGCAAACTTGTGAATACAATAATTCCATTAAGTCATGAATTAGTCATGAGATCACTTGGTTTATCCGGAAAGCCGTTTTTTATTTATTTAAAATTGCCTCGCTACAAGTATTATTGAGATAATTGGTATTAATAACTGGTTTGATACTCTTCATAGTGCTGCGGATGTCGAGCGCAATTCTCAGTAAAATGGTTTTGGTAGCCGCTGGTATAGCTACATTATTATGATTGAAACACAAAAACCAATCAAAATCTTTATATAAGATACTGTACAGTATTTCTAGAAGAAACACAATATTTCTAGAAGAAACACAAAAACCAATCAAAATATTTATATAAGATACAGATACAGTATTTCTAGAAGAATCAGGTTTTACGTTTTAGTGGGACATTTTGAAAGGGTCAACAGAAATTTACGTCAATTTTAAAAAGTTCATTCCAAGGTTGAATATTGGTATATTGAGAAATTTACGTCAATTAAGGGAGATTTTGCTAATGTTGAAATTATCAATATGAGTTGTTAGATACAGGTCTACAAGGAATGCTATTTCGCCTAAAGAACTAGAAATTCTTGAAGCCTATTTAACTAATTGTTATATACAAAACTCATATGTTCTAAACTACATTTGCTGCAATGCAACACTATGTGGAAAAACGTATACGTACTTGAGGCATTAACCATTTCTTTTTTGTTTTCATTTTAGCAGCATCAGTATGTGAGTTTGTGACAATATTAATTCAAAATAATTACTCATTTAGTCGTCTTTATGCAGCCGTTCAGCGTAGAATCGATGTCTTGTTGCTGGTGTGATATGTCGTCTCTGTCTGGCTTCTCTAGCACATAGCCTCCACCACTACCAGAGCCGGAGCAAAAAATTTACCTTTAAGAAATAAAACTAGTGAAAATCAGCCTTAAATTGATGGAATACAAGTACATAATATATTACTTTTGGAATAAGTGTAATATTCGAAATGATAAAAACCCACACATTGTCTTATAATTAGAATTGCATTCATGTTTCGTATCTTCCACATTTTAATATTTGCTTCTACCGTACAAACATAGCCAAAGATTTTCTAACTATATTCTACACTAAACATACATTTGACATTTCAAGTGTCACACAAATCTGAATTTTCCAGTTTTCTCCCCCCAATAAAAAGTGATATAAAAAAATAAAGTTTTCTTCTGGTGCTAGCAAAGAAAATGTCCTGTTTATTACGAGTGCCAACAACATTGGCCAAAAATGCAGCTTCAATGGTAATTTTTTGAAATAAATGATAATTAAATATTAATATATCAAAAAGATAAATTTTATTGCACAACAGTACAACTCAATATGAAATTTTAGAGATATTTAAATGATTATGTAATGAAATTTAAAAAAATTGCCATAATATTGCACAGTAACGAATTTAAAATTAATTATACACATTTTTAACTAAGAAAATCTTTAAACTTATTGTGTATTTAAATTTCTTCTGATAACAATTTTATTTTAATGGAGAAATTATTTAAAAAAATGTTAAGCCACATATCTATAAAATTAATTTTTTAAAAATACAATTTCATAACACATTTAATGATTAAAGTTAATATGACAATAATTTATTTTGCGATGAATAAAATATTAAAATGAATAAAATATTAAAACATTAACTAAATTTATAAATTGCTTACATGTTACATTATTTTCTTAAAAATATACATAATTAATTTAAATTATGCTATATTTTAATGATTTCACGACACGATTATGCAGTTTTTAATATTATAGTTATTTGAAATAAGAAAATCGGAAGTAGAAAAAAATGTATATGGCGATTGTAAGTATTGATAGACTTTTTGCAATGTAAAAATTAAGATGAAAAATTTGAATTTCTAATGAACAATAATTGGAAAATACATGCATTACATAATGGTCTGTAAATTTTGTGATTTTCTTGTTTATCTAATGAATTACTATACTTATCTCAAATTTATTATACCATTGTAGATACGTACTGCGTCAGTGGCACCGACACGTGCTTTACATATTACTCCTGGAAATAAAACTGATTCAAGGCATAATACAAATGCCAGCACCGGTGAATACAAAGTAATAGATCATACTTTTGATGCTGTTGTAGTTGGTGCTGGGGGTGCCGGATTACGTGCCGCGTTTGGTTTAGTTGCTGAAGGTTTTAAGACGGCGGTAATTACGAAATTATTTCCTACACGATCACATACAGTTGCAGCTCAAGGTGGTATTAATGCTGCTTTAGGTAATATGGAAGAAGATGATTGGAAATATCATATGTATGATACAATTAAGGGATCTGATTGGCTTGGGGATCAGGATGCTATTAATTATATGACTCGTGAAGCACCAAAAGCTGTTATTGAATTAGAAAACTATGGAATGCCATTTTCACGTACTCCGGATGGTAAAATTTATCAACGTGCATTTGGTGGCCAGAGTTTAAAGTTTGGCAAAGGAGGACAAGCGCATAGATGTTGTGCTGTTGCTGATAGGTTAGAAGATTTTATTAATTGTGGTACATTTGAGAATAAAAAAAAATTATTTTAGGACTGGGCACTCTTTATTGCACACACTGTACGGTCAATCATTAAGTTATGATTGTAATTATTTCGTTGAATATTTCGCATTAGATTTACTATTTGAGAATGGTGAATGTCGTGGTGTACTTGCATTATGTCTAGAAGATGGCAGTATTCATAGATTCCGTGCTAAAAATACTGTTATTGCAACTGGTGGTTATGGACGTACATATTTTTCATGTACCTCTGCGCATACCTGTACAGGTGATGGTACAGGTTTGGTTGCACGACAAAATTTGCCTTCACAAGATTTGGAGTTTGTACAATTCCATCCGACTGGCATTTATGGTGCTGGTTGTTTAATAACTGAAGGTTGTCGTGGTGAAGGTGGTTATTTAATTAATGCTAAAGGAGAACGTTTCATGGAACGTTATGCGCCAGTGGCTAAAGATTTAGCTTCACGCGATGTTGTATCGCGTTCAATGACTATTGAAATAATGGAAGGCCGCGGTGTTGGTCCCGAAAAAGATCATATTTATTTACAATTACATCACTTGCCACCAGAGCAATTAGAGCAACGTTTACCCGGTATTTCAGAAACTGCTATGATTTTTGCTGGTGTTGATGTAACTAGAGAACCAATTCCTGTCCTACCAACAGTACATTATAATATGGGAGGAACACCAACCAACTACAAGGGACAAGTATTAACAATCGATGAAAATGGTAATGATGTTATAGTACCTGGTCTTTATGCAGCTGGTGAGGCAGGTTGTTCATCAGTACATGGCGCAAATCGTTTAGGAGCAAATTCACTATTAGATTTAGTTGTATTTGGACGTGTATGCGCTCTGACAATTGCTGCAGAAAATACACCTGGAGAAAAGATACCAACATTAAAAGATGTACGTTTCCACATGTTTATAGTTGACTTAATTTCGTTTAAATACTTATGAATATTTTGATTTTTAGAATGCAGCTGAAGCTTCTCTTACTAACTTAGACAATATACGATATTCTAATGGGTCAGTTTCAACATCTGATCTGCGTTTGAAGATGCAAAAATGTATGCAATCCCATGCTGCCGTATTTCGTGATGGACCATTGCTTAAAGAAGGTGTTAAAAAAATGGCTGAAATTTTCAAGGAATTTAAAGATATCAATGTTGTTGATAAGTATGGTTTTATTAAAATAATTTGTCGAATTATTTTTAATCAACTGTTGGTTTAAGATCACTTGTATGGAATTCAAATTTAGCTGAAACCCTTGAGTTGCAAAATTTATTGTCCTGTGCTAATATGACTATAGTGTGTGCTGAAAATCGTAAAGAATCACGTGGTGCACATGCTCGTGAAGATTTCAAAATTCGCGTAGATGAATATGTAATATAGAGTTTTAAAATTAATTGTGATTTGCATACTTCAATAAGCACAAATATTTTCAGGATTATAGTAAATCAACTGAAGGACAACAACGTGTACCATTAGAAAATCATTGGCGTAAACATACATTATCTTGGATAGATTGTGATAATGGAAATGTTGAAATAAAATATCGCAATGTTATTGATAAACCATTAGACGAAACTGTACAAACTGTACCACCAGCTATTCGCTCATATTAGATAAATTTTGCTAATATGTTATTATATTTAGCTTTTTTTTTAAATAATTTTCTCAGAAATTTACTATAGTGTGTGAAATATTTAAAAATATTTATGATTTTACCTTTATTACCTAACTAAAAAATATTCAAGCAAAAAATACAATTTATAATCATATGTACCCTTAAAATATGAAATTTCAACATTTTAATTAAGTATAAAAAATAATTTTTTTTGTACCCGCTAATTTAAATTCAATTAACTGATTCCTTCAGTATTTTAAGTATAATTTTTTTTTTTAATACCATCTAGAAATATATTTTCTTTTCTATTTTTTATTATTGTCTTTCTAGTCAACTTAAATATTCTTTTTCTAAACAATTTGTTAATTCTGGTACCGTAACCAAAAAAAAAAAATTAGTAATTTATTATTTATTTTGTACTTAATATGTCACGGGTTGTTTTTTGTAGGTAGTTAAGGTATAAAAATATTTTTGTTCATTTTTCTCTAAAATTTAGTTATTTAAAAAAAAAAAGTGCTAAATTGAAAATTTTATTTAAATTTTAATTAAGAAATATTCCCCATTAACCTTTTATTTATTATTTTAAGTTCAAAAAGCAATGTATCATTTTGAAAATGTTTATGTAAAAAGAAAATCAAAATTTTTAATAAAGATTCAAAAAAAAAACGAGATTTAAATATTTTATGTCTATTATATTTAGTTATATTTTTTATAGTGATATTGATTTACTAACGGAGTTATTCTAAATTTCACTAGGAAAGGAAGGCCTATAAATTGACGAATATGTAAGCACAAATTTAATTGGTAAATAAATAAGTAGTTAGTTAGAAATATTCAGAAATTGAAGATTAATCCTTAAAATAATCAATCCACTATAAGAAAAAAGAATTCCAGCAACTTTTAATTACAGTAGGCCATTAGCTATTATCTTTTTGACGTTAGTTTAATAAAAATAAATTAAGTTACCCTCTTTATTAACTCTATAATACGTAAATAACTACAGAGAATACAAAAGTTTTAATTTTTAGAATATAATAATGTCTACTTTAATACGAGAGACATCAATTGCTAGCAAACATGTAGCTACACTGGTAATTAATTAAAAAAGCAAAATCGTTAAATAGAAAATATATTCTCAGCATAAATTTAATCTATTGTATATTGTATTTGGATTTATATAGCATCTTCTCCATGATAATTGATAAAATATTTTAATTCTCAATTCAGATTCGATCTGCATCAATTATTTCACCTATACGTACTTTACATCAAGGAAATAAAACTGTTTCTAAGTATAGTACAGAAGCTAGCACCGGTGATTATAAAGTATTTGATCATAGTTTTGATGCTATTGTAGTTGGAGCTGGTGGTGCCGGATTACGTGCTGCTTTTGGTTTAGTCTCTCAGGGATTTAAAACAGCAGTAATTACAAAATTATTTCCTACACGATCACATACAGTTGCAGCTCAAGGAGGTATTAATGCTGCTTTAGGTAACATGGAAGAAGATAACTGGAAATATCATATGTATGATACAGTTAAGGGTTCCGACTGGTTGGGTGATCAAGATGCTATACATTATATGTCACGTGAAGCAGTAGGTGGTGTTTTAGAATTAGAAAACTATGGAATGCCATTTTCACGAACAGCAGGCGGTAAAATTTATCAACGTGCATTTGGTGGCCAGAGTTTAAATTATGGTAAAGGTGGTCAAGCACATAGATGTTGTGCTGTTGCTGACAGGTGAGTGAGAATTATACTAATGCTATTTGTAAAGATTAAAATATGTTAATTTTAGAACTGGACATTCTTTACTGCACACCCTATACGGTCAATCGTTAAGCTATGATTGTAATTATTTTATTGAATATTTCGCATTAGATTTACTTTTTGAGAATGATGAATGCCGTGGTTGTATTGCGTTGTGTTTAGAAGATGGCAGTATTCATCGATTTCGGGCCAAAAATACTATACTTGCAACTGGTGGTTATGGACGTGCATATTTTTCATGTACCTCTGCGCATACTTGTACGGGTGACGGTAATGCAATGGTTTTACGGAAAAAATTACCCTTACAAGATATGGAATTTATACAATTCCATCCAACTGGAATTTACGGAGCCGGTTGTTTAATAACTGAAGGGTGTCGGGGTGAAGGTGGTTATTTAATTAATTCTAATGGAGAACGTTTTATGGAACGTTATGCACCTGCTGCCAAAGATCTAGCTTCTCGTGACGTTGTGTCTCGTGCTATAACTATTGAAATAATGGAAGGTCGAGGTGTTGGTCCACTAAAAGATCATATTAATTTGCAATTGCATCATTTGACGCCACAGCAATTAGAAGAACGTTTACCAGGCATTTCAGAAACAGCAATGACATTTGCTGGTGTTGATGTAACACGACAACCAATTCCTGTCCTACCAACAGTACATTATAATATGGGTGGAATACCAACGAATTACAAAGGTCAAGTATTAACTATTACTGATAAATGCGTAGATACTATTGTGCCTGGCCTATACGCAGCAGGTGAGGCAGGTTGTTCATCTGTACATGGTGCTAATCGTTTAGGAGCAAATTCCCTATTAGATTTGGTTGTATTTGGACGTGCATGTGCTTTGACAATTGCTGCTGAAAACAAACCTGGTGATAAGATACCGTCTTTAAGTGATGTAACTTAATATTTTTATAGTACGTTGTGGAAAAATTTTCCAATTTTGTCGTTGCAGAATTCGGGTGAAGAAAGCCTTTGTAATTTAGATAAGCTACGGCATAGTGAAGGTGAAGTAAGTCCAAGCGAGTTGCGATTGAAAATGCAAAATTGTATGCAGAAACATGCTGCAGTATTTCGTGACGGTCCAACACTTAAACGGGGTGTCTGCCAAATGAAACAAATTTTCCAAGAACTGAACGATATATATGTTTGTGATAAGTATGTTGGTCGAGTTTTAATTAATGAAATCACCACTACACACACACGCACACAAAGAAATAATTCTATTGATTGTAATATTAAATCTACGTCAATCCTTACTATTTCCTTGAAAATATTTAATAAATTCGATTCTTAATATTTTAGATCTCTTATTTGGAATTCAAATTTAATTGAATCTCTAGAATTACAAAATGTTATGCAATGTGCTGTAGTAACTATTGTTGGTGCTGAAGCACGTGAAGAATCTCGTGGTGCACATGCTCGTGAAGATTATAAAAATCGTATAGATGAATATGTAAATAATATTAAATTGTGTACTTTTCTTTATAAGATAATAGAAATCTTTTGTTTATAGGATTATAGTAAACCAATTAAAGATCAAGAAAAATTACCAATGACAGATCATTGGCGCAAACATACACTTGCATGGTTATGTAATAATGGCAAGATTGAACTTAGATATCGTGGAGTTATTGATAAAACATTAGATGACACGATGAGTACTGTACCACCAGTTATTCGTCAATATTAATTTTAAAAAACTATTTTTTCATTCAAATTTTTCATTCTCTATCTTCGTTATTTTTACACAATATAAATTTATTAATTTATTAAATTAAAAATATATTTATCCTTGTTATTTTTATTTATGTTATTTAAATAAATTTTGATTTAAAATAATAATTTTTAGATGCGTTTAAACAAAAATTTTACTTAATATATAGAAAATTTTGTTCAATAACAATTCATTATAATTATAATTTTAATTTTAACTATATCTTATATACATTTTCTATCCAAAAATTTATATGAAAAGATAGTTAAAGTAATGAATATTGAAGCAAAAAAGGGTATTTTAAGTCATTGCTTATTAAAAATCAAATTATTAATTCAAAAAATTATATAAATTCAGTGTTAACTATACGTTGGGTGCTATGCACACAGATTTGCTGTGAAATAATTATTAAAAATACCAATTAATAAACATGCATCCGAAAAAATGTCATCATTCATAATTAATTTTTAGTAATTTTTCTAATAAATTAGAAATACTTTTAAGTTTTAAGTGTTTTCGATTGAAAAATCGAAAAAGTGTAACGTTAAATTGAAAACTCATTAATTTATAATAAATTTTTGTAAAATTGTTAAATTATGAAAAAAAAATTAGTCAATATATGTATAGTCAATTAACGAGAAAGTATTATTGATTGCTGGGCATAACACCTCATCCAATAACATTCCATAAGTAGAAATGAAATATGTGGCCGAAAATTATAGTAGAAATGTGGGTGATATTTCTAATGAGAAAATACACCAAAATACACCAGTTTTATTTAAAATACTGTACAGAAAACAAGAAATATAAAAATAGAAAATTATTTTTTTTTTTTTAAAAAAAAAACTTAATTTAAGTAACCAATAAATTTTTTTTTCATAAATTTCAGTTTAGATAAATTCTCGACATAGAAAATATATAATTTTTTATTTTTTACGATAGAATCTATAATTAAAAATTTTTACATAAAATTTTTATAAAATTAATATAAAAGTACCAAATCAAATTTAAAAAATAAATCGTTCTTTTCAAAATGCCTATACAACAAAATTCAAAAGTACGTTCGTCAAACCAACAAATACAACAAATAAATCAGCAAACGCAACAACAACAACAACAACAACAACAACAATTACAAAAGCAACAACAACAACCAAAACAATATATAGAACGAGATTTTCTTAAAGAAAATATTGAATATGTTAAATTAAAATCATTAAAAGTTCAAAGACTTAAATTTACATCATCTTGTCCAAATGAATCAATACCACAAATTAAACCACAATTAAAAACAAATTTAGCATATTCAGGTAGTGGTAAAGGTGATGCACCAAGAAGTGTATTTGAACGTTTAGCAGCTGGTATTGATGGTTCACGAATAACAACATATAAAAAACGTTTGGGTGCTGGTGGTGTTATTGATACAAAATTATTACCACAACAAATTAAACCATTATCAACGTATGCCGGTGGTAAATTAATTACTACAACAACAAATAAACAACAACAACAACAACAACAACAACAACAAGCAATTAAATTAAAAAATAGTATTGAAGCAGAAGGTTTAGAAATATTAGAAAAGAAAATTGATCAAATGGTACAAACATTTGATGAATTAGATGATAAATTTATTGAAGATGCAGTTATAATGGAACCAACAATATTTGCATTAAAAAAAATTCGTGATGAAAGAGAAAAACAATTACAAGAACAATTAAAAGAAAAATTATTAGAAAGAAGAAAATTTGGTAAAGATTCTGCTAAATTAGAAGCACATTTAAATGATTTAAGTGAATTCTTAGATACTGGTTCAATATCAAGACGTAAACTTAGTATAGAAGAAAATAAAGAAAAACTAAAAAATGTTATTTATGATCGAAGGTAAAATATTAAAATTAATTTTTATTAATTTATATTTTAATTATTATTTTCCCTAATTTAATTTAAGTTGATAATTTCTTTTTTTTTTTTTTTTAATAATTTTTGATATTCTTTAGTTTTCTAAAGAATTTAACAGAATCTCCAGCTATAAAAAAGCCGCCATCAGTTAATGATGGTGAAGATACTGTTACTGTGGAGAAAGTAAGTAAAATACCATTGAGAACAGAAAATAATAAAATAAATAATAGTCTTGGAGATGGACCAAAAACCAATGACGATAAATTAGTGGTTTTATATCAAAGATATAAAAGAGATAAAAGATTTTTTTTTTAATTTTTTTTTTTATTATATAATATTATTTCGATTAAAAAATATTTTAACCTATAAGGATTAAAAGAAATTTATTTGTTTTAATTTTTTATTTATATAAATTATATATTTTTATTAGAAGGAACTAAATTATTTGATTTAATTTGGGAAATTAATTTTGTTTAAGGTAATAGAAATGTTGGAAATCATTTTTTTTTTGTTGGTAATCAATTTGAAATTACAAATATAATAAGAAAATTTATGGCAGAAGTAATAAATTATTTTTTAAAAACTGTTTAAAATTTATATTTCATAACAAATTATTATGGTACAAATTTTATTTGACTTTTTAATAAAACCTCGTTTTAAATCCACTTTTTAAATCATTTAAGTTTTGTATTATAATTAAGGTATACCTATGTTAGTTTGCATAATATTTTTTAACTAAAATCTGAAGAAAGATAAAAAGATTAAAAAAAGGTAAAAATTAACATTCGTTTTATTTTTAATTATAGCGCGAGAATACTGAACAGAATCTGAAGAAGACGAACAGAAAAATAGACAGTAAAGTTGTGAATAAATTGAAAAACCTTATCATTAAAAGACATTATAATAATTTTATAAAATTTGTATGATATATTAAGAAAAAAAATTGTTATTAATAAAATATATATTATATAAAAATTATAGTAATATAAATAATATTTAAAAGATAATAATTAAATTACGTTGTATAATTAAATAAATTACTTTTCTGGTATTAATTAAATAAAGAAAATTTTATAGTTTGGAACAAATTATTGTGTTTTTGTCTTTTATTTTGGGGCAATAATTTTTTGCTCTAAACATTTTAACTGCCTAATTAAATTTTAAATATTTTTTTAGTTTTATGGAATTTAATGATTTAATTTTGATAGATTTGTTTTAATATAACAATTTACTTGGTTTTGCCCCTAAAATAGTCCTTTTTTATATTTTTTAGTACTTTAATTTTTGGAGAAAATATAATAAAAAACAGAGAAGCATTTTATATATATATTTTGCATTCAAATGCAAGTTGTGAATTTGCAACATAATTAAAAATTCTTCAATTCGCAACATTTCTATCGCAATCCTATAAATTAATAATTTACAATCATGTAAGAAGTATTATAAAATAATATCCTTGCACTTCTTACTATAGCGTTTGGTTGGATGTCTTAAGCTTATTACCTGTTAACATAAAAAAGTCTTCCTTAATAAAAATAAGGATGATATAAATTCATTATTTTTGAATAAAATAACCATAGAAAAGATGTCTTTTTTATATAAATAATATTAAGCTTTTGTCATATCCATATAATTAATTACCAACATAAAACTTTTATCAGTATAATAAAGCTTTTAATAAATGAACAATTTTGGTTATATAATAAAAAATATTTTATTGCATATAAATAATATTTGTGACACAATTTATGTATTTGTAATTTTTCAAAGAGAGAATATATAAGTTTATATAATAATAATTATATAATACATTAATTTATTAATTTATGTGACTTTTTTAATTTATTTATTAATATGAAAAATATATTTTAATATATTTATATTTTGGTTAGTTTTATTTATTGTTAAAGTTAATTATTTCATTTTTTTTCTTTTTAATAAAATGTTTAATATATTTATTAGATTAAATATTATATTTTAAAAAAAATGTATTATTTGTTTTTATATAATAATTTGATTTTGATTGTTTTGCTCATAATTACCAAATAATTTAAATATATATTTTCATTTATTTTACTTCCATGATTCACACAAACATTCATTTATCAAAATCTGTTTAAAAAAAAATAGAAAAAGAATATATATATATTACATATATATATATATAAAAAAAAACAAAATAAAAATATATATTAATAATTAAAAATAATTAAATAAAAATTACTAATTATTATATTTTTTATTATAGCAAATATTAATTTGAAATTATTTTAAAGGAAGAAGGAAACAATAATTATTAATTAAAATTCAGTCTTGTTAATAAAAAGGCGCAAAAAATAATCATTATTAAATATTAGAAAAAAAATATTAAAGAAAATTAAATACATAATTAATTTCACATAATTATAATAGCTATTTTTTTCCATCTTTTTTTGTTCTCTACATAATTGCCAGTTAGCGCAAATACCAAGAATCTATTCAATGATATATATTTGGTTATATGATTTAAATTGTAACTACAAATAGAAAATAATTAAATAATATTTTTTCAAATTAATTAAATTCACTTACTAATATTTTATCTTTAAGTATAGTAAAATTATTAGATATTATTACAACAAATGGATTTGATAAATTTATGATTATTATTTTTTTAAAATTTGTATGAAAAAAAGTACAATATATATTTATCTAATTATTAATTATACAAAACAAAGAAATAATATTTTTAATAATTTTGAAATAGAAAATTTCTATATAAAATTATTAAAAATATATTTAGTATAATAATAAATGGATTAATTAATATAATTGCAACATAAGTCCTTTTATAATTAGTATGTAAAAAAAAAAAACAACAAAAAATAACAAACTTTTTTAATTTAATTTAGAAAAAAGTTAAATTTTCTTACAAAAAAAAATTATATTTAAATATATTATTAGATAAAAATTGTGTTTTTTTTTTTTTATCAAATTCATACAAAAAAATAAAATTTTACATATACACAAATTAAAAAATTAAAAAATAATTAAATTATTTTAGTTTCTTTTTTTTTTTTTTCCTGTTTTAATACAATTTTTTAGTAAAAAAAAAAGAAAACTACTTATTTTTTTTTACAAAACAACAAAATAATAATTACAAAATAATTATATTCTTTATTTAAGGATCATCATCCTTTTAACACCACATTCCATACAAAATTTAGCTTGTGTTACTAAAAATCTACTACCGCATTCATGACAAAATTTCGACATTTGTTGTTGTTGGTTTTGTTGTACACCACCTGGTGATGGTAAACTACCAAAATCCATTGACATTGTACTAAATGTATCTTTTGAATTTTGTAAATTACTTTCCTCTTGATATGAATTTAAAACTTTTTGATGCTGATGATGGATATGATGACTATTTATTGGTGGTAATGAATTATCAGAACCACTAGAACTAGCACTTAATTCTCTGTTACGACGTTTTGATTCATTTGATTGTATCATCATATTTGCATCTGATGATGGTGGATTTTGTTCAGTTGGTAAACGATGATTATTTCGGCTAGCTGAATTACGACGTATGGAGGAGCGATCAGTTAATGTTGGACTTTGTCGTGATAGACTACAAAATAATTTAAATTAAGCGGATTTAGAGATGTTATATTTTTTAAAGTTATTAAATAAATGGTTAATGGGAAAAGGATTAATGAGATGCAAAAGCGTTGATATGGTTAACTATATGTAATAAATTAATAACTGAAAGTTTGTTAAAAAAAACTCCTTATAATTATATAATCAAATTAATGCCATAGATTGTTTTTAAAATAGCATTCACATAACAATTCAAAACATAGAACATTTAATAATATCATAATATAATAACTAACCTCCCATATGCAGAATCTCCACTAGTCTTTGATTTACCACTTCTCCTACCAATTGGATAACATTCAACACTACTTCTTTCATCTGAATCAACTGGATACATACTAGTGACTGAATCACATGTTATATTTTCTTTAATATCGTCATGTTGTTGTTTATTTTTAACATTATTACGTCGTATTGTAACATCATTTGTAAAATCTGTTGTTAATGTTTCATCTTTTTCTTCGAATATTGGTAAATGATATGTTTCAATTCTTGTAAATTTATTATCATTACTATTAATTTCTTCAATTTTTGGATTTTTTATGGAAGGATCATTAGGACAAGGATTTGAGGTTTCATTATCATTTTGATCTGTTTCAATACTAATAAAAATTTCCCGTTTATCATGTACAATTTGAACATCGTCATCATCATCATGACTTGTTTGTCGTCTATTGTTATTATTTGTACTACTGTCATTCAACATCATCATTGGATCCAATTCAATTTTCCTAGATCTTATTGAATTTTGTGTATTATTAAAGAAATTACTATCATTATTAAAAAAATTATTATTCATAGAACGCATATTTAAGCAACGATTCATTAGAAATTCTTTACAATCTTTGAAACCAGGAAATTGATCTTCATCATCATCATTACTAGCTTCAAAAGATGAAAGAAATTCTTCAAAATCAAAATTATTAAATATTGGGTTATTACTAGGCGATAACAAAGAATCAAATTGTTTGTCAGATGATTCAACTAATGGAAGATGAGTTGTTGTTGATGTGACAGAAGTTAATAAATCATCTTCAGATTTATTGATTATTGGATCTGGACTAGGTTCACTGTCACTTGGCGATGCATCATATAAAAATTGATTCTTTCCTAAACGAATTTGTCGTTTAAGAAGATTTTTCTTATCGCTAGAATTACGATTACTAGAAGTTTGTCGATGATATTGTTCTTTACGTTGTAGGGTGGTTGTTGGTGGGGATGGTGATTTCTCAATCACGGATTCAGAGGATTGATGTCCTGATGATTGACTTTCATCAGTTGACAGTTTTGGAGCAGTTTTGGGTCGATAAGCAGAATCTTGGCTTCCAACAGAAGTCAAATCTGAATCATCTGATTGTTTTATAGTTGTGTTACTGGTGGTACTCACCTGAAGATTATCACAAATATTTATCAATTTTGGATCAATAAAATTATTATCCATTTCTTTGGAATCAATAGTTAATATTGAATTTAAATTGATAAGATTATTATTAATTGCAACTGTCATTGGAGTTGATTTGATTTGGGGAAATAATGGTGCTAAAGAAGGTATCATAACTGGAGGTGATTGAGTTTTCGATGGTGGCGGCGTAGCTATATAGACTTTTTGATGCAACGGTTCCAATTTAATTGGTAAAGTTTTATTAATCGATGGCATCGGTGTACTTACATCAGGAGGACTAGAAATTGTTGGTGGTAACTTTTTCGGGATATCAGTTAATTTATTATTATTGTTACCACTATCAAGTAGATTTGTTAAAGAATTTTTCAATAATGTTAATTTTTCTTTTTCAACATTACCAAAAGTTTTTTCAACTAAATCACTTGATGAATTCTTCAGTGAATTTTGTTTACTTAGGGTATTACTCTTATCTTTCCAATCCTTTTCACTGATTAAATTCGACACTGGTTGTGTCGTCGACGAAGAATTTTGTTGCGGTAATACTATTGGTGGAGTATTACCTAATTGATTCAATGCTGAAATCAACTTCTCACTTGGATTTTTAGTCAATTCAGTTTCGTATTTCAGGAAAACTGCTAGTGAATCAGTTTTCAATAATGGAATATTATTAGACGGATTTAATTCTTTGTTATTGCCAAGATTTAACCGTAAATTGCGTCGATTCAAATTTGAATTTGGATCACGTTTTATAACTAATGGACTAGATTCACGGGATGTTGAGCGTGACAGTAATTTTTGTGGGCTAGAATCACGTCGAGAAAATTGTGGACTATTAATTGCTGTAGCAAAGTTATTAATACACGCGGATTTAACGGGCATTTCATCATATTCTTCAGGACGAATAAAGTTTGTAGAAATTGGACCTTCATCAGAAATACCACGTTGAATAGTCGTAGGACGTAAACATCGTGATGGGGGCACAAAAAGTGGACGGGGACAAGGATTATTTTTACGGGGTGAACGAAGTGATGATGTTCGTCGGAAATTTGATTTAACTGTGTTGAGAGTATTTCGTGGATTTGGTGAAGGAGCTGTGTATGATGTTGACAATGATGATATAGGTTTTGTTTTAATTGTAATTGGTGTTGATGTTGCTTGATGATGTTGTGTTTTTGAGAATGGAGATTCAGCTTCTGCTGTCGGTGAACAAAGTTCTTCGAGTTGACGTTTTGCCGATAAGAAGGGATCGTATTTATCAGAAAATCCGCTAAAATGAAATGTGGTTAATAGAATATGATATTTATGAGATTTGTGGAAAAAACTTAATTATATATTATCTCAATTTTTTAATGGTATTAAGAGTTAGCAAGCATTATAAACTATCATAAAACTAATAATGTGTAATAAAACCTTTTCTTATTTAAACTTTTTTCACATAAATTCTGTTTGGTTAACATCTGTTGTTCTATTTTTGGCCCTGCTATTGTATCATTAGAAATTTGCATCCAAAAATTTTCGGAACCATTCGATAACAAATCTTTAATTTTATTTTGACTAAGTTTTGGTAAGGATATTTTGTGATCATCTTTTTTAGTTTTCTTTACAAATTTAAAAGAAGTTTGGCTATCTTTTCGACCATTTATTTGGTCACTTGAACATAAAAGTTTATCAAAATCATCACTAGATATTGAGGCTAATGATGGTCTATTAATTGGTGGCAAAATAGTTTTTAAACTTAGTTTCCGTTTTGGTTCTGATTCGTCAATAATTTTATTAGAAATTATCGGCAAAGGACATGATATATTATTCAAATTTTTTTTCGATGATCGATTTGAAATTTCATTAAAATTATTGGCATATTTAGGTTTTAAGATATCTTTCGACAATTTACTTGGAATATCGTTCGCACTTTTTGTGGGCCTATTTCTTAAGATCGGTTTTGATGTTCGAATGTCAATCTCATCCAAAAAACTACTAGGATGGTCTTTTAAAATTATTTTTGGTAATTGAATTGGTGTAACATTTTCGGACTTTTTACTAATTGGGTTAGAAATATTTGGCAAATTTAATGGTATTTTATCAATATAACCTGCGCGTAAATTAGTTTGTCCAATCCTAACTTTAAGTGTATTTATGGATGTTTTGAGTGGTCGCGTGGAAAATTCCTCACTATTCTTGGCTGGTTCATTATTTTCAGGACTTCTTGGTTGGATTGATGATGTATTTCTTAACCTCAGGTTTGATGTTCCAGTTTCAGCAATATGATTTACATTTATATCTTTCAAAATTACTTTCGGTGAGTGAAGTGAAGTACCATTATTCAGAGCTAAACTACCAATATGTTTTGTGCGGTTATTAATTTCGGTAATTCCATCTTTCAGGCGATTATTCAATTTTGTGTTGGATGGTCGCATTGCAATAACAGTAGTATGTTTTTCTGTCTTAGTTTTTCCAATCTTATTAAAATTATTTTTCTCATCGCAATTAACTTTTATTTTATCTTCAATGATCGATTCCGTAGATTTGGTGGAGCTTTTCACAACTTCATTCAGTGGTCTGTCTTCAAGAATCGATTTTGAAGATGGATTCTTAAAATCTCTATCTAAATCTTCAGAGTTTGTTGTTGAATAAAACTTATAATTACTGATTTTTTGCACTGGTTTAATTGGGATATCATCAAAATTATCTTTTGGTAAGATTTGTTGAGAATATTGCGGGCCTACTTCCTCTGATTCTAAAATTATCTCAATAGATTCATTCGGTAAATTGTCTTTAAAGGTTGATTTCGGTGGACAATGTGATAAATCATTTTCGGAATAATCAGTTGTCTTATTAGGAACTTTCGGTGAAATTAGTACAGGCAAATCAGTAAATTTTGTTTTTGTTGGTCGAATTGGCATTTCATCAAAATTATTACTTGGTTTCTCTTCATTTATCATTCCATCTTCACCCAGATTCTGTATAAATCCGCCAAGTACTTCTTCTTCAATCAAGGAAATTGGTGGACAAGTGGCTACATCATCTATTGAATTTGGGTGTTTATTATCAGAAATTGATGTTAAAACTAAAGAAGGCTCATGATTATAAATGATTTTTGATGGTAGGATTAGCGTTTCATCACCATTATTTATATTTTTTTCAATAAAAATCTTTTTAGCCGGACGAATTGGTGTATCGTCAAAATTAAAATGGTTCTTTGAATTCAATGGAATAATTTCTTCAATTTCAATTCGATCTATAAAATATATTTAAATATTTTGTAGTTATCTGAGATAATAAATCTTTATGAAAGTGATGTTAAGAATGTTAACAAACCAACTGTTGTTACATCTTGCTTGCCACATTCTGATATTTGGCATAAGTTTTTGTTATTACTAAAATTGACACCATCATTTGAAATCTCAAGACTTTTATTTTCGTTAGCGAAATTTTGTGGAAGTCTAAAATTTTATGGAGAGGTTTTTTATCCTAAACGTTAAATGCAAAATAATAAAAATCTGATACCCTATTAAATTTAATTCTTTTTTTGCTGTGGAAGCATCTTCTTTATTACCATCTATTTTTTTTATTGTAGAAGACTTTTTAATAATTTTAGATATTTGCTTCTTATTAATTTTATTATCGATGCTTGTTTTTTTTTTTGGTTCAGCTTCAAGAGTTATGCCTTTAGTATTTATTTTCTGCGATTTTATTAATAGTTCACGACTTGATAAGGTTTGCTTTTCATCAGGACTATATAGAATATATATTAATTTATGTTTTATTGTAATTAATCCAAAATAGCTATATAATGAGTAAACATTTCTGGGAAGATAATTACGTAAATTAAAATTATCTAATCTTTAAATTTTCCCTAATTATATTTTTTAACGATATAGTAAAAAATTCCTGATTAAAAAAAAAATTATACTAAAAATATTATAAATTTTCTTACCCATCACTCATAAAAGATGAACTCAATGAATTTGACATGCTAAGTATATTATTATCAACAGATCTATTATCGTCAATACTATGGCCATCATCACCATTACCAGAGTATTTATTTCGTATTGTTTCTCTCTTTGCCCTTAAATTATTTAAAAAACAAAAAATTGTTACAAAAAATTATTTTAATTCACAAAATAAAATAAAAGTTACTTTAAATTTGGTGCTCTGTATTTTGTTCTAGCTTCTAATCTATCTTTAGCTGTTTTCAAATCAGCATTATTTTTAACAGCTTGTAAACGACTTTTCTCCTTACACCAATCGACATGACGATCAAATGCTTTAATACCAAAAGAACGTGCACAATGTGGACATTCTTCAGATGGTGGTGCTAATCTTTTAGCAACATTTTTTGATCGAATTGGTTTGCTAGTTGGACTAATTGGATTTAGAGTTGCTTTCTTTTGTGAGTTTTGTTGTAAACTTTGTGAATCTGTATTGAATTGTTTATGAGCTGATACTGGAGTACTCTACAAACAAAATTTTTCAGTATGAAACAAAATTATATAAAATACAATATAATTATTATTTATATAATTAAAAAAAAAATTAATTGAATCTCCCCGACGGGGAATTGAACCCCGGTCTCCCGCGTGACAGGCGGGGATACTGACCACTATACTATCGAGGACTACAAGCGAAAATGTAATTTTAGCAAATACATTTTTTGAGAATTCATTTTTCTCAATTCGTAATTTTATATTTTCAAGAATATCGATTATAATTATTAAGTTAAATATTTGAAACAAAAAGTTTTGTTACCTCTTGAACTTGTATTTTCGGTGATAAGATTTTTGTTTCAATTTGTTGTTTTGCTGGCTGATTGACTGATGTTGATGTTGGTATACCAAAATTTTTAGGTAAATAATCAGCTAGATCAGTACCTTCACGACGCTGACGGAATGAATCAAATTTTTTACGTTTTTTTGTTGCCATTCTTTCACATATTCCAATATGTTTTATTAATGTATCTGGTATAAATTTTCTTGTACATATTGGACATGTTTGTAATTCAATTTGTTCAGGTGGTTCAGGGCTAATCGGAAAATTCGGATCGTTAAAATCTATAATTAAATAAAATAAATAAAATATATTTTAGTATTGTAATTAATCAAATATAGTCTATAAGTCAACAATTATGTGTTTTAGATGACAAATGTTAATGGCCTATAAAAATTATATATTGTTAAAGGTTTGTAAATATTTACTTTCTCACGCTGTGCTTCTTTTAAGTGCAAAATAAAAAAAAATTGGAAATAAATAATTTTTTTTTTGAAAATTGTAAAAATAAATATACAACATTTTTAAGATTTAGAAGTTTTTTTTTTTGACTCGCTAATTGATAAATAAAATATTTTTCTGTGAGTAAAATAGTTTTCTGTGACATAGTAGGATTAAATATGGAATAATATATATCAAATAATCAATCTAACATAGAAAACAATTATGTTGTTTGTACTTTAAAAGTACTGAATAATTGAAAATATAAATTAATTTAAATTAAATATTTTTCTACACCGCAAATTTGACGAGTGTTCTTTTTAAAAATATACATAAATGATAGCGATGTTTAATTTCTTTTTATGTTCAATGTTTAAAAAAAAATTTGTTGTAAATAAAAGATATTTCTTAGTTCAATTATTTTATATTTCTTAGTATTAATACAATGATTATATTTTATAACTATGGATCACAAGATCGTTGATCTTATAACTATAGCAATGAAGTAATTTGGGGCCACACATCTAAAATACATAAATGAAATTAGTTTAAACTTGTAAACTTCGTTGTTAATTATTTATTTGTATAAATATGGGGTTTGTGTTCTTTTATAAAATAAATTTATAAATATTTGCATAAATATGGTAATCAAACATGTTGATAAATTAATGTAAACACAATTTTTTTTAACTTTATATTATTTCATCATGTATATAACATATATATTAATTTGATAATCATGATTTTGTTAAATTTTTATACATAAATATGAGAGGATATGTTTACTGGTTACAAAAACATTGATGTGGAAATGTAAGGGTTTGTTTATAGTACTCATAAATCTTGATTCATAACAAATGAATAATAAAATAAGTATATGCGATTTTATATCTTCATAGATCGAACTAAGTACGATCTGTTATTTTTATGATTATCTTAAATCATTATCATATAAAGGAAACATTTTTTTTTGGGAGATTTATGACATGTTTAATAATGGTTCGTTGGATTCAAATACAAAACAAAAATAATTTGGAATTATGAGTACATTACTAATTATATGCAGAATGATCAAATCGACTAAATTAATAAGAATCTTCTTTAAAAATATATATCATACTGCTTCATTTTCTTTCATTATAAAATTATCTTCATGCGAGAATAATTTTGTATAATTAAAGGGAATAAAAATGTTATTATTTAAGAATTTTAATGAAATTGCCAATCAAAAAAGAAAACTTAAGTGGAAATGAACAAACAAATCAGTTAACAACGTTATATCTATAGCCTTTTTTTTAATAACTCTTTAAAAATTTATTATAAATTTATATAATAGTTTCTTGTAAATTTATATTAATTATATAAAAGTTTCTTGGTATACTCTGTTATTGAAAATTGAGAAAATAAATTGATTTTTTTTTTAGAATACATAATTAAAAGAAAAATTAAAGAAAGCTGTAAAGTATAATAAAGTGATAAAAAATCAATTAACCGGAAATATATTTAATCAAAAGGAAAACAGAAGTTAAAATTTCCAGATCAGTTAATTCTATTAATTATTATATGGCTATGATAAAAATTATTCTTTTAAATCTTGGAGTTATAATTAAAATTTATTATAAAATATATGAAATAGTTAATATATATTTTATTAAAATAATTTATAAAAAATGTAGTTTATCTACATAAAAGAATTTGGTTTATTTTTCTTTTAACATAATTTTTTTTTTTAAATTTCACCAGAAATTAAAATTTAATTATGCAAATTCAACTTAATGTTTATGTATATTTTGTATTTACATGGAAAAATGAATGATAAAATTTTCAAAAAAAAATTTATTCAAAAATCGTTAGATTAAAGTTATTTTTTTATGTCAAAAATTAATTTCTAAAAAACTTGTTTATAAATAGTTTCTAGTAGATTTACAGATTTGCTTTTAACAAACCTTTACTAATTTAATCTTTGGTTATAATTTAAAATGTTAATGATTTTAAGTGGCTGACTAAGATTTTATGGACAAATGATTACCAAAAAATATAATTTATACTTTATTATATACTTTGGTGTAATATAAATTTTATATGTGGGTGGTTTACAGTGGCGTTACTTTAAATTTTAAAATATTTCTTGATATGACAAAATGTAAATTTGTTCTACAGATTATTTTACTGTATAAATTGTACAAACTTTTTAAGTTTACTTAAGTGAAATTCGATATTGTGCTAATCGATTTCTTGTTGATCTCAGTAATTAATAATTTTATAAAATTGTCCACAGTATCTGTATTTCATAATTTCATAGTTTTACAACTAAAATTTATAGGATTCAAATATACAATAAATTAGTGTTTTGTCTAATATGAATAAGATAATCATTTGCTAAATCAGTAAATATTGATACTTTTATTTTTGAAGATCAAATAAGGTAAATCAATAAAATTTAAATATTTTACATTTAGAAAATATTTCATTAAAAATATCTGAATTGTCTAACAAAATCAGTTCTAGTACATTCAACAGAATAAAATATGCTCCAGAGTTCTTCCTACCCTGTCTTTTTAAATTTTTTTTTTTTGGCAAATGAAATAATTTTGTCAAATTTTATCTTTTATAACCTAAAATTGTTATTGTTTATAAAAGCCAATAAATCTTGAATTTTGTGATTTTCTTAAATGGTATTTCGATCAAACTTGATTTTTAAAAAAATTCGCAAATTTTGTATTCATTAATTTTATTTTAAGTTTATCAGCACAAAATGTTTAAATATTTTAACCAAAATCATATTATTTTGCACATAAAATTAAAACATTTTTTAAACTGGTTTTTACCAAATTTGATAACAAAATTATTTTTATTTTGGAATTTTAAAATTTATGTGACTTTTTTAAATATAAAAAATAAATAAATAAATTATATACAATAGTAATGTTTCTGATAAAAAAAAGTAGTTTATCGGTAATTTATATATTAACTGATTAGCTACATAACAACATCAAACTAAAAAGACATGACAACTTTATACTAAACTCGAACAAAAAAAAAAAAAAGGAATTAACTTCCAAAACATAATCGATAAAGGTAAAATTCTGTTTTATAAGTAAAAGATATATAAAATTTTATTTTAGTATGTCACTGAATTTAATTAATTAGTAAATTTAAAATAATTTAAAAAAAAAAACTATCAACGTTTTTTTTTATAATTTTATTTCAAACAGTAGAGGAGTCAGTGACAATTTGATTTTTTAATCAATGGTAAATGAAACTTTTACAAAATATCATCTTTAACTCATAAAAAACATTCAAATCAACATATCTAAAACAAAAAAAAAAACAGAAAACTGTCAAAAAATCAATAAACATAAAAATAAAATACATTAAATAATTAATTAAATTTTTCAATTTTTCGTCGCTAAGATAAAATAATGGATAAATTTGCAAAATTAAATTATCATCAAAACTATAACGATTCATCGAAATCATTTTCAATTTTATACGATTGGATGCGAAATAATAATAAAAATTTAATTGCAATGGCATTGACTTCAGTGATCTTATTTGTAATATTTATGATGTCAATTTCAGTGGTATGTATACCATAGATAGAATAAGTAGAGTAATGTACAAAAATTGTATATTTAGATATAAATTTTTATAAGAGGGCGAAAGTTTAGTTAAGTTTAAATTATTTTATAAGTTTTTCTTCTTTTTTTTTGGAAAATTTCGCTATACTCGTAAATTAATTTTTATCTTTTGTGCAAATAATTTGTAGAATCAAACAAATCAAAAAAGTGGAAAATCATTTTGTGGATATTTTAAGTGTAATCTTAGAAATTTTGATGACAAACGAATTCTTCAATTGAAGACTGTCAAGAAGATTGGATCGATTAAAAAAAAATGAAGAAAGTTGTGTTTATTTTTTTTTTCTGTATATTTATTTTATTTTTATGGAAGTTTTATTGTAATTTATTTTTAAAGATAGATTTTTTTTTTTGCCAATAAACTACCACTTCTGTTTAAATATTTTTTTATTACCAAAATAAATTAATATATTTTTATGCTTATTTTACTTTTTTTTTTTGTGTGTTAAGTCTAGCAAGTAAAGATTTTTGGAAATATTGTCTTTAAAACATATTTTTCAAAAATAAGTTTTAAAAATTTTTTTTTTCACTGTAATACTATCGTTCTATAAACAAAAAAAAATTAGAACAGGACCATTTATTGTTGTCTAAGTTGCCTGCTTTTAAGTTCATATAAAATTCGCATTATCCATTTTGAATATCTCCGAGAGCGTTACGTATAACTAAAATTTTTGGCTAAGTTTACGTCATCAAACCATATAGACCCAAAGGTTATTTACTGTCACTGTCAGTAATTATAATATGGAATTGATGAATGAGTTTTGACCATAACTTCCATTTCTTTTATTGTGCAGAATTATGAACATATTCAAGTAAGTTAGGAGAGAATGATTTTCGATGACATTAGCCATTGAGGATAGACACAAGAGCTACGTGGGTAGGCTATGAGAAATGTGTGCTCTACGAAAACAACATTTCGATAAGATGGTTTCTGCACAAAAAAAAAGTATGATGTGTTTAGCACATATGATTTATGACATATGAAAAAAATAAGTGATTTTAATTCTGAGTCCAAAATCAAAAATAAAGCCAATTAAGTTAAAATTGAAATCAATTTTAAAAATCTTTAATATTTTTCTATATTATAAATTGCAAATTTCAGTATTTTGTAACTTATAACCATTTCCGTATATATTTATAGATGCTATACCAGATAATTTATTCAAGTTTTTCCAAAATAAACGTTGTCTTTATCTCAATATTGACACTAATAACAGATGTTCCCATTTTTTTTATATTATTATTTTTTTAATTACTACCTTCAATAAAACAATGAAAAAATTGCAAATGAGATTAAATTTCACGCTAATTCGGAAGTATATATATTTTAATAAAAAAATTCCACCCAAAATTATAATATTAAATTACTATAATTTGTTCTAGAAATTAGATTTAACCGAAATATACCTGTTTTTGGTGACAATGGTATTTCATCTGGAGGCGTTGTTTTTATTAATTTACTAGTTGTATCCATAATTGGCATAAAATCATCATTACAACCACCACCATCATTACCATTATTATCAATAGATTTATGTCGTTTCATATTTTTAACATTTTTATTTAAATTACTATTATTTTTATTATAATTATTAAATTTCGAAATTTCATTATTTAATTCCGCATTCCGTATTATTGATAAAGCAACATCACTATTGTAACCATTATTATTACCATTCTCTTTATTCGTATTTCGTTTCAATGTAAAACTATTAACCATTTTTGATAATTTTGATGATGATTTTGTACTATGACCAATAGAATTATTATTAACACCAGATGATGATGATGTACTAGACGAAGCTATCATCACCTGTTGTGGATCCTCGAATAAATTATTATCGTCTAGTAAATCATTAGTTTCGGTTGTTGTAACCGATGGTGATGATGATTTTGATGATTTATTTTTAAAAATTTTATTCCACATTTTCGATTTCATTTTTGATTTTCTTTTTTTTTTTTTTTATGATCAAACACTTTTACTTTAAAATTATTATTCCAAACAATTTTCAACACCTTCCGACTGGATACGCTAATTAAATATTTTTTTTCTAACTTGTAGTTAAGTTTTGATTACTAAATTTAAATTAAATTCCAACCCAACTTTTGTTATAATAATGGATTTTTATTATTGATTTTATCCATTAAAAATTGATTTGATGTTCACCCACATTTTTTTTACTTGTTTCGTTTAATAGCTAAAAGATCAGAGAGCGTTGCATAAAAAAAATAAAATTGACCGTTTTCCGCAATTTTTAAGATAACATTTTAAAACAAGTTACACAAAAAAAACGTAAATAATAATCCCACACGATCAAAAAGTTGCTGGTGGAATTGAAAAATCATTAATTTACTTTATTACCAGCCAAAAAAAAAAATTATTTTAAATTATGTTTTGCATAATGAAAAATGTGTTTTATTTTGATTAATTGTTATCGAATTATTTATGATTTTTTTTCTGTTTTTATTTTTCTGAAATCAAATTCTCATGATAAAATCATATTTTCACACTTATCACGATCAGTATCAAAATAATCGTCACGTTTTTACGTGTTATCACAGAGATTTTTTAACACTTTTTGAAAAATTAAATAAACATTGTTTAACTCATCAAATTTTCCACTTTATGGAAATTTTATAGAATTTTGAAGAAAATTTCGAAATTATTTTATAAATCAAAAAACCGACTTAGATAATTAATTATAATTGAAATTTTAAAATTACAAGTCAGTGGCGCGGCGATTATAAAATGTCTTTAATATACGGCCTGAAGGTCTGAAGTCAACTGAATTCTAAATGTTTTTTTTTTGTATAGAGTAAAATTTATTTTTGTTCGAATTTAATAAAAAAAAAAAAAAAATTATAATTTGAAGAAAAAAAAATATGATATATATGTGGTGGAAGATATACTAAGACGACTACATAACAACAGGCAACATTAACTTCAACTTTAGCAACAATATAAATATAGTATGTATGGCAACAGTCGCACAACAATAATAACAACAGTTTACAGCTGAGTTTGTTGAAGTTAAGAGTTTTTCTATTAAGGAAATTCATTTGAAATGTTGATTGAATATGTATTGATAATTTGTATGTTTTTTTTCTAAGTTATTTGCTTAAATACAATGCTAATGAAGACAAAAATGAGCTTGAACCAACACACATCATACTTCTTTTTTTAGTTATTTTGGAATTGAAAATAATATAAGAATTATATGTTGATTGCTATAATTATAGATACCTTGTGAAAGTATTTGTAGATAGAATCGTATATAGGGTATAATATGTAATTGTAAGCATAATTTTCAGTAAGAATATTGAATTGGTAATTGTGACTAGAATATTGAATATTGATACAATCAAATGTAACATTAAAAAATTAAACTCAAAAATATGGCTACTATGCTGGGGCTACTTAAAAATGTCACCTTCACCTACTAGTTTTATATGGATTTCAACCCACAACTTTTTCTATAGTGAACAAACAAGGATTGTAACGAAACTTTTGATAGCTTCAAACGTCAGCATTTTACCCAGTCTTAAATTACATTTTATTACAATTTTATTATTAACCCTCATTTATAAAGGTCTGTAAACTTAGACTAACATTTGACTGAACCCACTATATCTACTGCATAATAGCTAAGTACACTACCACTAAACCACAGCAGGAAGATAACATTATTCAAAAGAACTAAAAAAAAGCATTGGATGGAGTAGTGCATACCGCAGAATCTGACTTTTTTCGTAAGTTACATACATCTGCATTAAAACATTTTGAATTAGCTTCAGTTTTTGCTGGTCCAATCATAGATAAACTTATTTATTTGTTAAATTATCCTCCCTACCTTTAATAACGATACCTTATACTTTCTCTCTGGAATCGAAAAAGAAATCCATATGGCAATTTACTATAATATCATAACTATAACTATAACTTTTTGTAGCAATGTAGCTTTCCATTTTTTTCTGAACTATAAGTGTAAAATTTTTTTTTCTTGAAATACTAATTTTGCTACTTTGCTTTTTCCAACTCCAAATATTACGAAATATGAAAAGATTGAATCATGAATTGTTAATTCTTAAAACTAAAATAAATTTCTATATAACACATACAGAATTTAAACAAGATATTATTATGCTATATTATATTTCTCATAATGTTTATTTTATGCGCTTTTTTTATATGTTTTTTTTTTGTTGTTGTTTCAGATATATGTTTAATTTGTTAAATGGACACCACAGCATTTTGGGCTGCCAATAATTTTTTTTTTTCTAATGAATTATAACGAAACATAATGTATATGTAAATTTTGTATTATGTATGAAGACTGATGATCCAATATTCTTGTTTGGCTAATTTATGCTGAACAAACAATATCTTTTGTTATTTATGTTTTAGGTTGCACCTAGTGCAGTTAAATCTTATGTATAGTATATATATAAAAAAAAATTCTTGCTAGTTTAGCATATAATCGGTTTTTGTTTTTCGCCCTTTACCGAACTAAAAAAACATAAATATCGTGGTTTGGCCCTGCCTGATGCAATTTTGAATCATTAAGCATATAAAATTAAAATATAAATACCCGCAAGAGTTTAAAAATATGTGTAAGGAAGCATATAATAAAAAGATTAGTGTTTATTTGAAAAATTATGGGTTTGTTGAAATTTAATTATTGTTTTTTTTTTGACTGTAAGAAGTTTATTTGTTAATACAATGATCGAAATTTATAATTTGTTTTGAAAAGTTAAGGTCGTTATTGAATGGTGTAGATAAGGGAAAATTTAAATCTTCACAAAAGTCATATCAACTTTCCTCCTCAACTATAAAAGCAATTTGAGTTTTTTTACCGGTACTTAGTAAAAACACTGTGAGATCTGATTAAAAGTGAGATTTAATCAGATCTCACAATTTGAAAATTTTTACCGGTACTTAGTAAAAACACTGTGAGATCTCAACTTTGTTTATTTTTCTATGAACTAAAGTAGCATAATATATAGAGGGCAACTGACACAATAAAACTAATTGGCATGTTCATTAAAAGTACGAATTTTATGTGCTAAAAAAAATCATAAAATATTCTTGCAAAATATGAAAACATGTTATGAACCATAAACATATTTTAAATTAAAATAAAATATAGTCGAAAGAAAAGCATTGAGGTCCAGACTTAATGTCGTCGTTATAGGTATATAAACACGTCAGTTTTGATTCTTTTTATTATTTTTTTCCTGAAATTATATTTATATGTTTCATTTTATTTATATAAATAATTTAATTTATTTTTACAATTATTTCTTTCTATTTTTTATATTTTTTTTTTTTATATTATATATAATTTTCCCTTGCCATATAGTCTCTGATGATTGAAGCATATTTGCAAATTTTCGTGGCTTAGAATGGTAAATAATTGTAGTTTTTGTATTTAACATAATAATTTTATTGTTATTTTATTTTCAATTATTTTTATTTCCAATTTTGGTGATAACAACTTTTTCTTATCTTTTTATTTCGTTTTGTAGTTTTACTTGCCGGTGTCAATGTAAGCTTTTAAGTAATACTAACAATTTACTGGTTGTTTGACAAGATATTTGGGGGATTTTAAAAATTTACGATTTAACGTAATAATTATAGAGTAGATTGTAAGACGATGTTAAGACCGATTTATATGGAATGCTATGACATTAATTAATTTATCCTTGAAAATTATCGAAAAATAAAATGTTGATTGACATAGAGTACAATTTTTTAAAGAAAATACTGCAGCATGAATTGCTTCGATTACCAAAAACAAAAAATTGATTACTATTTTCTAAAATCCTTTGACCAATTTTCTCCCGGTATAAGATTTAATGATAACCTGTTTAAATTTATACTAATTTAATATATTTTCCAAATTTTTTAATAATTTTTTTAGCAATACTTCGAATTTTATACAACAAATTTAGTTGGAAATTGTAAATATCAAAAATTATGATTAAATATTCTTCAATTATTTATAAAAACATGCTGTTAATATGAAAACATTTTTGATAACATATAAATTACATTAAAACTTTATAAAAATATTATAAATATTTTGGTAATGTCAGGGGAAAGGTTAAATTTATTGATAATTTTAATTTCTATTTTAAGAATAATAGAGTTTTGCATGTCTAATATTAAAAAAAAAATCATATATTTTCATTTTATATTATTAGGGTATGTCGGTGACTTGTGCAAAAATTTATTATGATTTTTATTGATGTAACAATATCACAAAACTTCCATTTACAAAGTAGGTGACAATCTAAAGTTCTAAAATATTGATTCAATATTATTGATTATTTATATAACTTAAGTTATAATAATTTAAATTCCATTCTAAATTAGTTGGATTATTTTTCACGCAATATTCTTTCAGAAATAATCCAATTTGGTAAAATTAAATTTTACCGAAAAACCGAGGAGTACTTAGTAATAGCTTTTGCTAAACTTTGTATAAATTTTATAAAATTAAATTATAATTTAACTAATATTCACAAATTTAATTCAATTTGTTTTTATAAATATGAAAAAATCCTACGCTTGGCATTGAAAATTCTTATAAATATTTTATTCTCTGTAAAATGTCATCTTTTAAAAGAACAAATTTATATTTTGCATATAAAAAGTAAATATAAATTTAAAAAAAATAAATGTTTACTCTTGATTCTTTCATAAATTAGAAAAGTAATAAAATGAAATGAAGTCACACTTTAATATTTCATATTTTCCTTTAATTGTGAAATGTCTATAAATAATGATTATTTTTTTTTCATATATATACATCAACCTCATTTAATTTATGAAATCATCCACATAAGTCTGCAATGAATATTATTTAAAATTTATTTCATTTAAGCATAAAGTTGAATAAAAAAAAATGTCTTTATTTATGTTTAAAGACATCTAACAAAAATAATAATAATAATAACTTCTTAAATTTTTTTCTTATGTATAGTAAAAATATTCAAAAGATTTATGAATATGAAATGAAAATAAATGACTTTAAGATTTGATAAATTAATTGAAAATGACTTGTTAGTTTTGTAAAACTTAGAAATATTAAATATATATTAAAAATTATTTTCTTTTTGAAAAATTGTTAAAATTAAATTGAGTTAGATAGGAAAAAAAAAGGATAATGAAAAAGGTCAAACTTTCAAGTAATAATGGTAATATTTGCATTAAATTTTGTGGAATTTTTTTTTAGATCAGTTTTTAAATTATATTTTTTAATAATAATAAAATAGTTAACCATTTATTACAGGCATTCAACTAAATTGCGAATAAATAAAATTTTAACACCTACGATCTATCACCTAAACTTGGGTAGAGCATAGGTTATTTTATATATTTGACTGATTACTTTAATATAGTTTTAGTCAATGAAAAAATTAATTTCAAACTTTCATTTCTCGGTTGTTAATTTAGATTTCAATTCTGGACAAATCTAATCTAATTATTTGTATTTTTACGATTATTTAAAATTAGATATACTAGAAATTTATTATGGCAATCCCAGCAATATAAAACTATCATATTTCAATAAATTTTTACAATAAAAAAATAATAATAATACAATTTTCCTTAATTAGAATTATAGATAATTCCAAGAATACTATAGAAATAATAACGCATGAATAAAATCATATTTATGCGGAAGCAGACATCATTAAATCTAATAATATCTTATATTTTGTTGACAATTTCCATACGTTTTCCTTATTCAATTATTATGATTAAAAAATAAACTGAATTTAAATTTATTAAGATTTTCTATAAACAGTTCATAAAATTCATTATTTTCTTCTATTTTTTTCTTTTATATTACTTCAAAAAATATATTGCAATTGCATCAAAAGAATTTCATGCATCAAGCAGGAAATTATGCATTGATTCGTTTCACGAATGGTGGTCGATTTTGTTCCATCACTCTGATGCAATATTATTAAATGAAAATTTTCAAATTGCAATTTTTTCTATATATATAATAATAGTGGTTGAAATTCATCTAAGTCTTTTAAACTAATATGATGATGGCTGTAATTATAGTCACAAAAAAACCACATAAATGTTTACATCAGCAGCTGGTAAATGTCTCATTTTTAAGATTTATTTGAAATTCTAAAGAAACTAAATAATTTGTGTTTTTTTTCTTCTTTTGTATAAAAAGTTTTCCGGTACAAAAGAAACCGCGACAGACCCTTTTACAAAATACAGAAAAACTTTTATATGCTTGCTGCTGGGATTTGCATATATAGAATCAGTGAGTTTTATTGTCATTGTATTTGTTGGGATTTTTAACATTTTATACTCTATCTAAAGCCGGAAAATAAAAATTTGGAAATTTTTTTTTGGTTTTTTTTTTTGTAAAAATAGCAAGAGAATTGAAAAAGAAAAATCAAAAAAATAAAACATTAAAATTTCGTTTTTCTTCTAGCAATTCGTTTTGATATGATAGCGAAAAATTAAAATAAAAAAAATGTTGCCTCGAAAAATGAGGATGGATAAAGATAAATCTATTTTTAAAATCCCTTTTACATTTTGACTTTAAGAAAAAACTATAATCGAGGAAAATGCATTTAAAAAGTTCAGAAATGAGTAAAAGTGATTCATTTTTTTTTTTTTTTTTTCAAAATATATATATTTTTTATTTAGTATTTTATTTTTAAAAATGATGTTAATATCTTTATGGGTTTTATGGTATTTTATTGTTATCGGCAGATAAGTAAAAGGGTAAATAAGATTTTAGTCAGAAAAAAATAAGCGTTTTTTCATATTTTTTTTTTTGCATTTTAAAAAAAGAAGGGTGTATTAATTTTGGTACGCAAAATCAAATCGAATAAACAAAACTATTTTCCTCAATGTACCAGTACTTTTTTTGTCATGTTGTTAAACTTATTATCTTGGTTTATCGTAGCTGAAGCAGCTCATTCAATCTTGCCAAAATATTCTTTGACAAGAAATATACTTTGGCAAGGCTTCTTTGAAAAAAATGAAGAAATGAAGTGTCTGTAATTTTTTTACTTCTTTTCATTATATGGGTTCCACAAAGCCCCATGTTTATTCCATCTCTCGGTGTTCTTTCGGCGAACTCAAATTTTTGATCCTTGAGGATTCCACTCTATTAACATTCTTGTAATAATATGGGGCTTCATTCTGATGGTATGGCGGAACCAACCCCCATTATGTATGTGCTCCTCTTATCCTTTTAAAATGTCCTTTTCTGTATATTCCTTTGAAGATGGATTCTTTAAAGAAACCTTTTTTCCTAATAAGTTTAGAATACTTCCTCAACTTTGTATGAGCTATACAAAACCTATTTAGTCCTAAACAAGAAATTAGAATACTGAAATTAGTTTAAGGACGTCTTAGTAGTTGTATCATTAAATTTTCTGCCTAGGCGTTATTATTATAAATTTAATAGAAATCATTTTGATAAAAAAATTTATAATCTATTTGCTAGCAACATAACTAAATTTTCAAAATCTTTATATGTATTTATTATTGGTGAAATGAAATTTAAGCGGTGAAGTTACACAATAATACTTTTTTTATATTGTGAATTAGTGTAATTATATTTTTGGGATTTTTTTTATGGAAAAAATCATTTTTTAACTTGAATTTTCTATTTTTGAAGTATAAATATGTATTGTAAAATTGGGGACACTGATCTAGTATCCAGGGATCTTGAAAAATCATGAAATTGAACTGCCACTTGTGATTTATATTTATTGAATTTGAGTTTTGTATTAAAGCAAAGTGTATACGGAAATGAATATAAAAATATTTATTTAAGATGGAAAATAATTTTTTTTTCCAAGAATTTATTTTAATATTTTGTTTTGACATAAATTTTTAAGGGCTCATCAAAGTGAAATTAAATATTAGCATCATTAATGAAATTAGTTCACTGAAATAAAAACATAATTTAAAGACAAAAATTAAATATTTTGAAAAAGAAATAAAAATAATGACTTGGAATATTTGGTCGAAACAAATTTACCGGCAACGGTGGGATACGAACTCACGCCTCCGAACTCACGAGATTGGTACCTTAAACCAGCGTCTTAGCTCGCTCTGCCATGAAAACCTTTCTTCACGTTTCTTATACAAATTTTCTTTCCAATAATAAAAATCTATTTTTATAAAAATTGATAAGAAAAATTATTGTGATTATGGTAAAATATATTTTTGAAATGTTCATCACGTTTTCTCTTTTTTAAATATTTTGTAGGAAATCATTAGAGACCAAATTGTGCATTAATTAAGATTAATTAAAATTCATGTTATGCTTTCATATTTCTTCGGTTTTACACCTACTTCCTCTTTCTAAAATACTAAATTATAATTGAATATTTGTGATTTTGTATATTTAATCAGGTTATTTATAGAAAATGGTTTTAAAAAATTCGGTTGATTTTAGAAGAAAGAGTTTTTATTCAGTTGCATACAAAACATATTATTATTTAACACTAAAACTGCCAAAGTGCTCAAAATTACCATTTTGAATATTGTTTCACAAGATTTTTACTTTAAGTTTCAATTGATATTTTCTGATAACATTTCTATTTAATTGTATATTTAAGAATATTAAATAATATTTTGAATCTCTGGCGCAGGTTTAGAGATATTAATGTGTTAGACCTAGATCTACGACATTTGGATCCGTTGACAAATTTGATTTTTAAAATTTAATATAAATTACATATTGAGTTCTCTGGAAAAATCTGATATATTTTTATTAATGCAGGTCTAAATTTTATTAATGCAGGTCTAAATTTTGTTAATGCAGGTCTAACAGTACCGCAGTAGGAACTTCTAACAAAACTAAGATTAGGGTTTCGGATTGTTACTAATTTAAAGATTCCTGCAGATATTATTGTGCCGTTAGAAGTATTCATTTATTATTTTTCTTATTATTAGTTGCAAATTATGAAGTTTTTTTCTCAAATTATTGTCTTTTCTTCGACGAAAAAGTTCATTTTGAGTACTTTAGTAGAAATAGGTCTAGCTGAAATGTGGCAGTGCTAAAAGTAAAGTATAAATATTATAAGCTTATTTATACGTATTATCTTCCTGCGTAATTTATTTTTATATTAAAACTCAGAATATTTAGCCTGTCCCTTGCATTGACTATTGGCAACCAATTTTCTAAGAAAGGTAACAATTCTTTTGTGCGTGAAAGCATATATGAATTTGATGTCTGGTTCCTAATCTACTTTAGGAATATTATACAATAAGTGGCTAATTGATCTGCAATAATACTCACTCAGGTCTAAATATGAATATAGAAAAATTGAGCAATAACAAGGTCAAAGTCATACATGTATATAATATAACTTCCTCTGAGAAATATGTATGTGAATATAATTATTATTTATTTTCTAGAAATATTGTATTTTTTTGAATTAAATATGGCTAAAATGTCATATTCAAAAACCAGTTTCTTTAATTAATTACACCCTGACTAGAAGTCTCTTAATATTTCTACTAATTAAACACAATTTAGTATTATTATAATCGCAGTGGATAACAGACTAAATAGTAGTCACAAAACAAAAATATGAAAATACTTATTTTGGTAAGAAAACAAACGTGTTTTTATAAATTAAAATCTGAATTTAATACGAAATTTGTTTTGATATTTTTAGATTATGATTAATTTGCGATATGCGCTACTAAATCATTTTATATTTGATTCATCAACAGAACTAGATGTAATCGATAATAACTCTACAAAAGGATATATTTTCGAAACTGATAATATGCAGTGCCTTAGGTCAGTATAATTAAAAAATTTATAAAAATTCTTAATTGTTAAAAAAAATCCTTGTAGCGCTGTCAACACCTCAGTGTATAATTTTGATTTATGGTATGATGACAGCCAATATGAGGCTGATGTAGATCCCCATTTTATTTGCTGTAATGAACCATTTTCACCTGATACTATAATTCCATCACTTGCACAAACACACTTATCATATTTAACTATACTTCTAGAAGATTATGAAATTTTAACAAGTGGAAAAACAAATTGTTCATTATATTATGGACATTGGGTGTTTGGTGATATTTCAGTTCATGCAGATATAGAACCATCCAAAAAGCTTGGTATTCATCCCCTAACACTTAGAACTATAATAGGATAAATTGTTGTGTAAGTAATGTGGTATGATATTTTAAGTGAAAGTGATTTCGTTAATTTGTGAACATAACATGTTTCTTTGTTTGGCAAATTTTAAATAATTTTTTAATTCTCTAAAAGAAACTGAATAAAAAAATAAATATTTTGGAAAAAAATGACTAACAAATTAAAATATGTATATTTGTTTTTTTTTTTAATTTAATTTTGTTAAAAAAAATAAGAAAATGTCAATAAAAACCGGTAAATTATAATAATTCAGTTTGAAATAAAGTATAAATATAAAATAGCAGAAGATACTTTTATGTCATACAATTAAAAAAGTAAACCCTCTTTAATATGTAATATCTTTCTTATGTTGGAATTCATAAACGACAATTAACTTTAGTTTAATCCTAGAATTAGCTGAGAAAAGCTTTTATTTTGAAATTCTGGTAATGTCCTGATGTAGATAAACAAACAAGTTATTGAATTTATCAGGTAAAGTATATCCAGCCACTATAGCTATACTAATATACTATAATAGTTATACTAATAGTTTTATGAAAATTTACACTCGACAATATATTAAAGTTTGGAGTATTAATAGACAGTCGGCAAAAGAAGATTTATTTTATGTATTTGGTTAATTTTTAAGAGTTGGAATTATCCAATTTTAAATGATTTCAAGTTATTTCAAGTAAGCGAATTCTAATTTCCAAATTTTACTTATTAACGATTATCAGCTGAAAAATTCTTTATACTTATTCATGAACCATACGAAGTTAAATAAAGTCTACGTGATCCATTCTCAAACTTTTTTATTTTTGAAATTTAAGAATTAGTAAGAAAGGGATATCTCTCTGATTACTATTTTACTTTAAATTACCTTTAAAAATATATACAAAATCCTGATATTCATTTACCAATGTTGAAGGAACAAAGAGCACTAAACAAAATTTATTATTCATTAAAAATGACTGGCTATTGAATATAGGATTAAGTGCAAAAACTGGATACTAATTGGATATGATGTAACAAAAATAAATAAACAAAAAAATATCTTTAAAGAGCCGAGTATATAAAAAAAAGCATTTTTGCCGGCGAATAACATAGTACTAAGATTGTGAGATTTCTAGTTTACGAATTCATTATATTATATTTTTCAAGGTTAGATGAACTTTTGAAAAACTTGTTTTATAAGTACATATATATCAAATTTTATTTAAAGGACAAAACATTGAACTTTAATATATAGTTTACTTTTAATTTCAGTATTCTATTAGTTCTTAAGAACTGCAGCGTGTCAGCAAGAGGAAAATCATTTTTATTTAATGAGAAAATGAACTACGTTATGGTAAGCAATGTATATTATTAAAATTAGTAAATGAAATATTAAGTTAGTTTGTGATATTAAGATTTATGTAGCAGCGATATTATTGGTTGATGTTTGTGATTTAGAGCCACAAGTAGAGTTAAAATTATCAAGAATTTCACCGAAAAAAACTTACATTTTTGATGGTGATAATAGGAAATGTATTACGTAAGAAATATTTAAATTTATTATAGTCATTTTAATTTAGTATTGTTAAATATATAGAAATATTAATGCTTCTGATTATACCATTGATTTATGGTTTACTGAAAGAATTTACAGTCCAGAGAATGATCCACATTTAATATGCTGTAATGAACCATTTTCATCGGATACTATTATTCCGTCAATAAAACAAATGCCTGAAGCAACATCTTTAGAAATATTGAAAAATGATTTTAATATATTGACATTGGGTAAAACAAATTGTTCTATTTATTATGGACATTGGTTATTGGATACTGATATTCCAAGTATTGGTGATAGGGTATCAGTGAATACAATGACCATTCATCCAATAACATTAACAACATTACTAGGACATTAAAATTTTGAAAATTTGTTTATAATAATTAATATAACTTTAATAAAAGGAAGATAATTTAAAATTATTAAAGTTAATTTTGTTTTAATTTGATTATAAAGTTCTGATCTTAGAATTTGATTTAGATTTTTAATTTTTCAGGGTTAAAAAACGATAATTGAATATTTTATTATTATTGCCTGCTTTTTGATTCCTGTTTTATGAAAACCGGCTTTTTTTTCTTTTAGGCAAATTTCAAATAAGCCAATTTGGATTTGTATTTCTTTACAGTTTCAGTTGTAATTGAGTCGCAACCATACCAGCAGCAACTTTAAACAATAAATTAATACAACGATGAAAGTTTTTACTTTAATCAATATTTTATTCATATTCTTTGTTTTGGAAACTTATACCCAAGTACCACCATTTACGGATATTTTCTCATTGCTAAATGGTCAACAAAATGTTAAAGACGAAACTATAATTTTATCTAAGCAAGGTTTCCTTTTAGAAGCCAATAATATGACATGCCTGACGTAAGTTAAAATTTATTAAAATTATTTATCTATTTTTTTTATTCGTATTTAAAGAACTGCAAATGTTACTGAATATAAATATGATTTGTGGTACAAAGAATACAAACATAATCCAAAATATAATGAACATCTTATTTGCTGTAACGAACCATTTTCATCGGATACACAAATTCCATCGCTGGGATTGAAAGAAAAAAGTTCATTGGATATAATTAAAATGGATTTTGATGTCCTGACATCAGGAAAAACAAATTGTTCTATTTATTATGGACATTGGTGGCATGGTGATATACCATCAACTGCTTTTATTCCAATTAGAGGAACAACATTAACAATTCATCCAGTGACTATAAAGACATTACTCGGATGATAAAAAAACCGAATAAAAAAATTTATTAATCTATTTGGAGTATTTGTTTATGAAATAAAAATATATTTTGAAAATGAGTTAATTTTTTTTGTATTATTTTAAATATTTAGAAACTTGTAAAAGTTGAATCGAATTTTTCATCTTAAACTTTTGTTAAGTTTTCATCTCAATTTTCTTTTGTCTTCCATATGATAAGATTCATAAAACTTTAAATTATGGATTTTAATTTATATTTAATAGCCATTGCCATATTTTTTTGTAAAGTCTCAATTATATATAAAGCAGAAATATATTTTGAAAGAAAAAGCTATTTAAAAGTTCAATGAGATCAAGACGAACTCAAAAAATAATGTCAACAAATATGTATATTAAAAAGACGTGTTCTTTTCCTCTAGAATTTTAAAAACAAATATAAAATGTAAAAGGATTCCCCACAAAGTTACAAAAATTTTAATTTTTACAAACTAGTTTTGCAAGAACTTGTTTTATATTTCACTAACTTCAGTTTCAATTTTACCTTTGATTAAAACAGTAACCAAGAATTTATTTAACGCATAAAAATGAAATTAACTATATTGGTGAATAACTAAAAATTTAGAATTTTTTAATATTTCTAATAAATTTTACTTTAAGATCTTTGCTGCTATCATAATTCCGATATTTTGTGACTCAGTACCAAAAGAACTGCTAAAGGATGAAAATTTGAATAAAGGTTATATTTTAGAATCAAATAATCAAACTTGTATTACGTAAGTTGTCTTTCTGTTTAGTAAAACTAATTCAATTAATTTTGTGTAATTAAAGAACTGTTGATACAAAAAATTATAAATATGATTTGTGGTTTGATGAAAAAGACTATAAGCCAGAACGTGATCCACATTTAATTTGCTGTAATGAACCATTTACATCTGACACAATAATTCCATCGCTTCGAATTGGTGGAAAAACATCCTTGGAAATTATAAAAATGGATTTTGATGTGCTTACCAAAGGAAAAACAAATTGTTCAATTTATTATGGACATTGGTGGTTTGGCAAAATTCCAAGTACTGCACATATTCCAATTAGTGGTACACAATTAACAATTCATCCCTTAACTATAAAGACATTGTTCGGACGTTAAATATAAAACTAATTAATAATCTTATATTTTATAAATAATCAATAAATCTTGATTATCTATAAAATATTTATAGCAGTAAGTTATAAAAATTATTCTAAGGTTTCTCTTGTTGCCATAACGTCCATATTTTGTGAATCAGTTCCAAATACAGAAAAAGGATTCAAATTTAAATAGAAATTTATTATGGATAGTGGTTATTTGGCTAAACGATTAAAATCTTAGTATAAGAACATGGCTTCTTTCTGCATATTTTACTTTTTCTACTCAAAACAATGTAAAAAAATGAACATTTTAAAAAATATTGAAATTTAAATAAAGAAGATTTTTATGCTTTTATTTGTTTTAATGATTTTAGATAAAATTTGACTGAAGTTTACTCAGCTTTAAATAAAATTATACAAAAATTATGGGAATAAAATGTAATTTAAGATTAACTAGAATGTAATTAAATAGAATGTAATTAAAATAGAATGTAATTAAATCCTAACGGTTGAGACCATTTACTAACAACAAATGTCTCACTACCACAACCATTAGCTTGTTGCAATTAAAAGTTCACTATAAAGAAATTTTTAAAAATGGATTAAAACGAATTTCGTGTGTTGATAAAACTATGTTGAAAATAATAACAAAAAAGACCGAAAATACTGTGTTTTCTGCGTCAGTCCACGTAATTATCAATCAGCCCTCGTAATTCACGAAATTCGTTTTTATCCACACGAAATTCGTTTTTATCCATTTTTAAAAATTCACTGAGATTGACTTGTTTAAAAGACTGTTACACGTAAACTAAATAAGTTATCGACTTGAAATTTTATATATAGCATAGTAAATGATTTTAGACGTAAAAAATACCTACTTCATACCTGTGTATTACCTGCATCACAGGTAGTTCACGTAATTATCAATCTGCCCTCGTATTTATTTTGTAGAAATATTGTATATTTTTTTTAGTTAAATATGCCTAAATAAATGTCATATTCAAAAACCAGTTTCTGTAATTAAATCCTTACTATATGTCTTCTTAATATTTCTACTAGTCAAATAAAATTTAGTGTTATTTTAATCGTAGTGGATAACAGACTAAATAGCAGCCACAAAACAAAAATATGAAACTATTTATTTTGGTAAAAAGGCAAACATGTTTGTCCGAATTTAATACGAGATTGTTTTGATATTTTTAGATTATGATTAATTTGCCATATGCGCTACTAAATGATTCATCAACAAAACTAGATGTAATTGATAGTAACTCTACAAAAGGATATATTTTCAAAACTGATGATATGCAGTGCCTTAGGTGAGTATAATTTAAAAAATTTATAAAAATTCTTAATTCTTAAAAAAAATCCTTGTAGCGCTGTCAACACCTCATTGTATAATTATGATATTTGGCATGACGGAGATTATAACCCTGATACATATTTACATTTTATTTGCTGTAATGAACCTTTTCCACCTGATCCAATAATTCCATCACTAGGATTGAAAAATAAAACATATTTTGAAATAATTGAAATGGATTTCGATATACTGACAACTGGGAAGACAAATTGTTCAATTTATTTTTCAAATTGGATATATACTGAAGCTCCAGAAGAAGGATATATTCCAGTTCCTGGATACCATTTGACAATTCATCCTTTAACTATAAAAACATTGCTAGGACGCTGAATAACAAAAATATAATAATTTTTATATTTTTAAAATAAATACTTTTTAAAAGATGCAAGTTTAAGTCAATTTTAGTAAAAAATATGAACTATTTGTGCAATCACTGTCTGCAAATATTAGTATAATAAATATATTAACTTTAATTAGTCAAAATTATTTCAAAAACATTGTTTATTATTTTAAAAAATATTGTAATTTAAGTGTAAAGTTTTCAACTTAGAGAATTTCTAATGATTTTGTAATATTTTGAAAATACAAACTTTAATTATCATTTGGTTTTCTTTAATTGTTAGATGATTTTAAATTCTTGCATGAACATTTTTTATTCACAGTTTAATTACATGACAGTAATTTATGCAAATAAATTAATAATTTATTTGCATAAGTTATTAATTCGCTAATAACTGTCATTTATGCAAATGACAGTTATTAGCGAATTAATTAAAATATTAATTTTGTATTTTTCAATAAATCTTTTGAAGAAAAAGTATGTAAAAATTATTTATTGTTTCTATACAGTTATGTAAATGTAACTTTTTTGATACAATCTTGTCGAATACAAATTTTACAAAATATTGGATAATTACATTTTTCTAATCACAACGAGAGCATAAATTTTTATATATAATTTTTTTTTTTGAAAACCATATATTAACCAAATTGAATTTATTTATAAATTTTATAAAAGTCGTTAAATCGGTAAGATTGTGTAAAACATGTTCTTGATCTGAAAATATTTCAGGAAATTTATGCTAAAAAAATTCTGAATTGAATATAAATATTACGGATCTATTCTAAAGGATTTATTACATATTTATTCCAAAGCATATCATTAAAATTGTATATTTTATAAACTAGTTTAGAAAAAACTTGTTTTATATTTTGGATAGGTTTTAAACTGAATACTATTTTAAATCCTTAACTATTTTAAAATTTTAGTTTAAAATTAATTTTTAATCAAATGTGTTATACGGTACTCCAATTACTAACGCAAAAATAAAAATGAAATACTCGTACGTTATATTGGTGAAGAGATTTATTTATATTTTTGTAATTCACACAGTTCTACGAAATAATTTTCCTTTTAAGATATTTTTCGCTATCATAATTTGGATATTATGTGACTCAGTACCAAAGGTAGCGCTAAAGGAAGACAATTTGAAAAAGGGTTATATTTTCGAAGGAAAAAATCAGAATTGTATTATGTAAGTTCTCTTTCAATTAATTAAAAATAATTACAAAAATTTTGTAAAAAAAAAATTAAAGAACTGTCGATTCAAAGAAGTATAAATATGATTTATGGTTCGAAACGGAAAGACAACTATTTTTGAATTGATCCACATTTAATTTGCTGTAATGAACCATTTACATCAGATACAATAATTTCATCACTCGGATTAGAAAATAAAACATCATTGGAAATCATTAAAATGGATTTTGATGTCCTGACATCAGGGAAAACAAATTGTTCTATTTATTTTGGACGTTAGTTTTTTGAAGAATTTCCACCTACGGCATTTATTTTATTTAATGGAACGGAATTGACAATTCATCCTTTGACTGTCAAGACATTGTTGGGACGTTGATACACAGAAAATAATAATACTTTTATGTTTATAAAATAAATTATAATACTTTTATGTTTATAAAATAAATTTTCTCTAAAATGATAGAAATCATTAGCCTTAAAACTTATTGGCAAAAATATGAGTATCGAAAATATAGTTAAAATACATATTGGTCCTTGGTCGTCGAATATACAATTCATTTATATATGAAAGTATGTATTAACATTTCAGCACAAAACAATTTATTCGAAAATAACAATCGGATCTATTACAAATTACAAAGTTGTAACAATCTCATCTATTACAAATTACAAAGTTTAAAATCAACTAACTTATTTAGGACTATAGTTTAAAGTTCTAAAATAATGAAAAAATATTACTAATTTTATGCTTAAAAAAGACTTGATAAAATTTCACAACATAAAATTAAAACTAGTTTATAAATTGTCAACAAAACTTTAAATTGGCATTTATTATTACCAAAAAGAATCTTCAAAAACCAAATTTTATTATGAATATACATATACATAAATAGGATAATTGTAATTACAAAGGCTAAAAAGCTATCAAACTAACAAAAAATATATAAACTGGTTGAAAAGAAACTTGTTTTATATGCTGTTGTAATTTTTATTGTTAAAATATATTCTTAAGTTTTTAAAATTTCAGTTAAAATTTATCTTTAGATCAAATCAGAAGCCGGAACTTATTACGGCATAAAAATGAAATTATTTATACTGGTAACCTAAAACGCGTCAAAGTTTTTTTCAAATTTTGATTTCTAAACTAAATAATTTTATGTCTAAGGTTTTGTTTGCCATCATAACGATGATGTTTTGTGACTCAGTACCCCAAATACAGCTAAAGGATGAAAATTTGAATAAAGGTTACATTTTAGAAACAAATAATCAAACATGTATTACGTAAGTTTTACTCCTGCTTAGGAAAAGTAATTAAATTAATTTTGTAAAAAAAAAATTACAGTACCGTCGATACAAAAAATTATAAATATGATTTGTGGTACGCAAATTATCAACATAATCCAAAATATGATAAATACTTAATTTGTTGTAATGAACCATTTTCATCAGAGACAATAATTCCATCACTCGGATTGAAAAATAAAACATCTTTGGATATAATTGAAATGGACTTTGATGTCCTGACATCAGGAAATACAAATTGTTCAATTTATTATGGAAGTTGGTTTTATGGTGAAATTCCACCTACGGCATATGTTCCAATTACTGGAACTGAATTGACAATTCATCCATTGACAGTGAAAACATTATTGGGATGATAAATTTACCAGAAAATTTTGAAAAAAAATTACCGTATACGCGCTTAATTAAAAATATATGTTTTACAATCAAATTATCTTTAAATTTTTATTTACCTGAATGTTGTGACTTGACAAATTTATTAAATAAACAAAATAGTTTTTTTCTTATATTTATATTCCCAATTGAATTTCGTGTTTTATTTTTTTTAAATTATTTTTTTTTGGGTGTAACATAAGCAAATTTATTAAAATTATGTCATTGAAATTTGATCAACTAATTTGACAAAAGTTCAAATTTTGCGCCTCAGTTTACAAAAATAAAATAAAAATAGAATAAAATTAAAAGAAATTAGAATTTTTTGAAAAATTTAAATTTTTTGTTGTCCTTGGCGCCATTTATTTTTGTTAGAATATTAGAGAAATGACAGGTATTTATGGAATTATATTTTAAAATTTCATAGTTTTTGTGCTCATAATTGTGGTGGTATCAAAATATTTTGTGGAGGTTCTTAGACAAGGTCATAAAAAATTACTAGAATTAAAAAATAACAAGTTTGAGTATACATATTATTCATTAATTCAAATTCAGTTCTTAATTATGTGTACAATTTTGTCTAGAGATTACAAATTTACTGAATAATTGATAGCATTTAAATTTTGGTTTAAATATCGGTTTAAAAGATAGAAATTGTCGACTAAAATTGAATAATACGTGATTAATTAAAGTAGTTATTTGTATATTTATGACAATATAAATATTCCTCTCACTAATTCATGTCCTTATATATTTGAAGTAAACTTTGAGCTTTGAATAATTAAGGACAAATCAAATTTTAATAAATTTTATGAAACCTAATGAAAGAATGAGACTTAATGTACGAAGTTTGGAATTAAATTTCAGCATCATAGTTTCATAAAACTGATTAATGAGAAGAATTTGACCATACAAATTTATGGAAATATTTACTTACAGAGTTTTCTAAGTTTAACAAATGGAATTTTAACTTTTGGAATAAAGCCCTACTAATGTTTGATCAAAATAGTAGTTACATGGTTTCAGTCCGTAATTTGAAATTTACACTCATATTTTGGACAACGTAAAGTTCATTTTGGCACCTTATATTCTATTTTTGATAAATAAAAAAGTGATTAATATATCTTCAATAATATCATTGTTTACACAATTATATCTTTAAACAAATATCATCGTTTTAATCAGCATTTTCTGAAGAATTTGCAAAATAACGCCGACCAAATAACGAATAGAAATTATTGAATTCTATTGAAAATGGTAAAAATATAATCATGGGGATATTTTTTAAAGATAATAAATCACATATTTATTTGTCAATAATAAATTTTACCTTGTAAAAAAGCTTAGTATACATTGTCAAATATTGCGTTGACACTGTCTAAAACTAGATCAGATTTTAATTGCTATTTTTTAGTTATCATTTTATTCTAAATCTCAATAAATACAAAAAAAATTGATAAGAAATTGATAAAGCATAATTCCATTAAAAAAATTTCCTATAAACACATCACAATCAATGAATCCCATTAAAATTAGACAAAACCTTATATAACCATAATAAATATCTTTCTAATTACCAAGTTCACTAAACCGCAAAGGTCATTAAATAAACTTGATACTCAAAAACAATTTTTTACATAAAAGTTAACTAAAAAAAGTGAATCTTCTTTCAATCTGCCTACCTGTTTATCTGCTTTTTTTTCAAAAAATTATTAGTGTAATAGATTCAAAGTAATATTTTTGTTTTACTGAATGGAATCACATATAATAGAAAAATTATTATGTCATTTCATGATGACCGAATATAAATTGAAAATAAAATAGGAGAAAAAAATTTATATAAAAAACAAACTGGTACGTGCATTTTTAACATAAAAGTGTAAACAAATAATATTGCAGAAATTTATAATGTTTACCTGTTTAAAACCATATGTTTAATCTATTATACTATCTATATGGCCTAGTCACACAAATATTATTCGATGAGTTTCGGCCACGGTTAGAGGGACAAGTGAAAAGAATAACATAAGAAGGTGAACATGTCTTTTTTTTTTTTTTTGTTGATAGTGGTTTGAAATGGCGGGCATTAAGCGTTTAAACAAATATAAATATATAATTAGAATGGTTAAATGTAGGCGAAAATCAAGGTGTGTACAACAAGAAAATTTATAAAAGTTGTCATAGTCATCTTTATATTTAATATGAGTTTTTAAAAAACAAAAGTATTTTTTTTTTTTGAAAATGTTATGAAAATGTTTATTATGATTTAATATAAAATTAAGTAATAAATAAAAATAAAATACGTCAAAATTTAATTGGTGTATAAGTGATGTGAGTACTTTATATGGTTACACCTTAAAATTGATAGTCATTGTAATAAGAGTGATAACAATTTTAAAATAACAAATTTTTAAATAGCGAATTTAAGGGAAATTAAACTGAAACAAAGACACTTGGTCCAATTCATTTCAATTTACTAGTGTAGTAGTAATATGTATCAAAGCTCTAAAGATATTTCAAAATAAATTAGAATGCTTAATAATCATATTAATATAATATTAAATAGGTCTTTGGTTCATTGTATATATTTAAAATATAAGCAATTATTTATTAAAATTATTAATATAAAATAAAAACGACAAGTTAATTTCGAAATATATTTTACAAAATAAGAACACTACAGTAAAATTGATTGTTAATAGTCAATAAATTTTTTTATTTTGTCATAAATTCTGTAGTTTGATTTAAATAAGACGTTTTTTAAAGCTTTCAGGTTATTTAAACGAAATAGATTTATAATTTATGTTTGAAAATGTATGGCCATTTATACAAATTATCATTCATCTAAGGTTAAAACTTTATCATAATTTAAGATAATAACTTAACAATAATTACAAGCAATTTCAATTAACTTATAATAACGAATATTTTTGAAGGTTGTTAAATTGTTTTATGAAATTATAATAAAACATTTTTATGTTGTAATAAAATTAATTTATTATTATTATTATTTATAGTAAAGTTTTTAATGATTTGAAAAGAAACTTCAGTAGGAATACTTTTTAAAGTCCAATTTTTTGTTTTTTCTATATAAATGTTATTAAGAATTTTGGTTGAAAAATATCATAGTTAATAATATTACTAACTTATAAGTGCCAAAGGCATATTACTCAAAAATAGGGAATTTAAGATCTAAATAGGGACATTATGATCTAAGGTCTATTTTCAGTAAACGATATTCCAATTGTTAACAAATTAATTAATTTTTTAATACAAAATTTTTAGCTATATTGGAATTGGACTTGTATTAACAATTACAATTAGATGCAGTTTTTTTAATTTTAGTAACTAATTTTACATAATCACTGCCCAAAACTTATTCACAAAAAAAAATTTGTTTCCAAAATAAATTTAACAGATTTTAAAATTTTGTCAAATTGATTAAATTTAATTTACTTTTAATTGTATTAATTAAAATTTTATTAATATAATTATTTCAACAAAAAATATGAAAAATTTATTCATATTTTTTTTCATATCATAAACATATTTAAATATTGAATGAATTCAATTACATAATTTGAAAATAAATAACAAATTAACCTTATTTATTAATTTATTTTAGGAATTACATAAATTAAAAAAAAAATATTTTTAAATTACACAAACATTAAAATATGTATACTAAAAATTTTTTATCTCAATTTCAATTTTAATCAATTATAAATCATAAAAGGTTAAGGTTAATCAAACAAAATCTTTTCGATAACTTAAATTCTCAAGTTTTCAAAAAAAAAATATCCATTTATAATTTGGTGACAATTCAGTTTATTTGTTTGTGTTGCGCTCCTCTTAAAAGTTTGTATTCAAAACCAACGAATTTAAATAATCAAAACAAAAACAGTGAATTTAAAAAAACCAACAAAAAAAATTAAAACTTTGAAGGTCGAGAGAATTAAACAAAAAAAAAAATTGAAAAATTATGGTTTTAAACATTAAAATGAATTTTATAAATTCTTTTTCAAATTTTGTTGGGGGTTTTTTTTTTGCCAGTTCTGGCGGCAATATATGTATTTTATGTTTCGTTCAAAATAAATAATTAACGACCTACATGCCTGTTGTGCATTCACTTTAAAAAAACTGTAGAATAAAAAAAGTTATTTTTGAAGAACAAAAGCTTAGTGTTCCCACCCCTAATAAAAATTACTATTTAATACAATTAAATATTAAAAAAAAAAAAATACAAATGTTTTGTTAATTTTAATTAGATTTTAAATATACTTAGCTATTTGAGCTTTTAGACAAGTTGTTAAATTTTTTTAGTTAAAATCATTTGAGCATATAGGTTTTTGCTAGAAAAAAAAATGATTATAAATTTTGGTTGACTGAAGAAAGTAATTATATATACTTTAATTATTAATGTATCTAAATGTTGAGATTTTCGAAAGTCATGCTTAATGTATATATACATATATAGTTTTTACATGCTCTAAGTGAAATTTGTGAAATCTTTTTAGTTTTGTTAATTTTAGTGGAATTTAGCATACAATATTTTTTTTTGTTGGTATAATTGAAGGTTAAAACTATTAAAAATATATTTTGTTTCTTTTTTTTTTTTATAAATATAATTAAAATAACAAATTTAGCGAATAATTGTTATTTTGAATAACCTTGACATTCGGCAGATATAAAATCCCTGAGGGTATGCAACAATTTTATTTGTTTCGGCACGTAAAACTATGCAAAATATTTGAATATTGGAGGAAGTAATAAAAATGTTTTTTTGCAATTTTTAATATTTATTGTTTATAATCTAAAGAAAAATTTTATGTTTAAAATCTAAGGAAATATTAGTTTGTTTTTGATATCAGAATGAGTTTTTAACAAAAGTTTTTAACAAAATTTGATAAGCTTTTGATGTTTAAATTAGAGAAGTTTGAACTAAATTTTTCTTTGAAATGGGAAATAATCATATGAAAGTATTATATCAGAATATTAAATATTATTATAAATCTATTTGTGGTAGATTATTAAGTGAACAATTATTAATTTAGGTCGTAGTATGTACTTCCAATAATGTTTAAAATATAAGTACAAAATTTTAAGTAGTAGAGTTTGAGCAAATAAAAATTTAACTAATAAAATAGCAATATTTTCAAATATTGTTATATAAATAATTATGCTCCCAGAATATAGAGGCATTAATATTAACACTATATACGAACATTAGAGTAATTTAATTTAAATTTAAATTCAATTACACTACAAAATATAAGATGAACCGAATAATATCTCCTGAAATAGTAATTTTATCACATATTGCCTTTAACAGACTGATTCTGTAATAAAAACCTTGCACTTTACAAAAATCACAATAATAAACAATTACTTAATTAACACTTTACCTAATTCAAATGTAAAATAAACAAAATTGAATAAATAAATATTTAATTAAGTTAAATAAGATTTTTTTTTTAAATACGTAAATTGTATAAATAATGTATATAAATTTTACTATAATTTTTCACAAGAATTTAAATTGTAAATAAAAATTTTACTTACATGATTCTGTTGAATATAGAATCGATTCCATTTTGAATTTCAAATCAATAATTTAAAACTTTTTTATTAGAATGAAAATATATAGGTTATCTAATAAATTGATAAAATATTAGAATATTTTGTATAGCCTTTTAAAAAGTCATTTAAATACAAATTGAAAATGTCAATTTATAAAATGATTTTTGAAGTTTAGTTGCAATTGTAATGTGAAATTATTATTAAACAAATATACTGTATAATTACACAAGTTATAATGTAATATTAAATTAGAAAAATAAAAACCACTTGTAATATCAATTTTAAATTGAAAGAAATTTGAAAATATTTTTATTATTCAAATTTCCTATAAAACACTTTAAATCACTTTCAATTTTCTTTGCTTTAAAATATAAAAATCACTGCATTATTTTTTTTTTTTTTTTTTTAGAAAAATATTTCATATTTTTTTTTCACTTTTCACATTTTTCTTTTTAATTTAATTTTTTTAAATTTTCTTTTTAAACAATTGAAAAAAAGGAAAGGAATTTGGATTTATTGCATGTCTAAATCACTGACAAGAAAAATTCAAAAAAAAAATATTAATTTTAAAGAAAATTTAGATTTTTCAGAAAATTAAAGAAGTTTTACATATTTTTTTTTTTCAAAAAATGAATTTTACAAAAGCTTAGCAAGTAAAATACAATATTATTGTATAATTTATTATTAAAAGTAATTCCGCGCCCACCATTAATCTATCATATTTTTTTATAAAAAAACATCGCTGGAGAGGCAAAAATGAATTAAAAAACTAAATTTATTCGCGATATTGTTTACTAAGTTAGACTTTAAAAGCTGTGGAATTTGTATTATTTAAAGCTGTTTTTTTTTTACACTATGTAGCAAAACTTTTCGTAAGTAAATACGATAAATATTTTTTTAACGACAACAACGACGAGAATCGATTGATGGCAGTGAATAAATATTTATTTTTTCTATTAGGTCATCAGTTTTTTTTTTTAGAAAAAAACTTTAATGTATAAAAATTTTTAAAGATAAATATTTAAATTACATTTACAACGATTTTAAGTATATTAAAATTTAAGTATTTGTAGTAAAATAAAGTTGAGCAGATTGAAAGATTGAAATGATAAGAAAAAATTGATTATATTAGATTAGTTTTATTGGAAGATTTAATTGAAAACATAGGTTTTATTGGAAACTTCTTTACAGATAGAAATAGTTGATTTTTAGGTTCAGTGGGACATTAAAATTTTTACAACATCCCTTATCACTTCCTAAACGTTCTTAACGTATTTTTAAATTAAATTGTGAAATTAATGTTTCAATTAGTCTGTGAAAACTTGCCAATACCTGTTAACTTCATTTTTAGTATTTTTTTTAAAAAGTTCTCATTTCGCTTATGAAAAATTCAATTTTCAAATTTTGCGAAACTTGATACTTTGGTTAATCCCTCATAAGAAATGTTTTCGAAAATATAAAGATACGATGTTTAGCAATCTAAATCAAAATTTATCTAAAATTATCGCAAATATCCAGGTTATAAGCTAATTTTTAAAGATGTTTTCGTAATTATTTATTTTATTCAAAGTTTTACTATAGCTATTATTAATATAACAATAAAGTTTGATAATAAATTCTTCGTAAATTAAAATATTCATATTAGGAAACTAAATTTCAACCATTCAACATAATTTTTAAAACTCCAAAAATTACACTTTATATTTGTGTTGTCATAAAATTTGATTTAAGCATTTATTTAAAATAATTTTTATTACCAAAAAAATTATTTCAATATTTTATTTAGCTAAATAATTTATTTATTGTTAATTTAAAACATATTTTTGGTTAAACTATCACGTATTTGCGACAAAACACGATCTTTAACTTATTTTGAATTGGAAAAATTTTAACTATAATTTAAAATATATTTTTTTTTTGGAGCTCATAAAGAATTTTTAAATTTTTTCTTTTCATATAAAATTTAAAAAGAATTTTACTTTAATGGAGAGAGACGGTCGGATAACTTTTAAATTATATGGAGCGTAAACGAAACTAAATAAATATTTTATGTTTTGCAAAAAAAAAAAAAATTAAAATATTTTAAAGTAAGTAAAAAATGTAGGTGGGGAAATAGCATAAAGTAAATGTCTAAGTTAAATTTAACATAAAATACATATTTAGAGTTTTATTAGTGATTATCTATGTTTTATAGATTGGAAATTATTATTCAGATTAAATAATTGTGTCAAATAGAATGTAACAATAATAATTCGAAATATTAAAATGAAATGTTAGTTCAAAATATAAGGAATTAAATTTCAATAATTTATTTTAAGAAATTTTTGATTTAACACGATATGGAAATCATAAAAAAAGAATTATGCTGGTAATATTTCGATTTTTATTAAGTCAATGGCCTTAAAAAGTCATTAACAATAAATTTTTAGTCCCTCTAATTTTTTTATTTACTTCCCTTTTAAATTTCCATTTTACCACCCAAAAAAAAAAATATCGAAATTTTTTTCCTAGTCTAAATATATCAATAGTTTTAATGGTGAATATTATTACTATTATTATAGCGCGTAGTTAAGGACATTTTTTTTTGTTAGTTTAATGTCATAAATCAAAATGGCTGCCAAAGGTCATAAATCAAGGAAAAAATTGGTTATTTTATAGAATTACAAATTTTGAACTGGGAAATAGTTTAATGTACTTTTAGGCAAATATAGTTTAATGTAATTATTTATTTTGAATTAATTTCTCTGTAATTTCGTAGAAACATAAACAAATAAACTTATTTTAATTGTCGATAAAGTTGCAAGGACTTATTTATAAGGCTTTCCTTAAGATCGATTTTAGTTAATTTAAATTGTTAAATTTAATCAACCATTAAGATTTAAATTGTTTTGTTACCATATTAAAATATTTAAATGTCTAATTTTAAGGACCAAATGTTGAGCATTTCTTTACTAATGGATTTGTGTATGGTACTTATGACAATTAAAATTTAAAATTTTGTGAATTATAGTGCAAATTTTGAAATTATTGATTACAATTTTAGCTTAGCAAATAGTTATTAAATTGCAATAAGGCAATTAATGATAAACGTTGCAAAAAAAAAATATTCTTGATATAATTTAATTTACTGGAATCTAAATTATTATCAAATTTATATTTGCGTATTGGTAAAAAATATATTTACATTTCATTACTGTAACAATAAAATTTTATTAATGATAATTTAATAATAACTGGCGACAAGTTTTCAACACTATAGAACAATAATAATTAAATTACTTTATCTAATATAAATACCTTTACTATCTGATGTTATCAAAATTACATTAATAATATTTTCAAAAGATAAACAATTATATTAAAAAAAATACAAATTGTCACAACAATTTAAACGTGTACTTAATAAAAAATTATAATTATTGAAATTGAAACTTGATAATTTTGCGACCCTCATTTGGATTTTTTTTTTCTAATATTTTAATTTCTGAAATTTAATACTTTTAATTCACTTTTATTTTTCATTACTAAACATATTTTCGATTTTAATGATATATTTTTAATTTAGAATTCAATCAACTTTTACTATCATTGACAATAAAAAATAATACTAATATTTATTTACGCAATTATACATAATCACAGAATTTTTAATATGGAATTAAATAATTACGATTAGTTAAATTATTGAAAATAATGTTAGGAATTTCAAAAATTTCCTAAACTAAATTTTAATTAATTAAAATGTTGAGGTTAAATAAATCAATTAATTGAGAAAACATATTAGTGGTTTTATTAGATGGAAATTTTTTTAAGTTATTACTTTGAATTTAGAATTTACATTTTCGTGGTTTCACAAAAAAAAATAATTGTGGTTTTTTAGTTTATTTTGTTGAATATATTTAATTTAAAAAATATTTTAGATTTAGATTTAATGTTTAGATTTAATGTTGTCATAGCATTTCCTCTTGGTTCATTAAACAAAAAGTTAGAGGAAATGTAAAACATTAAATTAATCATTCATTGTTTTTTTGCTGTTGTTTTTAAGGGCATTAATGAGTTTTTATGTTATTCGATATGAAAAACAAATAGCTTGAACTAAAACACGAATTAGTTAAGGTTAAAAATTGATGAATTTTTTTCTTCATATTGATTTGCTTCTCACCTAAGTTTGGACAATTACGAATTAAGAACTAAATTTTTACTAATTATGTTGTGTAAATCATTAAATTTTTTAAGATTCTTTTCGAAAAACAAAAAATACTAAAAGGAGTATAAAACTAATCCTTACATGTTTACAAAAGTGCTAAATTTTTTGCTGAAATAGCTTCTTAGATTTTAAGTTTTTGTATAAAGAGTTATTTTATTTACATTCAGCAATTTATTATGTAAATTCTATTTATAAATTTTTATTTACAAAAATTTTTTAATAAAGCTTTTTTATTAACTCAAATCTATAACTAATATAAATTTTATGATAATTCTATGAACAGATTATAAATTTAAAAATAATTTATATGCGTTTTTCTGTTCAACAAAAATCAAGTTTTTTTATTTTAACACAAAAATATTTTGTTAGCTTTGAATAAAATTAATTAAACAGGAAATACCAGAGATGAGCTTTAAAAAAATTATCGAAACTATTTTTAAACAACATTACATACGAAATTTATTGGAATTTGGCGAACGTCATTGAAATTGAGCCCATATTTAATTTACGGATGCAGATATTTTATAATAATTTCATAAGTATTTAATTATTATGTAACTTTTTGTTATTAATTTCTGAATAAAACCGTGTATTATAAATAGAAATTATTATTCACCATGCCTCTAAAACCCTTTAAAAAAATTTAAACTAAATATTAAATTAATATACGTATTTTCAATCCCCGGAATAAGTGATCTTCAATTTGTATTTAATATTAAATCATTTATTGCTGATTTTAAAATATTTTTTAGATTTAGTGTTTAAAATAAAGTTAATAAAATCATTACAAAAAATCATCTTTTAATTCATGATGATGTCATATCTGGCATTAAAATTATATTAAAAACTTTGTCACTTCAACAATGAACAATTTTTTTTTACATATTTACAAAATAAGAAAAAAACAACTTTTATTGTACGTTGATTTAATTAAATTAAATTATCTGTCAAATAATTGCGTAAATCGAAGGTGAACATAAGATATCCAATTAAATTACAATTTTAATTAAATGCATATAGTATTGTATGTATGAAAAAAAATAATACAATATCTGAAAAATCAGATGTTATTACATAAGGATTTTAAAATAAATTTATGCGAAAAACCGGTTACGAAATTTAATTTATAAATACATACATAAAAAATTGTGAGTGAAAAACCTATGAATAATTTTTCTATATAAATTTTCCATTCTAGTCTATTAACTAATAATTTATGCCTCCAAACACAATGTCCTTAATGAAATTAAAGCGTCCCAATAGTCTTTCACTAAAAAAAAGCTTATATACTAAAAAAAAAATATCGATTATATAAAAAAAAAAGAGAATAAACTAACAAAAATTAAGGACAAAAATGTCCTTCAACTCATCATGTGTGGGTGTATTATAAATAGAAATAATTATTCACCATTCCTCATAAATTCTTAATAATTTCACCACAAAACTTTATCACTACAAATAAATTTTGAATTTAAGTTTGCATGATATTTTTGCACATATACTTTTTTAACATGGCTGGAAATTAAATTTTTATAATGAGATATACTTAATAATTTTATTTTCATTTTTTTCCACGTTAATCTTTAATATTAAAAGCACTATTTATTTTAATTAGATACAAACACATTTAATTAAATAATTAAATTTAAGTTAATAGATTAAAGTCGTTATAATTTACCAAGAAAATTAATTTATATTAGCATAAATAATTTTTTTTATATTTTTGCAAAAATAAAGTCCTTGAAATAATAATATAAAACATAATTTTTCTGTTATTTTTTTTTATAACCTTTAACGAGGACTTTTCGAAATAAAACTTTTTTTTTTTTGGAAACCGCGTATTTTTTTTAAAGATACAAAATAAACAACAAAAAAAAATTAAAATAAAAACCGAAATAAAAATATTTATTTTGAAAAAAAAAAAAAATTATTTTGAATAATTGTTTCACTTTGTAAGACGGTCACAGTGCCTCTAAAACTAAAAACTACTAAAATACAATATTATTATTTTTTTTGGTTTTGTTGACCGAATCTAAACACGCGCGTTCTATGGTTATTTTTCATTTAAAACGCGATAAAATTCATGGGGAGCGCAATTTTACCTGTCGGCCGGTATGACAACATCATAAGAAATAATAATAATAATAATATGAACGATTATTTCATGATATATATATACCAAAGAAAATATTTTTGTAGTGGAGTATAAGATTAAGGTGGATCGGGGAAACAATGAATATAAAGAAAAATTGATGAAATATAGTTGCTGTTATTTTAATACGGTTTAAAATTAATATATCACTGAAAAAACTTCACCTAATAGTTGTAGGAATATGTCATTATTAGAACACATATTAACGATTACTCTTATTAAGGATTTGAAACATAATTTTCTTTTTAAAGCCAATTCCGAAAATTCTATGTATAAAATAATGAAAGGAAAAAAAATGTAGAAAACTAGTTTGCAAATGCCATTGTTTTAGTTATGATTTTAAAATATACTCGTTTTATCAGAATTTCTAACTTATGGAATATATGTTATAAGAGATATTAGAAAGATCACTGCATTAAAATGAAATTAAATAATACTCGAAACCTATATTAAAATCAAATGGCAAGTAACTTTAATCTTCGAATAAAATTTTCTAAGGTTCTTCATCAATTAGTAAAATTTAATATAAAAATTTCCAATTGATCGTGTATCCAATATTTGCCTTATTTACCCGAAAAGTAAATAACAAAATTTGTGAGAAAAGAGCAAAAAAAATATAACAACTCAAAAATTAACTCCCACAAAAGTTAAAAAAAAATTGTTCGTTGTTTTTATTTAAAAAATGAAAAATAAAATAAAATATTTTGCTCCCAGGCAAATAACTTGCAAGTTGAAATAACTTTGTTTTAATATTAGTTTCCATTTTCACCCTTCCCACCTATATTTTGGAATTTTAATAAACATTTAATAAAATAAAAACTACTAAAGCAGTTTTTAGTTTACATAATTTTTATATTTTTATGTTGATATTTGCATGGTTTTAACAATTCAATTTTAGGATTTTTTATTTTATAAAAAAATAATAAAAAAAAATAGATAAAAGTGTAGATATAAACGTGTAGTGATAATCATAAGACGTATGTGTGAACAAGATAACGATTTACATTTTAAGGTTTATTTTGCACGGATTTTTAAATAATGGAAAAGAAAATAAATATTTTTTTAAAACTGAAGTAAACAATCATTTTCAGTCCACCTCTGATAATATAATTTTAAAATATTTTAATTTTCATAAAATTATCAAAGAGAAAAGATTATTAAATGAAAAAATTTAAATATCAAAAGATATAAATATTTGAAAAGTTTTTTTTTTTGAAAGAAATACATGCATTTTCATTGACATTGTCTTCAAAATTTCAACAAGGAAATAAAAATAGAATGTGGATGAAAGGGTAAAACTATGATTTGTTTATAACCAGATATTTCATGGCAACAAAATTATATGTTTCGTTTCAATTTTCATGATTATTGTTCATGGTTTCTATAGATACAAATTGGTGTAAACATTATTGAAGAAGTCTAGACATTATAAAATACAAAATAGTTAATGAAAATTCTTAAGTCATAAGTTTATTGAAAAAATTATCATTGTCAGGTTTTTCTTTCGAAGACGACCACTATAACTTAATCGGGTATTAGAACTTAGGAAAATTAAAATTAAATTCTAATTAAAGCCACCAAGTTCCAACAGTTCTAGCAATTTAAAATATACTTTGAAATAATAGAGTTCTACTTAATCGGTTTTTAAAGGCGGAAGAACGACGCAGTAGTAAAAAAAAGTCAGTGCTTTTTGCACATTGAAGAACTTATTTATTCTGATAGCAATGGGTGCTAAATATTGTCGACATTAATTAGGCTTGTGTACTTTTAAATATTTTGTTACTTGAAAACCCGCATTCCATTGAGACTACTCTCTAGGGAATTATGAATACGACAATTAACAGGAAAATTATCGACAATATTTAAGGATATAATAATTCTGGAAATTCACGAAGAAAACAGCATTTTTCGTAAATAGTAAATTGTAATAAATTCTCACCAAATATTAAATTAAATTTAAAATTAGTCCGTTATTCTGTTACACTTTCACATTGACTTTTAAAAATAAATGAAAGTTCAATAAAAAATACGAATAAATTTTGCAAAAATATTTATGATATTTTAATAAAAATTAAGTTGAATTTCTAATTTTGGTATTACATTATAAATTACGAAGAAAAATTAATGATGTCAAAAGATGTGTAGGCAAATTTTTTTTTGATGAGTCGGTTAATTGTTGAACTTTAAAACTGTCCAGTCTACCCACCCAGACAAAATATTTTTTTTTTCAAATAATATTTGATTTGGAAAATATGAAAAAATCTCTAAATGGTAGGTTATAGAATTAGTTTCCAATAAAAGTTCAATAATTTTTTTATGAATATTTTCTAAAATTGGAAGCTTGTTTTGCGAAAATTTTATATTTTATATCTGAAGTCAATGTGCCATTTAAGTCATAAAAAAACTTTACTAACAAACTCATTCTTTACAAAAAAAAAAAGTAAATCACGAAAAAAAATTGAATTTTAATTATGTATGACTAATGCAAACAAATTCTGCAAGTCCATTGTTTAAAATTGAGAAAACATGTGATATTTTTCTAAAATTTTGATAATATCCGGACGATCGAGATAAAATCCTAGAAAAAATGTGATACCCACATTTTCCAATTTTCAAATTATTTTTAAGAAAATTTGGTTGATATTTTTGCGTATTAGGGCTCCATCTATATGTTAATACGTGAGTAAAGTTATTTAAATTTTGATTGATTATATTTCAAAGTTAATAAACAATTTCATTCACAATAAACATTTTATTTTGTCGACGATGCAGTTCACCAGAATTATAAAATAAAATTAAAATTAGTAAATGTCATTGTAACAAATCAGCTGATTAGATAACAAATTATAAATTATTTCTATATTTGTAGGATGATAATTTTAATATTAATTTATTCGTTACAAAAATGAATCGACATTTATTTAAATTAATTGTAAACGTACGTAAGTGTGTAAATTATATTCAAAATCAAAATATAATATAGAATCTGTTTCAGAATATTTCAAAATCTTTTAAAACTTTCCACACTTCATCAATAGTCGGTGCAGATTTAGTAAAAACTATTGAATACAATGGTATACGAGAAATTATTCTAAATGATCCAAAAAGAAGGTATACGTTAAACAATACAAGTAAAACATTTTCACAATTCATTTTTCATTGATACTTCTTTAGAAATGCATTGTCCTTTGACATGATGACAGAGTTGCATGAAGCAATTACTAAAAATCTTAATGATAGTACATTGCGGGTTATTGTCATATCGGCTGAAACAAATGTACCTGAATCAAATTCAGAAGATGCTAATTCTTCTACAGAACATGAATTAGAAACCTCATCAGAGTCAAATGCAGACCAAAAATTAGCAGGCTTTACGGCAGTAGAGCCACAATCAGCATATTCAGCTGAGTTAAAATTATCGGAAGGTATATTTAAAACAAAATCTACAGAAGCAGATAAAGCTAAATCAATTTTATCACAACCGAATATAATTTTTTCACATGAGCGAGAATCAGAAATTTCACCGGAGCCAACAAATCTAATTTTTTCTGCGGGACATGATTTAAAAGAATTAACAGAAGAAAAGGGTTCTGAATCCCATAAAAAATTATTTGCAAAATTAACTGAAATTATTATGACAATACGAGAAGCACCTGTACCAGTTTTAGCTAAAGTAGATGGTCAAACAATTGGTGCTGGTTGTCAATTAGTTGCTTCATGTGATATATTAGTTTGCAGTGAACGAACAACATTTTCTTTAGCCGCGTAAATAACAACCTAATGTCGCTTATAGGAAATAATAATTTCACTTATTATTTATTTATAGAACAGATTTTGGTCTTTTTGCATCCACACCAGCAGTAGCGATATCTAGAGTTATGACTAGGATGAAATCTGCCCATTTATTAATATCTGGTTTACCAATGTCAGCTACGGAAGCTAATATTGCTGGTTTGGAAATTCGTTTCTTACAGAATCTTATTCTTCTTTTAAGAAATTTTCGAATTTTTAGGTTTAGTTAGTTGTGTTTCACAAACAGAAAAATTAGACGATGAAGTTAAGGAAATTTGCTGTTCAATTTTAAGAAAAAGTCGTGCTGTTATCAAATTGGGAAAAGAATTTTATTATAAACAACTTGGTATGAATAATATTCAAGATGCTTATGAAGCAGCTGAAAAAGTTATGATTGAAAATTTAGCAACAAACGATGGAAAAGAAGGTGTCAGAAGTTTTATTGAAAAACGCGATCCGAAATGGAACAATTCATGAGCATAATTTTATATTTATTTAAAAAAATTTAATTTTAAGGTGGTGGGGAACAGTGGGAATTTGTTATTAAAAAAATTTTTTACTTTGAAATTATGCTTTTCAATACATTTTTTAAAATTGAGATTGTGATCTGTTATGGCGGGAAATATATAAGTTAATATTCATATAAAAATGAAATAGGCCTGCATATAAAGCTTTTAGTAGATAATGCAGTTCTAATTCAACAGTTTATAAAAGCTAATGTCAAAATAAAAGCAATAAACATATGTTTTGTCGATACAACAAGTAGTTTATTAAAAGAAAATGTACCGAAATTTAAACAGATTAGTTTATCATGTAAATATGTTTTTCTTCTCTAAATTTTATAATTTTATTTATTTATTTGTAGAATTTACCAAAATATATAAAAAATGTACATACCACATCCGTTTGCCATGGTGCACTAACAAAAACAACTGAACAAAATGGTATCCGAGAAATAATCTTGAATGATCCGAAAACAAGGTAATTTCGTATTTAAATACACAAATTTATTTAATTAGTTTTTTTATGAAATAAATTAATTATTTCAAGAAAAATTTTGTAGAAACTATAATTATACTTGACATATTATTCATTGATTACTCAATTATTTTTAAGGAATTCCCTGTCCTTGAATATGATGAATGAACTCCACAATGAATTAACTAAAAATTGTCATGATGAAAATTTACGTGTAATTGTTTTATCTGCAATTCCAGGAAAAGTTTTTTCAGCTGGTCATAATTTAAAAGAATTTAGTCCCAATGATATTAAAGTTCAAAAAGTAATTTTTGGTAAATTAAGTGAAATAATTATGGGAATACATAAGTCGCCGGTACCAGTTATTGCTAAAGTTGATGGATTAGCAACAGCTGCTGGTTGTCAATTAGTTGCTTCTTGTGATATTTTAGTTTGCAGTGATAAATCATCATTTAGTCTTCCAGGGTAAATGATATATTATCAAAATTTATTCAGATTTTAAAAGAACATTTTGATTTTAGTGCTGAAGTAGGCATATTTTGCTCAACACCAGGAGTTGCTGTTAGTCGGGTTATGCCACGAATGAAATCTTCATATATGCTTTTTTCTGGACTACCAATAAATGCTAATGAAGCTTACATAGGAGGTTAGTTTTAGTTTAATTAAACTTATTTATAAAGAATTTTTTTTTTAATAATTTGTAATTTTTAGGTTTGGTGAGTTGTGTTGTACCATCAGATAAATTAGACGAAAAAATTAATGAAATTTGTAATTCAATCACAAGAAAAAGTCGTGCTGTTATCAAATTAGGAAAAGAATTTTATTATAAACAACTTGGTATGAATAATATTCGAGATGCCTATGAAGCAGCTGAAAAAGTTATGATTGAAAATTTAGCAACAAATGATGGTAAAGAAGGTGTACAAAGTTTTATTGAAAAACGTAAACCGAATTGGACAAATTCATGATAATATTTGTATATTTGTTATTCATTTTGTTGTTGCATTTATTATATTATCAGATTATGTAGTTAAATTTTATAAAATTATTAAATTTAAAAAAATATAATTAATATACAAAGTTAAACTCACATTATTTTCTTTTTTATTTTGATTAAAAATTAGCTTAGTATTAAATGGTTTTCGCTTGCCTGATAATAAAAATTTGAAATTATGCACAATATTTATAGAGACTAAAGTATTTAAACTTTGCAAAATAAACTTGTACTAAAATAAATTATTTATTTTTTGCATTTTGCGAATAGTGATAATGTAAATCTTGTGCCCCTACGCAAAATGAAAGTGGTTTTATTGATATATATTTCTAGGTTTAAGAAATTAAAATGTAATGGGAAAAATTGATTTAATGAAGCACAAACAAGAGAAATTATGGAAGTATTTAAAGGAATGTTCTTAGAGTATTGAATTAAACGAACCGAAAAATATTTAAAGGAATGTTCTTAGAGTAATTGAATTAAACGAACCGAAAAAAAAATCAATTTTATGTAATTACCACGTTTTTCATATATGCTTCGGAGGTAATTACAACAATGGGATATTTCAACCAACCAAAGAAGTGAACTCTTATTTTATTTTGTACGCTGGCCTGAATGTGTTAATCTACAATTTTAGTTTTATTTCGTAAAAGTATTTTCACAAATTAATTGCGTTACATAATTCAGAAATAAGGATTATTTTTCTTAAATATTTAAACCCGCAATAAGAGTAGAAGTTATGTCTGTATTTTAAAAACGCAAGTTCATAAATATATTTAAATTGTTGTTTAAAAAATTTCAAGTGAGAGACAAATTGTTAGGTACTAAACTTTGCGCGTTGTAAGAAAATAAATCTTTACTTGAGAAGGAAACTTCAAAATATGTAGCAAAAGAATGTAACCTACCAAATTGCCTAGAACTTAGCAAATTCCTAAGAAAAATATCAAAGCTTGTATTCCTGAGGAATTCAAAAGAAGTTAAAAAAATGTAGTGATCATGTGACAAAGAATATTGCGTAAAATTTAATAAAATACATCAGAAGATCAGAGAATGTAGCCGCAAAATTATTTTTGTTTTACTATGATTTACATAGAAATAAGATTTCTTATTTAAAAAACTTTTCAGACCACCCCTTAAATTAAAATCTTCGTTGTAATTCCTTCCACAACTCCTTTAAAAAAAATAGATATTTTTTAATATCGTTTTCTGGTTTTATTAATATTTTATGTGAATTTAACATGAAGTATTAAAATTGATATAATTAATAATTGTAGTGTAATTTATACGATAAATGTGCTCCAATATATTTATAATTTTTATACGATATTTACGGTTTTTTTTTTTAAGAAAACTTTTCAGCTTTATTTTTGGTGTTGTACAAAAAATGAAAGATATTCTAAATTTTTTCGAAAATTATAAACTAAAAACTAAAATTTTTAAATAATAAAAAATATAAATTTTTAATCTTTACTTTTTGCATACGAACATAATAAATTGATTTGCATTTCCCCGAAACATCAGATCAACATTGGTATACATAATTATTTTTTTTTTTTAAATTGCAATAAAATAAAAGTACACAGAATTAGATTATTTTTTTTTTCTTCAAATTGTTAAAAAGTTACATTAAAAAAAAAAAAAAGAATAAACAAAATAATAATAATTAATTAATTAAAATACAGGAAAATATTTGATGAAAAAATATTTTTGTTTTATGTTTTTCCTTTATTTGATTTTCAGTGCGATGTTAAATATATGAAGAATATAAATTAAACTTCAGTTTGTGGTCGTTTTTCTATCCATGCCTTAATTTGGTCCATAGCATGAATTGAATCAACAAGTCCTCTTAATGTAGGATAATTTTCAAGTAAATCATGTTTAACCATATAATTCATATAATCCAAAATACCAGCAAAATAAACATCAGCCCATGTTAACTGAAAAAATTTTCAACAATTTTCAATATTTATTATTATGTATATGTATATTTATAATTTTAATAAATTTTTATTTACCCTATTTAGTGCCAAATGATTATCATTATCCTTAACAGTTTGTTCCAATTTTTCCAAGTAGAATGGAATGACTTCATTTGTTAGTGTAACCATTTTTTTCTCTTTGATTTCATCTTCTGGTTCATATGATACGACTGCAATTTCTAAATTTACATAAAAAAATCCAAAATTAATGACAAACAACATTTATCATGCTCTAACATTGTTCAGTACTTAAACGAAAATCATTAATTGTATCAACAACAATATCAATCTGTAAATCTTCCCATGCATTTGAACCAGCTAAACCAACTGTTTTAGCTAAAAATCTAGCCATTGAAATACTTTGATGTACACGTTTACCATCAACTTCTAATACAGGCATTTGTCCCATTGGCATTGCTATTTTTTTTTTTTTTTTTTGAAAAAGATTAAAAAAATTTGAATATTAATGTAATAAAATATAAATTAGATAATAGATAAAATTGAAAAAATTTTTAATTACAAAGTTTCAAAGATAAAAAGCATGATGTATACGTAAGCATAGTACATTTTAGATCTAACTACAAGAAATTTTAATTAGATGTAAAATAATGAATTATACCTTGAAAACAAGAGAAAGTTTTTATTGGAAACTAAATAGTCTATTGAATAAATCTTTTACAAATTATGGATATAAAAATGACTAGAAATTGAAGTTTAATTAAATTCTGTATACTGATTTATATCGCTATTAAATTACCATAGGAAAAACTAAACTTTGTTAATCAGGTTGTAAAAAATAAATTAAATTTCGTTTAGAGCTTCAATATAAAAAAATCATAAGATTGAAATTTTAAATTAAAATTTTTCACAATTTATAATTGTGAAAAAATTCAAAATATAATTAAACATTTATTCGTTTATTTTCATTTATATCTCTGATTTACGTCTAAACTCCATTATTAATCGAAAAATGCTTGCTACAGTCTGTTTCGATTTCTAGTGTGTCCCATCTCGTAAAACTTTACCATATTTAAAATAATATGTTGTAGATGTATTAATGTTTATTTATTATAAAATTTACTAATAATTTTTGGAGCAATCGAAATTTTAAATTAATATTTTTGTGCACAATTTTCGAAATACAATTACATATAGGCAACTTGAACAAAATTGGGAATGTCTAATTTACTTTACACTAAATTTTAATAATTAGTGTCCACTATGGTTAAATAGTATATAATTATTTGTGGCTAAAAATCTTGTCTAATTTTTTTTATTAATATTAATACTTATATTTTCTAAAGTCAAAGGTCAAAATTTTGGAATGAAAGTAACTATATTATTTATTAAAAAAAAATTGGGGTGCAATTAGCCTCTGAACTTATAAAAATATTAATATAAGGTCATTAACGTAAATTAACAAAATGTTGACCTCTTTATAGTCATTCCAGATTTATAATTTCATTTCAACCAAAAAATTTTCTATATATAAATATTATTGCTGAAATATATAATAAAATATCGCTAAATTTCATTAGACCTAGATTCTTTGATTTTATTTATATCTAAATTATTTGATGTTAAATACTGATTACAGACAGCCAATTAAATTCTTCATTCATGTTCTTTACAAATTTTTTTGTAAATTACATAATTGAAATAATTTAAAGTAATTTTATACTTTTATTTTTAAATTACTTTATAACTATAAATAATTTATAAATCTAACGATACTAATCATTAACCTAAATTTAATTCATTTTTAAAATTCGGTGTAATTGAAATTCGTATTATTTAATTAGAAAAAATACAATAAAAAAAAAAAGGTAAAATAAATAAATTCCTTTAAAATTTATAGTAAATTTTATTTGTACACCTACTTTTTCATCTTCAGTGCCAAATTTTTGAAATATTTTGGCCATGACCTCTGATTCATTGATCCACAATTAAATTTTCTCTTATTTTATTTCTATATTTAAAAAAATATCTTAATTGTGTTCGATAACCAATTTAGAACATAAAAATTAAAGAAAATCTACTTTGTAATTAAAAACCTCATTCATTGTTCTTAGTATTTTTTTTATCTTATATTATGTACTTACTTGGTTTCAATGCAGGCCATTCATCTCGTGTCACTCGGACATCTTCGTATTCAATACCACCATATGCGAATAGGTAGCGTAAAGGTTCAGCTAAAGCTTTAACATTAAAATAGAATAATGTATATGTATGTGGAACTGATTCCCATGGTACTACTTCAGCTGGTGGTGCTTCACCTTCAGCTGGTGGTGCTGCTTCACCATCAGCTGGTGGTGGTGCTTCACCTTCTGCTGGTGCTGGTGGTGCTTCGGCTGGTGCATCGGCCATTTTTTTTATTTAATGCTGCTGAATATTACGATTTAAAATCAATAAAAAAAAAAAAAAATGACAATTGTTATTAAAAATCAATCAATTTTTTATGTTTTATTTTTAGATTTTTAAGGTCAAGGATATTAGATTTTTCATTTTTTGACCATATAATTTCTTTCGGGCTTTTCTTTATGGTTTAAAGTATTTTTCTTTTTTATTTGAATAATTTATCAAATATAAAATGAAATTTTAATATTTCTTATAATGTAAAATGTAATATTATCAAAAATTAATCAGGAATGTCGGGTTACATGCCATTTACGAAAGGTAATTCTTTTTTTTTATTAATTCGAAATTTGCATGCTTAACTAGAAATTTGAATATAATTTTAAAATATTTTCGAAATTTGATAAATGCTAATAAAAATTGATATTTTACGGATTTTCAATTCTCTTATTTTCAGATTTCTATCAAATATAATGTAATAATTTTTTTTTCCTTGACTGGCATTTAAAATTTCAAACACGCCAACTGAAAATTTTTATGGTAATAATTATAATTATTATGGTATATATTCTATATTTATAATGATATTTAAAATGAATTTTTCGAAACGATGGAGCGGAGGATCGTGTTTTTAGGATAAATTTGACCTTTATTCTTGGAGAAAAAAAATATATAATTTTCTGAATGTACTCGTTTATCATGCAACTTTAAAAAAAATTGATTAATTTTTTTAGTTTCAAAATTATTTGAGTTTTGGTTAAATCAAAGCATTAAGTAAATTAATCTTTGCAGAATTAGGAAAATCGTAATGAACTTTTCAATCTGGAAATTAAATAATTTTTACTATCACGAATTTCTAGGATAATTGGTAGAACATTTTATCTGTAATAGTAACTAGTCATTGGCAAAAGGTTAAAAAACTTTAAAAATATCTTAAAAATATAAAGGAATAAATAGAATCCCAATTCAATTTTTATTTTTCTCAGAAAATATTTACTAAATCAATTTATAAAAATTTAACCCTAAATACTCTCAATTAAAATTTTAAAATTGCATAAAATTTATTTCTAAAAAAAACCCTTCTTCTTAAATTTTTATCCCACACAATTTTTTTAATGCAAAAAGTATAAAACTGGTTAAATTTCATTGTCTCCTTAAAACTTGTTTTCTTTTTTTCCTTCATTATCTTCCTTAATTTTTTCATTCTATATTAAATATACCCACACATACCTTTATCAATTCACAAGATATGTTTCTTCACATTCAATTTAAAATTTTCAAATTTTTCTTTTACAGAAAATGCACAAAATTGCACAAAAATTATATATACTTACTAGCTATATACTAAAGAAACATAAAAAATTATTCTTATAAATTTACGTACCATAAAAATATTTCCATTAAAATTTCAAATTGAAAAATAATTTGAAAATGGTTCAATTAAAGAAATTGTTGAAACGGAAACCGGTTAAATTCTAATAATAAAACGTATGCAAAAAAAAAAATGTATAATTCTTGTTCGTCACGGTTATGCAAATTATCAGAAAAGATGCAACAAGCTTACAAACAGGCTATATATTTTTTTTTACCCCTCTTACAATTTATCCGCTACGAGAAACATACCGAACAATTACCCTTTTTTTTTGAAATATTAAATTTCTTGCAAACCAAAAAAGGCGTTGTCACAATTTTACAATCCATTAAATTATATAATTTTTTTTTTATAAAAATAAAAAAAAATTAAATATATAATTTAAAAATGCGTGCCAAAATTGCCGGTAATTTAGCACAATATTATGTGAATTGTTCTGCTGATACAAATTAGAGTGAAATTAAATTTTTCAATCAAGCTTGAAATTATAACAAAAAAAAAAAAAAATAAGTTGTTAACTGACCTTTAAAAGATTTGAAAAAATTCAATTTTCAATTAAATTATTTAATTGAATTTAATTGAAAAAAATATAGTAATAATACACTTTAATTATAAATATCTTTTGCAATATTACATAAGAGATTAAATTTTATTTAACACTCACTTAAAAAAAATTTTTTTTTTAAATTAAATTAATTAAAAATTATTATTTTCACAAAAATGTTTTTTTTTTTCAATTTTTTTTTATTTAAATAGAAAAATACTTTAATTCACAAGTTTTATTAATTTTATATTCTTGAAGATTCCTTACCTGGTTTTAATAATTTTTTTGAAGCTGAACCTTTTAATGAATCTGAACAGACTACGTTGTTTAACTGGTCTTGTTTAACTTTATATACTGCACAAATACTTATAAACATTTAATAAAAAATATATTTTTTACGTATCAATAGTAAGTTTTTTTTAAAATTTTTAATGTATGAGTATTTGTTGTTTTTCTTTTGGTTTTCATTCCCGCAATCTAAAAAAATTTAATCGAAAAGTTATCATTCTTAGAAGAAGAGACGGTAAATTGTGCCGCCCCTGAAAGTTCAAATATTTTGTTGTGTGTAGATAAGAAATTTTTATGCATTTGTGATTAAATAAATATACGATGAATTAAATAAGCAAAGGCATAAAATAAAAATATGTAAAAAGGAAAAAAAGAGAAATTTGGTTAAATTATGTTATGGACTAATAGTAATGTGAACTTTTCAAATATATATTAGTAAAAAAGACTGAATTAAAGAAAATTTATACATTGGGTATGGAAGATGCACTGATTCACTCAGATGTACTGAGTGCTTTTTTTAAAAGTATTAAAATAACATATGAGTACTTATGGGAGTCAAAGTTGTTTAATCATTTTTATTGTACAAGAATATGGATTTGGAACTTTGAGATAAGTAAACTCACTACAATCCAGGCACATATAATTGGTATATTATGTCAAATAATTAATATATTTTTATGAAGAATAATTAGAAAACTTTAAAATTCTGAATCCGTTTTTAAAAAAAACCGTTTTTAATAATGCTTTAAATCGTAAAAGTCTTGTATTTGATTTCATAAATAGCTTAGGATTTGAGTAATAAGAATTAATAATGAGAAAACTACTATTTTTTACGCAAATCTTGAGCTATTTATTGAGTCAAATACAAGCTAGTTCGTAAAAAACTTCTCATTCATCGAACTGCGTCTTTTATTCATGGGAATTCATCGAACTGCTTAAAATATCCTTATTCTGAATTAAAACTATTGTCCATGTGTCCTTTATTCTGAATTAAAAGTACAAGATAATATGTTTTCCTAATAGTAATTTATCTGAAATACAGTATAGACTTTGGGCTTCCAAAATATTTTAAAGACTTTTTGTTAATTTGAAATATTTCTTAACCATACAAATAATTTTTTAATCACAGTCTTTTAGTTTTCTAAATCAATAAAATTTTATAGATTAATGAAATATAGTTTTATTTTTAAAAATTTACTATTTTATCATGAATTATCTATTTGCCTATGACTTTTAATTTAAGGGTACGTTTTCTTTTACACATATACTAAGCGAAATAAAAACAACGTATTATATTCGCGCCCACTATATGATTTAAACACAATCTACGAGTATATAAATTTATAGTTTTACAAATACATTTAGTATGTTTTTTTTTATATATATTTTAAATTTGTATCCGTTTTAATTTTATTTTACTTATATTTTTTTATTTTAAATTGAGAAATTTTCTGTTATCAATCTGCGTATCAATTTGTTTTGTCTAATCTTTAAACTACAAAAAAAAAAAACCAAATACCAAAATTTCACAGATTTTGATTATGTGTGAAACATATAATATCTTTTCATTGCTTATATATTGTATTATAATATAGATTTAATTTATTATCAAATTATTTTTCATTATTAGAATCGCTTCAATTAAATCATAATAAAACTATTTTAGATAACAGAAATATTTTTTATAAATTCATGGGATAATAAAGGTTAAATAAATCATTAAAATATCATATTTGAATTTTCTGTTTAAAGAAATTCAAGTATTTTGCATAAATTTTATTTTATTTACAAAAAAAAATCAAGAAATTATTAATTTAATTTTCTTTCGTATGTTTTAAGTCGAATTGCAGAAAGGAAATATGATATTTTGCAATATGGTAATAGAATAATTCCATTTAAGCGCCAACCCAGACGATATTTTTAATTTTTTTATATAAGGTACTCTGTTTTTTTTTTTTGTTTTAATTTATTTATAAATCCAAACATAACTGCAATATTGTATTATATAAAAAAAAAAATATATGTATATGGTATCATTGATAATTCAATTATTTTCTGCTGGCCCCCCAGTTACGTATATTTTTCTATTTAAAATATCTTTTTATTTCTATGTATATTACAGTTTTACAGAAAACAAAAATAAAAAATATGAAACTTATGTGAATCACTGTAAACAATTGAACAGAAAACAACAAAAAAATTGATTTAATTAAATAAAATAAATATTTATTTGAAATTCTTCAAATTACTTAATTGTTATATTTGTTTTTAAATCAATTTAAATTGATAAGCAAAATTTTAATGCAGGATGACTAATAGTTAGTTTTTACATGTGTGCTTTTAACTGCTAAATTTGGACCTAATCAAAATATTTTCAAATTAATTCGAATAATTAAACAAATTTATGTACAATAAATTGGTGTTATGATGGATTTGATTATGAATAATTTTGAGTCTATTAAAACATATTTTAACACGTACGCTTCCAGCCGGCGCATATGTGCGAGCATAGGGATTATATCTTAGTGTACACTATAATTACTTTTTTTTATTGTTATAGATATAGACTATTGTAGACTATCGTATCCATATACTCTTTTTTAGTTATAGCCTTGTGTCACATTAATATGCCACATAAATGTGCCAGGTTATGAGAATACTTTTTTTTGTTTATTTAAAATGTTTTAAATGGTTCTAAATAAAGTCTATACCATTTGCTTTCATATTATCATTAAAAATATTATGGGCTACGATTTTCTCCACAAATCGGTGGTAGCGAATGTGTTAATTGACCAAAATTTGACAAAAAACTTCTTCAATTGTCCTTCAAAAATTCAATTACATTTAAAAAAAACTTATATGGATTAATTTTGCACAATAAGCAAATTAACATTTTAATGCTTTAAAATCTAAATTATATTTGACTATGGCTTGGTCGCATCTAAATTAACTGTGACTAGTCATTACTTTTACTAATTTTTATATCAATAGTAAATTTGATAATATGATTAAAATAATGATATTATTATATTACTTAAAACTGAGTACAAGCAGATAACAAGTCATTTAACATCTTTATTTTTAGAATTTCATTTTTATTCTTATTAATTTTTAATGAATTATAAGTTCAGACCTTGACTAATGTAAAACCACAAATTTTTGAATTATTACGTTTCGTTCTGTTTAATCCATTCTACAATATATATTTTTTTGTACTTTAATGAAAGTGGTAAACAATTATTTTTAGCTAGATTTATTGTTTTTTGTTTACATATTTTGAGCTAAGCTCAATGTTAAATTATTTTTGTGAAATCCTCAAAAATTGAACACGGGTCACAATATTGCTGAACTTCTCAATGTCAATTTAAATGTATGCAAAAGTGTATTAACTTATATCTACCATACCAAATATCCAATTTTACATAATTAATTTTTTAGGACCAGTTCACAATAATAGATTACTGGTGGGTTAATATTTTTCTATAATATTCTCGAAAACATTACGTTACTTATTTCCAAGTAAGTTGAAATAATTTAGTTTTTTAAATTAATTAATTTATGACACCCACGACATGAACATTAATTTTTTTTTTAAAAAATTAAATTTTTCACCAAATATTTTTTCGCTTCAGGATAATATTTTAAAAAAAAAATTGCTAAAATTCTCAAATATAAATTTATTTCTCATCTTTTTGTATCAATTGACACTTGTTCTTGTTATTATTATGTAATTTTTGTTCAGATACAAAATATTTGATAATGAAAAGTTTATTTTAAATCTGATCAATTTAATTAACTAAGTTTTATAATAAATTATATTCTTAAAATAAATTTTAACTGTGTATATTTAAATGAAATATTTCATATTTTCCTACGCTAAAAACGACCTACATGATCGTGAAAAGATAATTTTCATAAATATGAAATCGCATAACTTGCGATTTGTATATATTTATATACAATACAATAGAAATGAATATGCCCTTTTTGGTATTTTAAGTCTTCTGTCTGGTAATATGGTCTGAAGATTTTTTTTTTTTTTAAATCTTTATATTCAATTTTTTCGATAAGAATCTCGTTATCGTTCATTGACTAATTCAAATTAACGTCTTTTTTTTTTATTTAGTTATTATATCTTTATATAGTTTACATATATTTACAGTTTTGTATTACAGTTCAATCATTTGAAGACTTTGAATATAGAGAACAAAAAGAATAGTCCGGAAATGAACATTTTTTATTTTTATGTTGTGTACATACATATTTTGATTTTCTATAATAAATTGAAGGAGGCCACAATCGCATCAAATTGAATTGAAAAATTTAATGAATCATTTTTTGTTCTGTACATTGATATGAATTTTATATTTATTTGCAAAAATACTTAATAATTTTTTTTGTAATATTGAAATTATTATTGTGATATTATCTAGTTTAACTTTCTACGTAATTATTTGCTATTTGAGATTCTTATTTTTTTTATTGTTGTTTATGTTTATAGAAGAAATTAGAACTGTGTAAAAGTTTTTATATTATAGCATAATAATAGTAAAGGTGTATATGTAAAATTCCATAAAAAAGATATTATAAGTTTTGAGTAGGAACATTAAATTACGTATAATTATTTACAATACATTTTATTTTTAGAATTTTAATGATAATTTTTTTTTACCGATTTTATTTACTATAGGTTTATAATAAAAATTGTAATATTTTATTATATGCAATAATTAATTTTATTTTACATAAAATATTATGTACATGTATAAATTTGTTATACGAATTTCATGTACGATTGAATACACATACTTCTCCTTTATTAACAAATTTTAAAATCAATTAAATTTTTTGTGTTGTTCAAAATATTAGATTGAATGGCGACTTTAATTATAAAAATACATGTTTTAAATGAGAATTTTTGCTTAATTTCCACCTTCAAGGAAGATGAATAAGAATTCTTTTTTAAATTCAATATGAATCGAAAATAACTCAAGAAATCTTTCTAGTATGTTAGTAATCTGAGTGTGAAATTAATTATTGCACTCAATTTGGTATATTTTTATCTTAATTAATCTAAATTTCGATTTAATAATATTTTCGTTTTTTTCAAATATCACAAATGTTTGGTCAAGCAGTTGTAAAAACCAAACAGAATATATTACTGTCGACTGTTGTCAAGTTGATCGCTAATGATCCTTTACCTTTCTTTAAGCTAACATAATGCATCAGAGCGAACACAGAAACAGATCTGTAACTATTTTTATTTAATTTAAGTTTTAGATATTTAAATATTTTAAATTTCAAATTTTTAAACCAAAGTCATGACCAAAATATTAAATATCTATTGATATTCTACAAATTGAAATGAAATTCGACGACAGCGACATTCTTTTTGGCCCTTTAGGCTCGTTATAACTGAAACTAATATAGGCCAAAAGTATTAAGTACTTTATCACAATTTTTAAAATAAATATTTATAATTAAAATAAGATAAGATAAAAAAATTATATTTATATAAAACTTTTACTAAAAATAACCTGTTGTTATTTAAAAATTATGTATTAAGTTTTTTAAATTTGATTAATTAATGATTAAGTTATTTTTAATTATAAATTAATAATTATTCGTTATCACTTCCTCAGCGTTATTAGTTAATAATGGTACCCGTATTGCAAATTTAATTTTTATTAAAAAAAAAAACAATACTTTGGTAATAATGATAACAAATCATATTTTTTGAATCAACTTCACTATTTACTAAAATCTATAAAATACCAAATTAAAAAGTTCATTATCTTAACTTAAAATTATCTATTTACCTATCAAATTCAGCAAAATGTAAGCATGATAATAAAGCAATTTTATGAAATTTGATAAAGTTTAAGTCTTAAAAAAAATATTAGTTCGATTTTAAAATAAAGTAATGTCAGTATAATTAATTGATTAAAAACCTTAAGTCTAAAGACAATTTGTAGCAAAATAGAGAAAGTAAATATTATCAGAATTTTATCATATCAGCAAAAATCATAAAAATTCTTTAATTTATTTGATAATTTAATTTAGTATTTTCGGAAAAGTGCTACAAATTAAAACGTTTTTAAGGAATTTTAAAGGTTTTTAACAGAAAATAACGAAGAAATAAAAATGAATTCGGAAAATAATAAAGAAACTGTTGAAGAACTCATTAAAAAATTTGAAGAAATTGGAATTTTTCAAATTAAAAAAGAATTGGATAAATCGAAACCGGAAACTTGTAAATCAAATCAATAAAATTACTAAAATTTTGAATTTATTAAGTTTATTTTTTAGTTGAAATCAAAAATAATATTAATGATGACTCTAAATGGTTAAAAGAAATCGAGAAGGGATTCAGTGATGATGAAAATACTGACGACAATATTTTTTCAAATGTAGATGAAAAATTGAGTGACGATGATAGTTTTAATAGCTTTACAGGTAAAAATGCTCTTAACAGGTGAGTAAAGAGAGAATTAGTCAGAGGTTACCGCAAAGATTATAGTAATTTTTCCAAGATTTAACAAATTACCATTTTATGTAAAGAGACCAAATTCGTTAAATATAAAATAATGTTTGTAATATTTACAGACTAAATCTTTAATTTAGTTTATTTTTAATAAATTTTCAGATATTCAGAAAGCAAAATTCATTCATGTCATAATTATTATGTATCAAACTTTGATACAAAGTAAGTGTACCTAATTTTCAAATAAACTATTGTACTTTGAGTATAATTTACTTATACTCTATTTATTAGAAACGATTATTCACAAATTCAGAAACATTTATCAACTGCTTCAACATCAGGTTCATCATCGTCGACAACCCTATCATTAGAAGGTGATATTCTTACACCCATTATAGATGAATTGATATCGACTGAGAAAAATTTTGTAAACATTTTACATCTTGGTCTGGAAAATTATAGTAAAATATTTGATGAAGAAAATCTCGATGAATTACCAAAATCATTAATTGGTAAAAAAGATGTCCTTTTCCGAAATATTATAGATATTCTAGATTTTCATGAAAATGAATTTTTACCAATGTTATTGGTGAATGATTATAAAACATTATTTGAGAAAATTTCAAAATTTGTCGATGTAACTATATGATTTAAATTGTCTTAAAAAGAATATAAATTAATATTTTATTTTCAGGAAAATAAATTTTACAGCCATTTATTGTACAATATGAATAAGAATGGAGCAACACAACTCGTTACTGAAAATCAACATTTTTTCAAAGTAAATATTTTAAAAATTACACATATCTAATTTACGTAATAATAAAAATTTGTTTTCTTTAGGAATTTGAACAAAAAATTGGTGATCGCCTGGGCATAAACAGTTTTCTATTGCAACCAGTTATAAGATTAACAAAATATCCACTTTTGCTGAAAGAAATAATAAAAGTTTGTAATCTTTTTAATAGTTTACAAAATATTGTAAATATCAAAATTGTTCATACTTAATTATGATTATTATATTGGTGATAATTTGAATATTCTGGCTGCCCTCAGCTTAGCGCCTGGTCCTTTATTAAATCTTAATTTATTTAAATCTTTCAAAGCTAATTAATTAATTTAAAATTTTTATTTCTATTGTACAGAAATGTTTTAAAAGTTTCGAGAACAAATTGATACTAAAATCATGTTGTGTAGCTGAAAAAAAATTAAGTGATTTTCTAACAATTATAAATGAATCAGAGCAAATAAATGACATCGAAAAAAGTGATTATGTAATATTAAAATAAAAATATATTATGTTCCAAACTAAATATTAATTTTAATCTTTAGATTGACATTTCTCATCAAGGACGATTTAAAAAAGTCGACACATTTAATGTGTATAATAATAATCTTGAACTAGGTTATCCTGGAAAACTTTTCCTCTTTGAGAAATCAATTATTTATACTGAAATTACTGATAATATGTTAATTTATCGTGGATATTATCCTTTTGATAATTTAGGTGAATTTTTATATTTTTTTTAAAAATTATTTCAACTTTTTGTTGTAGTAGTATTTCTGTAGTTTATTTAAATAAAAAACATCCTTGAATTTATATAATTAATTTAAATAACTAAATACCATAAATTTAGGAATAAATGTAAAGAACAGTCAATTTACAATATATTTTAATAAACCTGGAATTCAAGAGTGTACATTTAGCGCTGAATTAGTACAGATAAATTTATGGACAAAATTAATTCGTGATCATTTAAAACAATTCTTTTCGACAACAAAAACATTTAGACATAAACTTCAAATGGATAAACATAAAGCAGAAAATGGTAAATTTAATTAGAAAAAAAATACTACAAATTGAATTGGTTTGATTAATATTACTTTTTAGTTGAATTCAAACATAACATTGATGATGACTGTGAATGGCTACAAGAAATTGAGAAGGGATTCAGTGATGATGAAATTGATAACAATGATAATGATAATAATATTGCAAATGCAGATAATCAGTTGAGCGATGATGATGACATTAATCAATTTACACGAAAAAATTCTCTTATTAGGTGAGGAAAAAGTATATTAATCAGTTTTTAAATTGTAGAAATGAGTTGTAAAAGTTTTTATACATTTTTGGAAATAAGTGTATTTAACAAAATAGTTTACAACCGAGTATTAAAGATAATTTTATTTGTCATTTTCTAATAATTGACAAATTTTATTTGTCATTTTCTAATAATTTTCTGATAATTTTATTTGTCAATTTTAAATTGTCATTTTCTTATTCCTATAATTTCCGACTTAAAAGCAATGATTTATATGCCAAATAATAATTTTTCAGACCAGTATTACGCTCAAAAACTGAAACTTATTCCCAGCGCAAACATAATATTAAAAAATTTTATTCCGAGTAAGTAGACTTGTCAATAAAATATTATATATTTTTAACTTGATTTAATGATTCTTTTATTTATTTAGAAATGATTATGCAGAATTTAAATTTCCAAAATCTGAAACTTCAAGTTCGGAAACCATGTCATCAGACAAGGATATTATTGCACCCATAATTGAGGAATTCATTTCAACTGAGAAAAATTTCGTAAAACAGATACGTTTTGGGTTGGAAAATTATAGTAAACTATTTGAAGAAGACTATACCGATGAATTACCAAAATCATTAATTGGAAAACAATATGTGCTTTTTAGAAATATTGAAGATATTCTAGATTTTCATGAAAATGAATTTTTACCAATGCTAATAGATGAACAGAATGATTATAAAATGTTATTTGAGAAAATATCGAAATTTGTAGACGTAAGAGTTCTGAAATTTTCTTTCCAAAAATTAAAATTAACATTAATTTTGGTTTAAACATAATTAATTATTTTATTTTTAGGAAAATAAATTCTACAGCCATTTATTGTATAACATGAACAAAAAAGGAGCTTCAAAACTATGTGCAGATAATCGCGATTTTTTTAAAGTGAAAATTTACTAATTATATTGATATTGTCTTCTTATTGATAATTTTATTATTTTTTTCAGGAATATGCAATAAAAATTAGTGATAAATTGGACATAATTAATTTTATAATGACACCGGTCATAAGATTAACGAAATATCCACTTTTTCTGAAAGAAATTATGAAAGTAAGTTTTTTTTTTCTGTGGAACTTTGCCAAAATACCATATCTAAATTTTTGACATTTTGAGATGAGTTCGGAATTGGTAAACATTTAACGTTCAAACTTACCAATAGACTACAAATATTTATAAACCAGAGAAAAATTGGTAATTTCTAGGATGGAAATTTTTATTTCTGCGCTTATTGAGTTTGTCAAAACATGTCAATTCCCAAATTTTGCTTCACGAATCAGTTACAACACAAAAACTACCAAGAAAATTAAAAAAATTATTCTAATCTCAATAGTTGAGAATTCACAAGCATTTTATTATCATGAGTTAGAATTGAATTTTCTTAAATTGATCTGCTGAAAGTATGGAATTATGTAGATATCATATGTTGGCAAAGTTCAACAGATTTCTAAAAATCAATTATCGTAAGATCATAAACTATATTTTGGTTGTCATTACATTTACAATATTTAATTATAAACGCTTAATTTATGTTGATTATTCACTTGTGTAAAAGTAAAATACTAAACTTTATTAAGTGAATTATTATGTTTAAAATGTTCTGGCTGTGAAGCTCATTTTATTTTGCAAGATTATGATTAATTAGTAAATAATATAAAACCACTGTTAGTTAATTGGTTGCTAAATTTAATTTAATAACAATTTTTGTTTAGTTGATTTAATAAGTGAATCTAGGATTTTATTATATTTTTATTTTTAAAATTTGTAGAAATGTCTTAAGAACTACGAGGACAAATTAGTATTACAATCTTGTTATTTAGCTGAAAAAAAATTAAGTGATTTCTTAAGTTCTGTAAATGAATCAGAGCAAGTAAATGACATTGAAGAATGTATTAATGTAAGAGTTTGAGTAAATTTATAATATACATAAAATTCTCAATTAATTTTTATTTTCAGATTGATCTTGCGCATCAAGGACGATTTAAAAAAGTCGACACATTTAATGTGTATAATAATAACATTAAAAGAGGCTATCCTGGAAAACTTTTCCTCTTTGAGAAATCAATTATTTACACTGAAATTATTAATAATACTATAATTTATCGCGGAAATTATCCTTTTGAAAATTTAGGAATAAATGTAAAGGAAAATCAATTTACAATATATTTTAATAAACAGGGAATTCAAGAGTGTATATTTAGAGCTGAAAAAGTAAAGATTGATTTATGGACAAAATTAATTCGGGATAGTTTGAAAGATTATTTTTTAACAAGGATAAAAAATCGTTAAATAGGAATCATTTGGCTTAAAAATGTAACTAAAATGATTCTAATTTTAAAACATTTTGTACAATTACTGAAAAATTAATATATTTTTACATATGTATATATATTATGTTTTTTTTATAATAAAAAATTATTTTAATAATTGTGATAATTTATTGTTTACAAGAAAAGGAAATTTTATCCATTTGAAAAATATGTTGTCAGTTACAATATAAAACTATTTGTCATGGATTAGTTAAATTTTTATGTTGTTTCTAATTAATCTAAAATATTAATCAATTAATTTATATCTAATATACATTCTCAGAGTAATTAATAATTAAATATTTATACATTTATTAATATAAAATCGAATATATACTAAAAAATATATATTCGAGCCAACCCTGAGAACAAGGGTTGTAAATATAATATATTTTTTTAAATATAAAACATCATCTTATAATTCAACTGTCTATACAAAGTAATCAATTTCTGGTTCGAATTACAGCGTATGAAACTGTTACGATTAACATAAAATTTTCATTAAAAAATCCGGACCCAAAAAAATTAAATTTTTGCACCTAATTTAAAATATAATGGTCACCCTAAAAACCGTACATCTGGTTTTTGGTCATGGCCAACGACTTTCATTTTTCAAATCTCACAACCTTGGCTAAGTTTATCCACAAACCACAATTTATTTTTTCCGCAAACCATAAAAAACATAAAAAATAAGCTTTTTTCATAATTCTTCTAAATGACCTCACTGCATCTCCCTCAACAGGTAATAATAATAACATAAAAAATTATAAACACCATTTTTTATTAATTGTTAAATTTATATTTTATCTTACCATTCAATATTACAACAAAAATTCAATCTCAATTTTTTTTTTGTCATTAATTTTTTTTTTATGTTATTTGCTATAAATTCTTTATGTAAAGTTTTACTCTTGGTTCACCTCTCATATTATGATCAATACAATCATAATTATAATAATAGTCAGGTGTGCTATATTATTTACTTTATATGTATAATATAAATTGCAAACAACAATAAAATATTATATGTATATGTATCTTAATTTACTAATACATAATTAAAAAAAAAAAAATTCATGCAATCATTTATTATGTCAAAAGAAATCTTAAATAATAGTTACAAAAACATGCCAGTAAAAAGATTTTTTTTTTTAGAAGGTAAATTGATGTTTAACAATCTTAATTGAAATTTAAGTTATTTTTATTTTATATACATTTTAATCTGTAAAATTACAGGAAATTATTTTAATATTTTATCAAAAATATATTTCAACAACATAAATACATAAATCTTATCACCAATTTCTTTTATTTATTTTCTCATTTTTTTTTTGTTTTTGATAAGACATTAAATTGTTTTAAATATAAATTTGTCAAAAAGTCAAAGAATAATTTTTTTTTAAAGTTTAACTACAAACCTACAGCAATAATTTTTTTTTTCCACATTTCTATGACTAATTTTTCTGTTTAAGTGACTTGAAAAGTGAAAAATATATAAAAGTTTTTTTTTTCTGTTTTTAGTTGTGTTTTTAATAACAAACTGAACTGACACTCGCGCACGTTTACTACCAACATTTTTTTTTTCTGATATTTTTATAATAAAAAAAAAGATAGATTAAATAAAATTAATAAAAATTCAACACAATTTTATGTTTTTTAAATAAAAATTAAAATAATTTTAATGTGATTAAAAAAAAATATTCGTATCTTTTTTTGGTTTATTACGAAATAAAAAGTGTTTTTTGAAAAAATCAAAAAAAAAAATTATATTTCATGAAAATTTATTAAAGAAAATATATTAATTTATTTATAATTTTCTCTTATAAATTATTCTCTGGCGGAAAAATACGTAAATTCTCTATTTTTACGGACAAAATATATTTAAATATACATACATTAAAAATTCTCTCTCTGATTAAGTAAGAAAAAAAAAAAAGCGTGACCGTCGTGAGCTTAAAAGAAAAATATTATAATTTTTAATTCAATTTTCTTATATAAATTTCCATTCAAAATTTTTCAAAAATTGCAACAATCATTAACGGATCGTTCAATGGAGGAAAACGAAAAGAATATAAAAGTTCGTCGAAGTTTTGATCGACGGAAAAATAAGAAAAAACAACCAAAAGAACGACGTACAACATCAATATTTTATTATGATCATAGTGAAGGTGGTGGTGGTGGTGGTGGTAGTGATATTAATGAAAAAACTGAAATTGAAATAGTTAGTGATCCAGAAAATAGTATTACTACACCAATAACACCAATTAATTTACCATTATCAGCTGATAATACTAATAAAAATAATAGTATTTCAAAAATGAATATATTTAATTTTAATAAAAAATCATCATTATCAAATTTATCAAATTCATCAATAACAACAATTTCAACAACATCAACATCATCCCTGCACATAACATTATCAATAAATAGTGATTTAAATGATGAAACATTATCACCAACAAATAATATAATATATAATGATATATTTACATCGAGAACACCATCAACTGCAGACACTGTATTTAATGAAAATGAATTAAATTTTCAATTTGATGAAGCATCAAAAAAACCATTAATTGATTGTAATAAATCGAAAGATTTTGTATTTGGTGGTACATCGAATTATTGTAATGGTAATATAGTTTGTAGTACACCAATACCAAAAACTAATTATGTTCAACAAGTTACATTAAAATTTGAAAATCTTTGTAAAAATTCTGATCAATCTGAATTAAAAAATAAATCATTTAATCGTCAACGTAAATGTTCATTAAGTGGTCAATTTGGTAAAATATTATTTCCATGGAAAAATTCAAATTCATTTGATGAACAAAATCAAGTGCCAACAAATGAAGATACACCAAAAATATCAGATTGTGAAGAAATTTTTGAAGATAAAAAAAAATCTATTGATAAAAAAGATAAATGTAAAAATAATAATAATAATAATAAGAATGATAAAAAAAATAATAAACAAAATAATAATAATTGTAAAAATACAAATAAAAAAAGTGTTAAATTTGATCAGCAGGTGTCAGTTCAATCATTAACAGATATTTTAGTACCAGATATTTATGTTGATGAATTTACAGAAAATTGTAATTTAATTGCTGCTGATGATGATGATGATGTTGATAATCAGAAGAAAAATAAAAAAATTGTTAATAAGAAAAGGAAAATTGGAAAATTTAAGAATCGTAGTGGCCTTTATAGGTAAGTTATATTTAAAAAAAAACTAAAATTCATTTATAAAAAATAAATACATAAATTAAATTTAAAAAATAAAAAAATGTCTGTACCAGTCAGAGACGTCATACATTCATATATTATTTTATTAATGTATTTGTGTTTGTACTTTAGATTGAGTCCTAATGAAAAATTAAACATTACAGAGTGACTCATAAAAAAATACTTGGAAATTTAAACTTGTTTTTGTTTTTTATTTATTTTGTTTGTTAATTAAAAAAAACATTAAAAATTTTTTTATGTAATATGTATTATATTATTATAATTATTTCTCTTATATTAGTTGTATATGTACTGAAAAATCATTATTAATTTAATTCTAATTTTATTATAAGTGAAATTCATTACAAAATAAATAAAAAAATACAAAATAAATCATTTTCTTTTAGAGCTAAAAAATGAATTACATATAAAAATTATAATTTGCAAAATTTAGAAAGTTTTGGTTATTTGAAAAAATTAATTTAAGAAAATGTTTCCGGAATAATAGTAGCATATTAATTGAAAATGAAAATGCATATTAAATTTTATATTAACATGTGTTCAATGCATGCTTCTTTCTGGTAGTGCATAAGGCATTAGATTATAATTTTTGGAATGTCAAATGCAGAATAGAATTTTAATTGTTGTGTGAAGTGCGTTTTACATTTATTAATATTAACGAGAATGTAATAAAAAAATTGGCAGCAGGAATTTTTGCCGGTTGGAGCAAAAATAGAATTTATATGCGACTGTGAACAATATTGTGAATAGTGACTGTTAAAAATTAAGTTTTATTTAAATCAGTTGAATACTGATGACAGTATTTTTATGGTACACATACTGGTATTTTCCATAGTTTTCCATTTTTCTAAGACAATTTATTAGTAAAAAAGACTTAATTGGATAATTTAATTATTTAATTTAATAATGCTAATGGTATTATCAAAAGTTATGTTTCCATGCACTGCGAATGCATTGTAATAGATTCTAATGGAACTAACAAAATATATACTCCATCCCTGAAACATTGCTTATGTCAGCAACAGGTTTCAAGTTATTTATTAATTTAAAGTAATATATTTGGTATTAAGGTTAGTTATTACAATTTACTATAAATAAAACAACAATTTACTTTAAATGGAATTATATTGCTATTAACGTTCTAATTGCAACGAAAATGAATTATAAGCCAGTTGAATAATTAATGCTGTTAATTAGTCTGTATTTGTGTGCTCCGTAATACATTTTTACTCATAATTTCCACTATAAAAATTTTCTTGTTATAATATAAATTACGTCCAATAGAGATAAATAAATATGTTTTTTTTTTTAATTATTGATTTATTAGTTTATATCTAATATTTTCATGATAATAAAAATTATTGTTTAAGTACTATAGATAATAACTTTTTTTTTTTTTTTAATTATTTTTAAGTAAATTTATTACGTTTCAATAAATTTTTCGTTATTATGTATAGTCTTTTTTTTGATTAATTATTAATGGATTAATTTCCAATTATAGAAAAAAATTATTATAACTTTTGAAAAAAACTAATTATTATAATAATGAAATAGAAATTCATTAGTCTATGATCATTATATAAATAAAGCTATAATTTATGCAATGGAATAATTTATGAATGTAGAGAAAAGAGAATAAATTAGATAAATTAAATTATTTATACAAAATTAGATTTTGAATTGTAAAAAAAAATATAAGTCATTAAGGGAGAGTTGCCTATATTGTAACACTTATCAGTATTTTGGGATTTTTGTTCTAAATTTTGATATTTTTCGTACTTGAAAAAAAGATGTATTTCCATAAAAGCCGAGTTATAAAAGAAACTAATTAAGGATTTACGTACAATTTAAAAAACTAGTTTCCTAAATTATACTACCGAAAAATTTCAGGTTTTTTCAATTTACCTTAATTGTACGAATACTTAATTTTAATGCCAATACATCCTTAAGATAGTCGGTATTACTATTGTCTGACACACATTAAAATGAAATAAATAATGTTGGTATCACTTATTTAAAACGCTTTTACCACAAACTCCCATTAATAGACTTCAATAATATTATGATTTAAAAAGTGATCAGATGTCGATGACTGTCCCCTCTATATTCAATTGTCAAATAAATCATAAGGGCGTATTTTGACATATCTCAACTAGCAATAACCAAACTAATATTTAATTTTAGTCAAATATCTTTTTTTTTATAGTATTTTGTAAAATGATTAAAAGTGAATACATATTCATTTTGTATTTATATTTTAATAATTCGTATATATATATAAATTAAAATAATTTAAATAAAAAGTATTTGAAATGTAATCTAATCATATGGTAATTAAACAAAAAAAATATTAACTTGAATTCATTTGTAATAACAAGCTAAAATTATAATTAGAAAAAAAAAAAACTGAAATTTATATTGTGAAAATATCTTTAATTAGTAAATATGAAAACGACACGTTTTCACACAAAAATTATAATTTATTTCCAAACAGCAACAATTGCAATAAATATGTGAACGTGAAAATTTTGCTTTTGTTTTTCACTTATATAACTTTGGAAAAATACTTTTATGTTTTGCCTTCAGTCACACCGAAAATTTAACAAAAAAAAAATTAAATAATATTTCATAAATTAAAGATTTGTCACTGAAATTTTTTTTACCGCCACTTGTTAATGAACTTATCAAAAATTAAGATAAATTTTTAATACTTTTAAAGGCTTATCTTCAACGGTATTATTAATTTATTTCTATTATAATTTAAATTTATTATAATTCGATTATTGTACATATATAGATTTGTTCGAAATTAGATTTTTATAGATGTGTAAGCCGTCTCCTAAAACTAAGCTCTAAATATACAAAATGTAATCACCGACTACAATAATTGGCAGAACTACAATATTTTTATAGCACATCTAGCTTGATCAAATCAGTATCAAAATTTTATAAAAATACTCTAATTTTATGGATCTGATCAAAATTATTTCCAATCTTATATTTAAAATTACCTTTTGCTCTCAGTCACAAATCATTTGTACCGATCTTTCCAAATAAACATTTAATTAATTTTTTATATGCCCCACCTTCTCTGCCTATAATACAATTTGTCAAAAAGCAATAAACAATAAACGCCCACTATAATTGTCATACCTACATCATTTTTATGGGGGTTGACTGTTTGACTTATCTAAATGTGAACCTACGAAGAAAATATGAAATTGCTATACAATATTAATTTGCAATAAATTTTCAAGGTTCAAATGTTATTTCTGGTCGTTTATACTAAAAAAAAAGGTCGGACATTGGAACTAAATTCAATAAAAAAAAAAAAACATTTTAAATTATAATATTTTGTTATTCAATTTTTAATTAAAACCACAGTGCCAAAATAACATATGTATGTATCTTTATATGTGTATGTAATGTATATAAATAATTAAATATATAAATTAAATCAAAAATAAAAACTAATTTAAAATTAAAAAAAAAAAATAAAATTTGTCATCATTTGTGTTGTATTTTTCTCAAGGTTGTTAAATTTTGCGTTATTATGATGGGGTGGCGCTTTAAAAGAAAATTTAGTTTTTATCTTATTTTCGAATTTTCACGATTAGACGACAAAAAAAAAACTATAATAATAATTTATAATTATAAAGTTTTATCTGAAGCGTTAAAAAAACTGAGCAAAAAAATATATTTAAAAATATAAAATAAAGTTATTTTTATACAAAATTATAATTTATCACAGTTTTAATGTTCTGAAAATTCTCTCAACTATGAAATTTAAGTTTTTTTTGTTTGTTTGATTCGAGCATCGTATACTAAAATCGCTCAGCTGAGCATAACATACCGCAATAACACTTATACAGTCATAGATATTTTTCATTTTTCCATTTATTTTCTTTATAATGTTTGAACATATTTTTTTTTTTTGAATGTTTGAACGTATTTGCAAAATTGAAGACACTTTGACGGCGCATGGTTAATTATGACGTCAGAACTACAACCTGTTTGAGTTTTTTTTTATCATATTTACGTGCCCGCCTAAAAAAAATTTTTTTTTTTTTAGATTGTTTTTCTAGTTTGTTTTTGTATAATTTTGGTAAGACGAGATTGTTGGTTTGCTTGGCTGGTATACAATAAATAAATAATTGCAGTTTTTATAATAAAATTTAACATACAAAAAAATAAAAGCAATAACTAAAATGATTGACGATGATGTCAACATTATTTTTTAATTTATTTATTTTGGTTTTATTTTATTGTTAATATTAGACGACAAAGTTTATTTTTTTGTTTTACCTGTTTATGGAAAAGCTTGTTTATAAGTTTACACCCAAAACTCAAACTTCGAAAACTAATAATTTTTTTTTGTTTTCAAAACAATCAACGAAAGCTGAACAAATTGTTAGTAATTACAATGTTTTTGTGAAAATAATGAGGAAAAATAATATTTTTTTTAAGGTTATATTTTAAATTTATTTTAATTTATGCAATATATTTTTTGATATTTTCGGAAATTATTTGTCGATAAATGATTTAATTGTGATAAAAGTTTTAAATCATGAATTATATTTCAATTAAACTTTTTAAACTAATTACCCTCTAGAAGGACTATATAAGAGGGGAGTTATAAAAAATCCTACAACTAAATAATATTATTAAAAGTATCCTAAAAATTTTATAAATAAGTGATCTCAACACTAATTTAAAAGTTAATTGTATTTTAACTTTAAACGCACACACTTGTATTTTTTATTGTCAATTTTAGGTCTGTCGTACAATAATTTTTATACGGATTATCGTAAGAGTTTTCTGGACTTAAAATTAATTAAAGATTTAATCGTATTATATTTTATAATTGTCAATATTTTAAAGTATTATATTAAATTTATATTTTAGTCAAACCTGCTACTGATTATACATATTTGATATTAATTTTAGTCCAGTTCCAAAATTGTGTTACCAAAATTACCCTAAATTTTCCATGTACAATTATGATAAATTATACGTAGGAAATATATAGCAAAATGTAATTTTTGCTTGGTACGATTAAAAAGGGGTTTTCCTTAAATATGCAGTTACTCATTTTATTTAATTTCGTTCAGAATGCCGAATAAAAGAATGTTGTTTTTAAGGAGATTATAATAATAAATTTTTATAAATATTATATATCTTAAGATTAGTGGACATCATAACTTAATAATTATTATTTGAAAGTTTTATAGTCGCATTTAATCGTGCCAAGTTTTATAATCACATTAGAGCTTGACTTAACTTTCTATACTACTCACTGTTCAAATATTTTTTGTTTATTATTGATGTTATCTTATCATATTGCGAATTAATTGATAATAGTTGGTTCTATTTTAAAATATTTATTTCAATTTTAATGACTTAGATTTGTTCTAATTACAAAATATGCAATTTATTTTTTGGCAATTAAATATATTTTAATAATCTTCAATAATTATTACAATATTGTAGATTTATTTAGGTTAAAACTTAATCGGTTTTAACCTAAATAAATCTTCAATGTTGTTTTCTTAAATATATTTCTAATATTTTATTAAAATTATTTTTTAGTTATTTCAATGTTTTTTTTTATCAATTTTCATTTTGATATAAAAATTAGCCACACTTATGTTTAAATTATTAGTAAATTAATTTTGCAATATAAATATATTATGTCCGGTATTGCAAAACCTTCAATTTTTCACAATTTCGATATAATGAATAATATTTTAAATAAAATAATATAAATTTAAATAATTTTTTAATGATCCATAAAAAAAATTTCTTTTATTTAAAATTTTTATTACAAGAAAAGTGAAAAAATTTATTTTTTTGTGTACTAACAAGTTCAATGCAAGTATACTAATATCTATAAGATAATTTTCTTTATTCTGAAATTTAGGTCAGATACAAACATTAATATATCTAAAAATATATTATAGAACTATATATGTATTATCTGTCTCTAACAAATTTTTAGATATTTGAATACAATGTAAAATATTATTTTTTTTTATCGCATTTTAAAAAAGGGCAAATACAAAAATTCTATATTATATTTTTACTGGTCAAAACTTCCTGACCACATTAAACAAACTGAATAAAATAATATTAAATGACTAATTTAAAAAAATTTCTGACTAATTTTACAACAAAAAAAAAAACATTTTATCAGTAAAATATAGGCAAATTTATTTTATAAAATTTATTTCATATAAGAAGATCAGTTTTTAATGTTATTAAGACAATGGACACTTTAAAAAGATTTGGTCGTAAAAAGTCATCCGAAAAGTAATTTTAATTAATATTTTCATTAAAATAATTAATAAATTTTAATAAAATTTCTTAAAATTAAAACGAAAATATAAATCTTTAAAATGCATTTACAACTTCCGGGAAATTTATGATGAACTTCATTTTATTAAACTAATAGATTATTAGAATTTAATTTAAAAATATTTTATAATTAATTTTAAATTTTCAATTATAATTTTTTTAAAGATCACTTGATCGGCCAAAGACTGAAATTTATGAAGCTAAAAATCAAAATGTTTTAATTAAATCACATTCATATCATCCGGATATTTCTGAAAATCAAAATGAACCACCATTAGGTGGTGGAGCAACAGCATCATTAGATTGGTAAAAAAAAAAAAAACAAATTTCTATTAAATTATATTAATATTTATTAAATTTTTCCAATTAATTTTTAGTTATGATGAAGCTACATCAGTTGCCATTCAAAATCTTAGAAAACAATTAGATTTTACATTTAGTTCTACTGATGTACCACCAATAATTGAAGAATTACTTCGTACTGAAGAGAAATATGTTGAGAATTTACGTAAAAATTTAGAAAATTATGGTGGAATTTTTGAAACAGATGATATACCAATTGGTTTAAAAGGCAAAAAATTTGTATTATTTGGTAATATTGAACAAATTTTTGAATTTCATGAAACTATTTTATTACCAATGTTACAAAATAATCGAAATGATTTAAAACAAATGTTTGATGAATTTTTAAGTTTAATGGAAGTAAGTTTTAAATATGATTTAAATTTTGATTAAAATTAATTACTTTTTTTTTTTATTTGTGATTTTAGGAAAATCATTTTTATGCTTACATTATGTATACAATGAATAAAAAAAAATCACTTAAACTTAGTGAACAGTTTACACCATATTTTAAGGTAAATAAAATTTAGATTAATACTTTTTTTTATGAAAATTCAATAATGAAATATGTTCTTAAAAGATAAAACTAAATTTCGAGAAATTAATTAAAATTCATTAAATTGAAGCTAAAATAATCATTTTTCGAGCTAATTTATTTTGTAAAATATAAAATATTGATGGCCTTACAAAGTAACTCGAAAAACATGATTTTACAAAAGTATGAAAGTACATTAAAAATTTTATACGAAGATTATTTTAAGTGATACTACGTTAATCAAAAAACCTGATTTTACAGGAAGAGGAAAATACATTTTTTTTTGCTATTGCAATCACTTTTAGACCGACGAGATATAATTATATATTTTTTACTAAGAAATTGAAAGAACATGAAGTCTTCTCTATTTATAAGTTAATAGTAAAATATTCAGTTTTAAAGATTACATTTGATATTTGGAGAAATAAGTAGAATTAAACAAAAATTGTTATTATCTACAATTTCAAGACAATTTTAATGTCGACATAGATAAATATATTCCCAAAATATCAAAATAAGGTTATGTTTATCACATTTTATGTAAAAAAAAAATGACGACGGTCCTTAAATTTATTTTTTAAGTGAGAAACAACAAAAAAACCAAATTATTAAATAATATTTGAAATTAAATTACTTGAAATTGAAAACCTATTAACCTAGACTAGAAATTAAGTAGGATTTCGGTACAAAAACCAATTTACAAAGATTTTTAAATTAAATATTATTGTAATTAAATATGAACACAAAAATTCTTAAAGAATTCAGAATGAATAATTTTCTAGATCAGTTTATATTCTAAATCTTGAAACCCAAATAAATTTGGTATTTATTAATAAAATAATAGAATTTTTAATATAAATTTTATATTATTTTAAAATTAATTTAATTTTATGAATAAATAATATATAATTTTTTTGTTGGTATATTTTCCAGGAACTTCAACAAAAACTAGATGATAAATTAGGTATAAATAGTTTCTTAGTTCAGCCAATTCAACGATTGGCACGTTATCCATTACTTCTACAAGAATTTTATAAAGTAAATATTAAATTTTTTTTCTTGTAATTATGTTTACAAACTATAATTTTTTTTTTATAAAAATTAATTTATTTAATAATTTCAGACATGTTTCGGTGATATTAAATATAAAGAAGCAATTGGATTATGTTGTAAATTAGAAAAGAAAATTCGAAAATTACTTAATACTGTAAATGAATGTGAAGAAGTCAATGACATTGAAGATTGTTTTGATGTAAGTTTTATATAAAATTTATTATTGAAATTGTAATCCAATTATGAATAAAATTAAATATAAATTTATAAAAAACTATTTTTATTTTTAGTTAGATGTATACTATCAAGGTCAGTTCAAAAAAGTCAATGAATTTTCAATTTATGATCATACATTAAAAAGAAGTTATCGTTCAAAAGTTTTTATATTTGATAAATGTTTAATTTATACTGAAATTAAAGATAAACGTTTAATATATCGTGGCTATTATCCATGTGAAATGATTGGTTTTGTAGCTAAATCTAAAATAGCATTTACATTATATTATGAGAAACGTAAACGTCAAGAATGTGATTTTGAATCAGATCAAAATTTAATTGAATTATGGATTGATTTAATACGTGATATGATTAAACAATATGCAATTGATGAAAAAAAAAAATTACAAGAAATATATTCAACTAAATCAAATACAAATAGTAATATTAATACAAATGATATTTATAGACAAAATAGTGAAATATTATATAGAAATTCAAATAGAATAAGTGCAGATAGTGGAATTAGTGCTGGTATGCAAACACCAATTTTAGTACCAGAAGAAAATAGTCCAAAGACAACATGGTATGATACTATGTAAGAAAAAAGGACAAGAATATTGTTTTTTTTTTTTTTGTAAACAAAAAGTATTTTTTTTTTTTATATATTTTTAATAATTTAATAAATTTTTAATGTTTAATTATTTAATTGTAAAAAAAAATATATATATATTTTATAAATGGAAAATATTGTTATTAAAAGTAAAATTAATATTATTGTTATTCCAAGATTCATTTGGTTGTTTTTATTATATATTCAATAATTAAACACATATACTATTTTCAAGTTAAATTCAAGGTATTTTTTTAAAAACAAACGTGTTTCGTGGTATGAAACATGTTTGTAGCTTGATAAATGATATATTTATAAAAAAAAGTATAAAATCTTTCTAATATTACAAAAGAAAACTATACTTAGAGTTCTGCAAGAAAATTATTTTTTTTTTCCCTATAAAGATACTAGTTTATTAAATTCTAAATTGTTTTAAAAAGAAGTTATGTTTTTAAATAAATTTTAATTTCTCATAAAAGAATAACCACATTTAGTTTCTCTTTAATACAAAATGTACATAAAAACATCAATGTTGTTATATTTCGGATATGTTTTTTTTATTAATAAAATAAAATTTGTATGAATTTTCTATATTTTTTGTATATTTTTTACAATCCATAAAATTTTTTTATCTGCAATTTCTTAAAAGTTCAAACGTTGCCAAATACCATTGGTAAACAATGAACAATTATGTTTCAATTGATATTTTAGATATTTTTATTATTAGAAATTTACTCAACAAAATTATATTTTTAGTCCATTCCTTTAAAAAGCTTTCCTTCAAAAATACCCATGGAATAATGTTAATAAAAATTTAGTATTTTTATATCAAATTAATACTAAATCTACATTATTACATATACCTGGGTAGAAGCTGACATGAACTTTTCTACAATCGTAACTCATTATACGTTGTAATTAAAACCTTACAGCGTTATAATTTTAGCATATGCTGACATCATCTAAATGCAAGTAATAAGATTTTAGTTCAATTATAAGATTTAGTAAATGTATTTAAAAATTTAATAAAAAATTTAAATAGGTTTATTTTTTCTACGAAGTAAGTTTAAAAAATCTATCACCGACAGGTTAATAACTTCTTAAACTTTCTTGAAATGCCCTTAAAGGTTGATTTTCTTGTTATCTTGAATAAATATTTCATCAAAGTTTGCCTATCTGCGTTGTTTAGGTATAAAAGAACGATTAAATCTGAGTAAATCACCAGTTCAAAATAAAGTGAACAACTTTAAATATATTGAAAATTATAAAGAAAATTGTTCATTATTTGCAATTTTATTGATTTCTGCAATGTTAGCAATTGTTATCGCATATCCTACAAATCTAAAAGATGAAAATGTAGCTGATTCGAAAGTCAACAGTGGAACTCAACTGGAAGATAACCAGTTGATCTCAGATGATTATGCAGGCATTTTATCTATTGGTGAAATACGGAAAATAATAATTGAAGGCTTTCGCCAGAAACGTGCTTGTTCATTTTTTACTAATGGCAATATTATCGAGTGCAACTTTTAAAATTTGAATATTTTCAGACATTATTATAGATTGTATTAAGATTTTAAAATTTATAAAATATAAGAAAAATATTGAAAATTTATACAAAATTTTATTTTGTTATTGTAAAAAATATAAAATTAAGAAAAATGTTCATCAGTAAGATTTGAATCTGCTTGTACATTTTTTACTAACGTTCTGTGTAAATAATTATCGATATATTCTGCTGATATACCAAAAGGTTCTGTAACTTTCACAGCTAAATCAGTTTTTTCAATTCTACTACCAATTTTCAATTTTCTAGAATAGCATAAAGATTTTCCCAACTTTCTTCGACACTCTAACTCACATTGAAAAATTTCTTTTGTTTTAACATCCCTTAAAGCTAATCTCAAATTATTTATTTCTGTTTTTGAAAGATTATTTTCATTTTTTAAAATATGAATAATGTTTTCATCGGTTTTCCTTTCATTTAAAGAATATTTCTTTTCATATTTTCTTATTTTTCTAACAAATTCTTTTAATTCAGTTGGATCCAAAGAACATTTATGATCTGATCCTTTTTGTTCTTTATTTAATGTAAAATGTCTTTCAATAATTTTTGATCCCAACAAAACTGCTGCTTGTGACAATAAAAATCCCTCTTCATGTCCGGAATAACCAATTACAATATCCGGAAATGTAATCTTTAATTTTCTGATTAAATTTAAAGCAGTGTCTTCTGGTTTAGTCGGATATGATGATATGCAATGTAAAAGAGCAAAATTTAATTTGTTTTGTTTGTGCATTATTTGCACAATTCTATCAATTGTTGATAAAGTTTGCATTCCAGTTGATATTACCAATGGTATTGATAATTTTGCTGCTTTTTCTAATAATAAAAAATTATTTGCATCACCAGAACCAATTTTAATAAATTCCAATCCCAAGGATGTTAAATCGTCTAATGAAGCCTTTAGGAATTGATAAAATTATTTGTTATTTTATCTTTTGTATGAAATATTTATTACAGACCTCATCCATTGCTGATGCAGAAAAAATAATTCCATTTAAATCTGCAAAATTTTTCAGTTCACGATATTCCTCAATAGAGAATTCAAGAAATTCTTTATGTTCACCATAAGTATTACCCCAAGAATTTGGACTACGGTATTGTCGATTAAGTGCAGCTTTAGTGAATTTTGCAGACAAATTAGATTTTTGAAATTTGACGCAATTACAGCCACAGTTCTAAAAATTTCAATTATTTTATTATATTTTTGTTAGAATATATTTATAGTACCTTTGCAGTTAAAATCATTTCTTTAGCTATTTCTATGCTGCCTTGATGATTTTGACCAATTTCAGCAATTATAAAAATTTCATTGTTCGATTTATCTATGATAATTTCACCGATTTTTAAAGAACACATCATTTGTAGAGATTCAAATACCTTATGAAGCTGAGAATATAAATTTGACTGGTAGAGCATAGAAAATATTTAAAAAAAAATCAAATTAATCAAAGTGAACTTAATTGACCCTAACAATATGGAATGTAATACGGGTATGAAAATTTCGGGGTATCATATTGAATATACTAAGTTTTTTATTAGCGATTCTGTATTAATACTAATTGAAGAAAATTTGTATTCAAGAAATGTATTTGTAAAAAAAAATTTATGTTAGTTTTCTATCTTTGTAGCAAACTATTTAATCTTAAGGTTTCAGCAACTAAAGTTTATATTGTTATATTCACATAATTTACGAAATATTTTTATACTTAATGCATTTTAGCAATAGTAATTTTAATTATGATCAGTTAAATTTCTTGCTGGGGGATTTTTAATTTGTAAAATTTAAAACTAAATCAATAATAAAGATAATCAGCTGAAAATTTTATGGTGAATTCCTATTAAAAGGTGATTTTTTCCGTATCATATTGTTGTTGTTATTATCATGAAAAAAAGTCTGTCTCAATGAGTATAAAAGATTGACTCAATCTTCAGAAAATAATTAGTTCAGAATCAACTGCGATACTTTAACAATTCAGCAGACTTTTTTCAAATTAAAAACAATTGAAAATACAAAAATGCGTTCATTATTTGTAATTTTTTTGATTGCTGCAGTGTTGGCATTTGTTACCGCATATCCTGCTATTGAAGATGAAAATATTGTTGGAAAGGCACCACAGTTCAACCCAGACAATGATTTTGAAGATGAAAATATTGTTGGACAGGCACCACAGTTCAATGAAGACAATGATTCTGGGTTAATTCCATCTGATGAAATCCGTAGAATAACAATTGAAGGTTTTCGCCAGAAACGTGATTGTTCATTTTTTAAAAATGGCAACGTTGTTGAATGTCGTTTTTAAATATTAAAAATAACAAAATTAAAATATTTTTAATATTATGTAAAATGTTATTTATTGTACAAATAAAATATAAATAAAAATTTTAATATTTGTGGTATATTGAGAATGTAAATTTCAGCGTTTATTTAATATGTCAAATCAGTAATAATATTTTTTCAATAACGACAGATTGCGTAATTTTTACGCAATCTGTCGTTATTTTTAAGTTTGTTATATATGTGCATTATTGTTTCAATTTTAATGAAGTTTGGCAAGTTATTTGGTTTGTCAAATATTTATATAACAGAATTTTCCAAAAATGATTCAGGCAACTAATTTTGAATTATGTGATTTCCTTTTAATTTTTGAAAATTTACTTATGATAGTAAAATAATTTCTGTGGTAATTTCTACGTTGTGTTCATGATTTTGACCAATTTCATCAATTATAAAAATACTATCACCTGGAATCCAATTATTAAAGAACCAACTTATTATAATTGAAACTGAGAATTTATGTTTCTGTTGGCAGCATAAAATAAACAATATGTTTTAAAAACTTCAAATTAATTATAGTGAACCAATTCAAGCATATTGGTCAAACATTTCGTTAATGAAATATCAGGTAGTAAATATTGTAATTCGGGGACATTTTTTTTATATAAGTACTTATTTATCTTCGCAACAGTGACTTGATGTTTATAAGATCTTTTCCTCATCATGAATGTTGTTATTGTCATCAATTGAAGATCATTCACCATTCTCAATGAGTACAAAAGATCGTTTCGATCTTATTAAAATTATTAGTTTAGAATCAACAACGATACATCAACAATTTACTACTAATTTAAAATACTTAAAAATATAAAAATGCGATCATTATTTGTAATTTTTATGATAGCTGTAGTAATTTTTATGATAGCTCTACTGAAGATGAAAATATCGTTGCACAGAACTCATATTTCAACTCAGACAATGAAGCTGGTTTTATACCATGTGATCAAGTTCGAAAAATAACAATGGAAGATTTTCACCATAAACATGGTTGTTTATTTGTTCATTTAACATAAGCAAAATTAAAATATTTTTGTGTAAAATGTGTAAAGATTGTGGAAAATGTCATTTTAATATACAAATAAAATATAAATAAAATTTTTATTATTTTTGATGTATTGACTAAGCAGATTATAGCATTGCATTGCTTATTTCATTGGTGAGCAATGCTCTAAAATATGATTAATGATATTTTTGCAATAACAACAAACTCCAAAATTTTCCAAGAGTTTCTCTTTTACAGATTCATTATTATTTAGATTTTACCGAAGTTTGGCGTGCTTGTCAAATTTTTATATCCCAGAATTCTATAAGAAATATTCAGTCAATTAACTTTAACTTATGTAATTTTCTTTTAATTTTTGAAAATTTAAATTTATTAATATCATTTTTCTGGTAATTTTATGTTGTGTTCTTGATTTTGACCAATTCCATTAGTTATAAAAATACACCTGAGTTGATCGATCCTATTCTGATTCGAAATCATTCATTGCAATATAAACTGAGAATGGTTGAAGGGAGATCATAAGTTTCTGTATGCATAAATAATATGTTTTTAAAAAATTCAAATTAATTAAAGTTATATTAACTAACGTTTAAAATATCGCTCCAACGGGTAATGTTAAATATGAAGATACTAATTTTTTTTTATTGGAGAAACAGCTTTATCATTAATTAAAGAAACTTTGAAAAAATTTATAAACCTATATGTAAACCTTTGAATATTAGAGAAATTAATTTGCTGAGAAATTCGAATAAATTAATTTTCAACCATTTGTACCTTTGCAGACACCAATTAAAATTTCTATTACTCAAACATTTCGTTAATGCAATATCAGCACGAAAATATTATTCCTATAATTCAGCAAAAAAAATTTTATATACACTAGTGCATTTTAGCAATAATGAGATTTATTAAAATTATAAAATTTATTTCTGGGGGATTTTTAATTTGTGAAATTTACAATAATATAAATAAATTTATGTTGTGTTCATAAAGTTAATCTACTTTTAATTTCCTATGAGTTCCAATTAAACGGTGATTTTTTCCTTATCGTGAATATTGTTATTCTCATAAAAAATTGTCATTCTCTATGAGTATAAAAGATGGATTTAATCTTAATAAAATTATTAGTTCAGAATCAACTGCGCTACTTTAACAATTCAGTACAATTTTTCTAAATTAAAAATATTAAAAATATAAAAATGCGTTCATTATTCGTAATTTTTATAATTGCTGCAGTTTTGGCATTTGTTGCAGCATATCCTGCACTTGAAGATGAAAATATCGTTGGACAGGTACCAGAGTTGAACTCAGACAATGATTCTAAGTTAACTCCATCTGATGCAATTCCTAAAACAACAATTGAAGGTGTTCGCCAGAAACGTGGTTGTGTATATGTTAAGAACGGCTACCTTATAAATTGTCGTTTTTAAATATTGAGCATAATATATTTTTAAGATTGTTTATACATAATATTATTTATTCAACAAATAAAATATATATAAAAATTAAAATTGTTGTATTTAATAGTGGACAATGTAGATTGTACCAGTTTATCGGTTATTTAATTTGTGAACCCATATTTTTCCACTGATTACAAATTCTAAAATTTTAAGGTTATTTGATGATCATCTATCTAAAAGGACTTTTAAAATATTAAGCCGCTGGGAGTAAAATTTCGCTCAACTTCTAATTGTTTTTTAATTGAAGAAAGGAACTGTTAAACTAAAAGGATAGTAACTTAAAAAAATCAATGATTTTTCTAAGTTACTGATTTTTCAAATAGTGAATTTTTGAGCAGAACATTTAATATAGTGATAAACAAAATATAATATAAATAAAGCTTAGGTAAATAATAAGAATTCTTTAATTATTTAAAAAAATATTATATTAACTTTAACTACTACTTTTTGAAAGACTTTTATTTATAAAAATGAGATAAATAACATTTAGTCAGAACCAGAAACAATAACTACATATATTTGCATTTGCATTCGACATAATTTCAATATTTTATATTACTGCGATATTTCATATTTCTAATTTGAATTTTAAGTAATTTTCTTTTAATTTTTAATATGCATCTGTTAAATTTTAAAAATTCGTTTAGAAATTTGCAATGTAATGAGCATGGATACAGCTTTTCACATCTATTATTGTTCCGATTTTGCAAAGTATATTTAATATTTAATAATTTTTAAAAACATTAACGATTCTCCATACCGATTTTAATTGGCTCTAAAAAAAGTCGGCGCAATGTAGGGTAACATGGGGTACTTTCATCAATGCGGTATATATGTCTAATTCGATTTCACTGATTTAATTGAAAACTGAAATTCCGAAAAGAAATGCACGTGAAGTTTTTTTAAGTGTCAGTGATTAGTGTAATCTTACAATATAGCTGATTCGAAAATCAACAGTGGAATTCAAGTGGAAGATAACCAGTTGATCTCAGATGATGATGGAAGCATTTTTTATATTGGAGAAATACGGAAAATAAAATAACAATTCAAGGTTTTCGCCAGAAACGTGCTTGTTCATTTTTTACTAATGTCAATATCATCTAGTGCAAGTTTTTAAAATTTATAAAATATAAGAAAAATTTTGATAATTTATACAAAATTTTATTTTATTATTGTAAAAAATATAAAATTAACAAAAATGTTCATCAGTACGATTTGCATCTGCTTGTACATTTTTTACTAACGTTCTGTGTAAATAATTATCGATATATTCTGCTGATATACCAAAAGGTTCTGTAACTTTCACAGCTAAATCAGTTTTTTCAATTCTACTACCAATTTTCAATTTTCTAGAATAGCATAAAGATTTTCCCAACTTTCTTCGACACTCTAACTCACATTGAAAAATTTCTTTTGTTTTAACATCCCTTAAAGCTAATCTCAAATTATTTATTTCTGTATTTGAAAGATTATTTTCATTTTTTTAAATATCATCGGATTTCCTTTCATTTAAAGAATATTTCTTTTCATATTATCTTATTTTTCTAACAAATTGTTTTAATTCAGTTGGATCCAAAGAACATTTATGATCTGATCCTTTTTGTTCTTTATTTAATGTAAAATGTCTTTCAATAATTTTTGATCCCAACAAAACTGCTGCTTGTGACAATAAAAATCCCTCTTCATGTCCGTAATAACCAATTACAATATCCGGAAATGTAATCTTTAATTTTCTGATTAAATTTAAAGCAGTGTCTTCTGGTTTAGTCGGATATGATGATATGCAATGTAAAAGAGCAAAATTTAATTTGTTTTATTTGTGCATTATTTGCACAATTCTATCAATTGTTGATAAAGTTTGCATTCCAGTTGATATTACCAATGGTATTGATAATTTTGCTGCTTTTTCTAATAATAAAAAATTATTTGCATCATCAGAACCAATTTTAATAAATTCCAATCCCAAGGATGTTAAATCGTCTAATGAAGCCTTTAGGAATTGATAAAATTATTTGTTATTTTATCTTTTGTATGAAATATTTATTACAGACCTCATCCATTGCTGATGCAGAAAAAATAATTCCATTTAAATCTGCAAAAATTTTCAGTTCACGATATTCCTCAATAGAGAATTCAAGAAATTCTTTATGTTCACCATACGTATTACCCCAAGAATTTGGACTACGGTATTGTCGATTAAGTGCAGCTTTAGTGAACTTTGCAGACAAATTAGATTTTTGAAATTTGACGCAATTACAGCCACAGTTCTAAAATTCAATCATTTTATTATATTTTTGTTAGAATATATTTATAGTACCTTTGCAGTTAAAATCATTTCTTTAGCTATTTCTATGCTGCCTTGATGATTTTGACCAGTTTCAGCAATAAAAATGTCATCGTTCGATTTATCTATGCTAATTTTATAGTACCTTTGCAGTTAAAATCATTTCTTTAGCTATTTCTATGCTGCCTTGATGATTTTGACCAGTTTCAGCAATAAAAATGTCATCGTTCGATTTATCTATGCTAATTTGACAGATTTTTAAGGAACACATCATTTGTAGAGATTCAAATACCTTATGAAGCTGAGAATATAAATTTGACTGGTACAGCATAGAAAATATTTAAAAAAAATCAAATTAATCAAAGTGAACTTAATTGACCCTAACAATATGGAATGTAATACGGGTATGAAAATTTCGGGGTATCATATTGAATATACTAAGTTTTTTATTCGCGATTGTGTATTATAACTAATTGAAGCAAATTTGTATTGAAGAAATGTATTTGTAAAAAAAAATGTATGTTAGTTTTCTATCTTTGTAGCAAACTATTTAATCTTAAGGTTTCAGCAACTAAAGTTTAAATTGTTATATTCACATAATTTACGAAATATTTTTACACTTAATTCATTTTAGCAAAGTAATTTTAATTACAATCAGTTAAACTTTTTGCTGGGGGATTTTCTATTTCTGAAATTTAAAACTGAATCAATAATAAAGATAATCTCTTGAAAATTTGATGGTGAATTCCTATTAAACGGTGATTTTTTCCTTATCTTGAATGTTACTATTCTCATAAAAAATTGTCATTTTCTTCTATGAGTATAAAAGATCGATTCAATCTTATTAAAATTATTAGTTCAGCATCAACTGCGCTACTTTAACAATTTAGTACAATTTTTCTAAATTAAAAATAGTTAAAAATATAAAAATGCGTTCATTATTCGTAATTTTTCTAATTGCTGCAGTTTTGGCATTTGTTGTAGCATATCCTGCACTTGAAGAAGAAAATATCGTTGGACAGGTACCACAGTTGAACTCAGACAATGATTCTGAGTTAATTCCATCTGATGCAATTCCTAAAACAACAATTGAAGGTGTTCGCCAGAAACGTGGTTGTGTGTTTGCTAAGAACGGCTATCTTATAAATTGTCCTTTTTAATATTGAGCATAATAAAATTAAAATATTTTTAAGATTGTTAATAATAAATTCTTAAGATTGTTAATAATTCTACAAATAAAATGTAAATAAAAATTAAAATTGTTGTATTTAATAGTGGACAATGTAGATTGTACGAGTTTGTCGGTTATTGAATTTGTGAACTCATATTTTTCCACTGATTACAAATTCTAAAATTTTAAAATTATTAGATGATTATCTATATAAAAGGATTTTTAAAATATTAAGGCACTGTTAGTAAAATTGCGTACACTCAACTTCTTATTGTTTTTTAATTGAAGAAAGGAACTGTTAAACTAAAAGGAGATTTTTCTAGTTTTAATAATTTGAAAGGACCTATTTATGAATGAATATAGCTAGTTATTCTTTAAAGCATTATTAATTAAATAAGTGCATAATAACTTAGAAAAAATCAATGATTTAAGCCTAAAGAGTGAAGTTTTGGGGGAAAAAATTAATATAGTGAAAAACAAAATATAGTATAAATAAAGCTAAGGTAAATATAATATAAAGTATGTAAAATAAACTAAAAATAGATGTACAATTCAGATGAAAGCAAATGTAAGTATAAAAACATGTTTTGTTTTCAGAAAACGTTTTATTAATTAAAAACAATTTAAACTTTAAAATTTTGTTTAACAGAATTTAAAATATACATTTACTATTATTTTAAATATTAATTATATTATTTGTTTTAATTAATAACTAGAAAAGAAATAAGAATTATTTCAATAATTTAAAAAAATATTATATTAACTTTAACTACTACTTTTAATAGACTTTTATTTATAAAAATTAGATAAATAACATTTAGTCAGAACCAGAAACAAACTATAAATATTTGCATTTGCATTTCAAATATGAAATATTGGAATTTCACTGCATCGATTTTCTTACATTGCATCGATATTTTTAACATTAGTTAATATAAATTTAATTAATTTGAATTTTTCAAAAACATTATATAGCTGCACAGAAACTTATATTCTCAGTTCAATCATTCTCAGTTTCAATTGCAATAAGTGCATTCTTTGATAATTGTAAATAAAATAGGGTAAACTCAGATGATAATATTTTTATAACTGATAGAACTGGCCAAAATCATGAACACACATAAAATTACCAGAAAAATGATTTTATCTGAATAAATAAGTTTTCAAAAATTAAAAGAAAATTACATAAGTTAAAGTTAATTGACTGAATATTTCTTATAGAATTCTGGGATATAAACATTTGACAAGTACGCCAAACTTCGGTAAAATCTAAATAATAATGAATCTGTAAAAGAGAAACTCTTGGAAAATTTTGGAGTTTGTTGTTATTGCAAAAATATCATTAATCATATTTTAGAGCATTGCTCATCAATGAAATAAGCAATGCGATGCTATAATCTGCTTAGTCAATACATCAAAAATAATAAAAAAAATTTTTATATTTTATTTGTATATTAAAATGACATTTTCCACAATCTTTACACATTTTACACAAAAATATTTTAATTTTGGTTATGTTAGTTAAATGAACAAATAAACAATCATGTTTATGGTGAAAATATTCAATTGTTATTTTTCGAACTTGATCACATGGTATAAAACCAGCTTCATTGTCTGAGTTGAAATATGAGTTCTGTGCAACGATATTTCCATCTTCAGTAGCTGTAAATGCGGTGACAAATGTTAATACTACAGCTATCATAAAAATTACAAATAATGATCGCATTTTTATATTTTAAAGTATTTTAAATTAGTAGTAAATTGTTGATGTATCGTTGTTGATTCTAAACTAATAATTTTAATAAGATGGAATCGATCTTTTGTACTCATTGAGAATGGTGAATGATCTTCAATTGATGACAATAACAACATTCATGATGAGGAAAAGATCTTATAAACATCAAGTCACTGTTGCGAAGATAAATAAGTACTTATATAAAAAAAATGTCCCCGAATTACAATATTTACTACCTGATATTTCATTAACGAAATGTTTCAAAAACAGAAGCTTTAATTGTTTCACTTTAATTAATTTGAATTTTTAATTAATTTGAATTTTTTAAAAACATGTGATTCATGCTGCACACAGAAACATAAATTCTGATTTAATCATTCTCAGTGAATATTATTACTGATTTGACATTTAAATAAACGCTGAAATGCTGTAATTAACATTCTCAATATACCACAAATATTAAAATTTTTATTTACATTTTATTTGTAGAATTATTAACAATCTTAAAAAATTATTATTAACAATCTTAAAAATATTTTAATTTTATTATGTTCAATATTTAAAAAGGACAATTTATAAGGTAGCCGTTCTTAGCAAACACACAACCACGTTTCTGGCGAACACCTTCAATTGTTGTTTTAGGAATTGCATCAGATGGAATTAACCCAGAATCATTGTCTGAGTTCAACTGTGGTACCTGTCCAACGATATTTTCATCTTCAAGTGCAGGATATGCTGCAACAAATGCCAAAACTGCAGCAATTAGAAAAATTACGAATAATGAACGCATTTTTATTTTTTTAACTATTTTTAATTTAGAAAAATTGTACTGAATTGTTAAAGTAGCGCAGTTGATGCTGAACTAATAATTTTAATAAAATTGAGTCGATCTTTTATACTAATTGAGACAGACTTTATTTGATGATAATAACAACAACAATATGATAAGGGAAAATTTACTTCTGAATACGAATACACCATAAAATTACAGAGAGATTAACTTTATTATATTATTGGAAATTTCACAATTTAAAAATCCCCCAGAAATTAATCTTATGAATTTGAATGACAGACTCTGTTAAAATGCACAATTATGTTTAAAAAATATTCCGGAATTATCGGAATAATATTTACAAGCGGATATTTCTTTAGCGCAATATTTGAACAATATAAAAAGTTCAATTGGTTTCTAGAATTCTAGAAATGATATAGAAAACTAATTTATTCTAATTAACTAGAAATTAAATTTATCTAAATTCTAAAATTATATACTATGAAAAATTATTTTTCAATTTTCTTCAATGAAAAATAGAGCTGCTTCTGTAATAAAATACTTTGTATATCCAATCCTATATCTAAATGTTTATTACCCATATTAGGGTAGAATGGGTTACATCATACTTCACTTTTTTTTAAAGTTGATTTTGAAGAATCAAGGATATTTTCGACATTCATAAATTGCGAAATATATTTCCTTAGAATTTATATTTCGCAATTTATAAATTGCGAAATATAAATTCTAAGGAAGTTTTAAGTATGGTAATATTTATCATATTACCATACTTAAAACTTCCTTAGAATTTTGGGAATATTAGTTTTAACGAAGTTTTAAAACTTAACAGACAGCTTTCTAAATAATTTCATATGCTTGTGCATATCAAAAATTAAAAGAAAATTAGTTAAAATTCAAAGAAAATTAGTTATTACAGGTAAGAACTAATTTTTATTAGAGAATCAGCTTTTATCATTAATTAAAGAAAATTTGAAAATTTTATAAACCTATATGTAAACCTTTAAATATGAGAGAAATTAAATTGCTGAGAAATAAATTAATTTTCAACGATTTGTAGCCGAAACCAATTAAAGAGTTTATTACTCAAACATTTCGTTAATGTTCCCCTAATTCTCCAAGATTTTTTTATATACACTTGTGCATTTTAGCAACAGTGAGATTTATTAATAATTATAAAATTTATTTCTGGGGGATTTTTAATTTGTGAAATTTACAATAATATAAATAAATTTATGTTGTGTTCATAAAGTTAATCTACTTTTAATTTCCTATGAGTTCCAATTAAACGGTGATTTTTTCCTTATCGTGAATATTGTTATTCTCATAAAAAATTGTCATTCTCTATGAGTATAAAAGATGGATTCAATCTTAATAAAATTATTAGTTCAGAATCAACTGCGCTACTTTAACAATTCAATACAATTTTTCTAAATTAAAAATAGTTAAAAAAATAAAAATGCGTTCATTATTCGTAATTTTTATAATTGCTGCAGTTTTGGCATTTGTTGCCGCATATCCTACTCTTGAAGATGAAAATATGGTTGGACAGGTACCACAGTTGAATTCAGAGAATGATTCTGAGTTAATTCCATCTGATGCAATTCCTAAAACAACAATTGAAGGTGTTCGCCAGAAACGTGGTTGTGTATATGTTAAGAACGGCTACCTTATAAATTGTCGTTTTTAAATATTGAACATAATAAATTTAAAATATTTTTAAGATTGTTTATAATATTATTTATTCAACAAATAAAATATATATAAAAATTAAAATTGTTGTATTTAATAGTGGACTATGTAGATTGTACCAGTTTATCGGTTATTTAATTTGTGAACCCATATTTTTCCACTGATTACAAATTCTAAAATTTTAAGGTTATTTGATGATCATCTATCTAAAAGGACTTTTAAAATATTAAGCCGCTGGGAGTAAAATTTCGCTCAACTTCTAATTGTTTTTTAATTGAAGAAAGGAACTGTTAAACTAAAAGGATAGTAACTTAAAAAAATCAATGATTTTTCTAAGTTACTGATTTTTCAAATAGTGAATTTTTGAGCAGAACATTTAATATAGTGATAAACAAAATATAATATAAATAAAGCTTAGGTAAATAATAAGAATTCTTTAATTATTTAAAAAAATATTATATTAACTTTAACTACTACTTTTTGAAAGACTTTTATTTATAAAAATGAGATAAATAACATTTAGTCAGAACCAGAAACAATAACTACATATATTTGCATTTGCATTCGACATAATTTCAATATTTTATATTACTGCGATATTTCATATTTCTAATTTGAATTTTAAGTAATTTTCTTTTAATTTTTAATATGCATCTGTTAAATTTTAAAAATTCGTTTAGAAATTTGCAATGTAATGAGCATGGATACAGCTTTTCACATCTATTATTGTTCCGATTTTGCAAAGTATATTTAATATTTAATAATTTTTAAAAACATTAACGATTCTCCATACCGATTTTAATTGGCTCTAAAAAAAGTCGGCGCAATGTAGGGTAACATGGGGTACTTTCATCAATGCGGTATATATGTCTAATTCGATTTCACTGATTTAATTGAAAACTGAAATTCCGAAAAGAAATGCACGTGAAGTTTTTTTAAGTGTCAGTGATTAGTGTAATCTTACAATATAGCTGATTCGAAAATCAACAGTGGAATTCAAGTGGAAGATAACCAGTTGATCTCAGATGATGATGGAAGCATTTTTTATATTGGAGAAATACGGAAAATAAAATAACAATTCAAGGTTTTCGCCAGAAACGTGCTTGTTCATTTTTTACTAATGTCAATATCATCTAGTGCAAGTTTTTAAAATTTATAAAATATAAGAAAATTTTTGATAATTTATACAAAATTTTATTTTATTATTGTAAAAAATATAAAATTAACAAAAATGTTCATCAGTACGATTTGCATCTGCTTGTACATTTTTTACTAACGTTCTGTGTAAATAATTATCGATATATTCTGCTGATATACCAAAAGGTTCTGTAACTTTCACAGCTAAATCAGTTTTTTCAATTCTACTACCAATTTTCAATTTTCTAGAATAGCATAAAGATTTTCCCAACTTTCTTCGACACTCTAACTCACATTGAAAAATTTCTTTTGTTTTAACATCCCTTAAAGCTAATCTCAAATTATTTATTTCTGTATTTGAAAGATTATTTTCATTTTTTTAAATATCATCGGATTTCCTTTCATTTAAAGAATATTTCTTTTCATATTATCTTATTTTTCTAACAAATTGTTTTAATTCAGTTGGATCCAAAGAACATTTATGATCTGATCCTTTTTGTTCTTTATTTAATGTAAAATGTCTTTCAATAATTTTTGATCCCAACAAAACTGCTGCTTGTGACAATAAAAATCCCTCTTCATGTCCGGAATAACCAATTACAATATCCGGAAATGTAATCTTTAATTTTCTGATTAAATTTAAAGCAGTGTCTTCTGGTTTAGTCGGATATGATGATATGCAATGTAAAAGAGCAAAATTTAATTTGTTTTGTTTGTGCATTATTTGCACAATTCTATCAATTGTTGATAAAGTTTGCATTCCAGTTGATATTCCCAATGGTATTGATAATTTTGCTGCTTTTTCTAATAATAAAAAATTATTTGCATCACCAGAACCAATTTTAATAAATTCCAATCCCAAGGATGTTAAATCGTCTAATGAAGCCTTTAGGAATTGATAAAATTATTTATTATTTTATCTTTTGTATGAAATATTTATTACAGACCTCATCCATTGCTGATGCAGAAAAAATAATTCCATTTAAATCTGCAAAAATTTTCAGTTCACGATATTCCGCAATAGAGAATTCAAGAAATTCTTTATGTTCACCATACGTATTACCCCAAGAATTTGGACTACGGTATTGTCGATTAAGTGCAGCTTTAGTGAACTTTGCAGACAAATTAGATTTTTGAAATTTGGCGCAATTACAGCCACAGTTCTAAAAATTTCAATCATTTTATTATATTTTTGTTAGAATATATTTATTGTACCTTTGCAGTTAAAATCATTTCTTTAGCTATTTCTATGCTGCCTTGATGATTTTGACCAGTTTCAGCAATAAAAATGTCATCGTTCGATTTATCTATGCTAATTTGACAGATTTTTAAGGAACACATCATTTGTAGAGATTCAAATACCTTATGAAGCTGAGAATATAAATTTGACTGGTACAGCATAGAAAATATTTTTAAAAAATCAAATTAATCAAAGTGAACTTAATTGACCCTAACAATATGGAATGTAATACGGGTAAGAAAATTTCAGGGTATCATATTGAATATACTAAGTTTTTTATTCGCGATTCTGTATTATAACTAATTGAAGCAAATTTGTATTGAAGAAATGTATTTGTAAAAAAAAATGTATGTTAGTTTTCTATCTTTGTAGCAAACTATTTAATCTTAAGGTTTCAGCAACTAAAGTTTAAATTGTTATATTCACATAATTTACGAAATATTTTTACACTTAATTCATTTTAGCAAAGTAATTTTAATTACAATCAGTTAAACTTTTTGCTGGGGGATTTTCTATTTCTGAAATTTAAAACTGAATCAATAATAAAGATAATCTGCTGAAAATTTTATGGTGAATTCCTATTAAACGGTGATTTTTTCCTTATCTTGAATGTTACTATTCTCATAAAAAATTGTCATTTTCTTCTATGAGTATAAAAGATCGATTCAATCTTATTAAAATTTTTAGTTCAGCATCAACTGCGCTACTTTAACAATTTAGTACAATTTTTCTAAATTAAAAATAGTTAAAAATATAAAAATGCGTTCATTATTCGTAATTTTTCTAATTGCTGCAGTTTTGGCATTTGTTGCAGCATATCCTGCACTTGAAGATGAAAATATCGTTGGACAGGTACCACAGTTGAACTCAGACAATGATTCTGAGTTAATTCCATCTGATGCAATTCCTAAAACAACAATTGAAGGTGTTCGCCAGAAACGTGGTTGTGTGTTTGCTAAGAACGGCTATCTTATAAATTGTCCTTTTTAATATTGAGCATAATAAAATTAAAATATTTTTAAGATTGTTAATAATAAATTCTTAAGATTGTTAATAATTCTACAAATAAAATGTAAATAAAAATTAAAATTGTTGTATTTAATAGTGGACAATGTAGATTGTACGAGTTTGTCGGTTATTGAATTTGTGAACTCATATTTTTCCACTGATTACAAATTCTAAAATTTTAAAATTATTAGATGATTATCTATATAAAAGGATTTTTAAAATATTAAGGCACTGTTAGTAAAATTGCGTACACTCAACTTCTTATTGTTTTTTAATTGAAGAAAGGAACTGTTAAACTAAAAGGAGATTTTTCTAGTTTTAATAATTTGAAAGGACCTATTTATGAATGAATATAGCTAGTTATTCTTTAAAGCATTATTAATTAAATAAGTGCATAATAACTTAGAAAAAATCAATGATTTAAGCCTAAAGAGTGAAGTTTTGGGGGAAAAAATTAATATAGTGAAAAACAAAATATAGTATAAATAAAGCTAAGGTAAATATAATATAAAGTATGTAAAATAAACTAAAAATAGATGTACAATTCAGATGAAAGCAAATGTAAGTATAAAAACATATTTTGTTTTCAGAAAACGTTTTATTAATTAAAAACAATTTAAACTTTAAAATTTTGTTTAACAGAATTTAAAATATACATTTACTATTATTTTAAATATTAATTATATTATTTGTTTTAATTAATAACTAGAAAAGAAATAAGAATTATTTCAATAATTTAAAAAAATATTATATTAACTTTAACTACTACTTTTAATAGACTTTTATTTATAAAAATTAGATAAATAACATTTAGTCAGAACCAGAAACAAACTATAAATATTTGCATTTGCATTTCAAATATGAAATATTGGAATTTCACTGCATCGATTTTCTTACATTGCATCGATATTTTTAACATTAGTTAATATAAATTTAATTAATTTGAATTTTTCAAAAACATTATATAGCTGCACAGAAACTTATATTCTCAGTTCAATCATTCTCAGTTTCAATTGCAATAAGTGCATTCTTTGATAATTGTAAATAAAATAGGGTAAACTCAGATGATAATATTTTTATAACTGATAGAACTGGCCAAAATCATGAACACACATAAAATTACCAGAAAAATGATTTTATCTGAATAAATAAGTTTTCAAAAATTAAAAGAAAATTACATAAGTTAAAGTTAATTGACTGAATATTTCTTATAGAATTCTGGGATATAAACATTTGACAAGTACGCCAAACTTCGGTAAAATCTAAATAATAATGAATCTGTAAAAGAGAAACTCTTGGAAAATTTTGGAGTTTGTTGTTATTGCAAAAATATCATTAATCATATTTTAGAGCATTGCTCACCAATGAAATAAGCAATGCGATGCTATAATCTGCTTAGTCAATACATCAAAAATAATAAAAAAATTTTTTATATTTTATTTGTATATTAAAATGACATTTTCCACAATCTTTACACATTTTACACAAAAATATTTTAATTTTGCTTATGTTAAATGAACAAATAAACAACCATGTTTATGGTGAAAATCTTCAATTGTTATTTTTCGAACTTGATCACATGGTATAAAACCAGCTTCATTGTCTGAGTTGAAATATGAGTTCTGTGCAACGATATTTTCATCTTCAGTAGAGCTATCATAAAAATTACTACAGCTATCATAAAAATTACAAATAATGATCGCATTTTTATATTTTTAAGTATTTTAAATTAGTAGTAAATTGTTGATGTATCGTTGTTGATTCTAAACTAATAATTTTAATAAGATGGAATCGATCTTTTGTACTCATTGAGAATGGTGAATGATCTTCAATTGATGACAATAACAACATTCATGATGAGGAAAAGATCTTATAAACATCAAGTCACTGTTGCGAAGATAAATAAGTACTTATATAAAAAAAATGTCCCCGAATTACAATATTTACTACCTGATATTTCATTAACGAAATGTTTCAAAAACAGAAGCTTTAATTGTTTCACTTTAATTAATTTGAATTTTTAATTAATTTGAATTTTTTAAAAACATATGATTCATGCTGCACACAGAAACATAAATTCTGATTTAATCATTCTCAGTGAATATTATTACTGATTTGACATTTAAATAAACGCTGAAATGCTGTAATTAACATTCTCAATATACCACAAATATTAAAATTTTTATTTACATTTTATTTGTAGAATTATTAACAATCTTAAAAAATTATTATTAACAATCTTAAAAATATTTTAATTTTATTATGTTCAATATTTAAAAAGGACAATTTATAAGGTAGCCGTTCTTAGCAAACACACAACCACGTTTCTGGCGAACACCTTCAATTGTTGTTTTAGGAATTGCATCAGATGGAATTAACTCAGAATCATTGTCTGAGTTCAACTGTGGTACCTGTCCAACGATATTTTCATCTTCAAGTGCAGGATATGCTGCAACAAATGCCAAAACTGCAGCAATTAGAAAAATTACGAATAATGAACGCATTTTTATTTTTTTAACTATTTTTAATTTAGAAAAATTGTACTGAATTGTTAAAGTAGCGCAGTTGATGCTGAACTAATAATTTTAATAAGATTGAATCGAGCTTTTATACTCATAGAAGAAAATGACAATTTTTTATGAGAATAGTAACATTCAAGATAAGGAAAAAATCACCGTTTAATAGGAATTCACCATCAAATTTTCAAGAGATTATCTTTATTATTGATTCAGTTTTAAATTTCAGAAATAGAAAATCCCCCAGCAAAAAGTTTAACTGATTATAATTAAAATTACTTTGCTAAAATGAATTAAGTGTAAAAATATTTCGTAAATTATGTGAATATAACAATTTAAACTTTAGTTGCTGAAACCTTAAGATTAAATAGTTTGCTACAAAGATAGAAAACTAACATACATTTTTTTTTACAAATACATTTCTTCAATACAAATTTGCTTCAATTAGTTATAATACAGAATCGCGAATAAAAAACTTAGTATATTCAATATGATACCCTGAAATTTTCTTACCCGTATTACATTCCATATTGTTAGGGTCAATTAAGTTCACTTTGATTAATTTGATTTTTTAAAAATATTTTCTATGCTGTACCAGTCAAATTTATATTCTCAGCTTCATAAGGTATTTGAATCTCTACAAATGATGTGTTCCTTAAAAATCTGTCAAATTAGCATAGATAAATCGAACGATGACATTTTTATTGCTGAAACTGGTCAAAATCATCAAGGCAGCATAGAAATAGCTAAAGAAATGATTTTAACTGCAAAGGTACAATAAATATATTCTAACAAAAATATAATAAAATGATTGAAATTTTTAGAACTGTGGCTGTAATTGCGCCAAATTTCAAAAATCTAATTTGTCTGCAAAGTTCACTAAAGCTGCACTTAATCGACAATACCGTAGTCCAAATTCTTGGGGTAATACGTATGGTGAACATAAAGAATTTCTTGAATTCTCTATTGAGGAATATCGTGAACTGAAAATTTTTGCAGATTTAAATGGAATTATTTTTTCTGCATCAGCAATGGATGAGGTCTGTAATAAATATTTCATACAAAAGATAAAATAATAAATAATTTTATCAATTCCTAATTCATTAGACCAGCGGTTCTCAAAGTGTGGTACGCGTACCACAAATGGTACACTTCATTTTTCCAGGTGGTACGCAAATATATAGAAAAATAGTAACTGTTTCTATTCATAATAGAAAAGAAATCTGAACAAAAATCGAAAATGAATAATAATTATATTTTTACCTAAATCTAATATTTTTTTAAGAAGTAATATTTTAAAATTTTTAACCAACCCCTAAAAATATGTTCAATTATTTAAGCAATTCATAGAGAAGAGCTTCTGCTATATGGAATATAGTGCGAGCATCTGCTACATTAGAAATAGGAGAGGCTCACTCAATTGAATTTGGTATCAAAAATCATTGCACTCAGCTTATCGTAAATTTTCACTTTTATTTTCCCGAAACTTTTGAAAAAGACAACTGGATAAGGGACCCTTTTTATTTTGCACAAGTTTTACTTTAGAGATCAGCTTTTAGAAAATTCTTCCGTTTAGAACTTCGTATTTAAGTGAAACTGGATTTTCAGCCATGCTCAGCATAAAAAATAAATATAGAAAACGACTTAATCTTGAACCTAACTTGCGATTAAAATTAACTAAAATTGATCCTAATATTCAAAAAATTATTTCAAATAAACAAATTCATCCTTCTCATTGAGTTATAGTAAGTTATAACAATTATTTTTAAAAACAATAATAAAATGAATTCTTCCTACTTTAATATTATTCAAAAATATGAATTGTGCCAAATATTATTTTAAATTTTTAATAAATGAATTAAAAAAGTTTTAGTTCAGTAAAAATGTATATTACAAATCTTTTATTTTTCACATGGTTGATATAATTTTTTTTTTTTGTGGTACGCCAAACTTTCAAATTTTTACTAGCTGGTACAAAAATTAAAAAGTTTGAGAACCCCTGCATTAGACGATTTAACATCCTTGGGATTGGAATTTATTAAAATTGGTTCTGGTGATGCAAATAATTTTTTATTATTAGAAAAAGCAGCAAAATTATCAATACCATTGGGAATATCAACTGGAATGCAAACTTTATCAACAATTGATAGAATTGTGCAAATAATGCACAAACAAAACAAATTAAATTTTGCTCTTTTACATTGCATATCATCATATCCGACTAAACCAGAAGACACTGCTTTAAATTTAATCAGAAAATTAAAGATTACATTTCCGGATATTGTAATTGGTTATTCCGGACATGAAGAGGGATTTTTATTGTCACAAGCAGCAGTTTTGTTGGGATCAAAAATTATTGAAAGACATTTTACATTAAATAAAGAACAAAAAGGATCAGATCATAAATGTTCTTTGGATCCAACTGAATTAAAACAATTTGTTAGAAAAATAAGATAATATGAAAAGAAATATTCTTTAAATGAAAGGAAATCCGATGATATTTAAAAAAATGAAAATAATCTTTCAAATACAGAAATAAATAATTTGAGATTAGCTTTAAGGGATGTTAAAACAAAAGAAATTTTTCAATGTGAGTTAGAGTGTCGAAGAAAGTTGGGAAAATCTTTATGCTATTCTAGAAAATTGAAAATTGGTAGTAGAATTGAAAAAACTGATTTAGCTGTGAAAGTTACAGAACCTTTTGGTATATCAGCAGAATATATCGATAATTATTTACACAGAACGTTAGTAAAAAATGTACAAGCAGATGCAAATCGTACTGATGAACATTTTTGTTAATTTTATATTTTTTACAATAATAAAATAAAATTTTGTATAAATTATCAAAAATTTTCTTATATTTTATAAATTTTAAAAACTTGCACTAGATGATATTGACATTAGTAAAAAATGAACAAGCACGTTTCTGGCGAAAACCTTGAATTGTTATTTTATTTTCCGTATTTCTCCAATATAAAAAATGCTTCCATCATCATCTGAGATCAACTGGTTATCTTCCACTTGAATTCCACTGTTGATTTTCGAATCAGCTATATTGTAAGATTACACTAATCACTGACACTTAAAAAAACTTCACGTGCATTTCTTTTCGGAATTTCAGTTTTCAATTAAATCAGTGAAATCGAATTAGACATATATACCGCATTGATGAAAGTACCCCATGTTACCCTACATTGCGCCGACTTTTTTTAGAGCCAATTAAAATCGGTATGGAGAATCGTTAATGTTTTTAAAAATTATTAAATATTAAATATACTTTGCAAAATCGGAACAATAATAGATGTGAAAAGCTGTATCCATGCTCATTACATTGCAAATTTCTAAACGAATTTTTAAAATTTAACAGATGCATATTAAAAATTAAAAGAAAATTACTTAAAATTCAAATTAGAAATATGAAATATCGCAGTAATATAAAATATTGAAATTATGTCGAATGCAAATGCAAATATATGTAGTTATTGTTTCTGGTTCTGACTAAATGTTATTTATCTCATTTTTATAAATAAAAGTCTTTCAAAAAGTAGTAGTTAAAGTTAATATAATATTTTTTTAAATAATTAAAGAATTCTTATTATTTACCTAAGCTTTATTTATATTATATTTTGTTTATCACTATATTAAATGTTCTGCTAAAAAATTCACTATTTGAAAAATCAGTAACTTAGAAAAATCATTGATTTTTTTAAGTTACTATCCTTTTAGTTTAACAGTTCCTTTCTTCAATTAAAAAACAATTAGAAGTTGAGCGAAATTTTACTCCCAGCGGCTTAATATTTTAAAAGTCCTTTTAGATAGATGATCATCAAATAACCTTAAAATTTTAGAATTTGTAATCAGTGGAAAAATATGGGTTCACAAATTAAATAACCGATAAACTGGTACAATCTACATAGTCCACTATTAAATACAACAATTTTAATTTTTATATATATTTTATTTGTTGAATAAATAATATTATAAACAATCTTAAAAATATTTTAAATTTATTATGTTCAATATTTAAAAACGACAATTTATAAGGTAGCCGTTCTTAACATATACACAACCACGTTTCTGGCGAACACCTTCAATTGTTGTTTTAGGAATTGCATCAGATGGAATTAACTCAGAATCATTCTCTGAATTCAACTGTGGTACCTGTCCAACCATATTTTCATCTTCAAGAGTAGGATATGCGGCAACAAATGCCAAAACTGCAGCAATTATAAAAATTACGAATAATGAACGCATTTTTATTTTTTTAACTATTTTTAATTTAGAAAAATTGTATTGTATTGTTAAAGTAGCGCAGTTGATTCTGAACTAATAATTTTATTAAGATTGAATCCATCTTTTATACTCATAGAGAATGACAATTTTTTATGAGAATAACAATATTCACGATAAGGAAAAAATCACCGTTTAATTGGAACTCATAGGAAATTAAAAGTAGATTAACTTTATGAACACAACATAAATTTATTTATATTATTGTAAATTTCACAAATTAAAAATCCCCCAGAAATAAATTTTATAATTATTAATAAAACTCACTGTTGCTAAAATGCACAAGTGTATATAAAAAAATCTTGGAGAATTAGGGGAACATTAACGAAATGTTTGAGTAATAAACTCTTTAATTGGTTTCGGCTACAAATCGTTGAAAATTAATTTATTTCTCAGCAATTTAATTTCTCTCATATTTAAAGGTTTACATATAGGTTTATAAAATTTTCAAATTTTCTTTAATTAATGATAAAAGCTGATTCTCTAATAAAAAAATTAGCATTGAAGCTGGAACATATTTGTTACCTGTAATAACTAATTTTCTTTGAATTTTTGATATGCACAAGCATACGAAATTATTTACAAAGCTGTCTGTTAAATTTTAAAACTTCGTTAAAACTAATATTCCCAAAATTCTAAGGAAGTTTTAAGTATGGTAATATGATAAATATTACCATACTTAAAACTTCCTTAGATTTTATATTTCGCAATTTATAAATTGCGAAATATAAATTCTAAGGAAATATATTTCGCAATTTATGAATGTCGAAAATATCCTTGATTCTTCAAAATCAACTTTAAAAAAAAGTGAAGTATGATGTAACCCATTCTACCCTAATATGGGTAATAAACATTTAGATATAGGATTGGATATACAAAGTATTTTATTACAGAAGCAGCTCTATTTTTCATTGAAGAAAATTGAAAAATAATTTTTCATAGTATATAATTTTAGAATTTAGATAAATTTAATTTCTAGTTAATTAGAATAAATTAGTTTTCTATATCATTTCTAGAATTCTAGAAACCAATTGAACTTTTTATATTGTTCAAATATTGCGCTAAAGAAATATCCGCTTGTAAATATTATTCCGATAATTCCGGAATATTTTTTAAACATAATTGTGCATTTTAACAGAGTCTGTCATTCAAATTCATAAGATTAATTTCTGGGGGATTTTTAAATTGTGAAATTTCCAATAATATAATAAAGTTAATCTCTCTGTAATTTTATGGTGTATTCGTATTCAGAAGTAAATTTTCCCTTATCATATTGTTGTTGTTATTATCATCAAATAAAGTCTGTCTCAATTAGTATAAAAGATCGACTCAATTTTATTAAAATTATTAGTTCAGAATCAACTGCGTTACTTTAACAATTCATTAGACTTTTTGCAAATTAAAAACATTTGAAAATACAAAAATGCGTTCATTATTTGTAATTTTTTTGATTGCTGCAGTGTTGGCATTTGTTACCGCATATCCTGCTATTGAAGATGAAAATATTGTTGGAAAGGCACCACAGTTCAACCCAGACAATGATTTTGAAGATGAAAATATTGTTGGACAGGCACCACAGTTCAATGAAGACAATGATTCTGGGTTAATTCCATCTGATGAAATCCGTAGAATAACAATTGAAGGTTTTCGCCAGAAACGTGATTGTGCATTTTTTAAAAATGGCAACGTTATTCACTGTCGTTTTTAAATATTAAAAATAACAAAATTAAAATATTTTTAAGATTATGTAAAATGTTATTTATTGTACTAATAAAATATAAATAAAAATTTCAATTTTTGTTTTTTACAATTGTCTACTAAAAGTCATTTTAAATTTTACAATTGTCTACTAAAAGTCATTTTAAAGTAAGCTCGTAAAAAATTCATTTACTTTAATAGCTCCGTTTAGCAATTTAAAAACGCAGAATTTCATGAAAATTATCAAAATTTCATAAAAAATATTCACTCAGTTAATTTTAAATTATATAATTTTCATCTTAAAGTTTGTGTATAAAAATTTTGTAAATTTTTTTGTTTTTGTAATAATTTTCACCAAAATCCATAAATAATTCATGTTACATCAAAAAGTTACATAATTGGGAATTTGTGAAAACAAAATACCATTATAATAAATAACACCATATGTTCAACACAATCTAATTTTTGTTCATCATATTTGAATTTTTTTTAAAAATATATTTTTTTGTGAATATAATTTTATTCTAGCTTATTTAATTCTGATATTCCTTGAATATAGTATAGTATTATAGATAGAGTGGCATCATTCTACTACACTAATATACCATAATAAGCTTCCTTCCTACTATGTATTTTGTTCTGTGTACATTTCCTATTCACAAAAATAAACGCTCCTTGATAAGAATTTAAAAAATATACTTATATATGTGAAATATTCAGCACATGTCCTCAGTCATATTTTTTTAAAAAAAAAAAGGAAGTGGGAAAAAATAAGATTTCTGTAAGACACAAGATTATTTCTTATTCTTAAAAAGAAAAACGAAACGCATTATTTCCCATTCTTATAGAAAATATATTTTGTGGATATGTTAGTTAAACTGAGTATAGAAGATTTTCCAATTTTCTTTATTGAAATATAATATTAAATCAAAGAAAAGAGAATTTTCCTGACGCATAGAAAAATAAATAAAATTAATAAATTTGAATTATGTTATTTTTAATGATCAATTATATGTAATATAATATTTAAATAACTAATTTATTAATAATTATTCAATTTGTGTTTCATTTCCATTTGGCATTTGACTTGAGTAAAGTTGAATATCACCATACAATAAGTAGCTACTTATTCTCTGAATCCGTATCCATATTTTAATATTTGAAATTGAAATTAATTTCTTATAATTTAAATAATTTTACACCAATAAATATTATTCAATAATCTTGATTTTTTTCTGAAAAGATTCAGAATATGAACGTAAGTATTACCCAAATCCTTCGGTAGATATCAATATTTCACCCTAAAAATAATTAATTTAATAAGAATATATTTTTTTATTACCAAATTACTGCATATGGATATGAATTATTAAAATTATTAAGTGGTTTTAGGATCTTGTATATGGTTTATTTTGAAATTGATAAAGTAAGGTCTAAATTCACAGTAAAGTTTAAAGAAAGTACCATTCATCAATGGAATTTTCAAATCACATTCATATCTAAGGTTAATAATTGTTCTGGTCCAATTTTTATCTTGGAAATGACATGTAACATTATTAACATCTTTCGAATTTAAATCATATTCAAATTTGTAATTTTTAATATATGTTTTTTTCTGAAAATTATTCAATTTTAATTAATATATATTTTTAAAAACTTCAGATATTAAAATATAGACTACTACAATATATAGTAAAATGTTTCTTAAATGTAACATGGTTTCTCTTCAACTAATTTTGATTTTTAATATCTCCATTATATATAAAATAAACATAATAATTAACCAAAATAAATTATATGTATTAAAAAAATTGAAAAACCAAAGTTACTTGAAAGTTAAATTATATCAGAAATTATTTCAAAAAATGAGACTTTAAATTAAAATTATATGTTGAAATTAGATTGTTTAGGTATAGATAATAATAGTAATTATTATCTATTCCTAAATATCAAACCAAAGATAATTATTATACAAAGTAATATTCCAGAAGAATATGACTTTCTATAATAAAAAAATTTGAGAAATTTAATAAGAAGATCATCTGAAATATATGTTTGTATATGGATCAGTGTTTAAATTCAATGTTTAAATTTGACTCTTCAATTAAATTTGATAATAAAACTAATTATTTAATAATCTATATTTAAATTTTTTAGGTATATGTACACCTAATTTGTGAATAATTGTTTGCTGAATCGGAAAACCAAACTTTTACTATACGAATTAGGGAAATTTATAATATTTAATTTGATTATTTTCCAAAAAATGTACACCGTACTTACACATTAAAAATGTCAAAGTTCCGTATTTATAATTCCAATTAAAACTCTCTAAGATGTTCTGTAATACCAATTGTGAGGTAATATAAGAAGAAGTAAATTTATATTCACAACACAAAATTATAAACTGCAAACTGCAACTGACAATCTCAAATAATAGTAATAAGTATTTACAAAAAATTGATGCTAGCGAATTTATTAAGTTGTTTTAAAATTAAGTTTTCTTAATTTAAGTTATTCATCAACCTACATATAAATAGAAACGAACAAACTAGTTGATTTGAGACATCAAACTTAGGTACCCTAAAAATTTTATATAGACATATAGATGCTGGCAAATTATATTTTATAATAATAAAATTATGAGTACCAACATAACCAAAACTACTATTTACTACTGATTTTTTTTTAGTTTATTGCAATTCGTGTGAAGTTTAATTTATTGCATTTTATGGAAGTACTTTTATAAATAATTTTATTTTCTGTTAACTCATTTGTTGTTAATTTACCTTGATTATCATAAATATAAAATATTTTATTGACTATTGACTACAACAGTTTTGCCTGTTGATTTCAACCCAAATTCCTCATCTATTATTATCAAAAGATCATTTCATCATTATTGAACTTATATCCACTCAACCCTGTAATTGATATTCTTTTTCAGTTCAACTAAAATATTTTCTTTAAAATTAAACACCCTAATCTTTTGTATTATTCGGAAAAAAAAGGACATGAAAACATTTCCTAATATAATTTCTCATTCCACATTTTAATAGCTAATATTATACACGAACCATATAAAGAAACAACAACAACAACAACAGGAAAAAAAGGACTTCCATATGAAATGTAAAGTTTATTCTCAAAGAAAAATAAATATTTTCTCGTTGTTCTTTATTTCGATGAGACAGAATACAAAAAAAAAAATGAAAAAGAAGTTGCAAAAAAAAAAAAATAAAGAAAAAATAGGAAAATAATATTTGCAAAAGTAATTCACCCTTAAAAAAATTCAAATGGGCACGGAATTTTCTATTTTTTTTATTATTATTATTATTATTATTATTATTATTTAAGGATGAAGGAAGTGGATGGCGCGTGAATGTTGTGACAAAACATGTTTTGAATATAAAAATGTGAAATATTCTACTATACAATGAATACCCCCAACCCAATAAGATTGTCATCTTTAAATTTTTCATAGAACAAAATAGAAAAAAAGGACTTCAAATAAGGAATTTTTTTTTTTTTGTAATACAATACAAATATATGTTTCATTTAAAAATGTATATAATTTATATTTAAAATAAAAATTTAGTACGTACTGTTTATTTGCTAAAAAAGAGAGGAAATTTAGTTGCAAAATTATATTAAATTTTTTAAAGTTTCTGGTTTATTAAAATTTTTATTAAATATTTCAAATTAAGTACATACACAAATATAATTAATTGATAAAACTTATTTAATTTTACAGATATGCTCGTTTATTACGAGAATATCTATAAAATTAAATTATTGTCGTTGAGCAAAATTCTACATCATAGTCCAAATATTGGTTAAATTATTTAATTAAATTAGACGTTTAACAAAATTAAGAATATTATCACTTGAAGGTAATTCAATTAGTGAATTACCAATGGGAATATTTAATGAATTAATTGATTTAGAAACATTATATTTAAATAAAAATAAATTGAAAATTTTGGAAAATGGTATATTTGATAAATGTCAGCCGAAAAATTTTATATTATGTATAATACTTATATCTAGTTTTTGGCTGACCAATTTTAAAAATTTTGTAATACTTAACATATTTTGTTCTTAATTACATACATCAAGGGGTAGTTTTTCCAAGCCCACTCTTTACAATGATAATTTATATATTTAATAATATCTGTAATATATTTAAAAAATATAAACATTGGTCAATGTTTACATATAAAAATGGACTGCAGATTAATCAACATATTTAAATTAGCGAATATTTTTTTTTCAAAATTGCTTGTGAAATACTTAATCTACTAAATATATCAAAAATTAAAAAGGTTATCACAAAATTTACTAGGAAAAAACAGTGGTGGATTAAATACAATTTATAATTATTTAATTGTTTTTCAAATATATGTTATGTTTTAAATTGTCAAAAAATAGGGAAATAGGTGAATTTTTTTTTCTTTTCAGAAATTTTCAAATTACATAAATATCGAGCTACTGAAATCTATGTAAAGAATTTCTTTATTAGTAAGATTTATGCTGTTTGTTAAAAAAACACAAATAATTGTTTTATATTCATTAATTAAATTAGATAGTGATTCATGTAAAATATGTGTATATCAAAAATTAGTGCAGCAATATTTTCAGAATTTTTTCCCGAAATAAAAACGAGGAATATATAAAGTGTATATCCCCAATTTTTGCTAGCTAAGTTCGATTAATTACGACACTGAATTATATTAATATTAAAATTGTCAACTACATACATTTGTATGTACATAAATAAATTCGAAAAACGAAAAGCTTTTAATTATGTAGCTACTATAATAAAATTTTAAGCTAAGGTCAAATAATAAATTTAATTCTATAGAAAATAATGTAAAATATAAAAAGAATTATTTTCATTTTATTTAATTTCGATAGTTTACTAGTATACGTTCACCAACATACTAAAATACTTAAAAAAAATTTTTGCGCAATTAACTTAAATAATTTTGAAAACGGAAACGCATCAGTTAATATTAAAACTTGTTACGATTTTGTCGTGTTTTTATTTATACTCCTCAAAATAAATAAATAAAAATGTTAAAATTTTTGGAAAAATACCGATTTTTTTTAAATTTATTAACATATTTATTATTAATACCAATAATAATAAATGGAAATGAAATTAAATTCAGTGATCTTTGTAAAAATTCAGTTTGTTTTAATATAACAGTTGAATCAAAAGATTATTTTGTATTCGATTTATCTGATGAAAATCAATTAATTGATCATCTATTTTTTGATAATTCAACTGTAAATGAAATACCATTAAAATTATTTCAAAATTTACCAAATTTACGTGATATTGATTTACGTGATTCATCTGTAAAACGTTATAATATATTAAGTTTTTGGAATTTAGAAAAATTAAAAATTTTATTACTTTCAAATAATGGTATAACAAAATTACCAGATGCTGGATTTTCAGAAGCATATAATTTAGAATCATTATGGTTGGATTATAATAATATTAATGATATTAATTCACAATCATTTTATCGTTTAACAAAATTAAGAATATTATCACTTGAAGGTAATTCAATTAGTGAATTACCAATGGGAATATTTAATGAATTAATTGATTTACAAACATTATATTTAAATAAAAATAAATTAAAAATTTTGGAAAATGGTATATTTGATAAATGTCATAAATTATCATTAATTGATTTTTATGATAATGAAATAAATGATATTGGTAAAGATATATTTAAAACAATACCAAAAATTGATATTTTAAGATTATCAAAAAATAATATTGAAAATTTAAAATTAAATTTTAATATTATTGAAAATTTTCATGCTGAAACATCAATGATAGAAAATATTGAATTAATGGGTACAATACGATTATTATCATTAAATCAAAATAAAATAAAATTTTTTAAATTTTATAATATTTGGGAAATGAAAATATTAGATTTAAGTAATAATTCAATAAGAAATTTGGAAAATTTACGATTAGCATTTGATTTAAATGATTTAAATTTATCAGAAAATCCATTATATACAATTAAATATGATACATTTTCAAATATGAGAAATTTAAAAAGACTTGATTTAAGTTCAACAAAATTACATAACTTACAATTGGGTATATTTGATCAACTTAATAATTTAGAAATTTTAGATATTTCAGATAATAAATTAACTGAATTAAATCTAGAAGTTCTTGAATTAATGAGAAATTTAAAATATTTATATCTACATAATAATCCATATTATTGTCCAGCTATTGAATTAATAATTAAAAAATTTCTTCAACCGAAACGAATTTCATACATGACAGATTCAGCAGCACTTGATGATCCAATTTTTATGAATAATGATATGGTTCAGGGAATACATTGTAAAAATTCTATAACATTATTAGATGATTCATCATCATTTAATGATGATGATGATGATGCTGTAGCGAAAAATATGAATATTGTTGATCAAGAATTAGATGAAAATATTATTCAAAGACAAATTAAAACAATGAGAAGTGATCTAAAAACTATTGTACAATTTTATGATATGAAATTTGATCAAATTTTAAGGGAAATTGATGAATTAAAAAGAAGACAAAATTTACAATTAAATGTTGATGAAAAGTTTTGGAATAAAGTTGCTGTATATTCAAATGATAACGAAAAATAACTTTATTTTGTAAATTATTATTTTATTTGTAATTTTGTAGGATTTTAAGAAAAATAAATGTATTTGAAATTATTTTAAAGAATTATTTATATATTTTTATCGGAATTTTAAATTAACGTTTATTATGCTCATTGTGGGTATAGTTTCCACTTCTCCTAACGATTTCACTAATATTTATTATAAAATTTTCAGAAAGCATTTGTAATTAGCTACTTAGTAGTGGTTACTTTCTTTCTGTAATCTTCTAAATAATAAAGCAATAAATAAAAATCAATTAAGTTTATAATGACATTTATTATATTAACTTAACATATATAAATAAAGATCATTAATTCAATTTTCTTCTATGTACTAATAACACTTTTTTCCCAGAATTTTTCATTATCTTGATGTGCTGTAATATTTTGTCGTCTCTTCAACTCTTTCAGTTCATTCATAAGTTTTTCCAATTTTTCTTGATGAAATTTTGTAATAATATTAAATTCATTTTTTAATATTTTCATTTCTTTGATATAATTAAATTTTTCATTCGTTTTTGGTGTATAATCACCACCACAATAAATACCATAAACTTTTTCATCATTTTCAGTTTCATCCTCACGTCTCGGATCCGATGAATAAACAATTGAATTTTTTTGTATAAATTCTTCAAATACTTCTTGGAGTTGATTACAATTTAAATTTGGATTATTACGAAAATTAAAATCTCGTAAATTTTCTAATTGATCAATCATATCCATATTAATTGATTGTATATAATTATTTGATATATCTAATTTTTCTAAAAATATCATTGAATCAAATATCATATTATCAATTTCTTGAATTTCTGATGAGCTTAAGTTTAGTTCACGGATATTTTCCATTAATTTAAAAGGATATGATGATAAATATGGTATTTGATTTCCAGATAAATCAAGATTTTGTAAATTTACAAAATAACGAAGAAAATCAATATTTTTTATTGAATTATTTTGTAAGTTTAATAATTGTACACTTTCAGGATGATCCAAGAAAATATCATTAATTTGATTATTTTGTAAATTAGTTGATCGAATAATTCCATTTATCTGTATTTTCTTTATTTCAGAATTTATAGCATTTAATTGATTAATATTATTTACATTTATTTCAAATTTTTCAATAAAATTTTCAGAAATTTCTAGAAAATTTATTGACCTAATATTTCTGAAAATATTTTCACCAATTTTTTTAATTTGATTTTCTTTCAAAACAATTATTTCTAATTGTTCATTTTTATCAAAAATACCATTTTCTAAAATTTCTAATTGATTGTTACGCAAATAAATTCCATTTAAATTTATTAATGGATCAAATACTCCATTTGGTAATTCACTTATGAAATTTGATTCCAAGCTAAGATATCGTAGTTTTAGTAAATTAGCAAATGAATTTTTTGATAATTTCTCAATTTGATTATCATCTATCCATAAATATTGTAATTCCTCAGCTAGAAGAAAACCAGTTGGTGGTAATTCTATTAGATTATTTGAAGATAATAATAGAATTTGTAAATTTGGTGTACGAAAAAAACTATACATATCATATTCACTTATATTTGAATTCCGTAAATCTATTTCAGTTAAATTAGTAAAATGTTTAAATAATTTTCTATTTAAAATTGGTATTGATGAATTTTCAAATTTTAATGTATTTGTTTGTATTATTTCACGTGTTTTAGATCGTAAATGATCTGTTTTTTCGAAATTTATATTACGACAAATTGAATTGTTACAATCATTTTCAAATATATATGTTTTTGCAATAATTTTAGTAATTAAACAATTTATTAAAATTAGTAAAATAATTATTGATGATTTTGATAAAAATTTTATTAATAATTTTTTCATTTTTGTATAAAAGTTTTCGCGTTCACGATTCACGATCAACTGAGGTAAAATTTTGTTTATGATTAATTTTTTTTTTTTTTTTTGTGTTTATTATGATTTCAAATTAGATTAAAATCAGAATTATTTTAGCGTTTCTTTTTAATTTGGATTATAATTTGACCTTTAAAAGTATATGTTTTTAAAATAATTATATATATGTAAATATACAAGGATTACGTCACAATTTATTAAGTTTTAATCGCAATTCGCTTTTTGTATTTATTTACAACGAATTCGAATTTATTTCAAAAAAAAAAAAATTCTGTATAATTATTTATTGTTGATTCAAATTAATTATAGTTTCCAATTTATGCAAATTAATTTTTTTGCACAAAATAATAATGATATTTATTTAGTATGATATACATATAAAAATTCTATTTAAATTTAAATGACAATCATGATTTGTAAAAAGGATTAATTAATTTGTAGAGATACGAAATTGAAAAATTAAGTAATTGTTTTTATATTTTTTATAGGCAAACTATTTGATTAAATTTTGCTATCTTCAAATTTAAATTCAGTCTAGGAAATGTTTTGATTATTAATGTTAAACTTAAGATTAAAATAAATAAAATACATATCTAGAATTTGTTATCAATATAATTATATTTTAAATTTTCTGATTTAACAATTTTAATATTTTGTAATAAACTCTTTAATGTTGTCCCTTGATATTGTTTAATTAAATTGTAATGTAGCTTAAACCAATTTTATTACAATTATTTTCAAGTATATTTATTTGATTGGTTATACAGGGATAATATAATACAATTGAATATTTTATAATTACATATTAATAATATATTTGGTTTATTAATCTCAAATATATTAATGTAAATTAAATTGCTATTTTTTATGTAAATAACTTTTAATTCGTTTTATTTACGATCACATTTTAAAGCTAACATATTATTTGTGATCTGTGTTATACGTCAAAATATCGTATGTAAAATATTTGTTATTATTTCTTATCTTAGAATTTAAGAGGAAAATTTGATTTGTCGAACATTTTTATAATTTATATTGGATTACAACTTTAGAAATTTAGAAACTTTCGGTCAAAAATGTACGTTAAAATTAATAATTTATCATTACATGATTATATTTTGAAGATTTATGAAGATTTAACTAGTCAAATATAGTTAACTAGTCGAAGGATTAGTGAAATGAAGAGAAATAGGAAATATTACGAAAGTTGTGCAGCTTTATATTGTGTTTCTTTTTGTTTTACTGAACTAAATGCCATGCAGTCTGACAAATATGTATATACATATATAATTTACTTTAATATACTTCTAAATAAATAATTCAGTAATCATTAAATTTCCAAATTTTATCTTCCCCAGTCCCCACAAAATTTATGTTTTTATATTTAATTTAAAGCTTCTATTCAAAAGTTACTAAAAAACATTTTTTTGTTATATCGACTTTTGCCAAAAAAAGTTCTTAAAATCTAATATAATTTTAGGACGTGCCCCCTTAAAAAAATATTATGTTCTTTCTTCTAATAACATACCAAAAAAAAAAACATGAATCATAAAAAACAACCGCAATCATAAGACTTAAAAAAAATATGCGGACTTCTAAAGAAAAAAAAAGGTAAAATCCAATTTTACGATAATATTTGTTCTTAAATAAACATATTTTTTTTTTTGTTCCTGCAACTAAAAGTCCTTTATACAATTTTGTTTTTTTTTTTGTATATTTACGTTATACTATTTACAAAGCAAATAATTCAATTTTATAACAAATTTATACACACTTCTTCAGTGTATTTTATCATAAAAATAAAAATGTAAGAAAATTTTATATAAACAAAAATTACCACTCGGAAAGAAATTTGATGAGCCCTAAAGTAATTTATACTACAAAAAAAAAAAATTATTAAAATCTATTCCACAAATATTTTATTAAATCACAAAAAAAAAAAAATGAAGTACAAAAAAAAATATATATATTCAATTTCATATGTGTACACTCATTGAGGGTTTTTGTTGTTGTGTTATAAAGGACAAAATAAAACTGATGAAAAGTTGAAAGTATACGTGGTAGTAAATCCTTGCAATGCATTCGTTTAACACGTACCAAACAGAAAAAAAAAACTAGGGAAATATAAGACTAACAAAATTTTACTATAAATATAAATGTTTTTGTTACGCATTTAGAAAATGAAAAAATAAAATTTCTATTTTACCCCCATCCAAATCACATATCCTTATTAAAAAAAATTCAATATTTTATAAATATACTTTTGAACTAAATGGAATTCTATTTCAATATATTTACAAATAATTTTAATTTACAATTTCGAGCTTCTAAAATATAAATGTTAAGATAAGCTCGTAAATTGAGGATTGTGGTTACCGAGTAAGGAAACTAGAATATGAAATATATTCTGTGAAAATAAAATTTGTAATATTTCAACATTTTTTTAAAGCAGCGATAATTCTGCCAACAATAGGAAACCAAGTGAATTCGTCTTAAATCATAAATTAATTTATTTATAAATAAATTTATTTGCCTAAACCATTTTAAGTTTCTTTAAATTGTCAGTTCATTATGGTAAGTTATAGTTTCTCGTTTCGAGAAATATACTTTCCACTAAATTAAATAACTTTCAAGTAAATGTCGTTGAAAAAAATTTCATTAGTGTAGGATTCAAAAAAAAATTCAAACGATTAACTAATTTTTATAACAAAGAAATATTTTAGTTAAAGAACACTTCGAATATCTTCAATTAAATATCTAGAAAAGTAGAGAATTTTAACTAACAAAATTAGTTTTTTATAATTTATTGCAGGATCACAAAATCCCAACAATTTCAAAAATCTTAATTCAAATTCTCAAATGTGCTACAAAATGTATCAATTTATTTTCCTTTATTTTATTTCTATTACAAAATTATCATAATTTTTTCTACAAAAAAAAAAAAAAATAAGTATTTATCACATAGCACCACCAACTGTTATCCTTTTTCTGTACAAATAAATTTATTAATTTATTTAAACAAAAAAATACAGAAAACCCTCATTTAACTTCAACTAAAAACAGAACAGTATGCAATAATTCTAAAGGATATTAAAGTAAAGAATAAATTTAAAATTAAATCAAAATTATTACAACTAAAAATAAAAATATAATTTCAATTAAAATTTTACACGAAAACTAAATTTATATTAAACATAATTTTCATCTGTATTATCCAAAAAAAAAAAACATTTTCTCATTTAAAATATAATTTTCCTATACTAATCCTTAACAAAAAAAAAAAAAATTTATTTTTAGGATGCCTTATTGTCTGTAATTTTCCAACAATTTATAGTTAAATTTTTAATTTTCATAAATTTTCAAATATAAGCAAATAAAAAAATATCCTTTTTTTTATATATAATTTTTTTTTTGTACCCAAAAAACGTAAAACTAGGTGAAAAGTTCAAACAATGCAATTTTAGACAGAAAATTGAAAAGTTACCAAAAAATATAAAAAAGAAATTACCACTGAAATTATAAATATTGAAAATGTTTAAAAAGGGCTTTTTGTATCTAAAGTAATTTTTTTTTTTGTTGGGAAGTTTTTTTGTTTCTGATGATATAAAAAAGAATCAAAAATTCCCAAAAGAATTAAAAATAAAATATTTATAAACATATTTCTTTTTTTTTATTCATGGTGTTATTAATAAAAAGGAGGAAAAAAAAATATATAATAATTTATATTCTACTGAAATGCAAATCACATTAAAAATCATGATTAAAAAAATCATCAACATTCAGGACTTTGATGTAAAAATATCAATTCATATGGTAACTCGAAAAAAAAAAAAACAACCAGTAGAGACCAACGTGTAAATCACAAAGGATATATTATTAAGTAATAATCACTCATGTAAAAATTATTATGGAACAAAACAAAAAAAATTTACTACTGTGTTGGAGGAAGCAATTTTTTTTTAATAGGATTTTCCCATTCTTTGAATAAACTGAAATTTAAATAGGAAAATTGTAGTTGAAGAGCTATTAACATAGTTTTATGTATACTTGAATTGTAGAGTTAAACATTTGTCCTATTTGGTTATTTTCATGTAGTAATGCCGTAATATCCATGAAGATGCTTATGCTGTAAAGTTTTCATGCATTTTAAATTTCTTTTCAGTGTTTTTTTTACTATCTACATAATATTTTCCAAAATAATTGAGTTATTTAATATTTTATTAAAACAATTGGAGTAAGCATTTTGCGTACCCATCTTACACAGACTTTTGACATTCCTAGATAATCACGAATGGACTTATAGGTAATTGGATCTCATATTTTGAATCCTTCTGCGATTTGGTTTAATTTTATTTGACCATTTTTCCCTAAGACCATCTACGACTTTAATAACCATAAGAAAATATAAGTTTTTACCGAATCCTTTTTTAGCAACTACGTCATTCCGTGAACATAAAAAAACCCTTCTTATTTTAAATAATTTAATAAACTAAATATTATTTTATAAGATTTTAATTGGCAAGTATAACTTTGTTGATTAGAGATCCAAGTCTATAATTTGAACAACCGAAAGACTACTAAATCGTATTTTCACTAAAATGAATAAGAATTTATTTATAATTTTTCTTCTATTTTAAATTTATTTTATTTTCTTTGTAAATAATTTCCATCCAATGAAGAAAATGTTTATTCCACAATTTTCTTTTACAATAAGACATAATATATAAAAGTCCTTTTTCTTGACTTTTTATCTTTATAATCAAATTTATATTTGAAAATCATGTAAATATTTTCTTACACTTTCAACATTCCCAGAACGAATTTATTGTATATAGTATATAGTACTCTGTATTTTATTTCTGCTTCTTTTTTTTTGTATATAGACATCACGCTTATTGTATTTTATCTTTAAAAATATTCTTTAGTTGTAACGAGAGTTGAATAATATTAAAAATAATATATCCTGAAAATGAACAACAACAAAATCTGTGAAAATACAAAATCCTTTATATTATCTAACATATATACATAAAAAAAAAATAATAATGATAACTCAAAGCTTTTGAATTGATATGATAATATGTAAAAATATTGTAACACACTAGAGAAAATAAAATTTAACAAAAATATGAATAAAAATAAGAAAAAATTGACAAATGTAGTTTGGCTTGAACATCATTCTACCGAAAGTAAGTAGTTAATTTAAAAAAAAAACAAAAAAATTAGAATTACAACAAAGACAATGACATAAAACAACATGAAAATCATAAATATTTACATAGATTTCTAAATATATAATAACCGCATCAACGAACCAGAACTAGAAAAAAAGGACATTTTATCAAGACTCGCATAATAAATGAACAATATAATATTTTTGAGTTATAAAAAATGTATTATATGTAGAAATAAAATAGTCTTTGAACTTTTGAATTTTTCGGTCAGTGAGCAAGTTCTGTGTGTATGGATTATAGAATAGACAATGTGGTCAAAAAAAATAATAATAAGAAAATTATAAAGATGATGGATGCATCAATAGTCCGATTTAAACATGAGACAGTTTTGTTGGTTATAATGAATTTCTTTCAATATGTAAATTGACTTTTTGAATTTTATTTATGAAGTGAGCAATATTAAAATTTCATATATTAGTATATCTATATGAATTTAAATCCGTTGGGAAATTTATTTTAGAATTTTCATTGGATTAATTTTGAAGACAGGAGAAACTGAAAATGTTGTAAATTAAATACATGGATGGAAAACTATACTAATCTTTATTATTAACTATTATTTCATACAGGCTTCAAGTGACACTTATTATGAATGATAAGGAATATACATTTTTATAATTTTAATAGACAGTTTAAAATTTAATGGTGGTATATACTCTTTAGGTTCAAAATTTTCAACCATATTCTAAACGTTTTATAGATCTATGATAATAATGAAGCAATTAATGAAATTATTCAATTATAATAGATAAAGTGATTTTGAAAAATATCGTTAAATAAAAAGGAATACATAGCTTTTATTAATATTAAACTTTGTCAATTCAATCAACTTCATATTATGCTGAAGTAAAATATGAAACTATTAAAAAGAAATTTAAAATATAACACGTTTAGCCTGTCATTACTAAACAATTTTATGTTCCACTTTAAAATAACTTCAAAAACTTCAATTACCACGACAATTACATTTTAATTTTTACCACCATTTTCAAAAGTTTCTGTATGACTTTTGATAGAAAATTATTTATTATTTAAAAAGAAAGTAGATTCTGAAGGGAGCACGAATATCGCGAAACCTAAACTAAAAAAATAATTCTTTCTTAAACATTAAAAATAAAAATAAAAATATAAAACTGAAAGCCGAAACACACGTAGTCCTTAACATCTCAACATTTTAATTTGGTTTTTTTTTTTTTTTTTTTGTGCAAAGGAGTATTTCCTTTGCAAAAAAAATAATTCAACAATTCTTGTAATATTATTATATATTTTATTTTCTTTAAAAACATGTACCAAGTTAAAATAATATTGTTATCTTGAGAGACATCGTCAGATAACTAGGTGTAAATTGAAGAACATGATAAGATTTTTCATTTGCTATAATCATTTTTTTTTTTTATAGAAAACTTGTTATAAGAATCTAAAGATATTTATGGTTATAAAGGATATATACATACATGTCGACATACATACATGACATATGTATATAAATAACGAAAGGAAGCAGTATACCGACATGATTATCAAGCAAAAAAAAAAAAAACAGAGGATGTTGGTGATGAACTGGTTTTTTATTTTATTATATTAACAATTTCATATATCCTTAAAGAAAAATAACTACAAAGTGTAAAGTATGTAATAATATTATTGAGAGAATTTATTTTTCTTAAACTTGTTACACACTAACTAAAAAAAATATATATCAGTATGCAACTAAAGACAGATCATCATCTCACGGGACTGTCTTTAACATAAAAAAAAAAAAACAAAATTAAATAATAAATAGATTAGGTTAGGGATGACTTGTAATTGACTTTGGGATTTTTCTAAAAAAAATTTTTATTACTTTATAGCTAATATTTTTATATCCTTTAAAATATAATTAAATAAAAATTTTTTTCTAATAATTTACTGAATTTATTGACAATTTTCCAAGACTGGTTATAACTATAGATTTTTTTCAAATTTATAATAAAACATATTTTAGTATATCCTTTAACTATTTAATCCGTAAATTGAAAAATTATAAACCACTAATATTATTCGAAGAATTTTAGTCCATAAATGGATTGTCTAAACACTTTTAGAGTTTAATTGAAAATAAAAAAGTCTGTGTTAAATTAATTGTTTGAATTCTATGTTGAAAACCATACTTTTAATAAGCTAACACTACCCAGCCATTAATTAATTCAACAGTTTAGGTTGAAGACCTTTTAATTATTGACTGTAAATAGTAACAATTCAATTATTAAACTTTTTTTTTATTTCAATTCTACACTTTTGTCATTTTCTATTTTTTTGTCTTCTCTCTCCTGAAATACATTTGACAAGAATTCTAATCCTTATCAATTTCCATCCTTTATGTATACATCAATATGCAAATTATTTATTGCACGTTTTTTGTATTTTTTTTTTGGGGGGATGGGGGTCAGTTATTTGAATATTAAAATCAACTTAACATCTCTTCCTTTGCCATGGTACAATTTTACATATAACCAACAGCAAAAATATTTGTAAAGTATGGGGAAATCCTTAGTATTCAAGGATGTTCTATATTTAGAAAAAAAAAATTAATACAAGGTAAAAAAAAACTTGTTCTAACAAAATCCAGGAACGTCAATCTTACATTTTATACATGTAAAGAACTTTAATAAGAAATATAAATCCATTTGGATCAACTTTCAGTTTAATTTTAATCCTAAAAAATGAATATTCTTTTAAAATTTTGTCTCAAAAAAAAACTGTAGACATTTTTTTTGGGCATATAAATTGAATAGAAGAGAAAATTATTAAAGATCTTTGATACGTTTTTTTCTACTTTTTTTTTTTTTTTGGTTTCTATTCTAGTCTTAATGTATTTTTATGATGATGTGATTCTAATGCAAATTATTCTAAAACTAAGAGGGATCATCTTTTTATTAGAGTATCAAATTTTTACAAGTATTTTAAAGAAGTTAAAAAAATGTATACACTTTATTTATTGATTATCCTTTTAATACAGTCAAAAATTACAATTCTATTTAAAAGTGAAAAATCCTAGATGATATTATTTCAAAAGAAGAATTGAATAAATTTTCCCCAAAAAAAAAAAGAGAAGAAAATTAAGAAAATGTGAAAAGTTTTCACGTGGAGAATTTAAACTTTTTTTTTTATTCAAAGGATCTTTAAAGACGTGGGCAGAGCAGAGGTAGTATAGTTAGTATAAGATTGTAATTTTCTGATAAAACAAAAAAATTCAGGGTAATTGTGATTAATTATTTTGATCCTGTTGAATATTTTATGTTATTATTATTCATGAGGATCCAATTTTAATATATTTGTTGTTATTGTTGTTTTATGTTTTAGGCTAAATCGAAATTACGAATAATATACTTGGTCTTTGTGTTTATTTTTGGACATAGTTTTGCTTGGTATAAATAAAATTGTAATGTAAAAGTTACTATTATATATAAATAGAACCCCAACTTAGTTTTTGAATAAAATTGTCAATAGATTAAGACGTTAATAGATTACATTTTAAATGGATATGTAAAGGTTTATCCTTAAAAATACCTTAAGATTGACCAAATTAAATGAAAATATATAGGACGCGTACTGCGTATAGTCTATTATTCTTTTCGTAAACGGAAAATTTTTTTAACATAATTTTTTTTTTGTAAACATGTTACATAGAATATTAGACATTAATGAGACTGAGTATCCTTAATACCTAAAATGTTACACATTGAAATAATATATACGTATCCTTTTTGAATATAAGTTAGAAAATTATTGAAAAAACGCATTAAATTTTATGATGACATTACGCCCAACTGACCTTAAATGAAATACGGATTTTAAATTGAGAAAAATGGAAAGTTGCATTAAGAAAAATTGAAAATCAGCTATAAATATGATATTGATAAGGTATTGAGAAATATGAAAAATTTATAAATAACCATTTAAAGTAATAATCGATAAAATATTTTTAAACTTTGACAGACTGACAGATTGTTGTACTTGAACAGAAATAAATATACATAAAAATTAGATTGATGAATTATCTAAGACCATGACTTTTGTCTGTAAAATAGTGAAATCATTCAATAAAACAATTATTTTCCAATTTTTTTATTAGATTATTATTATTTTTTTTATTAGATTATGTTCTAAGGATACTCTGTATACATAATTTTGAAGAAAATTTCTTCATCGTTATTTGATATACATATATACTCGTAAAAGTATTTACCAAATAATGTTGTTTACTATTTCGATATTAGAAAATCGATCACGTATTTATACCTTTCATTATTACACTTAATCGAAAAATATAAAACGACATGACCCATGCTCCTCTAGTAATACCTATGTCGTGTCAAAATTATCGAAAATAACTTAATACATTTAAAAATATTTTTTTTACTTAAAAAATTTACACCGAAAATGAAAATTTATAGAAAATTTATAAAAATAAATATTTTTCAATAATATTGATTTAAATAAATATACGTTTATAAAAATAACAATAATTTTAAATTTGCTAAAAATACACTTAATTTTTTTATTTAAATATTTTGTGAATCTGGGGAGAAATTTTATCCTATTGAAAAAGGATATAAAACTTTTTAAAAATCTATCCACAAATACAATAAACGATTTATATCGTTTAAAATCTTCTTTTTTTTTGTTGCAAATAAAAGATTCAAAGAAGACTTTTACAAAAATAGAAAAAAAACCCAACACCTATTTACAAAAAAAAAATTAATTTTTTTCCAAGATCAGAAAAGGATATCTTTATGTCCACTTCAGAAAGGACACACATAAAGGATTCGATATAATCACATTTTCCTTAAAACACATGTAGAATATAATTTAGGGTATGATTTCTGATTTCTATTTAACATTTAGATTGTACATTTTTTCGGTTGTTTTTTTTTTACCCTTTGGCATTAAATATACTTTTTTTCTGGCTTCTCAAACCTTATTTTATATCCCATTTAGACCTAATATTTTAACAAATCTTTCGCGTTTAAGAACACATTAACAAATAAATTCACTTTTTTTTTAGGCGTTTAACACAATTTAGAAAAAAAAAATTGTAGCAAAAATTTTTAGTGTAGATCCTGGATAAATGCTTTTCCATTATTATGATTATTTGAAAAGTTTTCTTAGTTTTTGGCTTTGAATACCTGATTTAGTAACTGATTTTCACCATACCTTAAATCCACAAATATATATAAAAACAAATATTTTCATATGAAGGTAGTTTTTACCAGGATCAGTGAGAGAGAAGAAACGATAGAGGGTAAAATAAAAACAACTTAAGTAATTCAATGGTCATTTGTAATACTTAACCAAGTAAAATTGTTATATAGCCTTAGATGAACTTAAATGACATTAAGGATTCAGTTTATTTACTACGACAAAAAAGAATTCTAATTTTTTTTTTGTCGGATACAGACAAACACATACAAATTAATAGTTAGGAAAAAAAAATCCTTGAATATTTTTTTTTTTTTTTTTTACAGAGTACAGAAATAAGGATTTAATATACATGAAAAGTAAAATTCTATTTAGTAACTAATGTTTAGTGAATTTAAGGGTGTTTTGTACGAAACTATATATACGCACACATTGTATATTTATTTGGATAATGGTCGTTTTTATAGAAAAAAAAAGGACGAATGTTAAGAATGTCACGTAGTAAATGTACGCACGTAAATTGTAATATTATTTTTTCTTACAAAGCTAGATTGAAAAATAAAGAAATTTTCTATAATTTCTTTCTATATCTTTTGTTTTGTATTTCAAGGAAAAAAAAAATTACAAGGATAAAAGCTAACATAATAAAATGAAAAACCAATTTCTAATTGATGACTAAAACAATTTTTATGTATATTTGAAGCATAATTTATTGTTTTTTTTTTTTTAATTTGAAATTTTGTTAAACCAATTTCTTATTAATATAATGAATATAATTTTAAATAATTAAAATTATGTTATTCATAATTATTTGGTTAAAGAAAATGAAATTTTACACGAAAAAGAGATTGATTTCAGGTAAGTTAATTCGGTTAGGAGAATAAGGATAAAATTTAGTATCAAATGATATAAAAAACGAAGGCCATTTGTATTTTTGACAAATTAATTAAATTATATTTTTCAATAATTCTTTATGAATATATTTACTTTTATAAAATATAACTTTGCATTACATGGCTATAGTAGAGACCTTTATTATAATTTACGATTTCAAAATGGATTTTTAGGTCAAAATTATTCCAATATGTAACTAATATTTGTAATTTAAATATAATAATATTACTTTTAATTTTTTTTTTATTTGCAATGTGCCACTTTACCTTTAGTCACCTATTGAAAAGGTCATTTTACACTTCAGTTGACTACTGTTTTAGTGTTTGATAAATTTTGCTTAATTATTATCTTCATTTTTATATGATGGAATAATTCGTACACTGGCTACTAATGATTACTGAAATAAATAATATATAATAGATAAAATTTAAAAATAGAAATTATCACAATTTTACGACGTGTTTCTTTCTCTCTGTTTGCATTTAAAAATACTAGAAAAATTTCTAATTATAAATACGCTAATCAGGTTATGTAAATAAAAGATAATATTGTTTCTTAAAATAAATAAATAGCTACACGCTTATTGTAAATTGTGTGCTGATTATGTGATTATGAACGCTTTATAGGGTAGCGTGGCCGAGCGGTCTAAGGCGCTGGTTTAAGGCACCAGTCTCCTCGGAGGCGTGGGTTCGAATCCCACCGCTGCCAATATTTTGAAATCAGATTGATAAAAAACAAAAATATATATTATATTTGAAATAGTTTCAAAAACCACTGTGAGACTTTCATATAAATTAATTTACTGTGAAAAGAGGAAGCATTTTACAAAAAATATTAAAAAAAAATACGGTGTGGACTGTGAATGGAGCTGCAGAACACATCAATAAACATATTCAATTTTGAATAAAAATAAAAATAATGAAATTCTATAAATTTTTTTATTGAGATTATTGAATTTGAAAATTAAATTGTCTTTCCAAATTTATCAGGAAAATTTACAATATTACAAAAGAACACCCCAGAAAATATTTAAGAAAAAATTTAAACACATTAAATATCAATAACACCTGTTTACAAGTTGAAAATTTTCCTTAAATTATTGACTGTAACCTTTTCACCCAAACAAAATCTTCATGTCATTCAAGAAAATTGAGTATTCGTGGTTTGAGTAAATTTATTATAATATTTTTGTATTTCAAAAATAGTCACGATTTACCCCTTTTTTTATCAAGAATAAAAGTATGTTTTACTAAACTAGGGAAACATTTTTTTAGGTTAGTACTTAACCTCAACAAAAACATGTTTACACATAAACTTTTCTTTCATTTTTCGTGTATTATGTTTTGTATTTATGATTATTTAATTGACTCAAATATTATTATAAAGTATATTTGCCTTTTCATGGTTGATGTGTAAATTTACAGAAAATATTTTTCTTTTAACGAATTATTTACCAATATTTTTTTCATAAATCAACAAAAAGGAAATATAAAAGAGTTAAATCAATTAGAGAAAAAATCCATTAAAAATTAAGTACCTCTTGAACATAATTTGCTGATGTATAAATTAATAATTCAAAATGAATTTTAGGGCTAAAAGTAAAATTGGAGAAAGAAAAACCAAAAAAAGAATTAATATTTGGTAATGTAATAATATTTGTGCAAATGTCAGTTCAATTCTCACTATACAACATTATAATCAACATTATTTTCAACATTATCACTACTCATCTTAATTATAAAGAGAAATCTTAATTTCAGTGATTCAGTTCAGCAAAGTTTACTTGAACAGAGCAGTTTGTAGGCAATGAAAAAAATACACATTAAAAATTATGTTATTAAACCATATTGGAAAAATTTAGATAAATGTACATAAATATTAAATAAATATATTTTCTTAAACACCATTAAACCCATTTTTCTTAAACACAATAATTAAATAAAAATGAATTTTAAATAAAATGTTCAGGGTTTGTGTTTTTCTATCCTATAGGAAAACGAGTATTTTTAAAGAATATTTTTAGTCAGGATGTTGAAGGCAATCAATAGCTTCCAGTTGCCATCACTATATAATTTTTTTCTGAAAATGCATAAGATGGAATTGGACGCTTCAAATGCCTACAACATTCATAAATATCTTAAATTGTTGTAAAATAGTATCAAATTAAATTAATATATGTAATTAATGTCTAATCTATGCTGAATTTTCAGACAGGTAAATCCATTTGCATATCTATGCCCAAGATTTATAACACCCTAGCTCCATCTCTATTATTTTAACTTTGTTATATCCCAAAAAAAAAAACATAATACAAATTCCTATACTATTTATGTCACAAACTTTTACTCTATAATGAAAGAAATTTTCTTGTCTGGAATTGTTGAACCTTTTTTTTTCTCTTGTTTATTAAATTCTACATCATTTGTTACCTCAATTGCCGCCAAACGACCAAAAATTTAAGTTCTGTAGTATACAAGTACACAAAAAATACAGAAAAAAGCTCAAACTGAACAGTAATTAAACAAATGAGTGTTTAAAAACATGAAAATTATATGTAACTCTAAAATTCCTAAGGATCAAGTATCTGCATAGGCAAAAAGATAATAAAAATGTAGAGTCGTAGAGATAGAAATGATGATTTTTGCTTCAAGGACTCTTATGTTTGTTTTTAATTGCAATTGAGGAAAAGAATGAATTTGAAGAGCTTTCTGTATTTAAAAAAATAAATAAAAATAAAATAAAACTTTGTTAATGAGGCAAAAACATCCAAGAGGACTTCAAAGTTTAATTTATTAATTGTGCTTTATTTAAGGGTGAAATTTAATTATTCTTCGAAATAGAACTAAATTAGTAAAGTTGGTAATTGATTAAATAGTACAACCAAATTTAAGTTAATTTGAAGGATTTTTTTTTACAAATTTTCAGTAATTTATAAAAGAAATTAAAAAAGCATTAATTTTAGTGTGGAGAAATGACAATTTATTAACATAGTATTTCAAAATTTAATTCGTCAAAAGAAATATTCTTTTCGTGTTGATATAATTATGCCACTGTTCAAAATCAAAGATATTAATTTCCCTTTCTTCTTAACATTTTTCCAAGTGGATTACCAAGCCATGGATAAACAGCTGGACATTGAACACATGATTTCATCCATCTTTCTTTACCAATATCAATACGTTTTAATTGACAGAAACGTTCTTTACACGGTTTTTCTTCACGTTGGACACAACTATCAAATGGTTTACCAGGTCTAGGATTCCGAGCATATTCAATAACTCTTGACATAGATACAAGAAAAACATCAGGTAATTCAGTTAAATATTTTAAGAATCTGTAAAAAAAATTTGTATTTATAAAATATGTAACCAAAAGTCATATAAATGTTTATCATTATTTTGAAACTGGAAATTATGAAACATACTTTTTATAAGCTGCAAAATTATTCTGTCCTTTCAAAAACCATGAAGCATGTAAATATATTCCAAATGGTGCCCGATTTCCATTATAATTTTTCATAAAATTCTCTTGCATCCATTCAAATAACTTATCAACATCATCTACTGGTAAATTAGCACAAGCATCTAACATGGCACATTTATTACCTAATGTATCCTCCCAATTTAATAATGGATTTACCCATATTCCCGGTATTCCTGCTGTTGGACAATGACCAATTGGACAATCCTGTTGCGATGCATAATCCAATGTGTATGGCCACATTCCTGGATTAATAAAATGTTGTGTTGGCCATGAACTATCATAAGTTAAACCAATTTTTTTCATAGCAATAAATGAATTATTTCCAGACAATTCGAATAATGGTACCCGCATTCCAGAAATATCTTCTAATTTGATTTGAGCAAAATGTGCTGTTAAATCACGTTGATCGCCAAATTCTTGTACTAATTTCTCAACAGTGGCATTATTCCAATATGTAGTTAAAGGTGTATGTGAAATTGAATGTAAAGCAATTTCGTGACCTTGATTGTACAATTCATGTACTTTAACATAATCAGTATATTCGTGTGAAACGAAAAATGTTGCTTGAGCCTTACAACCATCTGGATTGGTAAGAGGACTGATTGCACGTTGAATATATTTATAATTTAAAGCAGTGACAGCGTCATCAAATGTTACTGTTACCAACTAAAATAATAAAATGATCAAAGAAATTAATTTACGATTCTGAAATATTATTGCAATATAACTATTATATTATGACAACCACAATTGTCAGGATGTAATTTAAATAACTCATATTATTGAGTAGAACTATATTTTCTAACACTTTCAACAAGTTTTCTCTGTAGAACTATCCATTTTTTACCTGTGGTGTATGTTCAGGAGGTATTTCAGCGGATAATAAGTTTGATGCACATCGACAATTTGGTGGTTTACATCTGGTTATGTCACAACTTTCAGCTAAAGGAAATTCAGTATCATATGATGAATTATATCCAAATGAGTAGGCTATAGTCATCCCGAAAACAACACAATAAGTTACAAGTAACTTCATTTTTTTTTTTTAAATATTAAATCGAATTCTTTTAAAGATTTTTAATCGTTTTTTTTCGTTATGTTCTATTTAAATGGGAATATTCCCAAAACTGTTGAAATTCAATTGTAATTTCTCAATATTTATAGTTAATTTTTATCAAAAATATATTTTTTATGTTTTCGTTTATGGTAACATATATCATCAAATGGCATGTACCATTAATTGACATTGAAACAAAACATTATTATGATAAATAAAACAAAAGTTGATAAAGAAATATTCTTTTTTTTATTATTATTATTAAAATTATTAAATCATATGTTGAATTGATTGTAACACTTTTTGATAGGAAATCAATATTTAAAATTATATGTTGTGGAAACGTTGTTTCTTTTTGAAATTTTTTTTATGTTATTGGCGGCAAAAAGTTTTTATCTTTGAAAAAAAGACCAGAAGCTGCCGCAAATAGTTTTAGTAACATTAGAAAGACTTTAAAAAAAAAAAAAAATAATGTTAACATGAATTTTGGTGATATTTTAGGTGTGGGTAATATAAATAGATATTTCTAGTTTGATATATTTTATCATCATGTTATATAGGTACAAACATGAAATAGAAAGATTTTATAATATTTTTGACGTATATTGTGAAGTGAATACAAATTTTTAAATTTTAAATACTGAAATTATGATATGAGTAACATTATGGTTTGAAATATTTGAATAAATTTACAAAAAATGCAATACTTAAACCAACAATTAATTTATATTAAAATTTGCTTTTGAATTATATTTTTTTTCCAAATTTACAATGCAAATATGAATCAAACCTTAAAGTTGTTCTATGGTCATGCTCAATAAAGGTTCAATAGTTTGTTCAGTAATTCAATAATTTGAATGTAATTCTAAATTTTTATTATTTGATTGTAATTTGCATCGATGTATTTTAATAAAACAATGATTGTAGGACAAAATAAAATAAACGTGCAAAATTTTCGATTGTTTTTTGCTAGTTTGCAATTTACAGATAATATTTTTTATGTTTTAGAAAGGTACATGCTTTTTAATCATAATAATTATAAAATAAAAGTATACCTTGAAAAATAAATATTAAAGTAGTAAATAATCGTTTGATTTGGGACAAAATATTTACAAAATTCTTGGAAATTCCACTAAATAAAGATTCACATATATTTTCTAACCTAATTACATAATTTTGCTTAAATAAAAATAGAAATATTATAGTGGTAAGCGCAATAAATTAATTGGCATGATATTAATTTAAAAAGAATATTATTTGCATTATGTTATCATTAAATATTTTATTGGTTTTATTATTTACTTTTCTTTGATGATTAATAAAAGATATTACTTTAGTATTTTTTTGTGTTATAATTCATAAAATAATGAATCAAACCGTTTTTACCTGATCATATCCTCAACAATAGCCAAAATATCACAAATCGCCAAGTCAAATGGTAATACTAATAAACCATTTGATAATATTTTCAATTAAAAATATTTCCTTGCTCACTAGACATAGACAGTCAACGTAAATAACAATATAAAATTTTATAAAACCACTTATAAGCATAAAATTTCAATAATCTTTTTTTAAACTACATATTTTTAAATGAAATCAAACTTTTTAAATTCAAAGCATAGAAAAATAAAATTTATTTCTATTTATTCACTACTTTTTTCTATAAAAAAATTGGAGAATATAACATTTTTATTAACAACACAAATTTTAATAATAAAATTTCGTAATATCGATCATTCTTGGTACTTCTTTAACAACACCTCTAAATTCATCATATTCACAGCACACAATTGCATCAGTTTTTCCAATTAAATTACCAGCTTTAACATTTTTTAACCATGAAATTTTGTCGCAACTGTTATGTTTGCAGGGTGATTGGAATCCTAATCTTGTAGTTGATGGACTATTATAAACAGCAAAACTAGCTGCTTTATTACCCTTTTTGACAACAAACCAAATAAATTCTGGTACTGGGAAACGTTTCTTGTCCAAATCCAAATAAATTGGAATTTGGAGACCTTTAGAATTTGGTAAATATGTAGTACCAAGACTACCAACAAATACATCAATTTCTTCAGTTTTAGCCAATTCGGCAATATCTTTTTTCAATGCTATTAAATTTTGAACAATATCATCATGTATTATAAAATAATTCCATATTAATTTTTTAGTTTGAATAAGTTGTTTATTTGTTAATAAATAATGTGGATCAATAAAATTTGCCATTTGATATCCGGGTATTTCATCATCTGTACCTAAAGCAGTTCGTAATCTTTCATTGAACTCATCTAAACGAAATCCTCGCATAAATTCAAGTTTATATGTTGAACTTGGTGTTGGTTTCTTAAAGAATTCTTTAGTTAAGACTTCTGGTATTAAACTTTCTTCAGTTGAACCAAGTCGAACATGAGCGAATAATGTTCGTCCTTCATTAATATTATAACAAGATTCACCAACAATACGCACAGAACTATCTAATGGATGAATATAACCAAATTGACCAGATGCTACATTAACAGGACAACCATTAACTGGTGTTATAACTTCTTCAATTGTTCGTAAATCACATTTTAAATCTTTAGCAGTTTTTAATTTTTTATCAGTAGTTAAAAATTTTCCACCTTCACTACATTTCACTTTCATAAATTCTGTACGTCCATAAGACGTCAAATAATTTGGTCCACATGACAAATATAGTTCTTCATTTTCAGGTATCACAACATTACTGATTTCATTAATTTCTTGTGTTTGATAAAGTGATCCATTCATACGAAATGCTAATGGCCAAAATATTTTCCAATGTTCTGGTGAATTAAGTGCAAATTGACAGTTGTTTGAAACTATTTCATTGTCTGAAACTATTGGAGCATTACGGCAAAATACTCCAATTGCGTAAAACGTGATTAATAATAAAAATTTATACATTTTAACTTTAAGAACACTTGAATAATAATGAATCTTTGTATTGAAACAGAGATGATTTTATAGAAAACAAATTTGTTATCAATTTATATATGCTATATTTCTGAGAGTCTTTCTTATATTATGTGATATTTCTGAAAGGCCAATTTTGAGGTCAATTATTCAAATGATAGCAAAATGGTTAATGATTCGAATAGAATATATAAACAAACATTTGGCAAATAATTATGTATTAAAAGTAAATTTCAATATTCTATAAATATTCGCAGAAAATAATCTAAAAATTAATTATTTTTAATTGAATAATTTCGAAGAAATTAATAAGCTATTAATTTTAAAGTGACAGTTGTAGTAAATATTTTCAAAACAAAGAATTTCTTAGGAATTTTTATATCATTCTGATTAAATGTGCTTGGTGCGTGTTAGTACAAATCTATTAAAAAATTTATTAAAATAGATTATTGAAATAATATTAATTTTGAAATAATGTATTGCATGTGATGTCAGTTTACAAGTGTTTCCAGAGAATTATAAATGCCAAATAATATACTTCTTTAATGCTAAGAGTACAACATTCTAATTTATATTATCTATTTTAAAAAAATCAAAACTTCAATTTTATTATTGCAATAATTTACAGAAATTGTAGAAAATTATGGTTAAAATTAAATTTTTTTTAAAAAAAAAATAACTTAAACTAAATTATAAGAAAAAAAATTATATTCCTTCGAACCGGATTTGAACCAGTGACCTATGGATTTCTATGATATATTTTTTAACTCTACAGTCCACCGCTCTACCAACTGAGCTATCGAAGGGCGATGTAAATTAATAGCTGAAGTAAGCTTTTCCTACCAACAAAAAGCTTGACCACCCAACAAATAAAATAAGTTTTGTTTTTGCACTTTTTTTTTTTATTATCATTTTGATCAATAAGCTTAAATAATTTATAATTGCATATGTTTAGGCAGTTAAAGATGTTTATACTAAAAAAATTATTTAAAATTTATATTAGTATATGAACAAAAAATTGTAGCAAGTTTTAATTAACATTTGTTTGTTTCTAAAACATTGAAAAATATATTTTATCGGTATTTGAACATAAAATAAACTTATTACTTATTTGATTTGATATCGATGTGTAAAAACTAATTTTTCGTTTCTCTTCATTGTTTTGGTCGGCATTTTACATATTAAAAATATTCTACAATGACCCAAAAAATATACTCTTTTTAGACATATTTCATATAAATGATTTGTTTAGAACTAAATATCCTTGAATTTGATATATTACTCATAAAAAAAAACCCTCAAAAATATATTTTTCTATTGCTGTATATGTCATCCAATCAACATATTACAAAATTTCCTTATAAAATTTCTGGTTGTTGCCTAACTCCCTATAAAATGTTTTATGGTAGAAAGGTGGCACTTACTCTACCGTTGATGGTAAATTATATATTCTTTGAGATGTTTTTTTGCACTTCCCATGAGAATTTTTATATATATATATATTTCTCTGTATAACTACTTAGGTTTTTTTTCTTCTCTGTGATAGAAGACGTGGCTCTAGGATCTTTAACGTTGCTTCTTTATTTTATTTTTGTATTTTTAGGTTGTGCGATGATGATGATGATGGATTTGCGTTTCAAAACATTTTTTTTTTTCCCAACGTATATATTATATACATATAAACAAAAACTGATGGATATAAGGATACAAAATAAAGTTTGAGATGGCGCGTTTTATATACAAAAAAAAAATATATATATATGTATATCTGTTTATATTTTGCTGGTGCTGCTGCTGCCAACCTATAAAAATAATAATAATAATCATATAATAATAAAATGTTTTGTACAGAAAATTTATCTTAGTATAGGTATATGCGTACTTATATATATATATATAAATATAAGGATAAAATAAGGATAATTGGGTACCGCCTTTCTACGTGACATTTAGTACTAGGAGGCGTTTACCAACAAAAAAAAAATTAAAAATGTTCGTACAAAATGAGAAATTTTTGCTCAAAAAAAAAAAAAACAATAACTAATCTTTTTTTTTTATGCATGTCACACTTCCGGTTTTGTAGGTCCTTTCTTTTTTTTCGGGGGAAATTGGTAAGAGAAACTTCTATAATAATCTGAAATAAGAAAATATGTTGTTTTATTTGTTTTTGTAATTGTCTTGACCCATTGTAGGATATTTTTAAAAAAAATTTTTTTGGTTGTAGCAATAGATAGAAATAAATTTCAAATAAACATTTTTCGGATTTTTTTTTTTTTTTTGGTATCCTGGACGACATTTTCTTTGTATATTTTGGTGTTGTAGTTGAAAAACGTTGTGAAATATTATATTAGTAAAAAAAGAATAATAGAAATATATATTAGTATAATATGATATATTAAGGATATTTGCACACAAACATAAAATGATTTGTATTTTTGTTGGTCTAAATTCATAAAAAAAAATTTTTTTTTGGGTACGAGAGAATTAGATATTCTTTTTCTGTATTAACAGAAATGTTTGTGGTAATTTTAAGATGTGATAGAATTTTTGATTATTAGCTTCTTCATTTTTTTATTTTTGGCAAACTCTGAGTTGTCAAAGAATTTATGTAAATTAAGATAAATTATACGAATATTTTTATTAATGGAAAATTGAATTTAGAATTAAAGATATAATTGAAAAAATTGTTTATAGCTTTGTTATTAGAATTTTGGTTTTAATATTTATTTTTTAAAAGATTAACAAGATTTTAAAAAGATTAGTTTATATCTTAGCTAATGTTTTTAAGAGAATTAGTACTGTAAAGCTGAATTTTATTAATTTTAACATATTTTAATTTAAATTATATTAAGAATATAATATCTTTTGCAGGCATAGCTTAAAACAATAATTAATTTAAATTATATAATTTGGGTAAAATTCTAAATTTATCTAAAATTATAACTTATGCTAGCTACATAAAAAAAAAATTAAATTAATTTATCTGCATTATTTCAAAAACTGTTAAACCGCACAAATTACAAATTCATAATTTTAATAAAACATAATTACTTATTTATGATTAATACATATTATTAAAAATTATGAAATATTTCTGACGTATACATTAATTTTTATGTCCTAAACAAATAATTAATTTATAATTTAAATGTTCTTCAATCTAAAAATTGTTTTTTTTTTTTTTTAAATTTCTTTTAACATAAAAACACAACATAACAAAGTTTTAATTTCCTTTAAATTAATTTAAATTCGATATAAAATTTAATCATTTTAATATATCATTAACCATTAACTTGTATTCCTTGAAAATTTGATTTTTATTGATTTGCTCATAACTTTTATTTATAACAAATGTCATTTACTACTTATATATAAATGTTGGTGAATATTATTTATCATTATCACACACAAATTTCAGGTCATTTTGAATGGGTGCATAAAAAATATATAATTTTTTATTCAACGTCATAGAATATTTTCTGTTACCGAGTTTAAACAGCTTTCAATCAAATAACAAATGAATTATAAAAAAAAAAAAAATACCATGCATAAATTTATTACATCCAGGATATTTATTTAATAGTAGAATGAGTGAACCTATATTATAACAAATATAAAATAAAAATTTATTGTGTAATTTAAAGGAAAATAAAGTAAAAATCAAATAAAATTTATATATAAATAATAATATCGTGTATTTTATTTTAATGATTATGTTTTTAAATGTGTGGACACAAATTTTCATTGTGCAATTAATAACTTTTTGCATGTTTTCAAATCGTTTTTTATTTCTGTTCTACAAAAAAAAAAAAACTGAAATAAAATAAAACCGAAAATTTCATTTCTGAACATAAATAATTGCAATGCAAAGTATAATTTATAGGCGCCATCAATAAAAAATATATATATATTATGATGGTAACACGATGGGAGTAATAGTTGGTAGGTAAATTATGGTAAAAAATATATTGAGGATAATTGTAGTTTATTTAGCATAATTTAAAATAATATTTCTGATAAAAAAAAGTTCTTATTAATTTCAGTTTGTATGTTTTCAAATTTACTTAAATATTTAAGATCAATGATTTTAAATTTCCAAAAGATTTCATATATAAATTAACAAATAAATTTTAGTATTTTATTCTGTAAACTTCAGAATACCCAATATTTTAGTTTATATAATTAATACTAAAAAATTTCTTTATTTCCTTCTTCAAGAGTTAGTTAAATTTTACATACCTAAAGTTAAATATTATCCTTTAATATTATTGTGGATGATAATGGTGTTAATTGATGAAATATTTCAGGTCAAAATGGTGCCAGTAAAATTTTACGTTATTTACCACATTAGCTGTTGTGGCGACAATATCATTTTCACAATTTTTTTTGGTTTTTAAGTTAAAAAAAAAAAACTTTTTATGTCCTTATTGTGACATTTAAATAACAAATTATTCAACAAAATTGAATAATTTTTTTTAAAATGTTATTAATATGTAATTTTTAATATTTTATAAGTAATTTATATTTAAATAAAAAATAATTTTTATATCAATCGGTACACCAATTTCAAATTAAATTAGTCGTGTTTTACAAATTATTATTAATTTTTCAAATTAAAATACATATTCGATTTACAAATTGAATTAAATGTTTAAAAAAGAGTATTTATTTTTAAATAAACTTTTCCCTGAAAGTTCTATATTTAAAAATGTTTGCAATATCATCATTTCAATTTGAAAGTCTTTTAATTCAATTTGTGAAATGATCATTTCAATTTGAAAAACGTTTAAAACTTTTTGAAAAATGACAATTTGAAATTGAAAACTTAATCTGAAATTGGTATATGTTTAAAATCTTATTGTAAGTCAATTCGGATGAACTACGGCATCCACCGAAGACAATAGTACTTAAATTATCATTAACTAAATGATCATTGATATTTAGAATGACACACGACTAATGATATTTGTATTTGACAATAATATTTCATTTAAGTTTTGTAGTTATTTAATTGTGAAGTCTTTTGTGAACATATTTTAAATATTTGTGAAGCTTTGCGAGAATATTTGTGAAAAATTTACTTCAACATTCGCTAATTAATATTTTTGTATATCTGAAATGGCTTCAATTACCATTTTCTTCTTCATTTTAATTTCATATGTATTTTTTTTACATAGCACTGATATTAATTATAAGTGCTATTATTTCTAAATTTGACTACAAAAAATATTTTCATTTAATTTTCATATATTAAACTAAAAAATCAATTTATTTATACCAAAAGACAAAATGAAAAATCATAAAAGAAAATCCTAAAAAAAAAATATTATATAAAATAAAAATAAATTAAGTTAATCCTTAAAAGCATAAATTTTTTTTCCTCTTTTTTTGATTACAATATTACAAAACAACAATATAATAAATCTGATAAATATCCTGGCATATTCCACTAGGACAATTGAAGCCTACACACATATACAAAAAAAAAAACCCTAGATAATAACATCGGTCTCTCAATTATTATCCAGTATTTTTTTGTTTTATTAAATTATAATAGCTGTTCTCGCCACAGGATAATTTTATTTAGTTTTTTATATATACTTTATAGTTACACTTTATTTATATGTACGTATATTTATTAATATCCTTTTTATACTAACCAGTATCACCAGACAATATTAAAAATTTTATAAATTTTTTTTTTTTTTGTTCTTTTACTCTCTAAGGATATAAAAATCGAAATTCCGTGACAAAATAGCCTGATTTATAACCACAAAACGTAATATCATAAAAATAAACCGACAATCTAATAATATAAAATAAAATAATTGCAACGCCCTCTGTCAACTGGTAATAGAAAATATAATCATTTTTACTATTTTTAATTTTTTTTGCCCATGTCCATAAAGGATCACAAATGAAATTAAAAAAAAAAAAAAAAAAGAAATAAAAAACTCGATGACATTAAAGTGTTTAATGTTCCTTGTACTGACTGTTTTTTTTTTTTGTTTTGTTTTGTTTTACTATCCGGACATTTACGATTTAAAGGATTATAAATAATTTTATATATTTTCTTTTAATATGTCCTTTTTACTTCATTTTTACTATTATCCGTGAAATTTTCTCATACTCCGCAGTTATGTGAAGTTTTTTGGAAAATTGAAATGAAAAACAATATTTCCCCTATACGAAAGATGAAAAATTCTTATTTATTTTAAATATAAAATTTTTTCTGTACTATAAGATGTGCATATATATGAAATATTTAAGTATTGTATCATGATACAAAAAAAAAGGATAATTGCATTGAGTTTTTTTTTTTTTTTAGTAGTATATTTTGATGCTCCTGTTGCTGGTATAGAGTAAATTTATAATAATAAAAGTATTATATCCTTAAAAGTCATAAAATACCTACAATATTGACATTTTTGTGAATATAAAAGCGAATCCATGTCTTATCTCGTTTTGTGTATTTTTTGAAAGAAATAGAATAAAAAAAAATAAAATAAAGAAAATTTTTTATTTTTTTTTCTGGTTATATGTAGTCATATGAATTAATGTTATTCGCCTTGTTGCGCTTTTATGTTCAGTCTACTGTTATATTTTATTACACCCGCAAAATTTTCCATCAGTTTTATATTATACATTCTTGTTTTATTCAATTTTTCGTGAGCACATTTTTTTTTTTATTTGTCGGAAAAGCGTTTGAATTGAAATATAATTTTTTATTTTTGGGGGAAAATTATTTAAAAAAATATTTTCTAATAAAATAATTTTCATTGATTTTAGTATTTTGAATTCAATTTTTATATGTGGTTCCAGCAAATTGCATAGTTTTAGGTATAGCAATTAACTGCACTAAAGGAGTAGCTAAAAGTCAAGTAGAGTTCTGAAAAAAAATATTTGAATTAAAAAAATGGTTTTATAAGATTACTAATAACAAAAATTTTTGGATTTATTTGGGGGAGTTCAAGTTAAACGGATATATAATTTAAAATAGAAGAGACACTAGTAGGTAGACGAAATAATAAATATTTTAGAACAAAATTTGTATATTGCAGCTAAAATATTATAGAACGAGATAAAATAACCATATTTAGAATGGCAATAAATTACAGCACAAATAGTTTTCTCAACTATTACATTAATAAATACCTTTTTTTGACGAGAGTATTTTTATTTTTAAAAGAAAGTGAATGCAATTATAAAAAATTTCTTTATAATTTTCTATTTTCATTGCATTCTTCTGCACTCTGATATATTTTTTATTAAATGAACTTTGAAAAGAAAATTATGATATATATTTTCTATAATAAATAAATGAGTGCACCCTATAAATTATTATAGAGTTTCTGGATGTAATTTGACCGTGTCAAGCATAATTTTGATAATGTGAATCCTATTTTTAATGTAAAGATAATTTTTGACAAATAATAATGTGATTTATTAATCTTTAATACGTTAGTTGATGTTACCTATGGGTCAAATAGAGGTCTATAGAGTTTGGGCTCACCTGTCTTCAGTGGTGTACTCTTCCTTTTCATACTAACTAACTAACTAATTGATCTTTGAAATTTTTTGATTGAAATATACTATTCTGAAAATATACGTAATCTTAAATATCAAGGATTAACGGATGCTATCGCAAATGATAAAAATACCATCAATTTAGTGCGGATGGTTTTTAAAAAAATTATCAAATATATTCGAAGATGTGCGATAAAAGATATTATTGGAGATTATTTAACCAAATTTTGCCGAAAATAAAATTTATATGTTGTCAAAATATTAACGTTAAATTGGCAAAAATTAGCTTGAAGTTGTCATAAATTAAATTCGTACTTTAATAAATTAAAAATTCTCATTAATTCACTCAACATACCCCGACCAAGATATTTATAGTTATTTTTTTAACCACTTTTATAAGAAATAATATAAATTTTTCTTATTACTTTATACTACAATTTTCTTTTTTATTAGACTAAACGTATGCTCTGCGGTTGACCTGTAATAAATAAAGACATTCTACAGGTCATACACATAAAACAATGGTGTTTGTTTTATGGATATATCACATGTAAAAATATATATCTATCTTGTATTCTATATTTTGGTACTGTATTTGCTGCAACATGTTCTTACATACAGGAAAAAAAATTTTTTTTTACTCCAATAACAACAAAAGAAAAGGATCTGAGCAAAATAATTTTACCGCAGAAAAAAAATATTCATGACTTTATGGATGAATTTTTATTATATAAAACTTACAATTTTCTTCGAGTATTATTACAATTTTTTTATTTTGTCTTACTGTGTTGTTTTGACTTTATAGTAAAATTGAAATTCAAGGATCAAAATATAAAAAATTGAATATATACAAATAAACAGAAAAAAAAAAAAAAATAATGTCATGCAATACTCTTGGGTATTTTAAAGATATATGTTTATATAAAGGAGAGTGCGTCTTTAGGGTTGTAAAAATAAAATGGACCGACGACAACCTTATTACAACAAACAAATATAAAAATTGCACGAAAATAAAAAGATTTTCAGATTTAGGGTTGCAAGGATAAATGTTTTTTTTTTTTCTAAGAATGTTTATGCACCGCATTTGGTGTCACATCTAAGATTAGATTTAATGTTTGTTTTTCGCTTCCAGACATTAAATTTTTAAGGATATTTTGCTAGAAATTTAATTGAAATGTTCAAAGAGTTGGAGTTTTTTTGATTGAAATTTATGTTTTTTTACTTTTTATGAAAAATGAAAATAAAAAAACAAAATTCTCTCTTCTTTATCGTTAAAAATTTACTTTAGGTACAATAAATAAAAGAAAATCCTTTTAGAAAATTATTAAAATCTTAAAACAAAAATAAATGTAAATTACAAGTGAAAAACAATTTGTAATAAATTCATATTTAAAAATAAAAATTTATTTTTATCTTAAAAACCATTAAAAGAAGAAAATAACAATTTTCGAAAAATAATTTCACAACAAAAATCCTTAAATTCTTAAGGATTTTATAAGATGTTTCTGTTCTGTTATTGTACAATAGTCATAAAAAATTAGAGATTAAATATTTTATTTTTTCTTGCCTGGCAAGGAGCAGAATGCATTTTGTCCAAAATTGATGAAATTTTTTAATTTTTTTTTTTTTGTTGCTAGCAACGACCTTAACACTTTTCATACTTTATTGTTCATCCTGTTAAGTTTTCTTTATGAAAATGTATTTTTTTTCCAAAAAAAAAAATGATTACATTCATTTTTATAGTCGCTACTTCAGAGCCCAGAATTTCATAATGATTTTTTTTTTTTTAATTTTTCCTGTTGTATTTTTTGAGATTGTTAATATTTTTTATTGATCAGGATACAAGATAATCCTGAATATATAGTTTTTAAGTATAAATAGTTAAAAGATTTTAACGATGTCAGAGGGTTGTGAGCAAAGGATATTTTGTTGGTCGTTATTTTTTTTTTGGTATAATTAAATATTAATTTTCAGAATTAAAAAAGGATTTTTTAAGCAAAATTAATTTTAAGATAAAAGGACATTTTCGGGTTAGATTAAAATGGTTTTTTAATAGTTAGAATATTATTGCACGAATAATTTAAACATTTTTGGTTTTTGAAAATGTTTGTCGTAATTTATCCTGGAAAAAAGATTTTGAAAAAAATTAGTTTTTTAGTCATCAGGTTTGAGTTAAAATTAGTACAAAGGAAATTTGAAGTCGTCATTTAAAAGTTAGAAAATTTACACTGCTTAGGTTAGTTATTTTCCCCCAAATTATTCAGTGCCTAATAAATTTTAGTTGTTAATTTTAAATTTTATATTTATACCTGATGTAAAATAGAAACGAATTTTTTTTTACAATTTTAAAGTATAAAAATTTCAAATAACCAAAACAAAACAATATTTTTTATCACAAATTTCTCTTTTGGATATTATATTTGTGCCCTGTTTAAAACACCTGAAGCACAAAATATATAAAGAAAAAAAAAAACAAAAAAAAATGTACAAGAAAAAAACCAAAAAAAAAAAATTATATCCTTGAATCAGAAAACTTTAGTATTAACTAACATAAAAAAAAAAAAAAATCCCAAAAATTGCGATATCACAGATGCTGCACATTGTATTGTACTATTTCGATAGATATTTTCTTTTCTTATACACAGTATCCTTAATGTATCCTAGAGTATATTCAGAATATTTCTTATATTATATTTTCCCCATTGCCTCCATCCCTTCTTTGTCCTATATATTATTATTTTTAAAAAAAAAACTGATATATTTTTTACGATTGTTTTCGTTCAGGGTTTTCAAAACCCCCCCCCTAAAAAAAAAGTACTTTATTTTTTATTCTCATATAGGTTTTTTTTTTACCTTTTTATGTTTAAAAAAAAATTTTTTTACGTTTTTATTTTTATGATCCTTACAAAAAAAAAAAACAAATTATTATACTTTATTTTTTTTTTTGGAAAATTGCTTCATATCGAAAGGAAAATTTAAATTTTTTTGTTGCTTATTTTTATAAACTTCATTCTGCATATATGATAAAAAATAAAATGTTTATAAATATATGTTTTTTTTTTACAATATATTTATGGAAAAAAGCCTTTTTTCCATATATATTTACAAAAAAAAAAAATTATTGGTTTTGGTTAAAAGGACGACAACAGACATCCTCAGATTTTACGTTGTTTTTTAAATGACAAAAAAAAAAATTGTTTATAAGAAGGAAACTTTATTTTTCAGATAACATATTTTTCTTATTAAATATGTTTTTTTTTGTTCTGGTTATGAAATAATGTTGTTTTTTTTTTAGTATTTTGTGCAAAACCTTTGAAAACCGACAAAAGTGCCAGACATTTTGTCGTATATGTTATCCAACCAAACCCCGCGGCAACTAAAAATCATATCAACTGAACAACACACATGGAAAACACAAAAATTGAACACTAATATTTCTCCTGTTTTTTTTTATATGAGAAAAAAAACACTATTTTTGATAATATCCTTTTGAGCTATGAAGGATTAAGAGTTTTATTTTTATTTTTTTTTTTGAACAACTAAAACTTTTAACTAAGAAAAAAAAAATCGTTGCAATTTAACAACTCATATAGTTTGTAAGAGAAAGTTTTATCGGTTTTTGGGGACGGCTAATTTTACATCTCACATAGATAAAGTTTCTTATTTTTAGTAACAAATCCTGGTAACTGTATATCATAATTATATGGAAAAAAAAAATATTAAAAAGGATAAGAAGAAAACCTTGAAATCTATAATGAAAATATTTATAGAAAAAAAAAGAAAAATATTGGAAAGAAAAAATTAATAATAATAATAATAACGTATAATTTTTGAGGTTAGAAAGTTAGAAAGATAAAGTTTTAGAGTAGTTAAAATATTAAAAGTAATTTGAAGAGTTTTATGGAAACAGATTTTGTTATTAGTAAAACATGATATTGATAAAATATATTTCTGATAAGAAAAAAGTCCTTAAACTTTCATGACATAATTTATTAGAAAATTTAGTTTTTTTTCTTCTTCTTTTATTTTTTTTTTGTTGGTGATAACAATATTTATTTTGTAAGATTATTTTAAGGCGAATTATTAAATTAAAAAGTGTTTAGTTGAACTGGATTTAAGGTCTTTAATTTTGAATTAAAATAAGATTTTAAGCATTGAAAAATGTGTGTTGTTCAGTTGATATGATAAATATGATAATTTGAAATATGTACTCGCGTAAATGTAAGAAATTCGAGGGAAATTCAATTCTTGGGTGTTGTAGAAAATTAATTCTCAAATTATAATTTTTAATATTTAATATTAAAAAAACAAAACTATAATTCCAATTATTTTGAATAAAAATTTTAATATTAAATTTTATTTTATAATAAAGATTTAACACTTTAAATATTAAACCACAATTTATAATTTTTTGTGATACATATATACATTATTTTAAATTTATTTATATATTTTTGGGAATAAACCACAATTTTATTTGTTGTGGTTTGAAAATTTTTATAATTTAAATAATAAAATGAATTTTTAACATAAATTTTGAGTTAGTTAAATTTATTAAAGTTAAAATCATATTTTTTAAATACAAAATTTTTCTTGTTCACTTAATGATGAAAATAATTATGTTACGTATTCAAAAAAAAAACACTTTATTTTTGAAAATTAAGTAAAGTGAGAAATAAGAATATGATTTTTCTATTCAATTACTACTTATTTTTTAGATAAACCAACTAGAAGCAATCAATTAATTTATCAATCTTCAAAAAATCTCGAAAGGATGAAGAAGCTTGAACAATAATAAGTAAAATTTTAGCTTTAATCGTTAAAAGTTTATTTCGTTCACGTATTATTTTCAGATTTTTCTTATTTAATTTAAATTGTAAAAAAATTTAATAATATTTTTTACTTGTAATCAAAATGTACTAAAATATCCTCTAAAGATGGCAAAGTACAACAATCTCCCTTAAATTTTTCTATTTACCCTTAAAAATATAAAAACAAACTAATAAAATAAAAGAAAATTCTAACCAATAAATTTACCATAAATTAATCAATAGAAAAAAAAAAAGTCATAAAAACAAAAAATAGGAAAAATTTATTTTCCGAATATATAAGATTTTCTGTGTATGCAAGGATACAATAATAAATATACTAAATTCTTACGTATATTATATTATATTGAAAATAATTTTCACTTGAAAAATTTTTTACGATTCACCCATTATAGGAGCTCAATTGTAAGTGTTTTTAGTCCTTTTCTTTTTACCCAAAAAAAATGTTTTCCTTAGTTCAAAGGATTTTGTCGTAATAGTTATTTTTAAGTCGATAACTTTGTTTTGTTCATTTTTAGGCTTAAATATTTTTGTTGTCGACGCCAATAACTAAAACCTTAATAATTTGTGTTATTTTTTTTTTTTTATATCCTTTGGTTATAAAAAATATTCTTTTTTTTTTGAAATGTTTATTGAAAAAAAAAAAAGAAAGGACAACGAATCATAAAATTCAAATAAACCGAAAAGCAAAAAAAAATATTATACATATATCCTTGATGATGAAAAAGAAGAATTATATCACCTAATAATATTATTATATATCCTTTTTTTTTTTGTTGGATTATTAGTCATATATCCTTAAAGTGTATTTCGGTTTAAGGGTTGAGGAAATAATTTAGATTTTCTATTGAATTCTAACCAGAGATCGAATTATTATTTATAATAATATATTTCTATTTTATTTAATGTTTTTCACTGATAATAAAAACGAAAGAAATTCGGTTCTAGTCGAATTATCCTAGAAACAAATTTTATCAAGAGTATTAAAAAATCATTTGATTGGCAAATTATTTTATCATTTTGTTTGTTTGGTATATTGTAGTCCTTGGAGGTGTGAGGTGAGAAGAAAATCTTTATTGGTATCGTTTTTTTCTTTATTTATTTGTTGGTTAAATTTTTATTTATTGATCAAAATAACAATAAATTTTGTTGTGGTAATTTTATTGTATTTAAATGTTTCATAACAAAAATTGTTAGGAAATTTTATGTAATAAAGAATTGGTTTTTTTATTTTTTCGTTGTGGTTGTTACGTTATGTTTATTGAATAAATTGGCGCATTGTTGTATAAGGTTCATTGGGTTATGATTTATTTGGGAAATTTTTATGTTTCTTTATAGATGATTTTATTATGAGATTGTTAAAAAGAATTAATTGAGCAATGAATTTTCACAAACAAAAAAAAAATTAGTTTAAGTTGTTTACGAAAATGTTTATTTTTAATTTAATTTACTTTTTATGATTTATTAATCGTTTTAATTATAAATTTAATATCTAAAAATTTATATTTTTGCATGTTAGTTTTTTACAGAATAATATTAATATTACGATTTATATTCAAGTAGTTAATTTTATATTCACTCAAGGATTTTGTAATTCTTACAGGATATATTTTATTTTTAAAAATTTGAATGTTAATATTTATGCTGATATGGATTCAAAACTTAACTTTTCTTCAGAGATATAAATAAAAGTCTGATTGGATGTGTATATTCAAGACTTTAGGAGCTCCAGTTGTTTAGAAGAATCAACTGAAATCGATTGGATTCAACAGAAAAACGGTTCCACGAAAACTAGATCAGTTACCAATTAAGAGATTGTTAAGTTGGCATCTGTAACTGAAAAATTATACTACATCTTAGGTAAAATTTGGTCGCTCATGGAAGTAATATAAAATTTAAATTAAACCCCTTTTTCAAATTTAGGATAACTTTAAAAATATTACTTTGATATAAATTAAATATTTATAACTACAATCATCCTCCCCCCCCACCCAAAATATCAATATTTTATTGCTTGACATTACATATTTTTTTACTCAAGCAAATTACTTAAGAAATTTTCTATATAATAATTTGTAAATTAAACCCCATTTAAACCCCCATATATAACAAAATAAACTTTTTAAATGAATCATTCTTAAATTTACAAACAAGAAAAACTTATATCTTTTGTAAATCAAAATAAAAACTTATAAATATAAATTTTATTAAATAAATTTTATAACCACCCCAATATATAAACACTATAATCTTATTAAAAATGACAAATTCATTAAATTATCATTTTTTTTTTTTGTGTCTCCCAAAAAAAAAAAATTACAAAAATAATAATCACATCATCAAAATTTCAGCATAAAAATTTCCATTCTATTACCCCCACCATACGAAAAAAAAAAAATACAGATATAATGTCCTTAAAAGGTCGAGAAAGTAATAAAATCTGAATTTTTTTTTTTTTTGTTATTCTTGTACATATAGAAATTTTTTATGGGAATGAGATTGAAAATAATAAATGTCCTAGCAACAGGATATTCTGTTTTAATATACTAGCAGATGAATCATGAATATATTTTGTAAAATGTAAGAATATAAATTTTTTTTTAGAGGACACAAATAATCATATTATTATATATATAAGTTATAAAAATAAGAAAATTATGAAAATCCTTAGGATAATAATTTATTATTCCAATTAGTTAGATTAAAAGAGATTGGATTGAAGAGATTTTTTTTTTACTAATTATAAAAGTTTTTACTAATATTTAAGGAGAAGGACAATTTTAGTTAAAAATTTTAATATTTTATTTTAAATATTTAACTTTAATTTGAAGCAAACTGTTTTTTTTTTTAGAGAATTTTTTTTTTAAGTAAACTTTGTTATTTTACATAAATTATTAAATATACGTGTAATTAATTTAGGTATACAAAATTTTATTTTCTTATTAATTTATATTAAGATACTAAATTTATTCAGACTATGATAAAGTCTATTTTTTTTTTTTTTTTTTGTTTAACGTTCCACATTCTTTTAATTCAAGAAAAAAAAATTATTTGCTGAAACATAATTTTTTAAATCCATGTAAATGACAGAAACGTGAATATAAAAATAAAAATATATGGATTAAATGATTAAAAAAAAATCCTTGAAAGAATACAAGGATAAATTTAATTACTTGAATAAAAAATTGTCATTAAAATAATTATGGTTCATTGGATAAATTAATATAAAAACTAGTACCAATAGGGAATTTTTTTGACTGAATATGGAAAAATTTTTTATGCAATTAATGTCGTAACATTTAGTATCAGGCGTTGAATTTTTTTTAATTATCCGCCAAAATTGTACAAGAATTAAAAATAGATTTTTCAATATCCAAAGTTTTCACAAATATTATTATTTTTTGTTCATTTTGATGATACACATACTGAATTAACCAACAGATCAAGCTTCACAATTATGCTTTTAAGCTGGTGTGTCTTGTGGGATGTCCTTGACTCGTAAACTATTCTTTTTGTATGACTTATTCGTTACAGTCTACTTTTTGAAATAATCTGATATTTCCGGCAACTGAAAATCATAACTGATTAATAAAATTTTAAAATGTCTTGCTAAAGTTTTCTTGCTAAAGTATCAGGCTTATGTACTAAATAGTTTATAAGGTTTTTTTGTAATTAAAATGAGTTAAGTTATATTAATACTATAAATTATGGAATTATATAACTTTTTCCTATGCTTAAAACTTTTTTATTTAAAATTTTTGTTTTTGAAAATACTTTAAGTTTTTGGATATTGAACTTAAACTGAAATATATAATTATATTAATTGGCGAAAGATTGCACAATTTTCCAAAGTCAACACTAATGCTATTGATTCCTATATCCATATACAATATAATGATAAAGACGACGACAACTTCATTTAATGTACTCCTTGGGAGACATAACCTTAAATCCCATGTGGTAACATTTAATTTATTACCAATTCATGAACTTCTTCAAAAAGATGACTTTTTTTTTTCTAATCGTAACATAAACATAACAAGAAAAAAGAAAAAAAACATAGAAACATTTTGAAGGTGTGTATAACCAAAACGAACAATTTACAATCGAAATTACAAGTCATTCTAAGGATTTTTATGATGGGCGGGCAAGGAAATTAGATATTAGAAGGTTATGTAATATTCGAATAGACCAAAAAAAAGTATACAAGAAAATATAATTTGAAAGGTTAATTTTTTTTTGTGCTGGTTGTGTTGTGGAGTAAGAGAATTTTTGGATAATAAAAATAGAACTTGCTTAGTCAAAAAAAAAAAAAATATAATTTGCTAAAAGAAAAACTATATAAAAAGTGAAAATTATATGCTCATTTGATTGGTGTCATTGGAAATATTTTTATTTTATTTTATTAGTTTGTATAACTTTGGGATTAGATTGTAATAAAAGTAAGAATAATCTTTTTTTTTCTGGTAATTTATTTGTTAATAGATGAAAATAGATGAAATTTAATAGCTGGGAGATGGGTTTTCATTAAAGTTAAAGTTTCAAAGATATAGTAAAATACAAATTACAATTACAAGATCAATTTATGGTCATTGCTCCCGTAGGAGCAAGAATATGTATGCTAAAATGTGGGCATATACAAAAATCAAGTACAATATTTTGTTAAAATGTTATTGAAATTATAGATAAAAGTTTTAGGAAAATATATTTGAAGAGTAATTTAGAAACTCGTATTTAAGTTTTTCTGACATAAAGTTGAAATAGAGATAATAATTGCGTTGACAATGTATCAGTCATTTATTGAGTAAATTGCATCCGAATTAATTTTTTACGGTCAGTTTAAAGTTGCACTTAAAAGTGAACTTCTTGATCAGTTTCAAGTGCAATTTTAAACTGATCGTAAAAAAATTATTCGGCAACACATCATGAGTTCAGTTTTTGTTCAAAATTAATTTGACTATTACTAAACTAATAATATTAAATTTTTTCTTGTTAATCCAAATCCAATTACGCTCAACGATAAAATTCAAATAGGAAATTTACAATGATTATTTTTTTTTACAGACCTATTTTAAAACTATATACTTAGGCCTATTTCATCCATTTTCAAATTCAGCATAAATAAATTTAAAATAGTACATTTTTTTTTTACAAAATATCCATAAATTTTTTTTTTTTTAAAGTATTCATTGACTTTCCATTTACATTAATTTAAAAAACGTGCTGATGCAATAACATAATATAAAGGTACAAAAAAAAAAAAATAAAAAAATTACAGGATCAAAGTATCGCAATCAGCCTGACAAAATATATTTTAGATTAATATCCTTTTTTTTGCATCTGGGCGCTAAAATTCAAACAGACTTGAACTAATAAGACTAAAACTAAAACTAGGATGAGTGAAAATATTGTACGTCAGCTTTACATGAGCTTTTAACAAAAAAAAAACTATGTACGTATATATGTTTTCTACTACTACACATTAATACATATATTTGTGTGTATTTTATAAGGATATTCTCATAAAAATGAAAAGGACATGGTAATTCCACTAGCAATTTGATAGGACATGACACACAAGTCAACCACGTCTGATAAATGCTACGTGATATGAAAATGGACATTCAATTTTATCTTTCTATCTCTTTCACATTTTCATATTACCCACCCACAATTTTATATTTTATTTTATTTGGTTTATTTTTTTTGGTTTTTGTTTTGTTTTTGGAATTATAACAGAGAATAAAACACCCATAGCCCACCCCCACCTAAAAACGACATATGTATATACTACTAACCAATTTTTATGATTATATTTTCTGTTCATTATGTTTACGATAATTTTAAATATAAAATATATTTACGAAAAATATATAAAATTGTGTAAATAGATTGAAACGAAAATCTCTATGTGTAAATTCTAATCACGATCTGATATCAATTGTAAATAAATTGACAATCTTTGTTTCTAAAATAAAACAACAGCAACAAAAACAACAAATAAACCAAAATTGTATTTTAATATTATTATATAAACTAAATGTGAAGATCCTTTTTCTTTTTTTTTTGTTTTAGATCCTTGAAATAATCATATTATTATGCGTATATTGTATTTGTTGTGTTTCAATTTTAATAATTTATGAAAACATATGTGAAAATTATTTTCTTTATTATACATATATATTATTTTGATTTTTGTAATATTATAAAATTGTTGATATTATGTTTATATAATTTACAAATTGAGTACTGATGATTTATTTTGAATGTAAAATTGTAGAGAATTATTAAACAAGACAAGAATCAGATATTTCGTAAGAAAATCCGAATTATTGTTAATAATGAAACTGAGATTTAAAAACTATTATACATTTTTTCCTATATTTGAATATTTTAGAATAACTTTGAAATATATGTGAAAACTGAACTTTAACACCTTGACTACCAACTCGGTTTTGTTGCGTGTACAGCATTTGCCAACGTCATGGAATTTAAATGGAAACTTCAGGTTTGTTTTCAAAATTTCAGACCAAAATAAGCAAAAATAGCTAGGAAATATTTTTTCCTGGTTATTCTCAGTTGCCAAACCAAAAATCAGAATCTAATTCAGTATGCTAAAGAATTCAATTAAGTAATAAAAATCATATCTCATCTATGAGTATAGTTGTAGTTGGCGTCTAGGCAGGAACGCCAACTACGAGTATACTCGTAGTTGGCAGTCAACGTGTTAAGGAAAATTTATTTATTCAAAATATTTTTATAAACATTCATATGTATATGGAAAATTCATGTTATTCATGAAAGATTGAATTCACTAAATATATATTAACTTTCCAAAAATGTTTAATGAAATTTATATAAACTTTATGTATCTGTGAATAAAATTTAATATTAAATTTTCTTATAATTTTTCTTATAAATTTTCTTGTTTATTGAATTGGAATATGAATCTTCTTACCATCCTATTTTTTTAATTGGAATTATCATTTTCTATAAAAAAAAAATAAAATTTATTCTTACATGATTTCTGTAATAAAAATTTAATCACCATTCATTTTAATTATTTAATACTTGGGTACTCTAATTTTTGAACTATTTTATTACAGAAATCATGTTAAAATAATGTAATTTTTACATAATTCATTACCATTTCAACTGCAGTAGATATTTAACTAAATATTTCGTTTCTATAAAAAGTTTATTCACCTTACAAAAATATTTATAAATTAGTTTGTTCTAATTTGTGAAAATGTATATAATTAATAAAATCATTTAATAATAATTACTTTCATAAACGCAAAATCAACTGAAAAAAAAAAATTACGCTTGTTTAAAAAAAAAAAAACGAATGAAAAATTAAAATTTATTTGTTTTTTATTGTTTTTTGGTTTTGTTAGTACTACAATATTTGTTAGGCGCCATTTAATTGTCGAGTCATTTTGTCGCCAAAACAGAGTTCAGAACTAATATCGTATAAGCTAATTTTTATCCAAAAAATTGTGTCGCCAGTTTGTCTTTTACGTGTATGTTAACTTTCATCCTGGCACAAAAAAAAAATATATTAGTAAGAGCTTGGTATAGGTTTTAAATTAATTATACTATTTTTTTTATATACCTAATTAATCACTAGAAAAATGTATAAAACATAAAAATTATTTTATAAAAATGAAAATTAACATGAAAATATTCATTTTTTTTTTTGTGTCAGAACATCATTTTGATTTGAATTGAATTACATCAAAAATAAATCATGTAAAATTAATTTATTTGATAGAAAATAGAAACTAATTTAGTAAAAATTTTGTAAAAAGATCGAAATTAAATTAAATTTTGATAGACTAAATCGTACTAAACACTGCATGAATTTAATTTTAAGAATACTTGTTCTAAAAATCAACAACAAGTAAAGTCTAAAGTGTATATTTTCGACAAACTCTAATTTGATCCTGCTGAAATATAGCTTTATATACAGACAAACTATACATTCCTTTAAACTCGTTTAACTTTATAAAAAAAAGTATGTTTTTGGTACCAATAATTGTTTTTATCTTTTTAAAAACAATTTTCCTGTGGTTATCAGTCTAAATAATATTCACTCAGACGATTGAAAGTGTTAAAATTATTAATTATCCTTCTTATTTCTTTTTTGATTTAAAAGTACAATCAATTATTACAAAAATAAGTGACATTTAATTCAGAATACTTTTAATAAACCAAATTGCTTTAGTAGTCAAAAACAAATTTCAGAATAATGTGAGTTCGAAAATTTCTACTCTTTTTTTATTTTCTCACAAAAAAATTGTACTTTTTTAATTTGAACAAGGATTAAAATATGATGGAAATATACAATAGGTAGTGATGAATTTTGGAATTACTTCTTATATTGTTGTAATCCAAAAATAGTTAGGGAATTTTTCATAAACTTACATACTTCGGAAAAAAATTACTTCATAAATTAAATTACACTGAACTGTTTAATATTTTTTTTCGAAATTTGGTTTATATAATATTTGAATTTAATTGCTTTAAGATTAAAACTATCAGCTTATTTATATATTTGTCCATAAAAATGAAGTCAATCGTAATAAACTAATAAAATTTTCCTTTGGATTTATTTTATTCAAAACTTTTGATAAAAAAAACTATATACATATTTTCTTATTTCATGTTCAATTATTTTGATTATTTTCTACATACCATATATAAAAATTATTTATCATGATCAGAATATTAAATTCAGAGACCAAAGAAAATTACAAGTTACAACAACGTAGTCCTTATGCAATAAGGTAAGTTTTTTTTTTTGTCAGACATAAAAGTAAAGGACAAAATCTTAATGCATTACTAAAAAGTTTTAGTTATAAGTTTTTCCATAAAAATTAATGCACGGTTTGGTATTTCACAAAATATATATATGCACTTTTTTAATATAATTTTCAACTTTATGAAAAACTTATTTTGTGTTTTTTTTTATATAATTTTGTAATTTTTGCACAAAATTTTCAAGTTTCTTTATTGGTTAGAAAATTATCGTAATTAATAACCTTTGTGAAATCAAATTAGTTTTGATAACAAATTTATTTAAAATAAATAAGTGTTATTATAATTATAAATATGAATATTTTTGTAATGAAATTAATTAGTTTGTGTCATTATAAAGTTTCAAAACATTTCTGACTATTACCAATAAATTGAGACCATTAAAAGAGTTATTTAAAACACTTTGGTGTATAATATAAGAAAATTAAAATTTTTCTGAATTTTCCTACAGTAAATTTAGAATATGAATTTAATGTGAAGTTAAACATTTTGGTATCATATTTAAAAAATAGATATCCTTTATTACTCATTTTATATAAACATTTTACTTTCTAGACACAAAGTCTGTTTTAATTTAATTTAATTTTTTTTTTTCTACAAAAATCATCTTCACCACAAAAGCTCATAAACTTTTTTCAAAGAATAACAACAAAACCGCAGATGCTTATTACAGACACCATTCGTCGCCACCACATTTGTTATCATACATTCAATGTTATATCGTAGCTCACCGTAATATTTCCTCTACATTACAGGAAAAGGATATGAAGTTAAACATTTTAGTGTAATTTCAGAATTCCTAAATTTAATCCTTTCTTTTACTTGTTACCTTGTAGTGTTTGTTGAACATGAATAAAATTATTCTCTAAATATTGTTAATACAATATTTTTTGTTTTTAAAAAGTATTTATGAAATTTCATGGTTGACGCAATTCAATATAGTTTTTTTTCGTAGCTAGAAAGATTACTGTGAATGAGGAGACGTTAAATATGAAAATATTCCCGTATTATCCCCATAAGTAAGAAAATGGTGTAAGGTACAAATGTGTAAGTAACGAACATTTTTTTTTGTATGAAATGAAATTATGGGAAATTACAGAATAATTTTAGTTCCACTCCAACTGAGTGTTTAGCATAACTGAGAAAGAAATGATAATGTACACAAAAAAATACATTTTAATATTATTTTGAATTTGAAGCCATAATAAAAAAGGGGATACATTTTAAATTCTACCAAAAAATCATAATAAAATGATATTTAAAAAATTTAAAAATGTATTTAAAATTATATTTCACTTTAATTACAATAAATATTAAATTTAGTGAATATAATTTAAGGTGTAAACATAAATTAATTAGTAATAATATTGAATTTATTTAACATTTTTAAATAATTTTGAGGAATCTTGAATTTGAATTATAGGAATTAGGTTTGGCGTTTTTGTGCAAAATTTATTTTTATTGCTACAACAAACTTAATCGAGTTTCCTGAAAATACCATTTTTTTCATGTTAAAATGTTCGTCCATTGAAATTTTATTAACACTTTCTATCTCAGGTTTAGTATCTAAATTAAATTATTTAAAATTTCATAAAATTTTTATCATTTTTACAAACACACAAATATGAAAATCTCTTTCCGCTAAAAAACTTTAAAATTGTTTTATTAGAAAATTTATATATTTTTTTTACTTATGTAATTTTCAAGTCACGTTTTTATATATACTACTATAAAGTTAGTTACTTTAAATTAACTTAAAAAATAAAGTTTAAACTAAGTTATTATTTCAATATTTTCTTAGCAGAGCATTATTTTTCTCCTGTGGGTGGTAAACCATAAAGTTTACCTAGAAAAATATAATTTACTTACAAAGATACAATTTTTATTAAAAAAATTTTTCTTTTATTTTGTAGAATAAAAAGCGTTTTTCTTAAGAAAGCTTATTTTACTAAAACGAAAGTCCTTAAAACATTGAACTGTAATATTACAAGTTATTCAAGAAAATCAGATTGTATAAGTGTATATCAAAAATAAATTTATAGTCTTAAATTTATGTACTAATTTATTTGAAAACTTTCTTTAAAAAAAAAACAAAAATACACTTTTCGCTGAACTTTATAAAATTATTTTTGATGTTACTACAACTTAAATTTTTTTCAACATTTTTACAAACATGATTCTTATACAATTTTAATCTCTCATTCCACAAACAAAAAACCACACTCGTTCCATTACTATCGTATTGATATTTTCCTGTAAAATTTTTCCACTAGACTCGAAAATTATGTAATTGAAACCTTTTTGTATAAGGAAAAAAAAAAAATTATATTTGTCTGAATTGTTTTTGATATGCGTGTCTCCTGGGCATACAAATAAGATTTTCATCCTTTTTTTTTTTTCCTTACCTTTAAAGGATACCAAATGGCGGACATTTAAGATATAAAAACTTTCTTTATTTTCGGTTTCTGTACGTTTTTTTTTCTGCTTTGAAATTATTATGGTAAAGGTAAAAATAAGAATTTTGTTTTTATTTAAGTTAAACTATTTTTGTAATTTACTAAAAAGTATAGACTACGAAAATTGCTGTTTTCCTTGTAATATTATATGTATAAAATAAAATAAAAATTTTCTTAGATTTTTTTTTTTTATTTATAATACAATTTCCCTCTAGTGGCATTAGATTGATTGAAAAAAAAAAAACTTTAAATAATTTGTAGAGTAATTGAGTACCAAATGAGGTAGAAATTTTAAGATTGTTTTGACTGCATAGAACTTAAAAATAATTTCCTAAAAAGTTTTATATTTGGTTTAAAGTTATTAAATTTTTGATGTAAATTAAATTGTGTTTAATATATACTAATATGAAAATATTGCAAATATTTTTTTGTAAATATAAAAAAAGATTTAATTTTTCTAAATAGAATATGTCACCTTTATGTTGAGATTAAATGTATGTAGTTTTTTGAGTAATAGCTTTGTACGATATGTTCAGTTAGTATTAAATTTTTAATTATCCCTTAGTTTTCCAACAATTTTGTAGAATTCTTTAGTTTTAGGATAAGAAAGTAATTTATATTTAATATAAATAAATTTTATAACCACAAATGTTTTGTTAACTTTACTGTCTAAGCACTTCAGTACAAAAAATTAGTACAAGCCCTTCCTTTTTATTATTTCACTCTAGGTTAACAGTTTTCCTTACATTATATGTATGTCAAAAAGGATTAATAAATTGCAATAATACCCAATGTCCTTGAGCACATCAATCTTTTTTTTTCAGACAATTTGAATTTTTTTCAGAATATATCAGAATTAGTTACCTTTGGTCCTTCTTAAAATTTTGAAAATATTATTCAAATAATTATGTCTACAAGTACCTGAAATAAAAATAATATTAAAACAAATAAAAGTTATTTTCGATTAACTCTTTTCACCTGATGCTACCATATTTGTAATTCCCTTTTTTATGGTTAAATATTTCAAATTTATTTATTTTCTTTTTGTAATTTAAAACGAATCTATTCAGTTAGTTTTTATGAGTTTATAAATGAAAAATTCTGTCATATGCCACAAATTTGTATATCCTTCCTTTTTATTATTTCATATTTTGTGTATAATATTTTGTGTATAATATTTATATATTTAAAATACATATTTTGAATGGAAAATAACCTAATTTTGTAAATTCAAAGTATATACAAACAAGAAATAAAAAAATATGTATATGTAATTTTTACCAGGAGATCATATCCTGAATGAAAATCTTTTTTAAAATTTTTTACAAAAAAAAATCTACTTTTTTTACATTCCCACGAATTTAGGTTTTTTTTTATTTTTGTAAAAAAAAAATTGTAATACTTTTCTTTTACGTATTCAATGCTTTTAGAAAACAAAACTATATGAAAAAAAACGGGTGGAAATTATATACAAAAAAATGAGGAAAAGTGTTGTTAAGTTTATACAACCTTAAGGTTTTTTTTTTTTCGTGTGTTTTTTCATAGGACATTCATTTTTTTTTATGTCAGAATGTGGAAGACGAAAACTAAAATTACAGAAAGATAAAATAGGAATTATAAGATTTTTTTTTTTTAGTTTATTTTAAAACTGGTTTCAGAGATAATGTCCTTTTGGTTTGGAAAATGTAAAATGTGAACATGAAAATGATAAAATATAATAAATAAAAATAAAAACTTATTAAATTAGTAAAATAAAAATATATAGAGATTATTAAAATAAGGATGGGAGGTCGAGCAAAAGATATTTTATAGGATTTCAAGATATATGAAGTAAAATTTTTATTAAACTTTTTTTACCCTAAATGCTTTAATTTCCAATGTACTGTAAGATTTTTTTAAAAATTTATATCGAATGCAGCCTAAAAAAAGGTAATTATTAAAGATCCCTTTCTCATTTCTAAATAAATTATGAAAAACTCAAAAATTGTAAGAATAAATTAACAGGCAAATTTTTGGATTTTATTTCCAAAGTTTGAAAACGTAATAATATTAATTTAAAACGTATTAATCAGCTTTATTGTCACCTTGTTCACAATTAATATTGTAGTTAAAAATAAATTCTCTCTGATTTCACTAGTTTATAAGATTTCGGGTGTTATTTCCTTAGTTAACTTCAAATACAAATTTTATCTAAGGAAAAATATTCGATTAAGTTTCGATTAGTTTTCATAATTAGTAAATGAAATAATCTCATTATGAAATTATCTTTTATGTAAATTGGCTGACCTTTATTGGTCTTTAGCTCTCAACCTATAATTTTGTAATTCTTATGGAATTTAAAACGATATCCCCTGTGGGTCATTAATGTCTCTAACTTTTATAAAACACAGAAAAACAAACAGAAAAATAAATTTTATGTATAAGTAATTACACAGAAAATATATAACTATATTTTTTTTTTAGTCTGTTAGTCCTTAGTCCTTATATAATGATAATTTACAGTTTCTTAATTAAATGGTGCATTTACCCTGAAAAATAGGGTTTTAAATGCAATATGTGTTTTATTATTTGATTCATTTTATTTTGTGGATTTAAAATCTTTTGACTTTTCTTCTTTCTTTTTTTTGTGTGTTTCATATTAAACGATGTTTTACCAGATGCAGTTTTAACATTTAGTTAAAGGATATTAAAATATTTGCATATGTGTTATTTTTTTTTTTTTTGTTCTAATTAAAATTACCATAACAAAAGACAATTAATTAAACTAATTTCAAGTTTTAATTATATTTTGGCACTAATTAATAATAATATACTAAAACGAAGATTAATTTATTTTCGTAAATAAATCATTAAATAATACGATGTCATGTCAGATGAAAATTTGTAGAAAAAATCTTTTTGTTTTTGTTAAGTATTGTCCTGATACGTGTCAAAAATAGAAACTATTTTTTTTTTTTGTATGTATATTATATTTTGTGCCTTTATTGCTGTATTTAGAATCCTTTTATGCTTGGCTAAACATCAGGTGGACAAGACACTCATTATTATTATTGCAGGTATATATATATATATATAATACGTTTGTTTTTCTACGTGCAAATGTTTTTTTTCTGTGTTTTTATTTTTGTGCCTCCATTTTTATTTTTATTTTTTTGCTATCGCAAAGAAAATTATAGACTAAAATTCTACATCATTGCAGGTGTATTATTTAAAGGATATTCTATTTGTTGTTGTTGTTGTTATTTTTATTCTGCAGGACAAATGTTTATTATGTTCTTTGTTTTTGTTAGTTAGTGATAGCAAGGATAACTTTTTTTTCTCTTTTTTATGATTTATTTTTATTTTATGATTTTATATAAATTTTATTTGTTAGTTTTTATACGTAAAAGGATTGTGACAAAACGTAATACATATTAATGAATGAATAAGATTATGTATAAAGGAACCCCAAAAGAAAAATAGAAATGGGAAAATTTTTTATTTTTGACCAAAATTAAATTAATTAAATAAGTTTTATTGTTGGATTGGATTGAATAAAAAAGTATTTCTTTGATAATGATGAGAAGAATGTTAAAAGGTTGTCTTAATAAATTGAATAATATAGCAGCGTATATTCTACTATTAATTGAAAAATTAAAAAAAAAGTTCACTAATTTTAAAAACCGCATTATTATAGGTTTTATAATTGATTAACCACGGTTTTTTTTAAGCTTGCCTAAAAACAGAGGTACAATAATCTTGCTTAACTTTGACGGAGTAATTCAATTTAATGTAAAATAACCATAAAATACAATAAATTAAAAGACGACCGAAAGGACATTATGTAAATAAATAAATATAAAATTGTTACAACCAAAATTAAGGTCAATTAAAAGTTATATTAATATTACATATTTTATTATTAAGTAAATTTCCGACCTTACAAAACTAGAATTTCATATTGAAGTAGTAAGTCAAAAAAAAAAACTACTAAAATGCCACAAATATTTATAAATAAAAAAAAAATGAATTGCTGAAAACTTTACATTCCGATTTAAATTTATTTATTAATAAAATCTAATATTATTCTGCAGTCTTATAAATTTATAACTATATTTAGCACAAATGTCATATAAAAAACAAATATTCTATAATACATTTATTCGTTAGAAAATTTAATTTAAATAAACATTTTTTTGGTTTTTAAACTAAAAATATATAAATGGTACTCAGATATATAAATATATACAAAAAAAAAAAAAAATATTTTTGAATAACTTTAGACAAAACCACTAAAGTCATATAAAGAGCGCAATACCCAATAAAATTTTATTACACCACCATAACAAGACAAAACTTTAATATAAAATACAAGAATAAAAAAACTGAATAAAAAAATATGAAAATAAAATGTTTTAATAAATGTACAATATTTAAAACACTAAAAAGAATAAGAATTTTAATATAAAATAGTAGAATTTTATGGAAGACAGGTATAAGGGTTTAATTGGGGAAGATCTGTAAAGTTTTAACACTAATTTTGTAAATTCATAAAGTAATATCACTAATAACAAAGAACGTTTAAATTTCAATAAAATAAATACATTCTGTGGAGACTTTTTTTAATCATGTCTACTTTACTAATATTATTGAATCATTTTAGACATGTCTACTTATCTGATTCATGGCATTTAAATAAAATTTATCATTGTATCAAAATAATTTCTCAAAATTAGAGGCCGTTAAACTTTTTATTTTGTATTTCAAGCTTAGCTCATGTCAAGTTTCCAATGTTATACAGAGACCTATCTAGGCAATAAATGATCACCAATTAAAGATATTTAGAAATTTATTCTTTGGATATAATTACTCTAAATTTAATACTAACACTTAAGGAAAATAATGAAATATTTGATATTTTATTAATTCTGTGACATCAACAAATATTTACCCAAGTACATTAACATTATAATATTTACTATAAAAACCATAACCAAAAATTAAATTAAGAAAAAATTTATTAAATAAAATTACAAATATGTACAAATAAAAAAAACTTAAATATTATTTTTGTAACAAAACCGCAATGACAAAAAATTAGGCGACATCTGAACAAAAAAAAAATATCCTTATGCCACTAAAAAGACATCAAATTCAAAATACATATACTTAAATATCCTTACAAACAAACAAAAAAAAGCTAACAACAGTTGAAAGAAACAAACCGCATCCAATTTAGATAGAAAGATAATTTCACGGTTTTTTGTGCTACTAAAAAACAAAAAAAAACCGTATATATAACAGAAAAAAACGAACATTGTTTTATTTTTGTTTTTCACCGTGAATAATTTTCCACAATGAACATGTAAATTTTTTTTTTTTTTTTCCATTTTGAATATCTTTTCTTGTTAATATTATTTGTTATTCGACTCCTTCGTTGTTAGGATATGTATATATGGTACAACAAATAATTTTTTTCTTCTTTAAATTTTTTAGTCCTGCTAACCAGGATAAAAATAACCACACTTTTAACTATAAAAATTTGTTCGCATTTCTATTATTCTAAACTACAGCAAGAAAAAAAAATAAAAATCAACCTGTAATCGTGAACGTATATGTCCTTGTTGCTATTTTTAAGAGTTTATTTTTTTTTTTTTTTTTTGTACCAGGATATTTACAGTTTTTATTATGGTTAACCCCCATATACAATAGTCAAGAACAACCCCGCAACAACAGAAAAAAAAAAGATATTGCAACACTGAAATGAAAAAAAAATTTGTATAACTTTTACGACAGAACCACGTGTCATTTTGGTACTATAAATGCGCATATTAGAGTAGGGAAAACTCGTCTAAATATATATATGTATATATAAGGATAATATAAAACTCATGGTTTAATATTATATGTTATATAAAAGGACATAAATATTGCGGTGCATATAATAGTTGAAAAAATGTATAAATAAAAAGGGCGAAACAATTTTAGATATTGAATAACAAGAATTTGAAATTCTTTTAAGGAGTTTTCATGTTCAAAACTATGTCTGGTGTCGATCCTATTATACCTTCATGCTTCATTCTCAACAACAAAATAATAAATAAAAAAAAAAAACAACAACAAACTCATCCAATTTGCTTATCTAGTTTATATTTAATTTAGTAAAACGGAAGTTAAATATTTGGAAATCCCAATGCGGTAATATTCAAAGAAAATGTGAAAATTTATATTATACTTTGTTTTTGGTGGTTGTTTTTAAAAGCGATAATAAAACCACCCGCTTAAAATATTTAATTCTTCGACGAATATTGATACCGTCTATAGAAAAAAAAAAGAATTTATAAATATGGTATGAAATAATGTCTGTAATTTCAATGGTTTCAGAGCCGAACAATAATAATGCTAAAAATTTTTGTTTTGTATTTTTAGAGATGAGAAAATTTTCTAAATTTGAATTTTTATGATTGCATTGTGCTTGTGCAGTTTTGTAATTTTTTTTTTTGCTTTTTAATATGTTTTTAAATAGTTTACTAACTAATGTAAATGTAAATATTTTGTACACCAAAAATACAAAATATAGATGATAACTTCTATATCTGATAAAGAAACCTAGAAATTGCGAGTCTGAGAGGTAAATAGGTTAAACAATTATTAAAAATTTTTAGTTAGTTTTGTTAAGGTATAATTTTTTATACTTAAGGTCATCTCGTCTTAAGTCTAGAGTAGAAATTTCGATTTATAAATTCGAGAAAAGTTTAACATTCCAAGTTAGATGGTACGACAATTAAGTTAAAGCAAAGATGGTAAATTCTAAAAAAAATTTCTTGTTTACTCCACTGGGAGTATAGAGTCTGAAATGTAGAATGATCTGTACCTATTTGAAGTTTTTAAGTATTTTTATTGCTCCGTGGACCTAATGAAATTTGGTCTTTTATATAGATTTCGAACCATCTCTCTTTTATATTGAAGAAACATTTCATTAGAGCAACTTAATGGCTTTTATTAATGAGTCCATCATTTTTGTTAGCAGATGGCCTCAAACGTTAAAATTTATCCCAATGTTTAATTTAAATTTTACTACAATTTTATTACTGGTACTCATTTAAAGTTGAGTAAATTTGTCACAGTACATTTCACAGTACATATCACAGTACACTACCACTATACTATCGCTCGTCTCGATATGGATAGTTTTCTAGCTACACAGTCTGTGGATAAACTTAATAATTTTCTCGCAAAAATAAACTAAAGATGAACTCGCGTTGAAAACAAACTCGAACAATAGCTGCATCGAATAAGTAAGAAGCTAATTTATTGACATGATTATCTAATTATGTCTTTCATATCCTCCCCTAAAGGATATGAAGGACATAATTAGATAATGATGTCAATAAATTTCTTCTATTAAACATAATTAAGAATAGGATACATAAAGGATATTTTAGTGAATGTAGTAAAACACCAAAATTTAAATATAATATAAGAAATAATTTATGTAGATTCAGCTGTACAGCAATGTAGCAGAGTTAGATTATTAAAAAAAAGATAATATATAAATAATATATTTTATATTTTTAATATTCTTATCTTGATATAAAAAAATTAAAAATTTTCTTATTAAAAAATAAACTAAAATTTCTGCTATGAATAGATTTTTATTTCAAATAATATCCAAAAATTTAATTTAAAAGTAACAATAAGAATCTGCATATATAACCAACTATATACATATACTTTCGCTTCAATTTATGTTTATCAATGAACATAAAAAACAATGAACTATTTCGTTTCACTCTTCTATATCCCGTAAAAAAAATATCAACCCCCTTTAAAAACCAAATAAAATGGAAACAAATTTTATTTCTTTATTAAAATCTAAAAGTTAAGGTAAAATTTTGAATTTAAACAATTTTGAAAATTGTACTGCAAAACCGAAAAAAAAAAAATTATTATCTATAGTTTTTTTTTGTTGTTTTTCTTTTATTATAGTCTCTGGAAAAATAAAGAAAATCTTATTTAAACATTTTATTTATTTATATGTACCTACATATATATACATTTATATAATATAAAATTTAATATTGTAAAACAATGAAAACGATTTCCTTATTTTTTCTAGTGAAAAAAATCAAAGAATTTCCGTATCAATTCAATATATTTTCCACAAAACAAACAGCAACAACAACAATAATATAAAAATATGTACAAATAAATGGACAACAATCATGTACAATACGATTTTTGTGTGGTTAAAGGATTTCAATATAATATGTATATATATATATATATATGTAATATGTATAAAAATCAACAGCTGGAATTGTCAGCATTTATTGAGAGAATACAAAAATATCAAGGAACAAAAGGATTCTTTTATTTTCTTCTTCCTTTTTTTTGTTTTCAATAATATTTTAGATAGAAAAATTTTCGTTGATTAAATTTTCATTGGATTTGACGATACAAACACACATACATAAATCAAGTATCTATACATATATATATATTATATATTCAGGAATTTTTAAATAATGTGGATAAAGGAAATCAGAAAAATTGAGAATTGTTAAAATTGCATTTGTAATTTAACATAATTAAATGACAAAACAAAAAAAAATAAACTATAAATATAATTATCACATTTGTTTCACTTGGAAAATTTACAAGATAGATTTTTCCCAAAATTTTAAGAATATTTTTCCTTTTCAATATATTGTGTATCCTTAAATAAATTATAGTATTAGATTTAGTATACATAAAATTAAATTAATTGAAGGATATTGTATTTTTTGGCAAAATTTTTGTTTAGTGATAATTATTTTATGCCTACAGCATGACTTTTATTTTATGTTAAAATTTATTTACAATATCAGATATTGTCTATCAAAATCATTTTCTATTAAAAGGATTATAATAATTGTATTAATTTTTGTCTGTGGATAGCAAAATTAAAGTATAATCGATTTTAAATTTGTCTATCAAGAACTGATTACAAATTAATCTTCAATATACATTTTTGGAATAGGTATTATATTTTTGGAAAACAAATACAAATAATTTACTATAAAATTTAGTAATCAATAAATTTAATACTAAAATTAAGTAAAAACATTTTTAGAAATAATTCAGAAATATAATTTCAGAAATAATAATTTTAGGCTTATAAATGTTTAATTTTATGTTAAAGACGTTAGTGGCAGTGTACTGCAATGATTATAATCGTAAGTATCACTTTTGGTTTAAGTTTACTCAAGTTTAACTGAGTCTCATATTGCATTCTTGCGGGAAATGTATCGATATATGAATAATATTATTTTAGAATATACACTAAATTGAAAGAAAATTTGAGGTGATTAGTTTAACCAAAATTTCGATTATATTTTATCAAAACTTATACTTAAATGTGTACTCAACTTAATAAATTAAATAATATTTTAAATAGAACTAAAATACTTATTTCGACTACAGTTCATATTATGAAATTTAGCTCAATATGTCTTTGACTTCCAGTTGAATCCTTTGAGTTGTCTCATATACATACTTCAGACAGAAAACTATTTTCTTCTTTTTTGTCTAGAAATTTTTTGTTGTTATATAAAAATCACTTAATTTTGTCTCCAAATCAAAATCACTGAATATTTTTTTTTTTTTTTTGTAATGAGTTTTCCTTATATTTTCATTCATTTGAATGACATAAAAATAAAGTAATTTTTTTTAAAACATATATAACAGACTAACAAGAAAAAATATGTCCTATGAATAATAAAAATAATAAAATCATAAATTACAAAAAAAAAAAAAATGAAGAAATTATGCATTTGCATTTAAATAGCTTTTATGTCATTTCATTTTTATATCCTGTACAACATAAAATCTTTTCTTTTTTATTCACTTTGGTTATTTGTTGTTTCTATTAAATTTTTATAGAAATATCATTAAAAGAATATCTCGAAAAGAATATCTTGATGGCACCCTGCTGCCCTCTATAACTGAAGAATAAGAAGAAAAAAATTAGTTGAAGAAAATCAGAACGATTTTCTTATTTAAATACAAGACAGCAAAAAATTTAATGAATATAAATATTATTAAAAAAAAACGCATAGTCTATTTTTAATATTAAATGATTCCGTCAATCATATCTAAGAAATATAAAATATGCAATAAAAAAAAATATAAATGTAGTGAAATACCTTAATTTAACTGGTTTTCAAATAGCAAAATGAATTAATTTGTTGTACTATAGAAAGTAAAAATGTTATTAACATATTAATAATTACTTTATTTAAATGACTACGCACTATTTTCGAGCGCAATGAAATATCTGACATTTTTCTGAAAGCATTTTATATTAACCCTTTGACACGAGAATAATTTGCGTTCGGAAAATTGGGCTGTACTAGTTTTCTAGATCAGCAGAGATATTTAAACATATCTGCGCAAAAATTTAGGACTTAGGTCTTGTCGAAGGTAGTCTTTGGAAATGTACATTTGAAATGTACTTTTTATATTGTAAAAATAAGATATTTATGTTTAATAGTTTTGGCAAAATTGTTGTAAATTTAAATGTACACCAAGAGCCTTTTGGTTAAAGTACAGACAGAAACTGACTTTGGTCGATCTTTTTAGAGAATGTCAAGGCATAGGTGGGATATTAAGCTTAAGACCCCGCCTATGCCTTGACATCCAAAGATCGACCAAAGTCAGTTTCTGTCTGTACTTCTTTGCTCAAGTCGTATTAGTTATTAGGATCAGGCTAAGGTTACTAGAAAGTCGTGAATTTGAAGACTTAGGGGAAGTGGGGAATATATGTGGAAATTTTTAGGTGCATTAAGTATGTGCTGGGTAAAGGGAAACGTACACACGACCCAACTAGAAGTCTACCTATAGATTAAGACCATCCTAGCTTAACCAAGCCAAAGTACAAACTATAATTAAAACAATTTTAAAGACACAGTCTCCAAAGACAGCTGATTAAAATACTAGCTTCCAGAGATTTAGTATTCCAGACATTTATTAGACTATTAAAATTCAACATAATTTCGTTAATTTTCAAAATTGAATAAAATTTCTAGTAATAAGTTTAATTTTCTTGAAAAATTAGTTTCAATTTAGATTAAGATATTTTTTTTTAAAGATTCAAATTTTTTCATTAAAAATATACTATCTTTAAAATACAGAAATATCTAAATATTTTTCACTCCCTTCTCAAAAAATCAAATTTTCTTTTTTTTTTTGAAAAGTTTTCAAGAAAAAAATAATAATTTTTTTTTTGTGATTGTTGATAGCAGAAAATTCAAATAAAGAAAAACTTTCTCTTTTGTAAAAGATAATCCCAGTTTTTCGGATATATGTTTAAATTTTCCATATAAATTATTCTATTTATTGGTGTTTTTTTTTTTTTTTATAGTGTAAATTCTATTCTACTGTATGAATATTTTGTTAATTCACAAATTCATTGCAAATAAGGTGTGAATGCTCATTTTCGAAACGTATTAAGGATTTAAATGTTTTACGCTATATAATATTCGTATTTTTAACCATTTATAAAATGTAAATGAATTTTCACACCAACACCACTACTACATTGATAAAAAAAAAAATAAAAAGAACGAAGCAAATATTTTCACAAAGTATAATAAAATTGTTTAGAAAATACATTATTTTTTTTTTTTTTTGGAATATAAGTGTTAGTAGAAAGGTGTATGAGTATTTATTAAATGTTCTTTTCTTGTTTTCTCATTGTTTTGTGTAAATAATTCTAAATCCTTAGAATGGTAAAAAGGATGTTGATGTGTAAGCAAAGAAATTTTTGTATAATTTTTTTTTTTGTCTTTCTTCTTATTTTATTTTATTTGTTGTTATTGTAAAGTAGTGGGGAGACAAAAATGAGTTTGGATAAATTGGTATGAAAAGATTTTAATCAGACGTAAACTAAATGCCAAGAAAGTTAAAAATATATATACTTAGGAAAAGAAAAAATTTAATTTTTTAAGAGGGTAGAGAAAAAAAAACATTAATGATATTTTTATGTTGAGGGAAGGATAATTTTTTGTTTCCTTTTGGATAATGTAATTTATACAATGTTCTATTGTTTATTAAATAGTGGTTTAAATGGTTGAAATTATAATACATTTACTAAAGCAGGTAAAAGTTAAAAAAATTAGTAATTTACTTATAGGGTGAAAAATGGAAAACTAATTTAAAAAAATTAGTTTTTTAGTATTAATTTTTAAAAAAAAACCAAAATTTAAAAAATCTTTAGAATATAAAATTTTTTTAGAATTTTTAGTTAAAAATTTAGTTGGAAAGGATATTCTTATATATTATGTAATATTATATATTTTAATTTGAAAATTTTGTAAACTGTAGATAAATTTCATCTTTTCCTTTTGCTTATGAATTTCTACTTTCTTGATTTCCTTAATTTCTCTATGGATATTTTTTTTTTTTTTAGGTATATGCAAATGTAAATAAAATATCAAAAGACTTTTATTATGGTTCAAAGCTTTAGTTTTAAAATCATTTTTTATTTACAAATTTATTTCTGATGTTACAATATAACAAAAATTTATTTCAAATAGAAAAATTTCCAGTTCAAAGCTGACCATTGCAAAATTTTGTATTTTTTTTTTGTTAGTTTTTATGTAATTTTTATGAATATATATTTTAAATTTTAAATTCTTTTGCTATAATTTCAGTAAAAAATTATAATACTTAGTTATATTTTTTATATTATCGGAGTGATTACTAGATAACTATATCTAATCAATTCAATAACTTTGATATTATTGATAAACTTTACATTACTCAATTAATTAGATATAGTTTATAATATTATCATATAATTTTCCTATTTTCCTATAAATATCATGACTTTACTGTATTCCTCATTTTTACTTTTTAGTAAAATAAATATTTATTACTTACTAAATATTTTTCTATTTCTATACAAATATGTGTTAATCTTTTGGGAAAACTCAAAAGTGGCTTTTCCTTTACAGAAATAATACAACCCCATCTTAAAATTTTAAATTCTCTTTTAGTATCTTCTGTAAATATATCCATGCATATTTTCACCTTTTGTAAGCAGCCTTCAATTTTTAAGTGGGAAGTGATGCATTTATATACAATTTCAGTGTATATATATTTGCAAAAAACAAGGACTAAGAAATTTTTAAAAATTATTTTACCAAAAAAAAAAAAAACCAGAAGCATAAATGTAATAAAAATAAAAAAAAAATATTAAAATTGTAAAAAAGGAAAAAAAATAATATGAAAATGTAGGAAAATTTTATTTGTTACATTTAACTGTCTTTTCTATCTATCACTGAAGCAAAAAAAAAAAAAATGGAAAATGAAGAAAAAAATTTCCTTTTGAAAATTTTACAAATTTTTTCTTTTTTCTTTTGGTTAAATTTATTTCATTTCTGGTTTATTTTAGTGTAAAAAACAATTTTTTTTTTAGAAAAATAGTTAAATACCAGAATAGAATAAATTTTCTTTAAAATTAAATGTTAGACAATTGCTAGAAAATGTTTTCATCCACAACTTAGTTGTAATTTAATATATAACTTTACTGAAAAATGAAAATAGAAAATATTACAATAAAAAAAAATATAATAATTTTTCTTATAACATAAAATATATTTTATGAAAATTTGAAAAAGAAACTTCAATATTAAGGAAAAGTTTGTACAAATTTACTGGTAAATAAATATAAATCAAATGTAATTTTAGCTGTATTTATTATTTAAATCTGTAGATCGATATATTTTTTATCTGAAATCCAATTAATTTAACTATGAAAATAAGAAATAGTTTCATATTAAAAAGTTTAAGATAAAAAATCATGATGAGTTCACAAAATTCATCATTTGAATGAACGAAGCAAAAAAAAAATCCATGTTTAGTTTTAAAAAAAATTAATAATTATAAAATTCTGAGACAAATTCAGAATTAGCCATAAAAAAATCAATCTGAAAAAACCAAATAAAACTTTCGATGTACAAAATTAATTGGACTTGTCTGAAGCATAAATAAGAAACGGCATTCAAATTTATTGAAATAAGAAACTCTGTTAGATTAAACAAATTAATCATATTGAACTAAGTTGAAATAACGTAGCTTTCTCTGGGTAATTTCCTTTTGGCGCTTAAAACTTTATTCTGAAAACTAAACAAATAATTTCCTTTTACTTTTATATTTTAAAGCATGGATTTAAACCATTTTCAGCAAGTCTTAATAGCAATCCCGCATTTAATTATTTCACCAAAGATTTAGATAATTTCTTCTGAAGATTTATAAATAAACTTTTTGATTTTCTAAAAACAAAAATTATTTAAAGTATAATTGGTTTTTTTTTGTGAAAATCCAATTTGTTTAAAGGAAAATATCTCCTTGGTACTGAATGACATAGAAACAATCAAATTTAAAAATATGTTAACGTTAAAAAGCGGATCAAAATCCAACAAAAAAAAAAAAAATAAGAAAAAGTAAAACAAAATTATTTTAATGTTGATTTAACATTTTATAACATTGAAGTCATCCCTTAACAAGTAATAAAATTGCATAAATTGTTCCACATTGCAAGTAACAATTTCATTTTAGTACTTAAAATCACGTGTACAAACCAATAATTTTCATTTTGTTGTTAAGTATAATACCTGCTCGTATCTATTTAAATCAAAAACCTATACAATAAACAATTTATTTTTTATGTGATTTTTTAACATTTACATTTATTATGGTTTTTTATTGCAGAAAAAAAAAAAGCAAGAAGAAAACTTGGGATTTTTTTTTGTTGGGCGGCTTTACAAAAAAAAAAAAGTTAAGAAATTTGAAAAAATCCAAAACTGATGTTAAGCACGCATATTTGAAAAGTTATCAGAAATTTTTGGATGAGAAATAATTTCGTTTATTTGATTCAAGGATTTAATTTTATTTTACGATAATGTCCTCGTTTTCCGTTCTGTTAAATTTTAGCTGGAAATTATTTTTTTTTTTTTTTTATTATTTTTATTCATTCTACTTTTAGAAATTACAATTTGGTTTTTTTTTTATGGTTACAAAAATGAAAATGTATAGTTAGTAGTAATAAAACGATATGGTAGGATAATTCCTGATTTTTTTTTTTTTTAAAGATTATTAGTTACGGAAGGTAAAATGGTTTTCCGGTTATTAAATTTTATTTATTAGAAATGATTTAAAAATTAATAAATAATATTTGTAGACAAGTTTTTGAAAAAGAGGAAAAATTACATATTAATTTCGATAAAAAAAAAATCTATGTATATATGAATTTAATTGAGATGCTATTGAGTAGTTCAGAAATTGAATAAATGCTTTTGCGTAGTTCGGAAATTGATAAATCATTTTCATCAACAATTTCAAACATTCTTCTTAAATAACTGAATGGTGTTAAGCGACAGTATTTTCAAATAAACTATTCATTTGGATGATATACCATATTTTGCTGTAGTTTGCCTGATTTTAACACAGGTACAACAAAAACACGTTAGAAGTTAGTTATAAGTTATCTATTCCCAGCATTTTTGTAAGAATATATTAATATTTAGAATTAATCGCAATCGTGCTAACAAAACGCATAAAAATAAAACACAAAAACATATAAATTTATTACTATAGATAATAAAGTAAAAAAATCTAAATATGTACAAAGTTTTTTGTGTTTTCTGTAAAATTTCCTAAAAGTCGTTTAATACATTTTTCCACGAAAGTGGTGAATTTTTATTTAACAATTATCAACCAAAATAATGTATTTTTGCCCAAATTATTCAATTTGATTCGAAATTTAAAAAAAAAATCAACTAATTGAAACCATTCAATTATATATATAAAATGTAGTTTCCAATCAATTGAATCTTCTGCAACCTAATTAGAACATATGGTTTATTTAATGGTATGTGCAATTTTTAAATGAAATTAAACGAGCATAAAATACTATTTTTTTTTTATTTAATTTGAAATAATAAACTTGTTGGCTTTTGTATAATATTTACAAACAAATTTTCATTTAAATACGATATAGAACAGTAACGATTTTCTATTGAAAGTAGAAAATAATTCCGATTAGTTATAAATAAATATATATGTCATAGCACATATGTATTTTGTCCTAGTGGCCCTGGTTGTAATTTACAATTTGAAAATGAATCTAAAATAAAATATAAAAGACAACGAAAAAAAAAATATGAGATATTTTTTTCAATAGTATATATATATCTATGTTTTATGAATGTGTAATTATAGGTAGATAATTGATGGATCAATATCTAGCCAACTGTCATCTAAATTAAACAAACACAATTCAATGTTTAGTTTACAGGGGGAAATGAAATAGTGATGGTGGATATAGATTTACACCATTTATTTACATAGAATTGATTGCATTGAATAGAAAAGTTTCATTTTGTATATAAATTGATAATTTAATCAGAGCACATAGAAAGTATTAGGTTATTTGAAAGGATTTAATTTTTTGATGATGAAACTAAAAATCTTAAAAAAAAAGCTTTGAGGAATTTAACAGGAAACGAAATTCTATTTTAATTTTATAATTTGTATACATATTTAAATTTAATAATGAAAAAGAATACATAAAATTTGTACATAAATATATATATCTACATAAATATATAAATTTCGTTCCTTACATAAATATATAAATTTTATTCCTCCTCTTCTTCTTCCTCTTCTTCTTCCTCATCCTCATCTCCTTCTTCATCTTCTTCTTCTACCATTTCAGGGATAACAGGAGGTGGTAAATGTGCTAAACGCCATTCTTCTTCAAGTTGTGGTGTTGGATCTGTTATTTCTTCTATTTCTGGACCAATTTCATATTCATTTTCAATTTCTGGAACATGTGTTAGCATATAATTTCTGGGTACATATTTATCACCCCATCCTAAATAAATTGTATCGCAGAAATTTTCATATGAATAACTAACTGATCCGGGCCATAGATTTGATCGTATCATAACCATTCTATTCATTTTATTAAATTTAGATGAGAGACGTGCTGTCCACATATTAGATATTTCCATTGACACATCATATTCGATAGGTGCAAATAATGGTAATCCAATTGCTTCTTCTGGTATTCGTTTACCTTCGTCGTCTTCTTCCTCCCCCTCCTCTTCTTCTTCTTCCTCTTCACCTTCGCCAGATCTCTTTTTCAAAGCTTTTTCTACATCAAAATACATAATACGCCCTTGTTCCAGTATAGATGGTGTTATATGAACCCATTCGGATAAGTATTGCATATCTTCAAGTTCTTTTGGTAAAAATTTTTCATTAGCAATTATATCAATATCACGCTCTAAAGAAGGAAATAATATTATAAAGAGAAATTTATGTATATACTATAGAAAATATATATTACCTTTTAACATTTTCTTAAGTTTGGCGCCTTCACTAATTTCCTCTTCCTCCTCTTGCTCTTCTTCCTCTTCTTCTTCTTCTTCACCTTCTCCTTCACCTGGTATTCTGTCATCTTTTTTAGTTCGCTTTCTATAAAAATAATATGGTGCAATATATGTAGAAGATGTTATTCTTGCTATAGTTGCTCTCAGGTAATTTTTTTCTTTACCCGGAAATATTGGATATGAATTAACATCAGCTTCTAAATTACCAGTAAAATATTTCTTTATTTGTTTTGCTGTATTGATTTGTTTTGGTGTTACGATTGGTAATTCAGTCCATTCATCTGTTAGCGATGTTATAACATAATAACTGCGACGATTTAAACCAGAACCAACTGGTTCTGGTGGTACGTCAAAATGATCTTCAATTTCTGGTTGGGGTATTGGGGCAGCAATAGGTTTCATTTTTTTAAGATCACCATATTTATAATTTTTCCATTTTCTACCTGGTATCAATTCCCTACCATCAATATCAGTTGCTAAATATTTTTTTTCAGCTTGATCCATCTGATATTGAAATATTTTCTGTTGTATGTCCATTAGCATTTTTTCATATCGTCTCTTCTTCTCAACAATTGTTAGATCCACCTCAACAATATAGTATGATTTCTGGATACAATAAATTTTACCCCAAAAACGACAATTCCTTACAATTGGAAGTTGGATTAATTTCATCATTGCACCTGATAATTGATAAACTTCATCAAAATTAAAACCAAAACCACAAAGTGTCCAAAGTGTTTGTAATTGTAGAACATTTTCGGATGGATTTATTTGCCGTAAAAGTATATGAAAATCTTCTAAATTACAATTCCATTCACCAAGATCTTCTTCACCCATATCCTCAGGTTTATCACATGCATTTAACTATTTTTTTCATTTAATATTGCAAAATATTGAAATATTACTATATATATATTGTTAATAATCATAAGATTATTTTTACCTTCATTGATTCTAAAATATTTTCAGCTACTCTAAGTATTCTTGCATCATCTGAACAATATTCTAATACACAATTAGGACAATTTTTCTTCTCACGCTCACTACGACTATATTCTTCAAAATAATCAACAATATTTGTTGGTTGTTGATCAATAAATTTCCAAATTAATGCTTTTAAGTGGTCATATCTAAGATAAAAAAAAATTAATTAATATTTTTATAAATTTATTAGCTATTTATGTTATTATTACAAATTTTCACCAGTATATGCACTTCGTTCTTTTAAAATACATTTTGCTAATTTAAATTTACATTCAATATCTGGTGGAATCTTACATAATGGCAATGTTTCAGCTTTCAGTGCCTTTGCACAATGACATTCTTTTGTTTCTGGACATTCAGATGTTGATACAGAACATGATGTTGTCGAAGATGTTGGTTCTGAATCCAATACATCAGTTTCAGGTATATCACACATTTTATTATGACTTATTTCATAAATATTTTATATTATTTAATTGAGATTTATTGATTAGGTCGCTCTGATTACGGAATTGTTTTATTTTTATATTTAAAAATATAAAAATGAGAAAATAAAACGAGTTATATCGAAAATAAAACGATATAACTCGTTTTATTTTCTCATTTGAAAATTCTGCACTTTAAAATTCTACATTCTTACGATTCTACTGTGAAATTATAAAATTTCGAAGCTACAACAGCCTGAAAAGGGAAAAAACTCTTCTATTTAATAAATGCTTGTACAGAAAATCAAAAAGAAAGTATATTCAAATCGGTTCTAACTTTAACATATAATATTGCAAATAGTGCAACTTTATAGATTTAAAATTCTTGCACCATCGAAAAATACAGTATAGCAAATTCAACATTTATTTAAAGTCCACATTATTTGAATGGAAATATATAATTGTATTATGGTCAAATTTTTTTTTTAAATTGAATAGAAAAAGTGTGAAACTATTAAAAAAAATTCCATATGGACTAAGAAAATGGTACTTTTTATTGGGTATTTCATTGTGAATAAATTCTTTCTATTAGGTACCTTTTAAAAAGTTAAATACTGTACATTATTATTGGTTTTTAGAAATACGAATTTATATTTTGCTAGTCAAGTCGGTCCATAAATCAAGCACTATCAAACTATAATTAATAATTTTCAATTTTAAGCCGGTATTTAAACAAATTGTAAAAGAAAAAAAATTACCCCAGAAGAGATTCATAACAATTTTATGAATGTGATTTTTATTAATATTAAATAACAATATTAAAATATAATTTGATATATTAATATAATAACTTCGAAATTTAATCAGCTTCTTCTTCTTCTATATCTTGTTCCTCTTCATAACAATTTTCATCATCAAGATCTTTAGGTGGAGGTGGCATATGTGCTAATCTCCATTCTTCTTCCATCTGTGGCGTTGGATCTCTAATTTCTTTAAGTTCTGGACCAACTTCATATTCGTATTGAATTTCTGGTACATGTGGTGGTTCATAATTTCGTGGTACATATTTTTCACCCCATCCTATATAAATTGTATCACAGAAATTTTCAGATGTAAAACTAAATGATCCTGGCCAAATATTTGATCGCATTATAGCCATTCTATTCATTTTATTAAATTTTGATGTTAAACGAGGCGACCATACAGATGCAATATCTGAAGATATATCATCTTCGCATACTGAGAATAATGCTGGTCCAATTGCTTCATCTGGTATACCCTTTTTCTTTTTACCACCTTCCTCTCCATCCTCATCGTCTTCCTCTTCTTCCTCTTCTTCTTCTTCCTCACCATTTTCTTGCTTCAAAGCTTTCTCTTCATCAAAATACATAACACGTCCCTGATCAAGAATAGAAGGTCTAATATGAACCCATTGAGAAGTTGATGCCATATCTTGAATTGGTAATGGTGTATATTTTTTATTAAAAAGAATTTCACCATCACGTTCTACGAATAAAATGTAATTAGTTGATATTAATGAATCTATTGTATTACATTTTTATTTCATTAACCTTTTAAAAGTTTCATAATTTGTTTTTGCGAAAGCATACCATCTTCTTCTTCCCCTTCTTCTTCTTCCTCCTCCTCCTCCTCTTCTTCTTCTTCTTCACCTTCACCTGGTATTCTATCATCCTTTTTAGTACGTTTTCTATAGAAACCAATTGGTGCAATATATGTAGATGCTGTTATTCTTGCTATTGTCGCTCTCAGATAATGTTTTTCTTGACCTGGATATGTTGGATATGATTTAACTTCAGCTTCTAAATCTCCCGTAAAATATTTTTTTATTTGTCTTGCGACAATTATTTGTTTAGGTGTTACAATTGGTAGTTCAATCCATTCATCTGTTAGCGATGTAATGACGTAATAAGCTCGACGATTTAAACCAGAACCAACTGGTTCTGGTGGTATATCAAATTTTTCTTCAAAAATTGGTTGTGGTATAGGTGCTGCTTCTGGTAGCATTAATTCATAATCTTCGGCACCTATCCAATTTAAACCAGGTATCAATTCGTCACCACTATTACCACTAATTGATAAATAATGTGTTTCCATTAAATCATTTTGATAATTTAAAATTTGTTCTTCCATTTCCATTCGCATTTGTTCATAGCGATTTTCTCTTTCTGATTGAATAAAGTCCACCTCGACAATATAATATGTTTTAGTGAGACCATATATTTTACCCCAAAAACGACATATATCAAAAAGTGGACATTGTATTAATTTCATCATAGCACATGATAATTGAAACACTTCATCAAATTTTAAACCACAGCCACAAATTGACCAAAACAATTTTATTTGTAAAACATTTTCTGATGTATTTATTGGTCTTATAAGAACATGAAAATCTTCTATATTACAATTATTATTTTCTTCATCTTCTTCTTCATCTTCCGGTTTATCACAAGCATTTAACTTAAATTTAATGAAATAAAAATTAATTAAATTTAATTCAAATTCATTAATTTTTATACTTTAAGTGACATAATAATATTTTCTGCATCTCTAAGTGTTCGTGGTTCATCAATTGCAGCTTCTAAATAATTATCTGGATTATGAAATTTTTGTTCACGTAAGTTACGACTAAATTCTTCAAAATAATCAACAACATTTGGTGGACGTTGATCTGTAATTTTTCGTATTAATTCAGCTAAATGATCAAATCTAAAATTTAATTAAATATTTTTATATAATTAATAAAATTGATTAATGTTTATACATATTAAAAAAAAAGTTATTTTTATAATTACAAATTATCACCAGTTACTGAACTATTTTCTAATAAAATTGATTTAGCTGTATTTAATTCATGTTGAATATTTGGTGGTGGAATAAATTTTGGTGGCTTTGCATGTGGACAGTCACATACACGATTTTGTATACAATCAGATGATGATCCTGCTGAGGTACTAGTACTAGTACTAGTAGTTGATTCTGAATTATTTGTTGAACCATCATGACCAGATTTACATAAATTAGTTACAATATTGTCACATATTGTATCACAATTCATTTTGGTTATTTATTATATTATATTTTGAATAAAAATGTTTTTAGGATATTAAAAAAAATGAGATTATACGAATAGCTTTCTCTGATTTTTTTTACTTATATAATTTTATGTTAAAAATTTAATTAGCTAAAATTGTGTAGATTTTTTTTTGCAATGGATTTAAATTATTATTATATAAAAAATAAAACATCTTTCTAATATTTAGTTAATTTTACACAACAATATGTTTCAAATTTGATATAACTCATTTAAATGAAATTATTAAAAAAAAACTAATCAATTTATATACCATATTCCTTGTGACTCAATTTTATATTAAGTTATTGAAATGTGTTTTGTAATATTGAATTTTTGTCATCGTATTATAGTGCAATTGACACGTGAAACTAAAATTTTCACCTAAATTATACGTCGTACGATTTGACTTAGGACAAGCTGTTAATTATTAATTTCCTTTAAAAACATTTTTTACGAAAATCGAGACAGAAAACATTGGAATTTTCACATCATATGTATTGTTTATTACATATTTTTTGGAGATTTTGTAAGTAATAATTTACCTCTAATACTCTAATTTTAAATTTTTATTAATAATAATTGTTGGTAGCAAAAAATATTTACATTATGTGAATATATTTAAAATTGGCAAAATGAGGTATAATATCAAAATGAGGTATAACAATCACAAATTTCTACACCGAATCAGATCTTAATTTTTTTTTACTTAAACATAAAGATAAAATATTCAAAAATTATAATTTTATTTAAATAAATCAATAAACATTAATATGGTAAGAAAATTTAAAATTAAATCTTATACACATAATTTTCTTTTAATAGTTTTTCCCCCAACTAAAATTCTGTCATTAGTTTACAAAACTATAAAAGCAATAAAAAAAATTTTTCTCATAATAATAAAATAACTCCCACATGATTGCAATTTAAATTGATAACTTTTCTTCAAGAATGAAAATTTACATTTATACCCAGAAAATACTTCCCACACAACTTCAATTTTACCCATATCTAATATATCCTTAGATTTAAAAACAAATATTAATATGAATCCTTTTTTTCTTGTTGTTGTTAAAAGTTTTCAAAATGCACTAAGCAATAAAGAAAATGAAAAAAAAAAATACAATTTAAATAGAGAAACATCCTTGATACATGCATACAAACAAACAAAACATTTAGTTTATTTAGCGTTATTTTATATTTGAAGCCAAATTGCTGCCACTTCAATGCATTTTCAAATTTTTTTTTTATTCTTATTAGCATTTTATTTATAAACTTAATAAAAACAAAAAAAGGATATTTTCTTAAGAATTAGTAAACATGAAGGAATGCTGAAAGTACAACAATATTAACTATTGTTATTGTTGACTTATAAGGAAATTAATTTTTGAAATCTTTTCAAAATTAGCTTATATATACATTTTTTTGTCAACATATGAAATTTTTGTTCAATACTTTAGTATAGATTTATAATAATAGTCTTTTAGCATATATCGTCTTTGTAGTCTTTTTAGCATAGATTGAAAGATATTTTAATGTTTTAAAAGCTATTTAATCAATGAATAGAATTATTATGAAAATTGTTTTATTAAATATTTTTAAATAAAATTGTTAAAATGTTCACAAAAAAATTATTATTATTTGAAGTCATATTTTCAACAATAAAAATATAAAAAAACTAGAAAAGATTTATTACAAAATATCTTAGTGTTTTATAGAAAGCGCACCATTTGCTTTAAACGGCCGTTCCATATGCCATATCGTAATCATATTTAAAAGATCAAGGAAAACAATACACAAACATATATAATAGTACATAAAATAAACAATATTGTATAAATGTTTATTTGTATGTATATGTAAAAAAAAAAATTATATACATATTTATAGAAAATCTTTTATAATAAATTCGCGAAATTGAATTGCAATTGTGTATAGTAAAAAAACAAATTTTGTTGATGGAAAATCATATTTAAAATTGGAGAAATAGGGTAAAGACATAATGCTATTTCCACGCAAAATAAAATAAAAAAATAAAATATATAGTATACACTTATGTAATATTTATTATATTTGTGTTCATAAAAATGGAAATTTATGGTTCAGTAAATTGAAAGCATAAAAAAAAAATATTTAAATATATTATAAAGAGTTTGACTTCAAAATTGGGTATACTTGGTCTTCTTATTTTTTGGCAACAATATCATAATTTTAAATTAAAAAGTTCGTTATTTTTTGTATATTTGCATATTTTCTGGATCAAGAAATGTAAAAATGGTTTTGAAATTTGTTATAATTTATGCAAACATTTTTATATGGAAGTAAAATGAAAAAAAATGCGTTCATTTGTAAGAATTTTTTTAAGTTTTTCGTAAATTACTTTGTCTTTTTGTAAAAATTTTTCCTAAATTTATTTTTTTATCCAGGTTTGTGAAGTTACTTTTAATATGTATTAAAAGCTATTTAAAAAGTTTAAATTGGCTTAAGAATTCTGCAAAATAAAACATAAATTAGATTTTCTAAATATAAATTACAAATAAACACTTCTAAAAAGATATAAGTTATGAAAAATTGTAATTTAGCTGAAAAAATAAAATAAATTTTTAGTTTTACAATTTTAATTTTTATTGACATCTTCAAATGAGGTTTTCGCTCGAACTCAAATGACTTTAAGTATTTATTTGTTTATTTAATTTAAATTTATTTGAGTTAGAATACTTCAACAATATAAAAACATATAATAAATCAGCTTGTGTTGATTTGTAATTTAATATCCTATTTTCTAATCATTATTTTGGCTAGATTCAACAACATGCTAGACTGAACCCTTTTTTTTGTAGAGCATTGGTTAGTTTCACACTAGTTGAAGCAACACTGTACCATACAACAATTATGTTTTGAATTTTGGATAAAAAACGAAGTGTTTTCTAACTGAAACTCAAAGTGATGATATAAACAATTGTTTTTTAATAAATTTAAATTAAAACTTAAAATTATTGTAGGTATAATAAAAAACAAATTAATATTTTCCAATTAATAACCAAATATTTTTAATCAGTTATATCCTTATTAATTTTCGAAAACTAAAAATTAAAAATATCATTTATTTAAAAAAAAAAACATATATTTTTGTTCGAATGATTTTATCAAAGGCACAACAAAAAAAAACATAAAATTACATAATCTTCCGTTAAAAAAAAAGAGGATATTTTATTAATTCAATTTTTTGTTCTTTTGACTATGATAATTAAATACACAATTGTGTTATATCTATCCAAAAATATATATATAAAACAAATTTCAGTCTGTCCAATTTAATTTTTCACACTCGGTTGAAACAAAAATTCATTAAAACTTTTTTTTCATTATTATTATTATTATTATTTTTTTTTTTTACCAAATTTATGCAGACACATAATTGATCTATACACCAAATACATAAAACAAAACATAAAAACATACAAATATTAAAAATAAAATGAATTAATGTACAATTAAAAAATTTTTAAAAGAGGGCAAATATGAATTTTTACTTTTAAAATGATTTTTTGTTATGGAAATGTTTTAAAAGAAACTTTTGCAATAAGTTTTTTCGTCTGAAAACTAATAAATAAATAAAGAAATTGGAAAATTTTCTGTCAAAAATTTTCCAAAAATTCCAACAATTTTAAAAATGATGAAAACTTTATAAATGAAAATTGTAATTTATATTGAAAATTTATAATGAATAAATATTTACAAAATTCATGTATAATGAATTTGTAAATATTGAGGAAATTTACAGAACTAACTTTTTGTAAATAATATTACTCGCTGTTACAAAACTTGAACGCTACTATATAAAACAACAGTTATTATGCGGAATATACCTTACTTTATTGGTTATCTTCAATATAAATAAAAATATCCAATAATAGTATAGAATTTTTATTGCAGATATTTTAAATTTCTATCATTTATCTTACGTTTAAAGAAATTTAACTTTAATTTAGCTACTGATGAGTTTTATGAGACAAATTTTATTAATTTTGATATTTTTATGTTCAATTTTAAATGATATTAATATACAAAATAATTTATTATTTCTAATTCTACAAATACTGATTAATTTTTTAGCTTATATCACTTATGATATTATTTTCAACTCTGTTCTATGTTGTCGTAGCGGTTAAAATTAGTTTTTTTATGTGAAAATGAGTTTTATTTATTGTTAATTTACTATTTTTATTTCTCCTTGTTACTGGAATTTTTTTCCAAATTGAGCAAATATTCTTTAAAACAGATAATATTTCTTTAAAACAAAAATAAAAATGTTTGTTACTAATAATATTTTGTGAAAACATGGTTTCTGATAATATTTTATTAAAACGTGACTATAATAAAATAATTATTATTTTGTACCAAAAAATTTACTGTACAAGAAAATAAGAATAAATTAGATGAAGAAAATGCATGTGGAAATTTAAACGAAATTTTACATTTGCATATATTTGTAATTGTGCACTTTAAAAAAGAAAATTTTAGTTGGAATGATTAGATATATAATAAGATGCACCATTAAGAATTTTAATTTTATATACATATATTCAGTTTCGAATCGTATTAGAATATTTAACTTAATTTTTAAGTATTAAGTGCAATTAAACTTGATTTTTTTTCGTGTACAATTCATTGAGCAGCATAGGGTTTCAAGTGCAGAACTAATTTTTTGTGAATTCGGAACCATGTTTCTTTATAATGAAGAAATCTTTTAATTGCAACAAGCTAATAGATTTGTACGTAAGTCATGGTTGTTAGTTAATGTCCTCAACCGTTTGCATTCTTCCCAATCTTAAAATTACCTTTTACTCTAATTGATACTCATTTAAAGCTGAATAAACTTCGACCAATATTCATGTCTTACACTGGAAACTCTTCGATACTAAAAACAACTATTTAATCTAAATAAATTTCAGTTAAAAATTGATACAATATTCATATAAGCGAGGCAATCCTGCATAAAAATTAATTATGCTGCTGAGAACTTTATGGGAATTTATTGATTATGCAAGTTGACGTACTAAATTTATTTCCATTTGAAAGTGAAATAAGTATTCACCTTAATTTATTTGTTACTGAAAAATTCAAATATAATTTTCACAAACTTTAAATTGAATAAGATTATTATTAACTTGCCACAAATATTAATTTCCGTATAACTTTAAAATGTTTATAATATTTATTGAACTTACCCAACATGCATTAATATTTTTTTTAAAAATATTTTTAATATATTTATTTTTCATGATATCGTCAATAACGACAACAATATTGGAAAAATACTACTTAAATTTTCATTAATATCTATTTAATATGAATCATAAAATATCCTGTTACGTTTTAAAGATATTAAATAAAAATTTTATTCTCTGGCACGTACAAAGTTCGCAAATATATATATATAAAAAAAAAAGTAATTTATAGCACATAATCAATCATTTATGGAATCCTGGTTCTGTGGAAAATGGCTAACTATAAAATCATTTAAAATATATTATTTACGCCGGAAATGCACTCTCTGTAATATAAAAAATAATTTTAATAAACCAAAATATAATATAATATTTGGCAGTATAATTTTTTTAAATAAAAATTTATAATCTTTTATCTTTTATGTGTTTTTATGTTTCTTCACTCTCAAATAATTTCACAATTGATATAAAAAATATATCGTACCGTATTTGTTATTTTATAGAAAGTCAATTAATGTAAAATATATATTTAGAAATATTAACATAATAAAGTAAAATTTTGTTGGAAAATTATTTATTATAAATTCAGAAAATATTAAAAGATAAATTAAAAAAATTAATATATATTATTCCAAATATAAATTTACCTATATTGATTCTAAATATTCTTTGGAAAATATTCAAAATAGCATAAAAAAATGTCTTTAACTTTTTCAACCACTGTAAGTTATTTAAAAAATATCTGATACGACCAACCTATTTAATTTATTTTAAAAATGTAAAAACTTTTAGGTATCACAAAACAAAACACAAATACTTTTAGAATTAAATCCTTTTAAAGAAAAAAAAGATAATCTATAAACAAAGCACAAAAAAAGTGTTTTTTTTTTTATATATGTATATAAATATATCCTTTTTGACTGCAATGCAGAGAGACAAAACAATTTCAAGTGACATGATTGTGTAATGAACCTGAATATTGCCGTGTTAAAAATATATTTTCCTCATCAATTTTCTTCTATGTGGCAGCAGGACACCTTCATCTAGAAATATTTCTGGAAAAATAAAACCATTCACATATACACACTTTCGCACATAATATGAACTAAAAAAATGATATAGCAATTTACTGAAGTCTCAAAAGGCTCTAATTGGTAAAAAAAAAAAAATTGGTTGTTTGTATTTAAATCAGTTGCCATCTAAAAATGAATAAATTTTTATAAACAGGATATTAATTTAAGTATAAAGACAGAATTGAAAAGTTGAAAGGATATTTGAAATTATAATGGAGAAAAATTTAATTGACTATAATATTTAACATATATATATGTCAAATCTATTATACCAAATTATTAATTTTTGAATTTATAATTTAGTAATTAATAAATTAGAAAAGGTTAATCTTGTTATTAAATAAATGTGTAATTAGCTACAGGTACTCACTACAAGCTTCTAACAAAATAACAATTTAATATCCTTTGACATAGCCTTACAATTAAAATATAAGATAAAAACATTATACTGACTTGTCACATAATCTAATGAATTGGCAAATTTCCTAAAAATATAATATCCTTTAATTACATTTTATCCTTTATTATTTTGGAAAATTTCTTTTAAAAATACTATAAGTATAGTGTGTCACAATAAATATAATTCAAATGTATTTTTCTATCATTGATAATTTTATATTATCCTCTTAATTTTCACTTTTTCTTAAACATTTCTTTTTTTATTTATTTTTTTTAAAAGGATCTTATTTAAAGATTTACAATTTAAACAATTTATTTGAAAAAAATATACAAAAAATTTCATGTATTTTCTCAATAGTATTTTCTTTCCGGATGGTAAAGTTTTGCTTTTTGTTTTTTTTTTTAGTCCTATTGACGTTAAACAGAAATGTGACTTGCATTACCAAAAAGGATAATCATGAACAATAACTGCATTGACTCTGGCCAATTTTCAATGATCGCAACAACAACAAAAAATATGGATAAAACTTAAATATATTCTCAGCATGCATAAGTTAAAAACTAAAATGGACTTTATTTTATAAAAAAAAAAAAAAATCTTTGCCAATTTCTTTCATGGTATATATAGGATATTATATTTTATTTTTTTAAAAATTATATCTTCTATATATAAATTTCTAAAGGACTCATGGTATGTGGTATCTTGCAGAAGACAGAATAATTTTTAATCGACATTGAAAGACAATACAGAAAAAAAAACTAATTTTTAGAAATATTAAACAATATAAAATATCAATAAGTTTATTTTAAAATGTCACCATTTTATTTATTGTTATAATAATTTGCAGCCATTTTGTGAATTTCGAATTATAAATAATTGAAAATTCAACGTTGATGAAACATATTTTTCCTTTTCTACTAAGCGTTACGGCGGATGCTGAATACGAACTCACATTCTTGCAAACTCACTTGAATCGGAAATATAGCCGTGATTTACACTTGATGTTGAAGAATATTTTGACACTAAAGTAATTTTGTCGATTTAAACTTTTTATTTACTGTCAATAAAAATCAGCTGATTAATTCCCAAAATTCAGCACTAAACAATTAAATTATAAGTTTACTGAAATATGAATTTATTCACGTCGCGTTTGTCTACAATATAAATATTAATTCTTTTTAACAACTAATCGATTATAAACAAAATTTTAAAACTCCCTTTTCAGTCTTTTAACTAAAAAAAAATCTAAATAAGTTAACATGGATCACTTAAAATTTCCAAAGAAACTCAATTTTTTTCTTGTATTCTAACAAATTTCGATTTTTATAAAATCTTAGCATATATAAAAATATTTACTGACATTAAAGGATGTCCGATTTTCAGAGAATTTCCTATTTAACAGACAAAATTTCATTATCTTCAAAGAAATATAAAAAAATTATATATGTGAATCACATCCTTTTTAAATTTATTTCTCTGTCTCTTTCATATTATTGTAGAGTTACTCTCACTCAATTGCATTATTTAATAGGTTAAAAAAGTTCGAAAATAATATTTTGGCATTTACAGCCAACCTAATGACTGCAGAATGTTCAAATCTAATAAATGCCTTTGGCAAGAAAGGAAAAGAAAAAACACTAAAATATTTTCTATATAGCTAGTCAAAGTCAAGAAAATTTTTGAAAAGAAAATGAATATATTTTTTTTTTTCTATGTGTTTTCGAAGAAAAACGTGCCCATGCGAAGGCTAGATATTTTTCTTATTTTAGGAAATAGATTTACATTAATGCATGATTTTTTTTTTATGACGTCAAGTTTGTTTAAAGAAAAATAAATATTTTCATTGATGCAGAATAATTTGGAAAAACATTTGTAAAAATATGTTATTTCTGGTTTATTCCATGGATCATCCAGAGATATATGAAAAAATGTATTGTGGTTGTGAATTAAAATTTATTATTTTAAAAAAAATGGATTTGACTAGTAAAATTTTGAACAGATTTTATAATTTTAAAAAATAGCTACTATTTTAATAATTCAGTAAACGCATAGTTGATTTCTAGTTGATTTTGAACTTAAATTTTTTTCAAGTTTAAGTTGATTTTTATCAAAATAAAAATTATAAAAATTCGAATTATAGAAATTTATAAAACTAGTTTAAAACACTGGTTTTAGAAAATAATTACTATCTTACTTACAATTACATATTTATTGTAAATAAAAACTAGTATTAGTTCTGGTTAAAATTACATTCCGAATGTGTACAATAATTAAAATTACCTTTGTAAATAAAATACTTTTTTAGCTTAAATTAAAAGCGTTCAGTACTCTTTATCAAATGTAAAATAGAACTTAACTAATTTTGATTAATATATAAAATTGATAGTGTTTCATTTATACAAATCCAAAATTAATTATTCGGCGATCGCAAACGTTTTGATTTCACACTCTGCCGAAACAACTAACGAACCATGTAATTCAAAAATTGGAACCAATGTGACTGTAAGACTGACTACACAAAAAATTGAACTAATCTTAGTTTTTTTCTTCTTAATTTTAATGTATTATAAACAAACCCTTAAATTATTAATTTAATACATAATTGCATTTTTAAACTAGATTATTTTTGTCTGTTTGTTATCTTTAAATATTTTCATAAACTATTTAAATAATCATAATGGAATTTTTTGGTTTTTATTATCATCAGCTGGTTTTTATCGAAAATTAAAATTCAATATAAATAATAAAAACTTCAAATGTCAACGGACTTTTATTATCATAATTTCAAAATAACATAAAATTTTTAACTTAATGGAAAAATAATAAATTGAAATTTATCAGTAAAAATTATAATAGTTGTCTGCCTTCATACTACAATTTAGTTTTATTTTTCCCATTATTTTTATAACAAAATTTTAGAAAAATTTAAATTAAATTATTTTATTTACAAAATTGATAAAAATTTTGAAAACTAAAATAAAGGAAATGGAAATTTTACAATTTTTAATTAAAAAGTATTGTTATGAAAATTAATTACTTATCATAATTTTTGTTTTTTTTTTGGTATAATTTAAGATTTTGTCGTAAATCATTTACATGTTTAATGTTCGATATCTAATTTTATGCTATATTTCTTTTGAAACATAAATGTCAATAATTTGTTTTTATAATTTTATTAAAAATCAGTTAATAAATTTGTATTAGATGTATGTGAAATATACCGAATACTTCTTAAAATTTTTGCATTCCAAATACTCAATGCACAAATAGCTGATAATATTCCCAACAGTACAATAAATGAACAAATTGAATTATTACGTATACTACTTTCTATTTGTTCAATACCATTAACATGAACAGTTAAATATTTCTCATTATTTATATTCATATTACTTGATGTTAGATGATTTTGATAACTGATTAATTTATCCGAATTTTCATTTTCTTTAATAACATTTTCATTATAGTAATTTTCTTCAGCTTTATCTTTCATAATAATATCAGTTTTACCAGTACAACCAATACCAGCAATATTACTAATTTTATTTGGTATATGATGCCACCATAATGGTAAATAATCAATATCATATTTATTTAAATATTTAATCATTTTACCTAAATATGTACAATTCCAATTATTATTAGTTAATAAAATTTTTAAATCAGTTTTAAAAATTTTTTCATCTTCATAATCTAATTCTGTTAAATTATTATCACTTAAACTTAAAAAATTTAAATTTTTTAATGGATATAAAATATGTGTATCAAATTTTTTTAATGAATTATATGATAAATCTAAAAATTTTAATTCAGTAAAATGCCAAAATGAATTAAAATCATAATTTATTATATTTGTATTTGATAAATTAAGTGTTTGTAATATTGGTAAATTAATTTTTTTAGTATCAATATCTAATTGATTTGTGTCACCTGGATTTTTTGATATATCTAATATTAATAATTTTGATATATTTTCAAATATATTTATATCATTTAAATCAATTTTTTTAATACCACTATTTGATAAATATAAATAATTTAACATTGATAATGATTCAAAAATTTTTATATTTATAATACCTAAAAAATTTTCACTCAAATCTAAATATTCTAAATTTTTTAAATTTTTAAATATATTATTATTTAAAAATTGTATTTGATTTTGTCTTAATTGTAATATTTTTAATTCATAATTATTTTCAAATAAATCACTATTTAATTGTTGTATTGAATTTTCACTTAAATCAAGTTTTTTTAAATTAATTAATGATTGAAATAAATTTTTTGTAATAATTTCTAATTTATTTTTACATAAATTTAAATTAATTAATTTTATATTTGTTATAAATTGTTTTTCATTTAAATTATTTATTAAATTATCACTTAAATCAATATCAATAATTTCTATTAATTTTTCAAATGCATTTTTATTAATATTATTAATTTGATTTGAATGTAAATTTAATGTTTTTAATTTAATATTTCTTAAAAATATATCATATGTTATATCCTGTAAATAATTTTTTGATAAATTTATTAATTCTAATTCATATAAATATGAAAAAAATTGTTTTGGTATATTATCAATATGATTATCACTTAAATCAATTGATTTAATATATTCTTCATTTTTATATTTTTTATGATCAGAAATTTCTAATTGACAATTTTTTATTGTTAAATTAATAACTTTTGGAAATGCTATAAAATAATTAATTGGTATTGATGGTAATTTACAATTATTAAATGTTATTGATTTTGCATGTGTAATAGCACGATATCCATTAAAATCAATTTCAATAAATTCATAACGTTCTGTTGTTATATTAAAATTTTCACAATAATATTCTAAACGAAATTTATCCAAATAATGGCAATTTTTTTCAAAATTGTATAATTTATAAGAGTTTATTGATGAAACGAAAATTATTAATAAAAATATTAAAATCATTTTGTATTTTTTTTTTTTTCTATACGAATCAATTTTTTTTTTTTCAGTCCAAAGATTGCTGAATTAGAAGAATATTTGTTGAGCTATATATGAATACTTGACTTGTACGTTCCCGCGGTTTCTTACACACTGAAGTGATATTTTTTTTTCCAAAAAAAAAAAAGGGAATTCTTCCAAAACTAAAGACCAGCTGTAAATCATAAATCAAACATTTCAATAAATATTTATATAAATACAAACTTATTTTTCAAGAATAGATTGTCTGTTATATTTTTCTGCTCTGTTTACTAAAGTTATTTGGTATTTGTACAAAACCCGCGATTAACGATGAATTAGAAAAGAAAACCAGAATTTCGGGGTCATATTTATTAAGAGGGTAAATATTCTAACAGAGTACTCTCCATTTCATATTGAAATAAGAGAATAATTGTGAAATAAAGGAATTTGTTGAGAAGTCACTTCCACTAAAAAATTGTACGAACAATTCAATTCAAGACTAATATAATATATTTGGAAAGTTACAATAACAAATTGCATACAAATATCATTACAAATAATTGTTTTAATTTTGAATTTGACAGAATATTCAATCATAGATATGTCAATAGTTCTACCAATAATTTTTAGAAAACTAAATGCCCAACCTGCCTAAAGAATATTAATTACAATTTTTTGTACAGTTGTAATACCAAATGTTGTTTTAGATTAGACTGTTAAAATGCAGACCACATTTCAAATAGTCAGATATATGTACTCAAAGACCCCATATGTTTTATCAAGTGTTTTGTTAAAAAAAAAAATAATTTTGGATTTTTAAAACTAAAATTCTTGAGACAAGAAAAAAATGCCGAGATCAGCTTTATGCTGAATATTCGCAATTTATGTTTAACTGACGCTAATAAAAACAGGATATTTGATATTTCTTATGAAATAATGTAATCGTATATGTATAGAATTAATTATTTTAGTTTCCCTTTATTCTTTAAAATTTTCGTTAGTTATTTAAACTCTCATCATTAATAATGTATGATTTTAATATTTCTTTTCAAACTGAATACAACATATTGTCTTGTAAAGTTATTGGCGAACAATATTATCCCTTTTAGGTTATTGTAATAAAATTAAGTTTTAAAAATATAAAAGTTTATTAGTTTTTTAATGAAGCCCTGTATGAACACAAAACTACTATTTTGCATGTGCAAAAATCGAATACTTTTATAAAACAAATCAAATAATTTTTGACCACTACATTAAAAACATCTCTATTAACCTTTTCTATATATTCTGTATAACAATGTTTAACCTCTAAAGGTATGATTTCGCAGAATATGATGTCATTTAAATTTTAAATTCCATGTCTCGTCTAAAAAGCAAGTTTAGAGATCCCAACTTCTGTGGTTCTGGTTGTGTATTAAATTTTTTTTTAAATTATGTCCTATTTTTTCGATAATCTAGAATGAAATAGATCTGCTTATATCTTGTCAATTTTCTATTTCTATTCTATAATCAAATTGAAACCACAAAAATATTAAATTCATGAGTTCTTTTTTTTTCACTTTGATTTAACTCCCTTTGAAACACTAAATTTTATCAAGTCAATCAATCTGTCAGAATAATAAATTTTCTTTAAAAATGTAACTGAATTTTTTTTTTATTTGTCAGGATTAAATTTGGTGTTTTAATTTATTTTTTTTATTTTTTATATTTGTATTTATTTTTCTACTTTGTATCTATCAGCACTTCAAGTAAAGGTAATTGTAGTCATCAATTTACATTTATATTTTTAGGGGAGCTATGTATAAAATTGACAATAAATTTGAGAACAGAAAAATTTAGTTTTGAGCAATTTTTTGGAATTTGGTTTTAAAAATGTCCTATACGGGTTTCCAATAAATTTATTGTCAATTTTATACAATAAATTATAACATAGTTTAATTAAAATGAACTAATCTATTTTACTTGATTAATAATATTTTTTGTCACAAGCAGCTAAGGATATGTATTCGTCCAAAATTTTATTCCATTGCTTTCAACGTACAAGTAAAATTTTTTTTAAATAAATAAAAAATATTTATTCTAGTTTAATAAAAAAATTTTATAATTAGGACACACTAAGCTAGCCTTCGCTAATAACTATTTTACTGAATATACTATAAGTGTAAAATATCAAGAAAAAAATCGTTTCCAATTTCAAATGTCGTTTAATTTATGTAAATAAATCGTTGGTAAACATATTTATTCTCATGTCAATCTAAGTTTTACTTTACAACAGTGATGACTTTTTTATTACTACTTTATAAAAATTAAGAACGTTCTGTTTTCTTAGGTGTCATGTCATGAGTTTTAGTTTATTTTGCAGATGTTTGTAGTTTTTACATAGAATCTAGGAAAATTATTAAGAATTTTAGACTGGCTTAATGTTTTTTTTTTAGAATGTTTTTTTCTTTACGATATTAATTTACAAAGATAAAACTCGAAGATATATTTTAATATTTTGCAAACTTTTAAGTAAATAGTATTATGCTACTTTAAATACGATGTGTTTTATTTTTAAAATACCAAATACAATAATGATTTTATGAATTTAACTCAGTACATTAATATAAATTCTAATAACTATGATTATTTATTAGGTATTTTGTTTAATTACACTTATTAAAAATAATGTTGCACTATAATTTTCATGGAGAAGTTTTTTTTAAATTTATTTTATGTAAGGAAAAAGAGAGTAAAACACTCTGTACATTAAATATAAATTACGATAATTAAAGAAAATAAAACAAGATTAAAAATATTAATATTTAATTTTCAACTGCATTCTGTAGTACGTAGAATATTGGAATAAAAAAATTTAATTTGGTTTTATATAAATTTAATATCAATATGCAGTACATATTACAGGGTGTTACATTTGAAAAAGATGATTCTTATGCACAATCAGAACGTAAACATTCGTACTTGTGACATAAAGTTAAATTTAAAATAAAGCTAAATTTAAGGTAAAGCTAAATTAAAAAAAAAAATTTTTTAATTGAATTAATAATACCACCTTGCGTTTATGTTTCAATAGTGAAAAATCTTTCAATAGTGTAAAGATTTTCAATAATGTAAAGATTATAATAATAATTTTTAGCAATAATTGTCCTGAATGAAATTTTGGCGAAATTGATTTAATGATATTGTATAGACGTTGCATTACCACTAAAATTAATAACGTCAATACATTTCATAACATTACAACGAATTATATATTCGACATCACTCTATAGATTAAAATACACTTTCTTAGATTGGAAAATATAAGTTTTTATTTTACGTACATCTACAGGAATATCTTTTACATATTTTCTTTTACTTATAGTATAAAATACCCAGGAAACCAATTTTTGAGCTCATGTAAAATGTATGCAAATTTTTATTGTTGTTTTGGCAAAAATTGGTTTTTTATTCCATCAAATAAACACAACAAAAAAAAACATTAAGTTTTGTTTTTCACAGTTGTTTATTTAACAGAAATAATAATAATAATAAAATCTTGAAAATTACAATTATGATTGTAAAGTTTTTTTTCTGAGTTTCTAAAATTTACTCCTCAATGTACCGAGTACAGAATGACCTAACACCTAAATTATGAATTCATAATGTGTATTTAAAAATTCAAAACAAAAATTCTATTTCTGTTGTCATCTAAATTAAATACAATTTTAAGATGTCTATCACATTTATTCCCCAAACATTAAATTTATAAAAAAATAATAATTATAATAATAATTATATAGATTTTTGTCGAAAAGCCAAATAGAAAATTTTATCACTTTTATATATGGTGCAGTGCGAAATTTGCAAGGAAGAGTTGAAAATCATATTGAATAGAAAATAAAATTCACTTAAAAATTACCACAATGACATTTTAAAGACTCATTTCCATTAATGAATTACGAAATTTGCATATATGAGAGTGTCTATTCAAAAAAAAAACAATCTCTTTTTTTTATTGTGACCGACCACGATTGTTCAAATAACCACATAGAATAATAAAGATGTGACTTGTATGTTTCACCCAACATATTTCTATCTGTGGTGAAATTTTTGTTGGTTAACGTGTTGGTATTGTAAAAGACATTTGGATTTTAATGTAGTCATATACATAGATATATAAAAAAAATTGTCAATTTTGAGTTTAAAATTAATTTAGATTTGACAATTAAATATTGCACATCCTTATTTTGAGTATATTAATTTGTAAACTTTATATTTAAGGTTTTCAAATAATAGTAAAAATATATTAAAGTCCTATACAAAATATATTTGTACAGGACTTTAATATGAAAACCTATATAAAGAACTTAAAGTGTACTAAATTTGATCCTAAATTTGAAGTGTTCATTGGTATTCATAACTTATGGCGTAATTTTGATTAGTTCCTCTTGCAATATTCTTAACGAAGAAGAACATATAAAAAACTTTTCAGTTACAAAATTTACATTTTATTTTTATAATTTATTTCATTTATAACGAAATGTTCTCAGGTTTTTATAATAAAATTTATAAATTACTTTAAAACAACAATTTAATAATTAAAACTTATGTTTTCCATAATATTGATAAATTTTATTTAAATAATTCATTAAATTTTTAAAATTATTTTAAACCAAAATATAAATTTAAAAAAAATATGATTTAAATCCAACATAAAATATTAATGTTTTAAAAAAAAAAAAAAAAATACACAATTAAATTCTCTCGTGTAATCATAATAATTTATTATTCAAGATAATAATTCAATTCTTTAATAATAATTATCTTGTTATTCTGCAGATGTAAAAAACGTGAATTGCATATTAATTATAACAAAAATTTCAAGTCTGTCTAATTTCAGTAACTTTGTTCTCTATCACATTTTTGTATTTTTGACAAAGTAATTTATAAATTTAAAACTAATGTTATGAAATTTTAATTAAATTATTGTATATATACTAGATATTAGTAAGTAAGTAATATAATTTACAAAATATCCCAAGATAATTTTCAGTTTCTAATTAATAAAATATAGAAAATTTTAATAAGTTTTTCTAAAAAAAACTAACTTTATATAAAAGTGAACTTCATAATCGGCAGAAAAATCTAAGTTAGACTATTAAGAATAAAACAAAATTGTATACATATATATTTTTTTAAAATTAAATTTTCGAGTATCTTTTGATTGTATGCTGCTATCTTACAAGTTAACATAGTGTTATTAACTTTTTGCTTCTCCAGTATTCTCCAACTATTTTATTGGTGTTCAATCTCAGTAAGGAATAAAATCTTATCCCACAAAAATAAATAAGACGTCTTTATCTCAATTATTCCGGTGAATCACAAATGTGTAGGTATATGTATATGTTTTCCTTTTAGGTATATGAGGTCAATACGCGAAGTGAAAGATTTTCTGTATATTAATTTCTATATCTGTTTTTATGCTGGTGAAAATTATGAAATATATTTTATTTCTATTTTTCATTTTGGCTATTTTAGCTTTTTGTAGGAAATTAATGAAATCATTTAATGGGACTTCTACCAAATCAAATGACAATGACTATTAATGAAATATGATATTTAATTATTAATTAATTATGCAAGTTATTACAAATAATTCAATTTTTACAACGCATCTGGTATTCACTTGTAGTTCGTGAAGTTTTGCCAGGACTTGCAGTTATTAAAGTTGATTAATTTATGTATTTTTGGTTTTACACAAAGGGTAAAATTTATTTCTGCTTTCCAACAAGCAGGTTTCTTTACAGACGTCACGATAGAAGTAATTATATGCGATAAAAACATATCTGTGCGATAATTGAAACTCTGCTCGATTTGTATGGTTGTATTATATTCTTATCCTTATCTATTATATTCTTATCTAATCTGTATTATATTCTTATCTAAGTCCTTTTTAAATGGCGAATTCTGCGATATTAAGTTAAAATTAAAGGTTCAAAAAAAATTTCTTTTGGTAAGTTCCTAATTATAATCATACAGTAATTCTGTCTTCATTATACAAACCGATAATATCCGAAATAAATTTAACCCACAATAATTTATCGCACATTTTCATAGTTATCCTACTAAAATTCGTATTTTTATCCTACAAATATAAATATTTACACGGGAATTTAATTTCTAGCGCATTTCCATTAAATTTCCATATTTTCCCGATTTCTCGGGCAATTTTGAATACTTTTCGCAAAAGTGTTCGGAAATGCGCTAGAAATTAAATTCCCTACACGGAGATACCACATATGTGGGGATTGCTTTCAGTTTTAAGGGTTTTCATTTTTTTGCTACAAATTCTGATGTTTTGGATTGAATCTCATTATATTTCCATATTTTCCCGATTTCTCGGGCAATTTTGAATATTTTTCGAAAAGGTCTTCGGAAATCCGCTAGAAATTAAATTTCCTACACGGAGATACCAAATATGTGGGGATTTCTTTCAGTTTTAAGGGTTTTCATTTTTTTGCTACAAATTCTGATGTTTTGTATTGAATCTCATTAAATTACTATATATTCCCGATTTCTGTGGCAATTTTGAATATTTTTCTAAAAAGTCTTCGGAAATGCGCTAGAAACTAAGTTCCCTACACAGAAATACCAAATATGTAAGGATTGCTTTCAGTTTTAAGGGTTTTCATTTTTCCTGCTACAAATTCTGATGTTTTGTATTGAATCTCATTAAATTTCTATATTTTCCCGATTTCTCGGGCAATTTTGAATATTTTTCGAAAAGGTCTTCAGAAATGCGCTAGAAATTAAATTCCCTACACAGAGATAACAAATATGTGGAGATTGCTTTCAGTTTTAAGGGTTTTCATTTTTTTGCTACAAATTCTGATGTTTTGTAGTGTATCTCATTAAATTTCCATATTTTCCCGATTTCTCGGGCAATTTTGAATATTTTTCGAAAAGGTCTTCGGAAATTTGCTAGAAATTAAATTCCCTACACGGAGATAGCAAATATGTGGGGATTGCTTTCAGTTTTAAGGGTTTTCATTTTTTTTGCTACAAATTCTGATGTTTTGTAGTGTATCTCATTAAATTTCCATATTTTCCCGATTTCTTGGGCAATTTTAAATATTTTTCAAAAAGGTCTTCGGAAATGCGCTAGAAATTAAATTCCCTACACGGAGATAGCAAATATGTGGGGATTGCTTTCAGTTTTAAGGGTTTACATTTTTTTGCTACAAATTCTGATGTTTTGTAGTGTATCTCATTAAATTTCCATATTTTCCCGATTTTTCGGGCAATTTTGAATATTTTTCGAAAAGGTCTTCGGAAATGCGCTAGAAACTAAATTTCCTACTCAGAAATACCAAATATGTGGACATTGCTTTCAGTTTTAAGGGTTTTCATTTTTTTGCTACAAATTCTGATGTTTTGTATTGAATCTCATTAAATTTCCATATTTTCTCGATTTCTCGGGCAATTTTGAATATTTTTCGAAAAGGTCTTCGGAAATGCGCTAGAAATTAAATTCCCTATACAGAGATAACAAATATGTGGAGATTGCTTTCAGTTTTAAGGGTTTTCATTTTTTTGCTACAAATTCTGATGTTTTGTAGTGTATCTCATTAAATTTCGATATTTTCCCGATTTCTCGGGCAATTTTGAATATTTTTCGAAAAGGTTTTCGGAAATGCGCTAGAAACTAAATTTCCTACTCGGAAATACCAAATATGTGGGGATTGCTTTTAGTTTTAAGGGTTTTCATTTTTTTGCTACAAATTCTGATGTTTCGTAGTGTATCTCATTAAATTTCCATATTTTCCCGATTTCTCGGGCAATTTTAAATATTTTTCGAAAAGGTCTTCGGTAATGCGCTAGAAACTAAATTTCCTACTCGGAAATACCAAATATGTGGGATTGCTTTCAGTTTTAAGGGTTTTCATTTTTTTGCTACAAATTCTGATGTTTTGTTTTGAATCTCATTAAATTTCTATATTTTCTCGATTTCTCGGGCAATTTTGAATATTTTTCGAAAAGGTCTTCGGAAATGCGCTAGAAATTAAATTCCCTACACGGAGATAGCAAACATGAAGGGATTGCTTTCAGTTTTAAGGGTTTTCATTTTTTTGCTACAAATTCTGATGTTTTGTATTGAATCTCATTAAATTTCCATATTTCCTCGATTTCTCGGGCAATTTTGAATATTTTTCGAAAAGGTCTTCGGAAATGCGCTAGAAATTAAATTCCCTACACGGAGATAGCAAATATGAGGGGATTGCTTTCAGTTTTAAGGGTTTTCACTTTTTTGCTACAAATTCTGATGTTTTGTAGTGTATCTCATCAAATTTCCATATTTTCCCGATTTCTCGGGCAATTTTGAATATTTTTCGAAAAGGTCTTCGGAAATGCGCTAGAAACTAAATTTCCTACTCAGAAATACCAAATATGTGGGGATTGCTTTCAGTTTTAAGGGTTTTCATTTTTTTGCTACAAATTCTGATGTTTTGTTTTGAATCTCATTAAATTTCTATATTTTCTCGATTTCTCGGGCAATTTTGAATATTTTTCGAAAAGGTCTTCGGAAATGCGCTAGAAATTAAATTCCCTACACGGAGATAGCAAATATGTGGGGATTGCTTTCAGTTTTAAGGGTTTTCATTTTTTTGCTACAAATTCTGATGTTTTGTAGTGTATCTAATTAAATTTCCATGTTTTCTCGATTTCTCGGGCAATTTTGAATATTTTTCGAAAAGGTCTTCGGAAATGCGCTAGAAACTAAATTTCCTACTCGGAAATACCAAATATGTGGGGATTGCTTTCAGTTTTTAGGGTTTTCATTTTTTTGCTACAAATTCTGATGTTTTGTATTGAATCTCATCAAATTTCCATATTTTCCCGATTTCTCGGGTAATTTTGAATATTTTTCGAAAAGGTCTTCGGAAATGCGCTAGAAATTAAATTCCCTACACGGAGATAGCAAATATGTGGGGATTGCTTTCAGTTTTAAGGGTTTTCATTTTTTTGCTACAAATTCTGATGTTTTGTAGTGTATCTCATCAAATTTCCATATTTTCCCGATTTCTCGGGCAATTTTGAATATTTTTCGAAAAGGTCTTCGGAAATGCGCTAGAAACTAAATTTCCTACTCGGAAATACCAAATATTTGGGGATTGCTTTCAGTTTTAAGGGTTTTCATTTTTTTGCTACAAATTCTGATGTTTTGTAGTGTATCTCATTAAATTTCCATATTTTCCCGATTTCTCGGGCAATTTTGAATATTTTTCGAAAAGGTCTTCGGAAATGCGCTAGAAATTAAATTCCCTACACGGAGATAGCAAATATGTGGGGATTGCTTTCAGTTTTAAGGGTTTACATTTTTTTGCTACAAATTCTGATGTTTTGTAGTGTATCTCATTAAATTTCCATATTTTCCCGATTTCTCGGGCAATTTTAAATATTTTTCGAAAAGGTCTTCGGAAATGCGCTAGAAATTAAATTCCCTACACGGAGATAGCAAATATGTGGGGATTGCTTTCAGTTTTAAGGGTTTTCATTTTTTTTGCTACAAATTCTGATGTTTTGTAGTGTATCTCATTAAATTTCCATATTTTCCCGATTTTTCGGGCAATTTTGAATATTTTTCGAAAAGGTCTTCGGAAATGCGCTAGAAATTAAATTCCCTACACGGAGATAGCAAATATGTGGGGATTGCTTTCAGTTTTAAGGGTTTTCATTTTTTTTGCTACAAATTCTGATGTTTTGTAGTGTATCTCATTAAATTTCCATATTTTCCCGATTTTTCGGGCAATTTTGAATATTTTTCGAAAAGGTCTTCGGAAATGCGCTAGAAACTAAATTTCCTACTCAGAAATACCAAATATGTGGACATTGCTTTCAGTTTTAAGGGTTTACATTTTTTTGCTACAAATTCTGATGTTTTGTAGTGTATCTCATTAAATTTCCATATTTTCCCGATTTCTCGGGCAATTTTAAATATTTTTCGAAAAGGTCTTCGGTAATGCGCTAGAAACTAAATTTCCTACTCGGAAATACCAAATATGTGGGGATTGCTTTCAGTTTTAAGGGTTTTCATTTTTTTGCTACAAATTCTGATGTTTTGTTTTGAATCTCATTAAATTTCTATATTTTCTCGATTTCTCGGGCAATTTTGAATATTTTTCGAAAAGGTCTTCGGAAATGCGCTAGAAATTAAATTCCCTACACGGAGATAGCAAACATGAGGGGATTGCTTTCAGTTTTAAGGGTTTTCATTTTTTTGCTACAAATTCTGATGTTTTGTATTGAATCTCATTAAATTTCCATATTTTCTCGATTTCTCGGGCAATTTTGAATATTTTTCGAAAAGGTCTTCGGAAATGCGCTAGAAATTAAATTCCCTACACGGAAATAGCAAATATGAGGGGATTGCTTTCAGTTTTAAGGGTTTTCACTTTTTTGCTACAAATTCTGATGTTTTGTAGTGTATCTCATCAAATTTCCATATTTTCCCGATTTCTCGGGCAATTTTGAATATTTTTCGAAAAGGTCTTCGGAAATGCGCTAGAAACTAAATTTCCTACTCAGAAATACCAAATATGTGGACATTGCTTTCAGTTTTAAGGGTTTTCATTTTTTTGCTACAAATTCTGATGTTTTGTATTGAATCTCATCAAATTTCCATATTTTCCCGATTTCTCGGGCAATTTTGAATATTTTTCGAAAAGGTCTTCGGAAATGCGCTAGAAATTAAATTCTCTACACGGAGATAGCAAACATGAGGGGATTGCTTTCAGTTTTAAGGGTTTTCATTTTTTTGCTACAAATTCTGATGTTTTGTATTGAATCTCATTAAATTTCCATATTTTCCCGATTTCTCGGGCAATTTTGAATATTTTTCGAAAAGGTCTTCGGAAATGCGCTAGAAATTAAATTCCCTACACGGAGATAGCAAATATGTGGGGATTGCTTTCAGTTTTAAGGGTTTACATTTTTTTGCTACAAATTCTGATGTTTTGTAGTGTATCTCATTAAATTTCCATATTTTCCCGATTTCTCGGGCAATTTCAAATATTTTTCGAAAAGGTCTTCGGTAATGCGCTAGAAACTAAATTTCCTACTCGGAAATACCAAATATGTGGGGATTGCTTTCAGTTTTAAGGGTTTTCATTTTTTTGCTACAAATTCTGATGTTTTGTTTTGAATCTCATTAAATTTCTATATTTTCTCGATTTCTCGGGCAATTTTGAATATTTTTCGAAAAGGTCTTCGGAAATGCGCTAGAAATTAAATTCCCTACACGGAGATAGCAAATATGAAGGGATTGCTTTCAGTTTTAAGGGTTTTCATTTTTTTGCTACAAATTCTGATGTTTTGTATTGAATCTCAATAAATTTCCATATTTTTCTCGATTTCTCGGGCAATTTTGAATATTTTTCGAAAAGGTCTTCGGAAATGTGCTAGAAATTAAATTCCCCTACACGGAGATAGCAAATATGAGGGGATTGCTTTCAGTTTTAAGGGTTTTCACTTTTTTGCTACAAATTCTGATGTTTTGTAGTGTATCTCATCAAATTTTCATATTTTCCCGATTTCTCCGGCAATTTTGAATATTTTTCGAAAAGGTCTCCGAAATGCGCTAGAAACTAAATTTCCTACTCAGAAATACCAAATATGTGGGGATTGCTTTCAGTTTTAAGGGTTTTCATTTTTTTGCTACAAATTCTGATGTTTTGTTTTGAATCTCATTCAATTTCTATATTTTCTCGATTTCTCGGGCAATTTTGAATATTTTTCGAAAAGGTCTTCGGAAATGCGCTAGAAACTTAAATTCCCTACACGGAGATAGCAAATATGTGGGGATTGCTTTCAGTTTTAAGGGTTTTCATTTTTTTTGTTACAAATTCTGATGTTTTGTAGTGTATCTCATTAAATTTCCATGTTTTCTCGATTTCTCGGGCAATTTTTGAATATCGAAAAGGTCTTCGGAAATGCGCTAGAAACTAAATTTCCTACTCGGAAATACCAAATATGTGGGGATTGCTTTCAGTTTTTAGGGTTTTCATTTTTTTGCTACAAATTCTGATGTTTTGTATTGAATCTCATCAAATTTCCATATTTTCCCGATTTCTCGGGTAATTTTGAATATTTTTCGAAAAGGTCTTCGGAAATGCGCTAGAAATTAAATTCCCTACAGCCTACACGGAGATAGCAAATATGTGGGGATTGCTTTCAGTTTTAAGGGTTTTCATTTTTTTGCTTCAAGTTCTGATGTTTTATAGTGTATCTCATTAAATTTCGATATTTTCCCGATTTCTCGGGCAATTTTGAATATTTTTCGAAAAGGTCTTCGGAAATGCGCTAGAAACTAAATTTCCTACTCGGAAATACCAAATATTTGGGGACTGCTTTCAGTTTTAAGGGTTTTCATTTTTTTGCTACAAATTCTGATGTTTTGTAGTGTATCTCATTAAATTTCCATATTTTCCCGATTTCTCGGGCAATTTTAAATATTTTCGAAAAGGTCTTCGGTAATGCGCTAGAAACTAAATTTCCTACTCGGAAATACCAAATATGTGGGGATTGCTTTCAGTTTTAAGGGTTTTCATTTTTTTGCTACAAATTCTGATGTTTTGTTTTGAATCTCATTAAATTTCTATATTTTCTCGATTTCTCGGGCAATTTTGAATATTTTTCGAAAAGGTCTTCGGAAATGCGCTAGAAATTAAATTCCCTACACGGAGATAGCAAACATGAGGGGATTGCTTTCAGTTTTAAGGGTTTTCATTTTTTTGCTACAAATTCTGATGTTTTGTATTGAATCTCATTAAATTTCCATATTTTCTCGATTCTCGGGCAATTTTGAATATTTTTCGAAAAGGTCTTCGGAAATGCGCTAGAAACTAAATTTCCTACTCGGAAATACCAAATATGTGGGGATTGCTTTCAGTTTTTAGGGTTTTCATTTTTTTGCTACAAATTCTGATGTTTTGTATTGAATCTCATCAAATTTCCATATTTTCCCGATTTCTCGGGTAATTTTGAATATTTTTCGAAAAGGTCTTCGGAAATGCGCTAGAAATTAAATTCCCTACAGCCTACACGGAGATAGCAAATATGTGGGGATTGCTTTCAGTTTTAAGGGTTTTCATTTTTTTGCTTCAAGTTCTGATGTTTTATAGTGTATCTCATTAAATTTCGATATTTTCCCGATTTCTCGGGCAATTTTGAATATTTTTCGAAAAGGTCTTCGGAAATGCGCTAGAAACTAAATTTCCTACTCGGAAATGCAATTTGGGGATTGCTTTCAGTTTTAAGGGTTTTCATTTTTTTGCTACAAATTCTGATGTTTTGTAGTGTATCTCATTAAATTTCCATATTTTCCCGATTTCTCGGGCAATTTTAAATATTTTTCGAAAAGGTCTTCGGTAATGCGCTAGAAACTAAATTTCCTACTCGGAAATACCAAATATGTGGGGATTGCTTTCAGTTTTAAGGGTTTTCATTTTTTTGCTACAAATTCTGATGTTTTGTATTGAATCTCATTAAATTTCTATATTTTCTCGATTTCTCGGGCAATTTTGAATATTTTTCGAAAAGGTCTTCGGAAATGCGCTAGAAATTAAATTCCCTACACGGAGATAGCAAATATGTGGGGATTGCTTTCAGTTTTAAGGGTTTTCATTTTTTTGCTACAAATTCTGATGTTTTGTAGTGTATCTCATTAAATTTCCATGTTTTCTCGATTTCTCGGGCAATTTTGAATATTTTTCGAAAAGGTCTTCGGAAATGCGCTAGAAACTAAATTTCCTACTCGGAAATACCAAATATGTGGGGATTGCTTTCAGTTTTAAGGGTTTTCATTTTTTTGCTACAAATTCTGATGTTTTGTATTGAATCTCATCAAATTTCCATATTTTCCCGATTTCTCGGGTATTTTGAATATTTTTCGAAAAGGTCTTCGGAAATGCGCTAGAAATTAAATTCCCTACAGCCTACACGGAGATAGCAAATATGTGGGGATTGCTTTCAGTTTTAAGGGTTTTCATTTTTTTGCTTCAAGTTCTGATGTTTTATAGTGTATCTCATTAAATTTCGATATTTTCCCGATTTCTCGGGCAATTTTGAATATTTTTCGAAAAGGTCTTCGGAAATGCGCTAGAAACTAAATTTCCTACTCGGAAATACCAAATATTTGGGGATTGCTTTCAGTTTTAAGGGTTTTCATTTTTTTGCTACAAATTCTGATGTTTTGTAGTGTATCTCATTAAATTTCCATATTTTCCCGATTTCTCGGGCAATTTTGAATATTTTTCGAAAAGGTCTTCGGAAATGCGCTAGAAATTAAATTCCCTACACGGAGATAGCAAATATGTGGGGATTGCTTTCAGTTTTAAGGGTTTACATTTTTTTGCTACAAATTCTGATGTTTTGTAGTGTATCTCATTAAATTTCCATATTTTCCCGATTTCTCGGGCAATTTTAAATATTTTTCGAAAAGGTCTTCGGAAATGCGCTAGAAATTAAATTCCCTACACGGAGATAGCAAATATGTGGGGATTGCTTTCAGTTTTAGGGGTTTACATTTTTTTGCTACAAATTCTGATGTTTTGTATTGAATCTCATCAAATTTCCATATTTTCCCGATTTCTCGGGTAATTTTGAATATTTTTCGAAAAGGTCTTCGGAAATGCGCTAGAAATTAAATTCCCTACAGCCTACACGGAGATAGCAAATATGTGGGGATTGCTTTCAGTTTTAAGGGTTTACATTTTTTTGCTACAAATTCTGATGTTTTGTAGTGTATCTCATTAAATTTCCATATTTTCCCGATTTTTCGGGCAATTTTGAATATTTTTCGAAAAGGTCTTCGGAAATGCGCTAGAAACTAAATTTCCTACTCAGAAATACCAAATATGTGGACATTGCTTTCAGTTTTAAGGGTTTGCATTTTTTTGCTACAAATTCTGATGTTTTGTAGTGTATCTCATTAAATTTCCATATTTTCCCGATTTCTCGGGCAATTTTAAATATTTTTCGAAAAGGTCTTCGGTAATGCGCTAGAAACTAAATTTACTACTCGGAAATACCAAATATGTGGGGATTGCTTTCAGTTTTAAGGGTTTTCATTTTTTTGCTACAAATTCTGATGTTTTGTTTTGAATCTCATTAAATTTCTATATTTTCTCGATTTCTCGGGCAATTTTGAATATTTTTCGAAAAGGTCTTCGGAAATGCGCTAGAAATTAAATTCCCTACACGGAGATAGCAAACATGAGGGGATTGCTTTCAGTTTTAAGGGTTTTCATTTTTTTGCTACAAATTCTGATGTTTTGTATTGAATCTCATTAAATTTCCATATTTTCTCGATTTCTCGGGCAATTTTGAATATTTTTCGAAAAGGTCTTCGGAAATGCGCTAGAAATTAAATTCCCTACACGGAGATAGCAAATATGAGGGGATTGCTTTCAGTTTTAAGGGTTTTCACTTTTTTGCTACAAATTCTGATGTTTTGTAGTGTATCTCATCAAATTTCCATATTTTCCCGATTTCTCGGGCAATTTTGAATATTTTTCGAAAAGGTCTTCGGAAATGCGCTGAGAGGGGATTGCTTTCAGTTTTAAGGGTTTTCACTTTTTTGCTACAAATTCTGATGTTTTGTAGTGTATCTCATCAAATTTCCATATTTTCCCGATTTCTCGGGCAATTTTGAATATTTTTCGAAAAGGTCTTCGGAAATGCGCTAGAAATTAAATTCCCTACACGGAGATAGCAAATATGTGGGGATTGCTTTCAGTTTTAAGGGTTTTCATTTTTTTGCTACAAATTCTGATGTTTTGTATTGAATCTCATCAAATTTCCATATTTTCCCGATTTCTCGGGCAATTTCAAATATTTTTCGAAAAGGTCTTCGGAAATGCGCTAGAAATTAAATTCCCTACACGGAGATAGCAAATATGTGGGCATTGCTTTCAGTTTTAAGGGTTTTCATTTTTTTGCTACAAATTCTGATGTTTTGTATTGAATCTCATCAAATTTCCATATTTTCCCGATTTCTCGGGTAATTTTGAATATTTTTCGAAAAGGTCTTCGGAAATGCGCTAGAAATTAAATTCCCTACACGGAGATAGCAAATATGTGGGGATTGCTTTCAGTTTTAAGGGTTTTCATTTTTTTGCTACAAGTTCTGATGTTTTATAGTGTATCTCATTAAATTTCGATATTTTCCCGATTTCTCGGGCAATTTTGAATATTTTTCGAAAAGGTCTTCGGAAATGCGCTAGAAACTAAATTTCCTACTCGGAAATACCAAATATGTGGGGATTGCTTTCAGTTTTAAGGGTTTTCATTTTTTTGCTACAAATTCTGATGTTTTGTAGTGTATCTCATTAAATTTCCATATTTTCCCGATTTCTCGGGCAATTTTGAATATTTTTCGAAAAGGTCTTCGGAAATGCGCTAGAAATTTAATTCCCTACACGGAGATAGCAAATATGTGGGGATTGCTTTCAGTTTTAAGGGTTTTCATTTTTTTGCTACAAATTCTGATGTTTTATAGTATATCTCATTAAATTTCGATATTTTCCCGATTTCTCGGGCAATTTTGAATATTTTTCGAAAAGGTCTTCGGAAATGCGCTAGAAACTAAATTTCCTACTCGGAAATACCAAATATGTGGGGATTGCTTTCAGTTTTTAGGGTTTTCATTTTTTTGCTACAAATTCTTATGTTTTGTATTGAATCTCATCAAATTTCCATATTTTCCCGATTTCTCGGGCAATTTTGAATATTTTCCGAAAAGGTCTTCGGAAATGCGCTAGAAATTAAATTCCCTACACGGAGATAGCAAATATGTGGGTATTGCTTTCAGTTTTAAGGGTTTACATTTTTTTGCTACAAATTCTGATGTTTTGTAATGTATCTCATCAAATTTCCATATTTTCCCGATTTCTCGGGCAATTTTGAATATTTTTCGAAAAGGTCTTCGGAAATGCGCTAGAAATTAAATTCCCTACACGGAGATAGCAAATATGTGGGTATTGCTTTCAGTTTTAAGGGTTTACATTTTTTTGCTACAAATTCTGATGTTTTGTAGTGTATCTCATTAAATTTCCATATTTTCCCGATTTTTCGGGCAATTTTGAATATTTTTCGAAAAGGTCTTCGGAAATGCGCTAGAAACTAAATTTCCTACTCAGAAATACCAAATATGTGGACATTGCTTTCAGTTTTAAGGGTTTTCATTTTTTTTGCTACAAATTCTGATGTTTTGTAGTGTATCTCATTAAATTTCCATATTTTCCCGATTTCTCGGGCAATTTTGAATATTTTTCGAAAAGGTCTTCGGAAATGCGCTAGAAATTAAATTCCCTATACAGAGATAACAAATATGTGGAGATTGCTTTCAGTTTTAAGGGTTTTCATTTTTTTGCTACAAATTCTGATGTTTTGTATGGAATCTCATCAAATTTCCATATTTTCCTGATTTTTCGGGCAATTTTGAATATTTTTCGAAAAGGTCTTCAAGGAAATGCGCTAGAAACTAAATTTCCTACTCAGAAATACCAAATATGTGGACATTGCTTTCAGTTTTAAGGGTTTTCATTTTTTTGCTACAAATTCTGATGTTTTGTAGTGTATCTCATTAAATTTCCATATTTTCCCGATTTCTCGGGCAATTTTGAATATTTTTCGAAAAGGTCTTCGGAAATGCGCTAGAAACTAAATTTCCTACTCGAAAATACCAAATATGGCGGGATTCCTTTTAGTTTTAAGGGTTTTTTTTTGCTACAAATTCTGATGTTTTGTATTGAATCTCATCAAATTTCCATATTTTCCCGATTTCTCGGGCAATTTTGATTATTTTTCGAAAAGGTCTTCGGAAATGCGCTAGAAATTAAATTGTCTACACGGAAATACCAAATATGTGGGGATTGCTTTCAGTTTTAAGGGTTTTCATTTTTTTGCTACAAATTCTGATGTTTTGTATTGAATCTCATCAAATTTCCATATTTTCCCGATTTCTCGGGCAATTTTGATTATTTTTCGAAAAGGTCTTCGGAAATGCGCTAGAAATTAAATTGTCTACACGGAAATACCAAATATGTGGGGATTGCTTTCAGTTTTAAGGGTTTACATTTTTTTGCTACAAATTCTGATGTTTTGTAGTGTATCTCATTAAATTTCCATATTTTCTCGATCTCTCGGGCAATTTTGAATATTTTTCGAAAAGGTCTTCGGAAATGCGCTAGAAACTAAATTTCCTACTCGAAAATACCAAATATGGCGGGATTCCTTTTAGTTTTAAGGGTTTTTTTTGCTACAAATTCTGATGTTTTGTATTGAATCTCATCAAATTTCCATATTTTCCCGATTTCTCGGGCAATTTTGATTATTTTTCGAAAGGTCTTCGGAAATACGCTAGAAATTAAATTTTCTACACGGAAATACCAAATATGTGGGGATTGCTTTCAGTTTTAAGGGTTTTCATTTTTTTCCTACAAATTCTGATGTTTTGTATTGAATCTCATTAAATTTCCATATTTTCGCGATTTCTCGGGCAATTTTGATTAATTTTCGAAAAGGTCTTCGGAAATGCGATAGAAATTAAATTTCCTACATGGAGGTAGCAAATATGTGGGGATTGCTTTCAGTTTTAAGGGTTTTCATTTCTTTGCTAAAAATTCTGATGTTTTGTATTGAGTCTCATTAAATTTCCATATTTTCCCGATTTCTCGGGCAATTTTGAATATTTTTCGAAAAGGTCGGAAATGGGTTAGAAATTTAATTGTCTACACGGAGATACCAAATATGTGGGGGATTGCCAAAACTTTTACTTTATAATTTTAGCTATATTTTCAGTTTTAAAACAATTATTACAGATCTTCCTATTACGATATACCCTTCTTACTTCTAAGTTCCAATTTCAGAATAATGTAAATTTACTATAATTTTTAGTATGAAAATTCGAAATTTAATTGAGAAACTGCAATGTAATTTAGGTTAACTGAAATTCTGTATTTATATAACTCCGAGGGAAAAAAATGCTGTTCTTTACTTGACAGCAAACTCTCATAGAAAACAAATAAGCATTAGAAATGCAGAAATTATGGTCTGATTTCAATCCGCCTACCCTTGGCAATATATTATGCTTAGCTTTTTTTGATAATGGAAATATTTTACCTGAACTATAATAACTTATTTTTCTAAGATATGTATTTCTATAAAAAAATTTTCCTTTGCATCATTATTTCTATTTATTGTATGATAAATGTTGATTCTTCTATACAAAAAAGAAAATTTCAATTTAAGTCCTTAGAGTCTATATGAAAAAATTTCTTCTAAAAAATTTTTTTTTTGTTATTTTGGTTTAAAAACATATAATCATGATTAGATGGTGAGACCGATGGGTGCGACCTCTACTTTTCAAAGTTTTCTTTTTGTTGTTTTGTAGACCGCAAAAATGTGTGAATCATTATTTGATAGGAAAAAGATGATTAATTCAGAGTTATTAGATACATGACTAAAATTTATAATGTGAATATTTTTTGGAATCTTTTCATGTCTTGTTTTTTTTCGTATTTTTGGTAGTCATACGTCTCTCTTTTATGTGTAACTTATGGATAAGGACATTGATAAGATACAGGTGGGAAACGGAGGGATTTTTGTAATCTGGTAGATTCGAATATATGTATATATTCTGAAAAGAATGTCATGAAAATTATAGATGAGACTGGATATATACAAAGGATAATATCCTGTGTTAATTTTATTTGTTGTTTTGTTTTGGTTGGAATTGGTAGGAGGTGGTATTATTATCGGAAAATTGTTTGGTTGTTTAAGTTTTTTTGGTGAACTTTTTATGGATAAGGATTTGTGTTTTTGATAGAGAAAAACTGAGGTGTTATAATGAAATTAGTAATAAGAAAGTTTTAATAGGTTTAATAAAGTTTGTTATGAACAAAAAAGTATTATGTAGAATATAAAATAAGTAAAAAGTTGTTATTGCGATGCACTGTAAGGTATAATTATACTACAGAAGGGTTTGATTTCGAGACATTAACTAAATATAAAATTAATTCTTCAGGATTATTGTACTAGAAGTTGATCTTTTAACAACAACACAAATTGTGACATTAAAAACTATTTACGGAAATGCAATTTACTATTAAATATATAAAGATATTTATGTCTTGCAGCACATATAAAATTCTTAAACAAATAACTTCTAAAGCTTCACAAATTAATTGTAGCAATTTTTGTAGCGAATAAAGTAAATGTTTTGAATAAATTAAAAAATATATTGTTTCTCTTAATTCGTGATTAACCTACTGCGCCACCTGGATGTGAACTTAACAATAGTAACCAACTACTTAATTTTCATTTATATTAATTCCATTTTCACATATTCCCTTCCAAAGGACCTCTTTTTCTCTTTTGGAAATTCCATTTTATTTCAACTCTCTCTCGTAATGAGAATATTTTGTTAACTTTGGTATATTTTGGGAACATTTTCGTAAATTATACCTAAAAATCTGTCGTCTTGCGCAAACAATATTCATGAATTGCAATTATAGATAATTGCTATCAGGATATATAAAAGAGGTCGACTGGCGCCAGATTTTCTACAGTCTCTACATATGCAAAATACAAAATAAAACTACAAAAAAAAAATCCCCTTGAATGCAATTCCGGATTCCAATGAAATTTTCCAATTAATTTGGAATCAGTTCTTTTTTATTCTTGTATTAGTATATATTTATTTGCGTTTAAGATACAACATACGGCAAGGATATCAAAACTATAGAATAATAACAAAGCAACCAAAAAATAAATAAATATATAACCAAAATTTTAATGTAAAACATTGCGAGCAGCTGGTCTGGGTTAAAGGCAAAAATTAGTGAAAATGATTATTCTCCCCGGGGCGAGTATGAAAATATCATATGGATATTAAATTTGAAAATCAGAAGGTTATATAAAAATTCAGGAGAGTTTGAACTAAAAAGAGAATAATTTCTTTTAGATTTTTAAATTAAATATTTAAACTCTTGAATTAAATAATTTTCTGGTTTTAGCTCTGTATAATTTTTGAAAATATTTAAGTTCTTTGGGGAAACTTGAATAATAAAAGTTTATTGGAGAAACAGAAAATCTAATTTAAGAGATATGAGAAATATCCTTCCCGGTTTTTTAGATGTTTTAAATGTTTATGTGAAGAATACATTTTGAATGGAACTTTAGTACTTCGTATATTGTAATCATATAATGGTGATGTCAGATTCATTAATATTCGCTAAATGTTTGTTGTGAAGAAAATTTTTTCCTTAGGTAATTCAACGTTTTTGTATCTTATAGGTAACTAGTAAATAAACTTCATATGCTATAATGAGAAATTAGATATTATACGTTTTAATCGCGCTGCTATAAATCGTTGGACATCTTCTAAAATTTTGAAAGGTTTTGAGGGACAATAATTGAAACCAAATTTCAATCAAATTTCAGTTCCCACTTTTAATATTAGGCAAAATATGCTTGAAAATTATTAGGTTCTTAACTGAATGATACATAATATTTTTGGTAACAATATTATTATTTCAATTTACTTAAATTCAATTCTAGAATTTAAGTATCATTTTCAGTTGCCAGTTTATTTAAATTAATATTAAAATATAATAACAAATATATTTTCCTAAGTTGAATATTTTAAAATTTTCTAATATGTAAATTAGTCTAGATTTAATTCTGATTAAATAATCACCATAGAAAAAATATATAATACAATAATCTATTAAATTGCTTATCTAGACAACTGTTGACGAAATGTAAATAATAAGTTTATAATTGATATCTTAATCAAAAAGTTAAATAGAAATCAACATGTAAATTTGATGAGGGTCAATATTTATTTTGTCTTCTTAAATAATTTACAAAATTTAAATTAAAAAATACTGAACTATATAATATAACAAAATATTAAGAAATATATAGCCTTAGGTCAGGAAATGAAAAGTTATTGTAGATAAGTTAATAAAATATGAATTTTAAATAAAAATTGAGATACATATATATAAGAAATTATTTAAATCATAAGTATAGACTTAAATTTAACATTTCTCTTAGAACCTTAACAACATATTTTATGATAATTATAAATATTAGCCAAAATAACTTTTAATCAGTAGAGTAATTTTAAATTGTGGTCACTATAAATTAAGATTCTAATCAAAAATATTTTGTTCAATCGGAAAAATTTCAAAGCTTTAACGAATTGTTGTAAATTTATTAAAAATTATGTATTTTATTTCTTAAATATTTTATTTTTCTAGAAAAGCATTTTCAATAAATTCAAAATTCTGTAAAATTTTATATACTTAATATTAGAAAAATTATAATTTAGTTAGTTAAAAGTTAAAAACTGATTTTCTTTATTCTTTTCCTTTAATGATATTTGGACTATTTTTGGATATCATTCAAAAAGTTTTGTTGATGTCGCATAACTTAAAAGTAATAAAAAATTGGTTACAATCGATTAGAGTTTATAATGCAACATCATTTATTGAATATATACAATTTTTTTTTTCTGTGTGAATGCAACAATAAAAGAAAAACTTACATGAAAATAAATTTTCTATATTTTCGTTTTAATTTTTTTTTTAAGTTTTGTGAACATAAAAATTGTGAAACTTTTTCAATTCGAATGTTTATTTTTTTTTTGTAGTTAAGTAGATAGATATTGGCAAAAATAATATTGTACATATATTCAATTGAAAAAATATTTGTAAAATAGAATTTATAAGATCTTTTAAAATCGTAATAATAATTTGGATTAAAAATTGATTTAGTTTTTTGCTTAAGAAATATTATAATACTTTAACTTACAATAATAAAAAAAAAAAAAAAAGTTTGAAAAAGCAATTTATGGGAGACATAATAGTTTTATATTTCAAGTTTTAATATTTTGAAAAATTAAAAATCAATATAAGATTATTCAAGATTTTAGAAAAGATATATGTAATATAAATTAATTTTTTTTATTAAAAAGTTCCTCAAATCCACTATAAGAGTAAAATGAAACAAATTTTGATTTAAACCAAAAACTTTGAAATCGATATAATTTCAAAGTTTTTTTTTTTTTAGAAAATCAAACTACATATAGCATTTCCGACATACACACAATATATGCTTAATGCCACATGTGGTGGCATTTTACATTATGGAAGAATATTGCAGATACATTTATATGGCAAGATGTAAACTTATAATGTAATTTTATATTTTTATGGTACATATAAAAGTAAGTGCAGTGGAATGAGTTGAATATTTTAAATAATCGACAATTGCATAATAATGAAATAGAAAATATTATAAAATAATTTCTATCTCATTAATTTTCCAAAAAAAATATTTATTTAAAAAAATTCTCTCCGAGGATTGTTTAAAATAAAATTATCCATTTAAATGAATCTACTTATATATTTTACCATTTCTGTCAAATTTTCACTTAATATTTATTGAAAATTACATTTGACTTTATTTTTTCTATAAATAAGTGTTGTCGGGAACAAAAGACTAGCAAAAATATGGTCTTAAATTTTTTCTATATTTAAAGAAAATCAGGTAAAAAAAAATATATATAAAATCCATGTTTATTTTCAGTATTAAAAAAGATAAAATTTTCAATTTAAATTTCAGAAAGATACGCACTTACGAGGCTTGGGAATTTCAAAATTTTGTGTGTATATTGTATATATTTTACGAATGGTGAATGAAATTGTAAATATCAATTGTGAACGATAATAATCTCAATTTTAATATATTTAGATCACTTTTGGGATTAAGTTTACAATCAAAAATTTGAATCTTTAACCAATTTAAAAGTAGAATGTCTTTTTTATGCTATATATATATATATATATGTATATTTAAATCTTTTGAGACCTGATTAACGATTAAAAAGGATATTAAATTAACAATAAATAAGTTGTTTTTAAGATGTCTTAAATGACTTTTATTTATATTTCATTTGTATTTATGAAATTTTTTCTAATATTTTTTTTAAACTCACGATATTCTGAATTTGCATAATTTAAAGATATTACTTAGTTGTTCTTTAAAAGGTACATTGCGTCAGTAAACACCTAGAAGAAATTTTTGTACTGTGGTAGAGAGAGAGATCGAGATACATTATTTAACTTAACCAGATTTTGTTCTCCATTAAAAATAACAATATTCAATAATTATATCCATATTCTGGCCGGTACAATCAAATGGTGTAACATTGAACTAAACTAGGTTGTTATTCTCGAATCTATTTTTAAATTACCACAGTATTCTACTACTTCAATTCAAAAAATTTCAAACTCAAGGTAAAAAATTACCACAGTATTCACATATGGCTTTATTTGAAAGTAAAAAAAAATCCTTTGATAACAAACTATACTATGTTTTAGTATTTATTAAATAATACCAAAGTTAGTATTTACGAATGTCTAAAGTTTCTTGAAAAACAATAATTTTCCAATTTTATGGAAAATTACCCAATTGTAGCGTACAAAAAATAAAATTACTATATATTAATTTAATGGTTATAATTTTTTTTGCCATCCAATATCAATTGCGGTTATAAATCAGGCTATTTTGTCACGGAATTTCAATTTTTATAATAATCCTATATTGGCGGAAATTTTCCAAAAAATTGAGAATATTTTTTTTTGATATACAGATACATATAATATATAAACGACACAATAATAATGACGACATTCAAATTATCCTGCGGCGGAAAGAAAATGATTTTTTTTTTGTAACATAAAGTCTATAAAATTATATACAATTTAATTTAATGCTAATAGATATGCAGTATATAGCAAGGATTATCAATATCATTACATAATTTTTAATAAACAAAAATTGTATTTACATGCCGTGAATTAAAGTTGATGTTGTTTTTTTTTTTTTTTTTATATTATTAAATATAGTGGACATTATTAATCCTGTGTATACATTATTTACGATAATCAGTTTTAAGGATTATTGCAATTTATTTGAGTGACAAAAAATTATTGTTAAATATTTTCGTTTATTTTTTTATTTTGGAAAATTTAAATGAATTTTTGGAAAATTATAATTGGATTTTTGTGGAAAAAAATAAATAAATATTATTTTATAGAATGTGAAATAGGCATAGCTGGTCGAGGTTGTATATTTTTTATTTTTTATTTTTTCGTGTATTTCTTTTTTTTTTTTAAACCATTTAAATATTAAACCACAACTTTTTATAAAGATAAATTAATGATGATAATAATGACTTATCTGATGGTCAAATTAATTGTCGATATTTGATAATTTTAGTTTGTATTATTTTTTTTTATATATGTACCTCATATATTTTGGAAAAGACTGGTTCTTTTAATATATTAATTAGAGGAAAATTTATGTTAAAAAGATTCTGTTAATTTAATTTGTTAATAAATGCATGAATAATTTATTTGCAATTCTTTATAATTAACTATAATTTTGGGTATTATTTATAGACTGGAATTGGTTAAATATTGGAAGAAGAATTTAGTTTCTACAATTTTAAAAATAGCTTATTTGCAGTAAATTAGATTTATTAGCATTAACAAAACTTTTAGAACACTTTTTATTTAGAAAATTGTACTGCACTTTGCTTTCTTAAAATATTTGAAGCATTTATAGTAAAAGTAATGACAACTTATTTTACTTGCGATTGCTTAGCGGTAGTGTTAGATTTATATCCAAATATAAATGTATTTTTTTCTCAGTGTAAATATTAATTGTAGTTAGACAATTAAGAATAAGATTAAATAATTTAGTTCAAGTTTTCTCAGTTAATACGAAATAATGAATCTAATACAGACGTAATTATATTTTTGTCTATCACATTTATGTTTTGCACACAATTCTGCAATATTATCAGACTTTGAACAATTTCGTATTTAATGTAGAACTAAAATAAATTGTGATTAGTTTTATCATATTAAAACTTAAGGTATTTTAATTCATTCATTTGTAAAAATATTGATACAAATTTTAAGGAAGCTTAAATTTTGAGGGATTGGTTTTTCATACCGTTGACAATTAAAAAACATGCCAAATTTTAGCTTTCAACTAAAAGTTTTATAAGTAAAATTTAATAAATTTTGTTAATTATAATATTTTAATTATAATATTTAAGTGTTAAATTGATTAATTTAATAATTCAAAAATAAATTAATTGTAATACATATTTTTAAAATGAACCAAAAAATTTGTTCATAACAATTATACCAGAAATTAATAACAAAATTTGGTAATTTTTAATTATAGATTATAAATTTAAAAAGTTGTATTATATTTTAGTAGTTATATAACATACAATTTCATAATTATAAAAAAATTCTTACATAAGTCTACACCACAAAATGTCTATAAATTGTTTTATCATATGAAATTTTTTTAAAATAATTTCCCATGTCAGCATTATAAACTTCTGGAATAATTTATGCTTATCAGAATTATTGCAAATTTTTCTATTATTTCATATTTTAGTTATCATTGTTTAATAAAAAGTAAATTTTTTTAAATTTTCTTGCGGTTCCCCAACATAATTATTATCATTTAAATAAATTTGTTTTGTGGTCAATAATTTTTATATAAATACTATTTAAAATTAGGTCAATCTCATTAGTTGAATTTCAGCGTGCAATCGTTTAACATATATATATATTTTTTGTAAACAAAAATCCTTTACTAAATTCGTATACAATGATGGATCCAGACACTAAAGCATTAAAATTATTATTCCAACGTCCACTGGAACCAGTTTTTACATCAAGAGATAATGGTAGAACTAGTTTTGAATTGCCAGAAAGCTATTATACTGATCGATATTCTGGTATTGCTGGTGATTTACAAAATCGTCTTGGTGACCATATTGACACCAAGGTATTTATTAATAATTCTTATAAAAAATAAAAAATTTGAATAAATAATTTAATTTAAATTAGATTCCACTTCGTGAAATTACTAAACCAGATTTATCATTTGCCAAAGATTTAGGCAGAAAAATGCAATTCTCTTTATTTAATGATGGACATAAAAAAATTGCAAGTCAGTTGATCAAATTGTTTATGGATGCTCCTGATATTAGTCACTTTATTGGTTTAGCAGCCTATGCATTGTAAGTTTATTTTTAAATTAAAATTATAATTACAGAGATTATTGAAAATTTCAGAGATCGCATTAATCCAATGTTGTTCCAGTATGCATATTCTGTTGCAGTCGAACATCGTCCAGACACCAGACATATACAAATACCACCAATAGCTGAACAATTCCCAAAAAATTTCGTTGAACCAACAATATTTAATGATGCCCGTGCTGAAGGAGCTTTAATATCAAATGAAAATCGAGTAAATTTTGCTTGAAAATTAATTCTTATTATTATTATTATTTTTATAAATTATGTTAAATGTTATTTTCTTAGATGGTTCTTGAGATTAAACGTAATTTTACTGCATCGGATCGTGAACAAGAACAACGTTTAGCATATTTCCGTGAAGATATTGGTGTTAATAGTCATCATTGGCATTGGCATTTAGTTTATCCAACTGAAGGACCACAAGAAATTGTTGATAAAGATCGTCGTGGTGAACTTTTCTATTTTATGCATCATCAAATTTTAGCACGTTATAATTGTGAACGTTTTTGTAATCAATTGGCTAAATTGAAACCATTAAATAATTTACGTGACCCAATTCCTGAGGGATATTTCCCGAAAATTCTTAGTAGTTTGAATAATCGTACATATCCATCACGTGCAACAAATGTTAAATTACAGGATATAAATCGTTCTGATAATCAAATTGAAATTGCTGAAGTTCAACGATGGGCAGATCGTGTACATCAGGCTATTGATCAAGGCTTTGTTATGACAGTAAGTGGAATATGAAGTTAGTAAATTCAAAATCATATTTGTATTTATTATTTTTTGTAAAGAGCACTGGCCAAAATATTCCACTTGATCCAGTTAAGGGTATTGATATTTTAGGCAATCTTATCGAACGATCACAACTATCTGTCAATCCTCAACTCTATGGTAATCTTCACAATATGGGTCATAATTTGATATCATTGTCTCATGATCCTGACAACCGGCATTTGGAAGAGTTTGGCGTCATTGGAGATGTTAGTACAGCAATGCGGGATCCCGTCTTTTATAGATGGCATGGATTTATTGATTCAATTTTCAATAAATTCAAAAGTCTTTTGCCTAGTTATACTGATGAAGAGGTATGTGAAAAAACTTATTAAATTTTTACCAATTTTTTTTTCAAAAACAATTTTTCAGTTGTTCTTTACTGATGTGACTGTTGACAAACTGAATGTTCAAATTAATGCTCGTAATTCAAAACCAAATGTTTTGATAACATATTGGCAAAAATCTGATGTTGATTTAGCAGCTGGTTTAGATTTTGGTCCAAATGGTAATATTTATGCTAGTTTTACACACTTACAACATGCTCCATTCGAATATACTATTACGGCAACAAATGCTAGTGATGCACAACGTAAGGGAACATGTCGTATATTCTTATGTCCAAAATCTGATGAACGCGGTGAAGCTTTAACATTTAATGAACAACGTGATTTAATGATTGAAATGGACAAATTTACTGTCAATTGTTAGTTACCATTAAAATTTATAAGTATATCAATCATAAAATTATTTTATTTTATTTATAGTAAGACCAGGTCAGAATATATTTAAACGTCGTTCAGATGAATCAAGTGTTACTATTCCCTATGAGAGATCTTATCGTCGTTTGGGTTCAGCATACCAACCAACTGATGCTGAAAAATTAAAACAATTCCAATTTTGTGGTTGTGGCTGGCCGCAACATTTACTAATACCAAAAGGAAATGCTGCTGGCATTAAATTTGATGTATTCTGTATGATTTCTGATTATACAGCCGATGCTGTTGACCAACCAGATACCAAAAATGCGTATGTTTTATAAATAAGAAATTTACTTTATTATTTTATTCATATGATTTTCTTTTGTAGAATTGATACTTGTGGTGATTCTTATTCATTCTGTGGTTTAAAAGATAAAAAATATCCGGATAAAAGAGCTATGGGATTTCCATTTGACAGAAAATCAGTTGCTGATACTTTGGATATCTTTGCGAATGCATTTAATAATATGAAAACTCAACAAATTTCAATTTTATTCAACGATACTGTTGTTGATAAATAGATCCGTAAAATTTCAAAAAACACATTTTTCCGATGGTAAACCAAAATTTGTTTCAAACATTTTTTTGTAATGAAGTTAGAACACCTTGGAAAAGTATATTTGAATTTATGTATCAATTTTACTATATAAATGCTTTTATATGGTTTAAACAATAAAAAATCAATTTAAAAAAATATTTTCTGAGTCTTTTAGACTAGTTTTAAATTTTAATAATTTGAAAAAAAGTTTAAAAATTTTTTGAATAGCTTTGGCAAGACGAGAAAGATTGTTCTGATAAGGTGTTGCATAATTAATTTATTCAGATAATTTTGGTATTCATATTAAACAACAAAGCATGATATCCTTATTATTTTTTCATCACCTAAAATTAAAATTTCAAAATAGAACAAATTATGAATATAGCTTTAAATTTTGATCAGATACTCAGCAAAAGTGGAAGGTGTTATTTTTCTATCGTAAACTGATTTACATTCATTTTCTAGTTCACTGAAAATTTTTTTTCTAAAAATTAACTTTTTGCAATAAACCAAATTTATTTACCATAATAAAGGTGTATTCCCAAGTAATGCAATTTATTTCTCTTAAAAGTACTTGTTTTTAAAGAAACTTTTTTTTTCGCAAACTTCCAAATATTTGTTGTAAAAGAAATTCATTTGCAGGAACAGAATATTCGCGTTTGTTTTTCAAATGTTTACTTTTCTTCGTCCAAAAGAATTTCTTTTCCGGCAAATAAAAGTTTGGCAAATTATAAATACGTTTAATATTAGTGTGTTTTTTCTATCAACAACCTGCAGTCCACTTATACAATTATATTTATTAAAAAAATTATAGGTCCCTTTAATTTATTTATATATTTGATCAAATAAAATTATGTAATTTTTATGATATTGAAATTTTAGTTGTAGTTACTCTGTTTTCCATTAAATTTTTTAAAAGTATTAAATTAGATGAAAATTAAAACAATTTCAATGAACTCAATGAGTTAAAAAAATCGAATTAAAATTGTTAGAGATTATCCGAATTATATAAAAAAATATTTTCTAAAAACTCATTAATTTTAACATTACAACAAATGAAATGAATTTTGTGAATAATTCTAAAATTAAAAGTGACTGCTTAGTTTAGTATTTAATCGAAAATATTATTGTGATTCTTTTTCCCAATTAATAAAAACAACGTAAATTTTTCTAATATTTTAAAATTCTTTACCTTCTCAAACACATTTCTTATCCTTACACCACAAAACGATTATACAACAAAAAATAAAAAGACAAAATGGCGACATCCTTTTAAATATTATAAAAATTTGTCCTCTTCTCTAGAACAAATTTATATAAATTTTTTTTTTAATTCGATATAAACTGGCGCCAAATTGACGCGACTAACTGTGCTGATATGGCGCCCCTAACAAATACAATTTCAAAATAATCAAACACACTTACTCATATCATCGTCCTTTTAATATATACCATAATATAAAAAAAAATTATATATTTAGGAAAAACTTGGCATATATTTATAATATTGTAGTTGTGCAATGGCAACAAAAAATGACTTTGGTGGTCTTGTTGGGTTTTTTTTTTTTTGTAAAACTGAGAAATGAATAAATGGATTGCAAAAATGAAAAATCAATGTTTAAATGTTGCTGGTACCACCAACCAATGTGGTTATTATAGTTTTATTTTTCCACTAAGACTAGACTTAAATGGATTTTGTATTTTTCTAGAAACACAAATAAAACTATATTTTCCTAATAAATTCACTCTCTTTTTGAACTTACAGCAATTTATTCACAAATTGTTTTTTTTTTATTTTTGCTCATAAACGAATATTATATTTTTATGTTTTACAATTTTCATGTAACCAATTTTACAGTAAACAAAAATAATATCAAAATGAAGCAATAAAAATGAGTCAGTCATTTATGATATGATTAATAAATTTTCCAAATTTTTCTTCAAACCACCTTTTATTTTATTTTTTTTAAAAAAGGGAAAATTCGAAATTACGGAAATTTGCGAAATTAATAAATTTTGTTAGTCAAAAATTTAAAAAATGTTTAGGATGAAAATTTACAAAATTAGACAGAAACTCTTAATTCTTTGAAATGAATCATTCAATATAAAGAATTGTTATTCTTAATTTCTTTCTTACCCAAAATTCCAATAAAAAAAACCTCCTTACACTCAATAAGAAAAGAAAATCTTTTTAAATTGACCTCAAAAGCAAATTGCCAGTATATACGCACAATTAAGTTTATTCTAAGAAAATATTTTCTATCATTTCACTTTTCTTTGAACCAAAAAAAAAAATCAAGATATCAAAAATATCAAATATCTCACCCAACTGTTGACTAAAAAATATTTTCATTCTCATCGAAAAACTACAAAAAAAAAAAAGAAACTTGTGATGATCCTTTTGAATGATTTATAGGAAACAAAAGGTTAAACATATTTTTCCACCCAATATACCCTCAGTCGCTTAAAGACTGCGTCATATGTTTTTTCCCTTTTTGCTACCATCGAATATATTTTCTGTATGTGTAACAGGGTATAGTGACGATGGATACTGATTGTAAAAATAGAATATATATTTAAGTTTTTGTAATTTTTACGAAAATATTTTTAGCTTAATTTAGTTCAATATTTGTTCATGGTTTGAGATTTTTATTTGTTTCTTGTTGGTAGGCATGAGGAGGTATGTTACCAAAATTATTATAGTTTTTGCCTATTTTTAAATTTTTTTACTCATCCTCATTTTTTTTTACGTCCCTTTTATTATTATTATTTTTTTTTTGTACTGGTTTATTTGCGGGGATGCTTTTTTCTTTTCCTTTTTTTTTCTGATACTTTTAAGTCACAATTTCACTTTATACAACATTTTTATGACAACCATAAATTTGAGGCGATTTAATATGTATTAGAAGAAAAAAAAATAGAAAGTTTATTGTAGTTCTGGTGTCTACATTTTTATGTTCTTAAATTCAAGGAAAAATATATAAATGAAAATTTTTTATTTTTACATATATAAGGAAAAAGTTATATTTATCCAGGATGATAATAATATCTTGGGTTTGTATAGATTTAAAAGAATTTTATAAAATTTTTATAAAGATTTAAATTTAAATATGTTCATAGTCTTTTAAAAGTAAACATATTATTATTAAAATTTACATAATTTTTGTACAATGAAAAACATTTTATTGTTACTAGATGTTTAAAAAGTTACTAAAAGTGACTAAAAGTTTAAAATGTTTTGAGAGATTTTTATAAAATTTACGAAATTTGTATTTAACTTTAAAATTTATCAAAATATTTTGAAATTTACTTTCAACATACCTTGCTTTGTTTTTTTTTTGGTATGCTTTCAATAGAAATAAAATGAAAATGAAAAAAAAAATAGAAAAGTAAACACATAAAAATAATTTGGAATATTGTAAAGGAAGTTGAAGGATATACATGATGGTTTAATTTAACTTGTCATTTGTTTGCCTATTTTTGTATGTAATAACTTTTGGAGTTTGATGAATTTTTCAAGGAAAATAAACAAAACTAAAAAAAAAATCAAAAACATTTATGATATATTATGTAAAAAGGATATATAGTATTTAAAGATAAGAATTTGTTTCTTAAAATTTTAATAAGCTTTTCAAGGTTTTTGTAAAGATTTACCATCAACAGATTCAAATGACAATAATTGAAATTTTAAGTCAGCCTTAAAAACGTATCTAAACAAGATTATGTTAGCAATTTTTGGAATTCTAATCAAATGTATAAATAAAATTGTAAAATTAAGAAAATACATTTTCAAAAAAAATTCGCTTATACTGATAAGTGATAACAATATAAAAAAATTTTTTTTAGTATTCTAGAAAAATAAAATAATTTTTATAATTTTATCACTAATTTAATTACATTTTAATATAATTTTTCTCACATACTATAAAATCATCAATCCACACCTAAAAGTTTGGGATATTTCAACAATTTTTTTAAAAATAACAAATTCGTAACCAACAAAAAAAAAAAATAACTGTTGACAGAATTTAATTGTGTTGGCGCCACATTTATATTTTTGTGTGAATTAACACAAAAAAAAGTGTATGTATATATAGTTAAATTCAAGTTTAAAACTGAAATGGATACTAAATTTTTACTCTTCGTAATCCTAAATTCAAGCCAAAATAACACACAAAAACGAACAATGTGTATAATTGCTAGTCATATAGTTTTTTCCTGTTTGTGTGCCATTATAATCGTCGAAAGGTATAAATTTTCCAGTAAAAATAAAAAAAAAAACTATATTTATTTTAAAGATTTTTAAAAATCTAAAAAGGAAATTGTATCATGCAATCCAATTTTCTTTGAAAATTACATGAATAAAGAAAATTGTTACTGTACAAAAAAAAAAAACGATGTAATTATTCGTAATTTAACTGCATAAAATAAACTATTAACTATAGTGAAAAAATATATTTAATTTTTTTTTTATATATTAAAAGTTTATGTAAAATTGGAACTATTATGGCACCACATGGTATCAAATACAGAGTGATTTTATAAGTTTTAGTAGACAATAAAAACGTAACATGGTATAAGAAAATTGTATATATTTAAGATTTATAAGAGATTAATATCATTTATACCCTGCAGTATTTTGACGAAAAAGTACATTGGAGCCTTGCGAATTTTCGCAATTTATCCCAAATTTTTGACAGAATTTAAATCCAAACGTGGTTTTATTGAATATCAAGTCATCTATTGTTTAATTTTAAGTACGCATTTTTCCTTCATAAAACTGCCACATAACGAATTTTCTGAATTGGATTATATTTAAATTGACTAATAATTGATCAATTACAGATAAAAAAAAAATTAAATAAATTCTTTATTCTTATCATAAACGATATGCTGAGTGAGATTCAATTTTTTAATTGTTATATCGATATTAAATTATTAAAATAACACTAATAATTTAAATGATTTAGTATACAAAATTTACACTGATTTATGATAGAAGTTTGATTTTAATTTAATCCAATATTCGAGGTTAATTTTAAAATATAAAATATTTTAGTAATTTCTAACAAGTACTCTGAATCATATTTATTTTGAAATTTATAAAACAACATAATTTTATTGATCACATATTATAATTAGTTTAGTCAACCTGTACAATTAATATATTTATGTAAATTTTTAATTATAATACATAGAATTATTTTAAAATTTATTTGTTCTTATCGAATATTAAAATAATATTTAAATAAATTAAAATATTATTACAATAATATTAATTTTTAAAAAGGATATCCTTGTTTTTATATTAGAAATACAAAATAAATTAAATCTTAATAAAAAAAATATTAACTAATACAAATAATATCACAATTTAATGATATGAACTGGAGATAAAAAAAAGCAAACTCTTTCGTAATGTATTTAAAATTTGATTTGTTCCTGTTACAAAAATGCCATATAATGATAAATGTTTTGAAAATTTTTTTAATATAAAACTTATTCTTTTTTTTTGCTTAAAGGATATAATATTTCAAAAACTAGAAAATAATCTATATTATTCAAAATTTAAATTTAGTGTTAAGTATAAAACGTATTTTTATTTTTCCTTGAGAACATAACCCAAAATACAACATTGTTAAAAAGAAGAATTTTTCTTTATTCATTGTATAACTAATATATATGTATATATGATGAAAATAAAATGCCCATTTGAATTCAAATTTGAAAACGTTTTTCCATTATTCATTATATTCAACGCCCTTCAATTCAAGGAAAATATATTTAAGGGTACACGTTCGTTTTTCTTCAGCTTAAAGAATTTTCATTTTTATTTGAAAATTTGTAAGAAGATAGAATTTTAAGGTAATTAATAGTACATTCAATTAAATCAACTTGTTATTAGTATTATCAATATCATAAAATGAATTAATCAAGTTTGAAAATTTATGATTTGTAAAAGTAAAAGTTAAATTATATTCAAGTTGAAATATTTCTAAATTACATATATAATATATGCTTGAAGATGATCCTTGTATTCCACAGGGAAATTGTGTCTTAAAATCATAAGAACTTATGAAAAATTTCCATCTAAAAATTGACAGTAAATTTTGAAGCCTGATCAAAACTAAAAATAACTAATATGTGAATTATTTACAATTCATTGTTTTTGCTACAAATAATAAAAAATTTAAATAATATTATAAAAAAAAAAATAAAATAAACATAACTACATAAAAATTTGCACAAGACTTTGAATTCAATTTTATATTTCGGGTGTTGAATAATATAATAAATGTGTTATAAGAAATAGTGACAGTTATATAAATGCAGAATATAGTTTTGTATAAAGTTCTTTCCTTAATATTAAAAGTATATATCCCTTAGCATTTACCTTTTTTTGCATACCTTCACGAACATTTTTCAATACAAAAATAAAATGCCTTTATACTTTTAATTTTTTTTCAGCTCGAATATCGTGTAAAATAGTTTTGGCTTTTCAACAACAATAGTACAAAAGTAAATTCTTAGATATTAGAATGGGATTTAAAAAAAAAAAAAAAATTCATTTTGAATTGCGCTCACTCCTTCCTTAAAATGTACAAAACGATATCGAATTGAAAAGTCGTTTTTCAGAATTTTCATTCTGCAGAAAATTGCAAACAACGAAATAAAAAAAAAAAAAAAATTATTCATGTTAGCTATAAAATATCCATTCGAATTTTTAAAAATAATATCCTACTAGAGACAAGGATAAATTGATTGTATTATATATATATGTATATAAAAAAAATTTTGTTTGTTTTTTTTGTCGCCCGCGCATTTTTCAAATGAATTTTCATTTCTGTGACCAACCGGAAGCAATTTGTTTGCCTTAAGGATTAGGTATTATTGTTCAAAAGTATAATAGCGAATATGTAAATAATTTTAAAATGTATTATTTAAGGTAAATATAAATTGTTTATTTTGTTGAATGTAGACTTCTTCATTTAAAGGTTCAATAATAAGAAATTTGTTAAATTCAATCATTTTATATTATGGGAAAAATTAAATATGCAAATATGTTATTTATATTTTATAAATCATAGAATAATATTTTTGTAATTTTTTTGAACAGAAAATGAAAAATTTAAATATAGACGAAATCAAAATTATCTAATTGGTAATAATTTTGAAATGTTACAAGTCAAGTTTCAGGTATAGAAAAAGTGGTTACAATTTATATCTTTTATAGAAAGTTTTTTTAGAAATCAGTTAATTTATCTACTTTCTGTATTCATTTAATTATAGTTTTACGCATGTTGCATATTATTGTGCTATCGTGCCATTGGTTATATATTTAGAAACTAATAATGGTGGATAGATGATATCAAAATTAAAATTAAATTGGTTAACTTCTAATTGTATAGGATAGGAAAATAATTTTTATACAGACTTTACAAGTGTTTCTTGGAAGTTGAAATTAAGCAAAGGTTTAATTTCATTTTATATTCTAGAACGACCAATATATTAAACTAGTATTTGAAGTATTCAAGTAAAAAGCATTTTAATTAATTCTTTATTATAGTCAACGTTAACTTGAGTTTATTTGCCTAAATTGGATCCATGTCTATTACCAATTAATTGGAAAATATGAACTATTTATTTATATATTTCAAAAATACTGGAACACTGAAAAGTGATGTGATTTAGGTTACTTTCTCCTATATGTATAACAAACGATATTTTAAACTACACATTAATTTTATATTTCTAACAAATATACTGAATATTTATAAAATAATTTTAATTATTCAACATTATTAACATAAATTAATATTTCCATGCAATAATTAATCACATTAAGTTGTTTATTCATTAAATAACATTGACCAATAGAGAGTATCATAATATTTTGAATATTCATTAATAAAATATAATTTTGAAAACATAAATTAAATTTTTACAAATTATAATTTTTAAAAAAAATTTTTTTAATTCACTTACTGATGCATAAATATTTAATTTAGCATATTTTTTTATATAAAATATACTTCAAAACTAAATACAGGTAAATATCAATTTTCAATAAATATTAATTCATATTCTTTAGTTTTATGTTTTATGATAACGATTTTTATAAACTATCATGTAATAATATATATAAAATTAAAATAATTTAATTTATTTCATTCCAAAGAATTAATATAATAATATGTATTACAAAAAAAAAACTATTAAATTTGTAATTTTCATTATAATTTAAAATTTTCAATTTCCACAAATAAAACTTTTTATTCCCTCAGAAGCTTAAACTGGTAAAAAAAAAAACAACAAAAAAAAAAAGAAAAAATAAAGAAAATCTAATTTTCCCATCAACGAAAAAACACTGAAATAAATAAAATAACAAAACATTTTATTAAAAACTTTTTCTCCTTAGATTTTCCTTTTAAGGTGAATAAGTGTAAAGTTTTTCATTTTTATTATATAACAAAAAAAAAAATTTGTTATTTTGGAATTTTCTTTCGTTTCTTTTTATTTTGCGTGCCACGACACTTCAAAGTTTTATTTTTTTTGTAATTTTTTCATAATTTTCTTTTTTTTGTATTTTTTGAAGAAAATTATATAAATTTTCATGTATTCGTAACGATTCTTAACTAGTTAGATGTGCGAAAAATTCCACTTAGAGGAGTTTTTGTTTTTTTCTTTTTGATAATAAAAAGTATTAAAAACCGAGAGCGAGCAATCGAAAACGTGACTTGAGTTTTTTTTTTATTATGTATGTATATGTATATAAAATAGAAAAATCTTAGACTATTTTGAGATACTGTAGAAAAAACATCATTATAAAATGTTGTTCGAGAAATAAAAATAAAAAGATTGTAAGTCAAAAATGGTAATAAAAAAACAAACTAAATTTTGGAAAAAAAAAAATGGCATGTCTAGAAATAAAAGTTTAAAGTTTTTGGTTATCATTATTTTTGTAATATAGAAATTATGAGAAACACTTATTTTGGTTTGTGTATCAAACAAAAAAAAATGATAAAAAGACTTCTTGATAGAATTCGGGACTGAAGCCATTATGCTAAAATTAAAATGTAATTGCACACCTATCTCTGTTATTTGTATGTCCTTGTTCAATTGGAATATTCTGGTATTTATAAGTTTCTTATGGTAATTTAATACTTTGATTAACAAAGGGAATTTTTATTCATAATAATTAAGTTATTAGATAATTTTCACTTCCCGAAAGTATCAAGACGGCATTAATCTTTTGACAAAACTTAATTATTAATGTTTGTTAAAGTTTTATATTTTTGTAATTTCTTATATCCAGTATTTTAAATTAATTATCCTTGTATAGTAAGTTTAATTTTCTAGTTTAACAACTAACAATATCTGTAACGTTAAATATATTTTTATGTAGGCATATTGACAGACTTTCGCGATAAAAAAGATTTTCGCAAAAAAAATAAAACAATTTTTAAAATAAACAAAATATTATCAAATATAAATATGAAATTTAAAATATGTATTAAAAAAATTCACACTCTAATCATGATAATGAAATTACCTAAATTATTCTTGTACATCACTAGTAACTAGACTTATTCCAAATCTAAAATATTACCAAAAAGTATCTCTTTTAACGACATCAAAGCCAAAAAAATCACAAAAAAAAATTCAGAAAAAATTAATACTTTCAAGTGAATAGCGGGGGTAAAAAAAAAATAAAAGTTAGAAAAGTTTAACTTAAACGTGTGTAGTGATTTAAAAGTTTACTCTGTCATGTACAATTATTTACACTGTGTTCTTCTTTTTCTACTTCTTTGTTTTATTTTTTTTGCTTTAACATTCCTGTCCAGATTTTGAGGATATCAAGGGATAATCAAGTTTTAATAAGTTACTCTGTGTTGCAAAAAAAAAAAGTTATGAATTGAATGAAAAAAATCAGAGAAAATTATGTAAATTTTTCTTTGTGAGTTACAATCTTTCTTTTGTTGTTAATAATAAAATCTCAAGGTACTAGTATATGCAAGAAGAAAAATAAATATATATAACTTAATCCAGTTTAAGGATATTTTATTCAGGTAGAAAAATATAAAAGACAAGAAAATATTAATATGGCAAAAATAAAAGATAGAAAGTTTCTTTTTTTTTTTTTTTAAAAAAAACAGCGATAAGAGCATAACGTTGTTAGTAACGCTAGAATGCGGTTCATCAATCATTATAGCTTTATCTTGACAATTTATCACAGATCCTTTTACTTTTTTCTTTATTTTTTGTTTTTGTGTTTTGAATAGAATAAAAAAAAAATTGTTCATGTAAAATTTACCGTAGAAGTTTATCTATAGTTGAAACAAGGATCAAGGATAAAATATGATTATTAGTTTTTTTTTAGTTGTGATTTTTCTTCTTTTTTTTTTTTTTTGCAATGCAGATGACATTGAAATAGAACTGCAAATAGAGATGAAGTGAAAGAAAAAAATAGTTTATGTTTTTAAATAATATTTGTACTGAGTAAAGTACATAAATATGTAAAAAAAAAAAATTTAAATTGTGGAAAAAAATTAATAGACGTATCCTTTGAGATTTGATTAATAGAATAGATTAAAAAAGTTTGTTTGAAATAATTGACTGTAAATCATGATATTTTAAAAAATATATTCTTAATTTAATTTGTATTTATATTTAAAAATTAGAAAATTTTGTAGATTATTTTTCGAAAGGATTTAATAAAATTAATGCAAAAAATGATGATTTCGAAATTTAAAATATTATAGTTGCAAATGTAAGCACAGATAAATACATGAAAAAATATATATTAGAAGTACAAGTGCTTTCAACTCATACGTATGGACTGACAACCTGGAGTTATATAGAAAATAATAAGAAGCAACTTCAAATTTGCCAATAATACATGGAACGAACGATTCGTAATAAAAGTCTGTATTGAACTTTGTATTTTTTGTCTTATATATTATAAATTGTAATTAAGTATAAGCTATTTATAATAATAATAATAATATTAATAATATGCTGTATTTCTTCTAATTCCAATCAAGAAAAAAGATAAATTAAATCAGGTAAAATTTGTTGTCCAATGGAATAAACTAGCACTCAATAATTATAGCAAGATGAATTCTTCTTGAATTTAAAATATTTAAAATTATTTCTACAAAATTGATTAAATTAATTCTCCCAGCTCTTAAAGCATTCAATTTTGTAAATTACATATATCTTTTTTCAAAATTATATTACAATTTCTATTCTATAAAACTCGCCAAATCAATTTGTATATTTTTCAGTTAAAAATATATATTTTCCCACTTAAAAAACATTTTTCCGATCATTATTTTCGATCATGACACAAATTTCTTTATTTACTAATTACATTTCTATTTTCATGTTGTAAACATGACTCCATTCTAAATCCACTTAAACAAAATTATAATTACATTAAAACTATTTACCCAATTTCACATTTATTCAATGAAATGTTATAGTATACTAAACAAATAATTAAAAGTTTTTAACAGCAAAAAAATATATATATTTATCAAAAAAAAAGACACTTAATGTTGACATATCGAATTAATGAAAATGTCCAAAAAAAAGCACAAGGATAAAAGCACTAAAAAATATATATATTTCTAGTGTATGTAAATAAATTTTAAACGACTATACTAAAAAAAATAATATTTTTGCTTCCTCATTTAATGTTACTAATTAGTTTGGAGAAAATCCTTAAAAAAAGGATGAGTGTAAAAGAAAAAAAATATTATATATAAGTATTTAAAAAAAAAAAATCTTACAGATAAATATTGTCGAGTTGAATACTCATTGGTTGGGCATAAGAGAAATTAAGCGAAAAACTTTTCTTTATTTTTATCTGACTTGTGAAAATATTTTTCCATGATGCTTACAGGATAAGTTAATATTTTGCGTATGGTGAAAATTAAATTTTCCGGAACTGGCGTCAGTATTGTTCAGTTCAGTTTATAATAAAATTTATGTATATATATAAAAGAGTTTTTTTTTAGCAATTAATTCTCAATTAGAGAGAATTATTTGTTTGTGGAAGTTTTGTAAAAAAATTTTGTAGAATATTGGAAAATATTTTAAAGAAAATTTATTTTAAATAGTTTTCGTGTTTAATAGATGAAAATAGTAAATTTAATTCAATTTTATGCAATTTATTAAAATTAATTTTAATGAATTTTTAAAGACATTTATTTATTTTATGTCATTTAAAAAGGATATATCCTTAAATTTGTCAAAGTACTTTACCTTGTAGTGTCACCATATTTTTATAATTTTTCCTACAATATAATTTACAAAAATAAATTATAAAAATTTAAATTATTTAAATGAAAATATATTTTACAATTATATAAATTTATTTTATTTTAAAATATTATTCTTAAACATTACAATTTTTTACAATTTTACAAAACAAGCACAGCTGCTTTAAAGGTCCTTGACGACAGTCATATAATACTTGCTAAAATCCAACAACAATATTCGTAATCATAAATTACTTATTTCCTGGCTTTTATACACAAATATTTTATATTTTTTCTACTCTGGTATAAAAAAAAGGACACAAATAATGTCCTTATGTTTTATCATTACAATAAAAACAGAGGAAAAAAGAAGACAACTAAAAAAATGATTACATAAGTATTCAAATAGAATTATTAGTTTTTTTTAGTATATATTATTAGAGGATTTCATTGAGTCAGTTATTAAACACTGGGCTTAATTGAAACTTTTCAAATTAGATTGGTTGCCTTGACACTATTAAAATTAATATTTTATAAATAATCAGTTTAATCAATTCAAATAAAATATTTTGAACAAAAACTAAAAAAAAAAAATTAGGAACTGAAATAAAAATTAGTTTTTATTATTTTGTTTTGATTGAAAATATCCTTTTTATTGTCGCCGAATATCTATTTCAATTGGAGACTACAACTGTAAAAGTATTACTTAAATATTTTTGAATGGCTCATTAATTTGCTAATTGAATAAATTGTTTCGTAGTATTTAAATAAATTTTAAATAATTAATAATGGAATATCTATATAATTGATTTAATTATTATTCAAGACAGCTAATCAGTCTAAACCTCTGAAAGATGTATATTTATAAAAAGACGAAAGAGATAACGCTAAACTATAGTTGAATTTATAGGAGAAAAATAACGAATTAGAACCTATTATATGACCAATTCTTCAATATTACGATATTTGCAGTAATATCGAATGAAATTTGCAGATTTATTAGCAGTTAGCAAACTGTATTTACAATGAATATAGTTTATTTGTCTAAAAATTGCTTTTTTAAAGAAACTTGTACTGCAAATGAAATTGTTTTTCTCGTCATCTTTTAAACGTTTGTAGTAACAGTAGTAAGGAAATATGTTGCAGTATACGAAAATTACATTTCCGTAAAAATAATATTCGTTTAAGATAAGTTAAAAAATAATAGACACTTAAATATAAGTAACAATAATAAAATTATGGTCAAATATTTCATTTGTGAAGGTGAGGAAAAATAATAGCAATAAAAACAGGATTGAAATAAAATTCAATAAAGAAAAATCTGTATTTACTGGCAATAGATAATCATAATTTTTGACCAAAGGAATTCGTTTACAATAGTTGTAACTAATTACTACTTTTCCTCCGAATTACTACTTTTCCTCCGAAGTTGGGCACTTTATGTTTGGCGTAAGAAAAAAATTTTTATCGTAGATATTTTTGGAATGAACTTTTTTCTAATTTTTCAATATATTTCGAATATTTTAGCAATTTATTTTAAAGAATAGTAAAAATAAATGAAATCGAAATACAATTTTATTTTTTATATAAATGAATTTGTATTCGTCCGTTTTCACAAAATTTATTACAAAAAAAATTTATAATGTTTTTTCTTCTTAGTTTGCGCGTTTTTATTGCTTTGAGTTTTTCGTTGAAAAGTTCTAAATGTGAATTCTACTAGGACGAGAACGACAACAGAGCAACAATACAAGACGGCTTTTTCAACTATTTATGTGGTAAACAAAAACAAATAAAAACATATATATAACCTAGCAAAAAAGGACCAAAACATAAGACTACGACGACATTCATTACATTGGCGAAGTTTATTATTATTGTAATATATTTTCATAAATTGACTGCATTGAATATGGAAGTAATAAAAAATCCCCAACAAAAATAAAAATAAGAAAATGTTTAAAATTACTCGTCCTACGTAATACAATAAAAACAGTTTTTATTTTTTTTAATTTTTTTTAAAAGGACATTAAAGTTTAGGATTTCTATTATTTTTTTTTTTTTTTTTGTAAATAATTTTTAAAGTTATAAAAATTAATGGTATTTAATGGGTTTTATTATGTTAGTGCAAAAAGATATTTATAGGAAATATAGTTTTGTAGTCAGGAAATCTTTAAGGTTGGTATTTTGTTGTTAAAGGTCATTATTTAATATAATATAAAGCATAATAATATTTTAGTGGTAATAAAGAAATTGTTGGTAATTTCAAGGTTCAATTTAAAATCAAACGCTTTATAGTTTTTGAAATATGAACATTTGACAAGCATGTGTCATATTATTACAATTGAAAATTGGTTTGGTAAATTTAAACAATATGAAAAATTATTTTAATTCTAAAATCTTAGCATAATTTTTTCGAATAGATTGAAAAATTAATTCTGTGTTAATTTATTTTGACGATTGATAAATTACATAAAAATTACATTTGAAAAAGTTTGTTTAATATTTAACGTTTGATATCAAACAAACTTTTTCAAATGGAATTTTTCTGTAACGTTTGTTAGAATTTACAAATTATATGTTTATGATTTTTTAATTTACATAAAAAATAATTCAATTATTATTTTTTTTATATAATTTTGATTAAATTAAAAAAAATAAAATCACGAAAGCCAATTTCGATAATTGAATACCAAACAATTGAATAAAATTGTTTTTCATCGAATAAAATAGAAGTAGCACTGAGGCATTGAATTTTTTTTAAAAGCATTAAACTTGATATAGATGGGCCTGGTTTTATGGAACTCACGAGTTAAATTGAAGCTCTTAATTTTGCAAAATAGTTATAGATAGGTTAAGTGTTTCAAAACTCAACGAATTTAACCTAGATTACATAAAATTTACTATTCTAACTTTCCGTAGCGTATTTATATTAAGTTAATTTCAGGTATTTCTTCTCAATAATTTTTTAATAAATAATTCTCAAAATTAAATTTAATAATTCTTTTAAATCTTAATTATAATCTAAAATTTGAAATGAGTTTGTTCTGCAAAACTGCATTTTTTTTTGTTGCATTCTCCAACTTAAGAGTCTAAACTTTAGTATATATCATTCTGATACTAATTTTTGATAACAATATTACTTACTTTAGCATTTTTTAAATAAATTTTATTTTTCTAGCCTTTAAATACAAATTAAAATCAAAGAAATACTATACTGCCGACTATTCTGCAATAAACTTTTTAATATTGCGATTAGGGCAATTTTATTAAATCTTATACTACAATTTTTTTTTTCTATTAAAAAAATAGCATTTTACAGCTACTTAAGCAAAAAAAAAAAAGTATATAATTTTTCATTGAAATCGGTTTCTTATGCCATGATAAATAAAATTCACATACAAATTATTCTCGCTGTGAATCATTTTGCATTGTCAGTTTTATGGTTTTGTTGAATTTACGTCCTTTGCACAATTTATTTTTATCTATAAAAGTGGAAAATGCAGATAGAAATTATTTTTTAATGTTTTTTTGGACAATATTGTCTCGTAGAGTAAAAAATAAAATATTTAAGATTGTGAAACATTTTCTTATACAAACTACTATAATGATTAAATAAAAAAAAAAGTGGAATTTTTAAAGTATAATTTAAATTATATTGCTGTCAATATATTCGAAATATTTAAAAGAATTATTTTTTAAATTTAAAAATAAACTTACAAACGTGTCCTATCACATAATTACAATTACATACAGTTAAGAAGGGAAAATTAATCGTCAAGGATATAAACATTTTTATAATTTTCTATATATTTTTATTATTTTACAAAATTTAACTACGAAAGACGTAATTATAATTAAACTGACGTATAAAATTTTCAGTTCATAGCTAAAATAAAAAAAATTATATCTATATAATACTTTTTAGCAACTTTTTATTTAATGTACAAGCTAATATATTTTCAGATCAACATTATTCTTAAAACAAAAAATCAAAACGATTCCTTAATATAAAGAAACACAATCAGATTTCATTAAATAATTTTAACTTTAAATACGGTTTCTTACCAAAGCAAATACCATTCATAATTCGTACAAGAATAACAATCAATTATTTATTAGCTTTACCAAACACTGATTAAGTGAGAATCTGCAAACTCAATTGACGAATTATATTTAGATATTTCAAAATACGAAAATCAATTTATATGAACAATTCTAACTTTCCACTGCGTACGTACTCCATTACAGACAGTATTGTATTACAAAATTTGTCATTTATTATGAGTAATTTTTAAATTATTTCCTTATCCATATCAAAAAAAAAAACCTACACAAATTTCATAATTGCCATTTCCCTTCATCCTTAAAAGGCTATGTAGTTATTTATAACCAAAAAAAATTTTTTTAAAGTATAATTTTTTGGCTAGTCATTTTATATTTTATATCCTTTTTTTCTATATACATATATATATATATATAAGTTTGCATGTGTGTTGGCGTAAATAAATTACCAATATATTAATGTTTTGCGAAATAGCCCTTTAGGGGATATTTTACTATGATAAAATTTATGACTCAATTTAATATATTATCACCCAGAATATAATAACAGAGTTAACCCATTACTATAATATTGCGTTTTTTTTTTTTTTGTAAATTTATTTATATATACATATATATATGTACAATGATTGCAATTTTTATTTTTTTTATGTTAAAACTTTAACTAACAACAAACGACAACACAATTGCTAACAAATAACATATACTCTCTAGTTCAGCTCTAGACTTTGGCCTCTAACAAAAAAAAAAAAATTGAAAATTTGTAGATTTTCAACAAAGATAAAAAAAAATATACTCCTATATTTTTATATTAATATGTATATAAAAAAAACATGTTTTATGTTGGATGTTATGTAATTTTTTTTTTGGTATTTGTTATTATTGTACAGAGCATAAGATACTAAATAATGGCCGGAAATAAAACTTATTTAAACAATGACTAAAAAAAAAAACGTGTTTATTAGAGTATAATTTTTATATTTTTAGGAACTCTTTTTTTGTTTAAAAAAAAATAATATGTTTATATTAAAATGCGTCTGTCTGTCCGCCGGTAAATTTTGCCAAATTATTGTTTTAATACCGTAAGTCTACAAATTTTATGTTAAGGAGAGGTATTAGAAATTATAAACGTATTGAAAACAAAAAAAATTTAATATTGAGTGCAAGTCGCAATAAATATTTTGCAATTCAATATAGCTAATATTCTTCAAATATGCTAACAAAACCAGCATAATATAAAGTGTTCAAATATTAAATATTTTTGTAAGTTACAGTTTTTTGTTATTCAACGAAAAGCCTTCAGAAGGGAAATTAAAAGAAATCAAAACAGTTGTTTTTATCATCCAAGGATCTAAAATAGACTTGATTGTGTAAAATATTTTAGACAGAATAGTAAATATTTATCAAAAATTATGTAAATCGACTCCTGTTAAAAGTCATCAAGAAGATTTTATATTTAAAACCCAAAAAATCTCATAGGTGTGAAACTATACTTAAAAGTTATATTTCACAGCAGTTTTTTTTCAATGTGGTTGATTGTTAGATGGCTTTCTGTTTTGGACTTACAATTCGTTTAATTGTATTTGATATTTTTTTTTATTTTGTTAAAATAAATAAATATAAAAAACTGAATTTTTACGCGGTTTAATAAATTTTTAGAAAACAGAAATAAGGATAATAATAACAAAATTCTAAAAAAAATTTCATATTTTTTTAGTGGAATAGGAATTTAATTGTTCTAAATTTTTGAATTAAATAATTCAGTTTTTGATTGTTGTATAAAATAAGCGAATATTTTAGCATTATTTAAAATTAGGGATTTGAGGAAATATTCAATTGACGTTTATATAAAAATTTAAGAGAAGTTGTTGTCTGTATCATATTGTCATTTTAAATACGTAACCACTAATCGAAAATGATTTATGTAAATTAATATAAACAAATCAATGTTGAATTGGTTGAACATTATCTATCGCTCACGATTTGGATTAATATAAAAATTTGAAAATTGCATAATTCCAAAAATTACCTTCAAAATATAAAAATTACAAAATTAAAACGGAATTAGTGTAAAAATTAAATATTTTTTTAAGGGAAATTTTCCTCAAAAATAATTAAAACTAAACTTCAAAAATCAGTTGTATATAAGTGCTTCTTCAAACTAACAAGTATTGAGATTTAAATTATGTACACCATTATTTAATTATTATTAAGATTTCCAAGTACAACACTTGAACTTTTTATTAAACGATAAGCGAAAAAAATTGTAACAAAAACTTTTAATTGAAATAATTTAAAAATTTTTTTCACCTTTAACTGAAGTGTTACTGAAACAAACACCCTAAAAAAAACTAGATTATAATAGAGTCCTTTATATTTTATAATAGTTTTCTTGTTGCATATAATTTTATTAATGAAAACTTTTTTTTTTTGTGTTTCCTTAAATATTTTTTTTTGTTATTGTTTCAAATTTCCCTTACGTTCAAAACTTTAGGGATTTGAAAGGTTGGCAGTTATTGTAATTTGTTGTCCTACACTGAAAATACACCCCCATTATTATGAAAACTTTATACATTTTCTTAATATAAAAACTTTATTTGGTTTTTTTTTTTTTTTGAAACTTTTGTGGCTTCGTAATAAGTCAAAGGTAACATAAGATAAAAAAAAACAATCAGGATTTTTTGAACTGTCGTACAAATGTCTACAATGGTTTCCATTTTCTCGCGTTTCTTTATTGAAGAAAGAAAGATATGAGTGATCAAAATTACTAAGGATAATTTTCTTCATTTTCTTTGTGACAGGTAAAAAATGCAAATTTAACGGAATACTCTTAATTAGTCAACTTAGTTAAAGGCATGAGATGGAAGCGGAATAAGAATATTTATACTTGAACAAGATTAATTTCCATATTTTTAATTAACTTTGACGTAAGGTTATTACCGTATTTTATAGTAAAGAAAATAAGATTATGATTAAAATTGAGGAGAGAATAGAAACTAACCACAAAATTAATGGAATGAGATTTCTTATTTACCATAAAATAGTAAGATATAATAATTAAAGATTTTTTTTTTTGTTGAAGACGTGAAAGTTAAAAAATATTCGTTTAAAGTAAATTTTTTCTGTTTTGATAGAATTACTATGTTACATGATTTAAGATTAAATTAATTGCCCATGGTATCTTTGGAAAATAGAATTCAATCATTTTAAAGTAGTAGTTTATAATTAGTTCACCAACTTGGGATATTATATCGACCCAAGCAAAATTAGTTTTAAATAAGTTTTACTATATAATGAGCAAATTTGTTAGTCAAAAAACGTAAACCAAAAATCGTTAACTTCTCTCTCTCTGCCTTTAAAATAAATAGAAGCCATATTTCTATTATCCACTATTTCCATCCAATATCTTATGACTTTTTTAAGTCATATTATTAAATATTCCACCCATTACACAACAAAACCTAAGCTAAGAAGTTATCGAAAATTATTTGCACCATGGGTAATATAAATAGAAAATGTCCTTTTCCATATTTCTTTCATTATGAAAATGTTGCCTCTGTTTCGTATCTCGAAAATTGACTTGGGGTAAAACTTCTGTCGTCCATCCTCGTCTTCGTTGTTATTTTTCTTTTAAAATAAAATCATTATGTTATTCTGGTACTTTTCTTAATAATAACAACAACAACAACAACAAAAAAGGAAAATTGTAAGGATCATTAATTATTTGTGTCCAAACACCAATTTTGGGGATGATTGCAGATTATAAGAAGAGAAAATTTTAATGAAATATGATTGCAGTTTGGCTGTCATATAAAATTCAAAGGTTGAAAAGTTTCATTATTAAAGCGCGAAGAAAGTGTAAGACGTGAATAAATAAAAATATATATATATATGTATATAAAATTGACGGATACGTATTAGTTAAGTGATGAAGGACAATGAATAAAAAATTATTTTAAACCCTTTTGTGTGTTGTTTAGTGTATCCAGAGAAAAAAAGATGAAGAAAATTTGTCTATATTTTAATACCGCGTTGGTTCATGGTTTGTTGGGTGAAATTTTCATGAATAAAGAATATCCTTGTTATTTTATTTTTTATAGGTATTTTTGTTTTTTTTTTTTTTTTTTGTTAACGAAACCAATAAAAAAGGGGTTATTTTTCTTAAATAATTGATTGTTTTGAAGGATGCTGTCATTTAATGATTACAAATTTTCATGTTTTTTTTTCCAATTTTTGTATTGCAAAAGGGTAAAAAGATTTTTTTTGTTTAGATATTATGTATAGACTTGTATAATTTAAAATGAATTTTTTTTCATCTGTGATAATGTGTTTTTTTAAAGGTACAAAAATTAAAGGGAGCATTTAAAAAAAAATTAGATGGATATTGTGTTTAAAATAGTAATTGAGATAAATTTATACAAATTAAACAGATTGACTTTCAAATTAAATTTAAGAAGTGTTAGAAGTGTTATTTTTTTTAATTTAATTTTTAAACCTAAAAGAATTTCTATATAAATTTGAAGGGTAGAAAATTTATTGAAAGCAACAGTTCAAACTAAGAAATGTGGCTAGATATTTAATGTTTAATTGCAAAAAGCTAATGGCTTTAGTTCGTTTTTTTTTGTTAGAAAATAACCTAAGCGTTAGAATTCTACATTTTATTATAATTTTATAACTGCTACTCATTTAAAGCTAAGTAAACTTGAACCAATATTTATATTTCGGACTGGAAGCGAAACCAGTTCCTTACTTAATCCACTATCACTAATCCACAGCCAATTGTGTTAATTATCGAAATAACCAATTAATGTTTGTATTCAATTTTCGTGACAAATTTTAAAACGCAAGACGTAGTTGCTTAAGTGTTTCCAGAACCAATTTGTGGCTTTATAGAATATGCCAAATACAGTTTTGATTTTGGAATTTGGTACAGTATTAAGAGAAGTACTTCCTGTGACAGGATAAATAATAAAAACTTTTCATTTATCATCACTTTTAATTTATCATCATATATTTAACTTCAAAATTACTTAAAATTTTAATAGTATAATTTTTTATAGCGTCCTTTAACTCTTCAGTAGATATTTTCTGTTAACTATAAACTTGAATATAAATTGAGTTTATAATTACCTTCTACCACTAAATTTAAAACTTAATTAAAATTTCCAAACCCTATAAACACTTCACTTAATCATATACATTTCAGAACTCTAATATTTCTACTCTTAATATTTTTAAATTTCATTAAAATAAAATACCAACCAAAAAAAAAAACTTCAATAATTAACTGTTGTACGAGTAAACTTATCCCCCCACAAAATTTTAATTAATTAATTTATCCAGAAAAAAAAAAAAACAAATACGATAAAAAATAAAAATTCATTCATTTACTTTAAATAATCCTTAATAATAATTTTAAAATGAAATCTTCATTTATATAATAATTTGTCTACCTTCTACTTGTATCCTTTCTCTCATACTATATATGAATTTATTAATTTTTCCTGATGGTTAAAAACTTTTTAAACTAATTACAAATAATCAAACTTTCAAAGCCTCTGTTCTTCTCGTTCTAATAAAATATTATATAATATGAAAATACTTTTAAGGAAAATTTATTAATAAATTTTTCCAACTCTTACCTCCAAAAAAAAAAAAAAAAAAAAAACTGAATATTTTGTATTTAAAAATGAAAAATATTATTTTCTATTATTATTATTATTGTTGTTATCATTTAGTTTAAACTTTTGCACAATTATTATGATAATAAATTATGTCTTTATTTTCATTTTTATTATTATAAATATGTATTTGTGTATTTGAAAATATCATTTATTTATGCTGTTTTTTTTCATAAAATTGTTGTTATTTTTTTTTTTGCTGGTGTGGTAAAGAATGTTATGTAATGAAACAGGTATGATTTTGTTTTGTTAACAAAAATTTTTTTAACTATACAAGGCAAAATAGAAACTATCATATTTTCACTGTTCAAAGTTAATGGCTTTGGATGGAATTTCTTTTAGTTATGATATGACTTTGGGTAACAACAAAAAGTTTATAATAAATGCTATGTACTAGTACTTAATATCAGCTACAAAACAGACAATAATTTAATTTTGCTCTTCATTTTTTTTTTTGTTTTGGTGAAATTAGATTTTAACAAAACAAAAAATTATATAAAAATGGAAAAAAACAGGAAATAAAACTTATTTTCATAGTTCGCCTGGTGTATATAGCGTGAAAATTTGAGACAGACAAATTTTTTTGAATATCAGAAAATGACTTAACAGTAGATGACTTATCAGAATTCAGAATATAATATAAGGACAGAGTAAATTTGGAGTCTTTAATAGCTATTTCTATAAAAATATATAACTTAACTTAAATATAAATTATTATGATAATAATGATTTACACATATACAAAATTATTTTTCTAGTTGAGTTGCATAATATTTTTGAATTAAATTAAAATATTACCTTTTAAAAGGATAAATTTTTGTTTTGTAATTCATTTGCAGAAGTTTTGGTGGAAATTCTCATTTTTTTTTTACATTATTATATATATTTTTTTAGTAAATAACTTAGGATCCAATTGCAATAATATTCAAAAAATTTAACTGTGCAAGTTTGATAAAATTTTAAGGTATCAAAGCACAAATAGTGAAATTAGAGATAATTTTTATAAGAAAATTAAACAATTTTATAGTAATATTTGATTAACCAAGACTAGAAATAATGCAATCTAGGTATAATAATAATAATATATTAAAAAATGACCAAAATATACTTAATATGACGAAAACCATCACCAATCAATAATACAGAAGCTGACAGAAATATAATAATAAGAAGAAAAGAAAAAAATTGAGATTATCAAGTAGACTAATTAACAAACTTCGCTACGGACTTCGATTAAGGTACATTAAGCTAGTAAATTTAACATACAGACACATTGCAAAAACATTTTCGTATTCGATTTAACTCGATTTATTCCAATGAAACTTTAATAATATACTTTTTCATTGATATCTGATTTTAAATACTACTTAAAAACAACGATTATCTATCAGCGTTGATTTTAAGTAGTATTTAAAAATTTTCTGAACAACTAGCTTAATCTGCACAAATAACAATTAATTAAAACTTGCATTAATGAGCCATTAATAAAATTAATCATTTCCAAATATTTAACGATATTAAACGGCAACATACAATTTTGTAATAATCCATTTTCCATACAATTTTTGATCATACCAAAACAAAAAAGTCCTTAAAATTATATCAACAGAAAACCATAAGAAACAATAATATTGTCTTTGGTAAAACATTTCATTTTGGAATTTATTATCGAAAGTTTCTATTTTTTTTTTCCTAGGAATTTAGACTTAGTTGTAAAATAGTTTTGAAACAAAAAAAAAATACAATCCTTGTTAATTCAGTCAACTTAATGTGCTCAAATTCAGGACTTCTTAGATTTTTTTTTCTTGGAACGAGGGAAAAGGAATTTTGTGTACATATATGTATTTAAAAAAAAAATATGTAGAACTTTTCCTTTTGTTTATAATTATGAGAGTTGTTTTTATTTGGTCGAACGGTCCAGTGATTTATAATTTTATTTGAATTTTCTGAGTATTTGAAATTATTTATGGTAAATAGACTCTCGTTATTTTTCTAACCTGAAGAAGAATTTCAGAAATTTTTTGACTTTTTTTTTGTATGTGGTTAGTCGAAATTTAAATTTATTGCAAAAATGTTGTGTTATGTTAAAAGTTTTTAATTATTAAATAAAGAAAAAAAATAATAATGTTTTAGTCTGATCTATTTTTAAAGTCTTTTTTAGTTAATTAAAAATGAGAACAAATATATAAGTTTTACTAAATTTTCATTAAAAGAAAATTAAACTAGCTTAATTTAAAGGTAATTTTAAAATTCAAGTAACTTTTCATTTTTATAAAACTAAACAACCAATTTTTGGAAATCGATGGCCTAGCAGCTAAGAATGGTACACTGTGCTAATTGGAATCTCCAAGAGCGCCAGCGTTCTCAACTTTTACCAACTATGTACTTAAAAGATTGTTAATCTCGGGAATCAAAAATTAAATTGCGCTATACATATTTATTTTGTTGCTTAGGTGTGAAATAATACAAGAAATTTTTGTGTCAGATACAAAACATAATATATATGTACAATCAAGAATTTGAAAAGAAATTTTTGGAATTTAAACTATCACGTTAGAATATAGCTTCTTCCACATAAACTAATAAAGTTTAGAATAAATTTAAAATTCACAAAATTATAATTTGGACGAATTTTCAAACTTTTAAAGTTATGCAAAATATTATTATTTTTTAAAAATAACCTTTAAAGGATATTATAAAATATTTTTTAATGAAGTTGTATAAAATATTATTAGCATATATATTTTTCTATTTATCTACATACATAATAATCACCTAAAAATTTTAAATTTTCTTATTAAAATTCTAAATGGGACACTTATCTAAAACAAAATTACCTTTAATTTTCATTGATTTAAGAGTGAAAAACAGCTTAACTATATATAAACTTTTTTAAGTTGACTTTTTTGAAAAAGTTAAAACTTATTTTGCTTCTAGTGATGATACTTTAATTTTAACTTTTTTTGTTTTAATTTTTTTTTTTTTCGATTTTCATTTGCTACACTAATAAATCTAATGCACTTTCTTTAGGATGTCTTTTGTCTCTTATATAAATTTTTTGAAACTTTCCAAAAAAAACTTTGTCTCTTTTTTTTTTTTTTTTTTAGGATAAAGAATCAGATAAAAGTTTGAAAGTTTTTCGGAATCAGAGAAAAGTTTTATTTTAAAAGATCACTTTCTGATTGATTGAAATTGTTGCTAATTAGTTTTCTGATCAAGGATAAAGTTTTTTTTTAAGATTATCCTAATCTTAGATTGCAAAATACTTAAAATTATTGCAGTATTTTTTTATGAATATTTTATTCAATTTTGGATCTAAACAATTTCATATTTAGCTGACCCTTTAATAATAAAAAACTATTAAAATTTTATTAATACAGATATTTTTTATTTCAAAAATTAGCATAAATTGAGTGCATAATCAGCATTAGATTTTTTTTGCAATACATTTCAAGGAAATATATATACAGAGGCTAAAACTAAAACGACCCTCCAAAAAAAACTAAAAGAAATATTTTGATACTTTAAGGAAACAAAGCACGTCCGCTTGGTCTTACCAACAGTTTAAGAAAAAATTTAGTATATTTCTAGATTTTTTTTTTTTATCCGCACTTGTCTCAGCATATAATGCAACATATGTTATGCGTTCAAAAAAAAAAATTCCATAAATTGTTGTTCGAAACATAAATTACTCAATAAAAAGAAAGTTTTGTACAAGAAAAAAAAATTATATAAATGTCTTGATATTCTTTTTTTTTTTTGCTAACCAATTGTCTAAAATATACTTTTTTCTTTAGATTTCTTTGAAAAATCATATAACTGTACTCAAATAACAAAGCTCAGCGGTATTTCTTTAGAATATTCTATGCAATAGTCCTTTTCAGTTTTGTAGAAAGTTATTGTTTTTGTTTTTTTTTATACGAAATTGCAGATAAACGTCTAATATTTCTTTAAGTAGTTTAAGAGAAATAAAATATACGCATTTTAGTTACAAATCATTCTTCATTTTTTTTTCTTTACTTTGTCAGAGGGTAAATGTGAGATCGTATTAGACAAAAATGATCCTTTTTATAATAATGTTAAAACAATAGATATACATATATACAATTTTTTTGATTTATGACAACTATTCGGCATAAAACAATTCTAAACAACAAATATTATTCCTTCAAATTTACTAAAGCTATACAATATTTTTAATAACATTGGCAAAAATAATAAAATTTATGTAAGAAAATCAACATTAAAGTACTTATACAAAAGAAAAAAAAATATGTTTTCTTAAAAATACACGATTAAATATAAAATATATATCAAAAATTTATCCTATAATCCTTCGAGCTTACGGATATATTATATGACAGAAAAATAATATGTTGAATTTTATAATTTATGGCAATTTTATGTGTGTAAAAAAATTATTTTTTCAATATGGATATTTAAATACCAAAAATTGTAATATATTTTTAAAAAATAGAAAACTGAAAATATTTAATGTTAATCCTTGAAAAGAATATTGTACTTGTATTTAGAAAAGTTTTAAATCCCTATCGCCTATTTAAAAAAAAGTATATATTTCTGCTTCTTATAAAACTATTCCAGATTAAAAATAGCTTAACAAAAATACTTTTAGTTAAATTATTTTGTTAGGACCACAAATTACTGGCCTCATTAATGAAGAAAGTTTTTTGTATGAACTTTTTTTTTTATGTCATTTCCTACTCTGAAATTGCCACAAATTTGAACATTTTATCAAGTTTTAATATGTGATAAGAAGTATATAAAAGTTGACATTATGTGGCTATAATGTTCAAAAGAAGTAAATAAATGGTCACTCGAATTGTTATTTGTTGTATATGCAATATAAAAAAATTTGACCTACAGTCTGCTATCAGAATTATTCTATGTACGGGTAATTATTTTATTTTCTAGTATATAAAGGATTTCGAAGTTGTTCTCGCCAAAATATTTGTTGTTTAAGCAATATTAAGCATAAATAACAATCAGTAATTATTTTCAAGTTTAATAAAGAAGTAATTATTCTTAATTTATTCGATTAAATGGAATTAGCCTATCTTGTATTGAAATATCTATCGTCTTTAGATAATCTCATTTTCTTGAAGTGGTAGACTATTACTCACAGTTCCGCACTCTTTAACTCACGAAAATAGGATTAGCTGAAGATGAAAGAAGATGAAAGATGTTGTCTTTGTCAAAATAAGAAACAAACAACGGATTTACTGTCAATCAGCTAACGAAAAACACAAAATTATCTAGGAAGGATATTTTCATCTCAGATGAACTCGGCTCTCGAGAATATAATTAGGTTGTACAGATAACAGATTTCTTATCTAGGCTAGTGATAATTTTTTATCTAGGCTAGGGATAAGGCCATAATAGATCTTTAGGTTGTAGTGTACTCTCGCGTTACAGTTTAAAAAAGAAAGAAATCATGGTAGCTTCTTCGTTGTTTGTTGACATTCCGATAAATTTCAAACGAGAACTAAGGTGATGAAATTACTTCTCAAAAGTGATTTTTACTTAAACTAGCTTCTATCAAAGGTGTAAAATTTTCGTAAAAGTCTAAATAATTATACAAAGGAAAATTTCTGAAAAAGTATTTTAACTAACTAGAAACTTTTCAAGAAAAAAAAATAAAAATTACAGGATAATCACAAAACTCAGTCAGTTTGAAAACTTTCATAAATAAAATTATAGCTTTACAAATTGGAAAAGTGCTCAAAAATATATATTAGATTGGCATACAACAACTTATTTAACAATATTTTAGTGAGGAACTATCTAACTTAATATTTTATACCTTAAACTTTAAAGAGTACTAAAAAAATTATACGTAACTTAAAACTAAGTAATTTAATAAATTGCCTTGTCAATTCTTTCACGAACCTTTTTATAAAGCAATAAAGACTTAAAGAACAGGCTTAAAAACTGGCGTGAAATTTTAAAATATTTATTGAAAATAAAATATACTTTTATTCAAAATACATATTACTAATAATTTTTGATTTGGTCTTATAATTATATCCTGATTTACTTAAAAATCATTTTCTATTAAACAAATTTAATATCCTTAAACAAACTAAACCGACAAAGTTAATAAAATATTTAACTTATGGCAATTATTTCATCATCAGAAGAATTTTCTAATAGTTTTGTGGTAAAATAATTTGAAAATATCCTTTAGCGATTTTTCCCATAGGACATTTACAATATATTTATTAATATCTTTTAAGACCAATTTACTATTACACATATATATTATATATATAATGTTTTCAGTAAATATTTTTGGTAGACAAATTTTAAGGATAATATAAGATATAAACTTATTTACCATATATCGTTTTGGGTACATTTCAAACAATTAAGCATTATAAATATTTAATGTAAAAACGGTATAGTATATATTACATTGACTTATATTATCACATACCGTAATTTACCTTTTATATGACACCAGAAGTGTTAAAAATATTGACAAAATTTTAAGTTTGAAATGGAATTTTATGCGGTTATAAAATATCTGAAAAAGGTATGAGTTGTTTTTAGAACGTAACTAAATATAATATATTGTACAGATAAATTTTTTACTAACTAATGAGTGATGCACTCATTAGTTAGTAAAAAATTTAGTTAGTTTTTGGAGAACTCACAGTAGTACAAATAGTCATATAGAAAATTGTGACAATAAATTTTAAAATATAGGTCTAAATTTTTTGGGGATCTCTTTTATGTATAACCTAAATTTTGCTACCTAAATTGTAAATATTTTTTTAATATATAGTTTTATAATTTATCACATTCATTAACTTACACAATCTTGTATAGATTTTACCCAAGGCACGTGCAATTTTTTGGTAATTTTGTGGTCTCATAATATTCATTTTTTTTTTATACATTTTGTATATTTAACTGCATTTCCATTTCCTTCTAAATACACACACAAAAAAAAAAGAAAAAAAGTTTAAACTAATAAAAACTTAAATTCTTTACCACATTTTGAACCATTCGAAAGTAAAAAAAAAAATAGTCCGTAAACCAAAAAATTTTCCAACTAGCCTTCATAATAATTTTTTTTTCATTTTTTATATTTCGGAACACGTTTAACATCCATAAAAACACTTTATTTTTTTTTTTTTGTGTTGTACATAAAAGGAATAGAACTATCTCTATAGGTAGAGGTATATAATGGTAACCAGTTCATATAATATTCACAATGATGATAATGATGATGATGACGATAGAAATAAAATCGAATAAAATATGCAAAATGGAGTGTGATGATGTCGGAAAACTCATGCCATGTTCGTGACTCCTTAAAAGCTCATTTTAATGTCATAGAATCATCGTATACAGATGAGATATAGAAAAGCAAGAATTTTTTTTAGGTCGGTTTAATGTTTTAAAATAGAACTAAATAAAAAATATAAAAATTGAAATTTTTTTTGGATTAAATATGACTTTTAACAGCATGTCCTAACACACAACGCTTTTATAAGTAAATAAATTAAGTGTTGATTAGAAAATGATTTTTTGGGTTTTCGGTAACTTTTAAGGTTAAAAGTGTAATATTAGGTAACTGAACTATACAAGTGTCTAAAGATTTGATACAATTCAAAATGACATTTATTTCAGTAATAATAACGAGTCGTAACGACATAGTTATTTTTGAAAATAATTCAATAATAATTTTTTTATGGTAAACTAAAGAGCAGTATCTTGTTCTTAAAAGTGTAATTTGTATAATTTACCATCTAAATAAACGTTACCAATATTTTTAATTAATTCATAAAAAGACGACACTAATAAAAAATTATGGCAAATTTATTCAAAACTTTGTTTACATTTAGATAAGAATATTTTGTGTTTTTGCACTATTTTCATCTATGTATATAGGCATTTTATTTTATTTGGTAAATATTATTGTTTTAGCGGAAATGGGCAGGAAGCTGAAACTGTAATTAACAACCTATACAGAATTAATTTTAGTGAGTGGATTACGAAATTGATTTTAACATCAAATATCAATAAGAAAGAAGAAAGATTTTTTATTAAATTAATCTTAGGTTTCATTTACTGTTCATAAAGATGGAAAATAAATTGTTTAAAATTATTTATATTTTCATTGATAATCACCGCTTAACTTTAGTTTAATCTCAAATTTTGATGAAAAGAGGTTTCTTTTCTAAGGTCATAATTGCGGAAAATACCAACGACATTATACTTTTTTTGTTGTACATAGATCACAATGGTGTTATAAAGTCGTATTCTCCATCTCCAGTGAGGTGTAATATAAATAAACAGGTTATTTAAAGGTAAATTATAAGCTCTATAGTCTATAAGATTTTTACAAAAATCAAAAACACAAGTTTGGCTTCGTTATTGTTGCATAATTTAATTTTTTCTGGCGGTACTAAAAGGGTTAATACCGTTTAAGTAAATCGGTATGAAATACAATTAAAATATATTGCTGTTAATACATAATCCTAAAAATTCAAATGTATCTATTTTAAGCCTGTCTTACACTATGCTTAAGATTGTCTCACACATTTAGTTAACAATTGTTTATGAATTAAGATAAAATTCTTCACAAAATGCTCGATTTATGAATTAGTCTCATAAAAACGGGAGAGAGCACTGCAACCGATAGATCTACTGTATATTTATTTCCCATGCCCATAGCCAATGTATACAGATTAGATCTTTTTCTAGTTCCATCTATCGTCTTCTGCCAGATCTATTTTCTTCAGATAGTTAATCTAATAATAAACTAATAAATTAAAAATGTTCCAATTTAAATTTATATTTTCTTGTCTTGACAAAAATTTGTTGATGTTAATTAATTATCGACAATTGATTTTATTTTGAAATAAGCCTCATGAATAATATTTAGTTATTCAATTATATTTCTAAAAAATTCAAAATTTATGCAATAAACTAGCATATTTTTTTATAATAAGACAATATTATGATACTTTTTAAAATATTCTATAATTTTTTTTATTCCAAAAGAAGAAATTCTTTTACAAAATTTTACTTAACTAAATATTCATTGAAATAGAAATTGAAAACATTATAAAATTACCCATAATTTTCTCTTTTACTTACAAATTACATTCTTCTGGTTATACAAAATATAATATTATAGTTAAACCGCATAGAGTCACTAATGTCCTGTTTTGTCCTGGGTAAAATGAAAATTATTTCCATTTTCTTCGTAGTTTTTTTTTTTGTGTTTTTTTGTGTTATTGTAATATTTGGTTGTACACCAGATGTATTTTATTTTATATGTGGTTAACTTGATGCACCCATAAAAGTCAGAATGAAAAAAAAATGTTTGTTTGTTTGTGTGTGCTTTTTGGGGAAAAGAACCATCATCAAATTTGTTTAATAATAATATAGAATTGCATCGTCGTTGTACCAATTTTCTTTTTAACAAATTATGTATATGGTTAAAAAAAAAAGTTAAAAAGTTTTTATGGGGACCAAATACAAGATAAATTTCGATCTTTTTTTTTTTTTTGACATATTCTTTGGTAAAGTTTGGTTCATAAGGTTTGCAAAATTTATAGTTAAAAAGTTTTCACGAATCATCAATAATTAGTAAAAAAATGAAGAATTTATATTTTAATATATTCTTCACTTTTTTTAAAATTATTAAGAAATTAAACACGTTGAATTTGAAAATTTTTTGTGACCTATATTGTTAGCCGATATATCATACGTAGGTACATCAAATCAATTTAAATTTTGTAATATTTTAATTGCAGTAATTATTGTGATCAATCTGCTCCTGTACTCAACCTTTTTCTTTCAAATAATAATTTAAATTTAGATCGTGATATTAATGTAAAAAAAACGAAATAAAATAATAATATTATCTAACTTATGCTAAATTAAATCATAACGTAAATATTTTCATACCCCATATACGTTCTTCTTTCTATTTGTTGGTTAATTTTTGGTACACAAACTAATAATAAAATATATTTTGATACCAAAAAAAAAAACTTTCATATTTGTATAGTGATAAGATATCATGATAGAAAAATAATTGCATCATCACCCGGCAAAACAATATCGAGGTTTTTTATTTAGGATTGCTTCAGTTTTAAGGATTTTCAATTTTTTGCGAAAAATTCTGATGTTTTGTATTGATTTTCATTAAATCTTCATATTTTATCGATTTCTCAGGCAATTTTGAATATTTTTCGAAAAAGTCTTCGGAAATGAGCTGGAAATTAAATTCCCTACACGGAGGATACCAAATAAGTCGGGATTGCTTCAGTTTAAAGGTTTTTCAATTTTTTGCGAAAAATTCTGGGGTTTTGTATTGATTTTTATTAAATTTTCATATTTTACCGATTTCTCGGGCAATTTTGAATATTTTTCGAAAGGGTCTTCGGAAATACAAAACATCCGAATTTTTCGCAAAAAATTGAAAAACCTTAAAAGTGAAGCAATCCCCACATATTTGGTATCTCCGTGTAGGGAATTTTTGAATATATTAAATTTCCTACACTGAGTTTGTTTAACGGAAATTGAATTTTCTTGATATTACATAATTCATCCGCTACAATAAATACAGAAACATTTCACTTTTACAAAAAATAGTTTTACTCTTTAAAATGTATAAATTTAAAATAGGTAAACAACAAGAGAGATTGAACACTTTTGGGACCATAAAAATTGAAATATTGTAAAAGAAAAAAGGAAAAAAAGAAAAAGGGAAAACATTTTTATATATACATAACGTGTTTTACTTGCACATCATATCCTTATTGCATCCTGCTTATTATTTCTTTATATAATATAAACTAACCTAAAATAATATTAATATATACATTCTATGTACATATTATATAATATACACGCATTTAGCTTACACATATGTTAGTTTTATAGTAAAAACAGAAGAAAATTTTCATTAAATATTAATCCATGTTAAAGGTAATTTTATATTCAATTACACCTGCTCATATATGTGAATAAGCTGAAGAGAAAAAGTAGTAAATATAAGAAGGATTTTAAATTTTCAGTTTTTTTTTAATTTGTTTTAATATATTATATATTTTTTTTTTTTTTGTATACATACTTGAAAGGATAATGAGTGTATATAAGTTTTATGAAGGACTTTTAAAATAATTTAGTGTTAGCTAAATTGAAAAGATTTTCTATTATATAATTCTTAGTGGTATTTTAGTTGATTAAAGAAAAGAAAAAATTTCTTCAGTTGTAAATTAAAATAGTAAATTAATATGGTTTAGAAATATTCTAATTTTTTGGGTATAATTTGAATGATAATTAATTAGTATTTCTATGGAAAGTTTTAATATTTACTATAATTTTGGTCGAAGAAAATTAGTTTTCATATTCTAATTTAGTTAAATTATTGCTGTTCGACTAATTTAAAATATATAATTGTTTTTGAATATTGATATTTATCAATGAACTATCAATTTTCGTTCAATATTTTAATCTTAATTTCAATTTGATAATTAAATTTATGTATAATTCATGGAAATATAATAATCATGTAAATAAAATAAATTAAGTTAAAATTATAACTTAATTATTTGCAAAGATTTTAATTGTCAAATGTATATTAAAACATTTAATAATAAGATTAGAAATTGATTATAGAAAAATTATCGAGTTATGGAACTTTGAGAAAAATTATGTCAGATATTATTACATTCAAAGTTCAAAAAATCATTAGAAAAATGTACAAGTCAATGAACAATATATTTTTATTCAAATATTTTATCGAAAATAACAAATTTGTGTTAACTACTTATTTTATTTTTTTTACTCTCGCAAAAAGGACGGTTTTCAGAAGCTGCAGCCTTCATATTTACTTTATTAGATTATGTTTTTTTAAGAATGACTGACAACTTTTTAAATGTACCGACGAAACTGCAATTTAAACTTTCAGTTCCAAAAAAATAAGAAACATTAAAATTCTTGATGAAAATTAATTTTTAAAAGAAACCAAAAATTTCTTTCCACTAAAAATATTATCTTAAATACAAAAATAAAAAACCACAAATAAAATCAAGAAAAATTCCTTTTTATTATATCCCTTTTTTTTTGCTACTTATTTCCAGCCAAAAAATATACAAGAATCTTTATATCCTTTGGGAAATCTACGTGTTGTTTTGGTGCGTTTCTCTTTCAATTAATTTCTGTATTATTGAGTTTTCTTCTGTTCTTCATTTAATTTATATATATCTATATATATATGTATATATATATATATATATGTTTTAATTTTCTTATTTTTTTCAAATTTTTTCCTATTATATCCTTAAAGAATTAACTACAAATGAAGAAAAAAAAATTGTGTACATCTTTTCTTACCAACAATCATACCAATTACTTTCATTCTGATATCCCACAATATATATTTTTTTTGTTGTTATCCTTACCAATTCAAATGTCTATCTTTATATAAAAAATAAGGTATTTTACGTATAAATGATATCCTTGGCAGAAGAGTAGAGAAAAAAAATTCGATAGAAAAAAAACATATTCTTGTTTTGAAATTAAAAAGGATATTTCTTCTTTTTTTTTGTTGTTGGTTTTAATTAATAAATTGATTGGGGTACTTGCACGTCTCTGAGATTGTGTACTTGATCTTGAACACTTAATAAGATGGAAACATTAAAAAAAAAAAATAGTATATTTCAATATTCCTTTTTATGTCCTTTTGAAAATTAAATTGAAATAATAAACGCACAAAAAAGAATTAAACTTATAATAAAATGTTTATTGGTTTTTAATATTAATTTTTTTTCATAAATATTTGAATTTATTTTCGTTTTGATTTTCTTTTTTATTTAATAGCATGTTTTTTTCTTAAATAAGGAGTTTGAGTGGTTTTTCATTTATAGGTTATGTTTTTTATTCCTTTAATATATTTATTAAATTATTCAATTGGGATAAAAACAATTTTTTTTTTGAGGTTTTTTTACTAATAAACAAGGGAAATAACAAATTAACTCCTTTTGAACCCTTTTTTCTTGGTTTTGTATATAAATATTTCTTTTGAATATTAAGCTACTAAAAAATGAAAAATTATATTTATAAATAGATTCTTTTTTTGTAAATAGAATAAATACTAATTAGAAAATGAAATCGTAAAAAAATAAATAAACTAATTATCTTAAATATTTAAATATTTCTCATTCTTTACCATAAAATTGAAGTTTCTTTCTTAGAGAGATAGAAATTTGAAATTTATTTTATTTTCAACCAACAATTAAGTATCAAACATGTTTTATATAATATTATGTTGACTGAAAATTAGAATTTTTTTATCATGACACATTATTTTATTTTTATGGAAGACTTCTGACAAATGATCTGGATCATCATAATTTTAAAATAATATTACTACAAAAATTTTACTACTAACAACACATTGAATATTTCTCAGGGTAGGTCACATTCTACTGCATAAAATAATTAACCAAAATTTCAATTATAGCAAATATAATAGGTGTTTTATCGTACCAAATAATTATCTATTTTTACGATGGATGAAAGCGTAATACTATTTTTTCATTATAATATCAATAAAAGTAACATCACTTGATATATCAAGGACATAAATATCAGCAACTATTATATAAATATAACTGATAGCATTTCACTTTAAAATAATTATTCAAATTAAATTGCTATACCAAAAATAGTGATTCTTAACGTGCTCTCATACGATTAACAATTTTTTTATCTAAACTTTAATCTTATAAAAATATTAAAATAACTATGAAACATAAAATTTAAATGCTAAATTTAACTCCATAATCAAAAATATTACTTAGTCTAAGGTCAATTAAAATATAAAAATTTTACCCAAAGAAATAATTTTAATATTTAAATTACAAAACTTTTATCATCGCATAATCTTTTTTAATGAAATTTTACGTATGTTCCGTTTCCGTAATTCGAAATATAATATAAATACGGTATATAAAAACCAAAAAAAAAAAAAACAAGATGATTGCATGCGGTGTCATTCATTTTATAATATTGTAAAAAAAAAATTACACTTTTTATCTTTTAATCAAGCCAATCAAATTTAATATGAAATAATTTTCTTAAATTATACAAATCAGACTGATAACAACCCCGGAAGGAAGACACCAAAAGAAATAATATTATATGAAAATAAGGAAAATTATATTTAAAAAATGATAATTATAAAATATTCATAGTTATTATTAAAATAATTTTATATTATTATTATTTATATATAAAAAAATAATCTTTAATGTTTATTAAAGTCAATTATGTTTTTGGTATCATATTGTAATTATGATAATAAAAATTTCATTATTTTATTTTCATAGAAGACAATTATGGGACCAAAATAAATGTCTTTTTTTTTTACTAATTAAAAGTTAAATAGAATAATTATAGTTTTTTTAAGACTAGAAACTAAAATTGCTTAACCAATTGTAATCAATTTAAATTAATATTTACAAAACTTTATTTCATCTTTAGATTTGTCTAAAAATTAATTTACCAGCGATAACCATAATTGTCCATCACCGTTTGAAACAAAAAAAAAATGTAAACAATAATTTTAAACTTTTTATTTTCTGATAAACTAACCAACTAATCTACTATGGTCACATTATAAATGAACCATGTTAGCTAAAAATTAATAAAACGTTGCAGTTTTCAAAATAATATTTATAAACTTTATTTCAAGTCCTAGAAAAAATGACATGCTTTTTATAACGAATTATAGTGAGTAGTATAATAAAACTGCATTGCAGGCAAACAATATTTCTAGTGACATGATTGTGTAATGAACCTGAATGAATTTTTAGTTTATTTTTATGTGTTGCATTCTATATGATTATAATATTTCATGTGTTTTATGCTTCATCAATTTTTCTTCCATTTTTTATAACTTTAGGTCAACACTACAAAAATTATGGAAAACAAAAAAATATAATTCTACAACTAGAAAAACTCAACAATTGTGTGTAGATTTGAACAAAAATAAAATTAGATAAAAATAATTTGAGGATATTTTTTTTAAGTATTAAAACCTTTTTTAAAATATTTGAATTTTATTGCTTATTTGTTGTTAAGATTGAAAAATTTTCTGTTATAGTATGGAATAGACGCAGCCGGTGGTGAACCTTTTTTTGGTGGTGGGTTAGAAACAAATAAAAAATTTTTAACTAAAAATCACTGGTGAAATTTCTACATTTTAATACAATATTGGAGTCAAATTTTAAATTTTATAAATAATTAATTAAATTGTCCGCGTATTTTGAGATTTTATTACAAATGTTATAGTAAATATGTTAATAATTTTAAAATTTTAAATAATTTTAAAATTTTATTTTATGTTTTACGTGAAAAGTTTTTATTAGTATTTTTGTTACACTTACTAAACAATTTATGCCCGCGAGTCTTAGTTTAACTATCACTGTAGTAGAGTACTATAGATGATGTTATAAGTTTAAGTTGATTTCAATAATTAAGACCCAATTTTTAGTGTTCAAATATTTATATTTGTTTTTAAACAAATTTTGCATTTTAGTTGTATTTATAATTCTAAATTATATTCGCGAGAAATGTAGTTCTATTTTGACTAATTAATATTATTTCTTACAATCATAAAAATATGATTGTCAGAAATAATATTAATTAATTATTGGACAACACTATATAAATTCCTATATTAAAATATTTCGAATTACGGACATCTTGCTGTTTATGCAGATGCAAGAAAAAAAGAAATTTATCAGAACTTTTCAAATAAGGTCCATTAAAATAGACGTAAATACATCTTTAAAATTCCAAATTCATTACGTATTTTCCTCAATGCAGATGACGTTTTTTTTTATTATAGCATAATTTATCAAAAGTCTATATCAAGTAGCTTTGTTTTTAAATATACACCCCATAATTCATACCACCAATTAATTACCATTTATGGTGTCATTTTTAGTCTTTTGATATTCAAGTTGTCATTTTCTTTATTATCACCTATGGAATAATTTGCATAAACATTTATATTTACCCTCATAAAAATACTATAATAACAGAAAATATTTAAGTATTTTAGACAAATCACTTGTTGTGTACATTGCAGAATAACATATATCTGCTTTATGCGAACACATATAAGAATATTTTTGATGGAAACGTATTTAAAAAAAAAATAATGTAAATATTTTTCATTATTTTGTTAAGGAAAGTTACCATCCGCAAGCTCTTTAGATGACATAATAAAGGACACACAATTTTAACTTCATCTAAAGTGGTAAATAAATGGAAAATTTGTGTCTCTAACAATTTTATAATTATTTTAGTATAAATGTATACGTATGTTTGAAAATGTCCTTTTCGTTCATTATTTTTGAATGGATAATATTTAAATTACTAAACTAATAACATTTTGCTTGTTTAGCTTGAGGGTTAAGAAAAATAAACCACAATATAGGATCCTGCTTAGGTTTTTGTTTTCCGCAAAAAAAAAAAAAAGATCTTAATTTAATATAGAAAATATTACAATTTTGTGGTTTCAAAATTAAAAATTATATTTTATTTAGTTTAACGAAAAAAAAAATATTTTGAAAGGATTAATTAAAATTATGTAATAATTATATTAAATTTTGAATACATAAATCTTTGTTAATTAAAAAAGTTTGGAAAAAGTATGAATAAAATATTAACTTTTGGCGCCTAAATTTCTACTAATACTGGCAATTATAACAATATTAAGATAAAAACGTTTATTTGAGCCGAAGATTGGTTATCTTTTTGAATCAGATAAAATCTTTGAAAACCATAATTGAATACAGAATAATTTTATTTAATATTAAACATTATTTAATGATTTTGGTATATCATGTCTTTAACGTTTTGTAAAGGTATTTTACTAGTATTTGGTTTTAACTTAAATTCACATTTATGTTAAATTTTAAGTATTTCTATTAAAAACATTATATAATTATGTTTTGTATGGAAATCAACAGTTTGTTAATTAAATCATTATTCCTTTTTTTTATATCAAGTCCTGATTGTTATAACTTTTAATTTCCTTTTTTTAAAAGCTCTTTCATTTACATTAAGATTACAAATATTATGAACATCATTAAAAAGCTCCTATATATATTATACAAAATATGTTAAATCAAGGATACTTCATCTCATACATTATCATTAAATATATTTATATCCTTTTTATTTCTCAAGTTTCCTATTCAGATTTTTATCTCCAAGTATAATATTCTTCTTTTTTAATTTTTTTTTTTTGTGCGCGCATATTTGAAGACGGCGCAACACTTGTCAAATAAATAATAATATGTATACAAAAAAATTTCAATTATTTTACATTCACACAAATAAAAAACATAATACCACTACTTATTCAAAATATGTGCTTTTCGAAACAAAAAAAAATTTCACTTAGAAATGAATAAAATTATTGTGTAATGGGGTTTCGAAAGCTTTAAGAGTTTAAAAATTGTGAAAATGCGCACCTTGTTGGAAAATTAAGTGAAAGCTTATCATATTATATAAAACTAAATAGGAAATATTACAACAAAAACAATAATTTATTGCAAATAATTGGGTTTGTTCTGAATATTAGACTAATTTTATTGAAAAAATAATTTTTGATACCAGAAATTATAGATTTTTTTTTTAGGATATTTTTAATCATTTTTGAAGTTTCAAATCCAAATTTGGTATTAATTTATATAGTAAAATAGTATTATATTTAATTGTGATAGTGTACAAAGTTGTGGTACAATAGATACTAGGTTCATTTGCAGTCCAAGACATCGATTTTAGTCTAATTTTACTCAGCTTTAAATGAGTACCAGTTCTAAAATTACAGTAAAATGTAATTTTAAGATTGGGATAAAATTCTGACTGAACATCTATTAACAACAATGACGCCGGAACAGCTTTCATAATGTCGACAGTTTGTTTATTCAAATATCATAATGTCGACAGTTTGTTTATTCATTTCTATAACTTTATAAGAATATTTTCAAATAAAAATTAAACCGTAAAATATGCTGAATGAATATAAAATACAATGAATTGTCAAACAAAAATCCTTTTGTATTAGTAAAATTATTTTTGTAAATGTGCTTTTTCCTCCTCCAAATAAACACACACAATCATACAAACTGTATAAAAAAAAATATAAAATATAATTAAAAAAAAAAAAACCTTCTGTCAGTCAAAAGAAAAATTTATATATCCTGTACATCTTTTTACCTTCTGCTTTTAGCCGCTTTTTTATCCTGCAATTTTGTGTGTGCTTAAATAAATTATATAAAATGTATTTAAATATAAATTAAAACAAAATACTATGTTTTTAAATTAAATTTATATATTTTACAATCATTTAGTCGCAACAATATAAAAACATTAAAAAAAACAGATACGTTTTGTTTGTGCTTTTACAATTGATGATTGTATGTGTTTTTTTTTAGTTTTCTTCTAGTTATTTTCTAAGAAAATAAAAAAGGATATACTTTTTTTTCGTAAATACCAAATAGAAAAAACTATATATAATATACTAAAATTTTTATTTGCGCTGTCATATGCTTCTGTCATTACACCGCGCGATAATCTACCATATATCCTTTTATTTTTTTATATATATATATAAAACAAATAAGCTTTAAATGGCACGTGAATAAATCTGCCACTTAACCGCGTTTCTATTCTTTACTTGAAAATTTTCCACATAACAACAAACAAACAAACGAAAAGAAAAAAATCTTTTTTTGTAAATATACAACAAAAAGGATTTTTTTTCGTCCTGAAAAACAAGTTTTTTTTTAAAAAAAAAATACACAAACAACAATAAAACATATGGTTGCCAGGAGCTTTACTTTTTGTTTTTCCAAGTGATTATAATATTTATATTTTTTTTTTTGTTATTAAAGACAATAAAGTGAAATTAGAGAATAAAAGTGCGCTTTTTAATGTTGTATTAAAAAATTTTTTTTATAATAATTAAAAAATTTTAATGTTTAATTGTATTAGTGTATATAATGATTAAAATAAAAATAATTTTTAAATATTAAATTTTAATAAAGAAAAATTATTTTTACAATTCAGAAATTTTTCTTGTAGAAAATTTCGAAGTTTTTTGTGTCGAAAGCTTTAAATTTTATTGTTGGTGTTAGTTTTAAGGAATTTCTAGATTATATTGTTTGTGTGTGAGTGTTCGTACGCGCCTTATTTGTTTACATATTCTTTTGACATTTTCCAATTTTCTTCTTTTTTTTTATTTGTATGCAAAATGTCAAAATTTTGTGTATTGTTATAATTTTTTTTTTGGAGGTTTTATAGTTTTCGACAATTTATGAATACACATATATGAACGCACTACAAACCAACAAAAAAAAACCTCAAGTCCAGTTAATATAAACATTTTAGAATTTCGACAATACATTGACCTTTATGGTAGGTAAGTATAAAAATAAATAATAATAATTATTATAATATTTATATATAAATGTTAGGGGTAATTTTTGACATTTGTAGAGTATACATGTGTTCGTTTGACATTTATTTAAAATGACTTCACCAAAATAATAAACAGATGAGGTTATAATCGAATTAATATTTTTAAATAATTAAGTTAAATTTTTTATTACGAATTTATTACGAGCTTTAGTTGAATAATTAACTATATTTTATGTTAATGAGATAATTATATTTTTATGTAAATTTTTAGTAAAAGTATAGTTTTTCTGTCGTATAATTATGATAATTCGAATGTAAAATTAAATATTTAAGTATTCATTAGCATAAAATTTAATTGGAACCTTAAAAATCGAATAAAATCTAATCTAGGGCGACTAGTATGTGCTTAGGTACACAATATAGGGTGATAGTCGCCAGAATCGTACTAATTCGTAAATCGTATTATTACTTTTATTCGGAAATTTGATATCTATTGATGCGAGATTGCAGTAAGATAAGTGACATCAGCATTAAAAGCTAATAAGCCACCCTCATCTAAATGATTCACATTCTTGGTTTTAAGTATGTCAAATAAAAGTTTTTATAAAGTTTAGCTTATTGGACTATTCACAGGTTAAAATTAAGTAAGAATGTATTCTTTTTATATTCCACAAAGGACAAAATAATTAACTATTATTCCAAGTTTTTTTTTTCATTAAAAAGCGTTGTAATTAAATGTTTATTGTATGAAATCTTTATTTGAGTCTACGTAGTTGCACAAATTTGATCGCTGTATGTTTCTATATTATACCAACTAATAATTCTATATTGTACATACCAACACAATTAAGGCAATTCTCAAAACATTAAGTTTTTGGTTTCCTAAATCAAAAACATTAAGGTATCCTAAATTAGACCACTTGAAATTAATTTCCATTAGTTCAGCATTTGCAGAAATATTCTCCAATCTTTCAATAAAAATTTATTTTTCTAAGAAGGCAAAATATCAAAATTTAAATTTATTACAAACTATAAAACAATTATTTAGTACTATCTCACTTTAAATATAAGAATAGAGTTACGATTTAGGCAATTCTTCCTTATTTTTAGACTGTTAGAATATTGAATCAATTCGACTATTAGATGATCGAATTATCCGTAATCTGAGTTTTCCTTTAGTGGACAAAAGCATTGGCGAATTTTGTAGTATTATTTACTACAGTTCATTTTATCATTAAGTACTTAATCCTGTACGGTATATATAAATATTAAATAGATAATAAATTTGTTGCTTTTAAAAGTAATGGCATTGATTTTAAAAATCTTCAAAAATAATTTATATAATTTTAATTTTCCATATTTCGACCAATTCTCCATATTTTTGAACGGAATATTTCATTAAGCAAGAAACTTAGATTATTAAATAATGAGAAAATTTATTTTTAAAAGATCAGCTTAAGGCACATGATTAGCTACAAGATTGAAATATTTTAATTTCTGATTAAGACTATAAAAACCTTTTTTGTAGAAACATATTTTACACTGCTTATCTTGCGAACATAAAAATTAAAATTATTTAAAAATGTTTTTATCATTTTTCAACAAAGACACGAGGCTAATATGGCAAATTTTTTCTACCTAAAACTAACATAAAAAGGATACAATGATATGTGTTTTCTATACCTGAATATATGCACATATCTGTATATAATTTGCGTTATGTGTGTTTCATAGAAAAATGGTTGAAGATCTTCCATCAGGGAGAAACTTAAAACTTCTAAGAGTAATTTTAATAAATTTTATTATAGAGTATATTAAATATATATCTATTTTGATTGTATATATGTCTAGACATCTGCCTGTAATAGCCTTTAAAATTGCAATGAAAGTATAGTGTATAAAATTTTGTATTACACCAGAACGGTGAAATATTTTTAGCCTTTTTGGTCATGTTATGTTTCAGAAAATGTAAACTTTTAGAATATGAAATTTTCTGTAGTAGGATAAAAAGAAATTTCAGAATGTATTAAATAAAAATATACAGAGTGATTATAATATTGCTCAAAATTTTTGTTTTTACAAAAAAATTTATATTCCAGGAGCTACTTGTGTATTATAATCATAGTACACTATGTCATATGGAGGATATGAACTCTCAACCTTATAACGTATTCTTACATTTCAATTGGACGAATAATCTATGATATTTAATTTAAATAAAATACGCTTTTCAGCCTAATTTTCATTAGTTTATTTGTGTAGTAAAATTTAAAATAATAGCCAAAACAAATTAGAAAAATTATTCTGTAAAAAAAGCATTTTTCAGAATTCAAACCCACAATGACTTAATTCAATTAAAATTATTTTTCTTTCAAAAATAAATTCACTTAATATTTTCGTTGTATTTTTAGTTAATTTTTCTGTATACATACTTTAAATCAATTTGTACATACTTATGTACAAGTTTGGTAAAGAAAACGTATTACCGTCAATCTTGAAAAATAAAACTCAAACACAAACAAGGCAATTTAAAAGAAACATATAGGTAGCATAATAATAATACTAAAAAAAATTTCTTATACGGTTAAAATGAAATTTAATATATTACATCATTTTGTATTTTATGAATTATTGCAATAATTGTAATCGTAAATTTAAAGAATGAATATATTTTTTTCATCATTCTTTAAGGAGATATACGGAAAAAAAAAAACAATATAACTACATAAAAATGAGGAAAAAATTTGTTAAAGAAAATATATAATAAAACACTTTACTGAAGGATATTTTAACATAAATGTATATTCAAAAAATTATATATTATATGTAGATGAAAAATGATATATTAAATATTTGTAAGAATTTTTATGAAATAAAGAAGATTTTTCATATGAATTTCCAAAAGGATACAAAATAAAATTTAAATTTTTATACCTGAATTACTGTATAAGTTGAATAAGAAATATATATGTATGTATATAAATATGGTTGGTAAAAAGCTAAATATTGATAAAATTAATTTTGTAAATTGGAAAATTGAGAATGTAATGCTTGCATAGTAATTCATTTTTTAAATTAGGCGAAAACCCATTGAAAATTCGTTTTTCACAATATTTGTCCTCATCTTTAAAGTTACCATTAAATTAATAATAATAATAAGAACAAAAGGAAAATTGTTTAATTTAATGAAATATTGAGAAAATATTATTTTGATTTATGATTGATTTTAAGTTTTTGAATTGAGTAAAGTAGATTTTTAACTTTAACTGCATGGTTCAATTGCAAATATATATTGGATTTAAGTGTGCAATAGTAATCAATAATTATAATAGGATGAAAGCTTAGGAAAAGGCTTTTAACTAATTACAATTATATGTAGAAACTTTTCACTTATCTTATCATAAAACGGCACTTAGTTGCCTATATTCGTGTATATTAAATAGCATAGACAAGTACTTTTTTAGCGAACTTTTTTGTAATTTGAGCACAAGATGTCCCAGTTATACAATTTAACAATAATATTATCGAAAAACTGGCAACCCTGTAATCGGATGACTTCTCTACCCAATAACAAATATCTTACAATCAATACGGCCTAGGTTTTGGGAATAAAAAAGTTTCCACTCGAAAATACCTAATAGTTTTTAGCTCTATAACAAAATTGTAAATCCAAATTGCCAAACAATACAGAAATAATAATTAATCTTAGATGTATTTTGCAATTGGAAAAAATAAGAAGAATTTTATTAAATTCTAAATTAAAGTGCTATATTAAATATTTTCCAATTAAAGTGCTATATTAAATATATTAAATATTTTCCAGCAAAATTTAAACAATTTTTTCCAAAAAAAAAAAAAATGAATAAAAATTTAAAATTTTCCAACAATCTAATTAAGTCCAGATGCGGTCAATAAAATTCTATGATTACCGCATTTCTTTCATGATAAAATATTTCTGTAATTTTATTTTGTAATTATAATTATGCTGAAGCATAACTTGAAACTCTTACCGAACCACCGTTGTTCTGTTGGTCGTAGGATCATAAAAAAAAAATAAAAGGAATCGCACCATATACATAACTAAATTTAATTTAAAAATAATTTCCTTGTACATAGTCTAAACAAAAAATATAATTTTAATTTCGCATTATTTTATTTTCTCTCTTAAATATTTGTTTGTTTTTTTTTTTTTTATAATATTTTTGTCCTTAATTTCTTTAAACAACAACAATTCTTCCTTTAGTCCCTTCTCCTCTTACAACAAAAAAAAAAACTAAATAAAAAATAAAATAGCATATAAACGCAATAAGCCCACAAATTAATCCTATTTTCAAAAGTCATTATACATCAGCAAACATAGAATATAAAAAAAATGTGAAAAAATTTTTCCTGAAAAATAATATTTTTTTCTTTTTGTTGTTGTGTTTGGTTCTTTCTATTTTTCTTGCTGTTTTATAATTCAACAAGTTTTATTTTTAGTGGTAATCTTCTTTTTCCTTAACAGGATTAAAAACAGACCTCCTGCTATTTATATGGTATAGCAATGAATTTAATATAACAGACACCAAAATATGTACATATAATTTTTTTTTTTATGTAAACCATTTATATTTTTTTTTTTTTTTTGTTGTATAACACTCACCCCCTAAAATTATTATATGTCTTCTTCTAACTAAAATGATAGAAGAAATTGGTGTAATAGAGATAGAGAATGAATAAAGATATATAAATAAAAATTTTGATACTTTCAAAAAAGTACGGATAATATTTGACACCGAAAATTACATAAAAACTCATTGGATTTTATTACTGGTAATTTTTGTGGAAAAAGTCGAATTTAATGACATTTGTATAACAGAAAGTTTAACAAACAACAACAATTATTTTTAAATTGAACTATAGAATAAATTTAATGGTTTTTATGATGGGGGGTTAGTGGAAAGTTTTTTTTCCAAATGTTGGATGATGATTGGGAGAGTGAAAAATATTTTATAAGTATATTTTTTTAAATCTATATTTTAAGATAAAAATTATTATTCCAAGTAAATTTTAGTTAAAATTATTTGAATAAAGTTAGTAGACATTTTTTTAGGGTTGAAACTATATCTAACGATTCTGTAATTGAAGATTATAATTAACGTGTTTAAGGCATGAATAACAACGAGTCTTTAAATTATATTAGTAATTGAAACTAAAATTATGAATAAAAATTTGATGATTTCGAATTAAAGTTAATAGTGACGGATATAATTCGGCAAGTTATTCTGCAAATTATAGAGTTTAACAGAACGTATAATTTAAAAAATTTAAGAACTTTTGTAATATATTTAGAGTTAAAATTGTTTGAAAAATAATCTATTGAAGAAAATAAATATTTCTTTAAGATTTATGTATTTCCGTTGGAGAATTTTTCATTTTGGGTACAACTTTGCCTTCACTATAGCATTCAAGTTATTTTAAAAAATTGTACCGCAACAGAAATAATGAGCAATAGTTTTATAAGTACATATGGGATACTTATGAAACCATATATGTACCGCTTTTGGTTAATGTTATTTTAAATAATAATTATATTATCAAATGCAATATGATTTGCGCTTTATATCCGTGGAATCTCAATTATACCAACTAGCATTTTGATCTACTCTTTATTGTCTTTCTAACGAGCAAATGCTCTAGAATTACGAACACCGTATTCAATTTAAATACGTTTAAAAATTATTTCGAATCCATTTGTCGTATTAGCGCACTATTAGCAATAACAAGTTCGGGTTTAATTAAAATTTTACAATTCCACTCAGAAACGTTTATTTTTTTATACAAGAGAGAAGTGTATATTATCAAAATTATCAGCGTGCTGTACAAATTATACCAATTGATGTAACTAAAATTGCCTGAAATTGTATTAACATTTTGACGTCTCCAGGCATAATTTGCATACGGGTAGAAACTGTAATTACGAATTCAATTCTTGAAACGAGTCCTCTAGCAACATTTTATCTTATATTTGCTATTTTGCAACGTAGTTTAAAAAAGTCTTACAGATAGAAGGACAGCAAAATACTATCCTAAAGGATTTTTTTGTTGATAAAATTTGTATTAAATAAAGAAAAATGGTCACAACAACTCTCCAATAAATTCCAAAATTTGACAGAAATTTTTTTAATGTAATGTTTAGATTGTTCAATAATTTTTAAAACTTGTACCAACACTTAATAATATTCAAATTTTACATAAATTTTATAAAGTTTAGAAAGAAGTAAATAGATTATTTTTTCAAAAAAAAATTCTTTATTTCAGAAATGTTCAAATATTTTCACTTAAATTTCTTTACAGAAACCAATAATTTCAATAATAGTATTACAGTATAGTAATAGTTTTATCACCCCCTAAGAAAACTAAATTCCAAAACAAATTCTTAAGGTTTTTTTTCCTTTTTCTCTGTAAATTGAATTAAATTTCTAAACTTTTTTTATAACAAAAATTGAATAACTATTTTATTTTATTTTTAGATAAATCTATTGTACTTTAAGGTATGCAATTTTTTGATTGTGCCAAACACAGTATTGGAATCTCAATAATTAAATTTTGTGCTTTAGTCCATTTTTTTTTATCTGTCCAATAGCACCCAAAAGACTATAATATTGGAATGGAATGGAAACACCTAATAAAAAAAAATATAATATATCCTTGAGGATGGTTTTTTGTGTAAGGAAATGTTTTGTGTAAAAATTGTTATGCCATTGCAGAAAGAATGTTATTTGGCACGCAATAAATTTTATTGGTTTGTCGCGTCTGTTGTAATGCGTTTAGCGGTTTAGCTCTTATTTTTATAGTGTAGAATAGAAGGAGCGAATTAATGGAAAATTCAAATTGAAAAGATAATATTTTATACTGAATTAAAAGTGCAGACGTAAAAAATAGTTTTTTAAATGTATAATTTAGTGTGATTTGTTAAGAGTATATATTTTAAGAGGTTTTATAAATTATTTATGTAATTTTAATTGGAAAATCGTAATTTTAATTGAATTTTAAAAATAATTGATATACAACAAAATCTAAAAAATGATTATAAAATCCATTAATTTACATTCTAAAGTAAACTCAAATCATAAAGTTTATAAAAATTTTAATATATGTAATTTAATTAAGATTCTTTATAAGAATCTTAGATTTTATAGTTAAAGCTTATAATTTATAAAATCAGCAGATATTTAATGCTCGAAAAATTTTAGCCTTTTTCTATTATCAAATAAAGTAGTACTGAAAACCTTAAGGTTATTTCCATTCAGATATTTTAATAAATCTATTTTATTTATACCATCTCAAATTTGTATATTTTCATTAAAATATTAACCAAACCCTACATTTACAATATTTCTTAGAAATGAAAAAAAAACCCAAAATTTCACAAATTAATTATATCTGTAAATAATTAAGTAATTTAGTTAACTTTTCAAATTAATGATCTCCAAAATATATTTAATTTCATTAATTAAAAATGATAACACAAAATAAAATTGGTAAAAATTTAATTATATTTTTCACTGTAATAACAAATTATGTTTAAAAAAAACCCAAATTTACGTATTTATTAAAAAATCCAATAGGATATTAAAATAAAATCCAAATTGCTTTCCATGAATTTGGATAATTTAATTGAAGTTTTATATTTTTAATTTCAAATTTAATTTCTAAAAATAAATTGGTTTTTTATTTCTATATATTATTTATTTTACATAATTTAAATCTTTAGGTTGATTATCGATCTATTTTATATAATAAAAATTGATTTAATTTAAAACTTAAAAATTAAATTTTATAATAAAGTTATTAGCATTTTAATAATACAATTTTAATGAAGAACATTCAGTTTGGCAATAAATCATTACAAAAATTAAATTTAGGTTGATAAAAGATAACCTACTTTAAAAAAATTATAATTGATTTAATACTAAATTTTATTGAAATATTCTTATAAAAATTAATTAAAATAATATACAATTGAACTGAACTAGGTAATTTTTTGTTGTTGTTGGAAATGATGCAGTAACAATTAAAGGTAAACAAATTGGTAAATCGATTTAAAATACTTCTTTATAACAATTTTCTCGATCTAATATACAAAAAAAACTAGAAAAATCAAAATAATCTATAAAACCAATAAAGTCAATTTAAATGTCATCTGCACAATCTAAAAAATACAACATAACAAAAATATTTATATTTAACATATTTATTATCATATAACACCATACCACATATCCATATACATAAAAATTTATAGTCATCATTGTTGTCGTTTTTTTAACCACATAAAATGCCAGGATATCTAAACCACAATAAATGTTACTGCATTTTGCAATATTCTTATTTTAAATAAACTATATAAAAATATATTTATAAAAATAAATATATACATATTATACGTATCTATATATACATACATATATTTTAATCTCTATTTGATATATAAATTTAATCTTTGTCCATGTAGTATATAGTCATTTTTATATTTTCACCTTAAAAATAATAATAAAAATAAAATTTTTTTTAAAAAAATATATATAAATGATAGACAAATATTTTATAGAAATTGTCAATGCGAAAAGATAAACTGTCATATTGTCATACTGATAAATGGTCAGAAAATTATTATGCCGCGAGCTAATTTGATTAACTTCTGTCATATAATAATAAATACATTTTGTAGATACTATTATATAAATATAGGTTGTTAAATATATATATATATATAAACATATTTTTCAAAAATTATAACTAACAAATCATTTACAAAACACATAAAATACTAATACTGATTATTTTATTTTATTTATATGATAATATTATTATATATTTTAATGTCCTTGAATATCAGGATAATAAAATATTGATATAATTATCTAATTCTAAATTATATAAATTATTGATAGTAAAATTATTAATTGACAGGAATGATTGAGAGTTAAATAAGAAAAATAATTTCTAGAAATTAAGATTAAATTTAAGATAATCTATATTTATAAATAATTTTATGTCAACGATTTTTTTTCTTTACTTGAAATTAAATTAATGGAAAATTAATATATTTTTCAGAAATATTAGATAGTATCTACTGGGAACAAAAAAATATTTTATGTCAATTGGTTCTATATTTTTATTACTTATTTAATTTTTGTAGAATTTTCCAATTAAATATATGTAATATTAATATTTAAATACAATAATAAAAATGGTAAGATCAACATTTCGTAAGGTGACCATTAAACATACTTTTCTTAATACAACTTTTAGTTTTGTAGCTAAAAACTGGTGTGCAGTTGAAATATTTGAGTTGATCAAAAATTTCAGTTTTATAATATTCGGATTGTTTTTGTAACTATATTTCAGACAGACTAACAAACAAATTAGATAGACCGAAGATTTTCATTTATAAATTGATAAATATTTTGAATAAATTAATCACATTCCTTCCATTGTTAGAAATTGTACCAATTACTACATATATTTTAAATGTAAATTTTGTAATAATTTGCACTTTTTCGGCTTTAAATATACTTTGTTAAATAAAATGAATAAAATTTTCAAAATCCCCATGTGTTTTATACATCTTATACCATAATTCAAGCCGATTAAACAACAAAATTTCTAATAAAAAGTAAAAAATTTTCTATAAAATGCCACAATAGTATACCGAAAAGCCTTTTTGTAAATATACGTATAGTAAGTAACAAAACAAAAATTTTAACCACAATCGTATCAAAAATATCTTTCATATATTTTGCCTATTATCCTGTTTGTATACTGTAAAAATATTTATACATTTTAACCGTACAATAAAAACGTGATAGGTAGTTTTTCATTTTTCACAACTACTAAATTTTCTATTTCATATCTTTCGAAATCCTTACAATATTTTTATTTTACATTTTACTATATACTGTATTTTGGTTTTATACAATTGGATACGGAAAAATTACTATACGTATAGTTTTTGGATTGTTTCAATAATTTTTGTATAAATGTTGTAAATACATATATGTCGTACTATATATATACGGATCAAATTTATGTAATTTGAATTTTAGGATGACGTAAAAAATTGTTATTTAAACTACACAAATGACGTTTAAATGAAGGACATAAGTTTTTTTTGAATTTAAAACCCCATTGGAGGATTTATGCTTTAAGTTGAATTTCTTGCAACCTTATAATACCACAAAAAATTTATACATTTTTGTGGTTTTTTTTTTTTTTGTGTTGTGTTTTGTTGCATGCGGTTAAGGAATTTGGATATTTAAGTGCTTGATCATGATTTAAAAAAAAAAAAAAGGAAAAAAAAGTGAATTTGTGTTTCGGAAATGGAAACTGATTCGTGGTTTGGGTGAAATTTTTTAACATTATTAAAAAAAAATATTATAGTTGGAAGGTAAATTTATTTATTTTTAAAAATTTTTGTTAAACTAAAACATTATTTTAGATTATATAAAAAAATAATATAAATTTATTAAAATATATATCCATTATAAATATACTATGTTAATATATTACAAATATCTTCATATTTTATAATTAAATTTATATAGTTTTATCACGTTTCGAATTAATAATTTAAGTCAATTAATATTGCACCATATTTTCAATTAATTTTTCTTAGAAAATATAATTTATTTGATCCTAAATACTTTCAAAAAAAAAAAAAAAAAACTAGGAAGAATTTAGTTTTTTGTCTTTGTACCAATTAATTTAGAAATTAAAAATAAAATACATATAATATACAATACAGAATATAGATATTTTCCAATAAACTGAATTGAAATTCTGAAGACAATGAAATAAATTTTTCTGAAACATATGTTTTGAAATATAAATGATTGCTATCAATAAATTGTATTTTGAGGTTTCAGGAAGTTTTTTATTTTTTTTTTTAGTAATAAATAGACCCTCTTTTCTGATAGTTTTTAGAAATAAAATTCATTGTTTTGCTAAATTATGTTGAATAAATATTGAAATTTATTAAACATAAAAATATATCAGATTTATATAGAAAATATAACATAATTTATATTTCGATTTTATTTAAGAATATTTTCAATTTAATTAGAATTTTATAAAAAAGATTAATTTAATTGAATGATGGCTTCAGTATCACTTTATCCTCTGACTGGGTTATGGCAAGTAAACAACAGTTTCTCATATCCGAAAACTATATTTTTATTCGAAAAGTAGTTGGTTCTATTGTAGAAAATTTTGCCGTATTTTCTTCATAACAATGTCAAATTGTAATATTTAGGTTCTTAATGAAATTTCGATAAAATTTAAACAAAATAATTTAACTAAAAGAGTCAAAATTATTTAGCTAAATTAAATTACTGGAAATACATTATGCGGGAACAATTGCACATTTTAAAGTTAGTAATTTTCTGCTTTTTAACCACTTTATTTAAATCAAATTTCTTGATAAATATTTCTACAAATAAATCAATTAATTAAATTGTATTTTAAAATACTGATTTATTTATCAAATTTTTTATCTGTTTCTAAAGTCAAGTAATTTGAAATTTTAATAATTAATTTACACATTTTCCTTTAACAATCAATAAAAAATTAAAAAGATTTTCTTACTTTCATTTATGCTTTATTTTATTATTACATCAAATATCAAAATAATTTATTAATCAGACACAAAGTCTTGCTATAAATCAGACTGGGAATTGTGTGCATCGAACCCAAACCACTAAACCTTATAAATTTATCCTTTTTCTCTTATATCCTTTAAATACTTAAATTTTTTTATTTTTATTTTACGCTTCCTTGCATCAAAAATCGCTATTCCAAAATGAAAAAAAAAAACCCCAAAAAAAAAGATTGTACTTATCGTCCGAATAAAAATTTTCTTTCAATAAAATATCCTTTTTGGACGTTTATAGTTTTTTTTTTTTTTTTTGGATTGGTCGAGGACGGTGTTTTATGTCCTGAAAAAAAATGAATGTAATTTTTTTCAATTGTTCTTATATTTTTTGGTTTTGAGCCAAAGTCGAAAACAACAAATAATAGTGAAGTTTTAGCTTTTAATATTATATATAAACTTCTAACAACGAAGAACGTCAATTTAAGTTTGGTTTTTTTGTCAATTTCAATATTTAAGGAATTTCTATTCAATATTTTTCCTTTATATACTTAAAAGCGTAGCAGTGTTTTTTTATCAACAAGCAAATAAACCTCTTATCTGATATAATTGAGAAAATGATTAAAATTCAGACTTTTTTTAATAATATATTAATTAATTTTTTGTTTAATTATTAACTAATTCAATATTTGTCCTTTTTAAATACCTTTATTATTGTTAAAGATTTAAATGACAACTAAAAAATTGCTTCTACAATAAACATTTCAGAGAAACTGGAATTAAGTTCATGTATCAAGAAATAATATAACCGTCTTAAGTGGTAGTGTGCTAAGCTATGATGCTGGGTTCAACTCCCGTCCAAGACATCGATGTTGGTCTAAGTTTACTCAGCTTTAAAATGAGTACCAGTAATAAAATTACAATAAAATGTAATTTAAGACTGGGGAAAATGCTAAGGGTCGAGGTCATTTGCTATCAACAAATGTCTCACTAATAAAAGCCATTAGCTTGTTGCAATTAAAAAGTTTCTTCACTATAAAGAAATTTATGATTCGGAATCTATATAAAAATTAGTAGGTCCAAATTGCAATACCGAAATGTTAAAAAGAAACTTCAAGTGCAAGTAACTCGATACTTGGAGCCCTATGCTGCCTAGTTTAGTAAACAAGGAAAAAAAAGGTTATATAGTTCTAGGCATTAATAGCTTCGAAAACTAGAAGGATACATTATGTTTTCTTCAGATTCGTAGCAATTAACAATAAAAAAGCAGAACTGGTTTATCAAAAAATATGCCCGAATCCGACGTTATTGAAATACTACTGGTATAAGACTCGTGTCTTAAATTTCAATATACATAAGTTCATATTGTTACACCTTGTATTGGTTTAATTATGATTGAAATTTCAATCCTAAAAATGTTATTCCAATTTTTTATCATAATGAATTAAAAGTCCCCAAAAATGATCAAATAATTTTTAAAATTTTAATTGTACACTATGTATATATAAAATAATATTCCAAAATTATATATAAATATAATTTAATATTTCACTTATAAGTGTATAAATCCTTACGTTATGAATTTTTCTTAAGATATAAGTCCTTGAAAATTATTTCATCCATAAAACTCGAAAAGAAATATTATTACATTTTTTTTTCATGTAATAATTTTTCACACATAGCTAAAAAAAGAAAATTATTTTTATAAATATAAAAGGAAAACTTTTCCCATTTTATATTGCAGAGGATATATTTTTTTTTTTTCGAAGAAAATACTCGCTACTCTTGATAGTTAATTTGAAAAAAATATTATTTGAAATAAAAGAAGATATTAGTTAAATAATATAGGATCCGTACATATAAATATATTAGTAATTAGTCCAAGAAAATTCTAAAATCAAATCTGTGATTAATAAAGTTAAAAATGTAGTCATTTGCTTCAATTCTATTACATTTTAGGTATGAATTCTTACATAAAACGGTAACTTCTTAATTCAAATTAAATCTTATTTTTTTGGTTTATCAAAGATTTCTTTGCTCCAAAATATTTCTTGCCAACGCAATTCGTTTGTCAATAAAGATGTTTAAAAGCGTACTAGATATTTAATCAAATTTTACTATTTTTCGAAAAAAAAATAATACGCCTTTTAAAATTAATATTCGGAAACTAAACCAAATTAAACCCACATTTTTGTTCATTTGTTTTTTATCTCATCTCTTAAATATAAAACTTTTTTTTTCTCTCATTTCAATTTCATTTCAAAATGTCGTTTATTATTTTAACTTCTTTTGGTGACAACTTAAGTCTTAAGAAAAAGTTAATATAACAAAAAAAATATTAATTTTCTTTTTAATATTTATTTACTTTGTTTTAAAAAATATAATTTCTAATATTAAATTAATATAAATTATGAACCTTCTAAGAGAATACACCTTAATTAAAGCCATTTTTAATTATACTTTGAAAACTGCAAGAATTCATTAAAATTTAATTTAAAAGAACAAACCCTAACAAAAAAAATATGTACAACACCCCTAAAAACATATTCAATTCTTCCTATCTAATAAAATTGTGCAAATTATTTTTAACGTGGTATTCATTTACTGACAGAAATTTATTGCATTTACTACAAATAAGGATTTATAGACATATATGCAAAAAAAAAAAAAATCTATAAAAAAAAAAACTAAAAATATTTCATCCCTTATTATTATGTGTCCATTTTTATGGACTTAAATTGTGGCTTACGACTTAGTTTCCTTCATGTTTACAATGTATGAAAAAAATTGATTTAAATAATTACTTAAAACTTTTGTATATAAATTAATAAAAATGAATATTTTTTTTATGTATACGATACGTAAATCATACTGCCACTCAAAGTGGGCAAAATAATAATAAAAAAAAAACAACTAACATAACACAAAATTCGAATGCGGACATAAAGTCCAACGATAAAAAAAAAATTAAATTATGTTGTGACAAAAAGTGATTAAAATCACCAGAAAAAAAAAAATATAAAAATTAAACTCACGCGATAAATTTATAGCAAATAAACCCAAGGAACACTACCATGGCAAATTATTCATTGGTACATATGTCATTAATAGCTTTACATGCTTTAGGATATTACGACAAATATGTTCAGTAGTTTAATTTAGTGTAAGAGCTTCGATTCCCAATTTATAAATTTTGAAGACAATAATGCGTATGAATTCAATTTCTCGTGTTAATTTTACAGATTTCGTAATATTAATATGAAGTTTTGTTTTCAAGTGTACCACATCGAAATCACATTTGAAAACATTTTCAAGCTTAGGTAACTTTACCATATTTCACAAATTATGGGGATGTGATCATACAAATTTCGACCAAAATTAAAATTTAAACATGTTACATGTAATTTTATATGCTACATTTTATTACTTATTATATACATCTACTACCGAACTGTAGTTAAAAAATCTCAACTAAATTTTTATTTTTATTTGAAATAGTTTAATTTATCAAGTGCATTTTATAATATATAAAGTGTAAATTTTCTAATAATTATATCAAAATACCAAATGTTACATAATTTATGTAATGAAGTCAACGTAGTTAATTAATTTAATGTAGTCAACTTTAATAATCAGAATAAAACGCTTACAAATTTCATATGGTCAATTAAAATTATTATATAATGTTTACCACCCATACAACAATATCACTTTTATAATTGTCAGAAACTTTCCATTTTAAGAGAAACATATACAACTTCAAAATTTAGGACAGACACTGGCTTTATCAAAATTCAAAATAAAACTTTTTCATGAAATAAAATTATAATTTTGAATTTCAAAAAATAGTTGACAGCAGCTGCATTCAATCGCACAAAAAAATATTTTTCAAATTGAAATTTAAATATTGCGGAAAAGGATATAAATTTATATATAAATAAAATGTATACATTGTATACATGTATATGTTAGGGTTTGGCAATTCGCAGAAAATGAAAATTGAACATTATGGTCAACCGATAATTAAGAGGTAATTATGCCATGTTTTAATGGCTTTCTGTCAGCGAATTTAATCCCTTTAGGGATATTATATATATGTATACGAAAAGGCTTGACAAATTTTTTTATTTGGGATATTTTTTTTTATATGTATAATTTTAAGTCACCCTTAGAGAATTATTTTAATGTACCTACATAGTTTTTTTTTTTATTATTTGGTATTAAATTCTATATATAAGATGAAAAAAATTTATATTCGGGTTTTAAATATTATTACAAAAAAAAATGTATACATAAATTATAACATTTATTTACAATATGAAATTATGTTGCAAAAATTGATTAGAATCTTATTGATTTTTTTTTTTCTTCTAAAAGAAAAATAATTTAAGTAATTTTAGCAAATGGGGGATGAATAATTGAAAAAATGGGATAGACTAAAAAAATATTAAAATTAAAGGGTAGAGATTATTTTTATAGATTGTGAGGCCATACATAAAAATTTATTAAATATTTTTAAAGTATGAACTATGGAAGAAAGGGACATTTAAATCACCTTTTTATAACATTGTTAATAAACATGACACATTTTCATAAAAAATCAAACGAGAATAAAAACTAAACTAGTCTGAAAATAATTATAATAGTTCAGGCATTACTAAAATAGCTTACAACGTTTTGTCATTAATTCCTTCCTTAAATAAGTAACAAATATGTAAACGTGCCAGAACAAGTTATTAGACATACAGAAGATGGAATAGTAGTCAGTATTAACTAATTTTCTTATCTGTCTGACTAATATTCTTGTTGCATGTGGCATCTAATATGTTGTCGTCAATGTGGTCTATCTCTTTAATATCTCTAGATCTTTGAATTACGTCATCTATACCATCTTCTAATGACTTGTTCTGGCAAGTCTAATGACTTGTTCTGGCAAGATTAGTTATTTGTAGGACAGACCGTTTCATCGCTCTCTGACATACTCGTGATATTTTCATATTTTGGAGGGTAGGTTTCTGATCGATATGTCAAATCTGTAACCATGTCAAAAATGTATTTTATTTATGTGTTCAATTTCAATTTTGTTTTGTACTTTTTTTTTTGAAAACTGTCTCCAAACATTAGTGACTGACTCCAAACAAAGGTGTGAGTAATTTTTGTGGCAATACCTTACCATATTCCGCACAATAAACAATAAATTTATTAACTTTATTTCCTTCGCAACTGTCGCTGTATACCGAAAAGTATTCATTTCCGCGTTAAAATGAATGCTTTTCTCTATCAACCAGCTATCAGATATTCTCATTAATACAACTGCTTATATACAACTAACCTTAAAATTAATTTAATTGATCATGTACCCTTATTTCTTCTTTGAAAATATTTATTCTTCATTCTCTGAAACCTAAAATTGTATAAATAGGACACGTGTGAACACTGCATCCTTTTTTGAAAGGTAAATAAATAACCGGCAAAGGATAATTTACAATAAATATGAAACCAATATAAATATAATTAAATTAATTTAAACATTATATTTATAATCAATTAATTATTGTAATTAATTAATTTAGTAAAGTGGTTTGTAATTGAGTTGTTAAATTTCATTATTTTTTTATTATATATTTCAAAGTTTTTATATATTTATTTGTAAATAAATATTTTTATTTAAACTATTTTTTTTTTATGTTTTGGGAAATAATGTTAAAAAAAATGGTTTGTTTACACGTTGTTTTTTCCTTTATGTTTGAAAATATAAATATGTATAATTTTTTTTTGTAAATTTATCTACTATGTAATATTTACCAAAAAATATAAAGGCTTTTAATTTAATTCATTTATGAGAGTAAATTTATTTACTATTTTTTTTTCGGGTAAATCTTTGTTTACATTGTGGTATTTTCAATGAAAATTTTTGCTAATATTATAATTAATATATATTTTAGAATTATAGAAAGTTTTATCAATTTTCAATATTAATAAATAAATTTCAATATTAAATGGGAAATAAAATTGACAGATAATCATCAAATTAAAATTAAAAATAATAGAGAAAATATTACATGAAAATATGCTGATTAGTTATTAGTACGTTTTACAAAAAAATCAACATTAGGTAATTGGTAATTTTAATTCAAAAATGTGGTAAAAATACATTTGAAATACCAAAAGTATATTAAATTTATTATACAGAATATGTTACTCAAATGTTGGAATTTGGAAGGTATTATTATATTTTCCTGGATTTAGGAGTTATTATTATATTTATCTCACATATATAAAAGTTTAATGCATGGTTTTGATTATAACGAATTGTCGAGCCATGACAAAATTGGTTCCAAAAGAAATTTTTTAGATTAATTTTAGTTGTTGAAACATTGAAAATATTGCAAGTAGTATAAAATTTACAAATCGTTTTTTTCTATTATCATATAAAATTCTTAAATATTCTTTTATGTAGATTATGGAAGTTTTATATGTTGTTAAAGTGAATCACGACAATCATAAATTATATGTACTCATTATATAATTTTGTTAATCTCTTTTTTTTTCCAAAGCAAATATATATTTAAATTCGTAAATAATCAAATTTATATTTTCATTTTTATTATTACCAACCATAGATATTTTAACAATATTATATAAAACTTTCGAATACATAAAAGATATAGAACTATACATAAAATATATAGGTCTGTATATATATTCTGTACATATATTTTTTGGAAATAAAATTATAAGAATATCTTATCAACCTAAAATAGTCCCTAAATTTACTACAATTCCTTCTTCTTTTTTTTTTTTTTGGTTTTAGATAGACGCTAGTACGCTTTCCAGCAAAAACTTTAATAATACAAAATAAAAAAAAATTTCTTTTATCTTCTTCAAAGCATAATAAAAATTCACTCTTACCTATATAACAAAAAAAAATTATATTTAGATATAGTTACTTTAAATTTTCTAACCCTGCAATTTTTGTTCCTCATATAAAATTAATGCAATTTTCTTAAGAGTTGGAAATAAAAAAAAAAAAAAATAACAAATTTTCTCCCTCAGAAGAATTGGTTCTTGTATATGTTACTATAGTAGAATTTTAAATATTATCTCAGTTTTTCTTTTTATATATTTTATTATAGTGTATTTAATTTATATATCTGTATATGTATATACATATATATGTATTCAGTTTTATTGCTATTGCTATTAAAAAAAAATTCGAAATTTCAATTGAATTAACAATTAATTGGAATAAATAAAAGATATTGTAATGAAAAATTTCAAATTTAGATTTGTTAGCACAATTTTTCAAAAAAATAAAAAAACACAAATATTTAATTAAATTATGTTGTAAAAATTTTGAATAAACATAATATAAGTATTAGTTTTCGAAATATTACAATAACATAACATTTAATTAATTCGAAACAACAATATTTATTTTAAAGCATTGCTCAGTAATTCATTTTAATAAGTTTAATTTCCCATTTCAATCTAGATAATGTAGTTTGATCATCTATTGTCCATTGAGGTACTGAGAAAAAATTATTATTATAAATATTAAAGATTTTTGATCATAAGTAAGTTGGTAAGTTAATGGTATTGTTATGATATCATACCAAATTTCAGTTTGCCAGAAACCAATAATAAATGCAGAACAAATTTAATTTAATAAATTATTAAATAATTTCATATTTACTTTTAGCTAGTGAATAAATGAATTTATATTTTTAGTTATTACAGATATATCGTCATTAATTTATTTTTTTACTATCATAATTAGTTATGAATAAGTTTTTAGCTTATATAATGTCGTTTACCTAAAATAATGTCATTTGTACTCGAGTAAATGACAATTTTTTATGGTTCACTCCAAGTAATATCAGCGTGAAAACAAATACTTTCTTTTAGAATAAAATCCAAAACAAATTACGATATCAATTAATTAACATTTTAAATATTATATTTGTAAATTAAAAAAAAAAAAAAATTTTTAATCAAGATAATAACACAATAAATAAACAATTACAATTTCAACATAAAAATGCACAACATAGAAAAATTCCACTGAAAATTTTTACCCTAAAGTTAAATTTATATAAATAAAAAAAAAAAAAAATCTTATTTTTAACAATAAATATTTTCTTAATTATTAAAATTGCATACTTTTCATAAGATAAATAAAAGTTTTTGTCTATATTTTCTTTATTTTCCTTTAAATACTTCTTTGGAAAATTTTCAAACAAAAAACAACAATAGATGAAAATATTTTTATTCTTATTATTTGGTAAATAGAAATAATAAAGGATAATCACAATTGTTTTAATTAAAAAGGAGAGTATTATAAGGAATGTTTAATTATTAATTTTGTATGAACTGCAAAAATTGAACTGCAGTTTTTAGTTGGCGTAATTTCTTTTTTAACGTACCCTAAACAATGGAAACTAAAATAAAAAATTTTTTATATTTGTGTGTTAAAGGATGGACAATATTAATAGTTTTAGTTTAAATTTTTTTATTATTAAAAAATTTTCTGGGTGACATTTAAATGCTTTAATAACTATTTCAATATGGTTTTCTTAATTTGTTATTGACGTTCTTGTGGTCTTAATACAATAAGTTATTGTCTGAACTTAAATTAATTCGCGAAAATATGTTGAATAAACCATACCGCCAAAATTTTCAAAAACTATTTTTTTATATACTTAATTTTCAAGATACAGTTTATATACTGGAAATCGTCATCGTGTTGAAAAATGCAACAAAATACCCAAAAATAATTTTGAAAAATATTCAATTTATTACTAAACATAATTGAAAAAAAGGAATTTTTAACGTTCCCTGTCAAATTTTGAAAATGTCACTTAATAAATTTTCGAAAGAAGTTGTCTATATTTTAATTTTATTCCTATTTTACTATATCTTCCGTCATCTAAAAGTACATCAAAAATACAGAATCCTTAATGAAAATAAATAAATTATTTGGATTGCAAATATTTATCTACCTTGTTGAATAAAATCATTGTATTAATCTTAATCTGTTTTTGAAATTAAACTAAATTTAAAAAGTTTTATTTTTGTAAAATTGTAACTTAACCTGTAACTTAAGTATTTATATAATTATTATTGTAAATTATTTGAACTAAACAGAAATAAATGAATAAATTAGTTAACTTCTATTTTTACATAAACGATTACACCTAAATATATGCAAAATAGTTTTATTACACAAGCACTGCATTTATTACTGATTTTAGCGCCCAAAAGTTTGTAAACAGATAATTTTAATTATTTGCATTTTCATTCTTTTTGTTTGTAATGCACATGGAAATTTTAAAGAGCCACAGAAACAGTCAATTCTACATTTTTGTACACATAATTATAATTTGTTTGACAAATTAATTAATGGCGCATATGATATTTTGTTAAAATACAAACAAAATACAGGAAAATTCCAAACCACCTACAAATTATTCTCTATATACATATATATATGCATATAACATTAATTAGTAATTATGTAAACAATGTTGTTGTTTGATTATAAATATTCTGAAAATATTTTCCAGGAAAATGATGACATTTTAATCTAAAAAAAAAAAAATATTATACAGGTTGGAAAATTTGTCGTATATTAAAATGAAAATATTTATAATTGTGTGAAACTTTTTATAGAGATCAAAAAGGAAATTAATTATGTTTATTATCAGGATATTTTGTATTTAAACTGCATATAACAAATAATTTTTGTCTATAAAAACTATATATAACTTATTGCTAATTTTATAGGATTTTTGATGAAATTTTTTTTTTTTAATTAAACGTTTAAATATAATTTATGATCAAATATATTCTCAATTATCTTATACGTTTTAATGGTTCAATTAAAATTTAATTATAATTAAATTTATAACAAACAAATAACAACAAAAAAAACTTGATTTTTTCAATTCTTTTTTTTATTGTCCCTTGAAATATCCTTAAAATAAATTTTAACGTTAATTAAGAAAAATAAATAATTGTCCATTTGTAATTGGTTCAGCATTTTTCAACAAAAAATAAAATAAAAGAAAAATTACTTTCCAAAATAAAAAGAAATTCTTTCGCTGAATTAACTAATTTTTCTTTTTTCTTGGCACAACAAAAATCTACTACAAAAAAAAAATTCAACTCTCTTTTTATATAAAATATCGATGACAAGAAAAGGCTTCTTGCCAACAAAAAAAAAAAAAAATAAACAACATTTCCTTGAATACAACAAAAAAAGGACCAAAAACTGAAAATCTTTTTAAAAATTTATGTCGCGTACGCTGACAATCAATAACTATTAAAGACTTTACGACTTACCCCCAGAGTTAACGGACAAATATAAACTTTCTTTGTTGTTTTTATGTTGTTTTTTTTTATATATTGTAGTTTAGTTTATTTTTGTTGTCATTATTTAAGCCACTAGGACCTGTTTTATCGTCCATTTAAAATTGTGAATAGTTGCCCAACATAGTAGGTAAACTAATAAAAAAAGAAAAATCATGAAAAATTAAAAGAGAGGCAAGTGAAAACTTATGGTTGGTACTTAAACTTTGGTTTAAAAACTAAAAATTATAATATTTTTTGAATATGTGCTTATTAATTTGGTCGATTACGACACGACCGGCATATAAGTACAGGCATGTAATAGACAATATTAAAATTATTGCAGACACTTTTGATATAAACCTGGACAAAATTAGTTTTTGACACATTTTAGTTTTAAAAATTACACTGCCAGTTTGAAAGCTAAATACAGTATTCTAGTATATACTATTAAAGTATAAAGAAATTATGTTATTTTCACAGATTTCCGTATAACTTTTTAGCTTGTTGCACTACCCAAATTTCTAAGTCGAATTCATCTAACCAACAAACCCCTTAAATTTAAGTTTTTTATTATTTGCAACTATTTGATAAATTTTGTATATATAGTATTTTTGCTACTTAGTTCACTCATCAGCAGTGACATTCTTTTCTTTCCCCTCTAATATTATTTATTTAATGACTAACAAAAATCTTTTTTTATTTTTACAATTTGTGGCTGTAACTAAGTGTAGATAGTTTACATTTTTCTAACGAAACTTTTAAACTTCATATTGGTACCAGTTTGCAAAATGTTTTACCAAATGAAGAAACTTTTTCTCATATTTCATGTGTCCTGGATGGTAAAATTAGTAAGAAATGAAAACTAGAAAACTATGATCCTTTTTTCAAACAACTTAAAATATAAATATAATATTGGAAAATATTTTACAGCTATGTACGCGAATTTGAGTTTTTTTTTTCTCAATGGTTTTCTTATTGTTTAAGTTACAGAAACTTATATTGTTTCTTTCAAAAAAAAAAAAAAACTCCAATATTTCAAAAAGTATCAAAAAGAACATATGGTACTCTATCGAACTCAGTTAAGTTTTAAAGGTGAATATTAAGTTTAGAATTTAATGAAAATATATAATTTCAATAATAGAACATTTAATTAAATTTATGTTTTAGATCAATAAAAGCTAAAACTGATATAAAAGAAACTTTGAACAACTAATATTTGTAATTCATTTAAATATGTCGAAAGAGATTCCTTCAGCATTTTTTAATTTCCCTGAAAACCAATTTCACATACATAATTCTTATATAAAATTTATATTTTTCTTACATTCCAAATATAATCATAATTTTCATTAATTTTAGTTAAATTTTTATGCATTTGTTTCACAGCGATCGCGTTACTTTTGTGAGACACTAATATATTTCATCGAAAAATTTGTTTTATTATACCCAACAGACACAAAATGTGTCTACTTGGTACGAAATTGGGAAAAAGTTCAAACCCTAATAAAGAATACTTCAATATCGAAATATTTCAAAATAATTTTTTTCACAGAAAATTTAATATTCATCTACCAATTTTATTTAATTTCTATAAGGTAATTCAGTGTCACTTAATTCTATGACTCAATATTAATCGATTATACTATAAATATTTTAGATTTCAATTCAAATAAAGTACTAATCATTCCTAGGTTACATTATATACATTAGCATTTTTTTTTATTGCCAAATATAATAAATTTATCATCAAATATACAAATAAAATTTCCATTAAAAAGTCCAAATTTATAAAAGACGAAATAAAAAAAAAAAAATGATATATATTTAAAATGTCCTATAACTAAAATATTTACATTTCAAATGTCCTGTTGACGCCATCAGAATTTGTATGTTGATATATTTTAAGTACAATAAATATAAAATGACTATAATATAGTCATATGAAACCTAAAGAGCTGCTGCATTAGGCATTTGTAAAGTTAAACATAAATTTAATTCTGTGTACTACAGACATCCTTTATTTTTTATTCAAAAAAAGGAAACATACCCTAAAACAAAACTGACTTTCACTTAATTTACGTTAATATTTGCTACTTTAAAATTTTTCCATAAATTTTATATAAGTTTTGGTTTTTTTTTTTTTTTTTTTGGGCAACTTACATATGTGAGGTATAAAGATGTGCCAAAAAATGAGGAAATTTTAAAAGGAAATTTTTATTTAATAGTTTTATTGAGAATTGAGAATTCAGGATTACTGAATGAGTGCAAGGACACTATAAACTTTATTTTTTTTCTTTGAAAAAACTTTTGGCATTAATTTTATACTCAACTACTTAAGTGTTTCTGCTTTTTGTGCAAAAAGAAAAATTAATGAAAACAATGAAAATAAATTGGAAAATTGTGACAATCTTAAAAATTAAATGTTACAAGAAAATGAGTAAAAATTTATTTAAAATATGATTTTTGTAAATTTAAAGTGTAATTAAAATATGAAAAATATTTGATTTTTTTTTCAATTACAGTGGAAATTTGTCTCTTGTGATGTCATGAATCGTTCTATTTTTATTTTAAATTATTCTTTTAAAGAATTTTAAAATTCATATTTGCTGGGTCAAACTTATTAAAGGATAATTTTAAACCAAATATTTAGTACACATTACTTTGCTTATATATTTCTTTTAAACACCTACTATGACCTTACCATTTTTCTAGAATACTTTTATAATTTGTGATTTTTTTTTCCGGCAATTTTTCTTCATATTTTGATAGAATTTTTCTAAATTTAAAATAATTTTTAATGAACTTCAAGGGCATTATTACCCTCCTAAATAAATTAAAAATAATTTCCATTTACGGTATATATAGAAAAAATATTTTTGTACAATTTTCTTTTTTCTATAAACTGGAATTTTTATTTTAATCCAATTGAAGAACTCAACTTGAAGGCCAAATAAGTTAAGTTTGATGCAGAAGAAGAAAAAAAGACATTTGATCAAAAAAAAAAATTGTATATTCATGTCACGATCTTTTAAGGTTTCGTATTGGTCTGTTGTTGGTGCTGTTGCAGCAAACTTAACTATTATAAAATTATCTATCTATATATTGTAATCTGGTTGCATCCTTCTTTTTTTTTTATCATTTTCATTTTCAGGATAAAAATGATGCAAACACAAGCAAAAATATATTCCTTACAAAAAAAAAAAATCGTCCTATATGCAGTACAGTTTTAGTTATTTTATGTTTTTTTTTGTGGTAATGGTAAAAAAGGAAGAAAAAAATATATATATATATATTTTTTTTTATTGAACTTTTCTCGTGTATGCCTTCTGCATAGAAAACATATAATCAGCTAACAACGTAAGCTTTCATAGAAGATAGATGGGTAAATAGTTGTAGCTGCGAAATATTCACAAAAAAAAAAAAAAAAAAAACAGAAGAAAATTTCCAGTTTAAGTTAGAAAAATTATATGATTTGATAATAAATTTTCAGTTTAATGAATTGATGTTTTTGAATTCATTTCAAATGGAATTGTCTGAATTGTAATAAATAATAAAAAGTTTTCTTTCTATTTGTATAGTTGTTGTTTAAAATGAGTGCTAATACTTTTTCATTATTTGCACTTTGATAAAAAAAAAATTGTTTTTAAATTCAATGCCTGACTTTTATAGAATTTTTATAAAAATAATAGTCAGCTATGGTTTATTCCTATATTTTTTTAAATTATTTTTCTTTAGCGCCTCAGCATCAAGGATGATGTTTAAATGATGAAAAGGAAAAGCCAAAGTCACTAGACCTATAAAGTTATATATTATAAGATAAATAAAAATTGTCAGAAAATTTCCGATATCCTAGTAGCATAAAAAAAAAATTACAGAATGATTTATTAGATTTTTTTTTTTCGGTGCTAATAGAAAAGGTATAAGAAAGAACAACGAAAACTACCGACCACACGTAAATCAATTATGTAGAAGCAAATGTACATTTCTATACTAGGTGAAATGCTTATTATAAAAAATACAATTTTTCAAAATTTGCAGATTAATTTGTCAGGGTAAATTTTAATAGATTGTATTTCGAAAATTGTTGCTATAAAAATTATTTATTTATCCTTCTATGTAGTTCAACTTATCAACTATCTCTATATTTACAGGACCCTCTAAAACAAATGTAAATACTTTATTTGCTACCTGGGTAAAAAAAAAATTTCTATCATCCAATTTCGCTTCTAGGACTGCTGTAACACCATAATTTTTACCTAACTCAGTTCTTGTTATCTCATCTAATTTTTTGACTGTCTTATGCATTTTTAACATAAACTTCTTTTTTTTTATTCTTTTGCTTGGTAAAATTTCAAATATTTTTGGTAAGAGTTCGACAAGGCCATGTTCAGCATATTCTTTACTATCAAAAAATTTAGCTTTTTTTTTTACTTACATTTTTGATTGTATTTTTTTTATTTTTCTTATAGAAAATATATAGATTGAAGTTGATGGCGGTGACGAGTCCTGCATAAACGATTTTCCAGACAGTAAAATCGTTGATGATGATGATGATCTCTGTATTTTCGTTATTTTAATATATATTTTATATATACATACAAATATATATATATTCAGTTATCACCTCACATCAATCGATAAGTATACCCTTTTTACTCTTTCCATTAAATTTCAGAAAAAAAAACGGAAATTTTAACTTATTTAAAAGAATATTTATATCAAGGATCAGAAAAATAAAGAGAAAAAATATAAAAAATTTATTATATTTTCTCTTCATGCGTTACCAATTTTTAACATTTTGGTTATAATGTCAAACTATATACAAGTCAACCTGAAAAACTTATTGGTGAGGACAAAAAATATTACACATATCTTTTCCTCTTTTTTCAGATTAATTTTTTTTTTTGTGTGTACCAATTTAAAAGAAAAAAAAAATGGACAAATATAAAGAAGTGTTAAAGTAAACCTTTTACCTTTCTTTTTTTTATTATTTTATCTATGATGGTTCTTACATTTTTGCAGAAAATTCAACTTTTTAAATTTAAATCGTGACAGATATGAATTGCTAAAAGAAATGTCAATGAATGCAAATGGAATTTCAAGAAATGTAATATTTACAAGTCCTTCTTTTCTTGTTGCAATTCTTCTGGTTTGTTAGATGGTATAGGTTAGTTATATTATATTATATAAAAAAAAAAAAGGATTGGATTAGGTTTTTTTTCTTATGTTAATGCATTTTTATAAAGAATTCGATTTATTTTAATGTCCTTGCTGGAAAGCATGACTTCGTGAACGAAATTTATATTATATTAGTTTTATTTGAAAAATAAATTGACGATCAATGTTTTTTTTTTTAAAAAAAACAAAAAACTAAAAATTAACAGAGATTTTGACAAATATTTGAAAATAATGTTTTTATATAATGCTTTAAAAATTATTAAAATGTTAATTTATGGATTTTGGTTTCTAATCATTTATTTGGTGTCCAATATTTTTATAGTTAAAGATGATCACAGAAGGTAAACTTTTAAAAACTTAAAAAATTTTTAAGGTATACATTATTGATAACTATGGTGAATCGATTTTAAAGCATTTAGTCGCATCAGATCCTCAAAAATATATTGAAAAATTAATCCTTTTAGTCTACCATACTTAACTAAAAATTTATATATAATTATATAAATATTGGAAATTACTATTTTTCAGAAAATATAAAATCAATTTTCTCTTCAATCAACAACGAAAAAAAAATAGGAATCAAAATGAAAATTAAAAATCCATATACATACATATATACAATAAATGAACATTGGCACAATTATGCAATCTACTCAAAAAACCATCATATACAAAACAATTTAACGTACATACATATATTCAATTTCATAAAATACTTATGTTCATTCGCATATGAAAATCGCATTTTAAAATCAACTTTTAAAATATATATTCATTTATTATTTTCTTGTTGCTTGAATCACAAATATATAATATTATCTCATCATATTCATCCATTTATCCTCCCATGAGATAAAAGGATTATAATCGTACTATACATCCCACTATGCCAAAATAATAATAATAATAATAAAAAAAAAAAAACGTAAAAACAAATCAGCGTTTAAATTGCAATTGAATGCAATGACCGTACACAACGAAAAAATTAATGAAGTGAAAAATAACATCTGGTATTATGGATATTGGACGTACATATATTTACATGGTTGTAGGCTGATTCTTCGTACACAATTCCTCTCCAACAATTTTTGTAGCACAATTCTACTTAACTCAATTCAGCTCCCACAATTTTTATTAAGCAAATTTTTTCCCACAAATATTCTCAGGTAATTCTTCTCAATAAAGCTTATTTATGATTAATTAAATAATATATAATGTCACTTATTAAGTGACATTTTAATTTTGTGTAAATCATACTTAAAGTTCGCAGTTTGCTACAAGCGAAAAGTTTTGAATACCAGTATTAGCGAAAAGTTTTGAATACGAGTATTTAAAAATATATGTTTTCTAAACCCGAAAACACCGTAACTCAAAATATTCGAAATGCAATAATATCAAGTTTTACAAAAATTTCACTTAACACCTTTATCCTCTAAAGTCTAAAGTCTTCAATTATATTTATCCTTATTAGTTAAATATGGTGATCTACAGTCTAGTTGAAATAAAATTAATTACGAAAACATATAATATTTGTTAGTCAAAACTTTAAAAGACAAAATTTATTTTACTAGGCTAATTGGTCATAAATTGGACTAAAGGCGAAAATTGAATGATTGACACAAATAATATTGTACAAACACCCAGATAAAACAATACCTCTCTTAACTATGTGTAACTGCCAGTAAAAATATATTAGGAAATTGAAAACATTTAAAATCGAAGTAAAATTACTATTGAAAAGTAAAATTGAAAGGGTTTCGAAAACACCTTATATTTCAAAAGAAACAAAAATTGTCACGCACCTGTGATGTTCTACGATGAACAGCAATTATTATGGTAATTGTCCTAGCAATCTTTAAAATCCAAAAATTAACACTTTACAACTTAATCTCTTTTACACAAATTTGAACTACACTTTTTTATATATGAATTAACATAAAGGCCATAAATTTTCAAATACCACTACAAATTTTCAAATACCACTATAAATAACATCGCTTAACGAATTTATTTTTTTTTTATTTCATTCTTAAAAAAAAAATTGAGAAAACTTCATTTGCAATTTTTTCTATGCAATTTTATTTTTGCAATTTTCACTTATTAAACTAATTATACTGCACAAATTTTTAACGAATTCGATGGATCACTAATTAAAATATATTTTAATAGTAAATTTAATTAGATTTTAAAACTTTTTTATTAGAAATTTTATTAATCCGTAGGAGAGAAAATTCTCCTGCTCGACGATATATTAAACACCGAAGTCACTGACGTTTCCCTACAAGAAATGGAATGGAACATTTTATGTCGCAATAGATGGCACTTTTGTTATAATTTATTTTTTAATTAAAATTAAATACTAATTTTAATTTGTCAAAGGAGTGTGCCAATACTGCTCAACATTACATTTTTAATAAAAACTACAATTAGCATATATCTATTTTTTTAAATTTATAAAATACTTCTTGTATATTACCTATTGTATATTTATTGCGAAATAAAATTTCCCATTGCATTTCTGGTAGGGAAACGTCAGTAACTTCGGTGCGTAAAATATCGTCGGTCAGGAGACTTTCGCTCCTACGGATTATTAAAATTTCTAATAAAAAAGTGTTAAAATCTAATTAAATTTACTTTTAAAATATATTTTAATTAGTGATCCATCGAATTCGTTAATAATTTGTGCAGTATAATTACTTTAATAATTGAAAATTGCAACAAAAAAAATTGCATAGAAAAAATTGCAAATGAAGGTTTTTTTTTATCATATGAAAAAAAGAGTGTTGCTTAATGTCATATTTTTCTCAATTTTTTTTTTTTTTGGAATGAAATAAAAAAACTAACTTCGTTGAGAGATGATATTTACAACTGTGGAATTTGAAAATTTGTAGTGGTATTTGAAAATTTATGGCCTTTATTTTAATTCATATATAAAAAAGTGAAGTTAAAATTTGTGTAAATAAAATTAAGTTTTAAAGTGTTAATTTTTCGATTTTAAAGCTTGCCCAAACGATTAGCATAATGATTACTGTTCATCGTAGAACATCATCACAGGTACGTGGCAATTTTTGTTTTAATTTTACTTTGAATAGCAGTTTTATTTCGATTTTAAATGTTTTCAATTTCCTTATATATTTTTACCGACCGTTACATATAGTTAATTGCGGTATAGTTTTATCTTGGTGTTTGTACAATAACTATTTGTGTCAATTGTTCAATTTTCCCCTTTAGCCCGAATGATGATCACTTAGTCTAGGAAACTAAATTTTTGTTTTTGGTTTTTAAAGTGTTTAATTAACAAATGTATGTTTTCGTAATTAATTTTATTTTAACTAGACTGCAGACAGATCTGCATATTTATCTAATAAAGACATCTTTAATATGTAATTATTACTTTCCTTTTATTTTATAGTTAGTCCTATTTTTTTGAAAGGATTGCAAACGTGCGAATGCATATTTTGGCCGCTAATACAAAATGTGCTATCTTACTAACAGATTGATCATATCCTGGTATGAGTATTTATAGACATATATGCAGTAAATATATAACATATACATATACATTATATAAAGTTTATAGCTAAATATTTAGCATTCAAATTTCCAATCTTCATACTCTTGTTTTTGTTGCCGATTAATTTTTACGCAAGCAAAAACTGAGAAGAATTTGAGAAAAATTGTGCGTGAACCGTGGAATATTGTGTTGAGAAGAATTGGCTGAGATAAATTGTGGAAGAAGAACTGTGCGAGAAAGAATCAAGTCAGTTCCCGTAAAAACGAAATATATGCTTGACAAAAAATAAAAATGTAGTAAACGAGCTTTAAAAATTACAATTTCCTTCTGAAATCACTTAGGTTTTCGAAAAAGTTGAAATAAATAGTGATTTAGTACAAGCCGGTTGCTAGTATTAAGGAGAGCAATGAGAGGATGCAAAAACACAAAATTTTTTTAAAATTTAAAAATTTGGAAAATTTTTGTGTTCTGGGCTCTGGGAATGGTAATCACTGTGTGCACTCAAAAATTGTTTAAGTGGGAAGAAGTCTCTCAAATTTCTAATTTCGGATTGGAGGAAAAATTAAAGGCTTTAAATTAGGAGACAGTTTTTAGAGAACTTTTAATTATTTTCGAATCCTGAAATGTTTATTATTAAAATTTTGGCTGGAACTTAAATTCCTCCAATCCTGAAATATTTGTAATAAAAATTTTGGCTGGAAGTTAATTAGTTAATTGAATTTACCTCATCATAAGACGTTCTTCGAATTGCATCTAAAACAATCTATTTTCAATTTTATATATTTTGTTAATTATTATTTATTTATTTATTTTTCTTTTCGAAGAAAGGAATATGACAGACAATTTTAAATTTTAATAATCCTGGCTGTATCTGGCTGGCAATAATCGTTATCATTTTTGGATAAACAGCTAAACCATATTCAGACATTTTTAATACATTATATATTATTTTAATAGTGTTTATTAAATTATTATATTTTATAAAATATTGGTAATTTAATAATATTCAGAATTTCTTATAATCTGGCAAACAGTTAATGAGCCATCTATCGGAATTTATGTTACAGTTACAGAGTCACCTAGTCAAAGAACCATCTATTGGAATATATATATTTCTAATATGTTTGCAAAGCAAATCTGAACTTGAAGGCAAAAAGATCAGTTGCAAAATTCAGTTTTATTCCATTTTTTTATTATATCTTCATAACTCAATTCTTTTTCTCACAATTCTTGAGTTAAGAATAATTATTTTTATAATTTGGAACGGAAAATGTGGGAGAAGAATCAGCCGGTTGCCATTTACATATGTATATAAAGTATTTCGTACAAAATTAAAATTATTTTCACTAATAAACGGCCCTGGGACAGAGTAATTAGTAATATATACTATAATATATTTTAATTATTTCACAAATTGATAATTTAATGACATTTAGTACATATACAAACAAAATATAGTTATCATAGAGAACGGGTAAATTATTAACTGAAGTCTATAGTCGAAAATTTGAAAATATTGTAATCGTAATTTTTAAAATTTTTAAATTTAAATTGTATAAATATTTAAGCAAATTCAATGTCTAAAGAAATACATACATATTTCCAATTGAAGATAATCTTTAGTTTGTTCACAATTCCTAAAAATTAAGTCAAATGGTATTCACTAGTACAAAAAAAAATCCAACAGACTTTGTCCACACACAAAGAAAAAATCGATGGTCTGGTTAAATCTATTCAAGCCAGAATTTGCATTGTCCTGATATATAGCATTGGTCTTCTCTGAATCAAAACCACCTGCATTGAAAGTATTTTGGTTCACATTTCTTGGGGTCAAATGTTTTAAGGCCAAATTAGTAATAGTAGTTTAGTCATGTGAATAATTAATTTTTAAAATTAGTCATAAAAGTTAACAGATCATAGAGTCAATAACCCTCTAGCATAAAACTAAATGAATAGTAACAGTAACTGAAAGGTGTACTATTATAATATTTAAGGTCAAATTTCCTAAAGTATATATTAATCAAAATTTTCTGATATTTTATGTTAAATCGAAAATAGGACAATTAAAATAATTTATGTACTCGTAATTTTCAACAAAATTAAAAAACTTATTGCAGTATTTTAACAAAATAAAATATGTTTTTTTCAAAACACTACTTAATATTTCGTTTTACCATAATAAAAAAAAAAATATCCTGTATATTTTAGTAATATCGAAAATTTCTGTACTTAACTCTTGATATTCTTATCCTTGCGTCTTGTTTTAACATTTTTCTTCCACAACTCTTTAATTTATTGTGAATTCGTGCAGAATTTTAAAACATTATTATTGCACTTATAATAATATTTCTATGAGACAAGTATAGAAAAAATTTAAAAAACGAGAGAAAAAATGTACATATTATAAAATATACATTTTTGAAACATACACATTAACATTGTATCTTTAAAAAAAGGAATGAAAAAATTAAAATTTAATTCTACGTATACAAGACAATGTTATAGTTCATCGCTGATACTAAGAATTTGAGCTCCCTATAATTTATATTTAAAAGTTTCCAAAAAAAAAAGCAACATACACACACATATTTTAAATTATACAAAATTATTAAAAGATAATAACTTTTTCGTAAAATAAAAAAACTAATGAAGAAAAAACATGAAAATAACTGGGTCGCTAATTATTGTTAATAGCTACGTTTAGTAAGAACAGTCCAGAATTCTTAATTGTAGACAATGAATTTTAAAATATATTTGATAGATTCTGTTTTTGGATTTTATTTCGTTGCAATTTTAAACTTAATTTTTAAGTCAATTCTTTTGATTTATCAAGTTTTTAGAAGCGGTGTACGGTATTAGTAGGAAAATTCTCCAACGTAGAAAAACCATGATCAACGTAATCGTAATGGCGATGACGTATCCAAACGTATCGAAACTTTGTTTTGTTTCGAGTTTTGGCAACTGCGATATTACGGCCTGATAAAAATGTTATATGGATATGTCATTCCATTGATCAGTGCTATGATTACGCAATTTGGCACTTTTCCTTACCGCTTTATCTCCGTTCGACTTCTATTTAATTTTTCTTCACTAAATGGAGACCACAAATAATTCAACACATTACTCCAAGCTAATATATTAGCATACAATATCTTTATTTACATTGAATTTTCCGAATAATTTACAATTTATAGTGTGGTGTACATGTACATATCTTCCCAGCAATTTTAATACCGCTTCTGCGACCACCAAATCCTTTTCATTCCTGGTTTTTTTAAATTATTGTTTACGCCCGCTGCCTAATTCACAAGAAGCAACTTGAGTTTGAAGATTATGGGTATACAAAAAAAAAAGGATTTTTTTTATTAATCATATTCTTTTCTAGAAATTATTCTTTAAATAAATTATCACAAATAAACAATCTTAGGCGAAAAAAAACACAATTCTTCACATAAACCAAAATAAAAAAAAAATATCTTTATTTTTTAATTGAGACCAGACTAATGAAATTTTCATAACACAATATTTTAAAAGCAAACATCATCATCCTTTCATCATAATCATCATAATAATAATTTTATTTATATCCCTTATTTTATCACTTTCTCCACCACCCCCACAAAAAAAATTACCTTTAAAATTAAATCAACCCTTTCTCAAGAGCTGTGCAAGGGTGTGTGTTTGATGTTATCATTTTTCCTTAAGGGTGACAGAGTATAAAATTTGAAATATTGTCACGTCTTTTATGAAACGGCACTAGCAACTCAAGAAAAAAAAAAAACTTTTATCCAATTTTACTGATTTTGGTTCTAGCCTTTTTTTTTTGTTGTTGTTGTAGTTGTTGGTAAAAATTTTTATTTGAAGGACTCTTGTTTTCTTATAAGGACATCAACTGATAGGCATAAAATCAAACTTTTTCTTTTCATCCTTTTACCGATTTTATCCTTTTTGTTTTGTTTTTGTTTTTAAAGTAATTCAACTGAATTATAACCAGAAAAAATTTATTATTTATATAAAAAAGTTTTTTTTTTTTGTCAACTGGTGTTTTAACTTTCAACCCAACCAACAACAAAAAAAAAATAATTTTCCACCAAAGTCCTTGACGAATTATTATCCTCTTCAATATGATGGTTTGACTTTGTAAACTCATATACATAAAGATGGTAAAATACAAAATAAAGAAATTTTTGTTTTTTAAATGTCAAGTAAATTCCTTCCTGTTATTTTTTTTTTGGTAGCGGAAGGTAAATATATTTACGTACCAATTTTTACTTTTTTTTTTTTAGTCCTTTTTATCTGATTTTAAAAATAAAATTTTTTCTGATCTTTGACTTTAATACAGAGTATTTTTTTTAACTTGATATCATGTGGCATATCCTTTCTTGGGGAGTTAATTTCAATCAAACCAGGAACTAAAATAATGTTTTTATTTTAATACCTGAATACTTTTCAAGAATATATTAAAGCATTCTTTTTCTTTTGGTTGTTGTTTTTATGCGGTTTGATATCTGGTGGTATTTGTGTGGTTGATTTGAATATTGCCTATAATATTATAGAATACAGTTAAAATAAGTTTTTCATCTATAAGAGCATTAAATTATGATGAATCTTTTGAAGTGAAAGATATATTTTTATTAGAGGTCATTCTGTTTTAAAGGACCTAAAAGGTTAGTAACAAGTAGAAATATATAACAAAAAAAAAAAATTGAAAAATTTGTTTGCGGTTTTTTTTTTACGGAAAGCAAGGAAAAAAATTTTAATTAATGAAATGGAAATCGATTAAATTAATTTCACTTGGTTTGACTATAGATATTACTTTTAGTTTGAAATATTTTTTATTTAAATTGAATTTGAATAAGGATGATTGAAAAATTTATCGGTTTTAAGGATTATTGATTGGTAGGAAAATTTAAGAGTTTAAAATTAAATAAAAAGTTTCGTTTTAAATACGAAGAGTGATTCGTTTTCTCCGCTAACAGCCGTTAATAAAATATGTTCTTATTGTACGTCTCTTTATTACTTGAATACTGAGAAATAGTGATGTCTGGATACAAGAATAGTTATGTTTTAAAGCCAACTTTTTTAATATAATTTAAAAATATGCAATGTCCTACTAAAACATTATTAATTTTGCGATGTCCAAATTTTTATATTTTTAATTTTCTTCTTAAATTTTAAAATCCTATATATTTATTATTTTTATTTTATAAAATTACATGCCACATAAAAATTTCAACCATAATCAAATTATCTTAATTGGAATCCTTTATTTTTATATATTAGATATCCTTGCGATATCCTAAAATAAAATTAATAAAACAAAAACACTTTCAAAACTTTTTTTTATATATTAGTTTAACCGCATAATTTGTACAAAAATATATTTTTCTCTTTGCCAATTAAGTTTTCCTGTCTAAAAGCTACTCAAATTCTTGTTAGTGTAAAGAAAAAAAGAACATTTTTTGCATTTATCAAAACTTTATTTCTGGTCATCATCATGTTATAAAAAATAATACTTTTCTTTCTCGTCCTTCCGTACACCCATCTTACCAAAAACAAAAGACATTAAACTCTATAAATACATGTCTGTTCCCATGTTTATTCTCTAAAACAGTTCAAGTTTTTTCCCGATTTTTCCGAAAAATAACGAAAAAAAATTTCACTACTCAAAAATTACAACGTTTTTTTTCGGTTTTTCGTTGGTAAAAAGACAGCAGGCAAAAAGAAAAAAAAGTTTTTCCTATATAATTTTCTTTCTCATAAAAATTCATGGTCCTTTTCCTATTTTTTTTTTTTTTTATTATTATTATTATTGCTGTCGAATGAGGAAGAAGACGGGTGTAATGAAATTTGCCTTGTTGTTATATCAGTCTATGACTATATGTATAATAATTGTATCCCATCATACGTATACCTTTAATTTAAAAGGATATAAATATCTAAGGACTTTATTAAAATATTCTTTACACGTAAACTTTTGACATTTAATTAGTCTTCACCCGGGCAAATAGAGTTCTCTACCTAAACTACATGTATATAATGTATACTATGTATATCCTTGTACATAACTTTGTTGTTGTTTTCTTTTTTTTTTTTTGAAGGTAACATTTTTATTTGTATATTTTTCCTAACAAAAGTACGGGTAGTAGGGTGCAAAATTGTATTTTGGTAAATTCTGAAAAATTATTATTATACGAGGTAATAATATAGAAAAATATTATCCTGCTGATATGGCAAGGTCGTATACGTATAGAAACTATGTATATAGCAAAAAAATAAAAATATTGTTTTACCAAATAGAAGGATTATTAATGATTTTATGAATAAAGGTATAATAATTTAAAAGGATTTTCATTTTTTTTTTTCCTTTTGAATTTGAGATGGATACGTAATATATTGTAGATTTTATCATTTACGTGCTGTTAACACTAAAATTTTGGCTTATTATTATAGCATTAAGTAAAAAAATAGAATGGAAAAAAACTAAATTTCATAAAGTTACAACTCGTTTTTTGGGGAATCTGTATATTCAGCGTGATAATCTGATGCAATAGGTTTACTAATCACTAGACCGTTTTATATCACATACGAACCTAGATAATTTATTGAACTTTTGAACAAATAAAATTTGTTAAAAGGTTACTAATTCTTTTATAACAAAAATCTAAATAAAATGTAAATCTTTTAAATTTTTACCAGTCCAGATCTATACGCTTAATTTTTGGTATTTTTTTAAGCTACTTTCTAGAACTTAATAATGTTGCAGAATTTAAACATTAATTAGTATATTGTTAATTTATATTTAAATTAAAGTTCTTAAAGTTTTTCTAATTATTAAAAAATTTCATAAAATTACAAAATTTTTACTATGTTGTTAATTTGTTGGCACAACTAAACTATAAGAAATAATAACATTTTTTGATTCATTTCCAAAAATAACATAAAATTAATAAATATAAATATTCTGGCCTAATTATATATGAAAATAAATTGGCAAAGGAAACTAATAATCTTTCTTATTGCATTTTGAATTTGTTTTTTTTTTTTTATTACTTTATTTGTTGTTGTATGGTGTAAAGCCAAAAAATTTATTTCGTAATAAGTACAAGGACTAAATTAATAAATATCTTAAACCCACATCCATATAAATATAAACAATTCTTCAACATTAAATAACATAAAATTAAACTAAATATATTCCTAAAATTAAGAAGGATACAATAATAATTCATCATGGTTAATAAACTATAAAATAATATTAAATTTTTGTTATTATACTCATATATAAATAAGTTGGGGGATAGGCGATTTTAATATGTAATATGTGAATATGGAACCGGAAAAATATTCTGTTTACTACCTTTATAAAGGACGCGTTAAAATTAAAGAAAAGATCATCATGGCTCATAATAACATAACTGTAATAAAAATAATATATATTTTGGGTGAAACAAAACAAAAAAAAAAAATTATGAAATTCATAAGTAAAATTAACAGGTGAACGTGCCTCATTCATTTTTATATCCTTAAATAAATTTCTTTACTTTTCATATACAATTTTTATAATACGTATATATTATTCTTTTGCGTTTTGCCAATCATTAGACATTCATTTTGGGTAAAAATTCATTTCAAAAATTAATTTATAAGAATAATTTTTTATTCAAGAAATTTTCAGACAGAAAACTATTAAAAATTATTGCAAAAGGTTTAAAAATTTGACTTTTTTTTCCCAAAAATTATATAAAAGTAAATTTTTATTAGTTTTCTCAAAGTTTTAACATATACTTAAAAATTATTCTTTATATACCAAAGAATAAGTGAGATGTTCTATTAATTAATATTAATAATACTGAAAGTGAACAAATGTCAGTCCTAGTACTTTTTCTAAAAGGCGTTGTCGTCTGTCTGATGCAGCATAACTATCATTTTTCGATCGTACTTTGATGAATTTCATCAATGTGCAAATTTTGGATCGCACATTGATGAAATTATAAGGCGGGCAAACCCAACTTTAAGTTTTATAAAGTGATGGAAATTCTTGGATTCCTGTATTAGCAAAACTTTAGATTCCACCTATGTCAGATCACCATTTGAATACGGATTCAGACAATTCACCGCAGATTCGACAGGTTCACGTTACGTGAATTGATTTACGTATGCATGAAAGGCGTCGAATGTAATTAAAATTTCTTTATTAAACTGAATTTGGTTTTTAAAACCCACAAAATGTATGATTAATTTTTATAATTTGGCTTAATATTTGATATTTGTATTAATATTTCACAAATTTATCTTATATCTACAATATTTATAATAATATTGTGATTATCAGTTCTAATATTCTATACGGTAATATACAAGTTATAAATTTTCGTTTATTTTCTATGTTGATTAGATTATATAATTTATATATGTATCTTAATTTAGTATTTATTTATAATAGTACATTTTTTTAATCAAATTTGTTAAATTTATATAAATAAATTATGTTTATATTAAATTTATTAAACTGATTGAATAGATTAATTTAATATAAAAGTTCTATAATTTATTCATTGGAACTGTGTTTGGCTTTAGAATTTTTATTTTTCAATCGAATCTCCTAGAACAGCAGTATATTTATTACTTCTGTCAATTAATTTTTCCAAATCTACCTACAAGAAATTTTTGTTTTGCCTTGCAAATGTCTGTTCATGGCTGCTTGTAATGATTTACCATCGGTGAAACGCTTTTGACAAAAATCTTTTTTCAAATTATAATCGATTAAAAGAGTTCCTCTATTAAAAGAGTTCCAGGTCTTTTTTCAAATTTATAATCTATTAGATTAGAAGAATCCCAGTCCCAAAGCGCGGTTGCTATTATCTTTCCAGCCGACGATACACTCCTGTTTTAATTTAGGATCATAATGATGAACCCAAGTTTCGCGGTGTAAGCTTTCGCTGACTTTTCACATTCCGAGATGATCACGGACACGGATCCGATATTTTGAATCCTTCTGTCATTTCCGTAAATTTTAGCCGACCATTTCGCATTCGGGCATCTTCGACTTTTATTACCTTTCCATGTGTTTTCAGGTTGTCACACCACTTGGCTTTCCAAACCAGTCATCATAACTCTCTAACTTGTGTAAATAATCCTGACCACTTCTACATGGTGGGTTTACTACGAGAAGTATCTTTATAAACTGCTTGCATTTCACACAGCATATTTTATTCCTAGTCTTCTGAGAAATTTAATTACTGCACTTAACATTTGATATTTTAAAGATTTATTTCTGTATAGATAATACAATATACTGTGTATAGACACTATGTACAGACACTGTCATAATAAAATAAAAAACAGGGTAAAAAATTTTAATGATCGATATGTTGAATTTATTATTACATCTTTATGTATAATTTGCACATATAAATTTATTTTTTCCTAAAGAAATAAAAAAGGTATGTTCTCTACCAATTGTGTTATAAATTATTATAATTAATAATAATTTATTAATAATTAATGTCGACTACGTCGCCGACATTATTATTTTTGCCACTGCTCTCAATTTAAGTAAGGATAATACAGAGCAGATTCTCTACTAGAATCTGCTCTGTATTATCCTTACTTGTTTAAAATTTCAAAATCTTTTGTAAAAAAGGCCAAAATTAGGATTTTATTTTTAAATTTCAATTTTGAATTTGGGCATTTCAGACTTACTTACCATTTTTTACTAGTTTGGAAAAATATTTAAGAGAATTAGTTTTCAAGAGCAGTCAGCGCTGCCAGATCTGGTTTAGTTTAAAAACCTTGTTTCTATAAAAACTATACAAAACAATATGTAGTTTAGTTAGTAAAAAGTTGTAGAGGTTGTTTTTTTTTTTTTAATTTTTAGGGAATTTCAACCATAAAATATTTATCTATGTTCCAAATGATGCAAGCAGAAATTAATATTAATTGATAAAAATACATTTTTTAATTTGTGGAATTTATATTTTTTTCTTTGTAAATAATACACCTGACTTGATAAAGTATCAGAGTTCCGTTGGCAGAAAACCTTGTTTTTTATTATAAATCCTGGTTTCTTTGCAATTCACTGAGAAACCTTGTGATCTGGCAACGCTGGTAACGTGTAAATTTTTTAAGGCAGCTTCTATAAAACACTATTAATTTTCCTAATAATATGAGAATATTTTTTCAGTTTAAAACTATTTCAAATTAATTTGAAATATTTGTGAATTGTAAATATGTAGTTGATTATTTTCTTGCAATTATAAACTATAAATGTAATTTATTTAATATTTCACCACAAACTTTTATATTGCATAAAACTCTTATTATTTCAATTTGAAACAAAACTCTAATTTTATCCTGGTAGCGAAATCTACCGGATTTTTTTAAAACTAATTACTAGTTTTCCTTTTACTTTTTATAATTTTTACTCCTACACTGATCTCTCGTTCCAAAAATTTCTTTCGTTCTCTAAATTTCTCATTCTGATTCCTTTCTATCTAACTATTTTTAAGTTTAACACATTCACTTCACCTACTCAATTCAATTTCATTTCACATTCAGAATTCTCATTCTCTCTCAATTCAGTGTTTGCTTTCTCTCTCATATCGAATGAATTTCGTTTTCGTTGTTTCGACAAAAATTCTCACTTCCATTCCAATTCCAATTTCTTTTCCAATATTCATTTCCAATCCAATCTGTAACAAAAGCAATGCTTTTGCTTTTATTTTACTAATATTCCAATTGGAATTCTTTATGTTTTCATTTATCTATGAGAACCGAGAGAGCTGAGCACAAACTCTCAAATACTACTATTCAAAAACATAACAAAATTCAAATAAATTCGTCTTTTTTTTTTTACTAATCCCCCCAATTCCCAACAAAAACAAACAAAAAAAAAAAACCGCACACAAAAAAATCCAACAAAAATATTTTCAACGAGAGTCCAATAATACACACAAACACAAACAACAAAACCAAATAACACAAAAGCAACGAATCAATTCCATATACACAACGAACTCAGTAGTTGTACACTAAACAACTAATGTCAAAAAGTTCAGTTTTCGAGCGACTACGTGTAAGAAAGGTCGCGCTATTTTTCGCATCTCCCCGCAGAAATTTTCAACATAAAATAAATAAAAATTAAATTCTATAAAAAATAATCAAATTTTTTTTAAAAAAAATAATTAAATATAAAAAAATATAATATTTCAAATTTTTATCAAAATAATTTTTGCCCGCTTTTAATTGCTTTCAAATCAGATTTAAAAATCAAATAGGAAATAAAAATCCTTGGTTTTTTTTTTGGTAAATGAAAAGTTTTTTCATTTTGTAATTATTTTTTTTTTTTGGGAAATTATTTTCTAAAAAAAAAAAATAGAAATTTTTTAAAGTAAATTTTTAGATTTTAATTTTTTTATTTAATTTCTCAATAATTTTTTTTTTTTTTTTGTTTTTAATTATTTTCTTTGATTTCCTTTTTCATTTAATTTTTCATAATTTTTGCATTTTTTATTTTTCAATTTTCATTTTGAAAACAGACTAAAATTTTGTAAATATATAAAAAAAATTTTTTTTTGCTTAGTCCTTAAAAATGCTTAGAAAAAAAAAAATCGTCGAAAAAGTTAGAATATATTTTCTTGTAAAAAAATAATCTGGAAAATCGTCGGTTTCGGTGTAAATTTAGATGACTAAAAAATTTTGCGCTTTTTTCTTTGTACATTTTTAATTTTTTTGCTTTTCTAAATTTTTATAATAAAATATTTAAAAAAATAAAAAATAGTTTCGCATTGTTAGCTTTTTTTTTAATTTATTAATTATTGGAAAATTTTCCGGAAAGTACACAAAAAAAAAAAATTTCTTACAAGAACCGCGAAATCTACAATTCTTGATTCAAACGGTCGACAATCTAAAAGAAAATTCGTAATTTAAAATCGAAAATTTTTCTTTTCAATTTTAAACAAAACAAAAAACTTACAAAAAAACAAAAAAATAATAATTATTTTTATTTGGATTCCAAATTTTCATAAAATTAAATTTTCTCGAAGAAAAAAAATATATTTTTTTTTTTATAATATTATTTTGTTTGTTTTTCTTAAGAAAAATAATTTTTTTTTTTTTTTGAAAAATGAAAAAGTGCGAAAATTTTAATTAACGAAAAAAAAAAAAAAGAAGAAAATGAGAGTGAAAAGTGTTTTTTCATATTAAAGAAAAAAGAAGAAAATAGAGAAAAAAAATGTGTTAGTTTTTCATTATTTTTAGTTTTTTTTTAACAAAAAAAAAAATTTTATTTTGTCATCAAAATTTTTCTTTTTAAGTGTATTTTAGTTTTATACTTTTGTCATATTTTCTTTTAAAATTTTCATTTTGTTAATTAATTAGTTTTTGTTTTATTTTTTTTTTTTAAAAAAAAGAAAATTTGAAAATTGTGAAAATTTTACAAAAAAATATCAGAAAAAAATTTAAAATTTGGAAAACTGAAAATTTACTAAATTTTTGTTTTGAAAATATCCTTTTTTTTTTTTTTGTTATAATTTTCCCTTTAAAAATAATTTTATTTTTCCTTTGATTTTAGATTAAAATTCAGTAAAATTCATCTGAGAAAAAAGTGTTCTTCTTTGTTTTCCATTTTTTTTTTTTTGGAAAAATATAATAAATTTTTTTTTGTTATTTTAAATTTAAAAACCAAAGTGAAAAAAAACCACTAAAAAATTTATAATTGAAATTTAGATATATATATACAAAAGTGTGAAAAATAAAGAAAATTATAGAAAATAAAAAAAGAAAAAGAAAATTAATAGAAATATAAACAACAACAAAAAAAAAAAGTCCATAATTTTCTTTAATTATTGTGCCGTGATTAATTTTGGTTTTTAAGTGTATTTGTCTCTGAGTGGAATTTATTAATTGAAATAATCACACAGCTGTGAATAAAAATTCAATATTTATTTTAATTCTTCGTCATATATATTTGTCATATTTTGTGGAAAATTTATTCTTCAAGAAAATTTAAAAAAAAAAATAAACAACCAAAACTAATATTAATTTTAATATCGAACAAAATATAAAACACAGAACATTTTACATTAAATTCAAGGTGAGTTTAATTTATTTTTATTTTATTTAAATTATTATTTTTTCGGTAATTTTGGGTATTTTTAAAACTACGTGTCATTTATCACACACCACCCGCTCATTTCGAGCTATTTTTAGTTAAATTATTTAAATTAAAAAACTTGTGACTCAGTAAAGTCATTTACTGTCAGTTTTATGTTATTATTTTATGAAAAATTTAGGATATTGCAATTAATTATCTGAAAAATGTAATAATTGAAAATTTACTTTGTTAAAATTGTACTTGTAGATTGAATTATATATATAAAAATTAAAAATAATATATTTTCTTGGAGAAAGTTAAAATTTTGTTCTTCAAGAAAATAGAAAACTTTACCTACAATAACTAAATAAAATTTTATGAAAGTTTTTCTGTCTATTAATTTAAATCAATAACAAAATAGTGGATATTATTCAGCTAAAAACAAATATTAGTCCTTAAAAAAGACATAGATTGGGCTCAATTGTTATTTTTACAAAAATTGTCCAATAAAAAGACCCAAATATATTTCAAATTTAAATATTCATTAATAATTATCAATAATCATTTAAAGAATTTTCAAAACAAATTTTATTTTGTTTAATATTAAAATTAATATTGCTGGAAAATTCTATAATTCTGACTTTAATTTTCCTAAAATTATATTAATTTTTTTTAAATATTTTCAAATCTGGTAAGATTATAAATAACCTTAAATGTATACTTAGGCATTTGGGTATAAACCGAAAGTTCTATTTTCATAAATTTTGATACGATTTTTAATTGCTATTAATTTAAATATATTTTTGTAGAAAATATTCCCCCACTTAACAAATTAACTTCATAAAATAAAATTTTTTCATACAAAAACTAAATAAAATTTGTGAAATTTTTTGTATATTTTTTCAATTTATTAAATTGTATATCAATCTTTCTGACAATTTTAATACCTTTTCTAAAATCTATTTTTATCGATTTCAACTAAAACTCGCTTACGATTAGATAATGTAAAAATAAAAATAAATATAGTATGTATATGCTTTTTCTATGTTTATGTTCCCCCATTTGGCGCGTAATTTCAATATCAATAAAACCAATACAAAAATAACTAAAAAAAATAAAAAAAGCTAAAAGAAACCATAAAAATAAAATTTATATGTTGTATATATGTACTTCTTAAAATTCAATATATTAAAAATTAAGAAAATTTAAAACATGTTTTCCCAATTTTTGTTTTTTTTTTTCACTTGTACATTTTTTTTTTTGTTGTAATTTATTATTAAAAGAAAATTTCAATTTCAATTTTCTCTTTGAAATTTCTTAATTGTCAGAATTTTTGTAGTTCTTTTAGATTGTAAAAGTTAAATTTTTGATTTTTTTAGATGTTTTTTTTTTGTATAAATATTTGTAAAAAAAAATTTTTAAGATATGAGAAGAGTTTAGATTTTTTTAAAACTCATAATTTAATTCCCAATGTTTCTTATAGAACTCGCTAAACAAAAATTGCTCAGCAAACATGAAAATTATGATATTGTTTTTTTTTACATATAAAACTTAAACACCCACGGTTATTTTTTTTAACTGTGTTTTTTATGTTGTTATCTTTTTATTTTTTTGAAAAAAAAAAATAAAAATATACGAAATTAAACAAGAAAAAAATAAAATAATTTTAATTTGTATTTGTGAATATCTTTTTATCTTCTTTTTTTTTCTACTTTTAAATGTAATTGTAAGCGATATCTTTACACTTTTGTGTTTGTAAATATAATTATAAAGAAATGTGAATTTACTTTAGTTAAAAAAAAAAAAATAATCGCAAAACATTTTTACACTTGAAGTGCTTCAGAGAATTGAAAAATATAATTTTCATTTTTAAGATTAGTTTTTTTTTTGCTTTATTTGAAATAAGTATTTTTTTTTTTAAATAAATAATTAATTTTTATTTAGTATTTCCCTATTTTTTTAATAAAATTTTGTAGACCACGAAATAATAAAATAAAATGTGGATTTTGTAATTAATAATTTCGTTATGAAAGTAAAAAAAAAAATTTATATACCAAGCCAACCTATATAAATATATTTTAATTTAATTTTACCAGCACGTTTCACGTTTATCATGGTTTTTATTGTTCACAAGAGGAACACGAAAATTTATTTTAAAAAAAAAAAGTATAATTGAGTAATTTTTATTACTTATTTGTTATCAGAAGTGAAAATTCATTGCCAACTAATTTTTTATATGGCAATGAATTTACAAATTTAGGTTAAAAAGATTTTATGTTGAAATTTACATTTAGATTTAATTAGTACAAGTAATAACAAGCTAATAGATATTTTTTTTTACAGAAATTAATCCATAATTTTTGCAATCCATTTTCGTTTGATGTAAACTTCTGAACATTGTTTTTTACATGCTTGTTATCAGTCTTAAAAAAAATCCCAATAAACTATCAGAAAAGATAAAATTAAAATAATTAATTATTTAAATACAATTTATTAAAATATTCCAGGAATGTAATTGTGTATTTAAACCAATTTTTCAAACAAATTTCCGTCTTTTCAAGTAAACTTTTCATAATTCTATTAAAACTAGTTTACTTCTAGATTGGCAATATTGCAATTATGTAAATTTATTATAAGAAATGTTTAATCTGTTTATTCGGCCCTCGAAGAGATTGTAAAGTGCGGCAATCGTAAAATCGTTAATTACGCTACTATATGAAATCCTGTATGTAATATTAGCTCCATGTTTACAAGAACTTCTATTGCGGTTCTCTTCCAGATAGTGGTAACCTTAAGAACCTGATGTAATTTATGCAAAGCAAAACTTCAATTCAAATTCACCTACTCTAATTATTGCCAATTAAACATATACTTTTCAAATTTGTATAACAAAATTAGTCAGAAATCATTGAAAATTTACACAAAATTTTCTGGAATTATGAAATTTGACTAAAATCAAATCAAAGTCGTTTAATTTATCACTGACTAAACCGGTCATAATTATGATTATAACAGTTTTTTTTTTCCAATACTTTTATTACTCGAAAAATCTTTAGAAATTAAATTTTATTTTTTTCAATGCCAATCTTTCGTTATTTAAACTTTATTTGTAGTCAATTTTAATCAACCCTGATGTGTTAACTATATGCTTTATAAAACTCATTCACTTCATAATCAATTATTTTTAGATTTAGGTTAAAATTTTATTTGAAATTTTTATTAATTAAATATTATGTACAAATAAAATTTGTATTTAAATAAATTTTTGACCCTGATTAATGGCAACATTCATTTGTTCTATTTTTTTTTGGTTAAAATTTCAAATTAAAAAAAAATCTATAAACATTTTTTTTTTCTGATTAATTAATTTTTCTTAACTATAAGATAAAACCTCCCACCCATTTGTAATTAAAAAATTATTTAGAAAAATTGTTTTATTTTGAAGAAAATTGAATAATTTTCAATTAAATTTTTTTTTGGGCTAAAAAAAGATGTTATACTGTTTAATCTTATAACCTGTTTTTATTTTTGGTTATTATTTCATTTGTCTTTCATATTATTTCATTTTTTTGTAGTGGTGTAAGTTAACCTAATTTTAGGTTGATAACTCGTTCAAAAATAATTCAATTGTGTTATACTTCTTTCCGTTTTTCATAAAGAAAATATATAGTAAATTTTAATAATTTGGCATTACAAAAAAATTTTATTTACAAAATATTTGAAATGAAATTATAGAAATATAATTAAATTAATACAAGGGCAAATGAAATACAGGAGAATGTCTTGAGATATTAAGCCAGAAAATTTGGTTTACATTTAAAATTACAAATAAATACAATATTGTCGTAATAATACTGATTTTAATCAGCTATATAATTAGATTTGAAATTTTTGTGGATTATATCTGGAAATACAGATCAAAAGCTATTTAATATTTCACCATTGTAAATATAGATATATTTTTAGGTAATCTTTCCTGCACTAAATTAATATTTAATTTAGTGAATAATACCTCAAAGAGAACTCTTGAAATTTAATTGTTAAAGTATTCATATTAATTAAGTGCCTGTAATTTAATTACTTGACATAAGACTTAATTAAGTATTTATTAGTATGTATAATCGTATAGTCAGAACTGCCAACTCTTACTAAAAGAATACGTTTTCAAATTACGTTTCAAAAGAATACGTTTTCAAATGCACAATACGTCTTCAAATTATTCTGATTATTGAAATTTTATGGTGATATACATACACTGTACTGATAAACTTCGAATTAATGAAATATAAATTAACGAATTATCTGCATATATTTGAAATTTTACGAATTTATACAAAAAATTGTAGCAAATATTTTCATAAAATATTGATTCTCTAAACAAAAATATAGAAAAATGAATTTAGTAACAAAATTGATTTAAGTTCATCAAACTATAATATAAATATAATAATGAATTTATACGCGGAATTCCCTTATATGTTGGTACTCAATCAAAATAAAATCTATAATCGGATATTAAATATTCACAACACAAAAAAAAAGCAGAAATTTCTAATATAAATATAAATAAAACTGGAAATTCCCTCGAAAATAACAAAAAAAAAAAACAGCAATATTTTCGATATTACAATTTCTTTGAGTTTGAATTTTATTTAGTAACCTGACAACTTGTAGTAAATTCTCTCACTTAAAATACATATATGTATAATTGACTTATACACTATAAATATATAAATAAAAACTTACACATCTAAATCAAATTTTAATCATTTTGCACTTAATACAATTATAAAAATTCACACTACTATTATCAAAATCCCGCATCACCTATCCAACATTTCGTACAGGTAAATTCAACATAAAAATAAATATTCAGTATATACTTACTTATTTAAAAAAATATATGTGAAAGTATAAAGAAACAACGTGACGCGGCGGCATGTTATGTTAATTAGAGCTCATTTAATATTTGTAAGATTTATAATACCTTTTACGATTATCGCAAAAGAATTTCTTTACATTTTACATTGCTTACAGAATAAAAAGTAAATATAATAATTATTGTAAACATATTATTATTATACAACATTACATATTATTACAATTTAGAGATTATGCTATATACTACTATTTATCGGCAGCGTCGCACCGGTTTCAATATATATATTGTCAGTTATTATGGGTATGAAAAAAATTATATAAATATTTTTATTGCGGTTTTATTCGAAAACCAACAAATAAAACAACAATTGGGACCTTTACCAAAAAAAAAAAAGCATAAAAATTGTGGTTAAAAAGGGCAAATTTTTATGATAATAAAAAAAAGGGTGGAATTGAGCATAATTTTGGTAATTAAAAAGGATAGGATTATTTTTAAATATAAGAATTTTTTATTCTGATTTTTTAGTGGTTAAGCATTTGTTATTATAACATCCACCAGGAAAATTTTACTTTGGTCTTCTCTAATCACAATTTTGTAAATACAACACTAAAGTATATACTTTAATGCTGAGTAAACATAAACCGACTTCAGTTTATAAATTATATTGCTGCACATCTGCTGCTTCGTATAAATTTTAGTGTCTAATAATATATGTTATTTCTCTTAAATTCCACGAAAATAGAACTACAATTTCGTGTAATTAAAACATCCGAAACAATAACTTATATACTTAATTCAAATAATTGACTTAGTTTGCTTCTAAATTTAAGCAGAAATTCAGAGTGAAATTTTACTGTCAAATAGTTAGACTTTAGTTCACTAATTATATTTCTAAAATATATTATCTACTTAATATTCCTAATCAAACTTAATTTATTGACATTTAAAATACTTATATACATGAATTATTTAATAATTTGTAAATCAATTTTTACTAATTTAGTAATATCAATATCACGTTTCAAATTGTCTATTTTCGATAACTTAAATAAATTAGTAGTTAAATATTGGAATTTGACTTTGAAAATATTATTAAATGATGAGAAAATCGAAATATTTAATATATTTATAGACAAATTTAGAAAATAATTGAAAATGATCAAAGTTTCTGAAGAAAATTTGACGTCAAATAGTTAAATGGTTATAAACAATAAATGAATTTATTTATTTTAAATTTAATAGATTTCAGGCATCGTATAACTTAATTAAAATATCAGTCAAGTTTTATTCATTAACTAGTTCTTCGACATTAAAATCATTATAGGTGCTATAATTAAATAGCAAATATTATTTAAATTGAACTTTGGTAATTGAAATTTAAGAATTAATAATTGTAAGTTGAATTTCTGCTGCAGTTTAAGTCGATTTTTTTGTAAATTTAACTGAGTTTTTCTGTCAAATCAACAATAATTTCACAAATAAAATTCAAATTTTCCATTCTCTTTCTAATTAAATTCTGCTACATTTTATTATTATTAATAATAATTGGAAAATTTATTAGTTAAGTATTAACTTTTTAACTAAATTTACTTTTATTTATTGTTACAATTTGTCTGTCTGGTTGGAAATATACTATCTACTCTTCTCTATTCTAAATGGCCTCACTTGAAATTTGTGTACGTTTTTGTTGAAATTACAACTTAACGAAAAAAAATTTCAGTTTTTGTTTTTTTATTGAAAATGTCAACAAATTTGAACTTTTAATTATGGAAATTAAATTCCGCGTATAAATATTTCTACGTATATTTATATAAGTATTTTTTTTTTATAATTGTATGGGAATTTTATTATTTTCAATGTGTTATTTTATTGATATTTTTATCAATTTATTTCTCTGGTTTTGTTTTGGTGAATGTTGTTTGAATGTTAAATAATTTGATTTATAATATTTAAATTATTAAATTTAGATGACGACATCCAACAAAATCTTCAAAAAAACAAACATTTGTCAAAAATATATTTTCAAAAGCTCTGAACTCCCAAAACGCATTTTATGTTCAATAATAATAATAAAAAAAAGAAAAAAATCCATTATAATTTTTATTTATGTTAATTTTCGAAACATAAAATTTAATTTTTTAATTTTTGGTTATGTCAAGTTTTTTTTTAATATTATATTAAGTTTCTACAACCAAAGCTATTAATTTTTTTTGTTGGTTCAAAAATGACCCTAAATGAAAGTTTGAAGGTTAAAATAATTATTTATTTAATTTTATTTAAGAGTTTTCGAAAAAAAAAATTTTTTATGTTTTTATTTTTATTGTTTTAAAATTTTGTGAAAACTTTTTTTTTTTTTAAAAAAAATTTAGTTAATTAATCAAATTTTATGGTTTAGAGTTAGAAAATGAATTAAGATAGAAATTGGGTAGGGGTTGGAGGTCGAAATTAATTTGGGACATTCAAATTGTATATATATGTGTCTAAAAGCAATCTATTAACAACTTATATAAAATTTAAATTTTCAAGTTATCTTAATTAATTTGATCTAAAAAATTATTTGATTGCAAAAAAAAAAAACCTTCATGACTTTTCTCAACTTATAAATTTATTCACAATTATTTTTAAAACAATTTATTTTAAAAAAAATTCTTATGATCAAAATCATTTTCAATTCATATTCATTTTTCCGGTTTCCTGAATTTATTTTATTCACCGAAATCCAATCAACTTAATTTCCAGAAAATTTAAATTAATTTCCATAGTAAATTTCATCTAAAACCGAATACAACTCTTGACAATAAAAGTAATTTCATTTTAATCACCATTTTAATTTATAAATTTCCATTAATAATTAAATTATTATTAATATCTTAGTCGTCACTATAATTTATTTATAATATATTTTATCATTATTATTACATACATATATATATTTATTATGAAATTAACCTTAATTCTAAATCACCATTTAATGAATATAATTTACTTAAAAATTTCTATAATTTTACCATCTAATATTATAATAATTTTTTGAATTTAATTTTCTTATACATTAGAAACTAATTTTTAATCACCAGAAATTACAATTTACAAAACAATTACTTCCTGTTAACAGCAAAATAAAATATATACATATATACAAAAAAAAAATCTGTTATAATATTGGTGAAAGTTTCTAAAAATATGTTTTTAACGTTGATAATTTGAGAATTCATAAAAATGATTATAAATAATTAATATATACTTATATAAATAAATAAATATGCCCAAATTTTTTTTTCAAAAACATAAATAATAATTACAGATATTTTTTTGAAGAAAAGTATGTGGGGGTGCCCTCTAAAAAAGTGGCTGTAAACCTATTTTAAAACAGTCAATTTTAAGAGAACGTATATATCTTTATTGGTTCAAAATATTGTGTTAATTTTTCACCACCGACTACTATCTAATAATTTTGTAAATAATGGCACTTAAATTACCAAATTTTCAAGATTTTATTATAGTTTGTTGAATAACGCTATTGAAAGTGATTAACATCACGCTTCGCATTTTTAAAACCGAAGTAAATGATGGTCTAGTAATTTTAATGACAAACCAAATTTGTCATTTTTTTGTTTTTAATTTTTTAATGGAGCTAGTCATTTCAATCAGCCAAAATAAGCATTTAATGGAGCTAGTCATTCAATCAGTCAAAATAAGCGTATTATAGTAAAAATAGTTAAATTATTTTTAAAAAAAATCAAAATTATAAATGACTATTTCATAGTTTAAAATCTATTTTAGTCAATAATCTATAGCACACAATGTTTCAAATGGAAATTTACATAAAAACTTTCCTATTTCCATAGTCAACTTTCTTCATAAATTTCGGATATACTTCCGCGAACCACAGGTTAAAAGTTACTGCTTTAATAGCCGCTGGGTTACCATTCAATAAACTGAAATTTAAACAAAAATATTTTTAACTTTTTAACTACGCTAAAGAAAACTGAAAAAAAAACACATAATCACTGAAACGTAACACACCTCAACAGTTAAATGTTTACAATCTGTAAAATAATTTATCTAATTTTTACCTCATTATTTTCTTTATTATTTACAAATTTAGCAATATAATTAGATTTAATGCAATTTCTTGTTTTATCAAAAATATATTAGCTTTCATCATAATAATTATCATTTTTTTCAAATCAACATTTTTTAACATTCACTTTTCAATTGAATGCATTTTCAAAACCACCTTCAACGGTTGATGCTTTCATTTTTTTTTTTTTTATATTATAATTAAATTTTCTACAATTACTTAAATTTAGTGAGCGATAAAACATAAAAATTATCACTTAAATTTAGTATATATTTGACTTTGACCACAAAAATAATTTTTTTCTAAACATAAAAGGAAAGTGCAACTTTTCTGTCGACTATAATCATTAAATTATTGCACAACCAACCACGGGTTTAATTTAAAACTAGTTTCCGTGTTAAAGAAATAAAAAAAAATTTCATAAATAGAAAAAAAATACTCACGAAATTATGATGATTTTTTTTTTATGAGAAATCAAAAAATTACGCTTAAACAAAAAAAAAAATCAGGTTAATATCAGAATATTTTAGAAGAAGAGAATGTCAGGCAGCGTCTAAAACATATTTTTTTTTTGAAAGTTTCTTTTGTGATCATTAAAAATTAACGGTATTATTTTCCAAATTAAAGATATTAAAATTGATTAAGATTTTTTTTCATTTTTTTTTATAGAAATGACTGATAGATTTGACAAAAAAACTATTATAAATGAAGTCAGCTATTATTATAAATGATTGAAGACAGTTTAATAAATTTAAAAAAAAAATTTAAATAAGTTTTTCTTTTTTAATAATTATTAAATTTAAATATAGTGAGAATTTTTGTGTATATTTTACACTATTTTTATGAATTTTTAATTATACAAAGTACTTTTACTATTTTGCTATTTCTAGTTGAAATTTATGCAAATACAATTATATAGTAAATTTCTTAAATTAATGTGGAAACTTCTTATGATTTAATGAAATCATATTAATTAATTTAATTATAAATTTTGTGTTGGAAATTAAATTTACACTAAACAACATATTCCTTTAAGCATTAAATATGAAATAAAAATTTCTAAATATACAACAATAGTTTAATAATAATTTAAAATGACAGAGTGGTCCAAAAGTTATTTCATGTATTTTTTTTTTAACTTTTTAATTTATTTATTGATTAATCCGATTATTTGTATTAATTAATTTTATTATTTGGCATTTGTAATAAAATATCAGGACTTATTGAAAAAAAAACATATTTTAAGTATATTTTCTATAAAAAAAAATCACCCTGTAAAAATAATTAACTAACCCAATTAAGTTTTAAGTAAGTAATATCAAAATTAGTTTGTAATTTTGTTGAAATATTTCGAAATGTATTATATAATATAGAAAAGTTTTTATAGCTAGAGAGAAATTATGTCAGAAATATAATTGTCACATTTAAGAAATTTGTGAATTAAAATAGATTATCTTAATTTAAATTAAAAATTTTCAAAATTAAAGAAAGACCTGAATTTTAGTAAAATATTTTGAATTCTGTACCATTAAAAGTTATGATATTGAATATGTTCTTCTATAGGCTGACATATAATTTAAAAACTAGTTTTTAAATATTTGATTATTACTCACTCACTATCAGGCTGTAAAAATCTTATCTGAATTCATTATTGGAGAAATTAATAAATGCTAAAAACCCTGAGCTTGTTTTTTTTAAAGTTTTCTTCAGTAATTATTTTTTTCTCGTGCTTTTTAATTATTAACCACTTAGTCTTAACATTTTAATTTTAAAAATTGTCATTAAATGGCCTATCTATGTTTATACTCTGAAAATTTAATTTTTCTACCCATTTTTAGCTATTTGTCATTGAAATTATACCAAATTTGATTTTTATTATTAAACTCGTAAACAAAATATTTATTATATTAATAAAAAAATTTTAAATTTGTGTAAATTAAATTTCCATTTTTGAAAATTGATTAATAAAATGAAATGTTGTCGACATTTTTATGTGTTAGATAAAAATGATGAAATATTATATAACAGAAAAGTAAATATATAATTTAGTATGATTAGAAAATAAATTAACGAAATTAAATATAATAGATATTAGATTCAATTGACCTCTTAAATTACATAATTTGTTATTAAAACCTATTAAAATTTCTCAATGATTTAATGATTTATATTTCGTAATTTCATCACTTAAAATGTAGAAAGACTTTAAATGTATACTAGAAAATTATAAACAGGTTCTGTATTTTTTTCAGTTACATTTTTCACTATAGATAGGAGATGTTAAAACTATCACAATAAGATTTTAATAAAAAATGATTTTCCTGCTTTCGCTTTCGTTTAATTGATAGGTGATATAACTTTATATTACTTTTTTGCGAGCATAACATACTCATCATTATAATTTTTTACTGGTCTGAACAATTATTGTATCGAATTTGTAGAAATTATAATTTAAGCAGATATACCTAATAATTTGTTTTATAACTAACTTATTTTTATTGGCAAGAAAAATTAATTTCTGCAAATTAAATAGACTAAAGTTAATAAATCTTAAGTAATCTCATAAAAACCCTATAATTATGTACATCACCACAAAAATTATATCAAATTAATTAGATCAACCTAATAAGCGCCTACATTTCAAAATCTATTTTTAATATACAAACTGAAATAATTCTCTTTTAAGTTATAAGATTTTAATTAGACTTTTTTATTTTTCAAACCTCAATATCAATTAATCAAAATTAAATAAAATATTATGCAAAATATATCTTTCATTATAAGGTCAACCATCAAGTCAACTTTAATTTCGTGGTTTCAAAAACAAAAAAAAATTTCTATTACAAATCTATACATAAATTGTGCAATTCTCCATTAATTTTTATTTTTAACTTATACTTAATCACGGTATATACTTTAATATGGTAGTTTACACATTTTAAACCAGTGTAGAAAGTTAAAATTTTCAAAAAATAAAAAAACACACAGCCAATTGTTATACACTTATAGTTCAATAATCACACTAGGTTAAGCCACAAAATAATATTGCAGATACATACCTTAAGTATTGAAAATCTTAGTTAATTATTCAGCCGGTCAGTCAGCTGTAACGATAAAAAAAAAAACACTACACATCTGCGACTCACGATATACAAGAAGAAAAAACAAATTTAACTGTCAATGACCCTGCTGCGCGTATTTCGCAGGTATAGAAACAAGAAAACCACAAAATTCACTTTAACTTTTTATATTTTTATGTATATAGTAGAGATATCAGTCGGACTAAAATGAAAATTTTTTATCGGTGAAATATAATAATTGTGGAAACATGAAATTTAATGAAATTTTGTAAATATATAAGCAGTTTATTTTGGAAATTTTAACCAAAAATTATTATAAAAAAAACCTTTAATTATATATCTTTTGGATAAAATTAAGAAAATTGCATAGACAATAATGTCATTAAATTAAATATTTAATACCTAATTAAAAAGCAGCAACAAAAAAAAACAGAAGACTTTCTAATGAGATTCAGAGACAAGAAAAAAAAACAACGGACAACGTAAAGACGACAAAAAAAAAGGTAAATGAAGACGAAATATAAAAGGCTGATAGTATCATACTATAATAAGAAACGCAAAAAATTTTGTTATCATGTAATGGGTCCAGTGTAGAGTTTACGCAGTTTATACAGTCCTGATTTGAATAAAAAAATTTATATTCGAGATTTTACATACTTGCATTTGTAAGATTTGTAGAATTTAACTCATAACGTGGAAAATTTAGATATTATTTTTGGATAAAGTCAGTTCCATATTTCATGTATGTACTTACTAACTGAATGGAATAATTAAGATCAAGTCGAAACGTTGTTTTCTTCGATTTTGTGATTTTTACTTAATTTGTCATTCGGCCGAATATTTCTGTACTCAATCTCTTTAAGTCAATGTTTACTAATTTTGAACAAAGATTATTCAACCAAAATAATATTTCATTATTTAACAAAAATACAATGCTAAATTATTAACATAATTTTTTCTTTAAAAATGTAATCTAATAAACTTAATTTAATAATCTATTATCGCAAATTTATATTCATTCACTTGCAATTTATTACAAAAAGGTGTAAAAAAAATTATATTATATTCGTACTGATAAGGTGAAACCTTCAAGAATATCTACTTCAAAAACGGAATATAAAGTAGCTCTTAAGTATATTTGAAAAGTACTTATCTTCAAGGATGTCTCAATATAAATATGAAGAAACATTCTTGTTTAATATATATTTTTATTTTGGTTTTTGGCAATTTAGAAATACAAGAGAGTATAATGAATTTGATTAGAGAGTTCAATTGTGGAAATAGAATAATTCGGTGGCATTCAAACAGTGAAACGTTTAAAACTCCAAAAATTTATAATTTTCTTCAGTGGAACAATAACCGAATAAAAACAAAAATCATGTATTTTATATTATTTGACTTTTATGAAACGTCACTAAAAAATTTTTGAACATATTAAATTTATATGGATTCCAAACCATTCATACTCGTATTTAGTAAAAAAAAACTTTTAATTACAACTAGCTAATGACTTTATTAGTGAAATATTTCTTGTTAGCAAATGGTTTCGAAAGTAAATAAATAAAATAAAATATTAGTTCACTACCTCTAAGCCGTTGCCGGTAATTTTTATAGTACTCGTCTATTTCTTAGTTAGTATTTCCAATTTAAACATTCTTTTATATCCTGAATACCAATAATCGTATTTTAGTTAGGCTCGTAGAATGAGATATTCATCTGACAGATTTAAAAAAAAATATATATCTTGTCCAAAAGTCAAATAAATCTCAAATAAAAAATCTAATTCTTCTAGAACCATGTATTTTATCTTATTTGACTTTTATGAAATGTCAGCCATTAATCTTTATTCCACCAAATAATTTTAGTTAAAAAAAATTATTATTTTTTTGACTTGGATATTATGTATAATAACTTCGTCTGACTGAAACACGCCTTCGTTTTTCATATAAGTCAAAATTTTATTTAATGAATTTTCATAAAAACAATTCATAAATGGAATGAGCTTATAATAAAATGAATAAAATTGATGATGATTTTCTATAAAAATAGAATTTTATTTTATTTTATTTATTTTTTTGCTAAGTTTTGCTAAATTTTTTGCGAAGGTGGAAAATAAAATATAATTTATTATTAAGAAAACAAAAAATTAATATAAAATTTTTAAACAATTTATTATTATACGGAAAAGATTTTTTTTAATTTTTAATCTCTTCGAAAAACACTTTAATTCTAGTATACACATAACATTTATGGTAAAACATTAAGTTTTGAATATTAAAATAAAAACGTAAATAAAACCACATGAATAAGATTTTTTTTAAAATGAAAATCATAAAATTGGTGATGATGCAAATTATATAGCTAGACGTTTATTCGATGAATAGTTTAGTGTTTAAATTATAGTTTACTGACATGAATGAATAAGGTGTAGATTTTCTATTAGATTTTGACATAATTATTTAAGATAATTTGTTTTAGTTATTCGAAATTTAATTGAAGTTGAAAACAATTAGAAAATAATTTTAATGTTATAGAATAACATTTTAGACTCCGTATCATTAATTACCTATGAAGTTCATCTTAGATAATTAACTAGATCACTACAGAGATAAATAAATAAATTTTATTCTCAGTTTAATCGAAAAGTAATGGTTTTAAAGTGTAGATAATTATTGTTTTTTAAAATAATTTCCAGTTACTTTCAAGAATTATATGTAATGTAAAAAAATTATAATTATTAAATGCTCTATAAAATTTAAGTTAGAAATTAAGTCACATATAGTTTTGTAATTATACTATGAAATTAAGTTAACAAAATTTTAATTAGATTTGATAAAAATAGAATTAAATCTAGTTTTAGTGATAAGAATCAATTTTTTGAAATTGATAAAGATAAACTATTTTCTAGTTTGACTGGTTGAGTGGGTAGCTGGAAACAGTCAAACTATTTTCTTAGTTATATGATAGAATAATGAAATTTTTTAAGAACACTAAGTTAAATGAAAGGTGAATTATAGTTTTTGTGTATCCAAGCAGATTTTTATGATTAAGCTAATTAAGTTAACGACAAATATTATCATAAATTAGTAATTTCAATTATATCATATGGCTATTTAAATTTTCTAGAACATTTTAATAAACATATTTGTTAACTTATATTATTTCCTTTCACTATTATTTGGTGCATAGCTAAAATTTACATACTAAATTATTCTGATTAAATTTAAATTTAACAGGATTATATAAGTAGTATATTTTTTAGCAGTCTAAGTAGTATTATAAATATTATAATTTAAACTTGATTTCGCTAAAAAATTATAATACCAAAAGTAAAATTTTAATGCACCTCAGCATTAAATTATTATTTAAATGTCCATAAATTTTACGATTTTATTTTTTATTTTCGTTAAACTAGAATTACTAGTGATTTCATAACATAATTGAATTTAATAATTATATTTATATGTATATATGGATATTATTGTTTTGCACAGATATATAATTTAAAAAAAAAGTTGTCTTTTTAAGCATTAATTTTGCACATAAAAATATAAATTATAATATTCGAATAATATACGACGCGACGCAATCTGATATCCTATATATACCCTAGTTTCTATTTTACAAATTTTTCAGGTCTTTGTTTTTTGTTTGGCTAGAAATTTAATACCAAAACATTGAATAAATAAAAGAAACCACAAAAATCTTCCTTTTTGCCATCACTTCACTCCTCTCCATATACACACTTATAAGTGTCATCATCATCATTTTATATTTTTTGTTTTATCCTTATTTACACACAATCATAATACATTTTTTTTATGAATTCATTATTTTCTTTTTCTTTTTTAAACCTGCTGCAATATGACATCCTACACACTTGGTTGAGTTTTCAGTCTTCTCGGTATACGTACTTTTTTTTTTCATTTCTAGTGTCGATTTTTAAGTTGAAATTCGTAAAAAAAAGAGTTTAATTTAAAACTGAATTTTTTTTTTATATATTAAACTCGAAATGAAATGATGTCATTCAGAAAAAAAAAAATGTTAATATAAATTTTCAAGTTAGCCAATAAGAAATTATAAAAACTTAACAATTTTTGTAGTTATTAGTCTACATTTTTGTAATTAGTCATGCCCAAGATTTTTTATAATATTATAAGTCAGCAAAAAAAAAAAGTACAAGAATATTTTTAGTAGAAAAATTTATTCACAAAATTCCATTTATTATAATATTTATTTAAATTTAATGTGATATTTCATTGATTTTTATCGTCATTGAAACTATATAAACTATGCTAAAATTAATTTTTTTTAAGTAATAATATTGTAATGAAAAACCACAGGCAAGAAAATTATACAGAAGAAAAATATATATACATATACATAATTTGATAAATACTTTTTTTTCTACCATGAATTTTATATTTATCATTTTTCTTTTTTTAGTTTTGCATATTTCGAGTAAAAAAATAAAAAATGAAAAGATAAAAAGTGTAAAAAAAATGAGTATATTTATATATAATTAAAGTAAAGGAAAAATGTATTATAAGTGGTGATTTATATTATAAAATATATATATGTAGCTATACATAATTCTGTAATAGTGGTACTACCGAAGACTTTAGATTAAAGCAGTTTAATGGATTGTTTAATTATTCTGTCTGTATTTTGATACTGAGTCACTTTCCAAAAACGTGACTACTTTTAAGAATTTTCAACTTATATCATTTTTCATCGACCAAATCACTGGTGTCATGTGAATTTTCCCTATTCAAGTATACCAACTTTTGGCAGAAAACTAAACTTAAACGTCTTTTACTGATTTGGTTTATCTTTTCAAAAATAACCGTCAATAGATTAAAAAATTGTTTTGAAAATGAATTGATATATTTTTAATTGCTGACTAGTTCTAATGTAAATTTAAAAATCATGTTTTATTGAAAACGAGTTTCCGAAATAAAAAAATTATGTTAAATAATGCTTCTGAAAATAACAGAAAATTACGTCAGATAAAAACCGAATTAGTATCACAGTAGGTACTAAACTACAACTATATGACAGCTCCACAATTTTTTCTCGTAAATTATATAGTAGTTTTATTAATTTTTTCGGAGCCCAAATTTAATTTGATTTTCATCATATACTTTCGTTTTACAAATTTATCTTATCAAGAATTAGCTAGTGAATTAATAAAAATATATATCAATATTAAATTGGACAGCTGCCACGAATGGTTAAAAATTAATATTTGCCATTTTTTTTAGTATTGTTTCTTTTCTATTATTCAACTCTTTCGAAATATTAAAATTATAATTTATATTTAAATAGATAAACTTATAATATTGCACATAATTTTATTTACTTTAATCTTCAACCTAACCATTGAATAATTATTAAAATCGCTGCAATCATTTTTTATTTTTTATTTCAAGTGAATGGCCTATTCTTGTTCGGTAATATTATATAAATATGAGCGACCGATATTAACTTATAGTCTGGTCGCGCAATTTTCATTTAAAAATTATAAGTTTCTTGTTTCCAATATTATATATACCTTCGTCCATGACGTCGTCGACGTTTTGTATATAATTTTTTGTTTTCTTATATAGTTTATACACGTTTTTATTTTCATGTATATTTTAAATTTAGCATATATATAATATCATAGTTGCAATCATCACACCATGTTAAAATGCATTTTGTTTAAAGTAAACATTGAAAATGCTATATTTTTTACTGTGGGGTTTTCAAAATCTCAAAAATAATATATAGAAAACTTTATGTATATACACGTACAGTTAAATTTTTTTTAGGCTGAAAGCTAAACAAGAAAAAAAAAAATAAAAGATAAATAAATATTTTATTTTAGAATGTCTTATTAGTTCATTTCATTTTACACCCGGCAGGTAAAAAAAAAATTTTGTAATATGTACAGAACATGTTCATAAAAAACAAAAAAACAAATATTTTATGTAATTATATTTTATTGCCGCATGGTTTCAATTTAAACTAATTTTTTTTTTCTGGTTGGGTGAGGCTTTTTATTAAAAAGTAAAAAACAAAAAAAAAACATTAAAAAAATATTTAAATAGATAGATAGATACAAATATGTATATGAAAAAAAACATTATGTTAAATTGCAAATTTTGTTTTTTTTTTTTAGTTATGTTTTGTTTTGCAGTTTAGACAAAACAACAGCAATATAACTAAAATATAAAATCGTGACTGTTAGATATATGAGTTTATTATTAGGTGATTAGGTTACCTGGACATTAAAACTGTATATATATATATATATAAGTTTACATATAATAGATAAAGTGTACAAGGCAACAGAGCATTAAATATTTCATATATATATATTTACATAAAATAATAATTTACTGGACAAAAGAAATTGAAAGTATGATTAATTTTATTATATATTTATTTAATTATTTAGATTAAATTACATTGCAAAATATTTTTTTTAAATATAATGTGTAGCATATGAAACCTTTCTAAAAATTGTAAAATTTATAATTTATAAATATCCTAGAAATATATACTTAAACTTTTATTCCTTAATTGGTGCATATAAATTGAATTTTTATTTTATATTTGATATTTTATAGGATATTTTCAATGCTATTAAATAGTTAAACCTATTTGACAGCTGTCAAATTTTGTGTTTTGGTATAAGTAATTGACAGCTGTCAAATTTTGTGTTTTGGTAAAAGTGTTTTGACTTATAACAACAGAAATTCATTTAAGTACTAAAGATATTTACAAATATTTCAATTTTATGTTTTCAATTATTTTCACCTTTGAGTATAAGACTTCAATTAAAATTTGATTTGGAACTTATTTTTTTGTTGCATGATATACTAAATTCTGTGACATTCAGTGATTGTATAATTTATATAATTTTATCGCAAAATATTACGAAATTCGTTTTAATAGTACTATATCTCAAAAACTATTGAATTAAAGATGATATAAGTTTGAAATACAATATTTACAAATATTGAAAATTTAAGGACATTTAAATAAACTTTTCATATTAAATAATAAATTTAATTTAATTTAAATATTCTGCAAATTAACAGACCATTAATTATTTGTCATTTTCATAAATTTAACAAACACATAATATAAACTTATACCTAATTTTAGTAATTCTGAAATATAATTAATAATTAATTATTATACTTAAGTTTTTTCACCTTCATTTATTTTTTATTTATATCATGAGGTGTTAGTTATTTATTTTACTTTCAATGATCAATGACTTTTATTCCATTTCTTCTAAAAAAATACCTTTTATAATCAGAATAACAACCAATCATTGTTACAACTAAAATAAAATACAAAAAACGTGCAATTACTTACTTAAAAATTAATTTTCTGATAATTATAATTAACTCTACCACTTTCCTTATATCTTATTTCCTATTACACGAAATTTGTGCAAATATTTTATGATCATTTAGTGAACTTTAATATAAAATTAAACCTTCTAAATGACAACTGAATGACAAAGAAGAAAATACTAAATTAGTATAGTTTATTTTTTTACAGGCTGAAAGTCATATATATTTAATATACCGAATACCGAAAAAAATTATGATAACAGGTTAAACAAAAGAAATAAAGGAGTGGTTCATTACTTTTATTTTATATTATCAAGTCAAAAATGTCAGACAATAAAAAAAATTGCTTCATACGCAAACCAAAGGTTTTTATATACTAAAAGGTTTTTTTTTGAAGACTTTTAAAGACCATATACCAAAATAATGTTAAATATAAATAATATTTTACGCATTTAAACAAAAACCAACCAACAAAATATTTGTTAATATATTAAATTTGACCTGATTTCATTAAAAGTTTCCGGGTGGAGAAATATAAATAACATTAAAAAAAAAGAAGGAAGAAAACGCTTTTTTTTCGAAGACAACAAAAAAAAAAAACCACAAACAAAATAGATTAGGAATGAAGTAGCTAACAGTGTAGAAACTAATTTGAAAAAAAGCTATCTGAAAAAAAGGCGAAATTAGAAGTTGTGTTTCCTTGGAACATATCTGAATAATTGTTAGTGAAATTTTAGAAAAATAAAATAAAGACAATTAAGGCATAAATGATTATTAAAAAATTGGATTTAAAAAACTTTACTAAACACTTACTCAATTTTTTATTTTACCTTTTACGACAATATTTTTTAACATAGCCTTTTAACTACTTTTCCTTTTTTTAATAAATCCGTTTTTATTTATTAAACTCGTTTTAATACTTTAAACAAAAATTCTGTTGAATTTAAAATTCTGCTACTACAAATATTATCCTTTTCAATGAAACACATCCATTTAATTTTTATCCGCATAATTTTTTTTTTATCCTGTAAAAATAGAATTTAATATATAAAATCCACCACAAAAAAAAATATTTCCTATGACATATTCGCAATCATAAATCTCAAGGACGGAAACTTCATTTTTTATGATGGATCGCTTAGGACGCACATCTAAACACAAACTAAGAAATATGTTTTTTTTTTCCTTTTATTATTTTTATTTAATAAATAAAATTATTTCCTTATAATCATAACAAATACAATAACAGAAATTATATATCTTATCCTTTTTCAAAAAAAGAAAAATTTAAAAAAAAACCGAAATGAATTTTCCGAATGTTTTTCTTCCACTGATAAAATAACACACAAGAAAACCATAACACAATTTAGCGTAAAAGAAAATATTAGGTTTTTTTTTTATTTATATACAGTGATGTAATATTTACCTGAATCTGAATCCTTCTTATTTTCATTTTTGAGTGAAATTCCTTCGATTAAAGATTTAAGAAAAAGGAATACATATAAGGATATAAGTTATATTATAGTGACAGACAGATATAGAAATAAAATTTTCTTGTACACTCCGGTTTTTATATACTTTTTTGTAAGTTACAAAGATTATATATTTATTTAATTCAATCCTGATTGATCATCCTGAACTGCAATACTGACAATCAAAATTGAAATTTTATACGTATATTAGGAAGAAAAAGGAAAAAAAAATTTTCGTCTTCTTTTTTTTTTTTGTCGTATATACAAATAAGGATAAAAGGACATTTCTTATAATATTATTTATTTATTGAAAATCTTATTTATATTATCTTATAGTCAACACCGTAGTATTTGTATTTATATACTTATCTAGTAAAGTAAAAAATTATCATTTGAAAAGAGGAAAAAAAAAGGTCCTTTCTGGAGTTAATAAAATCATCAATGTGCGTCCGGATGAAATTGTTAAAGGCGTTAAAGATGATAAAAAAAGTTTCTATTTTGTTATAGAAAAGAATTTTTTTTTTTTTCTAGAATTATAGAAAATCTAGGATAATCCTTAATAGGAATATTTTTGCTCCACATTATAATGTGAAATATTTTTACATGTATTTAACAACTAAAACGCATTTATGATCTTTAATACTTCATTGGTTGTTACGTAAAAAAGTGTGATTCAAATTTTTTAAGAATATTATCTACTTTTACTCAATTTCATCTTATTGATGTATTTTGTTAGTTCAATTGGCCAATTTTTTGATCCTTTTTAAATGGCATTTATATTATATACGCATACTGACTTCTAATACAATTTTATATTGGATAGGTTGATGGGTAAAGAAAGTTAAAAGACTATATTTAATTTAAGCTTTTTGTGTATATACAGAGTGATTTAAAAACAAAAACTTAAATTAATGACTTTTTCTGAAAATTTAATATTTATAGTTCACTTAATCAATAACCAAATAAATAAGTTTTGATCAAGCAAGAACTAAATTCAAGTAATTTCTAATTATACTAAATTGAATTAAGCTAATTTATTTATATATTGTTTCTGTTTATCCTAGGAGAGAACTGCAAAACTTAAAGGATAATATATTACCTATAATTCTAATATAAGTTCGCTGTAATTAATGTAGCCTACTACTAAAAAAATACTAAATCTTTTTAGTTTTAAGCCAAATTCTAATAAAACTTAATTTGTCCAGCAAATTATCACCTCATACTTAAAGTACACTGTATTGTACTTAAAATCTGTCTACATTCTCATCGATTTACACCCAAAAATATATACCAAAAAAAAAAATATATTTTTTTGGGTTATATGTACATTGGTATACGTTTAATACCATTATAATAAATTTTTGTTTGTTATTTTTTTTTCCATTGGGTATACAAAATAAAAAAAGAGAGAGAAACTGAATTAATGGATATAACATAGACAAAATGTCTCGTCCTTCAGGCGCCTTTTATACAATTTTGCCATTTTTTTTTTTTTTGTAATATTCTCCTTTTGTAGCATTTGTTGTTATTGTATAATTTTTATGCAATTAAGTTGGGTTATTTTCGATTTTTATCCGCAATATATAATTTCTTAGATGTTGGTATATGATTGACTTTAATGTGCTTGAATAAAGAAATGTCCTTCCTTTTTTTATATTATGTATATATTTTTTTTTTTGTTGGGGAAATAATATGTACATTAAAACTAAATAGAAGCAAAATAAAAAATAAGAAATGAAAGTTATTAGAATGGAAAAATAGCAGAAAAAAATAAAAAAACTGACTGAAAAAAATATTAATTATAACTCAAGGTAAAATTCGCGTGCGATATTATCCAATGTAACTTAATTTTTTTATTTATATATATATGTATTTTGTTTTATATATTTTTTCTGTTTATTGCGTAAATTAAACTCAATTAAAGTTGGCACGCGTTTAATACCATTTTATATTAACCACATGCCATCGGTGGTTAATTTTTTGTTATTTTAATAAATATAAATGTAAAATATATTTGTGAATATTTCAAAATAAATTATATATTAAACTGTGGGATTTGGTAAGAAGTCGTAAAGAAATTTTATTATGTCCTTGAAATAGATCTATTCTGGTGCACTTTACACACCTTTTTTTTTTTTGTTAATAAATTATAAAGAAAATTTTCAAGGTTCACATAAACAGAATATATTATAAAGTTCTTTATCAAAATTATATATCCTTTTTTTGGAACTATCCCACCCAAGGATATTCTGTTTATGTGAAACTTGAAATTTTTACAAATGATTATTAATGACATTCTTTTTTTTATTCACTTAAAATTCTACAATGTATCAGTGGATACTTCTTTCTGCACTAAAATAACATATCATGGTACGATACGAATCAGATTATTAGTGGTTTAGTAATTTGGCTTCTATTTTTACATAATACCGTAATACAATAATTAAAAAGTTACATTATTTAGTAATGACATTTGATCGCAATTTTAAAATTATTTAACATTTTGATGAAGAAATAAAATAAAATTGTTTATTATTTTTAAATAATTAATTCCATTATTATTTAATTATTTGCCTATTAACTGCCAATCAAAATTATAAAATGCAAGAAAAACTATATGAAAGTAAACAGATGGTTTTGACAGTATAATATTCAAAAAAAAATCTAATGAATAAAATAATTGACATTAATTCTAAACCAACATTTTTTAATTGCTTTTAATAATATAGATATTAGCCTAATATGAAATGACATAACGCAATAAATGATAAAAAATTTTTATATTGAAATGCTTATATATTTTTTTAAATCATTTAAAAGTTTCTGATTTTTAAAAAAGGCATTTATGGAAACAAACTTGTTTGACATCTGTCAAAAATACATTTATATATTATTTAATTAGTAAAAGCTATTTCAAAATGAATAATTGATTATATTTTTTGTTTTTACACGGCATTTTGAAGTCATGTGGTGCTAATTTATTTTCAATAAATATTACCCTTAAAATTTTCGTATGCTTAATTTAAAAACAAATAACCCCGATTACAGTCAACATTAACCTCTAAATAAATATCAGTATATTATTAAAATGTCAATTTTTTCCCCCACTTTACTATGAAATAAATATTCAAAATGCATATCATCATTTAATCACAATATTAATCCCCACAAAAAATATAAATACCATTGATAAACGATTAACCAAACATTTTAAAAATGGTAAAAACTAAAATTTTAAAGGCATTGAAATAAAATTTTTTTTTTAACATATTCAGCAAAATATAATTTAAATAAAATATTCTTTTTTTTTTGTATTCTTATTATTAAATTGCTCTTTAATCCCTATTTTTTAGTTTCCACAAAAAAAAAATAAAATCTAATTTTCTACTATTTTTTTCCTCCACTAACAAAGTCAGCAAAAATATTTACCAAAAAAATTAATTTATTTTTTCCAACTTTTGCTTTAAAATATCTTTTAAAGCTTTGTTTTCATCACGAAAAAAAATTGATTTTTACTAGAATTTTGTTCTGTTTTTCACTCTCCTGAACAAGAAATAGAAAATAAAATTTTCCTAGTTTAGAAAAAAAAGTAAAGATAAACCATTAATAAAAGTAAACAAAATTTTTCATTTTTGTTTGTATAAAGACTTTTAGGCGCCAATGTCAATCTGAATAATTTTCAATATAAACAAAACAGTATAGAAATAACAAAAAAAAATTTCAACAAAAAAAAAACCAAATTTCCAAATCATATTGACGAAAATTTAACAACAACAAGAGAAAATAAATAGGACAGTCAGTCACTTAGTAATAAAGGAAAATCAACAAAACAAAAAAAAAAATTAATAAGAAAATATAATAAAAAAATGGAAGAAATATTGGTAAAAAAAAAAAAAAATTAAGAAAAACAAGAAAAGAAAATGAAATATTTAACAAGGATGAAAAGTTTAATATCACAACACAAACTAAGATAAAGGCAATGAAAAATGCCACAAGTTAAAAAAATTTTATATTATTAGCTAGTGTTAGGTTAATACCAAAACCACTCATTCATCACTCTGCCCGCAAGGTAAAAAAAAACAACAACACAATAACAATGACAGAAAGTAATATTTTGAAGACCAGAAGAAAGCCACGGAGACGGACGGAAAACAAAAAGGATATTAAAAAAAATATATATTTTACAATCTATCGGACTTGACCGTGAAGATTGAAATTCATTTTTATATTTTTTATTTTTATGGATTTTCTTTATGGTTAAATTTTCCTACCTTCAAGGTGTTTTTAAATATCCTTTAATAATAAAAAAAAAAACGAAAAGAAAACAATAAATGTTGATAGGACCTTTTTTCTTGTTGTTGTTTTTTTTTAGAAAAATATTTATTTAAATTACCGTTCACGCTAAAAGTCATAAAATTTGTATATTTTTTTCTGGGTAGAATGACGGATTGCGGGACTAAGAAAATTGGTTTTTTTTTTGGTTGTTTTTCTCTTTTAGAAAAAAAATGGTAGAATAATAAATAAATTGACGTCAAACATAAATGCACGTGCTTAGAAGGTTAATGATTTTGCGTGAAGCTTTTATAAATTTTTTTTTTATATTTTAGTATACTTATAGATACTCTCTTACTTACTTTGATTTTTGCTTTCTGTATATAAATTTAGTTAAGTATTATTTATGGAAATTTTTACTTTGTATAGTAATAAAAAGATTGCTCGTTACCATGGTTTGTGAATTAATGGTTTGGGTTGAGTGAAAATCATGAGCTTGTAAAGATAAGCCGATGATCCTGTCAAATTTAAAACGTATTTAAATAATTTTCTGATTCTATTTCCATTACAATCGACATAAAAAACATATTAGTCAATTGGAATGTATCTCTAAGAGATGGAGAAAATTACTAATGGCCTGAGACAAAGTTTAGTGTTTGGAAGAAAACGGTTTCAACTTTACATATTGTTGGATTTAAGTTTATAAGCCAGCGAAAATTATGAAGAACTGGATTAAGCAGAAATTATATATTCTTTAATACGCTCCGAAACTGATGGAATTGGCGGTGGAATTTCCCAATCTAGAATAAATATTTCTTTTAGATATCTGAAGACAGAATATCTTAAAACGACTAAATTAACTGACTTATCATTTCATTACTTAAGGATATATCTTCAGTATTACTAAAATCTGATCAAAATAATCCAATTAAATAACGATACCCAATTTGACCAACTAACAAATATGTGTCGACAATGAAATAAGAATGTTTATAAAAATATCTTTATGCTTATAGTAACATTTAAACAAAGATGTTTTCCAGCTATTAAATTATACTGATAATTCATAAATATTTCATTAAAAGAATCATTAAATCTTGATCTGGTACAATTGTTAATGAAAACTATCAGAACCAGCTAATAAAGTATTATTTAAAAGTTTAGTAATAAAATAATTTCATATCCTGCAAATGCGTAATATACTGTAAATGTTTATTTGAGTATATTTAAAAAATAAATTTTCATTACCAATGCAAAGTTATGTACAAAAATTTCATTCATTCCCCAGAAAATGAAATAAAATATAAAGCTTGAAAATTTACTATTTTAACTATACTGAATGTTGATCCTTTTAACTAGTTATAATAAAAATAAATTCTTATCGTAGACGATTAATTTACGTACATAAGAAAAAAATTAAATATAAAATTAAAATAAGTAGAAATGAAAGGATGAAAAAAATGTTCATTTCGAATACCATAACCAAAACAATAATAAAAAATAATTTCAAATATTTACTCAATAGATTATTATTCTCTAAGCACCAATATTCCAAATTATATACACATACAAACAATTTTTTTTTATTGTTAAATTTTATATCCTTTAACACAAAAATATTTTTATTTCCTTTCATTTTTTTTTTTTTTTTTGTTCAAATTGGTTTTTATAGTTTTTTGGTATGCTGAAGCTATCATAACATTTTACCAGCTTCGAAATAAGTAAAAATAAATTTTCATTGACATATAAGCTAAAACACGTACTATACCTTATAAGTAATATGTTAGTTTTGCCCTGGACCATCACTAATACTAAAAATACCAATTTTTTTCTTTTAACAATAAGTCAATTGGTTGAAAATTGAGGAGAAAAAAAAACTATTTTTCTTTTTTTATTATAAATGAAAATTTTTGTTTGTTTTTATTCTTTTTTTTTTGGTAAATTGGAAAAAATACCCAAAAATACCATTATGAGTCTAAATATAAACGTTTAACTTCATCCAAAATGACCAACAAGAAACTTTCTTCTTATTACATTTTACTCTTATAAAAGAAAAAAGTTTTTCCGTCTCTAGGAGAATGAAAATTGGTTTATTTTTATTTATTTTTTTATTCTTGGTAAAATAGGAGTAAACTTTAACTAAACTAAGTGTTTATCCTTTTTTTAAAGGATTATTAATATAGAGAACTTTTACTTTCTGTAAGCGATATCATTGATTCCCTTTTTTTTCAATATTAGAATCATGCTGGACTTTAATATACTTTCATACTGCAAAGAAAATTTAAAATATTTTTATTTTTTATACGTATTATACTTTTTCTCTGTTACTGAAAGATTGAAAAATTACAACAAAAAAATAAAAACCAAATAACTATATATAAATATTCTCGAGAAAAAGGACTAAAGCAGTAAAACTGAACAAGAAAATTCTAGAAAATTATTAAGGTATATATACAACGACGAACAGCATAAATTCGACATAAGAAAAAAAAAAATTAAATTAAGAAAAAATATATAGACAGCATACTGTGATGTTTTCCTTTTACTTGCTGTCCTGCTGGTATATTCATAGTCCAAGAAATCCGCATTAAAAATTTCCTTACCAATTCTACTTATATAAAGTATATATATTTTTTTTTGTTGGCTAGCAAAGTAAAAAGATTACATTACCAAAACAGGACGTAACACAAAAAAAAAAATTATTGGATGATTATTGGGGTGGTAAGCAAAAAAAAAAAAAAAAAGGATATCCACTTCACTAAATTAATCTCATTTATATTTTGGCCTTTTTTTCCTGAATAGTTGGTGTTGTTATTTTGAAATTAGGATGTACAACGTGTATTATAAATTTTATATTTTATTTTTTTTGATATCCTTTGGAGAAACATAAAAAATACTATTTTATAAGGAAATCTGTTACGTATACAATTTTTTTTTTCTTGTAGTTACTTTTTTTTTTGTATAATATGTATATATATTTTTAGGATATGTATATTTAAGGAAATCATGTTATTTTTAAGAGGTTTTATGAAGATTGAAGAGTTTTCTTGAAAATAGAAATGAAAAATATATAAATATACGATTTTGGTTAAATGATTATTATTTTATTTTATGGGTGGGTGAAATTATGGCGAGCTGCGTGAAATTATATATATTATTATATGAAAGAGGTACAATGGATAGTTTTGGCAGATTTCTAAAAAATATTTAATTTAAATAGTTAATTAATTTGTTTGTTTTTTAAAATAGCTTAGTGGTATATTGCTATCAACATATTCTTTAATCTCGTGGAAATATACGATTTTTAATCTCGTGGTAAATATAGTAATATTGGTTTTCTAATAAGTCCTTTATATTTTTAATATGTCTTAATCTACTTTATATATCTATATTACCAAACAACTTAGCATTTGCAGATATTTTTTTTTGAAGCACTCTCGAACAGTTTATGAATTATATGTTCGAAAAAATATTTTTTAAATGGAATTTGATGATAATTTCATCCTTGATTGTTTTTTTCTCTTGAAAAATATAAGCTATTTGGAATAGATCAACATTTTTTTTATCATTTTTTCAAAAGACAATTTAAAATATGAGAAAAAAAAATCATACTAATTCTTAATCCAAGATTAATGATCTAATATAGCATGACCTCTATAAAAATTCATTAAAATCCCTGATAATTACCAATTAATTTATATTTTCCATAGCAAAATTAAATTTTATACTAATTTTCCATTTTTATTTATCCACAATTTTTATTTTTATAATTATGTACCATTATTTTACATTAAAGACCTATTATCCTTATTACAAAAAATAAAACATAAATATATTGTATATTGCATACTAAAGGATACCATTATTCTGAACATTTCCTCCGCACCAGCAAAGAAAACAAAAAACAAAAATAGGAACTCCTTTAAATTTAAGTTTTCCTTTTTTTTTTTGTATTATTAACATGATTTAGTATTAAAACCCAAAAATATGAAGTCAACAATTTAGAAAATTTAAACAGAACCCACCCCCCCCCCCCCCCCCCCCTGCCCTATTATCTTGAACAAGAATTTAAACAAATGGGTATATTACAACATTTTTGTTGTCTTTGGGTATGAAAATTTGTTTTTAATGCTTGATTTTGATTGAAAGGAGCATCATGTGTACAATTTTGGTTAATTTTTTTTTTCGTTATGTTCCAAGTAACTGAAGGGATGAGGCCTTTTTCATAGAAAAACAGAAAAACACACACACAAAAAAATAATAATAATTTATTTTAAAAGATAACATGCGTCGAATTAATATCGAAATTTATATATAAAAAAAAACAAAATCGATTTTCAATAAAATTTATTAAATATTTAAGAAAAAAAAAATTTATATAGAATTCATTTTCTGTATAAATTTGTTTATAAACGTATATAACAAGGATTAAGAAGTTAATTTGATTTGTTCTGACCTTAACAGAATTCCGATTTGATAATTCGATTGAATTAGAAAAATTAAACCAAAAATGGTAAAAATACCATTATCTGTGTTTTTTTTTTTGTATTTGGAATCCTTGTCGGATGAGTAGAAATCGAAATGCTTTTTTCATATATATTTTAAATTTAATTTGGATAATAAATGTTAATTTGACTTATTCAAAAATTAAAAATAATTCCGAGAGGCTAAAACCAAATCGTAATTTCGTCGGCTGAATGGGATTTTGGCCCATAAGCCATTTTCATATTATTTTTTTTACTTTACGAGCAGAACTTGGGGCTGTGAAGACTTTTCTTTCTATTCCTGACATCAGATATAGTTTTTGAGCTCTCAGAGAGCAAAGTGGTCCCAAATGTTACAAAACTTCATATATAAAATTTTTTATTGGAGACTGCAGAAGTTAATTTGCAACCTTAGTTTAGTACCTTCATATAGCACGCAGTCTTCATATTTCATATAGCACGCAGTCGATGACTTATTATTTGATCGTAATCCAAAATATTAATAGCAATAACAACTCTCTTCCATTTAATCAAATGTATGTTATCTTAACTAATTTTTCAAGCATTTAAATCCAATATTTGAAATCCTTAATAAAAAATCTTTTTCAATCCTTTTCTCTTCAAATTTCCTCTAATATTACAAATAAATAAATTTAAATTCTTTAACTTTTATACAATTTTTTAAAATATTATAAAAACTTTAGCGTACGCAAATCCTTGTAAATTATGAAAACAATAATAAAATAAAATTTTACCTAAAAAATATTGTATAATTTATATATTTTAAAAATTTAACTTTAAATTTTATTACAACATAAAATATAGCAACTTTATTTTCAATTTAAATATTATCTGAAGCCATAAAATTTCATTGAATTTTATATCAAAATTAAACGGATAATCACCAAATACTCTACTCCCCCATTAAAAGTTTTTTTTTTTTTAAAAAAAGAAGATATTTTATTTATTTTTGTAAATATTTTTACCATTGTGGGAAAGCATTAAAGCATAATATTCAAATAATTTCATAAAAAAAAAAAATTGAAATATAATATAAAATATTTAAAAAATATATATGTAATAAATATTTCCCCAAAAAATTGACTTTTTTTTTTTTGGTAAAAATATTTTACCTTTTCGGCGAATTTAAAATATGGATACACTGTGACAAAAAATGAATTTATATAAAAATATTTTTTAATGATTTTCAATTGCGATAATCGAAGAATTTAAATAATCAATAAGATTGTTTTTAAGGATATTTAGAAATATAATCAATAAGATTGTTTTTAAGGATATTTAGAAATATATTTATACATTTTATGTTAATGTCTGGTCGGACCATTTACCCATCTCTCCTAAAAGGTTTTCCAAATTATGATCTAGCAAATTAAACTGTCAGATTTATAGTTAGAGCTTTATTTTTATTTTTATTGTAATGTCAGCATTAATATATTTTTAGTATAAAAACTTATGTTATTGTTCGAATTAAATTAATTAAAATGTCCTGTCGAGTTTAAAACACAGTTCAAAATATTAGTTCAATGTTTTCATAGAGAAAATTATATGGACCATAATATTTAATTCAAAGTGCAGGTGTAAACTATTGAAGCGATTTTAAACTTTTTTTATAAATTCGCAGCTCAACAATTTCATGAAAATTTTATAAAATCACGGCTCTACAAGAAAATATAATATCATATAGATTTAATCTTATAAAAATTAATTTTTAAACCGTGTAACTGACTTATAATTGAACATATGATATGATATATCATCTAAATTCTCTTTTCTGCCGTTTTATTGATATGTGTAATAATATCAAAATCATAAAATATTTGTTACATATTTTGGTTACATATGTCCTCCCCTCTATTTTTTGTGTTTTTTTTTTTGAGCACCATTAGCAATGAAAACGTAACATATATAACAATTCACTTAAATATGCACTGCACAACGTTTGACACATTTTCATGCATAATCAATAAAAAATAATAATAATAAAAAAGAAATAGAAAATAAAATATAAAAATAAAAATAAAGTAAATCGAAGTAAAAGAAAATCTGGTAAAAAATTTTACTACTTTTTTTTCAATCTTTGTCGTATCTTTTAGAGAATTTTATAAGAAAAGAAAAAAAAATCTTTTTTCACCTTTCTTTCTGTACTCTTTTCGATATTATACATACAATATATATTAAGAATTTGACACTCTATCATTTTTATATCCTTCACAGGATACATTAAAAACAAGCCATATTATGTATGGATACACAAGAAAGTTATCATTATACCAATTTTATGAGTTTGTTGAAGAAAGCTAATTACATATTTTCATAAAACGGAAGAGTTGAATAAGAAATTTTTTATGAATTTGAATTTTCCTACAAATAATTACACCATTTTGTTAAATTTAGAAAATATAGTACAAAATTTTCTGAAAATTAAATTGAAATATAATAGTTTTATTGCAATTTTTGCAAAACAATTTATGTTCCATGATTAAAATTATTTTGGATACAGCAATTTTATTAGAATATATCCTTCGTCCTTAGAGGAATTTTTCATTGCAGCAGGCTAAATAGCTTTTGTATGTGAGTCATATTATTTAGTAGAAGTATTCATTTAAATTGGAGTAAACTTTGAGATATATTTATGCTTTGGCATTGAATTGTATCTAAATATCTACTGCACTACATTTAAGCTATACCAGCATGGGTTTTGAATAAAAATATTAAGAAACTTCAAGTATAGATATCTCTGCATTGAGGTCATATGCCTCCTAGTTTATGTATATGTTCAGACAGAACTTTAATTGTAATGTATATTCTGCTTCAACTGAACATACATTTTTAGGGTAATTTTTGTACAACCAAATTTTTGTGAATTGCCAATATTCATATTCTGAGTAGACATTAGAAATGATCGTATAAATACTAATATTTATAAGCATATATTTCTTAAAATTTAGTTAAATTAGCTAAGAAAATATATATGTTTTGTGTGAATTGTGATCAAATCGGAACTAACGCACGTGTAATATACTTATATATATATATATATATGCTAAAATAACACAAAATAAAGAGGGCAACCAAATAAAAATTTATTGACACATCAGTTTTTTTTTTTTTTTGGAACACAAGACAACAAGGTTTATTTAAGAAGAATTATTAATGTATTTTTTTTTTTTTGGGGATAAAACTGGAAAAAAACTTTAGTATATTAAGTGCGGGTGATAATAACAAGAAATTTATATGTGTTAAAAAAAGAAATGTAAACAAGGGGACTGACTCTAAAAAAAAAAAAACTGTTTTTATGTTTTTTTTTATTATCAGTGGAAAGAGAATTTCGTTAGCAATCATCCATAAAATATCAGAATATATAAGATTAAACTAACATATTTTCATACCGTTGGTGCGCATAAACATTGCCTAAAAATTGTTATATTTAAAAAACTGTTTTTCAATAATTATTTCTTATTGTCCTATTATTATTAATTCCAAGTATTTTTAGTACTCGTGTAAAATATATTTTTTATACATACATACGTACATAAATATTTATTTATAAGAATTTGAAGGATAAATTATTATTATTGGTCCCTATTCGAAATAATTAAATAATTAATTTTTTTTGGGTTTTTATTTTAATATATTTGACTAAACAGTTGTTGATTTTATGATTTTATGTTGAAAGATTGTATGATAATTTTGTTTATAATGACAAATAATAAAATTCTATTAATAAAATTATTGTTTTTTTGTCTATTTTCAGGTATGTTATATTACTGATAATTTTGTGATTTGGATTTTTTTTTTTGGATACATATATGTATATGTAATTATGAGTAATGAAGGTAAAATTTAATCAAGAATATATATATATAATTAATTTTAATTATTTTGATTAATTATTTTAAGGACAAATTCATTTTGGGAGTTACACATGTAATTAATTAAAATTCAGTTTAATGTTTTAATTTAAAATAATTTATGGTTAATTTAATTGTTGAAGGTTTTGTTTAAACATAATTTAATTTTCAAGGATATTTGAAAAAATAATCAAATATTTCAAATTAAATTTTTGTGAATATAAATAGGTGATAGTAGCAATAACTGAGGCAATAATGGCTCCAACCAATATGAAAAAGTTCAAGTACGGGTTAATACAGAGCATACGGCTTTATCTGTACTTGAAGTTTCGTAATAATTTTCTAGTTTTGTATGGATTTCGAACCATTATTTTTTATAATGTAGAAACCTTTAATTACAACAATTTAATAATAGCTTTAGTTCGTGAGTCATTGTTGTTAACAGATGGATTCAACTGTTATAATTTTTTCCTGTCTCAATTACTTTTATTCTAATTTTATTACGGGTACTAATTTAAAGCTGAGTAAACTTAGACTAACACCGATATCTCGGCCCGCAAGCGACCCATTACCTATTACATCATAGCATAGTACACTACAACTGTTTTTTATCAATACCAAAGAAGTATTTACTTAATAAATTTTATTGAGCGACGAGTCAAATTTCGAATGTATATATCGCTACCACAATATGATGCTAAATCCTTCGATTCTTTTCTTCAATATAACATAATAAATAAAATTTTCCTTTTAATAATTTTTTAATAAATAAATGTAAATTCTATCCTCATTTATCCACTAAATTAAAATATTTTCATTTATTTTGTTTGTTTTTCCTAATTATTTCTATAATACCTGGCTATTTAAAAAAAAAATATGCATATGACCCATGAAAAATTTGAAATATTACAAAAAGCTAAACAATAATATTCCATTTCATAGCATTATGTCCTTTTATCCTTATTTAGTTTCATTAATAATAAAAACACAATTACATACAATGAAACTTATAATATAGAGCAAACAAATAGACAATGATCATTGCACTATATACTCATCTCCATCATTATTATCCTTTTTTGTTTTGTTTTGGTTTTTTTTTTTTAGTTATTTTCAGAAACAACAGCTATAGATAAAATTACTATAATTCCCAAGAGATGATGATGATGATGATGATGATGATGACGAAATTCCATAAAACAAGTAAAATATTCGAAAGAAAAAAGGATAAAAATAATTTATACAAAGTCCACTATAATTTTATTGTTGTTGGTTTTTTCGGTTCCCTTTTATTCTAATGATTTTTCCATTATATATTAAATTATGTTGGAGAGTTGTTTTTTTTTGTGTTGGTTTAGTGTTGTTTTTCTCTTTTTTTTTTTCTAGTAAAGGATATAACATACAAGAACACTCTCTTGACTCAATTCCGCATTCTTGAAATACGTACATTTTTTTGAAGTTTACCCTCTTTGAATATTTTTCCAGGGTGTATACAGGAAAATATGTATTTTTTTCGTTAAAAAGATTTAAATTTTTCTTTTTTTGTTTTTTTTTTTGTATACCACAGTTACACCAAAAACGTATTATAATAATAAACGGATAAGAATAGGGGGTACAGAAAATAAAAATTCTTGTACAACTGATGAACAATTAAAATTATTTTCGTATTAGTATATATTTATATATAAGTACTAGTAAAACTTAAATATCATCCTTTTAATCATACACGTCAGTGATGTGGGTTGACCCATAATGTGGTAGGCGGTGGTAAAATATAAATAGAAAAAAATATTAGAAGATATGAAGGAATGTCATTGAATTATAAAAATTTCTTATTTCTTTTTAACTTTTTGGTGGAAAATTTCTTGTTTTCAAATTTTTCCCTACTCCTGTATCAGAATTTTATTTTCTTCTTTCTTTTTTTTTTTTTTTTTTGTTGTTGTTGTTGTTTTTCATATTTTTCTTTTGTTATCATATTACAATTGAACAAGGACATTCCTAGGTTGGTATACAATTTTCTTTTTGTTGTTGTTATATATTAGGTTTTATTTCCTTGTTTTGGAAAATATTTTGTTCAACACAAAGTAAAAATAAAAATTACAAATTGTAGAAATGACTTTAAAGAATCGTTTGTTTGTACCAGTGCACTAGAGACTAGAGAATAGTAACAAAAAACAGAAATAAGTACAGATATTCCTAGCAAAAAAATAGAAAAAAATTAGTATGTACAAACAGAATTCTTGTAAATAAAATGTTTCCGGTACCAAAAAAAAAAAAAAAGGGAAAAAATATTTATTAAAAAATTCTGTAAAGCGTTAAAAATTCGATTTTCTTTTGAAAGATTTTTGTGCAAAATGTTTTTAAGCGAATTATTTTTTTTTGAAAATGTGGAGATACCACAAAGATATCATTTTTTTTTCATTTATTTGTTAAAGGACATTCCTAAAGGAGAGAGGAAAATTGTAATAATTTTTTTTTTTTGTTAAATTTTTGTTTTGTTTTTGTCTGTTTAACCAGAAATTGAGCGTGGTTTTTATATACCAAAAAAAAAAAAAAAAATGAATTACTTTTTAGTTGAAAATTTTCGAATTTCTCTTCTGGAAAGTTTTTTTTTGGGAAATTCTTTTTCATCTTGTAAAAAAAAAATTCGGGTTTTTATTTTTATTTTTTAATCTGAAATTAAACAAAACACAAACAAAAATTAAATTAAAAATAGGATTTTTTTTTTGTTGGCATTTTTATGTTAAAAATATAATATTTTTTTTTGATTACAAAATAGTAAGGACGAAACCAAGGATAAAATAGAAAAACATCAGCTGAAAATTAACTCTTTTTGTTGTTAATTTTGGAAATGGAAAGATAATTTCTTTTCTTTTTTTTTTTCATTTTTGTTTCTGGTTTTTTTCCACCTTTTATTTTAAATTGTTATTTCTTCGTCCTTTTTTACTTTGTCCTGAAGGAGTATTTTTTAATAGACTTAATTTAGTTATATTGTTTGAATATGATTAACAATGCAAACAGAGAAAAAAATAGAATTTTTACATTTTAGGATTTTTTTTATATAATTTTTAACTTAATTGGTTTTTTTTTTGTTTAAGAGGACATAAAGGATAATTTTATGAGAAAAAAAAATGATATTTCCTATTACGAATTTTAACAATAATATTCACTGAAAAAGAAAAATAGATAATTTTATTTTGGGAAAATTATTGAAGTTTATTATAAATATTTTTCTCGGGTTAATCGGGTTTTTTTTTAGAGGAGTGGTAAGGGGGCAACCAAAAACTTGTATATTTTTAATTAAATTTGAACTGTTATCAGTTGAAATTAGTTTCTCAACCCATCCATCGCTCTATAATTTCATCCTTAATTTAGTGGTAATTTTTCTTAATTTATATCCTGATATTTCATATTTCTGGCAAATAAAATGAAGTACTAACTTCTGCAACTAAAACTAAATTTTGACTTCTAGATTTTTAACTTAAAAACTTTTTTTAAAAAAAATTTGTTTTTAACTTTTTTTTTGTAATTAATTTATATGATGTAGACATAATACAAAAACACAATTTATTGGATTAAATTTTCCGAAACATGTTCGTAATTAAAGGCTGCATCGTAACTTTAATATAACTGACTATATTAGATTAGATAGAGTCATTGGTTAGCCTAGATTTACCCCAATAGTCAGTGTTATAAGCTAGACCTATTTTTATGGCACCTTACTGTCCATAGCTCTCTTAAGAAGGTGAGGTTACTTTATTAACCTGAAACTTGCCTTAAAGGGGCTGGTCACAATATCTTCAAATTTTGATAATCCTTAAAGAGTTTGAATATATCAATAGATGCACAATCACACTGTATGTATTAATCTGTTTCGTTCAGATGATAATTGAGCTAATAGTGTAACCTGTCAGAAAGCCAGTTAAGAGACGCACTTCGTTTATATTAAAATTTAGTAACTCGAGTATTCTCTTTTTGGAAATAGGAGGGAGAATATTTATGGAATTAGTACCAATCATTTTTACATTTTTCTAGTTAACTAGTTATTTATGGCTATTTTCCTTTGTTTACTAACTAACTAAATGCAGTGTTTTACAGACGAGAGTGCTTCTGGTTCAACAAACTCACATCCAAATCAGTAAATTTTTACAACAATTTTAATATTTATGGTATTATATAATATAGCATTGAAATTAAAATTATTTCCAGAAATATGTATTATATCAGTTATTAAAATATTTGTAAATTATGTCTTTTTTTGACAGTTGTAGTGGCAACTGTCATTCCATAACATGATATATGCTGTCATAAATATTAAATTTCTCTCAGTAATAATTAAATTAATTTAAAATTAATTAATTCCAAAAATATTTTATAATTATATAATAAATTTTCAATTATTTTTTTGTAAAATAATTTTTTTTTTTATTATTATTATTTGACATTTTGAATAATCGGTAAAATGTCATTTATATATAGTGATAATTTAACCAACAACACATATACTTAATTATCTATATGTATGAAAACATTATTACAGATAACACTTTTAATATTATTTCATTTCGATTATTAAAATAAAAAGGTTTTTTTGGTGTTTTTTTTTTTTTATTTGACTCTGTTGACTCTGCTTACAATGTCAAAAAAAATGGCGCAAATAAAAAAATTGTAAACATTGTAGCTATAAAAAGTATGAAATAAATTTTATCGTTAATTTTTTTTTTTTATGTTTTTATATTTAAACAAAATTTACAAAAAAAATAAATACACAAAAATTAAAAAAGTATCCGCGAAATGTACAATAATTTTTTTTGGTGCAATTTATTGGTTGGATGAATTTACATATAAAATATAAATTATTTTCAAGTACATTTGAAGTGTGGAATGTGACATCATAGCTCTGTATAATTCGCGTTTTTTTTTCCTTTTTTTTTTGTTCTGTTTATTTATATGTGTGTTGTTGCTGTAGTAAATGGATTTAAATTTTTGACAGTGACGAACGAGACTTTGGTGCTGGCTATTACATTTACAAACACAATAAAAATCAAGTATGGTTTTTTTTTTTTTCATTTTGGTTTGACGAATTTCAATCCGATTTTATTTTTTTTTGTATATTTTATTTCAGTTTGTTTATTTTGACGGTTATTGGGTAATGTTTTTAAAAAAAAAAATATCTACGTATATAAATAAACAAATAAATAATATAATAAAAATAAAAATTAAATGAGATAAATAAATATTTTAATAAAAATTAAGTTATGCAAAAATACCTTTTAATTGAAGTGTGTTTGTAAATAATGTTAAAAAATTAAAAATTTATATATTAAATTTTGGACAACGGCGAACAAAAATGATTACATAAAAGCCAATGGTATGTTTGTGAATTAAATTTCATGATTCATAGGTAATTAAAGTATATTTGTATAATTTTAACAATTTTATGACCACTTTTGAGAAAGTGATCTTAAACTATAAATCTTTATCGTTGTCCTTAAATGAATTTATTTACCTAAACCAAGATTCCTCATATTCTTTTTATTAACTGATATTTACCAAATTAATGGACTTGTTGTCATTTTGATTTATCTGATTAACATTTGATTTAGCTTACGATTTATTTTAATTCTAAGCATTAATTCTACATTTTTTTTACAAGTTTATCAGAATTTATCTGCCTAGTTATAAAATTTTGTATCTTTCAAGTGTTGTAATCTTGTTTATAAAAATTCTAATTCAATGTTTAAGCCACTTGTTGTTCGTTCTCCACATCCCTAATTTTCCTGATATACAAACAAAATATATAAATAAAAAAGGACATTTCCAGTAAACAAGATTTTTAGCAGTAAGCAAATTTCTATTTGCAATCAATATAATTTTTTTTCGTAAAAGAGCTTTTTTAAATTTTTTACTTCAAATTAAATCTCTTTTTTTTTTTTGGTAATCTATCGAACATTTGTATAGAAAAAGTTAGTTTTAATTAAACGAAAATTACATTTACTTCAAAACGATATCCGTTTAAGGACAATTAACAAAATAATAATAGTTACATATTCTCTGAAATGAATTAAAATAATATTTAGTTGTTCATTTCGATATTGAAAAATCTGCTGACATTTCTCTAGTGGAAATAATTTGTCTTTTGTACCAATTTTGCAAAGAATTTCTTTGCAAAATTGGTGCAAAAAATTAAAATTCCTGAATTTTTTACCCCAATGAATTTTGATATCAAAAATATTATATAATTCTTACATTCTTGGATTAAATAATTAGTTCAATATCACCGAAATTCAACTAAAATTAATAATAATTCATTTTGTAAAATTCCAACCAAATAACTAAATATACAAGTTACTAAAAAAAAAAACTATTTTTGAATTTCAATTCCAAAAGAAAATTTTACCACAAAACAAAATACAAAAAATTTTCCAAATTTTCATTATAAAAATCCTTTACACCACAAATAATCAAAATTTATATGTATAATTTTTTTCTTTACTATAAATCCCTATTATAATCCTTTTTCCTCTATTGCACACAAATAAAATAAATAAATAGAAGAAAAAAAAATTATATACACACAATTACATATTCAAGGATTACAGTCGTCATATTTAAAAATAATGATTTTTTCATCCCTTCAACTTAAATAAAATTTAATATTTTTTTTTTTTGGCAATAATATTAAAAATATTCGTTTGCTTACTATATATTTATATACATTATCCTTGTGTGTCCTTTTTTTTGTAGTAAAAACAACAACCAATTTACAAATCCTTATTTCCCATATATAAAAAGTTACTAACACTCATAAAATTTCCAAAAAAAATAATAATAATAATAATAATATTAATATAAATAAATAAATATTCAATGTGTCCTTATACACAAAATGAAAAAAAAAGAGAAAAGTTGAATCTAATATTCAACAACGATCATCATCCCACCACACCCCCTCGAAAAAAAAAAAAAAATTGAACTTTTCTATGTCCTCGTCAACAAAACAAAAATCCACATTCATTCAAGCATTTATTTACTGTACGTATAAATGTGTGCTGTATATTAATATCCATTTCCAAAAAGAAAAAGGACGAAAATGATGGCTTATATATCGACAAAAAATATATATGTATATATGTATATATTAAGAAAATTGTAATTGTGTTTATTTTTTTTTTATATACGTAAAATTGAAACATTTTTACATTTATTTTCTTTTTATTTTGCGTCCTCCGTTGTTATTTATTTGATATCAATCGAAAAATTATTGATTGCGCACTTATGGAGAATGGTATGTAAAGTGGGTGCGGTATATACAAATATAATAATACTTGAGCCGAGGGTTTGAATTACATACGTTTATACGTATAGTACATGTATAAAAAGTGAAGAGAAATATATTGAGTTGAGAGTGTGATAAAAATTTGAAAATACTTATTTGTAATTTTTTTTTTTATATGTATATAGTAATATCAAATTTCAAAATAACGATATAATTTTGCCGCCACGATAATAACATTAGTCGGATCATTTTCAGCTAAAAGTTTAGTTAGAAGTATTATTAGATTGTGGATGGGTTTTAAAAGGGTTTTTGGAAGATTGTGGTACAATGAAATTATTATTTTGTATTATAGTGGCAAAGATCAATTATGATTAAAGATATTCAAACATTATTGGTGAAATTTTTGAAATTGAAATGTAATTTTAATTATTTACCCTAATTTTTATTATTGTAGAAATTTTTAACTTTAATCAAATTTTTGAGCTAGAATACAAGCTAATATGATCTAGATTTGGAAGTATTGGACTTCGTTAACTGTTTGAAACCAGGTAGATTCTTTATTAATGTCACAAATAATTCGAAAATTATGTTTATTGACAGTAGTTCTTCTACTATTAAGTAGCATTAATTTCTTTAACTTCTCAAAAAGATTATTTCCTAGTTAATCCTTCATAGAGTTCTGAGCTTTTTACTACTATTTATTGGAATAATGAGTAATACACTTTGTTGATATGAGTCTGTAAAGTAATATTTTGTAGAAACCCATTGCATGCAGATTCAGTAATATCATATCAGTACTTAGCAATATTCTGCTTAGGCTTTTTTTTTTCGTTGTCATACCAGAATCCATTCTATATTCTCCCTTGTTTTCTGAAATTTTAGTTGTGTAATACAAATCACCTTCTGTACATATTATCTTACCTACTTCAACAAAAAAAATGTACTTGATACATCCGGTAATAAAAAGGATAACTTCAGCATAAATTCTTGAAAAATATATTTCAAGGAGGACATTTCTATTTTGTGCCTGATAACGTTTTTTTTTTTTTTTTATTATTATTATTTTGGAGAATATCTTTGAAACACATATACTCGTAGATTATTCATATGAATCCTTGGTAGTATTTCGCGAACAAAAAAAAATATATTTTTTTATAACATTTTCTAAGTTATTTTTCTGTATTTTTGTCTGTCTAAATCATAATGTTATTTACTGCTCATTTATTTATTTATAAGATTTTCCTAAGTTTATTTACAAATAATAATCATTTATAGTTGTTATATGCAAAAGAAAATATTTTGTTGGATAACTTTGTTGGGTAAGGTATATAAATGTTAGAATTGTTTTTGTTGGCAAATAGTAAAATATATTTTCAGAGTGGAGGCAAAAAAATATATGAAAAATTAATTTTGTTTGTTTTGTAAAGAGACAGCTGTCGCCAGACATAAATTTGGACGTGTATATAATAATGTCCTTTTTGAAAACGTTGACATTTATACTGGCGGCTATTATATTTGATTACGTTTTCATTATTTTCACCAGTTTTCCTTTTTTTTTTTTATATACATATATATATTTTTTATTTAGTTTTTAATATTTTATTAAATTATATCAAGTTAATTGGAATTTAGGCTTATATGTATAAGAAAATTTTATATTAACTTAACTATATATATTTTTGACATTTATGTACAGATGTTTATGTCAAATGAAAAAAAAAATATTACTATTTTTTGGTTACTTTAATAAAAGATCATTTTAATATTAACTACGTTAAACGTGTTATGATTTGATTAAATTAGATTTTTCCTGAATTTTAAAAGAACATTTTCTTGGTTAGTGATAAGGACTGACATTTTGATATCATTATTTACAATTATTTAGTAATACATTTACAATTATTAGTAAAAACTGAACAAATGTAATCTAGGTAAAATTTGCTCTATAAAGTTCAGCTCTAAATAATTTGAAATGTTAACTTTAAACAAAATATATTGAAATAGATAATTTTTAAATAAAATTATCAAGAGAAAATCTTTTATATGATCTTGAAATTCAAAATAAAAACTTAGAACCCATTAAATACCCCAAAAACTAGTTATTTTCCACTTGAGACACAAAAAAAAAAAAATAATAATAAAATAAAGATATTTTCTTGAAAAACTTTTTTAAAAAGAAACCTTGAATTTTCTTAGAATTTTCTTCTTCTATCTAATAAAAATTGAATATCATCTTATATCATTACATGCCTTATAGTTAAACTATATATATATAAATATATATATATATATTACCACTCAATTTATAGCCTCAAAACCTACAAAATAAGGAAGGAAGTTTCGAATTACTTTTATAATATATATATATATATATATACATATGAAAACTTTAAGCAGATTTCCATCTTTGAATGTTAGAAATATGTTTTAACCTTTTCATACCCCCCTCACTGATATTACAAGACTCATCTCTTTTTTCCTCCTTTTATATATTTATTTCATCTAAATTTTCATAACCAGACGACTAAAACGAATATGACGACCACTGATGTTGTGTCTTCGTCGACGACAACAAAAAAAAGAAAATATCAAAGTTTTATCCAACGCTTTCTACTCTATTTTCTATATGTTTTACAAAATTTTATTATTCTCAAATTTTACTAGAAAAAGATGCAAAAAAAAAAAAAAAACAAATAAGAAGGAAATAGGAAAATTACAATATGTCTACAAAAGTAACAAGATTTTCCACAAGATGTTACGCTTGGGATATTTAAAGGAATATATAATTATGTATATATATGTTTTAGTCCTTTCAATTTTTTTTTTTTTTTTGATAGCAAAAGGGAAAAAAAAATTGTACAACAATAGGAAAAATTTTTTATTTCATCTGAAACTACATTTGTATTCTTTATACAATAATATACAAGTTAGTTGCCTATGCCTGATACATATCATTTTATTTTATATTGAAACTCTCCAATAGACTTTTAACAAAAAAAATGTTTAACAAGAAAGGATAAATTTTTTAGGATGAGATTATTTCTAGAAGATTGTATGATTATTTATAGTCTAGTCTGATAATTCATTCCACTTAAATAAAAATTTAGAAAATATATGAAAATTTCAATTGTGACATTAGTCAAATTTGTCAGAAAATTAATTTTGAAATAAAATATAATTTCTATTTCAGGTGGTAATATAAAAAAATTTAAAACCTCCAAAAATTGTCCTGTGATCAAGGAAATACGTACTCTGATATTCTACTTAAAAATCCAGTCATATTGTTGGCCTGTGATATTATATTTTCCTTTTAGTTTTCAAACTAAACAAAAGATTGGAAAATTAAAGATTTCTTCTATATATAAACTAAACATTATTCAAAATGCCAGCGGGATAAGCTTTTATATAGTTATTCGTAAATTTCGAAATATATAATCTGAAAAGAAAAACTGAATTCTTTTTAAAAAAAAAAAAAAAAAACTTTCATACATTTTCGAATTATTTATTAGGGCAAACAATAAATTATTAATGTCACGGCATCGTTGACTGCAATGATGACAATAAACGATAACAATGTGAGTTCTCTGGCTCCATTTTTCTAGACAGTCGACTTTTTTCCTCATTTTTTTTTTTTTTATAACAAAAATCCTAGAACGTTAAAAATCATCACCAATCCTCCTACGCTTGTTTTGTTTTACACATAAGTTAGTCTTTTTTTTTGAGGAGGAGAGAACCATAAAAAAAAAAGGATGCTATAAGTTATTATTTGGTTATTCTTTCTATCCTATTTCGTTTAAGATGTTCAAAATATAATAAAGACTGAAAATATGTTTTTCAAATTTATGCTACATAGGAAAAAAAAAATCTTTTTAAATGGAAGTTCGATAATAGAAAAGGCAATTTAATTTGATAGGAAAACTTAGATTAACAAATTTCCACAAAAAAGAAAATGAGAAAAGAAAATAACTCGATATGATAATAGATTCACAAGTTAATATACTAACAGAGTGTTTATTTAATGAAATGGACCAAAAAATTTTGGTAATTTTTGTTTATTAAATTCAAATTTTTCGAAATAAATCTGTAGTCGCAAATACAGAGATAGGAAAATAAGTTTTAGAATTATTTATTACAGAATATTTTGTTTATCATAAATTTTATTTTATTTTACTGAGTTTGAAACAGGTTGTAGGATATTTCATGCTGTGAATTTGACCTTGATTGAATAATATTATTATGTTTACATATTAATATTTCATTGTAATATTGTCTCGTTAATTAATCATCTAAATCTATGATGTCGAGTTAACTGAGCTCGAATTAAAGCTAAGGTAGTTAAAGATTGTCATATGCATTATTAGACCTTGGAACATTTATGTTTAGGCCAGGCTTGATGATTACTTATTAAAATACTATAATTACTTGTGTATTTTTTTTAATTTTTTGGATTCTGTCTTAATTCAATCGTCATGATCAATGACACAAAATTTCTAACATCTGTTAGGTCATCTTTTGCAACAAAATTTACAGCTGAATTTTACGTTCAATTTATATTTCTGTCACTAAATTGTAATAACATAAATTCCCACCAATTTCACCACAAATTACTTAGAATTTGATTATAAATATTATTATTTCACTAAAACTTAACCTCAATAAAATATCCAAAAATATTAATTTTAATTTCAGGCAACAATCTTGATTTGATTAAAGTGTTTAGATTAGATTAGATTAATTACAGTCTATCTAGGTAACCACGTTGTACAATCTAACTATAAATAATATGTAATCTTATCGATTTTTATTTTTATTATTGATTTATTTTTATTATTAATTAAGAGACGTAAACAAATATAGTCAGATAAACAGAAAAGGTGTGATTTTTAAATAGTGAATAATAAATTTTAGTAAAAATAAATTGCGAAATATAAACACGACATAACTAATTTAAGCATATAGTATAATTTAATTATAGTTAATAATAGTTTAAAAATTTTTTTGTCGAAATTTCGTTGTATACTTTTAATTTTTACAAATTGATTATTTTTTTAGGTAAGTTTTATAAATTTTGCGGAATATTTTATTTGACTTTATAGGGCGAGGAAAATGTGATAAGTAAATAAAAATGAAATCATACTTTATTTTCGTAGAAAATTTGTAAACTAAAATTGTTTAATGAACAAATCTGGTTTTATTGATTGTATATGTTTAAGTAAGCTATTCAAAGCAAGTTGAATAGCTTATAGAATTTATAGTAACTTGAATTTATTTGGAGTAACTTCATATAAAATATTAAAGAAAAATATAATTTTTGAATGCCGTATTCTGTTTTTTTTTTAGACAAATATTTAATTAAAGAAACTAATGTTTACAATGTCATTTATGTATTAATGTAGGACATGATTAAGTAGTTCAGTAAAATCTAATTTCTCTAGAATTTTTTCACTAACTTAATTACATTAACTATGTTTTTGGAATACGTTTTTATATAATATATGTAATTTAAATTATTACAGTGATATAGTAAAGTTTGAAATAAGAAACTTAAGATAATATAACCAATTTTTGATATCATCATCTTATTTAATTGTGAAAATTTTGGTATAAGAAAATTTTATTATGAACAAAAATATGTGAAAATCAAAATCAAAAGTTGGAAATCCTAAAATAGCTCACCCGTTGTATAAAAATAAAAATGAACTAAGTATTAAATATGATAAAACCATATGGAAAATATCAAAAATAAGATAAATCTTCAATTACTTTTATAATTACAATTTTCTTACACACATAAACAATAACAAAACTAAAATGTAATTATGAAACCTATTTCAATTCTACTATTTAAATATCTACTTTCTGTCCTCAAGAAAAATCTATTCTATTATCAAAAAGAAAAATTAATCTAAAAAATATTATACATAATAACAAAATAAACAAACTAAACCGAAAAAAAAACCATACTAGAACAAAAAAAAAAACCAATCTTTTGGGTACATAAATTATACCCATCACCGGAAAATAAATCTTTATATTTTTCAATAAATCAGAATTGTCTACATTTTTATGTTTTCCTCATGGTTTTTCTTTTTTTATTATTATTATTATTATTTTGCTTTGAATTTATATATGAGAAAAAAAAACTATATTGTATATTAAAGTAGATTGTCATAAAAAATTGAAATCCATAAAATATTTACGTATATATGTATAAATAATTCTTGTTACACTCACCCATTCCACTAACGTCTATGAAATTTTATATTTGATTTTTTTTTTCGTAAATTTTCGCTTTCTTTAAATTTGCCACAATAAACCAAAAATCTATAAGCAAACATTTTTAAGTTTAAGTATGATAGCCAAACGAATTTTTGCAATAAAAAAAAAATAGCTACGGATGCACTTTTCATTTTAATTTTCAACTTTTCGTACATAATAAAAAAAATAAACATGATATAAAAATTTTGTATTTATAATGGGGTACATAGCTTAGTAAGAATTTTATTGGTGTAATAAAAAGTTCGAAAAATATTGCAGATAATCCTGTCATCTAAACCTCAACAAGACTAATATTTTTTCAGTAATTGAGAATATGTTGAATCTGAGGAAATTATTTGAAGTACATTCACTCCCGTTCCAGCCTTTCTATTTTTAAAATTTGGTTATCTATTATTTCTTAAACCAGTTGATCCTGAAAAATAACCAGTCGAGCAATTGGTTGCTTTAATCAAACGCTATAACATTAATGAAATCAAAGAATATTTTTATACATAAAATTACTTATTAAGGCTGGGATTGTTGAGTGTAGTGTTGTCAACCTTATAATTATAATTTTCCTGATTACCACTTGCTATTCATATCTTTAGTCTACCTAATAAAAGTATTCATTGGATTATTTGTCGACTTATCATTAGTTCATAAGTCTAACGTTTTGCAGCATATATTCAGCATGTTTCACTAATAAAAACAATAACGCATTGGAATCTAAATTATTTTTAGCAACAATCATACAAAGAAAATTCAAAAAAGAGAAAAACTCAATCTTCACTTTTTCTGATTTATTGATTAGTTTTCTGTTAGATAGATTTTTATGCTTAATATTTTTATAAGTAATCTTTATTTATAGTTTTGTTTTTTACGATTTTCCATATTCGTACAGTTAATACTTTATCGTTAATAATTTAGAATTTTAGTTTTTTAATATATTATTGCTTATAATATACTTTCATTTCAGCAGTAAAAAATCATGCAAAAAGTGACTAATTTTAAAATAAAGTATAGCTTCATAGTTACAAGAATGCTAAATATCAAAGAAACTTAGGTATAGTTTAAGCATATTTAACGATTTTGTAGTAGATTATTTGTAATTACAATAGATTTACATGAAATTTATAATGAAAACATAATGAAGCCTTCAGACATTTTTAATTGCTGTATGAAGTGAATGGGCGTTTATCTTAATTACTGGTCGTTTACCTTAAATATCACTTTTAAAAGTGTGATTTTTGCTGAAGATTTTAATATAAATTATTACAGTTTTTTTTTACCTATAAATATATCCACCTACTTTAGTAATAAAAATGTTTTTTTTTAGTTTACATTTTTATCTTGATATTTTTATTTTCATTCAATATATGGTAAACTACAAAAAAAAATAAAAATGTGCTTAATAATTATTTAAATAAGTTATGTATATTAATCTTATTAAAAAATTATGGGTTTTTTAATGCGTAAGCGCTAATTTAAATAAAGATTTCGTAAGCTAGAATTACGCCTTAGTTTTTAGGAATTTACTACAAAAGTCGATTTGTGATAACTTGGTTAATAAAAATTCTGAACATAATTAAGCTACTATAGTTTTGATATTGTTTTTTCGAATTTTGGTCATTAGTCTTTTTTACCATAATTTTTACCATAATACCATTAGCAATGATAGATCAGTAATCTGATATTTTTGTACCAGAATCAGAATATTGTAATCTGTGCTGTTTTTTTAAAAATATGGATTAACACACATATTTTTTGTTCGAATTTGTAAAAATGGTGAGTGCATGGTTGCATACTCTTCACTTGAATATAAATTTAATCTTAAGCTACTTTAATAGATCTCTTCTTTTCCTTTCTATTTCTTAAGAATGTCTGTTCATATTTCAGCTCCAACAAAACTGAAATTTACATTTTATAAATATTTACGGATTCGTAAATGTTCGTCATTTTATAGTTCTAACACTCAATTTCTGGCATGAATTTTTACAGTCTTTAAAACCAAATAGATTGATTCTGCTGGAAAAATCTTGTACAATTATTCATGTATTTCACAGGAAATTAATTTTATGTACAACTACCTTTAAACTTTCCCTTTCAATATTGTTAAATTTACAATGTACTTCAATTTCCATTTCTTCACAAACATATAATACTTTTTGCCTTACTAGTAATTTTGCCAAACAAGTTAAACCAATATAATTGGTTAAGTCAAAATTACTTATTTATTAATAGAGCATCCATACAAGTTCAAAAGAATTTTTTTTTTCCTTGTATTTCTTTAGCATATTTAATTTTGTTGAGGTCAAGGCATTTTACTGTATATGTAAGAAGAATATTAAAAAAGTAACCATAAAAAACTACGATTGGAAGTTTTATATTTTACCAGTCAGCACGCAAAAATAAAGAAGAAAAAAAAAACTTTACATACATATTTATGTACATATATTTAAATTAACAAAAAGTAGCTAAAACTAAACTATTTAACACCAACTTTAGCGGCAACAAATATAAATCGAAATTAAGAAAATAAAAAAAATATGATTTTATTGAAGCTTCTTTTAGTCTGCAAAAGAAATATTGTCATGTTTTGCGGAGGTAGAATCGATTCGAGGACATGCAAACAGATTTAAACATTTTACATATAAATTGTTTGATTCACATCTACCCACTCAACATTATACAACAACTTGTGTTAAGATTGGGGATAAATAAAAATCAAAAACTGTATTTATAATGTTAATGTGTAAGAAAAACAAAAACTTAATCTTTAAAATGTTTCTGATAAAAAAATTATAAAACTGATCATTAAAATTTTATATGCAGTGAAAACATAATCTGTTTTTTTTTTAATCGAAAAAAAATAAAAAAACCAATTAAAAATTAATGGCCGATTTATGATGGTAAATAATTAAGTAAAATTTAAAAACTGTTCATATTCGCAGTAATAGGTTAAGATAAAAATATTAAAAGTAGGGTAAAATAATTGACTGTTGACAAGAAAACATAAATTGAAACTGAATTTTTATTTCGAAAATTTACTAAAAACGTTTTAATAAAAAATAAAGTGTTCCATTGTGTTGCATAGTCAAATAATAATTATTATAAACATTTACTGTGCATTTCGAAATCAACGACTTCGAATTCATTATTTCCAAAATTTACTTTGATTAAGTTGATTTAAGGAATGAGAAATATAGCCAAAATAACGTCAGATGTATTTCTAATAATTTTTGGCGGTTAAATTACCTGAATCTAATTTAATTTAATATTTTTATGGAAACTTTTGAATTTACCTTATAAATAATAAATAAATAACACACCTTCCTGTGAAAATGTATTTAATGCGATTTTGCAGGATACGCCAAAATCCTACTGAGATTACAGCTGAAAATGCTACAGTTAACAGCTGTGTAGTTGCAATAGGACCATGAAAACTGGACCAAAAATTGGAATTTAGTTTATTATAAAAAATTGACAATGTACAATGTCAATTGTAGACGTTTTTACCCTAAATTTATTTTTTTGTTATTTATTAATTTGGCAATTTTTTAGCATAAATAATCCTTTAAGTTTACATATAAATTGGCTTCTTTTATTAATAACATAATTTTACAAAATTTTGGAATTTAAAAGAGAATTTTGACCTTAAACAGATAATTGAGTTCTTTGTTTAAAAATCAAAAAGAAATCTGTATATATAAATCTATGACATAAGGAAACTTTATATAGATACGATTACATTTCACTTCAACAAGTTTTGTAGTTCATAGCTTTTAAGCCTTAAATCTACCTACCTGTTAATCATTTCAATACGAGTTAAATATCACTGCAAACATAAATAAATTTTATTAATTTAAAAATAAAAATAAAAATGATATATAAACTTTATCGAATTTTTGAAGGTCTTCTATAAAATATAATTTTAGCGGTTTTAAAGAAATCCTTACCTTGCCTAACCTCAAAATATACTTTTTTTTTCTACTTTCAATTTAATTTTATGTTTTAACTCTGAAATGTATTTTTTTCCGCTGTTCATTTTACTTTGATTTTTTTTTTTTTGATTGCGTTGTAAAATATAAATAAAATTTGTTGTTCACCTTTTAATCGAACCAGTTTTATGTTCAAAATTTTGAATTCGCTAATTTTATTCATTATAAATAGAAATTCGCATTTGATCATAACTTTAAAAAAAAAAAATGTTAATATTTAAGTATTATATAAAAGGAAATTTTGGCAAAAATTAGCATTTAAAATTAAATTTAGGAATTAATTTATCCAAAAAAAAAAAAATAGAATTTTTATGATTGCAATAAATTTTTTACTAAAAAAATAAATTGGTTTTTTTTTTGGTTGAAAAAATTATGTAAATAAAATTTAAATTTTTATTTATTAACTGTTAGAGGTCATTAGAATTTTAAAGTTTAAAGTTGTTTAATGCGCCGCTTAATATTTCAGGTTTTTGTTATAACGGTATTATTAGCATTGATGATTTCACAATTTTCATACTATATTACGAAAGTGCATTTAAAATATAATATTATAGATTATTAGAGAAGTTTTCTTATATTTTATTTTAGTTGTGACATAATATTTGTTAATATACACTGAAATATTTCTGAATAGTACCAGACACTACCTACCTACAGTCGCAATAAGTGGCAATTATACTCACAAACTGCAGATATTTTGAAATGTTTTAAAGTAGCCACGTGTATATAACTTAAAAAGCTAACGAACAGTACTAAAACATGTCTTAAACCGGTTACGTATATAATTCACCATAGGTAATTAAAAATATATCAGGTTAAGTTTAAATATCAACATAGGGCAACTCCAAAAATTTAATATCATATGACTTACTACATCGTTGTCCTTCAAATATGTGTTTTGGAAATTAAAGAAAATCGTTCATTTTCAATATTTTTTAAAATTTCTCATAATATACGTTTTAAATCAAAAAGGTTTAGAGGAAATTTTGCACAATTTATATTTCCAATTTGAAACAAAAATCTGTAATGGTAATTATAAGGTTTTTTTTCTGAAGCTCCAGCTCGTGACTAGGGATTCCGAACCATAAATTTCTTTATAGTGAACAAACTATTAATTGCAACAAGCTAATGGTTTTATTAGTGAGACATTTGTTGTTAGAAAATGGCCGTTAGCATTTTTCCCAGTCTTAAATTACATTTTATTATAATTTTATTACTGGTACTCATTTAAAGCTGAGTAAACTTAGACCAACATCGATGTATCGGACGGTAGTTGAATGCACCACAGCTTAGCACACTACCACTTAAGCCACTGTCGGTCACTTAGAATGCTATGTATAAAATTCTGAATTCCTATTGACCTTAAAAATTGACATTTTTACAATGCTATTGAATATGGAAAATTTTGCAAAATAAAGTACACTTCAAATTTACTGAATATAATAAATTTATCTAAAATTTTATTTGTCTAGTAATTTAATTTTCTATTTAAAAAAAATTATCAACTATTTTCATTATCATCTGAATCATAACTAGAAATACCTTGTATTTATTATTTTTGAATTTGATTTTTAAAAACTATATAAATATAATTACGAACTAATTTTTTAAAGATAGATATTATTATTATGCGTCATTCTATCTAAGCCTATTTTATATGTTGGTTAAGAAGAGGGTTAGTGGTGTACAAGGAAATTAATTTAATCAAAATAGTAATTATAATTCAAAAAATACAGATAAGAGTAAAGCAAACGAAATATATGTACATACATTTATAAATGAAGTATAGTGATAATAAAAGTTTTACGTTCTCTATCATGACACAAATTATTATATTACATACATATATCATGTTATAAAATTTGATAAAATATCAAATTAGCGATAAAAATATCTTGGTATACAAGCTAACTTTCAAAAATTATAAAACTAATTTAATTCAACACAAAATATACGCAGTGACGAAGTAGTAAATAATTGAGAGAATATCGTAAATACAACTTTTAAATGCCGGTTTATAAGAATACAAACTTTGTCCAATATACAATTTAGTATAATAATATGCTAGAAAAGCTATTGTAGTAATATTAGTACTCTCAGATGTTGTTTTTTTTTTCATTCTTTTTATTATAATATTTTAAATTCCATTTTGGTATTTTATAGATTTTTTTTTTTGTTTCTTTCATTTATAATTCGTGAGTTTTACTCATTTATTTAATTATTTATTTTGACTTTTGCCGGCAAACGACAACAAGAAAAATATTTATATTTCTGTGTTTATTACTTTTAATCAGAAAAAAAAATATGGAAATACATAATTTAATTTTTTTTTTTCTGGGTTTTAATAAATAATAAATTTATAATATTTTTTATAATTGAATTTCTCTTATCATATTTATAGCAAGCAGCTTGAAAAAAAATAAAAACTTATGAGAAATAAAAGAATTTGTGGAAACATACAAATAAAAATAAATTAATCATAAATGAAGTCATTTTTTTGGGTACAAGTATTTTTTTTTTTATAAAATTATCTGCCCACATAAAAAATAGTCTAGAAATTTGCTAATATATTTTAGTCTAGTTATTTGCATATTCATTTAATGAACTTAATGTTCATTATAAGGTCAAGTTTTGGTATACAATATTTTGTGAAATTAAGATTGACATATATAAGTAATTTTTGGCTCCGCAAAAATTATTGAATTAATTAATATACATATTACGCTTTTGCACTACTTCAGATTTTCAATTTATGTATGTTAAAGTTGGTGCAAGTTGTTAACTTTAAATAAATAGATAATTATTCATAAAACTATCAAAAAGTTGATAAGTCCTTTGTTTAGTGTTAAACAAATGTGGAATTAAATAATGGACGTTGTGTATTTGTGAATGCGTTAATCATATTCTTTCCTCGTCTACACAAACCCAACAACCAGTTAAATGAAAAATATTAATTTAAATAAAAATGTGAAAATCATAATTTAAATTGTGAATTTATCGTGTTCTTATACCATTAATTTTATTTTACATTAAAATTATTGACCATTAAATTAAAATTTATTTAACCTTTACAACGAGAAATTCTGATTTCACTCCAAAAAATTAAATTTATTGAAATTGATAATTTAACCTTTTAAAATGATCTTTGAATTTTAAAAATATATTATTATTATTTTTCAGTTTAATCATGTTTCGTTATTCTTGAATGATTTACTTATTTTCAATGTGTTACTAATTGAATTAAAATTCTTTATTAAAATTTCATAAAATTCGAATTAAAGAAATTTGAAAAAAATACCATTTTAAATTAAATTAATATAAATAATAAATATTTAAATTATATATGTTTTTCTTTTAATTTCAGGTACGTTAATAAAAAAATTAAACTCAAGAATATTTTTTTCTTAATGTAAGTACAAAACCTTTAAAGTTAATTATTTGAGCGAAAAAATTTATTAAAATAAATTCAATTTTCCACCATTTTTTATAGGGAAATACAATTGAAAAACAAAAAAAAAAACGTTTTTTTCTTTTCCTCGTTTATAATCATTTATATTTGTTTTTCCCAAAGAAAATTTAACTTTCAATATAATTCGTCAAATGTCCTTAACAGATATTCAAATAAAATCCATTTGAATAAGTATAGTAATCGAAGAGTCATTATTATTTGCATCAAGGTTTTAATATTTAAAATAAAAAAAATGTATATAATATATATATGTGTACTAATACTTGACTTTTTCGTTCTTTCTGGTTGTGCTTCCCGATGGCAATTATAAGTTCCCTTTAGCTGACGCGAAGAATGGGATATAATAATAGGAGAAAGGGTGATTGATTTTTTTTATAATATTAAAAAGGAAAAACGCAGACAATCAATTAAATCAATTTATTTATATTGATCCTAAGGGAATTTTCTTTGTTGTCTTTTGTTAGGTTTGAAAACAAGTTAGGGAGCAGATTTTGACGGAAACATTAAGTGGAGATTGGAAAATAAACATTGCTTTAATTTTTTTCATATACATTTTAAACTATTTTAAATTTTAAATTATTTAGTTTTGATAGAATTTTGAATAATTAAATTTCTTAAGCAAATATTGTATATGATTACGGACCATATGAAAATTAACGAGCTGTCCAAAAGCAATTTGCGCCGCGATTAATAATGTCAAATTTATATAAATTATTATTTTTTAGTTATTGAAATTATGAAATTATTATTGAAATATATTGAAACTAATTTGTGATTAGTTGAAAAATATTTGCAGTTTTTCAAAAACCAGAAATCAATTTTAATATTCACTTAAGGAAAATTTTGTCATATGTCAAAATATGAAATCTTAAAAGAATATTCTACGTCAGATACTCGACAATATTTTAATAATATAATTTTATGCTGAGCAATCAATCTTATTCTATATTTAATTTATACATTTCTAGGTCGTTTTGTGATACATTTTAATAAACTGGATGTCTAGAATGACCTCTAATTTGAATAGCTATAACCAACTGTTTTACAAAATTTTCAAAAATTTCTTATTTTAATATTTTATTTTAAAAACTTAAAATATATTAACCTACTCTAAATTTTCATTTTGCTTATAAATAAAATACATTTTAAAAATATTTCAACAAATTTTATTTATGACATGCAATTTATTTACGCTTACCATAAAATACATATTTAAAAATTTAAAAATATATTATTTAAAATTTAATTGGCCAACAAAATATTTATTAAACTTAAAATTTCATTTTTAGAAAATATATAAATACATAGATAAAAAAACCCACTTGCTTTTCAATTCCAACCCCAATGACATTAATAATGATATAAAAAAAAAATAGAAAGATTCTAAACTCATCTAATATTTGCCAAGGTTAAAAAAATGACAGCGGAAAACATGTCATACCACCAAAAGAACAATATTATTTAAAAATATATATATATTTCTTTTTTGAAGACATAGCTTAACTAAATTTTGCTTATAAAGATTTGTACGTAATTTATAAACTTCAATTTGACCTAAATTAATATTTTGAAATAAATTCTTAAATTTTTCGTTATTGCCAGACAATGTTTATTTAAAAAATATTTTGTATACCAAATGGTTTTAATCGATTTATGAAAGAATTAAAATTTACTTAAGTTGGGTACAAATTATACAAGCAATGTTTAAATTTCAATGTAATGACATAAATAAATCTTTAATAAAATATCAATGTGATTATTCAAATAGCGGAATATACTTGGTTCGATTTATGGTTTCGATTTATAGTCTGTTTGACTTCATATAAAATTAATAGGTCCAAATTGAAATTGAAAGTTTATGACACTCTACAAAACAGAACATCAATTAGAAATGTTAAATTTTTGACTGCCAATTTGAAACACAATTACAGTTTACTGTAAGAATTTAGAATATCCTTAAAATAATCTAAAACCTTTCCTTGTAGTTAATTTCAAATAGAATTATGTTAGAAATATATGCGTACCTAGATTAAATTTTGAGATAGTTAGCACTAAATAAATTTGAAAAATTAATTTATGTTGGCTTCACTTCGTTATGCAAACTGTCCTCGATATTTTATTAATTTCCAATTCAACTGTCCTCGATATTTTATTAATTTCCAATTCTATAATAATTTTAATAATTTTCATTTTCCATATGTTTTAATGTTCCCAAATATTTTAATAGACATGTTTCTAACCAAAATTTTCCTAAACCAATCTAATAAAAACTATGAACGTCATATGCATATCAGCCATTTGCATGTAAATTTTAAACTTCAAGAAAAATTTAATATCCAGTAAATTAATTAAAAATAAATAAACATAAAAAAAAATTTTTTTTGAGGAAAAATACAAAATTTTCAATTTTTAGAAAACGCATAAAACAACCAAAACAAAAAAAAACAAGAGAAATTTTTGTAAAAATAGATTTTTCATTTCCTTCAAAACTGTTGAATTATATGAAAAATTACTAAAAATATGTTAAAACTAAAAATATGCTCCCAGCCGTCCGTCCCCTCCACTACAAGAAAAAAAAAATATTAATTTTCTTTTTTCATTTGAGTGTCGAATGTGTGCTGAATTACGTGAATTGTGTGCCCCATTGATGACGCCCGTGATTCTTTACAATACAAATAAAAATGGCCAGAAGACAAGACAGAATCTTTAAAATTATAAATTTTTTTAAAAAAAATGTGGTGGACGAATGGTTGGGGAATTGTTTAAAATAAAAAATTTATTTTTAGATAAATATTTAAGAAAAAATTTTTAAGATTTATATTGAATTGTCATATCCGTTCTTATTTTCCAAAAATTTCAGATATTCTTTTAATATTTTATAATTAATTCTTTTTTGTTAGTAATTTTCTAAAAATTTATTATCTAAAATAATTTAATTTTAGATTTAATTTATTAAAGCGTATTTTAGTGAAACAATGTTGCGCAAATTAGATGAAAAAATTATGTACTAGTAGAGAAATAATTTGTTGGTTTTTTTAATAGTCTTTGGGGAAAATTATGAATTATTTTTTTTTGATTAAATTAAATTAGAATAATAATATGAGGTAATATATTAATTAATTTAAAAACTACAGGAAGAATTTCTAATTATTAACATTGTCCCTACAGTTTTGTAATTTTATGGTCTTTTTTAATTTATAAAATTTATTATCTTTGACAAAATTGCTAGTGATAGCACCGACTGAGAATTCAAAAATATTGTCGCAATTCTAAGTGAAATTTAGTTCAAATGTTATATAGCTGCGTCTTTCATGCGTTAAGCAAATTTAGCTAAAGTATAAATATAACATTTACACAAATCGTTACGGATAATCTACGCTATATAAAAAAACACTCTCGCTGTTACCCTTACTTTAAACCTCTCACAGCTATTAACTTCAGAATTTTATTACCCGGCTTTAATAAATTTATTATTATTTTTTTAAATTAAAAGTAGTTTACAATTGGGTATGAAAATAGCCTCAGGATTTGTTAATAAAACTACACAATTTAAATAAGCAACAAATATCTTCATATTCTCGTATTGACAGTATCGTAAATATTAGTTTTATTTATTTTTATAGTTCCGTCTGTTCGGTCAGGTACATTATACATAAATTCTGACGAAAATTAATTTACAAAATTTCAATTTGTATATAAGTTGTCTACGTAACTTCTGTGTATCTATGACATAATATTACTATGATAAAATTACAATTCAATTTAAATTCAACTTCTGGTTTTGTTTTATTTCTGTCTCACAAACCCATATCAAAATATTTATGTAATGTCCTGCAGAGATTATTTATTTTTTTATTTTTAATATTATGAGTAAATTATTATTTTCTGTCATAATTTTTAATTTAATATTACCGTTAAAACTACCCAGGATATTTATGAATACCTGCTGGGTAGTCACTGTAAAAGTTATGCCCAAAAAATATGATATTCGTAATTTGAAATTGTAAAATCAAGAGAAATGATATTATGTAAATTTTAAAAAAGGTGTTAAATTTAAGAAATAATTACTGAATTTTTTATAGAGACTAGGTCATGTCAACTGGTAAATTATTTTTAAAAACCAGGACTAAATGGTAACATTTAGTAAGCCGATATTTTTTATTTTCTATAAAAAATATCGGCTTACTAAAAACGAATCTAACTAATGGGAGTTATTAGTTGATACTGAAACATATAAACATTTTTGGTGGACAGTATTGGAGCAATCAGCTTTATTTACAATATTAATCATCCGTATTTCTTATACCTCAGTCCCGGTATAATCAAGTCTACTTTATTGCCGTTTCAAAAAGTTTATTGACAATCTATTTTAATTTTCCACCTACTTCCGAAAGTGTCCAATATTATTTCAAATATCAAAATTTTTCTAATTACACAAATCTAAATCTATACATTCCATCTTTTTCAATCCAAGGAGAAGCTCCTAAAATACCCACCTTCTAAAATACCCACCAATCTATATTAAAAAAATGTTCAACCCTTTTCCTTAAAAATAATATTTCAATATTAGAGAATGAAAATAAAACGTGTAAAATGTCAGCTTTCAAAACATGAATTTTCACAATTTTAAATAAAAATATAAATTATCCCATTTTTTTGTTTTTCATATGTTTTTGATCCTTAATCCTTTGCCACAAAACAATGATATAATGTACTGCAATGTTGACTATTCTACTATTCCTTCTCTTGTACTAAAAAAAAAACTTTTTAGCCTTCAGGATGATCAGTATTTTTACTAAAATATTATACATGTAAACCTTTTCCATAACAAAAAATATATATATATATATATATAAAAATGTCCTTTTGATTTTAGAATTTTTAACCCACAAGAAAAAAAAAAAAGATTTAAAAAAAGAAAAAAAATGTTGACGAGATTTTCCCCAAAAAAAAAAAAATTATATTAAAGAATTGAGAGTTTAGCCCAAAGGAGCATATAGAAAATAACGAATCCTTGGTATAAAAAAAGGACATATGTTTGAATTAAATAAAAAAAAAAGGATAATACATAAAAATAAAGTGGTTTTTTAGTTATTTCATTTTATATTTTATTTTATATAAAAGGAAATTTTTATATAAAAGAAAAGTAAATTGAATAAGAAAAATTGAAAATTAAGTTTTCCTATTTTTAATTGATTTTTTTTTTTTTTTTGATTGGTTAAATTAATAAATGGAACTTTCTAAAAAAAAAAAAATTACAATTTAAGGTGGGTATATTAATACCAAAAAAAAAGAGTTGAAACATTTAATTTTGAAAACAATGGTAATTTTTCTTTTTATGATTTGTTAGATTGTCGAAAGTCTTCTAAATAAATCACGATTTGATCCAAGGGTATCAAAAGTCTTAAGCTATATAAAAAAAAAATTAAATATTTCTTTCAATTTATTTTATATTTTTGTGGATTTTATTGAATCTTAAAAATAATATAAAAATAAAATAAATTTTATTTTTAAAGAATTGAAACAGATAAAACAATTTTAATTAAATTTGGATTTATTGAGTTTGTTTAAATCTATTACTTCAAATAATATTGCTAAAACCAGCAAAGTAACATCGCTCGAGTTCAAATTCAATAAAAAATTATAAAAAGCTTATGTAAATTCTCGTGGACGTCCACAACCCCCAACAGATAGGATCATTTAAGAGTCTCGTTATTTTCTATTGCAACTTGGACTGACTAATTTTAAATCGATAAGACGAACCATAAATTTTTTTTTACTTAAGAAATTTTAATTAGAAAAAGCTAATAGATTTTTAGTGAAATCTTTTTTGGCTGTAAATAACGTTTAACTATTATCAAAATTAATTGAATTCAATTTCATTTTAATAAACCAATTGAAACAAAATATAAGTTGCAAATAAAACAATAAGCAGACTTATAGTGCAGCAAATATTAACGAATTCTTAAATTACTGTCATTTTTTGGCATAAATAACTATATTAATTTTTGGTAACATTGATCAAAAGTAAGTCTGTAAAGAAGCAACCATTCTAATCGAATAGTAGACATAAGTTTACTTTAACTTAGTTTAACTTGAATAATAGATTTAATTTGAACGTACCTTATGATTAATTGTCTAAATTCGCAATAATAAATATACATCTCTCGGATTTTCAATTATGACAAACTTTGTGCATAATTTTACAAAAAAAAACTATTTGTTAAATACTACAATTTCATCATGTGGCTCTCTACTATGGTATCAACAAAAAAATTATTTACTAATGGAACAAATACTGAAACTTTATAATAGTTTAAGACTTGAAAAAGTTTTACATTTCCGTCCCTCTCCATTATGTATTTTTTTTTTTTTTGGTAAAATAAATCTTAATACTTTCTTTTTCTGTATATTTATTTATATATATATTTTGCTGTTATGCTTTTGGTGTATAATCATTAATCTTTGAACCAAAAACGCGGAACTTTATTTCAAAAGTGCACATGAAAGATTAATTTTATACGCGCGAACACAAAAAAAAAAATATAAAATATAAACTTTATTATAATATATTTTTATGATATTATCCATCCATCCACCTTCGCGATACTTTATTTTTTTTTTTTGTTCCAAAAGATTTCTTGGATACTGTTTTTTTTTCTGGATTTTATTTAAAGTCACGATGCCATAGAGAAAGGAAGTTTTGTTTTATTTTCTTGGGTTAAAAAAAAAATGATTATGTACACTTAAAGATTAATTTTCGTTTATTCAAGAAAAAATATTTCTTAATAATTTTTCAAAAAAAAAAAAAGTATTTATTATGAATGCCATGAAAGTAATTTTTTATAAGATAATTTTTCATAAGAAATTGTTTTTCATGATTTTTTCAAATTGATATAAAGATGTTTAAGTAAGGAAATGTTTCATATTTTTTTAGATTATATTTTGTGAAAGGATTATGTTACAAAAGGGAACTGCTTTTGGTTAGTCTGTGATTTAAAATTTATTTTCACAGATTAAGAGTTTTAAATTATATTTGTTTTTTTTTCTAAATTTTTTCTAGATTTTTCTTTTTGTGAAATATTAAAAAAAAAATATATTTGATATTTTAAAGTTGAAAAAATATTTTTAAAAAAATAGATTATTGCGCACCTATTTATATTTTTTTAATTTGCCATCCAAAATGAAGTTATATTGGGATCAACACTCCTCTTATTGTTAATTGTAACTTAAAATTACAATAAGATCACGATTTTTATTACTGTATATTAATAGTGTCTTTTTAGTTCATCATTTTAGGTTATGAAAATTTTAACTGATATTTTATTTGAGTAAAATTTTGTGCAATATTTCTTATAAAGAAGGTCATTCCAACCAAAAATTCATTTATAACTTTTTATAATAAACTAATAGTTTGAATGAAATGCTATATCTTTGTCTAGTTAACCTGTTATCAGTGTTTTTTTTCCAAACGATTTTGTCAGAACTGATAGAAATTCATAATGAAGTGTTCAAAATTAAATTTATTAATGCGACAAAATGTTCAAAAATAATCAATTTATGACTATACATAATGCATACGATGTTTTATTTTATATTTCTAGTCAAATTTTGAAACTAAATTGTGAGATGTACTAAACAATAAATTATAATGTGTCCATTTTTAGCACCTTCGGTTTTAATTTTTGTGTATGATAAAACTTGTATCGTGTACATAAAGATTTTTCCTTATAACAGCTTTACAATTCTTCATTGGATTTTTTATTAATTTATTAAACGATTTTGTTCGTATTTCAAAATTATTTTACCCTTTTAGCTTTCTTACTAAAAAAAATTGTTAAAAAACTAGTCCTGTGGGCCATAACTGACAAATATAGATTTTCCATTTTGCTAAATTACATGATTTACTTTATACAATAAACTTATTGAAAATTATTTTTTTTTTCACTATAAATAGTTTACCTTCAGGCAATCACTTTAGACTACCTCATACCACAGTTGATTTTGTGAAAAGAAGTGCCTACATTTCTGGGTATTGTATACAAAATTACTTTTAGTAATTGCAAATTTTTCCCATCAATAATGTTGGAAAATATATCATATTCGTAAGGTGAAGTTATTCTATTTTTAATAAAATTTCAAGGTTTTTTACTGTAAATTAATTTATATGCACCTACACCTATATTAGGAATCTGCTACAGTTTTAATTAAAAAAATAAATTTTTTTTTATAAAAATGCTTCTGGTACTTAAATCAATAAAATTAAATAGACTTACCACAAAAAATAAGAATCTTTTAATTTTAAGTTGAGGTTAATATACTGTCATGTATATTCTTTGAAAAATTTAATTAAATTAAATTCATGTTTCTTGTTAATAATTTGCAGTAACTGATACCCCGAACTGAACATATTGCCATATAAATTGATGATCTCATAAAAAAAAAAATGTTTCTTTAATTTTGTTATATATTTATTTTTTATTTTGCAACCATCCAACTCCGGTATTGACAAGCGAACATAATCCCTTTCAAATTTTACTACATATATAAAAATGATATCTATATGCATCGGAAAGCATCAAGTTGTATTAGGTACAAGTAAGACAACAGAAACCAATTTACCACATATTTTTTTTTTATTTGTAATAAAACAGAGAAATGGAAAAAAAACCATTAAAAAAACAACTGAAAAAATGAACAGAAAATATTGAATTAGACTCCAGAAAGTTATAAAATGCCTTACAGGCATCCGGCACATAACCAAAATGACTTGAAATTGTCATTTACACAGTTGAATTCCATTACAATAGACATTTTTTTTATTATTTGTTATGTCTCTGTTGCTGTTACTCCGTTTTTTGTTCGTTACAACTATGTGCTGTTTTATTTTTTTTTCTTACTTAGACTTAATTCTTTTTTTGTAAATGCTAAACGAAATACACAATTTTCAGGGTTGGTTCCATTATTTAACCATCCCTGTAGTTATACATTAAAGTGATTATACTTCAACAACAAAAGAAAGAAATTTACTAGTTTTTTTTTTTTTTTTGCTTCTTATTCTTTTCGGTGAATGTAGCAAGGATAATGTTCGCACATGTTGTAAATGTATCGTATTATTTTTATTTATTTTTTTTTTTTGTTATATACATGTGCTTTTGTTGTATTATATCTCTAAGGAATATTGCAAAAATTCACTGATGGTCCCATGACTTTGACATTATTTTTTATGAGCTCTCTGTTCAGAGAATACGTGTATAATTTGTTTCTGATGCTGTTGTTTGTATGTTTATAAATATGTAATCTAGGATATATATTTTAATATTTTTGAAAAAAAAAAAAATATATATATATTTTTACGAGACATATTTGAGATAGTTAGATTGAGTTTGATTGAAAATGAATTTGATCATAATTGATTTTATCTATGAAATATGTAATGGTCGCCTTCAATCTAACATCAGTTATAAGGACTATGGTGACATGACGTATCTAATAATTCTTATAGTATTAAGAATTATTAGATACGTCATCCTCATTGAGGTTAGTTAATTAGTTAGTTATAGAGGGAGTAACGTGTGCTGTTGCGCAATGTCATTAAAATAATAGAAAACTATTAAGGCATACGTATCCGTTTGATTTCAAAACAACTAAAACCACTCTTTCTCGAATCTATTCTTGGGATTTATACTACTTATTCTAGCTCTTCAACCAGTATCCTTATTCAGAGGTGAAGTTAATGAAATTTTAAAAGTTATTGACTTTAGTGTACTGATACTACTGATAGTAATGAACTAAATATCAAATAAGACATATTTAGCTTTCTCGTCATTTTAGACTTGTAGGTATGTATTCAAAAAATTTAAGTTTTGACTAATTATTTAAATATAAAATATTGAACAATTTTTTGATTATACATGGTATGCTTACAAAACCAAATCTAACAATTTTATGATTAGGCTCGTAATCTATTCTTTTAAATAACAATTTTTTACACACATGTAAAGTAATATAAGAAAAATTTCATATTTATTCACTATTACTAAAGTAAACGCAAAAAAGTATGTAAAAAAAAAAAATTGCACAAAATATATAACGAATTGAAAGGTGAAACAGCGGTTTTGTATTCACATAAAAATATATATAGGAGCATATGGTGAATGTCGTGTCTCCTCCTTTAGACTTTGTAATAATAGTAAAAAAAAAACGTAATGGTTAAAAAAAAAATAACTTTATGTTTTGTTTTGTATACGTATTATAAGAATTTTCTGTTGTAATATTGAATCCATTGAAAATATAACACAATATTTTTTTTTTTTGTAAAGTTTTATTTTTTTGTTGTTGTTGTTGTATAGGAGATAAAAGGATCAAGCTTTAAAAGTATGTAATAATAAAATAGAACGTGGTAACAAAAATTCTGAACTTAGTAATGATTAACCAAATATATTCATTCATATGACTGTTGTTTAAATATTTTTTTTTTTTAAGGAGGAATCCTGTCAAGAGAATGAATATTTAAAAGCTTAGAATATGACTTACAATAAAAATTTTCTTTTGAAATATCTTAAGAATAGTTTTGTATATCATCAAAATATGTAAAGAATTGAGGATTAAATTTATTAAATTTATGTAATGAATAATTGTAGGATTGTGTATAAATCTGAATTAGTAAGAAAAATGGAAATTGAAAATTGAAAAGTATGTTTGAAATTGTATAAGCCGTACTCAGAGATTTGGAAATATTTTGGAAATAATTACCTTTCTTGAAAACTACATATTATAATGTTTAAACAGGACGAAAACTTTAGTTGATAATATTAACCATTTACAAAATTATTTATTGCGATTACGGAGTGTTTCGACATTAATTTTTCACTGCATAATTTTTCAGGAAGCGATTTGATATGAAAAAATCAGAGTTGAATACCAATAATAATTATCCCTTTTCATTAGGTTACTATTTGTAAAACTTTTTTGCTTCGTACTCCGTTTTATTCCTTTTCAATGTAAACTAAAAAAAAAAAACCCTTTTTTTATTAATGTAATAGCAAATATGCGGTGTTAAAGTTCAACAAAAAACAAATATCTAAAAAAGGATCTTCCCACACATACAAAAAAAAAAAATAGAAAAAAACATTATCACATATTTTATTATTTTTTTTCTATTTTCAATGCGTTCATTCACTTGAAATGAAAATTACAAGTCATTTGAAATAAAAAAGACAAAATAATGAGAAAGTTTAACTTGTTTTTTTAAGTTGGGTTCAACAAAAATAAAAAAAAAGGTTAAAATTACACTACAAAAAATGTTCATTTTTTTTTCTTTCACTTTAAACTTCTCAATTTTCACTTAAGAGGTAAATAAAAAAACGTATTTCATTTCCAAAAGGATAAAATATTATATTTTTTTTTCTTTTGGGGTAAAACTTTTACTCACATAAATATCGCAACAATTAAAGTCGTCTAGTCCTTTTCCAAATGAATTATCATCACTTGTACAGAAATTTTTTTTTTTATTATTATTATTTGTATCGTCCTTTTCTATATTATTTCTGTTATTATTATTTTTGTGTCGTCCTTTTGAGTGCACTAATTTTTCAAAAATATACAAAAAAAAAAAAATTTTAATATAACTTTTCTATAACTTTTTCAGTTCATAGTGTTTTGACTTTTGATCTTCATTTTCATATTTTTTTTTCTGACTATTTTGAGTACAGTGAAAATAAGTTTTATTTTGGAAAATTTTTAAGCTAAAAATGAAATGATAGTTGGTAGTTAGAGACTAGTTAGAGATGTATTTAAATTAATATTTATTTATTTTAAAAATATTAAGAGAATTTTTTTTAAAAAAATATTATAAATTTTAGTATTTTCTAATTTCAATTGGAAAAGGATTTTTTAAAGACCTAAACTAGATACTTGGAATTTTTTTTAACGCCAATAAACAGGTCTTTTACATTTATCATTTTCATAACAAAACTACTTTTCCTCATTTCCAGTAAAAGACAGACCTTTCGTTTTAAATCTAGAAGTTTCTAAAGTCGAGCTAAATTCATTACTCCATAATTTGATCAAAATTTAAAAAATCAGCAATTAAAAAATATACAAAAACAATTGTAATCTGAACGCAAAAATTAGCTAATGGGATTTAATTTATTTTTGTTAAAACTGCTACAGAATGTCACATTTTCGACCACTGATTTTAAGCTTTTTAAATCAACCAACAGTCAAACTATTATATAAAAACAATTAAAAGTGTTTTAACTTCTAAATGGCAATAATTTGAAAAGATCTTAAATGTATTTTTTTTTTCTTCAAAATATTGAAACTTGGATATCGTGTATAATACATGAAAATATAATAAACTGTTATCCAATAAAATTAATTAACTTTTCACATTTCCAATTTTAAATAAATACAAACGTTTTAGAAACCTCCAGTCTTCATAAGGATTAGAAAATTCTTTTTTTTTTTATATATTTTGAATTAGATTATTATAAAATCCACTTGTCTGTGAGAAATATTCAGTAAAGTATAAATTACTTAAACATATACAGATATATTTTCTAGTTTTTGACCTCTCACTAGTCCTTACATATATCCTAGATAAATGTGATATATTTATAAGCTAATAGGTAAAAAGTGGCTATATATATAGTTACATTTTTTATATAATACATTAAAAGAGATTGGAAATAAAAATTAAAATGTACATAAAATAATCATCAACTTCCATTTTTAATCCTTTTAGAAATATATATTTTAAATTATCAGTTAAATATATAAATTCATTGTTATTGCTGGTAAAATGTATGTGCATGGTCTTACATTAAATTAATAATCCGACGTATCAACTCTTGAAATCAATGGGAGACAATTACGAACCAAAAATATAAAAAGGATATTTTTTTTTTTGAAATAAACATTTTACTGTTCAGTGTATATATTTTGGATTAAATAATTACAATCCATTAAAGTGGACAATTTTTTGTTGAACTAAATTGATATAGGATTTTGTATTTCTCAAAATTTTATTTGATTAATTTTTTAATTTGTTAATAGTGTGTAAGTACATAAATTGTTGTAAACTGTTATAGGCCCCAAAAACTTTCTCAATTTTAACTAAAAGCAAATATATATAATGTAATTCGATTTTGTACTTTAAATTATTAAATTTAATACATATTTTTAAATACATATTTTTTTTACAGGTATGTTCAAAACAACATTTCTTACGTGTACTATATGGATTATTTTTTTGAAATAAGGTATTTATTATTAAATTTTTGTTAATTTAAAAAAAAGAGTCTCTTTTTTAGTCAAAAAATATCTGAGTAGTAAAATATTTAATTACGTGCTCAGTTAATTATGAAATTAATTACATTACATAATACTTGTCATACAGTATTTAACAGATATTACAATGAATTGTCGGTAAATTATTATATAAAATTAGTTAGATTATGATAGAACTAAGTAATTTCAATATTTAGTCTAAATTACCTAACACAGATTATTGTCATGTCTATATTTATTATAAAATAGTTGATTAAGCCAGTCTCAACAATAAAAAAAAATTGTACAATAATTTTCTGTTAACATTTTTTCGTCATTTTTACCTCACGTAGGGTAAAACAACCTTAAATATTTTATATTTATACTCCTTTTTGCTATTTATATTAAATTTGTACAATAAATTTTATAATCTACAATAGTTTATTACTATAAATCTACTTGCAAAAATTTCTTAAATGTAGACGTTTTGACATGCAAAAAGGGTTTTTACAAATCTTATATAATATATACCTACCCACCCACCCTTTAATCATTTTTATTTTGCAAAAACTTTAGAAATTATAATAGCTTGTTTTTTTTTTGTACTATCTACGAATTTTTAGTAAATTTAATTTTATTCTAAATTTATATTATATTTAAAAAAAAACATACAGAATGAAAATTTATGCATTTTGTCGTTACATTTGAATAGTTGTAACAAACGTTGACATAACACGCTATCCTTTTGTATGCAATATATACACTTATCTTGTTTTGCTAGAGTGACGTTTTGCGGTTTCGTGCCACACTGCACAACTTCCCTTCTTTTTTTGGTAGATAATTTTATACACTTTAAAAAATTGTAATTTATATAAAAATGGAATAAAAAACAGGAAAAATTTATTGTTCTTGTTACCTTAGATTGATTATTGTGGGGATAAAAATTAAAAAAATTTATATATAATATTCTAACCATTCAAGAAATAAATAGTTACACAAGTCATTCCTTGTCAACAATCTTGGCACTGCGCAGTTTTAAATGATGAAGACAAGCAAGGTACAGAAAAACAATAACTATAACAATAACAACAAATAAAAATTTTCTTTTCGTTATAATCCGAAAAATTAATATAAACAAAAATGAATTAAATTTATAAACGAAAAGGACATAGCCAAAAAACAAAAAAACCAACTAACAATAATACGAAATATGAATTAAAGAAAAAGGACGAATAATGTAAGAAAAAAGGCAAACAAATAACAAACAAGAAAAAAGAAAATAATAGAAAATTGAAAATTTGTAAAAAAAAAAAATAAAGAAATACAATTTTAAAATAAAAATATGATTTTTTATTGTTTGCATATTACGGAAAAATAAGGACAATTTAATCAATCACGCTAGAAGCTTTTGTATTGTATTTTTGACGACAAACTCAAGTTCAATTAAAGTGCAATCATAAATTTAAAATTTAGCTAAATTTTTAACATTTCAATAAAACGAATTTAACTTAGAAATTTATGTGTCTGCGGATACGGTCAAGAATTCAGTTACTTTTTTAGCTTTTTTTCACTAACTGCAATAATTCCAACAATATTTAAAGGATACCTGTTTTCCCTAAGCAATTGTATTTCATTCAGTGGCAACTTGTAAGCCATTAAGTAAAACCGTAAATCTATGGAACTTTGCCAAAATACGATATCTAACACTTGTTAACATTGCTAATTGGTACACATTTTATCTCCAATGTACCAATACATAACCAAATAAAAATTTAATAAATAACTCAGTTACTACCAAAAATTTATATTCATTTAATCAAATGTAGTAATCGCGTTTTTTATTATTAAAAATAAATTATTAGTCATTGCAAATAAAAATTTTATAACTTAACATCTCTTTAACACGAATTTTCGACAGGAGCACTAATGATGGCTGATTAAAAATAAAGCACTGATTACTGAATTTCTTTCTGTGATAACTTAAATTATTTTAAATGTCAGACAATTTTTTTCATAACATAATTAAATTTTTAACTTTTCTTATTAATAATTTTTTTAAAAAAATGTAAATTTCCAATTTTATTTTACACGGTTTTGATAACACGAAACCAGTAAACCGTGTCACGAAACCAGTAAACCGTGTTAAACGAGGGTTACCTGTATGTCCTTATAAATACATAATAAAATGTTACAGCAATCTTTCAATTAAAATTAATTTTAAAGCTGACGATATATTTCTTAAAACAATTTTCTTTTAAGATTTAAATTAGTTTTGTCAATTTGAAAATCCTTTTTTAACATAATTAAAAAAAACAAACGTTTGGGAATTTTTCATTCAAAATCATTTAATATATTTTTAAAAATGTACAATTTAATTTTTATGATGTTTGTTTTTTTTTAAATTTTATTTTGATGTTAAAATTAGAAAATTATGGACCTAAAACCAGCTAATAATAATTAAATAACGATTAAATTGAAATTTAAATTGACATATTCAACTCAAATTAATTCATTATTTGAGCTTAGCTTTAGCTTAAATTTCATATTTTTACATCTAAATATAATATAATTTTTTTTTTATTTATCATATTTTTATAACAAGAATTAAAAATAGATTCATTTAAATTGTAACTCCGAACAATTTAATGTATTAATTTAATTTTCTCTAAATTCAAATTTGAATCTCATTCTTTTGCATATTTATTGCATTTATCATTTACATATCTTTTTCACTATCAATTCATTAATAAACTTATTTAAAAATAATTATTTAATAAAATTCATTTCTTATTTAATAATTTTGTCTTCTTAAAAAAAAAATTTTTTTTTTTTTTAGTTTTTACTTTCTCTAATTTTCCTCATTAATTTCATGATTAAATTTGGATTAATTATTGTTAATTAAATTATTTTTTCTTAGGTTTCTTTTTCTTCTTTTTCTTCTTTTTTTTTGAAGTTTTTGATTTCTTTTTCTTAGGTCCGGTACCCTTTTTATATTTGTTTTTTTTCTTTCTTATACTACTCTTACTACTTTTTTTACCTTTCTTACCTTTCTTACCTTTTTTACCCTTTTTACCTTTTAGGCTCTTTAAACATGCTTTCAGTTTTTTACCTTTTTTACCTTTACATTTTTTCTTCTGTAGCTTTAAAGCTTCAGCAGCCTCTTGTGTTTTTTTCGATTCCATTTTTTTTTGAACAAATGTTATTGCAGCAGCAATTTTTTGTCTACATGGTTCAATATATGCCGGATTAAGTAATGATTGATATTTATTTGTGGCATTTGGATTTACTCTAGAATATGGACCAGCTTGATGGAATGGACCACTACCTGGTGCAACTCTAAATTTTCGGTAACTATCAATATACAATGCAACTTTATGATAATTAAATGGAGGTTGTTTTTGTGGTCCACTTGTTGCCATTATACTATCTCCAGTTATTATAGTGGTTTTACTTGTTTTACTTTTTTTACTTTTTTTACTTTTTTTACTTTTTTTACTTTTTTTACTTTTCATAGAACTTTTACTACGCTTTTTTTTTCCTTTACCTTTCTTTTTACCTCCTTTTTTTTTCTTTTTCCCACTTTTACCAGCTAGAAAATTAATAATTTAATCAAATATTTTTATAAAATGTTTTGTTTTTTTGTTTTTTTTTGTCATAACCTTTCATTCTTATTAAAGCTTTGCGAGCAGCTAATGCAGAAAGAAATTTCGTAGTTGCTGTATTTTAAAATTAATTATATGTTAAATAAAAATTGAAGTAAATTGATTATAAATAATAAAATCAAACCTGCATTTGAAAGATATTTTGGAATATTATATTTGCTCTGTCCTGTCTTATCTACATAAACTTGTCCTGCTACGTCTATTATTTGATCTTTTATGAAAATAATTATTTTTTTATTTTTTTTTTTTAATTAAATTAATAAATAAAAAAAAATTACTTAAATGCTGTGATAATGTACTAAGTCTTTTTGATATTCGCTCGCTCAGCAATGGCTTTCGTGCAACTAAATCATAAATCAAATAATTATAAATATTTATTTTATATTACAAATTACATAATTTAATAATTATAATTTTAATTAATAATACTTCCTATTTTCCTTCGAACTCCACGTTTTTTAAAGTTTGGACTGCCTAAAGTATATGTTGGAATTCGACTTCGTATACGTTTAGCCACTTTTCCTGATATATATATATTAAAATATTATAATACATACATCTAATATACAATTAAAATTTGAGACATTTATAAATTTTAGTGCATGGCATTTAGGTGTTTTTTTTTTTGTAATTCGTTTAACCTATTTTGTAACATATTTTGAGAACTAAAAAATTTACCATTATCAAAGTATTCTATAAACTCTCAAAATGTGCTTACAAATAACAATAATGCTCAAACAAAAGACGGATCAATTACTCCTCAAATAAGCTTATTTTTTTAGTTGGTTTAGCTTAAATATTTTAGAAGTTTTGATTAAATAAGTGTTTAATGAAGTGGGAAGTGAATATATAACTAGAAATCGTTGACAATTTTGCCACGAAATGAATAATGGAATCAATCTGTAAAATATTGATATCCTGAACTCCTCCACCCCGTATATGTATGTATACCAGAAAACTTGCGCGTATATATACACTCCGATAATAATGTCTAGGAAAATTCAGCATTATACGCTAACGAGGTAAATGTGTTTAAGTGATTATATTCACTTCAATTGAAGTGATTATAAGCTGAAATCTATACCTGATTACTAATTTTTGGCCATTTATATTCTGACAGATGGAACACATAAATACAATATGTATATAAAATTTTAATTCTGTATTTTTCATCAAATTTTATACTTAGTTGTTTAGAAAATCGATGTTCACGTGCTTCTTCTGTTGCAACTTGAATTTTTCGTAGAATATCCTTTGATCTATCTTGAATCATAGTATTGGACAGTGATGATTCACTTGATAAATCTGATGACACATCATTATATTTGTAATTAGATCTCTTATTTTTTGATTGACTATCTATAATAATAAAAACATTGACAAAATAATATAAATAATTATTTAAATATGTAAGATTCCATTATAGATTTACTGATTTGCGATGGATAATCCCCTAATTGTGTCATTATTGGTAATTTTGTAGATGTTTGCATAGAAATATCTTCTTTATTTCTTACAAATCTTGGACCTTGAGTTGATAATTGTATTTTTACTCCTGGAGTAACCCTAACTTTACTCAATGAATCTTTAATTGTAATAAATTTTTTCACATATAAAATGAACAATTTTTATTTTATATATAACATAATTTACCTGTGGATTCTAGTACCCGACCAGCTCTTTGCCTTGAAAATATTTTTCTATTTACTTCAAATTCTTCATCATCTGTTGTTTCATATGGCATACTCTGTCCCGTTGAACTGGGATACATAGATGATGTTTTTGTTGATGCATATGAGCCTAATTCAAAATAATTCAAATTCAATTTTATTATTAATTTGTTTTTGAGTTAACAAGATTTTAACATAGTAGTTATTATTTATTTCTAAACAATATTTTATATATTACTTTCAATATAGTAATATTATATAGTTGACTCTAAATTTACTTAAAAAATTAAATAAAACTACAACAATTCGAACTAATAACATAATCGTTACATTAATAAATATTGAAATTAATAATTATGTGCAAATACCTGTGCTTGGTCCAATTGAACTATATTTTGGTGGTTCATATAATTTATTTTTAAGTGGTGAAACAAAATTAACTTGTGATTTTCCAAAATTTACTTGTGATTTTCCAAAATTTCCTTGTGATTTTATTACACGTTTTGTTTTTTTAACTGGTATCTGACTATTTATAAGTCTTAGTTGTCCATGTTGTTTTATAGATTTTGGTCTTTCAAGTTCCAGTATTGGTCTTTTACCTCTAAAATTTTCATTTAAATGTGGACCCAATGATAATTTTGGCACATGTTTAACATTTCTAGATACAGTACTTCCAGTATCTGCAGAATCTGAATCTAAAAAAAATATTTAAATTTAAATTAAATCATAAAATGAATATAAAAAAATTTACCATCATCTTTAATAGTACCACGGTATCTCATTGTATTTTTTTTATCTTTTATTTATAATTAAATAAATATTTTCAGTAAAGATTAGGTAACTCCACGGCGTAGTGTAATTTTGTTAGTTTTTTTTTGTCTAAAAACCAAAAATTGTTGTGACATGATTAGAACAGATAATCTAAATTTTGCATAATCAAAATTAAAAACAACTAAAAAAAAAACTTAATATAATTTTATGAAACTATTAATTTTAAAAATATTTCGAACTATAATTTAATATATTAAAGTTTTGATACTATTCTCATAGTTATCTAAAGTTTTTGGATTTTTTTAATTTTATTTTTTTTTTGGTTTTTGGGTGAAATTTATATTATGTTTAAGTACATACTAATAAAATGTAAGAGAAAATTTCATTGAATTATTAATAAATTTATAAAATTTATTTTATAGAATTTTTTAATCGTTCTAATTTTTAATTGAGTTTTGAAATAATATGTTGAATTTAATCTAAATAATGTAATATGTAATAGAGAATTATCATGGAATATGTAATAGAGTAAAAAATCTATAAAACTCTATCCGCAATTAACACTTTAATTAATTCGATAACAATTACAAAGCTTATTGATTTTATAATTTTTTTTCCTTATATTTTTATTTTATTCTCTAAATCGATGAATCAAAATATATATACGGTATTTATTTTTCCTTCTCCGCGAAAATTTTATGAGAATTTTTTTTTGTAATAAGCATACTATTGTCTACTCATTTCCTTACGATATTCAGTTCTCCACCATATATATTATTATTGTAATTGGTATTTTTCTGTACAATATATGTACAAACTAGACTAATGAGTGACTAATATTGATTCGTTCGACGTCAGTTGTTTATAGTTGCAGTTCTAGTTAACAAAATCAATTTTTACAAAATAAAAATAACTATAATTTGAAAAACAATTCACATTTTGCCGAAAATTGAAAAAGTTTTTGTTACCAACAATCAAAATAAAAATAATTATAGAATAGACCAATGAAAAAAACCAACAAAAAAAACTTTAGTCATCTATTTTATCAGCGCGAGTGAATGAGTCCACTTGAAAATAACTTGAAAATTTATATAATTCCAGTTTTAATGAGTGAAATATTCTACGTAATGTAAAAATAAAATTAATATTTAAATTTGTTTATTTTTTTTTTTTGTTTTGTTATTTTTGTGCAATATTTTCCTGGAGGGAAAAATCGGCCAATGGTCCTTATATCCGAAATATATACGAAAAATTCATGGACAATTCACAAAAAAAAAAAAACTATTTGAATTACAATTGAAGAATCAACCTTTATGGATTTATCTGTCTGATGAGAAGGCGGTCATTTACATTTCCTTAAAATTGAAACGCCTTTCCTTTCTATTTTTTTTTTTTTAAATACGAGACAGTTTGATAGACGGTACCTAGTGATGGGTGGGGTACTCAATAAAATATTACAACAAGTTTCACAAAATAATTTGTTATTTTGCTTTTTCTTCTTTTGTAATTATTGATAAATTTTTTTTTCCATTTTCTGCTAGTCTAGAAATCAAGTAAAATAAAAAATGTTCAATTGTTATTGAGTATTGGAAAAGTTTTTATTTTTCTCTCTTTAAATTTCCACATTTTCTAATAAGTGTAATTATAAATATTTTGTGGAAAAATTACTTAAAAAGTTCGATTATCTGATGCAATTTAATATTTTTTTTTCAAGATTTTTTTTTTCTTGTTGTTTTAAGTTTATAAAACAAGAAAAATTTGGAATTTTCTTTAAGTTTTTTTTATTGTTGATTTGTTAAAAAGCAAATTTTTGAGAAAATGTTGCACACTTGGAACTTAAAATTAGTTTTTTTCTTTCTATTTTGGTGTAATAATACTTGAAAACAGTTTTCGTTATTTTGTAATTAAAATTGATGATTTTCTTTAAATTAAAGTTAATAAAATTTGGAAGCTTAATATAATTTTTACAAGAATAAGAAATTGACAGTATAATTTGAATAGCCCTTTATATTGTTGTTACCTCCGAATATCTTATTTTTAACTTAACTTTGTGAAAATTTTCACTAACCATATTTGTAAATGTTGTTCAAGTCATGGATCATAACATGTTGTTATCTACTAAATCAAGACATAAAGTTAACCCCGGATAACATTTTATATAAGAAATCTTATTTGAATATTTAAAAAAAAAAATAAAAATTCGTGAAAATATATATTTAAAAAATTTATTTTCGTATACATACATGAAATTATTATAATAAGAAAATTCATTTAAAATTTATTATAAATAAAGAAAATTCCTAAAAAGTTTTAATATCATTTAAATATCAAATTTCCTTTATATTATTTGAATCAAAAGTATAAGTTATGAATTTCCCTTAAATTGTTTAAATATTATTTATAATTGTTTAAATTTCCTTAAAATATTCTCATTCAAAGTCGGGTAGACAAACTTTTCCAACAAAAAAAAAAAAAATAAAACAATTTTCATTCTTTTATTTACTTATATATGTGAAATGAATTTTGGTATATACAATATGAAAATTCAATTTAATCAACAAATATTATTAAATTTATCATATGAAAAACAAGGATTTCCGTTTTCCAGAAGGCAAATGAACAATTAAAATACAATCCTTATTTTTTTTTTTATTATTATTATTATGATATTTTTGTAGATTAACAATAACACAATTTATTTAAAATTTTTGTCTGCCTCTGTGTATATGTGTAGGAACGTAATTATGTGTAAGTGTAAAAGGATACAAAAAAAAACTTTATTTTTATATTTAATTATTTTTATATATATACTAAAAGTAAAATTTTGATTTAAAGCTTTTTAATTACATAATTTTTTACACATTTTACTAAAGCTTTTAATCTTTCGGTTTGTTTCGAAAATTAAAGTCCTTAATGCTTTTACAATTTTGTTGTAAGTAAATAAAAACATAATGAGAATTAAATTAAATTTTTCAATAAATTTAATTGTAAAAATTAATAGGATATTTCAGAAAGACTTACTTACAAATGAATCCAACGAAATTACAATTTTATCAATCAAATAAATTTGACCTTACATAAACCAATTAATGTTAGCGAGTATAAATTGGTTTAGAATAAGGCTAGTTTAGTTCAATAAAATATCCTTATAAAATGAAACTTCTTTAGATATGCTAAAAATATATTTCCATTCACACATTCAATTCATAAAAACAAGTGAGTTTGATTTTATAATTGAAAATAATTAAAAGGATTTTAATATCCTTGTTACAAAAAAAAAAGAGTTAACAAACATCTAAAGGATTTGAAAAATTTGAAATTTGTATCGTCTTTGTTTTCCAAATTTGTAGAAAAATTTGATTAAAAAAGAGGGATTGTTGCATCAGAGAAATTTCAATAAAAAAGGGTTTAACATTTTTTTCCCATTCTGATAGCACCGTCATCGTAGCACTTTCAAATCGACTACCATATTATCTTTTATATGCAATCCTTTGTATTATATGATGTAATTGACTTTAGTATGGATGAATAGATCCTTGACAAAAATATTACAAAATAAAATATCCCTATGCTGGTATATAAGACTAGTAAGTGCTAGTATATCACACAACATATGCCAATTTATTAAGACTTATTTCTGTACTTAATATATTTACAAAAAAAAAAAAAACGTATTCAATAGAAAAAGTCCTTAAAAATGTTTTATTCATATATTTCTCTTTGATTGTATTTGTGGTTTTGTTTAATTAAATCGTACATGTTTTTATGTTTCATATGTGAATTAAGTACCATTTTTAAAGGTTGTTTTTTTTTCTGCATTCAAAATCTGTTGTTCTTAAATACCATTTCCCTTTTATAGCTTTGTTAAAATCCAGATTTTTTGTTTGGTAATAAAATTTTGCAAAAATACGAAGTGAAAGTTAAATTTTATTATGATTTCTATTAAAAAATAATACGTGGCAACGAAAAAGATGTGAATTATAAATATTTTTTTTTTAATAATTTTTATTTGTTTTTATGAAGGTTATGAAAATGGAAATTTTAACATTGTGGAAGGTAAAAGTGTTTATTCTATATGGAAAATTATACATGATTTTTCTTGTATGCGTATTAGGAATAAAGAGAGTTCTGTCAATGACCTTTAATTTTCAATATAATTTAGTTTATGTAAGATATGTAATTTAAATGTGTTGAATTAATGATTATGATAGATTAACTTTAGTTTTGAATAAGCTAAGTAAATTATTTTGTTTTTAAATCAATTTTGCTTTCATTAATTTTTAGTCTGAAAAAATACCATAAAGTTTTCCAAAATAAAAATTTTAATTTGGTATATAAATGATTTTCGATATTGAAAATATTCAGAAATTTATTTAAAATACATATTCAGAATATTTTAAAATAAGTAAGGTTTTAAAAAAATTGGGTATTATTGACTTCTAAAAAATGATTATTTTAAGCTGAACATTTTTTTTATTCCTTTAATCTAATAAAAAAGTAATCAATCAGTAAATAAAATTACGATAAAAATAGTAGGAACATTAAATTAAAAGATCTTCTTTATGCTTTTAAATTATATACAAATTTTCCAAAAAATTTCAATAAAAATGTAATAAATTTAATAAATATCTTAGTCGACCATGAAATAATCAAAAACCTAAAAACCAAAACTATAAATAAATTTCAAATTTTCTAATATCCTTTCCAAAAAAAAAAAAATTCTATTGTGTTAAATTTTCTTTTGCTCCCAAAAAATGAAAGAAAAAGAAAATTTATATTAAGTTTACGGTTAAGAAATTGTTATTTTCTATAATTTATAAAACATAAAAAGATAAAAATCTTAACAAAATATTAAAACCGACTTAAATCTTTTTAATATCTATCTTCAACTATAATATTTCTATCCATAATCTGCTAACAAAAAAAAAAAAAAAATTTTTAGTCCTTTTTTATTTTTTTTTGTGTATTTTAAAATAAAACATATGATATTGAACCCACAAATTATCTATTGTCTTCGTCATATATTAGGTAAATATCCTTTATACGTAACATAAAAAAAAAAAAAAAAATCAAAATGTTCTTCTATCTTGTAAAGGATATTAAAAAGGATAATTTTATAACATAATAGATAAATATTTTTGTTTCTTACATTTTATATACATATAATATTAAATTAAGGAAGGTAAAACGATATTGTCGCTTCGGTAATTTCTAGTCTTTTTTTTTATTATTATTTTACATGAAAAAAGGATATTTTCTTTAATTTTCTTCCTAATATATATATATATTAAATTAAGAAGACCAATGTGAAATAATTGAAAGTTTGTTTAGGTCTTTTTGGGGCTTGAAAAATTTTATATTTAAATGTATTTAATAGACTAAAAAAAAAAACAATTTTTATTAAGAAATATCCTTGAAATTACTTTATTTATTGAAAAAGGATTCATAATAGGGCATTAAATACCAATAATAATATTTAAATATTAAGATAATAGTTTAATTATTGAGGTTTTTATATGGGAATATTAATTTGGTTTTTTTTAGTAAAAAGGTTAATTTTCTTCGAACAACAAAATCTTTTTATTATAAAAATTATTTCTAAATTTTGATTCACTGACAAATAGAGTTGGTTGATGTAATTATGTAATTTTAAAGAAATTATATGGTTAACTAGGAGAGTATATTTTGCAAAAAGATATAATACTCAAATTAGACCTAAAAATAATAATCCAACAAAATTGAAATTTTCAACTGAAACTAATAATTACAATTAAAAATTTCCTACTACAAACGTCTATTACATAATTATTTTAAATTTTAAGTTTACTTCATATTACCAAACAGAAATGTCAAAGTTTATTACATGTTCGGTAAAATAGAAAATTAATTTTTGAAAACAGGACAATCTTAATTCTAAATATACTATCAATCACTATTACTGCCCACATTTTAGTAAAAAAAAAATAGCCTTTGCAACTCCACAAACCAGAAATTGCAATAATAATTTTAAAAACTTTTAAAAAAATGAAAGGAAAATTAAATGAAACAGAAATTTTTTTAAACATTTATTATAAATATTATATATTTTTAAAAAAAATCTAGTTTTAGGAATTCAAAAAGTTTGCTGAGAAATTAATTTAGTTCCACTATTTTAGTTTTATAAAAGTACCGAAAAACTGAGTTGATAAAGTGATAAAACTAATTATGTATATTTTCCATAAATTTATTTGAAATTTATATTACTAGCTCAGTCATGGCTATAAAAGTTTTTTATTATTTAACAGAAATTGAGTTCAGAAAACTTGTGATAATAATTTAACTGTGCTAAATTATTAGCACATTTTTATCTAAATAGTTTGTTCAAATAATTTATTTTTATTACTTATTGTCTGATAGTGTTGAAGTTTTTTTTTTTCATTTTATGTTCAAGTGATTGTAAGTCACGATATAAATTTCAACCTAAAAATCATATTTTATATATTTACACAATAAAAAAAAAATTTTTAATTTTCTTGAAAGTGTTTTCTCGGAAAACGTATAAACTCAAAAATGATTTTTCTCAAGTATTGATTATGATATTTGAAATGTTTAACATATAAGTGAAAGTATTAACGAATTGTGATAAAACTTAAAGAAAATGAACTTTAACATTTAATTTAAAAATATTATTCTTAAATTAATTTTTTTTTTTGTATTAGTTTTAAATGTCTTTAAAAGGAATTATTTAATGCTTTCCAAATTTTAAATAATTTAGACAAACCATGTTCTAGGGGGGAAAAATTCAAATTTCTATACCAATACAGCTTAATCTAAACATTGATTTTTTTGAAACAAGACTAGAAAATCTTCTAATTAAAAATCATTGATAATGGAATTCACACAACTATGATTTAAACTCTGTCTCTGTCGGTTTCTTTCATAGTGCTCTTCTGCAATTTATTTTAAAGGACTAAATTTATCAGAGAGGAAATTTTTATTACTTGAAAACATTTTAAAAATTAAGTTTTCTATATTTTGAATATTGAATTTGAAGATTTGATTTTAAAACTTTTGAAGAATTGAATATTTTGATGGTTTAACAAGTTTGCTCCCCTAAAATCAATAATTAATATATTTGTTAGATCAGCAATCTTCTTTACAAAAATTATATCTTAACGTTATCCAGTAAAAAAAAGGGAAAATTTTTCAAAAAATTAATCAAATGTTTCATTACGAAAATTTTTGTTGAAAATTAGAATTTTCCACTCAAACGTGACTCTTTTCAACTTTTTATCAAATAAAATATAAAATTTAATAAGAAACACATAAAAAAAAAGGGGAACGGCATTTTCTATTTCGCATATTAAATGATACCCTATGCTTTCTCCATATCAAACAAACGAACAAAAAATAGTCTTTATATCATTTTTATATAATTTTCTGCAATATTATCTTCTGATGTCATCATTATTTAATCCCTGATGGCTTAACAAAGTACAGTCTCGTCTTCCAAAAACAAGAAATATGCTTTTCATTATTAAATACACAACCTCGACAATGTTTGAAGGCTCCACAAAAAATAAAAAAAGATAGCAGAGGAAAATATGTAAAGAAAATTTTTATTTCATTTTATTTACGCGATTTGTTTTCTTTCCTTTTTTTTTTTTTTTTGGAGTTTCAGAGAGGAAAATCATTTTGGTTCTACTGTCACTATTAAAAAATAAGAATATTTTTGTGACAAATTGACCAAATTAAGAATGATTGTTGGTTTGGTTGGGGTGGTTTCTATTTGTTTTATAGGATTTTGTGGGGTGGTATATTTGTTATTCGACCTTCGAATAAGAGTAGATATATTTTATTAAAGTATAATATAACTAAGAGGAAATTTAACAGAATTCGTAAATATTTATTTGATTTTTGTAGGGCATAGTCAATTGATATAAGAATTAGAAGGAACAAGAGGTACAGATAAAAATATCATTTCTTTAGTTTTTTTTTTTTTTTGCTAGTATAGCTGCGGGAAATTAGAAATAATGATGATTTTCTTTTTTCATTATTTATTATGATGATTAATGGTGGTAGTTTTTTTCTTTCGGAAAAAAATTTGTGCACCAATTGCTTTTTTTGTATTTGTTATACATTTCTGGGGGTGGCAATATGAAAATGTAATATTTCAATGAAAGTGATAAAATAAATTCATATAAATGTATCATAAGATATTGAACTGTAATATTTTAAAGACATTAAAATATTATTATAAATAAATATAAATGAGAATGGTGAAAATCGTTAATTGAGGTGATCAGAATATTAGGGGAAATGTCGTATTCTTAATATAATTTTACCCAATTTTAGTGAATTCTTCTGTGATTCTTTTTTACTTAATTAATTAAACCTGGTATCGAAACAATTTTTCCATGTCTTATTAATATAAGAATTTACCAGGAAATTGAGTAGATTTTCGTAATAAAGTTTTGTAATCAAACAAGCTTAACTCTCTAAACCGTCACTACCTGAATATATCTTTGAATAAAATTCAAAGATATATTCAAACATTGGACACTTTCTCTTAAACTATAGTCATTTCCCTAGATAAACTTATTTATAATTTGCCATATAAAAATACAAAATTCTTATCACCTAAATAAAAAAAAAACACAAACAAAAAATTAATCCTAATCTGTTTTGTCATTTATATAATAATCAAAAAAAAAAGCATCCTGACCTGACCCCTAAAATATTCTATCAGAATATCTTAGAAATCAAAGGTAATAATGATAATAAAAATCCCTGTTTTACTCTAAAGAACATTCTTCAACAAAAAAAAAAAAAATGGAAATAAAAATCTCCAACGTTCCATCAAAACAACCCCAAAAAAAAAATTTTATTGACAAAATCAAGGATAACACCGAACAAAAGAATATTGTTAAGTAACAATTTTCTTTTTGACACTATTTTCCTAATTTTTTTTTTTCTGAATCATTATTACATTGTTGATGTTATTTCTTTATGTGTATGTAATTTTTTTCTTTCTTCTACGCTAAAAATAACATTACAAAATAATAAAGGATCAACCAAAACAGACAAAATGATGAGTGGTTTATATGATAAAAGCCAAAAAAAAAAAAAATAATAATAATAATGTCCTAAATAGTTTTTTTTTGAACCTTCAAACCAAAAAAAAAAAAAGACATTTCTTCTCATTGTTTCTATTTGATGATGGGATAATATTATCCTTGAATTGTTGTTTTTGTTATAATTTTATTATTTGATATGACAGCAAGTTCATAGTAATTTCTAACCCAGGATATTATTTTGTTTAGTGTTGTACAATTGTAATTTTATTATGTTTAGGATCAGGCTATCTAATTTTTTTTTTTTTTTGTTAGAACTAATTAAGTTATTTTGTAATTTGATCAAAGATTTTATGTTTCTTTGTGTTTCATAGTTTGTTGTGGGTCAATATTTTTGAAATCTGAAAGATATATGATACAAGGATAATATTGAAGACTGCGTTTTTGTGGTTAATTTTTTTAATTAGGATATGTTATAATTTGCAATTATTTTGTACTTTGTAATTGTACTTTTCGTTCAGTTAATTCTCAAAATTATTAAATTTTAACAAATATAACTGACAAAAATTTTCCAGTCTAAATTAATATGATTTTGTGACCGGTTGATATATAATAAATATGAAGAATATCATTATCACTTGATTCCGAAATAAAGTTTTTCAATGTTAATCCGCAAAAAACTATCAAAAATGAAAATTGTGTATTTGGAAATTTCTGTAATGGTTGTCATTTATTTATCTAAAAGTCGGTGCAAAAAAAACTTATACATTAATAGTTTTTCTATAAATTCTAATTTTAACGAAATAATTTTAGTTTAAGTTTTATAATAAATTTTTGACTGACCAAAAAAAGTTGCAACAATATTACTTTTAGAAAATCCTGTATGTTATAAAAATATGATTTATATTATACAATTTTACAAAAATTCAATAAACATTTTATGCACTTTGAATATTTTTAATAAAATTTTTTATAAAAATTTTAACATAAACCTAATAACTAATAATATAATTTTACTTTATTTTCAGGTATGCACAATTTCTTATTATTGAATTTTCCAAGGAAATAATAACAAAACTATTTTTATTTGACCCTATATTAAACCCCTCAAAAAAAAAAATATTTCCGTAAGTATCGAAAAGAAAAGTTTACAAATTTTTAAATTTTATTATTATATAAACAAAGTCCTTAAATTTATATATTTTTCTTGTATTTTTATTTTTCATTTTCCCGGACAAGTGAATTTTTATAGTAGTATACCTTTTAAATTTCCATTTTTATTTTTTTAAATGAAACTTTTACTATACATCATTACAAATTTTTATATAGTTTAAAATATTCCAGACATCAGAAAAACAAAAACCTCAGTCATCCTTAATAGTCTTTAACAACAATTTTTATTATTATTTTTATTTAAAAAAATAGTTTAATATTAAAAAAATTATACTGGAAAATGAAAAATTGAAAATGAACAAAAAATAAATAATAATAAAAACTCATATTTTTCCTAGGAGAGTAAAATAACCATAAACAATATTAGTTTTTTTTTTTTTTTGAAATAGCAAAGTTATTTTTTATGTGTTGTCTTCAAAAATGAAGCAATTCCTTTAAATTTAGATTAAATTCCTTTAAATTTAGATTAATAAAATTTTTTAGAAATTTATTAGAAAGAAATTTTTTAATAATTTTCAATACCGAAAATTAAAATTTTGTTACATAAAATTGAAGAGCTTACCTTAGATTAAGACAGAGGATATATGTTTTAAGTGACATTTTCATAAAACGAAACATTGTTGCAAATATGGTGTTTTTAGTGTTACGTTGTTTTCTGCTTCAGATTAACGTGATTTTGAAATATTACTGTTCGAAGTTTTTGCAGAAATCTTGGCTTAGTTGTAACAAACCTTTAAACGTGATTTACTCAAAATGGAAATCGTCTAAGCTCTGTAAAGTAAATTTTTTGTTTAAAGTGAAAGTTGATAATTTTACCAAAAAATAGTACTTTAGTTGTAGTAGTTTTACTAAGCTCGAAATTATTTAAAATTATTTCACATTTACTATATCTAAATATGTAGGCAATCTATAAATAACAATAGTTTGGAAAACTATATATTTTAATATATTTTTAATGGGTACTAGAAATATTCACTACATTTTTAATTCATTAACAAGATAATTTAGTAAAATTCATTTTAAATTACGTAAAGAGTAAACTAAGCAATTTGTTATAGCTGCGCAAATTTTTATAAATTCCGTCAAGAAGACAAGGTAAAAGATACATTAGGTTTATTATGTAGAAATAACATCATAAAATACGGCTTATACCATAAAATATTTGCCTATTAAAAGAAAAATATAAATTATTTATAATTTTTCAAAATTAATTGTAATTTAAATATCAATTTTTATTAAAAAGCATGTTATTTATGCGCGATTATATTGTTAAAAATAATTCAGAAATTCTAAATTTTATGATGACATTAAATTACCTTTATAAAATCAATTCCTTTTACCTTTATGAATTCTAATATATTATGTATAAGTTAAAATTTTACTGAAAAAAAGCATTGTAATTTATAACAGCACATTATCCTGAAATATTGATTTGTATTCAAGATTCAACCAACAATTTTCCAGATACATTTATGTATATATATGCAATATTGTGTTTGCGACTGGAATGAGTATTTTTTTTTTATATATAATAATAAAATTATCTTGGTAATTTTCAAGGTTCAACATTAATTTATTAATATAAAAAAAAACTATCCTTTTTATTATAAAATATTCCCTTGTTATTTTGTTCGCTCAATAAAATTTTCAATTATTAATATTTTTTATTCAATGAAAAATCACAACGAAAAATTATTAAAATAAAAAGATATTTACAAGAAAAATTAATTTAATTTTTCCTATTGTTTGTTTTATTGTTATTTTAAATTTAATATTTCTAATAATAATATAATTTTCTTTGGTTAGTTTACTGTCAAATCAATAATGAAGAAATTTGTATATGGTGTTTTTTTTTGTGACTAGGGGTGCTAGCACAATGATATTGTATTTTACAGATAAATTTGTCAGATTTTTTATTTTTTATATTTTTTTTTTTGTGGGGGGGGTAGTAGATGTCAATGTGAAAACGTCAGATGTTGTGATTTATGGAAATTACATTATAAGAATATTTTTAGAATAAAAGACTAAAAAAAATTTCATTTATTTTTATTTACATAAGAAATTTTCCAATTGAAATCAATTGGTGTGGTTTTTTTTTTATTTTTTTGTAAAAACATTTTTCAGAGAAATTTCGATTTTTCTATAAAATTGTATTTCTTTGGTATTTCTTGTTGTTTTTTTTTTTATGATTATTATTATTTTAATATTATTGGAAGTCATTGTCATCGTCTGGATTTTGAAATTGGAAAATTAAGGGTGGAAAATTGATTTATTTGTTTAATGTAATGAGTTGAAAGCAATTTCTATTATATTACTATTATTGATTTATTTAATTTACGTTGACTTTATAAAAAAAAGACTAACCAATAATAATAATCGAAGAGAAAAATAAGATATAGGAAACATTAGTAAAATACTAAAATAGTTTAGGTCGATTAGAAAATGTTAATAGACAATTTAAATATAATTTTATTAATTAATTTGTTGTCAATTTGATTACTTTTCGAAATGAAATCAACATAAAATATAATTTTTCGAAATTAAGTACCAACATAAATAATAAAGAGTACAACTAAATGTTACTATAAACCAAAATACTGTAAGCGACCGGTTACGATTTCCACAAGTATACTAGTATAACATATTGATTGTACATTGTCATAAAGTTCGTTATTATTTGCATTTTAAAAAAATTATTATTTACTTTAAACTAGAAATAATACCAGAAAACAAGAAATACCATATATTCAGATTCATTTATGAAACTTTTTTTAAAAATATTTCGATTTTTAAATTATGTTTTAATGTTTCACTAATATTTAACTGTTTAAACACAATTTTAATACCTGACAATTTACAAAATTAGTTAATAATTGCTTAGAAATCATAAATATTATATATAATTTTATGTGACCCCATTTTATTAAATTTTATGACTTTTTTTTTTATATAAATGTTAGTCAATTAAAAGACAGTCAAAACTTAAATTTATATTCCTATTTGATTAAAACAATAAATAAATAATAAACTTGTTCATACAAAAATGTTATAACTAGTTATAACCTATAAAAAAATTTTTAAAAAAAATATATATAAATATCGTGATCAAAATAATTTAGATTGCTTTTTGCATTTAATTTTCAAAATTTCCACCTAAAATGATGTATAATTTTATATTTTTTTTTAGGTTGGTGGGTCGTAGGTCCTTCATAGTATATAAACATATACGTAGCGAAAATTATATATTTACATTATATAGGAATATTCTATGATTCGTGACAATTTGAAATCCAAAAAAAAAAATATATATATATATATTTAATATATGTATATATAGTAACAATTTCATGATGGCGTAATTTGATATGCAGTTGAATTTTTTATTTTATTCATGTTAAATATAGTTTTTGTTTAAAGTAAAATGTTTTGAAAATATTTTACCTTGTACGTATAAGCTGATAGTGTGATTATTTATGTTTCGCGTTGTGTAAAACTTTAAATATTTTTTTTTTTTTCCATTTTCGTCGTATAGGTTTTTGCAAAATATTTATGTAAATTTCTTTCTTGTTATTATACTGCAGTAAAAAAACAAAAAAAAAATTCACTCTTACGTCAATAAAATGCATTTTCAATGAAAATCCTTTTACCCTATATATATATAATAAAAATATTTTCTTATTCTGTTGGCAAAATAAATATGCAAATAAAAATGTATATATATATATGTAATATGAATATTTTGCTATAGGGTGTAAAGATAGAAAAGATAGAAACTAAAATAAATGAAATAATCGTGTTTTGCAGAGACATCACATGTCTAAATTTTATATATATTGTATATAAATTAAGGGTTGTAAAAATGATGACGGTAGAAATAAACAGTGGCAGCGATTAAGAAATGTTTGACATGATATTAATATTAAAAAAATTATATACATATATATACGTATATATTTATAGGAGAAAGTATTTTAACAAATTTAAATTTATGCAAAAAAAAATGATTAGGTATACTTTAAAATTGGATTGTAAAAGGATTATATATTAATTTGCATAATATTTGTTAAATTAGATTGAAGGTGTATGTTAGTTTTTTTTTTTAATGTAAAATAATAATTTTTGATTAAAAGTAACAACGTTATGTATGCAGTAAGAATATTGATTTTATTTCTAATTAAAATATTTTTACCTAAGGATAATTTGGTCAGAAAAAAATATGACTACAGCAAGTACAAAAAACTATTAAGATATTGGGGCAATACAAAGTATTAGTCATATATGTTCTAATTCTCATTAGAAACGGACATACGATTTTACATAAAGATTAATTTGCTAGTTTGAGTGAAGTGGAAATAATTGTATTAATATAAAGTTAAAAATGGAAAGTTTCAATGCACTTTGAACTCATTTCTCAATTTTGAAATAATATTTATTAATAAGTATATATAATTTTTAAATTAAATTTTTCAAATAACTTTTAATATTTATGAAAAATTTAAATAAATATTACACAGTTTATTGCGTTATAAGTTTTCCTTTACAATTTTCACTCATTCCTGCAAAAATAATAAATTTTCTAAGAATTAATTTTAAAAAAATATTTCAAAAGTAGGTTTTCAAGTATATTCTAAAATTACCCTCATATCAAGTATATACAAAAATTTATCATTAAACTTTTATTTTCGTCCTTTATAGTATTTTGACCTCAGTATATACCAATTTTTTTTTTTTTTCGAATTTCCGCTCCCTTGGAAACATATTCATGTATATTTCATTAGTAAACAAGAATTTGTCCTTTTTCACCAAAAAAAAAAAAAGAAGAAAAGAAAATCAATTAAGTTTTTCGTAAAAAAGCTTTTTATTAATTTTTATTTTTGAACAAATATATTTTTTCTATAGAAGGTCCTTTTTTTTTTGTAATTTTTTTTTTCTTTTTTGTTATTGAAAATCCAATCACGAATATATTTGAAATACATATACGTTTTTAATTTGCTTAACTCTTTCCTCGTACACGCATATAATTTTAAAAATGAGTTAAATGACATCATCAGTTAATTTCGTATTCAATTTACATCCCAAAATCAGCTAACAAAAATTTTCATGAAAATTAGAGTTAGCTGGAGCAACAGGAAGAAAATTCAAATATATATAAAAAAAAACAACAAAAAATGAAAAAAAAAACGAGAAAGGAAGAAATGTTAATGAAAATAGAAGGATAATGAATTAGGGATTTAATATATATACGCAAGCAAAAAAAAAAGTGTGTATATGTATATAAAATGAAAAAGGACATTTACCCGAAATAAAAATATGAGGAAGATATAGCGATAATTTTAAAAATTTTGTTGTTGAATTATTTTCATTTTTTTGTTTTTGTATTTATTATTTTAGATTTTATATTTACATATTTTACGTACATATTTATTTACGTGTCATCATATCATTATTTAGTGATGTGCGATAATCAAGCTAAACAGCAATTTTCCTCGTTGTTATATTTGCTCTTTATTTTTTATTTTTTTTGCTACTTCCAGCAGCTTTAAATATTATGCAGGCAATACACGCTTATTTGTGATAAAACGAAATGAAAAGTGCGAACGAGGAAATTTTTTAAAAGGATGATTATTTTATTTTTTTATTTTTATTCCTATATATTTATATTTTTATTTTCTGTAATTTTATATGTGTAAATATTTATATGTACTCACACAATTGTTATTTGCGTTACGTCAAATGTGATTATCGTACGCACTTTTAGATTTGTATGCGATATGTGACATTTAATTTAATGGCAACAAGCGGAAAGAAAATGGGAAAAATGAAAAATAATTTGTGGCAGAGAAAAAGCACATATATATATATATATATATACGCATGTTTATTAATAAACATGTGTGTATACGTACTTTTTTTTTTTTAAGTATTGTAGAAATAAAAAATTAGGGAGATTGTAAATATTTAAAGAAGATTTTTTATTTAAATTTTATGGCTTCTACATTTAGAAGACATTATTTATTTTTAAAGAAAAATATATTTCAAGAGTTAAAGTAATATAAATTTTAAAAAGTATGCAAGTATTTATAAATATTTTTATTATGAATTAAAAATGAATAATGGAAATAATATCAGAAATTGTATTTATAATAGATATTATATAAATTTGATGCTGTAAAAGTTATATTTTTATGTAGAAAATTCTGTCACCCGTGATATATTTATATCTATATTTTTTCTAGTAATGAAAATAAAAGGAAATAATGCCAGAAATATGAAAAATTATATTGAAAGTTTACAAATTATATAAATATTGTCATATCTTGACTGCTGTTTTATACAAAAAAATTTTTAACAAATTTTATACAATCTAGAAAATAGACTCTATTCCGTGTTATCAAAAAAAAAAAAAATTTAATATAAAAATAGAAAATTTATTAAGAAAATTAGTTAAAAAATGATTGTTGTTAATAAATTAAGAAATACTTTCCTCGCAAACGGATTGAGCAATCGAACACCATATACGATACACAGTTTTACACTGGAATGTTTCTATTATGAAGAACAGAATTAAGTGCGCAAAATGACAAAGTTTATGATAATTAAATTACAATTAGTATTACCTGAAATTTCATTTACTACATATTTTTTAAATCAAATATGAAAACTAACTTCAATGTATTTTTCATAACTTTTTGCTCTAAAAAATAATCAAATTAAACAAATAAAAAAATATACATGTATATTTAGTAGCTTAAAACTATATTTCATTTAAATTCATTTTCCTACAAAAAAAGTGCCAACAAATTTTCTGTATTCAGAATAATAATTAAAATATTTTTCCATTAAATTTTTACACACAGAAAATTCTTTTTTTATGTATATTTTGACGCCTCAACACTCCCAGACGACCACTAATTCTAAAATTCTATTAACATTTCTCTCTATTATTTTCACATTTTTATAGTTATATCCTTGAAATTTAATAGTCAACATTTCATTTATACATTTTCATATGTAAATTAACAAAAAAGGACATTAGACTAACAATCCCAAAAATAATGAAATTAATTAAAATAAAAAAATTTATTATTTACACATGGATAAATAAAATAATTTTATTAAAATTATATTAAAAAAAAATATATTGAAAAGTCAATTATATGAATTATTAATTCCATTAATAAAATTAAATCATAATTATTACAATCATGAAATGAAAATATTTTATTTTTTTTTTTGATTAAATAAAAACCGAAAAGTTCTGTTGAATTTAATCATCTAAATGGAGCGACAAAATTGTAATTTTTTTTTTTAAAAACATAAAAATGTCCTATTTCAATAAAATTTTATGTAAAAATTAAATTTTATGTTTTGAAATAGAAATTTTTAAATTTATAAAAAAAAAAATAAATAAAAGGAATTTTACGTATGTGTATATTATAACCAATAACTTTGAAGGAATAAACATTTTTTTTTTATAAATTTAAATTTGTAAGGATATTAAAATAATCAATATTGTGTTGTTTTTATTTTATTTTTTTTTGCTAACTTGTCAACCCCTAAATTAAATAGAATAATAATTACAGAGGACCCAATCAAATTAAGAATTCATTTGATATCAAAATTTTATAATTTAAATATATAGAAATATGATACATCAATATTTATTAGGGAGTGGATCACGCCTCTTAATCTACCCCAAAAATAAATTATAAACTTTTGGTTTTTTAAATCAAAATAAAAATCCTTTTAAAAATAATCATTTTACTATGCTTTGATAAAAAAAATTTAATCCTTTAATTAAAGATCCTGTTGACATTGAAAAAAATAATATGAATAATTTGTCGTCCTTTAATCCTTGTTTTTTTTTTTTTTTAATTTAATGTTTGTGTGCTTTTTTTGTTTGTGAAATTAGAGGACAGAGTTTTTATTTTTTACAGTGTTTAAATAAGAAAAAAATACCCATAAAGAATCCTATTTTTATTTTTAATTATCAGTAATCCTATTTCGTTTTTGTTTGTAATATGAAATTGAAAATTTTATGTTCCTAGGATTAAAACTAATATTATTGAAAGAATAATATTTTGCAATAAGAAACAATTTAAATATTTAAAACTAATATACTTTTTAATTAACGAGGAATTAATTTTGTATAATTTTAAAATTATATATCCTTGTTTAAATTATATATCCTTGTTGTGGCAACTTTTTAAGCTAGAAAAATAAAGGAAATTTTGTGGTCAATTGGTTATTTATACAATTACAAATAAATATTTGAACTTTTATAAAAAAAACTCCAAAAATCTCACTTATTGGTCACATTTATTTCGTATAGATAATTTAAGTGTTGCAGCAGCATGAGGACAAACTTTTTTTTTTATGAAGCATGATTCAATTAAACAAAATACAAATGATTTCAAATATTTTGATGTAAGAAAATATTTGAAAATTACAATTAATGATTCAATAATATTAACAATTTGATGTACGTATTAACTACACTTGTAACTTCACATAATTATTTTGAAGTACAAACATAAATTTCCTATCTTTCATAACATTAATTATTTGCCTAAATTTATTACAGATAATTATTTACATTTATAGTTACTGGAATTAGTCTACCGTCCGTGGACATAACTAATACGTATAATTCTGATAGCTAAATGTCCCTCAATAAAAAGTATAAAAAGCATTAAAATTATTTTTGTATAGCCTTTTTTATTTAAAATTCCATTTTCTACTGTCAAAAATACAGAGACAATTATTATCCCTAATTAAATATATTAACTAGTACGCTTTGTGGTTCTCTTTCATCATCCAAAATAATTTCCAAGAAAATGAAAATTATATTTGTTGATACTACTAATTAAATGAAGTATAATTATAATATAATTTTAATTAAAAATGAAGAAAATAAATAAGCTTTTTTACTTAAAATTTTAATGATCGTCTCTCTTTGATCCTGTTTAAGATAAAAGTATGACTGTGTTATGATAATTTTTAATAGTCTTTAATTAAAACGAATTTGTACCCTAATTTTTTTTTATTTAAAGGACTTTTTAGATTTAAATATTTATATATATTTAAAATTTTTGCATATCATTATGGTAAAACAAAGTATAATTCTCATACCAAATCATAGGGTATTGAATTTTTATACATTTTTATTTATTTATTATTAAATATGAAGTATCATTTGCCTTACTGTTGATTTTTCACTCTGACTTGCAAAAAAAGTAAAATTAATAAATTGATCACAGTTAAAATTTAGGGTAATTTTAAAGCTTTTAACTGATGTATTCTAACGTAAAAATAATCCCCAGATATTCTCTAAATTTTATGCTAAAAAATGAAATATTCAAAACTCACTTTGATACCGACCCATGTCATTGGTCTATGTCACTCCAACATTGCGGAAAATCAAAGAGCAGAAAACAAAAGATTTTTTTTGTTGTTGAACAAATGACGTTATTAACTCTACTATTTACCAATATATGCGTTTCCTATTATATCATTTAGGAAATATTTCATATACGGTATGCATGTACATATATAAAAAGCATCAAAACAACAGCTTGAAAAAATTAATTTTACTAACAGCGTTTCTGAATATACTTTTTGTTTATATACGAACAAATCACAAAATATATCTCCTACTACGTCTAGTAAACAAATATGCCACCTATATATACAAAGTCCACTTTAATGGTTTATTCCGAAAATTCATACATCATCATCCAATCCAGCCAACAAACCAAAACAAAATAAAAATACTTTTATGCTCACATTTCTTTGGAATAAAAGGATTTTTAGAATGGTTATTTTTTTTGTTTTTCCTAAAAATTTCGCATAAAATTTTTTTGGCGCCACAATGGTATTTCATCATCATTCGATGAATTTATGATTATTAGTGAATGCCGGGTAGAGAGAGAGAGAGAGAGAAAGAGAGAGACGCAAAAAAAGAAAATTTTTATTGGCGCCAATATTATTAATGCAGAGGGAAATTTATTTATTATATATTTTTCATGTTTCATGACAATACATTTTTTTTTTTTCAATTTTTCTTTCCATACTTCGGTAATTTTACGTATTTGGGTTTCAGAGTTTTGCATTGTTGAGTATGGTGTATATAAGCCAGAAATAATTCATTGAATAAAAGAACGCATATAAATTTTTGATGGAATAAATGGCGTTTAAATAGCCACACAGTATAATTATATATATGAGGAAAAAAAATTTTTGCCACATATCCTGGAGAATTTTTCTCGTAGTATAGTCATGAATATACATTTATAGTTCTATTTTAGTATAATATAACATTTATTTTGATGTATTTTGAAAGGAAGGATACATTTTTTTAAATACAACAAGGCTGAATGATTTAAAATATGTTTTTTTTTTTCCTTTTGTAAAAAAAAGCATAAAAATTAATTTTAAATTTCTTGTAACACAAAATAAAAAATGAAAATTAATTTAATAAACATGAAAGGATATTAAAGTTTTAATAAATTTTCTTGTTTAGAATGTTGTTACAAAAAAAAAGTTTTTTAACAAAAATTTCTGTTTTTGGTATGGATTCACAATTTTGAGTTTTTTTTAGAAAATTGATTTTAATAACAAAATATAATTCTAGCAAATTGTTTCGGTCGAATAGTGGATTTCCTTTTTTAAAATGAAAGTTTCCTAAACCTGTTTTGTATATTTATAATAGTAAATCTAAAGAGGAGTTCTTCAATCCTTTATGAGCCAGTTTAATTAATTATTTATTCTTAATTTTACTAAAATCCAGATCGCATCATAAATTTAAATTGTTAAGTTAATTCGAAAAGAACCACAATACAATTTGATTAAATTTTTATTATTAAATTCTGTCATTATAAATACTGACCTTAGTCCAAAAAATAATATTGCCTAATTATCTTCATATTAAATTTAAATATAATTTTAAATTTCTTGTAATCACGACAAATAATATCCTTTAGTTTAAAGTTAATGGTTCACTAGTAAATAATTTATATTGTTTCTCTGTTTTTTTTGAATTTTTTGGTCTTTGATATTTTTTAAAATGTGAATAATTTTCTTATTTTTTTAATTTATATTTTATTTACTTTTTAATTACTTCATGTTTACACACGTCCATGTAAAATATAATTAAAGTTTTACGAGTATCAAGGATAAATAAATAAATCAGCTAAATATGTAATTAAATGCATTACAACAGAATCAAAAAAAAAATGAAAAAATCAGAATAATTTTAAATTTTTATTATCGTAATCCTTGTTGCAGTTAAAACGTCTATATATTTTTAAACTTTCCAGATTGTCATGGTTGTATTTTTGTAACGAATTGTTAATTAAATCTGGAAATAATTGGTTATACGGTATTTAAAAGGAATTATATTTTTAATGATTATTAATATTATTTTTTATTATTTTATTGCATGCGATTATGATTGTTTAAGAATATTTAATGCATGCAATTTGACTATTTAATTAACCCATCATTAAAATAAAATTTATAAATTTTTCAATAATTATAAATTGTACTTTTAAATAATAATTATGAAAAAGTGCTATTCGTATTAGGGTTGTGAATAAAGTCATTTCTCTATTAAGTAAATGGGTAGAAATCGTTTTGAACACCTTCAAATCTAATATCTCGATCTTAACTTGAATAAAATTAGTTCTCTAGCTTTTATCAAATTCGGTCAATAACAACGTTTTAATTGAAGATTTGATTGTTTTTCAACTTAATTTCGAAATATAATAAATTTAACAATAAAGTGCGAATAAGTAAATTCAAATCGTCTTACATCCTTTTGCATTTAAATTAAAATAATACCATGTCGATGTCACATAACACATATTGTTAATTATATATGTAAATAGTTTTATTTTAACTTATTTCCTCCCATCTGTCTATTACTATTTATCTTGTTTAGTGCCAAAAGACGCAGTCACAAATTATAAATCAAACTTATTTTTTAGCAAATTTTATTTAGCCCTACCTGAAATGTCAATGACATATGTCGTTTAATTTTAGAACAGAAAAATCAAAAAAATCCTATATTATCTCTATATCTAAATTTAACTGACTATAGAGTTATTTGTTTCCATTAAACTTTTATTGCTATTTCCTTTCTTATCCTCAATATTTACTCAACCGCACCCACCACTTTTTTTTTTTCTTTTTTTCGTTGTTCAATACTGAAATTTATTTTATTTGTTCATGGAACGCAATCAAACATTAAACTTTAAATATTGATTTAATTTTGCTTCTTTTTTTTTTGTTCCTTTCCATAAAAGTTTATTTTATTTATGTTTCATTCGCTGATACGTTATTTTTATTTAATATATTTATACCAAAAAAAATAAAAACTACAAGATTTTCTTAATAAAAATCGATATTAAACATTTATCTTTATTTATATAATTTTATTAATCATTATTTATTTACTTAGTGTTTCCTTGTTATTTTTTCATTTTTTTTTCCCAATATTATTAAAAGATATTAGCATAAATATAGTTTAATTTTACATTTAATTAACTAATAATATCGAGTTTTATAATTTTAATATTAATGTTAATAAGAGCATTTTTAACTGAAGACTTAAATTAAAAAGAATTAATTTTCGGGAAATTTTTCGGAAAATTAATAATAATATTGGAAAAATTGTCAAATGATAAAATTTATTATTAAATTTTATTATTTGAAAATTTAACTTCAACTAAAATCTGCTAACCTTATTTTAAATTTAATTAAAATTTCCGTCAGTTAATGAAGTTGGTCATTAATTGAAATTTATTTAATTTATTTCAAAATATATAAATATAGTAAATAAATATATTATTAAATTAAATATAAAATCATTTATTACAATTAATTAATTTTCGAATACTACACCTTAGATGTAATGACTAACGAACCAGTTACCTAAATAGATTTAATGACTAACTAACCAGTTACCTATTTAACATATATTTACTTATTTCTAAAATTAATATAAATATATTTTTCAAATATCTTACATTATTCTCTTATAAGTAATTATACTACAATGTTGATTAGTTTTCATTAACATTTCCTCTTCAAAAACTTTTAAATACTTTTATAAACAATAAACACACTCCACCAATCCAAGATATACCATATACACTTTATAAATAGTACTTCAATTCTACTTCACAAAATTTCACTTGGTATAACTTTTTTTTTTTAGAGGTTATACACTTTGGCGAGGTTATACACTTTGGCAGGATAATTTCATACGAAGACTGAAGAAAATTGAAATGAAAATTAACAGTGGGGTGAAAAATAATATTTTTTTTCATTAATATTGTGTTATTATTTAGAAATTTATAGTAAAAAAGCCACCAAAAACAGCTTAGGGTTGTATAAAATGTTAGTCAAAAAATATTATGGCATTACCTTGAAAAAGGATTTAAAATTTATGAATTTTATGATGTGTCATTTTTACATGCAAAAAAAAATAAAAATATATAAATAGATGAAAAAAACTGTAAGAAATGACAAGTTAGAGGATCTAAAAAGTAAAATATTATGTCTGTCGCAACGAATTTGAATATTTATGAAGTGAGTCTCTAAACCTTGACCCCAATAGTTTTAAGTAACCTAAAACAACAACCGAAAATTTTATTTATATTTTTGCTAATTTCTTTTGTTTGGTTTTTTACTTTGTTAATTAGCATAATTTGTACTCATTTTGTATTAATTATAATTAAGCATATTAGAATTTATTATGTTTAGTAATTGAAAAAATACTAATTTAAATTTTTTTATTTCAGGTGAGTTTCAACAATAATTGATGAATACTATGTTAGAATAAATTCAGATTGAAAGTGGTAAATATATGTAAATGTAGTAAATAAGTTAATAGAGTAATATTTTTGTTATAATCTTTGCTGTAAATATAATATTTTTATTTGTTACATTAAATATGTAATAAATGTATTTTACATATTTACTATTTTCGAATAATTTTGAATTAATTATTGAAATTAACAAATATATTTAAAAGAAAATTATTAATTACATTTAAAAACATTATTAAAAAATTTTGATAATATTCTGGACAAGAGTTCCAAATGAATTGGCATTTTATTTAAACTTAGAGAATATCCAGTATGGTTTCAGTTGTTGTGAAATTCGGTAGAATTATTTTTACGCGTGTAGTGTATTATAATAAACGGAATTACTATTTAATATTGAATGATATATATTTAAATTATTATACATTTAAACATTTTAATACCTAAAACTGGAATAATAAATTTGTATTGTAATAAATCTATAGTAATTTATTATTTTTTAACATATTACGACTGACGAATAAATATTTATTAGCTTTTTCTAAAAAAAATTGGCCATTCTATATGTTATAAATGCAGCACAGTTCGAACATATGACTTTCAGTGTTAATACAGTAAAATATAAAATTTGGTATTCTGGACAAGAGTTCCAAATGAATTTCCATCTAATTTAATAATTAAAATTACCTAATATGTATTACTTTTAGAAATTGAACCAATAAAGTTGATTTGTGTTATCTAATTCATCTACAATTTAAATTTACACAATTCCATAAAATAAATATATTAAGAACAAGTATACTTTAGCCCCACTTGTCCTTCACTATGGAAATAATCAATAATATTAATTAAAAATTTCAATAAATTTTCTAAAAATTTCATCACTTTTAATAATAATTTTATGAATCCCAAAAACAATATTATAACATAAAAAATATTTGTATATATTCTGTATTATATATACTTTTACGTATATAAAATATACTCAAAATTAAAGCCTACATAAAAGGTTAGACAAATATTTATATAGATAGCCAAAGTTATCTGGCATTTATAAGTAAAGTTTTTTTTTTTTGGTAAAATTTGTTTTTTTTCTTTTTTGTATTTTTGCCTACGGAGATCCTTAATTTCCACTTAAAAAAAAAAAAATTATTCAATGCCCTACTAAAAACACTTTAATCACTTCTCATTGTTGTTGTTGTGCATATCTTTTCACCAACATAATATTTAACAAACCCAACTGAAAGATATTATTATTATTTATAAGAAAAGAATGAGAATACCATTTGGCATTTATGCGAAAACTTTTCCACTTTTCCTTACCATGAAAACAAAAAAAAACCAAATTATGTAAAGTCAAATAGAAAAAAAAAATATTGTAAGTTATTTTCACAGAATAAATTTTATCCTTTATTTCTTTCGTCCATATATCAAAATTCCACTAGATATAAAATGAAGGAATAATATCGATAATATCCTTTCTTTTACTCTTTCTTGTAAGATTTTATATGGTAAAGTGAAATTTCAAGGATTTGATCCAATATTTTGAAGTTGTTTTTTTTTGTTTTGGTTTACAGACCATCATAGGAATGGGGTGGGATGAGGATTCCAATAAAATTGATTAAATTATATATACATGTATATGAAAAAAAAGGACATCTTTGTTGTGTCAAAAACATATAATATAATACAACACAAAAAAAAAAAAAAAATTGGAAAATTATATTGTAAAAAGGATATTGGCTATCAAAAATTTTAACCCTTAGTCTGAAAAAAAAAAATAAAAACATTTTCTGGTTTATCCCAATGGACTTTTAAAGTACATCGAAGAAAAACAATTTTTTTTTCTAGTCGTTTTATAAGGACACAAAAAGGAATTTCATTGTTTTTTTTTTTTTTTTTGTGTGTGTTGTATTTTGAAATTTTTTGATTGGGGATATAAGAAAAAAAAAACATAATAAATAATTTTTTTCTTGTTCATTTCTATAAGAAAATAAAATAATAAAAAAAAAAAAATTGTGAAAACGAAAAAGAAATTTAAGAAAATATCTTTTGTACTATTTAAGGATATGTTTTTGTTGTTATTGTTTTGTGATAAGGGAAAATACATAAAGAGGCATCATATCCAGAGTGATTGTATTTTTACAAGGAAAACTTTTACTTCTGGTTAGGGTTTTTTATTTTTTTTATTTTAAGACATAAAACATGGTAAGATTGTAGTTGTTAATGATCATGAGACAAATTACAAGCTCTACAAGAATACAAGAAAAGTTTTAAAATATATAGTTTAAATTTTAAACAAGAATTTAGGTGTGGGAAGTCTTTCGTTTTTTTTTAAAATGTTATTTTCTGTTATATTTTAAAACTTTAATCTAGTAATTTAGAAACTATAACGAAAATGTAAGCAAATGTAGGAAAAGGTGTGAAGGACTAAGATATTTGAAAAAAAAAATCATGGAAAATCACCGGATACCCTTTTGCGGTAGTAAATTAGTACTGCCACAACGGCTATGAACAAATGGCTAACAACCCAGTTAAAGAAACATTAAACTACTATCACCAGTTGTAGACACGCCAAGGAGTGTATATAACTTCGTTAACCAAGAAAAATAATTCTTAAACTCTTAAGATAAATCTAGTATGTTTTTCCTTACTGGACACTGTCGCTCCTGGATAGCTCACTCAAAGATAGGTGCAAAATATGCAATGAGGATAACAAATCGACCTAATTTTATGTGAATGTGAAGGTTTGGTTCACAACAGATTTCGACGATACGGTCATATCTTCTTACAGTCATATTTTCAAATATTTTTAGAAATGTATTTCTAACAACAGAGGCCCTAAACCTAATGTCATTAGATTGTTGCAATTAAAGTTTCTACGATATAAAGAAATGTATGGCTGAGAATCCATTAATATTTAGTAGTTCCATATTGCAAATAATTTTTAAAAGCCTTAGGCTATGCGTGACCATTGCGCCATTTCAGAAAAACGATCTCTCCATAAACATTATCAACAAATTTCTCAATTCTCGATTCGCAATCGATTAGCCAAAATTTAAAATCCTTAAAATTTAATATCCTTAATCTAGATTAGCACAAATTTAAAATCCTTAAAATAAGGTCACATGATTTTAATTTTCTTCCTTAAATGCACATTTAATCTGTCTTTTTATTCGACCAAGTAAGAATAGAATTTTTAAAAAATATTTTTCATGTAGTAATATTTTAAAGTAAATTCTTTTATAAATGTTATTTTATAAAACTCACCAGTAAGAAAAGCACCTCACAAGTGTTAAAGTATAAAAAGAAAAATTGCGTAAAATAGAAAATTTTCTTTGAAAGAAAGTAACTTTTTAAGTGATTTAAACGCTCCCTCGACGGGATAAGTAAGATTTATATATAACAGAAAAACATATTTTTTTTTTTTCAAATATATGGATTTTTTTAAAGGACAAAAATTAAGTTCTTTTATTTATATTTTTTAAAAATCTTTTTCCTATGTTATCGAAAAGCAAATGGTGCAAAATTTTTGGAGTTCTATTTATTTGTCGTAGGGCGAGATAAAAATTGTATATTTTCTTCTTTTTTTTTTTTGAAAAAAAAAATAACTGAAAAAGAAAATTTTAAGACGAAAGATTTATTACCTCCTTGGAGAATATCATAGAAAATCAGGATACCTTTGGGAATTCAGGTAAAAAAAGAATGGAAAAAAAAATTTCCCGGATTTCGAAAAGTGAAATACAATAAAAAAAAAAGGTTCAAAATTTATTTCTTTGTAAATGTATATCAGTAATTTTGTGCTCAAATATCTGATGCTTAAGTTTTCAAAAGATTTTACATAAACGGTTTACCTATAAATTAGATATACATACGTAAAATGAGCAATTTTTAATGTAAATATTTGATAAGGGAAATGTTTTTTAAGAAAAATATCGATTTCTACATATTGTACAGCATTATTTATTGATTTCCTTATTTAAACTTTTTGGTGTTAATTAATTAAAATAAATTGTGAAAAGTTAAAAATTGTTTAAATACAATGAGGAAAATTCTAATTAATTTTAATATATTTAGAACGAAAAATCTGAATCAATTTAACTCTCCAAACAGATATTTTCATTTCTCAAAAAGGATAATTTCAATTTATCTTAAATATTAATGATATTTTTTTTTTAAATTTTCCAATAAATTTTAAAGTTCTTTTTTTTTTTTACAAAATTGCATAAAATTAAAATTAAAACTTCTTTTTCATCGCTTTTGATTGACATAAAATTTTGTAATAGTTTTTTTTTTTAAATTCCTTTTTCAAAACGACTCTTGAAACTTTGTTTGACATTTCATATACCAAAATATATATTTTTTTCTGCATCATAATTTTTTTTTCCTAATAATCGTTTTTGAAAACCTTTAGTCAAGTATGAAATTTCACATTTTTTCATCATAACAACATTCCATCATAAAAACACCCTTTTAGATTTTCCCCACAAACATATATACATAAAATTCTATGCTATCATATAATTATTATTTTTTTTTTTTTTTTTTGTTAATCATTGAATATGCAAACTAAAAACGTATATGAGTCGGCGACAGACCAAACTATGTATACGCATAGTGTTAGAAAGGATATTTTTTCTAGTTTACTCTTTGAACTTTGGGTAATTTGTTGGGATGCTGTTTATATTTTTTTTTTGAAAAATTTTCATTTTTTTGTATGCAAAAAAAAAAATGTTTGTTTGATATACGAGAACATTTATGTAGTAGTTTTTTTTGTACGGAAAGTGACAACGTTGTGAAAATTTCTGCAAAAGGATATTTGAATTAATAATTTTTTTTTCCATTATTTTGGGTTTTCGTTGGTTTGTTTATTTGATAATTTCATGCTTTTTACTTAACAAAAAAAAAAAAAAAAAACAATTTTTGTTTGTAATCATAGTCCCTAAGGATAAACTGGAATTATGTGTTTAGACAATGATGTTTATTTGCTTTGTTTAATTTAATAATTTTTAAAGGATTTTTTTTTTTGAAAAATATTTGATTTTTTTAAATTATGTATTGTGATTATGATTAGTAAAATTCAATGTTTTTGTAATTTCATGGAGTCGATTTAAAATGATATTACAGAGATTAATGTAAAAGGATTAGTTATTGGGTGTAACTTTTCCATTACTTTACAGAATTTAAAACATATCCTTGAAACTATGAAATATATACAAAACTTTAATATTAATTCTAAAATGTCGTCTAGTATGAGCAATTTTACAGCGACCGAATCTCGCCTATTATTATTGTTCGATAATTTCACTATTCATGTATATTCTGCACTCTAAACCTGATTTTGTAATAGAGTATATAAATTTATTGCAATTATTTAATATTATACAATTTTTAAGCAAAATTTAAAGAAATCAATTCGAAATTTTATGATGTAATTTTCGATATTTTGTGGCCGAATATTATTATTTTATATTTGATTATAAATTAAACCCTGCAGTCAATAATAAAATTGTTGGTTTTTTCATTAACAAAAGTTGTTATAAAATATTTTCTAGAAATTTACAACTCACCCTATCCCTAAATGTTCTCAGTATTACCATCAAATTTTATATGCCTAAATTTTATTTGAATTAAAAACTTTTATTTTTGATTTTTTACTGATAAAAAATTTGACTCACGTTTCATGGACACTGCGTCACAATATCAGATAATTTTCCAGAAAAAAAATATCTCAAATATTCCAAAGAATTGTATATATATAATACACAAATTTATAGCAAAAATGTCCTTTTTTATTAGAATTTTTTTTTATCCATATAAAATTACATTTATCCATTCCACAATTTTACTGAATTCATTTTCGTAAGGATTAATGATAAAAATCTACCTTAAATGACTCCATTACAGAAAAACAGAAAAAATTTGGTATAAAAATAACTGAAACCTTTTAAAATAGTAAAAATTCATTTAGAAAATCTTTTTTATTATCACGACTTTTCAAAAATTTCTGCCTAAAATGCGAAAACTCCTAGAAAATCTTACTACTTTCTAATGGAAAATCAACAAAAAAAAAAGTGGAAAATTATGCGGCAAATTTACACATTCTTTTCTTATCATACATTCTTAAGTTTTGTATTTTTCGAACGCTTTATTAAGCACTACATTTAATAGAACGTACCTTTAAGCAACACGAGTCTACAGATAATCTTTGGGCAATGTGACTGTCTCAGAGAGATTAAGTCGCCTTTATAGAAGAGATGATGAATTTTTAAATTAAAATTTAGTTAAATTTCTTATGTTCAGCTATACTTATTTTTTTGTTATTCGTCCTGTTTTTATATTTACAAAAAAAAAACACATGTCTATATGTGGTCCAATGATAACCGCATAGCAAAGTTTTGTAATTTCAAGATCATGGATAAATAATATATTTTTATGTTTGGTTTGGTTTATGGTTTATTTATGCTTCAACCAACAAGATGTACAAAGAAATGTATTTTCATTTTGTATATGCGTGTGTTGTGGGGATAAAAGTAAAGAAATCCTTGAAGAAAAATTGACAATTTAAGTGAATATTTTTTAGTATAGAAATTCAAGAGAAAAAACTTAAATCTCAATGGAATAAATTAGATGAGAACGATTTGAAACGATGAAGGATTTTTTCTATCAAAAGTTTTAAAAATAAATTTATAACGAAAAAATTATATACAAAACATTGTATAACGAAAAAATATCCTTTGGGAGACATGAATTTCTATTAGAATATTTTTTGTATATTCAATTACTTTTTAGGCTGATTGGTAAAAAAAATTATGAAATAGTAAAAAAAAATTCGGCTATCGTATAATTTAATTTTTAAAATTTATAAAAAAGATTGAAGTTAAATGTAATACTTTTTTTTAATAAGTTGATTTATATTTCATATTAGTGTTTATAACACTAAACTTTCCCCTCGAAATTTTCCCGCATTCTATTGAAATTTCCTATTACAGTAGCCGCTCTCGCAACAACTTGTCTGTAGGATTGCTGAATAAAATTTATTCATATCTAGTAAACGTTACTGCGGACATTTCATATATATGTTTCCCGGAACATCTTAACCGCCTAAAATGTATTCAAAGCCTTTTCATATAAAATTTTTTGGAAATATTTTTGAATTTCAATTTTTTATTTACATATACTGTTCAAAAAACAGCTGATTCAGAAATTCTGCGCTTTAGAAATAATTTGCTAGTTTACTGAATTAGGCCGGAAAAGTCCCACCGGACTACTGGAATAAGCATATTAGTAAATTTTGTACAAAATCTTATCCTTTAATATGTCAATAAACAAAATTTATAATTTTCATAATTTTCAACTAAAACTGTTATTGAAGGACAAAAATTAAATTTTCATTGGTTTTAAAAATTCCCATTGAATAGAATTAGTAAAATATAAATAATTCCCATAAAATGGTGAAAACTTTATTACAAAATATCACACTTGAACAAAACACAAAAAAAAAAAACATTTTTTAATGATCCATTACACATCCATTAAACTCATTAAAATAATAACTTGAAATGCACTAACATTTTCAAATTATATTATATAAATTCCATGATTACAATTAATTTAAATTTTACTATAAAAATTTTGTTAATTACACATCAAATGAACACTGTTATGATCCACCCATAAAACACTTATTATTAATGACCATCTAGTGAATAATTTGAAAATATTTTTATGGATACATTTTGTGGAATTTTTCGGATTAAAGGATATGTAGATATGTATTATCCTTAAGTGTAAATTCTATATGATATATTATACTTCATTATATAATTTTTTTTATTATGATGCACACGAACTCATACTTACACGCAAATAATGATTATGTGAATATTTTTTGATGGTTTTTGTATAGAGTATATATCTTTAATGCGAACGAGAAACAGTGGGACATAATATTTGTCATAATCTTACATATACATATAAAAGTCCTATATCATTGAATCCTAATTTTCGCACTTTAATAGTCATTTAATGTGTGCCACAACAGAAAGTTAGTTAACTTTTATATCCTCTTGCTTATATAATAGTAAAGAGATACGGGGAAAAAGGAAATGAAACTATTGTTCTATAGTGTAATTTAATAATGGCTTTTTAGAAACAGGATAAATTGTTAATATAAAAAAAATTAAAAAGTTTTTAATTGGAAAGTGACTAAATTGATTTTGTGAAAAAATATATAGAAAACAAACTATATTAGCCTGAAAAATATTGTCAAGATTAGTTATTGCTTTATTATTCAATTATTAAAATTTTAAAATAACTTTTTTAAAGTGTTTATAGATTAATTTAATTGACGAAGTATCCTGAATTAAATTGACTTCAATAAATAATTATGACTAAGAAAAATTTTCACACGGAAAATATTTTCTAAAAATTGGACATTTGCAAAGACTTCTTAGCAATAAACAATTTATTAGCAATCTGAGACGTAAGATGGATTCACTGAAACCATGCGATATTATTGTGATATTCCAATCGGTATTTATATAACAGTCGAGGTACTTAAATCTTTTTGCCCTGAGTGGTCTACAGCTACAAAGTATGTGTTCCATCGTTTGTCGTAACCCTTCACGTGAGTAACAGGAAATTTCGTGGTGGTCGTGGAATATGTCGGAGAAAGGTTCCGAACATATTATTCTCTTTTCCTCCAATAAGAGGACTTCAATTAAAATGAATTATAATCACCTTTATTCGCAGCAAAAGAAATGCTTTTTCATTAAATATTTATTATTTTGCTCTAAAATAATTTCTAATAAAACTTAAAATACATTTGAAAGAAATTTTATTTTCTCAGAATCCTTGAAAAAAGTATAAAATTTCTAAAAAATATAATTCAATATTACAAATCGTCCCAATTTAAAAAAAAAAAAAAACTGACTCAAATTTTCAACACTAAATTCTTTTATATATATTATAGGGAATCCTCTCATTTTTTTGTACCATTTCATTTATTTTGTATTTAATTATTTTGAAATTTATATTTTTAATCTGTTTTGATAACTAAATACAAAAACGGAAAAATTCCACAACGACAATAATAAAAGTCGCATTTGTGTGCTTTTTTTTTCCTGATGACTTAGCATTAAAATTAACCCCAGGAATTTATTTTATTTTATACAATAATTTTTCTTCCTTGTTTCCAAATTTTACCTTCAATGTTGTTATTTTTTTTTCTTGTTGTTATTAATTTTAAAATTTTTTTAATTATTCTACAGAACAAAAATGAAAATCATTTTATATAGTGATTACCTTACGTTGCATTCCGTCTTCTCCATAATATCAGTTTTACCAATGATATTCTTGTATAAGTACACAAAATTATAGCTACAGAATTATAGCATTTTACTTCTATTATTTTTATACTTTAGTACGAATTATTGCTGTTGCTATCTTCTCTTCTACCAGGAATTGAACGTACAATGAAACAGTGTAAAATATAAAATAATATTAGAAATAATTTGGAATTATTTTATAATAATTATTGTTAAAAAAGGAAGAGATAATTTGTTATTTTTGATGTATAAAATCGTGTATCCTTTATGTATTTTGAAATGAAATTGTGAGTTTTCTTCCGACGAAGAGTAGTGATGAAAAATATTGGTTATGTTCTTATTAAATAAATTTTTTTTTTATCATAATAGTAACTAGTTTTAAAATAACTACTATTGGAGCAACATACAGTACAAAAAAAAGATAAAAAGTAGATGGTTTCCGATTTACAAGCAAAAATATTATGAGATAAGGTTGTTAAATATCCTTTTAATTTAAACATTTTAGGAACTGTCAATTACACTATATTATATTTCCTACAATTTTTAGTTACTGCATAAGAAAAAAATTGGTTTATAAAACTAGACTCAAATATTTTTATTGCTGATGGTAATATTTGATACTTTATCATTAATATTACCTTATTATGATACAATAAAATTACATAAATATTATCCTGCTTTTCAGAAATGTTCATTTATATAAATAATTAGCTCTTAATTTTCTAATGGAATGAAAAATGCTTTCTCATTTATTTCTATAAACAAGCTGTTAAAAAAAATTTCGCCATAAATTTTCAAATTAAATTTAAAATATATGAAAATTGAGCTTTTCGTTCTTGATCCTTATTATATCGTTATATATGTAGTTGTAGTTTCTTATGTTTCATTTTTCTCTTCTGTGTTGTTAGCAAGTTGTTTATTATTCCACGAAAAATGAAAATTATAATGAATTTTAATAAAGAAATCCAGAACTTTTATAATAAAAAATAAAATGAATTAATGATAAGAAGAAAAAGCAGAAAACTAACGTAAACACCAGCAATAACCTAAAACTATAATACAAAGTTATATTATACCTAAATGGTATTATACCTAGAAAAGCCATAATTGGGTGTGCGTCATATTGAGAAAAACGATATTGTTCACATAGAAAATTAATAATTTACAAATATGCAGGGAATTAAAGTGAAATTTAGTTTTCAATGTTGAATTATTTCGTGGAAAACAGATTTAAATTTTTATATTTCTCAGAAATTTTTACAGGCACATATTTTATAGAAATTAAAATATAATCGAAAATGGATAAAATATAATTATGAATATGATAATAAGATACTGTACAAATTCAAATATCCAAGGAAATGGTAAAATAATGGTTTAGTTCGGTATGCTATTACATGGAAAAAATAATTGTAAAATGTTTGATAATCAGTAAGATAATGTTAATTTTTTACTTAGTTATTTATGTGGCTTTACAAACAGTATTGTTCTTGACCGAATACAATAAATTTCTCCATCTAGGTCTATCTGCAGTTGCTTCTGTCTAGGTTCTATGTTCAGTCCTCTGATATCCCTTACGACTTTATCTTTTCAAGTATTCCTCCTTCGGCTACTGTCTAGATTTGCTTCAAAAACTTGTTTTGCTGGAGCAACTTGTACTATGTATTTAATTCAACTGTGAAACTTTAACTTTAAATTGCAGTGCAGGTAATAGGAGTACAACGTTCATTATACTTTGTTATGCAAAACTACTTTCTTTGGTCTGTTCAATACATATTCTTTTCCTCTACTAGCTGAAAATTTTACCTATTTTAATTCAGCTGACCTTGTTATATCGATTAAAACCTAACTTAAATAATAGTTTATAAAAAAATCAAGGATCTTATTAGAATATTTTGCTAAATTTAAAATTTGTTTATCATCCACCAACTTAACATTTACCTTCATATAATTTATTTAATCTTTTTATTCATCTTATTATATTCCTGTCAATTTTTAATCTTAAAATCTTTTAACCGGAAAAATCAATTTTCTAAAATTTTAATTTTGATTTCTAGCTATCTAAAAAAAAAAATTCAAAATTGATTTATTTTCTACGAAAATTGTTTCAAATAAAAAAAAATTATATCTTTTTTTGTCATTTTATTTTTATGGTATATGCATTTCTACCACACAAAAAAGCATATATTTTAATAGAGTTTAACTTTTTTAAATCACCATTCGTTATCAAGGAAGCACAAGATAAAATAAAGAAGCTGCCATGTCATTCACAGTGATTAGACGTATTGAAACTATGATTTTTTTTATTCATAAGAAATTTAAATCTATTGCTTTTAAATTTGCTAGTTTTATTTTATAGAATTAAACAAAAAGTTTAAATTTTCTTTTCCACTCGGGAAATAAGGAAATTCTTATTTAAAGTTAAGAACAAAAAAAAAATTTTTTTTTTAATAATTTTTGTTGGTAAACTTTTTTTTGTTTTAAATAAAAAAAAATTGTATTTTGTTTTTGTGTTTTATAGAAAACAATTTTCCTAAAAAAATTCAGTTTTAGTTTTGTCTACACTCTTGGGAAAATCGACGGGAAAATTTAATACTTTTTTATGAAAAAAATGTGAAATTCGAGTAAAAGTTTAGGTCGTTTTGTTGCAAGTTACCCCGTCTCTATACAATTTTACAATAAAATTTTAAACGTGAACTTAAACGGTTTCAGGAAAATTCGAATATTTAATCTAACAAAATAATAATACGGGTTTAATTTTTTAAAGTTTCCGGGTGGATAATGTAAAAAAAGGTGAAAATATTTCTCACTATTTTTTTGTGTGGCATTTTGTGATTTAATGGAAATAATAGACGTAAATTTTATTATAATGTTTAAGGTTTTGCCAGCCGACAAAATAGCTAGATAGAAATTAAATTAACTTTTTGTAGTTAAGAATTAAAAAGTATGTAAAAACAAAGTGATTGTATTAATCTGGATTTAGAAGGATTTTAGATAGGCAGGATTTCTTCATCTGGAAATTTTTTTTTTAATGTGTGAGGCTTAATTGCACCTGCCATTATTTTATGCTTAGTCAAAATTATTATGCTGTCACAAAATGTTTTTGATTTCTTCTTTCAAATTCCATCCTCTATATGTAGTCTATAACGAGCAGCTATTGAGATATCTAAAAGTGCTAGTTATTAAAATTAGACAAATAAACTTATGAATCATTTAAAATTTTCATTTAAAATATAATTATTCAATTTCTGCTCTTGTGCCACAACATAAATAATTATGAATCTTTATAATACGTTTATTCGTAGGAATTACAAATCAGATTATGAATAAAATTGATTAAATTTAAATATCACAATATTTCAAAAACGATTATTAAACCTTTTATGTTTTAAGCATATTTATTAATGCACATAACAGCCCCTATGTATTTCAGGCTATATTTACCTCTGGTGTATTGCGAGCTATTTCTTTCTTCTTTGTAATTTTAGATCTTCAAAGATTTAAACACATATACTATTATATACCATGTACAAATCTCGAAAATGTTTAAAATTTTAGAAAATTGATTAAAATAGAACCGATTTTTCATTATGTAATCCTATCAAAAATATACGACATTTGATAAATACTTTTTTTCAAATATAATCTAATTTAAAATTTTCTATAAAAATAAATAAAATAACCAAAGAAGGGCCAATATTTTCCTGCGAAATGAATTATAAAAATTTTATTATCAAACACTGTCTATAAAATAATTAAATTTGTCTGCCCTTATTTTCAAAATTTAATTATGAAAATTTAAATTTTTTTTTTATACTAAAATCAGCCTTAATTAAAGTTCGCTCTTTTTGATATTTTGAAGTTCACTTCTATTTGTTTACCAAATCTGAAATCCTCAAAAAAAAATCAAAAAAAAATTCAATGATTAAACATAAAGCATAAATACGTAGTCAATCATCCATACATTTTATCATCCTAAAAGCTTCCGAAATTATATATAAAATGATAGATAGACATTCACAGGGGAATATAAATGTAATAACGACAATGCCACAACACAACACAAAAATAAAACAGCTACAAACACAAAACAAGGATTCAAATTTAGTACAATAAAAAAAATTCTATATGTATCGACTATATTTCGTTTGTTTATATTTAAGGCTATGCCTATTGTGTACATAACATTTTTAAGGATAATGGTGGATGATGATTCTGTTTAAAACCTTTCATAGAAAAAAAAAAGCCTATTTTCAAGAATCTGTCAAATAGAAAATTTTGGTCTATTAAAAATGGAATTATATTTATAAAATGAAAAGTAATGTTATATCAAAAAATAAGAAAGAATTTTAGTAGAGTGAAGTTCAAATAGCGTTAATATTTCGCACATTACAACAAGATCAAAATTTTACAATTGAAGTAGTTCCCAAGAGCTTATCGTACTTAAAAATAAAAATAGGGAGATGAATTATAGAGGATATAAGGAAAACAAAATGTTTCATACAAAAATTACATAATATAGGTGAAATATCATAAATTTTGTAATTTTTGAAAGAATTCATGATATGTTTAAATACAGAAAGATTTTGCTAGGACATAAAAGTTTTATGTAATTGGAGAAGTAAATGAAGTTATATCTACGAAGTTTTGTCAAATAATTAAAGTTATACTTGTCTATTTTGCTTTGATACCAATTCCAAATATATTTTCGGCGAAACTTGAAAAAGTCTGTAATGTATTTAATGGTCTAATTTTATCTTTCTTTTAACTTCTCTATGTGAAGTAATGATATTTACCTAGTAATTTAATCGGTGAAACTTTTCTTATGCAAATTTAAATTTAAATTACTCTGAATATGAATATTAAAATCTGAATATTAAAACGAAAATTAACCTTGCACGTTCTTTTCTTCTAAACTGTCACATTTTGAAGGATTAGATTCATTGTTTATGTAGTCATCAGAAGAATTACATTTTAAATATTAGCTTGTATTACAATCCTGTAGTGCCATTATAAAATTTAAAATTTCTTTAAATAATTTAAGGCATAAAGTCATCATTTTTACAAAATTTCTATCCAAATTACTTAAATACTAAAATATTTTAAAATGTATTTCAAATAATTTTTGAAAGACAGAATTTCCACAACTTTTTAAAAAATGTTGCTTCTGAAAAATATAAATGAAAACCAAATTTTTACATTTTCCTATCAATTTTCCTCTTATATATAATAATACCATTTTTATAAATTTATTTAACTTGGTTTAAAAAAGGATGTAAATAATACATATCCTCATTTTCTCACACATAAAATACCTTCACTCTGTTTAAGTTTTCATAACAAGATCTATAATATTTTTTTTCTTCCTTAAAAAATATAAAATTAAGTAAAAATAAAATTTATTTTGCAGAGCAATCTAAATCTCATCCTTAAAGTTTATCTCATATATATATATATTTTTTTTACTTGTCGAAAATGAAATTACGAAGGTTGAAAAAAATCTTTTTGATTGTTTTTTGTATGTGTATACGTTTTTTTTTGCGTTATCCTTTTTATTCCTTTTAATTTTGTTTCAATGGTACCTGAATGTGTATATTTAATGTGGTTTTAACAATATATATAAACTTATAAGGATATACGTATATGTATATAAAAAATTTTGGTTTTTAGGTAGAATGAATTTTTTTTTTTTATTTGTAATATTTTGGAAAAATTAATATTAGTTGTTGTTGTATGATATAAAATAAGTATAAAAAGGATAAAGAAAATTGAGCGAAAAATAACAAGTATATATTAAATAAAGTGTGAGTAAATAGAATAAAATGAATTTATAAGGAATAGGTAATTTTTTCTTTATATTTTTGCTCACAGTGAAAGATTATAGAATGAATTGTTTTCGTTTTACTGTCTTTTTTGGAGAAAAATTAAGTAAGAAATTAGAATTTTATATTTTTTTTTTTGTAAGAAATACAAAATGGATTTTAAGGAAAACAGAAATTTTTAAGAGCAATTTGAAATTAATTTTCAGGATTTTGTATGATTAAATTAAAATAAAATGACAAAAAGAGTTTACGTGCAAATGAAAATATTTGAAAAATTAGAATTAAATGGTTTTTTTTTTTGGTTTTTTAAGGGTTAGGATATTTAAACTAAATCATTTATCCTTGAAATATTTGCTCCTATTTATCCTATTTACCGAGAGTGCGCTATATAGAAGTTGGGTACTTTACAACTACGTTTTTTGTCATGAGGACTTGAAGCTCAGGTAAATTCGAGTTTTTACTGTCTTTTTTGTTGTATATTTAAATCGGAGAACTTGCGATTGAAAGCAAGTTGGTATATACTACATCATTTTGCTCGTTTGTGATATTATGTGAAACACATTTGTTTGAAGACAAGGATATAAAAGGTATTGAGGCGATTAAAAAAAATATTTCAATTTCTCTACAATTCTATATTAAAACAAGAAAATATAATTCATAATTTTAAATAACCCCATTCTTAAAAATGACCCTAAATATTGTCATCTACTTATACCAAAATATAAATTTAATAAACATATTTCCAAAGTGCTAATTAAATCATTGAAAATTTATTATTATCAATTATATTTAATAATTTTCAATAATCTTAATTTAAATTTACATAAAATTAATTATTAAATTTATAAAAATTTTAAATTTTATTAAAATAAAAAATATTCTTTAAAATTAAATCCTTCTACGCTAACAAATTAAATTATTATTTATTATTTTTTATGAATTTATATTATTTTCCCTTTCAAATTATGTATGATTAATTCATTATATCAATAAATTAAAAATTATTGGCAAAATATAATAAAATATTTTCAGCCGATAAGCCAAAAAAAAAAATAACCCACAGGATTCATTTACAATAATATAATTTTAATAATCATTTTTTGTTATTATTAAAGAATATTCTGCACGTGTAGGGATTATTATATTTGAATATCCCAAAATGGTGGAATATAATTTTGGCGCCATTCCACAATCACAACTGAAAAAAATATATATATATGTGAGGAATAATATTTTTATTAATTCATAAAATCTGAATTAATTAAATGCTCTCCCTTAATTCTCATAATTAATAAGCGTTAATTTCCAGTAAATAACTTATTAAATTGCATCAAATATAAATTGATTATAATCAAATTGGCTGTTTAAAGTATCATTATAAAATCATCAAAAGACTGACTGTTCATTTTTAGAACATGTATGTAAATAAATTCGGTTTATCATTAGATAAGTGAAATTTAATTAATATATTATATTTTTTTTTGCAATATTGCTGTAATTATTGACAGAAATGTCACCACTAAATTAATTAGCACATTAAATTTTAAAAATGAATTCATTAATCTAAGTTATTTAATCATAAAAAAAAAAACCTACCGCAAAACAATATCAAAATAATAAACAATAATATTAAATTACAAATTTATGTATAAATCAGCCAATTTGTAATACCCAGAAAATTCAGTTTTAATTTACATTGTTGAAATATTTTTAATTGAAATATCTATAACTAAATATATATACTTATATACCATATATACATCAAACTTCATACTCGTTTAAATATACATTTATGATAAAATATGTTTATGTTTAGAGAGGAATATTAAATTGACAACCCCACTGAAATTTCTTTGAAATATTAAAATGACTTTGGCGCCAAAAACCGAAAAAAATATATATATATAGCTTTGTGTATATAATAAAAACAATTTACATAAATTTTAAAATATCTTTTAAGGCAGACATATTATAAAATTGAAAACTTAAAGTCGAGGTAAGAGTGAATAGGAATTAAAAGTACAAATAAAATGTAAAAAGGATTTTAAACTTTTTGAAAAGTTTTTTTTTGTTTTGTGAAAAGCATTAGAAATGTGTCACTTCAAAGTATAAAAGTTATTTAACAAAAATTGAAATAACTTTTATATATATTGTATATGTTTATTAAAAGTATGTTAATGCTAACAGCAATTATGCCTTTAAGAGTTTATCTTTTTTTTTTTTTTGTGCTCTAAATAGTTTTCAATTTATATAAATATATTTATTTACCTTTTCATATTACCACTCTATAGTTTTTTTTTATTCATCTAAATTTTCCTAAATTATTTTGTAATTTGTTAAGATAATATTAATACATTTTAATTCTAATTTATATAATGTATACGAGTAAATAAAATAACAATTTTAAGAAAATTTTGGTTTTACATTTATTTGTAAGTAAATTACAGAAATTTTTTTTTAGATATTTTAATTAACTATTTATTTATTTTAAAAATAAGAGAAATTATTTTAATGGTAATTAAAATAAATTCGTTTTTAGTTTAGATATTTTATTAAATAATTAAATAAATAAATTGTTATTTTTTAGTTTAGTTACTAATACATATTTTTGTTTATTTATATTTAAGATACAAAATTTAACATAAATAAAAAAATATAAATTTATTTGAAAGTTGAATAGTATTGTAAATTAAAATTAAAAAATTTTAAGATATGCAAATATAAAGAATATTGTAAATTTTAATTGATCAAAAGCGACAATTAATAGATATACTAATAAAATAGTTAGCTAAGTAAATACAATTTTTAAGAAATATTTTTGAAAAAAAAACACGTCATACAAAACTTTGTTTTTTTTTTTATTAAATTAAGCAAAGAAAATTATTAATCTTTATAGCTTACTGACTAAGGTCACTTCAAATCACAAAACTTCTTTTAAACTCACAAAAAAAATTCTGCATAGTTATCATATTCAATTTAATCATCAGAACTGTCAAATTTTTATCAAACATATTACTATTTTTTATTGAATTATTAATTTTAAAAAAAAATGCGATTAAAATAATTTATTAATTAATAAAATAAATGAAAACCTACGCAAAATTTTGGTAATTTAATATTTTTTTACTACATAGTTTTTATAATATTTTGTTATCAGCTTTGTGCTATTTATGCTATCAACAATTTAATTATAAATATTTTAGTATGTCATAGAAGAATAGTAAATTTAACTGAAATTTCAAAGAAAATTATATAAAATAATATTTACGATCTTGTTTGTAGAAGTTTTCATTAATTTGAAAAAAGTACATTTAAAAAAAATATGTCGATGAATTTAGTTATACATGAAATTGTAGAATTTTTAATTTGGAATAAACAAATTATTTCCGTATAAAATATTTACTATACTTTTTGAAATATTTTTAAAATTTCTTTATTTGTTTTTTAGTTAAACTTTATAGATTGTAATATTCCAGACTCTGATGACATTGAAGGTTATTTAACCAAAATTATTTCAATTTGTCATATAAATTACAATTTTTTTTTTTGGTATTATTAAAGGTATCCGGATAATAAATCATAAGTTCAAATATTTCTATATCTTCAAATGTCTCGTCATAGGTGCCCACATTATATAACCATAAAAAAAAATCTTTATTCGTTATAAAATAAAATTTAAATATATTATTTTTTTGGTATTAAAATATCAAATTTTTAATAATCAAGCTTTTTTTTGTGGGTGTCAAAAGAAAATTACCAAATTAAGATTTCTTATGGTGTCTATAATTTTTTTGTATTTTTTTTAAAAAAAAAAAAAGCATTTTTATTTAAATTTTTAATGTAAAATTGATTGTCATAAACAATACCGACTCCTATAATCACCAACTAACAAAAGTCAAAAAACTTAGACATTACACTTTTGTTTCTTTACAATACATAATATGTATCTAAAAAAAAAAACCACACCTACTTTTTTTTTGTGAAGCCTTCCACCCTCATTCCGCAATGACGACGTACAAAAAAAAACTAGATCTAATTTTAAATTATTAATATTTTTTTTTATTTATAGTGCAATGATAAGTGGTATATTTTTAACAGAGTAGTGTGAAATATGGATCATTTGTCATTGAAATTGATCTTACATAAAATCTACGAATGAATATAATAATGTAAACTTGACTATAAATAGAAAATTAAATTTTTTTAAGCGATTCATTTCATAAAAGAAACATTAATGTAAAGAAATTATCTTTGAAATATTTCAAAATTCTGAACAATATTTTGTTTATGACTTAAGCTGCGTGCGCAGAGTTTTATTTTGTTCATCATAATAAATTAACACAATGGGTGTAAAATAAATTATGTGAAAAAAATATTAAAATTTTTTATTTGTTGCGATTCAATGAAGTTGTAGAAAAATTAATTAAATTATTTAAATTTAAATTTTAATAAATTACAATTTGACTTTGACAAATTATGTACAATTAAATGGCCTGAAGCAATTGTTGTGCCTAAATTATATAACAGCTGAAATGACCAGAATTGCATACCGAAATTAACTAATAATTAAACTATTAAACGATACGTAAAAATGTAACTTTAGAAATGTAATCGAGATTTTGATTTTTATAGTTTGGAGTAGTTGACAAAAATTATATTAATCGAAATTTTTATGTTCTCTTGAAAATCCTTAAACTTGATTTAATATTTTCAAATTAAATCAATTTAGTAATATTGTACATGTCATAAATTGATTCTAATTAACAAAGTGATAACAATTAACTAAAGTTTATTAGTAACACCTCTAGGCAGTCAACTAATATGAGTAATTAATACAATAAATTTAATGACATTATTAATCATAGTTCCGAATAATTTAGTTAAATTATTGATTCAAAATTATATACAAATATCATATTACAAAAATAATATCTATATAATTATGTATAGAAACAAAACAATTTTCCGGGAAATATCAAAACTAAATTTTGTGAGGTAAATTACATGCCAAAAAATTTGCAAAATATTTCATTATAATTAAATAATTAGTTACAATTGAACGAAATTTTGTAATTTTATTAATTAACATTATTATGTATATTTAATATTATCATTTAAAATAAATATATATTTATGTACATATGTATATTAATTTATTTTTCTATTTATTTTTCAGGTATGTAAATGTCAATCAAGTTAATTAAAATATTCGTTGTATGTCAATAAAATTGTTTATAATATTTGGTAAGAATTATTATTTATTTATAATTATTATAAAATTTAAAATATTTGATAGATATAATTTTAGTAATATTCGGAATTGTAATTAATTATGTTAATGTTTAACGAACTCGCAATTGCTAAATATTTTTTTAAATAAATAACAAAATTGATTTTATGCCATTTAAAAATCATAAACAAATCAGAATTTATTTAACCGACAGAAAGTAAAATAATCAGATTGAAATTGCTATAAAAAAAAAAACAAGAATGATGTTAATATTTGTTGAATTATGTAACCATACAAACATATTTTTTAAATAAAATTTGTTATGATGTACTTTTTATATTCACTATAAAAATGACATTATGTATTTCTAAAAATAATTTTTATTTTTAAATTTTAATATTTCATAATCTTTCTAAAAATTTGTATACAAAAAAAAACTTTATTACTATTTTATTTCATAGAATTTTATATTTCAAGTTTATATTCCCATCTTTAACTATAAATTTCATTTCAACAAAAATTCCAAATGCAACAAATGCAATATAACAGGTCATGCTCAGAAAATATTTTAAATGAACTAGAAAGGATATTTTTATTATTTTAACACAAATACTTCACAATTTCACTCTATAAAAACAATTTCACTCTACTAGTAAAGTGTAGATAACATTCTGCAGAATATTGGGCAGAGAAAACGATTAAATTTTATATGCTAGACTAAAATATTGTATTTTAACATTTTTTCTAGTTTTAATTTTATTTTGTCTCCATAAAAAAAAATAAAGTAAAGTAAAGTAAAAACATATTAACATTGAATATTTTTCTTAAAATTTTTTCACCTGTAAAATCTTATTATTCTGAAATTTAATGATTATATTTTTTTTTTGTGAAATACTTTTAAAAATATTTTTGGCAATAAAAATACAATTTTATACAGAAAATTTTATTAAAAATACAGTAATAGTTGATGTCAAGAACTATTTTTGTGACCATTAAGGAAAAAGAAAAATATTTTAGAAGATTTTGTTGGACAAATATTTGTATTTTAATTGCTTCTAAAAGACTCTTAACATTTTTAATAAATTGAAAAAATATATATGTATAGGTATATTTAAAATTAAATTATTTCATTCACAACTTATTCTACTTTATATCCTTATCGTAATTTCTTTTAATTACGTCAATATTTTTAAAGTATTTTTTTTTTTAGTTTCGTTAGTGTTTTTAATGGTTTTTTTTTCTTTAATCTGTTCTAAATTGTATTTAATATTTCAAAATGGAAAATAAATAATCTCGGTAACAGATTATAAAGGACTATTAATCAAAATATTTCTTAATCTCTAAATAATTCTGTTTTAGTTTTTTTTTTTTAATAACTTAATGGACAAAAATAGTAACTTGCCGCCCATTTTATGAAAAATAACCTAATTTTAATCGTAATACCTTTTTAGAAAAAAAAAAATTTATAAAATTAATTTTTCGTAAAAAAATCATTAAATTGAGACTTTAATATAAAGCGACACGCGATATTTACTTGTCATTATAAACTGTTGTCGTTATTTGCTACTATCATCATAATTCATTTTTATTAACTTCTAAACCGTAATTTTCCATAATTTTAAAAATCATAAAACTATAGTTTCAAGAGTCAAAAAAAAATAAATAAATTATATTCTTATTCCTTTATAATAAAAGTGTTCCTATAAAAGTTGGTGGTGGTGACAAAACGGCATAACATTTAAATAAAAATTATTCTACTTTCTTCTTATATAAAAATATTATATAAAAATGAATACAAATGACATTTTATAATATAAACAATATTTCACTGTCAATTAAAATAGCATAAATCATAAAACCAGAAAATATAAAAACAATACCATTACTCGTAACACCGATCTATATAACAATATATAATATATATTATAGAGAGTATCGTTGTTTATGTTCATCGTTGATGGTGTCATAAGGACACTAAATAATAAGTCATCCATAAATGAAATTCTTTTCTCCTGTTTTTAGTATTCAGTATTAAACTTGTATACACTATCATAAAAAAAAAATACGGCTTTAAAGGTAAATACAATTACGAAAATAACGACACAAAAAATATATATATATATAACCTATTAGCTTTTCTAAAGCTCCTTCTATACACTCTAAACCATATATAGACCATAGAAAAAATCAAATCTGTTATAATAAATCTCATGATATATAAATATAGATAGATAGATTAATATCGATTGTGTATACATATATCTATAATAGCCAAAAGAGTTATACGTATAAATGAATGATGATAATAATGGTATTTTTCCAATCGATTATGAGAAAAAGATTTTCCTTGACACAATACCGGCTATCCTATCTACATAATATGTGTACATTCATTGTTTCATAAATAAAAGCTACTTTTAATAAATAGGATATTTATACTGGAGGAGATGGAACAATACAACATCAGTCAATTTGTAACTACGAAATATACGTAACAAAAACTTTACGGATGAACGGACAACAACGTATCATTCAAAAATATACTAGAAACAAAAAAAAAATACACCATTTATATAGTTAGAATATTGTAACTAGTGAGCCGTTTTGGCAATCATTTTTGATTGAATGATTTATCCGGATTGGTTCTATCTATGGAATAGATTTAACCAAAAACGACCAATTTTTTTTTTTTTTTTTTTTAAATAAAGAGTTGCATTTTTCATTTTAACAGAGATTGATATAAACAAAAAAAAAAAAGAGTTTTTATGCTTCAACAAATACACAAAAGAATAGAAATTATAGTCAAGCATTTTTATGTCTTATTAATCAATAATGGCTATAAGACTGATTTTACGAACAATATAGGCTGATATATTTTCAATTGGATTTGAAAATTTTAAATTTTTACATTGTCTTTGACTGAAATCAATATAATTTTGACAGTTTTTAACTTATTATGTCATTATTTGTGTACAGAAACAGGGAATTCATTAATCCAATCTAAGAAATGTTTTTATAGTTTTCTAATTAATAGCATATTTTTAATTTAATTCATTTTCAGCTATTTGCTCTGTAATCCTATTTATGTAACCTATTTCCTGTCAGCCCGAGTGCACCAAAGCAGATGAGTTACTCCTTTGTCATTAATTTAACTCGAATTCGAATAACGAATGGTAGCTAAGCCGAATTTGAAAATCCGTAGTAAAGAATTTTTGACTGCATTCGAACTCAGGACCTTACGATTGGAAGGCAGGTGCTTTTCCACTGCACCACTTAGCTGTCTATTCAGAAAATTATTGTTGATAACTAGAAATATAATTTTTTTTTTAAAGGAATATTTTTCAAAATTAATAACCATTTATTTTAACAGTAAAGGCTTATAAAAGCAAATCGGAAAAAGGCTTATAAAATATTTTATTAATTATTATTCTTCATAATTATTATACACAATGTTTTCAAACTCCTCAATTATCAACTTTGCAATTTATATTTAATCACATAAGGTAAAAGTTTTTTTTTTAATACCTAACTTTGCTAGACCATAAAATTTGATGTTTTACAATTTTTGATATTTTAACATAAAAAAAAACCCGTTTTTTTTAATCAAAATATATTGTGAAAAATATTCGAAAAAATACTAATAATGATAACAGTGCAGTTGATTCATTTCCATTATATTTTATGTGATATTCCTCGAATATATTGGAAAAATATTTTACAGATTAAAAATTTCTATTATGTTTGTAAATAATATTTTTTTTTTAATCATTTTAATCTGTGGCACTATAATAAAAATGTTATTTTGAAATATTTGTATATAGCGGAAAAAGTGAAATATTAACAAAAGTATTGCAGGATGTTTTTCATGCATACAAAATCATATCCCTTTTTACAAAAATAATAACACTAAAAAAATAATCTAAAAAGGTAAATTAAATACGAAAATCGATTTGCGATAATTCATTTTTGAAAATTAATTATAATATATTTTTGAATTGTTTCTAAAAAAAGCTTCGTAGCAGTAGTTATTTGAACCATTAACTGCTTTTGGACCTTTAATGTTTAATCACCATAAATAATTTTATTTTTCTAAAACGTAAAAATTAGTAATTTTAACAAAACGAAGCGCATCCAAGGATCTGGTATTCAATTAAATATGTATAAGTCGAGTTTAGTTACAAATTTTGAAGTGTTTTACAGCAAATAAGAAATTTAGTTATAATAAAATTAATTTCATATTTTTTAAAAGGGAAATTAAAAGATAGCCTTTTTTAAAAAAATTTCGAAACTAAAATTTCTATCAGAAATTTCCCTAATGTAGCAAACACAATTTTTAAATCTTGAGTTTAAATAGCTTATAATATTAAGAAAATAATATTTGTGCTGGAGAAATATTACAGCGAATTTTTATATTCTTCCTATCGCTTTCGCCACTAAACATTTATTTGCAAACTACATTTTAATGATTCTATTTAGAATTGAAAGAATGGATTACAATAATTTTTTTAAATTGAGCTTTTATTTTTGCATTATTGTCTAATAAATTATTCTCACATATTAGTCTTTTAAGCTTCTTTTTTTATAAAAAATTGAAACAAATTATAAAAACGTATCATTTGTAATATAAAAATCTATTCAAATTTAAATTTAAAAGATTTTTGATCCTTGAAAAACTACATTTTTAACTTTAATTTATTTGATTTTGTACATAATGTAAGCACATATACATAATTTCAGTTTATTTTCTGATGTGACTTTAAAATATTCTTTCTTATAGTTTTTAAAATAGTCTTTCTTTAGATGTGTATATTTATCCTTTTAATATTATCACACAACAATATTATACGTATGCAATCAACAATTTTAAACAAAACTTTCAAAATTATCATAAACTAAAGTTTTTATTAAAAATAAAACTTTCCATCAACAAAAAACTACCCTTTCTCTCGGCATACACTTTTAGGATACTCCAAAAACACCATGTTAGTATATTTGATGGTTTTTTTTGTTTGGTTTATATGGAAATTATTTTCAAAGTAAAAAACCAAAAAATAACCATATATATATATACATAAAAAAGTAACAGTCAGTATCGTAAAATTTGGCTAGTATACAAATTTATCTCGAAATTCTAAAATTCTCGCAAACTTTGATTGCTGTTTATCCAGAAGAATATATTTTCCAAAGTGTTTATGATGGACTTTAATCCGATTCATACGTTAAAATACTATGTACATATATAATATAGTTTATTTAAGGAAAATTTTTCATACTGATGGTTAGAGAACAGTTCTAACAAGATTTAAATGATATGGCTGAAAATATAAAACGAATAATATTCTAGGATTCTGTAGTTTATTTAAAGATTAAATAAGATCAAGTTAAAAGTTTTTCTTTGGTTAAATAAATTATAGGTGTATTCGAGATATACTTAAATTGATAGATCTTAATGGCTTTTTCAAATTATTTATATACTTTTAAAGTTTTCGGAAAATATATATATTTAAAAATTGTGGAATTATCTGTTAAGTAAATAAAATAAATTGTTGTGTGTAATGAAAAATATATACAAATTTTAGAATATAGTTAGTACAGCTAAATATTCGAAATTAGAAATATACATGATTTGACAAATGCATAGAGATTTTACCGTAAATTTAGAAAGGTCTGTTAAAAATGAAATGTCATGAACGCAACAGTTTGGTATTGATTCGAAGCTATGGATTTTTCATTCGATTTATAAATCGACTCAGCAAAATTAGCCCTGCATTTGCCAGTACAAAAAATAGTTAATTTTTAAAAAATTAAAATTAGATAGTTTTTCAAAAAAACTTAATTAAATATCTGATAGCTATGTAACATTTTTTTACTTTCCAAAATTTTAAATTGTAGTTTATTTTTCCCGCATAACAATTTAACAAGTTTTGCGTATTAATCGTAATGAAAAATAGTTATAAAAAATTCAGTTTTCTCGCGTTTACCAGAAAAACTTTTTTTTTTGTATTTCTTTAAAACTTTCATTTTGTAAAAAAAAAAATGGTTTTAAAATTTATCGATTTAAGTTGTCAAGGAAAAACTATAAATTCCTAAAAGAAAAACTTTACTTGAAAATATTTTTGCAATTTTTCAATAAAGAAGTGTTTAAATTCCATCGGAACTTTGTCAAACGTGAAAAACTAACCAACAATTTATCTTTTTTTTTTTAATAATTTTCTTTTATATAATCGGCGGAAAAAGTGCCAATAATGAAATTATAAAATTTTCACTATTTTCCAAAATATAAGAGAAAAATGTGTGAATGTGAATAGGTATGTATTTTATATATGAACGATTTGGTGAATTTAAAGTTTAAACAATCTAAAGTTGACGTTACGTATATTTTCCTACAATTATTTAGTAAACATTTTAAGTTATTATTTAAAATTATATAAAATTTTCATAATTATACTTTGTTCTTATAAGGAATGTAGGAAGCTTGTCCACTAATTACTATTTCAAATATGAAACCTTCATAATTTGTCCAAAATTTAATATATTACCATCAGACCTCATTACAATTTCTGTAGTCCATATAACTTTAATTAATCACATTTAATTATTAAGTTAAACATTAAAAACATTATTAAATTACTAAAACTATTATTAAATTACATGACAAATATATTACCGATGTTCAAAACTATACAGATGCTACTAGCATGTTGATTCCTATTCTTGTAATTAATTTAGTCTTTTAAAGGATAATAAATTTTCTCCTTCATTAAAATGAATATAATTTTTTCCTCTAAATAAATTTTATAATAAGAAAATTTTTTGCAGACATTGAAATAAAATTTTATTACAAATTTCACATTCTCTAACGTCAAAATTAAAAGTTTAATGACTCACTCAAAATGTTCACATTACCTTATTCTTTTCTAATTTTTTTTTGTATCTTCGTCATGGATAGTAAAATTTCATGTCGTAGTTATTCTATTTTGAAAATTATATTAACATTAATACTTAGTAGCTGTTTCTAGGACAGAATGGGCGGATTTAAAAGGTGGAGTTGAAATTAGTTTTTGAAAAGTCTGGGAAAATATTAAGAAGGTTAGTTTCATTAACAGATTATTTCATTAGAAAATCATTTTTAATTACAATCTTCAAGATCTGATCTTTATTACATTGAAAGTATTGTAGTTTTTTTTATTTTTGCAAATACATATAATTTTTTGTACAATCTTCAAAAATTCTTTGATGATTTTGCAAATATAAATTTTTTAAAGTTTTATTTTAATATTCTCTTGTGTATTTTTTAAAAATTCATTTGGACTTTGAGGGAATTGGTTTTATTTTTTTTTTTTTTTGCCATCAAAGTTTTTATATTTATTGAGATAATTCAAAATTAGTGCAGCATCAGCAGTATTACTGCAAAAAAAAATTAAAAAATTTCACAGAAAATTGCTAATTTCCAGTGATGATTAACAAATTCTAGAAAAAGAAAAAAATATTGAAAGAAAGATTAGTTGAGAGCAGTCATGGAGGGTTAATTCGTGATTGTAATTTTGCAAATATAATTTACACAAAAATAAAAAAATGTTTTCGAGCGTTAGTACAGTAGTCATCACGTTCATGTTGTTGAATTATCGAAATAGTGAAAAATATACTTCAGATAACACAAAAAAAAAAACACAAATTTATTAACATGCTGTAACTAGTAATGTAATCAATAAGAAATATTTCAGACGTGATCGCTAATTGTTTAGATTTTTACTATTAAATTGTTCATAGATGAAATAAAATTTTATTATTTGTGTTATAAAATCGTAAAAAATATTTATTTCTATCAATTTTATGGTATTGAGTAATTTTAACTATAATAAATAAAATTTTATGTAACAAGTAATTTGAAATTTCTTATAATACTGTATAATTATGCAATTTTTTCAGATATAAACTTCGGTTTATTTAAGTGATTTTTCAAAAATTGGCTTACAATTGTTAAAGTGTTTCTTCATATTTTTACTTTTTTTTGCAGAAAATTAAAACAAATTTTCTATAGTCTTTCTAGTTCATTAAAATCAAGCAGACGTCCAGGCATTTCATTATATATAATTTATATATTTATCCTTGACCGAAACTGCATTCCATTTCACATTTTTAATCATTATATAAACCACATTATTTTTAGTTTATTATCTCCTTATAAATTAATTGATATCCTTAATTAAAACAATATGGTCCTTTAAAGATCACATCAGTAAAACAGAAAACCATATTAATTATTTATATAATTAATTTGATGATCCAATTAAATGAACTCTAAAATTTCCCCAAAATAAAAAAATCGTCTAATTATGGAACATTTATAACCTTACTTACAACTTTAATATTTCGTCAGATTAATTATTATTTGTTCTATAAGCAAAATAAAATTGAAATTTTTATTTCTTGGTAAAATTCAATATTTTCAATGAAATTTTCTTAATTTAATGGAAATATTTAATTAAACTAGTCTTGATAATCTTGTTATGATAATTTAAAATATTAAAATAATTTGCATATATAACATATAACTATTGATCTGATTATATTTAGATATCTAATTTATTTATTAAAGCTAACAATAAATTTATTATTTTTTTCATTCGCATGGCTATATTTAATTTTCTTTTCTGTAAGTAATTTAATTTATTGATCTCTCATACTTAAATGAATCCTGTCATAGCCTACAATATTTTTTTAATATTGTTCTCTGGTTTTTTTTTTTTTTTTTGGCTTGCATCATCGCAAATAATTTTTATTGCTTTTGATAATAAAGAAAAAAAAAATTGTTTTTTTTTTTCCAAAAAAATTAGTTTTTAGAATTTTATGCTTCGTTCTGTGTAATAGAAAAATTTATTATCTTTGCCATGGTAAGGCAAAAAGTTTTTACATTTTTGGATAATAATTTTTTTATATTTATTTTCGGCGACAAGAAATTCATAAAAAAATTTTTTTATTAAATTTATGTCGCCGACAAAATATTTTCCAAAAATGACAATATGATATAAATTACATAAAAAAAAAAATTTATGAATCATCTTTATTCTTTTTGTCAAATCTATTCTTGTATTTTAAAAATATTAATTAATTTTCACAAGACATTTACTAAAAAAAGGATACTCGTAAAATGAATTTTATTCCCAATCTCAGAATTTGCATAATTTTTTTTTTTTTTTTTGGTTTTCTTAATAGTTTTTGTTAACTTTACAACAGTCACCAGAGATCCTTGGAATCTGTTAAGTAGAAACTAACCACAAGCAGGAAAAAAAAATATTAAAATATAAATATGAAAATCTGACATTAATTACACTGTAAGGTAAATGATATCACAACCAGTAAAACTGAAATTTCTCTATGCTTGGTAACCTAAATTCTTTTTTTGTATACGTATTTTCCTTACAAAATGAATAAATAAAAATATAATTTTTAAAAATTTTCGTTGTGTTGTTGGTTTTAAAGTAGACTCAAAAATAGAACATATCCTAAAGGTGATAGTTATGCACTTGTAATTTAGAATTTTATGCTATCATGTATACTACACCTTGACTTAATTTTATTTTGTATATTATAGTTCTTGTTGCCGCCACTCTCTTAATATCCTTAATGAAATGTAAGGTAAATGACTGTATATATATCTTTTCTTAAGGAATACAAATTTATATATAGTAGAGTCTGGAGGACTCTAAACTATTTAAAGAGTTCAAAATAAAATAATAAGAAAAAGAAAATTTGCCAGGGAGTGGGTGCTTAATACCATAAAATGTATTTTTGATGACTTCTTGATTATACTGCGATATTATATTTCTGTTGGATAATTTTAGTTTCTTAACCAATTTTGTAGCTGGTTTATATACTACACTCATCCCTCGCTTTACGGAAACTCGATTTACGGAATTTCGCTATAACGGAATTGAAAAATTAATTCTTGGTTTCTGTTTACGGAAAGAAATTTCGATTTACGGAAAATATTAAGCTGACCTAGTAGGCCTTGCATTTTACAATATTTCAGTTTTTTTTTTTTTTTTGGATTTCCAGAATGATAACTAAACAAACAACGACCGATTTACGGAAAATAAAAAATTTGCATACACATTTGTACATAGTACAAAATTTGCATACACATTTGTACAAACATTTTAAAAAAACTCGATTTACGGAATTTCGATTTACGGACAACTTTTCAGGAACGGATTGTTTCCGTAAAGCGAGGGATGGGTGTATACCTATATTTTAATTTGCATAACGTTGATTTACAAATATTTTTCTTATTTATTGCATTGCAAATTATCCTAGCAATTTCCTTAAAAAAAAAAAAAAAAAATTTAAGAACTTTTATAGATATAATTAGAATTCCATCAGAGAAATTTTTTCCGGATATTAAAGTAGAATAAAATAATTTTCTAAAAAACTTTCATATTTAATATATATTAGGATAGTTTTAAATATGATATTCCGATGTTGTATATTTTTTGGTATATACTTTTAAATTAAAATATTTATATATGGAAATTTAATAGCACCTACATTAAATATTAATTTCAAAGTTTATTTATTTAGCATAATATAACTTCTATTAACAACTTCAAAAATTAAAAGAAAATCCTTAAACATAATACACTATCGGTTTAAGGAATAGGTAATTGTAATTAACACATACAATTTTTACTAATAAATTTTTTTTAATTTATTGGCTGAATCACAAATCCATTTTTCTTCTTTTTGTTTAAAGAAAATTCCTAAATTTTCTATTTTTAGCATAAAATATTCAGTTCAAAATATAATTTAATGACTCCATTTAGTAATATAATTAAATTAAATTAGAAAATCTGAAAATGGAATAAAAATATTTTTTTTTATTACGATTATACTAATTTTCATTCCAACAAAAAAAAAAAAAATCTGTACCATTCCTAAAGACCACAAGGACTTAATTGTTTCTAACCAATTTCTATATTTTGTAACATCATAAAAATTTACTAAAATAAAATTATTTCTATTTTATATTTGGCGTCAGATAGTCGCATTTTATGTAAAACATTTTAATAATCCTTTTTTATGGTTTTTTTTTTTTTTTTTCATTTATAAATGTATATAATGTTAACAAAATATTAAGTCATCCTTATATGACTAATAAAATAAACTTCTAAACATAAAATGAAAATATCATTATGTATGTATTTCGTCAAAAAGTCAGAAAATAAAAAATATACAGACATACCAAATGAGCTAACAAACCACACACCACATTCATTTCCCAAAACAGAAAAACAAAACAAAAAGGATTTCTAATAGAAAAAAATCCATAAAAACTGTAAATTAAACATGACTCACAATAAAACATCTTTAACCCTACTACAAGAAAAAAAAAAATTTCGTCCTTGTAAAAATATAGAAAATCATAAAAAAGATGTAAAAAAGAAATTTTCATTTTATGCTTTGAATAAAATAATAAGGAAAATAAAATAATAAGAAATAAAAAGTAAATATTTTTTTATGAATATTAATAAAACTAAATTTTTTTATCGATTCATATTATTATTTTCGAATAAATAAATTTTATGATAAAATAAAAATAGATCGGAATTTAAATATTATCACGTCATAAATGTTTTTATAGAACAAATTTCAGAAGACAAGGAAACAGCTTCATCGTAGAGTATTTTTTTTAAAAAAAATATTTTTGAATGACCATATTTTAGTGCATTCTTTCTAGCCTTGATTTGTTTGTCACATAATAATTTTACACAAAATATGTAATTCTACTGCAGTTATTACTAATAAGCTATACATACGTATTTAGTGTTTAATATCTAAGTTCATGTCCGACGAACTTTTTGCACGGAAATAAGGAGTAATTATAAGAATATTACTTTAACTTTAATCTACCAAGGTTACTACTTAAAAATTAAGATTTGTAAATTATAAAATTCATGTAATTATTAAAGCACTGGAAACACGCTTAGGGAATAAACTTGTCCAACTTTCCTTTATATTCGTCTCTTTCATTTACCCCCCTAATAGTCAAAAAAAAATTATATAGATAACCGTAGAAATTCTGAAATTTTAATTTTAAATTTACTTAAAATTTGATTTTTTTAATCAATATTTCATAAAATGGTATTGATGTTTTGGAGAAAAATAGAAAGAGAACTACGACATAGTTTTTATTGGATATTTTGTATGTCAAATTTGTATGGAAACAGTATTTAGGTCACTTCCTTGATTTCTTATCCTACGATGATAACAAATAAACAATTTTTATTAGATAAGTATTTATTTTTTTCCAGTAAAATTTAGTCCTCCACACAAAAACCCAAAATTAGGCTAATCTTATCTAATCTACAAATATGATAATAACATTTCTAACTCAAACAATATCTATTTTTTTTATTAACTTTTTTATTTTTAGATTTTTAACCAAATTAAACAAATCCTTATTCATTAAATTTATTTCTGCTTCATAAAAAATAACGTACTGAAGATCAAAGAATTTTGTAACATAATAATTGTCATAATTTAATTATACCATCAAACAATATCATATAAATATGTAAAATCATCATTAATTTTCTATTAAATTTTACACTTTAACTTATATCTATAATATTTACATAAGATTGAGATACAGTTGCTTAATTTATATTTACCATAATGTTTACATTACAATCAAAGAGTAATATTTACCTAAGTAAACATAAAATTTTGGTTTTTTGGGTTTTCTATATGAGGTTTATTATTATGATATAAATTTATAATAACAAAACATAAGAAATTTTCATCAGAAAATTTTACTTACCTTTCTAAAAAAAAATTTGTTGTCAAACTTTTCAAGATAAATTTTCCTAATTTTAGAACAAACTACTAGTACTATATATAAATGAATTTAAAAAAAAAAATAAAAGCTTTTTAATTAGTCTAATTATAGTTAGTGGTTTAAAAAATTTCAATTTTTATAATATATGGTAGATAAATTTCGTCCTGGTAACCATAACAAATTAAGGCATATCTAATCAACGTCCAATATTACAGTTTATGGTCAATATTATGCAACTAAAATTTCAGTAATTCTTATTTAAGACATGGAGTTAAGTCACTGTTTCTAGCAAAATTCTTCAAATAAAGGTTCTGTTAATTTAATTTTAACTGCGGCTAAAATTGTTTTGTTTGTAGTTAAGTATAGTGGGAAATTTAAATTGTTTTATTAGTAGGAAACGTTTATGGAAGATACAATAATATCACTGTAGCCTAAACTATATTTAATCTGAATTTTACTGAAACTTAAAAAAAATTAAATTTTAGCTGTAAATTTTTTATATGCTTCAGCAAACCCATTTCAAATTTATTGTCGTGTTTAAGTAAATTTAAATATTTCAGAATTCGATTAAATCTTATAAGTCTTACCCTTATCAGAAACTTTATACTTTTTTATTTAAATTCCGTTTAGATTTATTTTTATTTTTTTTTTGCTTATAATGTGAAACTATTTTATTATATAGTTTTATTTTCAATGCCTACCAAAAATAATTTCTCTAGAAAATAACGTGAACCAATTACAAAACTTTCGTTAAACTTAAACATTAGTTTCATTTTTTTTTTTTTTTATCAAACTAATTAGCAACATGAAAAAATTTACTATAATTTTGGAATCAAAAGAATTTTTTCTTTTTTTATTGGTTAGAATGAAAAAAAAGTTTAATTTTTATGGTATAATTAATAATATAAGTGAAATGGTAGTTTAATATTTAGTTCAAATTGAGCAAGGTACCAATTAGTACAAACTTTGTTGACATGCTGGATTTTTAAATATTTTATGTTAAAACCTTATTTTTCTTCTGTGTTTTTTTTTTTATGGAGAAATGGAAATAAATTTTTAAAATTATTTAAATGTGAAATATAAAATAAAATTTTATTATTCAGTGAGACATTTCACGATATCGAATTAATTTTTTGACAGTTACGTAAATGTGACGTGTTAGAGCGGATTTATTTGTTAAGCAATCAATATATTATACATTGTAAAAGTAATATCGATTTTTACCAAAATATTACACATTTGGATTATTTTTACTAGTAAGCTTTATTAGTGAGAAAACTAAATTTAAAATTTTAGTTACTGAAGATTGTGTCCACTATGTGGTTAGAAAATGACGTGATTCGAAATGAGTAGCTACAGCACCATAACTTAGTATATTACCACTAAGCCACCGCCTACCATCTAATTCTAGGGAATATCTTTCGATCTGTTGAACTTATGTATTCCAAAAGAATGCCGAAGTCATAGTATACTTAGATCATGTAAAGTTCATAGAATATCTAGTTCTTCAACACTTGCTGTGACTATCCCACTAAGAGTTTCTATTGGAATTTAGACATACTAATTTTATATGAATTCCGAACCAGAAATTTCTTTATAGTAAAGAAATTTGAATCTCAACAAGCTAATGGTTTAACTAGTGAAAACTTAGTAGTTAGCAAATAGCTTCGACTTTTACCATTTCTCTCAAGTTACATTTTATTGTACTTTTATTGCTGGTATTCGTTTAAAGCTGAGTAAACTTATATCAACATTGATGCCTCGGTTCAGGAGTTGAACTCAGTTAGTACACAGTCTCTAAGACAGATCTCGTCTAACCGTTTCAATATTTCCTTAGATGCCAATATTTTATATTTAATTTTTGTTTTACATTATTTTTACTCTCATTCAGACTTGAACAGCCTAAATTAATAACTAAACAAAACATTTCTAAATTTCGTTAAATTTAAACAAATCCGTCAAAATTATATGTTTTTACGGTATGTAGTTCAACCATGTTAACAAAAGAAGCCCAATCTTAATTTACCAACAAAAAAGTTATTTGATAAAGTTTTAATGAAACACGATAAAAAATATATTCTTATCCATCATTATCCTTTTAATTTTGTTTCTTTTTTTGGGTTAACAAATAATTTCATATCATTGCGAAAAAAAAAAATGTGTATACGCCATAAAGTCTAAAAGCCTACGACAATGATAAGGATAAAATTCACACATTGAAGAAAGTTTTTTTATTTTACTTGTTTGGTAGTGACATGTGTTGACTGTTACAGTGGTAAATTTTGCGGCATAATAAAAATTCTTAATCATGCAAAAAAATAAAATACTACTACATGTACAAACGCACATACACATCCACCAATAACATAGAACAAGGAAAAAAAAAAAGAAATAAAGTCACTTTGTCACAAAGAAAATTAATTTGCTAATTATAAAGCGGTGCGATAGTAACTTGACTATTTATTTTAATTTTTTTTTCCTTGTGTCATTGTATTGGTTAAAAAAGTCCTTTAGCCAGGATACAGTTAAAAAAAAAAAAAAATTCAAAAACAAAAGAATCTTTTTATGGGTGAATAAATGAAATATTGAAGGTGGAATGATAAAAATAAAAAGGATGTCAAGATATGGAATAAAAATGGTGGAAAAAAAAAAACAATAAAGAGTGAGTTAAAAATATAATAATAAAACATTATTAATGCAAGGACATTTACGGGTTTTTACTATTTTTTTTTCGTGTATAATATTCTTCTTTCTCTTTTATACAAAGAATTTTTCTTTTATTTTCTCTTGAGGATCCTTTTTTTTCAGTTATGCCTTTTAAAAGAATTGTTGTTGTTTTAGATATTAATATAATGAGCAATGAATTAAGTAGAAAAACTAACCTCAATTTAATGGTTTTGGTGGAATGAATGGTATTTACAAAATAAATAAGATTATTTGTGTCTTTATGATATGAAGTTTTGTTATTGTTTTTTTTTATTAAAAAGGATGGGAATCCTTTAGTATAAGTTCATTGTTTTTATGTGTGGTGAAAATTTGAAGAAAAACTGAAAGATAATAAAAAAAGATCGACAATAGAATCTTAAAGATTTGTTCCTTTTTTTTTTAGTCTTTTTGTGTTCATATTAATGTCCTGAAAAAAAAATATGTGGTAAACTCTATTGTTTAAATTTAGATCCTGATTATGAATTGTGGTTTATATTTAATGTGCACTTTAATGAAGGAGTGAATTTGGTTGTTGTTTTTGTATTATAGTTAAAAGTATATTTGCAGAAAACTTAGTCATTTAAAAACTATTTAAGATTGTAAAAATGTAGTGTGGTAAATTTGAATGGACGGTGATAATAAAATGAAAATTTTATTTCATAGAATTATAAAAAAATGATTGTCGATAAGTTATGTTTTTTTAATAATTTTCCAAAATTTAGAAAAGATGCTAGATTGCTGGACATATAATTCCAACCATCTGGAAATACTTTTGCTGATAAGAACTTTAATATTATGACTAGGTTCTCAGTCAAATCTTTTAGTACATTTCAATTTTAACAATCGCTGTACAATTGTCCTGCCAAATGGTAAATTAAAAAAATTTACTTAAATATTATTATGTATATAAACATAATTCGTTTTATTGATGTACGAATCCATTTCTAAATTTCCTACTATTAATTTTTTTACTCCAAGAAAATTTGACAAAGACTATGTCCTAAAAACATTTTTGTATGCTTTAATTATACCTTACCGCTATTAGTGCTAAATTTGTTCATTGGTGGTAATATAATAAAATGACATAAAAACGTAAAAACATCAGTAAAAATAATGTTTATGTCTTCGTCCTGTTTGTGTTTATTATTTTATAAACTGTATAATTTATTAAACGGTATATTTCCTTATCAGGGTTGCATAAAATACTTTCGGTTTTTTTTTTTTGTGCAAAACCATAAAAAGATGGAATATGTCTATACAATTTACTGTAAATATTAAATGAAAAGTCTGAAGATGGTAACCACCTTGTTTGTTACATATGTATACATATTGTTGTCGACGTTTTATTCATATCGTTTGATAAAAACGCAGTTTTAGTAGTCCTGAAATATTGCAAAATATTTCATTACATATTTTCTCTCATCTCGTACTTTGGTATTGCCTTTTGGCACATTAAAATAATGTCCTTTGAAAGTTACAAGTGGGAATGTCGTTTTTTGTTCACTATATATACTGTATATATATTTTGTTATATGACAAGGAAACAAAACGTGTTAATTTATGCAATCATATTTTTCTCTCAGTTTTATAATTTTTATGAAGTGAATTATTTCTTTTACAACAATAACAAAGAAATTTTTTTTTTAAATTATCACCAAGATGTACACTTGAACAATGTAATAATTGTGAAACGTGTTCAGTAAAGTATTCAGGGAGAAAACGTAAAAAATATGAACAGTAAGGATAATTTTAACCAGAGGCAATGTTTCTTTTTTTATTCGGAAGTATTTTCCGGTGACATAATTATTAAAGTTGGAACAAAAAAAAAGATCTGCTTATCATTTTTTAAATTTAAATTTTTCATAGTTTTTCATGGGAAATATCTCTAGGGAACGAAAAAATAAATTATAAGAAATTAGGCAATTAAACTATATTGCAGTTTTCTATATGAAATGAACTATAACGCAATAATTTTTTGGAAATTTACATATTTATCGTTTGAGTGAAAACATTCGTGTTCGTATAAGTATTTTTACAATTTCCTATCGTCATATAATCGTAGAATTAGTAGGGAAAAAAATACTTATATTTTGCTGTTACATTGTAATGTCTGGGGTTTAAAAATATTTACAAGAATTGTGAAAATTTTAAAACACTTGAACCCAAAATTTGAGATCAAAATCCAATATTTTAACTTCTTCGCATTTTATGTAAAATTTATCGATTGTTTAAAAAAATCAGGAAGTTTAATGTCCACGTATTCATTCAAAATAGAATTAAGAAAGTTCTGCATTTTACCATAAATAAAGTTATAATTTATTTTTACATAACTTTCCAGTAATTCTTATCTGATAATTTTAATTTATAATTTACCTACATAGTTCAAAAATATTTCAGAGGGAAAAGCCAATATTTTAAAGCTTTTAAATCAAAAATTTTTTCCAATATATATTACATATATAAAAAACTTTAAACCTTATTGTTATTTCAATAAAATATTCACTGCAATTGACTAGACATAAATAATTTCATTCACTGGTAAATTTATATATCGAAGCGTAAGGATAATTTTAATTGTTCTTCACCACAATAAAATTATATATTTTCAATTTTTATTTATTAACATTTTATAAAAATTTCACCATTATTACAAGAATTTAATAGTATATATTTCAATAAACAAATATAAACCTTAAATATCAAAAGTTTTTATCAAAATTTAAATTTTAAAAACCCAAATATAGTACATGAAAAGTTTTTATTGCGAAAATAAGAAATTAACAAACTATCAAACTAATTTTAACAAATTTAGACAAATTTTTGAAGGCAGTTAAAAACAGAATTTAACTCATTCTAAATTTTCATCCAATTGGCCTTATAATAAAACAAGAAATTGAAATTAAAATCGAAAAAGATGTTTGTTGTCTGGAGTATATAAAATATTTAAATTTCTAAACTTTCGAAAAAAGAAATTGATGTACAATATTCAAAATGTAAACATCTTTAAGACGTATAGAGTAGTACATTCATTTCACACACATACAACAAAGCATTATTTCCTTAAGAAGTTTAAATAATAATACGAAGGATACATGAAAACTTTTTCTTTTTTTTTGTGTTGTATATTTACGAAAAAACATGTTAGCATAACGAATTACCGCATAGCAAGCAATCTTTGTACAACAGACAGAGGGCATGACAAGTACTTAGAAAATATGTACAAGGCACACAAAAAAAAAAATATACATATAAATAAAATCAAGACATGAAAAAATTAAATATACATGTGCTTGTACTTAGAATATCCTGAAAGGAGCAAAAAAAAAAAAAAGAAAGACGAAGTCAAGACATAAACCAAAAAAAAAAAAAAAATTGTTAGTATTAAAAAACTTAAGTATCGGTATTAAAAATTTGTTTTGAGAAAGGACGAATAGACGAATAACAACGAATATTTTCTTTGTATAATTTTGTGTAAAGAAAAATAATGAATAGGAAAAATACTAAAATAATTTATAAGGTAATTTTTTTCCTCAAGAAAACTATAAATTTTAAGAAAATTTAATTTAAATTTTTAAAAATAATTTTATGTAGTAGCTTACCTTTAACTTTGAAGCATTGAAATAACCTCAAATTTTAATTTCGTCAACATTTAATTTTAAATTATAGAAGAATAATTAGTTTCCAAAAAACATTAAGCTTAATTTGTACAGAAAATAAAAATTCATGTTAATATAGCACTTTTACCACAAATTTCAATACATTTCAACAATAGTTACTGACTCGAAGCAATTGGCATATTGGCAAGATTTAGAAACTGCTACGATTTAGGTGACTATGCCTTGTTGTAATGGTTTGAAATACACTGTATTGAACAATTACAACGTTTATATAATTGTTTAAAACAACTTCCCCACCAACTCCGAAAATGGATTAGTCAATAATGCGACTCTTTGAACATAATTGATAAAAATTAAATATATAATTAAATTTATTTCTAATTCTTGAATAAGTTTTATTTATTTAATCAAATTTTCTTATTTATTTTTCAGGTACGATTAACCCAAAAAAAAAATACACAAACATTTTCAAATGGACTAACAAAATTGTGTTAAAAACCCAATTCGTAAGTAAAATTATACACAAAAAAACAACACATAAATCAATTTATTTTTCTTTACAAATAAAAAACAACCAATATTTTTTTTTTACTTCTTAATTTATTTTAATCCTGAATCAAAAACATTTTAAGGATTTTATTATTAAATCAAACTCAAACAAAATATATTCACGCTAACTTCATAAAAATAAACCAAAAAAAATTTTTTCCATATTGAGTCCTTTTACCTAACTTCCGAACAAACAAAAAAAAAAAGAAATTCAAATCAAATTGAATATTTTTACCCCAACAACAACACTAATAAAAAAAGTCCTTTTTTATACAACAAAAAAAAAAACAATTTAATTCAAAACAAATGATTAAATTATTTGCAACAGATGATAAACAAATACTAACAACAAAATAATAATAAACAAAAAAAAAAAAACAACATAAAAGTTTTAAAACAAAAAATATTAAATTTACATTACAAAACGTATATATACATTTTCCTCCCTACACACACATGTCGTCACAAAAATTTCAGGAAAAAAAAAATGTTAAATCCTGCACCTAAAAATATAATTCCTTTTGAATTTTTTTTTTTTTTGTGAAAAGGCTTTTTTTAGTGGGTTAAAAATTAAAATCCTATTTCATAAAAATTGAAGAAAATGGTGGTAAATTTAAAAAAAAAAAAAAAAAATACACCAAACCTCCACTACTGTTTTGAGGCCAAATTAACTCTCAGCGAGGCAACACAATTTGCTGGGAAAATATAATCCTTTGGTATGCACTGTTTTGTTATTGTCAACAAATAAAAGTTTTTGTTTTATTATTTATTTATTATTATTGTTTAGTTATTGTCATCCTCAGGATTTGTGTATAGAAAAAATGACCTGAGGTAGTACGCGATATAATGGAGTTGAAAAAATCTAATACATAGTAAGGTCCAATGAAAATTTCATATAAACAACATATGCAAATTGATTTTCCGTATTGTAGAAATTCAATTTAAAAAAAATATATATGAAAAGATTTTTTTTTTTTTCGGTTTTTCCGGATTTTCAAAAAGAAAATTCCATGTTGTACAGACAAACAAGGTAGTCAGCAAAAAAAAATTAAATTTGTAAAAATGTAAATTCATGATTTTGTAGTGTGGTAGTGCACATGTGTGTACAACCGCAACTAAATTTTTTTTATAAATATTTATAACTTTATATAGCTTGGGAATTTTAATATTGCTTTTTTTTTGCGGGGGTGATTTTTAATATTAGACATTGCATAATGGTAACTACATCATTCTTTTCTATATTTTTAATTATCCTTCCTTATAATGTACATGTCTTGTAAGGATATTCTAGAAAATATATAATATATGCTTGTGTTATAAACAATATAGATGATCCATTTCATTCTATCATAAAATCATAACCATTCCATCTTCGTTTATGATTATTACTTTTTTTTTTGTTGACATTATCTATGAAATTTAGGCACCTCATTCTCATCCTTTAATTCTTAGCTTAACACTACCCAATTTATATAAAAAAAAATATATATATGAAAAACCTTACATGACTGACCGTCATCTAATTTGATCTATCCATCCATCATAATTTCTGAATGAATTTTAAATTTTTCCTAACAAAAAATTGTGGTTTATCTAATTGAAGTATGGTAGTAACAAGGATTTTTTTTTTTATTATTTTATTAAAAAAGGATATTTTGTTTATTCGTTTGGGCATGGTAAAAAATAAAACCCAAAAAAAAAAAAGAGATAGAAAAATTATTATGAAAAATTTTTTCAGTATTTTATTTTTTTTTTTATGTAAAAAAGTGTCGGTGTAGTTATGTAAACAGGATTTTAACCTGAAGGATAAAAACTTTTGATTTTATCAGAAAAAAGTTTAGCATTTCTTGGGATTTGTCTATTGTGATGTGTTAGTTGAATAATGAAAAAAGTTTTAGAAAAGTGTGTAAGGAATTTTGGTAATCGTATATTGGAGAAAAATGAATTTAGTTTTATAGTAGTAAAATTTGATTAGTTTTAAAGTAAAATTTGCTTTAAAAATCAAAGTATTACAAGTACTATTGCTGACGCAAGTTATTTGTATTTTTCCTCCTCAAATGTTAACTAGTACTATAGCATGAAGAGAATTATGTGCCAGTAAAAGTAAAGAATGATAATTATTTCTCTTCATAATTTTTTCATTATTTCATTTTAATGGGCAGACAGACAGTTCGACAAAATTTACTATTAATTTTTAAAAAAAATACGTTAAAGCCTTCAGATTAACATTGAATTATAAAATTGTTGTTATTTTTGTTTACATAGTTACAGTTTTTTTTAACCGGAAGCAATTTTCCTTTACATATTTTCAGATATTTTTTTTTTTTTTTTGTAAAATATTAAATGAAAAAGGATTTAGTCCTGGCGAACCTTTAACGTACAAGTTAAAGTCAAAAAAAAAAACAGAAAGAATGTACGGTATACAAAATAAACAAAATGAAAGCAGATCAACTATGTAAATTTTTAATATAGGAATAGCATCAGTTAGAAGAGAAGACCGATTGTGAAAGGCGGTCAGTTTAATTTGATTTAGATTTTTGTTTATATAATATTTAAGTTTTCTTTATAAAAATTTTCATTTTTCTCCCTTATTTTCCATCTCTAATAAGAATTATTGGTTTAACTTGAGGCTAAACATTTTTGGTATCTTCATAACAAAAAAAAAAAAATTATACCAAAGGATATATGGGTTATTTTTGAAAATAAAAAAAAAAACCTTTTGATATTAAGGTATACTTCAATATTTGTTTGGAGGTTAATCGATTCCAAAACATTGAAGATTAGGTCAAGACCTAAACCACATTATAAATGTACATACATATATATATATATATAAATTATTGTTGATTGTATATTTCTTTATTTATGGTGCTTTATTAGATTGCTTTATGCTCTTAAAATAAATTGAGGAAAATTGGATTTTATTTTTAATAATAGGTTATATATTTTTTTTTTTCGTATTTATGCTTTAGTTTTCAGTGAAGAGAATTTAATTCAGATCATTTAACATGTTTAAAGATTTCCATAAAAAATACGATAAAAATTACTATTGATATATCGAAATTTCCATAAATTGATATATGATTTTGGGTTTTAATATTTGTGGTAAATAGTTTAAAATTTTTTTTGTTAGGTATTATGAATTATATTGGAATTTATGATGTTTATAAGTGGTTAAATATATATAGATTTTGTCGGTAAAATTATGTCGTAAAATATTATAAATGATATTTCTATGAAAAAATTGATCTTCGTTACCAAATCAATTTTTTTCATAGAAATATCATGAATTTTTCCATAATAAATAAATTTTAATTTTATGTATAAAACTTTTAATTTCTTATTTGTTTATCGATATTAAAGTTATTGGAAATTAAATTTCTATCCGATTGATACTAAATATTTTGGACTTGGTGCAAATTTTTATTAGAAAATTTAATTTTTCCAATAAAAAATCACTAATTTACTTAATTTTTTTTATTTTTATTTATTACAAATATGAATTTGTGGATTTTTGTATGCTAGATATGTAGATTTACTAATCTGGAATTTTTTTTAAGTCAAGAAAGAAGTTATTTTTTAATCCGAGCTTGAAGATCGTATAAAATATTTTAATCACTTCAAAATCATCTTTACAGCAAGTTAAAATTTTCATCTAGTATATAATAACACCTGATAATAATACTAATAATTTCCAATTTTGTTACAATTTATTTTACTACAATTACTCTTACATTAATAGCAAATTTTAGAAAACTAAATAAAATTTAAAATAAAGAAACACTTACACATAATTTTCTTAATACTAGTTTATCTTTAGTTTCTTAATACCACATTTATACCTTTTCCTTAAAAAGCTTTTACAATTAAAATATTCAAAATATGTAAACAAACTATAGTAGAAAAAAATAAATAATATACATAAAAAATGTTATGTTGATTTTTCACAAGTTTTCTTCAGCAACGAAGTGTTTGTTGCTCAAGAAATGGCATAAAAAAATAAAAAAAAAAAACGAAAGCAAAAGTATGCGGGTAAGACAAGCATATTAACTACTACACTACAAACAAAAGTGTAGAATAAAAAATAATAATATATATCACAAAATCTTAAATAATTTTGTTGTCAACTTATAAAAGTTGTAGATACGAAACATGTAGAGATATGTTAACTTGAAAGCTTCTGTGTGTTTCTGTTATTTTTTGTTATGACAAATTGTAGTAGGAATTATCATCATTATTATCCTAGTTAAAATAATCTTATATGCACACACATAATATTTTCAAGTATATATATACATAATAACATTTTATGTGTAAACTTATAAAATCCTTATTGGTTTGCTGTATAATATTTTTGAGTGAATTTTAATATTCATAGATGTATCAAGGTGTAACTTGGGATTGAAATTGTTAATAAATAAAAATGATTTTACAAGATGACATTATGATTTCAGATTTCTGATGGATTATAATATTAAATATTATAATTTTGTTTAAAATATAAAATTTAGCTTAAAATGTAAAAGGATTTATTGAGAATGAAACATAGTATTTTACTAGAAATATCTAGGGGATCTACAAATACAAAGAGATAATATGTTGGGAAGGCAATTTGTTAATTGGTTATTATGTTATAAATCTGTTCGCATAAGAGAAATAATAAAATATTGAACAGATTTTCTATTATATCCGAAATAAAGTCAATTTAGGGTTATTATTATCGCAATCTGACACTATACACAGTATACAACAAAGAATTATATATTAATGATCTTTATCTACGTCTACGCAAAGCCTCAAACCAATATAATAAAACCTAATTATCCTAAATACTATTCTGGTTTCATATTTGAAACATTTTTTTTTTTTGCATACATTTCATGTAAACATAATCATACTTTTAAAACCATTATCATTATTTTTTTGCAATTCTCTACCTTACCTACTCAAAATAATAATGAATGCCTAAACAAGAACGTATATATAATACATATATATAGTAACAAAATGTGGTTTAATGCACTCGAAAAAAAAAAAATATAGTGTTTCCCTTAAAAGAAGAAGGTGGATTGGCTTGAAGAAGAAAGTTATAAATTATTAAAATTATATAAAGAACAAATGTTGTTAATGTTAAATTTATATTTGAAAATCATGCAAAGAGCTAATTAAAATTATAATCAAACAATTTCTCTCACTCACTACTAACAAAAAAAAAATAGCAAAAAAAAAAAGAAAAAGAAAAACTGAATAAAAAATTATACCAGTTTAGTTTAGTGTTGGTTTATTATATCCTTTTTCCGTAACGGATAAAAGGAAACACGTTAAAGTTGTGGCTTTTGTGTTTCGAGTGTTGTTTGATAAATTGCATTAAAATATGTATAATATACATAAATTAAATATATATATTGTGTTTATGTGTGTGTGTGGGTATTAATATGGGCACAAAATTACACAAAAATAAAATCAGGATTTCTTTTTAATACAAATTTAACACGAATTTTCTGGAGAGCTTACGTAAATATGATATTTGTCATAGAAATTTAAAGAAATTTGTATTTTAATATTTCGATGGAGACTTAGTTCTAGCGTACTTAAGCTGTAATGCGGTAGATAGAGAGTTCAATGACTGTCCGATATTTGTTCAACGACTGCCCCATATAGATATTTGCATAAGTTTACTCTGATTTAAGTGAGTACCCCAGTAATACAATAACAATAAAATGTAAATTATGGCAGGGAAAACTGGTAATCGTGGACGCCATTTGATAATCACAAATTTAACTTATCGCACTAATAAAGCTATTAGCTAGTGGGCCAATAAAGTTTCTTCACTTGAATTCCATATTTTATGGCTTCTTTTAATTGAACGTAAATTGAAAAGTTAAATTAAAGGGTTTAGTTAAAGTGAATTTTGAAATTAACTAAATCAAAGACACTTCACAGTAAAAAAAAAGATAAATTGATACAAAAATAAATTCTGTCAATTTCAAATCAATTTTATATTTCTTTTCCTAATTGACAAACTGCCCCCGTACAATTTCCTATCATATTATTAAAAGAAAACGTTCATAAAAATATATTTTCAATTCCTCACATAACATATTTTCTTTAACGTATAAAATAAAAATAATGAAAGGAAAAGAAAATTGTTAAGGCCTTACAAACATATATGTACATATATATATACATTTAGATTGTTTACAATGCAAACAGAAAATATTGAATTGAGTAAAACCACAAGTAAACATTCTTGCAGATATACGTATATAAAAATAAATAGACATTTAACAGACATACAGAAAATCTGAGAGAAAATAACGTTTTGAAAAATAAATAAATAAATATAAATAAAAATTCCTTTTTTACAATATTAAATAAAGTACAACAACGAACTCGTCAGAGGGTTGAATTCTTGTAACGGACATTTAAGATAACAAAACTACAAAATGAATTTTCCTTTTTTACTTTTTTTTCCTTTTTTTTTTTAAAGAAAAGGGGTTGAAAATAAAGGTTTTATTTTTCTTACTTTTCTTAAACATAAACGCAACATAAAAAGGAAATTGTGTCCTGCCGCAACAAATTTCATTTTACTGAAGAAAAAATTGTTATTATTTTTTGTGTTTGTTGTTTTTTGTTTTTTTTTTGGTCGTTCGTTGTGTATTAAAAAAGGAAGAATTTGTGCACAACAAACAGCTTTTCTAAATTCCATTTGATTTCATTCAGTTTTATATATTTTTTTTTGTTGTTGTTCTGTTACTGGAAAATGAAAGAATGGAAAATTTTGATTTTCTTTATGTTGTTATTGTTGATGTTGTTTAAAATGTGGTTTGTTACAGTAAATATTTTCTTTTCTTAAAACGACAGGATGTGTTTTCTTTCCTTTCACAAATTTTTCTTTTTTTTTTCATATATATTTCCTTTTTTCTTTGAAGATTTTGCCATTTAATTTCATTGTTAGTTTTTTTTTTTTTGATTGGATGAATGGTGTACTATGTACTGTGTAAAAATTCTGGTAAATTTGATATTTTATGCAATTTTATAAGTAGTTAATATTATATAGTAATGCTTACAATAATCAAATACAAAAAAAAAAGGATTTATGGAAAGATTTTTTTAAAGAAAAATTTGTATGACAAGCCAAATGTGTTAAGATAAAATTATTATTTTCATTTTAAATGAAAAAAAAATTATTAAAATTACGAAATGATTGAAAACTATTCAATTGGCAATTGCATCAAATATTTAGACAAATTATTAATTGTATAAGTAACGTACTTTAAGGATAACAAAGCAGTTGTTTTACTTCCACGTATTTCACACCACAGTTAATAAATTCAATAAGAACCACAAATCAATCAAGTGACAAATTATGTATTTCTATTTATATGTCGTCACTTAAACTCTGCGTCAAATTATAACCGATTTTCATATAATTCCATGAAGTTGACCTAGAACAGCTGTGCTTTAGGAGCAGAATGGTTTAATACTAGTACGCCTCGAGACTCTCATAATTATATATAAATTACTTAAAACTAAACCCATTTGCTGTAGTTGCTTTACTAGATTACACAATAACCAGTAAATAATTCTATCTAATACATTCTTTCTTCCCAATTTTGTTTGGTTTAAATCATTTTCCACTTAATATATTTGATGTGTGCGGAGAAAATTTAAATTCTAAATAAAATACTACTTGCACATTCAAATGTATAAAATACTACTTGCACATTCTACTAACTCCTCAGTACAGTTTAAAATCTAAATAACGTACCTAAATAGTACAATTAATAAACTTTAATTTATACAAATATTGACATTTCACAATTTTCACTTAAAATTCCTTACACATCATAAAACCAAAAATTTCCCCCAAAAAATCTAATTAAACTAAACTACTATAAATCAAAATTACTTAATTGATAAACCGAAAAAAAATATTAATGAAACTTATACCAAATAAGAAAAACTAAGTTTTTCCTCTTATTACCTTAAAAAAAAAAATACAAGAAGCAAAAACAAAATCTTATTTTTCTTTCCCTCAGCAAAAACAACAAAAACTAACAAAGCCATCTTCAAATTTCACCAAAGCTATCATCGTTACTGATATCTAAAAGTGCTTAATTAGCCAACTTCGTTAAAAACAGACAAAAAAAAAATGAACAAGAAAACTAAATAAAGATTATCAAATTGAATACCGATATTCCAATTATATTACACATCAGCAAAAATAAAACAAATACAAGCAAGCGAATTGTAGAAAAGCAAAAAAAAAAAAGTGTACTATAGCAAGGATTCTTTTGGGTGAAAATACGAAAAACCGATTAATCAGATGGGTACAAAAAATAAACAGTAACAACAGCAAAAAACTTAAATAATGATTTTTTTTTTTTTTATTAGTCAGAAGGGATGATGAGGAGCAGCAAGACTATTTTTCATTAAACAGTCAATTAGTGAATATAGTTTTTGTTGTGTGTGGAAAAAAAAACTACAACGAAAAATTATAGTAAAGAAAATGATGAAAACAAATAAAACAGTTACAGCATTAAATGAATAACTATTATCAAAAACCACCCTCCGATAGAATTCGATTGAAAGAGTACTAATTACTAAAATCTCTTTCTTTTTAATAAACTCCCTTAACACAGTTTTGTGCTTGTGCAACATCAGTGCTGTAATGTAGATATTTTATTGATGATTATGATGATGATTTCTTTTTCCTTTTTTTTTGTATACAGACATAAATCAATTGTGAAAGTCAATGATTCTCTTGAGTTTTATATCGTGATAATATTTCGAGAACCCTTTTCTTCCAATATGTTTATTTAATAGCAGAAATGTTTCACTAAATTGATTCAGAAAAATTGATGTTCGAAGAATTTGTAGTCAACGTTTTACAAATTGGTTAATATTGAAATTCAAAGAATACGTATTGTGGACATATTTACTTGCGTTACTAATTCTAATTTACTAGCTAGGATTCTATTTTAGACGACAAGTAAGAATTAACTCATCGTAAAAATTTGAGTAATTTGGTACTGTAAAATGTTGACATTGTTTCTTGAAATAGTTTTCTAATTTCGTACCTGTCCAATGAAATACTTGCTATTCCCAGCTAGTTTTAGATATTATTTACAGGTATATATTTTGAATTCTTCATGTATCCGCAAACAAATATAAATTATTCTTGTTGAATGGGATCGAAACCATTGAAAAAAAATTCACTTGATGCATTTTCAAACTAAAACAAGCACATTTCTAATTTTCATGACAAAATAAAAAAAAAAAAAACGTATTGAAAAATATTATTTGTTGTGTGCATTGAAAAGGAAATAATGAAAAATTATTGTAATTTACCAATCTGGCGTTCACCATTTTATGAATTGTTTTTTTGATTTGTACGTAAAAGTTTGTCGTGCACAAAACTAAGATAGAAATTGACTATTTAGATTTGGTTAAGAAGAGCATCAATGAACAAATAATTATAACTTAAATGCACAAATATAAAAGAGGAAATACGGATAAGTTTTTTTTTTTTGTTGTTAATTTACGGAAAATAGATTATGAAAACTAATTTCGCAGAAAATTTATTAATAACAAAAAAACTCAAATAAATTGAAAATTCATTATAAAGTTCTAATTAGTTTGTTCTGTCAAAGGACTAATAATTTTTTTATTTTTTTTTGAAAGGAGGAAAAATGATTAACTCAACTGATTGACATAATTACATTTAATAATCATTCTAAAAAAAAAAAAATTTTTTTTTAAAGAACATCTCTTTTTTTAATATTTATTTCCGCTAAATAATCAATTTAAATTATCAATAAAAATTTACAAATAAATACAGACATATCCGTCAATCAATTACGATCTAATTTAATATTTTTATTTGTGTAAAATTTACAAAATATTTTTGGTTAATTCAACAGAAAATATTTATTAAGAAGCTTTTTTATACTTCACAAGGTTTAACAGAAAATACTGTCGGTTTGTTGATAGACATACATTAAGGTAATAAATTTATAAGGCATTTTCTATTTTCATTTTATTTGCTATTTCATAATGACAAGCCTCCTATTTGACCATCAACAATAAATACAGAAAAAAAAAGCAAATTAAAGGAAAAAAGCTTTTAAGGATAAATTTTTATTTAGTTACATGAGATGAAAATATGTACATATATATGTACCAACCAACCCAAATAATTTTTGGTGTGATTAGTTTGTGATTGACATGTTTTGTTAATAAAAATATTCACCCTCAAATAAAAAAAATGGCACTTTTGGCAGGATAAAAATGATTTTCTAGATAATTTATAAAAGAGGGGGATGAAAAAATAAGTATTTTTTTTTTCATTTTGAAAAGCTATAAATAAGAAAATTTGACACAATTTTTGATTATTATAATGTTAGATTAAATATTTGGTAAATTTATATTGATAAGGATTTTTTTTTGGTCTAGGATGTGTTTTTGTTTTGTTATATTTTTTTTGTCGGTGTCAGAATCTGAGAATTGAAGATTTTCCATTTTTAAAGTAGTTTTTAATATATTATGTTTTTTTTTCCGGGTAATTAGTTTTGGATTGTAAATACATTTATGGGTGGCCCTGGCTATTAAATAGATTGTCGAAAATAATCAAAATTAATGTTTAGAAAATTTATTTTGTTTTATATTAAATTGATTTTTGAATTGATTTGATTAATGAAATTTTTGTTAGTTACCAAATTACGATAAATTCCATTTGATAATTCAAAATGAACCAGTAATGTATGTAATGGTATTAAACAATTTAGTGGTATATATTATTTCAATTGTCAAATTAAGTTGTATTGTGGAATGACGCGTAATTAAAACAGGATACAAACTAATTTTGGTATTTATATATGTAAGCCTTTATAACATATAACTTTAAAATCTATTTCAATAAAAACAACTCCTAACTTATGTAGTATAAATAATAAATGAAATATTTAGAAAATTTCACTATTTAATTAAATTGTTAAAATTTTATAATAGTAAATATTTATTTAAAATTTTCATAAAACTAAAATTTATAATCATATACATGTCCTGTAAAAAAGCTAAAATAATATATATAAGTTTATTAAAATTGTAAGTGAAATGTAAATTGAGAGAAATTAATCTGTTAAATAGAAAGTTTTTTGTTGGAATAAAATAAATTTGTTTCAAATTTTCATTAAATCTAAAAATTAACGTAAAAATTATAAAAAAAAAAGTTTTATGGTATTAAGAGAAATTATTACATGGATTTAAATGTCAAATTGTGACTATAATAATAAGTGTCAAAGTGTTACTATAGTAATCATAACAAATATAAAATTTTCGGTTACTGAAACTTGAATTTATTTTGCATACTCTAGAAAACTATTCAACATTTTAACTAAAAAATAATTTTACCATTTCATTTACTATGTTAGTTTAGTAATAAATTTATGTTTAAATAATATTCTTACCTTTAACATATAAGTACACCAGGAATGTCAGATTGAAAAATAAATTTTAATTTATTTTCTAACAAAATTATTAAATATAAAATTTATGAGATTTTTAAAACCTATTTTAATTTCTCATTATTTCATTATTTTGAGACACAAAAAGTTTCATATTTCTTTTTGTGTATTTGCCCGTTCATACATTTTTAAATTATTATTATTTTTTTTTTATAAAGTAAAAATTCACTTTAGAAGCATGGAAATTGTTAACATAAGTTAGTAGTAATGAAAATTTGAATTATCCTCAGTAGAATTATATGGCCATTTAAGAAATCATGTTATGTTGTGAAATGGAAATATTCTTAACAAACATAACAAATATATAATTGCTTTCTCAGAAATATATTTTCCATGTAATAAAAAATAGATGTGAATAAATTCACTTCTCGTAATTGAACTTAAAAAATTGTGAATAAAATCACTCGCAATTCGGATCAATTTTTTTTATTCAGATATATTTAAAATTGCGTCAGCCTCTAGTTTCAAACAGCAGCAATTCATACACAAAAACATAATTTTGCAATTAAGCAAATTTACTTTTTAAATTTTAGTGTTTATTCTAGTTTTCTAGTATTTTAATAATATTTTAGCTTGATTTTTCTATGATCTATTCTGCAATCATAAGGAACATTTTTTTTGATTAATTTTCAGTTTAGGTGGACAATAAAGTGATGAAAATAAATTCGTAATTTTGTGGGTTGTGAGCTATTAAAAATATAAATTTGTTATTAACATTATTTTAATAATAGTCTTATATGGAAAAAATTAAATAAAAGTTTTGGAATCTTTATTGGTACTCTTGATAATTTTATATATAAAAATAAAGTTTTTTCTAGTTTTTCAACTAAGATTGTTATAATATTTTCAGAAAATTTAATATTTATTTAAAACTTTATGGAAAATTTATAATTAATCTCGTAGGATTAAAGTTAAGTAGGATAATATGTATTTAACTTCGAACATTGATTTTTAATTTTGAAATATTTCAGTCCAATTTGATTTGCAAGAATATTCAAAATAAAATAAAAAATATAAAATTAGTAATTGAAATGAAAAAAGAAATTTTATATATATGCAAGTAATGAAAATAAATAATACGTTTATGTCCTTCAACATTTGCAGTATCCTTAAACTTTTTTTTTTTAAATCAGTCAATTTGGAAATTTTGGTTAATTATTTCAATTTTGTTTTACAGCTGGTATGTAACATATAAATAAGTTTTTATTTTTTTTTGCACTAAACAAAAGCCCAACAGGATTAATTCAAGGATATTTTCCTATTGAAATGTTTACTGTCAGTTTTCTGAGTACGAATTTTTAATAATAGTTTAAATTTTCGAAATCTATAGAAATTTTTCAATTTTTATTCCAAAAAAAAAAAAAAATTAGAATTTCTAAATCAGAGATTATATAAAAAATATATCAGCTCGTATTAAAAATATATCAGCTCTAAATAACTACATGCAATAACAAATTCCTCTATAAAAAAAAAAATTGATACATTGAAAGTATCAAAGTTTTTTTTACTCTGCGGATATAGGACGAAAAATGTAGTCAGACTAAAAGTTATTTAGCAAATTGAAAAAAGTTTTCTATTTACGTATAGGCTTTAAAAATGTATATATAAGCAGTTAAATAACCAATATAAAAAAGTAACTTTATTTGAAAACATTTATTTTTTTTTTTTTTTTGCATAAGCGAAAATCTACGAAAAGCTGTAAATGAATTTCCTCTTTACATACGACAGAATAAATTGAACTTAAATTAGTACGTCAGTAAAAAATGGGGAAAAAAAAACGGAAAAATAAATTTCATTGAAACGTTTTTTTTTTATTTTGTTGAAATCATGGTTTTAGTCATCAGGAAAGAACACTGTAAGTGTTTTAATTTAGGATATGGTGGAAGGATGAGGAATAAAAACGTATACCCAAAATGTGTGGCAAAAATTAAATTGGTTTTATTTTACATAAAAAAAATATATTTTTTTTTTTTTTTTTTTTTTGGTTGCTATATTTGTAAATAATTTTTTTTTTTTTTTGTAAAAGGAAATAAGGTTACTGGGAAATGGATAAAAATATCTGTAATTTGATAAAAGGATGGAAGTTTTTTGTTGACAATTTTTCTCACTAATTAAATTTCGGTATTTTTTTTTTTTTTGTTAATTTTGGGTTGTATAGAAAAAAAATAATCAAACATTGATTAAATTTCAAATTTGATGAATTTTGAAAACAAGAATAACAAATTCATTAATTTAAAAACTATATATACCTTTAAATTTTTTATTACGACATTTTCTTGATTGGTGATACTGGTTTGAATAAATATCAGTAAATAATTCTTAGTATTATAAATCAAAATAAGAATTTGTTAAAGTGAAAAGTATTCATCAATAATTAGTTTATATTCAGTTGACTAAGTTTGACTAAGGACTCGGTTATCTATAAAATTCATGAGAATTAATCTTACATTGAATGAATGAGATACATTGGTGTATCTGAAAGATTTACAGATTAATATTAAATTTCAATAAAAAAAACCTAGTTTATATCTATAAAATTTGTAAATTTAATTTAATAAAGTATAATTTAAAATTGATTTTTTTGAATCAAATAGTTTATTTTTACTAAACTTTATTTTCTCTAATAAATTAAATACCAATTTTAATTCTTATTTTAAGAAGAAGGACATTATCATATATCCTTTTATATATATAAAAAATAAAAAGTAATCTAGTATATTCTTATTAAAATCTATATGTTCATAAAATAAATGAGTTAGAAATTTAACACGATATTTTCTTATAGTCAATACCCTCATGTATTTACTATATTTTATATCCTTATTAAAGGATATATATCATAAGAGATAAATTTAAAATATGTTCATATCTTCAATATACTGCAATACAATTACCCATACATATAAATATTTTTACTATACAAATTCAAAATGAATTTAAATCTCAAATGTAAAGAGACCTTTTTATTTAGTTTTTGCCTGTACTTTTACAACTAACACCTTATACGTATCAAGTTTATATTGGAAATTCAAGAGAAAATTTTCAATAAAAAAAAAGTAAAGAAAATTGCATACAAAAATGAAAATTTGACAATACGGTATAACGTTTTAGGACTTTTGAGATTATTATACAAAATACAATTTCCACATAATATAAATATATATATTTATATAGAAAGGATAACCAATTAAAAGAACACACGTTTATATATACTAATTTTATATATACATACATATATCCTTTGGGAATAATGGAAAAACATTATTTTTCGAATAATACTGCTATGCGTCTATAATCCTTAATCATTATTGAATGAACATATTTTACTTTTCTACCCCTACTCCTAAATATTTATATTATTTACTCCTTCATATAAAATCAAAAAAAAATACAACCTAAAATAAAAGAGCAATGACATTTTGGAAATTTTATAGACATATGTTACGCATAATACGTACCAAAAATGAGTGAATTTATTGAGTGTCCTTTACCTTTTATTATTTTTTTACTTAAAATGTATATAAATCAAAATGAATAGAAAATTTTTAAAGTATAAAAGATAATTTTATGGTAATTGTATCAAGTCTGAATTGGGAAAATTTGGCAATCAAAAGTTTTTAAGTAAATTCAATTGGCCTTTGAAGTATATATATATAAATATGATATTATGAAGAAATTTTATGTATGGATAAATTAGAATTAATGTTACAATTGTCCTTAATTAGAATTATTCTGAAAATTTACTTAATAGGTTAACAAAAATTGATCGTATTTTAAAAAAAAATACTTTTTGAGTACTCACAAATTTGATTAAATACTTTTAAAATTAAAAACTCTTGTAAATTAATAAACTAATTATTTATGATTATTCAAAGTAAAGACAAATTGTCCTTACTTTGAATAATCATAAAAATACTTTGATTGTCAATTTCTTGCTTATCTAAAATAAATCACATATTTTAAATTAGCTACAGAGTAATTGTGGAGATTTTCTATACAATAACGAAACTACAAAAACTAAATATTTTCTACGCGCGATAAACTCTAATAATTTGGTACTAATTAATTACTCCTTGTAACGATTAATTATAAAAGGTGGACCCAGTATGATTATTTCTAAAATGTCTACAGTGCCTTAATTAGTGAGTTGTGGCTTAATAGTTATTCGGGATCCTAATAAATTACACTCAATTTCAATGTAATATGATTTAATTAAATCATTTTCACTCAGCTTTCCGGTTGATAATTACAATAAAATGAATATTACACTAATTTGTAAATTTTTCATTTTTACAATTCTTTCAATTATTTTTCAAATCAAATTATTAATCGTACTCCATTTATCCTGAAGGATATTCGATTTTAATTTACTATATTAAATTCTAAAAATAAATATATTAAATTTTTCAGTTATTTCGAATAAAATGTTCTAAAAAAAAACTAACTATTTATTTATTTATTTATTTTTAATTCAAAAATTTAATCCATATCGATTCAATTTTTTTTAGTACATTTATACCCTTTTAACGTTTTGCCAACTAAAGGACAAAATAAATAAATTTTATGAAATAACTTTTAAAATGTACTTTCACATTGATTAAAAATATTTTTTATTACATATATATACCGTATGTATAATAGCATATTTCAGCATAATTCACATATAATATAAAAATATATAATTTCAATGGAGAGTTTATTAAAATTGCAATTTCACTTGCATTTAAGCAGACAAAAAAGAATACAATAATATTTAAATTCAACTGTGGAGCATATTAAAAATATATTTTATTCAACAATAGCAAGGATTTCATAAAAATATTTTAATTAATTGTTTTTTTAAAATCTCAATTGCATAATTATCGATATTTTGATTGAAAATTTTTAATTAGTTTATTATAAAAATATATTTATTAACAAAAAAAATCAAATTAATATAAATTAAAATTTTTAGAATCTTTAAATTACTAATATACAGTGATTACGATAGATTTACACTTGATATATTATGAAGGATAACAGCAGTTAAATGAAAAGCTTATATAATAAGCTTAGTAATTACTAATTTACTTAGTGGAGTTTTTAAAAAAAAATTTAAATCCTCTTAATCAACCTTTTTTTTTATTGAATATCCTTAATTTATCTTTGAGGATATTCTGTGGAAAAAATTATACAAAAGCATTTTTATTCAACAATCTACCGGAAAATTCATTTGAAATTTTTTTTTTATATACTTCCTCTAATTTTTTTTTTTTTTGTAGTGCTACAAAAACATATCCTTTTTCACAGTATTTTTTTTCCCCCTTTCGGAAGCTTTTCTTAATATATGAGATAAAAATGTTGCATTTTTTTCATCCTCATTTTATTTTTTTAGTTTATCCGAAATTAAGCAACGAAAAAATAGTATCACCAAAAAAAAAACTACTACTACAAAAAAAACTAGGATATAAATTTTCCGAATTGCAAAATTTTCAACAGAGCTGCAAGTTAGTGCAGAAAAAAAGAATTAATGTTTTGCCTGGAAACAAAAAAAAAAAAAAAGAACACACACCAAAGTATAGTGAAGAAGTGAAGGCTGTAAGATCCAAAATGATTTATGTAGCATTAAATTCAACAAAGTTTTTTTTTTTTTTTCAAAAAAAAAAAAAAGGAAGACTGAAATGTAAAAAAAAATATTGTCGAAAATATAGTGAAAATGTAGCAAAAAGTATTTGTGTCATGGAGATAATAAAAAAGAAAAAGAAATGTATAAAATTTCGTAAATATTTATATGTATCCAGATAAGGAGACAAATAAAAATAAATACTACTAACTATAGAAAATAAATACTTACAGAAATTGCTATAATTTTAAAAAAAAATGTCATTTAGAAACTTTAAATTTTCTAAATATTATATTTTTTAGTAATTTGGAATATTAGGTTTCTTTGAAACATAAATTTATACGATTAAGAAAAATAACTTTATTTATTATTTAATTGATTCAGTTTTAAAGATTTTTTTGCAGTTACGGCAATACGAATTATTCAGAAATTTGAATTAGATAGCGGATTATATAAATGTTCAAACCATAGCGATTTTGCAAAGCGATTTATTTGAATTGTCTCGTTATCATTTTTCCGCGATAATTTTGCGAACTTCTAAATTTAATTTAAGAAATCGTTAGGCAAATAATTATGGCTCCACTAACTAATACCTTAATGCGTTCTCTACATTTTTTTTTTCAAATTTTTGGTAAAATAATTGTCCGACAAAATATTTTGCTTTCCAGACCTACTTAAAAACATAATTAACACCGCGAATATTTTAAATTTTGAAACTTGATATTTTGTTATTAATAATTTTTGGTTATCCAAGATATAACATCTTTATTTAGCAATTTATTATATTTGTAACCCAAATTCAAGTCGATAATAGATTTTGCTATATTATCACAATTTACCTTTTTATATAATACTTAATTTTTTTTAATCAAAAGGTCAACAATTTTCCTAATTCTAAAATCATGAAAAGCTTAATTAATCCTTAATAAACTTAACAAAAATTTACAATAACCTTTTTACTAAAAACAATATCTCATTTAATTCTATTTTAGATCCCCAAATTTACTATAAAATAATACAAAATCATTTTTATATACATAATAATGTACTATACATACAAAAATATTTCTAAACTATTTTTAGTCCTTTTCTTTTGTAAATCAGAACAATAATAAATTTGCATTAAATCAGTCTTTATCCCTGATGTTGGCTGTCCAGAATATTATACCATATTGAAAAACCACCTTACAATATTTTATCACATAAAAAGATTTATTGTCATACATAAAATTTTACAATTTAAAACATAATATCGATTTATATCCAGGAGTTTTTTTTTTTTTTAACGTTTGTTTTGTTTTTCATATAATTTCCACAATAAACCAAAAGCGAAATAATTCCCTTAAGTATTCATTTTTATTGTTCTTATACAATACTATAAAATATATAAATCCAAAAAAATTTTCATTATTTCTCTTGTGTTATTTTAGAAATCCTTTATTCCTTTTCAAATCCTTTAAAACAATATATATATACATATGTATATAATTTTCAAAAAATTTCTTTTCAATCTATATATTCTATTTTTATTTTATTTTTGGGAAATTTTAAAGAAAAGAGAAAATTTTAAAGTTCTACAAATAATTCTTTACTGTTTTACACAATCTAATCTGTAATAGATCAAAAAAATTTTCTCAAATTTAAGGGTCGTATTTTACTTTTTAATATATTTACGATATATCTCATAATAATCATTTCAAAAGAAGATTTATAACTAAAGATTTTTAATAATAATAATAATAATACATAGATCATATGATTATAGCTAAATTAAATTTTGTTAAAAGTATTGGCAAAATAACATAAAAAGATTTTACAAAATTTGTGTAAGAAATTTCTGATTATTTGATATCGTATATTGTAAACATGACCTAAACTATCATACTATCGGAACTGAAAACTTGTATAATGATCGGATATCAAATGCAAGGCTACAGGTTGAATTAATTACCCACAAATTTTAGTATTTTTTTTAAATAAAAAGCGCCCACTGATCCTGAAAACAACTTACTTAAGATATTAGTTTGAAATATCAAACTAGAAAAATATGAATTTTAGGTTTTATTAAGATATGAAATAATCTGGATAATATTTTGGATTGCATGAAAAAAAGTAATACAATAGTTTACTCAATTACTAAAATGAATAAGGCAATTCAAGCATTTCAAATAAAAAAAAAATATATTTGTGTTAAAGCTTCCTGGGTTATAATAAATCTACCCATTGCTAACATATTTATTACGTATACAAGCAAATTAATAAAAACATTTTTCAGAAATTTTCTTCCAAAATCTTCTATAAAAATATATTCGAGAGAATGACATTTGAAGTTCATAGTGTTAAATTGGAATTTAATATATATGTAGATATAAATATCTTTAAAAATATATAAAGTAAAGTGAAAATATTCTACTTCACCTGATAAAAGGTATTCTCTATGCTCTTATGATTGAAGAAAATCCTAAAAGTAAAATTTCGGTTTTATATTTGTTCTTTTTTTTTTTTTTTGGTGTGTAATATGGTGGTATGTAGAAATTCACTTGAACTTAAGAAGATATAAAATAGATAAAGGAATTTAAAAACAAGATATTACAGTTATACCTTTTGTTAGAAGATATCCTTTTCATTTTGGCTCAACAGATCAAAATATCTTTTGTAATTCGAAAAAGATATTATCAAAAAACGATATGAGTATGTATATATGTATATGAAATTTTAGGTTGGAATATAAAATAAAATAAATTACATAGTAAATGTGTATGAAGGATCTAAAAATGAATTTATAATATCAAATTATCTGATTGGAAGCATTGAAATAATGGTATAATGAGTAATTTACTGGTCTTCATGAAATTGTGTTTGGTTTGGTTAGAAGTCCTTATCGAGTTTGTTATATATTTTATAATTTGAATTTTTGCGTCTATTTTGTGTCTTCGAGTTAGTTGGCTTTTAAAAATCAGTAAATTGATTTTTAAAAGACAACTAACTCGTAGAAAAATCTAGTTATTCAGCATAATAACGTTAATTATATATAAAAATAAAACTATCCCAGTGATTATGATAAAAGACTCATTCTACATATTACTGTTCATAATAGTTTCTCTAACAACTCTTTTTTTATCCCATTCATTCTTTTCTAATATCAAAAGACCATTTATTTATCATAGATCTAATAACAAAACAAAATCTATTCCATTCTATTTCTTTATTCTGACATCCTATATTCAGGAAAAAAAAAGTGTTACAGATCAATTCTTAAAGGGATTTAGTAATTCGACTTTTTGTATCGAAAAAAAAATGATGTGATGAAGGAAAAGAAGAAAAAATCATTCACCATTCATTGAAAAATTTCTGTCTTCTCATACCACTAGAGACAAAAATAATCAGCACTTGTCTTTTATTGATGTACATATATATCGACAGTCCTTTTTTTATCCTTTACAAATAATTGTAATCCGATTGTATTTTGTGGTTAAATAAGCTTAGCAATTTGTTTGGCCGGAGATTCAGAAGAGATTTTCTGTAATTACTAATCAGAGTTTATCATTCCAAAATATCCTTTTTTTTTTCCTTTGTAGTGGATTTATATATAGTTTGTCAAATAAAAACAATTTTTTTTTAGTTTTTTTTTTTAATTACATAAAATTATTTTGTACGCTTTTGTAGTTTGATTGTATCCTTTTTTTTTTGAACTGTGTATATACAAATAAAGTAATTAACTTTGAAATATGCCTTAGGTTTTTGGCGTTGAAAATTTATTGACATGAAAATTGATTATTATTTTTTTATTGTTGATTGATATTTGTTCATAAAGGAAATTGTTAAGGACTTAAAGAGATTTGGAGGTTGAAAATTTTAAACTTAATATTTATTAAATTTGGATGATTTGTGTAAAAATGACTACCACGTATCGTATAATTCAACCTGGTGATTTTTATAATTTCTGTGATTTATTATTTAACATATGAGATAACCACTTTGGTCATATATCGAAATTATGTTAATAACATACTATTACTATAGTCTTAAAATTAGGCTATACAGTGAATTTAGCAAATTATTTGAACACGGGTACAAATTATTTATATTTCCTCTCAGTTCATGTTATGTTTTTATAGTATCTAAAAAAACATAGTTTTATCATATTTTTTACAACAATGTTGAATATAATTTTGAACCTAAAATTTAGTAACATATGATATAACCACTCACATGACAACATAACAATCTTAAAACTATCACAAGAATTATTTTTGGAAAATATAGTTAATTAATCTTTAAATTAAATTATAAAACCTACATTATAACCTAAATTAGAAATTGTCAAGAAATTTAATATTATTTATTTAGAAATTGTCAACGTCAGTTAATTATTTGTTGTATAAATACTAAATATTGATCCTTTTTATTACAAAAAAAAAAATATCCTCTTTAAATGAAAACAATTTTCCAAATGGCAACTCTATCAATTGTTCTTAAATAATTTTATCATTTAAATTTCAATTGAAAACTACCAAGAGAAAATTTTCTTTTTATCCATTATTACATATTATTATTTTGTACAGAAATTATTTTCTATTTATTTTATTAAAATTACATAAAACTTTATTTATCAAATAAGTAATATTTTTTTAAGTACTTATTCCCAACAAGAATCTCACTCAATGTATAAAATAAGAAATATTGAAAAAAAATAGGAAAATGTCCTTTATACCATAAACTGGATTAAAATTTTAATATGAAATTATTCCTTTATAAAGTTATATCGTCCTATATCAATTTACTATATATGGACATTTATTTTGAATTTGAACCTCCTATGGTGAAAAGTATATAGAAAACTTCAATGTAGGAGAGTCAACAAAATTGTATCATTTTGTTGGCAGTTGGCATATTATATTTAACTATTTATATATATATGTAGATAAATAGTCCATCAGGATATTATTTACATAAAGAATTATTTTTTATATATTTGTGTATCATTTTATATCTATTAAACATTCATGGATGAATTAAGGGAAGAATTTAAAGTGAATTTAATTTACTATATTTATATTATTTATAATAAAAGGTAATATAGTAAATTTATAAATTGAAAATTTATGTGAAATTGTGAAATGTAATATGAAAAAAAAAAAAAAATATTAATAACCAAATAAGAATTTCATTTTATGAATATTATTGATAGTTCAATTGGGGTTCATTTTAATTTAATTTGTTAATTAAATTTCATTGATTTGAATATTTTATAAAAGGTTATATGGTTTTCTTAGATAATTTAGATAAATTCTTTTGCTAAATATATATTTATATATATATTAACAATAGTACATTTACAAAATATTAATTAACTGCTCTATGAGCATTGATTATACAATAAAGTAAATTGTAAATTATTTCAAAACTTGAGAGTTCTAATAATATTTAGTAATATGAAATTATTAATTTACTATGGAATTTTTGGTATATGTATCTTTTGAATTAAAATTTAATAAAAAATCATTGTAACATATTGTCGTATAAAAGGCAATTATGGAAATATTACACTTGAAGTTATGAAGGAAAGAACACATACTGTTTGAGGCCATAGTTTCATAACTTCAAGTGTAATATTTCCATAACTTGTCATTATGAAAATTTATGAAATTTGAAATATCACAAATGTTATTTAGAACAAATGTTATTTAGAATTTTTTCGTATATCGTTAGTTCATTACGTAGGTTAATATTGCAGGGAATTTTAATAAAAATTATTATCAGATTGCATACACATAAAAAAATTGTGTGAATCGTTTAACTATAACTATGTTTAAAAAAATTGTATTTTCTATTTATTCTTCTCTTTATTAGAATGTTTGGTTTATGCGCGAATTCGTATTATCATATGCCATGTTAAATTTTCTTAATTTTCATTAAGTCAATATAGTTCATTATAGCTAAATACAGCATTAAATTTAGTGAACTATCATAAAATATTAATGAAAATTAACAAAAATTGGAAATATATTTGAAAATATTTAAAATACAATCAATACTCAGTTAAATAATAAATACATATCTGAAACTCTTGCCATACTCGTCATGTGAAACCAATAAATTCATACTCTCACTGATTTATTATACTTAAATGGAGTTGTGATCAGAGCATAAATTTGAAAAAAATAAAAGAATTTATTATATATTTAAAAATATGTTATACTATCTAAAATATTCACTTATTGGTTAAATTATCTGTTAACCGTAACAATAAATAAATAAAATAATAATTCCAAAATTAATAATTCAACAATAAATTGAATATTATTTTACCCCACTTAATTATACCTAATTTTCAAATTTATTTTATTAACTCCTTTAATTAATTCAACAACAAATCATGTAAATCCTACGCTCAAATAAATATTATATATCAAAAAATTTCTTGTCATAATAAAAAAAAACGAATTTTCTTCAAAAACTTACAAATATTTTCATAAAAAAAAAACCCAACAAACAAGATTTTTTTTTTTTCTTTATGGAAAATGCATGAATTAAGTTGAAAATTAGATGCTTTTTTGTATGTGAATTGAATAAACTTTTTAATATAGAAGTCAAATTGAGAGAGTCTACCTTTAACATTTATTTAAATATAAATTACCATTTTTTTTTTTTTTGGTTTCATTCTTATTTCTGTATTTTTTTTTTGTTTGCTTCTGATAAAAAATATATAATTTTATTTTATTACATTTTCAATTTTTTGTTATGCTGAACGCGATTTCAAGCCACTAAATCAAAACTTTCACCCTCAACAACATCAACAACAACAACAAAAAACGGTAGAAATATGTATATTCCCAGTTAACGAAATAAATAAATAAAGGTATTTTTTAAGGGTTGAAACAATTTTTTTTTTTTTTCTGTGTCATTACTGTTGTATACTCATTTGTAAAAGGGGGTGCTAATAGGGTAACATACATATATACATATACAATTTTTTTTGTCACAACAAAAATATAATCATAAAAATGAAGGGTAAATAAGTAATTCTCTACAGTACCTTATGTTTTTCTTTTACTCAGTTGTTTTTCATATATGAATTTTCTTTATATAGTCTGGCAATAATATTATTTTCTTTTTTGTTGTTATTTTACATGCCTTAAGGGTGGCTTTTAAATTCAACGACAACAACAAAAAAAATTATGAAATGAAATTATATTCCTTTTTTTTTTTTTGGAAGGTAAATTTCGCGAAGTAACGATATTAAAATCCATTAGATTGGTATGATTACACACCATTATATTCTCATTTCGACAATAATAACAACAACAAAAAAAAACGGATATTTTCTGTTTTCTTTTCTCGTGTGTTTTTTTTTTTTAGTGTAAAAAAAGTACAAACAAATTTATAATCTTATGGCAAATAATGAAACGATATTTTATATGCTGAAATTAAGAAATTCTTTCGCTTAATTAAATTTCAATGAGGTATTTTAGTATAATTTTCTTCTTTTTTTTTTCAAACCCACAAGGAAAATGTAATACATATTTTTTTTTTAAAGAAACAAAAACATAAAGTGTTAAAAAATATCATAAAAGTAATTTATTTTTATTATCTTGGAAATATTTAATGTCATCAATTAGAAAGAAGATTTTAAGAGAAATTATTGTTTTTATGCTTTAGGTTATCTTGTAAGCTAAAATGGTAATATTTAAATTTGTTATATGTATTTGTTTAAATGTTGAAAAAATTATGTAAGGAAGCATTGAATATGATGTATTAAAGGGCTATAATATAATCCTTAAAAAACCATTAAGTGCGAAAACCGAAATTATTTATAATTGATGAGCATAGTGGTTGCAGGTATTTTTTCATTTTGAAGACACATTTTCATTATGAAATCATGCTTAAAATTAAAAGCCTTCAAACCTGTAATATTATCTCTTTTTACAAAAGTGTCATTTAACAAATATTCACTAAGCTCTTCAATTACGGTCAGTACTCACTATGTCTGTCGGGTTTTCAAAGTCGATTTTAATAATTCATTAATTTTATAATAAATATTATTTTATCGGAAGCTTTGACCTTTCAAAAAATGCTTCAAGTACTAGAAATTTGGTGTATAAACCACTAATCATATGATTTCTAAAAATCTAGTATAATATTTCTTTAAAAAAAATATTAATTTAAAAATCTTTAAAACACCACTAAAGAAAATCTTTAAAAAAAAATTGTTTTAGAAAGTTATTTTCTGTAGTCTTCATTATAACCTTTTTTTGCAATCACCTCAAAAACTTTAATAAATTATTATTCCACAAATAAAGAGCTTTAATTTGCTATATAAAATTTATTCATCAGATAATTATTTATAAAATTTGAATATTGTATAGAAATCAGATGACACTATTGTATATGCTATGAAATATTCAGATAAACTAGATTTCTTTTTCTATTATGCTTATTTTTTTGTCGGAATAAAATTTGTAAAAGAAAGTCAATAGTAAAATATAAATAGTAGCTAAATTCAATAGTAGATAAATAAAAAGATTCTAAATTAACTGTCGAATTGACCTTTTCATTTTGTAATCCAAAATTTTTTGTATTAGTTACGTATATTTTTATAGAAACATTTTAAAATTTCTTTTTAATATTTGTTAGTTTATCCTTGATTGTAAATAACTTAAATATTTTTCACATTAAATATCATTAATTTCTGATAATTTTTTTCCTTTAATGTCAATATTAATAATTATAATTTATTACCATTCATTTACACTTAAATAAAAGTGCAAATATTCATAAATCATATATAAATAATATATTTTAATTGAAATTTTATTTACATTGAAGATAATTTCTTTTAAAAAAATCCACTTTATTCTAATTTTTAATATACTCTTTAGTTTCTTATTTATTTAAAATAATTACCATCGATTAATCTCATAATTATATAGTTTATTATTTATTTATTTATTTTTTTGTATCCAACTATTGATTCCTTTCATTGCATAATGTAGAGGCACTCCTTTCGCGCCAATAACTACAAAAAAAAAAAAATTTTTATGTAAAACCTGATAGTATAATTAGCTTTTGATACAATTTTTTTTTTTGTATTTTTGCGGTAGTATATTTTAATTTGAATTTAATATATAACTCAATATTTACAAAAGACTATATAGTTTGCCTTATGTCTTTAAGCATAATCCATGTAAATGAATATAAATAAAATTTATGGATATTAAATTTACTTTTTATATAAAAATTTTTTGTTGTTATTTCTTTTCCCATTTGATTTGTTTGTTCAATACTAATTGCATACCAGGCAACGCGAATATCAACAACGACATATGCCGCATTATATATAAAAACGATGGTGGACGTTGGTGAAAGCACCAAAAAAGAAAAAAAAATTTTTTTTTATGTATATAATACATAATGAACTATAGTATATCTGCAATTGTATCAGTAAAATTGCACAAAATATTATGAATATTACTTTTTTTGTTCATTTAATATAATGTACCAAAAATATACAAAAAAAAAAAAAAAGTTTAAATCGTTTTCGCGAAATATTCACTGTGCTGTAAATATTCACTACAGTGGGGCAACAAAACAAAAAGTTAAATGAAAACGAAAGGCATGAACAAGAATTGAAATCTTTTGTATCTGATATAATGATATAGCAGCCAGAAATTTTAATAAAAATAAGTCGAATGGCAATTAATCGATGAATAAAATAGAGTACAGTTGAAAAATGTGGAAGGGTAAAGTTTTATTTAAAATTATTGGAAAAAAAAATGGTTAAAGTACTTTTTTTTTTTACGAAAATCGTAATAAAGCGAAAAAACCAGAGATATTTTTAACCTTTATTTCTGGTTTTCTTGTTTTTTCTTCAATGGCACAACAATCAGCCCAAATTGAATCTCAAATCATACGAATTTTATATGGATTCCGAATCATACATCTCTTTATTGGGTTGGGAAAAAACTTTAATTACAATAAGCTAATGTTTGTTAACAAACTCGAGCAATTTTTCCCCGTTTTAAATTACATTTTATTACTGGTACTAAATTAAAGCTTAGTAAACTTAGACCAACAACTTCAGAGAAATGTCGAACTCAATAACTACAGCACCACAGCTTAGTACACTACCCATAAGCAACATCACATCTTATTACTATTATTTGTCTTACTAGATCTCTGCGATTTCTTATTAGAATTTGCGGAAATATTCCAAACTTTTTAATATATTATACTCTGGGATAACATTGGTTCAATTATTATCCTTCGAACTTATTAATGAAAATTGAAAGTTTGAAGGTAGAAATTCTAATATATTGTAATTTCATATAATTGTCATCATAATCTGTCTACTCGTACTAGCCTTTAAAAAGATTTTTCTCTAAAAATTGCCTTTTTTATAAACCAATTTCTCCGTCATGACATATATATATATATCTGCAACTTATCCAGTTATACATATTCCGAAAAATGAAAAAAAAAAAGATGTTACATCATAAAACACATTGTTATATTAATGTTAAACATAAACATAAATACATATTTATCTGCAAATAAAAAAAAACAGGAAAATAATTTATGTTTAATAAATCAATAAAATCATGTAAATCAAAATTGTTTTTTTTTTTTTACAATTCATATAAAAGAGTAAAATGTTAAAAAAAAAATATTTATATTTTCTTAAGCTTTTTATCTTTTCGAACCACACAACACAGAAAACACAGTAGCAACAAAAAAATATTATGCAATTTTTTTTTTTCAAAATTAAATAAATAAAAATTCGTAAATTTAAATTTTTAGTTAAAAAAAACTTATTCATTTTTAATTCTGAAAAAAAAAGGCAATAAAAAACAATACAATTTGTTTAATTGAACCGAAAAATTATGTTAAATTATGAATATTTAAAAATGGTAATTTTATGTACTATATAAAGAAAAATTGAGAGCATAAACGACAGCTTTTATAGTTTCATTATAGTTGATATATATAGTTCTTCTGAAATTTAAAATATATACATTTTTAATTCCGCGTATAATTGTATAAAGTCAATCGGAATTTATAAATGAAAATCATTTAACTCTACATTTTAAAATCTTTCGAATTAAACTACTTTAACAAACTTTTAAAGTGTATTTTTTCCCCATCTTACATCAGAGATAAACTTCAAAATGATTTGGATGAACTGGCAGTGAAATAAATTCACAAGTACTGAAATTATTTCATGTGGAGAGTTGCCTGTACCGAATTTTCTTATTAATTATAGTGTCACAGATATGCAACAATATAATATTTCATATTATCTATAATTTGCTGAACATAAAAAGGCTCCAGGTAGATTTACAACTAAATTAATTAACGTTGTTCGGAGAAAATATATTCTAGTTAGAAAAATTTATTATTGAAATCATTGCTATTTTTTTGTGGTTATTTAATAATATTTTTTATTATTAGAAAATAAATAGTTTGTTAAGTCTAGACTTACTAAAATAGAAATCTAGTTTTAGAAGAATTCTAGTTTTCTATGGTATTTAATTGGCCAAATTTAATGACGTAATTTAAACTAATTAGACTTTTAAGTAAGAAAATTGGAAATTTCTTAAAAATTTTCTAATTTACAATATAATTTGTTCTTGTATTTCTAATCAGAATACCATAATAATTTCCCCTTCTTTTCACGAATCGTTTTAATTTAGTTTTACAAGGACTTTAGTAACTCTTTCAAATCTTACAGAAACAGGATTATAATCATTGTGTCTTTAAAAATCCTTAGTTATGTGTGCATCTTTTATTATATTAAAATATAATACTATCTACAGGCTACATTATATACCTGGTTAAACATGATTTTCTATATGACCACCCAAAAAATTAGCAAAGGAACAAGAAAAACTTGTTTTTTTTTATTATAAATTTTAAAATAGTTTTATAAAAATCGCCTGGTAGTTAAAAAAAGGAGGAACTTTATTAATAATTTACTAATAAGACTGCCTTTTTAGAAAATCCTTTATAAAAAATCCTAAATCTTTAATTTTAAAAACTTAAGGAATGAAAAAAAAATGCTTCCATTAAACTTCTAAATGTACAGCACGCCGACGGTCGCATTTGATATAATTTTTTTTTTATATATTTCTTTTAACTTTAATATTCTGTGTAAGCATGTCTTATGTGATTAAAAACATCTCGCTCTCTCTTGACCTTGTTATAATTTTTATCGTTTTAGCTTTTTTTTTTTCTGTAATACACACGCTGCTAAAAATAAAAGTTTTTTTTTTCCACAAAATAAAATTATGTTTTATGGATTTCACCATTTCATATAAAATCACAAATATACTTCACCACCAACAAAATAAACCGAAAAAAATATATGAAATTTTAAGATTTTTACTTTCTTATAGTTTTTCTGATATAAAGCATAAGAAAAAAAAATTGAGGGTAATCAAAGTAAAAGAATTATTCTCCCAATAAACCGCTTCCCACCCTCTTGACCACACCCCGCATATTTATATACCACACCCCTTACACAGCTGTTTTATTTCTTTTAGTTTTATTATATGTATTTGCACACACAACATAAAAAAGCAACAGGAACATAACAAAAATAAAAAAAAAAATATAGCCTAAAAATACTCTGACGCATTGTTTCTAACACAATTTTTTAGAGAGTGTTCAGATTCAGATTTTCAGAGTTGTATATACATATAATATATATGCTATTATGCTACTTATAAATAAGAGTATGAAGATTTTTAAGAACCCCTCTTTATTATAATATTTATTTTTTGTGGCTAGCTAAGCTGAGAGCATAAAAAGTATCTACAAAAAAAAAAAAATATCTATGTGTTATTTTTTTTTTTTTTTTTTTGTAAATATTTTTCAAATTTCGGAATATCTTTAAGATATTTTGGTATTGTTGTTGTTGTTATTTTGTCAGATTTGCCTGGTCTTTTTGGCTTCTTGTCGTTGTTACTCTCTTTAGTAGCTGTGCGAAACTTCAGCACGTAAGATCGTTTATGAGTTGATTTTTAAAATTTCGTATTTTTATTTATATTTATTTGTTATTGGTATATTTAAATTGTCTTTGACTTTTGAACTGCGTACGGAGTAGACAGAAACTTTTTGTAAAACTTTTATGGACCATAATATTTTTCTGTTTATAATAATATTGGTTTCATATTAATATCATCTTTATTGATACACCGGTTAATTAACGTCTTTTTTGTTTTTTTTAAATACATTTCGTAATCAATTTAATTAACTTAAAAAAAGAATTATACATAAATTAAATTAAATTTATTTTAGGTGTTAATTTGTTCAATTTTTAATATTTTAAATGTGATTTTAAAATATATATAATTTTTTTTTTTTTTTGGTATTTTTTTATGTAATAAAATTCGAAATTTGATCGCGTGTTTTGGAAAAAAAAAATTAATAAAATAAAATTGAAGATTATGCAAAGAAAAATAAAAATATCTTATTTTAAAGTGAAAGTGACGTAATTTTTTGGAGGTTTTCGTATTTTTTTTTTTTATATATTTTTGATAATTTAATTTAATTTTTTTTTTTAAGAAAAAAATCATAAATTTTGTGGAAATTAAAAGAAAATATACAAAAAAAAAAATAATCGTGTACGAAAAAAAAAAAAAAATATAAAAATAAAAACGAAAATTTTGAAATTTTTTAGTGAAATTTTTTGGTTTATATTTTTTTTTTGTGTATATTTTTATAAATCATCAGCCCACGTGTTTTTTTTTTTAATTTGTTTTTAAAGCGTTTTTTTTTTTTCATTTTGGTTTTATAAATTAAATTTATTCCTGATACGAAATTTTTTTGTGAAATTTCTTATGATTTTTTTGGTTTTCAAAAAAAAAGAGGTAATATTTTAATAGAATATTTATTTTCATAAAGTAGAATTTATTATTAATGTTAATTTTGTTAATGATTTTTTATGGTTGATAGCAATTAGGGTTTGTAGGTTAAATTTTAAAGTTTATTAAAAAAATAAATTTTGTAACTTTTTAAGTAGAGAAAATCATATTTTTTTTAAGTTTATATTCAAGGACATGCATTTTGTGGTAGCGCCTTTGGATTAGATGTGAAAAACTTGATTTATTTAAGAGATTTATACAAATCTTCGTTAGTTAAATTAAACAAGTTTTAATTAAAAAGTGCGTGTAGTAATCAGAGATATTTAGAACAAACCCCATTCAAATATTTATAGGAGAGAGTGGTTTAAGTCACAACACTTTTCAGTATTCCATATATTTTTATGTAAAAATACTTAATAAATGGTTTGTAGGTTAAATTTTGGAAAAAAAATAAAATATGTTGTATACTTTTATATTTTTCCTATTTAGGTAATGTTAAAAAAAACCTTTTTTTTAATTTTAACTCCAAAAACTCCTCAGTATGGTCCATCCAGATAAAAGTTGTTTTCTGATACAATAAATAAGTTTGGCCAATTATCACTTAATGTTGATATCACAGTCTCGCCTCAATATCAATAATTTGTTATTTGGTTTTCAAATACATACAAGCAATTTAGTAAATTATACGTTTTCTGTGACTCTCCTATTCCTCTATAAGATTATCTAATCAAAATTATATATGTAGCCCGGAATTAAAATATATAACCCTAAAAAATTTCACTTTTTTATTATATTGATAAATTATATTTTGATTTAATTCAAATTTTAACTTAAAAAAATCATATTATTTATATACGTAAATTGTAAATTTAATATTAATCTAATTTATTCTCTCTTTTTGTTTTCAGGCTAATCAACAAATAATTCTTCTCAACATTAACGAATATTAAACAACGCTTTTTTCTTTCAATTACTATCGCCTCGCCGCCATTAGCTGTTTTTCAACATATAATTACACCAAAATACTTAAAATAAGATCAATTCAATTTTGCGTAAAATTCTTTAAAATAAAATCACGCAAAAAACGTACACATCTTAATATTTAAAAACAAAACGGCCATAATCCTTCCATTATCTACAAAAAACCAATAAAATTGCTTATAAAACATTTTGCTTTTAAAAGTCCCAGCAGATCTTTCGAAAGCGCCTAAAAAAAACTTACAAAATCAAAAAAAAAACACGCAAAAAAAGTGTCTAAAGAAAAATAAAATAATTTTCTCAACAAAATCAACGAATTATCTTTCTAGTCGTTTTTAATTTGCCATAAATAAAAATACAAATATTTTTTATTAATAAACATTTTTAAATATTTACGAGAAAAACTACTTTGCTTCGAAAACTTATTACAAAAAAAAAAAAAGAAAAAATTATTGAAAACGACATCAAAATTGAAATTAATTGAAATTTTCTTAAATCCGAGTAAACATTGAATTTAAATTAAAAAAAACTTGAAATTTTTCATATTTTTTTTTTTTGTGACCAAGCAATAAGTGAAAATTGTCAAAAGAAAATTTCAATCAAATAAAGAAGTAATTATTAACAATTTTCAATTTTTTTTTTTTTCTTTCGTAAATTTGCTTAATTAGAAACTTTTAAAAAACGTCTTTACACATCGATCTAAAAAAAAAAAAAAACCCCCCACAACAATAAAATAAAAAACAAACAAACATAAAAACATATTTTTATTAAAAAATAAAACTAAAAAAAAAAATAAGAAAATTTTGTGATATTGTAAAAAAAAAAAAAAAATTATATTAAAATATTTTATTAATTATTTTTGTTCAAATTTTCCTTAAATTTTCTTTTATTGTGTGTGTGTGTGTGCATGTGAAAAGCAAAAAATAACACAACAAAAAAAAAAAAAACAATTTTCTTTTTATTGTATAAAAAAATTATATGAAAATTTTTGAGTGAAATTTTTTTTTTTAGAAAACGGTTAAAGTGTTTTTTTTTTCTGTTTAATTTATTGCAAAAATTAATATTTTAATAAAAAAAAATATATTATTTTTAAAATAAAATTTTTTGAGAAAAGTCCTAAAAATAATAAATATTTCAAAAATAATAATAATCGTTATTTTTAGATTGTAAATATAATTTTTTTTTTTTAAAAAAATAAAAATAATTTTCGTGTTTAGTGTTAAAACATTAAAAAAATTAAAATAAAAAATTTTTTTTAAAAAAAACTAAAACAGAAAGAAAAGTGTGTGTAAAAGTTTACAATTAACTTAAAATCTTAATTTTAAATAATAATATATAAAATAATTTAAAAGTTAAATTTCAAAATGGCTGCAATGATGAATATGAATAATTTATTAAATGGCAAAGATTCACGTTGGTTACAATTGGAAGTATGCCGTGAATTTCAAAGGAATAAATGTTCTAGACAGGATACTGAATGTAAATTTGCACATCCACCAGCTAATGTTGAAGTACAGAATGGTAAAGTGACAGCATGTTACGACAGTATTAAGGTATGTGTAATTTTTAATATTTTTAATAATTAAGGTTTTACAATATTCATATAATTTTTCTCAAAAAAGAATATTATTAATATGTTGTGCGAACAGGATTAATTTTTTTGTAGTCTTAAATTAAACCACACCTTTTATTATTAAAAATATAATTTTTTATATTATCCGCCTACCATTAATTTAAGGGCTAAAATCACGCCTACAATTATAAAAGTCATGAAATATTAATTCAATTAATTAAAACTAGCCTATATGGATGATATAATAATATATCCATTAAATATTCTCATATTAATGTTTAAACCTTAATTTTTTAATTATAAAATAATGTGAAGATATTATTGAAAAGAGTTGTACCAGCAAAATAATTCAATTATGACAATTTAGAAAATTAAATTAAATTATAAATGAAATTTATATAAGTATAATTAATTAAAAAGTATGGACGTCAATCCACAATTTTTGTTAAAATATTCCTGTAATATTTATTTTTCTGAACAAATTCCAATTTTACTAACATATTTTAAATTTTCATTATAATTAAATAATTATTTTATAATAGAAATAAAATAAAACTTATTTTTACTCCTTTCATTCGAAATAAATTTTAAATAGAAAACTAAAAAAACTAATAGAAATTAAATAATTTTATTTATGAAATATGAAAACTTTGAAATTAAAAAGTTTTACACAAATATTTCATTTGAGAATAAAGCTTATTATCAATATAATTTCATTTAAATTTTACCGCCCAAAGTAAAAATTTTCATTTTTTTTTTACAAAAAAAAAGGATGAACAGATGAGAAATACCAAGGACAAAATTTGTCTTCAATAAAAATCACTTAGTATTCTTTATTATTAGCTCCACCCCTCACAATTTTCATATTTAAAGATAATAAAAGTAAATTCCTTCCGTAAACTTTATAAAATTACTTAAAAATTACTGAAATACGACAATAGTAATGTACTCTTTTCCCTTCTTTGAATACGTTAAAGTTGTGTTCACGTGGTTTCTATTTTATTTATAAAAATTTTCCCCCCCCCCCCCCCCCCAAAAAAAAAGAAACAAAAAACAAAGTAAATAAAATAAAAACAGAATATTTTTTTTTATATTTTCCTTTCGCTCCAAGGTAAAAAATAAAAAATCTACTTTTAAGCTGCTCTATAAAAAGTTTATTTTTTTGTTTTTAATTTTATTGTCCAGCATTAAAATAGAAAGTAATATAACAGTACATAACAGGGTGCTATATAATAATAATAGCTTTATTTCTTTAAGCCTTAAGGACTTTTTATTCTCCCTCCCTCCCCCAGACTTTTATTGTTTTTATTAGTGTATTTTTTCAAATAAAAAAAAACAAAAACAAGGAAATAAGGAAATTTTGAAATTAATTTTATGAGATTAAAAAAAATAAAATAAAAAAAAAAACGAGAATTTTCATAACCCGCGATTTTCTGTTGTAGTACTTAAAATCATAGGGGTGGAGCTTAAGGCGAAAGGAGTGGAGTATTAAAAAAATTATTTTCTTTTGTTTTATTTAATTTTTATTTTTGTTCCAATTTTTTTGCGTTTTATTTTGTTATTTTTGTTGATAAACTTTTACAAAATGTCATAGCTAATAATATTTTTTCAAATTTGTTCAATTCCGGGAAGAGCAAAAATAAAAAGGCCAGAGTAGACTAGACGGTTACAAGAAAACAAATATTGGTGGCCTTTTTTAATTTTCTCTCGTTCAAAGAACTTTTGTGACCTTTTTAATTGTGAAGTTTTTTTGTTATTATTTATTTATATTTTTTTTTATTGTAACAATTTCTACGTGAACATTTCTCATTAAGCTTTTCTTTTCACACCCTTCAAAAAAAAAAAAGGATAATTAAAAAATTGTTCTTTTTTTTAGTAATTTTTTTTTTGTACTTCTGATGGAATTTAAAAACAACAAAACAAATTATTGGTATTTTCGCTTTTTGTTTTTGGGTGTTAGTGTTAAAAGTAGTGAAAACCAACAAATAAAAATGGTAATTTTTGACACGGAAAATTTTTTTACTATTCACAATTTTTTTTTATTTTTAATGAATGACAATTAATTAAAAACAAAAACAATAAAAACATAAACAAAATGGGAAAAATGTGGGTGAACATTTTCAAATGAGCTAAAAAAAAATATATATATATATAACAAAACAACAGGTTTTTAGTTTTGTTCTTTTGCGAGAAATTTTCAAGGATACTTTTTTCACAAAATGTTTGTTATTTTCTTTTTTTTCTTCTGTATATATTTGTTATACGGAATTGTAGAAACATTCCTGAAAACATAATAACTTTTGTACGAAAGGATTTAACAGCCTGTTGGGTTTTTAAATGTTTTTTTTTTGTGTTGCTCCTTTTGTGTGATGACTTTTTACTTTAGGAGGAAAACTTTTGTGATTTAAGAACCGCATATTATAAAAACTAGAGAAAAATATAATGTATTTTATTTTTTTTTATTATTAATGTAGAGATGGAAAATCTTTTACTTGTTTTCGAAATTGTTAAATTGTCTGTGATAAAATTTATAATAATAAATGGAATTTAGCCAAATTTTTCTTAAAAAAAAAAAAAATTGTTGCTTCAAACAATGATTTTTATACTGAATATACTTTTTTATGGTTAATTTTTGTGGATATAAAACTGAGTTAAGAGTATTATTGAACAATAGCAGACAGAAATATTTGTCATATTAGAGAAATATGTTTATATGAAAAGTTGTAGACTGCAGAAAAGTAATGCTGATATTATATTCAACTAAACATTGATCTATCAATTATGTATACTAAAATTTAAAAAAAAAATCAAATAAATCATTTATCTTGGTGTGTAATATCAGGTCATCCAAAATATATTTAATTTTTAACATGAATATCTAACGAATGTTTAAGCTGAAGCTCTTCTTAAATTATTATACGCACAAAATTTAACATTAAACAAATTAAATTAAATTTATCTGTGGACTGTGATCCTTATTTACTTCTTTGTGATTTTAAAATATTAAATTTTCTTTAAATTTATCTAATTATCTTCAAATTAGTGGTAACAATGATAATATTGACTTTAAAAGATTCAATTTAATATTTCTCCCAAAACACAAATATTTAATTTGTGTTTCTACAAATTTGATAAAATTTATAATTTGTTACACAACAATTTTATTTTCTTCAAAATATTGTTTTAATTATTTACCATTTACCAATAATACTTTAATAATCATGTTACGACAGCAAGTAAAAACTTTTACATCAAGATTTTCTTCAAGAAAATTAAAATTTTCTTCAAATACCGCATTAATAAATAAATTAATATACAAAAGCGAAAAATCAATTTAATTAATTACAAAAACTTTTAAAGGAAACAAGAAATTACTAAATAAAAATGGCATTAGAGCAAAACCATAAACGAAAGAAATTAAAACAAATTTCCAATAAATTTTCAATTGCTATAAGATGACGACGTCTTCTTCTTCCTATCATATAAAAATCACTGTTCATTTCTCATTCTAGAAATTTCTATTCATTAAAATTTATTATCCTTTCTTGAAAACATATACAAAAAAAAAAGTTCTTCGTTTTTTTTCTTCGACCATTTTTACAATATAGATATATTTAATCCTTTTTTTATACACTCCCATTTGAAAAAAAAAAAAACAAGGAGCCAAACCTCTTCGTTTCAATATTTTCTTGGTATTCGCTAATTCTATGTTGTTGTTTTTTTTTTTTAATCTAGAACAAAAAAGGATAGAAGAAATATATTATTTTTCATTTCTTGTTCAGTTTATTTAAAAATTCCTTGTAAAAAAAAAGGAAAAAGGAGTACATTACTATACTATGGTAAAAGTAAATTTTTTTTTCCCTATTATTTTTTTTAGGGTAGTCATTATTCATCGAATAATGTGTTTAAGTACAAGATGTTCAATCAAATTGAGATCGTTTTTTTTTATATATATTTTGGTGCCATTTGTGAGCTGTTAAATTAATGTACTTTCTTTGAAATTTATTTATATATTTTTTTAAAATTTAGAATGAGAATATTATATTTCCGTTGGTATGCGCTGAGTAGAAAAAGTTTTCGTCAGACTTTGAGTCAGTTTTTTTTTTAAGAAATATAATAATTTTTCTAAAGGATTACTCAGCATCAGGATCAGTAGTTTTGTTGTTAGTTGTGTAAATTTAGTATAGTAAAATAGTTGTTATAGTATAAGGCGTGTTTTTTTTCGTTATTTATGGGAGGGGAGAAGTAGTCACTCGTTTTAGTTATTTTTTTTCCAGATTACGACTTTAAAAATATAAACTTTTTGTCTTTTTTTTTTTTGCAGAAAAAAAACATTTAAATACAATATTAGGTATTAAAGGATATTTTTTTTTGTGTACTGTTAAAAGAATATTATATTTTTTTTGTTAAGGTAATAAAAAATAAAGTTAATCGTATTTATTTTTTAAGGATTGTTTTCTGTTTGTGTATTAGTTAGAGAATGAAAAACTAAACCATAAATAAATATATAAAGTGACCTCATTTATAAACCTTTTAAAAAAATGGCTGACATAATCTCAATAATAAAGGAACTTTTGGTATTGTAATGTGTATGAAAGGATAATTTATTGGATTTTTTCCATTACAAAATTTTACTATTTAAAGATTTGGTTAAATTTAATCAATAATAAAAAAAAGTATGTATTTTTAAAGGTATTTGTGGAAAATATTTTAGTTAATGACGCATTTCTTTAAATGCAAGGAAAAAATATATAAAATTCTATTACTGCAAAATAACGTTTTAAACTAAACGAGCACTGTTTTGACTAAACGAGCACTGCTGTTTTGGCGCAAACGTTTATAACGTTTTATACAAACAATCATATTTGAGACAAAAACTTACTCGTCCCAAATAAAAGTGCTTTTTGTTTATCGTAAATTTTCGAAAACCTTTTTTTTTTTTTTTTGGAAATATTACCCAAAGCCTTTTTTTCTCTCTGTACTTTTTTTTACAGTGTGAAACAAAACAAACTGGAATTAATTAATTCCAATGTAAATTAAACAGTCTATTATCAACTTTCAGTCTATTATTCCGTAGAATTTTCATTTAAAATTTCCTAATTATTTACATTCGTTATAAAATATTCATTTACATAAATTTCCGAATATTAAAATTGTCCTAATATTTTTTTCTTCAATTATTTTTCTTTAGTTTAAATATTAAACGAAAAGAAAATTTTTGGTAAAATAAAAGTTTTTACTACATTTTCTTCTGTTAAGAAAGTTTTTAATGTCCACTAAAAGAAAATTTTACTAATTTTTTTTTTTAACTAATATAATAGAAGACCACTTACAATTTTATGCAAATTTCAATTTTAAATTGCATTTTCTACATTTATTACGCTATGTAATTTAAAAATTTCCAACAAAAATTAAAATACTTTTAAAAAGTTATTTAACTTGTGCACTTAACGAAACAAAAAATCCATTTTTTTTTTTATTTTTTTGTGTCCTGACAAAAAATATCCTTAAGATTAAACATAAATATGTTTTTTTTCGAATACATATTTGTGTCTGTTTTTTTTTTTGATATTCAATATATGATAATGTATTGAAAATTTTTATTTTATATAATTAAGAATTTATATTCATTTATTTGGCTACACGAAACTTAAATTGAAAATGTAAATAATTTAAATGGTCGATATACAAAAAAAAAAAAAAAAAAATTGGTGAAGAGAACAGAATAAACAATCAATTTTATTATAATATTTTATCTGGAACTATTTATTTTTTATGGTAAATTAATTCTCATGAAAAATGTATTATAGCAAAAAAAATAAATAAAATAAAATAAAGTAAATAAATATACTGAACATATATGAAAAAAATAAATCTATAATATACATTAATAAATTACATATAAGTATATATCTTTTTTTTATTATTTTTTTGCCTTTATGAAAAATGATAAAATTGTGCCAATTTTATTTATCATTTCGGAAATAATAATGATGGCATTTGTTAAACACTTAGTCTCATATTATTATTATTATTTTTATCAACATATGAGAGTAAGTGAAATTTTTTTTTTTCAGAATAGAGAAGATCACAAATGATCACGGTGTTGAAGGAAAAAAGATATATGAGTATAATGTGTTATTAATAATTGACAAATTTTAATGAAGCAGTGGGGGGATGTATACGGTATTATAAAAAGTATGGGTTTTATTTTGATTATTTACCGACAAATAGTGGAACAATTATTGATATTACTAGAATTGTTAATTGAAATTGGGCCTTGTGAGACAATTAAATTTATTTAACTATGATTTGAAGTATACTTAGAATTATAATTAGAATTTGATTGTTACAATTTATTGAAAAAAAAAACTTTCAAGTTTATTTTGGTTAAATTTAATATTACAATTCCAAAATGACTAATGTAATTATTTAAGTTATGAAAATTTAATAAAAATCTTTATTGTAACGCATTACAATTCACGGACAAATTGTATAAAACTGTACCTATAATTTCGGACTAATATTTAAAAAAATGTGTCTGTAACCTCGAATAAAATAAAATAATCTAAAGAATTGAAAGTTTTTTTTATCGGCTTTCCAAACTGCGAGATCTAAACCGAATGCTACGTACTTGGTTAAAACTATTTTATTTACGGTTAAATGTCATTGTAAATAAAGCACTAGTTAATTTGAACCTCTCAAAAATTATTAAAAACAGCTTTAAGGATAAATACCTTTTGTTGAAATAAAAATAATTGTCATTTCATCTTCAATTTCATTTTCGTCGTCCTCACTGATAATTATTAGTTCCTTGACATTTTCAATAACATTTCAATATACTATTTATTATCGGAATCTGAACAAATGATGATGATGTCTTCGTCCTTACAACTTTCGAAATCAAAAAATTCGTTTAGGTAAAGTTAAACGCAAACAAATGGAAAAATAAATCATTAATTTTAACTAGAAAATATCAGTAATTTTTACACCAGTAAGAATACCATTTCTTTAAACAAATATTTATAGAATACGAACTAGTCTACGTCCAAATTTTAAAAAAATGAATAATTCCCTGATATTTTATTTACCGTCTAATTTTTGCTATCAAAATTTATGATTAAATCATTAATCCTCTTAAAATATCATTATGTACATAAATAGAAAAAATATGAATTAAAGATATTATTTTTTTTTATCTTAATTTCATTTGCAAAACGTGCCTCCGAATTTCAAATATAAGCAATGACCATGAAAATAACCATATAAGAAATAGCATCTGGTCTGGAACTGCAAAATTTCGGCGACAACCGGCATAATAATAAACATTTTTGAATGGTTTTGTATTTTAAGAGTAATTCTAGTTTAATTTTCAAGGTTTTTTCGTCTGTTTTATTTTTTATTTTTCAATATCTTCTCGACTTCTCGCCATTTAAAGTCGAAATATTTTTTTTAAAACTAAAATTGAATTGGAGAAAAAATATTATTTTCTATACAAAAATAGTATAAACGCACATTTGGAAAATAAAAAAATAATTTTTTTCTTGTTTTTTGCGTGATATTGAAGCGCAACGTCGCGTCCATTCTTATGGCTTTGAAAAAATTTTATAAAGAATTTTTTGTTTTATTAAGTCGTGCGCGATTCATTTTTTATTTTTAGATCTTAAAGTCGACTTTTTATATGGTTTATGGAATTTTTGTATACTTTTTAAATATTTTTTCGAATTTTCTTATTTTTAACACATTTCGTTTGGTTTGATTTTACTTAAAATGAAAGCATTGAAAAAAATTATGCTCGTAAATGTGAAACTGATACGCAGACATGTTTTATGTTACATTACTTAGGAAGTTTAGTTTTATAATGAAGGTTTTAGATAAATCGTTGTTTAACACGTTGGCGGAAAGTAGAAATTAGTTGTTGGAAAGTGGAGGGACACTTGATGAAACCTGGTCAATTCTAAAGATAAAAGATTGGGGTTTTTGGACCAAACTGATTTTAATTAATTAATAATATTTTGGGACAAGACGGTTATAGCCGTCTTTTCGGTAATATACGTTCTATTTCAATACTTTATAAGGCATTTCACGTCTGTTTTAACCAACTACTTGAAAAAATGAACGACGGCATTTCTCGTCGTGTCCCTATATTTTCTAACTTTATCGACGGCATATGTCGGCTTGCCCGCTAACGTGTTAATAAATCTAAAGTTGATTAAAGCTTGACGCACTAAGCCAGTTGCAACTATTTTATTTAGATCGTCCCATAATTATGACTAAATATTACTAAGAGTCTGCCATATATTACAGAAAAACGTAATAATTTGGACAACTATTTAAATAGAACTAAATTTATGTATTATGTTAATATTATAATGTATTTAAACTTTTCAAAATTCAATTTCTACTCAGCGCAATGAACTCAATTTGTCAACATCTTTTATTTATAACTTAAATTTAATTTAATTAAAAAATTATGTTAATTAAATAATTTTGTTTCACCACGAATTTTCGTGGTTACTATGACAAACAAAAATGTACTTCAATAATTTTTATATAATTTAAATAAATTCGAATCAAAACTAATATTCAAAATATACATAAATATTTGAAGAAATAATATGAAGGAATTTTCTTTTGAAAAACAATTTTATGGTTTCATTTTATATATATTTACAATTACATATATTTTATTTTACTTTTCTAACAAACTTTTCATCAATGAAAAGTTTTACTAAGTAATTTTATTACTTCAAGAATTCTAAAACTTAAATATATATAATTTCAAAATTATTAATATCTTAAAAGTTATATATTAGATATTATCAAGATAATTTTAATTTATGGAAATTTTCTTTTAATGCAATTTTGTTAAAACATTGTGATTAAATTTTTGGTCAAATTAAAATTATAGTCATTTTATATAAAAAAAAATTAAAAAAAGTTTTTGGTTATATTTTTGGTTTAAAAGTTTTTCGGAAAAGTTTTGACAAAATACTATTAAGAAATTTATTTTATGGGAAAATTGTTAAAAGTAAAAAAGGATAAGTAATTATTAAAGCTATATATAATTATATTTTATATTTCATTATAAAATTAACTATAAGTAGAATTTGTTTATCGAATTTTGTTCCCATGTAACGAACGAACTTTTATTAATAGAATTTATAGAAATGCAAATTCTATAATTTATGTTACAAATTAAGACTCCTTAAAAAACGACAAATTTAGATTTAAATAATTAAAATATAATTGCAAATTAAATTTTTAAATATTTTCAAATAATTTTTCAAACTTTCTATAGTAATAAATAATAATATACTTAATGTACATTATCTTTTTATATTCTGCAGTATTAAATCCTTCAAAACTTCTGATCCTTATATATACATAAAAATATTTTCGATTATCCTTTTTCTAACCACCAATAATATGATTACCAATCCATAAAATAAAAAAAAAATGTACATTCAAAAAAAAAAAAAACCTCCTTAAGGTATAAAATATTAAATGACAAATATTTTTTCAATTTTTTATCCTTTTTCAAAAATTTCAATTTTTTATTTTACGGATATAAGAAGAAGAAAAGTGCCTTTTCGGGAATTTTATTGCAATTTCTCATATTATAAAAACAGCACCAAAAAAAAAAAAAAAGGACATACATTGAAAAGTTTAAGTTGCACCAACTGTTTCATTTTTATATTACATAAAAATTTTATTCAGGTTTTTTTTTTTTTTTTTTAAGTAATTTTTCTATATTGCGCCACAAGGATCTTACATTATACTGTGAAGTATAAAAAAATTGTTGTCAAAAAGTTCAGCAATAAAAATTGTGAATTTCTTTTCGACACGACTTTACTTAAAAAGCAAAGATATTTTTCAAACCCAAAAAAAAAAAAATTTCTACATTTTTTTTCCATATCCTTCAACAAAAAAAAAAAAATAGAAAAGAAAGAAAACGAGTCCTTTACACAAGATATTATTTAAAGTAGAAGAAAAATCATATTACACCCTATCACGTCTTTGAGTTATTTTTCATATGTGATTTTACTTAAAAAATTTTTTTTTTTTTTTTATTAATGTTGTAAGGACACCACAAAAAAAAAAGCCAATGATATCCTTATATAAGATATATATGTAAAAAGTGTATTTAGTAAATTGTCACGAACTCCTTCAGCAATGCAGTCAAGGATCTTATGTGCTGTTGCTGCTTTAAATTTTGTTGTGTATAATCTGCAAGAATAAAAAAAAAAAAAGAATGAAAATTGGAAATTTTTTGATGATGGTGTACCGCCTTTTATATGAATATTTCAACTATGTATGGTTATTATCCTATTCTAATTTTTTTTTTAAGCAAAAAAATGACTTTAGTTATGCTGTGTCGATTTTTATTTGAATTTGTAAAAGAAAAAGTGGGAAAAATAAAAAAAAAAATTATAGAGGAAAATGATATAAAGAATATTTTTTGTCCTTAAAGTTGCATGTACATAAATAACCTCGCTGTTTTTTTATTACATTTTTTTTTTGACATGCATCAATAAACTTTTTTACCATTAAATAATCATAAAAGTCAAGAAATGAGATTGTAATAGAAATATTTTATATGATGGTGTAGCTGTAAAATGAAAGAAAATTGTTGATTTTTCCAAAAAAATAGAAAATCTCAATTTGCCTTTATTATGAATGAAAATTATTGTAAAAAAAAAAAAAGAAATTTGGTATTTCGGTTGACTTACGATGAATATCGTACTGAATACTAAAATTTAAGCTTTTTTAGTTTTCCTGTAAAGCGTAGTGAGTTGTTAACTTTTGGTCCGCGGACGCCTACTGCTAATGTGGTGAATATACACTGAAATTAATTTCTAACTTCTGGACTATACTATAATACCATATAAAATTGTGTAGCTTTGGAATTGAAACTTGTGATCACTTTATATTCATATGAATGTCAAACCACCAAACCACTAAAGGAGCTAATAATTGAAGAGTATAAAAACAAAAACAATTTCGTAAATGAAAAAAAAATCATAATTTATGAGGATTTATCCAAATTTATATATCAAAATATTAGTTTTGGTTTCGCCATCTCTGAACTAAATCCAATTAAATTTAAATAATTTGTAAAATTCCGAAACTACCACACAATTTTCAACTTTCAACTCCAAAAAAAATTCATAAAAAAAATAAAACTTGCAAAATTTTGTGAAAGTAAATTAAAAATATGAATTTTTTATTTAATTTTCAAAATGGAAATAAATTTCTTTATTTTTTTGTCTGACTCCAAAAAAAAAATATATATAATTTTCATCTAATTTTCCGTTTTATTTTTTTTTTTTTTGTTAGTTTTTCTTTTCCACAGTCCCGTTCCCTTTCCAAAAATAATAATAAAAAAAAAAAAACAATCTATAACGAGAATGAAAAATAAAATTATTGCATTTGGGGAAAAATTTATTTTTATTTTTTATGCAACCACTTTACTTATGCACAGGATATAAAAATATCATTCAATAGATCCTTAACAGAAAAAAAAAACAAAAAAGATCTTCAATTTCTAATGAAAAAACTGTTGTCTTCACGAAGCAAATTTTAAACTTTTATTCATTTCTGGTTCATATACATATTTTCTTTTATTTTTCCTGCACAAGGACAAAGATTCTGAATAAGACTTTTCTGCTAATAAGTGGAAAATACTATTTTCTTTATTTCTCACACGACGACTCTGTTTTTGTTGTTGTTGTTGTTGTTGTTGGTGTTGTAAGATGATGAATATTTTAAAAAGCTAAGAAAATCCTTAAGTTTATGATGTATGTGTGTAGAGGTGATAAAAAAAAATATACTCTGTGAAGATATTTTAAGTATTTTGCTTGTAAAATTTTCTTTGTTTACAGTTTCATCTTGGGACTAGAAAATAAATTTTCTTTTATCAGTTTGTAGTTTTCTTTTTTATTATCTTATTACCATCTCAGTTTGATTGGTTTTTGTTTTTCATTTTGTTAAGGTTAGGTAATAATGAAAATATGAAATTTTTTTTTTTGTAAAATTAATTAAAATTAAGTAAAATAACTTTTAGTTTAAAGAAACCAAACAAAAAACAGTACATAATTAAATATAAAGTTATAAAATAATATAAAATTCACAGATCAAATTACAATTAATTAAATTATACTCCAAATTACAATTATTACAATTATCAAATTACAATTAATAAATTAGAGTAGTTGAACTGATACGTCCATATTATTCATTTTTAACGACAAATTAGAACCGCAAATGTAAGCATTTCATAGCCCTTAACATAGTTTGTAAAAATATTGTTAATAATGAATCCTTATCCTACATAATTATGCGATAGAATAATGAAACCATGGACATTATAATATGAGGCCAGAAAAAGAAAATTACTTAGTGTAGACAACGTGCGTGTTGTAAATTAATCCTTGTACATCATTCGGAAAATAATGCCTATACATCATTCGCAGTTTTATTTATGATATACTGTTTGTATATATTTTATAATTTTGATTATATTACGTGCTGATAGTTGCATATTATAATCAAAGTTTTATAACTTTCAAATACCGTATATACATGGTCAAAAAGTAACACAATCTTTCGGACGAAATTTAAATTAATATTCACAACTTTTCTACTCTGCTTTCGAGATTATCTCAAATTGATCTTGTTGAATATTTATCAACAAAGTAACTTGGAATGCAGAGCGAATTTTAAATTCTTTAAAAATCTTCCCAATAAAATTTATTAAATAATTTAAACAACTGACACATGAATAAAAGGTATAAAATTTAATATTAATGAGAAACGAAAAATGACAGTTATACAAATTTGATATTCGATTTTTTTAAATTTCTGCCTTTTCTTCAATATTTAAATTCAGGTATTACTGATTCTTGTACTATACTTTTACCATATCATTTAATAGTTTTTTTTTTAAATATTACGCTACTGTCTACTACTATCTTTTACTTCAGGCGCTTACTTTTATAATATTTTCTTTAATAAATATTTTCCGCAGGTAAGAAAATTTATAGAAAATAAACATTATTATTATAAAAGTTTAAAAAAAAAAAATAAAGATCTTCACCCTGATAACTGTCCAAAAAAAAAATTAACATAGATTTTACAGCAAAAAAAAAACACAGCTCCCCAATATAAAACTACACCAAAAATTTATATATTGAATAAAACTTATGAATATTTAGTTATCAGGCCACTCCCGGCTCCCTTCATTTATTAAAGTTCTGCCTAAAAAAAAAAATATAAGCAAACAAAAAATAAGAAAAACTAAAAAAAAAAAATATATGGGAAAACCTTAAATTTATGCCTCTAAGGAATCGTTAGATATGTCAAAAAAAAATATATAAAACTGAAGAAAACGTCGGGGAAAAATAACAAAAAAAAATAACAAAATTTCTTCCTTGAATAATATTTTATCCTAAACGGCTATTTTGGGAATTGAAGAGAAAAAGAATTGTAATAATTTTCCATCTTTTTTTTTTTTTTTTGATTCAGTTCTTTAGTAAAAAAAAAAATTGTATTAAAAGGAAATTCATTTTTCTTATTATATATATTTTCTTTTGCTTTTTGGTATGTTGGATTTATATATACATATTTATAAAAAATGGAGAAAAAATATTGTTATTTTGCGATTAAATGACTTGAAAATAAATAATACTAAAATAAAGAACAAAAAAAAAAAATAATACTTTGAAATGAATTAGATATGAAGATAAGACATGAAATTTAATATTTAATAAATTCTGTTTTAGATGGTATTAGAGTATCGTAAATTGTTGAAATTGGTTTTACAAAATGAATATTATTATTTTTTTTTTAAATTTACTTGCTTAAAAATCATAATTCAGAAAATTTTTTTAAAATTCAATTATTTTCTAAATGGGAAAAATAGTAAATTCAAATATTTTATAAGATAAAATAAAAAAACAACTTGTAATTTTAGGGTGAATTTTAAATTTAATTTTATTCGACCGAAAATATTTAAAAAAGAAATAGTTTTGTCTTAAGAAAATATGAAAAGATTAATTTTTTTTATATTGAAAAGTGATTAAAAAATTGTATCTAATCTTAAAAGATATTTAGATACAAGGTTTTATTCAGATTTCATGTTGAATAAAATAACTATTGGTTATAAAAAAATAACATACATTAATGTCACTTTTACCACATACTATATATAACTATAATAAATCAATTTACAAGAAGACTTGAACAAAAACATTGCTATAATCTATAATTAATGATGTCAATGCGGACTTCGAACATAATTATGAAAGGTTTTTTTAGTTTAGTTTTATTCGACATTTATTAGTGATTCTGTACTTAATTTGACTAAACAACAAAGTCTCATTCCTGGAAACGATCACATTAAATTAAATTTTATTATAAAAATTTTATTAGTTTGAATTTTAAAAATTAATTTCACTTCTCTGATTGGTAAAAAAAATATTTATAATTTCCAATTAATTAAAATCAATAAATTACATGATTAATATTAGCTAAAAAAAAGATATTTTTATTTTAATGCAATTTTACTGTTCGATATTTTGTTTAAAAGCATAAGTTTTTTATTTTCTCAAATTATTTTTCAACATAAATTTTCTATCAACTTTAATAATATTCATAAATTTAATTAATTTCTTGTCATCTTGTTTTGCAGTACTATAAATTACTTTTAATATTCTCATTTTATTATAATGCAATTTTAATTCTATACTTTTATCCTTAACTATGAATATAGGATATAGGAAATAAAAAAAAAATTCTTTAAATATTTTTGTAGATACCATAAGATATTTCACTATAATATTTTATATGGAATTTTCCTGGCTGTTGCAGTTTTATGTAATTATTGTTTGTCATAGCATATTTCTTTATATTTGCAGGAAAAGGAATTTTTCCTTATACATATTATAGCACATTAATATTATAACGAAAATCTACTTATACACACATATAAGAATATTTAATTTTCAGTTTTGTTGTTAAGGTATACTACGGAATTCATCAGAAGTTCATAAATGAAATAAACAGGGTTATAATTATATGGTATGAGAGTATTATGGATAGGAGGATAATTGTAAAATTCATAATGGCTGTGGGGAAAAAGGTATGGGTGGGTAATATTAGATTTAATAAACATGCAATTTCATTTCTGACATCACATCTGCTAATATAGTAAAAAACATAACATCATATTATATCCTTAATGTGCACACAATAAATCAAATATAAACATATATATATATATACTTTATATTGTATAACATGAAAATTTATCAATCCTTACAACTTTTGACTTTTCATTTTTTTCATTCTCTTTAATCATCATAAATTTGTCTCTATTTATTTTAAATTAAATGCAATTTAAGAATATTTATATTAAAAAAAAAAAGGAATTTTAAGGAATTCATTTAAAAATATATGATATTAAAATATATAATAAATAAATGTAGGTGAAAATTAAATTTTATATATTTTCTATATGTGAAATATTTTGAATATAAATTTTATTTTTTAAAGAACGCATCAGCTTTTTTTTATTTTTGTAGGAAAATTGGATCATATATCAATTTTTCCGTATAATATAAATTTAAAAAGAAAATTGAGAAAACTTCTAAAATATAGTATACTTCATGATGAATATAATATTTCATAATATTTTTACTTTTTGTTTTTGTGATTGTAGCATATTTATGATTCATTATTTTAGATATATTTTTTTTTTTAGAGATGTTTAGGTAAACAAATATTTCAATTATTTATGGTATTAGTAAAAAAATAACAAAATTGGAAATATTTTAATATTTATTAGAAATTTTCAAATATTCAATTTTTCACATTTTTGAGAAAAATTGTTAAAACATCAGGCAACTTGCGTCATTTATATTTCGAAGTCGGTAAATTTATATATATGTAAATTTCGGAAAACAATAAAGAAAATTGTTTAAACCATTTGTTAACCTAAAATAGAATCTACATAAATATATATGTACTAATATTGTTAGACCGGCGAATAATATTATAAAACTATAATTATTTAGTAAACCCAAACTTAAATTTAAATTTAAACTAAATTAAATTTAACTTATTAACTCTCATACAATTTAAACATTTCAAAACATTTTTTATTAAATTTTTGAATCTCTAAAATTCCAAGAGGATTTAACTTTTGTGGGTTGGAACTTTATAATTTACGCTATAAAAAAACTGTCATTAAATTTGTTAATTTTTATTAAAACCACCAAAATCGTAATTAACATAGTATAATTTTAAAAATAAGTGCTCTTAAAATTAATCAAATATTATATTTAACTTAAATAAAAATTATAAAAAAAAAAACCAGGATACAAAATGTTAAATTTTTACCCACCACCAACCACAACACTAAAATAATATCGTTATTTTCAAAACCTTTTCCATTTACGTCAATAGTATTATATTGCAACCACAGAAAAAAAAAATAAAATCCTTAAAGATTCCATTACACCGCCATCCTAAATCCTTTTAAATATACGAAATTAAATAATATTACAATCCTTAAGACATAAATTGGATATAATAACTCTTTAAAGTGAAACCAAAGAAAAATTTAAATGAATTCTTCTTAACTTTATAATTTCGCTTGTCTTTTAAAACAAAATTTTATGTTGATATACTTTATTAACCATCATCATCCTTTTTTTTTTTTTTTTTAACTTAACACCCTTTTTTCCCAACATCCATTTTAGTACGACTACGAAAACACTCAATATTAAGTATTTAATGATTATATTTACTTTTTGTTCTGACTATACTTTATGTGTTCGTTTTACTTAAAGATTTAAGACCAAGATACCAAAAAAAACATAGAAAATTGAAGGCAAAAATAAAGAATAATAATAAGGAATTCTTTAACCTAGAAAATTTCTAATTGCTTTAAGGAAGCAAAAAAAAAAGAAGGAAATAACAGGAAAAGCTTTACACATTATTAAACTTTCGTTTTTAAAGTAATATTTTTTTTTTTTGTACTACCATTATTATCCTCCAGCTTACCCTTTCTGACTGTCAGGATTCGTATGAACGTTCTATACAATTTGTGTCTAAAGTGGAATGAAATTGATGATATTTTTTTTTTCTTATATTTTTTTTTAAAAAAAAGGACTACGGCAAAAATATAAATTAATCTTGATTTCTTCAAGGAAATGTTAAAGGATTATTCTTGCGGATAGGCTTAATTCAAGCCTCAGAGCATCATATACAATTTTCATTTCAACGATAATGTATACAAATCTTTCAATTGTAGTTCTATTTTTTTAGTCACGCTTTCTTTAACTATACGCAATTCGCATCCTCCATTTATTTTTGCCATTAATACACACCATTAATACAGATATAAGTATAATAAGATTTTGAGTTTTGCAAAAACAATTAATTTTTCAGTTGAAAAAGAATATATATTTTAATTATTAAAATGTCGGAGAAAATGTCAATTGTTAATATTGAATTTTATTAGTCATACTCACAATATAGGAGTTGAAATTTTATTACTGTTATTAAGAATTATTTTAGTGTTTTGATAGAAATATGAAAATAAGAACAATAATGACTACGGCAACAAAATAAAAATAATAAGTCTATTTTAACTATTGACTGTTTATTACAAAAGTAAATAAAAATTAATTTAGAAATTATTGTTAAACAGTAAATATTTTAAGTAAACAGAAAAGGAAAAAATGATTTTGAGGTTTGATTAAATACTTTTTAAAGATTGATAAATTTTCCTTCTCAGATTTATGAAAAAGACCTTTTTTTCAGTTTTAACGCAAAAAGTTTAAATAACAATTTTTTTTCTTTTAGAAAAACGAAAACAGGATATTAATTTATTGAATATTTCTTTAAAATATGTTGTTAGTCTTTGTTTTTAATTTTGCTATTTTTTTAAATTTCAATAACAATTATTGAAGCCGTACTACTAACCTAGAGCTATTATCCATCTACTCAATAACAAGTATTTTATGTGTTGCTTAAAGCCGTACGTATCGTTTAAAAAAAAACTGTCTTTAAATTCTTGAAAGATTTCTTTCGATAGTAACAGGAAATCAAAATATTTTGAACTTCTACTCAGTAATAACAGAAATAAAAAATACGCATTGCCTATATGTTTAATAAATGTCCAAAATAAAAAAAACGTATATCGTCACCACCCTATTAATCTTGTAATATCGTTCTATGTAGTGTTACACAAAAAAAAATTAAAAAAACACCATTGGCAAACTTCCTTTATCTTCAAAAAAAAAAATTTTTTTTTTTGTGCTACTTCTCTTAAGTTCTGAAAGGACTTCACCTCTATACAGTTATTTTCCAGTCCTTTTGGCAATATATAATATAATAAAAAAAAATGTAATTTTTTTTTTCGGTGTTTGTACAAATTTATTATAATTTCTCACCAACTTTTCTACTTGGCTTTTTCCCCACGTCCTTTGAAAAAAAAAAAAAATATTTCCAAATATTTCATCGTTGTCCTTTATTTTCATCGATCCTATTTTGCCAAACGCTTGAAAACAGTATTAAAAAAAAGTATAAATTATATATATTTTTTAACAGGACATATAATTTACAAAACAGGACGAAATAAGGAATTCATTGAAAATTAAACCATCTGGTGAGAAAAATTCACTTGCGACTTCCGATTGAACAAAAAAAAAGAAATAAAGAAACCGTCACGACAAGAACGATAACAACGACGACGACTGCGGAAAAAATGAAATTTTGAAAAAAAAACAGGAGTAGAAAATTACAATATGAAAAAAAAAAAAAAATTTGTTATATTATAACTAAAATGAAATTTGTTAAAAAAAATTATTGTACAAGGACATAATAAAGAATCGTTGTCTTCGTCGTTTCGACTTTGGTGTTATAATCTCTTTTTTTGTTTTGTTTTTGTAGTTCTGAAAAATATCCTTTAGGAATTATAATTACATTAGTTTGGTTTAATTTAAATGACACGCGAAATTATGTTCAAATTATTATTATTATATTATTATTACTTTTTTTTTCTCCTTTATTTTCCGAGTTTGGTTTTTGGGGTGTTATATTCTACCCCAAATAGAAGAGTAAAAAACATTTAAATTAAGGAAATAAGATAAATAAGGATTAATAATTTAAGAGTTTTACTTGAAGTATAAGGATTTTTAAAAAAAAAATTTACAATATGGAAATGAGAAAAAGGTGGTTTAAATGAATTTTATTTGAAATTGTATTCAATTTAATTTGAAAATTTTTTAATTTGATTTGAAAAATTTCATAAAAAGTGATTTTATGAAATTTGTAAAATTCGATTAAATTTTGTCAATTTTATTTTGACGGAAAATATTACAGTAATAGTTGAGTTTAGTTTTTCTTTAATATTTTTGCCTACTATTCGCCACAAAAACATTGTTTTTCGTGAAATATAAGATTCTTTTATCTCAATAAGCTATCACAGATCATTAAATTTTCTAAGGAAAGAAAAGCTATTAACTTTACTTAATATTTTAAATATTCTTAAAGAATTTTCTTAAATTCCTTTTCAATTTCCTTCACAGGAATTGAAAGAATTGTAAAACCTCTCCCAAAAAGAAATCATATTTTTAATTTTGGGTACTAAACAAATTGTTCTGCGGGGAGAAGGGAATTATACATAAAATGGATAGCATCATATCATAATTTACAGTAATTTATGAATGTCCTTTTTTCTGTTTGTGTTTACTTTATTTATTTTTATTTTTTTGTTATTTAAGCTTTCGTTTGAGGAGAAGTGGAGATTTTGTTTGACTGTTTAATAATTCCACAAAATTAAAAAAATCTATTATTAAAGGACGAAACTTTAAAAATGTGTACACAGATTACAAGGTTTCGATGAACCAAAAAAAAAAAAGAAAATTGGAAAATGGAAAATTGGGTATATATTTAAAGAAAGAAAAAAATTTGTAATAAAACTGTTTACTTTATGAGGATTTCTTTAATGTTATTTTTTTTTTGTGGTGTGAAAGTTGAAATTAAGAAGAAAGAAAGATATTTTTTTGTGCGGTTCTTCTAATTTTTAAAAGTAAAGCAGTAAGGGAATTGATAATATTGGAATTTTAATTTGTTTTCTTGCGGATTGAAAAATGTTATTAAAAATGAAATTTATCAAGAAACTGGATAAATTTATATAATTGAAAATGTTCAATTTAAATAAGAACAAGATTGATTTGATAATTTTTCATAAATTTTACCTATTTTTTCACATTTGTGTGAAAATTGATTTGAGAGAAGTTTCTAATAAATTTGATCGAATATTAAAGTTTTAATAATTTTTACATTAAATAAATGTAATTTAATATTGTTCTATATAAATTACATAGTTTTATTTCGGCTAATTTTTAGATTTTTAGTATCCTGTAGATAGGATATTTAACCTAGTGCTCTAAACAAAATCTTAAATAAAAGATTACTATCTAAAACAAATCCTATTTCTCTTCTACTGTCCATTTTCCTTTCTTTCCTTTTAATCCACAAATTCATTAAATTAATTATTAAAAAAAAAAATTTAATAATAATTTTTTCAAATCCTTACTTCAAAACGTAATCATTATTATGGATTTAAAAATAAAGATTCAATTTTACTACAATAGCAGAAAAAAGCCCTATTCGCTATGACAATTAATTTTCACAACACCAGTACAAAAAAAAAATCGTTTTTTTGTTTCCCCTAATTCTTATTCTTATTATTATCCTTATTATAATTTTATAATCATAATTAGTAATTTCTACTCAACATTTTCAACGCCCCAACATATATTCGGACAAATATGGTGAAAAAAGTACAGTTAAAACTAAAATAATCCTGTGATTTTTTTTTTTTGTGTTGTGCCTTTTTAAATTTTAATACCTATTCATTTTCTTGTCAGGATTAAAAGTATTAGTCTGCAAAAAAAAAAAAAAAAACACGGAAAAAATATGATAAAAAAAAAAACATAATATTTGCGACTATAATAAATATATCCTGCTGATATTACAACCATCCACCCTGTTATACTGATTTTACGCGTTACAAAAGTAAATACAATACACGCGAATTAAGGGTAAGAGGTGATTGTATATCACGCAAGGATTTACTATTCTTGATTAAGTCTAAAAAAAAATTGTATTTTTTTTTTTGTAAATTTGTCTGTTTTTCTCTTCCTTAATGTCTAGCTTTTTGCTTCTCCATTAAATATTCCCTTTTTGATTATAAGGATATTTTCTATTATTAGTGTTATTATTTGCAATCAGTGTGAAGAAGTAAAAAATGTTTATATATATATTATGCTGATTCACAATTTATTTAATATTCTATCTAGACTAAGCTAGACTCTTTCTACGTCTTTCTATTTTTATTTTTTTATTTATGTTTTTACTGCTGTTTTCGGAGAAGTGCATATATTCTATTGGAAATCGTATTTGTTCCTAGTAACGACATCCTTTGAATAACAAATAATGTGGGCAAATAAGTACATATATGTATAAAAAAAATTAAGAAATAGACAAAACTTTTTCTGTCGATAAAATATAAGAAACATTGATTTTAGAGAGTTTATTAAGAAGACATGCCGCAAAAGTAATAAAAATGCATTTTTGCTTTTAAAACGGCAGCATAAACCTACGAAAAGCATTTTTTTGTTTAAGTTTCTTAAGATAAAAGTTTTGACCTCTACGTACGTCAAACTAAATTTCTAAAATTCATTTCTTAGCTCAATTCAAGGCAAAACATTTGTTAATTTGTAGGCAGGTAGAATTTATCTTTAATGCTTTTTGGAAAGCATAAGACAATGTAATTTAAAAAATTACAAAATCAGTACTTTTTCTTTTAGAAGTAGAAACGTATTTTCAGAAACTATTATATTTAGAAAACCTACTCAAATTCTGTACATTATCCTTCAAACTATAATCCTTTAAAATTTTCCAATAATTTTATTTTTATGTTTCTATGTAAACTTTACAGTCTCCTATAATTTTTCTTGTCTCTACTTATAAATATTCTTATTTTTTTTTTCCATTTCTTTGTCCATTTTTGATTACGATATACGATAAAAAGAAAACTTTAATTTTTTTTCCTTAGATTTTTCTTATTTATACAAATAAAAACTTTCAATATTTACTGTTCGAATATGTGTGCAATATTCAAGTAAATTCGTTATCCTTTTTGATTTCTTGGCACAAAACAAAAATGCTAAATTTATTATTGTACATAAAAAAAAAAATTGAAATCCTTAAAATTGTAGACGTGTCAAATTGAGTAAACTTAAGGATTGCATTTTATTTTTTTTTCTATTTTTCTCAGATTATTTTACGCCCTTGTTTAAAAGTAGGTGTATATATGTATGACTAAAATTCAGGATCAAATATGAAAAAAAAAAATTTATCATTTTCGATTCTGTTTGATTTTTTCAGATTCAAGTTTTTTTTTTTTTAAGCTATTTTTGTTTGATATTAATGCAAAGCTCATATATGATAAAATATCATTTTCAATGGTCGTACGTGCACCAACATAATCTAAATAAGAAAAAAAAAGAAGTTATTCTTTTTTTTCGTCTAGAATTATTAAAATTTATGATTTTTCTCTGGTAATTTTTGATAAAATATAAAGTTTTTCTTTTTAAGAAAATACATTTAATAATAAAAATGTGATTTTTCTTTCTTTGCTTTGGTAGAAGTATTTTTTTTAAAAAAATATGTTTGACAAATATAAATTTATAAAATTAAATTAAATCACTTAAATAAATAAAATTTTAAATTTAAATTCAAATAATAACTAAATTTTTCTATTTTTTGTTTTTTCAGGTATGTGTTAAACTTTTATTTTCGAAATTATCTTAAACTTCAAAATTTGATTTTTGTGAGTATATACTATACTATATCTAAGAAAGTTTTTGATTAATTGAAGGGTTAAATAAATTAAATTTTGAACTATTTAATTAATCATTTATTAAAAATTTTTAAAATTTGAATAATAGTTGTTAATATAATTTTATGTGATAAATAAAATAAATTGGTAGAAAAATTATTAAAATTAAAATAAATTTTAATAATATTGTGATCATATTTAATATTTAATTCTAATCAGTGTTAAAATTTATTCGTTAAATGACAGTATTAAAGTAAAATGTTTACTGTACGACAAAAAAAAAACCCATTTGAAATTAGAACTGATTAAATTCAACTCAAGATATTCTAGTTTTATAGATATAACACCTGCATTTATTTGGTTACAACCTTATAATTGTTTTATAAAAGTTGTAAAGTTAATAAACTTATTATTTTGGTTCAACCTTTATTAAACTGCAAATTAAAGTAAATAATTTTGTAATATCTTTCGATTTTAATCAATTTTGATTATAATTGTCGGCAACTAACTAAAAATACCTACTAGCAAAGGATATAAAAATTATCTTTAAAATTTATAAAAATCAATTTCATTAAATTAACAAATTTTTGATTCTATTCTATGTTATACATATATGCATCCTATTTTTTTCCCCTGAAATCGTACATAATTATATTTTACTTTAACAAATGAAAATAATTTTGAACATTTTGTGGTTATTCTCTGATTTTTCTGCTTCACATTATTAATGTTAGTATTGCAGTTTTGTGGTTAGTTTTTAATTTAATTCTCTTTTTTTTTTTTAAAAACCACTAAAATAAAATATAATATTTGAATAGTCAAACCATTAAATCCACATAATTTACGCATTATCCACTTTTAATATCATTGACATCAGGAATAAAAAGGAATAAAATTTTAGAGAAAAAAAAGCAAATTATTTAATTAAATTATTAATGTTGTTATGTATTTAATTATCATTTGTTAGATTTTTTAAATTTTAGTAATTTTTATTTTAAATTTTGGATATATTTTTTTTTTTAATGAAATAAACGCGTATATTTTTTATTTCCAGATGTTTTTCTCATAAATAATAAAATAAATTTCCTTATTTTAATCTAAATATTTATTTTATTTCAATTTAAAATTTGTTGATATTTGAAAATGTGTGAAATATTTCTACTAAAAGTCAAATTTTAAATTTTGCTAATTAAAACTCAGTATAATTATTTACCATATTAGATCGGTTACTGTAAACAAAATTAGAATCTTAAAAAATGTGGTTAGGTATATTTGTAAATTCATTACCATATCAGAGGTTAACAAAAAAACAAAGCCTTGGAAGATACGCTGCTAATCGTATGTGTTAATTTTTGAAGGAGTTCGATCAAACAGTACTTGAAAGATATCGATAAATCATGAAGTTTATTTGGTAGATATGATGAAAAGGTAACCAAAATCATTATTGTGACTTCAATTAAGACTTATATAGTGTAATATATGACTATTTAATTTAAATTCCTATTAAACAATTCCATAAAAAGTAAATTTAATTTTGTGCTCATTACTAATTGACAAAAAGTTTATAAAAACTTTTCTATGCCATCATTCTTTTCATGTTATTATTTAAAAAAAGATTAAATCATTTTTCGAATTACTACAATAATGGTGACTCCTCTTTTGGTGGATATATAATAATATATATTTCATTTTAATTTCTTTCCTCACAAATTAAAATTAATTCTCAATTAAAAAAAAAAAACTAATAAATTAATTGAATTTTTTTTTTTTTTCAAGAACACAAAATAATTTCGCTAATAATTTTCTGTTGAAAACATTTTTAGATCGCGCTATTAATTATAATAATTACATCATCACCAAGATTGTAATAAACTTGCTGCCATTCTAAATAATTTTTCAATATTTTTATAATTAAATTTAAAAAAGTTTTTTTTTCTTTCTCAATTTTTGTTTAGTAGTTGATTCGTTTTAACAAAATTTTAAAATAAACAAAAAAAAATGAATATTTTTTGAAACAAAAATAGATCAACGCTAAAAATCTAAAAAAAAATCTATGCCACTAAATTTTAAGTTGCGCAGCATGACACAAAAATAAAAATAATGTTTTTTTTGTGTATTATTATTAATTTTTAATTACGAAATTTTCAAAAAATTAATCGAAATTTTAAGAGTTTTTACTTACAAAAAAATACAAAAATTAATACAAAATTTTTGTAGTTCATTAGTAATTTTCTGTCAGTAATTTAATTTGTCAAAACAAAAAAAAAAAACAAAAAAACTCGTGCCACCTCCAACAGGGTAAAGATAAATTACTATTCAAAAAAATATTTGGAATAGCTTTAGGTAAAGTTCCAATAAAAGTGTGACTGACTTATACATTTTTTTTTAGGCGCACATTTATTGGTATTAACTCAGGTGCAAAATTATGTTTTCTTTACGGACTAGAATAATATTAAATTTTAAAATTATTATTATTATTGAAAAAATTTGACTTTTTAATGTTTTTTTTTGAGGAAAAATGAAAATTAAGTTTTAGTTCATTACTTTTTATAATAGACAAAAAAAATCTATTAATTTGCGTATTTAATTTAAAAAAATATGAAAAATTACGATGAATTTTAATCAAAACACAATTTTTAATTTTATTTTGTGGAAAATTGTTGCAAATTTTTTATATGTTTTTATTCATTTTGCTTATTTTTTTTGGAAAATAGCCAAACAAATTTCAAAATTTTGGATTACAAAAATCTATAAGTTTTCATTCTAATGTAGTTGTTATTTTAATCAATTTTTAGTTTATATATAAGTATTTGTATTGGCTGTTTGAACATAGCTAGTGATTTTTTTTTTGAATGGTAAAGATATTTTTTATTAGTGGGAGAAACTAATTATAATTTAAAATTAGATTTTTAGATCGTTTAATAAAAATAAAATATCAAAATTTTCGGAAATAGCTAGTAATATGTATAGATATTAAAATATCTAATGGAATTTAATGAATGGCGATTTAAGATTTAAACTTCTGAAAAAATTTGTAATAAAAATTCCAAGATAATATATGTCGTTTAATAATTTAAATATTTTATTATATTTTCCACCAAAATATCTAAGTAAGACTGCATAGAAATTCAGTTTTATTGTTTTTATTACATTTGTTATCACAGAAGTCCGTAACAACGGTGACGACGTAATAAATTCGTAAATCAGTAAACTTATAATTTATTTGTCTTGCGCTGAATTTTGAAACTAATATCAGCTGATTTTTATTGACAGTAAATAAATAAAAATTTAAAATTTCCAATAAAAAAAATACATTTGAAAAATACTTTGGATGCATTTTAGGCAAAGTTACTTTAGCGGAAAGTAACTTATAAGAAATGACAGTCATAATATTTAAGATAGGTTGCGAACGGATTTTTTATTTGAATAGGCACGATTAATTTAGCCTTAAAAACGTCATCGTTTTCAAATTCTTTAATAGGTTCTCAATTTAAAAATTGAAATTATGCTTTTTTTTGATATCAAAACACCATTTGTAGTGAATTCGTTTATCTGAAAAATATTTAAAAACATATAAAAGAAACATTACCTAGATAACTTTAATAATATTATGCAAAATAAATAGAACACCTATAGAAAGAAAAATTTATCTGCAGTGTAATTATATAACATCAAAACACCATTTGTGATGGACATTTTTTTTTAGTACACATAAAAATAACGGTGTTATAATTTAAAATTTATATAAATAAAATATACAAATAAACTAACAAAACACAGGATATTATATTCTCTAAACTACTAATATCCTGAAAACATATTTTAAAAAAAATACGAAAACAATTTATATGCACACATGAAATTAATTTATTCACCTTTTGTTTTCATGCATTGAAAACTGAATTGCATTTTGTAGAGTTGACTTTTATTGTAGAGTGTGGGAGGAGTAAAAAATTTTTTACTACTTAGTTTGGGAGGCAGTTAAATTTCATAGTGAAATAGAAATTTTAGGTAATATATAGAAGGAGACGAATGTTTAATGGCCCATTTGTTTTACATACACAATAGAGACAATCTATTAATTTTATTGGTATAGTTTACTAATTTATAATATATACAAGTACATTTATTTTGCATATTTTGTTAAAAAAAAAAACAATTTTTTTTTATTTATAGAACAAATTACAATCTAGGTGTTCACAATAGTAAAAAATTTTAAATTAAATACTTGGTTGAGGTATGCGTGACAAAAATTGAGGTAGCAAAAAAAAAAACTTTAACTTTAGTGATAAAATATGTAATTATTTTACAAAAATTATTGTAAAAACCAAAAGTTCTACTGTTGAATTTGCTCCATTTAATTTAATCGACCAAATATAATTTTTACGAATTTTTTAAATAAAAATAAATCCATTATATCAGTCCGTCCGTAATTCATGTTTTACGAAAATGAAAATTGCCAATTAAAAATAGTACACATTCACCAAAAGTGATGCATGGTGGAATAATAGTTTAGAAGAATAAAGAGAAATGTTCCTCTAACTAATATTTCTGCCAATAGAGGCCAATTTAAAAAATTTGTTTATACTTAATAATCTTTAAAATGAAATCGAAAAGAATTTTAAATGAAGTTAATGAAAATTAGAATAAAATAATAACATTGCCCATTCGTTTCTTATGCTATTAGGAGCGGATAGATTTCACTAGAAATTTTGTACTTCTATACGTATGAAACTACTGCACAGTAGTTCTGCTGTGCGGAATTTTTCTATATTGAAATCAAATTGTACAAAATTATAATATTTATAATAAAAATTGAAATTGAAATAGCCAGACATTACCTTATTTTCACCACAAACTAATGTCACATTTTAATTTACTTTATATAAATATATGTTTATATAGAATTAAATAAATTTTATTTATCTTTAAAATATATATAAATTTTTGTTATCTCTAAATTTAAAGGAAAAAGGAAATTATCTGCAATTTATACTTCATTATATTAACATATTTTATATACATATATCCTTTTACCGTTCCTCCATACTTCTGCCATCAAATATTTTAGAATATTATGATATTTTTGCAATATTATGTTTAATGATGCAGCATTATTTAAACATAATAATAATTTAAACAAAAAACCCACAACAAGACCAAAACCACAGAACCAAATATAATTAAGCATTTACCCCAGGTAATTCGTGTCTCTACCTCAAAAATATATATTTAAAAAAAAAAACTGTATTATAGGAAATCGACAGAATATTGAAATATATAAGTATGTGTTTGTATGTATCTAAATGTATATATTATATAATAATATTAATTAATAACTAGTTCAAAGTGAATAATTACTTTTTAAAGATAAAAGAGTGTGATATTGTTGGTGTAGATAAAGTTTATCATGAAAATAGGATGACCGTAATAATGAAAAGGATGAAAATTAGACATGTAATTTTTGTTTGTTTATTAGTGCACAACTTATTAATTAGATTATTGAGAATGGATGTAAAAAAAAAATAATTATAATAAAATTATATTGTTTTGCAATTAAAATTTTGTAATATAAATAAATTTTAATGACTTTTAAAATTAAATTTATATTTTTTATTGGAATACTTGAAAATTATAAGAATTCATAAATTTGGTTGCTTAATTTAAAATTTTGTTTTCATATTTAATTGCTTGTAAAAAGTTACGATGCCAAAGAAATATACTATAAAATAAATATTTTAAGTTTTCAACATCACGTAGCTTATATTTATTACAATTGTATTATTGTACATTTTTGTAATTATAATTATATTGTATATATTAGATTGTAGAAACTAAAATTTCTGTTTACAATTGTGATTTAGAAATTTTTAATAATATGATTAAATCAGTCGCCGAATTGCTTCATGAAAAACTTTCTCAAGAAACAAATTCATCCTGTAAAAAAAACGTTTATTATTTTCTTCACAAATATTTGAATAAAATGCATATTCATCTTAATATAATTTATTTATATTAATTAGTTACAAGAAACACCTTGTAATTACAATATGCTTTAGTCATTAGAAGTTTAAATTGATAAATTAATATTCCACTTATTTTGACTAAATTAATTGCACCATTTCTTAGAATTTTCTATTTGAATTTATTTTTGTGAACTTTCTTTCTGGTGAATCGTTACTGTAGTTGTTTACATCGTAATAACAAGATGTATTATTAATTATAATTCTCAGTGGTTTGTTGCCTAAACTTTATTATATATCGAAAGTGTCAAAAGAAAATCAACTTTGTTTGTTAGTTTCTTGTAAAAATTGGAATTATATTATTTAAACCCTTTCGGATTGGAAAGCAAATAGGTAGTCGTTGCACGGATAATTGCATAATCTGATCCTTTTTTGCTTTCCGATCTGAAAGGGTTAAATAAAAGAATTCTAGTAATTTGAACAACTAATAATAATTCATAAAGTTATGATTTTAAATTAACTTCAATTTTGTCAAATTATCTTCAGTAATTTTAATATTTTTTTCCAATTTTCCTTTTTTATATACCCGTATTAAATTTTAATAATTCATCTAAAGTCTTCTTTAACACATTGGATATATTAATGTCTAATTTTATAAGGCAGACTACACAAAACAAAATAAATATTGAATGACAGTTCTATTCTGTAGTACCAGACAGAACAGAATGAAAAAAAAACACTGATATTAATATTTATTATGTAACATTAGGACAAAAAAAAAATGAAAGATATAATAAATTTTCAACTAATTTATCATTAAAGGAAAATTCCAATAAAAATATTAGAAAAAAAAAACGGGTTAACAATATCCTTTTTTTTCCAATCCAATACTGAATCAATTGGTTTTTTTTTTTTAGTATTATTATTTTTACAATATCCTTTCGTTTTGTTAGTCACATTGTATAAATTCTCATCTAATAAGAAAATATCTTTTTTCAATTTTTTTATTATAATTTATTATTTTGTCTCGTTTTCAAATTCATTACAACAACAATAAAAACAAAAAAGACAATTTTTCCATTTTCTTTGTTTTGTTTCTATGTATGTATTATGAAAAATAACAAAATAACATTGAAAATTCGTAACAAAATAAAAGACAAACAAGGATACGCTATAGTAAAATAAAAAAAAAAATATATTTTAAAAAATCAAATTGTATTAAAGATAAAAATTCCTTTATGTAAAAAAAAAAAAAATGTAATAATAAATATATCCAATTTAAAGTTCCTTATAAAAACTGACAGAAAAAAAATAAAACGTAAAATAAGGAAAAAGGATATGTATAGAAAAATTTTTTTTTTTTTTTAAATGAAATCAAATTTCAATTTATGGATTTTCACTTTTATTATAAATATCAATGTTTTGGTGTTATGTCGAATTTGTCAGGATAATCGAAGGGGTGAAAATGGTTGAAGTAGCAAAAATTAATGGATTTTAAAGATTTTCTGATATTTTTTAAAGATGAGAAAGCTAAGAATTTTATTATTCTGTTAATTTTGTTTATTTTTTTTTTTTGGGGGCTATAAACGTTTCGTGTTACAATAAGGATAATGAAACAACAACAGAAATATTGATCCTTTAATGATTATTTTAAATAAACTGGATTAAATTTTTTTTTTTTTTGCTTTTTGAGGGTCAAATTTTTTTTTTGCGGTTTTAGATGACAAATTTATTATGGGTGGAAATAAAATATGATAATGATTGTAGCTATAAAAAAAAATATTATGGTGATAATAAAGGTTATGGTAATAAAACAAATTTAAAATCATTACCAAAATATTCAAATTTAAATGTTTAAAAATTTTATAATCTGGATATTTAAAATTTATTATTTTATGTTAAGTATTTATTGTATTTTTATAAAATTTTTGTTGCATTTAACTTTTAAGAATTTTTCTATTTTTAATGGCTAGATTTTAAATCTTCTTTTTCTCTAGTCTCCACTGACTACAAATCAGCTTTTAGCTTATTGAATAAAAATGATGATTACATTTTGTGGAATATTAAAAAAATACTCAAAATTCTTATAGAAACTTTGTATACTGATTTAATTTTTTAACTGATTCAATAAAAATTCATAATATGCTAAGTATGATTAGGTAGTTATATTCCTACCTGCATATTTCGAGTAACCATGAAGTTTTTATTTTGGTACATCATTTAACCTACAGAAAACTTAGTGTTGTTATTGCTATCACAATTTCTTGTATTTTTTTTCATGAAAAATTCTTGTTAAACGTTTCCATTGATATCTTTTTATGTAAAAGTAGAAAATCAACCGAAACTAAATTTAGAATATTTTTGATTCATAATACTACTTGAATTTTATTAAACATAACTTTTTCCATTTCAAACTTAGCAAACTTAATAACATTTGCATGGAAGAAAAAGGATAATATTTGAAAATTCCTACTTCTTTACTTTTATATAATAAAATTTTTCATTTTATTGGTCATTTTAATTTTGACTCCGGTAAATGTTTTTTTTTGTAAATTTATATAAAAAAAACTTTTCATTTTAGACCTTAGAAACTTTATAACTTTTCCAATTCACTTAAAAAAAAATCCAAAGGACTTTTCTTTTTTTTTGCAACAAAGCGAAAAACTATTTCATAGAAAAAAAACTAAATTTTTATAATATTAGAAAGTTTTTTTAAAAAAAAAAATCAAAATATTACAAGAACATTTCCAAAAAAAAAAAAACTTATGGATAATTTTCAAATTTTACCTCATATTTTCCCAAAAGAAAAATATTTTTCTCTATGGTGAACTTTTGTTACCAAAATTTTTATATTCATAATTTTATTTTTGTTGTTGTGGTGGTATACTCATGTCATGCACATATGGAAATTTTAGAAAAAAAAACATTTAGGATTTAAAATTTCCTTCTTTTTTTTTTAGTTTTTTGTATGAAGAAAAAGTTTTTTAAAAAAAAAATTGTAATCGTGAAAAAGTTTTTCATATAAACGAAAAAAAATCGAGTAAAAAATTTACCTGAAAAAGTTCCTAAAAATTTGCCTTCAATTTTTTTTTCGTTTTTTGCATCTTTTGTATTGTAAAAGTTATGTCGTTAATTCCATATGTTTTTACGTTTGTCACAAAAACGATGCAAATATACATTTTACACATACACACACAACCCCAAATATATAACAAGCATTAAAATATTGTATACTTCGATGCTTATAAAATCATCTTATATTTAAATATTTCCACAAAAATGCGTTTTAAAAAAAATGCACACTTTAAAAAAAAAAGTAACTGAAGTACAGGAATTCATTGTGGAAGGATATTATACTCTTTAAAAATTTAAAAAATTTCATTTTTTTTTTTTGTATTATCCTTCGATGTAACAACAACAGCGCTAGAACGAAGTAGCAGAAAAATTTAACTTGGGAGCTAAAAGAAAAAAATTTATCACTAAAATCAGAAAGTTTTTAATTAAAAACTTTCCCGGATAAAAAGAGAGAGAGAAAATATGTTTTTTTTTTCATTTTTTTTTTGTGTGTGTATGCGTGTGCATATTTATTTGCTGTGTTATCCTGTCCAGAAGGAACGGCGACTTTGTGGAAGGAAAAAAAAAAAATGGAAAACTTTTTAAATATTTTTTATCGTTTTTTAAGCTTTTTAAGTAAATTGTAGCGGGGTAAAAGTTTGGCATTTGAAGTAATGATGGTTTGAAACATTGTGTGGGGTAGAAGTTTTTAATACTTGTTAGTGACAAAAATTATTAAATACAGGGTGTTGTGTTTTTATTTTTAATATTATTGAAATAGGATTTTGTTAGTTAAAGAAATGAAGAACTTCTGTATTGTTTGGCAGTATTAATACTACCTTAAGAAACTGTATTTTATATACTAATCTCGTATTACAATAGATAGGTGCCTTTGCTGTTACGTTATTCAGATAATAGTATCCATCTTTAGGCAATTTTTTATGTTGAATACACATAAAAATATGTTGTAAAATTATTTCTAAAAAAATCTCTTTTCATCCCCAATAATTAAATTACCAATTTAAAGAAATTGATGTTCAATTACTATATTCTACAAAATGAGCTCCTGTACTAATTTTCTCTATGACAGAAAACAAGATTCTTAAATTAACTAACCATGTTTTTTTTATTTTTTAAAAGTAATTTAAGTTAAATCTTATGATAAAGTGAAATATACTTTAAAATGTCATAAAGAATAGTGATTATAGATTAAAAGTCAGAACGTAAAATTAGGACTAAAAGAAAAAAAATATTATGATTTAAAAAAGAAATAGATTAAAAAAACGAATTAAAAAAAAACTTAAAAGAAAGGTTCATTTATCATAGATTATGTTAAGATAAGACAAAATTAATTATGAAATTTTATTTTTATTATACAGACATCATTAAGAAGTTCTTTTGATTTATTAAGTTCTGAAGGATTTAGAAAAATTATTTTTAATCTGAAAAAAGAGAAAACCATCCTAGAAAAAAAATATTAAATTCGACGCGCCCATAAAAGCTAATCGATTTCTGCCTTTGTAAATTTTCTAAAATAATAAATGGCCCTTGAAGGATATATAAATATGTACCAAAAAAAAAAAAAAAGAAAAACACTACTGAAATACTTTAATATTTTTCACACTTAATTTTTTTTCCTTATCTAATTTTTTTTTTCCTTTTTTTACAATACGTTATTTTTCTTACATACAATGTCCTTCTATGGATAAAATCTTTAACAGTTGATAAATAATATCCTACATGTTCTTTATACAGTATGGATATAAATACATATAAATATACATTTATATAAAAAAATACAACTAATAATATTTTGTATTTTCATTGTCGAGATTTCCACTTAAAAATAAATGTTTTATTTTATATTTATAAAAGGAAAATGTTGTAACTGCAGTTAATCTGTTTTTGTGTAAGCATTCGTTCGATACATGAAATAAATTTAATTTCAAATAATATTCTAACTTTTTAAATTAATCATTAATCGATTTTGAGAAATTGTAGAAAAGTTTAATTAAAAATAAATATAATTTAATATTTTGTTTAGAGAATTTCCTTTGACCAGTTTCTTAAACAACTGGCACCGAATAGTGTTCACTGAATTACACTAAAATTACACTTATTAATTTTTGTAACAAATTTCAATCTATTGGCGTTTGCTTTATGTTGGTATTTATAAAAGTGAAGAGAAAAAATCGGAAATAAAAATAAAACCAGTGAAAATTTTGGACTAGTTTCATTTTTTAAGTCGGTAAAATATATTTGATTTAAGTTTTCAGTCAAAATTTCGTAAAAAAAGAAGAAATTGGCATAACACCAGTGCTGATTTTGAGTGAATAAAAATGATATCATTATCAAAATTTACTGCTAGGTTAACAAAACTTTCAAAATGAATTCCAAAACTATTAAAAAATGTTTAAATACAACTATTCCAGTAAAAATTCAGTAATATATATAAATTTCAGAAATATACCAATTTTTGAATTACACAATTTTACTTCTAACAGTTGTGACAAGAGAAAATAGTTGACTATATTTATATATGTATAGTAAATTTGATAAATTATCCCATATATCATAATTCAACAAAAATAAGGAAATAGAGAAAATAATAAATACTAACACGTGCGGAAGAAAAAAAATGAAAATCCTTTTTCAAAGGATTAGTTTTCTTGGTGACAAAATTATAAATGAAATCATATGATTATAATATTTTTTTTTGTTAAGTAATATTGTTGATGAAATATTTATTTTAATCTATATTTAATTTAAATTTTTGGGTAAATTCTTGACTTTAGCTTCCATTTAATTAGTACGAAGGAGTCAATGTTTATGTACAAATTTATGATTTATATACAAACTTTTGATTTGTACATAGTGAGATATCATTATAATATATATGTATATGATCAAATTAGACAAAAGTTCCATGAACTTCGACAAGAATTACAATAAAAAAATAATCAGTTGATACTAAAATATTTCCACTTTATGCAAATCTGTTACATAATTAATTTAATATTTCAACCTATTACTCAAATTATCATTAAATAAAACAGTTTTTATTTTCATATTTCATAAATTTTATACTTTGTATAAACATCCTTTTTACCATTGTTATAGTATACTAACTTTTAATTTATTCCTCTCTGAAAGTAAATTCTAATAAACTAATTATCCTTATCAAAAATTATGACACAAATTGAAATTATTTACTAATTAAATATTCATTTCCCTAAAATAATTACGAAAAGCAAAATATGAAAAATAAAAAAAAAATAATTTTTCACAATTTTATATATTGTTGACTTTATATCACAGACATAATATTCTCTCTCCCGTCACAATAATCATTTTCATAAACAGACATTTGCCAGACAAATATTTAATGTACATTTAAATATTCATATAAAAAAAAAGAAAAATTATTTAACATTTATTAATAATCATAAATAAAATTTATAACAAAACTAGATAGGTAAGAAATACAAAGTCAGATTGAATATGATGTTTGTGCGATGCCATAATATGTTAAATTACATAAATTAAAACAACAAAGAGGTACGCCGCTTCAAAGATTCATTTATATTTTTCATATTTCGTGAGAGTGTTAAGTAATATAGTCCTTTTTTTGTTCAGTCTTAAAATTTTTACATCAAAATGCAAAAGTAATAAACATTTATTAAAATATTTAATATTGTGGTGGTTTTTTTTTTTTAATATCCAGCCACTAAAATATTTTTGTTTTGGTAATAATTTTATTTTATTTATTTTTTTGGTACTTTTTTTTTTACATCATCTTCTAACCAAACATCAACTCTTTCTTATAACCATGTTATTATATTCATTGGAAACTTAAGAGTTGTAGAAAAATTACTGGGCAGGATCAAGGGTAATTTATAAATATGAAAAAATTATTTCATGTGCAATTAAAATTGATGGAAATGTCTTAAGGTTATAAGCTTTGATTGCATTAAATTGGAAAATTTTACGTTTCACTTGCTCTTTTTCTAATATAAAAATTACATACGTCTCCAGACGTTATTGATGTCTAATATCAAAACTGACAATATGCTGTAGAAATTATTTTAAAAGCTGACGATATCAATAAAAAATTGAGAAATACGAAGAGGCAACCATAATAGTATAGCCTGAAATTTTATTAACATTTTCAATTCTACAGACGTATTTACGAGTACAATGACGTCTTATGCCGTAAATACGCAAACTTGTTAAAATTATGTAGCTATTTGAATATACAAATTTTACTTAATATTTCGTCTGTCATTAAAATCAGTAGGTATTTATTCTACTTCACTGGCGTGAAAATCCAAATTAAGTTTGATCTCCTACAAAATTGTTCGAAATATTCTGTTCCTATTTTGATGTACTAATTTTATATGAGCTCTAAACCTTAAGAAACGGTTTTAGTGCAAACGCTTTTAATTTCCAACAACATAATTTATCACTGAGCCATTTGTTCTAACCAAAACTCTGTCAGCCGTTCAGATTTTCGAACTTTGATTAGATTGTACTACAAGTTTTATTAATGGTACCAGTTAAAGCTGTGTAAAGTCAAATAATTAAAACGATTGAAAGTTTCCTAAAACCATCTCTGTCACTTTTTCTAGTTAACCTGTTATATATAGATATTTTTTTTTTTCGTAATTCGCATGTATATAATATTTATGATGACTAGGTTATAATAATTCCCCCATTTCTGAAAATGCTACTTGGTTATGGTTATATAGTTTTGGAATGTATACTTAACCTATAAGTATTTTTGATGTCTGGTTATCTTGTTCTTTATTTTAGTATAGTACCGCAATAATATATTAAAATGTCGGTGTGTGTGCACACAGAAATGCTTTCATTATTTTGCAATGTACTTCTCTGGTACTATTATAAAGTAAAAGTCTTTTCATTTAACTCACAAATGATGTTTTGTTATTAATTTTAATGAAAATGCTGGATGGATTTTTAATGTAAAAGAGAAACAATAATTTTTATTTATGTAATTTTTTTTAAAATTTTATTTAATGAAAAAGAATGTGTTAAATTGATTATTTTTTTTTTGTTTTATGCTACATTTTAAAAATATGGAATTATGACAAGTTTTTGTTCATAATTGCATTATAAGTGAATTAAATTAAGACATCAAAGTTATAGTAAATTTAATAATGGCCTTAAAGATTGTAATAAATTTAATTATAAATTTTATAATTTATTACAATAAAATGTTTAAATGTTAATATTTTCGTCTGAAAATAATTCATTTGTAGAATTATTTTTATTTAATAAATTTTGTGGCGGTTAATAATATGGGTAATTAATTAAGTGGTAAAATTGTTGGTTTGTTTGATTGATTATGAAATTTGGTTATAGTGGGCAAAATATACATATAACTACAAAAAACTAATATGTTTACTTTACTTAAATCGTCATGAGATGATGTCACGTTATAGTTGTATCGTAGATCAACATTTCTACTTTTATGTCCTTAAATATATAGAGGATATGGGTGAAATTCTTAACGAGATGTATGAACTTACAGTTGAGAATATTATATATTGTGGTAGCTTAGCTATTACCTAAATATTAAGACTTGTTGGTGTTATGAGTTTCTACCGAATATACGGGGATACGTAATTCCTGTAAATTCTGTACCTTTCATCAAACATAGCTTAAGAGATCTTTGCTATTACAGTTCAATATAATTATTAGGTTATGTTTAATGAGTAGTTCTTTGAAAAGCTTTGTTATTTTGTAAGTTGATTGCTTATTCTATAGTTATGGCATCTCCTGATATTTAAGGACATATTAACTATACAAAATGTTTAAATGAAATTTTCATGTTTGCATATTAAAAGGACCTATACTCATCCAATGTCAATTTTAATTTTTTTTTTGTTATTCTGAAATTTATATTATTTACTATCTTAAATGGAAATACCAATTCAACCGAAATACATCAATAATTCTTCTTTATATTTACTTACATATTAAATTTTGTAGCCAAAAAAAAAAAACCTAAATTTATCTTCTTCTCTTCATATTCTTATGAATAAAATGTTCACAGCTACCAACAAACAAACCAACAAAAAAAAGACAAACAATCAAAAAAATCTATAAAAATATTTTCGTCATTTTATATTAGAAAAATTCTTGAATATGAAATTTTTCCAATATCTATTTTTTTTTTTGTTCCTTGTGCTTTTCAAATGTGGTAATATATTTTCTATGTCAATTTTTTGGTTTTTCTTCTTTTTTTTTTTGTGTAGAAAAATTCTGAAGGCATTAAAACGTGACCTGAAATGAAATGATTTTTATCATCATATAAAGTTTTCTACAATTTTTTTTTTCCATATATTATTGAAAATGTGGCAATAAACAAAAAAAAAATTCATAGTTTTTTTTATGTATGGATATATTTTAGTTCGACAACCACTACAATTGCAATAAATTCATATTAAACTTTATGGTTTCAGGGAGTTTAAAAGTTCAAAAAAATTTTTTTTTGCGATTATTTTTTGTGCTTTTAAAATTTTTAAAGCAGACAACACAAAAATAAAAAGTAGAAATTTGTTAAAAGTTTTATAGAAAATTACATATAACTATTTTTTAAATTTTCCCTTTTTTTTTTTGCTAATTTTAAAAGATTTCGTATTTTTTTAATTTTAAATAAATAAAAATCATAAATGCAAAAGCATTATTTAATGTAATTTTTATAAAATGAGTTTTTAATGTTACTTTTTTAAAGAAAAGTGTGATAAGAAATTCTAGTAAAGTTTAAGCATTTTATGTAGAATTATTTCGTACTTATTAAAAGAATACTAGTAAAGTAAGATTCTACTGTATAAAAGAAGTTTACTGCTCAGCATAATTTACATAGAATTTAATAATCTAGGCTACTGCATGGCCAGCCGAGGCAGCCATTTGAATGAAATTATTTTCCATTATTAACCGGAAGGATTGTACTTTCAAATAAAAAAAGAAATTTGAGAAAATATTCAGTAGTTTTTTTTTATAGCATTTTCAAAAAAAAAAAAAGTTATTTGGCGGACCCTTTAATAGTTTGAATGAAATGTCATGTTTTGGTTAGTTTTCGTGGTTTTATCTTTACTAGAAAATAACTTAGAGAAAATATTAACTTGTTATCAGTAACCAAAAAAACTAAACCAAAATATGGCATTTCATTCTCAGCTGTTATGTACTTTTAATTAATTTGAGAGCAAACTTAAGCCTTTCAAGGATAACATATTCATGGCAATGTAAAAGTTATTTGGTTTTGTAAACTTAACATACTCCCGAGCCTTTCAATAATGCAGTTTACAAGATTGCAATTTTATTTTGCCCATAAAAACCATTCTTATTTCCTTATCCTTTTAAAATTTCGTTTAAAATTCAACTAATTAAAAGACATAAATTTTTTTTTAGTTTTCCCAATCCAAAAATTGCTATTAGTTTTCCCAATCCAAAAATTGCTATTATCATTAAAATGAATTGTGAAAGACAATTTCTTTGAAAATGAAAAATCGTCTTTTTCAATGATCCTTTTTTTTTTGTTATTTCTTATATTTTTATGTTTTCTTTTTTTTATATTTCTTAGGAAAAATCACGAACACCGGAAAATTTCAATGCACAATTGCAAAAAAAAATAAATTAATAGTCCCTGCTTTTCGTTATCTACTTGCCACTAAAAAAAATACCAAAAAAATCCCATTTTCCTGTGGTTTCACAACCAAGAAAAATATAATTAGAATCAATTAGTATTCAACATCAGTCCAAAAAAAAAATTAAATAAAATAAAATAAAAAATAAAATAATTTCGAAGGACTTTTTATATATCCTTCCGAATAAAATATTTGAAAATCATTTTCCTTTGTGGTTTTCTATTTTTTTTCATTTATACATATACGAGTATATATATATTTTCTTCAGAAAAGTCGATTTTCTGCACATTTTCATAATTCATAACCGAAGCACAATATATATCCTATATTATATCCTTTTTATTGGAAAGGATATAGAATTTTTCTGGTGGCATGATTATCCTTTTAATATAAAATATTATTTTTCCTTTTTTTTTATAATATGTTTTTGTGCGCGCAATAATAAATTTTCTTAAAAAAAAAAGGAGAAAATTTGTAAATATTGGAGGCTTGTTTCTTACACATCATTGTCTACCAAGGCAGAAAATCATATTTTCTTTCAAATATTTCTAAAGTTCTTTTAAGATAATTTTTCAATATGACTCCCTTATAACATTTATCAAAGTTTTTGTTATTGGTTAAGAAGATATGGTGGAGTGCATTAAAAGCATGTGTTAATAATATCTTTTAACGAAAACAAACATTTTTTTTTTTGGAAACTCCTTCCTTATTTTATGAATTTCCTGCTGATTTGCTTTAGATATATACTATGCTGTTTCGAAATCGGTATTTTTGTAAACAGAAAATTTTCTATTTAATGATTTTTTACACTGTCATTAAAAATACAATATCAATTTCTTCGTGTCTAGCGTAATAAATTTCAAGAAAATTCGTAAATTCGTCGAAATGAGTGTATAAATCCTTTAGTACCCACCATAATTCTTCATTAATGTTAAATTTTCTACAATCAACGCAAAAAAAAAAAAAAACTTAATTTCCGATTTATTTAGCGCATCTAATAATTTATCTCAATTCTCCCTTTTCCTTCAAATTGGTACACGCTAATAAAATCTAAGAAAAGTTAAAATAAAAAAATCGTCCTTATTAGGTTTTTTTTCCAGAGAGAACATAAAACTGCAAAGAAATATTTTTCTTAAATAAAAAATAATTTTTTTTTTCGTGTGCTCTGTATTCTGTTGTCCCGGAAAAATGCCAGGATACAAAAAAAAAATATTATTTTCTGCAGACTTTTTGATAAGCGAAATTCTTGTGTAGACTTAAAGAAAAACATGAACGGAATAGATAATGTCTGAAATGTCCTTTTTTTAACTTCTTCTTATATTGGGGGTTTTTTTTTGTGGATGATTTTTAGGAGAAAAAAAAGGGGGGCAAAGGTTTAATATACAGAAAATCTTCTTGAATTTATAGGGAAATATTATAGGATGCGATCTGAATTACAAATAAGGATAAAAAAAAATTTCTAGTTTTGTAATGTATATTATCGCAAAATATAAAAACGAAAAAATTTTGGGGAAAAGTTTTAGTAAATTTTGATGAAGGGAAGAGAGGATGATGGTTCAAGGGAAAGGAGTTTAATAAAGGAATTGAAATTTTTGGTAAATTGATGTGAACGTGGTTATTTTTTAATCGTTTTTATGAAGCTATACTATTTTTTTTTACTATTAGATATTATTGTGAAGTAAAATTTATCGGTAAAAAATTCAAATCTTTTATGGAGTAAAAATTAATTTTAAGTTTTTTAATATCAAGATGTAAATCAACTTGATTCGGAAAGATTTAACAATTGCAATAACTTAAAATTTGAATAGAAATAATTTTTATGCTGGAAATATATATAGAAATATATTGCATTTAATTTAATGAGGATTAGCAACAAAATAGTAAAATTTTAATATTATACTAATCCTCGCCTTAGATTTTAGAGCTGTCTTAGTAATAGTGCATTATATTAATTTCCAACAATTAAGTCCATTATATTAATTGCTGTGATCTCTTCGCGTTCGCCATATAAATGTCTGCAATTAATAATAAAATATTTTGAAACCATAATCGTAGTTGGACTGCAATTTTAGGCAATAATATTGGCCTAACAAAAATCTGCTTCTACTTTAATGATGTTAGAAATATGTTGAAAATTTTAATATAATAACCTTCTTTTATGACCCAAAACAAACACATTCCTAAGTGTACTTATAATTTCAATATATTTTATTATCCTTTTCAAAGGACATAATCATCACTTAAACTAAATTGAATATGTTTATATGATTATGACCAAATTTCTAATATCAACAAAACTCAATAATAAATTATTTTAATTTAGACACAAATAATGTTTCCAAACTACTGCCAAAAAAAACATATTTTCTTTACATAAACATATTCACATTATGGATAATATTTTCAATAATTATTTCGAAAATGATTACATTAGTTTTTGGGCCTTAATGAAAATAATAATATTATTTTGGAAACATTCTTAAAATTTTTCGATTCCCTACTGTGTACCACCACGATCATTTAATGTACTCTTTTTTTTTGGTACACTTGTTGCCCGCTCGATTATTATTGCACTAGTGGGCAACATACTTAAATCTCTAGTCCATTTAAATAAAAAAAAAATTGTAGCTATTTTCTATGACAATAATAATAATAATATATATTCAATAAAAATAAAACTGGCATGGATAATAATCACAGGATAATAACATAACATATACTGAAAAAAACCAAAAAAAAAATTTCAATTAAAATTTAATAAAAATATATTATTCCCTATTGCGAAATGAAAATAAAAATGAGAACTGGGTGGATTGTTTTTATTGAAATATAATAGTGGGCGAGTGTATATAAATTACAATATAAAATTGCTAAAAATAGACATTGGATGGGAGTTTAAATTTTAAAAGGATTTCCTTAAATCGCTTTTCTCTCGCATGTATGAATTTTGCAATATGTGAATATTAAATTTTAATGGGATTTAAATATTGAAAATATTTTTCCTATAATATATTCAATATTTCTTGTTTTTTTTTTTTTTTTGGTAATCAATTAATTTGGTTTTTCTGATTCACTGAATCATAAAATCTTTCTCCTCTGCAATTTAAATGGGAAATTTTTTTTTGTTATTGAGTAGTTAGTTTTGAAACATTTTAAATAGATTTTATAATACCAAAATTATGGTTGATTTGTGTAGGTGGGTGTTTAAAGTAGGCTGATGATAGTGATATGATAAATATTAATGTGTTATGTAAATATCATATTACATAAATTTAATGTTATTATTATTATTATTATTATTAGGATTATTAATGTAGTGTAGAAGATTTTATTATGATTAAAAAATTGTTACAAAAATATGTGTGATTTTATTAAATTATAATTTTTGTATAAATTTATTTAATATTAAAATAATTACAATAAATTTTTATATGGACATTTATTATTTTTAGAAAATTAATGTTAATTATATTGTTTATTTTTTTGGTTTTTGGAAAATGTAACTTTAATTGGAAAATGTCGAATTATGTAAATAAATAAAAATAGTAAAAGTTAAATTTAATGGGTTCAGAAACCAATTTTATTTTATTTCATTTGACCGAAATCGAAATTTAATTAACTTATAAATATTTCTTTGTAAACTATTTTCTCTTAATTTTTTTTTTTAATATCATTCTGGTAATTAAATTTTTTATAACTTAAATTTTTAACAATTTTAATTAATAGCCTGCAGTCAATTACTTAAAGTACTTAAGACTTTTCTGTGTAATAATTATATCCTTAAATATTTAGTGTATTGCACAGCAGGAAGAATGCAATTAAAAGTTTATTATATTTCATCTACATAATTTTCCTTTTATAATTAACAATCTATTAATTTAGTTTATGAAAATGTGCTTATTAAATTTAAAATTTCACCGACTTGTAATTAAGTAAAGTTTTTTTTTTGTTAAATTGCGTTTAAGAAGCTAAATATTATTAAAACAGAATTTTTAAAAAAAGAAAATCGGATATAAAAGCTAAAAAGTATATCCAAATATCATGTTTTTCTTAGCATACATGATTTAAATCTCTTTATGTAAATTTTTAACTTAAATAACAATTAATCCAATTTACACAATTTAATCCTTTACAATATCCTTTTTCATATCTAATCCCTTAAAAAAATTTTTATACCTTAAATTTTTTTTGTGTATATTTTCATCCATATACAATTTAGCTTATAAAAACCAAATTGGATTAGTTTAAAAAGGATAACATATAAAATTAATGTACTTTTTAGTAAATTTATATAAAAAGTTTTATTGGATAATTTCCAACTTTTTTAAATTTTATTTTTTGTGTAAAGGAAAAGGCAAATTTAACTTTTTATTGTCATTTACAAAATTATTAATCGGAATTTGACCGTCGCGACGATAGACAAATAATAATAAAAAAAAAAATATGGACTTCCTGGAGTTTTATTAAGCGTAATAATCAAATTCTTTTTATATTTATAAGAAGTCCTTTTATATACAAAAGTTTTTTTTTTTTAGATATTACATAAAAGTCCCTACAGGAATTATATACACATAAGAAAAAGTTATTACATTAAATTTGTACGCTGGAAGATTTTATTGCTTAAATGTGATGATAAAGAATATTGTGCGGAGGATTATAAATGTATTTTAATTGTGTTTAAAGAAAAAGAAATTTTCCAATTTATTAATATTGTTTAAGGTCCTTTAGGTTAAACAGTTTTATATATTAAAAATTGGTTATAATCACTGATTCCGATTTGCAAAATACTAATTTAAGACATTTTTTGAATTTCAAATTTCTTCCACCGTTTTTTCACATTAAATATTTCTTGTATTTTGTACTTAATTTGCAAAAACGACTTGTAAAAATCTTTATAATATTTAACATTTTCGGGTTTATTTACAAATTATTAAATTCAAATCAAAGACTACCAAAAAAAAAAGACCAAAGCAAAATAAAACAAAATATTTTCTTGCTAAAATTTAAATAAAATTAGATAAAAAAAATTATGTAAACTTTTTCATTTATCAAAGGGCTTATCTATAATCAATTTTTGTATAAAAATTCGGGATGAAATATTCTACAAAGTTTTTCAAAAAATAACATTTTTTTTAAACACACACCAACACACACAGCAAAAAGGACAAACGTACATGGGTCGATTAAATTATACTTTACCGTGACAATATGCCGCAAACAAAATTATTTGCTTCAAAAAATTTAAGGGAAAAAAGAAATGTTTTTTTTTAAATTTTTTTTTTTTGCATAATTTTACCTATCCTTCTTAAATAAATATGGGTAGAAAAATTATGAAAATTTTCCATTCACCGTTTTACAAATATAAATTTTTTTTTTTACATTTCCTTAAATATATTTAAAAAGGTTATTTCAGTTCTTCTAAATTTCTTCTTTTTATTTTGAATTGGTCTATCAATGTAAAACAAATAGTACTTCTATGGGTGCAGTAGTCAAAAAGTCCTTTATTATAAAATAATGATTTTTTTTTTAAGGACAAAGAAATTTTTTTTTATTATTGTCATAAATGTTACAAAAAAATATAAAATTTAATGGATATTTATTGAATAAATTTATGATTTCTTATAATTGAATGGTAAAAAAATTCAAGTTACCCCATCTCCCCCAACCAACAATAATATTGAAACAGAATCTTATAACAGAATTTAAGAAATTTTTAGGGGTGATTGTATGTATATAAATAAAGGACTATTAAAAAAAAATTTTATGAACCGAAATGTAATAATAGATTAATTTTTTATTATTATTTTTATAATTTTTTATATTTATTAGGTTTTTATTATGAATTATTTTTATTAAAGATATTATGTTACAAATATCATATTTTTTGATGTTGCATTTGATTGATGGGGCGATATCGATGGGAAGGACTCTTTAAAAAATTTCAAAGAAATTGTATTTTAAAAGCAGGATGCGAAGTTTTTATTGATTATCACAAAATTTAGGTTTGGGGAAAACATATTATTTATATTTTGATAATTTCAGACTATATTTTAGGGGTAATTGTTTATATTACAAAACAAATTCAAGTTTTATTTCTTAAGGACTACTTAACGAATTTGCCTTCTTAATATATTTTATTTAAGTGTAAGAAATTTTGAAAAATTTATAACTTTAATAAAAATCCTGTAGCAAAAAATATCATTAGTTTTCATGAAATTTCGTTATTTCCATTCTGTTTAAAAACAACTTAACATTTTGTTTACAAAAATTACTCAAAAACTATAATTTTTTTTTTACATAGAATCAAATAAATTTCACTTATTTATATTTTTAAATATTTATGCAATTTTCCGCACATAAAAATTTCTTATTTAAAAATATCATTTCAAAATTTGTACAAAATAAAAAAAAATAAAATAAGAAATAATTTTCTTGCTTTTGGGATCCTGGGAGAAAATTATTGTTAAAAATTTATAATATTCAGCAAGTTTTTTTTTTTCAATTGCAATATTTTATATTCTACTTTTTTATTTTAATATTATCTCCAATAATATCTCCTCATCGTCTACACAAAATTCTGTATCATTAATGTTATTATCCTTTCGAGAATTTAGTTTTCTAACCAAATATACAAAAACAAAATAAAAAATAACATAAATATCCTATTTTTTTTCTTATTTTCATTCGATTATCCAATCATACAAACACAACAAAAAGTTTTATTTTTTTATTTATTTATTATTTATTTATTTCTATTTCCTTGACTTGGGAAATGACATGATACTTTTTGTCTATTTTTCATCATCAAGGATCACATGAAAGGATATCAGTACAATAAACTTAAATATATATTATTTTTTTAACAATTTTACTTAGGGAAAAAATCAGGCAAAAAACCCATGGTTTTTCTAGTTGAGAAATACAACAATTTTATATCCTTTGAAAAAAAAAACAGAACTTGACTGGATGTGTTGTGCAAGGATTGCTATTTATATTTAAAAAAAAAAACTCAAATAAACTTATATTTTCTTTTCGGTAAAATTTCCCGAGAGAGGAAGAGCGAGAAAAAAAGAGAACAATTTGAGTAGGGACAAGAAATAATCTTGGAAAAATGAAATTATATCCTTATTACATGTGAATGAAGTAATTATTTATTTCAAAATTTCTCATAGTTTTAAGGTATAATAAATTCTTCGTTGATAAAGTAGTACTACAATAATGGAATATTTATATTATATAAAATTTCTATAAATGTGGCTGATTCTAAATTTACTATCAAGGATAAAAAATATTGAAAATAACTTTATACGTGTTCAAAAATGATTTTTTGCAATATTTGATAATAAAAAAAAATAGATATCTGCTTAGAATTAAATTGATTATTTTTCGTTCTGAACATGTGAGTGTTGTGATGGTTTTTTGATTTTTCTTAGTATCCGGAGATATTTTTAGCTTATGATGTCATGTTGAATAATTGGTCAAATGAATCAAATACGATACCGAAAAACATTTTTTGTTTTGTTTTTGTAGATGACTGTCAAATAAAATAAGAAAGGACGTTAAGACTATTAAATTAAATTTGACATAAATGATTAATTTTTAAAAAAAATACTTTTTATTCGATAAATATGTTTTTTTTTAATTTTTCTGAACTTTTTAAATAAAATATCTTCTCTTCGATATAATGAATCTAACTTTTATAAAATGTTATAATAATGTAAATTTTTCGAAACTAAATTTTACAACCTACTTCTAAAATCGAAAATAATCTGATTTAAAAATCAGATAATTTATAAAAATTCTTAATTATATGAAAAAAATTATATTAATTAAAAAGAAAGAAAAAAAAAATCTAATAAATTTTTTTTAATATTTTTTTCAGGTGAGTGAAAATTTCGACTCCTTTTAAAAATACTAAAGTATTTTTTTTTGCAATCAAAATTTTTCGTAAGTTTTATTTCTGACATAATTTCCGTATATTACCAAAAAAAAATAAGTAAATATTTAAATAACTATTTTTAATTTAGCATAATTTATGTTAATCTTTTTTTTATTATAATATCTAACATCGAAAATAACTATTATATTATTTATTTACTCTATAACAAAAAATATAACTTTTTTTTGTTTTTGTACTCAATTTCCATTTTCCGGAAAATATATACAATTTTCCTCTGATGATACGAAACAAAAACAAAAATTAACCACAATAAACTTTTTTTGTTGTTGTTGTTGTTATATGTTTTGTTTAATTATAATTCGAAATTCATATATCCGATAAACGACGATTATATCGTTTTATTATTATCCTTATACAAATACATTTGAACTAAAAAAAAAAAACCAACTTAGTCAGTATATTCAAATGAAGTCATTATGGCGCCTAACATATATGCAAAAAAAAAAAAAAAAGAAGCTAGAATTAATATTTCCATATATAAAATCGATGCCAATAAACTGCTGTGCTTGTTGGTTCATTTAATATTGGTGCCAGGATAAAAATTTATAAATTTATTGAGTTTATTGTACTTAAAAGTGTGGAGGCAAAACACAAAAAATACTAAATAATTTTTTTCGTTTAGATTAATTTTGTGGTAAAAAAACAAATACAAATATACATATATATCTAAAGTTAGAAAATGGGCGAAATGTTATCATATAGGAAAAGTCATTTTTCTTGTTAAAATATATTACCTTACTTTACATTATAGCAATATAAGTCCAAAAGTATCAGGATTTATGACTAGATATTTTAAATATAGAAATTGTGTAATATGTAATTTTTCAGTTTATAAAAAATTATTTACGTTATTTTGCATGGAATATAAAAAATAAGGTGAAAATAATTTAGTATACTAGAAAAAAGTAAGGATAAATATGGAAATTTTATTTTACAATTTTTACAAAATTTTATGGTATATTTTTGTTATTCAATGAACTTATTTATAAAGGAATATATTAAGTAAATAGTATAAAATCACCATATATACTACTTGTTTTGTTAGCATACATATGATTTTTAGGGAGCAGAAACAATACTAGGCACAATACTTTATTATAGACATGGAAATTATTATTATGGCGCAAATTCGAAAAAATTAAATCGATTTGTATTAAACTAAAGTGGTTGTAATTTGTGCTTCATACCAAATTTGACTTGTAAAAACCTTGGATTTGAAGGGCAAATCAGAATTTAGTGAGTCAAATCAAAATTTTGAAAGTACTCTAAATTATTCAACAAACTACGGAGTGGGAACACTATTACAAAATATTTAATTTATATTTAAAAAGAATGTTCACCAATATTGACCATAATTGTTTTTCAAATATTAAATCCTATAAAAACTTACTGAAAAAATAGTTTTCAATCAATTACCGAATATTTAAATTTATAATTTAATTATATAAATTGTCAACAATTTAAGCTTTCGCCTTATAATTTTAATTTAAAGAAAAATATTTTTTGAAACCATTTATTCCTAGAAAAATATAATCATTATCCCTAAACATGGTGAATAATATTACGAAAAATTGTAATATGAGAATTTTTCTATATAGTTTCGAAAGGGCTATAAAAGCCTTCTTTAAATAAATTTTTTCATGAATGTTAAAATGATACCTTATAATATTTATATATCCTTAATACAAGAATATATATACATAAATTTGTTATAAAATGTAGAAAAATCGTTACAAGGATTTTCTTTATCGCTTATATACAATAACAAACACGATTAACTTGTGTAAAATAATACCAAAACAAATTTGTAAATTATTGTTGAGAATTAGATTTTCTTTAGAGGTCATATGAATTTTATTTATTTACCAAAAAAAAAAAATATGAAAACATTATTCTTATGGTTGTGTAAAACAGATCTTATCATTGTTCACGTCTTGTTTTTTTTTTTTTACCTTTACAAGGATAATAATAAAATTCATTCTTATATAAATATATATTTATATTCTACAGAATTTCCAATGTCAGTAAAAATTAATATTTACTAATTCTTAAAAAGTTTACAAAAAAAAAAAAACAATATTCTCGGAAATATAACGAAAACAAAGGATAATTTTTATAAGAAATCAAGGATATCTCTTCAGAATAAGGTGATATTTGATTGGTTAGTGGAAACAGCAATGTAAAATTAAATTACAAATCTCCACTGTTGAATATAACTTTAATATTACAGACACATAATGATATTTTCTGTTGCTGTTGACCGCACACATAATGCAATATGGTTGTTATATGAGCAACCGGGGTATGTATATATTTATAAATCCTTTTTGTTTTATTTAGCCTCTGTAATTGTGTACTGAAAAATACGGTTGAACATAATGACGAAAACAAACAGAATAGAAATATTAATTCGTTCGATTTCACTGTGATATATATATGTTGCTGTTATAGTCTAGAGAGTTTAGTGTACGATGAACTCTGAACATGGACAAATATTAAAGATTTTATAACTTAATTAAATGGACATTTCTTAATTGCGACATTAAAATGGCATTTTTTTTTTGATAATAAAATGTTATTAAATTTCAAGGAAAATCTTTATTGAAATAGAATATAATTTGAAAAATTTCCAGTAATTTGATGTTTGTTATACAGATTTATGAAAATATTAAAGTTTTTCTTATTTTCTTCAAGGGTAAAGTCATAAATATTGCAATAAAATAATTCTAATCTAAAAATTCTGTTAAATGGGATTCATCCACTTTAAGAACTAATTAATAAAATTATTTTTTTATTTCAATAATTCCATTAAAGATATTCTTTTCTACAAAATTATCATCTTAATTGAATTTGGTTAAAAAAAATCTCCTCTAATTATATATTTTCAACAATTTGTTACATATAATTTTTCTCAGTATATTTAAATATCCTTCTTTTACAACTAAAATTCAAAAGATTTCTTTAATATTATTATTAAAATTTTACTTCCGACAATTCTTTCCGGAATGTATATACATATTTCCTTATTCAACAGAATTATATTTCCCAACCACTTTTAATAACCTTTTTTCGGACAATTAGCCGCTTTTATTAAAATATTCTTTATTGAAATCCTTTTTAGTTTCTTTTTATCCATATAAATATAATTTTTTTTAGGAACCCCTACAGCACTTCTTTATAAAATATCATTTTTACTCTCCAATTTAATTTTTTGGGTATCCAAAAAAAAAACAACAAAAAAACTATATTAGTCCTCCAGACTACTATTTTCCCATCATCAGTACTATATAATATTAAAATTTACATAGATATTTAGAGTTTATAATAAGTTTTGTCCGGTTTCAAAATAATCAACCACTCTATACATCCCACGCATTTATAAAAATCATTATCATCAGCAATCCACTTCCTTATTTATTTTGAACAATCCTTTTTTGTTTTTTTTTTGGTTCTGATGTTTTTGTGTGTTATATTTCCATAATAGAAATTTTTGAAAATATAAAATCAAATGTGTACATTTCTCAGGATATTAAATATCAAAGAGAAGGTCAGGATTTAGAGTTGTTGTATAGTCAAATAGATTTAATTTGAAATGATGTAGAGAGGGAAAATGACAAGAGTATATATCAAATAGATATTATATAAACATTATTAGTTTTAATTGAAATATTGGAGTTTGTTGGAACTTGTCAAGTATTAGCATGTAATGCTTTGTAAGTTAGCTTTGATAAATATTATAATTACAAATTTAATATAAATTAAATTCAAATCATATAATTGTGTATTAGTTAGTCATGGGTACTAGATTAATAATTTAATAAAATGTTTTGAAAAACATTAAACACATATCCTTAAATATTACATTAAATCTTTATTAACATACTACCATTATCCTTGTGAAGGATAAACTTAAAAAAGACCTTTTTGAAAAAAATTAATATTTTCAATGTCTAGGTAACAACAAAAAAGAATGTTTTAATATCCGGTCATTCATCTATAATAAAATATGATTTTTGTACAACCAAACAATGATAATCATCATCATTATCTGATTTATATTTATTATTTAAACTATCAGATTTTAAGATTTCATCATTGTTCAAATTATATTTAAATGGTTTTTTTTTTGTCGTCACTCAGTTTTTCATCAACGAAATTCAAATTTCAAAAGATTTTTGCAATATCATTTAAAACAATTTGTATGTATTCATTTCTTTAATTTTACACAAAAGAAGATTAAATACATAAAATTTTATCCCTATGTCAAAAATATATATACATACATAAAAACGGATGATAATAATGAAGTCGAAATGAAAGAATATTTGAAAGGAAAATTAAAATCTGGTTTTTTATACTTTTTGGAGAATGGGTCAAAAAAAAAATCGCCAAAAAAAATTATTATTTTTTTAAGTATATGTTTGCTTTTAATATTTTTATGGATCCTTTTCTAAGAATATGTGAATATAAATATAATTTATATATGTATATAAAAAAAAAATGAATTTCTTAATGTTTCAGTAATTTTGAAAAGATAAAAATTATTTCTTCAGAATTTTCATATCTGTTTTTGTTATATTGAATAAAATAAAAATGCTTTTAAAAAAGGACATTTTAAATATATATATATATGTATTACGATATCACAGACTACATTATCATTTCAGTGGAAATATATTCTTTTTCAAAAAAAAAAAACATAAGAAAATAGCCTTTTTTAGTCCTTGAAAGTGATTTTTTTTTTAGCCCAAGACTAAAAGTAAAGATAAAAAATCATCAAATCAAAAGAAATTTCAGGTTATCTAGAAAACAAGAACTGAACTCTCAAATCTTTTCAAAAGAAATTCTTTTTTATTTTTCATCTTTTTACAGTCTTAAAATGTCATTACAATTTCCACAGTAACTCATAATTTGTCAGCCCTTTTTATGTATACAATTTTGCACAAAATTTGTCTTCTTATATTTTTTTTTGCGGTAATATTTTTTTTAAAAATATTTTATACAATTACCAAAACACAATGTTGCGTAAAAATGTTTTTAAATAAAAAGAAGGTACAATTAAATTCACCAAGTACAATTAAATTTTTTTTTTTTTGTTTGCAAGTTTATGTTAATGATTCGACCGGCGGCATTGCTTCCTATTTTCCTGTCTGTAACATTAAACTTTTTCATTTTTACACAATTTTTTTTTTCTTTTAATAAATTAATTGAGATAAAAAAAAAAAATATCAAGAGTAAAATTAATTATAATAATATTTCCTTTTTTTTTTGTGTATGTGTGTTTAGGTGTAATGTAATTTGTCGTTAGTTAATTTTCCGACTATAATAATTATTAATTTTAATAACTCATAGTATCCGTAGTGTTACTTCTTTTATAAGACTATATTTCTTTTTTATCAAGTATACAATTTATCAGTTTGGTTTCTGTTTTTTTTTTGCCCTTGTGAATGTTGCCTCATTATCTAACGAATACTCATAATTTCGCACAAGGAAAATTCTTTATCCTGTAAATTATACATACAAAAAAAAAACTTGCTAATATAGAAAAAAAAAATCCTACTCAATTTAAATATATTTTTTTTTCTCCTTTTAATGAATATCCTTTTTAATAAAGCGGATTAATATAAAGAAAATAGTTTAGTTCTTTTTTTTTTGTTCGCTATCCGGTTTTTTTTTTGTTATGTATTTAAAAAAAGCTTATGGTTTCAACAGGATTAAAGTTCCTTTTAATTACGTTAGTGTTTTAGATTACAGCACAAAAAAAAAAAGAAAATTCTTTAATAAATTTTATCGTAATGTTGGGTGTGTTGACAACATGGAGTAAATGTTCTAAGTAGAATTATTTTTAATTAACATTATATAATTTTTAAATTTTAATTATAAATAAAATAATTAATAAAATTCTTATCCTACCTATCTTACGTCCTCGAATAATCAAATGTTTTTTATCAAAAATTTTGTAAACCTTTAAATTTAAATGATTGATTATCAGATAATTTGTATTTAATTAATAGATATACTTCAAGTTATTCACACCTGCAAATACTATAATTTTCAACTTCAAAGAACAATTGTCGATTATGAAAAGGATGTGCCAAAATTAAATTAAAATTAATTAAATAATATTTTTTTTTAAAAAAACTACTTTTATCCTTAAACTGTTATTCAATGCATTTCATAAAATTATCATTAAATTTCCCAATTATTTCTAATTAGTTTTCAAAATATTTGATTATAATAATCGTGAAATTTCATTTATAAACTTTAAATCCATTCCAGTTAAATAATACTTTTATGAAATCATTGAATCTAAAATGTTAAAATAGTAGTTATATCAATTTTTTTTTGTTTGTTTACATTTGATATAATCTTTCTCTTTAATTTTTGATTGAACCAACTTTTATATAAAAGATAATGATATGAAATGTGATGCCAAAAAAAGTCAAATAATTTTCTACATAAATGACACACAAATTATATGGAAAAAAAAATTTCCATTCTCAATATTATATAAAATTACAAACGAATATCCTCTTAAAAAAAAACGTAGGAGAAGAGATAAACTATATTTATATACATATGCTCTACAAGTTAAAGCCATTTGAGACTTCCTCCACATTTACTGTCGTCATATGTTTTTTATGGTGATTACTTCTTTTACTAACCATATATTTAAAAAGACTAAATATAAAAAAAATATATCTCAAATAACCTCTTGGTTTCCCTTATCCTAAGTAAAAAATGTTCAAAACCCGCGCATTGATATATGGTTTATCCTGCGATATTCTAACCAGCAACAACAAAAAACCCTACACAAGAGAATTGATTGTTTTTAGCAGATGAGAAGGCAAAAAAAAAGAATCTAAAATTTAATTGGCATCTTTTCATTTCAAGTTTGGTTAATAAAAAAAACATGTTGGCGGATTGTGTTTTTATTTTTTTAAATGCTTTTAGCTGATCGTCCGAGAATTTAAAAATCAATTTTGTGTTTTTTTTTTGTTGGAAAATGTGATGCTTTGGTAAAATTACTTCAGTTTAAAAGATAAATTTAGTTTTTTTTTTTTTGAAAGTAGAAAATACTTTTTGATACAAAAATTCTGATTGAAAAAAAAAACCGGATTATTATTTATTTTAATAAAGAAAAACATACACCTTTTTCAGAATTGTTAAGCATGACAAACGTTTTAATGATTAACGAATAGATTTTGGTAAGAGAATGTCCAGGACACCAAAGTACAAGATTTAAAGCATATATGTGAAAAATTAAAAAATGTAGCTTTTTATTTACCTACATAAAAATTGCTGGTTAAAAAAATGGTTTACATAAAAACGAATAATTTTTAAAAAATAATGAGACAAGAAGTGGCTAAGGCATCGTTAGTTTACTTAGACATAAGGTCTGTTTACCGAATTTCAGAATTAGTTTCCATCCCTGAAATTCCACTCTTGGTAGCTGTGAAAGTAAATAATATTTGTAACGAAGTTGCATAAGCCGGAAACAGTAGCACAGAAAAAGCATTATCGTTCAATTTCGCAAATTATACAATAGTTAATTTGGGATTGCAGAATATTAAAAATGTGATCACAAAGGTTCGAATGTTTCATTAGTAGCGCAGTTGCTAAAAAGAATAAAGATGATGAAAATTTATCGCTGAAAAATTAATTATAATAAAATTTGAATATGAATTTTATAAATCAGTTTTTAATCATTAATTTTTAAGATTTTCTTGTACACAAAATCCAATTTCACTAATTATCTAACACAAATTAGAAATAATACTTTTCTATTTCAGTTCAATAATAAATATTTGAATCATTCCCGAGTTAATAGAAAAATTCATTATCGTTTCTGTTTGACTATGAAGATAATATTTATTCATAGAATAATATTATCCTTTTACATTTCAAATATACATATACGTTTGACAAAAAGTTTTACACTATACTATACCATACTATATTATCAAGTTGTCCTTTTTTACTATTCAATATATTATTATTCATTATTCAGGATCATATCTAACTTTTCTGTCTTTCTTTTTTGATTATGCCCTTGGACTTTATTTGGACATGTACGAACTAAATACCATTACGAATATATTTAATGTTTTAGTAATTGGAAAGTCATTTAATATTCAGATCACAATTTCTTGTTTGGTATACCTTCGTATAGAAATTCAAAGTATATACCTGTAAAATTTTCATTTTGATGACCAACAACAAACTTACAACCAAAATTTTTATTTTTTTTAAATTTTATATTCCTTCTGGCCTATCCGGTTTATACGATCGATGGGATACTCACGTAGATAATTCGGATGAAATCTATTTGAGTCATCAATTAACAGAAAAACACCGATGGGTTATTATAATTTATTTTTATTTTTGTAGTTACTCAGAATCCTGTGAAAAAAAAAATGTTTGAGTAGATGTATCGCAAGGATTAGATGTGCTTTTTTTTCGTTTTTATGTGATTGGGCTACAAAAATTCTGTTCGATTTTGAATATTGTACATGGTATACATGAAATATCCTTAGAGCAATTGTCAATGTAATTTTTTTTTGTTTTAAATTAAAAACTAAATGAATGTAAAATTATGAATTTATTCCTGCAAAATGTATCTTGTTATATGAATTTTAATTATATTTACAATATCAAAATAATGTTAACTTGAAAGAGAAAAATTTCTGTTATAAAATTATGTTAAAAATACTTTATTAATTTATGGTAATTCACCAACATACTTTATTAATTTATGATAATTTTAGTAAAATTATTCTCAGACTATTAATTCAACGTTGTAATTTTTTTAAAAATTTGTTAAAATATCATTTTAATAGCAAATTTACGAGAACAATGATCGTTTACGTAGCCCTTGGGTAATAAAAAATCATGTCTTGTTACTCCGTATAGAACTGTCAAATTTCCAAAACAAATTCCTTCCCAATATTAAAAAAAAAAATATTGCAATTAAACCCATTTTTAATAAACCATCTGTTTAAAACAATTTTCCTATTTCATCCTATAAAATAAAACAGTGAAAATATTCAACAAGTCATTTATTTATAGCATCAAAATAAATTAAAATAAAATAAAATCAATTTTCTCTTTCGGGGAATTTTAATTTCGAGTTCAGAAAGTTCAACATTTTTTATGCAAACTCAATGCTCTATGCAATATGTTTTTTTAATGCCATACAAACTTTGACTCTACACACATTTCACTACAAATTCTACAGAAATTTTCAAATATCTTAAATATATATTTTTTTAAGTATAAAAAAAAAACATTTAATTTTAAAAATAATTTATTTATGCACGCGCACTTGAGATTATTTTTTTTACTTTACATTTATCTTTCGCAAGCGTACAATAAAACCACGAAAATGCGTATCTTATAGCAAAAAATAACACGGAGTCCATTCATCTTTGGAAGACTTTGCCTACATTTTACTTTTTTTCTTTTTTTAAAATAACGAATTGATTGCAAAGACGAGAAGTTTTAATGCAATTCGATGCTTTTTTTTCCAAATATGTATATGAGAATTTATGTTGTGACAGGGAAATATTTTTTAATCTCCATTATATTAATTTGTATTCCAATGATTTATATTTCGGGAAATGAAGGGTGGAATTTTTTTATGATATAATAAAAATATATATGTTAATATATCTAGATGTACAATTTGGTTTTATGTGGAGTAAGTGTGTATTAATAAAAATCCATTTACTTGTCCGGTAAAGATTTATATTGAATATTATGGAAATTAAACAACAGACAAAAATATTATTAATTAGAGTTATTAATAAAAAAATATGTTGATGATAATAATGCAGATATTTTTTTAAAAAGTTTTATGTCATAAGAAGTCTGTGAAAATAAGATCTATTTTTAGTTAGATTTTATGATAAAATGAAAAGTCTTTTTTCAATAATTCAAATTTTTTTATAATTCAATTTCGATCGTTACTATTTTGAATTAAAGTGATTAGAGTCCTAATTCTAATTTAAGTTAGAAAAAAATATAATTCATTTCATATCACGAATGGGTTTTATTGAAGACTATAATAAATGATTAAATATAAGGTTAATAAAAGTTTAGATTTAGAGTATCAAATGCAGGTAAATATGGTGTTAATTTTAATTAATTTTTATAAATCTAAGAAACCTATTTTACTTATAATACACTATTATAAACTTTGTAAAACTTAATTCCGTTTATTTTACTTAAATTATTTAACAAACTCCAATAAATTATGAACATAATCGTTTCTTCAAAAGAATAAATATCATAACGATAATAATTCTACAAATTTACTAATTGGATTAACAATTGTAATTACATTAAAAAAATATTAAATATTATAGAATAATAATGTATATAAAAAACATACTCGTATAAAACGTACATGATAAAATTTATGAAATTTCGTATAATTATAAATTTCATTAATTTAGTAATAATAATTTTATAATTTTTATTAATATCGTCAGGCAATAAACGGTTAAGAAAATTATTTTTATGTTTCTTAAATATATTTTAAAAATATTCTTAATGACTTGCAGATGATTTTAATTCAAAAAAAAAAATGAAATTTTAATTTTTGATGTTGAAAATGATTTGTTTTTGTTTTTTTGCTGAATAAAATATGACATAAATAATTTTTTTTTTTTTAATTTTAAATACAAATAAAATTTATGATTAAATTTTTTTTTTAACTTGATATTTTAAGCTATTATAAAATCGCTTATGTTAATCGCTTGCCAACAAAAATTATGAAAATTATAAATTTAGAATTCGATTTGAATATTTCATTTCAATTTTTTATTTTTTTTGTTATTAAAAATTATTTAAATTTAACAACTCATAGAAGTATGTTTTCTTTTAGTAAATAGTCAATTTTTATTTTTAGATTATATTTTTGTAAAATTTTTATGAACAAAAATACATATTTTTTATTTGTACATATTATGATGATTTCAGTGCATAATTAATGTTTGAATATATTTAGAACAGGTGCCATATTAAAAATACTAAATATATTTTTGTTGTTACATAAAAATATATGTTTCTTTTTTAAAAGAAAAATCAAAGGCAATTAAAATTATGAAATTTTCTACTTATATATTAAAATTTAAAACAAAAAACATTAAAAAATAAAATTTCTTAAAAATTAATAAGGTCAACAGGATGACGATTATTTTGTTTTTTGTTGCATGCGATTTTTGTAATTATTATAAATAAATAAAATGATATTTTCGTTGGCATTAAGTTTATTTGAAAATATTTATTATTTATGATTGAATTATTATAAGATTTTTGCAAAAATGCAAATATTTTTTTTTTGTTTTCATTTGAAATATATTTTTAGAATATTTGTTCTAATTTGTAGTGATTAATTAGTTAAGTTTAAAAAAAAATTATATAATTTAAAATTAAAACTTAAATAAATATTTCATAATATTGTTTATTATAATTCAAATATCATAGTTTTTATATAACAACAAATGAAAATTTAAATTAATTTCTAAAATATTACAAAAAACCAAATTTATTGCAAACTAGTTTTTTCTCTGAAATGATACAAAAATTGTAACTTTCTTATTATTATCATTTAATTGTCAGTCATCTGAGTCATTTTTCTTCCCAACAATTAATCAATAATTGAAAGTCCTAACTAACTTTATTTAGAAGACATTTTATTAACGAGTAGATTGATACTAATCGATATGGTATCTTTAGAAAGCAGAAGAACTATTGCCTAAATATTGCTTTACTTCAGATGAAATTAATTCTTCAGATATATTAATGAAAATAACATCTTATGTACCTAGGCCAAATCTTCGCCAGAGAATTTTCTGACATTGAACCGTTTTTTTTAGATGACTTCAATAAGTAATTCTTTCAATGTGGTTTCGGTTCATCTACTAATGTGATTAGACTGATTCTAGTTAGATACTTGCTGTTCCAAGGAAGTATTATTGAATTTTGAATTACAACAAATTTTTCGTAATAATTTGTTCGAAATTGGTATAATTAAAATTACGTTAAATATTTTTAATTGCAATAGAATTTAAATTTTATCAAATCCTTTTTTATAAAATTTAAATTCTATTACGATAAAAAAAATCAGTCACAATAAATTCTATAAATACAGCTTTCTTACATATATTTGTTTTAATTAAATTATTCTAATAGAAAATTGCTTACCCCAACCAAACTACTTTTTTTTCTTATTTTAATAATGAAATAAAATATTTTGTATAATATACTATACATATTCCGTATATCCTTACAGAAACTTTAAATTTAAATCTAAGATATCTTTTTTCTTCATATTTTTATCCTTACCAGTTTTCTTCACATTTTTCTATATTAAATGAAACTTGAATTTGCATCTTTCTACCAGGGGAATATAACAAAAACAAAAAAACTATAACTAAAAAACCGATGATAATCCTAAGCAAAAATATGTGGAAAAAAAAAATTCCTAGTGCTTACTAACATTAATGTAAATTTTTGCAATCTCAAAAAAAAAAACAACCCCTAAAGCAGCAACATTAAAATTTATCCCTATTGCAACACAATATATCGCGCGCGAGGCGACAGCAAAAATGTCGTAAAGTTTTCTTGTTTTTCGTTTTTTTTTTTCCATTTTTTTTTCTGTTTCTCCTCTACGAAAAAAAAAACAAAATAAAATAAATAGAAAAAGAACGAACGTATTTCAAGCGTTAAATTGCCAGACACTTCGTATTCCTATGTGACATTTTTAGATTTTCATTTTACTGCATATGTATTCAAGATTATATTAAATTCGTCCTTATATTATTTCTAAATGTATATTTTATCTTTAATCCTTTTTTTTTTTGCAAGGCATATACAGAAAAAAAAGGTAACACATATACGAAATTCATGTATGCAAGGATTGGCAACAATAATGCAAAAAAAAAAAAAAAAAATTATGCTATAATTCAGTAAAATATAATTTACTATAAAAGACTACAGCAAAAGAAACAGGACGAAAAAAATGTTGAAGGCGATATATTTTTTTTTTTTTAATATAATATCTTAAGTTATTTTTAAGGCACAGAATGTCTCAAAGATATATTTTACTTGCTTTTAAGATATTATAGCATAATGTTTTTTTTTTTTTTGTAAATATTTTAGATGTAAAAACTTTGTGTTGTACAACAACGAATTAAAGTGTTTTGTTTGATTTTTTTTGCGCAAAAAATTTAGTTTGGAAACAGAATTACATTAGATAATCATTGTCCGTCGGAAGAAAACTAATTAATTTAACGTTAATCAATAGAAACTTTAACGGTTCATTAGATTTGCTATTAAAGGAGTATATTTTTAATCGTTAAAATTCTAATTACAAGGTTTTTTTTTCGTGAATCTAAACCAACTTTAGTGTAAAAGGGATAATAATGTATTTGTGAATATGCCACATTAGAAATTATCACAAACCAACCATAAAGTTGACAGTTATTCTCCAGTTAACAAGAACATTGTTCTGATGTATGTTGATCCAAGTGTAAATGATCTTTATTATGAGACACTGTTGAAAAGATTAAGCTTTCTACCAAATCCTTCCAAAGAACTTTATTGTACAAAGCTACCTTAAAAAACCTGAAAATTGAAAAAATTCAATTGTTAATTCAATCTTATTAATGCTGACAATATTTTTCTTGTCAATTTTCAATTTTTTTTTACTGTTCTGACAATTGGATTTTTTTTTTTAAATCTGTTAGTAAAATCTCAAAATAAAACTTGAGAAAAGATGATGTCCTGAAAAAAAAAAATAATCTTCTGACATTGACTTTGATACTTTACTACATTATGTTCTTTTAGTACTAACGATCCTTTTTTTTTTGTCTCTTCTTTTATATTACTTTATTTATTGTTATAAATTTTCTTGTATCCTTTTTGTAAAATGCACATAGATTTACATATAAAATCCTTATATTTTATACAGAATGTTAAATCATAATAAAAACAAAAAAAAAAAACAAAACACTATCAACAATATTTTTCAATTTCATATTTTTATAAGGATTACTATTTTCTTATAAAAAAAAAAAACAAAACACAACCAAGAAAATTTCATGCAGAGAAAAATTCATATTTTCTTCTTGTTAGTTTTGTATTGTTTTTATTTATTATTATTGTCAATGCGGAAAATTTAGTATACTAACATTTGACAGTTTATATTTTAGTTGAATTGGTTTTTTTTTCTGCATTATAAAATTTATGTTGACAAACAAAATAAAAATAAAAATAAAATTGCAGACAAAATAAAATTTTCTTTAAAATAAAAAATTTTATTTATTGACTTTTTTCTTCTCAATTTAATATTAATGTATTTTTTTTTTATTATTTTCAGGTAATTTGATTTTATCATCTACATAATTTATTGAAGAAAGTGAAAAATATATAAATGTGTGGTCGTAAGTCTAGTATTAAGTAAATTTTTCCGACTGAATGTCAACTGTGAGAAGATAATTAATACTACCTACTTGCTAATTAATATTAAAAATATTTTAATATATTTTATTCATTTTATGATTTTTTTTTTCTTTTCTTAAGTTCATCCTTACTACTAAAATTTTAGATACTTATCTTGCTAATCAAATAGGTTTTCGGATTTGGACGTTATATTTTTACAATACGTCATAGCTTAATATAAAATGAAATAAGTTCATTTGAAAGTCACTAATTATATTTTTCGTAGTAAACTGTTGCTAGTAAATTGTCGTATTAGTAATTTAGCATCTAATCTGCGTCAATCACTAATATAAGACTCACTTCATAATCAAGAAACTTTTCATAATCAAGAAAATAGTCGCTAAATAATGAAATCAATGATTTGTTTGGATGAATAGAAACAAGCATGTTATCAGTTTCTGATGAAGACGACTCTTAAAATTAAGGACATGTTTTATCCTTAAACTTCGCTTCATTTCAAACATAATGTTAGTATGACGTTGATATCATATACTTGCCTAAGAGCAAGCCAACTGTAACAAAATACAATTACAAACTCAGTGGTTTCGCACGTAAACTGGTACCATAAAAAAAATTATTCACAGAAAATTTAATATCAATTTTCAACCGAATTTTCTTTCATTAAAATATTTTATTTAAAAACTTTGGTAAAACATTTTTTTTTTGTGTTTTTTATGAAGCTCTTCAAAAAAAAAAATTGTGATTTTATAATCAAAATTCATTAAAATTTCATATTATCTTTTATTAAACATCTGTTAACTTTCTCTTCAATTTTAAATTCACAAAATAAAATAAAAAGTTTCCTTTTTATTTAGATAACAAAAAAACAAAAAAAAAAACCTTAAATTTTGACCTTATGTGCATTTGCATAATCAGCATTTGTGTCATGGCATTCAAAAAAAAAAAAAAAATATTCATATCCTTAAAAAAAAATGTATATTATGCTGGTTACGGTACATAAATAAATTAAAATTCATCCAAATTCTCCCCCAAAACGTAAAAAAAAAATATAAATATAATTTATATTAATTTTTATATAAAACATTTTTACATCCTTAAATCTTTGTTGTCCTTTCAATTAAAAAACGTAAAATCCGTTAAAACGAAGAAATATTTTAAAATCTAACCACACACATACACAGTCCAGTCATACAAAAAAAAAAAAATTTAAAAATTTTAAATCGTGAAAAACTAGATTTTTTTCTCAAAAAAAAAAAAATGCTGGTTTACTTTATATGAATATCCTTTTCTGTTTAACCTATCTCTATTTTTCTCCAATTACTTTCTTCTTTTTTTTTTTTTTAATAATAAAAAAAAACGAGATACAAAATAAAGATCTAGGGCAGATGATATTTTCTAGATGTGATGACGAAATTAAGTAAGAATTTCCATATATTTTCTATACATAATATATTCGTTTGCTAAAAGTATGTAATCGTCATCATACAAATAACTCTACTCGTATGCAGACAGACAGTCATGAACCTATAAATTCCCACGATATTAATCTATTTTCTATATACATATCATTTTTTAATGTATCTCTGCATAGTCCTTCGGTATATTTACATTTTGAAAACTGTATGAGAAAGAATATATGTATGTATTGGACGATGACATATCTATATGATTATACGTTTTTTTTTTTTATTATTATTTTGTAGAAAATCTGTTATAAAATAGTCGTTTTTAAATAGGATAATAAACTTTAAAGGATTCTGTGCTAGTGCAATTATTCATTTTTTTAAAGATTTAAGAAAAGGACCAGGACAAGTTTTTATTTAAAAAAAATATTTTAAGGGAGAAATAACATAAAAATTTCATTTAAAGGGGAATAAAAACAAGTTTTTCTCTATTTAATTTCTATTGTATATAAAATCAGGATATAAAAGTTCAAGGTACAAATCACATTAATACCAGTTTAAATTATCGAGGTCACAGGACAAATAATATTTATTTCTTATTCGTTTTTTTATTTATTTTTACTTTATTATATAAAATAAAATATTCACATAATTAAAAATTCCAGTAGATTTAAAAAAAAAAAAATTAAGGTTCAAAATGTCTTGGAAGAAAAAAATTGTATTTGAAAATATTTTCTTTTTTAATTTTATTAATTTTCATAAATTCGATTTTAATAAAGATCAGAAAAAGGACATATCGACTCGTGTCGTCCCATTTTAGAATTTTTATATAGAACAAAAAAAAATTATTATATTTTCAAGAAGGGTTCAAAAAGCACTCGTGTCTTTTAATATGTTTGTCTTTCATTTAAATAAAATGTCCTTATTTTAAAAGATATTTATATGATTTGTTAAAAGAAAAGAGGGTCCTAAATCGGAATTTATCCTTTTTTTTATTCTAATACAAAAGAATCAATCTATTGTTAAATAAATATATAGTTTTTACCTTTAAGGATGCGTTACAAAAGGGGATATTTTAACGGCTTAGAAAGTTGTCTATTTTGGTATTATTTAATCCACAAACGGGATAGGTTATGTTTAAAGTGTGCCATGTTTTTTTTCTTACCATTTGAATATCCTTTTTTTTAAAGTACAAGTACACATTATATTTACGGATGACACTGATAATTACAGTAAATTATTCCTGTGAGTGATAAAGGGCGCGGTTTGTTATTTTAATGAGTTCAGTTACAAGAACTACCAAAAGGGATATAATAGAAATGCGTGCTAAAATTCATTATATAAAATATAAATAGTAAAGGAAACCATTGATTATTGTCGGAAAGATTAATATCCTTTTTTTCCTTGGGACATATAACTATGTGTTTTTTTTGTCCTTATTTATGCAAATTTTTTATGGTCAAAAATTTTAGTAAAGGTGAAAACTCAAAAGAAATAAAATTAAGTATAATTGTAAGTGTCCCGTTTTTGGAAAATTATTTTAGCACGCGTGCACATAATTATATTTTTCATAAAAGGCAAAAAAAAAATTATATTTATATTTATTTGTTTTGACTTTTATTTGTGGTATCCTTAAAAAAAATGTACCCGTGCAAAGAAGTATGGTTAAGAGTGTTTTGATGCCTTCTTTTAATAAAAGGATAATTTGATTTTGATTAATTTTTTATTTTTTATTCATTTTTCTTGAAGGATTTTCATGTTTTTTTTATTCAAAGATTTTTTTTACTTAATCATTTTTTAAAAGGATATTTTTTTCCCCGTTTTCAATATGAAGGAATTTTTCTTTTTGAAAGAAAGGAACATTAAAACGCATTCTGCACAATTTTTTTTTTATTGTAATTGTTATTAGGAAGTGTAATTATGGAGGGTTTGTTAAGTTGAAAATGCCACAAGGATGTAATAAAGAAATTTTTGTTATTTTTAAATGAAAATGAAACATTTGGTTTTTATTATATTTAGTAATTTTGGGAAGTAATTTCAATTAAATGTTTTATGCAATTAAATTAATGGAATATTTAAAATATTGTCTTCAATAGAAACTTTTTTAATCTAGATTTTTCTTAAAAAGTTTTATAAGAAAATGTTACTAACATTTCTATACTGTTTGAAATTTATTAGAAATGAGAAATCCTGAACATAATTTACAAAGTTTTAATTGTTAATATTTAAAAAAAAACTCGCTAAGTATCGAAATTTCATATTTCATATCCAACTTTTTTTCGAAATAACCAACTAATGCGATTAAAAAACGTACAATACATTGATTTATCTATCTGTGCATCATATCAAGTCTTATTGCATAAACTTCGTTATAAAAACTATATAAAAATAATAATGATAGATATACGAAATCATTATTGTAGCCACTGTGAAAATATCACAAATACTTTTTTTTATGTAATTTAATCCTTTTTTGATCCTCAATGAAAAACCTTTTCCTTATTTACTGAAAATATTACGATTTATTTTTTTTTAAATTTCATTGACAAGAGTCAATAATGGTTTTACTGTCCATGACAGTTTAATTTAAGCTTTTAGTAAAATTTCTATTCACATTTCAAATTCACATTAAAAACGAAATAATACTTTTCAAATAATCGTGAATGTTCATGAATTTAAAACAAATATATTTTAACCGCCACAATAAAGTAATTTGTGTTACTAAAACGGAAATCGGAATTTAAATTTTAAAAAAAAACATTCAAAGATTTTATATGTAATTTTGATTGCATACTTTTAGAAGCATTTATATATATATTTCAATTGCTATATTTTTTCGAGATATATTTTTAATTAATTTATTTTGCATTCATATATTTTTAGATTGAATTAAAGTTCAATTTCAAAAATAACAATTTTCAGAAAAAAAAGAAACTTAATTTAGAAGGTAATTAAATTGCTATTCGACCTCAACGAAACAATTCTCTTTAATTTAGAAATTTATAATTTTCATTAATTACGAATATTTCATTCTAACCGAAAATATCCATTAAATTTCCACTAAAAAAAATGAAATTTATATTTTTTAATCAATATACACATATATGTAGTATGAAAAACCACGATAATTTAAATATTTTCATTTTCTACCATCAAAAATTCCCAAATTTACCAGCAATAATTTTTGGGTCTTTTATTTTTCTGTGTATTTTTATAAATGGTTGGTAAAATGAAAATCGAGTGAAAATTAAATATATAAATTTTTGAAAGTTTAGTTTTTTTTTTGTATTATTAAAAAATATCTAAAATAAATATTTTTCATTCAGAGAATAAACCAGGAAAAATTGAGAATTTTCGTAAATAAAGGAAAACAAGAGAAAATATAATATTAACATCAGAAAATTAAATTTAACTATATGAATAAAATTTTATCCGATTTTGTGGGTAAATAAATGTAAACGTGCAATTTCTGACCAAATGTTGGATAATCATAAAAAGGATATCTCTATATATGTATATATATATTTTTTAAAAGTAATTCAGGCACGCTATACGTTTTTGTTGTTTTCAACATTTGCCCCTACCACTATAATTTTTTGGTCTTTACCTATTGATACAAGAGAATTGTAAATTTAATACTAAAAGTTATTTTGCCAACACGGAAATATAAATTTTGAAGGATTTAATATTATTACTTTTATTATTTTTGCAAAACAATAATAAAAAAAAAAACTTAAAATTAGGATTTGGTGAAATTATATTTTCTATATTATTTTTTTTTTCTTGGTTTTATGTTTAAGCGCTCGTTTATTTTCATTATTTTAGTATATTTTTAACCTACAAATAAAATATCCTTCTTAAATTTTTCTTTTATATGTTTATAAAAAGAAAATTTTTGTATTTGTGTGTGTATAATGATAAAATGTTAGTTGAGTAATGATTTTTTTTTTTAAAGATAGCCAAATAAATAAGAAAATAAAGTTTACTTAAATAATTTTCAATCAGTAAAACCGGAAATTAAGATTGAAAGGCTCTTCTGCTGAATAGATTTTTTTTTTCTGTTCATATTATTACATTTTTAGTTTATATTTATTTATAAATGTGTTAGTAAGGATTTTATAAAATGAAATTGTAAATATATATATATTTAATTTCATTTTCAATTCTAAGGAATGAAAGTATACTTTAATATTAAATTTTTTATTGCAGTTTAAAGATTGAAAATTTAGAATTAAGGTTAAAATAATTTAAATTTTTAAATATTGAAATTAAGTTTAATTGAATTTTAACTTGATTAAAAATTTAAGAAATGAAAGAAAAATATTTTCAGAAAAAATCATATGCAGATGCATATTATATCTAAAATAATCCAGACTTAAAAAACAATCTTTATAAAGTATAATAAAAACATCAAAATTATGAAGTTTTAACCGATATAAATTCTACTCCTTAACGAACACAAAAAAAAAGGGTCAGTTAAATTTTTTTTTTATTATTATTTATAAAGAACCACCTGGGAAATACTAATAATATACTTTAGAACTGCTTATATATACAATTTTGTTTTGTGAAGATTTAAGAAAAGCTGGACATAAGAAAGACAGACCAACTGATCAACCTTTACAGACCCTTAAAAAAAAAACGAAGAAAAAAACACATTTCAGTTTTGTAAAAAATTTGCATAAAAAAAGAAAACCAACCGAAAAAAAACATAATTTAATAAGAAATCCACCCTTTTTTTTTAAAAAAATATATTCATTTTAATGGAAAAATATGTTCAAAATTTGAACGTTAAGGATATTTTTTTTTCCCCACGTATATGGAACAAAAGAGTATACAGGATATTAGTATATTTTGAATATATATTTACCTTTAGTTCTTATATGATAACATTGGTCTTTTGGTCTCTTTCAGCTGTGGTAATAAAAATAACAACAAAAAAACATAAAAATAGCCAAAAACTTTTAGAGATTAATATGATTTTTAATATGTGTGTGGGTGAGGTGGGAAGAAAGGCTGTAAAAATAAGATGAACATAAAAATATAGTTAGAAAAAAAAAACAATTTATAAATAAATCATTTAAATGTTGGTATGACATTACGGGGGGCATCAGGCAAGAATCCAAAAACAAAATATATACATTATTATCTTTTAAAAAGGATCAATATATTAATGTACAGGAGGACTCAATTTTCTATATTATATATATTTTTATTTACCTTTTATTTTGATATGGTATCCTGTTGTGTGTAAAACAAATTGGTATGCTAAAATTATGCTATACAACAAACAAGAATATATTTGAAATATAAAAGATAATGTTTCTGTATACTACATATTATGTAGTATACAGAAATATTACGTTTTTTTTTATGAATTCACTTATCAAAATTTAATCATGATTCAATATCCATAATTCATAATAAATAATATTATTTTTTTTTTTTCAAATATTTATTTATATTATGGAAAATGTTTATATATGTATATATATATATTTTTTTATTATTAATATTTAGATAAATATATTATTTTAATGGTGTTTTTTTTGTTTCTTATCAAAAGGAAATTTATAGATCTATGTGTAGAGATATGGTTTTATTTTACAATGTGTGGAATTTCAATTTATTTAATTTTTTTAATCAGAAATTTTATTGAAAATTAAATTCAATATTGGGAAATTTTTATTTTTATTATTGTGATGGTGAAAAATTTGCCACCAAAATTTTTTGAATTATTTAAAAGTACGTTTTTAAATGGTTGAAAATAAAAGAGACATGCTTCAGTCCAGCATATGATTTCTTTGTCTCGTTATTATGAAATAATTTTTACTGTGTTTAAACAATTCTTATTTCCTTAATGAACAATGTGAATTTTGCTTATTCTTATAGATTCTATATTGTCGAGTCAAGTATTCACACTCAACGAGGTTAATTTCGAAAAATTCTAAAGTTTTTAATCTTATGTTGAACTAAAATTTATTCTTAAGATATTCAAATTTTTCTTAAGATATTCAAAGCGTTTAATTTAATATTATATTGCAAATTTGTTGTAATTAAATGAAAAGATCTTGCGTTCTGTAAATATATAAAAACCAAATCGTATAATTTAAAATACATTAAGATTATTGAAAGTAAAATTAAATTGCAAAGGGGTTTATTTTGATTAAATAAAAATGTATTTAGTCAATTATACAAACATTACGATTAATTGCTCCCTATTTCTTGTTGGTTGCCAAATTTTCACTGAAAATATTTCAAGTTGAATACCAAATTATTAAGAAGTTACTTACTATAAAATTCAGTATATGCTAAAGAACATGTTTACGAAGATGGGTAATTTGTCCGCTTGAAATTCCAATTTATAACAAATTAACGAAACGAAATTATGTTCAGCAATTATTACCTTTTACCAAATCGTTTTATGTACAATTAAAATTGGAATTTAAATTCCAATTTCATTTTAAGTATTAAATTTAGTAAAATGAAATTGGAATTTAAACAACTATTGTAGATTTTATGTAAACTTTATGACATTAATCTGAAAATTTATTTAATATATTTGGAAATCAACTTTCTAAACAAAATCAATATGAAAACCATTAAAAGCGATTAATAGGAATATAAATTCAAATGATAATAAAATTTCATATTTCTTTAAATTTAATTTTAAAAGTATATTTTTCATTCATTTTTTAGTATAAAATTTTATATTCTGAATATAACCAAAAAAAAACAGATTCAAAAGACTAAAAGCTAAAAAGTAAACAAAATATTCTCTAAAATTAACATATAAAAATGTTAAAAACATTTTTATTTTATTATACATTTTACTACTATAAAATAAAATTGATTTTATACAAAAATATACCAACAAAAAAAAAATACCACTCAAAAAGATTGATCCTTTAGATTATATCGAATCGAAAAAATATTCAAATAATGATGACCATTACCAACACTCCAATTTCAATGTTCATTTCTCCCATATAACTGTTGCCCATTGAAAATTTTTTTTACGAGCTAAAGGAATTTATCGTATATTGAAGAGAGAATATGATGAAGCGGTGCTGCCGTTTTGTAAACAACCTTTTTAAAAAATATACGAAAATATGGTCATAAAGTGAATTATACTTTTATTTTTTTTATTACAAAACGACGGATTAGGATATTTATTTTCACTTTTGATTCTGTATAATTGTGTGTGTGTGTGTGTGTGTGTGTGTATGTATATATATTTATAAATGTGCTTTTATGATAATCGATTTCAATTCATTTAAGTGCCCTAGAAATATATACTAGCGAAGGTCCTTTATTAGTACATATAAAAATTGTTGAACAAATTGCACTTTATCGTTTGTAATTTTCGTTATTTTTTTTTTTTTGTTCATATATATTGAAAAGGATATATTTTTTTGTAGTTGTTTTATTATTAAAGCTTTTATTGAGGATTATAATAAAAATATGTAATAAATTTATTTTAATAAATTTTCGATGAAAATATTTTTCTTTATTATGTGATGAAAATACAATTTATTTTGAAAAACATCAATCAAATTAAATTTTAAAGATGCAACTTTATTTGTTTATTTTTTTATGTATTTTAAAGTAATTTGAGGATTATATTTTTATTTTTGTCAATTATCCTTGAATATATAGAAGGAATTTTCATTTGACTGTCAGTCATTTCTTTCAGTTGTTTTTTATGTTTTTTTTTTTTTGTGATTGATATGTTTTGAAAATTTTCTCATTATTTTAAATATTATCTTGTCAGATATGAAAATTAGCCAATTTCGTATATATCAGTTACATATTTATTTTTAAATATGTATAAATATGAAAGTGATATATAAATTTACATAAAACGAATCAATTTTATGTTTAAAATTTCCATGTGTAAATATTGTTGTCGAAATACTTTATTATTTCGAAAATTTACGATCCATTGAGAATGTTAATATCTAACGAAATATATTAGATCTAGTTTGATACACTACAACGAAGTACTGAGAAATTTAATATAAAATTATTAACAATGACTTTCCAATCCTAATCAGTGGTTTACAAAACTTAATGGTACAATAATGGACTTCTTGAAATTCGGTAAAGACTACCGCTTGATATAAAAATCGTTATTAATTAATTAAATCTAATTCTGAAAATCTTTTAACAACATAAACTACCACAATTATAATTTTGCAGTGGACAAACATAATATGCTTAGACTTATAAAAAAATACTAAGATTCGTAATTTGCCACTCACTTATTTCAGTTAAAAAAACCATTTTATCTTAACTTCGTTACGTTCTAATAAAATTATCAAATATAACAAAAATTGACAGATCTAAAATCTGGGACTTTAATTTTTTTTAAATAACTTGAACAAGCATCACAAATTCTCTCCCTTTTTTTTTGTAAACTTCTATATTTCCCAATATATACCAAAAAAAAAAAAAAAGGTTTATTTTCTATAATATCTTTACGAAGTTAATTCTGTCCTTTATTTATTTTTCTTCTAAATGCGATTACAGCAAAATAAATGTTCACATATGCATATACACATAAAAATCTTTAACGTTCCAAAATATCCTTAAAAAAACAGAACACACATAATACAAAAATCTGTTATATTGTTTTTTTTTTTTTCCTTTTTAAATGATCACAACATATAGAAGAAAAAAAAAATGATATAAATACCCAAATCACGTAGTCCTTTAGAAAAAAAATAATAATATTTCTTAAAAAAAAAAATTTTTTAAAAAAATTCAGGATTTTTGGAAAGAATAGAAATAAAAACGAAGAAAAAATCTATAATAATAAGAAAAGCAATCGTCGTTTTGCCAATATATAAAATATCCTTTATAATATCTCTTCGTTTAAGTCACACACAATGACTAAAAATATATCCTTATACAGAAAAAAAAAATATTTTTCTGTTATTTCTTCCAAAAAATAAAAAACCATTTTGAAAATATAAAAAAAAAAAAATAGAAATAAGGATAAAAAACTGGTGCTACATACTATTTTTTTTTTTTTTTTGTATTATCCTTATAGAATGGAAATTGGTTACTATTTTTTTTTTTTTGTTACATTTTTTTTTGCTATAAGGATAATTATTTTCTTGCTCCATTATAATAAAAATGGGAATTTTTGTGAGTATAAGCGGATGGAGTAAAAGTTTTTACAAAAAATGTCTTTTAAGATAATAATGGTCCAAAAATACTACAACTAAACTTATACACTTACTTTTCTTAGGTCTATGTTTAATTTTACTAAAAAATAATTGAAGGACAATATATCATAGTAACAGGGATATAAAAGGAATTTTGTCTGAAACATGACTAGACTAAAATTAAAATCAATATTTTTAGTAAAATGCTTATCAGAAGGGAGTTTAAGGGATAAAAAAAAAAAGAATAAACATTTTTGATAATCAAAAAATATATAATGTAAGAACATTTATTATTATTACTATTATTATGATTATAATCTGAATGCCACCTCACCTCTAACGTTTATATAGCGGGGGTGAATAAAATCATAATAAGAGAAATGTGTATGATGAAATGAAGGAGGTATTGAATAAAGCTATATTTTTATATATGATTCGAAAAATTACTTATAGGAATTTTTGCTTTTGTTTTGTTGCTTAAATGAGGGAAAATTTCAACTAAAAAAAAAACACCGTCAACCCTTAGATATATGCCAGTAAATTGTTATATTAAAATTCTTTCTTTGTTTATATTTTTTGTTCCTGTAATGGAAAAAATTGCCATATCCTTTTGTTTAATTTATTTGTTTGTATTAAAAAGAAAATGGGATAAATAATTACATCACATTATATTTTATTTTTATGTGGATTAATGGCAAAGTAATGAAGAAAGTTAATATTGATAGTTTTATTTTCTTATTTATTGGAAGGATAATGATATTTTCTACAAATAATGATTGAAATGGAATATAAATAGAACGAGAAAAATATTTGCTTTTTTTATAGGGCAATGACAAAGTGTAAGGCACCTAGAAGAATTTATAATTATTAATGATGATCATATTTGACTTAAACTATTTTATGTATTATTTATTATTAGAGCTGCTGTTAAATATGACTGTTTTAATGGACAGGCATATTGTAGTATATAGTAACTATTGTAACTATTGCAATTTTAAAAAGAAAAAGTTATTGTAACACCATCACCCTTTTTATACTGGCTCCTAGTCTCCTATAATATCGTTTCATATTTCCTATGAGTCTAGCTACCATGTCATATGAGGGTTACCTGTATAATCAATTTTAAATTGAAATATTATTCTAAGTCTTTAAAATTGATTTCTTAAAAATTTAAAAATACTTATTGAAAATTTTTTTCAAATCATTTTATTTTATAAACTTTTGCCTCAAAAATTCGACATACTTGAGCTATAATAATTCAAAAATATACTAAAATAACAAATTGTTCAAATTATACAAGAAATTGAGCATAAATATTACTTGCCATTATAATAATTATTCGATCAATTATTTATTAAACTAATTGTTATGTACGGATAAATAATATGGAATTGACTAACTTATCTTTTCTATATAAATTTTCCAAACTCAAAGATATTTAAATATGTCCTTCCATATATTTTAAATAATACAATATATATAATAGATATTAAATTACATTGTAATTTAATATTGTATTGTTATAAAATTTAATGAAAACTTTACAATAAATCCTTATACATATTATAATTATAAATTCAATGTGTGTAATTTTCCATCAGGAAAACAGAAACTTTTATGGAAATTTCTTCTATCTCTAAATAATAATAAATATAAATTTTCCTAGAAATAATTTACTTATTATAAAAAAAAATTTTCATTCCTATGTACATATATAAATTTTTCCTGATTTTTCTCGTGTAGACCAATTGAAGTGAACTTAATTCTAAAAAATTTTCTCTTAATTTTTTTTTTTTTAAATCTTCTTACTACTACAAGGAAAAAAAAAATTATTATAAATTTATTATGTACTCGTACAGAGTACAACAAAAAAAAAAAAAAATAATTTTCCTTATTATCCCATATTGAAAATTTTCAACTAGAATGAACCCAAAAAAAATCTATTTTTTTCGATTAAAATTTTTCTCCTTTTTTTTTTTTTTATATAACAAATTTTTCCTTAATCCTAAACAAAAAAAAAAAAAAATAATAATTTATTTTTTATGTTATCCTTATGCACATTGAAAAAGGATATGCAATTTTTATTACATTGAAAAATTGAATGAATAATACCGATAAGAAAATGAAGAAAATAAAAAAAAAAAAACTAACGAGCCTTGTTCAACAATATAATCGATAAAATAAAATAAACTTTTATAAATTGAAAGGATATTCTGCTGTACTTTAGCTTGGTATATGGATTTTCTTCCAATAAATCTGTTTGTAGGGAGAAAATTTACCAAGGATATTCATGAAGTAATTTAAGTTGATAAATCTATAATGATATAGTTTTTTTTCTTCTGTTAGTTAGTATGTTTTTTTTTTTTTTTAAAGTTTATTTCTTTTAAAATTGTTATTTAAGTGCATTAAAGTTATCCCTATTGGACAAAAGTTCCTGTTGGACTTAAAGTAAATAAAGGAAAGAAATAATCAGTAAAATTTCAAGGAAAAACTTTCATATTTAAATTTATAATGTAATAATAATAATAATAAAAGAAAAGAAACAAAGGTTGGTCTTGAGGGGAATTGGTAGTTTTAAATTCATAAGGACGAAAAAACAAAATTTAATAATTTTCAAATATTATTTAAAAAGATTAACAAAGATTAGCTAAGTAAATTAAAAGTAATTAGTAGTAAAATAAGAAATTAATAAAGTAAAAAATAAAAATATATTTTATAATCTGAATGAAACTTTTACGTTCTTAATTTAATTTGAAATTTATATTATTACTTGTAAATCTAATAAGAAAGAAAGGATCTTATGTAAAGGACATTACTAGGTAGTTAAAAATTTTAATAGTAAAAAAAATTATAATTCAAAAATTGCATTCTACTACATAATGTGGTAAACATTTCTTGGAAATATTTTTAAATCAGAAAATTGTGTTATAACGAATATTCTAAAAATTTAAATATATAAATAATTATTGAATCATAATCATTGAAAACGAAATACCTAGTTATTTGAGATATTTTTGCAATTATTTCAATTTAGTCGAAAATTAACGACATAACATTGTTAATAATTGTTATTCGTTAAAAATAGATCACATATCTGACTTCGGCCAAGCGTCCTGCTATTAAAGAAAAAAAATATGTGGATTTGAGAATTTTTCAAAATCGGCATAGAAGGGAAAACTGATTGTTTCTGTCAAATTTTCTAAGTTTTCAGTAACCGGATTCAAGAGGAACAAAAGTTATGGAGTTTTTAAAACATATATGCCAAAAATATTTTATTTATTGCCTTAACTAATTAATTTAAAAAACTAGTTAGTATTATTAAATATTTTGTATTCCTGTCAATATGTTCCGTATAAACTGACGTTCAAATATAAATAACTCAAAGTACTACTAATAATAAATGTATTATAATATAGAAATATATTATTTTCTTCAATTTAACATAAAAACTTTCTGAACATTTAACTAACAAACTAATATCCTTGTTGCCAATAAAACACACATGAAAACAAGTAAATGTAATATTGCTTCATTTTTTTTTTTGCCGTTGACAATCATTCACTATTTGTTCATTAAACTGATATTAAGCTTCCCTATCTGGCTTGTTATTTTTCCTTAATATAATAACAAGAAGAAAAAAAAAAACGCAGTTTACTTGTAATTTTAATATTGCAAAATAAAATCTGTAAATATCCTTTCGTTCTCGACCAAAAAAAAAAAAAAAAAAAAGAAGCAAAAAAACACAGTCTTAAATATCTGATCGGCAAATAACTTTATTCTTCGACTATAATATTCTTCTTTATAACAGAAATAATGAGAAAAAAAAAAGGAAATTCTTGCAATTTTTTTCTTATTCTTACTATTTTCCATGTACACATGTGTTCAATAGATTTCAATAAATTTTCTTTTTATTTTTACTTAAATGCAAGCGGTTCGTCCTGCACGTTTATAAAAATATATCCTACAAGAAATGTTTATTTTTTTCTGCAATATTATACTCAAAAAAAAAAATAGTTATATCTGCTCGATATTTGTGTACATATCCTAAATTAAGATGTTACTACACAGCCAAACTACAACATCATATTTAAGGACATCATGGTTTTCAAGGAAACCAAACCAAAAAAAAAAAAACTATATCATAATAATAAAACAAATCATTTGAACAAACTTAAATAATATTCTACATCCTGGGTACTACTAAAGTTTTCGTATATTTGTTTGTGTCCATTAGAAATTCACTGTGTTATTATGGAAGATATTTTGTCAGAGCTCCAGCAACAGCAGTCAACAAACATAATTTTTGCTAGTTCCACAAAAAAAAAATAAAATAAGAAGAAATGACTCTATAAAAAAAAATAGATATATAACCAGTGTGTATGGTTTAAATTTAGTTGTGTTACTCAACGAAGCCCAAAGACGAAGGATGCAGATTATGTTCTTGTCAACAAGCGTGTTGAAAACATTGAAATTTTTTTCTTTTTTTTTTGTTGGTTGTTTAAATAGTTTTTTGAGTTTTTTGTTTTGTTGTTGTCCGTATCTCTTGATTTTCATGAATATGCCTTATATTCCATCTTATCCTTTGCTTGATGAAGCAATTTAATTTTTTTTTTTGTGAGTTGAGATGATTGCATGTCTTTAAAAACCACATTTACCAAATTCACATTTATAATATGGTAACGAAAATTGATGTTTATTTTTTTGCTTTTGTTGATAGTAGACAAGTGTCTTGTGTAGCCTAAGATTTTTATGAATTATTTAAAAGGTTTCTTTATCTTTATGCATTTAATTAAAGACAAAAATATAAAGTTTATTGCTAAGAAAATATCTGAATTAATTAATATATTGAAATGGACATTATATAATTAGAGCTTAGAAATTAATTAGTTTTTGGAATATAGTAATAGAGATTATAGGGTTAATTGATACTTCATTATAGTAATAGAGTTAATTTGAAAATTGGAAAAATTGGAAATTGAAATAACTGTGACGTACATGGAAGCGAAGAAACTGAATTATGATTGATAATAAAACTTTACTATAATAATTAGTTAACACCACGTTAATAATACTAGAACTACAATAAACTACAATATATAAAATTAATTTTAATGAGAATAAAACTATTGTGGTATTTATATGTTAATATTATTATTAATTTTTCACCATTTACAATATAAATACTACCTTGTATCATACCTTCCTTTACAATATTCCTTCTAGATTAAATTATAATTTTATTCTGAATAAGCACCAAAATATTAAACTAATTATGTTAAAAGGATAAACAAAATTAAATTATTTCATATTTATTAGTTTTATTTTTAAAATTCTATTAACAAAAATTAATTTTAACTTAAATCTGTGAAAATCTTTGTCAATTTTTCAATATTAAATGCAATTCAAAGTTCAAAAAGTACCAGAAATTACAGAAAACAAAATAAAAATTATTTTTTTTTTCACAATATATTTTGTTAATTACACGAGCAAATAACTATTAAATTAACTCTCCATCCATAATGACAAATAACAACTTTTAAATCCCATTTATTCTAAGAATATACATTTAATTTTCAGTTTTCCCTATTGCAACCAGCACCAGTAAGTAACACATATAAATCCTATAAATTCTACAATTCGTTGCACTAAAGAACTGCAATGTTTGCAAAAAAAAAATAATGTACGTTCAGCGGGTAATAACCCTCCATTTCATCTTAATCTTTTCTTTTTTTTTCGGTGGTATACTCTATAAAGTTCCGGATTATTTTTAAAAATAAAATCCATTCTCCGTTACAATTCCTCTTCATTAACAAAAAAATTCAGCTAAAAACAGATGTGGTAATATGGTAGGAAAGAACCCAAGCAAGTTCACAAAATAATGAAATAACAAAATTAGAAAGACAACTAAAATAATGGGCTTTAAAAAAGTTTTTTTTCTTCCTTCATCTGTTCATGGTGCAATATTTTTTTTTACTACATTATCTTGTGTGTATATAAATATTTCGTTTTTTTTTTTATTATTTTGTTATCCTTTCGGGAGACATAATTAAAATCCTTTTATAAAGAACAGAAAAAAAAACGAAATTATAAAGATTGTCTGACTTGCGAGTTTAGTTTGGATATGCATCAGGAATTTTTGTATAGTATTTTTTTTTTTTATTTATTTACTGTCTGGTATTAGCCAAGAGATCCTTTTTTCCTCTGTTTGGACATATAATCGCTTTTTTTTAGTCGTATTCCTACGTTTCACAAATTCAAGATGTCCAGTTTTTTTTCTCTATCCAAAGTGAGTTCATTTCAAATGAAGATACAGTAAAAAAAAAACTATTTTTTTTTTGTAATTCTTCGATTAACTTGTCCAGTTTATGGTCAAAATGGAATTTTAAAATTCTAAATAAATTAAAAATATTTTTCAAGAAAATTTACAAAAAAAATGCATAAAATTTAATTATTTTAAATAAACTTTTAATATTAGTTTGCAGAAATTATGAGATAGCTTTTTAATTCATAATTGATCACAATTTAAACATTAAAAAAACCTTTAACCATAATTTAATTATTATTTGTAGTTAGAAACTCATTTTTACAACATATTTCACTAATTTTTCTTATAAAGGAACCTAAATAAATTCGAAATCTATCGAAAAACTTTAATTTATTCAATTCGTTTATTTTTTTTACTAAACAACGCCTTTGAAATTTTCCTTCTTTTTTTTTTCTTTAGTCTTAAAGAATATCCCTTATTATTATTTCTGGGTATAAATAGAAGAAAAAATTATTACCCAGTTGCATTTAATGTACATACATTTAATTCTCTTGTTACTCTTATATTTCTTTGCTAATGCAATTATCCTTAACATAAAACTTCATTACAATCATGGAATTAAATTAATACAGCAAAATACAAAACAAATACATATTCAAAAAAAAAAAAAAAAACTTCCCCTATTTGCCCTTTGGGCGATTTTTAATACTACAATTTTTTTTTTTGTATAACATATTTATATAAATATTCGTGTCCTAAAGTCATAGAAACAATTCTCACACACACCCCTTACAATAACCCAAAACACTTTCTAAAGAATATTTTTTTACGGAAACATATACATGTTTTTCTATATATATATAGAAAAGGATATCCCATATGCTAACTAATACAGACGTACACAAACATATTACGATTTATATGGGAAAAAATATACATAGTTTAGTTTTCCACTGAGAATTCATGCTGCGAATTTCCATTATGGGTCATGTTGTTTTACGAAGATCAAGTGGGAGTAAAAGTGCAGAATGTTTATGGGTGGATAGAACAAAAAAAAATATCCTTTCAGACACAATAACAAAAAAACAACCAAAGTAACAAAAAAAAAAAGGTTTTATTAGAGTTTATTTTAAATATTTTTGTTGTTATTATTTTTAAAAGTTTGAGTCAGCATTTTTATAGTTTTCATAATGTCCTTTTTTTGCTGCTTCATTGCAAATTGTACTATATAACTACTTTAAGAAAATTTAAACAAATAACGGACTATCTTCCTTATATTTTAAATCCTTTTATTTTGAAAATTTATATTTTTTTTATTTTTGGACTTAGGTAATCTTTTCCGATAAAAGGATTAAAGAGTAAAATAAAGATCTACTTAGAATTTCAAAGTTTTTGGAAAACTTTCCATAAACACATCTAAATAATTTTATACATTAAATTTCCAGTTTTTATGCAATTTTTTCAAATTTTCTTCAGATGACTAGATAGACTATTTATTTATTGATATGATTGGAAATATGCTTTCGTCGACGAATTTACCTCTGTGCCTAAATTTATTGATTGCATATATTATCCTATTTTTCGTTTGTATCAAACAGTTTTCATATTGTTCTTGTACAAAATATAAATAAGAAATGATAAATATTTAAACTTTAATATTTCAAAAAAAAATGGAAATTTGAAAAATAATTTTATATTTTTAATAATTTAAATATAATTTTTAATTTAGTAAAATTAATAATCATTTTTATTTTTAATTTCAGGGTCGTTGTAATCGTGATAAACCGCCATGCAAATATTTTCATCCCCCACAGCATCTTAAAGATCAATTGTTAATAAATGGAAGAAACCATCTTGCCTTGAAAAATGCACTAATGCAACAAATGGGCATTGCGCCCGGACAGCCTGTCATACCTGGACAAGTACCAGCTGTGGTATGTAGTATAACAATTAAAAATTATATTTATTTCAAAATTTATTTATTTTTTTGTTGAAAATATTTTTAGAGTAGTAAAATAAATAATTCACTAACAAAATAATTATAGTATTTTGTTTATACAAAAATTTTACGAAATGTTTATTAGATTACAAAAGAACAGTGTTAATTATAAATCTACTAAAAAAAACATTAAGATTAAAAAATATTAATGTAAATAATTTTAATACTGAAAATTCATTTTAATAGTATAAAAAATTCGAATTAAAAAATTGTAAAGAAAGTAAAATACGCGTCTTTATTCCAAAAGTACATAAAATAATTTTGCAAATATTTAGGCGTTTTTATAAATTTTCAATTAATATGCAATTTTATAAAACTAATATGTATTTTAAATAAAATCAAATTGCATATTTTTAGATGAAAACACAAAATTAAATTTCTACTCAATTAAAATATATTAATAATTATACAATAATAGAATTCAAAATTAAACTATTGAGTAGAAATAGAAAATATTATTGAAAATTGGAATTGCATATAATTAGGTGTTCTAAAATAAATTAAAAATTAGTATAAAATACTACAACTCAACATAATTCTCCAGGCCTATAATTTTTTTTTCTTTTCGAAAATGAATTACAAATTCAATTTTAATTCCTTTAGGATTTACGCTAATCTATTTAATTCTTTAATTTTGATTTGCACGTACAAAATCATCAAAAATTATAAATTGTCACATATATTTTGAATATGGTAATGTTCAGAAAATTATCAGAAATTGTATTTCAAAAAATTTATTATTTTGAATATCTGTCTACCTTTTAACTAAAATTGTAGTACATTTAATTAAATTACAAATCCCTTGTGTTATTTAAAATTCGTATCTGACCATACAAAATTATATGTACAATAAAATTATTCATCTAAAAAGATTCGATTGAACACACAAATGTCCTTATAATAGAATACATATATATACCTAAATGTAAAACTTACTAGAGTATGAAAAATGATCATAAATAATATGCATGAATGGCCTTATAATATAATTAAATTATTAAATTTAAATAACATTTACATACTAATAAATATGGAAATTTCAAAATGTTGTTTGTGTTTTGTACTTAATTTATATTTTTGAAAATTGAATTTCATTTCATGAATATTTCAAAATATTGATTAATATATGCAATAAAAATTAAATTATCAAAAATACCTAAAATAAATTTTAAAATGTCATCTTTTTTTAACTACTATACGATATACCTAAAGTTTTTATACCCTACAATTAATTTATCCTTGAATTTTAAAATAATTTTTAATTTAGTGAAATTTTAATTTAATTTATAGCTATAAAAGAACTAAATTCGCCTGTAACATATAAATTAATTATTCATAACGTATTCTATTCTTTATAATTTAATTTAAATAATCAGTTTCATAAAATTTTCTGATAGCTAATTATATTCTACTAAACTTTTCCTTTCCATATATGTATACTATATGTTATTCATATAACCAATCAACAGGAGTACAATAATGGTGATTTATAATCGAAATTTTTGGTTCATATTATGATGACAACGTTTAAAGTGCATTGATTGGAAATTATTATTTTTTAATTTACTATACCATACCCAATTATATTATATGCACATGACGACAAGTACGAACGAGTTTAAAATTATAATTTCTAAAAAGATTTTCATAAACGTAAAAACACACCATCGCCATGAAAAAAAAATTTTAATTCACACATATAGCAATGTTAAAACAAAAAAACGACCATCATAACCATAAGCACGAGTAATTATTATTATTATTAGTGGGTACAAAATGACAAAGATGAGTTCAGAATTTACAAAAGACTGTATAATGAAAAAATATAATAAATGTGTGTTATATACATGCAGGCTGAGTTAGATTAATTTAATCGAAAAAAAAATTGTTGAATGTCAATGCTTGTTGTGATGTTGTGAATATTTTTAGTGATAGCATAATAATTATATAACTAGCCAATTGTTTTGGAAAGCTAAAAATTTCCATTCAATTATTCTCAACAAGCACTGAAGACTAACAAATGTAATCTTTTAAATCTAAGTTTAACACTAATCAACTTTTCCAACCATTATAAATTTGGTGGAAAAAATTCACCCTGTATGTTATAATTATTTGCATATTTAAATGTTAATTTTAAATGTTCGCATACTAACTCTTACTACAGAAATTAATTTAGATTTTTTCGACCACAATATTCATTTATTTTTGAGGAAAAATTATTTTATTACTACATGGGTAATGTAATTTTAATTTCCTTTTAAAGTAATCGCATTGGTGGCGTCCAAGTTATGGATATTACTACAAATATCAACCTGAAATGAAAATGAATATCACAAAAATTAAATTACATAATAGTAAAAGGGAAAAAAAAGATTCTATATGCAATTACAAACCATAAGCAAAATGGTTTTGTGTCTCAATTAACAAAACCATGAGACATAATTTTAATATTTTTGACTTTAGAAATATTTGTTAGTGTATAAGTGTAGTTACCGATACTACAGAATAATTTACAATTTAAATTCTAGTATTATTTAATCTTGTTAAATAGAAATCCTTTAAATACGCCAAATTTTAAAGTGTAATTTATTAGAGCTCAAAATTGATTGGTATCAATCAATTTTGAGTAGTTTAAGTGATGTATAAAACTATGTGTAAAATCTCTTAGCAAATCCTAAAATTAACAAAATGATTAAAAAACATTACAATTACTTTTCCAATTTCTATTCAATAAAGTCCTAGAAAATTTTTGTCAAAACTTAAATATATGCAATTTGTAAGAAAAAATTCTAAAAATATTTCATAATTAAAATTATTTTTATTTTAAATTTAATTTTATTTCATATATAAAAAAAATAGAAAATTTATCTTTGTGTGTGCGTGTTACCTTTTTTTTCCCATTTTTTTTCGTTTCTTCCTTTCTTTTCTTTTTTTTTTTTTTTTTTACTATATATAGCCGACACTATATTCACAGGCAACAAATCCTTATTTAACTGGAATACCAGCTAGCTCATATAGTCCATATTTTGCGGCACCTGGACATTTAGTGCCTGCATTATTAGGTCCAGATCCATCTGTTGCATCACAATTAGGTCCAGTTGTACCACAAGCAGTTCCTGTTGCACAACAAAAAATTCCCAGATCCGATAGATTGGAGGTAAATATAAATTTTTCATTTTTTATATAAAAAAAAAATTATCTTAAATCTTTTAAATTGTTTTTTACATAAATTCAAAATAAAAAAAAAATGAATTTACAATTTTATTATAAAAAAAATATGTATTTTCAATGATTTTTTTTTTATGCTGGTATGAATTTTTAAATAAATTTAATCAATTTTTTATTTAAGTTTTCTGTAATTTTAATTTTTGATTTAGTGTTCAATAAATTAAATAATAGTAATTATTTTTTTTTTAAAACTTTATTTATTTTTGTGAAATGATAAAATAGCTTAATTTAATTTTTTTAATTTTCATTTTCACAAAATGACATTCAACTGAAACTTAAATTAAGAAATGTCATTTTAAGAAAATCAAAATTGCACTTGAAAATTATGCTGCTTAATAAAAATTATGTAGTTAAATTCATTTTGCTATGAAAAATATAATTAAAAGTAATAAATTAATTTATAATATTTTGTGGAATTATAAATTTTTTTTAAAAAAATAATTGTTAAAGAGTTTTAAACGTTTTGAACTCTTTAACTATATTTAAATTAATTTATTGCTTAAATTTATAATAATTTATTTAAAAAAGTATATAAAAATATTAATATAAAAAATTTGCTGCAAATAAATGCAAATTAAATGAATTATTTTATTTTAAAAATATGCATTTATTAACAAAATTTAATTAATTGCCAAAGAATTAAAGAAAACTATTTAATATATAAAATATTTAAAATTAATTGAATTTTTTTTTTTGTTGGAATGCTTAAAAATGCTTTTATAAAACCACATTTTTATTATAAATTACATAAATATTTTTCGAAATTAAAATACGAAATAGTAAAAATGTTGGATAATTTATTAAAAAAAAAAACAATGGTAAACCTTATGAAAATTTAAGATCGTTTAATTAATGAAAAATTCATTATTTCTAAAGATGACAAAGTTTGATATTTTACCAAAGTTTATTCGCTTATTTACTTATAATCTGATTTACCATTTTCTCAAATTATACTGGCTTACAAGATATCGAAACTATTTCAGCCAAATGTGCTTGAAGAAAAATTTTCTTATTTGAGATAATTATCTATTTTTTCGAATCTGTAATTAAATATTAATTTTTTTGAGTTACAAAAAATTGTTGTAGCTGAAGACAAGTCTATCAAATGTTCAATATAAAGCATATTATATCTGCGCTACTAAGACAGTTTACATTATATTTTCATTAACTTAATGTTCTAATTTATCTAATAATTCAAAGTATTTAGAATTTTGTAATTCTTTATTTATTTACTGTCAATAAAAATCATCTGATAAATACAGAAATTCAGCATCATTCAAATAAATTTTACTACTGGAATGATAAGCATGATTATATCAAACAATTAAATACAAAAAAATTATTTTAAATCAAATTCCAATAATTAAACATAATTATTTTTTTTAATAAATTATTGCAATATTTTGATAAAAATTTGTAAATTTAATCATTTTTTTTTTTTAAACATTTTTATATTAATATCTTTAATTAATTAACAAGTTGACTGTCATACAATTGGTGTATCAGACACGTCAAAATGTTATATTAAATTTTTGTGATTCTACTCATCAAAATTATGTATAAATTCACAAAAATTATTTTATAAATTTATAATTTTTATTCATTTAATTTATATAATTTTCCAAAATTATATTTAAAAATTTTAATTTTTGTGAAATTTATTTATTAATTTAAAATTTTTGTTTTTATGGCTTGACTTTCAAAATTTTAAATAACCAAAAATTTTGTGAAAAAAAAAAACAAAACCATCGTAAATAAAACTAAATTCAAAATCCAAAAAAAAAATTACAAACATAAATTATGTAACAAAATTTGAATGATTTTTAATAAAAAAAATTAATCATCGATAAAACTAATAATTTAAAAAAAACCAAAACTCACACATTCGTAAATGAAAATTTGAAAATTTCGTTTATTCGTTGTTTTTCTTTTTAATCCTTTTTTTATTTTTTTTGTTGTTGTTCTAATTGGTCTTCAAAAATATACTTTGATTTTGTTATTTCGATAGTGGTTAGTCTTAATAATCAAATTTTGTTGTTATTTTCTTTTTATGTTTATTATTAATGCCTTCTGTCAAATTTTTAAGTTTTTTTTTTTATATCTTAATTCAAAATATCTTTTTAGTGTGAATGTATAAAAAAAAATATCTATTTTTTTTTTTTTTTGTATCTTCTTATTTCTTTAAGTTATATTTTTACTATTAAAAAATTTTTTTTTCAGTTTTACTTTGTTTTTTTTTTTTAATTATTTAATTTTTTTTCTGTTAGATTCAAATTTACATAATTTTTAGGTTTTTGGGGTTAAGTGCATTATTCTGTATATAAAATAGAAAACTGTGTATATTGTAAAAGAAAATTCATCAAAAAAACCAATAAGATTTTTATTTGAATTTACTTTTTTTTTTTTTTCATATTTCTGTCGTTTTTGTATTAAGCAAAAGTTAGGTTGTTAAATAAGAATTTTTTTATTATGAACTGCGGAGCTGAATTACAATAATTGAAGTAGGTCACAGTGTCAAAGTGATTAATTCCAAATTTTTTTTAAGCAAATTTTAAAACTTTAGTGCCATAGAACAATATTGAATAATAATCTAAAATTGACCAAAAAAAACTAATACTTTTTTGAAACCAAAAATTTTTAATACAATTTTCTTGGCAAGTTTTGGGAACTGAATTACTTTGACATTTGATTTTGACTCAATATTTATTTTAAAAATATTAAAATTTAATTTCTTTAAAAGTTTAGATCTTTTTTTTTTTAAGAGTGGAGATTTTATTGAAATTTTTTAAAAATTACATAATTATGTAAAAATTGTTTACAGAACACTTATTTACACTTAAAAACACTTTTATACCAAATTTTAAAAATACCTTTTTTTTTAATTTAATATTTTAGTTTTTCTTTCCATTTTTTTTTTATAAGCTCGCGCTCATATCCTTTCGCAGCTTTAAAACAAAGAAAAAAATAAATTTAATTTTCATTATTTTTTATTTATTTTATTTTTTAAATAAAAGTTTATATAGGACCCCCCCCCCTAAAAGTCCAAAAGCGCCCACGAATAATGCATTTTTGCCTTAAAAAAAAAAAAATCAGTTTTTATTTAATTTTTTTGTTTTAACATTTCAAATTTTTTTTTTTAATTAATTTTGAATATTTTTGCATCCGTCCTTACACAAAAATATTTTCTTTTTTAGCAATGCTTTTTTTTTTGTTTTAATGAACATAAAATTGCTTTTTTAAAAAAATTATCATATTTAATTTTTTTAACACGTTAATATTTCTTCTTTACAAAAAAAAAAAATACCAAATTTATATTTAAATTTAAAAAAAATAACAAATGTTAAATATTTAGATTTAGAAAACGCATAAAAAATATTAGTGATTTTTGTTATTTTACTGAATTCAATTTTAAAAACATTAAAAAAAATTTATTTATTGTATTAACGTTTATAGAGAAATTTACTTAGAGTTTCGTTTTTAGAAATTTTTAATACCCATTTTTAGTAAAATATTGGTATTTTATTTAATTAATTAAATTTAAATAAAAAATAATAATTTTTGTAGAGAAATTATGCAGTGGTAGGTATTTATAGTATATAATTGAAATTAGTTTTATTTTAATTTGTATTTGAACATTTATATTAAATTTAAATAATAACTTTTAGTTAGAAAATTTAATTCCAGTTTTCATAGTTTTCAGAAAATTAGATAAAAATTTTAATTTGTTTCCATATTTATACCAATATAATGTAGTATTAATCAATAATATGTTGTATTACTAATTTAAAGTAATGAAAACATTAGTTGGTTATTATTTATATCTATAACTGAATTTAGATAATCTATTTTAGATAGTAAAATATCCTAGTAAGTAAAATTTTTAATTACCAAATACTGAGTAATTATTTCTAGAAAGGAATTAAGCGAAATTTTTAAATATTGATAAGATTATTTTAAATATATTTGTAAAATAGTAATTGAATTTCTTTTTTTATTATAAAAATGGTATTTAAAGTAAAAAGTATTTCACAAAAAAGTAAAATAAAATATTTTCAATTTAGATTTTCTAAATAAATTATTCTATTATTTTTAGTTTAGAAATTAGAAATTAGAATTTACTAAACCGAATTACTTTTAAAATGGATGTAGAAATTATGTATACTAAATAAAAAGTATTTCAAAAAATATATACTTAGTATCGACACGCAATTGAGTACTAAAAATCTCAGACAGGTGTAACTATTTTAAATCACTTTTCTTCTTTTTTTTTTTAGTCTACCTGTCACTTACAAAATATCTTGTAATATATCTAATAATTTGCTCTACCACTGCATAAACTATATTTAAATTTCCAATTCTAAAACAAACAAACAACAAAAATACTAAATATCTGTTAAATTAACCAAAACTAAAAAAAAAAACACAATAAAAATTATGTTGCCCTAAAAAAACAAACTATTTTTCTTGTGTACACAACAAAAATAAAAATGTTTTTCAAAATAAAATTTTAACGAAACTTTTTATTATGAATGATTCCGCCGCATGATTACACACAAATATTTAAAAAAACTAAAAAAAATATAAAATTTTTTTTTTTTTTTTTATTTTCTTAAAACATAATATTTACATAAAAAAAAACATTAATTTCTCTGTGCACCAAATGAATTAATTTTGTGATGAATTTTTTTTTTGTGTCAAAAAAATTGACTTAAGGCAAGTAAAACAAAAAAAAACAAATCAAATAATTACTTTTTTTTTTTTTCCAATTTTTTAATTAATCTTTTTTAGATGTTTTTTTATTTTGTTTTAATAATAAAAAAAAAAATTAATCAATATTTTGTTTTTTTTAATTAATATTTTAGAAAATAATTAATAAAATAATTTCGCTTTCAAGTCCAAAAAAAAATTTGTACAAAATTAATTAATCCAAAAAAAAAAAATAAATAAAATAAAATGTTTAACCCTTTTGATACGATATTCCAAAAAAAAAAAAAAAAAAGTATTTTGTGTGATGTGTTTCCATAATACAGGTGTGTCGCGAATTTATGCGCGGTGCCTGCAAGCGAGCTGAATCTGAATGCCGTTTTGCTCATCCCCAAGAGAGCGTTACAACACATGAAGATGGTACTGTAACGGTGTGCATGGATGCCGTAAAGGGTAGATGTTCACGTGATCCATGCCGTTATTTCCATCCCCCCTTACACCTTCAGGCACAAATAAAAGCAGCGCAGTCACGCGCTACCGCGGGATGGCTTTAAAAAAAAAAAAAAAAATCCAAAAAAAAAAATTTTTTTTTAAAAAAAACTAATTTTTCTTTCTTTTTATTTTGTTTTTTTGCTAAAAATAATAATTTTTTTTTTATTCTATTTTACCTAAAATTTTCTAATTTTCATTTTTATTATTATTTAATTATTTCTATCAAAAAAACAACAAAAAAATCTTTTTTTAAAAATAAAAAACTTAATTAATTTTCCAACTTTTTGAGTTTCATGTTTTCTTTAAATTTTTTTTACGTAACACGAACACTTAACACTTACTAAACACTTAAAAGAAAAATAAACAAAATATTTAGAATAGAAATTTTTTTAAAATTATGTCAAAAATCGATGTTTCCAAAAAAAAGCATGTATTTTTGTTTTTTTAATTTTCAACATAAATGATTTAAAAAAAAAAAATTGTAAAAATAAGAAAATTAGTTTGAGGTTAATTGGTATTATTTATGAAATAAAGTAATTAAAATATTTTAGTAAATAATTTTGTTAGATTAAATTATATTTTATATTAGTAATTTACCGGGAAAAAAGGACAATGTTTCGAATTGTTTTCTTGGACTTCGCTTATGATAATTAAAATGAGTTTCAAAGTTTTTTTTATAATAAATCTTGTGGACAAAAACTAATTTTTTTCTATTTTTATGAATGTAAGAATGAAGCTTAAGTTTTTAAGGATATAATTCAGATTTTAATCATTAATCACAAAGAATTGATAAATTATAATTGATTAATTGATTCAGTAATATTGAAAATTTTTAATCGAAACAATTTTTTTTAGTATGTCCTATCGTCAGCACTAGAGATAAATAATATGATAAGCTACAGATTAAATTTATTTTAACTTCAGGCAATACAATTTTAATAATTTATTGAAATTATTTAATTAAATATAGAATTAACATAATAAATTAAAACTTAATAATAAATTTTTTTTTCAATTGTAAATAAGTCGTACAAAATTTTCAATGTTTAATAGTAAAAATCAAAAATAGTCCACTAAAAATATTAACTTTCACGTTATTTAAAGTAATTTAACCCTTAAGTTGCCCAGAGTTCCTACAGGAACGATCGTTTAAATTGATTTAATATTTTCTATACTTTTACTAGGGCCTACTTTTAACAGCTTATTTCATTTCACGTTATTTAAAGTAATTTGTTCTCTAAAATTAACTCAATTTTTCAGAGGATTTTGAGATCAACTTATTGCAATTTTTAAAAAAATTCGTATTTCACATATGTAAATAAAATTATGTAATTGTATTATCTAATACAAATTGTATTATCAAATAACTAATTGGATTTAAAAAATAGTTGTACATGAGTCATTTTCAACATAATATATTTTTTTGAACCATATCGAAGCTGTTGGGCATTTAAGGGTTAAAATGCATATCTATGTACAGAATGGACAAGTAAACATTTGACTAATTAGATACAATTCTTTTAATATATTTTACGTATTTAGTCCTTGAGAAATTGTCAGTCAATTAAAGAAAACTAAATCAAAAAAAAATATTTTACATAAATTTATTTTATGTCCTAATTAAATCCGTAATCCGTTAAATATAATACACAGTAGGTTTTAGTATATATTATAATAAAATTTTAAAAAAAATTACAAATTATTATTTATATTTTATTATTTTAATGCAATGCAACAAAATCCATTCTGGAAAAAAAAAAAAATTTAAAAATATTTTCAAAATTTATTTTTATTTAAAAACAAAAAAAAATTTATATAAAACAGACAAACGAATTTTAAACAGCTTGCCCGATGCAGCGCTATAAACAAAATATTTCCTCTATGCTCCGCTACCTTCTACTATATTACTATATAATTTTTCTTAATTTTTTTTTTTATTTTTAAAAGTATATATTATGTAGTACAGTAAATCATAAATTTAATTATGATTGTATTACATAAGAAAATCGTAATATCGTAAAAAAATTATTTTTTAATATTTTTAGTTATATATTTTTTTTGTAAAGATATATTTTTATAAACTTAATTTAATTTCCCTTTTTGCTAATGGCTGCCGCAAAAGAGTGTTTTTCAATTTTTTATATTGAAAATTCTGTATTTAAAAAGTATATAAATGAAAAAAAAACCCCTTTTTTATGTTTTTTTTTAAAAGTCGTTTAATGTAAAAAGAATATTTTTTTGAAGATATAATTTTTGAAACATTTTCTTTTTAAAATTTTTTTTTTAAAGTTTTTGTAGTTTTGATGTGTCAAAATATATATTTTGGTATATAAGTTTTAGCTGGCTTTTCCACCCCCAACAAAAAATATATTTTCCTATATAAAATTGCTTGCCCCTGTTGGTCCTTTATTTTGTAATTATGTCCTTATAAATTATATATAAATTTATAAAAAAAAAATATATTTAGTCAAAATTTAGTTTTTAGTATAAGTTTTAGTAAAAGCATTTAATTTAATCCTGCAAGTGACATCATTCGAATCGAATCAATCTAAATGTAAATATATATTACAATATTAAATTCATACGAATTTTTCAAGTACGACTCATGTTAGTCGTAAATGTTTTTGTAGCAAAGCGAAATAAAATGTACTTTATACGTTTTTTGAGTTTCACCGTTGGCTGTAAAATACTTCAATTATAATGTAGCTAAGTTTAAAAAGGAGATTATCACTACAATTAGTTTCAACTGTTAAAATCCAATATTTCGCACTTAACCCTTTCAGACCCACCGTATACGACTGTGATATATTTCTGGTTTAATGAACGTTATCGTAACATAAAAATAACAGACCGTAACATGTTTCGTGAAAATAGGCTTCGACAATTTTTTAGCCGGTCTGTAAGTTACAAACCAACCTCAAAATTTGATTAAATTTAATTAATATAAACTGTACAAAGTACGTTTAATATATTTAATAAACATTTGATTATTACTTTTGTAATAGCACTACAATTAGTTTCATTGTAAAAAAAATGTTTTACTAATTATGTAATATGTAGTAATTATCTAAATGTTCATTTTAGATTAAGATTAAATTCACTTTAATACTGCTCCTTATAATTTAAATTCAAAAATTATAATTAACTGAAACCAAGTATATTTCGAAACACCTCAAAATAAATGAACGATGCAGTTGCAGGCTTAAATGCTTTTAAAACCTTAAAAATTAATTTTGAAATTTTTATAATAATGTTTTTTTTTTGTGTACCCACAATTATTATTAAAATATTTATTTTCTTTAAAAAAAAAAAACTAGAAAAAACCATTTGGTTAAAAAAAAAATAACAAAAATCTTAACACTTACACACTATATATACCACCACCACACAACTATACACATAGCACTAAGTTAGCCTGAAAAAAAAAAACACAACACAATAAATAACACACTCTTAAAAGATAAATTAAATGTAAAAAATTACAATTTATGTTTTTATTTTTCTCTCTCTCAAAAAAAAATCCTTTTTATATATTTTCTTCTTTATATTTTTTTTAATGTGTTATATTTTATTTTCTCTTTCGTCCTTTGGACTTGTTCAGTTTTTTTTTTTTTATGTACTATTATTATTATTATTTGTCTGAATTTAACTTTCCTTTATTTGTCGGGTGTATAGTCAAAAATCTAAATAAACTTTCGAATGCAGAACCAAATACTAAAAAAAATTAAAAAAAAAAAAACAACCAACCCAAAACTGGTATAAAAACTTTTAATTGGCTGTAAATCCCTTACGGTCAGGTCATAAATTCTAATAAGTTATATTTAACACTATTTTTTATATACGTTATTATAAAGTTATTTATGTACACAAACCATTTAGGACGAAACAATATCCTGTTTTTTTTTTTTCTTTCTATATTTTTGCAAAACAAAAAATAAACATTTTAAGAACAGTTTTTTTTTTCTCCTACTTTTTTCCAGGATATTCACTCTTTTTTTTTTTGCTATGTCTGACTTTTTGTAAAAATTTTCTTTTTTCATTTCGTTTTATATTTTTATGTTTAGTTAAAAAAAAAAGAAAAAAGATATTTAAATTTTTCAATTCTAATTTTTTTGTTGTTGTTGTGTGTGTGTGGGTTAAAAAAAAATTGTAAATTTTTCCTCGTTTTTCTCGAAAAGCCAGTTTTCTACTGTGTCGTTATTTACAACAAAAAAAAAAAAAAAATCTCTCAAAAATTCTAAGGATGAGATAAAATCCCAAGAATATACTTATAAAATTTTAAAGTTTGTATAAATATTTTTCATGTGGTATTCGTTATACAAATAATTTATATTATTATTTTTCATTCGTCCGTTATTTTTTAAGGATATTTTGAATAAATTATCGTATTTTTGTAGTTAGAAAATAATATTAAAAAGTTTTTTTTCTTAAATGACCGGAAAAAGTTTTATGTTATTTTCTATTTGTGGTGTTTTCTTTAAATTTTAATGGATTTGTAATAAATTCTTTTTTGACCCAAATTTTCCTTTATTGTAAATATATCTATATATATAAAAAAAAGGGTTTTAAAAATTTTTTCTGATTGTGGCTTTTAAGTTTAGAGGACCGTAAATATAAATAAAAATACAATTTTAAATGGAATTTTATTAAAGTATTTAACAAATAATAAACTCTACTATATAAGGAATTAATTTAATTAAATTAAAATTACGATTATCCTTTAAACTGATATATTTTACAAGTAGGGTGAAAACTCTTTTAATTTTGTAATTTTTAATGATAATTTGATTTACAAGATGACATTTTGTAATTGTCACAAGTTTATTTATCTTCACCATCAAATGGACATGGGATATCATTTTTAAATTTTTGACTTTTCACAACTTTACAAACTTGTTTATTGGTGGAATAGAAAATCAATAATTTTTTGAACCATACACCAAATATCATAATTTCGTTTACTGCTTTAAGGTTAAATAAAGTAATATAGTGTAAAAATGATTAAGGACTAATCCTTGCAAAAAAAAAAAAAATTTACTTAAGTGTGATGTGCAAAAAAAAAGTTTAAATTACTTTACCTTTTTTTTCAGGTCAAATAAATTAATGTTTGCGATGTGTAACCATCCAGGATATTTTTTTTTTTTACTACTTTACTTATATTACATATATCCTTTTCAGATTAGTTAAAAGCTTGGAAAAAAAAGTTTATAATTTGGTTTCATTATAATTAATATAAACATGGTGGTATATTTATCCTTTTACAAATGTTGAATTTTCCACTCTATATATATGCTATGGAAAAATTTCTTGTGTTTATTAATTAGTTTTTTAATGTTTCTTTAGCCTTCGTTATCCTTTTCAATTCTTCGGTAATTTGTTTTTAGAAAAATTCTGTATTAAATAACAAAAATTTATGGTGAAACACTTTGGATTCCTTTAGATTTTGTATGATTTTTAAAAAAAATAAAAATATTAAATTTATTATTTTTGTTTTACACCAAAAAAAATGAATATGTCTTTAATATGTCTACAATATTCTGATTATAATTGTAATATTCAAATTATTTTTATGGTTAAATAATTTCAATATTATGCTATAATTTAAAATTTAAAAAAAAAATAAGTGTTTTTAATAATATTATTTTCTAATTTAGGAAAATATAAATTTTCTGCGGTGCATCGGGTCATTTTTTATTGATAATTTATATTGGCGTATTAAAAATAATATTCAATTATATTTACGAATGTGTGTGATTTAAAAAAATATATAAAAAATCAAATTACATATTTATGGTATTTGTTGTATTTATAAAAATTTACAAAATATTGGTTTAAAAAATTTAGATTACTTTTATATTTATTTTTCTAAAAAAAATCATTTAAATTCTAAATAAATTATTTAATCTTTTAGTTTTAGTTATTATGTATAAGTAAATAAGAAAATAGTTAATAGTTTTAAGTAAAATGAATTTCATTATTTTAGGAAAATTATATATTTAAAATATTACTACAGCGACACTCTGTTTATTTTTTTTTTTTGACGAACTATTTTAAAGGAAAAACGTCAAAATTTTCAAGAAAAAAATCTAAAAAAATTATAAAAATAATGCTTTTTATAAATAATTTTTTATTACAGCTTTTTATTACATAAATTTTATTTTTATTGCTTTTTTTTAAATGAAATATTAAACCAAAAAAAAAAACATAACACAAAATATTATTAAAACAACAATTTTTTTGGCTTAAGTAGATCAAAATTACCTAAAGATTTAAAATATTTCAAAACTGACACAATTTCACACTTAAATATATTTTTTAAATTCAAATTTTTATCTAGCACTATGATGAGTGTTATTATGTCCAAAAAGCAAAAACTATTGTAGTTTTAGCCTTTCAGAGTTAACCGCCATTATATTACTTTATGATAAATTTTTACATAAAGTTTTTGATTTGAATAATTATAGTTAATTCCGGGTTGGAGCTACCTAAAAAAAAAAGAAATTATTAATGTTAGTTAAATTTTGAAAAATAAAATGAAAGATTTAGTTTTTTTTTAAATTCTCCAAAATTATAATTTGTAAAAGTTACGTCACCACAACTATTTTTTGTCGAAACTTTTATATGCTTCTGCTAATCAGTGGTAGTTGTAATTTAATGTACACCGTAATAAATAAGTTCTTATCACTTCAACTCAATCTGCTAAAATATATATTTGAGTGACGCACAAAACGCAATAAACGTATCCTCTTACTGCTACAAAAATTGTACAAATAAAATGCGGAAATGCAGTTGTAACTTTTAAAAATAATACCAAACTTAAAAAAAAATTACAATATGATTATAAAATATATATGTATTACTTATTTATAAAGCAAAAATAATAGTGGCGGTTCAAAACACTGGCATTAAAATATTCCAGTTGAAGTTTTATGCTGGCTTAGGCTGGCACAATTTTTCCCAAACATCAAAGAAACCATTTTTTGCCAAACATCAAAGAAACCAATTTTGCGGATCCAACATTTATTTTAATTTTAATTATAAAGTAATTAAAAAAGTAGTATAAAAACGCTCAAGTTGCTTGATAATTTCAAAAAATAACATAAAATAAAATAACAGACTATTTGACAACTCAAAAAACCTTATACAATTTTTAATAAAAATTACATTAAAATTAAATTTTTAATAAAAATTTATATTGAAATATTGCAAAAAAAAAAAATTCTAATTTAAGTTAATTTATCTTTTTTTTTCTCATTTATTTTTTTTATCTATTTTCCTGTTCGCCTGCTAAAAAAAAAATATGCTTCGATGGATGGTCCAAAAACAATAATTAAAAAAAAAAATCAAATTTTTTATTTTCATTTACTTTCCAAAAAAAAATTTATCATTTCTCGACACATTTAATTAATTCAATTATTTACTTAAATGCTTGTCGCTTTTACGCATATTATTTATGCAATCAAAAATACAAAATGCACACAAAACATTTTTGTCAAAAAATTCATGGCAAACATTTTTGTTTTTTTATCACATTAATTATTTGTTTTAATTTTGTTACAACTACAAAATGACACATTAAATTTTGGCAAAACAAAACATAAAAAAATATATATATATATAATTAGACTGCACCAAATCCAATAAATGCAGCAGCTACTGCTGTTACTTCTGCTAATTTGATACATCAAATGCCACCACCAATATCAGCTGGTGCTACAACGTCAAATAATGTTGCTGCTGCTGTAATGGGCCTACCTCATGAAGTTGGCAAAAAACGTGCAGCTGAAAATGATATGTTTCCACTGGTACTATCAATTTTACAACTCAAAAAAAAAAAAAAAACTACAACATTAGTTTTTGTTTTTTAATTTTAAAATGAATTTTTTTATTTAAAATTTTTTTTGAAGAAATATTTCCATTATTTTTTAATTATAGTTTTAATTTATTTTTTATTAGCTTTGTTTCGTCATATTTTTTTTTATGTTCATTTTGTTGTAAAATTATATAGAAATGCATGCTATCTGATAAAGAGAATTTATCATAACACAAATTTAAAAAAATTGTTGCAAATTAAGATTATTTTTAGTTACTACAGATTATTTTTAATATAAACTGTTAACAAACATTTCAAGTTAATAGAAAATTGCACTGATTTTAAACTTGGTACATAAATTAAGTACATTTTAGTTTAAAAACCATCTAATGATATAAAGCCATTTCTTGTAATTAGAAATGGGACAAAATTCAATTTAAACTTTAAGTAGCAATAATCTTAAATTTTCAGATTCACTTTATATAGAAATTAATCTACTAAATTGACAAAATTAATGACAAAATGCATAAATTGACAGTCTATTTACTATTTTCATTATAATCTGTCATAAAATATACTTTAAATAAAGTAACAGTTCGGCTTATTTTACTTTTGGTAAAACCAATTTACTTCTACTAATATTTAGGATTCTAAATATCATAGTACATATATTTTTATGCAATGTTGTCAAAAAAATATTATTGAAAATATCTTAGTTTCACTTTTTTTTTCCCATCAAAGTTTTCGTTAATAGATATTTTGTTAAAATTTTATTTTATGGTAGTTTTTACAAATTATAATTTTTAATTAAATTTTAATTTAATGGTTTTTATTTGAGTCTAAAGTTGCTGGCATGCACGCGATAAAAATTATAAATTGTTTTTTTTTTTTGTATAGCTGGGTAATGCCAATCAAATTATAAAAGCTTATATATTGTAAAACAAGGAATATGACAATTAATCTAAATATATATTATTTTTAAAGCTTTTCTGTATTATTAAAATTAATAAAATTTTACTTTTTATTACACTATATATTTAAAAATTTCTTAACCTTCAAAAATTTGTCCTAATTTTAAAAAAATACAAAAGATATTATATATTTATTAATATTATTATTTATATTTTGTATACATATCTATATTCTATGTATTTAAAAGGACCTCTACCATATGTGATATATGTGTTATTATATAATCAACATATGTTTCCGTACTTAATCATTATTTCAAATTATCTCCAATCTTCATTTAATTTTCAATAATAAAATATTTATTAAAAGCATATCAAACATTTAAATTATTACAAGGATTCTAATTTGAACAAAAACCAGATATATAATTATATATAGGGATGAGTTGAATATGTAAATATTCTTCATTAATTTTAGAATAAATTTCTGAACAGAAAATTAATTCAGTGATTAACTATGTTGCCGAAAAATTTGCAATATTTAGTAATTATTTTGAAATTTATTTCACTAGCGATAATTTTCTTAACCTTCAAAAATTTGTTTAACGCAGTGTCAATATAATAAAAATATTGATCTTCAGCAATTACTTTCCATGACTACTGTAAATATATATGTCTAAGTAGTTTAGATTAATAATTTTCTAATTAAAACAATTATCAACTATATACTACTCTCATATTTCTGAGTTCCATGTGGTTGCGAAAATTAAAAAAAATTTAAAATATTTATTGTTTTCTAATCAATCAGAAAAATATAGTATGTAATAATATACTTTCTCTCCATTTTCAACTAATATCAATCAAATTTTAAAATTATTTATGCGTAAAATCATTCTAATACCATTTGTCTTAATTGCTGATTATTGGCATATTTTCAAAAACAAATCAATCACAATTATACATTAAATATTTAACTAACAGAAATTATTTATATTATATAATAGTTTTGTAAATATAATATTTTATGTCCGGCCAGAACTAATTACGAAAATGGATTTATGTAAAAGATTTATTGAAAATTCACTTGTGGTTAACCAAAATAGGATATGCAAAATTAGAAATGTTAGATCTTATCAGTATTTTAATAATAATGATTCCATTAAATAATTATAATGGTCATTATGAGTAATTACATTCATTTATATAAAATAAATTTAATTTTAGTATACAAATAATTTAAATTAAAAAGTATAATCCAAGCCAAGTAAAAATATTTCAGACTACTTTTATCCTTTTATCAATAAAATACCTTTGCTAACCATAGTATGAAAATATTTAATTACATTATCCTTTTGCAAATTAATCAGTTCATTTATGAAATTTAATGATAATGAATTTGGGTTTTAAATGATGATAAAATAAAATGGATATTTTTAGTCTTTAAGTACATTGAGAACCAAAATGTTCTTAAGAAAATTATTAATTGTGTAAAAAAAGGTATTTTCCTATTCTTAATATAATTTTAATTATATTATTTTTCTATCCCTATTTATGCTTTTAATAAATGTTCACAAGTTGAGAACCAACAAAAAAATAGAATTTCCTTGCCCAAATTCTCATTTTATTAAATATTTTACATAGAAAACATATTTTTTTTTTATTATTATATTTTATAGTTTTTGCGACATGAATGTGTTTCGCTAATAAAATTTTAAAGCATAAATTAACTCTAATGTGTTTACAAAAAAAAAAAAAAAACGTATAACGATAAATTTATCGTAAAAATTAAGCTTTTTTTAAAATTTTAATTTCGCGCTTTTTTATATTATAAATTTGCATTAAATTTAATAAACCAAAAACGTCGACAAAAATATTAAATACGTTAAATTAATTGAATCAGAGTGTTGCCAACAAAAAAATATATTTATAAGGTATAAAGATTTAGTTAAGACACAAATCCAACCAGAAATATTATTTTTAATTTTTTTTTTTTAGAAATATTCTATTTACAACAAAAAAAGCATTCTTGCAACTTCAGCTCATTTACATTTTAAAGAAATAAAGTTAAAAAAAAAAATTATATAAATAATTTTAAATATAGTTAATAAATTAAATTTTAAAAAATATATAGATATTTTATATTTAAAATATGATAATAAATATTTTTTAATTTAATTTTTATTTTTGAGTTTTTTTAATTTAGTTTTAAAATTTTTTGTTTGGTTTATTTTTGAATTAATTTTTAATTGTAAATAGTGTAAAAACATAATATGTATTTTTTTTTTTGTTAACATATAAATTCTTAGATAAAAACTAAAAAAAAAAAAAATGTTCTAATCAAAATTTAATTATTGTTATAGAAAAAAAAAAAATTTAAATATTGATTACTAATTTATTGTAATTTTTTTTTTCTCTCCTTCTAATTATTTATTAAACTACATTTTAAATCGAAATGTTACATCACTAAACATAAAACTACTACAATCAAATATCAACAAAATCAATGAAATTTCACATTTTATAGATGGATATGAAATCAGTTGGTTCATTCTATTATGAAAATTTTGTAAGTATATTATACAATTTTTTATTAATTTAATATCATTACATAGCCTTAGACATTTCATTCAAATAATTTTATGCATGAAAAGAAAACTTGGACTGGAATAGTAAAATCAGGTTGAAAAAACCGCCCGGGAAAAAAATGTTCAAAAATCTAATTATCTTAAAACTTTTTGGAAAAGATACTTTTTGGAATGGTTAAATTTGGGCAACTATACTCACGTTAACATTTACTATTGTACAATACATATTTAATAACAATACATTTTAATGAAATACTTTAAATAAAGCTAACTCTTTATTTAATTTTAATTCCAAAAAACACTTATCATAATCAGTGCATATTATTATCCGAGTTACTAAATATAAATGTTGCCAATGTTGGTATCATTTAATAACACTTTATTTTGCAAAATCACATACTTAGCACAATCTCATTCATTAAATTGTCAATAATATTATTTAGTTTTCGAGTTGTAGCGGTTGTCCCCTATAATTTACAATAACAAGACATACTTTATATAAAACACATACTTTACTACTAAATAAATAAATTTAATAATTTGTAAAATCAAATTTTTTTTTTTGTAACTAATTTTCTTCTTTAAAAATTTAACAAAATTTCTTTAGGCATTTTCTGGTATGGTACCTTATAAAAGACCAGCTGCTGAAAAATCTGGTATACCTGTTTATCAACCTGGAGCAACAACGTATCAACAATTGATGCAATTACAACAACCATTTGTACCAGTATCATGTGAGTACCCTAGTCCAAGTCCTTCAGCTACAACAGCATATCCACAACCACAATTATTATCATCCAATACTACTACGGCAAATCCAATTATTGCTAATTTAAATAATAATTTAAACAACAATCAAATGAGTATAATTCATAATAATAATAATAAAACAAATCATATTAATTTAAATAATATAAATAATAATAATTTATTAAATAATCATAATAATAATAGCAACAGTAATGGTGTTGTCGTTAGTAATAGTTTAAAAAATTTAATAACATCTAGTACTATTAACAGTGTTACATCATCAGCTAGTAATATAAATAATATTAGTAGTAGTAATAGTAGTAATAATAATATAAATGGTATTGTTGTAGCTACAACAGTAACTGTTCCATCCCCAACATCACAATCACAACAACAAAATCAAATAACAACAGCTAGTATTGCATCCCCAACTACCACAATTTCTTCTTCTATTACTTCTTCTTCTTCTTCTTCTTCTACTTCTTCTTTAACTAACATAAATCCTGCTACTAATAATAATGTCCTTATAAATAAACTTGCTAGTAATAATGTTAATAATGATGATCAATTATCAAATATTGCTACAACAACAACAACAATTGCTAATACTGATACATCTGTTAGTGTTACAAATAGTAATAGTAATACAACAACAACAACAACAACAACAACAATTGAAACACAATTCAACAACAACAATAATAATAATATTAATAAAAATTTAAATAACAATATTAATAAAATTCAAGATCAAAATGGTATGTCAACATTAGATGTAACAGTTTCACATCAACAAAATAATAATGCCTTGCAAAATAATATTGTTAATAATAATACAACACCAACAGCTGCTAATAATGCAGTAGTTGCTAATATATTAAATAATAACACCAATCATAATAATACTTTAGCTCAAAATTTAACTGTAACACCGGTTTCGTCTTCAACATCGTCACAAGCTATAATACAATCTTCTCCGTACACATATACATCATCTAATAATAATCAAATAGTATCGGCACCGTCTATCACAGTACCATATTCCTCTTCAGTCAATTCGGCTACATCTACACCACACCATCATTTATCACACAATCATCATCACCATCATCAACAGCAACAGCAACAACTTAATTTTAATTCTGCCACTACCCCAATTACATATAGTCCATTTCAATCACAAATTAATCCATATGCTAGTACTGGTAATTATTATCAAGATGCTGCAACTTTAGCTAAAGAAGTTGCACAAAAAAATTATGCAAATGCTCTTAAAATGGCAGCTGCATCAAATGCTCTATCTGGTAAACCATTAAATGCTATGAGTTATACTGGTGTTGCATTAAATAAACATATGTTACCACAACATCAAAATAATGCTGCTGCAGCTGCTGCTGTTGCAGCACAAGCTGCAGCAACAGCAGCTAATCATCAGCATCAAGTACAAGCATATAATCGTATGGCAGCAGCTGTTGCACAACAACAACAACAACAACAACAACAACAACAGCAACAACAACAACAACAGCAGCACCAACAGCAACTTGTTAATCATCAACAACAACAAGTTGCCGCAGTTAGTGGCGGTGGTATATCAGTACCACCACCACATTCAGCAACTGCCAATTATATGACACGTCCAAGTTATATACAAACTTCATCACCATTATTAAGACATCAAGTACCGATGTCTGTTGGTAGTGGTATGGCAACATCACATCCAGCTAGTGCTGTTGCTGGTAATCCATATGCTGCTGCTGCTGCAGCAGCTGCTGCAGCTAATCAACATCAATTAATGGGTCATCCACAATATTTTCAATATTCTCCTGCTGGTCTTATGAGTTATCCATATGCTATGCAAGCAGCAGCAGCTGCAGCTGCTGCAAATTCAGCTATGGCTGCTGGTCATCATCATCATCATTCAATGCAAGCAGCAGCAGCAGCAGCTGGTGTACCTAATATGGCACAATTACAAACAATGCCACCACAAAATACCACAGCACCAGGTACTGCTGTTGTTTTAAATCCATACAAGAAAATGAAAACATCTTAAAATGTTTTACTGTGGCAATACATATATTGTTTTTTTTTATTATGTAATTAATTGTGTCATCAGAAAGCCATTCATTAATTTTCGAGAAAGATTCTTTCTCATATTAATATTTTATCATAAAAATATTGTTGATGTCCTTTTTAACATATATATATATATATATTTATATATATATATATTTGTGTGTGTGTGTGTGTATACTTAGTTTTTTAACAAAAACAAATAATAAAATACAAAAAAAATTCAAAACATTAAAAAAAATATATAAAAATGTGCCTAGAAAATTTTACATAAAGAAAAAAATGTAAAATATGAAAAAAAAAAAACTTATGTTTTTTCAAAATTTTTTTAATTTACAAAAAAAAAAAAAAATTCTGCACAAAATTACTTAACACAAAATTGGTTTTGAAATTTAAACAACATAAATTCAACTTTTCTTATGTTTTTCAAAATTTACATATAAAAATAAAATTCTTTGAAACTTCGAAAATAAAAAAACATTACCTTAAAAACACCAAAATTATATGAAAATATTCAAAAAAAAAAAAAAAACATTTATTATATATTTAAGAATTTTAATAAAAACATAAATAAAAACTAAATTTAAACGGGAAGAAGTACTGTGATAGCTTCAAATTGCCCTCTACTTATTAAAAAAAAATATAAAAACAAAATACATTAAACTTTTTTTTTTTTTAATTTAATTTTAAAATTAAAATTTAAAAAAAAAAACTATATTTAAAAAAAAAAATATTTTTTGTTCCTATGCCGCCATAAAAAAAATCCTAAAAAAAAAAAAAAGTAAAATATATAAAAAAATATAAAACATAAAAATTATATAAAAAAAAAAAAAAAAACATTGATAGAAAATGTCACCGAATCCTTTTTCTCCTTAAATAATTATTTTTGTTAAATATTTTAAATTAGACAAAAAGAAAACTTAATTTTTTTTAAAAAAAATTTTAATATATTATTACATAAAAAACAAACAACATTTTTAAAACTTAAATTAGGATTTAATTATTATTATTTTTGTTTATTTGTTTAAGATTAGATTAGAAATATGTAATTGTTTTTTGTAGGATTGTCTTAAATTATACAAAATAATTACTTTAAAAAATATAAAAAATTTAGAATTTGAAATTTTTTTTAAGTTAGAAATGATTTAAAAAAAAAACAAAAAAAGCGCGCCTAAAAATATGTAAATGAACATAAAATTAAAATGATTTAATTTCTCTATGTAGATTATTAAAAAAAAAAAATATTAATTAATTTAAAAAAAAAGTAGTTTTTAATTAAAAATTAGATTTTTTTTTTTTAGAATTTATTGTTTTTTATTTTTTTCTGTGAGAGAGAAAATTTAATTTTTATGTTTTAGATCTCGTGTGGTTTTTCTTAAATTTTTTTTTAGTTTGTTTTTAGTTTTAAAGAAATTATTTTTAGTTTATATAAATATTAAATATATATATATTTTTTTTTTATTTGTTTGTGTTAATTTAATAAGTTTTTAATTTTTTTTTTTTTAGAAAATGTAAAATTATTTCTATAAATTCTATAAATTGTTTTTTTTTTTTTTTTAATTTTCAATTTATTGTGTAAAAATATGTAAATTATTTTTTAATCTATTTTTATGTTTACTTAAATATAAAATTTATGTTGACGAGTATTTTGATTGTAAAAACAAACAAACAAAAAAAAAAGGATTTTGATAAGAAAAAAAATTTATCTTTATTGTTTTTTTATTTGGAGTTAAAAATAAGAAAGATTTTTATGCATTTTCTGTCATCTGGTGTGGTGTAAATATATTGTTTTCAATGTAAAATTATTACAAAAATACATAATTATTAATTTTTGTTTTTGAATTTGATAATTTTTAAATATATTGTTTTAAAAACATAATTGAAAAACAATTCTTGATGCATTTTCTTCATATAGCATAATTTTAATTGTTTAATTATCCGAAATTTTAAAAAACTGTAGCGACTTTCTAAATCGACCTTACCAGCTTACCAAAAAATACTAAAATATGTAATATTTAAATACAATTTAAATACTACATATTTAATAAGAATTGACATAAATACAATTCTTTATATTTATGGTTTAATTAAGATGGATATGAATACCCATCATATTTGTGAAATTTAGAAAGTACCTATGTACAAATATATCCTGTACGGTTACGTAATATTTTTAAAGACTTAAATTAAAGATAGTGCATGTTAAAATGAAATTAAAATTCGATAAAAATACTCAATCTACGTGCATTTTTTTTTTCATAAAATACTAAAATATTATATTTCCAGTCTAACAATATTTGTCCGTTAATCTAACTAAAAAATTTACGAACTATGTAAAAAGTGATAATTCTAATCCAAGTTTGGCTATTTTCCATGTCAACTTCAAATTAAAAACAAAAATTGTAATTACTTTCGGAAAATTGTCATTGCAATTATGAGAAATTGTAACTATAATCATAATATAATTATAGTTACCCTAGTTTACTTTGTAAGAAATTTTATATCTATCACTAGATGACATCGAAAATATTAAAATTTAAATTTTCTTGTTTTTTTTTTTCTTTTTACCTTTATTCAATTTATTTAAATTTTTGTTATTTCTAAATTTTTGTACGCGTTTTTGAGAAGAAAATGCGGAGCTTTTTTTGTATGATATCAACATGAAAAAAAAAAAATTTAATTGAAAATTTCGCTTTTCTTTTTATAGCAAAATAAAAAAAAAAACCAAAATTAATTTTATTGAATTGTGATTTTTTATTATTATTTTATTAGTTAAAAAAAAGTACATATAGTAATTTTTTTATCTGGTATCTATATAAAAAGTATATAGAGAGAAACCAAAAATATTAAAAGTAGAAGTTGAATTATAAATAAAAAACACAAATATACAAAAAAAAATAGCAAAAAAAAAAATATGCTTTAAAAAAAATGCCTTGTTTGGATGCTTGGAAACAAAAACACAACATAAAAACATATTCTTTTTTTTTTAAAAAATTAAATGTACAGAAGAAAAAAAATTCCAATTTTTATCCTTATTATTTTTTTTGGAATATTTTTTTTTATTATAATTTTTGCTTAAAAAAATATCTGTGCCTGTCTATAGCTTGCTATGAATGCTAATTATCCTTAATGGATATTAAAAACTTAAATAAAAAAAAAAATACACAACAAAACGACAAATGTTTTATTTTTTTTTATTTTTTTTATATGTTTAGAGAAAATGACGATTTAGTCCTGTTTCATTTCTCTGGGTTGACAGAAGTAATAATAATTTCTATATTTTTATATTTTAATTATTTTTTTTTTTTAAACTTTATTTTTAGGCTCTTTTCATGATTTATTATTATTATAAAAAAAAGCATATAGATGAAATTTGCCTACCTTTTTTTTATGTACACAAAATCTATTTTTTTTTGTTTTTAAATGAATAACCATTTAAATTTGGGATATCTTAGATATTTAAAAAAGAAAATTATAAGCTTTTTTATTTTCTTTTCATTATTCTTTATGTCGTTTTTTGTATTTGTTTTTTTTTTTTTTTTTTCTGAAAAAAAAAGTCTTTCTATTTGACATTTTTTTTTTATCCACAACATAAAAATTAAAGCAATTTTTCTTAAATATTGGCTTAAAAACATTTTTTAGCACAGATTTTACAAAGAAAACTGTATAAATTAAAGAAAATGAAAAATTAAATTATTGTAATAAAAATATTAAATTACAAATATTTTGTGTGTTAAAAGAAAATAAAGAAAAATTATTTATTGTGTAACATAAAATTGTCATTAGTTTCACGAAAATTGCATTTTCTAATAGTCATTAGAATTTCTGAAATTTTTCATATCTTTCTGATATCAAATCATTACTATCAGAAATTTACTAAAAACCAATTAAAGTATTTTCAATATTTCGTAAAATATCAGTACTACTTTCAGAAAATTGTCAGTTTTTAAAATCGTACTTGTTTTACAATGAACACTTTCATTTCATTCTCTATTCAATATATTGCACCAACCATAGTCACAATGAATATTATTTAAGTTTGTTTTAACTTAAATTTCATCTAACTGAGTGTAATTTTGGACCATATTTCATTTACAAATTAATTAAAAATTAAGCTATTAAAAAGTTTTTTAGATTCTTGCCCAGTCATCCGAAGATTTCGGAGAAAAATAAATCTGGAAAGAAAAAAATTTACAATACTTAGATTTTTGAAGTTTTCTTATATAATTTGATACTTCACCACGTTTATTTTTTCATATCTGTGAAACTACAACGTTAATCTAGTTTAGTTTGACAGTTCTTGCTTACTAAGCGCGAAAAGAAAGCGATCATTGTAAATCCAGTATTAAATATTATATTCAGAAATCAAATGCAGGGTCAATTAGTCGAGACCAAGTACAGGAAATCAAGTACAGGGTGAATTAGCGGAGATCATAATTATCTCAAAAGTATTTTATAGTTTTCTATAGACAGAGACAATATTTTTATTTTTATTATTTTACCATAAAATTTGGTTAATACATTAAAAATTTAAATAACCAGAAATTAAGAAAAAAAAAATAAGGTAATAATTTACGAAATAAAAAACTTTCAAGGCATTTTACATAAAATATGAATAAATCCAACCAAAAAAAAAGAAATACAATGAAAAATTTATAATTTTCTTTATGTTAAAAAAAGATAGTTAAATTTTCAATAAAATAAAATCGCTCCACATTTACTAAAATTATTTTTTATGTTTAAATCTATAATAAATACAATTTTTTTTATTAAATTAATTCTAATCGTTAAAAATTATTCAAAATTGTTAAAAAATTTAATTTAAAAAGAAAAATATAATTTTCTTATTTGTCAATCAAAAAGGAAACAAGAAAAATTTACAATTTTTAGTCAAATTTATTTAAATATTTTACTTTGTTTGTATAGTAAAAAATTTACTTTTTTCTTTACAAACAGAATTTTTATTTTTCCTTGTTATAATTTGTGAAACAGAGTAAATATATATAAAAACGAAAATCCTTTAAAATAATTTCAAAATTTAGGTTTAACTTATTTTTGTTTTTCATTTTTGTGATATTATTTTTTAAATAATAATTTTTATTAGTTAATTTTTCTTTATATTAAATATTTTCTTATTTAATATATAAATAAAAAATACGTTGCACAAATTTTCATTATAAAATTAAATTATAGTTTTATAAATAATTTTTAAAAAAAAATAATTTTTGAAAAAAAAATTAATAAATATTTCTTGCTCGAAAAAAAAAAACGAAATTTAAAATTTTACATCTGTCAAATCATAAAAAATTATGATAAATTCACATTCAACATTCATTTCAATTGTAATTTCATGTGAAATTATCATATAGATTAAGTGCAAAATAAATAAAATATTTGACAGCTTTTAAAATTATTCATACAACAAATTGTTCTTAAATTGGCTTAATAAAAACAACAAAAAAAAAGCTTTTTTGGTCTTGTTCCTAAATTGTCACTAATAATTTTTAATAAATTTTGTATGCCTTGTCTTGTTGTCACCACAAATGTCACAAAATCCCCTAGTATACCAATAAAATTTTCATCTATTACAAAAATACTAGAAAATTGTGACATACAGTTTAGGCAAACAGATCCTTTAACAATAAAACAAAATAATTAAAAATTATTAATAAAAGTAAAATCTTTAAAAAAAAACCCAATTTTTAGGCTGTTTTTGCATTATTAATTATTTATTTATTGTTTTTATTTTATTTTATTTTCAAAACATAATGTAAATTAATAATCAAAAAAAAAAATCAACTTGTTTAATAAAAATAAAATAGTTATTAAAAAAAAAAATCAAATACTTTAAATATCTTAAAAATTAAAAATATTTGATAATTTATAAAAAAATAAAAAAGAGTTAAATATAGAAATAATTATTAATATTTTTAATTGGGAATAGATTTTTTATTCCCAAAAACAACCCCACTATAGAGGTTTGCCATTTTAAACGAAACGTCAGACAAACGTCATATTGTCTGTGCTACACTGGCCTATATATATAAAAAATAATTAACTATAATAAATTTAAAAATAATAACAACAAAAAAAAAACCACAATGAGAATACACCATTAAAAAAAAAAAATTTTTAAAAATAAAAACAGTGTTAAGAAAATATTATTAGGGAATATTTAAAAACAAAAAAAATTTCTCGTCCTTAAAACAAAAAAATAATCTTAATTTTTGAAATATTTTTAATAATTATTAAACTTAATAACTAATCCCTATAATTAAATAATTACAAAAAAAAAATTTACTATTAATAATAATAATCTATATAATTTTTACTAGAATTCCTAGAATTTTCTGCTTTTTTTTAACATTTTCATATTTCTAAAACTAAATAAATCAAAAAATTAAAACACCACAAAAATTTTACAATAAAATTAAATACTAAAAAATTAAAAAATTCTTACTAATATATTTATATACACAGTTAAAAAATAAATAAAAAAACGTAGTAGTAATTTATTATGTTTGTTGTTTTTTTTTTTTTTGTAATGTAAAAGTGACATATTTCAAATAACATAATAAATTTTGAAAAAAAATAGAAAATATAAACAGAATATTTTTGTAGAAGTTCTCTAAAATAATCTAAAAATTATTTGTTAAAATAAAAAAAATTACTAAAAATTAATTTTTATCGTTAAAATATTCATAAAAACATTAAATTTAACATTGACAGTTTGACGTAGTAAAAATACAATATGACAATATGAGTGTTGCGTTATATATGTATATGTTGAGAAATTTTTTACTACTTGACTAAGTAAATTAAAGTAGTAAAGTAATTAATACTTTAAATAGCTAAGTGCTTTACATAATTCTACTTTACTAATATTGTCAATATAATTATGACAATTAATTGGCATTACTATGCTAGAAGTTTAAATTTCATGTCAGTATTCGACAATTATTGATAATTTATTGCCAGTTATGAAAAATTTTGACAGTTTGAATCGTAAATTCCATCCTAATCCACAAAAATTCAAATTAATGACATATAACGCAACAACAATATTTGTTCTTATTGACATAATGTCATTATAATTCCTACTTTTAAAATTGTAATTTTAATATAAAAAAAAACAATAAATAACAAATATAATTAATAAAAAAAACCATATTTATATTTTCAAATACTAACGAATAATTTAAATTAGACACATTTTGTTAAACAGGAACTTTTTCTTTGATATTTAAAAAATGTCAAAAAATACTATAATTAAAGTTGTGTAAATTTTCAACAAAAAAAAATAATAATATTTAGCAATTTTTAAAATATCGTTAACTTTTTAGAAAATTAATTTTATTATAAAAAATTAAAAAAAAATTTTGGAACTGAAAAACAAAAAAAGCGCTCTCCATTTTTCTCCTCATAATTTTCATTTAAGCAAAATTAATAATTTCAAAAATCAATTTTATTTTGCACATTTCTTTTGCTGGCACAAAGTCAAATTAAATAATTTTCTTTTTTTTTTTTTTTATCTTGAAAATATTCTGCTTTAATATTTTTGTTTTGTTGTATATTTGAATTGTAGTTAAATTTATAAAATTTGCCAATTACTATATTTGTCATTTATTTGTCAATACTTTTGACATATAATTGTCATTTTTTTTTAAATAGAAATATAAAACTGCCAAAATTATATAATTATATAATATAATTTGTAAATCGCTGCTTTCTTTATTCAAAAAAAAAAAAAAAAACTACATAGAAACTACTTTCTTTCAGGAATGATCCTGGTATATTAAAAAAAAAATTTATTTAAATTAAAATTAATAATAAATTTGTGTAGACAGCCGCCATATTTAAAATAAGCTTGATTATAGAATATAACTTTTTATTTGTATTTTGCTTAATTTATTTTTTATTATTAATTTTAATCTTAAATTTTATCGCAGATTAGCTTTAAAATATTTTTAATTAACTTTATTTTATTTTTCTTTCTAATCGTAAATTTCATCGAAAATATTTTGTATAAAATTTAAAAATAAAAAACTCCAAAATTTTTAACAGAAAATTATGTAAAAAAATAAAATAATTTTCTTCTATTTTTTTTTTTGTTGGCAAAATAACCATTTTAGGGAAATAGAATTTTAAAGTGTTTTGCCATATTGTGATAGTTAAAAATATTTTTCTATTTTCTAAATTTAATTCTTAAATAATTATCGGGAATAAAAAAAATAAATTGTTTATATTTTTAAATATACATTTTGATATTTAAAATTAAAAAAAAAAAAATTGTTGTTATAAATGTTTTTACATAATATATACGGAAATAATTGTACCTGAAAGTTAGTATTTTCTGTAGAATTATTGCCGCCAAGAATAATATGAAAAGTATATTCTTTGTGTAGCATTTTACAAGGTAGTTTAATTATTATTATTATTATTAAATTTTGGTAACTGTCATAAATAATATTTTTTTTTTTTAAAATTGTATCATTTTTTTTAATAAATTCATTTATATACTTTCAATGAATTAACAAAAAATTTTATTATATTTTAAATTTGGGAAAATTGGAAAACGTTCTTTAATTAACAGTGGTAGATGAAATTTCTAGAAAATAATATTATATATTTTTAAGAAAAAGTTAAAATTTGCTCAATTTTTGATTAGATAATATATTTATAACACATAATTTGACGAAAGTTCAACAAAATTAAAGTTTTCCTATAATTCTATATATTAGTAAATAATTTATGACAGTTGTCAAAATTAATTCTTTAAATATTATCAACCTTGTGTGATCGCAGTATTTATTAATTAGTTTTAATATAAATAATATACAACATAAAATAACTATCTCTCCTAAAACGGTTTCTATTTACCCCCAGAAATTAATTATTTACCCCCAGAAATTAATTGTAAATTAAATATTCACAATATTAAAGAAATAATCTTTTATTTCAAAATACATATAATCAAATTACTCGTGGTACTTAAAAAAAATATTAATATTAATTTATAATTTTTAAAATTAGAAAATAAATAAAAATATATACACAAAAAAAACACAATAATGACTTAAAAAAAAATTAAACTTAAGATCCGTCCGCAAAATATTTAATAATTTGTTTAATTTTTTTTTTAATTTTTTATTTTATTTTTAAGATTAAAAAACATAGAAAACTTATAATAAAATACAAAGCAAAGAAAATTTTTGAATTTAAAAGATTAAAACAAAAAAACATAATTTCAAAAGTTATTGTGAATATTTATTAAACAATTAAAATCTTAATTTTTTATAAAAAATTTAACAAAAAAAAAAAATCTGTTAATTAAAAAAATATATTTTTAATTAAATTAAAAAATGGAATTGATTAAAAAATAACCTGGCAGAATATTTTCAAAATAAACAAAATTACAATTAAAATAATTAATGTTTCAATTCACGTTCAACAAAAACAAAGAATTATTTAAAACTTCTAAAAAGATAGATATTTAGTGGATAAAGGTGTTAAGTAAATTTTTTTTTAAATTTTATTACAAATAGAAAATTTTTAAATGGATACTAAAATAAATTAATTTCTGGTTTAGATAAGAAATATATTTTAAAATAAAATTGTTTTAGGTCTTAATTAGGAAACTTCACATATTTGTTACAGAAAAAAACCGTGAAATTTAAATATGAATTTATTAAAAATGAAAAAAAAAAATCACTTAACATCTTCATCTTCTAATTTATATTATATTTACTTTTACTTAAAAATATTTCATTGTCTATAAAAAAAAAATATTGTACTTAAATATTTAATATATACAATTTACATAATCGATTAAAAATAAAACATTATGTAAAAAAAAATATATTTATTATATATTAAAAAAAAATATTACAAATATTTATATTTAAAATTTACTTACTTTTACTCTGTTTTTACTATCCAAAAAAAAAAAAACTATACACAAAATATTTGTAAAAAAAATTAAAAATAAATATGTTATTTGAAAATATTTTTAAAAAAAAAAACAACCTAAATAAATTAAAACAACAAAAATTATGAAAAATAAATAAAACGAATTAAAATCTAATTACTTAAAAAATTATATATAACTCTACATATTTGGAGAAAAATAAAAAAAAAAATGAAAAACAAATAAAATAATAATTATAAAAATAAATTTTATTAATTTAAAAAAATGTAATAAAATATTTAAAAAAAAAAAAATTATACTATTTAAAAAAAAACCAACCTTTTACGTAAAATTGTAGAACAAACATAAACAACTTTAATGGTTCTATATATAACATAAAAGTACATAATTTAAAAGTAAAATTTAGCAAAAAAAAAACTTAAAATAAAATTAAATAAAAAAAAAAAGTAAAAAATATTATACCTTAAATTTAAAAAACAAAAAAAATATGATAAAATTGCATGAATGTTTAATATTATTATATATTATTATTATTATTATTATTATTTAAATTATATATATATATACATTATACTGTAACTTTGATGCTTTTTTCTTTAATTACATCAAAAAAAAAAAAAAATCTCTACTTACTTCTCTTTAATTTATGTTTTTTTTTTAATATTTTTTTTTTTTTATTTTGAAAAAGGTGTCTAGCAAATTTTTTAATTTTTTATTAAATTTATTATTACCGTCCAAATCACAAATTCTCCTTATCCTAAATATATTTATACAATATCATTTTTATATATTAAGTTTAACATTTTTCAAAATTATAAAATTTAATGTATTCCAGGTTAAATTCATCATTTTTCAATGTAAATACAATTGAAATGATGATCAGTTTAACTTGAAAAACAATTTTGTTCGAAAAATGTAGACTTTTTACATTAAAATGATATTTTATAGATAAACTATGCTATTGTGAATATATATTGCTTTGCTTTAAAATTTAAATATAATATTTAATTTTTTTCTATTGATGATTAGCTTTCAATCATAATTTTTATTTTTATTTTTTAGAAATTAATAATTTATAGTAAGTAAATAAATTATGAAAAATATAATATAAAATTTTAAATGTCATACATGATGATTCTAAGCCATGACTCGTACTCGTACATAATATTTGATATTTTAAGTCATGACAATTAAAATAATTGATGTTGTCTTTTTTCTTATCAAATATCAAATTCAATATAATATAACCTATTACATAAAACTATGTATAGTATATTAATAATTTTTATAATTTTCAATTTATGTCATATCTTGATTTTAAACATAACTTTTTAATTGTTTCAAAATAATTATACGAATAAGAACTATTTTTGTGACAATTAAATTTTTATTAACAACAAAAAAAACTATATATTTTTCAATTATATTTTACAAATTTCAAATAAACTTTTTGCACTAATTAAAATGAATTAATATAAAATTTTAAAATTTCTATAATATATTAACATAATTTTATAGAAATCAATTATGAATTGTCAAATATCTAAGTAAATTCTTTTGACATTTTTTAAACCAAATTTGGTCAAATTTGGATAATAAATAATAAAATCAAAGTTACGATACGCGTAAAATAAATAAATTTTTGACATTTAATCGTAAATATTCACAATAGCTTCCTTGAAATGCTATAATTTTTATTTCTGCAAATTCTATTTTATTTTTTTTATTATTTTTATATTTATTTTTTTAGCTTTTTTTTCCTCATTTTTTATTTATCCTTTATTACCTTATCCATTTTTTATTATTTTCTTTTTTTTTTTGTATTTATATTTCTATTTATGTTTTATTTTACTTGCCATTACATTTTTGACTTGTACCTGTTCCATCTCAATGAAATTAAAAAAAAAAATATATATTACAATATTTTTGCAAATTAAATAATCAAACATTAAAAAAAAAAAAATAAAAAATAAAAAATTTACTATAAATTTATTGTAGTGCTAGTGATTATTAAAAGGCGTGATTCATATTATCAATATTTATATTTATTTAATTATTTTTAACTATTTTTTATTTTGTATTAAGAAATAAAAGTTTTCGCTTTACCTGTTTTGTTAAAAAAAAAAAAAATTTAAAATGAATATTTTCTACAAAATTGGTCACCAAAAATAGATTTTTTTTTTCATATCTTTATTTTTTTCTACAAAAATGTGTTTATTTGTTTTTATTTTTTTTTTTGTTAAAAATCTCAAAATATCTATAAAAAAAAAAACATCAACATAAAACTTTTATTTCTAAGCACCAAAAATAAAAAATTTACATTAAAAAAAAAACTAAACACATAGTCACATTTTTGTTTTTGGTTTTTTAGTTCAATTAAAAATTAAAAATGAATTAATATGAAAATGTCATAAATGACAAATAAAGTAACACAAAATATGCACATTGGTATCTAATTGATTTTTTTTTGTCATAATTAAATAATTTTTAGCTTTTACTGAAATTAAGTGAAAATTGAATGAAGAATCACATTATAGTTAGTCGTGTCAAGACAATTAGTAATGTGATTAGAATATAGAAGTTGTTTTTTGGCATATGACATGAGCACATTATTTAATAAATTCTAAATTTCACAATTTATTGTCAAATTGACAATAAATTGTCAATTTATTTAAATTGTCAATTTAAAGACAATTTCGAATTTATTTCGAGTAATAAATTCGAAATTTGACAATTTATTTTACAATAAAATTGACATAAAATGTGGACAATTGAGTTAAATTGATTTTTTTTTGATATAAACTCAAAATGTAAGTTTAAACAATTGAGTAAGAATCCGACTACCCTAAATTAAGAATTGTATATTCTTAATTTATGGTTTTAACTTAATGTCATATGGCAATAGCTTTTGTAAAGTGTCATAACTATTTTATGGTTACGTTTTAGTCATTATAAATTCATTTTATTTTTAATTAAACCATTGAACAACCAAATTTATGTACAGAGATAAACAAATTAATACATTTTTTTTAACCTTATACATGCATTTATATATATACGCAATAGAATTTATATACAACTGCACAAAATAACAGATACAAGATAAATAAAATATCGTTTTTTTTTTTTTGCAAAATACAAATAATTTCTAACAAATGACAAACTCTTTCCCATTGCGCCAAATTTAAGAAAAAAAAATATTTTTTATATTTATATAAATTTTATATTTAGACTGCGCCAGCTTTTAATTTACTAACTCTGATAATAATTAAATGTAACGCCTAAATGTATGCTTTTGACATAGTTCAGCCTAAACAACATTACCAAAATAATACTATATATTTTATACACACAACAGATTTATAACAATAATAATTAATAATAAAAATAGAAAGAAACCATTTTTTTTTTTATTATATAAACAGCCAATCTCTTTAGTCTTATTTTACCAGTCATTCCAGAGAATGTTTTATTATTTATGCTAAAAAAAAACAAATTTATTTAATTATTTTTTTTTCAATTAAAAATATTTATAAAATATGCTAAAAAAAAAAATGAAATTTTTTAAAACTGAAAATATTTATTTATTTATTTTGTTTTGGGCAAAAAAAGAAAAACACTCTAATTTTTATAAATTTTCTATTTAATTTCATTTTATGTATTAGTGCAATTTTTTTTTATATATATATATATTTAATTTCTTTATTTTGTAAGTGTTTTTTTTCCAGCAATTTTCTTTTTTAAATAATTTTAAGTGCATAATTTTCTCTATATTTGTTTTTTTTTTGGGTAAATGGTGAAATGAAAATTTTTTCTAGATAAATATTTATTATTAATTTTATTTTTTTAATAATTAAGCAAAATTTACACACAAATTTGACGTTAAAGAATAAAATTATATATATACTATAAAAAATAATTAAAAAAAAAAAAAAAGCTTTTGTAACGTTTCAGCATTGCTCAAGTATTTGCTAAAAACTACCTTACTATATCATATATATTTTTTTAATACAGTTTATTTAAATTAACTTTGTTTATTTAATGTTATATTTATAAAAAAAATACCATTTTTGTTATAGAAAACAACAAATCCTTTTGTTTTGATTTCGTAAATTTAGCTTTTCCAGGAAAAAAGTTACCAGAAATTAATGTTTTTTTTGATGAAAATTGGTTATTTTATGATGAAAATTGGTTATTTGATTTTTAATCAAAGAATTTATAATTTATTTAAAAATAACAAGTGACCCGTGATACATTCGAATAACCTAATACATTCAAACCCATTTTACAGTATATATGGCTTCTTGCTATTTATACAGGACACAGTCGTAGTCTTACTATCAAAAACTAAAATCCTATCATTAACTTTTATTTTGAGTGGAATTAGTCTAAGAAAATTATGTAAGGATGAAATTAACTCTTTCCCTATATAAAAACAAATAATTTAAATTTTCATAAAAATTCTATATCTTATTTTTAAAAAAAATCATTGTTTATCTTTAATTATTATATTAAATAATTTTAATTTTAATTTATGCCCTTACATAAGGCTCCACTTACTATTTAAAAATAGTTAGTACTATGACTACTAACTATTAAAAATAGTTAGTGCTATAAGTCAAACTTCAATATGTAATTACATATTTTTTTTTTGCTTATGATTATTCGATACTTTTTTCCTCAACTCAAGCAGGAAAAAGTAATGAATATCGAAATTATAGCACCAAATTTACTGCCGTTTAAACTTTCTAGGGACATTTTATCGAAAAGCCGAAGTTCTGATTTTACCAACTTGACCTTTCATTTATGATTTTATAAAAAATCTATTGTAATTTAAAAAAATTGATCAAAAAAAATTTTATATTTACAATTTATGCTTTTCTTTAAAAAATTACAGTCTGTGTCAGCTACCAAAAATAAATTTATTATTCTAAATATCCAATTTTTCATCTTATGAAATTTTAATCAAGAAAATTCCAATGTTTTAATATAAATTTTATTAAATCTTCTTTTTTATGGGAAATTATTTGTAATTTTTTTATTTTTAACTAATCAGCTTTTTGAGATTTAAGCAAAATTAGTTCAAAAATTACAAAAACAACTTTCTGGAAAAAAAAATAAATTAAATTAAAAGTCGTTGTATATGCATGTAATTTTTTATTTTAATTTAAAATGGGAAAATTCTTATATTAATTTAATGTAAATTATTTTTATGTATCTTCTTTTATGTACTTTAGTGCTAAACTATTTCATCTTTTCATTTCGTTACTTAAATATATATTTTTTTTAATGTGCAGCCGGTTAAAAGATTTTTATAATTATTATAATTTACACTAAAATATTTGTACAATTTTAATAATAAATTATTAATATAAAAAAAAAATGAAATCGCCTAAAAGTATTCAAATAATTATTTAATTAAATTTATAATTAAAATTGTACAAAAATATAAATTGTATTTTTTTTTCATTGATTGCATAATTTTTGCGGGGCTTTTTTTAATTAATTAATTATTAATTTTTTTTAAAAAAAAATTTATTTAAATTAAATTCTTAATTTGATACCTGAAATTATAGCAAAAAAAAATTAAATTCAGAGATTTTAGATTTTTATAGATATTAATTTTAAAGGATATATACTTCTCTTTATGTTTTATAAAAGTTTTAAATCAGCAATTATATAATTTAACTATTTTTGTGAGATTTTTCCAACGTATATTCAAGTTTTTCTCCAGTATTAGTTCCAATATTAGGACTTATACATTAATTATAAAATAATTCGTATATTTAATCACTGGTCATATTTTTCAAAAAATTCTATTAACTTATGCTCCCAAAATATGCTCAATCGAGGATCATCTATCAAAATCGACAATTACTTATTTAAATGTGTTAGCTGAACTTAAAATAATTTTTCACAAAAATTTCATTTACTATTATTCTAAAAATGTAATGTCCATTATGATTCAAAAAGTTGGCTGAAACCTTTAATAGCAATTTTTTACATGATAATATAAAATATGTATTTTGACAGATGTCATCATAATTTTCAATAGCATACAAAATTTAATTAGAATCTTTTTAATCTGTTCTATTAGACTAGAAAAAGACGGCGCGCATAATAACGTATTAAAGATATTTTAAAAAAAATGTAATTATAATTACCAAAATAATTAATTTTTAATAAAATATAATCAAGCCTTGCAGAAACCTTACAAAAGCTAAAAAAATAATAATATATTTAATTATTATAAATGAAATAATTAAAATTTGGGGATAAAATTAATTTATTAGGAAATTTATTTATATTAAGGATATTTTTTTTTTTAATAATAATCATTGGCACTCAATAAATTTACAAGTAAACAAAATCGTATTTGCATAGTGTGGAACAAAAATATCTACGTTGTAATTTGAAAATTGTTTTTATATATATTAGGGGTTTAGACGTCTTTTCTACATTGTTGTTTTGAAATCCTTTTTTTTTCTCTCTCTCTATCTCCAATTCACTCTACTCTGTAACATAGAAAATGAAAATTATCACTGAGTGTTTTAATGATATTTTTTTATTAAAGTATACATCGTTTATTTTTTTTTACTTTCATATAATGAAAATTAATTTCTTTTTGAAAATTTATTTAGTTTTTTTGTAAAATAGTTGGTTTTTCTTTTCTTTGTTTTTTTTTTTTTGGTTTTTCTAAGAAATTTTCTACAAATCCAGCAGCGTTGTTATTTTATAATAAAGTGTAATTTTTTTTTTTTTTTTGGTCAACGTAAATTATTTTTGGGCTTTGGTGTGTTTTAATTATTTTGAAATATTATTTGAAATATAAAAAAAAAAGTTTTCTCTGATCTGCGATTGTTTTTTTTATATATTTTTGTTGGTATATTAAAGTAATTAAAAAAGTATCTTTTAGTTGAAATTTGGTAAAAAAAAAAAAGGAAAAAGTAAATAAAATCGATTTTGTGGTTTAAAAAAAAAAAAAGTAAAAAAATAAAAGACAATAAGAAAGTGATTTATAATTTTAATTTAGTGATCTATATATATAATTTTATTTTTCTTGTATTTAAATTATGTTTTTTGCTATAATTTCAGAAGTTAAATCGATATTTATTTTTTTTTTCAATAAGTAATTTTGTTTTTCCTTTAATTTTTTATTAATAATAAATTTCCTTATTTTTCTTAAATATATATATAGTATATATATATAATGAAATATTTATATATATATATATATATATATATATATATATATAATTGGAGCTTCAAAATATTTTGATGTAAGCGCACACATTTTTAATATAAAATTAAATTAAAATATAATATAAAAAAAAAAAATAAAACAAAGGTAAGAATTTTTTTGCACAAAACTGCTCTTTAAATAAAATATTTTTTTTTTTTTTTAATTGAAAATTTATAGTTTTTAATTTTTTAGTTTTCTTTTTGGTTTGTTTTCATTTAGAATTTAATGTTGAATTGAAATTAATAAAAGAAATTTTATTAAATTAATCATTAAATAGAATAAAACATAGGTATATTATGGTATGATCCCAAATTCATCAATATTTAAAGCTGTGGTGTGAAAAATTAAATTTAATAAAGCTTCCTTTATTTTTGGTCTTGATGTCTCGATGATAACTTGTAGGAGTCTAAAAAGTTACACATAATGAACTTTAAAAAATTCTAGAAAATGCCATGACAATGTTGACCTCTTCGTGGTAAATTGTATTTAGCAACATTTTCAAAATTTTACAGAAAACGCAAAAGTAATTCGTATTCATTTATTTTTTTTGTATAATGTAGAGTAAATAAATAGATTATTTTCGTACATTTTGTAGCTTAAATATATTTCACGATGACGATTTCAGATTTCCAGCGGTTCTTCTTATATATAGGTGAAAATATCGTGTAATTTATTTTTTAGTTGTGAAAGTACCATAATACTGGAACAAAACATAGTATTTCTATCAAACTATTAGTTTATTGTTTTTGAAAAATTTGTCGCATTAAGGTGTTAATATCAATTCTGTTACTATTTCAACAAATATTACCAAAATTTAGATTATTAATCGAATAACCGAAAAATTCTTTTTATGTTAACCATTTGAATAGTCCTTAAAAATTGAAAATAAAAATAAAATTTTATAAAAATCATATTTACTCCTTAAAATATAAAAAGATTTTACTTAGAAAAGTGATTGTAAGTCTCGTATGATTAGCCCTTTAGGGTTACAGGACAAAATAATTGACATTACCTATACAGTAATCTAAAAAATTATGATTAATTATTAAATTTTCTTTTATTACTTTCATAAATAATTTTTGTTTGTTAATTTTTTTAAAAATAAAATGCTTTTAATTTTCATATAATTTTCTAATAATTTTCCTTATTCTCCAGGTAAACACACAAAAACACATACACACATAAAAAAAATTATATATTGCAATCAAAATACAAATGAAATTTAATTTTAAAAAAAAAATTGCTTAAAATATAAATTAATTTAATTAATTTGTTATTAAAATATTGTAGAAAATAAAAATTTCAAATTAAAATGCTTTTAAAGTAATTAAAGACAGAATATTTTTTTTTTAGAGATGTACACATACATAAAAGCTTTTTCTTAAAATTTAATTATATTTTTTTTTTATATCCTTTTCATTAAAAAAAACTCCAAACGCATGTTTAGTCGTTAAAAAAAATTATATCAAAACGCTACGCTATATTTCTCTCTCTGTCTCTGGCTGGCAAAAAAAAAAAAGAAATGAACTGAAAATGCTGTTTGCTATAAAATGTATTTTAAAAAACAAAATAAAATCTCTGGAAGTGTGTAAAAAACAAAGTGTAAAAGAAATAAAATGAAAATTTATAGAAAAAGTGTTTTTTTTTTTTTAGAATATCCTTTTTATTGTTACTGTTGTGTGTTTGTTTATGTAAATTTTTGCTTAACTTTTCTTCATTTTTTTTTTTAGAGTAAAATCCAAAATAGAAATGAAAATAAAATTTTTCTACATTATTGCACTATAAACTAAAAAAACAAAAACATATCTACACAAGAAAACAAACACAAATTAACCATTTTTGTTGCATACACAAATAATTCGAGAAGGATTTATGTTTATATTAAAATATTCAATATACATTTAGTAAAAAAAATTTGTTTTAATACAATTTTCATATTTAGGCTTTGTAGTTTTTTCGTAAGTATATAAAAAAAATAAAAGAAAATTGCCAAAAAAAAAATTGTGTTTAAAAGAAAATTATTTTAAAAAGATGATTTATTATAAAAAGAATTTTAAATTTTATTTACAATTACTAGCAAGAAAATTTGTTTAAATATTACTTGACTTAATAAACGTTAAACAATAAACGTTTATTAAACCGCAATAACCGTTTATTCCGGTTTCATAAAAGTTAAATTTTAATTTTTGCGGTTAGAAATCTTAAAAGAAATTCCGTGGAATATAATACTATCAGTTTAGTGATACACTTTATTATTGAAACTATATCATCCATATGGAAATCCGGATTAGATAAACGTATTTAGTAAGTAATCTGCCACAGATTACATTTAGTATAAAAGTAAGAAATGTCGTACTGATTAAAAAATTACATAAAATTTTTTTAACTTATAATAAATCAACTTCTTAATGATAATATTTTAAATTAATTAACATTATTCACAAAAAAAATTTTTTAATTAATGCTTAATTTTATTTCTTTCGCAGAGTTTTTTTTTTTATAGATGAAAAATTAACCGCTTTAATTAGATGCAAAAGGTTTGAAATTTATATGCAAAACAAAATCATATAAAATAAGCTTTTATAAAATTATATTAAAAAAAAATTAATGCTTTTTAGGCTGCTGTGATGTGACTTTTGTAATAATTGCTTTGTTTTATTTTACGAATAGCATAAATATTTTAATGCAGGTTATATTATTGGATTTAAAGAAATTTTGTAATTAATAATTTTTGAAATTAATTTAAAGCCGTGCTCTGTGGATGACACAGACTGTCAGAAATTATTTCATTTTTCTGAATAAGATTACACTAAACTATAGAAATTTCTGCAAACATCTCAAATTTGTACATTTTCAAACTATTCCTTATTAAATAAAAATATAATTATATGTACTTGAATAGAAAAACTAAAATTTTCATTTTGAATCCAAAAATATGACCTCAAATAAAAAATATAAAACTCGTTAACAATTCTTATTACATGACAATAAATTACATTAAATTCATAAATATAATAATAAAAAAAACCATATTATTTATATATATTTTCCCTAATTGGAAAAACTAAGAAAATTCTTTAATAATTTCGTTAGTTCAACCCAAAAAAACCTTAATATTATTACAATATATGCAAATGACGTAATTTTTTATTTTAATGTAAAATGCATTCAACCAACCAACAAACAAAGAAAATAATCTAAGCAAAAAATATGAAAACCAGAAAATCTAGGATTTTCTATTTTATGATATTGCTGAAAATAACAAAAAATACAAGGAAAATATGTCAAGGGAATCAAAACTAGACGAAAAGCCAACAAAATTGAAAAATATTATAAGAAAAAAATATATCTCTGTATACAAAAATAAAATTTTATTTTAAAAGGACGAAACTAAAGGATTATTTTATTTTTCTGATGCTATATATATATATATAGGAAATGAACATAATTTATTTACGATAGTTTGCGAGGTTATCATCAATATTATTGGAAAATAAAATATTTTCTTCATCTTTATTTTAATAATCAGAAAATATTGTACAAAACAATTTAAATAATTTTCTTATTGAATTTTCTTACAATTATTTTTAAAATTTAAATTGAAAATTATAATGATGTAAATATAAATTAAAATATTTTAAAAACAAAATATATAATGGCGAGTATATTTTGCATGGCAGGACAATTGAAAAATAGTTTCGAATAACTTATTGACAATTTTTTTCGAATCAGTGCCAACATCTAAAATTTTTAAATTACGTTTTTTACATTGTTGTCTTTAAAAGTGTCATTAAATTGTACAGATCTTTGTAACAGTCTACATTTATAAGGACCAAAATTAGTCACTGGGCAATTTTGCTGCGTACACAACATTTATCTGACATTAACTTAAAAATTATTGTTAGAAAATTTTGGTATTTCATATCAATGTTATGGCTAGACCAACTAACGCCTAACTTCAATCTATACTTTTATAAAGAATTTTCTTAGTTTATTTACATTTTAACATATCTAGCATCATTTGTGATTAAGACCAGTGAACGTCGTGACTTAATCGGTTGGACTAGTTGTTATCATGTCCATCGAAAAGTTACAAAGTTTAGCTCCACATGCACATTAACTTATGTACTAATTTAATTGCAGTTTGTTAATAATTTTACATCAAAATTATGTCACGAATGGTGCTCAACATGTTAAAATAAGCCAATATGAATTTAATTAGGCAATATTTTTTTTTAAAAATATTATTTCCAGATTTAATTTTAATTATTGCATGAAAAATAATTTCTATGTTTTTTTTCTATGCTCTTTTCTTTTTCTGGGTTTTTTTTTATATATTTTTTACATGTCTTACCATTTAAACTCACAAAACAAACATTTACCTGTGCCACATTTATTGAAAATAAAAAAAAAATTACATAAATCATAAAAAAAACTGGATGAAATTTTATTGGATAAAATTATTTTGTGCTGGAACAACAACATTATTCACAATTGCCTAAATTGGATGACATTTCAACGTAACGTTGACATTTCAACAAAATATGAATCATTGATTATATAAAAATAAACACAAAATTTCCATTACAAAAAAAATTGTGATATTGGATTAAAAATCACAAATAAACAACCAAAATCAACGAAAATTAAATTTAAAAAAAAAAACACAAAATTATTTAAAATATTTTAATTTTCATAATTTTTTCATTTTTACAATTATTGAAAATTATTTATTTATTTTATTAAATTGCATTAAAATGAAAATGTAATTTTTCAATTTATATTTTAATAATTTTTACTTATGACATTTTCTTTTATTCAATTAAATAATAATTATAATTTCCATTAATTTTTTTTTTTGTATCTTTTTATATTTAAATTAATATATCCTGGAAAATTTTGTTATTTGTTTTTTCTTTATTAATTTTTAATTATATAAACATTAAAATAAAAAACAATAACAATATGCAACAAACATTATTTATAAAAATTTTTATATTTTTTTTGATTTAATTTATTTATATATTTTCTATAATATCCTTTTTTAAATACGCTTTTTTGCATGGGAAATTTTAAAACCATATATATTTTACTATAAAATCATTTTATTATACAATTTTACATACATAAATAATGTCTGTGAATTTGTTACTTTGTCACATCACAATAAAAAAAAATTATGTGAAAATTTCAATAAAATTTACTTAACATTTTTCACGTGCTTTTATTATAAAAATCTGGCTGAGAAAATTAATTATTTACTAAAAAATACTCTATGCTGCATGTTTTAACTGCTAATCGCACTACTGTTTAATTGCTGATGCTGTGCTGCTGCTGATCCTATTTGGGTAAATTGGTTCTGATGGGACCTCATCATTAATTAATAATTTTTCTTTGTTTTGTGTACAATTTTTTTTTATTTAAATATATGTGTTTAATGATTTTTCTAATTTATACTAAAAAAAAAAATTAAAATTAAAATAATAATAATCAGCATCCTCCAGTAATAAAATACCATTAAATGCTTCTTATGTAATCTACACTGATGCCAATGGACAGGTACATTTTTTTTAAAATGCTTTATTCAATCAAGAAAAATACAATTTATTTTTAATTTGGGTTTTGATAGTCAATAAAAAAAATAATAGAAATCTAATTATGTTTTAACAAAATGATTTTTTTTTTTTGGCTGCTGCGTGTTTAGTGTTTTTTTTTTAAAGATTTAAAATTAAAAATAAAAAGATTGATTTATGTTTCTTTTTTTTTTGTTTGGTTTTATATTTGAATTATTTTTTTTTTTAATAAAATTCTTTAAAAATTTTTTATATATTTTTTAAGGATTTTTAGAATATAAATAAGAAATTTTTAGGATTTAGAAAAAATATAGTTTTTTTTTTTTTTAAAAAGATATTAAATTTTTATTTTAATTATATAAACAAAAATTATGAAAAATTATTTACATTTCTTTTAATCCTTTCGCGTTTTAATAATATTTTTAAAATATTTGTATACATTTTATAGAAACTTAAATTTAAAAATTATTTATTTATCAGAAAAATATAACAGAAAATATAATATATAATATTTTTTTTATTAGGTTTATAATTTTAATAATAATTTCTTAATTTAAATAAATTTTAAACTATAATCAAAGTAAAAAGAAATTAAGATTATTTAAGAAATTATTTAAAGAAATTTAAAGTAATTTTAGTTCATTTTGTGTAAATATTTAAACAATTACGGCACAATAACTTAAGAGATTTAAAATATATTATTGTATCCATAAGTACTTAAACTCTAAAAGATAATAGAAAATTGCTCTTCTTGTGTGTATTCGAAATATTAGATAATTCTATTATTTTTTTTAAAAAAATTACTGAAACAAAATACATTAGTAAATTACATTTTTAAAATACTTCAAGTATTTCCATAAATTCTGCAATAAATTTTTTTTAGGAAGTTGAATATTTTAACATTAAAATAGGAAGTTTTTGAAACCAAAGTATTTAAAATACATTTTAAATTATATGTACTTGACATACTGCCCCTTTCTTGTCTTTGATTATCTTAAAGAGCTGTGATATTTAATTATTTTTTAATCATTTTTAATATTTTAAGTACTAATGTAAATATTTACAAATCAAAACACGAAAAAAAATTAAAATGATTATACAATTTTCTGTGATAATTGAATGATAATCGACCGAATAACGAAAATTGTCACAAAAATATTTTTCCTAAAAACCATTTTTAAATTTCCTTTTTAAACTTTGGAATATTTACGAAAGAAATATTATTTCTTTTATTTACTTATTGATTTATTATCACCAATTTTAAAACTGATAAACAAAATTCATAATTTTCAAATTTCAAAAACATAATAAACCCTGGCAAGCAAAAATTGCAAAATATTAATCTTTCAGTTCAGTTTTTTGTATCTAAAATTATAAAATTTTGTGAATTTACAAAATAAAAAACTATTATTATGACAAAAAAATTTAATTGTTATTTGAGAAAAAAAAATCTAGGTTAGAAGAACAAATTTTCCTTTTTAATGAAATTAACAAAAAAAAATATAAAAATCTTTTATACAATTTCTTTATATATAGTTTTTATACCTATCAACCCAATTATCCTAAATCTATTTTTTATCAAAAAAAAAAAACTATGTCAGGCAATTTGGAATGAATTTTATAAAACTACAAAAAAAAATCATACATACATATACGACAAATAAATCTACAATGCCATTTAACTACCCAACAACTAAAGTTTAGGTCATCCTAAAACTAAAATTAACGAATTAAAATTTTACTGGGATGATGTCCTAGTTCGTTTATTCTGTTAATTGAGTATACTCTTCACAAATAAATTCGATGGAAAATGTACATAAAAATTCATCAAATTAAAAAAAAAAAAATTTATTTCTATAAATATTATTTTTTTATTCATCAGTTGAATGCTTGTTTGTAATATACGCTAATTTTTACCATGTTTTTATATATGATAATTTAGTAAAATTTTGAAAAAAAAAGTTATTGTAAAATAATTTTTAAAAAATTAGTTATAAATTGTATTTCTGATTAATTTGAAAACGCCAAGAATAATAAGTAATTTAAGAACTTAGAAGGTATTAAGTGAAATTTGTATAAAATAAGATAAAGGTTTTAAATTCATACTAAAATATGTATGTTTTTGTTGCGTAATATTTTGCTTTAGACCAGAAATATTTAAGTGTCAAGTTCTTGTAGAAAACTGAATAATTGATTTACTCAAAATGACATTATTACTTAAACATCTTTTTCGTTTAAATAAAACCTCTATGACAAATTTAAATATATATAAATCATAAAATATTTTTAATTATATTTAACTTGACGTAATTAATTAAATAAATAAGAAAATTTTGTAAAATATTTTTAAAATTTGAAGTAAATATAAAACTCAACAATTTTTTCTAAACAAAAATCAAAACAAGATAATTTAAATTAGCTTACAAGACAAAGACGCATTCAGCTGGCTTACTAGAAATTTATTCTAGTAGAACAAATTCAAGTAAATAAATATTGCATTATTTTTACTTCGAGTTGTCGTGTAAATGTTTGAAAATGTTCAAACTAAATGAATATTTTTGTTATTTGAAAAACAAATTTAAAGTAAATTTAAATATAAAATTTTCATAAAAATTTATTGTAAAATTTGTTTTTTTTTTCATCTCTTATTAGTGTATTTACAATCTGAAAATTTTAAATTTTCAACATAAAAGTTAAACTTAAAATAAAAAAGATATTGGCAGTTCATATTACATAAATATATAATAAAAATATTTTAAAGCAAGAAATAAATTTCCAAAAAAAATATATATGTTGTAAAAGAAAAAATATACTTCAAAATGTCATAAAAATTATGAAAAATTGTGATTTGCTTAGATAAAAAATTTCCCTCCTTTCTGCTTGTTTTTTTTTATCAGCCAATAAAAAAAACTTAAAAATATTCTAAAAAAAAAAAACAAAAATAAAAAACTTTTAATAATTAAAAAATTCAATTACGTTTAAAATTTTCAGCCCCTCAGGAGACGGGTGTATTATACTCGCAGTGTCCTATTCTAATGAACGGCATTATTTATGTAATTAGGTAAAAAACAAAATGTGAGAAAATTATTTAATTAAATTCTTGTTTTTTTTTTTTTTTGTAATTTAAAATTTATTGAAATTTTTTTGAAAAGTATAATAAAAAAACAACAATTTTTTATATATATATTTCGGAAAAATTGCATTGAGTGTGCATTTTTATATGCTTTCAGTATGAATTTACATAATTTTTTTATAATTTATTTTTTATTTTCATTAATTAAACTAAAAATTATAAGAAAAAATTTTTTTTGTATAATTTAATAAAACACTGGAAATTGAAAATAAAAAAAAAAATTAAAATTGCATGCAATTTATAACAAGCAATAAATAATATATTGCAAGCAATTTTATAAAAAAAATTATTTTATTTAGAATTAAATTAGATTAATTTTTATAATTGATCGGATGACGTATGACATACATTATTTTCCAATATTGCTTGATATAAATTGTATGTTTTTTTTTGTTAGAAAAGTCGTGTTAAAATATTACATTTTACAATAAATAAAAAAAAAACTAGTGCCTCTGCTGCTTATTTTCTTATAATTTTCAGTTTAAAAATTATTTTTGCCTAAATACAAAAAAAAAATTTTGTTTTTTGTAAATCGGTTTGTAACGATTTTTTCAGAGCATATTAAAATTATGGCATTTATATAAATTTAAAAAAAAAAATATAGTATATTTAATGAAATAAATTAAGAATTCAAGGAGAACATTTTTTAGTTTCTTTAATATTTCGGCATCAATTCAAAACTAATTAAGGATTTAAAGAATTTTTTTCTTATATAAATTGATTTATATTCTATATAAATATTATTATATAAATCTCACTTGTTTATTTGCTGTTTGAACATTTATATTTTTCTGGGACACTCGATTCACTAGTTTTTTCATTGATTATGTCCTTTAAAATAACTAAAAGAAATTATATTTAATTGCATTAAACCTTGTATATACAAATTACGGAATTTCTTATATTACAGATAAGATAGATTCAAGTAATGTAAGCAAACCAAATGCTTTTTCGATTAGATTATATGTTTCAGCTCAAGAGTATATAATTTCAGTCTAAACATTGATTTAATTTCTAATGTTTTTTTCTTGTTCAATAAATGATTGATTTAATTTCATAATTATGCAAAACCATTTTCTTTTGTGAATACGGTATTACAATATTTATATATTTAAGGGATAGTTATTATATAAGATAATTCTGATCAGCTAAATAGCCATACTGTTTATTTAATATCTTTTATAATTACAAGTTACTAATTTAAACTTTTAATTATATTTATAATTTGTTTTTTAAATAAAAATAATTTTAAATATAAAATTATTTTTATGTCCTTTAAAATAACTTTTGACCATAATATAAATTATTAAAAAAAAAAAGGGCATTTTCAATATTTGAACTTATAACCATTAAATTCAAATAATTAGTTAAAAATTTATACCATTTTGTCAAACATATTGCAATAGATTTACTTCTGTTGATTTGAATCTCTTAAATTATCCTTTTTTGCTGATTTGAATCTTTTACCTAAATAAAGTACCTTGACTTTATCCTAAGAATTTAATTCCAAGTTTAATTTTTCACATTAATTTTTATATCTAATATAATTAAAATTGTGAGATATTATGTAAAAATATTAGAATGTTAATTAATGAAATAAAATACCATAATACCACAAATATTGATAAAAAAATTTTAATACCATAATATATATTACTTAAGTTTAAAATCAATATTATAATAAAATTAATTTTGGTACAATTTAATTATGCTGATTTGAATCTCTTACATAACCTTGGCCTCCAATAATATTTATATCCTTGAAATTTCAATTTATTTCATTATACATTATACAAAAATATATAATTGCTTGGTTTTTTATCTTTTTTTTAATATTCTTTTATTTGTACTATTATTATACAATACAAAAATATACTACAAAATACTATATTTAATAAATTTTTTGCCTTATTATCCTTCTAGTGCCTCATATTAGGATTATTAAAACCGCATAAACTATCATAAACAAACAAAAATCAATATTAAGTAATATACACATACAAAAAAAAAAATTCAAAAATATATATATATATATATATTATACACCAATATAAACACAAAATAGTTAAACACAAAAAAAATTTTTAAAAAAATACATTTATTTAAAAAAACCAAAAAAAAAAAGTTAAAGTTTAGGGCTCATCTTCAAATTAAAAAAAAATAAATGTGAGTTAAATTTTAATTTTTAATTAAATTATTTTAAATTTTTTTTAATTTATTTTATTTTTTTTTTGGTCCTTTTTACAATTTAAAAAAAAAAAAAAACTTATTTCCGCTTAAAAATAAAACAACAACAAATTAAAAATTATTTATACAAAAAAAAAAAAATTCTCCCAAATTGCCTGGCTATTTATACTCTGTGCTCTATTTCTGCACTATCTTCTGTTGTTCATAAGCGTTTTAGATAATTAATTTTATAATTTAAGTATACAAAAAAAAATAAAATAAAAATAAATTCGCTTTACGCGCTTTTAAAATAATAATAATAAAAAAAAAACAATTTTTTAAAATAAACTTTTAAAGCTAAAATTAAAAAATCGTAAACAAAGGATTATTAGAAAGTTTTTAGATTTAAAAAAAAAAAGAAAACTTGCCAAATTAATTAAATAGAAAAATGAAAACAATAATTATTTATAATAAAAATAAAATGAACGTTTTTATTTCGTGCTCATTCAACTGTCAAAATTAAATTTAAATGTCAAAAATTCAATAATTACAATCACAATTTTTAAAAATTATATTTAGAATTTAATTTTGACAGGTAATTTTTTATGGTTACAAGAGAAATGAAAACGTTTTACTATATTTCCAAAATAGTTTAAGCTTTTTTCTGACAAAAAATTATTTAATTATTTTTTATTTAATTTTTATTTTTATTTCTGCTTTTTTATTTTAGTTTATTTAATTTTTATTTTTATATAGAATCTCAATTGAAAATGTTAAAAGATAAATTTATGAAAATTTGTTAAAATTCTGTATATTCAAATTAATAGAAATTATGTTAAAAAAAAAAACAAAAAGCTTAGGGAAAATCTAGACAAATAAAAAATTTAAATTTTATGAAAAACATAAATTATTGTAAAATTGAGGTCAGAAATTAAGTAGAAGATTTTTTTTTGTTTTTAAAACAATAAAATAAATAAAAATTTTTTGCCGCAGCATTTTTTTAAAAATATTTAAATATAAAAAAATATAAATAATAATTTTTTTTTTTTTATATAAAATAATCATTTTTATTTTTTATTTTTCTTAAAAATTAATTTTTATTTAATATTTAAATTAATTTATTTGTATTTAAAAAAAAAAAAACAAAAATATTTTACTAATAACATAAATATTTTTTTTTTCTCTTCCTTCATTTTCTTCATTATTCCGTCAACTGATTTTATGTTATTATTTTATGATTTTCTATTATGATATTGAATTATAAATATCGAAAATAGTTACTGGACACCCTCCCGGTGTGCCAAGATTTTAATAGATCTATGTGCAGTCGGTTAAATTGTAGATTTGTTCATTTAACGGAGAGTAAGTATTAATATTTTAATATTATAATATTTCTAAATAAAATTATTTTAATAATATTTAACAATACCTAAATAACTTAAATGAGTTTTAAATAACTCTGTTTTTTTTTTTAAATTGAAAGACCATAAAGAAAATACGAGACTGTCGTCAAAAGCATTTAAGAAATTTGCGTAATTTGCAAAAATTTTAAGACCACTTTGGTCAAGAAATTAATATAAGTATAATCTACTTCTGTTGATCCTTGGCTAGTAAATTTTACTAAGACCATTAGAAATAAATTAATTAAATAAAACATATATTGCTACCATAAGGATCTACAAGTTATTAAAACTATATTTATTTAAAATTTATGGAATGAGTATTTTAATTTAGAATTTGAGTTATTTAACGTATTGTATTTATATATTTCTCCACTAATAATTGTTATATTTGCAATTTAAAAATTATGTTTATTAAACTTTTGTTAAAAATCCAAAAAGGTTTAAAATAATAGAAATATTTATTAAAATACGAAATATGTTAAATATCCTATTTTGTTATAAGTCATTTGTAACAAAATTTAATTATTTTAAACAGTTTATTAATGACTTTGACTAGTAATTGATTTATATTAATATATTATAATAAAATATTTCCAATTTCTGATGTTTTTATAAATAATTGCTATTAATTAATGTTTGTATAGTTACTAATTATTATAGTATTAATAATTATTTTTTTTTATACCATAATAATATTGATTGTCCTATTTGGAAAAATCAATTGAAATAAATAAATAACAATTTAAAAATATAATTAATTATTAGTATCGATATATGTTGTAACTGAAATTATGAAAATTGTTATTTTTAATTATTTGAATTTAATTCAATAATTAAATTATAATTTATGTACAGAAATTATTTTATTTTATAATCAAAATAAATCTTATTTAATGATAATTTTAGAAAATTACTGCAAAGATAACAATTGTTATGTAGAATAAATAAATCTTTAAAAATTCAATTAATATCGAAATTAATACCATTTTTAAATTAAGTATGTAGTTTTTTCAAGTTAAATTCAAAGTTAGCATTCATCTTACTTCAAGTTAAATTCATTATCTTTCAAAGTAAATTCAGAAACATTGAACTTAACTTGAAAATGGTATAAAACATTACTAAACATAAAATTACAATTCGAATTAGAAATTTTTTATACATTTTTAAAAATTTCCTTTCTTTTTATATACATTCTCTTTACAGATGATAAAGTTGAAGTATGTGATCAACGAGTGGCTGTGTGTCGTGATCATTCATATGGTCAATGTAAACGTAAACAATGTAAATATTATCACATACCGATTGTTTTGCCACCTGCTAATATTATGGCCACACTATTAAAAGCTCAACAACCACTTATTACAAAATCTACATCATCATCATCATCAGCATCATCATCATCATCATCATCATCATCATCAACAGCAATTTCTTCAACAACAGCCACACTAGCAGTAGCAACAACAGCAACCACAACAACAACAACAACATCAACAACAATAAATAATCTTAATATTAATAATAATAAAATAAATTATAACAAATTTAAGAATAATAATAGTAATAATAATAATAATAATAATATTAATACTAATTCATCAGTTAAAACTAATGAATTAATTAAAAATTTATCAACATCATCATCAACATCAAATTCAACAACTACAACTACAATTACATGTTATAGTGATACTGTTACTAATATCGTACCATCATCATTATCATCATCATCATCATTAACAAGTACATATTTAAATTTAATACCATCAGCAACAATAAATGATCATATTTTAAAAAATGTTTATAATTTACCACAAACAAATTCAAATCAATTAATTTTTTTAAATCAATTAAATAATAATCAATGTAATAGTAGTATTAATAATACAATACCAACAACATATATTCATTCTTATCCAACTACAATTGATACTACAAATTTATTATCATATAATAATAATAATAATAATAATAATATTATAAATAATAATGATGATTATTTAAATTATATACAAAATTATAATGATCAAATTGATGAAAATTTAACAACATTTTCACAACACCAACAATCACTTATATTAGCATCAGAACCACAAGCTGTACAATCAGCTACTTCCTATCACATATTAAATAATTATAATTTATTAAATCATCCTATTTTAACAACAAATTTATCAAATAATAATAATAATAATAATAGTAATATTGATAAATTTCAAAATTCAACTAGTTCCTCATAAATTTATTATTATTAAGATTTTTTTGCATGCCACTAGTTTTTTTTTTTTAGTTCATTTTCATCTCTTAAAATCATTTTTATTTTGCAGCATTTTCATTAATTTTCCTTCTTTTTTTTTGTTGAGTTTTCAATAATTTCCCCATCCACTAAAATACTAAAAGGAAAATTATAAATGTTTATTTAATTAAAAAAATGACACACATCCACACGTTTATAAATTTTTTTTACATAAGAATAAATTAATTACAACTTTTACAACACAAACAAACACTTACTACACCAACCAACAAAATATAAATATATATATATATATATATATATACATTTAAAAATATATTATAATATATATAAAAAAAAAAATGAAAAACTTAGGCACTTAAAAATAATAAAATCATAAGGAAAAATATATAATTTTAATTTTTTTTTTTAATTTTTCCTAATTGATTTTTTTTAAAAATATCTTTAAGTAAAAAAAAAACAAAAAAACCTTTAAAAAAAAGGAAAATTAATTAAAAAAAAGAAATGTGAATTATAAAAAAAAAATAATATAAAAAAAAACATTAAAAAATTAACCTAAAAATATTATAATTAAAAGAAAAGACTTGAGGAAAATTCTCTCTTTCTTTAAAAAAAAATTAAGCAAGATTTTTTAAAAAAAAACAAAAAAACTATGCTGTACATAAAAAAATTGTTTAGATCATTAATTTATTTTTTAGAAGATCAAAACTAAATAAATTACTAAAAATCAAAACATATTTTAAAAAAAGAAAAACAAAATCTTTTTAGTAACTCATACAAAAAATCATGATTGTCAGATGAAAAATTTCAGGCGCCAAAATAAAATAAATATTCTACCATTTTTCTTATAAATGTCCTGTTTTTTTTTTTTTTTGTGTGTCGTTCTCTTGTGTTGTCTTATTATTCTCTCAAATAGATACCAAAATATTTGAGAGAAGAATATTTATTCATAATTTCGAAAAATTTACGTTTTAACTTTACAAAATGGTGGTTAGAATTTTTTCATAAATTTTATTCAACAAAATATGGAGGAAGTAAAAATTTTTCAATAAATGTCATCTTATTCGAAAAAATATCTTTCCGAAAATGTCGTGTACTAATTGTAAAATAATGTCTATTATTATCAAAAAAAAAAATTGGGGATAATGTTTTATTGAAAGTGGCGTCTGATTAATGGGACTATCCACATATATTTAACTATATATATATGTATTAAAATTCACATAATTTAATATTTCATCAAAAAAATGAAAATATAAATATAAAACCCAGTTAAATTATAGAAAAGAAAATAGTGTTCCATAAATGAAAAATAAATAGAAATTAAAACAGAAAAAAAATTAATTTTCTCTATAAAATAAAATTATATATTTAAAAATAATAAATAATTGTCGTCACGTCCTATTTTTGCAACGATTTATAAAAACAAAACAAACAAACTATAAAAATTAATTTATAAAAAAAAATTTATACAAAAAAGAAGAAAATTAATCTGAAAAAAAAAATAAAAAAACACTTTGAAAAATACAGATAAAAAAGTATCTACAGAAATGAAATTACACTGAGAAAAAAATTAACACACTAAAAAAAATTAAATATGAAAAATACCAATTCACAAAAACTATTCAAACAAAATAAATACTTAAAAATTAATTAATTGTAATTATTGTTTTTATTTCTTTGTTTTATTTTAAAATTTTCACTTTTTATACACTGAAATAAATTAATACTGTTTTATCATGACATTTTGTGATTTCTGACAGAAAAAAAATTAAATTAATTTGAAATATTATAATTATATAAAAAATTTACAATCTATTTCAAAATTTTTTCTTACCAATTAAATGATTTGATTAATCAAATAATATTTCAAATATTAATAGGAATTCTTAAAAAACAATCAATTCAAATTCCTAATTTGGAATTACAATGTGACAGTAATAAAACTTCAAGTAATTTTGTTATATAACCTGTTAAAATAAAACGACGTTCCGTGCACAAACCATACAAAATATATGAAAGCAAAGCAAATTACAACAGACTAATAAATAACTTGAACAATTTTATAATATTTCATCATAAAACATCAGTTTTAATGATAAAATTACCACTATTATTGTGTACATAAATGTACAACAGATTTTCTTTTTTAATAATTTTTAATAACATGAACGTCATATAAATTAAAATGTGCCCTGACTAAAAACTAATTTACCAGATTGAAAATAGTCTTGGAAATTAATTTAAACCAGCTATTTTATTAAAAAAATTTATTATTCCTTGATTGAAATTGAAATAATTTTATCATTATTACCACCATGAAAATGTAAGTAAAATTTACATCACAGCATATCAGATGCTGTGATGTAAATTAGTCGTGTATCAACACGAAAAATAAAATACTTTTTAAATGTTTTCATATTAAATATTAAAGGTATTCTGGACATAATTTTATTGACAACATAAATTAGCCTTCCATCACTAACTATTTTTTTTTAAAAAAAAAACTTTCGTTCATTAAAATAATTCAGATATTTTAGCTAGAAATTAGCATACAACATAAAAAAAAATTCTTGGTTTCCATGAAAAGTAAAATTTAAAATTCTTCATTAATAATATCCTTTTTTAATTTAATTAAATTTTTTTTTTGTGAAAACGTTACGTTTTTTTTAATGATAATTTTTTTTTTAATTATACATTTTTGTTGTGTATATAATATTTTTTTTTTATATAAAAAACTTTTTAAAAAATTAATTATATTTTATTTAAATATTCAAATGAAAATTATAAACATTTATTTTGGTTAATATTTTGTTAAATTAACAGAAAAAAAACAATAATAATAATAATAATAATAATTAAAAACTAAAAATCAAAAAAAACATAAATATTCTATTACTACGTATTTGGATTTAAGTAAATTTTTTAGTAATAATAAATTAAATAAACATGAAAATATATAATTTGCCTTAAGTAAAAAAAAAAAAAAAAAAATAAAACAGAAAAAAAAATATTGATTTATAGACAAAAAAAAAATATGTTAAAAACATAAAAAAAAAAACTAATTAAAAAAAAAAATTAATAATCCTCTAAATATGATGTGATTTGTAAAATTATATATATTAATGTAATAATAATATAATTAATAAATATTATATTAAAATATTTAATTATAAATTTTCATAAAAAAACAAACAAATATTGAAAATTATTATTTTCAATATTTTTATATTTCTTATTTTATTTGTATTTTTAAAAAAAAAAAAAAACAGAAAATTATATCTTATCTTAAAGAAAATATCTTATAAATTAAAATTTATGTATTCACATTTTTATTCAACTATAAATTTTTTTTTTTTTAGTTTTTTAATTTATAATTTTTCATTTTTATTATTAATTTCTGTATTTTTATTTTTTTAGTTGTGATAAATTTATATATTTTTCTTTTGTTTTTATTTTTTTTGTAAAATTATCTAAGATTTTCTTTAATTTTAAGTTACGATTTGCACCTACAAAATCAAAAACAACAAACATATAAAAAACAAACAATTTTTATTAATAAATAAAAAATCATTAAAAAAAAAAAAAAAAATGATAAAAATAAATTTTTAATTTTTTTTTTTATTTTTCATTATTTTTTATGATTATTTTTAAGGCCCACAACATAAAAAAAAAAATTTTACTCTGAAAGCGAAAAATTTTCTTAAGTTAAAAACGTAATTTAGTGGTAAGAATTTATAGACTAAAAAAAAAAAAATTTGATAAATGAAAAAACTGAGTGGTACAAGATTAGAAAATTGAATATAATTAGATAAAACATATAAAAAAAAAAACGTGATAATTTATTAAAATATTTTAATAATTAATTTTTTGTCATAATTTTAATTGAAAAAGGTCGTGAATATTATTTAGATATGCAACGTGTTTGCCATAGCAATAATTTGAATAAAGTTGCGCATATAAAAGATTTTGTATTTTTAAAAATTATTCATATTTGATTTATCGAAATAATAACAAAACCGGAAATATTAATATTTCCGGTACCGTATATTAAAATTATTATCAAAATTGAATAATAGTAATATATATGAGAATCCTTATGCAATAGTTATTATATAAAATTAAAACTGGAAAATTCGTGTCCAATAATTATTTTAAATTCATAAATAACTGATGCTAAATCGATTATAATAATAAATTGGCTTTAATTTAATTTACGTTTACGCAGGATGTATTCATATCAAACAAGTTTCAAGGATATTTTGATATTTAGCATATTAATAGCAGTTTTTTTTATATATATTTAGAGTGTCATGAATATTCTATCATTATCCACAGATGTTGGCGAGAGAATTTAAATTAATTTTAATTTAAAATTGAACAATTACAAAAACGGTAAGACAATTGTAAATTCACTGAAATAGAAATGATATTAATACGTCCCTAAAATTACAATGACTATTCTAAGAACTGTAAGAAAATATGAAAGAAATATCTCGACAGATCTATAAACTATAAGTACTATATATTGGCGTAAATATGCTTTGATCAAATTAACGAATCTTTTCGAAAATCGTTATCAAATTGCTTTTGACTATCGTGAACGTACAAAAACTTTCTAAAAATAAAAGCTTGTTTTTTTTTTTAAATTTTGGAATGTGCTCGTTTTTTTACAGGACAATACTAGCTATTTTTCTTTATTTTCTCCTAAGTCTCATATTATATCAATAGAACTTAAATAATTTTTTGAATATTCGATTACCTTTAATCGTATATTTAATTATCGTAGGCCGTTTTAATTTTTGTCAAGTTGACGCTTTAGCATAAAACTCTTTTCATATATAATTTTAACAATTTGTATATTTTAAATATAATTTCAATTATGATTTTAATATATAAAACAGTTAAAAAAAAATAGATGTTTATTATCCCACGTCTTGTTAAACTCTTATAAAATTAGTGTATAAGTAGTTTTTACTATATTTCGATACTTAGTATTTAGAGATACCAAAATTGACATAATAAAAACTTAAAAATATTAAAATTAAAAAATATACAACACAATTTTTTATGACAAATTGTAGTAAAAAAAAACAAAAAAAAAAATTTATTTTTTATTAGTATAAATGAAATATTAAAAAATATTGTAATTAAAATATAAAAAATATACAATTTTAACTAAAACATAAAAAAAACACAACCACATAATTTTTTTAATTTTAATTTACACTTAAAAAAAAAATTCTTAAAGAAAAACATAAATAAATAATTAATTAATTATTTTTAAAAGTAAAAAACTAATCATTTTATTTTCACATAGCAAAAAATAAAAAAAAAAAGATCTTTGGTCTTCCACATATTTTATTGTTTACATAATTTTCTTTTAGTAAGTTCCTTTCAAATTTTTCTTAATTTTTTTTTTTTTTTGGTAAATAAATCGTTGAAATAACATTTTAAAAGAAAATTTTTGATGATAAAATGTATAAAAAATATTATAATAATAAAAAAAAAAGAAATGAAAATTTTTATGTGAACAAAACACCCCAGGAAAATATCTAAAATTAGAAAAATTTCTAACAAGAATTATTTGTAAAAAAAAAAATATAATAAATTTATATTAAAAAAAAAAAAATAACTAAATAAAATAAATAAAAATATGGAAATTCTAAATTTTTTTAGTCGGATTTATAAAAAAAAAAAATTATTACTTTAAGAAAAGCAGGTGGACTATAATTGAAGTCAATCTATCAAAAAAAAAAAAAAAATACTCTAAATGTTAATGTGCACCCACATGACTGCACTATATTCTATATTAATAACGATTAGTTTATTGATCGTGTAAATGTCCTATATATTATATACAAAAATATTTTACAGCCGGTGGAGGGGAGTAAAATAAAAATAATTATTTTTATTTAATTAAAATTTTCTTTATTACGAAATATGAAAATGATTATTATTCTATTTTTAAATGATTGATAAGTGTACTATTTATTGCGGTATTCTATTTCTAAGGCAGACAAATTTGAACTTACTGATTGTAATACAAAAAAGCTACGTTCAACTATATTCTCAACTATAAAATTATTTCTAGTTGCACTGATTGTAATATACAAATTTAAAAATCTCGTGGTGAATTCCTAAACTAAGACACAGTTGAATAAAAAGTTACACTTGACTTTTACTAGAATAGAAACGAAATTATGCAGCAACACTGAAACTCTTATTTAATAGAATATTGGTGTAGGTTCCAGACGATGAAAACTCCTAATGTATTTTTCATGCCGGAGCTTTGAACCAACATTTAAAATTGAAGTATATAATTCATTGTTCAATCATTATATTAAACGTATTTCAGATTCTGAGACAATGTTATGGAAATTGGATCGTTCATAGTAAATTAAATAAACTGAAATGAATGTCATTACATTTCACAGCACTTTATTTCTATTTAAAAAAGGGACGCGGGTAAAAGCATTTTATTTCTAACTGCAAAAGGACTGCTGTAAAAAATATTGCGACTACACCACTGACTAGAATTAAGTTTCGAGAATAGAAACGAAAAGTTTTTATTAAAAATTTTAGTAAAATATAACCTAATAAATTGACACTAATGACAGATGTCCTTACTGTATGACAACAAAAATAATATTTCTTATAAAACGTCAAAAAAAAAAAAAAAAACACGAACTCCTATATTTTTACTTTAATCTCACTAATATAGACTTCACAATTACCATCGCAGTATGTTAAATTTTCTATTTCAGTAAGTTCAAAATAGTTTACCAAACAATTTTTTCAGTTATTCAAGTACCAAAAATTATGCGATTATGCACTTTTAATTTATTTTATATTTATATTTTCAAATTATTAAAAAAAAAATTGAAAAATATATTTAAAAATAAGAAAAAAAAAACGGAATAGTTATGTTAAAACTAATTGAATTGAATGTATGGAAATTTCAAACCAAAAAAAAAAAAATTAAAAATATTTATTAATTAATAAATAGTAATATTTAAGAAAATTTATCATTATATTTTAGAATATTACAACATATTAACCGCACTTTTTCGGAACTAAACCAAAATAAAGTAAAAAAACATTTATAAAAATATATTTATTATTAAATTTTTCAAAAAAAAATAATATTTTTTTTTAATTTTCATTTTAAAACATAAATAAAATTCATAAAATTTTTTTTTAATTTCACAAAAAAATTAATGTTAAAATAAATACTATTAACAATTTTTAATATAAAATTTATATATATACATCATAATAAAATTGAGCGGGAAAAAAAAATATGAATAAAAAATAAAAACAAAATTTTGAACAACATAAAATTATGAACATAAATACTGTAAAAAAAAAAAAAAAAATTATGAAAAATGTGTATTTTTATACTGCAAAAAAAAAAAAAAACATAAAACGAATAAAAAAAAAATAATTTTCTTTACACTTAAAAATTATATATATTATAAAAAAAAAAAAAATATTTGTGAAATATTAAAAAAAAAAAAAATCAAATGGAAAAATTTAAAAAAAAAAAGAAATTTTCTTTAGTTACATAAAAAAAAAACCAAAAAATTTTTTTTAATATGATAAGAAAAACCAAAAAATGAAACATTTTTTTACTATAAATTTTTATTAAATTATATAAAAACAAAAAACAAAAACATAAAACATTATTTTTAATTATTTATTAATAATTTGTTTGTGTTTTAAAAAAAATCCTTGTTTCCATTTTCTTTTTCCAAATAAAATTTTATTTACACAATTAATTGTATATTTAAATATATATTAAAATGACTATAATTAGTTAAATTTAAAAGATACAAAAAAAAAAAAACAAAATAATAAAAATTAACATTGATAATTATTAAAATAAATAAATAAATAAAAAAAATCAAATCAAAAATTATAAAATATACAAAAATATTATTTAAAATAAAAATAATAAATTAACAACACTTTAACATAAATGTAAAACTACAAAAAAAAAAAAGAAAATGGTGAAAATATTTAATATTAATTTTCAGAAAAAAAAACAAACAAATTGAATAAATTTACACTACAAAAAAAACCAAAAATTTAAATAAACCCAAAAAAAAAAAAATAAAAAAAATTTCTTGTAAATACGAAAAAAATTGTTTTATTTCTAAAATACATATTTAATAAATTAAAAACCTTTACAGAAAACACATCAACCAAGGAGTAATTGATAAAAGGACTAATTACTCGCTCTATAAGAACATACTACAAAAATTAGTACATAACTTCTATTTCTTCTAATAATTACAAGGAATCGGAAAAAATTTAAAACTTATAGATACTGACATAAAAATTATGCCTCAAACTTATTACATTATATATAAATGGTCTTACGATCTTCCACAATGCTTCTTGCTGATTATAACCCTTCAGCTTAATTATATTATAACCCTTCAGCTTATCGGAAGCCTATTTAACGACAAAAATAATTTTAAAAAATAAAAAAAACAGTGATGTGTAAAACATACTTTGAACTGCAAAACATGCACTGGTTTTGCAGTTCAAAGCATATTAATATCTGAAGTAATTCTTGTAATTTGGAATTGCATTTCAATGTATTTAAGTATTTTGTTTTTAGCAATCATTTAGCTTAAATTTTGACGCTAAAATTTTGAAGCCATAAATTTATGAGATTTACTTGAATAATATTATCTTTTTTAATTGTTAATTATCACAACAGTCAACAAAATGCTTTTGAAGCCATGCTAACTTGCAATATTGCCAAAAAATTTCTAAATCAGAAAAATGTTTCGAAAATGTTTTTTTCATATTTTCTTTAGTTCAGAATTGTCGATGACCAAAATACATGTAAATTAAAAAATCATACTGTATTTCTTTTTCAAAAATATACACCAAAATCTTATACAGTGTGTCCCAAGAAGTAGTGTTAAGCCGAAGCAGGGAGTTAGAGGATCTTAAGACATATTGAAACCACCCCCGTGTTTGTATAGCAATTTTTCGGAGTTATGCATTTTTTTCTGCCTACTTCCCAGTTCGACAAATTATTGTCTCACATTTTGAATTAATCGATGAACGATGATAATAATAATGATATAGCTGACATAATGTAATTCCAAATAAAAAGAGCAGCAGTAATAATAACTTGAACTATGAGAAAAACGTCTTTGTAAATATTATCAATGTGGGAGTTAATCCCATGTTGTTTATGATACCCATTTCCCTGTTCATATCGGCCTCTAGACATTGAATGAAATACATCCTTCAATGTCTTAATACTTGTTTTTGTCTATCTTCGGTCTATTTTGGAGGACCGATTTATAAGCAATAGCTAAATACACTGGTGACATACAAAATATGATTTAAAATAAAATAATAAATTAATCTGTGTTAATCTTCGTAGGAAAGAATTAACTAACGAATATAGTATAGCATTACTGTAAAAAAGTTTAATCTAAATTAACAAACTATTACTTTTTAATTAAAGAAGAAATTAAAATTGCTTTAGATGTAATATGTAATTTCCAAAGTAATAAAATGTTTGTTAAATATGCAATCTCCTGTTTATCTTAGTATTTGTGGTTTATGTCCTTTACTATAAAAGATTCACTATAAAATATTTTCAATTTTGAAAATGAATTATTATTCTAAAAATATAATTATAAAATTGGTTTGAACCACAGATTACAATATTATTGATAAAAACCAATTTTCTATTAATTTAAATTAATAGAAAATGGACTATGTTGCACTATGATGTATTCAATTTTTTGTGTATGTGACTATAATGAGAAATAACAATTTTGTATTATGTTAAAAAACCACAAGAGTCTTATTCCTTTTGTAGTCTTGTACTACACAATTAAATATAAGTTATCTTAAAAATATTGAAAATGCTAAACTTTTAGTGTATAGTATGAGAGTACATAGTACAATATATTCAAATTTTAATACTATTGAAGTTATAATTATTTACTTTAATATTTATTTAAGATTTAAATACTAAAATTCTAAAATAATACATAAGACTTTTCTATTTTGTTATAGATTAAGATTTATAAAGAAGATTTTATAATGTTAATATGTTTGAAATATTAGTATACGTAGAAGATTAAATTATTTAAAAGGTTTTTCCTTATTTAACAACTTATTCACTTTAAGCAAAGACATTTATTTTAGATTCTTTGAAGAATCTAAATAGTTAGGAATAAAAATTTATTTATTTATACCAACAAATATTTATATTTATTTGATTTTGATGTAAATTATTATAATTTTATAGTTATGTAGTAGTTAATAATTTCAGATTAAATATTAATCTTAACTTTCAAAATATCTTACCATACGTTCAACTACGGAAGCCAATTTCTCACATACCAAATAAAAATCAATTTTTTTTATAAAAAATCTATTAATTATTCTTTATGATTAGAGTAAATTTTATATACTAAATTAAACTTTAATCTTTCGGCTAGAATTACAGTCTATAAAAAATTTGAAATAATTTAACAATTACTACTTTAATATTCATATTTTAAAATGAGACTATAAATAATATATAATTATTTAGTTTAATTTGCAGATATAATAACTAAAATTTGTATTATTTTTATTATATTCTATTTTTATTATTATCATAACATAATTACATAATTACATGATAATAAAAATATAATTATCTAAAAATAATTTAAATAAAATTTAATATTTAAATATAATATGCAAATAATTTGATAAAAACTACTAAATAAAAGTTTACCAAAAATATAATTTTAGATCTCATTTATATTATTAACAAAATTTAATATTGTATATCATTTTTATACATAATTCATATAATAAAATTTTATGATTACAATATTTATCCTTTAAAATGCAAAATGTATATTTCTTGTTAAGTTCGAAACATAATTTTATAAGTATTCAGTTTTTATGTAAAAATATTATACACTTTAAGCTTAAAACAAAACATAAAAATAACCAACTAAAAAAAAATAGAAACTATGTTTATTTTAATAATTTAAGAGACCCTGCAGAGATGATTCAACCACATCAAGGATTATATAATATTAATTTCATTGCGCTCCAAGATTCCATATCCTTAAATGCAGATATTGTAATAATTGGGAAAATAAAAACCATAAGTTTACCATATTTTATTTTACTTTACATTTATATTATCCGTTTTACAATTCTAAGGTTCTATTTAATTATTTATTTGTACAGGAAAAAAAACTATAAATATTTATTATGGATAGTAAATGTCAGTGCAAATTGACCACTTATCGTACATTACATAAATTTATTATGTTAATTTGAAAAAAGAGGATAATTAAAAACCTTAAAATATATAAATAAAATTTATTTGAATTTAAAGTAAAATATAATTAAAAATAGAAAGATTTAATATATCAACAAATTTTAAATCAAATTATCTATACAATTAAAACATCCTGTAAATTTTTATCGATACAGATAAATATTGTGAAAACATTTATAATGAATTATTTGATAAGGATAATATATATTATGTAATAATTTGATATCAACATTTAATAAAACCAATGCTCCCTTCTAATAAGAAAACCACAGGAAAGTAGACGAGACACGAGATCAATATCGTCGAAATGTTTCAAAAAGTTGAAGTTTTTCTTATTTCAGACAAATTAATAAACGAATCGGAATATAATTATAATTATGGATACAGTAATGCTTTTGGTTAAGTAAATTATCAGAAAATACTGATAAAAAGTTTCTAAAAATACAACATTTGTAGTAAACGAGTTTTATTAGCAGTAAACAGACTGTATTTATAAGCAATGTAGTTTATTTGCCTTAAATGTCCGTTTTTTTAAAAAAAAAATACCTTTACTTCAAATGAAATTTTCTTCATTATAATCTTTTCTCGTAAAACATTTATAGTAAAAGTAGTAAAAAGATATTTTGCAGTAAATGGAAATAATATTTGCGTACAAAAAATTATTCTTTAAAATAAGTTTTTATTTAGTACACTTATTTAATTAAATATTGTTAATAAAATTATTTTTGGATTAATAACTTTTAAATTCGATAGATAATATTAATTTAATTCGATTTCATAACAAACTCAATTTAGCCTAAAAAAGTCAATTATATATTTTTTGCTAAATAACTGAGATATAAACATACTCGTAAAAAATTAACACAATTAAATTACCCAAATTATGAAGAAAAATAAACCTTTTATTATTGTCTCAAATATCACAATTTAATTTCTTCAATTTGAAGTAAAACAAAAACATAAATTTTATAAGTAAAAAGTTTCAAAATAGTTTTAAGAAATAATCTAAAGTATTAATTCTATTTTCTACATAATACATATTATTTAAGTATAAAATTAACAAGGATACTAAATACCTTATGAAGATTAATATCCATGTTAACTGGAGAAAACATGTCATTTGTATGAACTTAAATATCTACAAATCTTTATTATGTAACAGCACTATAATCTGTAGGGATACTTTAATTCAATTTTTCATTTCGTTTCTCTTTTATTTTGAAATTAATATATTACGTATACTATTAATAGACCAAATATCTGAAAACCAAAAAAATAAAAATTCAATAAAGTTAAAAAACCTGAAAAGGTGTCTATTGAACATTTAAGAAAATGCAACTCAAATTGTTAATAGAGATCAAACATATAACCAAATAAATTCTATATTTTACGTAGTCCTTTGAGAATATTTGTTAACCTAGGTCGTAGATAGTAAAATATACCATCATGTCTATTTAAATTTTTCTTTCTTTTAAATTGGTTTATTTTTTTCCTGAGGTAATTTTTACATCTTATTTGAATTTACCTTATGATATAGTCTATTAAAACTATTATATTATACAATTGTATTCTTGTCTATATGTGTTAAAAGTATATGTGTTTTTTTTTTGTGTGTGTGTTTTTCCAAAAGAAAAATATCCTTTTTAAGTTAACAAACAACCCACCAGCAAGTAAATATGTATATATATATATACTAAACCAAAACGTATCAAATAAAACATCCTTTTTAGCCCCAGGGAGCAACTAACAAACGACCTGAACACAACTTTGAAATTACTATCGGTAATTTATGGTATAGTTGTTGAACAAGGACTTTAAATATATGGTATTTTACTCCTTTTTTAATATATTTATATAAATCTATGTATTATGTCTATACATATACCTAAATATTATTTATAAGTATTAATACCAAAAAATAAAAAAAAATATATTTCTAAACTGAAATTGTCTAGGTAATCTTGTACCAGTTTCATTTTACTGTATATCTATGAGTATAATACATACCTTAAATTAAATGTTTCAGTTTTTTTTTTTGTTGTACATTTCAAATAGTCCGACATATTTCCGTATGTTGATTTACCTAACAAATTAATCCCACAAAATATTTCATGTTTAAGGTGTAAATATATATAAAATGAAATATAGGACCAAAAAAAAACTGAAAAATCTATATCTATATATAATAGTACTATATATATTACTAACATAATACAAAACTAGAATATAAATTTTGAACATTCGTCAGTCTCTTGAGTCTTTTAAATGTGGTAACATAAACTAACATCTCGAAAAATTATCTTTTTAAAAAATAAAAAATTTATGTAGATAAACAAATAAATTTCAATTGGACCAGTCAACAACGGTTAGATAATTTCATAAATTTGTTCAGTTTTATGATTTTTTATTTTTTATATATTGAAATCTAAAAAAAAATAAACTCCATAATTTTTTGGTAAAATTTAATTTTTTAAAGAACATATTTTTTTTTAAAAAGAAAAGTATGATGTTTTTTTGGTTTTATGAATGGGGAATTAGTATTTATAGAGTCAGTTTGGTAAGAATAAGTTGTAGAAAATATATGTTAAAATATATGGTAAAATAATAAGTTTTTCAAGTTTTTACCTGTTACTAATATTATTAATTAAATGACTTTTATAGGGTTATTCATTAATTGTTTAAAAAACAAATTTTAATTTCTTTTTTATTAAATTTTGACTATAAATCATGCTTTAATATTTGATTTATGTTATTTTTAGTTGAATTTTGTCCGTAAAAAAAACTTTTTACTAATTTCTATAAGTATAATTAAAGAGCTTAGACCTTAGAGTATGAAGGTGTTAAATGTCAATTTCTAAAATGAGATATTGCCAAAAACATTGGAATTTGAACTGAATATCAATATGTATGTCAAAATGTATATCAAAATATGTATGTAAAACAGTGAGTAGTTGTAACAAACTGAGAACTTTACTCGTGATTTACTAAATACCATCATATTAATTAGAAAAGAATATCACAAATTTTAAACGATTTTACTGAAAAAATATAAATGCCAACTTTTCACTAAAATTTATGTCATCATTTTTTCGACTTAATATTAAATTGAAAGATAATATTATAAAAAATTTGTATGACTTTATGCAACGCTGTCCATTAACAAACAAGTATATTTTATAAAAGTTAAAATTTAGAAATGATTTTTTTTATATTTTAACATTAATTTTTTTAATTATTTTCTATTTGTTTTCATTTAGGTAGTAAATTTGAATTAATAGTATCTACGTAATATATACATTTAATTAGTTATCAATATTTAATGATTATTTATTAATTATTCTGTACTTTAATTATGAAAAATTTACCACAAAAAAAAGTATATTTTCAAGATATAACAACGTTTCCTTCTAAGAAAATTTTTTTTTGAAATGAAAAAATATTAGTTTCTTCCAAGTAATACCTGAGCATTAAATCTGCTCTAATAGTTTTAAAACTAATCGAAATTTATATTCTTTATAGTTGAGTAATTTAATGCTATGTAGCGAAAAAAATTTTCCAAAATAAAAAAAACTTTTATGGCTTTTAATATATCGAAAAATATATTTTAACATATACACGATAATTTTCTCCTTGAATATAATTTTTAATTAAACATAAAATAAAAGGAAATTTCTCGGAAAAAAAAGATAATATTTCCTTGTTCAGTCAAAACGTTAAGTTGAAAAAATTTATTCTAAAAGTTAATTATTAAAAAAACTATACAAAAAAACTATACAAAACCATAAAAATTAATCATAAATGAAATTAACACTAAAATCATTAAAAAAAAAAAAATATATACATTTTTTTAAAAATAAATTGATTAAAAGATTTTTAAAATTAATTTTAATAAATTTCCACTTTAATAAATTTAATAATAAATAAAAGTAAAAAAAAAATGATGAAAGACACGTACTATAAATTCATGACAGTTGTGGTTAAACTACTTAATAGATTCAAAACTTTTTGAATTATTCATTATAACCACCTTCAGCTCATTAATCAATATAAGAAAATATATATAAAGTGCTCACATTTCATTCTTTATATAAATTATTTTCCAAATATTTTAGTTATATAGAAAATATAACCGAAAAACGATATGCAATTTTTTATCATAAAATTATATCCTTAGTGCTCAGTTATTTTGTGATAAATATATATTATATATTATATATGAATAAAGTTTTCTAGGAGACTGACTATATAGAAAAAAATGTTTCATTTACCGCGCGTAAATATTGAATTTCTTTATGTAAAAATATTTCTATATAAATATATCTTCAGAGAAGTTATTGGAGTCAGTTCTTCGAATAATATTGTTGAAAATTGAACAACACAGATTTAGAGGTTTGTTCAAAACAGATTTAGAAGGATTTAGTGGTTTTATAATTAATCGTACTATAAAAGTTTACATATGATCATTGTACTATGACTATGTTCTTGTAGTTTATTATTGTACTATGACTAGGTCCTTTTATTATTGTCTAGAAAACATGCTGAATATTAATAAGTGTTTTTACATTTACTGAAAATGTAGACATAGAATAGAATATTCTAAAGAACAAGATTCGCTAGAACTAGAACCTTACTATCAAAAAAAAAATATAGTATAAATCATAATTAACACCACTTTGATCTCATATCGTTGCAACCTTATTAACAACTCATTACATTATCGTAAATCTACTTAATAAACTATTGATAGACGAAGGAACTAAATTAAATTCAATGTGATTATTTAAGTTTTATTAAAAATATACTGAAAAAATATTAAAGAATTGAACTTAATATAATACGTGTTACTAGTCTATTTTCATAAAACTTTTCATCTTTTGAATAATTCATAAAAAAAAAAAACTTTGCTAGTGTTATTCGATCTCGTGAAAAATTCAGTGTTCAAAATACGATTTAAACATTATTTTTATTTCGACAAAAAAAAATTAGCGAGGGAATGCTAGTAACTATGAATGTTCATAAAATAGAGACAACAAGAATTGAAAGTTAGCTGGGATAAAAAGGATATTTCTAGATAGTTTATTATAATCATGTACTTTGATATTATAATTTATGCATTTTATAGAATTTCGTGGTTAAAATGGATTAAAACTATAATATAAAGGTATTTATTTAGAATATTTATCACTAAAATAGATAATTCTTTATCAATTTCAAATACTATGCAATTAACAAGAAAAATCTTATACACAAATTATTATTAGATTTAAATATTTTTCGTATTATAATATATAATAATAATGATGGTGCTTTTTGTTTCATAAAGTTTATGTAGGATTATTTATTATCCTTCTATGAATTTATATAAAAAGAAATTTAATTGAATGAAAAATTATTTCAAAGGATATATATTTCAGTATTACTATTATATGTGTTATTTATAAATAATTTAACTTTAATAATATATATATAAGTTATTTCTAAATGATGAACTAAATTAAACTTTTACTTTGCAAAATAAATTAAAAGTTTTAGAGATATTTTACATTTTACTACATTATTATTTACAGAAAAATTACTGAGAAAATTATTGACATTTAAAATAAAATAAAGAATTCGAAGTAATCATTCTAGAAAATACTAAAAATTGTTGAATACTTAGGTTAATAAATTATATTAACTAATAATAAAGTATAATTAATGTTATCTTGCTATGTGAATAAGTATCGTAATTTTATCCATAAATATTATTAGGATACTCCAAACGACGCTGCTAAAATTATAATTCATTTATGATAGAATCTTTATAGTGAAAAAATTATAATTTAACAATACGCTTTAATAGTCTAATCTGGTTAATAATAATTCAAGTTAAATTATGTATTATAATATATAGAGTTTTGCAACATAATAATCTAAAGTTTAATTATTACAGGCAATTTGTAAAATCTTTTTCTCCATTTTAAAATTATCACTTTGATATAAAATTCCATTTACTATACAATACATAAAATTATTCATTTTCGAGAAAATAAAATAAAAAAACTTTTCCAAAACAAATTGTTAAATTAATATCTATTATCATTACTGCAAAATTCAAAAAAATATTCCACATAATCAACACAAAAATACTATTTTATTAAAACATATAATACACAATAATAAACCGGAGAAAGTAATTTTTAGTCTTGTGGTTAGTACTAAATAGTTTTAATTTGAAATTATTTAAAAATTCCTTTATCTACTTACTAAATTTTTACGCATTATCCTATTTTTCGATATAACAACAAACAAACCAAAACAAACAAAAAACTAACTTAAAATGAACATATAGGCAAAAATATAAAACCACAGAGTTTATCCACAGACCATTAAACGATATTATTTTAAACAAATTTACATAAATGATATACACATACAGTATAAACTAACCTCCATAAAATATGAATTTAAAATAATATTTTTCCACTTGTTATATAAGTAAATAAGTTTATAGTTTTAGATTTAATATGTATTATAAATATATATAATTATATTTTTTTTTTGTTTAAATTCAATGAATATATTATTGCTGCAATATGTTTTTGAAATATTTACATATATAAAATATAGATAACTAAAATAGGGTAAAAAAAATTTAATATAAGTATTATTAAATAAATTATTCCATCATTTGACAGTATATAGTATATAATTAATTATATTATAAAGGTAATAATTAATGAATATATTTTTATATTTTATTTACCATAATATTTATATTATATGGGAATTATTTCCAAAATATTTAATTAACATATTTCACAAATAAAATTAATTTGTAAATCAAATTCTTTTATTTTAAATTTGAATCTAAATTCTAATAACAAATATTCATAAAAGGCATAATAATTATTAATGAAATTAGTATTTCCAATTACAATTAACGTTTATCTACATAATACACTAAGTTCGATAAATCGAATCTTTACAAAAAAAAAATCCAATCGAATGAAGTTACATAATCGACATAATTATGTTTTTTTATTTATATCAATTAATTTACGTAACATTAAATTTAAAAGTTTCAAATTACTTGTAACATGTGGAGCATAAAGATATAAAGATATTCTTAATTAACAATGTTCTTATTATTAATAATATTTATATGAAAATGTGTTTCACGTTAAACTCATTCAATTTCTAATTTTGACAAGTGTGTAAGATGAAGAAAGTCCTTAATTTGCAAATATATTGTATGAGCTTTGGTGTAATTAACTTTTGTAGCATACCACTAAATTTTAAATAAATCGAAATATCGTCACTTCATTTTTCAACTTTTTTTATGTACTAATTTGTATTTGGCTATCTTCATTTAAGGAACGTCTAGAAATAAAATATTATTAAATTATCCAAAAATGAAACTTCCAAAGGTAATTGTATTGTAATACATAATACGTGTATACATAAAATTATATTTCAACTTTATATACAAAATAAAAATAAATAATACTATTATATAATAATTTTTATAAATCAATATTGAAATTAAATTCCATGATATGAATTATAATTTAAATATTTATCCTTACAAAAATCCATAAAATTCCTATGTAAATATAAATTACTCTAAAATATTTAAATTTATCTACATACAACCAAAAAAAAAAAAAAATTATGTGCTCGTAAGACAAATACCTATGTATTTATACACATTATTAAATTACTGAAACAATTATTATTATCCGTGAATAATTTGTAAAATAAGAAAACATTTTGTTAAATCAAATGTACAAGGACTATATTCAGTACAAGGATAATGATATTCATAAAAACAAAAACAAAGTTGACATATCAAATGATACATAATATAAGTAATTTTGATTACAAAAAAAAAAAGCACAAAAGAAGTGAAAATTCATTTCCACGCTATGGAAAATAACATTTCAAAAATATATTTTCTAAAATCTAAATATATACATATTATACGCATACATAAATGAATTTAAAAATAGGATATGAAATTTATGAAAAGTAAATTTTAAGATTTTGTACAAAAAGGAAATTCTTTTTTTTTTTGTATTTTGATTTTTTTTTCTTGGTAAATTTAATTTAATTTAATTATATTTTAAGATGATTTTTGATGTAAGAAAATAAATTTAATGAAAATATGTTTAATTATATTCTGTATTATGTACATATATAATTTTAAATTTATACAAATATGAATATGAAATTATAATTTGATAATGTTTACTTGTGACAGCAAATGAAAAGTGGTGTTGAAAATTAACTTAAAATTAACTAATATATATAAAGTATTTTATAATTATATTAATAAAAATTAAAATATTTTAATTTGGTTAATTTAGTATTGTCTCGTTTATTTGAGTTTATTAAAATTTTACATAGACATATAGATTTTTCAGAGGATTTGTTTTAAGAATATTAAAGTATCTGCTTTGTATTAATAATATAAGAAAATCAATATATTTTTTAAATAGTAATTATAGTAAGTTAAAAATATAGTTTCGTAAGATTTCTTTCTCTGTTGCTAATATTTTTTTGGCTTAGGACGTGGATAGTATACCAAGATGGTGAGTAATGTGACTTGAATTATAAATAAAAACCCAAAAATTTAATGTAATTTTTTGAGAAAAATGAATTTCTTGCAATTTAATGCTTTTTTTTTATCAAAGCGGGGTCACCAGCAAAAAACAAAAAGGAATGAAAACCGAGATAAATATTAAAAATATATCTTTCAACCTAAAATAGTTTCACAATATCTGAAATAAATTTCTTTGTCATTTCCAAAATTTCTAATAATAAACTTAATTTTTAGATAAAAAATTAAACTAAAAAATTAATAAAATAGAAAAAAATTGTCATACTCATGAATACCAAAAATATAGTTTATAAACAAAAACAGTCATTTTGTCTACTAACAAAAATAAAAACTATATACACTTTTAAAGCAAGTTACTAAAAAAGGTTATAAAATATTATTGCAAAAGTACCACATTATATATGCACAACAAAAATAATATATAAGAAAAGTGTAAAAATATATAAGATATTTAAAAGGATATGCAAAATAACAATGAAAATAATAATAAAAAAAAAAACACTAACTAAATCTATCGCACAAATAAAAGAAAAACAAGGAAAAACTTTATTCGTGGAATATTTTAGTAGCGGTTATAAATTTGTAAATGTCGCATTATGTGCATTTCGAATTCTAGTTACGAGTTTTTACCATAATATTATATATGTATATAAAAAGAATATCATGAAATTTTTTTTTTATCATTGACATTGCACTGGGAGCATATTTGAATATAAGTTTTAAGTTTTTAACAAGATTTTTCTCTTTTATTTTTCAATATCATGTTAAAATAAAGTAAACTTTTTTTCCTTTTTTTTTTGGGGGTATATTTTAAGAATTATAGTGTGTGAATTTTTGTAGTTTTTTTTTTTTTTTTGTAGAGAAAATGTATTTTCAAAAAGATTTTCATGATAAACTTTTATAAACTGAAAATGAATAATTCAAATTATACCAACACCAAAAGAAAAAAACTTATATTCTATTCTTGAAAACCAAAAAAAAAAAAAAAGTATTTTTCAAAGTTTGATTTCAATATTATGAAATACCAAAAAAGATTTTAAGAAAATATTTATATTATGTTTATTTTTAACTTAATTCACTCTATTAGATGTTAAATTTACTCTATTAGGTGTTAAAGCTTTAACCAATTTACAAACATTGTATAACCTTTGCCAGTCTATCTTTATTTGAAAATAATTTTCAACCTTTTTGAAATTAGTATATGTAGTTTCAAAAATACTTCCAATTACATATAGATATTTTATACTATTTTACTATGACCATTTTTACCTGTATATATTTTAATTTAATCGATTGAAATTTTTAATATTTCCAAGGTCGTTTGAAATAATATAAATTAAGGTAGATTTATTTAATTTATGTAATTGCATATATTAATTTCATGTTACTATCAACAATGAAATCAAGTAAAAACATCGTTTTACGAAAATTACTGTATACATTTTTTTTTTACTACAAAACAAGGATTATCTTTATCAACCTTATTAACATTCGGTACTTTAACTTTTAAAAGTATGTTTTTTTTCTTTTAAATTACATAAAGATTTTTTTGAACATTTTAATTTTTGCCCCCCATTTTAACGACACAACAAATAATAAATATATAAGTAAAGTAAAAATAAAAAAATAATAAGTTTTTGTTAGTCTTGAAATAAAATGTTTAAACAATGAAATAAAACGAATATACCATATATAGTATACGTATATATAAAATTTTATATCCTTTTTGTACACATAAACGTACTCTTTTAAATAAACAAACATATTAGGATAACACATTTTAATATAAAATTATTTTTTTTTGAAATAACAAGAAAAACGATAGAATTAAATATTATAAAGAAAATTTATGTAAATAATAAAAAAAAAAATTAGAATTAAAAAGGAAGGAAATATTTTTTAATGTTCGCACAATTTTATGGTTGTTGTTATTTTTCTTATTTTTATTTATTTATATTTTTCTGTTTTTAAATTAGTATTTATCCACAAGATAATAATGTAGTAATATTTTGTTGATTCAACGGATCAATTGTAGTTAGTTCGTTTTTTTTTTAAATTTCTTTTTCTTAATTAGTAATTAGTAAAGTAAGAAGTGTCACCATTCACTATAACAATATTTTACCAAAAAGGTAGTTTTGATTCAATAAGTTTCATTTGCGAAAATGAAAAACAATTATTATTTATTTCCATGTAAGACAATTTTCACCAAATTCCAGTTCTTGTCAAAGATACTATTGAATTCCTCATCAATGTCCTGTCTGAAGATATATTAGTGTTTTATTTAGAATATTCTGGCTGGTAACGCTAATGTGATATTTGGGGTAATCTATCATATTAATAACTGTATAACGCATTAAATTAAACCTATATGCTATGAAAGTATTCAGCTGGTTAGTTTTTATAATTAGTCATAAAAAAAAAATCAGAATAAATCGTGATTTACATTAGTACATAAATGATAAAAGATAAACAAAAGAATTATTAATTTTAAATTGTTTTACATAATTTATTAAATTTTGAGACAAATTTTGTATAATTTTTTTCTATTAATTATCAAAAATATAATATCGACACCTTCATATAAAATTCTATTAAACGAAATTTTCAAAATGTTATTGCAGGCAAAAAAAAACTACCTAAGTCAATTTTATGTAATACATTATTTCGGAGCGATAGTGATATTTTTGTCACTTCTAAGATAATTCATAATTAAATTATCTCAGACGTTTTTGAAATATGGTATTTTTTCTTATTAATTTCATATAAAAATATTTATTTGAATTTATTTATATAGAAAAAATATTAAGAATTCTCAAAAAAGGAAAAAAAACTTTTTTTTTTCAATATATTTATTGAGTTTCAAAGCAATAAAAATCTTTTTCTTACATATAGTTAGAGTTATACGTTTCAATAAATTCTTATAGAATCTTTTACTAATATCACATCGCGTAAAAATATTTACTTTAGTAATAAAACAAAAACTTATATATGGTAATTTTTGTTAAATAAACTTTTCTTCTACACTTTATGCACACTTTTGCAGCTGTAATAAAAACCATTATAAATAATTTAAAAACCTTTCCGCCAATATTATAGTACTAAAACCTTAATATAAGCAAAATAATATTCCGTCTACAATTTTAAAGCATATATGTATATAAATTAATTTCAATTTTTCATTTGACTGACTACCTTACTATTTGCTTTTTTAACTTAATTTTGGCGATATTGTAATTTTCTTAAATATATCTTTAACAAAATAATTTAAAGACATATCAATTCTTAGTCTTACTATTAATTCTAAAATGTGTATTGTATGTAATACCAATTTATAAAAGTATTAATTGTCAATCTGACATATAGAATCTATATTATAGCAAACCCCTAAACATTTAAACCAATATTATTATTTTCAAACCAGTAAACTTTAATTTATATATAAAAGAAAAAGTGTTAAAATTTATGTTCGAATATCATTTATAATTAAAACTGTTGAGAAAATAAATAAAACCATAAATTATTCCGAATAAAGTTTATTTTATATGCTCTTTCATACCCAATACATATAAAACTTATAAAATTCCAAAAAGTCGCGGTTTTAAGATTAGCTGACGTTGTGGTTGAAAATATCCTTATTTTTTTATTTTATTTTTTTTAAGAAAAATCCTCGTCAAAGTTAGAAGTATAAATTTAACTTATAAAATAGGAATTCAAAAATAGTAGATTATTGTTTGGTACAACGAAAATAATTTAATTTCGGTTGGGTATGAATTAATTTTTTTGTTTTTTGTGCAGATTAAAAGAAATGTCTGGCAAGCAAGAATTGAATTGGATGTTAAGAAGAACATCCAAGTATTAAACTGGGAATAATATTACATTTTAAGAATTTTTCTTAAAGGGAAAGCCAAAGTAATGAAATTTTTCAGAACAGAGATTTCTATTGATTATATTAAATCAGAAAAATATTTCATTTTGTGCTTGGTTTTAAATTAGATTAACCTCACGCTGGTAGGCTTTTTCTGCTTGGTTTTTAATTAGGTTAACCTCACTGTCATTTTATGATTGGACAGTATTGCTTGTTTTTGCAAAGTTTTCTGAAATTTCAATTTCCGTTCCGAAATTTATTGGAACAATTTCATCCTAGAAGATTACTTAATCAATTTTATGGTATATGTATTTCAGTTTCCTTAGATTATTTCAGACAAAACTATAAAAAAAAACTGATTTTAAAAAACAACACATAAAGAAGTAATAGAAATTTCAATATATCCGCTTTTCGAGTATTTAAAATTTTTTCATATTTCTTAAAAAAGATGATAACTATTTCCCCAAATGAATATAATTTGGAACATTACAGGACTCCTCTTATAATCTTCAACCAAATCTAAGGCTGCGTTTCAGTTAAAAGCCATTAAAAGTTAGATTATTATGATGGAATTTAGCTTAATGACTTAATATTTTACACAAAATAGATTTAATTATATTAAACTATATAATTTTTAAACAAATACGTTTATTTCGAAAAGCATAAAATATAAAAATAAACCAAAAAAAAAACATTTCATTTCAGTAAAAACCTCATACTCATTTATTTGTGCATAAAACTTAATATCTTTTGTATTTGTAGTAATTAGCTAAACAAACACAATAAGAGAATATGAAAATAAATAAATATAAAACCATTTCCTCCTACATTCTCTACATACCTACAGTAAAAATAAACCATTTTTATAACTCAAGCTTGTAAATGTCCCGCATTTACAATACGTTGGATGAAACTGTTGCACAAATATGGTCGTAAATTTATTTTGTTGTATCATATAGTTTTTGTAAAGCGCAATGCAACATGTAAACCGGGAAAATGCTGGTACACATATATATAATACTTAATTTGTATTAAATCTCATGGGAACATAATAGAAAATTATATAAAACAAAATTTTGTATTCTTAAATGAACATTGAAGATGTGTGAAATTACGATATATATATGTACTTATTTAAAATAACCAAATAAAAATATTAATGTTATTATGTTTATTTTAAATTAAACACTTTGAATTTGTTACAAGTCAAGTGTTTAAATAGTAGGCACGAATTATAAACATAAAATGGAAAAATAACATTAGCATAAAATAGAGTATAATAACGACTCACATAACAAATATTAACAATGCACTAAATTATGTCATTTGTTTAGATTTATTTAAAAAAAAGTATATAAAAATGTTTTTAATTCTTCATAATTTTGTTGTTTTGCAGCTCGTCTAAGTTTTTTCTACCAAAAATCTTATACCAATTTTCATTGACACAACATTGCACTGCTGTCGTGTAAATTTCTCGTTTTTTTTACCAAATTTGGACAGAAATTGAACAATAACAATGTTTTATTGAAAATCGTGTATAATTTCAATGTAAGTTATTGAAGACAATTAAGTGCCAGTTTTTCTTCAAGGTTGAAATTTTCCATAATGTATTTAAAATTTTATAAGATTATTTTATGTGCGTAATAAATTACACATCATTAGTTTTATAAAAAACCTTGCACGGAGATAGAATTCGCTATTAGTAAAATAGGTATTTATAATGAATTTAGATTGAAATAATGGCTAAACGGCGAAAGTCGATTCATTAAACTATAATGCTCTTTAATTCAATATATTTAACATAATATTATTCTATCTTGTTTATACAATAATAATGTTAGTTTTATGTCATAGCATTACGAAATTATTAATATTTATCCAAAGCCAACAGCATTATTTTATTATATCTCAAGTTTATTTTTAAATTGTTATTAAAAAAAAAGGGTATTCCAAAAAAAATTAATGCAAATTACTTAATTCTATTAACAAAATTAGTCTAATAGAATTATTTATGCTTCAAAATATAATTTTAAATATTATAAATGAAAAACTGCTGTACCAGAAATTACAATTTCTTTTTTTTTACTATTTTCTAACATAATAAAAAATTACATAATATTTCTTATATCCAGATTAGTTATGCCATTGATTAAATTCAATTGAATTTAAAAACCTTTAAAAAAATCAACGAAAATAAAAAATAATCTTATAAAATTTCTAATACACTATGGGAAACTTCCACCTTGACGAATCCTTACTATATATACAGTAAGGATATACAAAACAAAAAATAAAATGGTTTTTATTTTTTCAATTCAATTGATTGAAAACTGAATCAAAATCTCAATTTTACTCTTACCAAAAGATAAACAAAATTCGATACTTTTTTTTTTTTGTTAATACTGTATTGCTCTATCTCTAAATATTTCAGTATTTATCCTTTTTTGTCGATTAATGCCTGTCAATATCAATTCGATATTGAAAATGGAATCCTATGATAATTGTATATAAATATATATTTTTATTCTTGTTTTTTTTTTGTGTACCAGGATGAAAAAAGTCAACTTTCCTAGCGAAAAAAAAGGATATAAATAATAATGGTAAGATTTTTGTTTAGTTGTTAGTTTGAATTGTTGTTATGTCTATATTATAACAACAAGAAATTTATAGCTATATTTATCAAAATTATTACTATTGGTCTTGTTATTTGGATTTTGGTATATATATGTTATTATATATGGTAGATATAAGTAAACAGGATATGGAGATATATATTAGAAAATTTAATTCCATTTGGGAAACAAACTGTAATGTAATAATAGAATTAAGTCAAATTGATATATTTTATCATTGTATACAAATTATTCTTAAAATATCGACAAATAATTGTAAATCGCTTTTTTTTTTTAAACTATAATTTTATATTCGACAACTAACGTGCGCACCCTACGATGGTCAATCAAAGACTTATTTAGGTCAGTCAATCGCACCGCCCACGTTAGCCTCTCTCTTTCTCTTTCTATAGAGAAAGGATATACTACAAAGCAATTACACAATTTGAGAAAGGGACTGATTTTATTCTCAAGTACAATATTGTGTAACATTCGGCCATTCTATAATAATCATCGCCCCGATGATTATCCATCTACTAATATTCAATATGCAAATTACTACTTACTAAATTATTTTATCATGCAAAAATATTTAATATATTTTTTTTCTTAAATATATCTATCTATAAGTGCACTTTTCTAAATACTATATTCTTATCATACTTTAATTAATCTACAACAACAAACAAATATGTTAGTAATTATTTCAACAAATAATTAATATAAAATATTAATTATTATTATAAAATATTATTAATACTAATTTCAACTACATGCAAAAATATTAATAAATTTTTAATTTATATAAAACTCCTTTAGATCTGACAATATAATCGAGGCGGAAATCAAGCTAACACTCAAAACCTACACAAGATTATACCTCAGTCAAAGGGATCAATAATTGACCAATTCTTTCAATATTCTTTCAACAACATTTTGTTTATTTCAACTTCCTTTAAATCATTTAATATAATTATATCTCTTCATTTTACAACATTTCCTTTAATATTGATAGCGCAAAAATGTGGCCAGCGAGCTAACACTCAAAGATCACAAAAATATACACTTCAAATAAAGGGATTGACATAAATCAACCAACATTTCAATTCACCATATTACCTGGTCATGACCATCAATAAATAATTTTATTCTTTATCATTTCATTACTTTCTTTTATTAAAATATTTCACCTGTATGTGAATAAACTCCAAATTCATAGTTTTATAATCAAATAAAAATAATTAAAAGAAATATTAAAATATAAACATCATTCAACATCAATCAAAATTCATTGTATTTTTTTTTTTAATTTTAATCATAAATTAAATTTCCTCATCATCTTCTTCGGAACTTAATTCTGGGAATGATATATCCTCGAATTTACACCAAGGCTTCATTTTATCCGCCGCATACACAGAACAAAAAGGCTTCTGTGTTACTTGTGTTGTTGACGTATCTGTTATTTCATATCTGTCATTACCCAATATTTTTTTAACAACATATGGTCCCTTAAATCGTGGTAATAATTTTCGTGATTGACCACTAGCTGGATGTTCCGCTTTTATTAATATTAAATCACCTTCATTATACTTTTGAGGTGCTTTATGTCTCGTGTTATAATTATGTGCTGTTTTAGTCTGTTTTTCTTTTATACGTTGTTCTACCAGCTCTCTTACTTTTTCCAAATCGTTGTTATTCTCTTCATATTCATGCAAAGCTAAACTTAACTTATTGTGCAGCATATTTGCTGGTTCATATGAAAATAAAAGCTTTTGGGCCGTATACCCCGTAACATCATGCTTAATGTTATTTAAACCCCATTGTATTGAAACTAAATTGTCGTCCCAATTAGCTGAAGTTTCATCATTAGTATTACTGGCTAATGACTTATTTAATGATCTAAATACTCTTTCAATTTGCCCATTAGATCGTGGAGTTCTAACCGCTGTCAAAATATGAAAAACATTATTTTCCTTACAATAAATTGTAAATTTTTTTGAAGTAAATGCACTTCCACGATCACTAATTATGCGAGTTGGCATTCCAAAATATTGCGAAATATCATCGAGCGTTTTAATAACATTTGCAGTATTTGTAGTTCTTACAGCTCGTAGTATTATATACTTTGTAAAAGCATCGATGATTCCAATTAAGTAACAATTTTGTTTTCGGCTTTTAATAAAAGGTCCTACATGATCAATATGAATAGTGTGGAATGGAATAGCTATTTTTGCTATTGGATGTAAATGATGTCTAGTTTCATCATTTCCACGTTTATTATACAAACATTCCAAACAACTATCCGTATATTTTCTTACAATTGTATGCATTTTCGGAAACCAATAATTTTTCCTAATTAATTCAATTGTATTGTCAATACTAAAATGCCCAATATCATCATGATGAGACTGAATTACTTTCCATCGTAATCCTCTAGGTACCACAAATTTGAGGCCATTTTTAGTCTTTTTATAAAGTTTCTTATCTTTCATTTCATATTCTTTTTTTATATATTTGCTATCTGGTGATTCATGATTATTTTGTAGAATTTTTACAATGTTATCAATTTGTAAATCTTTGCGCTGCAAAGTTGAAATCCAATCAAGCTCTTCCATACCAATCGCCATTTGTCTGTGACCAACTATTGTAGATTCAACTGCCTTTTCAACCGGACACCTACTTAAAGCATCAATATGTGTCATAAATTTTGCTGATCTATATACCATTTCAAAATCGTATTCTTGTATTTTTAGCCACCAACGGCCAATACGACTTATAAGAGTTTTCTTACTATGTGTAAATTTTAATGAATCACAATCTGTCACTATTTTAAATCTTTTATTTAATAAATAATATTTAAACCTCTCTAAACTATCTACAACAGCCAACGCTTCTAATTCGTAACTATGGTATTGTGATTCTGTCGCAGTTGTAGAACGACTATAATACGCTATTACTCCTTTTGTCTTATTATTTTCATCAACCTGTATTAACATTCCCGCCAAACCAATACTACAAGCATCTGTGTGAAGCTCATGCTCTAACTTTGGATCATATAATATCAATATAGGCTCTTCACATAATTTGTCTTTTAAAATTTCAAATGATTTTCGTTGCTCTTCACCCCATTCAAAAATTGATTCTTTCATTAGTAAATTATTTAAAGGCTTAGCAATTATATGAATAATTCATTAAAATAATAATTCATTATTTAAAAATGAATAATTCATTATAAACTTTCGGAAATACCCAGTTAGACCCAAAAAACGACGGACTTCAGTAATATTTGTTGGTGCAATAAAATTCTTCACAGCATCTATTTTTCTACTTCCTGGCTTAATTCCACAAGCGTTAATTTCATGTCCCAAATAAACAATATTGCTAGCAAAAAATACACATTTTTTTAAGTTAATTGTAAGTCCTCTGTCAATTAATATTTCAAGAAATATTTCAATATTTTCAAGACTCTCTTTAATAGTTTTTGAATGAAGCATAACATCATCAACATATACTGAACATTTTCGTGGTTTAATTTTACTAGATACTTTTGACATCATACGCATGAAAACAGCAGCAGAGTTGGTTAAGCCAAAAGGCATACGTTTAAATTGATATTGTCCTTTTGGTGTTACAAAAGCAGTAAGATGTCGTGATTTTTCTTCTACATTTACTTGATAATACCCGCTCATCAAATCAATTGTATTAAAAATACATGAGCCAGAAAATGAATTTAATTCTTCTTCTATATTAGGTGTTGGAAAATATTCTTTTTTTGTAATATTATTTAAAAATCTATAGTCTACACACATTCTAAAACTGCCTTCTTTTTTCTTCACTAATATTACAGGACTAGCATATTCAGATGTTGATTCTTCAATAATATCATTATCTAATAACTCTTTAATTATGTTATCAAGTATTTCAATTTGTCCATATGGTATTCTATAAGGTTTATATCGAATAATTTCATCTGACTTTAAAATAATTTCAATATCAGTATCTTTAGCTTTTCCTATTTCAGATATATCAAGCGATGTTGCATCTCTATGTTTATTCAATACTTTTATTAATGCTGCCTTGTCAACCATACTATTTTCACTTCCAAAATTTACATCTTCTAACCCAATTTCTCTTTTTTTAATTCTCATTTGTCGTGCTATTTTAGGTTGTATTCTGTCGGTAGTATTAAATGTATTTGTAGTATCTCGTGTAATTTTCAACGTGCCATATTTTTTTATGATCATCACATCTGGGTGATCAAGAAAATTTCGTCCTATTAAGATGGGCACATCTTGGTAACCATCATCTACCACAGTTATATTAACTGGTAACTTAACATCATTTATTTTAATATTTTTATTCATCATACCTAAAGATTTATATGTTCCCCCTCCAAAACCTTTTAGAACTGAATCACATGGCTCAAAAGACCAACCAAATTTATTGGCAGTTGACAATTTTAGAGTTGAACAATCACTGCCTAAATCAATAAATGCATCTAATTCTTTATTTTCAACTAATATTCTTTGATAACATTCATTTTCATTATCAGAAAATTGACTTATAGAGCGTACATTAATTCGTTTGTCTATTTTGCCATCATTTTTGTTACGACAATCAAATGAAAAATGACCTGGCTTACCACATCTATAACATAATTTAGGCTTTGAATTATTTTGCTTTAAATTATCAAATTTTTGTTTATCATTTGAAAAATTTCTGTAAAAGTTGGGCCTTTGCAAATTATTACTAGTTGACGTACTTGATTTTTGAAAATTATTGTTATTATATGATGTAAGTGGTCTTCTGTATGGTATGGTGGATGAGTAAGAAGTTCTTTGAAATTTATTATTAGGAAGTTCTTTTTCAGGATAAATTCGTTTTAAATTAGTTATAGCATTTGAATTTAAAAATTGCTTGCGCATTTGGTAATGGTCATTCAATGATTCTATTACTTTAATTTCTTTTAAGGTTTCATTTAAATTTGTAGGTTTAGCTGCTTCAACACGGAAAATTAAATCTTTATTATTCAATCCCGAAATTACATATTGAATAGTTTCTGTTTCAGAAATATTTAATTTTTGGCATAATCCTACAACATCATAAAAATAAACTTCTATCTCTTCATGCATTAATTTTTGTCGCTTCATTAATTTTCCTAACATATCCGATTTGTTTTCAACAGATGGAAACCCCAATAAAAAACTAATTTTAAATTCAGACCATTCTTTCAAATCCTTTCTTTTCAACTCATACCATGTTTTCGCTGCACCTTTCAATTGACTACCAGCGTAAAACATTGTCGTTAAGTCGTCCCATCCGTAAATACTATTCAAATTTTCTACTGTATTTACCCAATCTTCTGCTGTTATAGAAATTTTTCCAGGCTCAAATGTTGGAATTAATGTCTGAGCCTCTGTCAAAGACATTCGCATAAAACTTTCATTTCTAGTAGAACGATTTACCAAATTAGTTGCTGAATTTCGTAGTTCTGTAGAAGTAAAAACTGGTGTAAAATTGGCATTATTACTTTGCTGTCGTAATAAATCATTTTCTTCTCTAAGTCTAATGATTTCTGTTTGTAATTCTTCTAAATTCGCTTGCGTATTATTATCTTGTGGTGGACTAATTTCAGACGATACTTCTACAACATTCTCATTATTAGTTGACCTCGCGGGTCTCCCTATTCTTACCCTTTTAGACATTTCAATGTAGTGTATTATTGCCTTTTTATATTTATATTTATTTTATTGTAAATTACACTAACCTGATTTGAAATTAATTCTTTGTAATTAATCTTATATTTTGATAATGTACCTGATATCGTAATTCTTGTTTTATATCAAAACATTCAAATTGATCATAAAAAAAAAGAAATATTAATATTTTTTAATTGTAAACACAATTTTTTCAAGTTCATTTATATAATCTTTCACTAACACTTCTTAAAATTGTATGATTCATTTACGCATAATAATAAATAAAAAAAAATACAAAAGGATTCACTTATATTTCACAACAATATTTCCCAGGTTCTTTGTTCTTCTTATATTTTTTTTTTTTTTTTTTTAACACAAACACTCAAATTATTTATTATTTTTCCCAAAATTAAGTATATCATAAACTCTTTTCACACCCTCATAAATTCATACACTCATTAATTCATTAAAATAAGCAGTAAACAAAATAAACAAAACAAAACAAAAAATTTCAAGTTCACAATCCTTTATGAATAATGCAATTTAAATCTATGTATGTGTATTTATGTATACAGAAAAATTTATGTATACCGAAAAATTAATGTTCATCGTCATAGAATTTCTTAGAATAAATTTATAAATTTATAGTGTATCACGCATTAACTGCATGGCTTGCTGTGCAATATCCCAACAAATGTATTACGCATAAACAAAATAAAATATATGCACAAGTACGCATCCTCAAATAATTCCTTATAAAACACAAAATATATACACTATAGCAAGTTTAAACCTGAATTCTAATAATTTTTATTTTTTTTTCACTTAATATTATCATATATATACACAAATAGCAACTAATAGTACAACATAATTATAATAGTTCAGACAAGTTTCAACAGGAATATTTTCCTTTTTACGCATACACTCAATTTCTTTGTTTTTATTACGCATTCACTCACTTTCTTTGTTCACAAAGAATAGTATAGAATTTTCCAGCAAAATTATAAAAAAAAAAACCACTGGATTTTATTATCCCACTTCTGAAATGTAAATCGCTTTTTTTTTTTAAACTATAATTTTATATTCGACAACTAACGTGCGCACCCTACGATGGTCAATCAAAGACTTATTTAGGTCAGTCAATCGCACCGCCCACATTAGCCTCTCTCTTTCTCTTTCTATAGAGAAAGGATATACTACAAAGCAATTACACAATTTGAGAAAGGGACTGATTTTATTCTCAAGTACAATATTGTGTAACATAATTATTATAGTTAAATTGTAAATTTAAATTATTACTAAAATATTTTTGGAAAGATATTATCATTACAAGCTAATTTGAAAATTTAAATAGAATATTGATTACTTTAAAAATATTTACTATTAAATTTCAATTTTAACAAAAAAAACTTTCTATCAATATTTGAATTATGGTTTAAAAATTAAATATTATTTCCAAAAAGATTATTGTGAAATGATTTCAAAACTATTATGCACTAAGTTTTATGGTTAGAAAAACTCAAAAAATGAAATGTTAAATGTCAATTTTTGAAAAATGTATATAAAGTTATAACTAAAATATAGTAATTAAAGATTTTGTATCACGAAAAGAGTGTAAAATACTTAGAACATATTTTGTGAACTAAAATTTAATAATTTAATCTATAAAATCTGTATGTTAAAAAAGTATGATTTAAATAATTCTACACAAAAAGGATATACAGACTTAATTCTGTATTTAGTTCAATAAATTAATTTATTTTGCAGTAATTTTCTCCTTAAAAAAAATATGTAGAATAAAAATTTATTATTTAACAAAATTAATTCATATCATTTTTAAATAGCAATTTCATCTCTAATGTTATCATATGATAATCTTTATATTGAATATTCTGCAAGGATTAAATTCTAATACGATATTATAAAATTGAAGAATTATATAAATAACAAAAAAAGAGAAAAAATGAACAAACTTTTTCATCAAAAAAGGATTTTCAAAATTTTCATATAATATGTACATGTATAGTACATAAATTTTTAATAAGTTAGAAATGTTTGCTTGCTTGAAATTCGTCGTTGGTTTTTTTTTTTTGTCTTGTTTGGTTATAAAGTTTGAAAAGCTTTATAATAATATTTGTTTTTAAATATTATTAATATAAATTTCAAAGAAAATTATAAAATTTATATGGGGGACAAATTTTTCTTTTTTTTAAAAATATTTTTTAGAGACTGTCAATAGATGAGATTAGATCAGAGCAATTTTATCCGCATTTTAATTAATGTTTTTCAAAATATAAACTTAATTTGCTAAGAAAAAAAAAATATTGAACTGAATAAATTGTCTAGGAAAATATATATTAAATTTTAAAGTATATTTTAAGGTTCTTTTTAAAATTATTTAAAATATATACATATTTGAACTATAAATTTGTTTATTTACTTCGATGTGGTATTTATTAGAAAAGTTAAAATGTTTTTAAATATTTTGTTTTTAATAATAATTTTTAAATATTTATTAAAACACAGTTCAAAATAAACGAATAATTAGTTATTTTGTTATCAAATACCGAAAAATTTATTGAATAATTTGAAATTGATTTTTAAAAATTATTAAATATTCATATTTCTCTAAAATATTTAGGGTATAATTTAAAACAAGGAAATTTAAACTAAGGAAATAGCAGAGAATTAGATTACAGAATTTATGATCACTAAAATTATAGTTAAATAAATTGTTATGAGGTATGAAGGTCTGTTGTTAGATCAATAAAAACAAGTCTTTGTTAATATCCTTCGTATTGGAGGACTATCATTATCTCATTCTCCGTTGACCAAAAACTATTGCCAAACTAATGGCATCGTGCTATTTACACCAAAGTTTTTACCAAATTTATGGCAGAAGCTGAAACCGTTTTTATTAAAAATGGAATCATCTAATTCTAATCTAAAAAAAAAGATTCTTCTCAATTTTTGTATTTTCAGCGACAATTTTTATTGCGGTCTAATACTATTGCAGGTATAAAAATCATGGTTTATTCTAAATCATTTACATTGTAAGAAGCCATTCGGTGCCACTTCTTCAAGAAACGGAGCGAGTTTTCTAAATAGAATTTGATATACGAACCTTCTCCTATCTGATAACCATATTATATTTTATTACGATGTTTGGTTCATATCTGCCAAAACTATTATTAATAAATTTGAACTATTTATACATAAGAGTAAATTAAATATATCTAGTAAGATAGATACAGAAAAGAGTGAATACTCATATGAGGAATAAAAATCTGACAGATAGATATGTTATATAGTTAAAATACCAATTAGAAAATCAATCACCCCTAATGGGGGTACAAAATTAAATTTAATTTTATAGTGAATATAAAATTATATTCAGTACCTGATGTCTTCATATCCCTACAATTATTTTTAAAATTATAACCTTTTTTCGGTGTATATTATACCAAATTGGTGAAAAATTAATGACACTTAAATTTATTTTTTGTGTTTTCTAATATTTTTTTCATTATTTACTTAAAACAACAAATATTGACCAAAAAATAAAAATATATTTAAATAAATTAAAATATTTGATATAATTTTTAACAGTGTATTTAATAATATTTTCCAAAATTGGTATTTTATATAGTGTAAATATAAATTGTAATTTTATCTGTATCCAAAATTATAATATACTACTATATAAAGAAAAAACTATAAATTATGTAACTTATTAAATTATAATATTAATGCATAAACTTCCTTTAGTTCATATATTTTATGGTTTTAATCAAGAGAATTACTTTTGTTCCTTAACAAATCTAAACAACATATAAGATATATATTTCTATATATCCTTAATACTAAAGTTTGGCGAATATATCAAGTATTAATATTTTATTATATATTTTAATATATGCTTACATACATATACATATATACATAATTTAAGCAATATTAAAGAAGCATTAATTTTGGTTTTATCCTAACATCATCATGCAGACAAATTGAATGATTTATGGAAATTCATATGTGATTATTTGGTAAAGAAACTATAAATTTTATGTAAAATGTAAAATTAAATCTGAAGCTTAAATTTATATTTTGTATACGTATATATTTAATTAAATTAATATTGTAATTATTGTCTCAAGCTCAACAAAAAAAAAGTTTATTTTTACTTATAAATTTCATTAATTTGTTAACTCTAGTTAATCCAAAACTTATTCTTTCTGCCGGTAGCGTCAAGCTTAGCTATTTTATATTTTTCAGATCGCTTCTTTATCTTTTAACTAATTATGATGTTAGTCTATTTATTATACTTCCATCGTACCTCAATATCAAATCATTTACAATTCTGAAAATGAAATATAATTTTATATTAATAATTACACAATTTTATTTGTCAAGTAAGATTTTATTTTCTACAGATTTTAATTAAATTTTTCCAGGTGAAATAATGTTTTTTTTATATGTATTTACAATTATTTATCTATTACATGTTCAAGAATCCTTTTTTTTAAATTAAACAAAATATTATATTCAAATTTCATAATATCCTTGTACAAATACAAAAAAGAAACGTTTTCCACATAATAATACAGAATTGTCTTTTCATAGTTTTAAAATGATAATCAAATTTTTCTAACTAAAATAATATTAAAACTTTCTAAGTCACATCATTACTCTGGAGTGCGATTATGAATACTTTGTCGGATATCGATTTTAATGTTAGCAGCAGTAAAATGTATAATTATAAAAATTACAGTTCAATTTATTTAAAGACTTAAACAACGATTTTTTTAAAATATAGATCATAGTCATATTGACGCGAGAAATACTAAATAAACTCGAATGGTAATCTCAAGAAAAGATAAATTAATTACTTGTCAATATTTCAATAAAAATGTATTTTATAAATTTGAGAAAATTTGAATAAAATTTGAATACATTGTTTCTCTTAAGCTTAACTAAGCTGATTATGTGATGTAACCTTATTCACAGTGTACCTTTCTTAATTATAAATCGAAAATAATGTTATTGTGATTGAAAAAGAGCCATCTGATAATAAAAAGTTACTAGAAAAATCATGTAAAACCGTGAAAATGGTCCGAAACTGAAACTAAATAATACCCAGCTCCTACTGAAACATAACCAAGCTAGGACTGTGAAACCACAAAATTATTTAATATAAGCTCGTACTGTGAAACTATTGAATTTTGAAAATTTTAAATTTGATTGTTAGTCCACAATTTGAAATTACACATTGTTTACAACTAATTTTAATATTTTGTATGCCTAATTTCAAACCCAACTTCAATCAAGTATATAAATACATATATATTTATAAACCATTTAATTGCAAAAATGACAGTATAATGTCATTAATATTATCCAATAATTTTTGTCATCTGCATCAGACGTTAACTAACAACCAATAGATTGAAAATTCCTCTGATGGATATACAAAAATTTTATGATTCTAAATCTTTATCGTATTATAAAACAAAAAAAAGTTATGAATTTAAAAAAAAAATTTATATATTTATTTGAAAATAAACATATTCAAAGATATTTAAGAAAAATATCTCTATTTCTGTTAATATTTTCCCGGATAAAGTTTTCTTCAACAAAATCTTTATTTTTTTTATTATTATTATTATTATTTTTCTTATTATGTTTGTTAACATGTATACAAGCATTTTATTCAGTATAATATGATGACATTTTCATCTTAACTTTTATGCTAGCTAACGATTGAGAGCTTATCATTCCGACAGGATTTTGTGTTTTTCAAAACCGGAAAAACTTCCTGGATAGACAGGCAAACTACATAGAACATAAAGATTCAAATCATTTTTCTTATACATATATTCAAATAAAAATTTAAACGATTTTTTTATCGTAAATATTTAGAATGCTAGATGTATTATTGAAGTTTTTGAAAAATCTAATCGAGTTAAATAAAAATAATCAATAAAATAAAAATATTACAAGAATTTCCTTCAAAAAATGTTAATTCGTGAAACTATTTGCGATTGCCATTATAAAAAACTATATTAACAATTTTGTCTCAAATATTAAGGAAAGAAAATTAATGTAATTTTGAAGATAATTATGTTCATGTTTAATTTATTAAATATCTTAATATTGAATTGTTTGAATGGAATGACTTGTTAAATAATTTACATTAAACAATTTGATAGAAAAATTATCCCCATAATTAGTCAGCTGTAATTATGATAATCTCTTGTTCCAATAGTTTATATGTTTATATGATTGTGTAGCCGTCTACTATGAATTGAAAATAAAATTTATCTTTTATCTATTTCAATATGAAATTTAATAACTAAAATTATATAAGTCAAAATTGTATTTAAATTCCAATTTAATTGGATCAAATTCTTATAAATTTAATTACATTATTGATTTCTTAAATTGAATATATATACATATTTATAATTCTAAGAATAATAATTTGATTATATTATAAGCTAAAATTATGTATTCAATATTTCTAATTGAAAAACAAATCTCTTTCTATTACATAAATATTCAATATAATTATGATTACAATATTGATAATTGACTAAAAATTATATGGAAATTAAAATCTGATTATTTGGAAATAATATAATGTGATTAAAAAGAATTTTATGAAATAAAATATGAATATAAAATTTTAATGAATGGAAAAGAAATATGATTAAATCAATTAAAATATTTATTTATAGAAATATTTTTTTAATAATTTTAATGAATAATATTTTATTTTCAATTAGTTTTCTTCTATAAAAAAAATTAATTGAAAACATTATTAAAGTTGAATTTAAAAATCTTTTAAATATATTTCAATTCTATTAAATAATTATTGAAAGCAACATTCTTAAATTACATTTTTCTTCAATTATTTCGTATTTATTTCTATTTTTTTTCAGAAAGTAATAAATACTTACGTTTCTTCAATAAATCATAAAAAAAATACAACATATTTTCATGAAATTTAATTTTTATTTGTATAAATTGAGGTGGTTTTGTTTATTTAAAATAAATTTCTTGATTTAGTTACTAAAGTTAAGAATAAACTTATATATAAAGTATAAATAATAAGAGCCAAAAATTCATTTTAAAATATAATTTTATTTTCTTAATATTTATCTTTAACTGAAAATATTATACAACTATTTACAAACTGCATTTATAAAATATGCACATATATTTCTGATGGACGATGTACTTAACAAATTATTCAAAAAAGTTTAGGGGAGACTCGGTTATTCTACGGATACGTTTTCGAAAAAGTTATATTTTAAAATACCAATTTTAATTCAAATATAGTAGACAAAATAAGATCCTGTGTATTATAATTTTGTGTTTGCCACATACTTTTCACTTATCTAGGAATTTCTATAGAAATTGTTATATAAACCTAGTCTCTACTACTATAAATTTAAATAAAGTAAATAAATAAAGAAAATAAAATAGAAAATTATTTGGTATTAAAAACAACCGGCTAACAATTCTGTTAAACTTTTGACCATAGCCAAACTTGTGGTCATTTAAATCAAGTAAAGATGTTGGTTTTTCGGTATGGTTTATTTTTCTTTTATTTATTAGATCAAAGAAAATTTCACTCAAATATTCAATTGCACAACATTAAATATACAATCAACAACATAAAAATTAAGATATCTAAAAGTATTTTTACTATAGTTTTCTTTATCAAATTGAAATCCAAAATATTAAATTATATTTTTGCTTTTTGAAGACAAAGTATACGTAAATATTTTATTTTTGTGAAAAGTTAAATTTAGAATTATGGATTAAAAATTTAATCATTAAAATAAATAAAACGATGTCCTTTTCTTACCATAATAAACCGAAAAGAGAATCAATTAAAATTCAATTATAAACCATTTTTTTTTGCAGTATATCATTGTTCTGAATTGTTTGCCTAATGACAGATAATGTCCTTTTGTCATCATCATCATCATCATATATTTGAAAAATTAATTTTTACAACGAGAAATAAACTATTGTCAGCTAATTCTCATTACAATCCATAGAATAAATTTTACATTATGGTGGTTCAGTGTCGTCATTTTTATAATTGGAAAAGGAATAAAGGAAAAACCTCTTTTTAAAAGTTTCTTAATTCCCGAAGGACAAATATACAAGAAAATTCATTAAATGATGTTTTTTTTGTCAAATATCAATTTTATATATCCTTATTCATTATTATTAGTAAATTTTCCTTTTTAGCTTATAATTTCTGTGTTGATATACGAAAAATTCAATGCAATTCTTTTATATCTTTTATCCATCATTAGTTTATAAATTTTAGCGACGGAATCAATTCTATTCTGCATTTAATAAAGTTTGTGAAGCTAATTAAACTGATCCGAATATAGTTTATAGGAAACTGTTTATATTTTAAATGATAATAAAAACTGATTTAAGTTTGTTGAATTTTCTGATAATCTGTTTGTTAAATCTTATTGTTTTGAAAGGATATTACGATCCTAATATATTTAATATACAATGTGGATAATATGAATATTAAAGAGTAATTTTGCTCTATTGTTTTAATTATTTATAAATGATTTATTGTCTTTTCTAATTTAAAATTAAAGAAAAAAGGCTAATTTAATATTAAGTTAATTGATAATTATATTTATATTTCTAAATTTTTAATATTTTAAATGATAATAAAAACTAATTTTTAACCATCTAAAACTTGAAATTGTAAATAATAATGATAAAACTTCCTGAAATTCGAGATTTCAAATATCTTTAATATTCAAACTTCTACAAATAACATTTATGGCAAAAAATATGTCCTAACAAATAATAACAATAATATGCTATAATAATGTTTGTTATTATCCTCTTCTCTCTATAGATAGAAATTAAAGGAGTGTCCACTAATCAGATTTAATGTATACTAAGAAAAAAAAGAAACATTTAAGTATAATATCTAAAAGGGAATATTAAAATATAGTCGTATATGTTTTCTTTGGCTATTTACATAATTTCTAGATTCATATATGTATAAGCTTCGTTATCCTTTCAAAAAAGATATTTGTATATATAATATGTATATATTAAATATAATTAAGGATATCATATGAGTTGAATAAACACTTGAAGAAAATCATATTCACAAACGGCGATAAAAATCAAAACAAGCAAAACTACCTACTATATTTTTATATATATTTCATATATCTAATCTTGTTATTCCTTTTGCTGCCAACATTGTAATAATCGTTTATATGAATTTTTTTATCCTTCCGACCGGAAAATATTTCAAAATTGTTTGGAAATCAAGTATTTTTCTTATTTTTTAGTCCTATTAAAATAGCAATATATATACATACATATATAATATATATATAAAAGGGTAAACAACAGGAAATAAAGGAACAATTAACACTTAAGAAAAAGTTTGCGAAAAAAATTATATATAAAAAAAATTCAACACTATAGATAGAAGGAAAGATATGGCCTGCAACAAGATTGTTTATACGCCTCTACATTATTTAGATTTTTTTTTTGTGCAATTATCCTTGCTTTAGGATGCTGAAAAATATCTTGATTGCAAAAGAAAAAAAATGTATGTAGGAGGTAAAAAAACTTTAGATAATTTTCTTGTTTGTTTGAAACATCTTTTCTGTAAATATTTTTTAAAACTAAAAAAATATGAAAAAAATGGTGAATATAAATTAGCTGATATATTTATAAATAAATATAAAATTAAATAATTGCCTATCATTTTTTTTAAACAATATTTTGCAAAGGATTCTATAACTTAGAATAATTGTATTTCAAAAAATGATGTTTTATTAAATAAGAAAGTAAATCCTTTAAAAAATCCTTAGAATAATTATGTTGAAAAATGATTTTGTATTAAATTTAAAAATAAATTAAAATAATAAAAGTGATACATATGAACCTATATACTTCTGAAAATTAATAATTGAATTTTTAAAGAATATTATAATTTACAAAGTAAAAATTAAAATATAAAACGTACCACTTCATAAATCGTACTATTGCTTGTTTTAATGAACTACATAATATTATTGATATCTAATGTTGGGAGATGTCGGTATAAATAAGTGATCTCAACATTAATTTAGCCACACTTGTGTTTATTTTTTATAACAATGTAAGTTATAAGTATGTCAGACTATACTTATTAAGATAATGCTGTTTATTAGCATTCCGATATATTTATTATAGTAAATATTAACTTGGGTCTAATTGTCTCAATTTAGATATTGATTTTTTCCAATTGTCCTATATTGTACACTTTGCCTATAAATTACCCACATATTTAGTTTCGTATGATTTAAAAAACCAGCTTCGTAATTTGTAAGATGTTGTGTTTTTTACAGTTCAGCTTTTATGGAAATATACTACTTTCTTCTTTCGGTTAAAAATAATTTAAGGAGGAAAAATATAAAAATTTAAATTTACTACCCAATACAAACATCTTATTAAGTAGTTCTACCAAAAAAAAAAACACCAGAATACTTACTGCAATCTGGGACAAATTTAGGCAACTTTCCCCTATCTTATATTCTTCAAAATTATATTCTTCATTCTTATATTCTTCAAAATTTATTTTTAACTATTATCCAATTATGTAAATTATAGTAAAGATATAGAAAAGAAACAACTTTTTAATTATATTCCATAATGAATAAATAATTTATTTGAAATTGTCCACCAGCAACTGCAAAATTACCAAGTTCAATGGAAAAAAAAGAATTTTCCTCTATTTTTATTTTCTTATTTCATTAAAAAAATCTTGGCTTTCTTATATATTTATTGTTTTATAAATTAATCTTAAAAAGGTAAAGGTGTCTTTTCATGAAATATTTATTTTCTTTTTTGTAATACATAATATTTTGCCATTCAATGCCAAGTATGAAATATCATCACTACTTTATACCTTTTTATTTGCTGCTAGCGTTTTACAGGACAAAATCCTGTGAATTATATAAACTAGTAAATTTAGAATATTTGGGATTAAAAATTTATTTTAGATATGGTGATTCAATTTTTCTGACGATATTTATCAGAAATTTTTCCCTTTAATTGACTGCGGTGTCAGAAATTCGAATTCAGGTACTGAAATTAAAATTATTATTGTTCATTATCAAACAATCAATAAATTCTTAGGATCTTGTCTTGACGATTTTTACCTGATTTAATAAACAAATCGTTTTACACTAAATTAAAACTTTAAAATATAGAAAACTAGTTTTTTTTTGCAGTATAGAAGATAAATTGGGACTTAATCTCGAGGAGACTTTTTGACTCAACCTCCGATTTAATTTAATGTAATCATTCTCATTTTTGGATTGTAAACACTGAACAAAGCCCTTAATTTCATCTTAGGTAGTTATTTTTTATGTCAGAAAGAAGGTGTCACTGAAAAGTTGGCATAATATATACCAGCAGGTGTTGAAGACAAATAATTAACAGATTAAAAATATACTTTTAAAGTTATACTAAATTTTTGCCATTGCCAAACTAAAAAAATTTTGCATCCCCAAAATAAAACTATATATAAATGCTATAAAGAAATATAGTAACTAAATATTCTTAACCCAACTAAGATTTAGGAAGACAAAATTTCCAAAAAATTGTATATATAAAATAATTACATTAAAAATACAAAGTATACGTTTATATAAATTTTTATTATACTTCAATTGAAAGTCAAAGGTAGTAAGTAAATGAGTCATCTGGCTTGCTAGAAAAGAAAAATTGTCCTTAAAAGAATTAATGTTGCATTTTATTATGGATTTTTCATCAGGGATATATAATATAAAAAATAATTATACATTGAAAGAGCTGGCGAAATAAAGATGAAGAAAAAATGAAAGAATTATAATAGCAATAAAAGAAGATTTTGTGTACGAAAATTACTTCACAAAAAAGGATTATTATTTTGTTTTTGTAGAAATACTCACAACCGAATAATATATAAGTGCATTTTAATTTTAAATTAATTATATAAATGCAACAAAAAAAGGAAATAATAGACGATGACAAAAATTTATAGTATTTTAAGTAGGAAGACAATTTTTATAATTTTAATTAGTTTCAAAAGTTTTCGTTGTTTTATGTTTTTTTTTGTTTGCATTAATAAATTCGGAAAATAAATGATTCATGATTTAATTACAGCAATTTTACAAATCAATGTAAATTAAAGAAATTTTTATTTTTATTTCAGGAAATTATAGAAATAAAAATGTATTAAATTTGTTTTTATGTGAACATTTTAAAACTATTAAAAAAAATTACAATCCCTTTTTAAATATCGTAAATTATCCAACATTGATAATCCAATTGAATGAGATTTCAACGTTTATTTATTTCTACAAAATCGATATAATGAAATCAAGTCACTCTTCTGTATGATTCAATTAAAGTGATAGAATAAGTGAAAATATTTTACTGGTTTGGTTTCAATAATGACTAAAGTAATGTAATGATTGAAATCTGAAATTGTTCATCATCGACAACCGGCAACGTAAAACAATAGCGCCTCAGAAAATATGCAATTTTCAATAAAAAATATACCGTCAACAAAATCATATGGTCGGACTTTTATCAATGTTGTAAATCCAACACAAATTGATTAAAATAAAAACTTTAAAAAGGAAATTAAATTTTATTTTTCTTGTTGTTAGTGTTGCAAGTGAAAAAAAATCAAGAATATTTCCGTAAATAAAATTGTTAAATTTTTCATTCACAGCATATCTAAAATAGTATTGTACAAATGTAATATATTTGTAATTAAATAAAAAACTATGTATGTATATAATTCTAGGGCTTGCAAATTTACCGACTTTATCAATTACAGGTAATTCGGTAAATTTTGTGTAACGAACCGGTTAACCGGTAATTTACCGGTAATTTTGAGTGTATTTTATTTAATTGCTATTTTATTCAAACTAAATAGGTTCATATTAAATTTTTACGCATGATGCCTAATTTTTTTTTTATTTAGATAACTTGTATTTTACAACCAAATAAAATTTTTTGTATACAAATATTCATGCTTACTCTCCTATATATGTATATTTTTCGAAAAGGTCTTCGGAAATACGGTCTTCGGAATAATATTCATGCCTACTGAATATTTTTCGAAAAGGTCTTCGGAAATACGCTAGAAATTAAATTCCCTACACGAATATACCAAATATGTATGGATTGCTTTCAGTTTTAAGAGTTTTCATTTTTTTGCTACAAATTCTGATGTTTTGTATGGAATCTCATTAAATTTCCATATTTTCTCAATTTCTCGGGCAATTTTGAATATTTTTCGAAAAGGTCTTTGGAAATGCGCTAGAAATTAAATTCCCTACACGGAGATACCAGATATGTGGGGATTGTTTTCAGTTTTAAGGGTTTTCATTTTTTTCCTACAAATTCTGATGTTTTGTATGGAATCTCATTAAATTTCCATATTTTCTCAATTTCTCGGGCAATTTTGAATATTTTTCGAAAAGGTCTTTGGAAATGCGCTAGAAATTAAATTCCCTACACGGAAATACCAAATATGTGGGGATTGCTTTCAGTTTTAAGCGTTTTCATTTTTTTGCTACAAATTCTGATGTTTTGTATGGAATTTCATTAAATTTCCATATTTTCTCGATTTCTCGGGCAATTTTGAATATTTTTCGAAAAGGTCTTCGGAAATGCACTAGAAATTAAATTCCCTACACGGAGATACCAAATATGTATGGATTGCTTTCAGTTTTAAGAGTTTTCATTTTTTTGCTACAAATTCTGATGTTTTGTATGGAATCTCATTAAATTTCCATATTTTCTCGATTTCTCGGGCAATATTGAATATTTTTCGAAAAGTTCTTCGGAAATGCGCTAGAAATTAAATTCCCTACACGGAGATACCAAATATGTGGGGATTGCTTTCAGTTTTAAGGGTTTTCATTTTTTTGCTACAAATTCTGATGTTTTGTATGGAATCTCATTAAATTTCCATATTTTCTCGATTTCTCGGGCAATTTTGAATATTTTTCGAAAAGGTCTTCGGAAGTGCGCTAGAAATTTAATTCCCTACACGGAAATACCAAATATGTGGGGATTGCTTTCAGTTTTAAGGCTTTACATTTTTTTGCTACAAGTTCTGATGTTTTGTATGGAATCTCATTAAATTTCCATATTTTCTCGATTTCTCGGGCAATTTTGAATATTTTTCGAAAAGGTTTTCGGAAATGCGCTAGAAATTATATTCCCTACACGGAGATACCAGATATGTGGGGATTGTTTTCAGTTTTAAGGGTTTTCATTTTTTTCCTACAAATTCTGATGTTTTGTATGGAATCTCATTAAATTTCCATATTTTCTCAATTTCTCGGGCAATTTTGAATATTTTTCGAAAAGGTCTTTGGAAATGCGCTAGAAATTAAATTCCCTACACGGAGATACCAAATATGCGGGGATTGCTTTCAGTTTTAAGGGTTTTCATTTTTTTGCTACAAATTCTGATGTTTTGTATGGAATCTCAATAAATTTCTATATTTTCTCGATTTCTCGGGTAATTTTGAATATTTTTCGAAAAGGTCTTCGGAAATGCGCTAGAAATTAAATTCCCTACACGGAGATACCAGAAATGTGGGGATTGCTTTCAATTTTAAAGGTTTTCATTTTTTTCCTACAAATTCTGATATTTTGTATGGAATCTCATTAAATTTCCATATTTTCTCGATTTCTCGGGCAATATTGAATATTTTTCGAAAAGGTCTTCGGAAATGCGCTAGAAATTAAATTCCCTACACGGAGATACCAAATATGTGGGGATTGCTTTCAGTTTTAAGGGTTTTCATTTTTTTGCTACAAATTCTCATGTTTTGTATGGAATCTCATTAAATTTCCATATTTTCTCGATTTCTCGGGCAATTTTGAATATTTTTCGAAAAGGTCTTCGGAAGTGCGCTAGAAATTTAATTCCCTACACGGAAATACCAAATATGCGGGGATTGCTTTCAGTTTTAAGGGTTTTCATTTTTTTGCTACAAATTCTGATGTTTTGTATGGAGTCTCAATAAATTTCTATATTTTCTCGATTTCTCGGGTAATTTTGAATATTTTTCGAAAAGGTCTTCGGAAATGCGCTAGAAATTAAATTCCCTACACGGAGATACCAGAAATGTGGGGATTGCTTTCAATTTTAAAGGTTTTCATTTTTTTCCTACAAATTCTGATATTTTGTATGAAATCTCATTAAATTTCCATATTTTCTCGATTTCTTGGGCAATTTTGAATATTTTTCGAAAAGGTCTTCGGAAATGCGCTAAAAATTAAATTCCCTACACGGAGATACCAGAAATGTGGGGATTGCTTTCAATTTTAAGGGTTTTCATTTTTTTGCTACAAATTCTGATATTTTGTATGAAATCTCATTAAATTTCCATATTTTCTCGATTTCTCGGGCAATTTTGAATATTTTTCGAAAAGGTCTTCGGAAATTGCGCTAGAAATTAAATTCCCTACAATGCAATACCAAATATGTGGGGATTGCTTTCAGTTTTAATGGTTTTCAATTTTTTGCTACAAATTCTGATGTTTTGTATGGAATCGCATTAAATTTCCATATTTTCTCAATTTCTCGGGCAATATTGAATATTATTCGAAAAGGTCTTCGGAAATGCGCTAGAAATTAAATTCCCTATACGGAGATACCAAATATGTGGGGATTGCTTTCAGTTTTAAGGGTTTTCATTTTTTTGCTACAAATTCTGATGTTTTGTATGGAATCTCATTAAATTTCCATATTTTCTCGATTTCTCGGGCAATTTTGAATATTTTTCGAAAAGGTCTTCGGAAGTGCGCTAGAAATTTAATTCCCTACACGGAAATACCAAATATGTGGGGATTGCTTTCAGTTTTAAGGGTTTTCATTTTTTTGCTACAAATTCTGATGTTTTGTATGGAATCTCATTAAATTTCTATATTTTCTCGATTTCTCGGGCAATTTTGAATATTTTTCGAAAAGGTCTTCGGAAATGCGCCAGAAATTAAATTTCCTACACGGAGTTACAAATATGTGGGGCTTGCTTTCAGTTTTAAGGATTTTGATTTTTTTGCTACAAATTCTCATGTTTTGTATGGAATCTCATTAAATTTCTATATTTTCTCGATTTCTCGGGCAATTTTGAATATTTTTCGAAAAGGTCTTCGGAAATACGCTAGAAATTAAATTCCCCACACGGAGTTATAAATATGTGGTGATTGCTTTCAGTTTTAAGGGTTTTCATTTTTTTGCTTCAAATTGTGATGTTTTGTATGGAATCTCATTAAATTTCCATATTTTCCCGATTTCTCGTGCAATTTTGAATATTTTTCGAAAAGGAAATCTACTAGAAATTAAATTCCGTACACGGAGATACCAAATATGTGGGGATTGCTTACAGTTTTAAGGGTTTTCATTTTTTGCTACAAATTCTGATGTTTCGTATTGAATCTCATTAAATTTCCATATTTTCCCGATTTCTCGGGCAATTTTGATCATTTTTCGAAAAGGTCTTCCAAAATTCGCAAGAAATTAAATTCCCTACAAGGAGATAGCAAATAAGTGAGGATTGCGGTCAGTTTTAATGGTTTTCATTTTTTTGCAACAAATTCTGATGTTTCGTATTGAATCTCATTAAATTTCCACATTTTCTTGATTTCTCGGGCAATTTTGAATATTTTTCGAAAAGGTCTTCGGAAATACACTAGAAATTACATTCCCCACACGGAGTTACAAATATGTGGGGCTTGCTTTTAGTTTTAAGGATTTTCATTTTTTTCCTACAAATTCTGATGTTTTGTATTGAATATCATTAAATTTCCATATTTTCCCGATTTCTCGTGCAATTTTGAACGTTTTTCGAAAAGGTCTTCGGAAATGCGCTAGACACTATATTCCCTACACGGAGATACCATATATGTGGGGATTGCTTTCAGTTTTAAGGGTTTTCATTTTTTTGCTACAAATTCTGATGTTTTGTATTGAATCTCATTAAATTTCCATATTTTCCCGATTTCTCGGGCAATTTTGAACATTTTTCGAAAAGGTCTTCGGAAATACACTTGAAATTAAATTCCCCACACGGAGGTACCAAATATGTGGTGATTGCTTTCAGTTTTAAGGGTTTTCATTTTTTTGCTTCAAATTCTGATGTTTTGTATTGAATCTCATTAAATTTCTATATATTCCCGATTTCTCGGGCAATTTTGAACATTTTTAGAAAAGGTCTTCGAAAATTCGCTAGAAATTAAATTCCCTACACGGAGATCCCAAATATGTGGGGATTGCTTTCAGTTTTAAGGGTTTTCATTTTTTTGCAACAAATTCTGATGTTTTGTATTGAATCTCATTAAATATTCATATTTTCTTGTTTTCTCGGGCAATTTTGAATATTTTTCGAAAATGTCTACGGAAATGCGCTAGAAATTAAATTCCCTACACGGAGTTACAAATATGTGGGGCTTGCTTTCAGTTTTAAGGATTTTGATTTTTTTGCTACAAATTCTGATGTTTTGTATTGAATCTCATTAAATTTCCATATTTTCCCGATTTCTCGTGCAATTTTGAATATTTTACGAAAAGGTTTTCGGAAATGTACTAGAAATTAAATTCCCTACACGGAGATACCAAATATGTGGGATTTGTTTCAGTTTTAAGGGTTTTCAATATTTTGCTACAAATTCTGATGTTTGGTATATTTTTCGTTTTGTTGCTTAGACACTATTTTATAAATAAATAATTAAATTTAATATTGTACATAAATAATTATACTATAATAAAGATATGCAACTATTTACTTATAAAATAGTATGTGCGGAACAAAACGAAAAATATTGTAAAATATAAAAACTTTTACTCGAACCTACGGTAAAAACAAACAAATCACACTCGAACCTACGGCAAAAACAAACAAAAATTGAGTGCGTTGTGTATACAATACAATTTCTATCCAAAAACAAACCAAAAAATATATAAGAAAAAAACAAATGTGTGAAATATTCATGCCTACTGCCCTATACATACTATGTGCTGAGCACTGAACATATAGTATGTATAGGACAGTAGGCATGAATATTTGTATACTATATGTATGTTCAGAGCGAGCACTGAACATATAGTATATATAGGACAGTAGGCATGAATATTTGTATACAAAAAATTTTATTTGGTTGTAATATACAAGTTTTATAAATAAAAAAAAAAAATTAGGCATCATGCGTAAAAATTTAATATGAACTAAATAGTTTGAATTAAATAGCAATTAAATAAAATACACTCAAAATTACCGGTTTAGCGGTTCTTTCCACAAAATTTACCGAATTACCGGTAATTGTAAAAGTCGGTAAATTTGCAAGCCCTAATAATTACTGATGAATGATAATGTAACAAAAAGGGGTGTCTTGTTTTTATTTAGTATATAAAATTAAGACATTATCAATGTGTAACGATTTTATATCTAAAAAAACTTATTTAATGAAATAATTGAAACCAATTCTCAAACAAATAATATTTCACAATAACAGCCGTTTATTTTGAAAGTGGCATGAGTCACTTTTCGGTTTTGTGAAAAATTGAAAGTTTTGCATTTGAATGTGCGTAAGGGATTGCAAAATATCATAAAAATGAAATTATCGATAATTCGATAAAAAAAAATTCATTTATCGATTTATCGATAATTATCGATAAAAAAAGAAGCAATTCAAATTTAATTAAAAAATTCTTTATTAAAGTTTTTTTTATTTAATTTAATTTATTAAAAAACGCTCTTAAAAAACAGCGCATTTAGGCTTTCATCATTTAATCGTGATCTTATTTTTGTGCAGAATATCCCTGCGGCCGAAAACTCCCTTTCTGATTCCTAGATAGACTAGTTCGTTGCACGGATCCTAGATAATTATATACTAATTCTAAGTATTTACCACTAACTTTCACAGCTTCAAAGTACGTCATTTCTCTTTTGATAATTTTGTTTATATCTCCTAACGTTCTTTGCTGTGGTGCAAAGAACTTTAGGAGAAAATTAACAGTACTCAACGTGTATAATAATATATCTAAAATTAAAAAAGCTTTTCTTACCTTTTTATCAAATTTAACAAAATGTACGAGAAGTTGAAATTTCACAAATTTACAAACGAAGTTATAAGCAATTTTACAAAAAAAATTAAACAAAATCTAGTATAATTAAGTTTCACAGTTCAAGTGTAAAGACAGAATGATTTTCCAATTGCAATTGCAACAACCACAATAACAACATAAATTATAGCAAAAAGAATGGCCTTCTGTTTATATTTTTAATTTTGAAATCACTAACGAAATTTTTTTTAAAAAAATTCAGAAATTTTGAATAAAGTGTGTTGTATTATTTATCGAATTATCGATAATATTAAGAGGATTTATCGATAATTTTAACATATTATTTTGTTCCGATTAATCGATTTACCGGTTTATCGATTATCGATATTGCAATCACTAGCCGTACCAATATATATTTTATCTATGGAAACATCTCACTTATACTATAATTGAAATTTCTGCATAGATAAAATAAATGGTATGCTCATTCAAATGAAAACTATCAAAATCTCACAAAACCTAAAAATGACTTATGCCACTTTCAAAATAAACAGCTCATAACATGAATATTAAATTTAGAAAAATAGATTGAATAACTATGAATTTTGTTGAAGAAAAAAAATAACAAAAAGTAAACCAATTGGCAAGGAATAGTCACAATTAAAAAAAATCTAAATAAAAATTTTTAGATTCAGAAGTTAAAAAGTAAATAAAAGCGACTTAGGTCCCAACTTAGGGATTAATCTATAAACACTGTCCTTAAAATCATTATTACAATAATAATATTAAAAAAAGTGTTCTCTTAATATAATACTTATTTAATTTAAATTAATTTTTATGGAGTATAAATAAAATACCCACAAAACCGGGTTTTCCTTTATAATTAAAGCTGATTTTATAGAAGCAGATTTCCAAGACTAGAGCATTTGAGATAATCTATTATTTAAGTATTAATATTTTAGCTATTTACAGGCATTAAATCGGATATCAAGTTTGCTGTTTTAGTTTATACCGGCCACACCACTACATTTCATTTCGGATAAAATATGTGTGTTTCAAAAAATACCAAAAAAAAAATTTATTAATTATATACGTTAAATTTAATATTTAATAATTTTTATTTTCTTCTCTTATTTAAATTTTTAAGTTTAAATGTTTTACCTTATACTAACAAAATTAATTTTCAAAAAAAAAAACACAAATATCTAATTTAAAGGCCAAAAAATACATTTATGATTTTAATTTTTTTTTTTTTTTATACATATCATAATGATTATAGTATGATGTCTCGTTTTAATCCATTCCCCCCTTCATTCCTAATCATCTTAAAAGTCACAAATTCAAACTATTTTATTTAAAAATAAATAAAAAAATATGTGCAAACAAATATTCCTATAACGAGACAAAAATACATTTTTTAATTTTATTTTACAAATTTATTAATTTTATTATTATTTGCTTGAATTTTCTTAAACTGAGCAATAAAATTTATTTTTTTTTATCTTATATTACACTTTTTATTAATTTTTTTTTAAAACAACAATTATTAAAGAAAAAATCAAATTTCTATGATTTTAAAAATTTTTTGTAATCAAGTTAAATAAAAAAAACTAAAGAACTAAAAACTAATTTTTAATTTAAAAATTTAATTGTTTATAATTTTAAGCTATGTTTCTGTATGTATGTGTGCGGATGTTAAATTTTAAAGCAAACGAAAATTAAAACAACAAATTATTTAATTTAAATTATAATAATTTAAAAAGCGCACAAAAAAAATTCTTTTAACATTTTATTATGTAATTTTAATTTCGTTATATTTTTTTTTTTGTTAAGAATTCCCAAACCGATGCGATTTTTTCACAACGGGAGCGAAAGAATTTTATTCGCAAGACATTATGGCTCAGACACAGCTCAAACCAACGTAATTTAACAGCGTTTTTAATTGTTTAGAAAGCATTTTTTCGCTCCAATTTATGAATTTCGTGACATACACAACAATTAATATAATTTGGCATTTCAAAAACAATTTCATAATTGGAAAATTTTTACTAAACTAATGACTGTTTTTTAGTATTGAGTATAAAAATGTTGTTTGATATTAGCAATACTAATAAATTGCTTCGGTATGAACACATTGGCGGATATTCGCGCGGAAAAATTACTGTAAAAAATAAACGCACCGCTTTAGAGAATCCTTTAATTTTCTTCTTTTTTTTTATATTAAATTTATTTTTTTATTTATTTTACTGTTTTACATTTAAGTTTAAAAAAAAGAAAAAAAAAGGATTTATTTAATATCTTTTTAAATTAAAAAAAATTTATTAATTAAAATTATTTTAAAATTATACATTTTTTCGTAAATATTTTTTTTAAAAATATTTTGTGGATTTAATTTCTATTTTACTACTTTTTTTTAATGTTTTTAGAATTTTTTTTTTGTATTTAATTTATGAATTTTTAAAAGTTTTTTCTATTAATTTTATTGATTTATTATAATAAATTTTTAGAATATAAAGATTTTTTATTTTTTTAAAAAAAAGTAAAATTTAATTATTTTATTTTATTTATTTTTCAATTAATTATTATTCATATTTTTTTTTTTGTTTAAAAAAAAAAAATAATATTTAATAAAAAATAATTATAATTATTAATTTATTTATGAAAGTTTAATAATAATTATTTATAATATTTATAATTATATATAATATTTATAATAAATTCTTTCGTTTTATTTTTAAATATATTTATTCCATATATTTTTTTTTTGTTTTCTGTTGTTGATTTGTAATTTTTCTGTTTTCTTCTTAGTTTTTCATCGTTTTTTACATAATTGGCAAAAAAAAAAAAAGTTTTCTTAATGTTTCGTTCTTTTTTTTTTTTTGCATTAATTACCTTTGTAAATTAGTAAGTGCTGAACATATCACTAAAATTTCATTAATATATTGATATATTTGTGGTTCTAATACATTATATGTTTGTAATATTTTAAATTCTCTTAATAAATATATTAAATTTCGAATTTGTAAACGACAAGCAGGTTCACGTACTCTTACCGTTGGAATACTAAAATCTTTAACATTTAATGATGTTAATTCACTATTTATAATATTCATAGTACTATTTAACGATGATGTTTTATTAATATTTTTTTTTTTATTATTTGTTGTGGTCTTTTTATTAGATTTAATTATTTTTTTACCATCATTATCAATAATTTCATCAATTTCATCAGCTGAATCTGTATTACTATCTGTATCTGTATCTGAATCAATTGAATTTGTTATTATTTTATCAATATTATGATCATCATCATCATCGCCCTCATTATTATCATCTTTATTATTATCTTTTTTATTGTTATTACCGCTAGTACTAGTTATACTAGTTGTACTACCAGTTCTTTTTGTAATTCTTGATTTTAATTTATTTATATGATTTTTTTCTTGTTTAATTGTAACTATACCACTACCAGTACCACCTCCACTATTATTATCATTATCATCTGTTGTAGTCGTTGTAATTGTTTTAATTGCTTTTTTACGTATTGCTTTACCCGGATCAGCAACTAATGACAAATATTTTGGTATAATATTACGAAAATTGCATGCATTAAATATCGTTAGATCATCATGATTATTACCAACATATGCATCTGATACATAACTAATAATACCAGATGGTGTTATTGTTAATATATATTTATAATTTTTACATTCTAATTGTTCAATTGTTTGTGGATATTGTGGTTGTTTAACATCAGTTTCAACACATTCAATTAATGATTGTACAAATGATAATTTTGAACGAAATGATATTGGTAAATTTTTATGACGATCATAATATTTTTTTGATTCGGGCCATCTTACTAAATATTTCATACATTTTGATAATTTTATTAATGTACGATGAAATATTTTTTGTATATCCAGTTCAGTATATTCAAAATATTCAGCCAATATTTGAAAATCTTCATTTAAACGTAATTTTTTTAATGTTATATATAAATCTAAACGTGTTACATTTATTGTTGGACATATTATATTTTGTAATATACCTAAACGATCTTCTGTTATACCTAAATGTAAATATGGATTTTTTTCAATTAATTCTATTGTTACACTACGAATTGTTTTCTTTTGTACTGTTGGACCTTTTATAAATATTGTTGGTCTTTTAACAGTACTATTATTATTATTATTATTAAATAATTTATTTGTTTGTTGTTGTCCTTGTCCAGATGATATTGTACCATTTGATTGTATAAATGGTAATTGATTTGGTTCAATTTTAATTGCTGTACCTGGTTTTATTTTTATTGGATTACCACTACGGACAATATCTTGTGTAATAAATTTATTACCACCAGTTGGTATTAAGACTTTACCATCAAATGTTGTTAATGATGTACCAGTACTGGCAATTCTTTGTAATGTATATTGTTTACCACCCAACTTTGGAGTTTTTGGTGTTGATTCTAAAAATAGTAATAAATTAATTAATAATGCTTAAAGTAAGAATATTTAAAATAAATCCAATGATTATAACTAAATCTTACCATAAGTGGGATAAAAATTATTAGTTCTCTTCATTGGTACAATATTTCCTGTCGTTGCTGATGTAGATTTAGTTATTTTTTGTGGTGATGTTGATGATGATGTTCGTACCACAATATTTGTATTATGATCAGGCTGAACTACTTTGAAATTTGTATTCTAAAATATGATTATGAAAAAAAATATTTTTAATATAATTTCATCCAATTTAAATTAAATAAGAATTAAAAAAAATAAATTAAATACTAAGAGTATATACTAATGTTCTTTGATATAGGTAATATTTAATATAATTTTTGTGGTTTTTAATATTATTTTACCTAATTTGACTAAAAGTGTTAAATTTTTTAAAACTTGTTTTCCATTAATTGTGAATATTGCGATTATTTTCTAAGATTATCTAAGTATACAGCTTGGATTGATTATAAATACTTCTGGGTTTAACAAATTTCTAAAGTTTACTTTCCGGAAGTTAATAAAATACTAATAAGATTGAAACTAAAATTAATTTATAAGCTTTATCGTCTAGTTTCAACAAATCTTTACTCAATTTTTCGCCATCAAATTTATTATATTTTTGAATTAGAACAATCTATCATTGCAAACTTATTAATTAATTAGAAACTTTTACAGGTAAACCTCAAAAAAATAAAGTTATAATTCATAATTGATCAATAAACAATATTTGAGTGCCCAACAAAAAAACAAACATCCAAAATAAAAATATTTTTGACCCAATTAGAATATTTGTAATATAAAAATACGAATAAACATTCTATTTTTAGAGTCAGAATGTGATTTTTAGGCATTTCGATTATAGCAATATAGGAATGTTTTGATTGTATATTGAAAATTATATTATATTATTGCGCTTAATAAATACATAAAATAAATATATGTACATTTTTTAACCAAATCTTCCGTGTTAAACAATAATTTCTACGGAAAATTGAATTGTATTAACTATTTATATGTTTTTCCAATAGTTTAGCTAGTCTGAAAAAAAAAAGTTTAAAAGTCAATGACCAACACAATATAATTTCCATTACAGATTATTTAAAATTTTAGATAAAAATTGTTTTAAATTTTTTATTTTTTCTATGAATTTTTAGGTCTATTAATTTTATTAATAAATCAAACATTTTTTTAATAAAATCTAAATATTTTATATTTTTGGAGGCAAAATTAAAGGAATAAAAACCGGTTTCCAATGAAAAGTGTAAACTATTTTTCTTTTGCTTATCAAAAATGTGCACAAATTTCTACACAAAATTTTGTGTTGATAAAAAAAACACATAAAACCCATAAATCAACACGTAATTTTCTATCAAATCGAAAATATTTATAAAATATGACATTTTCAAATAATATAAAAATTATTAAATTTATTTTCCTTCAAAAGATTTTATAAAAAAAATACTAATTAACCTGGAAATAATATAAAATTAAATAATCGTATTTTTCCCTACAAAAAAAACAGTAACAAAAAAAAAAACTATTTCATTGACATTTTTCGATATCTGCCATTTTTTTCCTATAATCAACGACGTAAAAAGTGTACAAAAATTCAACACAAGCTCACAAACACATACGCCAAAATCACTTTTTTTTTGCCTGTGTTTGTGTGCGTGCGTGGAAACGTAACCAACAAATAAAAAAAAAAACGCTTGAGCGTAAAATCACCCAGAAAATGCCACCAGAAAATTTATTTGATAATGAAAAAATTGATTTGTTTTAATGAAAATTATATGATTTCAATAAAAATGGAATACTTCCGTTTAAATATATAAAAAATACTAATAATTAAATATAATTCTTTACAATTATTACTTACCCTTTTTAATGTGGGAATCGTTGGAAGCACGTTGGTGTTTATTGGATTTCTGCCCTGTGAATTTTTTCTTTTCACAACAGTTAGGGCCATTCCAAATACCCAAAGCCACTCTACGATACAACCAAGATTTTTGCTTTTTAAGTTTTTCGTTTATTTCACCTTTTTTTATTTAATTAAATTATATTTTGTTCACATTTACGTAAAAAAAAAAAATTGTATATATAATTCATAAAAAAAAATTGCATCAAAACAGTTTTTTAATATTAATAATGACAATTAATATGTAATTTTTTTTAACAGTTAGATAATGGCGGCTTGTTAAAATAAAATATATTTTTGTTCTGTTAAGTTGGTAATATTTCAGGGTTGACATCGATGTATCGAATAATTTGATTGACATATTAGTGATGCCAACATAAATTTAATCGCGTAGGTAGAATTTGATTTGTTTTTGCGTCTTCAATTTTGGTATCATATTTAATATTTGTTTTAAAAATATCAATCACTATGTTCAACGACAACTTTTAACTAGTCTATGTCACTAAGAAAGACTAACTAGTTGTAATTTAATTAATATAATATATAATAGTTAAATGTATCAAATTTTAAACAAAGTTTAAAAAGTAATTCTTTTATAATACCAACTAACCCATCTCAATCTATTTACAACCCAATTCTAGTACATGAAAACATAGTAATTTTCATTATTTCAAAAGCTATTTGCTATTAATGGATTGTGTTATTTCAAATAATACAAGGAATGGATACGTTGTACAAACAAACCTGTTATGTTATTTTGAACGGTACGTCAAGGTTTTATTGTATAATCCATTGTACAATCTGGTAGTCTATAGTCTATACTCTATGTCTATACTGTCAACAATTTATTGTAATACATTGTACAACCTGATTGTCAACATCTTGACAGCTTGGTCAAATTGTATCGTTTGCATCAAGTTGACAACCCTTTTGACGATTGACAACCAAGTTGTAAAATGATCGTCCCTTTATAAATTTTATAAATTGATCCCAATTAGCAAGTCAGGCATTTATTTCTTTATGTTGCAATTCAGATTTCCATAACTTTTCCATCAGCTAAAGTAAATAGGAAATTAAACTTTCAAATATAATTCTTTTTTAATTAAACATGATATACATCTGCTCTTATGCACTATAGTTTATGATAAGAAAAGTTGAAAATTGATCCGTTCTGGATTACTACAACGTTCCTTTTAAGCGAGAATAAATATTTTATTTATTAAACAAAAAAAAAAGTAATCAGAAAATCTGAATGTTTTAAAATCATTTACAAAAATTCGTGCAAATGTAGCAATCTTCAACCAATTAACTTTTTCAGCAGGAAATAATAATTTTATTTTATAATTCGACAATAAAACAAATTCTTCAAATTTATTTTTAAAAAAACTATAATTTTCAATTTTTTTTTGCAAACCGCAAATTCAATTTTATACTGTAAGTTCATCAAATTTCATTACTATTTATTTTATGTTATATTTAGCTTCAATTAAAATATAATTTATAAAAATTATTAAAAAAAATAATATGTGATTTGATAAGTTGTGGTTCTGAGTTAGAGATAACATGATATCATTTCTATTTTTTGTATAATATCTTATGTTTATAAAATTATAAATAGTATTCTGCATATAAATTGTGTTACGATATATAAAGTGGGCAAAGATGAATAAATAAATAAATGATTTGGCTGCTTCAACATATAATCCCAATTCTAGAAAGTAAATTTAGTAATTTTGTACAATTGCGGTAATAGAGAATAATAAATTCATTACTAATATCATTCCATATGAATAATCATTTCATTACTTTTTTAACGATAGCCGTTTTAAAATTGTATTTTATATTTGTTTTGATAACTTCCACTTTTTCACTAAAAAAATTTTAGTAGCAAAAGTTAGTCCTGACCTGAGTCGAATCAATTAAAATGATTTTTATCAATATATACTGAATATAATTCAAAATATTTACATTATCTAAAATTCATTCAAATAATCAGTTAACTGCAATTATGAACTAAATTTATGTTAAAATAATTCAATATTTTTAAATTTCATATTATTATATATGTTTAACTATAATTTGCTTTTTCGCAAGTACCGACAATTTCATTATATAGATAATTGCATTATAATAGATTCACAATTCAGAATTAATTTAGTAGCACCAATTCACATGTATGATCCTTGTATGATAGTCAATTGAAGAAAAATCAATCAAATCATCTAATTATAATTCATATAATGAATTTGATGTCCATAGATAGAAATTTTCCTATAATATATTTTAAATTTTTTTATTGATATACATATGTAGTGTAGCATCGTACCGTAAAATTTTCAAATTCTACAATTTATGTTTTTATTCAATTAGTTGAGGGAAATACATATAAAAATTAATATTTTCATTTGATATAATTTTTTTTTTATCTTACAAAATAAAAAAATTCCATATTTAATATAAAAAATTTTATTCCATAAATCTAAGAGATTGTTGCATTATGAAATCTTGAAATTCTTCAAAATATTTTAAAAGAAGTTAAATTGTACACATGTGATAAACATGTGTGTAGTACGATATACTTTGCACATATATTTCTTTTAAATTATTCTTGTATAAAAAAATGTACTATCAAAATAATATAATAATGTTATTTGATTTGTTCAGGTGGATCAAATCAATCTAAAATTATAACATTTTGGTATTCATCTACTAAATTATATCTGTTCCATTTAAACTAGAAAATCAATAATAGCTCATAAAACTATGAAAATTAATATAGTTTTTATGTTTTATAAATGAAGCGAACCTATGTCAATTATCATTGAACAACTTGTCTTTCAAAATGTATTTATTTTTCTAATAAAACATTTAAGGCACTTTTATGGGCAAAAATTGATTTAATAGAAATTATGGTATTTTTATCTATTAAAAAAGAAAAACATTTTTGTTAGTTAATTTATTATTATTTATGTTTTTAGTTAATTATTTTTTTCTTGTTTGATTGCAAGTGAAAAGTTGTTTAAATTTTTTTATAAACATTACTTAAATAAAAATATTTTTTATTTTTAATTTTTTGTGTGTTTCAACATTGGAGTAGTTTTTGTTAATAGTTTTAGAAATAATGATTGCTAAAAATCAATAAAAACTATTTTTATTTATAATTTATATTTTAGATACATGTACAATTTATTATCGTAAATATGGAATTATCGACATAATAAAAATAATTGCAATAAAATAAATATAACAATGAAATTATTAATTTACTTAATATGTTTTGGATTTGTTCAATTGTATAAATATACTTTTAATGAAATATCAAAATGTACACATAATTACAAAATTAATACAAATTAATATAAACAATTCGAAGTAATAAATAAATTACTTGATATTTCGTAAAAATATGTAAATATATAAGTTTAAGTAGATTTAATTTAACATTGCTAATATAAGTTGGCATAAATTCAACCTTGGCATTCACAAAATTAAAAAAAAAAGTAAAACTTGGAATTCACAAATTGCAAATTTGCAAAATATGGAAATTTATTAAATATTGATATATTTATAGATAAATCCTTATTTCGATTGCTAAACATTCAAATATTCTAAAACACCAAGAAGTTTTTATTTGATTGTATTTGATATCGTACGAGTATTTTGGAAAATTTGAAGATTCGTTTATTAGCAATCGAGATCAGCACTCATCTAAATATATTAAAATGTAATTATCATGTTTTGGCAAATTTCCACAAAATTATAAGACAGATATTGACAATTTTCAATTATATTCATAAAAATCAATATTCGTACTAAACAAAGTAAAAGCAAATGACAGAAAACGAAATCAGGTGCAAAATTTTTTTTATAATGGATCGATCATTTAATTTCAAGATAAAAAAAGTAACAATATTATTCTCAATTTAAATAAATATAATAAAAAAAAATTTGTATATTTATCTATAAATCATATAGCATATTTTATTTTACCTAAAAATATATTAAAATTTTGTTATGATACAATCATAAATTAAAAAATATTTTTAAAAAATAACCTTAATATATAAATGTATGCAAAAAAATTAATTTAAAAAATATTCTTGTCGATATTAAATTGTTTATATTTCTGTATTTAAATTTTAAATTAATCATATATACACATAAACATAATTCTTGCTTCAATCAAGTAAAAATATATAATTATTATTTATAATTTAACTATCGCCACCAACACGTCAGACGTCCGACAATATATTTTTTTTTTAAATTTTAATTTCTGAAATTTTCAAATTTATGACAACAATTACAAAGTTTGGGTAAAAATGAAAAATGCTTCAGATTGAGGAATAATTATGTAAATTATTGATCAATTTACAAACTAAAATAAGAACTACAAAAAGCATATTTATAATTTAACTACTGCCACAAACACGTCAGCATATTTAAAAAATTTTTTTAAAGTAATTATGGAGTAGTTAATTTTCAATCTATATATACTCGCAATATATAGAAGAATTTTGATATTGGATCATACGGCTTCGAACTAAGGAATATAATACCAAAATTTAGAATACTACTTCTTATATTATACAATTTTTTAAACATAATTTGATTTATAACCAAGTGGAAAGTAAGATAATTTAGATGCTTATATAAGACTAAATTTTTAGAATCTAAGTAGATATTTGAATGAAAGTAGTATCGTATCTAATTGATAAATCATGACAGTAACTTTATATTTATCTAACTTCTTGGTAATCTCTAAATAAATGTTATATCCCATTTTAATTGTTTAAATATTGCTTGAGGTCTGCTTTTTACATATATATGACACACATGGTATGTCATTGACTGCATGAACAAATTTGTATTAATGTGTATGATCTACGACGCACACATGGTGTGTCATAATTTCCTTGAAACAAATAACACACACGTTGTGTCATGATATAATTTGGACCAAAATCTAAGATTCTAAAATATTTTCACATCTTAAGGATAATTTGATTAAAAATCTCTAGTTTCGAATTAGTTAAACATACTAAAATATATTTTACTAGTAATTATTAGTATTTTAAAAGCTGTTATCTAGGTATTAAAATATTTTATTGAATTTAACAAAATTTATCACAAAACCATAAAATATTATATAATAATTTATTATTTAATCAATTTCTTGTCAATTAAATCAACTTGTTATAATTCGAAATTTTTAAATAATACTGCACCCCACAATTATTAATGTACTATTACTTAATGAAAATACATTTTAATATTTATAAATAAATTTTATCATATTTATAAATAGAACTTAGAATATTTTTTTATCAGTAAAAAAAAAAAATATTATATTAATTGAAAAAGTGTGAAATAATTAATCGAAGGTTTTTTTTTACTCAAATAAAAAATTTTTTAGCAAACATATTTTATAAATGTATATATCTTATGATCAATAAAGTTATCCATAAATTAATTAAAAACCTTCAGTTTACTTAAGTCATTAATTCAGTGTGTACCTTAGGCTCTTTAGAAAAAATTACAGCATATTAAATTTTTTTTTTTTTAAAACTAGTTGATATTAGAGCACGTTTTAGGGACCTGCTTTCAATTCAATAATTTTGAAAATAATCAAATTGCTCAGAATAGTAAGAAATATCAATATATTTATGACACATACTTTACAAATTCTATTATGTTAAATTTTATTTGCAGATTCATATCGAAAATATGAAAAATTTTATTGTACAACTGTTATCGGAAACTACTGGCAGCTTAATACAATAATTTATTACATCATTTTTTTAATGCGGGTGAAAAATATGTTGTTAAAAACTTATTAAAACAAAAAAAAATAAAAAAAAATTATATATAATATTCATAAAAACAATGCCAATAAAAATATATAGTGCTCTAAAATTATCAGAATGTTTTTATATTATTTTATTTTTGTACGATGTACAACGGATGGTTCCGTGGGGGTTTTCTTAGACATATCGATATACACAAATTTTATATCATAAAAACTGTATAACTATAAATATACATAATGTATGTATAAAGATAAGTCGAAAAATATTTAAAAAACCACAGTATCACCGCAAGTAAAAAAATCATGCCCCAAGTATTAAATATAAGTTTAATCAGCGCAAAATGGCAACAAAATTACTATACTTAGATTATTTTCATTAAAAAAATTATTGCAAAAAAAAATGTTCAAATATATTTTACTGAATTTTTACTTGGATTCGTCAGATTCACTTTTTTTTTCATTTAAAACTTTGCAACTGATTTCAAAATGGCTAAATTTCATAACGTTTACATTGAAATTAAATTTACGAAATTAAAATAAAATTAAAAAGGATATTATGTACTTTAATTTATTTTTAAAAAAAAAGGACATTACTTTAATTTATTTTAATATTTTAGTAAATAATGCGGTTTTAAATTTTTAAAACCGAGACCCTAAAGTCTAAATTTATAATTATACCATTTTTTCGATAATATTTTAGTGCACTTTCGTATACTGGAAAATTGGAGTTTCGATATTATATTGGAAAATTGGAGTTTCGCCAATTTGGAAATAGTGGATATTGGAACAGTGAAACACTGTCAATCCACTTGACAACCGCGATCAGTATGGTTTGGTGTTAAAAGAATGTTAAAAGTTCGTCCAAAGAATAACAATTGTGAGAAATTCGATTCAAGAAATTCAATTTTACTTTTAAATATTGTGGTTAACATTTTCATTGCATTGTACGATCCGCCACGATAGTAATCAATATGAAAGGTGTTTCTGAACTAAAAAGTACTACAAACCACTTCGCAAGTTCGGAGTGCAGTAATATGATGGTAGTTTGGAAACAATTAATCGGTATATATAAGAACTGGTACGTATATTAATCCCTCTATTTACCCTAAATTAATTAAACCATATATGTATAATATTTTATTAAGAATATTTTTAATCTTTTAACAATACCCTAATTTTGTCGACTAAATTTTGTTTATTTATCTTATAGTAGTTAAGAATTGAAACAACAACAAAAATTTAGATATATTTTTTTTTTAGCACTCACGATACATGACGACGACAAACAGTATGAAAGCGACTTTAACAGCGATCCAAACAAAAAAAAATTATTTTTGGTTTTTTATTTTGTTAATAACTACACTAAGTTTTAGCTAAACCGCCAAACCGTCAGTTTTATTCTATTGTGCGATGGATATACACGTTTTTAATCTAACATTTAATAAATTAAAAACATATTATGAGTTTATAACATAAATATTTATTTTTGAAATTATGCTTGTATATCTAATCATTTGTCGTACATTATTTAACTTATATGACATTTAAAAAAGAAAAATACAAATTTTATTTATAATTTGTAAAATTAGAAAAAATATTAAATTTATTTACATTTTATTGGAAAATTTTTCGTATTACTATTTCGGAAATTCAATTGGAAATATATTTTTAAAAAATATTCTAAATTAAAAGTTTTTGTAGTTATTAGTAAAAAGTGAAAGGCAATTATAATAAAATTCCAAGTGTTTTTCAAAAAAAAAAAAAAAAAATTCAAGTGAATGCTTTTTAGAATTTAAATAATCTAAGTAATATAAAAAAAACCAATGAGGATTTAGTCTTACCTGACTTTAAACTAATAACAAGTGAATTTGAATTTTAATTTACTTTGTAAACTACAATCTAAAATAAATAAATAAAAATGTTTATTTAATTTTTTTTTTTAATTTACATTTTGGATAAATTATCTAATGGTTAGTAATATTTTTTTTTTATCTAACAATAATTAATTTTATGAAAGCTCAAAATATACCAGAAATGAATTAAAATTATATGGTTTATCTTTACAGTAGAAAGAGTTTATTTGTTTTTAAATCGGTTTAATTTAAAGTGGTATTTCCTCTGTTATGGTCTTACTAGCAATTTAAATTAAATATAATTTTCAGTTTGTTAATTGTATACAAAAATTAAAATATCCACAATTTTCTAAAAAAAAAAAAAATCGAAATAAATTTACAATAATAATGCCGGCGGAATAGACTAATTTAAAAGTTCAAATTTAACAAGTTTGTAAACATTTATTTTTCAATTAATTTACAACAAAAAATGTATTTATTATCTTTCAATATGTTTTTATTACATTTGATTTTATGAAAATAAATTTAAATTGATTTTAAAATATGTACTACATAAATAATCGATTCTGATTCACTAAAAACATGGACCATGTTTTTGTTTTGAAGGCGGATTAACTGGAATGTTTCACATGCTTTTCTTGTATACTATACTTATACATAAAGTCTGTAATCTGTGTATACATAAAGTCTTAGCCTGTAATTCTTTAAAAATATGTGATCAGAATTGTTATGGTTTATAATTAATGTTGAATGATTTTTATTTTTACTGATTTAAATATATTGTATTGCATTTGTAATAATGGATATCAGTGCGTAGGCCTTATCAGTGTAGCCAATATGCTTACTGTAAGGTACTCTTCTTATTCAGTATTAGTAGTAATTTTAAAGAATCAAAGTCTAACGGCTGTACGTGCAATAAACACATACATCCATTTTTGGGACATTTGCCACTGTAACCATATTATTATGCTAACCTGTTTTTTTGTTGTTGCAGAATGACTGTGCATCATTCAACACTAAATGTCACAAAAGTAAAAGTAATTCTAGTACTATTTTCAAAATTATTACAATTTCAAATGCTCCAAATTCAATATAATTATTAATTAACCTGGTTTAAGATTCTGACTGAAATAATCAGTTTTTTTTACTTTCTTTCTGGGATTAGTAAGAAAAGATTTGCTTATATCTTGACATTTATGTTTGATCTCATTTGATATATCTCAATGAAATGATATAATTATATTTATTGTATACTGAACTAAAATATATATTAAAGTACCCAATGTTAAATTGTTAAAAATTATTCAGTATTTTGGCTGGTAGTTAAACAGAAGTTTAAAATATCCTAAAACTCTCCTTTTTTTTATAGAAATCAATTAATTGAGCTAGTAAATTAATAAAATTTCTCTAGAATTTAATTACGTATCAGCCATATCAGGTTTTATCATTGATTATAAAAATCTTAGCATTAAGTATTTTTTTAGTTTCTTATTTTGCAGTGTAAATAAATATTTTGTTAAAAAAAATTATATTTGGATTAAATGCTTAAAGTCTGTGTGTGTATAAAAAAAGATGATAAAGAAGAAAAACATATAATATTCCAAAAATTTTAAATTAAACAAAAAAAAACATGATTTTTATCTTTTTATTGGTGAATCATAAAAAAAAGCAAATTTAATAACACCAGCACAATGCGGTAGGTAAATAAATATTAGCTTAGCTTAAGCCTTCAATTGAAATCTTATGACTTTGTTCTGCCTTTAATAATTTTAATTTATTTACGTAAATAATTTTTATTTTGTGGTCTAGAATTTTTTTTTATATCAACAAAACTATTTTAATTTTTGCAAAAAAAAAAAAAATTGCTGCGCAACTAAGATACCATAGATTAGTTTCATATTTCTGAGTTTATTTATTTTTTTTAAGTAAAGATGCATATTTTTATTAAAACACTGGTCGGGCAGATGAACGAAAATCACTGCCTAGACTTGGTTTTTCGAACAAATCTTTTGTGAAGTGATTATTTCTGGTATTAAATAGTAAATATCCAATCAAGGATATTTAGTGGTTATTTCTGGTATTAGATAATAAATATCTAAACAGACGGACATACAAACTGTTTAAAAATGAACTTTAGAAAATTTTAGAAAACGCGAAAAATAAATATGGTTTTTTACTGTAATAAAATTACGAACAAAAAAACAGTTTAGATCAGTTTTTATTTATTTATTCGTACCAGTAAAAAACACAATGATTAAAGGTAAATCAAAATTAAGGAATTTATTGAACAAAAAAAAATATTTTGTTTTTTGTTTTTTTAAAAATTATTGAAATACATAATTTATTTCAGATATTTTGAGATCAAAGAATTCTTGCCAATGAAATCAATCAATAAATCTCTTTGATATATAAATTAGTTAAACTTTTTTTTAAAATAAATTATATCAAAGTAATACCGACAATCATTTAAATTGTGACAATTATAATTTAGTTACTGAAATTTTATGTTTAAGACAAATTCATTTATGGTAAAAAATTATATGTAAATATTTTTTGTTTAATTTTAATATTTTTGTTTTAATGAAATTATTTGTTTAAAAAATATTTTATTTTATTATTTTTTAATTAGCAATTAATTTTGATTAAACTTTTTTATTTATTTTATTTATGGGGATTCCCAATTATAGTTTTTGGCAATATTTTTGTCAATTTCAATTTTAGACTTTTAAGTAATAAAAAATATTTTTAATGGTTTTTTCAAAAAAATATTTAGAATAATATAAACATTATTTTCAAGTGGTATACTACGCCCCCATGCGTTTAACCAATTCCGGAAACTTTAATTTAAAAAAATGACCTTTAGACAGGCAGTAAAAATAAATATACTAGAACTAGATGGTAAAAAAAATTACGTAATAATTTAATGTTAAAACGTTTCAAAAAGCTTTATTTATAATTTAATTTTGTTGCTTAATGATACAACTTTTTAATTTAAATGTTCTAGTAGACGTCAGCTTAACATTATCCAAAAAAACTAAAAATTAATAATCAATGAATCACACGTCAATTTAAACTTCTTATCAAGTTAATTTAAAAGTTACTTACAAAAATAATAATTTCAGTATACTGTCTCCAGAGCTTTCATTATTATAGACTAAGTTCATAAAATTACCAAAACTAATATTTAAACAAGCATTTTAATTAATTTAAAAGCTATTCAATTAACAATTACCCCATTTCAAGCATTTATAGCTTTAATTCAAAGTTCACGCTAAAGAACTAATTTCATGTTTTAGTGACGCAAATTTATTTTATTTAAATAGGTTTAAGTAATGCTAAATAATTATTTTAAGATAATTTTATGTATAAATTCATTTTGGACAAATTTTTTTTAGCAAATATGCGTGTGAAATATTTTGGTAAAAAAATAAATTATTACCAAAAATTTAATCGAATATACAATTCAAAGAAACGAATTTTAATGGAAGCAAAAATATGCATAGTAGAGCTACATTACGGTAGTTTCATATTTTGTATTTTATGGAATATGCTAGTGGAAATTAAACTGTTTAAGTTCAACCATAACATTTAATGGAAAATTATTACATTAAATTACGTTTTAAAATATAACATAAATATTTTTTTTCCTTCCACTTCCAATGTCTTTTGTTAGCAGACCGTTTATATTAGTTATTTCATCATTAATAATTTATTTTACTTAAATATTGTATCTTTATTAGCTTACCAATAAATTTAGATACTATACCAATAAATTTAGATACTATAATAATTTACTGTGCCAATAATAATTTATGTAGAAGATTTATTGTATCAATAAATTGATAAGCAAAGGACAGACAAAATATTTAACATAATCAATATTTTGTTTTTGAAAAAATCTCTTGAAATAATTATTGATTTTTTTATTTACCGAATATTTATGAATTTTAGATGAACAAAAAAAATATAATTTTAGCACTTTAAACTCATAAATATTATTACTAATATAAAATAAAAATAAGCAAAACATTAAAAATAACAATATTCGTGTTGAAATATTTCAATAAAATTTTACATTATTTAACTAAAATACGAATACGCTAATTTAATCTTTCATAAACTAATAAAAAATTTAAAAAAAAAAAGATTGTTTATTTAACCTCAACATAATGTTTATTTTTATTAAAAGCTTATACACATTTTCTTCAAAAAAAAAAAAAAAAATTGTAAGATAAATTTATTTTAGTAATTATAATAATTTTTAATATTGAAAAACATAATCTTGCTATGTTTTTCAATATTAAAAAAAATATATGAAAAAAATTAGATAAATGCTATTAAACTTATTATTCGCCAAAGTAAATCTAAAAATCGAAAATTTAAGTAATTGCCAAGGGTTATCCTACTGAAAGGTTTGTAGAGGTTAATGTAAAAGTATTAAATTTTTTACAGGTGACTGAAAAATATTAACATTTGTTAAATTATCCACATATACTACAAATCTTTATATTGGTGATATTGTAACTAATTCGATTGGAAGATAGTAGGATTTACAGATCAAGAATGTGGCTATAATTGTTACTATTTAGTATTTACTATATAAGAAATTTATTGCCGAAAAAATTCCAAATTATTACTTTCTAGCCTTTATAGATTTTTCCAAAAATTTTCATTTAGATTTGCAATTGGTTTAATTTAGATTTTATGCACAACTTATAAATGTTTTTTTCAATTAATAAGCTAGTTTGGAAAATTATTTAAAAGGACGATTCTTCCGTACATTTCGTTGCACAAAAATAATTCCCCATCATTCTAATAGCAAAAGAAAAATTAATGTTCTAGTTTTCGAAAAAGTATTTTTAGTTTGATATTCTGAGTTATTATCTAAGTTGCATTAACTACAGAAGAGCTTAAATTTTTTTGGCTTTTTAAGTATGAAAAAAATATTGAATTGAGCGAAAATGAGACTAGAACTAAGGATTTTAAATAAAAATATTAAATATTTTCGAATATAATACTATTTTAATTCTGAATTTAAAAAATGTCCACTATAAATTTTCCTAACCATTAAGCTATTTATTTTCTATGGTTCGATCATTTTCACAGATGAAATCTTTATCATTTATTTCTCAGAAACTTTTTAACTCTATTTACGAAAATCTTAGTGTTACCGATTTTTTAGTTTAAGAAACAAATAGGGACATGAAAATTAATTAAATATACTTCAATTTAAACAAAAAAAATAAATATTCCTTATCATTTTTAGATACGATCCAATAGTTTTCCTAATTAAAAATTTCTACCAAATTCAGATTACAAATTAAGGAATGTAGTTAAATTTTTGTTGACTTAATTAAAGCTAATTAAAAACAGCTTTTAATATAATTATCATTAAATAAAATAAATTGTATCATCCAGGGTACTTCAAGAAATAAACACCTTATAAATGTTTAATTAAAACCATATAAATTTTATAATTTATGCAAAAACAAAAAAAGGCATTATCTTGATTAGTAGAAAACATAAACGTTCAATTAATCTTTGAAAAAACTAAAAAAATTAGACATAAATTCAACAAATAAATTAAATATAATGTTAAAATAAGTGCTTGGTAATATTGCTTAATCATTTTTCAATTTGAATTTAGCCATTTTTTTCTTTTTACTTTCTGCAAAAAAGACTTTATAATTTATTTTACTGGTTATTTAATGAATTAATAAGAAAATTAAGATAAAACTAAGAAAAAAAAATGGATTTAAGTTGTTGTACCAAAATTAGATCTGCAAAAAAAAAAATACATTTATTTTCAAGATAAATATGATCAGATAAAAATTTTATTGACTGTTATATAAACTAATGATTTTTATTTTCTTTAATTTAATAAATTAATGGTATATTTGTTATTATTACAAAGTAATAATATTATTAAATGAAAACATATGTTCAATATAGTTTCCGAAATATAAATTGTCAGTAATTTTAGAAATAATTGATTCTCTTTAATTAGTTTAGCCAAAAAATTGATTGTTTTTAATTAGTTTAAACAAATTTATCAAAAATTACCAAAATAATTTTCTACTTTAATTTAATTGTTAAATGTTTCTGATATAAACTTCATAAATTCACTTTTACATTGCATTATTTAAATTTGTGAAGAGCCTAGTGGATACAGATATTAAGTCACAATTTTTATAAAATAAGCTATTGTGAACTGGTGTATTTTGCTTTAGAAAACTTCACATACTTGTAACAAATTATGAACTTTAAATGTAATACCTTCATCCACTAAACATTTCAAATGTTATTCTCTTAAATGTTTCAAAATATGTTACTCCACGCACTTTTCTTCAAAACGAAAAGTAGGACTTTAAAATATAGCCACAAAATTTATAGAATTCTATAATAAAAACATACAAGTCCGTTACATGAAATTTCTTAATGAAACTTTCTGATAGTACACATAATAAAAGAAAAACATTGATCTTTATTAATTTTACAATTTATTTTTATGAGCTCCAACTATTAAAGTTATATACTCAAAAGTTTTTTTTTTTCGAAAAAGTTAAATTGTATTTAAGATTAAAAGATAATTAATTAATAAATATAAAACTAAAACTGAATTTTAAAATATTTTGAATTAAATTCATTTTTAATAAAAAAAATATATATTTTACCTTAATTAGAAAATATCAATTTACGAAAACTGTAACAGATTTTACACATTTTTATAAAAATTGAATAAAATTAAGAAATTAATAAAAAAAAAGAAAAATTTTGTAATCAATATTCACACGTTTTGGAAAATAAAAATACGTGATAGCCAACAGGTTGATTGTAATCGTTAATAAATGTTTGTAATAAAACAAACTTGAAACTTTGAAAAAGTTTTTTTGATATTGTAAATATTTATTGCGATATTTACGTTATTCTCTTATTAATAAAACTCTAGGGAATATATTATGTTTATAAAGAAGGACAATATCTAATTAATATTTATAATAACAACTCCAATATAGTATATTTAATCAGTTTTTTTTTTTGTTGCAAAGAGAATAATAAAATTAAATTCAACTGTTTAGTTAGATTAGCTATACCGAAAATTATTAATGAGTATGGCTATATTTAAATTTACGATATAAGTATGTGATATATTAATAATATTTAGGAAATAATTTGAAAAAGTAATGTTAACGAACGTAATTTAAATATTTTTTAAAGTTTATCATTTCCAGGAAAATTTTATGAAACATGTTTACATTACCTCTAAATGTTGAAATATTTAAACTTGATACCTTCATGATCCTTATCATAGTAGCTTAGTGATGAAATTAATATAGCAAGAGGAAAGTCGCGTTTTCGAAGAGGAAAGTCGCGTTTCAGTACAAAACTTTCTCTGATTTTTCGAATTCGGATTCTCTAACATTCATCAAATTAAAGAGCAAAAAGTGCTATAACGTTCTTACGTAATAACTGTTACACAAAAACGGATTTAGGAGAAAATAAATCACTAAAAAAATTACAGCTCATTGGATTACTATCTCGGTTTTAATAGCAAATCAGATTTCCTTTTTTTTCAGTTTCGCCTCTATGTTTTAAGTATACTTGTTTTTAGAAAATCACCGAAACTTGGTTTCTAAGTTAGTTTTAAACATTTTCATCTGTCAAGTAGTGGCTATAACTAAAGTCAATTAGTTTTCCGTAGTTTCGAATTATAATAAAATTTTAAATTATATAATGAAATTTGAATCAAATATTACAATCAACAAGCCCTCCATATATAAAAATTGAATTTATGATTATTAAGTTTATGTACATGAATATGAAATGAATATAAATTTAGATTTCGCAATAAAATCACATTAAATATTTACAAATAAATTGCAATTATTATTTATACAATGTTTAAAAAGAAAAAAAAAATTACAAAATAATTTCTTCAAATACTTTTATTGTTATCGGATAAATTCTCAAAACTTAGCCGTATTGTATCTTTAAGCTTCTAACTAATAAATTTAGTGAATTGAAAAAGAATTTTAACTTAAAAAAATGTATGTATTTATAATCAGAAAATCTTATTTAATAAGAAAAAAAATATTAATGTTTTATTGACAGTTTAAGTATTTTTATTATTTAATTCAATTATTTTTATTTGTAGGTAATTTATTTTACTATATCGATATTTTATTAATATTATCAGATTTTTTTTTTTTTTAAATTCTTGCGTGCACTTTTAAGGCAAACATATCATAATCTTTGAACATGGATCTGTTACTATTATAGTATCATATTTATTTCAATTTATTTATTTTTTAATATGTTTTAATTTAAAATTTTCGGTTTTTATGTAAGCTGAATTAGACTTAGAGCCAACTGTAGAATTTTTATAATTTAAGTGGAATGGTAAGATATGTAATAGTAAAAAATATAATTTATGGTTTCAATTAAAGTGAATAGTTAAACTATTGGTTACAAAAGTTAAAATTTAATATTATTCACCAAGCCCGAAACATGGTTTATTTATTTTTAACATTTTGTTGAAATTTTTAATTGTATGCCAATTGTATGTAAAACACAAATATCAAAAAACTATCGACTACCTACAATAGAACTACCAAGATAATATATAGTATTAAAGATATTTCGATGTTCATTATGTCATAATATTTTTTTTTTAAGTTAAATAATTTTGAAAAACAACATAAAAACATATTTTTATATAAGAATTAATTTTCTATACATAAATATATATTTCAATTAAATTATTCGAATTCCAAAATCAATGACTTAAACATAAATTAACTAGTAATAGCAATTTGTTATTATAGTGTATAATTCAATTCATAAATTTTTATTTAAGATATTTTAAGATATTTCAATGATTTTCTATTTTCAAATGATAATTAGTATTTCTCAGAGAGATAAAATCAACCAATTGGAAAAATGAATAAATATTTTATTTTTTTAAAGATTTTTAGTTGAATTCTTTTATGTAATATTAAACATTTTTTTATAAATTATTTTTTTTTTTATAAAACCAAATTTGGTTTGGTAGGTGGTATTTTTTGTGAAGCATATATTTAAGTTTCTCACAGATGGTGAACTTATGTTTGTTTAATTTTAAAACTGAAATATTGACATTTTTCTTATTTTTTTTTGTAAAATGAAGTTTTTCGAATTTGATTTTCCCAAACTCTCACTTAAATTTGAAAGTGCAATAAAATAAATTGGTTTTTTTGGATGGTTAATAAAAAATTAATACAAAATAAAAAAAAATTGATTTACATGAAATTAATTTAAAATACCAGAAAAATACAATTCTAAAATTTGTTTTGCTAAGTTAATTAATTTGATTGTTTTATGATTTTTTTTAGACTTGGGCAAGCATTGGAACGTGACTAATGATTATTTTTAAAATGTTCAATTATATTTGTTTTATGTTGTTGAAGATATGAAATTTTTTAATTGTAGTTTTCCATACAAATTAATAAAGAGTTACGTTAATTCTAAATTATTATTTAAAATTGTTGGTTGTGTTTAAAATTTAAGTAGAATTTTGCTATATAAAATTTTATTTTTTAAATTAACAAAAAATATAGTTAACAGATTGACGAAACTAAATTAAATTTAAGTTTACATTATTATTTATCTTTAATTTTGTATTAAAAATTAGTTACACTAGATATTTCCAATATTTGGTTTATAGAATTTTTTCTCTCTTAATGTAATTCAATGAAATTCAAAATTTCACTTTATAGAAATGACATTTTTTTAATGCCCATCCCAATTTACTTTCGGAAAATTAATAAATTAAAAAAGGATTACAAACATTATCTGTAATTATAAATATAATTATTTTTTAATGATGCAACTGTAGATAATGTTGGATATGCGAAAAAAATAAATTCAATATAAAAAAAAATATCCTAAATGCTTAATGTCCAAATACTTCAATAACTCTTTAATATCTAAATTAATATCGACAATAATACTTAATTAGTCATTGTGTGTGGTATTTTAAATTAAAACTTTTACTTTTCAAATTATTCCTGATAAGGGAATAAAAACATTCATGATTGGAATACATAAACATTAATTACTCAATTGAATTTTGCTAAAAGAATTTTAAAATAAAAATATTCCATAAAAATTTTCGTTATATACAATTATAAATTGTATTGTAACGACATTTTTTTTGTATAAAAACTATGTTAAATTGTTGTTAGTAATAAGACAAATAATCAAAAATATAAATCCCAATAGTTTGTCTGTCTGTACTACACTATTTTAATTAAACCTTGTTCAATTTATGGTAAATAATTTTGTCCAGTTCAATAAAAAAATTTCTAATAAATTTTTTAATTGAACATAAAATGCTTGTAATTACATAATTCTTTAAAAAAAATTTATTTCACATTTGCGAACTTTTTAAAACTGTTTTCAATTTTCATACTTTTCAAAAATGTTTATTCAAAGATAATAACACAGAAATTATATTTAAACGGTGTGATATTTTTACAACATAATTTATTGTGTTCATTTTGATTTATTTCAAGTGAAAAATAATTTTTTAAGTAATTATTTCATCAATTAAGTACATATTTATGTTTAGCAAAGAATCTGCTAAATTTATTGAATGATCTGTTGGCATAAAAAAAATAATAATTGCAAAAATAAAAACCTTGAATATTTCAAATAATTTGTGACAAATTTATTTATATAATTGCTTTAAAATAAAATATCTAGCACTGTGAAAATATTTAGGATCGAATACCATTCTCTGATTTCGAATACCATTATCGAATACCATTATTGTAATTAAATTAATCAATCATGATTACATATCTAAATATTGTTAATTCTTTATATTCTATCTTTTAATAAACTATTTTCTAATTATACCTCTAACGATTTTTTATTAATTTATAGATTCAATTTCAGCAAATTTCCGCGAACACAGATAAAAAAATGGCTGGAACATTACCATCTAATAATAACAATACAAGTAATAATAATAATAATGATTTTATTAGTTTCAATGAACGTGCTACATTAACAGCAGCACAAACACGTCGTAAATTTAGTTTTCCAGCTACATTACATTCAACATCATTATTAGACGTTAGTCCAATATCAGCTCGTAGACGTTTAAGTAATGTTAGCGATGCTGTTAGTAGAAAATTATCATATACAATTGGATGGAAAATACAACAAATTCCAACACAAGACATAATTACACAAGTTCGTATTTTATATAATTTTATAAAATTTTGAAATAACTTTTAATAAATTTTATTATTTTTTACTATATTAGGGTAAATGTATTTGTGGACAATATATAAAACGTCGTCTTCGACGATCTGGATTAACAAATAAAAAATTAGGTTTACAACGAATACGTAGTATTATTGGTACATCATCAATAGATGTAGTTCGTGATGTTTTTCCAGCTGTAATGATTGTAGGTCAAATTTTTAGAATATTTATATATACATATTTAAATGTCTTATTGTACAAATATCGGATATAGTTAGGTGATGAATTAGAACGTTTACATCCGCGGATATATAATGGTGTTACACGACAAATATCTTTAACTGAAATTCAATCAGATGAAGCAGTTCCTATACTATTAAGTACAGTAGCTAGAGATTTATTTCAAAATGATATAACATGGGGTAAAATTATTTCATTATTTGCAATGTCTGGTGGATTAGCTGTTGATTTTGTTCGACAAGGACATTCAGATTATTTACCAAAATTAATACAAGGTGTTTCAGATGTAATAGAAGATGAATTAGTACCATGGATAAATGAAAATGGAGGATGGGTAAAATATATTATATAATTTTTTATAAATAATATTTATTTTATTATTTTTTATATAAAGCTTGGTTTAAATTCACATGTCCATCCAACAAATAATAATTTTACAGCAATGGAATGGACAACATTATTTATAGGAGGTTCACTTGCATTATGTATTATTATAATTATAATAAGATTTATTGGTATTTATGTAATTCCAATATTTTCAAATAAAATTTTATGAAATTTGACCTGAAAAAAGAAACGTAATATTAAAAAAAAATTGTTGTCGATTAATTCTTATTTATTTATATAAAATATGTATATTCTTTAAAATAGTTATTTTTTAAAAAATAAATTAACTAGATATGTTAAATAAGATAATGGTATTTTTACAAAAATTAAATTTAAAATTAACCAGATTATTAGAGACATTTTTATTTTGAGTAAAGCAAATTTAATTTTTTTTACGAAATTTACTAATCGTTTTCGGCAAGTACCTAATACCTACAATTAAAAAATATCTGTTTTTTTTCTACAGCTGAAGCATACCAATTTTAGTAAGGATTTTAAACTTTGAAATTGGTATAATAGTATATCACATTTTACAAAAATAGCTTAATCCACTCAGCTCTTCAGTTATATTTAGAAATAATTTCTGATAATGATTTCCAAAATATAGGAAATTTTTATTACAAAAAGCACTTGCAATAAAAATTCAAGGAATAACCATAAGATTGTGGTACCAATAATACACTCTTTGCAAACCTATTTTTTTATTTGTTAATAAATTTATTGAGATTGTTAGTTTTTGAATCTTTGTTTGTTTTTGTTGCAATTGAGTCAGTAATTTGAATTTCTTTTTTCTTTGTGTCTTGTAAAATGGTTCAACAAAAAATGAATGAAACCCTTGCATTTTTTTCCATAAAGTGGTGAATTTTCATTTAAAGATCGGAAAAGAAGTAAAATTTGTAAAATCATCTTTTTTCTTTACATTTTTCTTATAAAACAAATAATGTTTGAATTTTTCAACATTGAGTGGATTAATTTTTATAGCCACAAAACTTGCCAAGAGATCGTTTGGAATACTAATCTTTACTTGAGCCTAAAAATATGAAAAGGACTCATTTACAGCCTACAAAAATTCGTGGCATCTACCAACCAATAGAAAATGGACTAAAAATGTGTCCCTCTTTTTCATTGTAGCGCAACTAAAGAAACCGCACTTCCGGCGCGCCATCTGTTGCCAGGTAACTTTGTTACCACAATTTTAGAACGCTATCATGACGAATTGAATGTGGGGGTCTAAAACCTGTTGGTATGGTAACCATAGGGGCCAATTTTTTTACGCGTACCCATTTTTCGTTTCATAACCAACCAACCATTTTCGTCATTTCACTTTATGTCAAACCAAAAATTATTACCATAAAAATTTTACTTTTTCATTTAAAATTAAAATGTATTTTCTTTATGGTACTTACCACTTAAATGTATTTTCTTTGTAGTATTGTGTTCTTCAGATAAAAAAAAAATTAAGATTTTCAGTTAAAAACAAAAGAAAGAAAATTTTTAAATAAATACTAAAAATTTACAGTTTATTAAAAATATGAAAAATTTTCCATGATCTGGCAACGTGATCGCTTTCTAACTTTTATTTAGGAATAAAAATATGAACGACTATATTTTTATTGATCCTTATTTGGGTACAGAAATAGTCAATAAATTAAATACATTTAAAGCTAAATGAATGCACGTAATTTACATAAATTTAAAGTTAAATGAATGCACGTAATTATTAATATACTGCTGTTTCTGAATGTTTCAAATTGCACTAATTTTTATAATTTTTTATGATTTAAATTTTGTAGTAGTTTTTCTAAATTAATTTAAATTCAAGCTTTTATTTATGTTTAACCAAATGTCGAATCGTACAAAATTTTGAAATAACGTTTAATGGTTTTTAAGGTGACCATTGCCGGTACCAAATGTGCCAAAAAAATAGATTTTTTTAATTTGGAAAAATTTAACTTTTTTGGGTACAGAAATGAAAAATTTTGGTAACGAAAATTAAAACTTTTCTTTTGAATGAAAATTTCATGCACTATGTAACGGATAAGTGCTGTACGGATATGTTGATGTTATGTATTTTTTTAATTAAATAAAAATTTATTCTTACCTCTTTTCTCTTCAGGGACATCCATTTCAAAAGGAAGAAATTATTTCCCCTAAAATAAAAAACAATATAAAAAATTAAAGGATAATAATAAAAAGTATGGTGGATATGTTATTATTTAAATACAATTAAGTTTATTTTCTGTAAATCATTTTCATCAAATTTTTGATTAAGACTTATTGTACTTGATTCTAAATGTAAATCTAAACCTAATCCATCTGAACTTATTACTTCAGCAGCTGGACTCTTAGAAACCATTGGTTTGCCGTTAAAATAATTTGAAAAATGTATGTCTTACAACTTTCAGAAAATTAAAAAATAAAAACTTGAATAATGTAAATTTTTTTCTGATAAATATTTTATATTATATTTTAGTTCAGATGGTTGTAAATATTATTTCTTTAAATATTATTGAGGCAATTGATGATAACTCCAAATTTACAGAATTATTAAATGACAATTGAGAAGCACCATTCTTAGAATTTATATTATCACTTAAGGAAATTTGTGAAATATTTGTATTATACTGGGGAGCCGCAAATCTTTTTAACGTGTTATAGGTACGAATAGCATGAATGGGAATTAAGAGGTAATATTTTTGGTTAAAAATCTAAGCTAGTTCCACCTGCACCTTTTATTTTCTTGGAGATCACCAAAATGACAATTCTGTTATTAATTCGCGTAATTAAATCATTTTTAAAAATTATTTCAATACCTTTGTAGTTATAATAATTTGCATAACTCTAGTGTTTTTAAATTATATATTCAAGTGTGATTATATATTATAAATAGTAATTAATTAATCAGATGAAAATTTGTTATAATTTTATATTATTATTAAGACATTTAGTACAATGTCAGTATTATAAAAAACACGTATTGATTCGTAATACGTTTTCCATGATTTACATAAAATATGATAAGACAATTTTCTTATCATCTAAATTCTAAACTTTTACTCTTCTGAAATTAATTTATGGAAGAGCAACAAGAATCGCTATTAATTACTATTTCATTATTTGTCATCGTTTTTTTAATAGCAATACCGTAAATGTATTATTTTAAAACATTAAAAACTCTATATACTTTTTAGAGCTTTCTTTTATATATAAAATTTTTGTATTTATTGTTAAAATTGTCTTTATCACTGAGTGTTCTTTGGATATATTAAAGTTGAATGGCTTTAAATTTAAATTGAGTTTATTTCTCTTGAGAGATTACCGGCCTATTTTTTTTTTCTTTTAATTTTCTCATAGATAAAATTAAGAAGCCGGTTGTGCTTTTGCTCTTGTTTGTTCTCTTATCGGTAAAGTGTTACCAAGTAAAATTTTTAATTCAATAAATAAATACTATCGGTATTATATGCTAAAATATCTGAAAAATTGATGAACCCAAAATGTTCAGCTTGAAAAATTGACATATTAAATATCATGCCCAGCGTACACTGTTGTATTCAATCATTTCTCAGTCTAAAAAAACATTATTCCTTAAAAGTCAATTAAATTTGAACAATCTATTTAGTCCTATAATTAATTAATTAATAAAAATTAATGTCTACTCTTATTACAACATAAAAAATGTAATTTAATAATTTTTATTATAATAAATTTTAATTTATACCTGGTAACATCTGTCTATTTTTCCGCTCTTTATAATTTAGAATCTAACTATCACTCCCATTTCCATTCTGTGTATTTATTCTTGTTGCTCAACTCAACACTCTAACTGCATATAAACTTTTCAGAACATTTGTCATATTTGTATATAAAAAAATACACAAAGTTCAATCAGTTCCACAAATATACTCATCATCATCATACAAAAAATATCACACAGAGCAGAGCTCATCAGTCGGACGCGAGACATTCGAGTAAATTGGTGGAAACTCTGAAATTTAAACAAAAAAAAAAACTCATTTTAAATAAACTTTTTTTTTTTTATCAAAAAAATATCTTTAAGTTTTTTTTTTTGTAATTTTTTTTTCAATATTTATTTATACTTCTACCGTTTTAAGGTAAAAGTCTCATTTTTTTTTCTGTTTTTGGTGAAGTCTTTTGAAGACGAAATTAAAATTATTTATATTTAGTGCTACAAAAAAAAAATTATTTTAATCAAAAAAGCATATACTGCTGATTGTTATAACAACGTAATTAAACATAAAAAAAAAATGTATGTATCTTATTTTAATAAGAATTTTAAAAAAATTAAGTATTACTTAATAATTATTATTATTTTAATAATTATATGCGTGATTCAAATAATAATAAAAAAAAAATATGTGAAAAAATATTTTTATTTAAATGATTGCATAATCTCAATATAAAAAAAACCGCAGATAAAAAAATGTGTTCTTTGCATAATTTTGTGCATTTTTTAAAAAAAAAAAAACAAATAAATTTTTACAATTTTTAAGAGTTTTTCACTCTAAATAGAAGACATATTATAAATTTTTTTTATTTTCTAACATGGTATTTTATAACCTATAAATTTTTTTTAAAGACGAACCGGTTTTATTAGATAATTTTTATGATCAAACCCGAATTTATGTCTTATAGAAATATTTGCAAGTGAAATTGAACTTGAACTTTATAAAATTAAAATGATGTTAATTACATAATTGTAATTATATGTTATATTCTAAATTTTATTTCTCTTTGATTTATCAATTATCTTTGATTTGTGATTGGTGACTGTTAATAGAAATACCATGACAAAAATTTAAAATTTTTTTATGTTATGAAAATGATAACCTTTTTTTTATGATAGTTAAATTAATTTTAAAAAAAATGTATACATTATATATAAAATTTTAATTACTATTACTGTTTTATGTGAAATTAAATTTAAACATTTATTTTAATAATTAAAATATTATCAAAAGTACAATTTTAACAAAATAAAAATATTACATAAAAGAATATCATCAGATGACTTTCTATTAAGATAGATTTAAATCATTAAAATAAACATAAATTTTATTGAATTATTCCCATTTTTGTTTTTGTAAAGATTATTAAGAAAAATTAATTTTAAGTGGAAATTTAAAAAAAAATTATAATTGAAAATTAATAATAATTTTGGCACATTACAATCAAAAATTATTCGATTTACGTATTTATTATAGAATTTGTAAATGTGCCCTTCATTTTGAAAGCTCCCTAAGTTATATACATATTTATTTCAATTATACTAAAATTTCACTTATATTAGAAATAAGGAGCAGAAATATAAATTTTAAAGCTGATAAAAACAGGATATAACAAATACGACTTTCAAACCACATTTTTCGTTATTACCAAAGCCATGAACAAAACAACGAATATATTGGCAAAAAAAAATCTAAAGTTTTGTAAATGTTTATGATAATTTACTTGATAATTGATTTTAAAGGTTATCAAGTTCGTTTAAAGTAATTAATTTCTTATTATATATTATAGAACTATCTGTCGAAAATTATTAATTCGGGTTAAGCAATTTAAAGCCTAAAAATCTTATCATGCTTAACATACAAAAAAAACAAAAATTACACTTGAGTGAATAAATATTTTTTATTTTCAATTCAAGGTCTTGGACACATAAGTAATTTTTCGGATTATATTTTTTTACGTTTCTTTTCACAACTCAACAAATGTTTAAAATAAAGTTAATTAACTCAAAATTATTATATGTAAATGTTTTGAATGTTATTTTAGGTGGTTAATTAAGCAAAAAAAAAACATAAACTATTTTCGCTTTAAAAGTTAAATTTTTTTCGGAATTTATCAAAGAATATTGAAGAAAAATATGTGGAGAAACCAAATATAAAATAAAACTTTTTGAAACATTTAAGATCTAAAAAATATATATATATATGTATATTAGAAACGAAAATATTTTATCAAATAATTAATTTAAAAAGCCGCCAAGTGTTAATAATAAAGAAATTTATGGTTTATTGTGACAAAAATCTATTTATTATGTTAATATTTTTAATATAAATAATTAAGAAAATAGGAATATTCCATTTAATTTCATGAAATTTAAAATAATTTACAATTCAACTAAATAAAAGGCCAATAGTATGTAGATAACAGTCGCTGAAGTGGCGACAACTTCCTAAAACGTGAATAATCAATTTTTATAAACTTGGATCGGAAACTAAATACGGTATAATATTATATATAATCTATATTAATGCGAGTAGGGGATTTTGGGATTTAAAATTAAATCGTAGCGGATTTTCGGTTATCGTAGGGCATTTTCGGATTTAAAATTAAATAAATATTTAATTATTTTATATTTCACACAGACAATTTATTAAACTATTATTTTAAACTTTGACTTCATTAAAAGCCTTTTAACTAAATATTTATTATAAAATAAAACTAAAGTTGGCTGTAATATTGTTTAATTTGGTAACTTTGTGTTACCACTATTCATATTTTGTACCGGTAAATTTAAGACAAATGGCCAATTTTTAAGTGGCTACATTTAGGATATTATCCCATTTGGAATCTTTTTGATTTCTGCTTTTATTAAAAGATTAATCATTTCTTTCGGTAAAATATTATTAGAAAAGATATCAAAATTTGAATTTATTACAAAATATAAACATTTTATTAAGTACTTCTACATATAAATACCAGAACACTGAAAAGAGGTACAATTTTGGCCACAATTCCCTATACTAACAGTCCCCAACTAAAAACGAAAATATTTTTTAACTTTAAGATAAATTAAATATTCATTATTAGTAGTTAAATAATAATAAAATATATGTTAGCTAATTTCGAAATAATTTATTTTCTGTTGAAATAATTCTTAATTATATTTTGATACGTGCAGTGAGTTTATGAAATTTTATATCTTTCAATTATGTATAACCATATATACATAATTGAAAGATATAAGTACATATTTTAAAATAAGTACATATTTTAAAATTTGTTTAGTAATTTACTTGTACATCTCACAAAAAATTCGCTGTAAAACAGATCCATTCAATGTTACCAATAAAGTTGGTGCATAAAGGAAATTAGTAATAATTTTTCTATGTAAAACTTTAATTTCGTTAGATTTAGTCCAATTTTTTTATATCTTTAAAACGAATTCCACAAATTAAAAAAATCTTTCGATTAACATATGTAATGCAATTTTTTTCATAATATTTAATTGTTAGAAATTTATTTAATTTATAATTTATAACTTTCCTTAAGTATGGCATTTAAATTATATTTTAAGTTCACTTAGAGATGCTAAATAAGAAATTTATAAATTCTATTTCAATTATTACTACAATGTTAATTGAAAAATGATTACGAAATATAGTTAATCAATAAATTTATTTGTGTATAAAATTTAAGTATTATTTCCCATAAAAATTATTATTTCTTTTAAAGAGACAATGTCGTATCAACTGATAAACATATCTAATTTCAAAATAAACAAAACTTCTAGAATTGAAAGAAAATAAATTTGTAAATAAATATTATTCAAAATCGTATATACCTATTAGTTTGAACAATGTTAATCAAAAACTGATTTAATATTTTATGATATCTTTGAATATTATCAGATTTATACTAATATATGTTAATTAATTTGCAACACAAATTAGTAGAAAATGTATTAGATTTTTTATTGCAATTTTTATGCCAAAAAATTACTAAATATTAGCCCAAAGTAATGTAGTCTTTTTTTCAAAAATTTTAAATATAAATTAAAAATTAAAAATATTGGGATAATGTTAAGGAAAATACTTTTAAGATTTTTTAGAAAATAAAAAAAAACTTATTTTATGTACATCAAACCTTAAATTTTAATTTTAATTTTCATCTATGAAGAAAAATAATAATTTTAATTTAAATTTTCTGTATGAAGAAAAATAATAATTGCAAGAAATATAATAATTGCAATAAAAATTTTCATGTTTTCAATATTTTATTGGGCTTTAATTAAGTAAGCCTTAACTATAAACTTGATTAATTCAATACAAATAAATTAATCTTGAAATTACATTTAGTTGAGTACAATAAAAATAACTTTTCTGATTACCAGTGTTATCCACACAACGTTTCATTAATTCAACTTTTAAGTTTTATTAAAATTTATTATGCATTCAAATTGAATGCAAGTATTGATCCATTTAACAACATTTCATATGAACAAAAATATTTCAAAATAAAATTTTTAAAGAGACCCAAAAATTTTTATGATAAAATAAAAAAATATTTAAATAAATTTAAAATATGGTTTTTATGAAAAAAAAAAAACTTAATTTTATTTACAATAAGAAGCGACGACAAAATTTTTTTTTATTAATTTTTATTTTATTTATTTTTTTTAATGGACTTTAAACTTTAGAAGACCACATAATAAATTTTATGAATTTACTTAAATAATTCAAAATCACATGACCAAAAGAATGACAATTGTAGATACATAGTGTAAAACCGTGATGAATTAGTTCAAAAACTAGTTTTTATTTTATTAGCATTTTTAAAAATCTAACACTTTCAAAATTAGAAAATTGAAACGAATTTTTTATAACCGAAATTAATATTCTTAAGTATATTTTTAAGAATATTAGAAAAAACGGTTATATTAATATCAATTTGTCGAACAATATTCAACTTTTCTGATTACCAGTGTTATCCTGAGGTTAAAGGATAACACTGGTAATCAGAAAACCTCTAAAACTGATCAATACGTTTTAGTGATCAAATAAAATAGGAAAATGTATTAAACTCTAAAACTGATCAATACGTTTTAGTGATCAAATAAAATAGGAAAATGCAGCTTGGAGTTCGAGTCCAGTAAAAAGGTATATAAACTGATCTCTATATTTAGCTATGGTATTCGTGATTGTGCTCAAATTAATGACAAAAAACAAAAGGAGTGTAACATATACCGGCTGCGTTACATATATAAGAATGTAAGACCAAATAGTTTAAGAATTAATATGTTACACATCCCTATCCATTAGATAAATTACTGTCCGTTGAAAACAAAACCATTAAAAAAATAGTTTTAGAATGAAATATTATCAATAGCCAATTTTAAATTTGTTTTATATTTAAATAAAATGTATTTGTGAACAAACCCACATTCTCCAAATATTTCGTATACTGATTGAACTTTGTTTAAATTTACAAAATTTGTCTTTTAAAATAAAAATAGGCTTTTTAAATACTGGTATTATAGACGGGATCAATGACATTAATTTGAAATTATATGTATATAAAAATAAACTTAATTTGAAAGCTTTTACAACATTTTTTTGTAAATATCAAATATAAAAATATTTTTATCGGCCGATAACAAAAGCAAAACGACAATAAACTTAAAAAATTAAAGTTAATTTATATTAAATAATAAATAGTTTTCATTTTAAACCGTGCGAAATAGGAGGTATATTTTATAAAAATAAACAAAATACACGAGACTTTTAAAATATTATTTTAAATAATTTAACACACGTAATATTTACGTCATATTTAATTTAATATATATTTTTATTTTTACAAAACTGAATAAAATGTTTATATTAAAAAAAATGTTTACTATTTTATTTAAATAAAAATATTAATTAAACTTTTGCAAATATTGTGATTGTTTGGCATAGCAAAAAAATATACATTAAAGAAAATAATCATAAACATTTTTTAAACAGCGTCAGAGTTATACAAATGAATATATTAATGTGTGGTTCAATAATGTCAAAATATTATAATGTGGGTTTTGTAAATTTTGAACCATATTAATATGAGGACTGTAATATATGTATATCATAAATCTGTTTGACCAGTTAAAAAATTGTACTAAAAACTTGACCCAAATTATTAACTTATTGAATATGGTATAATATTATACGTTTATATTTTGAATTTGTCTGTCTGTCTGTTCATTATCATTTTAACTGTCTGTTTATAATCATTTTAAATTAGCTGATGTGAGATATTACCATTTATATTGGAATTAAAATTTAATTGATTTAGTATAAAGTTCAACTAATTAATTAAATAAGTTTTCAAATTTCATATGGTAACTAATATGAAATAATGAACAGAATCATTTCTAAAATTACAAACTTAACAGTTTTCTTTTAAATCTTATAGTCGAATAGAAAGTTGCTTTTTTAGTTGCTTTACTAGTCAATATATTTTTTTTGTAGTATATTTCTGTATTTTCACATTTATGCCTAAATTAGGACCATTATAACTCTTACTCGAAATTAAAATAAAACCCAACATAATTGTGCGCCTGAGCTGAGAGCAATTATAGAAATTTAACTTGATTCAATTTATTTATGCAATTTTTATTTTTTAGTTTACTGCATTTTGTACATTTTTAGGTCAAGGTGATCTGGTTAAGTTTATAAAACTCTCCATACCATTAATTTATATTAACTAAAAAAAGGAGAAATTTATCAATTTAACTTCGTTTATAAACAATATTTAATTTATATCATCAATTAAATATGATATAAATTAATAGAATAATCAATATAAATTTACCACACCTAATATATTATTTCATACAATTTTATAACAATATTTTCAATTATTTATGAATATGTTAATATTCGCCAAGCATCCGCAAACCACATTATTATTATGATATTTAGAATATTTATTTTATTTGGTTTTTGAGTGGTGTAAGTAATGACAAATCAAATATTCTGAATTCTTATAACTATCATCATTTTTAAATTGTTTTCATAGAATCAGTAATAAACGATTATTAGTTGATTTGTCTATCGTTTTATAGTGAATAACAGCATCAATAATAATCAAATAAATTTATATTTTATTGATGTTGTGAATTTAATTAAATTTTGTTTTTATTTTCGTAGGGCTTCATAAACAATTTGTTTTAATATTACAGTGTTTACATTAATTAAATCGTTTTTATTTTAAGTTAAAGTCTAATGAACTATAATATAATATTTTTAATTACAATTTAGATATTGATTGAAATAAAGATTATAGATCCTAAGTACATATTCATTTATAAAAATTTTGTATACTTGAATTTTTAATTATTATACTATAGTGACAAATAAATTAAAAAAAAAAACAAATATGTTTGAAAATTAGATAGTCTGTTTTGAAATAATAAACTTGACAACAAATTTATAGGCTCATATAAAAATAGTAATATCAATGTTAAAATTTTATATATAAAAATAATATAAAAAGAGGGAAGAATCAGGTGATAAATTTTATTTGGAATTTTGGCATATTATCTATTAAAAATTTTAGTTGTTTTTCGCAATCGGTTAGATTTAGTTAATCTTATTATATTTATTCTTATTTAAGTTAGAAAACTATATTATTTATTTTATAAATGTTTAAAAATTTCAAAATATTTGGAATTTTTTTTTACTAAATTAATTTTAAAGAAAAGTTTTTTAATATCGTTCAGTATTATATAAATATTTTTATTATTTTTAATAATCTTGCGTAATAAAAATTGTAAACTTGAACTGATATTATATTGAACTTTGTTATTTATTTAGTAATATGTATTTATATGAACATTTTAAAATTAAGGACAATAAATACACTAATCAAATAAATACACTAAAATTACACCTTGTATATTTTTACTGTATATAAATAATTTGAAATTAATTTCATATTTACGTTATGATAAAATTTAATTATAATTTATAAAAACAATATTTGTATATTGGGATAGGTTCATTATCTATATAGTATATATATTTTTAAAAAAAATGTAAAACTTATATAATAATTTAATTATATTTTCATTAAATATTGATAACTATAAATATTTTTATTTCGTAAGCAATATAAGAAGTATTTCTGATTAGATCAAACAAACTTTGTCGGAAATTCTTTTTATAATATATTTAATTAGGCAAGAATTATAATAATATAATAATAAAAAGTTGATAATAAATACATAAATTTGTTCAGATATCAAATTAATCCTTGAAGAAGAACCTATCGATTAGATTTTAATAACAAACTTTTGACTATGTACTTAAGTACATAAGTTCATTCGTGAAGAATTTTCTGACATTTTTTTTTTAAAATTATTTTTAACTTTTAAATAAAAATTAGGAAAATTATAAATTTTTAAAGATCATTTGGAAAATTACAAAAACAATTATTAATATTTGCTTATGTTAACAGCGATAAATATCAATTTATGATATATCAATTTATGATATACGTATTTGTTAATAAAACATGACAATTTCAGATAGTAAATATTGTCCAAAATTTAGAAACTCATTAAACAGTAAAGCAACACGGACCTTTTTATCAATAGTGTGAAAAATGTAGAGTACAATTAAATACTACATAGTATCAGTCCAATATTAACAAGTACTAATTAAAACTAATTTATTATGATTCTACATTCACATAAACTGCATGTGCTAGCACGAAAAACATAAAAGAACTGCACAATAGTTCTGATGCGCAGCATATTTTTTTAATATGCTCAAATTTCTCTTCAGAAGCATAAAAAAATTCTCCTATTAACTAGATCTAAATTTCCTTCTGAATGCTATATATCTCAGTATATTAGGAAATGATTAGACAGTAATATATTAATCTTATCAGTATTATGTCTGTGGGATTGTTATTTCAAGTTTAAATCCGCTTTTTTTTATATAATTCCTGATAAAAAATAAAAATAAAATATTATTCACAAATATAAATATGTACATATGTATGAAATTTAATTTTCGAGAATTGAAACAAAAACAGAGTTCAAAGTCAACAAATACATTATCTATCAGTAAACAAATAAATAGCTTTACGCAATTGTGGTAAACATTATCGTAACGGACATAAATAATAATAATATTTTTCAAAATATTTTATAATTTTAATTGTAAAACTTTAATACAAAATTTTATATTTTAATACAAATTTTATCTTTTCTGTTTTAGTTACATTTCGAATATTGAAAATGTCATTTAATGGAGCATATAAAGCGCTTCGGACATTGCGTCAACAAAATCCTCGTGTCCGAATTTGGTTAATTAATAAAAATTCTTATTCAACAAAAGTAAATAGAAATTTTATATATTTTTAGAGCTTTATTTAATATTAATTAATTAATTTTTTAGATCGAATATAAACCAATTCGTTCTGTTTTGGTGGCAAATCGTGGTGAAATTGCTATTCGTGTATTTCGAGCATGTACCGAATTGGGTATTAAATCCGTAGCCATTTATTCCGAACAGGATAAAATGCAAATGCATCGTCAAAAAGCTGATGAAGCATATATAGTTGGAAAAGGTTTGCCACCTGTACAAGCTTATTTGAACATTCCAGATATTATCCGGATATGTAAAGAACATGATGTTGATGCAGTGCATCCAGGTTATGGTTTTTTATCAGAACGTAGTGATTTTGCTCAAGCAATAATAGATGCTGGTCTACGATTTATTGGTCCATCACCAAAAGTAGTACAACAAATGGGTGATAAAGTAGCAGCTCGCGTAGCTGCTATAGAAGCTAATGTACCAATTGTACCTGGCACAGATGCACCAGTTACAACGGCAAAAGAAGCTGTTGACTTCTGTAATAAACACGGCTTACCAGTTATATTTAAAGCAGCTTATGGTGGTGGTGGACGTGGTATGCGCGTTGTACGTAAAATGGAAGACGTACAAGAACTTTTTGATCGTGCATCATCAGAAGCCCAAGCAGCATTTGGCAATGGTGCTATATTTATAGAGAAATTTATTGAAAGACCAAGGCACATTGAAGTTCAATTATTGGGAGATAAAGCTGGTAATGTTGTTCACTTGTTTGAAAGAGATTGCTCAGTACAGAGAAGGCATCAAAAAGTCGTTGAAATTGCACCGGCACCGCGTTTGCCAACAGAAATACGTAATAAAATGACTGAAGCTGCAGTACGTTTAGCGCGTCATGTCGGTTATGAAAATGCCGGAACTGTTGAATTCTTATGCGATGAACAGGGTAATTTTTACTTTATTGAAGTAAATGCTAGGTAAGTAATAAATTCAATTTCATTATCAAAATTTTGGTACTGAAAGTTTCACATTTTCTCTTTCTAGACTTCAAGTTGAGCACACTGTCAGTGAAGAGATAACTGGTATTGATTTAGTACAATCACAAATTCGAATTGCAGAAGGTATTACACTTCCTGAGCTTGGGCATACGCAAGAAAATATTAAAACACGTGGTTATGCAATTCAATGCCGTGTAACAACTGAAGATCCTGCAAATGAATTTCAACCAAGCACCGGACGGTTAGAAGTATTCCGTTCTGGTGAGGGTATGGGTATTCGTTTGGATAGTGCATCTGCATTTGCTGGTGCTATTATATCACCATATTATGATTCACTTTTAGTTAAAGTTATATCACATGCATCTGATTTACAAAGTTCAGCAGCTAAAATGGATCGGGCATTACGTGAATTTCGTATACGTGGCGTTAAAACAAATATTCCGTTCTTATTAAATGTTTTAGAAAATCAGAAATTTTTACATGGTGTTATTGATACCTATTTCATAGACGAACATCCAGAATTATTTAAATTTCCTAAATTACAAAATCGTGCACAAAAACTACTTAACTATATTGGTGAAGTATTAGTAAATGGACCACAAACACCATTAGCAACTAAATTAAAACCAGCTATAGTAACACCTTTTGTTCCTGAAATTCCATTAGGTATGTTTTTTTTTAATTAATTATTTATTTATATTCGTAGAATTATTTAGCAGTTAAATATATTCTTTTAATTTTTGTTTGCAATAAATTAATTTTATTGTAACTAATTCAAAAATCAATGTTATCAAGTCCATTTTGGTATCAAGAGATTTGTATTACAATAACTATAGATTCCTTTTAATTATCTAAAAGAATTGAGTATTTTTTTTATATAGATGTTTATTTATTTCATTTGCATGTTTTTTTTGTTTAAATGTTTTTAATAATTTATTTTTGTTACTTTATTATATAATTTTAAACACAAATTTGAATATTGATTGATTTTGCGGAACTAAAAATAAAAATCGTTTAAATCGATCAAATACACAAAACTTTGCACCTAAAACAGATATGTCACCAGAAGCAATTGATAGAGAAAAACGAGGCGAAGGAAAAGGTATGTAAATAATAAAAGCAAAATAATTGGTTAAAGGATAATTTTTTGAAATATTTTATACATAATTTCATAACACAATAATTTAATTAGCTTTTTGGTTAATAATTTAAAATAATTGGTTTTAATTGGTTTAATCTTAAAAAAATTAAGAGCTTAATAATTTGTTGGTTTGAAGTTTAAAAAAATATTAAAATTAACATATTTTATTCATCGAAATGAATTGATCATAGGTGAATTGAATATTGAACAAAATGTGGCATTAAAATTATAGACGATAAAACTGATAAAGGCTAATTTGTCGAATAATCTATAGGAATAATGAAGCATTCATTAAAAAATTAAGCATGGCCGAAGTGATTTTTTGCTTATGTACTGTTATTGCAGCACATTTTCCTAACACTAAAATGGGTAATAGGTAAGACAAATGTAATTATGGCTGCTTACGATTTCGTTTAAAAATTTAAGCTATAACTTTCGCTAAAAAGGTTTAATAATATTGAAGATTAATCCTCCAATGTGGGAGCTTTTGTTTCAATAACCAGCAAAATTATTGACGATGTAGCCATTTATCAGTGTTTTGGTTGTCTATAATGTTTTTTTTTTAAATTACGTCTAAATTTTACAATTTTTCAGTTTTTTTTTACAATTTCTTATGCTTTGATCAAACTTTATAAAATTAAAAATTGCTTTTTATGTCAGATAAATAATTAATAATAATGAATTTTATATATAACAGTAACTGCACCACCAAAAGGACTACGAGATATATTAAAAGCTGAAGGACCAAAAGGCTTCGCCAAAGCCGTTCGAGCAGAAAAAAAATTATTACTTATGGATACTACGTTCCGAGATGCCCATCAATCCTTATTAGCAACTCGTGTACGTACGCATGATTTATTAAGAGTGTCTCCATATGTTGCCCATAAATTTAATAACTTATATGCATTGGAAAACTGGGGAGGTGCAACATTTGATGTTGCACTCAGATTTTTACATGAATGTCCATGGGAACGTCTAGAGGAAATGAGAAATTTAATACCAAATATTCCGTTCCAAATGCTATTGCGTGGTGCAAATGCTGTTGGTTATACCAATTACCCGGACAATGTTGTTTTCAAATTTTGTGAACTTGCTGTAAGTTATACCCCTTTAATGATATGTTTTGTACAGTAAAATTTTATGGAATATCATATTTAGGTTCAAACTGGAATGGATATTTTCCGCGTCTTTGATTCCCTTAATTATTTACCAAATATAATCGTTGGCATGGAAGCAGCCGCTAAAGCTGGAGGAGTTGTTGAAGCAGCTATTTCTTATACTGGTGATGTTAGTGATCCCACAAAAACTAAATATGATCTCAAATATTATGTAAACTTGGCTGATGATTTAGTAAGAGCTGGTACACATGTTCTGGCTATTAAAGATATGGCAGGATTACTTAAACCAAGAGCTGCGAAGTAAGTGAAAGAAAATTATTATAATATAATTAAATATTTAACTATATTTTAAATTTCAGAATGCTTGTAAGTGCTATTCGCGATAAACATCCTGATATCCCTATTCACATTCATACACATGACACTTCTGGTGCTGGAGTTGCTGCCATGTTGGCGTGTGCTGAAGCTGGCGCTGACATTGTTGATGTTGCGGTTGATTCAATGTCTGGTATGACTTCTCAACCAAGTATGGGTGCCGTTGTTGCATCTCTAGAAGGATCTCCAATTGCAACTGGATTTAACCTTCGCGACGTATCTGAATATTCAGCATACTGGGAACAAGCTCGTACTCTATATGCTCCATTTGAATGCACCACGACAATGAAATCAGGAAATGCTGATGTATATTTAAATGAAATTCCTGGTGGTCAATACACTAACTTACAATTCCAAGCCTTCTCATTAGGATTAGCTGATTTCTTCGAAGATGTAAAGATGGCGTATCGTGAAGCTAATTTGTTGCTGGGCGATATTATTAAGGTTACACCATCTTCAAAGGTTGTCGGTGATTTGGCTCAATTTATGGTACAAAATAAATTAAATGCTGAACAAGTCTTAGAAAAAGCTGAGGAATTATCATTCCCAGTATCTGTTGTAGAATATTTACAAGGATTAATTGGTACTCCATATGGCGGCTTTCCAGAACCACTACGTTCTCGAGTTCTTAAAGATATGCAACGTATTGAAGGAAGACCAGGTGAAGGATTAGCACCACTAGATTTTGATAATATTAAAGCCGAACTTAAAGAATCTCATGGTCATGTGACAGATCGTGACGTTATGTCAGCTGCATTATATCCGAAAGTAACAGATGATTTCTTAACATTTAGAGATAAATACGGTCCAGTTGATAAACTTGATACAAGAATATTTTTAACTGGGCCAAAAGTTGGTGAAGAATTTGAGGTTACAATCGAAAAAGGTAAAACTTTAACATTTAAGACATTAGCAATGGCCGAAGATTTAACACCCAATGGTGAAAGAGAAGTTTTCTTTGAATTTAATGGTCAGTTGAGATCAGTACATATTAGAGATAAAGATGCCGTCAAAGTAAGATTTCAAAATTGTTATTTTATATAAAACAAATCTTTTTTTCAATTTTAATTTTGCAGGAACTACATATTCATCCGAAAGCAACAAAGGGTAATAAAAATGAAGTCGGTGCACCAATGCCAGGCACAGTAATTGATATCCGTATAAAAGAAGGAGACCACGTGGAAAAAGGACAACCACTTATAGTTTTATCGGCTATGAAAATGGAAATGATTGTCCAATCTCCACGAGCCGGTACTATTAAACAACTAAAAATTGAGAATGGAATGAAACTTGAAGGAGAAGATTTATTAATAATTTTGGAATAACTTAAAAGAGCATTTGTAAAAAAAAAATTTATGTTCAAATTATAATCAAAATTTAATACCTAGTTTTGTCTCCTAACAGTGTATAACGCGAAAATTTATATCTCATTTTTAAAATTAAGTTATAAAATACAAATTATGTACTATATTAAATTTTTATATAAAAAAACAAGGTTCTACTATAAAGAAAAATTTACAATAGAAATAAATATATTTTGTTATTGTTATACCAAAGCCCTATATAAATCTTAGTATATAAGGCGTTTGGTTATACGCTTTATATTGTTGAAATTGATGTAATAAGTTTGCTATAAATATAAATTTATACTTAATACTAATTTTGTTTACTTTAATACATTTTATATAAATTTCTTCACTAAAATATAAATTTCAGCTTCAAAGGAAAAAGCTCAAAATTCAAAATAAACAAAATTATCAAAACAATATCTTTTCCAAAACATAATATGCATCTACATTTTTTGACATTTTGAGATCAGTGTTGATTTCTATTGCTAAATATTAAATCTTCAAATTTACTATTATATAAACCAAAAAAACATTACTATAGTCTTGTATTTTTACTTCAGCGTTTGTAGAATTTGCTAAGTAACTACTAATATCATATTTTATAAAATAAGTTACGTATTAATAGCGAAGTACAAAAAAATACAATAAATAATAATATCACTCATTTCATATAATAAAAAAGGAAATAATTTAAAGGAGTAATAACATAAACTACAAAACTGCTCAGGATCAATTTAAATAAAATATCATGGGTTTAAATAAAATATTAGATTACTAATAAAATAATAACAAATATAAACTATTAATAATTTAAGAATATGTACTATATTTATGTTTACATTATTAACATCAGACATGATTTCATGGAACAGACATAAATAAATACAGAATAATAATAAAAACTTAATTTCATACAATAAATAAATTTAAAAAATACCACAGTTTCACGAATTACCATAACGAATATAAGTAGCATTTAAAAAAAGGACATTACTTGTATTACCTTATATCTTTTGTGCTAAAAAGGGTGTTGGTTTTACGATTCTTTGGGGATAATAACCTTTGGGGAGATTAATTGTATCTATATTCGAAAATATTGGTAATTTATTGCAAAATTTAAGTTTGAATTGAAAAATAAAATTATGTTAATATTTTTGAAAATATTGTAATTACTTTATTAAGGATATTGGATATTTTTTTTCAGCTCTATGGATAAAACTAAATGTTATCAGCGATCATTTGAGTATAATATATACTGAGATTATTTGTATTCATTTTCGAAAATATTAATTTAATTGCTAGGAAAAAAATCGTTATTTCAAAAATTTTGTTATTATGTAGCGCTTATATTTCCATTACTTCTTAAAACTTTTAATTACCTTATTCTATATTAGTATATTTAATAGAAAGAAATTAGTTACTATTTGAATCAACATACGTTTGTATCAACAAATGTATGTTTGATACAAGCTTCAAATTTTTTTTTTAAATAGCTCATTTGAAGTAAAGTTATAAGCAGTATTTTAACTACAATTAAATAAAATTCAACAAGTTTAATTATTGTTTTTAGATATCATATTGTGGCAAGTTATTGATTTCAATACTTTGACAAAACTTGACTAGTGAATTTCAGATATATAATTGAAAATATGTTTTCGAAAACCATCAATAATATTCGTAAATAATAAATATATGTATTAGTATTCATTTTTAAATTTGGGAATTTAACAAGGATTGCGGCTATATAGAATTTGTTAGATTTGGTTTTCTTTATATTATTTGGAAGTTTATTTCAAATGATTTTCTTTACACACATAATTTATTGGTTGTATTTGTATGGATTAATTTGAAATTTTGGATCACGAAATATTTTTCTATCGTGTTTTATTTTTATAAATTATCTCTTAAAATTAAGATACCAAATATTTAAATTTATATATGGAAAAAATATGTAAATAATGGAATATTACCATAGTGACAGAGATATTTTTTTTTTTAGAAAAACATAGAAATATTATCTAAATTAACTGACAAGTTAATTATTTTCTGTATGAATTAATATTATTTATTTTCTATTTATGTGTATTTTGAAAATATTTCCAATACATTTATAGCATATTTCAAAATTGTTTAATAATTAAAATGTTATTAAATAAAGTTAAATTAATTATTTGGACATCATCTCCCAAAACTTGGAAAATATATCAGTTTTTTTCATCGAAGGTAAATATAGTTTAAAAAACATATAGAAAATAATTTTAAAAAAATGAATAAAATTTAAGAGTGCTTCTAAACCAATACGTTCAGTTTTGGTGGCAAATCGTGGTGAAATTGCTGTTCGTATAGTTCGTGCATGCAAGGAATTGGGTATTAAATCTGTGGCCATTTATTCCGAAGACGATAAAATGCACATGCATCGACAAAAAGCTGACGAAGCATATATAGTGGGAAAAGGTTTGTCACCTGTACAAGCTTATTTAAACATTCCAGATATTATCCGCATATGTAAAGAACATGATGTTGATGCAGTGCATCCAGGTTATGGTTTTTTGTCAGAGCGTAGTGATTTTGCTCAAGCAGTAATAGATGCTGGCATGCGTTTTATTGGTCCGTCGCCGAAAATAGTACAACAAATGGGTGATAAAGTCGCGGCTCGTATAGCTGCTAAAGAAGCTAACGTTCCAATTGTACCTGGAACAGATGGTCCAGTTACATCGTCAAAAGAAGCTGCTGATTTTTGTAATAAACATGGCTTACCAGTGATATTTAAAGCCGCTTATGGTGGTGGTGGACGTGGTATGCGGATCGTACGTAAGTTAGAAGAAGTAGAAGAACTTTTTCAACGTGCAGCATCCGAAGCCGAGGCGGCATTTGGCAACGGGGCTTTATTTATTGAGAAGTTTATTGAAAGACCAAGGCACATTGAAGTTCAATTATTGGGAGATAAAGCGGGTAATATTGTGCACTTGTTTGAAAGAGATTGTTCCATACAAAGGCGACATCAAAAAGTCATTGAATTTGCACCCGCTTCTAATTTATCTGACGAGATACGTAAAGAAATCCTTAATTCTGCTATACGTTTAGCATGTCATGTCGGTTATGAAAGTGCCGGTACTGTTGAATATCTATTTGATGAAAATTGTAATTTTTATTTCATTGAGGTTAATGCAAGGTAAATAGTTCACTTAATAGAAATAAATATTTAACTATTAAAATAAGATTTAACTATTAAACGTTTATATATTATCTATATTTAGAATTCAAGTTGAGCACACCGTAACAGAAGAAATAACTGGAATTGATTTAGTACAGGCCCAAATTCGAATCGCTGAAGGATGTCAACTTCCTGACCTCAATATTACTCAAAATAATATTAAACAACTTGGATATGCAATTCAGTGTCGAGTGACAACTGAAGACCCTGCAAATAATTTTCAACCAACTGCCGGACGTTTAATTGTTTACGGTTCAGGTGGTGGTAGTGGCATTCGTTTAGATGCTGGAACTTTTTATACTGGTGCAATAATATCACCACATTACGATTCATTACTAATAAAGCTCATAACACATTCTATAGACTTATCTACATCAGCAGCTAAAATGCAACGTGCATTGAACGAATTACGTATAGCTGGTATTAAGACAAATATTCCGTTTTTATTAAATGTCCTAAAACATAAAAATTTTCTAAATGGCGGATTTGACGTCACATTCCTTGATAAGCATCCAGAATTGTTTGAATTTCCAAAACTAGCGAATCGTACTGGAAAACTTATAAACTATATTGGACAAGTTATGGTCAATGGTCCACTAACACCATTAGGAACAATAGCAAAACCAAAAGTAATTGTACCTACAGTACCAGATATTGATTCAAGTATGTATTAAATGGTTTTTAAATATTGTTAACTAATTTTTTAAATTACCTAATTCATAACATTAATAATACAAATGAAAGTAAACCTCTTCCGAGTTTATGATGGCCTCAATTTATGAATATTTCTTTTTTTAACTACATTAAGTAGAACACGTAATTATTTTTACCATTGTTTACGAAATTAAATTTCATTTTACAATTTTCACCAACTGATTTATACGGAATGATTATATGCTTTACTAAACTGGTATAAAAAATGTTCTATCAATCTATAACTTTTCTTATACTCTAATTTAAACGCTTTATTCATATGAAGTTTTTCAAATTTAAATCGTATTTAATAAAATGACGCGTTACACAAAAAGAATTTCTTTACGAAGAACATGTGGACGGAAACAGTAATTAGAAGAATTGAGTTGAATACATACAAGAAAACAAGACAACATATGTTTAAAGTTTTTAAATTATTTTAGGATTCAAAATCATCTAATTTAATCAAAAAAGTTTTTTTCGTATAATGTTATACCATGAACATCATCGTGTAATGTTATACCATGAACAGCATATTACTAACTATACTAATGTATCATTAATAAAATTGTGTTAAAAGAAATATATTTATTGACCACATAATTTTTTTATTATATATAACAATTAACAAATTAACAGCATGTGCACCACCAAAAGGCCTACGTGATCTTTTAATATGTGAAGGACCAAAAGCTTTCGCCAAAGCTGTTCGAGCAGAAAAAAAATTATTACTTATGGATACTACGTTCCGAGATGCCCATCAATCCTTATTAGCAACTCGTGTACGTACACATGATTTATTAAGAATTTCTCCATATGTTTCCCATAAATTTTCTAACTTATATGCATTGGAAAACTGGGGAGGTGCAACATTTGATGTTGCACTCAGATTTTTACATGAATGTCCATGGGAACGTCTAGAGGAAATGAGAAATTTAATACCAAATATTCCATTCCAGATGTTGTTGCGAGGTGCAAATGCAGTTGGTTATACAAATTATCCGGACAATGTTGTCTTCAAGTTTTGTGAACTTGCTGTAAGTCATAAAACGTTAGTGTGAACAATAAAATATTTTGGAATATCATATTTAGGTTAAAACTGGAATGGACATTTTCCGTGTTTTTGATTCCCTTAATTTTTTGCCAAATCTGATCGTTGGCATGGAAGCAGCCGCTAAAGCTGGAGGAGTTGTTGAAGCAGCTATTTCTTATACTGGTGATGTGAGTGATCCCACAAAAACTAAATATGATCTAAAGTATTATGTAAATTTGGCTGATGAATTAGTAAAGGCTGGTACACATATTCTGGCTATTAAAGATATGGCAGGATTACTTAAGCCACGAGCTGCAAAGTAACTGCAATATTTTTTTACAATATTTACAAAATAATTAACTATCATTTTAAATTTCAGAATACTTGTATGTGCTATTCGTGAGAAACATCCCGATATTCCTATTCACATTCATACCCATGATACTTCTGGTGCTGGAGTTGCTGCCATGTTGGCGTGTGCAGAAGCTGGTGCTGACATTGTTGACGTTGCGGTTGATTCAATGTCTGGTATGACTTCTCAACCAAGTATGGGTGCCATTGTTGCATCGCTTGAAGGATCATCCGTTGATACTTGTTTTAAATTAAACGATATTTCAAAGTACTCGGCATATTGGGAACAAGCTCGTACACTATATGCTCCATTTGAGTGCACAACGACTATGAAATCTGGAAATGCTGATGTATATTTACATGAAATTCCTGGTGGCCAATATACAAATTTACAATTCCAAGCCTATTCATTGGGTTTGGGTGACGACTTTGAAAATGTTAAAACGGCTTATCGGGAAGCAAATTTATTATTGGGTGATATCATCAAAGTTACACCGTCCTCAAAGGTTGTCGGTGATTTGGCTCAATTTATGGTACAAAATAAATTAAATGCTGAACAAATCCTAGAAAAGGCGGGCGAGTTGTCTTTCCCACTATCAGTTGTAGAATTTTTACAAGGCTTAATTGGTACTCCACATGGCGGCTTTCCAGAACCATTTCGTTCAAAAGTTCTTAAAGATACGAAACGTATTGAAGGAAGACCAGGTGAGGGATTAGCACCGCTAGATTTTAATAAAATTAAAACCGAACTTACAAAATCTCATGGTGATGTTACGGATCGTGATGTTATGTCAGCAGCTTTATATCCGAAAGTAACAGATGATTTCTTAAAATTTAGAGAAAAATACGGCCCGGTACATAAACTAGATACAAGAATTTTTTTAACTGGACCAAAGGTTGGTGAAGAATTTGAAGTTACAATTGAAAAAGGAAACACTTTAACATTTAAAACATTAGCAATGGCTGAAGATTTAACACCGAAAGGCGAAAGGGAAGTTTTTTTTGAATTGGATGGTCAGTTAAGATCAACATTAATTCAAGACAAAACTGCTGCTAAAGTAAGAACTCATATAAATTTTATTATTATTTATATCGAAGTATTTTCATATTAAGATTAATTATACTATTACTAATTCGTATATCTATTACAGACAATAAAGACTCATCCAAAAGCTTCAAAGGATAATGATAAGGAAATTGGTGCACCAATGCCCGGTATTATAATTCAAATTCGTGTTAAAGTAGGTGATAAGGTTGGGACAGGTGATCCATTAGTAATTTTGTCCGCTATGAAAATGGAATTGGTTGTACAATCACCAAAAGATGGAATTATTAAAGAAATAAAAGTTAAAAAAGGAATGAAACTTGAAGCTGATGATTTAATTTTAATTTTAGAATAATATAGAAAAATCATTAAATTTTTCTCATTAATATAAATTTAACTATTCAGAAAACAAATCAACTGGCGTAAATTTATAAAATATGTTTTCTGAATGAAAATTTATATTTTTGTATAGTTAACTTACTGTTAATATAATATTTTATACAGTTGAGTTATTAAAGCTTTATTTTTATGTTTTGTTTATAATTATAATAATAAGTTATATATATTATTATAATTATAATAATAAATTACGACCAACAAAACGAATCTAAAAATTTGAAAATGATATATTTTTTAAAATTGCAATTGAAATCAATTTAAAAAGCTAAATATTGGTACTTATCAACATTTTTGAGAACATTAAAATTTTATGAAAATATATTTGGATTAATAATGTCCATTTCTCTAGTTTAATCATTTAGGAAAAAATTTTTTATTGAACTTTTAAAATAGTGTCAAGAAAAAATTATTAAAATAAAAACTTTAAAAAATTATATAAATCTTCACATTAAAATTATGGATTTTATAAAAAAAATTTAAAATTGAAATAACAAATGTAATATTTAAATATTACTGTGGAATATTTTATTTCAAATATTGAAATTAAATTTGAAATGATAAGGAAAGAGAGTATTTTTATTTCATATATGTATTCTAAATTGTGTTCAATGTTATCAGGTATCAGCTTGGAATTTTTAGTAATCATAATTACTGTTTGTTTATTAATAGAAAATATATTCGACATAAAGATGATCTCTTATATCTCTTAAAAGCTTCGGAAGATTAAAAGTTTAATTTGAAAAAAATAAAGTTAGTTGTCAATAAATCATCGTTTAAGGTTTAACATCAATAATTTTTCTATACAATATGTCTGGATTAGTTTGTATTTCGGATTATGAAGAAAAAGCAAAAAAATTGATTGATAAAAATGCATTAGACTATTATAGAAGTGGAGCTGGTGATGAATATAGTCTAAAATTAAATAAAGAATCATTTAAAAAGTATGTACAAATTTTAATTTTTTTAATATTTATTATTTTATTTTTCTTCAAAATTTAAAAATATATATACTTTTAGACTTCGCATACGACCACGTTGTTTAATTGATGTGCGCGAAATAAATACTAAATGTGAGATTTTTAATGATACAATAAAATGGCCATTAAGTATATCTCCCTGTGCTATGCAAAAAATGGCTCATCCAGATGGTGAGTTGGGAAATGCTAGAGCAGCTGGCAATTTTGGTAGTATTTTTATATTGAGTACATTATCAACTACATCTATTGAAGAGATAAATAAATTTGCACCAAAAACAATTAAATGGTTCCAACTTTATATATACAAAGAAAGGTAAACAAAAATTGCCATATATTAGAAAACATAATAATAAACTTAAATTTGTTATGTGAAAAGGTCTTTAACAGAGAGTTTAATAAGACGTGCCGAGAATGCCGGTTTCAAAGCATTAGTTTTAACTGTTGATGCACCTCTATTTGGCACTAGGCGTGCTGATATGCGAAATAAATTTTCTTTGCCATCACATTTAAGGTATTTAAAATCAAAAGTGTTACATAAGTATGATCTATATTTAATTTAACTTGTTAACTTGTTTTTTCAATAACTCTTTCAGTTTAGCAAATTTTTCTGGTACAAAATCCAATGTTGAAAGACCTGGAGGTGTAGCTTCTGGTATTTTTGAATATGTAAGTCAACAATTTGATCCTTCATTAACATGGGAGGATTTACAATGGTTGGTGCAATTTACAAAGCTACCAGTTGTTGTTAAAGGAATATTGAGAAAAGAAGATGCACTCTTAGCGGTTCAGTATGGTTGCTCAGGTATAATTGTCTCGAATCATGGAGCTCGACAAATTGATGGTGTACCAGCTGGAATTGAAGCGTTGTCAGAAATTGTTGCTGCCGTTGGCGATAAAACTATTGTAATGATGGATGGTGGAATTTCCGAGGGAACCGATATATTTAAAGCACTAGCATTGGGCGCTAAAATGGTTTTTATTGGTAGACCTGCATTATGGGGCTTGGCTGTGAATGGACAAAAAGGTGTCGAAGATATTTTAGCGCTTCTAAAAAAAGAATTTGAAATTACAATGGCACTGACAGGATGTAACAAATTATCAGATATCCGCAAAGATATGGTAGTACATGAAAATTATTATTCAAAATTATAATTAAATAAAGGAACTAAGTTATTATTTTTTTGTATTTCGTTTATGAATATTTTACTAATTGTCAGCGCATTCATTACAATGGCGAATGGCGGACACTGAGAAACAGAAATAAAAAATTAAATTGACTTACTATACGATTAGTGTATTTATTTCTACTTCGTCCATCTTCATACACCCGGCACTAATTAATTTTGCAAATAAAACTTCTAATAACAAACTAATAACGATCAGTCAGTTTGAATTTTATAAATTAGAACACAACTTCTAATCTAAATATTTAACACTTTTCCCTCTAAACCAAATGAACCGACGAAGACAAGGAAACGAAGTGATTGCTCGATGAAAATTACGGCTTTGACGACCAGATTTCGCAGGGTTCCGAATGAAATCTTAAAATCAAAAAAGTGACCTGTACCATAGCTCACTTGTAAAGTTTATTATAATACATGTGAATGAGGTGGCAAATTCCAAAATGCACTTTATATACTCCAACTGATTTCGAGTAAAGACTTTTTTCATTTGTCGGCTCATATAAAATATTCAGGATTTCCGTTCTCATATCGTATATTTATATGGGCAAACTATTAATTTTAAAGAATATAAAGAAATATATAAAATATGTTTTGGGGCATATATATTGTTATTTTGAAGTACTACCAGATTTCTTATTTTTGTTTTGGGATATTTATATATGGCAGAAGTTGTATTTTAACAATATATTTATTGTGTGTGAGTTTAACTTTTTACATGTTTATTGAATAAAATTAAAAAGAAAATATTTAATAAAAATTTTTGTAAAGAAATTTAATATTTTTTTATTCATTACTAAATCACCATATTAAACCGAAATACTAAAACAAAATTTTGAAAAATATACTTCACATTGACGTTAACAGAGCCAGTGATTGGTTTTTGTGCTGCCAAGACAGTTTGTTTATTTAATAATGTTTAAGAATAAAAACAGTTCGCTCTTCTGGTTGAATGTTTCGTTTTATAGGGAATAGGTAGGTTCAAGCATGGTTCTTTCTACTCGAACCTACCTGTTTACTGGTACTGATTCAACTAAAAGAATGTCTAATGTAAACATCGAAAACGAAAATCGCAATCTATAGAAACACTGTACATCTGTCGACTTCAATCTTATTTATAAAAAAAACTGCTATTATATAACTTAATTAAACAAAATTTCCATTAGAATTAGAGTATATATTATGGACTATAGGCAAACTATTTTCAAAGTATATTTTGAACTTTCGGTTGTCAGGTGAACAAATATCGCTTGATGGATATCTGTTTCAATTTCAACAAAACTTTGTGCTTTCGAAAATCATACAGAAAATGGCTTATTTAAACATTCCGATATTGAATTGACAAACGTATTAAACAAAAAAATTTGTTCTTGTCATTTGTGAATTCTGTAGAAATAATAAAAAAAACACACTTTTTTATTTATTCATTAAAAAAAAAAAATACGATAAATAAATAAATTATATTTATTTTAATTTTGTGTTAATGAAATAATTTAAAATGAAAAGTTTAGAAAACATAGAAAAAGAATATCCTTTACATTATTTAGTATGGAAAAATGATTATGAGAATTTAGAAAACTTGTTAAAAACAGAGAAAGTAAGATTAGACAAGATATATTAACCAAACCTTATAAGTTTTTCTATGTGTAAAAATTAAATTAGTGTAATATTATAAAATTAGTTTTTTAATTAATTGGCTAAAATATTGTATAAAATATAACATCGTCTTTGACGTAAATTTAAAAAAGAAAACATTTTCTCATTAATTTAATTAGTATCAAAAAATAAATATATACGTATTTACTTATATATTTTTATAATCGTATATATTTATATTTTCTCACCTGTTTCTTTTTATAATAATTTCTTTTAAAATAATTTTTTTTTATCTTATTTATAGCATGATAAAGAAAAACTAGATCCAAGAAGTCGCACACCTTTAATGTTGGCTGTTAAATTATCACATAGTGAATGTGTAAAATCATTATTGGCTGGAAAATGTAATGCAAATTTTGAATCAAATGGATGGTCTAGTAAGAATTTTATATTATATCTTTCAAAAAAATATATAAATTTAATCATATTTGTTAATGTCCCAGTTGTACAAGAAGCTGTCTGTGCTGGTGATGAGGGTATATTAACAGCTGTTCTAGAAGTTCGTGATTTACAAAGGCATATCCAAAGGGTCACCCACGTACCTAAATTATTACAACATTTACTGGACGCACCAGATTTTTACGTTGAAATGAAATGGGAATTTACGTCATGGGGTATATTTTTATGACTACATAATTCGAAATTTTTTAATTATTGATATCTCTTTTTTTGTTCAATAGTACCTTTAATGTCACGTTTATGCCCAAGTGATACATATAAAGTTTATAAACGAGGTGCTAATGTACGAATAGATACAACACTTTTGGGTTTTGATAATTCAACTTGGCAACGAGGAAGTCGTTCGTACATTTTTAAAGGATTAAGTTCGTTTTTATAATATATTTTTGTATATATAACTTTATATAGTTATTTTTTACTTCAGAGGATTCCGCTACAATGATTGAAATTGATCATGATACCCATGAAGTTTTAATTGAACAATTACAAAGTAGTATTGGTGATATTGAAGGTATACCAATACCACTTGGTTCAGCTAGAGCTAGGTTAAATGCGCCAGTAATGGCAAATAATATTGATATGGATAAAATAAGTTTTGAAAGAAATAAATCTGGTATTTGGGGGTGGCGTAGTGAAAAATCAGAATTAATAAATGGATATAATTGTAAAGTATATGGTGCCAGTAATGTAGAATTTATTACTAAAACAAGAACAGAACATTTAAGTGAAGATCAATTAAAAGTAATTTTTTTTTTATATATTTAACTAAATATAGAAAATTTTAATTTTAATTTTCTTAATAGGCTAGAAATTCAAGAACTCCATTACATAGTTTTCTTGGTATAGCTGAAGACGAGTTTGTACCTAATAATGATGTAATATCATTGTGATTAAGTAATTATTAATTTAAAAAATTTAAGATAATGTTTTTTTTAGGTTCCTTCCCCAAATTCTGAAAATAAAACTGAAAATGGTGCTACTCCTAATAATGATTCGGGCAGTAGTTCTGGAAGTAGTACGCCAAAATCAGATTTAACACCCGAGCAATATTTTTCTGATGATGATCTTAATGGCAAAGATATTGGTCGTCCAAAAAAAATTAGCACAAAAGTATATCCAATATTTAACTTAATTTTGAAAATGTTCTATTTGATTGTTTTTATATTTACAGATTCAACGATTTAAAGCAAATTTATGGCTTAGTGAGGAATTTCCAATAAAATTGCAAGAACAAGTATTACCCATATTGGATTTAATGTCTACAATGGCTAGTCCACATGTATCTAAATTAAAAGACTTTATAACAATGCAACTGCCATCTGGTTTTCCAGTTAAAATTGAAATACCATTATTTCATGTATTAAATGCTTGTGTAACATTTGGTAATGTATTTGCAACAACAACTCCAGTTGATATGGTACAAACATTAGATGAAAATGAACGTTTAACTTGTCTTATTGATGATCAATGTTTTGATATACCGAGCCATTATGTAAATAGAGGTTAGATATATATTTATTTATTTCGAAATTAATGTTATAATATGATATATATATATTTTCTAGATCATGATCTGCGACGTCAATTAACATTAGAAGATGAAGATGATTTATTACAATATGCAATTGAACAAAGTTTAATGGAAGGGGGGACTGAAACAGATAAAGTTGATATATGGGAAGCATTAAGAGGACAAAAAGGTACATCAACAAATTCATCAGCGTCACCAAATTTAAATCCAAATGTATTTTCTGACGAGGATACGCAACTTCAAAGGTAATTAAATATTGTAAATCTAATAAATTTTAGAAAAGTTGATAAAGAAAATTAGAATTCAAATGATTTTGAAAATTGTAATTACACCTTATTTTAAATAAAATTGTTATACCACAAATTTTTTTATCAACTTTTGTTAATAAGAATATATTTTAAAAATCTATTAATTATATTCTGACTAATGTTTTTTTTTATTTTGAATTAAATCTTGCGCTTTGCATGAATGCTTATATAAAATATTTATAACTAAATACTTATTTTACCATGCCTTTCTAATATAATTTAAAAAGTAGAACACCAACAACTCGTCATAAAAATAATATTAATTATATGAAAAATATTTTTAAATAAAAATATTAATAGAAATTTTGACTTGCAGTTTTCCCATACTTTAAGAGAACAAAATTTCAAAAAAATATATATATATATATATATCTATATACTTCAATATTTTTAAAATTGTATTTCAAGATTAGATTTGGAGATATTTCAAATTTTAAGAAAAGGAGTTTTTAAAAAGTCAATGCAAAAACTTTATTAAATTATCAAGTTTTTTTATAGTTATCAAGTTTTTTTTCGTTTATCAAGTTTATCAGACATAATAAAATTGGAGAAATATATAATGGCTCAAATATGAATTATTAAAATTTACGATAAATTAATTACGTTTGGGTTTCTGCTAATAAATTTCCAATACATTAAATAGTAAGCATTTCTTTTTCTCTTTATATTGCTAATATTTTATCATTTAAAAGTATAATTGTAGTTTTCTTTTATTTATTTAATAATTCCTTTATTGCTAACATAAAAATGATTTTCCTAATTATTCCAAAATTATTTGCTAATCCTGTAAATCATCAATATATGTAAAAAAAATTGTGTGCCTCGTAAACTATGCTACTTCTAGAGTACTTCAAGAATCATTAAGTCAGCTAAAACAATCTGGCGAAAAGAATTCACCATTACAATCACCAATAACAAATAGTACAACAGTTACTGGCATTATTAATAATAATCCAACAAATTTAAACAGTCCAACATCATATTTAGATCCAGATTTAGCATTAGCTTTACGTATTAGCGAACAAGAACAGAAAGAAATTGAACAACAATTAAAACAAGAACAAGAAATGATGGAGAAAGTATTACGTTTAAGTCTTGAAGATAAATAATTATACCATTTATGAATTTATAAATATTATATTTTTAAAAAATATATTAATTATTTATAAATATGAAAATTTATATAATCTTAAAACTATTTTTTATTACATTAAAAATAAAATGATATATTTTTTTTAGACTCCAAAAGAATATTTTGAATATAAACTAATTTCATAAAAATATTAGAATAATACATATTACAACAAATTTAAAATATCATTGATCGAAAAAAATTCTAAATAAAACCTTTATAAGCGTATATATTAAATTTCGGATGATTTTTATTTTGTAAAACGATAAATTTAATATTAAAAATTACGTAGAATTTATATGTTTTTCATACGCTAATATTAAATAATATTTTTACGAAAATATTGTATACTTAATTGCTGAAGTTTCTTAAGAATAAAATAATCATTTATTTTTAATTCTAATTTTTTTCACAAATAGTAAAATTAGTTGTCAAAAATATTTTTTTTTTTTTTAATTAATTATTAAAATAAAAATGCTTTAAACTTAAACTATAATAAAAAGAATGTAATAAAATATATTATTTATAAATTTTAAATAAACTTACACTTTCTATTACTGTATAAAAATAAATAAATGGAAATATATGTAATAAAAATATGTTATTTGTATTTAATGTTTTAATATTTAATGTAAAACTTGAATCCTATAAGTAAATATTTTTAATTCCAGCAGTTCGTTTAAAAGCCGAATGAAACGGAATATAAAGATAAATTTCGGCAGAGGGTTTTTATTTTTTGTAAACTTCACTCTTGTGTCTTCATATTAAATACACAAATTTTGTATTGATTCTCATTAAATATTTATATTTTACTGATTTCTCGACAAATTTTGAGTATTTTTCGAAAAGGTACATCAACCTTTTCGAAAAATATTCAAAATTGCCCGAGAAATCGGTAAAATATGAAAATTTAATGAGAATCAAGACAAAACATCAGAATTTTTCCCAAAAAATTGAAAAACCATAAAACTGAAGCAATCCCCACATATTTGGTATCTCCGTGTAGGAGATTTAATTTCCAGCTCATTTCCGAAGACGCTTTCGAAAAATATTGAAAATTGCCCGAGACATCGGTAAAATATGATATTTAATTCTGTTGAGTAAATAACAATTGAAATATTTCTTTTAATTATTTTATTTTTATTATCCTTATTATTAAAAAAAGTGTAAAGTATTTAATTTTCAATTATTAAAATAATAATTATTAATTTGATATTACTTTTTCAAAAGAAAAAAAACAATATCTTAAAAAAGCTAAAAATATATTGAAGCTAAAATATATTATTAAACTAAACTTTTTCTTTTGCTTATAATAAATTTTTTTTTAATTATCTATAATAATAAAATCCCTTTTAAATACTTTCTATAGTTAAATATATTTAAAACATTTTTGTTTATCATGTGGAATTCTAGTTTTAAATAGAATTGAGTCAGCTCGATATTGTGTATTTAATAATGGTGTATAACCAAAGACCTGTGCAAAAAAATTTATACAACGATGTCGTTCCTGAAAATGTGTATCATCTTCACTTAATGAGACTGGACAACCTGGGCATCTAAATGTCCAACGTGATGTAACTTTAACGGGTGGTTTTCTAGTAATATGTGATACTAAAAAATTCATTGCGATATCTTCACAGTTCATATATTCATCAACTTTATCTCGTATTGCTTGTGGTAACCAGTATGTATATAAATATGTATAATATTTATGGAAAAATGCAGCTCCAGTTAAAACCATACTTAGTTCACAACTATAATTTGAATTATAATTCCATGCTTGTTGTGTATTTATATCCCATGCATGGAAACGTCCTGGAAAACCAACAATACGATCACGATGTTCACGCCAAACGCGGAAACCAAATAATATTTCATCGTGTCGTAAATGCGCATCATCATCAACAGATAATATTGCTTCAGTTTCAATAACATCAAATGGTAAAAAACGATTATTTAATGAATTACGTGGTGCACGTACAACAGCAACTGGAACACCAATATCTGGCCAACGTAAATCATCTAATGGTGGCTTTGGTGAATTCCAAACCACAATAACTTTATTTAAATATGGCAATCCATATAAACGTCCTAATGAATCCATTAAAATTTGTTCCCTTTCATATGTTAATATAACAATTGTAAATTGTTCACGTGGATAATTGCCCCCTAATGCTTCGCTAAATTCTTTGCCGGCACCACCAGCACCTTTACCAATTGGACGGAAACCCATATGCGAACCAAGAAACTTTGCTTCAGATGACATAATTGGATCGAAAGGTAATTGTGGATATAAATTAAATGGATCTCCCCAATCATTCCATGCTTCACGTGATTGTAACCGTAACACCGTATAATTACGACGATATTGTGGACTAGGATATGGTGGTTCAATAGGGCCGAGCGATTCTTCTGGTTCAGCTTCTAAAACTGGTGGATCAGATTTTAAAGGTATAAATGATGAATTAAAAACACTTTGAGAAATGGTTGGTTGTATTGGTCTTGGAGGTATACCTACAAACAATATTTATTATTAAACAATTATGCGAAAATAAAATATATTTTTTATACCTAAACGATCTCTTAAACTTGCCACTATTGTATCAACTGTAGCTTGAACAGAACTTAAATAACGTTCCCATATTAAGCGACCTTGACGTCGCATTGCTAATAAATCTGTATCGGGTACAGCTCTTAATAGAAAATGTAATTCAGTAATTCGAGCTTTTGGTAACATAATTGTTAAACGTCGCCAGTCTATTGTCTCAGAGTATGGTAAACGTAATTCATCATGTCCCAAAATAACTGGTATAGCACCAGATCTTAATCCTTCGAATAAACGTGCTTGCATTAATACAGAGCTTATTTGTCCACCGAGTGGCGGTAAAATTAATACAAATGTTGAATCTTTTAAAATATTTCGGCGACTACTATCCGTACCACATAAATTCCAATCTTTTAATGCCATTTCAATTTTCTGTTCTGTGGCTGGTATACATTTAAAATTTAATAAAAACTTGTCTTGTGTTGAACCAATAGACATATCATGTAAATGTTCAATTATAAAATCATCTAATGTTATATTATTATTATCATAATTATCTTTTGTAACATTATCAGGTCTTAATTCACCTTGAAATGTTAATAAATATAACCGTCGAGCTGGTATCATATGAGTACATTCTTGCCACACATCACCTCCAGGTGGTCCTAAAACTGGTGATACAACAATATCAAAATTATCGCGATATTGTTTGTGCAAAAATGATGATTGTACAATAATTGCGCGCATCGTGTTTTGATTATTTAAAAAATTTGTTGCGATTGAACTTAAATCACGTCGCGATAAATTAATTAAAATATGATTACGACCATCACCACCCCAATATGGTAATTTATATAATTTATTTATATTAATTGGATTTAATGAAAAATTTGATAAATTTTTATCTTCTTCGATAGTATAACGATTATTTTTAATTAATTCATGTTCTGGCAGTGCTTCACCAATTAAAACTAAATAAATACATGCAATTTTTGGATCATTTACTAAATGGGCATTATAGCCTAAAGTTTGTTTAATGGTTGTTTTCAAAAAACCATCAATATCATAACCGGTATTTAATACACTATATAGATCGGGATCATATAAATAAACTGGAAATCCAGAAGTTAAACTACATCGTGAATGATCAAAACAATTGCTCATTTGACATTGTTCTATTAATTTTTTTAATAATGGAGGATTTCTCTTTGGTATATTATTTGGATATAGTGCTACTGGTAATGCTAAATCAGGAGTATTTCTTTGTACAGCTTCACGTTGTGCTACCTGAGCTTGTTCAACTGATATTTTTAAACGTTCTAATTCAGTTTGTTCACGTAACAGATCTTGTTTAAGATCGTCTATTTTTTGATTATAAATACCAATATCGGATTGAAGTTTTTGCCGACGGGATTCGAGTTCTCGTAATTCCACTGAAACAGTACTCTAAAAAAATATGGAAATAATTATTAAAATTATGAAAATTTTTCGGGTATAAAAATTTAAATAAATACCTTTATTCGGATCATTTCTTCTATTCGTAATTTTAGGTCATTAGCTCTCATAATAGTGAAATCTTCATAAGCATCCAATTGTGATCTGGAACGATGAACATCATGACTTGGTACATCTGAATCAGGCTACAATAACATAAATAAAATTTAACCTTATTATTAAAAATATTATGAAAAATATAGATATGTAAAAAATACTGGAAATGTCTTTCTATTGGTTGTAATATACATGTAAATAAGGACAGTAAGATGTAAGAAAATTTAGTAAGCAAGCTTAAGTGAAATTTCGAATGCAAATTAAAATAATTTATACTTACATTTAGAAGATTGTGATGGGCAAATAATGGTAAGAGTAATAATAATATTAATATTAGAAATATAATTTTAATTTTTTTGAAATGTCTAAACCAATTCCTGATATCAAAATAATGAAGAAAATTGTGTTGTTCCATTTTTACACCACAATTAATGGTTTAATGTAAAAATAATATTTTCAAGTTTTCATAACTTCCGTCCAATGTTTTTACTAACTTTTTTTCAAAAAAAAATTAAATTTTCCAAATTCTAATTTGTTTATTTTTTTAATTTTGGATTGACTTTGACATTTCTTTGATGGGCATCCCTAGTCAGCCGAAATATTCAATATTCACTACTGACCCCATAAACATTGTCAGCTTACGGAGTTTGTTTAAAAATTAAATCACGAAGTATCTGAGTTTAAAAATTAAATCACGAAGTATCAAAAACCAAATATAAATATTTATTTGGGTTTTGGTATCTGAGTGGTTTTTGGATATAAATTGATCAGTTTATTTCTTTTTTTTGTATTATTACTTGAACTATTCTTCACTCTTGCTAAAGGAAAAGTGTAAAGTGATAAAAGGGTAAGAATGAACTACATTGACATCACTAGAATGGAAATAGAAACCTTATTTAAACATGTAGTATGTTCCGATTATTTTAGTGATCTGTGGTAACAGGGGAAATGTCAAATATTTTAATTTGGTAATTGGTATATGGTAACACTACATAACCTTTAAATATTTTTAAGCGGTATTTTTTCTAACAAGAATAAATAAATCTAAAATAAAATCTATATATTAAAGAAAAATTAGGAAATGGAATACGAAAATATACCAGAATTTGTAATTCTTTAATAAATATGTTTGAATTTAACAAAATGATAAATCAATAAATATATATTTGGACTTTACAGGATATTTCAAATGATTTATGCAAAGAAACAGGCATAGCAGCAAAATGGATTGGAAACAAACTATCAATAAGAGGATACAAACATATATTTACGTAAAAACCATATTGTATACAGAGTATATCAAAATAAAAAATTAACTATTTTTCTCCAATTATTTAGAACTTCAAATGATAAACCATCAAAATTTTTAGATACGGGTGATATTAAAGTCTATCATATTCAGCCGGAATTGATTTATGAAGATCCAATATTACGTAGTCTTATTGCTGAAGCTAATAGTATTTTTCTAACAGTTCAAGGAATGAAAAAAGCATCTAAAAACGATTTTGTAAAAATATCAAAAACTTATCGTTGCATTTTACGTGCTTGCTTAGAAAAATTAAAAGAACAAATTCAAATTGAAGATTCAAATAAAGAAGAAAAATCAAAGTAGAAAATCTAACAAAATAAATTTGTTTAAACTTTATTTTAACAAAACTAATGTTTCTTCTTTTAGGTATGAAAATTATACCACAATATTTTATTCCGTTGAATGTATATGGCATTTATGTGAAATTCTTTTTATTGATCCGGCACCATCAAATATTATTGTACCACAATTAATTGAATGGATACGTTTTATATTTCCAAAATATGAAACACAAGCTACAGAATTATTATTACAGGGTCGGGAAGCAAATAATAGTTCAGAATATTGGTCAACTGTAAAAGGATTAATATTACAAGGGCAAATCGAAGTTGCTAGAGCAATTTTACAATCACATTCATTATCGGAAACAAATGCATATCGAATGGCAGAACAAATATTGAAAACTATGCCAACTTATAATGTAAAGTTGAAATATAAATATATTTGTATAAAATAACGAGTATTTTTTTAGATTTATGGAGGACTTTCTATACAAAAGTTTAGGTCACAATGGCAATATTGGTTAACAGATACTGAAATTAAATTATCTGCAGGAAATTTATCTAGTGAACCAAATTTAGAGGAAATCGTAAAAGTATAATGAAGTGTAATTTTCAAAATATATAAAAAATATAATTTATGATTTTATTTAAGTTAATTACTGGTAATCCAACAGCTTGGAATGAGGTTATTAAAACATCGAATGATTGGTATGAATTTTTACCTGGTTTCTTATTTTATACTGAACCAGCTTGTAAATATTTCGAATTGGGTACATTAGCAAATTGTTGGCTATCACGGTATGCAAACATTAAAGAATATAGTCAAAGTGGTTTTTTGAATCATCTGGATCGTGTTATTTTGAATTTAATGGAAAATGATATGCAAACTGTATTACATTCCATACAAAAAATGTGTGACAATCAATGGTTTGTTACACACTTAACAGATTTATTATATAATTGTGGGCAATTACAAATTTTGGGAGAAAATCAAACAAAGTAAATTAATTTTCTAAGACATAAAAAATTGTTTATATAAAAATAATGGTATTTGAAAACAATTTTAGTGAAAGTAAAAAACTTCGAGATTCATTGTTGTTTCAATTCGGTTCTGCTTTAATGTCTAGAGAATCATTATGGATGATTGGTTTGGATTATTTGGAATATTGTTCCGAAGAAGGTCAATATTTCTTTTACAAATCCATTTTATAATGCATTAAAATACAATTGCTTTTTAGATCGAGGCGCAATGGAATTACTTTTACTTAGAGTTCCAGTAAAAAATGAAAAACAAGCTTTTAAAATTATTAATGCAGCTAAGAAAAAAAATATTGTTGATAGTATTGGTTCGTTATATACTATTAATTCATTTTATTTACTAATGAAAAATTATTTTAAAAATGATTTATTTAGAACCAGAAATTTGTAAGGTACAAGCAAGAAAATCTATGATGTTAGATCGGTATGGAAATGCATTAGATTGGGCAATACGATCGAAAGATTCAATTTTTGTTACAGCAATTACAGATTATTTCCTAAATGTAAGAAAATTAATTTTCAATTAAAAAAGGTTTTAATAGATAATTTATTTTTTATCCATAAAATTATCTAATTGTATATAATATTGATTATTAGCATTTATCTAAAACTGGCGAAATGTTGAGCCCAGATGTTATTGAAAATATTGGAGCAAAAATGTTCATATCACCACGTTTAGTATTTTTAGTAAAATATTTTGATTTTCGTCAACATTATACAAAGCGCGAATTTATACCAGCCACAGAACTATTAGTCAATTTGCTAGATTCACAAATAACACCAGAATAGTAAGTATATTTAACTTATATATATATTTTTAAGATTTTTAAAAGTTCAAATTGTTTTTAAAAAAAATAAAAGGAAAACGATTCTGTTTATAATCATGTGAATTTAATATTATTTATAGTTAAACAAAAACAAAAAAGAGTATAATATATTTTTAAATATTATAGTTTTTGGCCAACTTTATTAATCGACACAATTCCATTACTTGAATCAAAAGATCCAAAAATTCCATCAAAGGAAACTAATATTATTCTCCACCATTTGGAGTCTGATTTAGTTCCATTAATTGAAAAGAAAAAAAATATGGTGAATTTGATTTGTGTAGATATTTTTATAAATATATTATAAATATTTTAATTTCAGAAAGAGCTAAATATATTAGGAGATTATCGGATTGATAAGATCGAAGAAATTGTTAAACTTATTCGATTTGCATGTGCTCGAAATTTAGCCAGAGCATTTGTGATTGAGAATACTATTGTTGTTTAAAGAAGTTTTTGTAATAAAATCAGTTAATTGATTAAATTTTAATTTTTTTATTTTGTATAATCAGTATGTATTCTAACATTAAAATCCTTTACTTTATATTAACATTTTTCAATGTCTTTGCAGTAACATTACCCTTTCCTGGGACATGTAAAATTGAACCTTTAAAACATGCTATCTTTTCATTATTTGTTTTCAGATCTGGAGCGCAAGTTTCAAAAACCTTTTTCTTTGAACTTAATTGACTGTCTGGTTTACGATCGTATCCTTCACAATGTACTAAATCACCAGGCACAGCACCAGTTGGTGGTGTCAAAATTTCAAGCTTCTCTGGTGTTACAGCGCACATAACCATTGCTTCTGATGTAATACCACGCATTTTAGCTGGTTTTAAGTTACATAATAAAACAACCATTAAATCACGCATTTCTTCAATAGGTACATTATTTACAAGACCGGATATAACGGTTCGTGGATTTGATTCACCACAATCAACTTTTTCCATATATAGAGTATCAGCATCGGGATGTCTAGATACTTCAATAATTTTACCAACACGAAAATCTAAACGACCAACATCAATTGGTGGTTCGGCTGATGTTTGAGATTTATCGTCGCTTACACTGGATTTTTCTTTTTTTGGTTTCTTGTCTTTAGGTTTTTTTTGTTGTACTTCGCTATTTAAATCAGACTGTTCGGTAGGAATATTTGTTGTAGTACAAACTCCCATAGCCAGTGGAGTCGTTCTGGGTAAAATAACTTGTTTTTTACCATTCTTAGTTTCTAAAAATATTAATTGACTTTTGGCAGCTTCTACTTGTTTCAGTAATGCAGCATTTTCTTGAAGAAGAGCATGTCTTTTAGCTGATGCTAATTCAGTTCGAAGTGCGGAAAGCTGAAATGTTGAAAAAGATGATTTAGTCATATTTAAATCAAATAGATTGCAAATCAAATCACGATTAATTTACTTCTACTTTGAGTGAATTGAGAAGTTCACCGGCAGCTTTATTATTTGCTATAACCCTTTCTAAACTCATTTTTAAAGATAATATGTTCCCTTTGCAAATGTGGCGTAAAAACATTTGTAGTCTTTGACAATTCTGAAATTTTCCCTGCAAGCAAATTTTCCTTTTTTCTAATATATATATTATTGAGTAAAATATGGCCAAGTATCGGAACTTATTTTATTATAATTTTCCTCAATGCTTTAACTAATTGAAATGAATTTGAATGTTTTTGAATATATTTTATTTACGAGGGAATAAATATTTGTTATTATTTTCTCTACTCTATTGTATTAAAAACCTAGGAACCTAATGAAAATCTGTTCTGCATGAAAAAACTTAAATATATGGTGTTACCGATCCGTTGCGTCTGGTAAATGGTGTTACTGTTCCGTTGTGTTCCAATCGACATCTTATAAATGTCATCACACATTCTTCTGAAATTGAACCGTTCTAGAAGAATCGCATTTGTGTGTGACTCAGTGAAGATTGAAGAAGTTAGGTTAATTTAAAAAATATTTAATTCGTAACCATTATAAATAAAAAAAATCTGTGAAATAAAATGGCTTTATCTGTTCCAAAAGCGCCTGGCATGGCTCAAATGATGAAGGATGGTGCTCGTGTAAGCAAAATGTAATGAAAATCTGTTCTGCATGAAAACCTAATGAAAATCTGTTCTGCATGAAAAAAACTTAAATATGGTGTTACCGATCCGTTGCGTCTGTTAAATGATGTTAGTATTCCGTTGTGTTCCAATCGACATCTTATAAATGTCATCAAACATTCTTCTGACATTTAACCGTTCTAGAAGAATCGCATTTGTGTGTGACTCAGTGAAGATTGAAGAAGTTAGGTTAATTTAAAAAATATTTAATTCGTGACCATTAAATAAAAAAAAATCTGTGAAATAAAATGGCTTTATCTGTTCCAAAAGCGCCTGGTATGGCTCAAATGATGAAGGATGGTGCTCGTGTAAGCAAAATATTTTTATAATTTCAGTAAAATTAACTAAAATTTTTGGAAAAGTAGGACATATTTATCCACAATTTTTTTATTTTTAACCTCGTGAACAATATTTTACAAATTTTAATTTTTGTAACAAATTGTTTTATGAATTAAATTTCTAACTTTAAATTGTAAATTGATAATAAGTGCACCTATTCTCAAATATGTTAAAATTAATGAATTAAATTATACATATTTTAATTTGTAAGGTTATGTTTGCTATCGTAAACCGCCTGTATAAAAATATAATTAATATTTCTATATATTTAATTTTAGATGTACACCGGTTTAGAAGAAGCTGTCTATCGTAATATATCGGCATGTAAAGATTTTGCTGCTACAGTACGTTCAGCTTATGGACCAAATGGCATGAATAAAATGGTTATTAATCACATTGAAAAACAATTTGTTACTTCGGATGCTGGTACCATAATGCGTGAATTGGATGTTGAGCATCCAGCAGCAAAATTAATGGTAATGGGTAGCCAAATGCAAGAAGCTGAAGTTGGTGATGGTACAAATTTTGTCGTCATTTTTGCTGGCGCTTTACTCGAATCTGCCGATGAATTATTACGATTAGGTGTGACAACCACTGAAATTGCCGAAGGTTATGAAAAAGCTTTAGAAAAAGCTTTGGAAATTTTACCAAAATTAGTATGTCATGAAATTAAAAATAATCGTGATATTACATTGGTTAAGGAATCAATTCGGTCATCAGTTATGTCTAAACAATATGGACAAGAAGATTTGCTAGCTGATTTAATTGCAAGAGCTTGTGTATCAATATTACCCGAAAAATCAACATTTAATGTTGATAATATTCGAGTTTGTAAGATTTTGGGTAGTGGTCTAAGCAAATCTGAAGTATTGAAAGGTATGGTATTTAAACGACAAGTTGAAGGTGATATATCAAGTGCTGAAAACTGTAAAATTGCAATGTTTTCATGCCCAGTTGATATTATTCAAACTGAAACAAAAGGTACTGTACTAATAAAATCCGCAGATGAATTAATGAATTTTAGCCGTGGCGAAGAAACTTTATTAGAACAGCAGATTAAAAATATTGCTGATACTGGGGCTAAAGTAATTGTAGCTGGTGGAAAATTCGGAGATATGGCATTGCATTTTATGAATAAATATAATTTAATGGCAGTAAGATTGAATTCGAAATTTGATTTGAGACGTTTAAGTAAAGCTGTTAATGCTACATGTTTACCAAGATTAACTGCACCAAATAAAGAAGAATTAGGGTATTGCGATAAAGTGTGCATTGAAGAATTAGGTGATACTTCAATTGTTTCATTCCGGAATCAAGGCGCTGATACGAAAATTGCTACAATAGTTATTCGTGGATCAACTGATAATTTTATGGATGATATTGAACGTGCAATTGATGATGGTGTAAACACATTTAAAGGCTTATCACGTGATGGAAGGTTCGCACAACATTTATTTAAAATTACTTCCATATATATAAATATTTTCGTTTTTATAGATTCCTTCCTGGAGGTGGTGCTGTTGAAATTGAATTAGCTCAACAATTAGCTGAATATGCTGACACTTTACCTGGTTTAGACCAATATGCTGTAAGAAAATTTGCTACAGCACTTGAAGTATTTCCAAAAGCGTTAGCCGAAAATAGTGGTATTAATGGTACAGAAACATTACATAAACTATATTTGGCACATAAAGAAAATGGTAAAAATCATGGTGTTAATATTGATGCTGAAACACCCGATACAATTGATGTAGTATCGACCAAAATTTATGATTTATTTGTTGCTAAATATTGGGCTCTAAAGTATGCAGTAGGTGCAACATGTACTATTTTAAAAGTTGATCAAATTATTATGGCTAAAAGAGCAGGTGGTCCAAAACCACGTGCCGCACAAGGTAGTGATGATGAATCGTAATTATTTAATATACAAATATCGAGCATCAGTTATTTTATAACTTCAGTTTTTCTTCATTCTTTTGAAGCAAAAGTTATTATTTTGCGTTTATTTTTAATTTTCACTGTCATTTAATATGTTTACATACTTCTAATTAATTATAATTCATATTATATTATATTATAATAAATTTTCACAATAATACTAAACAAAAATTATGTTTTATTATTTATTACCCGCATTAAACTTTTTTTTCTGCTTCGATTCAGATTCTAATAAATATATAATAATAGTAACAATTCAAACAACAATTTCAAACAACAAATATACAAAATATTTTACGTTTATTTTTAAAATGGGGTAATTTCGAGATGTTTGAGGTTGATTCATTCAAAAGTAAGCAGTTCGTGCAATTTCTCTAAAGTAAGCAATTCGTGCAATTACAATAGAAATTGCATTGGACATTTTTCAATTTCAGTAGAAATTGTATGGGAGATTTTAACAATTTTAAATATTATGGACTATAAAAAAGTAACTTTAGGCTACAGATAGCTTATATATAAACAGAACAAACTAAATTCTAACTGATGTAATGTTAAATTTTTAAAAAAAATGACTTGTCTAACTTTAAAATCCAGGGCTAAAAGAATTCTTATAATAGTTGATTTTTTTTTAGCAACATGTTTTCCACCAAAGAGAATTTTACTCATCTAAAAGGAAAATAATATTAAATATTGATTACTCATTATTAAATTTTATTAAAATTTACTTTTATTAAATATAATTTAAATTAACAAAAATACATTTATAAGGTGTAAACTGACATTAAAATTACTTTTGTGAATGTTAGTGTCCCTAGAATAAAATTATTCAATGTTTTTTTCTTAATTTTTACAATACTGTGCAGGAACTCTTTTCTCGGAATGGATTCACCTTTTGACTTGAAAATCCTGTTAACAAGTAATCCTCTTGTTCATGTTCAGCAATATATTTCAACATTTTAGAACATGATATTGATACAGGCTGACGATCTGTTGTATTTGCCTCACGACGTAGTTGTTCGACAATAAATCTTTGTTGCTGTAAATTTGAAGACATCATTTCCATTATAAAATTTGAGTCTGATGTGAATTGTCTGAATAGTTAAAGGAAATTAAAATAAGTAAATAATGTATTTTTGGATATTATGAAGAAACAATTCTTGCAACACACCCAAAAACAAATTAAATTGACAGCCAGTACATAAGTTAAACTAAAAATGGTTGAATAGAAAGATACAGCTATAGCAGTGTAATTTTTACTCCACATGGCCTGACATTATACTAGATGGCGTTATATAATTATCCTATATTTACAATCGGCGTAATGGAAAAGTTGAACAATAATTTATAATATATTGATGAAATGATGCATTTATATATTAAATAATGATTAATGGTTTTCGAATTGCTATATAATTTCAGTTACTACATTTTATGCAAAACTTCTTATAAAATTGAAGTATACAGACAGTTTTTGCTTATTGCAAACTTGCCACAGGTTTCCTTTAAATAGAATAAAGTATTGTATAATAAAATGTGCTTACAAAGAATATTTTTAAGACGTAGCGAACACGGCTTATTTACGGTAGAATATATAAAATTTCAAACTTCATTTTACTATGAAGTTTGAAATTTTATATATTCTATAAAATTTAAACTTTCATTCTAATGAACTCATTGTGCGACTAACAACTACAATTGAAATTATTTGTCTCTAGTGACAAAATCTAGAATTAATTTGACAACTTATCAAGGTCAATCGAAAAAAGTCAGAGAAGTATTAAAACAGCCAATAGAGTTTTATGCAAAAAAAGAAAAGGAAAAATCAATTTTTTGTTACCTTCTACGGAAAAAATAAACTTTTTTAAGTGAAAATCGTTTTTGTGAATCAAAATTTGCCGTTTTGGCTTTTAATTTTTTCGGGAAAATTATTTGTTATATTTAATCCTTCAAAATAGGACTTTCAGAAACTGCTGTCATGGACATAATGTAAGTAAACTATATATTGCTTGTGATATACAGTATTTAATTCTAAATATAAATTTATTTTTTTTATTAATAGGGCAGCCAATCTCCAACAACAAAGAACCGTTGTTGATCAATTACGACGTGAGGCAAACCTACAAAGAATGTCGGTATCTGAGGCATGTAATTTAATGCTACAGTATATAGCCGAACATGAAAATGAAGATTGTTTATTAAATGGTTTCACCAGTCAAAAAGTTAATCCTTTCAGAGAGAAAAGTTCCTGTAACATATTGTAAACGTAAACTTAAAAAAAAGCAAAGAAAACAAAAACGCTATTGTTGTTTGTGCCGCTTTACCAGAAAACCTTATATTTTCAATGTTTTCATTCTACATTTTCATTAATTTTTAGTAAAACTCATTTTATATGTAATGTAATTAATGTGATTATAAGGCATTATCATTTCGCTTTTCAAATCGATAGATTTTGTTCATACTTTTATATAAGAATACAATTTTTCATTTATTTCGTAATATATTTAATTTTTTTCTCTTAATTTTCATTTATAAATGATACACATACACTATTTATTATTATAATGTACTGAAATTTCATAAAATACAATTTTTTTTGTGATCAAATTCTTCTGTACCTGTTTTTCGTCGCTACTTAAATAGTAACTAGAATATTATTGCTAATAAATTAATTTTCAATCAAAAAGCAAAATATTTTAAATAGAAATATTATGTATAAATGTTTGATAAGAACTAGTTCAGTTAGTGTGGTTTAATTTAAACAACACTACAAAAATAAACTTATACTAATATAATGTAGAGAAAAAATACTATTTAGAAAAACGTACTGTAGTTTTACTATTTTGTAGACGTTTTATAAATGCATTCTTAAAAAAAAAGATAACTATTTACTAATTTTTTTGAGCATTTATTTAAAAAGAACAAAATATATTAATATTTATTATAAATGTCACTAAATTAGCGAATCCAAAATTATACTAATAAATAAAATAAATATATAGAAAATGTAGAAAACTATCAAATTCTTTGTTTTATTATTTTAATTTTATTTAAACTAGATACATAATTTTAAAAATTTTTAAATTTTGCTTTATTTCTGATTGATTTATATTAAAAAATTTCAAAATTAAATAAGTCTAACAATGAAATGCAAATAATTTATTACAATATTAGTTAAATTTTACTGAAATCTTACAGAAATAACCCTGTAGTATGTTCTTATAATATTGATTTTGTAAACGCTTCAATGAATATTTATTCGAATTTCCTATTCATATCAATTGAAGAACCTCTTTCTTAATTTAACCACCCCAACAAGCAATACAAATCAATAATATTTTTAACTTGAAGCCTATACTATCATTATAGTAGAATAGAGTAGACACAAAAACCTCTTCTTTCTCAAACACATTATTTTGAAAACTGAATCTTTTCTATCCAAACACACATTTAATCCTTTCTGCTGCTACATTTACAAAAAAAGAAGGTGTTTTCTTTGTAAATAAAAGTTTATTTATAGCAGTAAAATTTTGCAGCTAAAAATAGTATGGAATGCATTTTAAAAATATATTCAATTCTATAATAATATGTACTATAAAAAGGATGATTTTTTTTCTAGTAATATTTTGTGTGTACAAATTTTGTGTTACACACATTTATATAAAAATACAAAGAAATTATTATTTAGATACCTATACAAGGATGTAATTATCTTTAAAAGAAAAGTCAGCATTACATCGAGTAGAAAAAAAGGATATGCAGCAAATATATACATTAGAAATCGTTATGATAATAAAATAGGAAAGCTTTTAATATGCACTTTAGCATTGCACATGTACACATATCTAGATTATTTGCCGAAAGTTTAATGACCTATCTGAAAAATTTTACTACTACATTTTAAAATTTTATTATTATGTTTTTTTTGAATTTGTATGCAATTCTTATAATATATAATAAATATACTATATAAGGAAACTACGTCACTGTGGTATTTATATAAATTGCTATAGATATTTTGTATAGATATTAAAATATGACCTACATTCTTACTAAAATTCATTTTTCTGTAATTTATAAAATGTACTACATATTTAAAATTTTTATTTGATTTTAGAATGGAAACAGATAAAAGATAAATTTAATTTATGTAAAAGGATATTAAGAAAATTATTATTTATATTTTTTTAAATTTTAATTGAAGTATTGAATAATTAATAATTAAATTTTACAGTTTATAAAAATGAATATATTATTTTTTTTGTTTACGTTCGAATTATAAACAAAAAAATGTACATAGAAATCTTAAAGAGTACTGGAAATCATTCTGTAGTCATTTAAATTGAAAATGTTGTATACTATTAATCATATCTCTTGTATAGTAGTCATATATCTCTTCACTTACACTACCACAAAATCAGTTTTACAAATCTTATTATATAAAATTTATTCTACATTTACGTATAATAAATACATATTAGCTTTTTATTTGCAGAAATAAAAATGGAATTTAATATTAAAAATATGTTCTTTCAGTAAACTCCTAAAATTGGTATATACTCGTATATTATAATTTTCTTAAGACTTATTCTTAAGAAAATTATAATATACGAGTTGAATTTAACACTGGTTAAATATTTATGTTAAATTTATCTAACTATTAGAGAATTTCTTGAAAATATAAGTAAATTTTGACCTATTTCTTTTCTAAATTTATGTACTTATAAATAAGGTATATTCTTAACAACCTATTATATGAATGATTTAAAACATGAGCATACAAATTTTCTTAATATTCTTATTATCTTCTTAGTTTTATAACTAGAATTTAAAATATATTACATATATCATACAATGTTTGATTCAAATCTTTTGTGAATTAATTCAATCTATTTCACAAAGGATTATAAAGAAAATACATGGAAAACTACGCTTTACGCTATACAGATAGATGATATAACTTAATAATTTTTCCTCATAAAGATGTTAATAATAATAACATTATTTTTAAATAATTAAATAAAGAACTAAGACTGAAAAAAAAAAATATGTAAAATTTTTTAATTGGTGGTAAGTTCTATAATATTTTTTTTTAACAAAAACTTTTCATTCTATTTTATAAATTCAGGATAAAAATATATATAAATTTATAATTAGATTTCATCAATGTTTTTTAGTTCTCCTCTAAAAATTTAACAAAAATAATTTTAAATAGGTGAACTAGAAAATTTTATTCATTTGAATTTAAGATTGTAACCTGGATATATACACATATATATTATAGTTTAAGTATAGCAATATTCCCTAAGGTTTTTGAAAGCTTTTACAAAATATAAAATCAAAAATTTCTTTAAACCATCTTTATAAATTTAATTTAAATTTTGTCTAAGGAATATTATATAATTTTTAATGTTAAAATCCTTTTTATGGGGTTGGAAAACCTTTTTATTATAACTGTCTAGACATATATATACATACCTATACATATTTTTTTTTTTTTTCATAACATAAAAAAAAACAATCTAGTAAATTTGATGAGAAAGCAAACTGAAAAACACAATTCACTCTGGCACTTAAATTTATTGAAATACAAAAGGATGAACAGACATACATATATATCAGACACAAACAGTTATACAAAATTATTAACTATACTATACTCGTAACTATTAGAAATTATGATAAGTACAAAATATAAACTTGTGCAAATTCTCAAATTGGTTAACTATAATTAAAAGTAAGCAGTATATTTTAAAAATATATTAAAGATATTTTATTAGAATCATTATTAAATCTGTAGATGAATTTAACTATATTTAGTTAATTTCTTCATAAGTTTTGAATACCATATGAATTATTATAAATAGTTTTCATAAAATCTTCAATATATGATAACAAATAGCGTAACATATGACATAAGGGTTTACATTCAATTAAAATATATTCAGAAAAGGATATGACAAATTAATATTAATAATTTTTATTTTACAATATTTTTTGTGTATTAAAAAAGGTTTAAAGTAAAATATAAAATAAGTAAAAAGATTGTCAGATTATAATAACTTTTTAAGGAATAATATTTTAACTTTTTTTTTTTGCAAATCATTGAAATTAGTTTATAATACCCTTATTTCAAAATAAGTATTACAGATATATCATTCAAATTCATTATAGACACTACTGATTATTTAAATAGTCTCTTTACAGATAAAAATTATACTTTACTTTAACTTGGGCTATTATTTGGGTAACCAGTAGTTTTATTTAAAGATTTTTTTCCATCGGCTTAAGGATTTAAAAGCCTTACATTCTAAATTATCCTTTTTCGAATTAAATAAAAATAAACAAATAACGTAATCTTTTAAACAATTTGTTTTTAGATATATTTATTAAATTATAAAAATGATATACAATATTTTTATATATAAAAACTAGTTGTGTTTCAGTAGAAAAGGATATCATTAATCATTCATAATCAAATAATAATAATGGTTTTATAAATTGATTGATTAATTCAGAAAAAAAAAAAATTTTAGCATATGTCACAACTTTTATAGAATTAAAAGAAATATAGTTATGTATATAATTTATAATATTAATTTACGAATAAATAATATCAAATGTAATTTTCATTTTTAATATTAAAAAATAATTTTTAATTTTATTATACTTATTTCAATATTACTTTATATATTCTCCGAATAATATGTATTAAAAATCATAAATAATGTAATAAAATCTTTTTATATATTCTCAATTTTAAAGCCTACATTTAACATTAACAGAAATATATATAATTTTTTTTTTAAGAAATTTATAATATTATCCTGTTCTTAAGCATAATAATAATACTATATAATTTTTTTGTAATAGAAAATATATTACGAAAATTCTTTTTCTACATTTATTACTTTCATATTTTAATTCTGCTGCATGCTATGAAAATCACAAATTTTTTTTTTTAACCACTTATTTTGTTTGTACATAAAAAAAGGAATGATTTGAAAAAGACAAAAATTTTAATACATACGAAGAGATAAATATTTGTGTAGAATATTTTATTTACATAAAAAGATTCTATGTACAAGTATATAAGATTCAGAAAAGCTACATTTTTTTATATTCTTATATACAAGTAAAAGTATATATTTAAAAAATAAATCAAAAGCTTTTTTTACGAATCCTATACAATTTTATTTTGATAAAGGATGTCCAAAATATTTCACAAATTTAATTACATAAATTGTTTTTTTTTTTTATAATATTTTCAAATTTACATTTCAAGAAGTTCTCAATCAGAACTGCAATTAACATTATGTCTGTGAAAAACAATATTAATCGTTCAACTGTTTAAATTTTCATTTCATCTTGCTGTACCTAAAACAATTATAAATATTTTTTAAATTGATTAATTTAAATTTATAAAATTAAATCTAATTATTTTTTTTATCATCCTTTTGACAATTTAATTTAATTAAACAATAAAATATGTAAATACTTTTTAAAAAATAAATAAAGATAAAATACTTTCTTATAACGTAATCTGGCAAAAAAAAAAACCCTCAAAATTTGAGTATTTTTCAAAATTTTAAACGTCCTGAACCTTAAATATTAAAAAAAAAAAACTCAAAAAAATTTATAGGAATAAAATAAAATGTTTAAAATAATTAACACCTTAATTTATGCAAATTAATATCATTAATAATTGCATTAATAATTTAACAGTTTACTGCAGCGGTTTCCAAACTTTCTGATACTGCGACCCACATAAGAAAAAGAAAAAATTGGCGGCCCCCTTATTAGATACAACAATAAATAATATAAGCAAATTTTCAATTTGTAAAAAGAAATGTATTCATAGAATAAAACTAAACAAAAATTAATAAAAATTTAGTAATAATATATCTTCTTTTACATTATTATAATATATCTTCTTTTACAAAATAATATATCTTCTTTTACATTATTTTCTGTAACATATCGAACATATGCAATTAAATGAGCTTCTTTAGCTACATCTGTAGCCTCATCTACTTGTATAGCGAATTTTGAAGTATGCAGTTGATAAACTAGCTGATCGCAAAGATCTTCAGATATATCAGCAATTCTTCTACCAACTGTATTATCAGCGAGTGGTATATTTTGCAACTGCTGTGCATATGATTCTCCAAACATTGTTTCAACCATATCAATAGCTGTTGGTAGTACTAATGTTTCACCTATTGAATGGGGTTTTTTACATTTTGCAATTCTATAGGAAACTTGGTATGATGCAAACAGTGCTTTTGATGGAACAGAAACTGTTTTTTTAAATGTTTGTTTTCTTTTATTAATCTCTTCTAGTTTCCTTTGGAAAAAATCTATGGATTTATCAATATATTCAAAATGCATAGTTTCAAGATGACGCCTTAATTTACTAGGTTTCATACTCTCAACAGACAAAACTTTCGTACAAACCACACACATTGGTTTTTCCAATTCGTTTACCAGAACACTCGTGAATCCTAATGATAAATATGATGAATCGTATTTTCTTGACTTGGGGGTGTTAGTTCCTTGTTCACTTGCGTATTTTTTATTTCCACTATCTTTACTGGTACTAGCATCGGTATCTTCATTATTACTTATTTTTCTTTTATAACCGATTAAAAACTTATCCATTGCTTTGATAGGGATAAATATAAATTCTTTAAAACTTTTAAAAAAATATTCTATATATAAATCTCACCCAAGAATTCAGTTTATGAAATATTGTAATTAAAAAAAACTAAAAAATATATTTATTTAATATTCTATAATATTTAAATAGCAGTACACTTAAATTAACACCGATATTGAAATGACAACTGGAGCAACTTCAACTAGAACTCCGTCAAAAATTAAATTGCAATTCGTTGTGATATAATAACGGTTTTAATGTTACCATAGTAACTATTTACCTACTAACTTCGTAACAGGTTGCTAAGTTTTCATTTTTCATGTTCTTCTTTTCCAGAGGAATCAAAAATATATTTTTTTTTTGTTTTTTTTTTTTCCAGAGGCATCTTAAATAGATTTTTGTAAGTATTTTTTTAAATAGGTAAAGCAGAAATTAAAAACTTCACGACTCCCTTGAGATTATTACGCGACCCCCCTGTGGGTCGCGACCCACAGTTTGGAAACCGCCGGTTTACTGTATAAATTTTATTGAACACCTAAATACATGCAAAATTTTCTAATTTAACTGTTAAAAGCTTTTTTTTCTCGTTATTTACCAAAAAAAAAAGCTTTTTTATACTTATAAAACGTCAAAATATATAGAGTGTAAATAAAAAAGTTTATCATTTTCATGCTGTCGTTTATTGTTGTCGGTCATATTTGGTTGTCAAATTCCAAGATTAACTAAACAAAAATATACAAAATATATATTTTGATAATAAATAAAATCATATTATTTTATGAATTAAATATTAAATTATTTTAATCAAAGAATTTAAATTTAAAGTGAATTAATTTACTAGTGTTTTTTTTGTTAAGTGGAAATTAGTAGTTTGTTTGTGGTGTTGTGAATAAAACGTTTGGAAAATATAAAATAAACTAAATAAATTTCAAAATTATGGATGCAGACAATAAAAAACCATTTAAGGTGGGTCTCTTAAAAATAATACAAAAATTTTTTATTAAAATTTTGTTATCCAATTTTTGAATCAACAAATTCCTTTGTATACCAAATATATGTCAAATATTGAGGGGTAAAAAAATCTTGAATAATTATCAACAAAAAATTAGAAGAAAAATTTTGTTGCCTATATAATCTACCTACTACCATCATAACCAAAAATGTATACGAATTTTTTTTTTTTTATCTTATAAAGAAAAATCAAGGAATTGAGGGATGAAAATGGTGAAAAGAAAGAAAGATGTGTTTATTTTATTCCAGTTAATATTTCTGGTTTTGTTTTTGTTTATACAAAAGACACAGTCTAAACATTTTGTAAGCAGACAATAATATTTTTATTTTTGGTGAAAATATGGAAAATGAGAATATTTTTTTTTTTATGGGTGCGGCAAGGTAGAATTTTCATGTTTTATTTTCGGTGTTTTCATGGAAAATAATAAAATTTTTGTTATTAACTTTGTTAGGTCTATTAAATAAGTGTATTAGAAAATTTGATTCATTTTAGTGATAAGAAAATAATGAAATATGATTTTTTGTTAGACTATCAATAAATTTATTTTATGTATATTTGGGAAACATTCATAAAACTAGGTCAAATCTTTGAATATATTTTTGTAATTTGTAAATTTTTTATTATACTTTTACGTGACTAGAAGATATTAATTTGTTGATATTAATTTAAAAATTTAATATTACTGGATTTAAAATTAAAAATTTGCTTAAGTCACATATATGTAGTTACGTATAATTTTTGCAATATAATATTGTTATTAGACAAAATATCTAAATAAGCTATTTTTGATTTTTCTTGTTTACCTTGCAAAAAATAAACATTTAATTAAAATGACAAGCTTTATTCAAGTGTTGTTACATTTTTTTAATCGAAATTTAAACCTTTTCTAAAAACTCATCGATTAATTTATAATATAAGTGCAATTGTTGAATTGAAAAACTTAAGTTTTGAGTGCTGCAATAAAGATTAATTTGTAATTAGATTAAAAATATTGGTTCAAATAATTCTAATATCTAATTATCATTGTTTGAATGGTATTAAATCTGAATAACTCACTGATAAATCAATTTTTGTTTTGTTACCAGAAAGTTTCCCGAAATTTTGAATATGTAATTTCAAAATGTTCAAAATCGATTATTAACCTTAATATTGTTAAAAAAATTAGTTAAGAATAAAAAAGTTACTAATTAAATAATTGTAATAAATTAATTACAGCAAATAATCTTAACAATTTTAATGATATATGCTTGTTAAGCTGATTAACAGTTTAGTCATTTAATATAAAAAAATCCAATTGACACGTAAAGTAATAACATTTTGGTTGAAAAGTTTTTATTTATTAATTAATTTCTAATGCTATTTATGATTGGATAATAGATAATTATCTTTAAAAGTTAAACAGACACCATCCTGCAAAAGTTTTGGAGACCACAATACAATACAATTGAAAACATTTTTTAGCGATTATTTAGGTCTATCTATTAATAGATTCCATTTCTTCGAGAAATGATCTTTCGAATTAGGGGACAATTGCATCCAGCTATCTTATGACAATCTTCATGTTCATAAACCACCTAACAGTCTAAAAAGAACTCAACAATATGGCATTTGTTATTGATGTAATTAAGAGCCAATCTTACCAATCATCTAATTATCTAATAGATAAGTAAAAAGTTGATTTATGAAAAAGATATAAAAAAAAACAATATGTAAAAATGCTAAAAAATTAGAAAATAAATTAAAAGAACTAACTTTCTATATTTAAATTTATTAGATCGTTAAACTACCACATATGTAAATATATTTTTACCTTTATACAATTAATTAATTTACTAAATGTATATTCAAAAAACAAAATTATTGATTTTTTATCTAATGAAATGTTGTCGATAATAAAATGAATATAAAAAAAAAAATAATATAATCGTTATACAAAAGTTAAGTTTGTTTAATGATTTCTATTAAATGAACAAAATATATTATTTCCCAATAATAAACTTGAATCAACAAAAATTTTAATATTATTGTTCCATCCACCAAAATTTTTAAGGATCACAAAGTTTCAAGGACACAAATAATAATAATAAAACAAAATGAAACAAAAGGATTTGAAAATATAGTTCGAAATAATGTGGGTTAACTTTTAGTCCGGATATAAAAAAAATAAGTATAATTTCTTATACATATTTGTATATCTATATATGTTTTGATTTTGGCATATATCTTTACGAAATATCTTTCTTTAACATTATATATAGATTTATTTTTTTTGTGTACGAAATATATATCCGAAAAATAAATAAATATACAGAAATATATTTACCATTTACGCTCGAGATTAGTGAACTTATTGTAATTGAAAATATTCGAAATAATATAAATCAAAGTATTTATCAATAAAAATGAATATTGGAAACGTGGCGAGGGACTTATATGAAAATTATATTTAATTTTGAATATTAGAAACATATTTTTTTTTATGAATTAATGTGCGATTTGGTTACGGAAATGTAATAAAAATAATTGGTAAAATAATTTATTTCAAATGTTTTTACGTATATACCGTAGTTTCTCCTTGGCGCTACAGCTTGTGAATAACCTGGGCGTCCCTTAATAAAGGGTATACGGTACTAACATTCTATTGCAATTTGGATCTACTAATTTTATATGGATTTTGGTTCATAAATTTCTTTATAGTGAAGCAACAAGCTAATAACGTTTTTAGTCAGACCTTTGTTGATATCCTTGAGTTATCAACAAAGAGAGTGGTCTTTTTCCTCACATTTTGTTGAATCCAGTATCTACCGCACCACAAGCTTAGTTTCAAGTCACCGCCAATCACTACCGAGATATAGTTTTCAATTACATATTAACGAATTAGAAAAACAATTTTAAAAAGCGACAGTAAATCGAATTACTCGCTATCTTTAATTATTTGGCTGTTTATAGAAATGCTCAAATCGACACGAATTCCGCGTTATTATCCAGCATTTTTTCGGCTGTTCTCAACCCATTATTTTCGTACAAATTTAGCGACATATACATAAAAATACGTAAAAATAATTTCATAAATGAAACAAAAATTAATATTTTGTTGCAGCATTCATTTTCAAAGTAAATTCTTTCATATTTTCAATGCGAATTAATTTGCCTCTTGTTTTTTTCATGTTTATGGAAATGTAATGTTGTTGATGATGTGTTATTTAAGTGGTAAATAAACAAGAATATAAAAATATTGTTAAAAATATTCGAATAATTTTTTAGTTATGATGTTGCTAAAAATTTAGTGTCACGTGTGTGAGCGTGTGTGATATTAACATAGTTGTTATCCTGTATTTTTAAACAGAATTATTGGAATAAAATGTATAATTTTTTCTAAATTTTTGTTCATGTTTTTTTCGATTGATGAACCATTGCATATAATAGAACATTATATACAATGGTTCATCAGTCGACTAGCGAATTGTTGGGATTTTCTTCGTATAACTTTTTTAATAACATTTTTTTGAATTTGTGATAATAATCATCATCAGTTGTACCTGGTTTACTTTGAAATGTCCAACAATCTCATAAATTTGTATATTATTTTTTTTAAGGATACACAGAAGGATTTGATGCCAAATTATTTGTATTTTTTCTTCACTTCCGGCAACTTAAACAACTTTACATGAATATTAAATTATATAAATGTATGTATTGTAGTAAATTGCCGGGAATAAATCAAAAAGGTGAAGTTCAAGGTTATATCCTTAACTTTTAAACAAAAACAGTTGATGATAAAACATCATAAATTTTCTTTTATAAAGTGTCGAATTTATTTCTGACAATTTGTTTATATTATATGTACACATATTTTTTAATAATTTTTTGATTTAATAATTTTTTTTTAAAAAAAAATTGTTGTTTATAAATTTATAGCCTAATATTTATTTTAATATTCGTTTTATGAGTAAAATTTGAATTAAATTAAAATAATTTTTCATGATTTTTTACTTAATGAACGTCACGTCACACTATTCATTATAAAATGTTCCAAAAAAAGTTTTTTGGAACATTACATAAAAAAAAGTTTTATTTTGTATATTGTTCAGAGTCCAGACTATTTAAAATTTTTATCAAATTAATTATAAAATATATAATATATTTTTTAATTCATTTTATTAAAAATTTAAACAGGTAAAAATAAACAAAATAAAACGTGTTTTTTGAATGTTCCAAAACTTACAAGATTTTGAATTGATGCCGTCGATTTATGAGATTTTGAAATTGTTAAAATAATTGACTTTTCTACTATACTTCAGATTCCGTCGCCGTTTTTATTTATAATATGCCAATTAAATTATTTACAAACTCATCATTCGTCACATTATATTTTTAAAATTATATTAGATTATGTTTATCGCGATTTTTTCTTAAACTTAAGCGACAGGACATTTATTTATATTGCCTATCGTAAACTGAATAAAAGTGATAGCAACCTATCCGAGTTATAGAAGTTTCAAATTTGATTGTACAAAGAAATATTATTATTCTTTCCGTCGTTAACGATTGCTTCTTTAATATACTCGTATCGCCGCTTAACTATTTCAAAATATTCTTTTTACTCTTTTTTCTAGAGATTTAAATTCGTCAGTTGGTCAGAATTTTTTAAAACTTTTGTCCGTAATATAGGTCAACAATATTATATTTATATGAAATTTTTCTTAAATCTAGGTTTCCAAATTAACTTTTGAATTGAAAAAGCGATATAAATTCACAAAAAAGATTTTATTAAAATACACAAAATAAAAAAAAATAAATTGAATATTTATATAATTTATGGTTGTATGCACAATAATAATAATAAATTTTAAAAGCAAATTTCTTTTCGTAAAACATAATTTTTTTTTTATTTTATTATTTATATAAATTTTTTATTTATGTTTTTAATATAAATATTTTTCTAACAGATTTTTTTTTGATTATTATTAAAAGAAAATTTTATGTACTTTAGTAAAAAAAATTATTTAAAAATGCATAACTTTATAATTTGATATACAAATATCTAATATTAAATAAGTTTGTAATTCTCACATTAAATGTCAATTTTCAGTGACATAATTTTCACCATTGTATTTCCTATTTACGTTAACATTAACAATAACGACGGTAATTGTTGAACAATATTTGATTTGTAAAATAAATAAAATTAAAATAAATATTTAAAATTTCGAGGTTTTACTGTGTTTTTATCGTAAAAAAGTACTGTCTAAATTCGAAATAATAAACATTTTTATTCCTGTATTAACTGAATTAAAATATAAACATCTAATAAAGTTATTATATTCAAGAAATACAATCAGAACTTGACCATAATTCACCAATAAAAACTAATTTATTTAAAACTAATTTATTTAAATCAATTGGGATGTACAACAGAGATACAAACAGTGCAATTAGCATTTCACAACACAACCAAATTTGGCTCTACAGAGTTAGTGTCAACATATTTTGAAAATGAACATTAAATTACAACATTAATTTTTCTTTTAAATATTTATTTATTTTTTATTATTATTTTCTATTAGTTAACAATTTTCAGAATAAACTGAGCTCGAAGACGCTGGTTCGGATCCAGTAAAAAGTCGTAAAATCTTTTGTCCGGATTTTTAAATTCGGTTTAGGTGCCATTCATCATTGGGCTCAATGATAAAAAGTATTCTTACTGTCAATATAATTGTAGGTGAGAAAACGGAAAATGTTTTACATAAAACTCATTTAGAAGCATGTAGCTCAGAGATAAATGATTTACGTCAATATATTATATCCATTAGTCAACAAAAATATTTTTCAGAATTTATTTAAATTTTGAATTTTAACTTTTAATTAAATATTTTTCAGAATATTAATATATTTCATTATTCTATCTTTACAAAATTCAATTACATAAATCTACGATATTCCCAAAATAACCAAATTTAAGATATTCCCAAAATAACTAATAAATCAAGTGTTAAATTTTATCATTTTATTTTTGCTATAATTTAACTATATTCCAATTTATTACAATTTTTCCGGTCGATTCTTTCATAAATGAAGAAAAAAGTTTCACTTAGAAAAACACTTATTTTTTCTTTTTTTATATAATTTTCAGTGACATAATATTAATATTGTTATAATTTTTTATAAAAAGACACGGAAAATTATTAAACTTTGTCGACATTTCAAATTCGGTGATAAAGAATAGTATGCTGGAGCTTTTTTTTCATTAACAAGTATACATTATAACGAACTGTCTATTTATTTGAATTAATGTAGAAATTTTTTATTTAAGACTTAAGACTTTTATTCAACAAAGTTTTCTATGAAAAAAAATCATGAAAATCATGAAAACAATATTTTATTAGAATTGATGTTGAAGATAAAATAGACTTTTTTTCTGATTTGATTACTTTATTTATGTGTACTGATAAAATTAGTTTTAGGAGTGAAGGATTTAAAAAGGTTATAAAAGGACTAAAAAGGACAAAATCATTTTGACATGTGAAAAGAAAGTAATAAAAAAAGTTTTTATATTAGCCTTTTGGTATGCAAAATAATTTAATATTCTATAAAATTGTAAATATGTATTACATAAATAAATTTACTTGATTTAGAACGTATATACAAAGTTTCTAATAGATTTGAAAATTCGGTAATTTTGTATAAAGTTTAAATCTTTTCAGTTAGCTACAAAGGTTTTTCTATATTCCGACAATACTTCCAATTAAAATTAAAGATTACAATAAAGACAGCATATTTTTTTTTTGAAATATCATCTTAAATTAATGGAAATAAAATAAATCTTATTTCTTAATGATTGTGACACCTTCATTAAATGTTTCCTTATTTTAACAATTTTAAAAGCCTCTTTAGCTTTTTTTCCCTAAAACAACTTAACACGTACAATTGATATTTTAGGTTTACAAAAAAAAAAAAAGCAGATGTGAAAATAATTTATTTCTTTATTTGATATTCTTTGTTTTCTATCTTGTATGTTGGAAAAGATTTGTAAAGTTAAATTCCAGTGATTAAAGATAAAAACAAATAAATTCACTCACATTAATTTGAAAAATTTATAAATAAGATTATTTTTTATTTGACAAAGATTTTCGTTAAAACAAATCTTTAATTTTATTTTCTCTAAAATATTTTTAAATTCTTTCTAAGTAAATTGAAAAAATATCATTTTCAGAAATCTAAAGAAAGTTATGAAAACATTTATTCGAAATTCAATAATTAACTAAATCTAATACACAAATTTGTTGATTTAGTTTATTAATTCAAATGACTTTTTTTCTGCATAACCTTAGGTGTATTTGAACATTTGTCAGTCTTTGCAATTATCTTATTGCATAACTTTAGGGCATTAACAATTTTTACATGATTGCAAAATTAATTAAATATGTAGATTTTTTGTTGTTGTATTTTTCATTTTACATTTTTAATGATAATTAATTATAAGTAAAAACATTCAATCCTTGTGGCTAAATCACTTCAAAGGATTTCATAAAATCATTATGTCTTTTATTCAATTAAACTTATCTTGCTTAACCCAACAAAGGATCTGTAATTAACATTGAATTAATAATTGGAAATTTATATGTTATGTAAATAATTGCGTAATTTTAAATTATATTATTGAAGCTTTTATAATATTTTCAAATTTTTATATATCTAACTTAGTTAATTTTCTTTTCTTTATATTAGTTAAATGTATAATAGTTAAATTGAAAATTTCTAACTAAATTGAAAAATATTCTTCATATTTTTTTTTTTAATATATATATATTTATAAATTTTAATTTATACATTGTTATGCTAATCGAAGATTGTTAGTATTCAAGGTTAAGTCATTAAAATATGAATAAGTTTCTGTCTGTTGTCAGTTTAAAAAGTCAAAAATAGAATAAATTAAATTTGACTTTAATGTTTTTGGTTTTATATAATGAATTTTATATTTAATTTATGTTAAAAATCATGAAAATTTGAAGAATTTAATTTTTTTTTAAAAATAAATTTAAACATAAATGTTGGAAAAAAATAAATGAAAGAAGACATAAAAATGTATAAGATAAAATCTTGCATACTTTTGGTATAAGTTTAAAATATTGCATATTTTTAGGATTTCTCACAATTTTGCATATTTAAATAATATACTTTAGTTTTAGATATTTATTCTATGAAATAAAACCATATTTTGTCATGGTTTGAAATAATTTCTATTTAATTTATTCATATGTCATATTTTAATAAAATTAAAAAGTTAACTTTGATGTTTATTAAATGAACATTTATTTTAATTTATTATTTCTTATTTTTCTCTTTTTTTTTCATTACTGAAATTATTTCTACATATATTATTATATCAGCAACATTTTAAGAAGTATTATGTCATAATGAGATCTTTAACGTTATAAAGATATCTCATTGTTGTTTGCTCAGCACTTTTAATAATCTACAAAAAATAAAAAAAAAATAAATAAAGATTCTCTAACTTATTATATTATATACTAAATTCAATCTACTGTTATTTAAGTATATAGAATTGTCTACAATATACTATCAAGATGATGACAATGATGATGATTATTTTATTCTTTGCTATTTTCAGAAGAAAAATTCACCCTCTAAACATAGACAATTTGCCTTTGTAATATTTATTTATGCTTTTTTATCATTTGTGCTCTAAGATTTTCTTTAAAATATATAAATAATAGTGAAGTTTTTATGCGGGCACATATCGTACACAGTGAAAATAATTTAACTTTATATAGATTTGTAGAAGTTTGCTGGAAAATTATTTGTGCTAATACGTAGTGTTTTAATTTGCAATATTCCGGTTAATTAGTTGTAATTTCAAAATGGCGAAAATTTTCATTTTTAAACTTAATTTGATTAAATTTGTCTGGAATTGTATTAATATAAAGGGAGTCCGGCGATTTTTGGTTCATAATATAAGGGAAGCAATTTATTTACTTCGATTTTATACGCAAATATATCTTAAGGGCACCATCGATGCAATTTACTCGCATTGAAAGTATCAAAGATGTGTTTCGAACTAAAGCCGAAATACAAACCCGCTCCAGTTCAATATTTTAGAACCCGAAGCTGAACCCGAACCCAGTAAAAAATCAGGTTCAGTTTCAATAAAAACTTTTCTACTTTTCACTTTTGCAAAAATACATTTTTTTAACCTTGGATACAAAATAAAATGGTGACCAAATTTTAATCCATTGCACCCGAATTCAAAATATTAAGGATTCAAAAAACTACTCAAAAGAATTTCATATTTACAAAAGAAATTTGACTGAACACACCCTAAAATTGCATGAAATAATGCTTTCAACACTATTTCTATAAGCGCTCATATAAATAAACATTGCGAATAAATGACTTCATTGCTAAAAATCACGCTTGTTTGGCGAATGATTAATACAAATTTATTTTCACATTTTTCTAAAATTTATTTCAAATTATATACTAAAAAACAACCTGTGTAATATAAAATTTTATGATATGTTGTGTTTATGTTGTGCATAAAAATTTCATTATTTCAAACACAAAAAAAAATTGACATTTCATATCTACTAGAAAAAAAAAATTCACTAAAACAAAATGAAGATATATTTTTTTTAATATGACAATTTAATGATTTTAAGATATTCAACAAATAAAGTATTTTCTTATTTTGAGATTATTTCAACATTTTCTTTTTACAGATTATATATTTTAATAATAGTTGTTTTTTTTTTTGTTGTAGATTATTAAGTTTTGTTTCAGAGAAATTAAGTGTCAAAATATAAAAAATTATTTTTGCATAAACATATAAAACGAAAAATAATAAATTTTCAGATTGAAATATTTTTGATTGTTTTGTTTTGAGTATAACTTTCCTTCAATGAATTATAACAAAATAATACTTAACCTTGTCATAAAAGAAAAAAATGGAAAAGTTTTGAAGGTTTAATTTACTTGAAAATCTTTCTTTTTATATTTTTTACATCTTATGTATTTATAATAAAATAAGAAGAAAGTGTTTTTCAAAGTTTCATTCATAAGAAAATAATTCTTTGTTCATTATTTCAAACTTCACATTTTCCACATAAAGTTTTTTTAAACAAATAACTAAATAAAATAATAATTTTATTATTTCATAAAATTTTATTTATTCAAAATTTTATTACTTTTATAATTTTTCATAAATTCAATTCTAAGAATCAATATTATTATTATATTTTATGTAATGAATTTCAATTTGAATATAATATTAATATACAACTGTAATATATATCTGATATTATTCCATAATCCGATTAAAATGAAAAAAAAAAAAATTGATCCATTTTTAATTAAATTTTTATATTCTGAACTTTTATTTATCGAATATTTTATTAAAGCATAAATTATTATTGAATAAACTTATAATTAAAAGATTTTTTTTTTTAATTTAATTAATAAATAATAATCTTTGCATGCAGCAAATGTATAATTAATTAAAAAATTATTTAAATACAAAATTTTCTTTTATATACAATTTTATGATTTAATAATATCGTATATGTAATTTAAATCTTTTATTGAAATTAATTAATGTCAGTCAGTAAATCATTAATTAATTTTTCACTTCTTTTCAATTACCAGAAATTTATAATAACTTTAAAAATTTATATTATTTTTTTTTGTATAATAAATTTGAAAATGAACAGTCCTGAATAATATTTAATTATTTTCGAAAATATTAATATTTTTGTTACTAAAATAGTATTTACCCATAAATAAATTTACATATAATTTGAAAATTCAGTTTTTATACTAGGAATTTCATAGAAAATTAAATATCAATTAAACTTTTTACTATTAAAAGTTAAATATAAAATTTTTGAATAATAATTCAGGATTCAGTAAATATTTTGTTATTTAATTTAATAAAAAGTTTTTTTTTTATACTAATAGATTTTATTTACATAATTTTTAATTTAACTTAATAAACTTTTGTAATGAAAAATATTTTAAAATGTTTATGTTTTATACAAAAAAATAAATTAAATATCGCACATTTTATTCAAAATTTTATTATTTAATGAAAAGTTTAAGTTTCCACCTACAAAAATAAAATTAAACCAAAGCGACTGTAGAGCTGTTTAATAAAATAAAATTATATTTTTCTCCTAAATATGAATTATTTGAAAATAAATGTTTTTATCAAAATATTATTTATGTTATTACTGAAAGCAAAATTATTTTGAGATGACAATTTATAAGAATTTATACAAAAAATTGACATTATTATAACTTAAATACAAATGATTTTTTACGTTGATATTCAAAATCCATTTTTAACAAAACTAAGATTTTGTTTTTATTTATTTCGTATTTATTAAAAGCTATTTTAATTCTACTATTTTATGAAAAGAAAATGAAACTTTTAAAAGTTTGCAAATTTTCCAGTGAAATATAATAATCTCCAAAAAATTTTATTCTGTAAATTTATTCTTTCATCATTTTCCATTGAAATGATGAAAGAAATCAAAAGAAAAATCTAAATTAAAAAGTGTACAAAAGAACTTATTTTTATAGTATGAGTAAAACTACCCTTTCCACAAAATTATAAATTTTTTTTTTTACATAATATGGAGATAACTTTTAGATACCTAACTTAAAAAATTAATCAAAATAAACAATATAATCTAATTGATTTTTAATAATATTTATATTTTATATAAACACAGTTCGAATAACATTCATCATCATCACTATCAGATTCACCATCGTCATCATATGTTATTTTTAATTTTTTATCGAACCATCCTAAAGTATTCTATTGATAGAAATGGATTTTTATGTTAATTGCATTACTAGATTGTTAATTTGGATATTTTTCTACATCTTTCATTTTAAATGAAACATTCCGTATTCCTATTTTTCACATCTTATATCCCAAATATCATTTCAATAGGATTGAAGAGGCCCTATTACATATATATTTTGGCAAAATAAAAAATATTTCAGTACCACTACTTGTAGAGTTTATAAAAAAAAATGTTTTCTTCACAAAATGTTTTCCTCACTGCTACTTTTAATGAAAGCATATTTTTACACAAAATTTAAATTTTTTGATCCCAGTTTTGAGTCGAAATTAATAATTTAATTTTTTTAGTTTTTTGAAGGGAGGTAAAAAAATTTGTGGACGGAGTTTAAAAAAAAACGATTTATTGAATATAGTATATACTTAATAAATTTGATTTCTGATTGGTATATCCTTTTACATGAAATTTGTTCTATGAATGAGCAAATATTTTAATGACATCGAGGATATTTCTTTTGTTACAGATAATAAAAAAATTTTTAATCTCAAAAGCTTTTATTAAATAAACTGATTCATTTCTCAAATTCATAATTTTTTTATTTTATTCTAAAACTTATCAGATTTTCTGATAAATGGATTTTTGGAAATAACTTGATGACGATGATTTATTGCTTCAATAGTTACGCTATTTACCATATAATTTTTCGATATAAATTTGAATTGTCATGTTTTATCAATTTTTTGTAAAGGCATTTAAAGTTTTCTTTCAATTTCTAGGTAAATAAACTTTATGTTAACTGGAAAATTGAAAGAAAAATTGCTATTTTGAGGATTTTTATAGAAATTTTATTAGATAATAATAAAGTAAAATCTCGAAACTAAATAATTATGACTTAAATTTATTAAATATGTTTAATTTACATAATTTCAAGTAATTAATATACTTTGAAGGTAAATTTATACTTTTCAAACTTTGTTAGAAAATTTTATCTGTAATATACTTACAATAGATTACTAAATACAAACTGCCATAATATTAGTTTATGGAAATTATTAAATCTTTTTTTTAGAAAAAAAAACTCCAAAATTTTACTTTTATAAAATTCTTGTACTTCAGCAATAAATTACGAAAACTAAATTAGAAAACTTTCTAAAACAATAAATTCCCAACATAAAAATATAAGTTCATTAAAATAACTATATATTTTATTTAACAAAAAACAAATATGATTTTTATTACCATATGTGGATAAAATTTTGAATTAGAAAGTTTTTGTTTATTTCTAGATTTATATTTTTTTATTCAGCAACAGGAAATCATAGTGTTGCACACCATACATAAAAATATTATATGCTACGAAAACTTTTTCAACAATTTTATAAACCAAAAATTATTGTTAATTTTTTTTTTCTTATCTGGTTGTAATTTATATCTAATTTCTGAAAAAAAAAAATTAAATAATTTTACATCAAAGAATATGTTATTTTATAATTTAAGATATAACAATTTTTAGTTTATTTTATTTCTATCCTGGCGGGTACGTACTTTTGTTAAACCAAAAGTAAATTACATTTATAATATATTTTGGAAATTATGTTCTGAAACCATATTTTTTTTGTTTGGAAATAATGTAAATTTAGTTACTATAAATTTACTGGATGCATTATGTTGAAACTCCTTGCAGAACATTATTTAAATTAATTCTAATAAAAGTTTAATTTTTATTCATCTTTTGTACCATGATGTTATTATTTAGTGGGTAAATTTATATTTGATTTTTGAGTCACTGTTTAATATTTTACTGCACGTGTAAAAAATTCACAAAATTCTTATCCAATATACCATAAATTTATTTCAAAAATTTTAATCATTCAACAAGTAATGTTGCAGTACGATACTCGACTACTGTCAATAATTTATTTTCGGAATATAGAAAATTGTAGTAAGATTTTTATGTTTATTTTGTATTCATCCATATATTACATGCATTTTTGAAATTTTTATGTATTAATAAAATTCAATTTGAAATTTTATAAGAAGTGCCCACGATTAAAAATTTTATTGCCAGTATTTTTATTATTTTTTTTTATTGCCAGAGAATTGCAATCAGGAAATTGCAATCGAAATCAGAAAAGTATTAATTTTATGACACAACAGTAATTGCAAAATTATGAATTTAACCTCCGTAGCGTATATTTCGGTGATAGAAAATTGATTTAAAGACCTTCATATATGTAGTAATAATTTTTCCGAATAATAAAAAATAAGCTATTTCAATCAAAGCTAAATCCATTCACATTTAGTTTTTTCGGTCTTATATTATATTTCTCTGTTTATGGCAAAATTTTCATTCAAATTGAAATAATTGTTCAAGCGAATATAGTATATACATAAACTTCACAAAACATTTACTTTTAATATGCAAAAGTTCAGGTTTAAAGGCTTTCAAATTTTTAGTAATTAAAATTGTTTGTTTCTATATTGATTATTGGAATTCATTGAACCAGCAAACAATTTTAAAATCAAATATCTTCATTTTAACTTGGTTTTTTGTTTGAGGTGTTCTAAAAACGATTAAATTTGCATTCTGCCAATGATAACTTAAATGAAAAAATCATTAAAAAATTTCAGTTTCTCAATGCAGAAAATTTAATCAAATTATTTTAACCTAACACGGTTTAAAATTAGTAAATTTCAGTTGTTTTTAAATAAAAAATTTGTCACACATGTTTTTTTCTTGAAACCAATAACAAAACGAAGAAAATTATATTTGGAAATAATTTTCACAGGATAACGATCATAAATTTTAAATTTATCTTACAAAAAGAAACTTTTTTTTCACCACTTTCGAAAGAAAATAAGTTTAAACTTTATAATAGAATAAGAAAATTTATTAAAAATTTACAATTTTGTGGTACATTAAAAAAATAGTTAATTTTTGCCTTTAAAAGAATATTTTCCGTAAAAATAAGAAAGGCAATAAATTTTTTTATGGTTATGCAACGAAACTAACAGATATTTTTGTTTTTTTAAATTTCTTTTTTGCAATATAAAATATTAAATTTTTTTTTAATATTTTTGTGGAATTTAATAAAGAAAATTTTATGGATATATACTTGGAAAATGAAACCTTTTATAAGTCAAGATTTCGTGGAGTCTAAGAAATAAAAAAAATATCTTAAAATAGAAGACAAAAATGCTGTTCCTAAAGACCAATGAATATATTTTGAAAGAATTTAATAAATTATGTTTTGAAATTTAATATTAATATTTTTTGGGATATGCTTTATAAGTTTTTTTTATTGACTTTTTAATATTTTATGACTTTTATTGAAGTATAAATACCAAAAAATTTTTTTCACAAATATTTATTGCAGTTTATTATATATTTTATAAGGATCTTTTGTAGAATTAATAAGTAAAAATGTCAAACTGCAGTTAACATTTTGCAGAGATTTAATTTGCAATATATGAAAATACTTATTATAATTACAACTATTAACTGGTCGTAGATATATATTTTCAAATGTGCTACAAATAAAATATGGATTTGTTCTACTATTTACCTTATTTTCCAAATTTTCATTGAATTGTAGTAACTACTTTTTTGTAGCTACTTAATGCATTTTTTTGAAAAAATGTTACATAAATATATGATCTTTGAAAATTGTACACTTATATTTTCAAAACACTATTCGAGTCATTTTGAAATATTATTCATTGATTTAATGTCAATTTAAGAACACTCTTCTCCGTACTAAAATAGTGTTTCATAACGTTTAGTCGTCGATTTGTCAATAAAACACATCGGAAAATATTTGTTATATCTATAGTTCGAAAAAAAAATCAATACATATAACTATGTTTATTCTGAGCTTATTACGTGTCTAAATTGGTTTTGGGAAAACTTATCTACAACGTAAAGTACTTTTAAAATACTGATATATCGCAGTTAGTATTTTATTGCAAAAAATGATGATAAACGAATACACAGCTGCAAATTATGTAGTTTATTTGTATTTGAGACTTATATTTGAAATGTTTTTTCATATTCGTAATAAATTTTTTTTAATCTTAGGTTATATACTACAGTGAAGGTTGAGTTAATATACCGTCGATAGAGCTTGAAAATCTAAAAATCTATTGAAATATCTTATTTGAGCACTAAATAAATAGAATTCACTAAAATTTGCTTATTATTTATAATTTGCTTATTACAACCGACGAAAAAATGGGTTAATTAATACAGCGATCTTCTTAAATATTAAATAATATTAATAGCTTTAGGTTCATCTAAACAAATTAGGTGGACATTCAATTTTCTTAAGATTTTAAAAGGTTTCAAATTGCATGAATTTTTTTATGACTGCTTTGGAATAATCTTTTACATATTTTAAGAGACCTTAATGTTTTACCTAAATAAGAATTTATTTATAAAATGATGATAAATTCTTATCCACTAACAAAGGCATTTGCTTATGGGGGTATTCATTCATAGTGTATAAATTTTTTAACGTGATATTAAAGTTATGAATATTCTCCGCTATTGTTATATTAAAAATATAATTATATGATAATAATGTACAATATTTTACAATCTAATAAATAAACTTTATTAAAAATAACCGCAATGTTTATATAAAAACTATTTTTTTTTATGATATTCAAATATGAATTTTTTATTAAACATTGGTCAGAAAAACAATTTTTTTTATGGCGTGCAAGACAGCAAGAATAAGCATTTTCTTTTATTGTGGTATTTTTTCCATATTCCCATGTTAAAAATTATGTTTTATTTTATAAAGTAAAATTAATTATTTAGACAGGCTTAAAAATTTGAAGGTTAAACTATGAAGTATTACCTCAACTATTAGTTAAAAATAACAGTCAGGGGAAAGTCAAAAGTTTTTCTTTCTTCAAAAATGTATATATGTACATATTCACTACACTAACATTTTAAATTGTATAAATGTGAGTAAAGTGTGTTTATAAAATTCGTAAATTACACTCTTTTAAAATGACTTTTTTATTTTTGTTCCTGTCTGCATGTTTCATGAAAAAATTCATCATTTATGTGATGTTGTTGGTATATGAATAAAATCCATTAATATTCAAGGAGAGATTGTTACATTAATTTTAATCAAAGGTCATGAACATATATCATTTTTTGAAATTTTTTATATTTCAAGTCTAACAATTTTATTTTAAAAATGAGAAAGAAAATTTATTAGCAAATTATATGTAATTAAAAAACCTACTCTAGTATTTTAGAAGGCTTTTACTTTTAAAAAATTAATTGAAATGTATTTATTATGAACTAAAAATGAATCCGCAAACAGAAATGCACAGAGCACTATTCAGTTTAACACAAATTTGTTTTTTTTTGCTAATTTTACTAATTATAAACTGCATTAGAAAATATGCTGTTAAACATAATTACCCCATTTTACCATTTCTTTTGTAATACAGAATTTTTCAGTTCATATCTAATTAGCTCGATTTGATACGCGTTTTTATGTGTTATATTCATTTTCAATTTAAATTCAATGTTTTTCAAATCAAAATCGTCATTGAAAATAAATTCATTTTAAAGAAGATAAGTTGATTTGGAAAAATGTTGTCTTAACTTAAAAATGGTATATTTTCTGCCAATTCAACTGCATTGATTTGCTTTAATCTAAACAAAGTCCTAAAAATCTAAATGACAATATCTTGTTTAATATTATAGTACTTTTCATTAAATGTAATGCACTTATAACTCAATCATTATTTATATATAATTTTTGGCCATTGAAATGAAGTGCTCGTATACAAAACACTTTATAGCCAGAGAACCCAATGACAATATGGTAATGGATAGATCGATAATTTAATTTACGTAAAAGTTGAAAGTATAACATAGTGTACATTCTCATTAAAAATTAATTTTTATATTAAATTGTTGGAGGTTTTTATATTTAAATGATATGACAGTATTATTTATAATAAATTACAATGTTGCTGTATTTTAACATTAATTTATTATTTTACATTATTTATTATATTTTAATAGTATTTATGGTAGAATATTTTTTCTGATATTTATTATTTAATAGCTTTTAGTTTTGCATATTAATTTAATTATGTTTTTAATAAATTATTATTTTGTTTTGTATTAAAGAGGTTTTTATATTTATTGAAAGCTTTAATTTTTTAAATATTAAATTAAAAACAATTTTAAATAGTTTTAATATTATTAATTTGGGTTCCATTTTTCATTAATTAACGATGAATATGAAGAAATATAATTGAATTTTTAGAGAATTGTAATATTTAATTTGGGTCGTCTTGACCCAAATAAGTCTGAAATACTGCAAAATTTTTACTAGTTTGTTTATTAATATATATACATATATCAAACTATTAGTTTTTCGAAAGTGCTATATGTTGTGAACTATAAAAAATTACACATTTTAATAAATTCGGTAATATTTTTAAAACTATAAAGTTATTAAAATTTATTGCTTAATAGTAATAAAAATGTTAAAGAAAATTAAAGGGTTTTTTTTAGAAAAATTCTAATGGTTATCTGCTAACAACAATTACTCAAAAAAAAAAAGCCATTAGCTTGTTGCAATTAAAATTTCTTCACTATAAAGAATCCACAAAAAAAATTAGTAGAACCAAATTGCTATAGAAAAAATGTTAAGAAATTTTATGTACAGGTAACTTGAGGTTTTATGCTTCACAATGGATTGAACAAGGAAATTATAAATGCACTTGGTGCCCTATGTAGTGAACATGGAAATTAAAAGTAAAAACTACTTGAAAATGATTATTTCAAGTAATTTTTATTTTCAATGACATGGTATTTTCTTAATTTTCTGTACCATATCTACAGGTCAATGTATAATTTGTCCGTCCGTATTCTTTTTTTGATATTTCAAAATGTCCCTACTAAGGATTTTATTGAGACAAAAATCTTAATAATGAACGCGATTAGAAAATTGTTTTCATTATTGATTATGATGAATGGATTTACTCCACTTTCAAAAAAAATTATTCTTGTAATATTTAATCTTTTTTCGACTAAATTATTAGGATATTGTACACCATTCTCTGTGTTCTTAAAAATATAAATATAAGACATGATAATCTAATATTTTATAGTTACCCTTTATTAAAATGTAATAAGCAGTATATTATTATATTTAACATAAATCCCTATACACACAGCTACAAATTGACAAAACCACCTCATAAAATTACCCACTAAATTTAATGTTATAATATTAAATTACCATCTATATATATTTTTAAAAGTATATATTTTGTGGAAACCAAACAAAAGAAAACAACATTATTATAATCATGAGATATCCTTAAAAAATTATAAAGTCATTCAAATAAATAATAAATTTTCTTTAATCAAATTTTCCATCGCAAAAAAAAAATATGCTCACTTAATTACAAATTATGTGTAAAAATTTCTGTAGTATATTCAACAAAAAACAAGAAACACTAATTATATAGCTGTGGTCGTCCTTGAATCTAACAGAATTATAAACGGGGTGACATGATCTCATCAAATACAATTTTTTGTACCACATAAATTAATGTAAATTTTAGATGAAATTTACGTTTTGTTTCAATTTCGTAGATTAATTTTAATAATTAAACAGTTACATATAGTCCTTTTCACTTATTATGTCCTTTCATTACAACTGAGTGATAAATTTAATTCTAAGGTATACACAAAAATTTAGAATGAATTTATAGTTATCCATTTTTATAGTTGGATTAACCTTTTTTTTTATCCGTTTTATCCAAGGATATTTATATATATATATATATGTATTAACAAAAATGGAAATATTTTTGTTTAGTGAAATTCTATAGTAATTTCGTCTCACTTGTATTAACCTATTTTTTCTTTTGTCATTTTCGTGAATAATAAAGAGAGAATGAAGTAAGGAAATAATAATATTTTTGGTGTTGGATGTAGGATTATATAGAAAAAATTGATATTCTTCAATGTTTGGTAGATCACATAAAATGTCAAATTTATTTAAAGGTATATCAGGATAAAAAAAAAATGAACATCAACAATTGATGATATTTTTTTCTGGGTATTTCAACAAAAATATCCTTGAAAAATGAAATTTCTCTTCATTTTTTTTATATGTACTTATATATTTAATTTAATCGTTTTTAAACATTTTATGGTATTTTTTGAGAAAGGTTATGCCTCGTGGGATAAAGTTATTCCTTTTTTTGTTTTGTTAAATAATTTTATTAAATTTAAAAAACAAAAATAATTGGAAAAAGAAAAGGTAAACCTAAAAAGGAAAAAAATTGTCAAAATTAATTATTAATAATAATTTCAAAGTAATTCTCAGTTCTTTCTCAGTTTTGTTGAGTTTTTCATAAAGATGGTGAAATTACTCAATGCAATATAAAAATTTTTTACTTGGATTTTTTTTAAATATTATTTTCCATTTTAATTTTAAATACTTTTTTGTAAGAATTTTAAATAAATTGAATAATTCTTCTGGTTTATAATGACTTTGACACTAGTTGACAAAAAAAAAAGGATTTTTTGTAATAATTACATCGGACGATAATTATAGAAGAAAATTTTCAAGGAAATTAAATTAATGGTAATGAATAAAGGAGTTTAAGGTAACCTTAATTCGGGTAGATTTTTTTCTTTATTATTTACTGATCTATAAAAAAATATAAATAATTTATCTACATATTTTTAGGCGGATAATATTTAAATTTCGAAAAGAGCTAAGCTCTTTTCGAAATGAAGGTGTTAAGAAATTTTTTAATAAAATCAGATATTGTTTTATAATGCATACTAAATTATATATGTTTTTGGTTGTGGTGCTTTCTGTCTTAGACATATTAAATACGTTAAGTGATATTTTAACTTGTAAAAAACTGAGAACTTTAAATGTGATTTACAAAAAATGTTAATATCGCTTAAGTGAAAATGTCAGTTCAGCCTCTAAATATCTGACTAACAACGAAAGAAATATAACTTTCTTTTTTTTTGTATATATTTTTATTTCTAAATTATATGGTTTTTTAATTTTTGGTTTCCAAAAAACTGATGAAAAGCATTAATTAACTCTATTTTAACTTATATTTTATTTGCTTATTAACTTATTTACATTTTATTCAAGTTACACTAGCTATAAAACATAAAAATTTATATTCAACGATTATGATTAATATTTTATAGAAAACATAAATATTTTTAAATATCTTATTATTTCCACAAAAAAAAAAATATTATACATATCTGTGTAATAAATAATTTGTTATATTTCCCTGTAAATATTAAAGCGCTCAAAATACTAATATCTTTTACCATGAAAACAATTAATTTTACTTCATTGAATATTCCCACATTAAATATGTTTTTTTTTTCTTAATTAACAATCCTTGTTATTATATCAAATGACACATAAATTTTATTCTGCTGAAAGATTTTATTATTTTTGTTGCCATAGTTATTTTATACCTCGAGAGGATTTTATTAATATTATTTTTTTTGTCCTAGCAGCCAATTGGGTATATAGTACAAAAATTTAATTACTTAGGTGTTTTTAGAGGGGAAGGTTAAATTTTATTAAGAAAACTTCAGGGGAAAAAAAAAATATGTATTACAAACAAACAAAAATTATTGATAAAAAAAAAATACCTAACAGCAATACTAATTTAGTACTAAAGGAAAATCATTTTTAATTTGTTTCTTTATTTTGTTTTTCTAAGAAATTATATTTAAGCTTTTTCGAAAATCATGTAATAATTTTTTTTTTCTCATTCCTATTTTATGTACATATTTGAATGAAAAAATATATTCCTAGAAAAAAAAAAAATATACGTAGGACGTTACTGAAAAGCAATGTTACATGATTGTAGGCGTTCAATCGTTTTCTTTTTTTAAATTGAGATTTATATATTGTTTGGTCATAAATAAGATTTCTTTAATTATTTAATCTTTTTGGAAAATTTTTAATTTAATATTTAATAATCTCAGCATACGTATTATTCCAATATCTATAATGATAATTTAAATTTCTTGTACTAGAAAATGATTTGTTAATAAAATGTTTGAAATAATTTTATTTATGATGTTTACTTAACGACAATATTGCAAGTAGTGCAAATTTTCAACTATTCAGCTTTCTACAAGTAAATTCTTTTGAAATGGTGCGTACAGATACTAAACTTTTTATATATTTAAAATCCTTATTAAAAATAATATTATTAATACATATTATAAAATGAATAAAGTTTGAAATTTATAATTAAAAATTTCATAATTTGGTAAATTATTTTGATAATATCTAAAATAATTTACTAAGCACGAAAATTTTATATTTTTTTTCATTTCAATTTATCTAATAATTTTTATTTCTCTCAATTATTATGCAAATCTGAAATATATATATTTTAATAACTTAATTTAATTTCCGTATAGAAAATGCATTTTTCATTTAAAAAAAAAATTTTTTTTTTAGAATAAACATGTACAGAGGATTATTTAGAAGAGTAGAGTGATCACTAAAGTGCTTAATAATTTTCAAATGTACCATTAAAATTTATTCATAAACTATTGATATTTTTTGTTTTTTTTTTTTGTTCGTAAAGTTGAAATATTTCCACTTAAAAGGATTTTTAGGATAAAAAATAAAAGTTTCTGTTTGTTTGTTTTGAAAATATGTATAACATAAATTTATTTAAAAAAACTAATTTTTTTTTTAAATTTTTTATATTCTGTTTCTATAGATAAAAGATGTTACACGAAATTTAAAAAAAGCTGTAGTTGCATCAACTTTAGAAGAAATGAGAACAAAAGTTGCTGAAAAATTTGAAAAAATTGAACAATTGCCAACAATTCATTTAGATTCTGATGGTACGGAAATTGATGATGAAGAATATTTTCGAACATTAGAACCAAATACCGAATTAATAGCTGTATTTCCGGGTGAACATTGGATTGATGTAAGTATAGTATATTTTAAATATAAAACTAATTCAAATTTTTTATTTCTTAAAAAAATTTTTTAATGATTTTTATTTTTTTAACTTATTATTTCTACAAGGAATTGTAAAGAATATACATAAAAGTAATAAAAAAAAAAATTATTTTTTTTTTCAAGAATATTTATGTTTTATCCTTAGCAACGAATAGATATTTCTATAAAATATTTTTTTAATATTATTTTCAGAAATGAAATTATTATAAAATTTCATTATTAAGAAAAAAAAAATATATAAAAATTTTTTTACTGTACAAAAGGATAATAAATTTGGAATATTGTTATAATGTTCAATTGAAAATAAATTAAATTTTTTTTATATGTAGTATACTTTATAGTCCTACAGATAAGGATATTTTTAGAAAATAATTTTAATTTGTTCATAATATTCCATTCAACAGAGTACAGGATTACATATATTTAGAATTTTTAAATTGGGTATTTAAATTGTACTTTTATTCAATATTTATTTATATCTTATTATTATTATGTTGAGATTTTATTCTCAATTTTCAAAGTATATTTGGAAAATTTTCATATTGATTGTCTTGTGTTTCAATTATATTTTTCAAGTTCTTTAATAAAGTGATTTTATTAAAAGAACTTTTACAAAAACTAAAATTTGATTATTAAATTCTATTTCTTAATTGAAATACTAATTAAATCCTGTATCTAAGTTGGTATATAAATAATTATTCATTTAAAATTAAATTGAATTTTTAATTTTTCTAAAAGAAAATTTATTTTTAAATTTTATTTGTTAATAAGTATATGTAGGATAAAAAGGTTTAAATAAATCTTTGTTAAATTTTGAAAAAAGTTTAAAACTTATATAATACCACTTAAACATTTTAGATATTCTATCCTTGTCAAGGCTGAAGATATCAATACAAAGTAAAAAAAAATGTAGTCTATAATGAAAATAAATTTGACAATAGAAAAGGATGACAGTTGAAGTGAAATTTTATTTTGTTTTATAAAACTTTTGTTTAACGAATTCTTCAAGTATTTTTTAAAAATATATATTTTGTTTTTAAATATTTACCTATTTTATAAAGGTAAAACCTTTTTTAACTTCAATAAATAATAAAATACTTATTAATATTTTCAATTATATTAATTTGATTGAAAAAAATATGGAGACAGATATAAATAAAATCATATTAATTCTTATAAATTTGTTTAGACTTAAATAGATTATATATGATTTTTCTAGATTATTTTCATCTCATTGAATACGAACTATATTTATAATAATATAAAATTTTAGTTGGACCGATGACATATTATAGATAAAAATTCATTTAAAATGTAATGAGTTGTAAAATTTATAAGAATTTATCTATAATTGAAAAGAATTTTGTCTAGTAATAAGATTTCAAGTTTATTTAAGGATTTTATTTTTTGGTTTGTTTGTTTAAGAGTAAAACTTTAAGAATCGATTTTTTTTAAATGTGATTGACACAGATTTTGAAATTTATTTATTGTTACGAAAAAGTTTTTACGACTTTAGTATTTTATCAAAAATGTTTGTAACATTTTGCTGGAATATTGATTGAATTAGAAAAAAAATTGAGTAGATTGGTAATTCTAGTTAAAAAATGTATACTAACCCAATAAATATTTCAGAATTGAAAAAAAATTTATTTTTAATTTATTTACCAGTGATTTTCTTGTATCTCGATTCTCACATTACTATTTTTATGAATTTAAAAAAAAAATGCCTTATTTTAGGATTTTGCTATCGGTCGTGGGTAAGATATGTCAAATTAAAATGTTGATACATGACTTGTTGAAGAAATTGACGTATTTTATAACTGGTATAGGTAAAAAGTATTTTAAAACCAATCGGCGTAATTCATGGTTTTCCAAAACGTGTTTTTTTAATGAAAATTTAAGATAGTATAATCTCTAAAATTGATAATAGACAAGTATTGAACTAGAAAAGTATTGAATAAAATATGATTTGTATTTTTTATTTCATCCTATTTGAATTTAAATCAAATGTCTGTCAATAAGGGATATATAAAAAAATATGCGATATTTATTATAATTCACTTTGAAACATACTTTTAGGTGGCACGTAATTTAAATTTATTTTACAAAACTTTTGCAATGACATTGAATATAAAATGTAGGTCCTATATTAGAAAAATTGAATATAAAATGTAGGTCCTATATTAGAAAAATACTCTGCTTGAAATATTCCGTTTTTTTCGTTAATTTTCTCAACAAATTATATTCAACAAATTTTCGCCTTATCTTCAAATTTCCTAAATTTGTTAAAATTTCTTCAACACAATGTGTTATCGACACCACAATTTGATCACTGTTAATGTATACGATGAATATATTTTTCTTTGTACATAGACTCAAGGAAAAAAAAGTAATGTCAATAAATTTCCAGAGATAATATCGATTTTCGATTCCCCATTGATATTTCTTTTTTCTATGTAACTTTTCTAACCTTGTAATAAAAAATTATTAATTTTATTAACAAAATAACATATTTTTATACTAATTTTTATTATATATATTTTTTTTTCTTCTATTCCTTAGGCAACTCAATACGTAACGATATCAAGTCATCGTAATTTATCAGATACAACAGATGCTGCTGCTGAAAATGATCGTATTAAAAAATTGGTTGGACAATTACAAAATAATCTTTGTAATGTATCAGTTGTAAATGATCCAACAGATTTAGAATCATTATCAAATATGGATCCAAATTCATTGGTTGATTTAATGGGAAAAGATTTTATTGAACATCTAAGGGAATCATCAGGCAGGTTAGGGGGCATAAGAGATTATAAAGATGTGGTTGTTAAATTACTGTCCATCTTTGTCTCGAAGCAAAAAAAAAAATGTTTTTTTCTTTTTATATATTTTATTTTAAAAAATTTATTCAGATATTTTTTTTTTCATGGATTTGTTATCTTTTTGACTTTTCCTCTTTAAGTATTTTTTATTTCATCCTTTAAAAATAAACTTTATTTTGTACACAAAATTTATGTCCTTTTCCATTGCTTAAACTCGGCCAATATTTTTTTTTTGTTTTAAAATCTTTAAAATTTATTTATTTTTTGGTGGAATAAATTAATGTCCTTCAAGAGAAAAAAAATATACTAAAAAAAAAAGGAAATTTCTGAAATTTTATTTAACTTTTCTGTTAGATAAGTAAAGAATAATATTTGGTACGTTTCTGGGTATTGGGAATGAAGAGATTTGTTTAAAAATTTTCTTTTTTTTCAGTTTGTAATAATATAAATTCATTAAAAATATATAAATTAGTTTGTTATGGGGTTTTAAGTTTAGGTGAATTTACTTTAAACTTTTCAGAATTTATAAAATAATCTTAAGATTATGCTAAAAGCTTTTATCTAAGAAATAAATTTAAATATATGTTTTTTTCTTTTAATTTTTTTTACGATAGAATTTTGAATAGAGAATGTAATTAGGTTTATTTAATTTAAATTTTGTTATATCAGATGATAAACTTATAAACCTTAAACTTAACTTATTAATTAAATCCCGTAATCCCTTCGTGTTTTTTTTCCAATGAAGGTACATTCCAAATTGAGCCTATGTCTACTAGTAAATCTAAATATTCGATTTGGATCTATTAATTTTATAAGAATAACGAGCCATAATTTACTTCTTAGTTAAGAAATTTAATTGCAATTAATTAATGGGTTAATTACTGAGTCATTTGCAACAATTTTTCTTTAATTACTGAGATATTTGCAGCAACAGTTTTCATTCTTTCGAATCTTAAAATGATATTTTACTCTAATTTTTTATTACTTAAAATTTAAATCTGAGTAAACTTCAAACTCAGTACGTAATCCACCATTGTATATTATATTGGCAGAAACCATTTTTCATTTTATTAGAATTTGAATATTATAAATAATTTAAATTTTCTCTATTAAATTTACAATTAATTATTAAATTCACCACAATTATTTATTATTTAAAATAATATCCTTTTCGGTATTTGTATTTCATTATAAATGCCTAAATCAAAAATTTGGGTGAAAATTTGAAAATACCAATTCATGTTTAGGTATATAATAAAAATTGTATTTTGTCTGGTTTGGATGATTAACGTATAGCTTAAAATGATTTAGATAATATCGATTTTTACAATCTTAACATGTTATGCTTTTTTTTCTTCTTGGAAATCTTATTTTATTTTATGCCGTATATGCTACAAAAAAAAAAACTAACTCTTGGGCAGACAAAATGAAAATATTTTTATTAGAATTATTATAAGAAAATGAATTTCTTATTCTTCTAACAAAAATTTCCAAGAATAAAGGTTATAGAAGAGAATTACCTCAGGTGATTTTTATATTAATATAAAATAATGTTTAATGTTAGTGGTTTACTTTAAAAAGACAAGGAATGTATTTGAATATAGATTAACATTAAATAATGATATTTGAAATACATACATTTATTTAAGAAATATAATTCTTTATTTAAATATTATAAAAAGAAAATTGAATTGAAAATTTAATTTTCAGTTCTTTATATTATTTATTTTATGTTAGTTATTATAATTAGATTTTCAAAATTATCTGGTATTTTTATGAAATTTTTTTTATTACCATTTTCTTTGTTTAGTTTTTTGTAACATCTACCATACCAGTCTAAAGATTTAAATTTCTGTAACCATTTAAGTCCTAAAGCAATTTATGTAAATTAATATAAAATTCATCGTTAAAATTTTATTTTATTTTTTTAATTTCATTTTAATATATTTCTGAAATTTTTTCAAATTTATCAAAGAAGAAAATAATAAATCAATATTTGGTGAAAAAAAATCCTTAAGTGTGTTCAATGAAAAACTTTAAATAATTATTTAATATTCAAATTGTAATAAACGACGTGAATGGAAATTGTAATTATTTTTATGCGAAAATATATTTTATGACTTTTTAAGATTAATCTTTTAAGAAGTCACGTACACTTAATAATTTTCAACAAAAAATATTATGGAAAAGAATATTAATTTCCGATTAAACCGATTTAATCAAAAATATTTTAAGATCATGGTGTTTTTTTTTTTAAATATATGTATTATAAATTGAAAAAGAAACATTATATTCAATTCAAAACTACATGAAAAATGTTCATTTTGAAAAATTTTTCTATTTGCATATGTGGCTAAATTCAGTTAGTTTACGATAATATTATTTTAACATGATATGTATATCTACTATGGAACTTTGCCAAAACATGATATATCTAAATTATTACAAATTTTCAGTTGAGAAAATTTAAGAAAATTCGATCGTAACTTTTAAAAATAATATAATGCTTGTGGCTTCACAACTATTGAGATTAGAATATTGTTTTTTTAGTAGTTTATGTTGTCTTGGTAGTTTATGTTTTGTAGTTGATTTATGTTTTGTACTTGATAAACCAACATTTGTGGAAGGATTCAGTTGCGATGTTTTGGCAAAGTCAAACACCGCAGAAATAAAAATATCGATTTTTGACTTTACCAATTTTTCTTTGGTTTATCTTCTTCTTCAATGGCACAACGGGGCCATTGAAGAAGAAGATATTCTATTGCATTTTGGAGCTACTAATTTGATATGGATTCCGAACTATAAATTTCTTTATAGTGCAGAAACTTTACTTCCAAGCAGCTAATGGTTTAATTAGTGATACATTTGTTGTTATCAAATGGCTTTGACCGTTAGCATTTTTCACAGTCTTAAATCATATTTTATTGTAATTTTAATACTGGTACTCATTTAACGCTTAGTGAGTAAACTCAGACCAACATTGATGTCTCGAACGTGATTTGAATCCAGTAGCTACGCCACAATAGCTTAGTACACTACCAATAAGTCACAGTTGATATTTCCTTTGGTTTATACCAAATAAAAATTCGACATCTAAATATATAAAACAAATTTGAAGATTAAATGTTTAGAAATCGAAATCGGAACTTAACTCAAAATGTTACAAAATGTAGATATCGAATTTTGACAAAGTTCCACAGATATTAAGGTTTCAACTTGCCGATTAATGAAACACCTACCTTTATTTACATTTACAATTTCAATATTTTTCTTTTAATGTTACAAAGAAAATATTTCAGTTTCTGACATTTTTTTATATATTGAGTTGTTTGACAATTTATTGAATTTTACATACTGTCTTTACAAAGTAATAGAACAGAAATCATAGAAATTAAGTTTGATATTTATATTTAAAACACGAAACAATCTGAATATACATAAATTAATTGTTTAAATTAATATGTTGAAATATTCAATATGTAGTCATTTAATAAATATTTCCATTTATAATAGATTTTAATGAATATTTATTAAAAATAATATTTTTATTGAAATTGATTGATATTTAGAAATGGAAATATATTTCAGTATTTTTAAAATCCTTAAATTTAATATAAATTAAATATAAGTATTATAATTTGTTTGTTATACAAAATTCTTATACATAAATTGGAAAATTTGTTTTTGGTTAACCAGTATAGAAAATCAGTTTAATTGCATACCAAAAATTCAATAAAATTCATATTAAATATTATAGAGTTTTCCCAAAAAATTGGAATTAAATTTTTTAATATGTTATATTTGTTTTTCATTTTATTAATTAATATTGCAAATATTTATTTATGTATTTTAATATTTATAGAGACTTATGCGCAAAAAGAACAGCAGAGGACAGAATTAACTTGTTAAAATTATTAAAAGAAGGTGCAATATTTTGTTCAGAACGTTATCCAGAAGATGCTGAAGATATTGATTTAGAAATAAATCAAAATCAACAACAAAAACAATTACAAACCCAACAACGACCATCTACATCCGATATAGAAACAAAATCCTTAAAACAAGATATTTGACTACCAATTTTTACAACAATAACAACTGATATGGCACTCATTTGTAAGGAAAAAGTTTAATTTTTTTTTTCATTTTTTTTTTTTGATAAAATTTTTACCAAAATTTATGGTAAAATTATTAATATTTAAAAAAAAACACATTTCATTAAAATTAATTAAAAAAAAAAAGGTAAATGTTTGGAAGAATAATTAGTAAGTTGTAAAGTAATGTATAAAACATAAAAAATTAAACATATTTAATTGAAAATTAACACTAAAAAAAATATGAAGAAAAAAAATAATTAAAAAGAATTTTATTTAAATTTTGTTACGCTATGAAGATTTTTATGTAGAATATGTAGATGAAGTGAATTTATTGGACTAAATTAACAAGATTAAACAAAAAAAAAATCTATACTTAATGTAGAATTTTATTGATTTTTTTTTTTTCGTGAATGTAGGTATAAAATTTAAATAAATATATTAATCATTTAAATAAATTGGAAACTGAATTAATTATTTCAGTTTTATTTTAATTAATTTTTGGAATAAATTACACAAAGACCTAATTAAAAAAAAAAGAAGAATATATAAAACAAATTATAAATATTTTAAATTAATTATAAATTATTTAATTAAGATTAATACTAACATCAATTCAATACAACCTTCTGGGATAATTTGTCATTAAATTACGTCCTAAATAAAATTCACATTTCAATTTAGCATAGCCATCAAGTTGTTTGTCAGTTTTTATTTAAAAACAAAAAAAAATAATGTTATTGCAAATTTTTGGTACACAAATCACTGTCTATTTTAATTTAAAAAAAAATTTGGTTTACCATTTTAAATTAAAATCCTTGTTTTTTATATAGATAATACATATAATATTTATTTTTCATGTTGAATATAAGTAAAGTTTCCTACTGGTATTTAAATTGAATAATAATACTTGCTATATGGGTAAATAATTGAGAGTAAAGTGTGTTTTCATGTTTTTGGATGTTGTAATTTTTATTAAATGAGTTATTTTTATGTTTTGTTTGCTGTTATTTTAAATAATTATTTTCACAAAGTTTAGTATTAACCAGTTCGTAGCTGGACAGGTCAAACTATTATTATTGAACTAAAAAGATTAATAAAGTTGTTTAAATTTTTCCTATGTATGACAGTATATTTTAAGCTTATGATGCTATAACCACCATCAACTTAGCACAAATCTTTTTTATAATTTTTAAATATTCTATTTCAAATTTATGTATTCTGCAATTAAAAGATTCTGATTTCGAATAAGTATTAAAAGGAACTGTAATAGCATCTTAGTAAAATCTTGATGTTGATAAATTATCTAAATAGTTCCGAATTTTTTTACTATAAAGTTTACTGCCAGTAAATCTTCTAATGGTGATTAAATTTTCAGAAAAAAGAAACTGCGATCATTGTTAGATTTATAAAATTAATGAACAAGTTTCAGAAGTACTTGTATGCAAATGGAAACTGTAAACATTCAACTATCTCAATAACTGAGTGTTCTAAATACGTAGCTTTAATTTTTTTTAGTGAAAATATTAATTCGACACTGCCTAAGAATTGGGACTAAATTCACTCAGTATAAATTCTATTTCAATATGACGGAAAAGACGGAAAATTAAAAATTGAATGACAGAAATTTATAATGGATAATAATTACATTACATATATTGTGAATCACATATACATTCTATAATAATATTTCTAATTTCAATACATTTTTTAATACTATTTTAAATTATCGAGAACTTACTGTATTTTTTTTTAAATCGTAATAAAATAATAAATATTAAAAATTTGTTTATAAAGTCCTATCATTAAATTTATTTAAAACTTGATATTTAAAATCTAAATATAAATTTTATAGAAAATTTAAAACAGTAGGAAGTTCCGGTGAATTAATTTAATATCTTTGATGTTTTTGCTTGTAGATTTATGTCAAGAATATTATTTTCTAATATATATTAAGTTTCCTTTTTTGATATTTAAATAATTTCCTAGCAAATTAGGTTTTTCCATAATATAATTGAAAAATGGTATATTAAATGGCATCTAATGGCTAGCACATGCTATTTTTTCTCAATCAAAATATTTCTTGTCATCCTATACATAAGTTCAAAAATATTCCTTGTGATGTTATCAAGGGACAAAAAAGAACAATTTATAAAATAGATTGTTTTTTGATGACTTTATGTTTTTTATTTTAGTTTTATTACGTTTATATTACAAAATGTAGAAACGATTAATACTAAATTTTGAAACATTGGAAACTTTCGTTATACTATATATGTATATGTCGATTTTTATTAAATCATTTTATGAAACATTTAATTGGAGCCATTTATTATAATTATAGTCGATTTAATAAATGTATGAAATTTTATAAATAAATCGTACATCCTTTTTTAAACTTCGATGAAATGTGATTTAACAAACAAACTTAAGACCATACCTGGAAATTAAAACCAACATTTATGAATTAATGAATTGAAATTAATGTTTCAATTTATTAATACTAAGATAAAAAAATATCTAAAAGCATAAAAATTTTATGCACAAATTTTAAATATAATGACTATTTCAATAGAATATTAATAAAAACCAATGAAATTGTGATGCCTAGACCAAGATACTAAAAATGGTTTAATGGTTTGTAAATATTTAATGAATTGAATTCAGAAATGTGTTGTTTCCGGGGTATGTAAGTAAAATTGCGCAATTATATAATTTTTTTTATACGGTATATGTATATTACAAACATGGAAAAATTATTGATAATATTTTGGTTTAAATAAATTTTATAATAGACAATTAAAAATATTTTCCAGATAATTAATTTGTTTGTGAAAATTATAATAGAAAATTAGGTTAAGTACTGGTTTTTAAGTCAATAACTTCTTTTTTTCATGGGACAGAATTTAGTTTTGCTTTTGGCTATATTTAAAACTAAAATATTTTTTTAATAAATTCCATTTTTAAAAGGAAATATTTTGTAAAATGTAGTTATAACTCATATTTTAATATATAATTGCTATAGATTTTTATTGCTTTGGTCGGAATATAAAGTATTGAGTTCGGATTAGGCTAAAACCTAATTTGAAGGTTAATTTGGCTGAATGGCAATTTGCTTCTCATATAGGCGAAATAGGCCTATACTATTTAAGGTATTTATGCTGTCTGAAATTTATCTATATTGGATATTGTCTAATTTGATTTGTTTCAAATATTAAATTTTTATTTTATAAATGAGGTTAACTGCCAGTTTACTGCCAGATTAAAGTTAACCAATATTATAGATAAATCAACTACGTCTATTTATTTGAATTATTTTAAGTTTTTTAACTTAAAAAAATTAAGTAAAAACTGTTTAAAAATAAAATTACATAAAATTTTATTAAATACAAAATTTCTTTTTAGATAAAATATTTTAAATTTTTTTATGTTTTTTAAATAAATAATTTTTAAAATAATAATTAAAAAAAAAAATATAAAATCTATAAAATTAAACTAAATAAATAATTAATAAAATTTAATAAAATTTTAGTTTTTTTTTTATAAATTTGTAAATTTTTTGTTATCTTATAAAAAAACATAAAAACAAAATTTAAAAAGAATATTAATTAAATTATAAATTAAGACTGAGAAACATTTAAACGTGAATTGATAATGAATTAAAATATAAAATTAATTTTTTTTTTCCAAGAGTTCATTTTTTAATTTTTATATATTTTAAGATTTTTATGTTAAAAAAAAACGATTTTAAAACTAATAACAAGAAAATTAATGATTAAAAATAAAAATGTTAACATTTAACCATGCCAAAATTAATTACATAATTTTAAGTAAAAAAAAGTAATATTATTAAAACATTTTCCGTAGAACAGTATTTAAAAAAAATATATAAGTATTATATTTCAGTTTTTTATGAAATTATTTTAACTGCCAATTTAATGAAAAAAAAAAAACTTAATAAAAGAAAAATTCAAATTAAGTTGAAAAGTTTTCAAATATCAAAAAAAATTTAAAAAAAAAAAAAAATTTAGAATTTTTTAGAATTAAATGTAAATATTTTAAAATTTTTAATTCTAAAGGATACCAAACTTTTAATTCTGAAAGATAATCAAATATTATAAAACATACAAATTAGAAATCGACGGAGAGAAAATTTGAGCGTGTTTTAGACAAATCATTTTTCAAATTAAGTTGGAAAAGCTTTTTAATTAAGTAACAGACAATCTTGTCTGTTCAACTATTTAAAGTGAATTGACGTGTTTTGAAAATCTACAAAAGTACATTTTGATAATCTAAAACAGTACATTAACACTCATCCTGAGATGAATACGTTTGTAAAGGTATCAAACATTTATGCTTGTTATCAAACATTTATTTTATCAAACTTTGACGTAATATTACAAACAAGTTATAATTAGATTTCAGATATATTTCTCTCAGTTTTATATATTTTTTACTAGTCATGTCTCTTTACTAGTTATATACTATGCGTTTGTTCCGAAAATAAAGTATGTTGAGAACAGTTTTATAAAAATACACAACAATTGTAAAAATATACAGAACAGTTGTCTCAGAGCCAAGAGCAATAGTTTATTGGTAGATCAATATCTATATTTCCCTAAATATGCCACATAATAGTATTAAAATTATACTAAAATTATATTTGTCAACAATAACTACTACAATCATACACTATTTAATAGAAAAAACAAATATTTTTAATTCGAGCACATAAAATTTTTTTTCGAATTTTATTAAAAATGTGATTACATACACATCTAAAAATCAGTGCAAGAATATTTGAAATGATATATAACAATATTAAAAAAATATTTAATTAATAATCAAGAAAAACTTATGATATCAATTTCCAATTAAATACGAATTAAAATATAAAAAAAAATATCATTACATAAAAAATAAAATAATTGTAGAAAAATAATATTCAAATCAAATAAAAACAATTTTTAAAATTATATTACAATTTTTTTTTTATGAAATTCCGTACAAATGCCATATTATATGCATCGTAATTATTCTAATAATTCGCACATTAAAAAATGAATAAATAGACAAAATTTAAAAAAAAAAAAAAAACAAAATCTATAATCATTATACATTTTAATTAAATATATTCTTTAGATTTGAAAATTATATAATTTGATTAATTAATTTACATAAAATTAGAATGGAAAAAAATATATTATTATACATATATATATAATAAAAGTATGATTAGAAATTTGAAAAAGTTGTGTTTAATTGAAATTATTTAAAAACAACATTAATTAATAAAGTTTTAAGTTAAATACAGAATTTTTCAGATTTAAAGCGAATTCATCGCTAAATCTGACGCAGGGTTTTAAACCAAAGTAATGGTAAGATCTGTATTTGGTAGTGAATATATTTGATAATGAATTATTATCAGAAGACTTGCATTTAATTTTATATTTTCCAATCATTTATTGTTGGTTACATTTATTTTAAAAAAATTGTTCTTATTATATACTCGTAGTTATTTTATTTTATGTAAGTATATATCAATTGCATTACTACAACAATCACTTTCAATTCCACCAGCTTGACTTTTGTTTAAATAAGAAGATTTTTCATCATTATTATTAGTAGTATTTTTTCGAAAGAAATATACCAAAATAAAGGACGGTAGAAAAATGTACAACAATATTTAGATTTCGTCATTGAAAATAAAATCCTTGAAATAAAAACTATGCAGCATTAATATTTTTCTCGTGAAAACTAATTTTAAACTCACTTTTTATTAAATGAACACTAATTAAACTCAACCAACTTTAAAAAAAAAGTAAATCTTTACGAATTAAATATTGACTGGATATTGGTAAGGTACTATGTATTTCTAAAAGGAGTTGTCATGTTATTAGATCTGTTTAACAACGATAGTTCAGTTAAAATCAATACTGAAAATTGTCTCATAAAATCATTACTGAAAATTGTCTCATAAAATTGAGTATTTTTAACAACTTTGATTATTTTGTCAAATTTAAAGGAAAATTATAGTATTCTTTGCATAATTTATTCGAAAAAATAATAATTTAATTATGACTGAATTAAGTTTAAATTATGATTGAATTAAATTTACAGTCTCCACAACACATTATAATTTTTTGGTGATTGAACTTTAGTCATAAAAGTATAGCTATAACTTAATACTAATTATTGCAATGAATTTCTGATTTCAGGCTCTTATCATAACATTGCTATCATTGTCATATTATTATGCTACTCACTTCAAAGATATTCAATAAACAGTGAAAATTATATTTATTGAACCAAAAGAACATCAACATGGAAATAGTAGACAGTAACTATACATTATTATATTTTGTTACCCTAGTAAATTTATACAGAACCGACTTTATAAACGCAATTTAGCATAAATGATTGAAAAATATGGAAATTATCATAAAGTTTTTTTTGGTTTACTCATCAATTACTGTCCGTAATATGAAATTGTCTATCTAGTTGTTGTAAATAATGTTTATAATATTAAATTTTTTAAATTATATTTTTTTATGTTCGACAGATGTTTGATAAAATTATAAATATTTAATATTAGTTAACCATAGTTTCTTTTTAAAATATACTTTATTCCTTTAAAATGCACTTTATTTCAAAAGTTTTTGCATCTTTACTAAAAAAATATTTACTTAAGAAAATATTTACTTTATATATACATATATGTGTATTTTCTTTCTAGTTTTCAATATATACATATATATGTATATTTAACTTCAAATATTTAAAAGTTTACATTTAACATGTTTAACATAAAATGTAAATATTTTTCCAATACAAAAATGAAATTGTTCTACTACGGTGTTTACATTAAAAATATAATATTTTCACTAGAAAATCAAGACTGAATAAATTTCTTATAAAATAGAAATTATTTTCTCTTTAAAATCTGTTTTACTGTATATCATCCTGAAACAATTTAATTTTTTTTGCAAAAATAGTGCAATTTAAACATTTTTCAAGCATAATAAATTTAAACTTTTCCTTAATCAAATTTTAGGTTTTGCTTTAATTAACCTAAAACAAAACTTTTATAAAATAGTACTATTAAATTGATGTTTTTTTATAAAAAAATAATTATATAATTAAATTTCAGAATATTTTAAATTTGTGGAAGTTTCAAAACTAATATTAAAAACTAGTAACTAGTTACATAAAGTTTATTTTGTATCTATTCATATTTTATATAATAAAATATTAATGAATTTACAAAATAATATTTTACATAAATTATTATTATTGTTTCGTGTCAAAATTTTTGACATTTTTTTTTTTTTTTTTGTTATATTCGTAGGAAAATAACTTTTCAAGCGAATAAAAAATTTATATGTCAGGAATTATAATGTTCACAGCAATATAGAAAAAAATTGATGGCTTCATAGCGAGAAAAATAATTATATTGTCTATTAAGTTACACTCGTTTCGGAAAAAAAAGGAAAATTTAAATTTATGATTACATAAAGTTAAATTAAATATTTCCTAAAAATTTATTAGTATAATAAATTACAAGAGGAAAGTATAAATTTCAAAAGCTATACTGATTTAGTGGGTTCTCATTTCTATGGAAATTTAAATTAGGGAAAATTAACTTAATATGTTTCTTTATTAATTAAATTTTTGTAAACAATAAATGAAATTTATTAGTAGTAAGTAGTAAGCAAACTGTATTTTGTAAATAATGGAATCTATTTACATATCTTAAATATTAGTTTAGATAGACTTTTACTTCAAATGCAATTTCTTTAATATTTAATTTTAAACAAGGACGAAAACTCAATTTCATGTTACCATACGTGTAGCTTTCTTTCGTATTCCGTTAAGTTTTTGCTAAGAGCTATTAAGAATTTGTTAAATATAACAGATCTAAACCACTGTAATATAGGAAAAACAAAACTTTATTTAAACCTCAAAAGAAACCAGATTGGAATCCTTACAGGATTTCTTTTCGGCCAATGTTACAGGATTTCTTTTCGGCCAATGTTTCGAACTGTAGAATTTGTGGAGATGTAGTTGAGACCGCAAAAGCATTGGTCGAGCCAGGTATATATTTCTAGGGTAAATATTTGCCAATATTGAATTTTGTATCCGAATTATTATGAATTTCCCATATAGTTGACTTACTATAGTACAGTTTAACTACAGTGTACTGCAGTATACTACCCAGTCATAAAACAAGGATAAAATGCAACCATTTTGTTATACCATATTAATTAAGTTTAGCTAATAAACTTGGTACTGCTTATGAAAACGTAAAGTGGCTTCAGCAACATGTTCCATATGTCCAACAATTTTAAAATATATGAGCAGAGGTTCCTGAGTTGTTTCGTAATCAACGCCTCGCACTTGCATATTACGTGTTCGTCGTTTCATCTTCATAAAGGCATAATTCTGAGCATTCTAGTTTTCATCCTCGTGAGACCATGGAGCTGCTCTGTTTTTTTCATAGATGGGAATTAATTAAATTAAAAAAGTCTTTAACTTTTGGTTTTATAAATTTATTACAAGTAAAATGATTGCAAAATCCTGTTTTTTTTTACATAAATATTATATTCTGTTATCTATTATTTACTAACTTCACTTCTTATTTATTGATTTCTGTTTTTAAACTACATATATTGCTAATATTTATTTGCAAAAAAAAAAAAATTATATAAAAATTATTTTAAAATTAAATCAAAATTCGTTAAATTATTAACTGAGAAATGCCATTTACAAAATTATTATATCAATATTTAAAAAAAAAAAAAAATGTGGTTAATTAAAAATATTATATTTAAGTAAAGAAAATTTATTTTATATTAAATATTTTTAAACAATGTTTCATTTCAAATTTTCCATTTTCATACCACTTGAGAATTTAATAATAATAACATAAAAATAAATACAACATAATTTTATTGTGTGTGGTTTGTTTTTTTTTAAATGGAAAATTTTCGGTTTTTATGTGCAAGAGTTTTTGTTGTTCTTTATTTTGTTGTTGGTTTTATTTTTGTTGTTGTTGTTGTTTATTATTTTCTTGTTCTTGTTTTGTGGTTTAACGCATATAAATAGCCTCATAGAGGGAGCATGGCATATGTTCAGCAATAAAAATTTGAAGTTTTTCGCGAGCTGAAACGGGTGTATAACGTGCCATTGGGAAGGTACGTGTTACAGCATCCATAAGTACACGACAAGCTGGTTGAAAATCAGCAATCTAAAAGGTGAAATATATTTATTTAATTTTAACACATTATGTAGATTTTTTTATATACATAATGTATATATTATAAATATTTATTTAGAAAATACATATATTAATTATAACAAGGATTATGGGGAAAATAGGATTTATAAATTTATAATTATAATTTTTAGAATATATTTAAGTAAATTTAATTATATTTAATATGAAAGAATTGAAATATTAAATTTTAAATAGAAAAAATTAGTAAATTTATATAAAATATTAATTAGTGTCCCTATTTTAAATTGAAAAATTGATTTGTTATGATTATGATAATACAAATTAATTTTGATTATCATTTTTAAACATACATACGACGTTATAAATTTAAATTATTAGTAAACTGCTTTATCATAATACAGGCTACTAAATCGATTTTTATCTTTTTTAAATATTATTTTTTCTAATTATATTACTTTCAAACTAATAACCAAAATAATATCGAAAGCCAGATTAATAACATCAAAAGTCAAATTAATAACTAAACATTTCAATTAAATAATTTCTTCAATATAATATTGATGCATTTAATTATGACAATTTAATTAAGTAATTTGACGAACTTAAGTAATTTTTCGTTTGACAAACTCAACATTAATAATTAATGTTCGTTTAATTCCATATTTTTCAGAAATATATAATACATATTCTAAAATATTTACAAAAAAATTCAAGAATCATAAATTAATTAAGTAAGATTTTTATTTTCAAATGAATTTTCTTTTCGTAAATGTTATATGCTTGCAAAATTCATTAAAATTAGAAAAAAAAAAAAATATTTACCTCACGAGAATATTTTTCCATGGATGTCATTGCTGCTTCATAATAATCTTCACCATAAGTTTTCTTTTGTTCTTCAGTTAATTGTTCCCACATTTCCTTAGCCTAAAATTAAGAAAAAAAAAACGTTAATATAAAATTATTAAAATTTATTATTACACGTGTAATAAAACTAATTTTATTATATTTATTTTCTAGACAAAAATATAATTTTTTCGTAATAATTTTAAGCTGAAAAAAAAATTGGATTATTAATTGTTGTAAAATGAAGGAAAGTTTTTTTTAAAAAAAACTTCATTTTTTTACCATAAACTTGCAAATAATATCAAAGAATTTTTCTGAAAAAAAAGGAAAGCGGGTAGACAAGCAAAAAAATTTCCTTTGAAGAGTTTTTTATTTTTATTTTCTTTTTTTTTCTTGTAAAATTTCTTTGAAGAGTAAAATCATTTTTACCGACCTTTATTTTTTACCATATTTGAAAAATTATATAAATTTTTTTAATATACTTAAAAAATTTTATAAACCTCAAAGGATTTTTTTTTTGTTTTAAATTTTAGAGCTGTATAAAGTTAGTATTGTACAAAAGTTAATACAAAAGTTTTAAAATGGAAAAAGCATAAAAACTTTCATGAATCTAAGATTATATGATGGAAATATAGTTCGATGAAATAAACAATATCCTAAGGCTGTAATTTCTACTAAATTTCTACTAAATTGAAAATACGCCTTGGAGGTATAACCAATAACTGATCTCTTCATAGGCCAAGGTCCTTGCTAACTTGGAAACAAATGAGAAAAATTATGGTAAACCAGAATGAGGTGAATTTCGAAATCGTTTGGGAGAAAGAAAAACTCCAGAATATATCTAAATTTTGATTGAATCTAAATTTTGATGGATAATCATGGTTAATCCGGTGGATGGGCGATGGAATAAATCTTAATTCAACTGAAAATTAATCAGTTATTTTTTAATAAACGTAAATAGTTTAAACACTCTTCAATTAGATTAGTCCACCATTGAATTTATTCACCTGAGTAATCAGGTGAATAAATTCAATGGTGGACCTGATTAATCACTGCAGGTAATTATAACAATCATTAAATTGTTTAAGTTTGACAAACTTCAAATTGATTGTTATCCTTATCCCAGAAATCTTTATTATCCATGTAATCATTTAATACCATACTTTTCACAATATATTCTATTCTATACAATAAAATTTCAGGAATCATAAATTATTTACGTAAGCTTTTTATTTTCTTTAAATGTTACAATATCTACCTACACAACAGCTTACCTTATAACTTGATAAATAAACAATATTTTCCCAAAAAAAAAGCCTAAAAGCCTTGTAATAAAAATCATTACCAAAAAAAAAAAAAAAAAATAAACAAAAAATTCATAGAATTTTTATTTTCTCTTCTCTACGAACATAAAAATATCCTTAAAAACAACAAAAATTTAACTTAAATATATATGAAAACTTACAAAATGCTATTTTCATATTTACAGTGTTACGTGATGTCTGTATTACTATACAACAAAGTTAAAAAAAGAAAAATGAAGAAAAGTAACAACAAGAATAAAAAAAAAAACTTGTTCACATAAATATAAATGATCTAGGATACTAGGATAAAACCTTGACACTATATTCTTAACAATACTCGTTGTAATAATAATTTTCCTTTTTGCTGTTTTGTTGTGTAGATTTTTTCGTGTTTGTCTTTATATTTAATTTTATTTTAAAGGATTTCTGTATTTATTTTTTTTTTTTGTTTCATTTGCTTTAAAGTGCTTGACTTTAACTTTTATGAATATTTTTGAAGGTTTGTGGTTAGATCGACGTCCTGTGATATTAAGGGGAATGAATAAATATAAAAAATAAAATAGTAATTTTTTATGAGTTTTTTAAATTCTTTATAAGAATTTTTGAAAAACAAAATCTAGGATTTTGCCGTCAGTCTATTCGTCCGTGTGTAAGCATTTTCAGTCCATGATAAATGTAAACATACAATAATGTCAGAGCTTACATTGGAAAAGTGGAAGAAATTGCTATCAGATGAATGGAACAGTATCACATTACACAATTTCTGAGAAATGCTTTGTTATTAAAAGTGCCAATTTAAGATAGCGAATATGCTCGAAAATGTATAATAGGCCGATAGAACGAAATTAAAGAGTGAAATACAACTGCACTTTCGATTAATTGAAATATTTGCCAATTCAGATGTTGCTGCGAAAAATATATTTATAATAATCTTAAACACATTGCATGCCACTTCATACATATATTTGGAAAAATAATAGCATATTATTAACTAGAAGTCAGCTTCTAGAAATTCTGAATTAAAGTTATACGATGTAGCATTCTGACAAAAATAACGTGTGAGACCAAATCATTGATATACGTATGGCATACGTATATCAATGATTTATTATCATGTTAGGGGCTTTATAAGTATGTACTATAAAACTTTTAGGCCCCAAACAAATAATTATAAAATATTTCTTCTTGGCTCCTAGAGGTTAACGTCCGCTTAAATGTCAAACCGCTACTTAGTTTAATTCAGCATTCTGCGACTAGAAGACGCCTATTATATTGCATTGCAAAATATTACCATTCAGCTAAAATCTTTCTAAGAGGACGCGTTTTAAAGTCAATGTGGAGTTCCATAAAATAAAAGGTTGTACGCAGTGCGATAGTTGTTTTCGCCACTGGAGGCGCTGTAAATTTACAAATTTTTAATATGTTGTTGTACAACTACAATCTAAATATATTATCTATTTTACATTGAATAAAGTACATATGTATTGGCACCAAAAAAGCCAATACATATGAAACTGACTGCATAGTTAGCGTTTTTTTATCTTAGATACATTTAAAAGTTAATTTTATATATCTTTTTATATAATTTAAAAAAGTTCCAAGGTTATTTCAAAATATATAGAACAAACATTTTCACATTGAATAAGAAAAAAAATTATTTATTTAGTATACCATAATTAAGTCAATGGGATTATAATTTGAAATTCTGAGTGAAATAATTTGTATAATTTAAATGAAAGATATTAGATTTTTTTGTTATAAAAATCAATGTTTTTGTTGTATTAAAAAGTCTTGAACCAAGTAGATTTTTAATTTGATAATTAGCTATAATTAACTATAAAGACACACCAAGTCAAATATTGAATAAATTAAGTGTATGTATTCATTATTTAAAGTAACTATTTTACTAATTTACAGTGTTCATTTTGCACTGGTGATTTTATATTTTTCAATCCACCATTTTGAAAATTATAAAGAATTCTGAATTAGAGTTATTTTAAAGTAATTAGCAACATTTAATTAAATGTATTTATAAAAAGATGTTTAAAAAAAACTTTGTGATGAAAAGTTTTTCTGATTTATTTTTTAATTCTAATATATTACTCTATATATTATAGACGCCATCTTGGAATTAATTTTAAAAAATGTCTTGTGTTAATGTCTAGCAATGTCTAGCAGATGAAAGTTGTATTTGAAATATGAATCACCTGTTACTGTGTTAAAAATTGGTAACATATAACAATAATTTCTCAAAATAAAAGTTTGACATTGAATAATTTCCTCCAAAAAATTTAAATATTTTCATAAAAGATCTGAAAAAAAAGTGAATTTTCATGAAAAATTACTAAAATTTAATGCCTTTAATGATTTTAATATGTAAAATTTTATTTTTTTGATAAATTACATTTTGTTGTTTAGAATTAGAATATATATGTTTTTTTTGTTAAGGGTAATATAAATTGACGAATTAATTTTGATAAAACTTTATCGTTGTAAGATAAAAATCGATTCTATATATTTTATTCTTAAATGATTGTCTAGACGTTTGGCACGTTTTGTGAATTTTGAAAAATTACCACAAAATTCAAAGAGAAAGTTTTATTTAAATACAATTTTTTATTTTTCAAAAAAAATATTTGAAAATAGAAATAAAACTAATGAGTTTATCTTATAAATTTAGATTATTTTCAACTTTTTTTTATTGGATAGAAAATATACAATCATTTTATTTTTCAATGTCACGGTTTCAATGAATAAATAAATATATTAAAAAAATGTAAAAATAAAAAAAAATTGGGGGGGTTTGATTGGAAGTTTGAAATTTATGTGTCAAAATTGTATGCCTTACTTTTTTTATGCTAAATTTTCTTTTACAGATAAATTCAAAAATAAAACATTGTGTTAATTTATTATCCTCCACTTATCAGCTCAATAGCTTGACTGAAAAGGTCTCATAATATTCTATTGATAGTTGGACTTAATAATTTTGTATGGATTCCGAACAATAAATTTTTTTAATACGAAATATGTACATACTTTTAATTTTTCCCAAAAATTTTCATTTAAATGCCAAAAATGATTTGGAAATTTAATTTCACATTTTGTTGCCAGACATTTTTTTTTTAATAATGTGTTGGCAAGGAAAAAAAACTATTAACCATCAATAGCATAAAATTACAATCAGCATTGATAAAACTCATCAATTTTCATCACGTTCTTCTATCAGCTATTTTGGTTCATTTGTTTTTGATTGGCTGATCGTTAAATAATCATCATCATGCTTTTATTTATATTTCGAAAAGTTTTCTCTATTGAAATATTTCAACAACAAAAAAAATGATTGTATTTTAATGGAAATATAATATTTTTATGGAAATATTTAATAATAAAAATTTTAATTTTCATGATATTTATATATATACTTAAAGTTTATTTTATTTCTATTGGAATTTAGAATATAAATTAAAATATTTTAAAATATATCAAACCAAGAAAACTTTTCTTTTCTAAGATTTAACATAATTTTTTCCACGTGTTTGTTTTTTTTAAATTAAATTTTATCATAATTTTGTAATTTCATGTAACATTAGTTGTGTGTAATTGAAAAGTTTTGCTATGGAAGTTAGATCCTTTAAGTTTATAAGTCATTTTGTTGCAACATTGTTATAATCGTTTAAATTATTACATAAAATATAAAGTTTACTAGTTTTTTCAATTAGCTTGTTTACCTTTGTATATATGTAGTACAGATACAAATTTACTTTCATGGACATTTTACCCACTAATTTTTTTAAAAACTTTTAAATGAAATCAATTTTTAAAAATTTTAATAAATATTTTGTAGTTTACATCTTTTTTGATCCTTGTTTGAAATCAGTTTTTAAAAATTTTAATAAATATTTTGTAGTTTGCATCTTGGCGGAACCTTTTATTCTTTTATGTCAATTTCATTTTTCTTTAAATTCATTTATTTAGAATATTTTACGTTGTAAAGTAATTTCATATTTCTATCTTGTTTCCACGTCTAATTTTTAGTGGAACAGACAAATTGATCAACTTTTCAGAATTTCAAAATTTGTTATAACACGAGGAAGAAAGGTAAAAGCTTTGAACACATGTTTAATGCTGCTTTGCGACCGAAAGACAGCAACTAATTTTTATCACAACTTCCGTAAGCAAAATAATGGAAACATTTCTAGGATTTTATTATTATGATATAAATTAAATTATTTAAAGTAAAATTTATCACAAATTTAAATATCATTAATTTTAAGTCAATAGTATGTTTTTATATTCCAATAAAATCAAATTATAAACAAAATTAAAAATTTAAATTTAATTAAACTATTTTAGCATATAATATTATGTATTTATAAATAAAATTTGTTTATTTTAAAAATAAATATTTTAATTAAAATTGACTGGAAAATAAATGATTTCAGATAGAAATCTCTTGACTTGGGGTAAATTTCGCACAGTGAAATCTTATATTATTAATTTTAATTTGTGTTTTTCTTATAGATTATAGTTTCAAAAACTAAGTTTTTATTCTCATTAATTTTCAACACAAAAATTAATTATGCTAATATTTTATTTTCTAAACTCACTAATCTAATTTGGGTATTTTTAACATAAATGAGTAAAAATTCCATGAATTCAAGTAATTATTTTTTGTAAACAAATTTTAATCCAGTAATGTTTTTAAAAAAAATAACTTTTATGTATAAAAATTAAATATTAGATATATTATAGTATAAAATCATTTCATCAATTTTACAAAAAATATTTAAGTTCAAAGTTTTTTATTAAAATTTGTTTACAAATCATTTAATTTGCTTTAATAAAATTCATTTTAATTAAATCATTTTTGTATTTTAGTTTATTTTCATTGGCCATTAATAAAAATTAATTTTGTATTATTATTGCTTTGACGTGGTTTGATATCTAGTTCAGTAGTTCATTTAACTGAATTATAAACATTTAAGATTTAAATTTAAATGTTACATTTAAAGTTTAAACAAATTTATAATTTGTTTACATATTAAATGTAACATTTTATGGTAAATAATAAAAAATACTTTTAATTTAGATTTATTGAACCAAATTAATTGTAAAAAAAATATTGTAAATATTTGAAATTTCTTATTTTCGAATAGAAATTTCATAATGTATTTTTCGAAAAATTAAAAATATTTAAATATTGCTGGAAAAAACACTCCTTCACATGGGCTAGAAAATCATAAATCTGTGTTTATTTAATATATTTTGAGGCATCCAAAATATAGAAAAAAGTCGTGGATTTTTACTAGAAATGAAATGCTGCTATATCTACTGTACCTCTTAGTAAAAGTTATATATAAATTAATAATTATAAAATGAACGCTATCTTTCGATGAAATGTTAATTTTAAAAAGATTAATAACGGCGGGAAAATCTTTATGATATTATTTTTGGTTAGAAAATTTTAAATTAAAAGTAATCGTTAATCATAAAATGGAATACTAATTGAATTTTACATAATTTATTAATAAAACTAAGAAATTTAATGAACCCTTAATTAATTAATATAAAATAATCTCTTGCTTGAACCAATACTAAGTTTTTTTTATACTTAAAGTAAATTATACTCTGTTTTCTCGACAGTTAACTGCTTATATTGTCAACTGAAAAATATTATTGTCAACTATAAAATATTGTTTAACATAATTTTGATAAAATATTTAAATTTCTCTATAAAATAAATATTTATATCTAAATTAATATTTATGAGATATTCAATGTCATGGTAACTAAAATAATTCTTATTAAAATATATATTAGATTTCTACCCATTTAAAACCACAAGCTTTTAATATTTAAATTATTCTATAAATTACATACTACCGAACGTATTTAAAAGTGCTTAGATCCTTTAAATTTATATAAAATTTAATTGGAGTAAATAATTTATGGTAGAACAGGTATAATAAAGAATATTGTGTATAAAAAATTTAAGCATTTAAAATGATATTTATAATTAAAAGATATTTAATAATAAATTATGTTTTAGATACTTTTCAATAGCAAAATAATTTCCAAAGCTTATGTAATAAATATCGACTTTATAAATCTTTAATATTTTATGCTTATATATCAGCATAGCATTATTCAATTTCAAATATGACTACATGAGTGATTTATTCCTTTATTTTGAATATTACACGAATATAACCTACATAGAAAATTAAATTGTTAGTGAAACTTTTATGTATATAACTTAAATCTAACTCTAATGATCCTTTTTAGATAAGTTATTTTTAAAATTTTAATTTTTTTTTAATCTGCTATGTTTTATATGTATACTTTGACAAATGAATTAAGAAAATAAATAATTTATGAAATATAATTACTTGAAATATCGTGTTTTTGTACAAATCATATTAATCTTAGTATGTATTTATTTTAAAATATTTTTTTATTCTTTACGAATAGTATTTTTTTGCTGTGGATAAAGTGCCAGAAGTAAAGCTTAAGGATATAAGATATTTTCTTCTTATTGAATGTATCTTCTTATTTTCATTTAGTTGACAACATAAACATACTAACAATATATCTATCCTTATCCTTGTCTAAAATAATTATTATTATCCAGACCAGGGGTTCTCAAACTTTTTAATTTTTGTACCAGCTAGTAAAAATTTGAAAGTTTGGCGTACCACAAAAAAAATTACATCAACCATGTGAAAAATAAAAGATTTCTAATATACATTTTTACTGAACTAAAATTTTTTTAATTCATTTATTAAAAATTTTAAATAATATTTGGCACAATTCATATTTTTGAATAATATTAAAGTCGGAAGAATTCATTTTATTATTGTTTTTAAAAATAATTGTTATAACTTACTATAACTCAATGAGAAGGATGAATTTGTTTATTTGAAATAATTTTTTGATTATTAGGATCAATTTTAGTTAATTTTAATCGCAAGTTAGGTTCAAGATTAAGTCGTTTTCTATATTTATTTTTTATGCTGAGCATGGCTGAAAATCCAGTTTCACATAAATACGAAGTTCTAAACGGAAGAATTTTCTAAAAGCTGATCTCTCTCTTCAATTGTGAAATCATCTGGTAAAACTTGTGCAAAAGAAAAAGTGTCCCTTATCCAGTTGTCTTTTTCAAAAGTTTCGGGAAAATAAAAGTGAAAATTTACGATAAGCTGAGTGCAATGATTTTTGATACCAAATTCAATTGAGTGAGCCTCTCCTATTTCTAATGTAGCAGAGGCTTGCACTATATTCCATATAGCAGAAGCTCTTCTCTATGAATTGCTTAAATAATTGAACATATTTTTAGGGGTTGGTTAAAAATTTTAAAATATTACTTCTTAAAAAAATATTAGATTTAGGTAAAAATATAATTATTATTCATTTTCGATTTTTGTTCAGATTTCTTTTCTATTATGAATAGAAACAGTTACTATTTTTCTATATATTTGCGTACCACCTGGAAAAATGAAGTGTACCATTTGTGGTACGCGTACCACACTTTGAGAACCGCTGATCCAGACTAATATTCAGTGTAATGAATATGAAAATTTGTGACTTGTTTGATTCTGTTGAGGATCCTCAATTACTAATTTTCTACAAATCATTAAAATATCGTTTAAATAAAATTAATTTTAAATATTTAACTAATAATTGAATGTCCTTTTTTTTTAGAAAATTACCAATTCTGCTCATTATTTTAGTTGAAATTAAATTGTAGCAATATTAAGGTAATTTTAAAATTTAATTTTGACTTTTTAAAAAGCATCTGTTTATGTAAATTAATTCACATTAATATATAAAATAGCAAGTCATTATTAATTTAAATATTTTTATTGTAAGGACTCTTTAACGTATTTATTTACTTCAAACTCATTAGCATTATGGATCACGAACGATAACAAATATTATAAATAAAAGAAATATTCATAAATTTTTATCATATTCAATATAAATTTAATATTTGACATGAAGTAAAGTGCTATCTTCGTGTGAAATAATAATAATTTTTCAAAAGTATTTCCTTTTTTTTTTTTTATGTATTTATAAATACATACGTATATATGTTGTTTTTTATAAACTCTAAAATATCTTTAGTTGAATTGAATTTTATACTTTTAAATATATATATGTACTGAAATTTTATAGCTTAGACAAGAATTTTTCTTGTTAGAAGACATAAAATTGTTGTTTATTTTTTTAAGGATTATTATTTTTAATAATTTTTTTTTTTTTTGTTTGTATTGAAATGTCAAATGAAAAAAGATCCTTTAAAAGGTATATAAAAATATTTGTATATATACATAAATTATGAGTTGTAATAGAGTTGCAGTTTGATGGGTTATGATAAAATTACATTATACACACTATAAGAAAAAATGACATCCTATAATAGACATTAGCATACAACAGAAATAAGGATATTTTTATATCCTTGATGTAGAAAAAAATAATTTTTTTTTTGTCGTTAACAGGAATGATTTTTTTTTGTTTTTAATGCAACAAGCACATAACTTATTGATGATAAACATTTATTTACTTATGGATTATATTTTTTTTTTTGATTTTCGAATAGAAAAATATGAGAAAAAATTGAATAAATTATGAAATATTTTATTAGATTGAAATTTATGTTGTTAAAGTGTTGGTAGGATGTTAAAAGTTTTCTTAAAATAAACTTTCTTTCCAAAGGAAATAGAATAATATTTTTAAATATAATTTAATTTGACAAGTTGTATGATGCTGCAGATATTATTTTTTTTGCCATGCCACATAGCCATTTAAATAAATTATTTGTTTTCTGAATATTTTTATTGTATATCAGTGAATTTAAATTAATAAATTACTATAATCATAAATTTACCAATACGGAGATGATACAACTAGTACATCCAAAATTTAATAATTACGACAGAATGAGTGAAATAACGAGTTCATAAAGAATTACATGCTTAAATTTAGAATTTTTTTTAAAAAAAACCTGTTAATATATAAGAATTGTATTTACCCCTTGACGAAGTTCAGTTTCATTTAACCAACCATTACCAGGTGTAAATTCACCAGCAGCGACAACAGAAACATCAACACCACGTGATCGTAATTCTTGTCTCAAACAACTAGCTAAAGATTCAACAGCAGCTTGTGTTGAACATTGAATACCACGTACTGGTGCTGGTACTCTATTCATACCTAAATATTTAAAATATTAAAAATATATAAGAAATTTAATTTTTTGTTTTATATTTTTAACCTGAAGTAAGGAAAACAATACGTCCACTAGCCCGACGTACAAGTGGTAACATAATTTGTGTTAAACGTGCAGGTCCTGTACCAAAAAAAAAAAAAAATATAACATAATAAATGTTTAAAAAGAAGCTTTTTGTTCTAAAATTTTACCTAATAAATTAAGATCCAATGATTTTCTTAGTACCCCAAATGGCATCCATTCAAGTTCACCAAGTGCAATCCAACTGGCTGTATGGATAACAGCCCACAAACCTTGTGCACCATATGGAAGATGTTTCGAAATAAACAATGAAGTTTCCAACATCTATTGACAAAAATATAAATAAAAATATATTTTAACTACAATAAATATCCTTTAATTTTTTAACTTTTCACCACAATTTTGTAAATTTTTCGAAAACTTATAAATAAAGCTTTTTAGTGAGGACTATTTTAAAAATTATGTACAAATTATGTTGAATTATACGTAAACTTGAAAAGCTTTTCCATCAAAACAAACTTACAGTTTTTTCATCAGTGACATCACAATAAACACATTTCATTCGTCCAGAAGTTTCTTCTTTTAAAATTGTTGCTTCATCGTTATCTTCTAATTCGCTGTTAAAGCCTGCATAAACTGTGAAACCAAGATCATCAAGTTTTTTAGCCAAATACCAACCAAGTGGTGCTTCGCATCCTGTAATAAGAACACCTTTACCAGAAGCAGATACCTAAAAATTAAATTATTAAATTATTGAAAATTTATACAAATACAAATATATCTTAGAATATATTTATCTTGAAAATTTATGTTAAAATTTATATTTTGTATTCATAAAAATTTTTCGTAATTTTAGAAGCGTTAATCTTCTTTAAGAGTTTTAAATTCAACCAAAAAACTTTATAATTTTCAGTGTTAAACTTTAATTTATTTTTGTATAGTAGAAAAATGATTACTAGGATTTTCATATATCTTCTCAATTTTAAATATAATCCAAAAACTTTATCTATCCACCATTAAATGAAATTTTCTACATTTTTTTTTATTTGTATCATTTCTTTTCGATTATGAACAATACTTAGAAATTTCAACGAACATTTATCGAACTATTTTAAACTTAGTGGGTAAACTTAAATCATGTACTCAAAGTTTAAAAGATAGTTTATCTAGACAATTTTGTTCTTTATTTAGTGGTTTGAAGGTTAAAATTATGCTTATACCAAAATTATATAAGATATTTTACTGTTCGAAGGATTTTTTTTTTTTTAGTAGAGCTCAAAGTTCATGATGAATAAAATTCATCATGATGAAAAGTTTTAGTCATAAATTTATTAGAAAGTTTTAACATTTTTATTACAAAGGAAATCATAATTAAGGATTTTTAACTTAAATTTTTTGTAATCAGTATAAATTTTTCCACTAATTTATTTCTCAAAGGATGGATATTTTATCAACAAATTACATAGGAAAGTTATTAAAGTTATCATCCATGTAATGGAGAGGAGCACAAAGTAGTATTGGAGGATTTTAAATTATTTCTTTAAAATAATATATTAACTTTCGTTTAGTATGGAATTTTACAGTAACATAGTCAGACATATAAATACAAAATATTTCTGAAAATTGTAGGTAATTTAATATAGATATATTTGGATTATCGTCCGCTGTATGAAAAAATTAGGTAGTCAACTGCACTGTTTGACATAAATCCTTTAATAAATTTCGAAATGATCTCTTTTATATGTTTACTTTAATGTAAAACCATTACATTTTATTTATTTTTTTCGAGACTATAAAATATTTTCATAAAAATTTATTGTTTGGTTAAGAGAGTGAACCATAAATATCAATCAATTTTTATGTCAACAAAAATTTTTATGCTGTGGGAAATATTACGTACATATATCTATCTATCTATTAAGTTGTTTATTTTAACAATTTAATAGATATACATTTATTTATTTGAAACATACTACTATATAACAAGTGTGTACGAAAAATAAAATAAAATTAGTAACTTAGTAAAATATGATATGCTAAATTTTTATTTAAACTTTATATTAATATATGTATATGTATGTGATGTGCAAAACGATTCAATATTTTACACTATGAACTGAACTATGATATATTTTAGCGATGGTATTGAATTTCAATAATTATCGATATGATAAAAAAAAAATAACAAAATTTAGAGAATTGTGTGGGAATTATTGTCAATATAGTGTGAATTTTTAAGGAAATTAATAATTGAAAATTTAAGAAATATAAAATCATTTTAAAAAGTCCATAGTAATTCATGTAAATTGAGCACAGAAATTACTTAAGTTTGTTTTTCTATCATTGAATAGAAATCTATCATTGAATAGAAATAAATCTTATGCTCGCATTCATAAGCCTAGCTTAGGTGTGAGATTTGTCTTAAATTGTATATGTGAATTAAAAAAAAAATTAACATACATACATATGTGAGACAATCTTAGTAAGCTAGACTCAAACAATATGTAAGCCTGAAATTACCCTATGGGAATAAAATTGTCCAACAATTTTATAAAGGTGATAAATTTGTCTCTTTCCTTTATTGTATAAAAAAACAATCAAAATACATAAATTTGAGCTTAAAATTTTAAAATTTTAATTCGAAATTATTTAAAATAATGTTCTGTGTCTGTCATGTGATTTTATTTGAAATTTCAATGCCATTGGAATATTTAGTTCATATTTCAATCTCATTGATATTTCGGGGAGTAGTCGAAAGACTACCAGTTTTGGTCGGACACTTTGTTTGTATATAAATATATATATATATATATATATATATATATATATATATATATATATATATATATATATATATATATATATATATATATATATATATATATATATATATATATATATATAGGGGCCTTCGCTTTCGTGACATGGCTACATGGGGTAAACTTTAGATCTTATTTGAATATTACTGATTATGATTTGACAGAAAAAAATACTAAATTAAAAATGATAAATTGAATTTTTCTAAAGTTTTCAAAGCGATTACTTTGCATAAAATAAATAAAGAGATTAAGTAATTATTTACTTTTTAAAAAGTTTAATATGAGATTTAATTATGAATGTAAAAAAAAAACCCTTCTCGAAGAAGTCTTACGTTTAAAATAAAGTTAAGTAGCGTTTTTGTATACGAATACGAGGCTTCTTTTTAAATTAGATATAAGTTTCTAGAAGTGAAAAATAAAAGTAAGAAAATACTATAAAGAGTGTCTGCCGACATATTCTGTGTCGCAGAATATGTCGTCAGACAACAGGCGATATTCTGTGCCGCTCTTAAACTATATAACAAAATCTAAATTTATTAAGCACAACAAGGACAACAATCGTATCATAAAACGATCCATCAGAATTTTTAGAATATTTTATGCGGATATTGTCAAAAGAATACTAATAACGATTTCTTTTTTTTTTAAATTTTCAATATTCAATAATATAATTTGAAGAAAAATTTATTTTCACTAATTATATTTTAAATAAATAAATTTACTACAAAATTCTGAAAATAATTTCATTTAAACGTGGGGTATGACAAAACAGTGTCATATTTAAAATATATTTATGTTAAGCATTCTGATGACATTAGAGATATTTTTTTTTTACATCTTATACTTATTTTGCTATTTTTGTTAAAAAAACTTAAAAATAATTTTATCTAAAATATCTGGCGCTCTAAATGACGTAAACATGAATTTAATATAATTGTATTTTCTGAGAAAAATAATTTTGTATTTTGAAATTAAATTGTGATTTTTTTTTAATATTTTAATAAAATTTCATTAAATACGTACATAACTAAATTAATTTATAAATAAATACTATGTAAGTGAAAATGTATTATTATATATGAGGAAAATGATATAAATTTAAGTTAATATACATTTTTGTCGATAAATTTTCATATAAAAACATAGAAAATTTTATAAAAATTAGTACGATTAATAAATTAATAAATTTCTTCTTCATTAATTATCAACCGTACTAGTAGAAGGAAATAAATTATAATTTTAGTGGAATTAATATGATTTAAATCTTAATTAATTAATTTTTTAAAAATAAATATTAAATTCATTGGTTTGTGTTAATAATATTACTTTCATCTTATCGTAAATATTATTACACTTTGTAATCATAACAAAAATTTGTCTATTTTATAAAAAAAAAAACGATATAGACATATATTTAATATTTATCGTTTTTTAAGTGTTTTATTTTTATAGTTAAATGGTTTTAAATACAAGTGTAGGAAGAAAATTGATTAGAAAATGAAATTAAACATGATTTTGGTTGGGTGCCAGGTCGAATGTATTTCTTTGTATAAAATAAATAAAGTATGATTAAATAATTATTTACTGTCAGGTCAGAATATAATCCTTGATCAAAGGAAATTTTATGAAAATTACTGGAAAACTAAAAAACAAAAAAAAATATGTTATAATTTTTAAACAAATTAAATGTCTCCTTGTAATATTTCACATTTTTGTCTCAGGTGACATTAAGAAAATTTTAGTTAAACTGTAACACATTACGTAACACATTTCATTTTTTAATTATTTAGTATAAAATTCCGCGAAATATAATTCAATTTAAATAAAGTAAATACTTTATAATTCAATAAGTTAGAGGATGAACGTGTTAAGTAATATTCTCATTTTCAGTTCTTTTTTGTACATTCCAATGAGTAGCATAGGGCTTTAAGTGCAAAGTTGGCAATTTTCTGGTACCAATTTAACTGATACTCATTTAAAGCTAAGTAAACCTCAGACCAACATCAAGGAGTCGTACTGGAAGCGAACGCAGTAGCAGTACCTATTGTACACAGCTTAATACAAGTATTTTTTTTTTTGAGTAATTAAAAAACAGCAATAATATTTCATTTTACAAAAATTTCAGTTAACATTATAATACAATAAGGTCTGCAATTACATAAAGGATAAAGGCAAGGATAACTTTGAATTAAAATCTGAATATTGAATATCGATTCCTTCCCGCGAGCATTTATTGGCAAAATTTTCAAAATCTATTTTTTACAATAAACTAATAGCTCCAATTTTCATGGTTCTATTATAACGAAAAAAAAGGAAGAGAATATTTTCAATATCGTTTAAAAAAAAGAAGCTTTTATGTAACGAAGTGTAATTTTGAAAATATTATTTAATACACACTATTGCTAGACATATGTAGATGGAAAATGGTTAAATATTGAAATGGTTATGTTGCTATTACTTTAAGAATAAAGATAATTTTGGGTAAAGATTGTGTAAGTAAAACTGAAAATTGTTGAATATTAAAAATAATTTTGCTTTTTAACAATAAGAATTACCATAATTTTAAATTAAATTAATATTTTTCTATTTAATATTTTTATTTAATACTTTTGCGAAAAAAAAATTGCTATGAAAAAGAACGAGCGAAATAAAATAATATTTACATAAACATTAAAAACTAAATAAAAAATTGACTGACAAAAATTAAAATTTATCTCTTTTTCAGTAATAAAATATAAATATTTATACATATAATTTTAAATTAATTTTTTTTTTTTATGAAACTTTAAATCTTTTTTAAAATCACACTAATCCCACAAACAAAAAAAAAAGAAAAAGAAGAAAATTTTTTACCTCCTACGTAAAAATTTTTTTTTTTAAAAATTATCTTAGAAATTGCGACACAAAAAAATTTCCATTTAATTTCTGTCGGCACACTAAATATCATGATACAAATATATGTCTATACAAACGTAATGAGAATATAATATATAAATACATACATATATGTATATTTGTGTTGTATTGAAATAAATTTTGATTAACTGATATGTACAGACTATGGTATATTAATCAAAAATGCCAAAGGATATAAGTAAAAAATTATATATCACTTTTGCAAAAATTTCTCACTTGTATGTAGTTTATAATTTTATATGCAGTTTACATAAGTTTATATTAAACGGTTGATAGAAATATACTTATAAAATTCAATATGTTAGTCAATACTAAAAAAAACTAATGGAGTTTTTGACAGAATTGACAGTATCTGATATCGTCAGAATTAAAAATCTTCATTGGCTTTTAACTTTCAACATGCGGAAAACTTAAGGGACCATTATGGGTCCATAGTGATACCACTTTTGGGAAAGACTTTTAGAACCGTGCGAGGAGGGGGTTATTTCAACCGTTGATGAAAGAATTTCAGTTAGCTCAAATCATTTCGTAAAATTGAGGAGTTTCTCTTATGCTATATTTTGAGACCAAATCCATACCTTTGAAAATCTGTTTTCCTAGTGCGCAATCTCACTGCAATTTAATAAAGTAAATTAAAGTTACATACAGTATATTCCAATTCTCGAAAAATTCACTCTATAAGTAATTATCTAAACTAAACATCTTCTGGTATTCAAAGTTCCATTTTCCGATAAAAAAAAATATATATTTAAAATTTTCCAATTTTATTCCTTATATCGAATGGAACTTTAAATGGGTTACCTTTTATTCAACAATTTTCAGTTTTGCTTGTACAATTATAAAAGAGCAGAAAAACTATTTTCTATTTGATACGGATAGTCTAGTTATCCTTGAACGTTTACAGTAAAATTTTAGTTCGTAGTATGTACTACAGATAAATTCGTAACATAAGTTATTTAATTTTGTTTTTTTTTTTTCGAAAATTTTCATTTGCCTTTTTATAGTTCAATAAAGAATTTACAATATGTCACAATGGGTGTTTTTATAGGTCCTCGTATAAGTCTACTGTATTATTTTCATTTCTAATTCAAATAAATCAATGTTTAAAAGTAGATTTCACTTCATTTGTTTATTTTGTATATATTTATGTTTTTTTTTTATGTTCTATTGACTTTAATGAGTTTTTGATTTTGTTTTACATTTGAATGATTTACAATAATCCTGGATTTTAGTTTTGTAGCACAATTTGGAAAAAAGAAGAAAATTACGGAAATAAAAATTGTAAAATGAACTATACATGTATTTAATACATATTGGTAAAATAATGTTAAAGTGAGATTGTAGAATATTGGAACTAATTATGATTCAATTTACTAATTTAATTAAACTGACAATAGTTTTTACATTGATATCGAATATCTTTTGTGGGGAGTTTAGCAATTATTTAAACGTATTTAAACTCACGTAAGATTGTGTATCGCTCACTAATTTCGATAAAATTAAAATATTTCATTAGTATGGTAAATAAACTAAGAATTTATATTGGAAATTTTATAAAAACTTTAATCCTATATATATGTATTAACTATAAAATTTTCTGTATTTTAATACTTTTTATTCTAATCCTTAAAACTTTCAATTAATATATCCAAAAATGGTCTAAAGACTTAAATGAGTTTCAACTAATAAAATTTAAGTAATTGAACTAATAAAATTTAAGTAATGGTCTAAAGACTTAAATGAGTTTCAACTAATAAAATTTAAGTAATTGAAAAAAGAGCACGTGCACATTTTTGTTTTTTAAAAAAACATTGTAATCCTTGAAAAAATTTATTAAAAAGTTTATTTTACCAAAGAGGATATTGAATTTTATGCTTCCGCATATTTTTTATATTATATTTTTTTATAATCGATAGTTAATAGCAGTACTACAGCTCTATTATTTCCAACAAACAGATAAAAATTAAAAAAATATTTTTTTAATATTCAATATTTATACAATTCACTAGTGGATCAAATTGTTAAGTATTATTTTGAAAATTGGAATTTTCTTTAAGAGTACTTTTTAAAAATTTAATTGTATATATGTACTTGAAAATATTTACCTTTTTCAAATTTTTCAAAGCTATTTGAGCTTACTGATTAAATTTCTCGTTATACCATATATAAATTTTATTTCTTATTTTCAGTTTAATACTGAAATCAAAATTTTACTTGTTGCTAGTGGCATTTTAAAATTATGGCATTGTTAAAAGTTAAATATGAAAACTTTGAGACCGATTGATTTTCAAATAAAAAATATAAAAAAAATTTTCTTAACTTAAATTTATGAAAAATATATTTTTGTTGTCCAAATTTAAATTTGAAAATGATTAAGGTAAAAAGTTAAGGTACATGCTTACATTTAAAAAAAAAATAGGTATTTAAGATTTACGTAGGATATTGATCCTTAAAAAATGTTATAAATATTATGTAGAAAAGTAATCCTTCTGAAACTTATAGAAAAATCAATATTTTTATTATAAAAGTTATTTTAAAATTAATAAAAAATTTGACTACCTGTTTATGTTTTTTCTTGTTATTTTGTAGTACGGTAGTAGTATTAAATTTTTTTTTTCTAATTGTAGTTATTTATTAAATTACTTGTATAAATATGATTTATTACGTAACAACAAATTATTTTTATTAATTATACAAATATTTGTTTGATTAATAAAATGAAAATTTGTTAGTTTTCGATAATATCCTTTTTGTTAAATAAATTTCGTTAAAAAAAACAGAAATTATTGCTCAAATTATTTTAAATGACAAGTTGCTAAATAAATGATTATACTACTACCATATTAAATAACATTTTATAAAAATATACAACTCTGTAAAAATATACTTTCTGTATAAAATAATAGAATTTTATAATTTTTTGTAATTTTTAGTTGACTTGGGTATTTAAGTCAACTAAAATACTCAAAAAAACTTAATTTTCTAATATATATTAGAAAAACAAGTTGAAAGATTAGATATTACTTGAAAATAAGTTTAAGTGCGAAGTACAGTGCTTTCGAATTCGGCCTTTATTATTGAAATTCATATATGCATGTACTTAATAATTTAAAATTTTTAAAATTTAAGAAGGATATAGTAGAGTATATAGCATTTATTAAGTTTCTCACTTGAATTAATTATTTAATTATTGTAGTTCAAAGCATTACCAATCAAAATTGAACATTAAAGTAAATTTGTTCATAGAGAATTTAAATCGGCTTTTTCATGATATTGTTTTTTTTTTTTTTTTGTATAAAATGTGTACTTGTGGAATAACAAAAAAAATCCAATAAAAATAGAAGTCATCACGTATTAAACTTAAATATCCTTAACAATCTTCTATGTTCGTTCTTAACATTCTATTCATTCAGCAAAAACAAAACCAAGCAAAAAAGAATATATTTAGGAAAATGGATTCAATTTTTTCAAATCCTTTAAAATAAAATAAATGTCAAATATTACTTATCAGTACAGATCCCAGAATAGGTAGTAGACTTTTGTATATATATTTTTTTCAAAATATGACAAACAAATTTTAATATGTACATATAATTTTTTTAGTAAGTTTATTAATGTTAGTTTAAATTTTTTGACATAATGTACCACATATGCCATTAGAAAAATAATATAAACTGTCATTATTATTATGCTATTTAAAATATTTGAAATATCAAAATTAATTTAAGATTCTTGTTAGTTGTCATGTAGAAAATTTAAAAGAATGTTTGTGCCGGCCCTGTCATGAATATTATATATAAAGTATATATGTACAAGCCTTATTACTTTGAAGAGCATGTTAAATCAGCTTACTTGACTATATAGAACTAATAAAGGATAAATTTAGTATGACTATATCTAAAAGAATTTATAGCATACAATGTTAAAAATCATATATTTATATAGGACAAGTAGAATTAAGTATTGTTGAAATGATATTCCCAGTCGCTTAGTTTATATATTCTAAAAATAGATTATCAGATTCCAAAAGCTGTTTATAAAAAAAATATCTCATATACTTTTAACACATATATATTGTATGTACGTATTATATAAATTTTAATGTATGTATATATGTAAAGTCTCAAATCCTAATCACATATTCTATACGTGTTAAGATTGAATTTATTTTAATGAAAAGATGTACAAATTTAGTTACCAAAATATCGAATCATGACAATTTTTTTTTTTTTTAAATCTTGAAATCCATTGAAGTATTGATTATCGAGTGCTAATAATTAGGGAAATGTCAAAATTATAGATCGTTTTGGAATTGACAATATTGGTCAGGGAGATTATTTAGAAAGTAAAATAAAATATAGTAATTATTATCCCAATTTAATAGGTGTGCAAATTTAAGAATTTAACAAAAATTAAGTCGTTTAAGTTAGTTATGACCTCTGTCTCTAAATAGACTAATCTAGAATATGAATTTACCAAAAAAATATCCTTAAAGCAAAAAAATTTCATTTACAAAACAGTGAATTTAAAGACAATTACTACTTTCCATACAAGTTTTTCAAATTTAACTTTTGTAACTATAATTTACAGACCGTAAAATATATACATAAATCTTTGCTTTAAATATTCTTATTAACATCTTATTTGTGTTCATAAACCATAAAAAAATATATTAATTAAAAATAATATTCTAATAAAATGAATAATTCTCCTTTAAAATTAAACTGAGATACTGAATATTTATATTCCATTTTAAATATTATGCTCCATAATCTTCACTATGGTGTATATATTGTTAGCTTGTTTCAAAACTGAACTATAACAACAAAGAAAATTTCTTGTCAGTTCCTGATATACTCTGGGTATTTGAAAAGAGCCAAAATAACTAAATATAAATTTTACACGTACAATATATCGTATATGTATTATACACAATATATCCATATACATTTTTAAGGATTATATATGATTTTTTGCCTTTCCAACTATTACTTTATTTTCTTACAAGATTTTTTGCATTATCCTGGAAAACAGTTTCACATATAAATTATATATATGCTTTGATGGGAAAAACAAAAATTAAATAGAAAAAAAAAGTGATTTTGGATGCTTTAAAAGTTTAAGATTTTATACTATGGATTTGTGGTACGTTAAAGAAGGTATAAACATGATTTTAGTCGATTGTAGTGTAAGCCTGTAATTGCATTCTCGACAATTCTTTTTTTTTTTAACATTATTTGTTTTTTTTTACGTATTGTGGCTTGAACTCAAAAATTGAAGAAAGGCAAAAATTTTTGCTTCTCTATTGTAAATTTTTAACACGTCTGATGGACGTGCCATGATTTAAAACATTAGCCGAATTAGCCATATTCTCATGGGAGGAGAATAGTGGAGGCGGTAACAGAAATGATAAAATAAAATATATACGTATAGAATCATGCTCCTGTATATATTATGTGCAAAAAAAAATAAAATATGTATAACTATATTATGTGTACATATTTTCGAAAATAAAAATTTTATACGTATGTATATTATGCAGAATATTGGATGATGGAATTTTGTATAATGTTTTTGAGATAATATTGAATGAAATTGGTTTATATTTTCAATAGATTAAAATAGGAAATTAGATTTAGAATTGGGAAAAAAAAGAACAGAGAATAACAATAAGAATTTATTAGATAATTTGTACTCTCTTGTCAGGATCATTTAATTTTGAAAATTTCTATAATATGTGGTTTTTTATCATAAAAAACTAAAATGGAAGACTAATTTAAACTGATTGATTAATCAGTTTAATTTGCAATGATAATTTCTAATTAATCAAACAATTTATACAATAAATTTATACAATAAATTAAATCTTTAAATTAAAAATTTTATCTACTAGATTTTTATACTTTGAAAAATTAAGGAACAAAAAACAATGTACATATATTTACAACATATTACAAAATAAAATTCTATTCAACATAGTTAAGTATGAATTTTAAATCTGAAATTTCAACCTTAAATTAATTTGTGAATAAGAAAATGAAGAAGAAATAAGAACTGTTGAAAAGGATTTATTTTATGTGAGAAAAAGTATATATCCTTTTGATTATCCTAAAAAAATTGTATGTGGTAGACTTAAAAAAAAAACCATACAAGAATTGAACTATGTGTATACATTTACTTTGTTAACATACAAGGTTTTTATGATAACATTTTCGTTGAGTATGATTTTTTTTTTTTTGTTTGTTGGAAAGGATTCGTTTCCAAAAATCTTATTATTGTTGTGTAGGAGTTTATATATTTTTTTATTTGAAAAATAATAAAAAAAAGAACCAAGATATTTACTTTAGTATAAAATATACAAAAAAAAAGAATAAAATGTAGAAGTTTGTTGAAAGTAATATAGGATAACGATAAATTATGTACTGGAAACATGAGGTACACAGTTCAATTTACGAAAACCAATTCTGTTTTTTATTTAAATATTTTCATAATTCCAGAGATTTATGATAGTTAAATTATTATGATTTATGTTTAGGACCATATAATTTTTCAAAAACTACAAATTTATTTTTAATATTTTATATAAAATTCCAGACCGATTGAAATTTTTTAAATTGAACACTTTCATAATTTTTTTTTTTTCAGATACATATATGCTAAAATATCTACTACATATATTTATTTAGTACAGATGTTTTAATAAAATAAAAAAAATATTTTTATTATTTATTTTATATGTCAACTTGATTCATTACATTAATTTTTTTTTTTTTGTAAATAAATAACAAAATAAGAAAAATATTGTAAATATTTCTTACCTTAACGAAATGATAAAACAGTACAGCACCGACAGTTGAAATTGCAAACCATGTAAAAATTGCAAATGTTGATGCTGTTGAAATTTCAAATGCATGTAAAAATGTTGAGATTATAATGGCAGCTGCTTGACAAAATAAAAATGGCATTAACAAACGTTCCAAAATATCCCATGGAATTTCATGTGTTCTTTGTGGTAAAGCTGATATAGAGCCACGTCGAAGTGATCCACGGCGTGATGCTTTTCGCTATAAAATTCAAAAAAAAAAATGATGAAATATATTAAGATCTTATATAATTTAATATAAATTAGTATTGCTTTTAATTAAATGGAATTATATGATTAATGGTTATGGTTACTTGGAAATAATTATGTTAGTCAATCTGATAATAATTATATTTATTGTTTTAGCATAAATTAATAATTTATAAAATAAAAATTGTTTTAAAATTATTATATTTTAATTCTTGTTAGTGGTTAGATCAACTTAAAAATATATTCAGTCGCAATAACATTGAATAATATTTTCTTATTTATTTCAACCAATATTACGAATACAATTCATATTTACAAATATTATTTAAAATATTTTATCTACTCGTTAAATAAAATGAATAATTTATTATAAATTTAAAATCTTGATTATTTCCCTTAAGTAAAAAATATATACAGAAAATATAATTTTCTTTTTAATATATTTAAAAGTAAATAAATAGAAAACATAAATTGACAATTTTCTATCATGGGAATTCATTTAATATTCATTATAAATTGCATACTTTAAAGATTATATATTATATATATATATAATACATTGCATACATTTAGGTATTAAAAATTGCATTCATTTGGGTTTAATAATTTATATTAAAAATATTTTATTTTTATTTTAGTATATATAAATAAATAGTAATAATATTTCGTATATAAAATCTATAAAAAAAAATTTGAAATATTTTTTAAAAATAAATATTAAAAATTATTTACGTCAAAAGAAATGAAATTATAAAAATAAAATTTTCCAAATTTCTTAATAAGTTTTACAGAAATCATGAATTATTTTTGATATCATTATATTAATTAATAATTTGTGATAAATTCTTTAAATATTTTATAAAAATTTTCTTAAATTCAAAATATGAGTAATTGGAAAAATATTTAATAAAAAAAATTCAAAATTTAAAAATAATTGTAAATATGTTTACACATAAGTTTCGTTTTTAATTTTATTAATAAACTGACATCAGAACTCAATTAATTATAGAATCTTTTAGATCTTTTTTAATGTTGGAAATTGTTGATTTTTCTAAAATATATCATATATTTTCTAGAGATTCGATAAATATTTATTATTCCATTTACGAAAATTACTTTTATATTTTATTCTGAAATTATATCAATTTATACAAAAATTAATTAAAAATCGCAAATAAATAGACAAAAAAAAATTCCTTTAATAAAATGGAAAATAATTTTTACTGATGATTGATGAAATTATTGAATTTATTTTTGCAAAGATTTTCATCATTTTTAATGTTTTTATTTTAATTAGGTTGTGAAAATTATTTTTTTTGTGACGTAAAAATTTATTTTTAACTTAAAAAAAAAATAGAATAAATTTAAATTAATTGCAACGAATTTAATCAAAATTAAGATATTTATTAGCTGGTTACTGTTTAATTAAAAAAATATAGAAAAATTAATTTTAATTTTTGATTTACTTATTGATTGAAATGTTGTTTTTTTTAAATTTTAATAAATAAAGTTTTTGAACAAACTTTATTATTAAATGATTTTTTTTTTTTAAAAAATTAATAAATTTAGTTTAAATTTATCGAAGCTTCAATTCATAATATTGAGAAGATTAAAACAATTTGGATTTTACAATTAGTATTAGACAAAATTAAATAAAATATTGATAATTTCAGTTTGGTAGACTGAAGTAGATTTTTGTTTAAATGAAAATGGTTTTTGTATATTATTTATTATAAAATAATTGTCCGTCTTGTTGTTGTTATGAAAAACATATTCACAGTATCCATAAGCTAAGGATAAATATTAAATATTTGACCAGTCACAATCTATTTTCAATTTTAATATATATTAGAAAATCTTTTAACGACACAAATTTTTAAAATTTTTAATTTTTAATTTTATATTTATGAATATTTCCATCTGAGAAAATCTAATTTTAAAATATGTATATTTATAAATTTTAGTTCATATTATTTTCTACATAAATATGTCGGCAAAAATGTCTAACATTTATTAAAATTTAGTAATCCAAATAAATTTAGTCATGTAATATAAATATATTTTTTTTTCCTTTAATATTTTAATTATATGATTATAAGATATTTGGTATGCTATGTTAGGCTATATAAAAGAAAAAAATTCTCTCGTACAGATATTTATCTAATCAATGAAATATTATTACAGGAAATAAGTTTTACAAAAAAAATTAATACTATCATAAATGTTGAACTAAATAATATTTATATATACATGTATCTTTATTTTATATAAAATAGAATTTTGAGTTTTTCCAATAAATTGACTCAACTATTTAAATAATTAAATTAAATAATAATTCTAAATGAATTTTTATCTTTTAATATGAAATTCTTCTTGAATAAAATATAACTAAAATGTATCTCTTCCATAATATTTTATATTAATATATCATTTAATTATTTATATATATAATATATTTTAAAAACAACCCAGGAGACTAAAATCCAAAAATTTTAAATATAAATATAATATATGTATTATTTATGAAATTTCAAGAAATAAAAATAAGAAAATTTCACATTTTTTTGTAGTTAAAACTGAAAATAACTGAGCTATCATTATTAATCGAGCCAACCAAATCATCAGAGAAATTTATTTCTCAACTACAAACAAAAAATAAAAAATTGTTAAATTTAAAAAAAAAAATATATATATATATCTATGTATCTATACGATATATAAGATATCAAGTCAAAGTAGAAAATAAAAATTTAATTCTAAAAATATAACATTAAAAAATGATAAACTAAAACAAAATATTAAAATACATATATTTATTTATTTATTTATTTTTTTGGTATATTTTCCCGGCTATAGCTACGGACAAATTCAAAATTAATGGTGAATAAAAAAACAAAAAAAAAAATCAGAATATCTTGTTTTTTTTTTTCTCTATACATTTTCCAACTTATGACATAACAAAATTTTCTGTAAAAAATTTTCTTCGAAATTATTATCTTATTAATTATTTAATAAAATATAAATAATGAATATTTTTTGAAAAAATAATTAAAAATTAATCCTCAATTACAAATATCCATCAACATTGCCATCGTGGTGAATAATTTAATTTTAATTGTATATTGCTTGAATTGAATTTGTATTATTTTACTATATTTTTTTTTCGAAAATAATTTCTCCAATATTGGCTTACTGCCCATTTTCACTTGTTAAATTTATATATACATATATATATATATTTTTAGTTAATTACTTTTCTTTAATTTTCATGGATAATTAAGTTTTATTTTTAATTTTACACCAAAAAAAAAAAAAAAATCTTATATTGCAAATTTCATAAATCATATAATAATTTTATTTACTTACCGTAACATCACTTAGTCCCAACATTATGACAAAAACCGTAAGTTTTCCTTTTTTATTGTAAAGGTAATGTGAAAATTGTTGTATAAAATTTTTACCTGAAAAATAAAATATTTTTTTTTTCTGTTTTTAATTTGTTTTTTTTTGGTTTTTTTTGGTTTTTTTTTAAATTTTTTTTTTTAGATATTTTAAAAAATTTAATTAAATTAATTAATTTCACTTTAGAAAAAATAAAAATATTTAACACACACCTTTGAGGGGTAAAAAATTATTGAAGAATTTTCCACAAAAAAAATTTTTTTTAATTTTTTTTTATTTTTCGACAGGGTCAGAAAAATATTTTATTTAAAAATATATATATCTAAACTTAATCAACTTAAAAACATTTTTCACTAACCCGGCTAGTTAAACACACTGTTTTCATTAGAAAACTTTTTAATGTGTACAAGCTATTTTTTTTTTTTTAGAAGCTGTGGTGAAAAAAAAAATTATATTAATTTTTTTTTTTTGTTGTAGCTTAAAAATCTCTGAGATTTTTAAGGAAATTTAGAATTGGGTCGGAAAAATGTAGTCAAATGTATTGCAGCAAAATGAATTACAAATTTAATTAATTATGTGTAATATTATTTTGTATGTTCCTGTAGTACGACTTAGATTTAACGTATATGGAATTGCAATTAAATAAATTACAAATTATATTCCAATTTAAATTGTGATCTTAGAACTTAATTTAATCACAATTTCTTTGTTTCTATTTATAATTCATAAATTTGAAATAATAATATGAATTTTATTAATGTAGTTAAATATGTAATGTAGTCAATTACATATATCATTAAAATTAAAATTTATGTGTAGTTTAATCTCTTAAATTTAAAATTAAAATTAATGACTATACATTTGCGTAAACCACTTAAAATATTTGTCACAAGCTTTTTTACTCCACATTTAACTATAAAAGCGATTAATTATTTTTTTGTTGCGTTTAACTATTAGCGATTAATCATCAGCGACTTATGTATATATACTACATTAAATATACTTATGCACGTAAAAAATAAAATTTATAAAGCTTTACATTATTTTTTTTATTATCAAATTTTATTTTTATTTTTTGGCAATAATTTAAATTTCTTTTTCTTTAATGTAAATTTCTGGAAAATTATTTTATATACATATAAAAAAAAAAAAAAGGAAAATAAAATTATTATTAGAATATTTTGTATATTTTTAGAATATTAAACATAAAATAAGGAAACACGACAAAAAACATGCATAAAGACATGAATTCTTGAATGATATTTGTTAATTTTCAACTGGAATATATAAGTTCTGTTTCCAGAGATCCTGTGGTTTTTAACATGAGTTTATAAACAGTTGGACAACATGTGTTTACGATTAAAATTTTGTGATATTTATAATTTATTAAATTTATATATTATTTACATTCATAATTTATGTAATCACAATAAAATTATAAAAAAAAAAAATGTAAAATCATTGAGAATTTTTTTTTTTGATGTCATGTTGTGTTTAACTAAATTTTAGTGCGTCAGAATTGTAAGTAGTCAGGTAGTAAAAACAAATTATTTATAAATAATGTTCACGTTTTCTTAGAAAATGAATAGGAAATTTTTTTTTTTTTTTTTTTTTAGTAAAGTTAGTTAAATTCCAATATAATTCTTATATTAATAGAATTATTGAATTTATATTTATTATTATTTAAGCATTAAATTAATTTTGATTATGATTTTCTATAAAGTTTAAAGAATGAAAGAATCTAAATAACAATAAATTTTTAATATCTGAAATAGTATATCTTTAGGCACAAATATGCATATTTACAGGATAAATAAATAAGATGCTATTAATATAAATTTGATTGTTTGGATAATATTCTAGCCAAATGGAAATCCTGTTAACGAAACCTTACGGGCAAACCTTGTAAATTATGTACAAAAACAATAGCTATTTTTTTCTTGTGTCAGTTGACCTAAGGGTATTATATCGCATTTAAACATATTTTTTTTTGTATGTATTTCTTTGTATCAGTACTTTTAGAAGTAAAATTGTACCAATAATTATAAAAAAATTTACGTTACATAATAAAATTTTAAGATTTATTATTATTTTTTTTTATTTGAACAACTGGCTAGTAATAAAATAATATCTTGCTATATTTGATTTATGTTGTAGTAAATATACCATAGCAAAAAAAAAAAAAAAATATGATATTAAAAATAATTATGAATATAATTTCAGTATTTTTTAATATCAAATTTTATGACCTTGCCTTTATTACGAAAAATTAAAAATTTATAATTAAAAATGAAACAACAAAACTTTAAAAAAAAATTTCCATTAATTTTTCCGACCTTTTTCTTAATAAAGAATTTTTCTTTTTTTTAATAGCTTATTACTTTAAAAAAATTAGCTTAGAAACTTATTAAAATACAAAAATTTTTATTCTTAAGCATTTTTTTTTCTATGTTGGTATAAATTATCCTGTTAACTGTGTCCATATAAATGTTCGTTTTTCACTTTAAAAGAAAAACTTAAAAAAAAGTTTTAATTTTCCTAGAAAAAAGAAACTTTATTTTCCAAAAAAAAGAAAAAAAACAAACACCACAAGCACAAGTAAATATAATTTCAATTTTTAATAATAACAAAACATTAAACAATCTGATAAAATCTTTTTTATCAGATTGTTTAATGTTTGGTTATTTTACATGCATGAATATGTTTTGCTATTATAAAATTTCAATTAACTCTATGCAAAAACTTTTTAAACTCATTACCATTATGTACATGATAAAATAATAACCAAAATGTTGGTATACACGTATTGCATATATATATAACATAAAAGTTTTCACAGCTACAAAATATTTACTTTGAACGGGACAGCATGAACAGAAATTTAGTTTTAATATAGATTGATTTTACAGGAATTCCTTTCACCTTTCACAGTAAACAGGATAATTTTAGTTTTTTTTTTAAAAAAATAAAACAACCTTTTTAGAATTTTCATTAAAATATATGAAAATGGTCATAAAAGTATACAAGTCATTGTAATAACTTAATTGTATGTATAGTAAAAAGTAGAAAATATATTATGTTCAATATCCTTTGTAAAATATTTTGTGTAAAAATAATGTATAATATTGTGCGTATTCTGGAGGATATGATTTTATATATTTTTTGTTGTTGTTAATTTTATTTTCATTATGATATTTGACAACAGCTCTAATGGTATAATATAGGTTTTTTGTAAATTGCTTTTACAAAATTTATTTACCATTAAGGACTATTTTAAATATCCCGAAGCGCATATTAAAAAAGAAAAAGCTTTTTAAAAATAAACTTCTTTTTTTTTTTTTTTTTCAATTTAAAATTTGTTTTATTGAAAATATTATGATGTAGATTTTATATTAAAAATGTTAAAATGTAATAAAAACTTTTTATTTTGCCACCTAAAAGTGTGCAAACAATAAGTGTTTTAATTTAAATATAACGTTTTTATTATACCTATGTACGATATATGTATTTGATTTGTTTTTTTATAAAAAATTATTTAATGTTTTATTAATTGTTTATGTCTAACAGTTTAATCAATATATTGTCTATTGGAGTTAAATTGATTAAGCTATGATACTTAATTTGTTAAGCCTTGACGTATGCAATTAATAAATATTCAATAAATTAAAATTTTCACATGACATTGATTTAGGGGCTATTAGAAGAGATTTTTCAGTAAAATAGATAATTTTCAAAAAAAAATTTACATATACTACATAAAAAAAATATATTTCTGAAATATTTAAAGTAATTAAGATTCTATATTGTGTTTCTAATTACATATAAATAGTCTAGACTAGACATTAATTAAAGTTTTTATTTTTATTGATTAAGTAATTAAAATTTGGACACTTTCGATAAAATTCCATTTCATTTCTGAATCACAAAAAAAAAATTATGATAATTTATTTAAAACTTGACATTTAATTTATTTTAAATCTGATATTTTAGTTTAAAATTATAATTTTCTTCAGTTTGTGTAAATTTGTGTCAAGGAAGTTTTCAGAAAAAACTTTATCACAAACTATTAAAAATTGAGTTTAACTAAAAATATTAATTTATTTGAATCTATCTATAATATTAAATAAATCTAATAATCTGAACACTAAAATTTCATATAATTAATTAATTTTTAATTAATTTTTCTTTGTGATATTTTTACAAACAGGATGACATATGTCATATGCCAATGGTTTTATATTCCCACATTTAATTTCAATAATAAATTAATTTTGATAAAATATTAAATTTAAATTAAATAATTAAATCTTTTTTTTAATTAATATTTTTTTGAAAATATATTTATTATTACAAGCATTTAGTAAAAACAAAATGTGACGTAAATATATATATACCTATATTTTTTTAAAAAATAATTAGCGACTATTTTTAGCCCGGTTTGTTGTCAGTGCTAGTGGCACATTTTATTTAATATGTCGACAGATTTTCTGTGTTATTTTTTTTCTTTTTTTTTTGGTTTCTAAATAAAATAATACTCAGAAATAAACATTTAATTTTAAATATTGAAAGCTTTTTCTGACATTTCTCATGTGTGTAAGACACAAATAAATTTTGAATGTTTTGAAATTTTGAAAAAAAAAAAATTAAAAATAAAAACAACATACAAAAAATATGTTGTTTTGTTTTATGTATGCAAATGGGTTATCTAAAAATATTTAAATTATGTAAATTTTTTTTTTTTTTTTAGATGACAAATATATAAATAGGATATTATTGTATTTATTTCAAAATTAAGGTAAGAAATGTTATTATGATCGAAAATTATAATTACATAAATAGTAATTGTTTAATACTGTTAAATTTAATGTAATTTTTGTTGCAAAGATGGAGTTTTTTTTGTTTTAATGAAATTATAAATTTATAAAATTAAATTATGAAATTAATGATATGGAAATTTTTGATATTCATAAAATTTCTTTAATAAGAAAAATTAAATTTATTCAACACATGAATCTTGTTTTTCAGGGTTAAAATATTATTTTACATCAGATTTGTTTTATGCTTATTGTATACACAAAGGTATTAAAATAGCGATTATGTTAAAAATAATAATTATAATAATTAAATTATATTCAAATTTACATTATTAATTGATCGTATATATGTACAAGTAAATTTCCATTAATATTTAATATGATTATCAAATATTTACTACGAAAAAAAAAAAAATTAACATTTTCATTTAATTAAATTTATACATGTTGAATATATTAAATAGCTTTAAGGATTCGTAGAATTTAAGTATATATAATATAATTTTTATTTTGATCATATATATATAGGTATGTAGGTGAAAAGAATTTAATTTAACGATTTGCATAATGTATTTTTTTTTGTATTATGATTGATTACACAATAATTTATTTAATATGCCATACCTTTAAATATTAAAATAAGTTAAGTCAAATGAATAATATTTTTAACACTTTATAAACATTTATGATAATAATACATATATGTATTGTAATATATATATAAAGAATTGCATTGATCTCTACTGTAATATCATAACCAGGAACTCAATTTTAATAATAAAAATTATATCAATTATGTAATTATAATTATATTAAATATAATTTTTATATTTTACATATTATTTTAAATTAAATTTAATAAATCAAGCTGAGTTTTTTTTTTTTTTGTACATATTTGCATTTTAAAATACATAAAATTACATAAATGTTTATGATTATTTTAATCAATTTATATTTATTATATTTGAATAAAATTACAATTACCATTTTAAAATATTAATATTCATAAATTTAAATAATTCAAACAGATTGAAGTTTAGTAAAACTAATGTTTATTATTATTTTTATTTACATTTTTTATTAAATTAAATAAATTATGTAATTTGTGAAATAAAAAACTTATTATGAATTTCTATAAAACTACTTAAAGATAAATGAATAATAAAATTTTTAAAATTTTTGTTTGATTGCTCTATAAAATAACAATAAAATATAAATTAAACATTAAAGAAAAATATCTTTTAACATTGAAAACATTAAAAAATTTGAAAAACTTAATTTTTTTTTAAAAGTCAATGTTATTTTCCAAATGTTAAATTTTATAAATCGAATAACAAATTAATAGTCTACTGTCTTTTTTTGTTCTAATTTTTATTATAATATAGATTCAAAGCTAATTCAGTAAGTTACTTTGACTGAATTGAATTACCAAATATGTTCAAGTCTGAATATTCAATAGGAATTTTCAGATAAACTTCAAATTATAAATTGTAGTGTTTAAATTTAAACATATTAGTTTTATAATAATATACCAATTTTTTAATACCATTTTGGGAAATATATTTTTTAAATTCAAATTTCTTTAAAGATTTTACTTTTTGCCTTTTGAAACCTTAATAATTTTTTCCGAATCATTTTCTTCATTTTAATGTTTTCATTTGAAAAATGACGTAAATATCGTATATTTTATATAAATTATAAATTAATTTATTATTTAAGAAATATAAATTCTTATGCTAAAGTTCTTTAAATTTAAATATATTAAAAAAATATTTTCAAGAAAATTTATACCAAAAAAATTGTACTAGTACTAAATTTCGGTATTAGTTTCAAGTTTATAATTATTGGAAGTAAAGTTCAAGTTTATTTCGGAAACTTGAACTAAAGTATCCCTAAATTTATTTTATATGACAATTTTTTTTATTATTTTATAAATTTTTAAATATATTTTTGTTTTTCTTTGTTAATTTACTTCGTTTTATATTTTTTTTTTTTTTGTTTTGGGAAAATATTGTTTTTCCTTTTTCTGTTTTTATTTAAAGAAAATTTTCTATATAAAAAAATTTAATTTCTAAATTATTTATGAGAATTTTATTGCAAAACAAAAATCATAAATAATTATTTTAAAATAAATAATTAATATGTATTTATATTATAGAAAACTTTTTAAAATAAAATATAATTTTAATTTTTTGTTCTTTAAAGTAATTTTTAAAATAATATTTAAAGCATATTATATAAAAATTTATGATAGAATTTATTATCATAATTTAAAAAACAACCATCTTTAAATAAAATTTACTATACAGATGAAAATAAAAAAATAACAAATTAAAATTAAAATAAGGATAAAAGAATATTTAAATATCCTCTTCAGAATAACAGCGAAAAAAGTAAAAATAGGGGTTGAAAACACTTTTACTATATTGTCTAGTCTCAAATATATTAGCAACAGGTGTGAAATATGATTTTATTTTTTTTTTTAAAAAAAAGCATCGTTAAAAGTAGACTTGTCAAAAGGATGGAAAATATATATGTGCTTTTTTTATGTTATAAAAAGTTTAAATTTTTAATCAAATATTTTTCGTTAAATTTGGAAAATAATCTGAAAAATTATATCATTTACTGTTCATAGAAAAGATATATAATCTTTTATAGTACCCAGTTATGTAGGATAATTAAATTTATATATATTTAATAATATTGGGAAAATTTGGTTGAAAACATAAATTCTTGGTAACAGATCACTGGGATATGTATTTAAATATAAAATTAAACAGAATAAAAAATTAACTAAAATCACCAGAAATGGAATTTAATACATTATGTGAAAAAAAACGTGTTAGAAATGAAAATTAAGTAGAATTTTTTTTGTAGAAATTGAAATTTTTTTTTAAAATTGTAAGTCAAATTTTCAAATTTCTTATAATTTCAATTAAGATAAATTTTTACTTAATTTAGCTATTTATTTATTAATTTTTCATTATCTTTGTATTTATAATATTTATCCTTTTAACATACTCTTTACCAGTTTTTTTTTTTTATATTTTATAAAAACGGATTAAAATATATTTTATGTATATGTTGTGTCATATTTATACAAATTTTCATAAAGTATTTTAAGGTAAGTAATTCTTTATGGTTTTTTTTGGTTAGTTGCTATATGAACTTTGAGTTCTTTTGTTATTCAGGGATAAAAACAAAACAGTATAATCCTTTTTTTTTACCTCTAAGGTATTTAGCTTTAATTATTTTTTTTTTATATATATTTTTTTAACAAGAGGATCATATTATATAAAGAATATAATGATACTAAAAATATGTTTTTAAAATAAAATTTTTCCAAAAAAATATCAAATTAATTATTTGGAAAATATTCAGATTATTTAATTAAAATATTTTAAATAAGTGTAACTGTGGTGATTGCAAAATATCTTTTAAATAAATTATATGCAAGAATTAAAGAATTTAAAATTTTTTGAAAAATTAAAATAAATTTAATAAATCTGTTTTTTTTTTGTGATAAATTTATACTTTTAAAATATTAAAACATTATTGAAAAACAATTTCTTACAAATAATTTTTAACAAGTTTTAAACATTTTACCATTCAAATATGATTGATATTCAAAGTTAAAATAGTGAATACAAAAATAATGAAAAAAAAAACAGAAATATTAAATAATTTCTAAAATTCACTGTGAGTTAGCCGTTAGATATAAAACTATCTTGCAATTATAATGACTGAGACAAGTTAGTAAATTTAGATATCTTTAAAATGTTTAAAACTAACAGACTTATAACTGAAGGCAATTTATTAAAATAAATAATTCCTTGTTCTTGTAGTTTGGTGGGTATATTATGAAAACTTATGCATTTCATCATCTCAATTGTATTTTGAATTTATATCTTTAAATCTTTTTAAATTATTAAGTATGTCATATATTCTTCCTTACGTTTCAAAGTGCTGGTCTTGTGAATGGGTTAAAATGAATCCGGGTTAAATAATTTACTTTACAATTTGCCACTAGAGGCCGCGGTGATTGGGTATAAAATCATACCAAAAATGGTATAAATGTCATAATTTAAATATATCCTTTAATCGTTTTTTGTTGTTTTTCAATTAATTGGTAATTAGTAAAAAAATATCTAATTGGCAATTAAGTATATCTTTAAATTATAACATTTAACCTTTTTCAGATATTAAAACATTCCATTTCTATGTTTACAACCTACATTATATAAGATACGATGATACCTAAAAAACTTGAAAATTAACAACAATATAGATATTTTTTACTTAGAACAAAAATGTTTTTTAAGCCTTAATTACTTTTTATACAAAAAAAACTAATTATTTGATTAACAACTATTTAATAAACAATATAAAATACGTTAAAATATTTATACTTAAAAATTTATCCAACCATTTTCTTCTTATATAATAATTTTCACCATCATCAAAATAACAAAAGTCCAATTATTTTTCCAATTATTCATAGTTTTTCCTTTAGCATTTGTTAGTTTAGAAAGTAGTTTATAATTGAAAACAATAGAAAATGAAATTTTTTTTAAATATAATTTAAAATGTTGGACATCAGATTGTAATATAAGAATATTTGCCTAACAAATGATTTTTATTTTTCAATGGTTTTTAAAGTGTTTATATGCTTCAAAAATTCAATTTTTATGGAAATCAAAAATTTAATTTTCTTTTTTTTAAATTAATTTTTAATTAGTTACAGAAAATTGCTGTACCAAATGTACAAAGCTATTATTAATTTTTTTATTATTCCTTGCAATATACTTTGCACCATTTTTATATATACATACAAGAAAATAATAAAAATGAGGAAATATTATTTTTAAATTTTTATGTTTGACGGTTTGAATATAAAATAATGAAAAATATAAATTCATTCGAAACTAACAAAAAATTAAATTTTGTTAGTTAGAATGTTGAATATAAATTGATTTAGTATTTTCCTTATTAAATTTTATAATTTTAATTTTCTTATTGTATTAATTAAATTTTTTTTGTTGTTGTGGTATATAAAAAGGATAAAAATTTGGAAAAAATGTGTGTGGGTATTTAAAATTTTTAATGAGTATTCGAATATAAATATGAAAAAGATTAGACTGTACTTTAATAAAAAATATATTTTTGCTTCTGTGAATTAAATTAAAAACCAATTATAGTTTGTTACATTATTTTAATTTTAATGAAAATATATTTTTGGTATAATTGATTTTTAAAGGATAGTAGGCGAAGAAAACTTATATTAAACGATATATGTAATTATAATTATAAATATTTTTTTTTGAAAATTTATTAAAAGTTGGAAAATATTTAATATAAAATTTAGATTTGGTTAAATACTTTATCTAGTCTATAACAAATATAAATTAAGTTTGTGAAAGTTTAAAAACCAAGTTTAAGACATGAAGATAATCAAAATATTTATAAACAATTATAAAGTTTTAGTTTAAATTTATAAAACTTTTTGATAATTGTAGAATTTCTAAATATTCTTTTGGCATAAATTGATAGGTCTGAGACTTACCTTCGTCAAACATTTTCTATATATTTTATTTTAGCAAGACAAAACACCTTTATCAAATATTATCAAATTTTTGTATGATTATTTAAGATTTATATATTTCTTATGATAAAACTTTGAAAAATAAAAATTAATTTAACTAACTTACAAAAATCAAATAAAATTTGACTTCGAAAAATATTTAAACTATAACATTAACTTAGAAAATCTACTTTTCGTAGTGGCTTTCAATCATCAATTATAAATATACTTTTAATTTGAAAATTTAACTTACTTGTCTTAATATCATTTGGCGATTAATTTCAATATTCTTGGAACATTTTATTTAATATAAATATTTTGTTTAGTTTTGTAAATAAATATGATAAAATTTTATAACTAATTTCGAACCTTTTTAATATTTATCTGTAAGGAAATTTCCTATTTAAAAAATTTATGTAAATCTATTATCAAATACTGAAACATATTATCTTAAAAGTATTTAAAACTTCGTAAAATTTTGTAATAACATCTTGAAAATTTAACGCTGTCTTAACACCTAAAATACGAAAATATTAAATACCGAATTACAATTTATAAATATTTTATAAGCTTTTATAGAATTTAAATTCTGTAATCGGATTAAGTAACTTTAATATCATAGAAAATCTTTATACATACCAGAAAAAAAAAATAAAAAAATAAATAGAAGTAGGAAAATTCCATTAAATCCATTTGTACATAAATTTATTTTGCATCCTTTACTGTTATTGTTAAGGATTTCTAGGTATAAACAAACATAATAAACCATTAAAATATAAGATATATAACTTTCAAATACATATATAGTTTTTAAATATTAAAAATAATATAACAAAAGTTCATTTTCCAATTTACAGAACTTGTAAGCATAAATAAAACATAAATTTTGTCACACAAGCATAACAAAATATTTTCTTTGTGTTTTTGTTCATGAAATGACGACACACAAATAATGGAATGTCAGGTATTGTTGAATTCATTACGAAATTTTATTATACAAATTGAAAGTGTCACACAATGTGAAATTTTTTTTTGTATATATATATACACAAATTAAATTTTGTTATTTGTTTGTTTGTGTATGTGTAGGTAGGTTCAATAGTAAAGAAGGATAACAAAAAAAAAAAGGATAATATAACAAACAAATAGAAGAAAAAAAAAACCAACCATTCTATCAATTAATAAGAATTATAGCTTTTTTTCTTCCATATCCTTTTTAATTTTGTTTTTGTCATTTATTTAATTTTATTTTATTCATGTTTGTAATGTGCGGATAACCTTAGGTGATAAAGGACATAAAAACTGAAGCAAACAAACAAACAGAAAAAAAAAAAAAAAATAAATAATACTGTCATGAGTAATGTGAATTTTGAATGAAAACCAAATGGGTGGACATTACTTTGTTGGCTATAGCAAAACAATTAAAAATCCGTATATGTTGTTGATTATTTTGTTGACCTTATGGCCTTGCATTATAAACATAAAATACAATTCATATTAAAAAATGTTGAATGCAGGTCATATTTATTTTTCACAAAAAATTTTTTTTTTTTTAGAAAATTTCTCTTGTTAGTTGTTTTCATTTTGTTTAATAAATTTACTAAATTTTCCATGATTAAATTTAAATATATTTTCATGGAAAATGTACAAAAAATAATAATAATAATACAAAAAAAGAAAATTGTTATCAAGATTGTAAAGTTTGTGCATTTTTTTTTTATATTAAATGGTTATGTGTACTTATTTTGTCATTACACTGTCGTGATTAACTGAAAAAAAAAAAAAAAAATTGTATTAAATTATGTGTTAAAGAACTGCTTTAATTAAGGTGGGAACATAAAAAAGCCAATAAACATATAAAATTTTTAATACAATTTTTACACCCAGAAAATAAAAATAATAATAATAAAAAGAAAGTGTATGTAGATTTCTACTATGAGGACATTTGTCACATAAATTATTTAAAACCATTGCAAATCATTATTTTACAATTCAAATTAAGTGGAAATAAATTAGATGGATAGACATTTATTTCATTTGACATAGAAAATTATTTTGATGTTTTTTAATTGTAATGGACATTTTTATTTAAATTTTTTTTTTGGAATATATTTTCATTATATTTTTAAACTACAAAAATTAAACAAGTATTAGTTTAAATTTAATTAAAAAAAAATATTAAAAAAAATTCTAAAATATTAGGAGAATTATTAATTTTATTATAATAAAGATAATATTTTTAAAATAATTTCAATTTTTTTATATTGTTGAAAGTAAAATTAAATTTAACTTTTAAATCTTTCAATCAAATAAAATTTTGGAAATTATCTTTTATCTACATTTAACCTTTCATAAATAAATGGATGTTTATTATAATTAAGATTATCAATTTTTTTTTTATTTTAAATGTTAAATTTTTAACCCGAAGCCTTTATAAACAAAAAAATTATTATATAAATTTGATTGAAATTTTCTAATTATTTCATACTTTTAATTGCAATTAATCGTACTAACAGATATATTAACTATATATATGTTTCTAAAGTATTCTTATCTTTAAATTCAATAAAATCTGAAAATTTAATTAATTTAGAAGACTAAGTAAAACTTTTTTAGGAAAACAGACATAACAATATTCATAATTCATAAAGTTTTTTCTGAAAATATTTGTAAAAGAAAACTGTCAGAAAATTTCATGTAAAAAATCTCTCAAAATATAAAAAAAAATATTTTTCACTATTTTGTGACTTGTAAACGAACAAAATTAATTTAAATATGAAAATATAGTTTTTAATAACTTTATACCACAAAATAAAGGAATTTTGAAAAAAATATGACATTTGAATTATTTTAATAAATAAAAAAATTGGTAGTCTTTAGAATTTATTTCATAAATAATTAAAATATATGTAAAGTAAGATACAGATTTTTTCCTACATACTAGAATTCAAAATAATATCGATTTAAATCATTTATATTTCTAAAAAAATTAAATATTTATTTATTTCTCCTTATAATATTTTACTGAAAGAATTATTTAATTATAAATAATTTCAGTATTCGTAAAGTAAATATTAAAAATAAAATAAAATTAACTTTTAATACCATTTTTATACCCAGCAAGTTACTTTTAAACTATACTTTTAATAACTTCGTTTACTAAAAGAAACTAAATTTAAATTGTCAACAAAAAGACACTAATATTCTTTTTTTGCATAATTTTAGGTGTTTAAAAAAAATTGGAATTTGCTATCTGCAAAAAAAAAATGAAAATAAAACAAAAATTTAACAATGGATGTTAAAAGTATCAAGATAATGAAAATCGCTATAAATAGGATTATCTTGTTAAGCATTAAGGATATGTCAATATAATCTTTGTTATTATCAAAATATATTTTCAACAAAAAAATAAACATATATAAATTTTATCCGCCAAATTGGTTTACACTCTAAAAAATTCTATTATTGAAATAAAAAAAAAAAGGTGTTTTTCTTGTTTCTGAGGAATACCTACAAAATACCAATTTGATTCTAATGATTCCTTAAAAAAAAATTTCTTAATCTAAATAAAATTTTGGGTTTTTTTCTTTAAACAAATAAAATTCAAAAATACCTTTTTTTAAATTTTCCAATTTCTTATTTTATTAAAAAAAGAAAAAAAAGGTGAAAATAATTTTCTTTTTCAAGAAAAACCAACTTTTATTATTCAATTTTCATCCTATAAACTTTGTATATCTTGTTGATCACTAAAGTGTAAGAAATTCATACACACATGTTTTTCCTTTTTTTTCATTTGTACAAGCAAAAAAAAAACACTGGTTTTTCCATTTAAAAAGAACATATGTAAGTTAGGAAAATTGTGTGATCATTAAAAATCAACTGTGGGAGTTTATTATAAGAGTATTTAAAAAGTCCTTTTGTAGGGATATTATTTATTTTTAAGGTCATTTAAACTTATCAACAATGAAATGACACCCCAGAACATAAGAAAATTACTATCTTAATGAGCGTAAATTTTCTCTTATAAAATTATATTCTTTTAGTAAATATAAATTGTAGTCGTGTTATTAGTTGTGGGGTAAAATTTAAACATAAATTTTATGAATTAAGAAGGTCATAAAAAGAGCAAAAGGATATTTAATGTAAAAAAAAAAAATATAAATAAATAAATTTAATGTTTATTGTCCTGTAACTGTAAAATACATGAACTACAAACGAAATACTTTAATTAATCATTAAAAGAAAATTGTTATTCCTTTAAAGTTGTCCTTTTGATTTTTTTTTTTTTGGTTTCTGTATTTTATTTTTATTTATTTATTTCTATTTTGATAAAATAGAAATGTATAACACGCAAGGAAATTTATTTTATCAGATAATGTAGTTAAATAGGATAAAAAATAGTTATTTTAAAGTAAATATAATAAATTTTGTAAGGTTTTATCGTGTATTTTCTTAAAATGATAAAATTTATTGTGATTGTTATTTTTGAATTTATTCAATCTAAAATAGACTATTTTATTAGCAAATTTTTTTCAGTTGATTTTTTAATAATTTAAATTTTTCAACACTTATCTATTGAACTAAATATCAAGTAAATAAATGAATATTTTAATCAAAATGAATTAGGTTTATATGTGTGGTAAAAATTTAGTTGACATTAATACGTACTTTGATTCTAATGATTCCTTAATTTAATTACATTTATAAAGTTAAAAGATAATATTATAATAAAAATAATTTTTGTCGAATAAATATAGCATTAAAAAACTTGTATGTTTACGGAAGTTGAAAAAACGTCAAAAAGTATTTAATCTAATTCAATTTTATAACTAACATCGTTTTAAAGGCTTTTAAAATTAATTAGAATAGTTTAACAAAAAAAAAAGTAATTTTCAATAAAAAGTATTCCTGTTCATATATGTTCCCAGTTGTCACAAAGCAGTTAAAAATCAACTAAAATCTAAAAATTGATTTATATTTTTAGAGAAATATTAAATATCGACGCCTTTTTAAATACATACTAAAATCTTTTTTTGTTAAAACTAATTTTTTATATTTTATTTTTTGGTAAAAAGGCATTAAATTGGGTATCGTTATGGTTCGTTATTTCTAAATATTACTTTTTTCACAGGCATCAAAATAAAAATGGATATAAAAAGAAAATAATTATGCTAAAAATAACTTAAAAATCAAAAAATATGTAAAAAAGAAAATATGTATAAAAAATATGAAAAGATATATTTATTCTATTAGCATTCTGTGCTTGTTTTTTTTATTACAAACTTTTTTTTTTATTATTACTTATTTTTCTTATTTGGATCTTTGACTAGAAAATAAAAATATTATTTATAATTTTTCCAACCTATAAAAATAAGAATTAAAATAATGAAAAATTCATAAAAATAAAATTTTTTTTTAAGTATCTCATAATTATTTAGTTTTTAAATTAAGAAAAATAATTAATTTGAATAAAATCTTGTTGGATATTAATAATTTCTTTAAATAATTTTGGATATTAAAAGAGTTTTATGATTTACATTTTTTTTTATTATTTTTTATGTATATATAATTTATTTTTTATTAATTTACTTAAATTTATTTTATTGAATTTTTTTGGGAAAATTATTTAATTAAAATGTGAATTATTTATAAATTTTATACTGATTTTTCAATTAATAACTAGTAATTGTCCTTGTCTTTTAACTTTATAAATATAATACAAGTACAATTACTAGTTATTAATTTAGCTTAAAAAACATAGAATGTTTATGAATTTATCACCAATTTTATGCTTATTTTAACAGAAAGTAATAGAAAACTAATATAAAAATTTAATTTACATTAAAATTATAATAAATTACTTTCAAAATAATAAGTATTAATGAAAAAGTATTTCTCATAATCAATATAAGTTTAAAAATATTGATATTGTTTTACACATTTACTCATCAAAAATTATCTTATATCGAGGTTAATAAATTTAATAAATGACTTATTTTTAAGACTTTTTTAGAACAAATTTTTCTAAGTAATAATATATACCATTTTCTTATGTATATAGATATAAATAAAGTATCTAAACAAATCATAACATTAATATTTGTAGAAGAAAATTATTTTTAATTATATATGACATTTTTATGTTTACTTCAAAGAAGTATTTTATTGATAATTTTGTAGGTAAATGAAACTACATTATATTACAGCAAATCATGCATAAAATTGATGAAAAATTATCTATAAATATAATATTTTTTTTACATATTTCTTTCCACAAACTCAAATAACTTAAAACAACTTTTTTTTTTAAGTTGTTATAAAGAAAACGACTAAGTTTTTATTTAATTTTTCTGCAAAATAATATTATGCTTAATTTTTATCATTTTCATGTAATTTAATTAAGGACTGAAAATAGTAAGAAGAATTTTGAGGAAGTACTGACTGTCTTGATGTCAGTATATATAAAAGAATTTATTAATAGAAAATTTATGTGTGACATAAAAAATATATATTTGAAACTTTGAGTAGAGAAATACAAAATAAAGTCAAATGAAAAAATCATAATTTTTTTAAAAATTATAAAAATGATTGAAAAATAAGAAAATATCTTTGAAACTTCAAACGTTTTAAAATCATTGACATAATGTGTGTGTAAAGAAAAAAATATGTAAAATAATTTGAACTTTAATGTACATAAAAAATAGCTATATTTGTCAAATCAATATTAATATACATGACTTTTTGGTTAAAAATATCTTAAAAATATATTTAAGATGAAATTTTAAATATTTTATAAAAATATAAAGTACAGAAGTAATTTTGTTTTTCCTTCAATATATTTTCCAGCATCCAGGATATTTATTTTTCTGTTAACGTACAAAACGGATCAAAATTTCTTATGATTTTAATATTTTAAAATACAAACAAAAAATGTAAATAAATTGAATTCGATTTTTCCCATCATCTTTTCATAATATGTTATTATATTTTCCTGCTGATATTTTATTATTGTGCTTGGTGTTTCTTCATAAATTTCTTGTAGTAAGTACCATATCATAATTTGATTTTGTATAGAATTTAAAATTATAGTTTTTGCCTCTGAATACTCTGTAACTGAATTTTAGATTTTTATAAAATTGATATTTTTCTGTTATATTTTAACTTTCATTTTGATATAAATTTATTTTAATGTAAGACTATTTCTCATCTACGATAACAGGGGTATACAACTAATTTGTGAATTTTACCTGAAAAAAAACTAAAAAAAACTAGTTAATTATGACTTTGAATTATTTGTGTAATTAATATACAGTTTAATTATAGTAAAAGTATATTAATAAGATACTATATTCATAAGATTCTTTTGAAAATTATTACAATTATTTTGAAAAAATTCTTAATTCTATATTATGATAATATTTTTACTATTAATAATTAGTTATATTGTAAATCTATAAAATGCCAAATTTAAAACTTATTTTTTACAAAAGGATAATAAGTATAAGAATTTATTGAATATTTAAAAAAAAAATATATCCTATAAATTCTTATCCCTATGAAAATTCTTTGAAATGGAAATTTCTTATTTTTTATAAGAACAGACTGTAGTATTTTTTTTTCCTTTAAGAAGATAAATTTTCGATCAATTTTTTATTGCCGTCAGATCTTTATCTAAAATATTTTACGCCACTCAATTACCATTATTATATTTTTTAATATATTTGTAATATTTTCTAGTAAATTTACCTTTATTTATTTTTTTTTTACCATAAATTTATACATAATTTCCTCTAGCTACAAATTGCTTATAAATTTGTTTCTTTATCTTTTTTAAAAAAATTCAAGTTTATAAAATATAGAAAAAATCATACCTCAAAAAAAAAAATGTTTTTTATGCTTCAATCTTATATGGTATATAGATGAATTTGAAGCTTCTGTATATGACAGAACAATATTTTTTTTTATTTATATTTATTGGTAATAACATAGACAAAGTAATTTTAAAATTTCCTTAAAATATATATTTTGTTTATAAAAATCTTTTTATAAATTTCAGCTTATACAGGATATTTTAAAAGATATTTCGATAAGGACGTGCAGCATATTTTTAAATATTAAAGGTATGCTTTAATTAAACACTCAAACAAATTCTTTAGATTGTTATGATTCTGGTTTAAAAATATTAACTAAATTTCTCAGTTTGGACACTGAAATTAATATTTCTATAAAACATCTTAATTGTATCTTTCCAAAATGGATAAATAATGATTGTACATTACATGGTTACTTACCTATATTGAAAATATAATTTCTTATATTTATATTATTTTGTCAAAATGTTGTTAAATAAATTTATAATAAAAAAAGTTAAAAAAAATGTTTTTCTTTAAAGTTAATTTTTTTTTTCTTAGACTTTTTCACGCCTAAAGCGAATTAAAAAAAATAAAAACAAATTTTAAAGGTAATAAACAAACTCTTAATATTCAAGTACAATAATATCCTTACAGTCCTATTAAAAGAAAATATTGTGAAAAGTTTTTTTTACTCTTCCAAATTTTCTTTAAACGCCAGCCAAAAAGAATGAAAAACTTTCGATAGGTAAATATATTTTTAACTTTATTTTTTTTTTTTATAAAAATGTAAATAAATATGTATTATAAATATGTATCTTAAAAATATTAAAATTTATTTTAAATTGTTATACAAATTTGTGATAAAATTGTTAAAATTTCTTAAAAAAATGCTTTAAGCTGATGACAATTCATAACAAAATTTTAAATTAATTTTTACAAAAGATACATTAAATTTTAAGTTAAAAAGCTAAAAAATTGATTATTAAATTTTAAATTATTGATTTTTTTTGGATAAAATAATTATAATAAAAATTTAAGTTCTACCAATTTTATATAGAAATTTTAATAGAATTTTTCCAATGAAAGGTCTAAATTGGATTTGGAGTGTAGCACCATACATGAAGAAGTAGATAAGAATTTTAATACCAGGAATAAAGATACATATATGAAAATTATCAATTAAAAAATACCAGAAATTTTGAGTAATTTAAGGGCTTAATAAAAGCAAAAAAGCAATTAACAAAAAAATTTATTAAATCAATTTATAATTAATTACTCAGAAATACATAAGGCTAAAAGGTCTAATTATGTACATACATTAAAATCATAGATATTATTTGATTAAATTAATTTTAAAGTATTTTTAATTTCGTTGTTTATATAATTCATTTGAATTTTATATTAAAATCAATTTTGTCAATTAATCGTAATTATTGTATTAAGAAATTAATATCATGAGTAACAAAATTTTCTTACATTTAATTAGGCTTTTTTTTTTGGTAATTTATAGAATAATTAATATGGTATTATAAATTTCTGATTATCAGTATACATTTTAAGTACACCATGTATTTTTTCTTAATTATCATTTGCAAATTTTTAATTATTTCCGAGAATAAATACTTTAATCTGCCCACAATCCAATTACTTTTAATTTTCATATTAATAATAATTACATTTTATTAAAAACGTAAAAAAAAAAAAAACATAACATAAATATATTAACAAAATAATTTTACTGAATATTTTTTATGTATAATAATGTTGCATAAAATTTTCTTCATACAATTCAATTTTAAATTTTAATCAATGACGTTTTAACAATCTGATAAAATAGAGCAATATCTATACATAATACGTTATTATGTAAAAGTAATCTTATAATTTATCGAATTTGAATAAATATTTTAAATAGAAAATTTAAGAAATATATTTATTCCCAAATTAAATCATTAGAATATTAATAACATTTAATTTGCCATTAACACTTGTAATGATTTAATATTGAAATTTTCCTTATCGAAACTCCATAGTTTATTTATTATATCCGCAGGATATTTTTACTAATTTTATTTATAATAAATTACAGAATCGAAATAAAAATTAAATTTTATTTTATCAAAGCTTCCTTTTCTAAAAGTTCAACTTAAGTATATAATAACAATAAATTCCCGAAAAAAAGTGTTGAAAACAGTGCAAAAAAAATAAAGGAAGTTAGGTAAATAAAGGAAGTGTTAAAATTCTTTTTCTAAATGTGGATTATGTTACATCATTAAAATAATAAAAAAGGACAAGTATATACTTCAATGATAAAACGAAAACATGATTAATTAGCATACAAACTCAAATAAAATTAAAGATATTCTTTTTTTGTCTCATTAATTAATGAAAAATTTATTTATGAAAATAAGTAAAATTGCTATTTTCTATTAAAAATAATATATACTTTAATTTTCCTAATTTGTTTATGTTGAACTTGAGGATGTCATTATTATATTATTAATATACATATATATTTTTTTTATTTATATAGATAAGTAAATTAAGATTCTAATCAAATTTGTGTAATGATAGAAAATATTTTGTGTATTAAAATAAGAAACTTAATTGCTTTGCATGACACATTAAATTAGTACGAATAATAAAAATAATAATATACTTTTCGAGAATGACAATATTAAAGTTGCGCATATATATTATTAAAATTATTTTTCACTAAAGAAAATCAATAAAAAGTTTCCGTTTAAAAAATATATACTTACTTGTAGCTTGTAGGTGTTTATGAAAACTTTATTTTTGTTGTTGTTATGTATAAATTAATTGTTATTATTTTTTTTTATATTTTAATAGGTAAAAATAATTGATGCAGATACATTTAATAAAGTCATTATTTATATAACGTAGAATAAATAATAATGTAGAAAAGTAAAAACGTAGACGCTGTAAATATCAAATTTTGCTGAAAAAAATTATTTTTTTGTTTCATTTTATAATATGATATTTTTTTAAAGCATATTTCTAGAAGAACATATAGATAATATTTTTAAGTATTAAAGTTGTGCTTTAATTAGATTTAAAATAAATTATTGAAGTCAGTCTGGCACGATTCATGTTAATGTTAACAATATTCTTTTTCAGCTGCATATCTGATATTGAAGTTTTGTAATGTGATCACTAGATTCATTTTTGTCTTAGGTTCAATTGTTCCAAGACCAGAATTTCCTTTACCTTCAATTTTTTCTTAAAGAATAAGTCGTATGATGTAATATTTTTCATTACACTGATAAAAAAATTTTACCTCAACGTATTTTTTCGCAACAGTCGAACTTTCATTTGCAACAAAAAGTGATAAATTTCTTTTGGAAGAAAGCAGTAATTAATTAATGAAAATGCGGTTATTACAAATGAATATCTTTTCCTGGAATTAATGTTAAAAATTATGATGATCCTTTTCCTATAGATAACCAGTTTTTTTAATTGAAATTTAATTAAATATTGTTTTTATTGTAAAATTTTTAAAGGTCTGCAAATTTTGATTAATTATTTTTTTTTGTATGAAATAGAAAATCTTTGCTAAATTAATAGACTTCTGTTTTTATAAATTATAAACTTCAAAAATATACAACGATATTTCAATTATCTGTAAATAAAAATTGAGCAATTTGTAACTTTTCTTTTAAAATATTACAAAAAAAATTATTAATTAGAATAACATTTTATCCTAAATAAGTGAGTCAATTTTCATTTTGGAGATAAATCAAATAATATAATCAAAAATTTGAATAATCAAATAATTTAAATAGTTTGAGTACTTTAAAACTGAAATAATATAAATATTATCTTGTAAAATACCAATCATATTTTCATTTGACTCGTTTTATTGTAACAAAAACATAGAAATAATAATTTATTTATATAAACTTTAAATATTTATATTAAATACATATATACTATATTTCTATCATTTGAAAACTTAAATACAACTTTTCATAATATCAAAAGTGGATAAATGTAAAATTAATTAATTTAGTACATAAAAATGATTTTAATATTTATTATACAATAAGATATTCTGAAAAATATATTATAAGAATTTTAAATATCATGATAAAATAAACATGAAATATGAAATAAGTTTATTTAGATTTAAATTTAAAGATTTTATTGATTTATAAAATTTATTAATTGATGAAATATTTAATAACAAATTAATTGATTAAAAAATCTGTTTAGGTAAATAACAGATAATAAAATATTAATTACTAAATTTAACAATGAATTAATAAACTTAATTAAATCAGTATAAATATATTAAATTAATAAAATAGGTGAGATTCAAAGTCTGAAAATAATATAGAAAAAAGGTTAAATGAAATTTATTAATTAATGTTGTATCTTTTTAAATTAAATATACATTAATAAAGATTTTTATCTGACAAATTTAATAAATTTCTGAAAAAATTCCCACAAACTACTAAAATTATATGGAATTTTTTTATTTTTTTTTTGGAATTCTTGTAAATTTAATCAACAAATATCCTTTTAAAAATTTTAATGTTATATTTATTATTATTTTCAATTTATTTAATGATTAATTTTAACTTTTATTTTCGTAAAAATTCTCATCTTGAAATATAAATTATGTTTAGAATATTTTTTAGTTTTTCAAAAAAAAATATATTTAATGATAGAAATACAAAAAAAATTTATATTAGTAATAAATTTTATTAAAAGCAGACACAAATATCACTTTGTCTCTTGAATATTTAATAAACCACAATGGATTTTATCCTTGCACTTTATCCATTTATATATAAAATAAAGATTTTTAACCACAGTAATAAATAGAGTTTATTTTTTTCATTTTATATGATTGTATATGATTGTATTTTGTTAGTGTGTAGGTTTGAATTATCTAATAATTTTCATTGGAATCGTTTTCATTGGACAAAAAAAAAATATATATATTATGTATATAAATATAAAAGTTAAAAGTATGTATATTAAAATAAAATGACACAATAATAATAGCTGTGGGTAAGCATCTGTTAAGTATTTTAACCAAAACGAAGAGGTAAGTTATGGTCCATTAAAAACTATTTAAATGTATATCTACTTTAGGTAAAGAATTTTGGTTTTATTATTTCTTTGGTTATGATTTTAATAAAAAAAATAAGAAAATTGTGTTTGAAACAAATTGTAATGAAATTTAATTAAATTTTCTAGTTTTAATTTAATTTCTTTATTGTAATTGCTACATATTTGATTTGTTTGGGAAAAGTAATTGAAAATATGTTGTATATAATAAAATTTTAAAAAATAATTAAAAATTTCTTTTGAATTAATTCAGATTAAATTTAATTTTTCTTTCTTTAATCAAAATTTAATTAGAAATAATAAAATTTATAAGTTAAAATTTACATAAATCCAAAAATATTTAAATTTAAATAAATATTTTCCACTTAAATTATATTCAATTTATTTTATTTTGATGATAATTTCTGTATAGTTCAAATATTTTTTTTTGTAGAAATGATTTCAGAAGGAATTTTGCAAAATATTATGTATATAATTTTATGTTACAGATGTGCAAACCTGACAGATTTGCTGACAATAAATAGAAAGTTTATTTTATTTCTTTTAATTTTAGTAATAAATTGTGATAGATGCTGTAATTGGTTACACACAATTTTTATTAATAATTAAAGTAAATGTATAAAAAAATTAATAGAAAATGTTTAAACTGACTTATGTACAATTAGAAATAAATAAATTTAATTTATATTAAATTAAATATTTAATATAAAATTTTATCAACTATATTCTACATAAATATAAAAAATAATTTTTATGACCTATATTAAATTGGCATTTTATCAAAACTATTTAATTTTATAAAACCACAAAAATATTAAAGAAAACAAACTAAATAAATATTATACATTATTAAATTTTCATAATCTTACCATAAAAAAATATATAATAATTTTACAACCCATTCAAAAACAATTTTTTTATCAACGCCTACGAATTTCCTAGTCTTTTTTTTTTTTGTTGCGTACCAAGAAATTATTAAAAAAATAAACATTTCAAGGACATTTATAGTAACAACAAAAAAAAAAAAAAATTTACATATACCATTACCCACTTACAAATTTATTTCAGAAAATAATTTCCGTAAAATTAAGATAAACTGTTTTTTAAGCATGGTTGGGCCATATAAATATAAAAATATTTTAAATATTTCGAAATTATGGAGAAAAACTATTACATAAAAAAATAAAATTTTCATACAGCCAAATTATTCATATCTCTAATTAACATAGAATCCTTATTTTTTATTCAACATTTTCCATTTTTCTCAAATCCTTTTGAAACTTTTAGATTAAAAAGTGCAAATGTTTAATATCATATTTTATTCAAATGCAAACCATTTAGCACACAAACCATATTTTAGTTTTAGCGAAATTGTTTTGCAAACATAAATCCATGTAAAAAAAGAAAAATTATCTTTAACCAAAAAATATGCTTCCAGGACAATAAATACTTTTATTTTAAAAATAATAAGCATATTATGTAATAACTGTCGGAAATAAAATATAGGAAATAAAATATATGAGGTAGTATGCGGTTTTATTCACAGATAAAAAGATTTATTACAGAAATTTACAATTCAGCAATAATAATAATATACCAACGATAAATTCCAATATAAAATCCATAATAATAATTTAATAGTTTACTTTTCAGCAATAATAAATAAGTTAGTAACGAATTGCAGGTAAATAATTAGCAGTTTTTAAAAAAATATTATTGCAAAACAGTTAAAGGAAGCTTCATCAGCAGAAAGAATTACACTGTATTAATTCGGACGGGTGACAGATCTATTTCGGGTGATGCAGTGCGATAGAATGCAATTATACAAGAATGGTTCATATAAAGCTCAATTCAAGTCGATTAGTAAAAGATTAGAATGAGAAATGGCCATAAAATGGAGACGATCTCAAAATTTTTCCCGAAATTAAAAAATATAGTATCTGTTTTGCAGTTTGTAGTTTTAGGTAAATAATTCAATGCAAATTAATTCATTATTCAATTTGAAATAATGTATTCAAATATTTTATTTTATCCTTAAATTTTTTTTTAAAAAAATCTTCTTTTCAAAATATTTATCATCACCTTCTCATTTCCATTCGTTTAAATATAAATGTTTGAAAAATAAATAAATAAAAATAATAAGAAAAATATTTCTTATAAATATGAATTAATGTGAAAATATCCTTAAATTCAGAGATCAATAAAGTTAAGAAAGTTATTTTAAAAATATGTATTCTATTATTCTTAATATTTTCATGTTGACTCAATTTATATAAATTTTATATAAATTATTTATAATACAGTATTTTTATTTATTTTTTTTTAATGAAATTATAAAAACGCGCTAACATTTTTTTATGTTTTTTTTTTTTGTTTCTTGGAAGATGTACTGTAATTGTAAATATCCTTATTCATTCAGAATAATAAATGAAATCAATTCAAATATTTTATGGTAAAAATTTTTAGAAAAAAAAAAAGATATTATGAAAAATGAAAAATATGTGTTAAAAAAAACCATAATAAAAATTTTGATTATCTGCAATATCTATATTATATTTTTTTTTTTTATAAAAATTTAGTTTATTTTCATAATATTTATCATCACCTTCTCATTTCCTTTAAAAATAAATGTTTAAAAAAAAATAAATAAATAAAAACAATAAAAGGAGAAGAAAAAAAAAACATATTTTATTTTGCTGACTCACGACAATAATATACAATTAATTCACCAAAAAAAATGAACAAGAAAATTCCATTCAAGAAAAATACTTTACGTATTTTGAAATTTTGACTAAACACTGAAAAAGAATGACGACATACTTACAAGGATTAGTATGACGAAATCATTGCGAAATTATTTTTAATATAAAAATATTTAATTTTAGGGTGGTACAAAAATATAACACTACTAAAATGGTACAGAATTATGGATTTTGGTGATAAAATTTTAGTAATTTGGGACAGAATTATGGATTTTTGTGATAAAACTACAAAAATTAGACAGAATTATGGATTTTAGTGATTAATTCTAAATGCCATCATAATTTTCTGACGAATTTGTATTAAGCGATATTTTCAAATTATAAAGGAAATTTTAAATTTTGTTGTTGAGTTATTGATTAGTTTTATGGAATTTCTGACATAAATATATTTTATTTTGGAGGACGATTTAATCTTAAATTTTCAGTCAAATTATTGGGAACACATTAGGTGAAAATGACCTCTAATTTTATTTGTTCTTATGATAGAAGCATGAAAACTGGATCAAAAGATGAAATTTCATCAAAACTTTAGTTTATTAAATAAAATTTTTGAAAATTTGGGCAGTTAATACATTTCCGTAAGATTTGTATTGGTGTCATTTCGATTAAATTAAATATTTATAAAATAATAATTTTTTATCCCACAATGTTAATTATATAATTTTCCGCTTTTTTTCTTATATTCCCGGAAAAGAAAATTACTTTTTCTTATATTTCTTTGATATCAATTTTAAACAAACATATTATATATATTAGCTATTACCCTTAGGTAAACCTACTACAATCCTTGTCAAACTTATCCTAATAAACCTACAAGCAATCATATTTAATAAATAAAAATAAAATATAAATTCACATCAAAAATACTTTTTTTAAAATACAAATTAAGGCAGAAAAAAAATGTTTATTGGTTTATTGTGGAAATAAAAGTGAAAAAAATAAAATTAAATTAAATATTTATATTTAAATATATTTATTTTGGAGGTCAGTGGAGATTAATTTTATATTTCGAGTCAAATCATTGGAAATAAAATAATGTTAATAGGTGAAAATTTACTCAAATTTTGTTTGTTGTTCTGTTAGAAATTAGAATCATGAAAACTGGATTAAAACATGGAATTTCACTCTATAAAAATAAAAGTTTTTGGAAAATTTCGATTAAACTGTTTCATTTTAATGTAATCTATTTTCATAAATTAACACTACTGGGACTAAGAATTAACATTATTGTGATTTTATATTTAATTCTTAGTGGCAGTAGTGTTAATTTATGAAAACAGAATACATTAAAATGAAACAACGAATTTTAATTAAATGTAGATTATAACCTGTTAAATTAAAGATAGTATGTATTTGTTTACTAGATTTTTCGAATTATCTGTTGAAGGAAATACATTGTTAGACTATTCGGAAATAAAAAAAATTACAAATAGTGAAGAAAAACTTTTACATAATATATTTCATAATAATATTGTGACATAAAATATTTAATATTTATTTATTTGATTAATTTACCAATTATTCGCCTAAAACTTTTGTTATGTCAAATTGTAGTAATACAATTAAATAAGATGTAGCAGCACTAACAGCCTGGTTATAATGAAAAAAGTAAATCATTTTAAAATACATATATATAATAAATTAAAAATATATTTATATTTACTGAAAATATAAATGTATAATCCAATTGAAATAATCCAATGCCATTAAATTTAAAATATAATTCCCAATGTAAATATTGTAATGTAAAACATTTCATTTTATTATAATATTCATCATTGCCTAACATAAATGATGGTTTCTTTTGCATAATTTCATGTATTAATAATGCTGTTTTACGTGATTCATTTTGTGCTCCACAACATAATCGTAATATATAAAATGCAACAATTATTAAAAATATTGTCCATAATACAAATGATACTGTCATTATATCTAAATATTTATTTCTACCACCAACTGTAAATATTACTTTTGTTGCTAAAAATATTCCAAATATACTAAATACAAATGTTGTTATCATAAATGCAACAACTGATAAAGCATATTCATTATTTGTTCGTACACCAAGTGAACTAATTTTTTCATGTATATTAAATAATTGTACCATATATTGTTCACCATTAAATCTGAAATTTAAAATAGTAAATGATTTTATAAAATTATAGTTAGAAAAAAGTGGTACAATTGTAACTTTTTCATAAATACAATAATTAATTTTACTTAATGGATCCAATAATAATTCAAAATTTAGATAATAATTAGTTAGTATAAAATGTCGATTTTAGAATTTACAAATTTTTAAATTTTTAAAGTAATCGCTTCAATTTAAAATTTATCAAGAAGTTCTATCAAGTTACTAATATAGGGAGGTCTAAATTGTACTACTTTTCAGTATTCCAGTATTTTTGTGTATATTTAATAAAAATTTTATGTTTTGTAATAAATTTAATTTGCGATAGAAAAAGTATTATTTACAGAATGAAAAAATAGTATTTCCGACATATAAAAAGACTTCAAATGATACAATTTAGGAAAATAGTTTCTTAAATCTTATCATCAAAAGTTTGGTCAAATTGTATTGGCGAATTGTCCTATTTTGAATAAAATAATTGGTAATATTCAGACTATTTAGCAATATGTTTAACTAGATTTACTACAATATATATTATTTTAAGGAAATAAAATTTTAACAGAGTAGTTTAATATATTGGCATTTGTAAAATATAAAAATATAAAATCTTTACAGCATTTGAACTAAAAAAATCTTAGAATATTAACTATTGTCTGGCACTAAAACTTAGAATTGGTATCACATATTTTTATCTCGATATTTATTTTTCCAATACAAACAACGGTACGATTTAGGAAGCGGTATGTTATTGACAACTGTCTCCTATATCTACAATAATTTCCAATTTACATGTACATTTTTTTTTTGAATTATACATTTTTTTGGTATGTGTTTCGATTAAAATTAGGTAAATTTTGAAAAACTTGAAAAGTTTTTATAAATTTCACAAATATTGTAACATCAATACATAAATTAATGAGAAAAACAAATATAATTTAATTATCATATTTACTCTCGTTCTTCATTTGCCAGTTGAATTTCTTTTGCACAGTAATCAAAATCATCTTCATCATCACTCCAATCATCATCATCATCATTATAATATTTAATTGATTGTATTTTTGTTATATTACCATTTTCAATTTCATTACGTCGACTTAATTCAATATCAAAAATTTTCATTGGTTTTGTTTGCATATTACATTGTTTATTAATTAATTTAAATACAAAATTAATTTGTGCATATCTTTTGCCAATTTCTTGTACCAAACTAACAAAAACTAATTGCAATACACTACTAGCAATTAGTGGAAAATCAATCGTAATGAAATCTAAGATAAATATTTCAAATGTACCAACAACACTATAAAATATATAAATAAATAAATAAAATTAAATTAAATTTTAAATAAATTTATATCAAAAATTATAAAAAATTAAAAATATTTACCTATATGAAATATAAATATCGCGAAATATAATTGTAAATAAATTTATTATTAATAAAATAAATAATATTATTTGTATATAATCTTTTTTTAAATTAATTATCTTTGTTGGATTACAATTATCAAATTTCTCATCAAATTTTTTCAATTCAGTATGAAAATATTGAAAAAATTTTTTACAACGAATTACTGATACCATACAAATGGTATATGTAAATGATCCTAAACATAATTGTGTTAAATCACCAACAAAACATATTGAATGACATCCTTCCAAATCATAAATTTTAAAATTAAAAAATATTATAAGTATAAATGTTGATAAATAAATTAATGGTAGAAGAATAATTAAAATATAATCAGTGAATGATGATAATTGAGGATTATTTATGTTGAATGGAATCAATCCTAAAAACTTAAAGTATAATAAATAAATTAATAATTTTTTTTTTAATAATAATAAACTATGTATATATATTTAAAAATTACTTTGGATATGGGTAGAATAAATTGTTTTAAATTTAAAGTCATTATATTTTTGATAAAATATAAACACACGATATTCACATAAATAAATTCAAAATGAAACTAAAATGTTTATAGAAAAATACAAAATTGTGCTTAAAAAAATTTTTATTCAGGATATAATTTGCATTATTTTTTTTTTAGTTTATAAATAAAATATGATATCATTATATTAATTTATTAGATTAGCATTAGATATCTAAGCTAACTATAATCATTGAATTTTTAAGTTGAAATTAATAAATGCCATTACGTAAATTAAATTTATTATTATATCTATGGTAAAATATGTATGGAAATGATTACTTTTTTAAAAAAAATAATTGATTTTTGTTGTATTTAATAGAATTATTTTTTTTTATATACATACATATATGTATTATTTATTACCAGTAGTGTTAATAGAATTTTGTTATTGAGAATATACATATATGGCGATTTTCCTTACATAATACAATTTTAATTTTTTCTCTTTCATATAATGGAAATTATATTGTTTCAGTGACGCTCAGGAAAAAATCTTCGTTACTTTTATTAAATACCAATTCTGAATAGAATTTTCAATATCGGTCCCACTTTTAAGATACGATATTTTCATGGACTATATTTTACAAAAAATTAGTGAAACTTGATAAATTTGTTTTGAATTATAATTATTAACAATAACTTTAAAAATTTTATGTAAGTTTATGTTTCCAATGGTTAAAATATAAATCGTATCCATTGATTGTATTAATTATAAAATTTTTTAACACAGTCATTCTAATATAATATACTTTTTAAATATTTACAATAATGAATTTTTAAATTTTTAATTATTTTATATCTAAAGTCTTCTTGATATTTTAAGACTTTTTAGTAGACATTTAATACCTTTTTCCATATTGATTCATTTTTTATATAATTTATTAGCTTCAGAAATATATAGTCCTTTTTCCTAAATATGCAATTGTAAAATCTTTGAATATTGGGACTACAGCTTAAAAACGATGAAAGTTCTCTATTACAAATACATTTCAATAATTAAATATTAATGTTGTCGTTTTCCTGTCAGGTTAAATCACAGAAATTCGTTTCTTATTTTAAACATTTTTAACCATAAGGCTACTAAAATTATCTCTTTCCTTCATTTAAATTATAATTTAATTGTTGGTAGAGAAAGCGAGTTTAAATTTCAGAAGGTGGAATGCCTTAGCATTTTGTACTCATTTGTTTTTCAACTTTTTAGATGATTTTATAAATTTTTTTTAAAAACTGATTGATCTCGGTCAAAATCTATGTATTCATTTCATAAGGAGCTGCTAAATTTCTTATATTTTGTGACCACCTAATATTTATAGGCTAGAGCAATAATTTTCGAGATAAGCGTTTCATTCTAAAAATAAATGCTATATCTACAATATTACTGAATTCATTTATAACCTACTTTATAATATAATTATAAATAACCACAGTTAAACACAGTAAATTTTAAATAATCATCACTATCTTATTTTTAATTATATTAGATAAAGTTTTTTGCTATATTTTATTTAAATATTTTTTAAATTTATTTTCCAATTAAATTGGAAAATGTCTGGCAGATACTTAAAATGATTTTAATTTTTTTAAAAATTAGAATGAAAAACAGAAAATTAAATTTTTTTTTGTACCACTCTAAAGTTCAACAATTTTAATTCTCTATTATAATATTATTTATGAATTTGTACGTTTAAAACTACAAAAAAAAATATAATAGTATGTAATAAAAAAACAAGTATATATATATGTATAATATTTCCAATTTCACAAAAATTTTACACTAAAAATGATTCAACTGAATATCATAGTTTGATGACGACTCGGGTCCATAAAAATCATCATACCAAAAATTTTCTTTCTGTTATCTTATTTTTGATTCTTTTATTATTTTACGAAAGGCGCTCTTCAAAATTTACTCAAACACTTATAAAATGATTTTTCTTTAGTGTATTTTATTTAATTTTTTTTTTTTTCATTTTTTCGTATTTCGTGTTTTTGGCAATTTTCCTAAATCGAATTTTCTTTGATATGTTTTAGTGTCATAGTGTCTCCTTTTCTATTTGGTATCCTTGTGAAGAACTGAGTCAGTTTAAAAAAAAAAAAACTATATTACGATAAGTATACCACTAGAATTAAAGAAGCAATCAATTTATTCCCACGCAAAACATTCACAACTAAAAAAAAAAAAAAAAATTTATATATTTTTATATCTTTTTTTAAGGATGACTTCAAATAAGTATTTGTTATGAGTATGCTACGAAAATTGTATGTTGTTTTTTTTTGGGTAATTGACTAGAGTTTGGGGGCGTAAATTTTTCGGATGGATTTTTTTTAATTTTTTTGGCGGTTTTAGATTTTTGAAACTAAATTCTTGATAATATTCTATAAAATACGAGAACTATTAAAGTAATATTTATAAATACAATTTTTGTATGATTTTTGTATCTTGTATATATTTATGACTAATTTGTGTTTAAGTATAGTGAAAATAAAGTGGAGGCGATATTATTAAATAAAAAAAAATTTTGATTTTTTTTTTTTGGAAATTAAATGATTTGAAAGTAAAATTTATATATATTTGATTACGTTGCAAAAATTTCAAAGTTTATATAGTTTTTCAGAAAATGATTAATTAAGAGGAAATTTTAAATAGATTTAATAATATGAAAAAATAATAATATTATTTTCGATAATGGTTTATATTTGTACTGTTTGCATAGTTATAATTCCATCAATTTGAATTATATTACTTATTTAAGTTACTTTCAGTATGCCAAAAATTCTATAAAATATTTGGTTATTGGTATAATTTTTCTTTTCATCTAAATAATAATTAAAATTGAATTTTTTCACCTATAATCTGTTAGTATTAAAAAAAAAAAACTATAATAAAATCTGTGTAAAAATTGGTTAGTAATTGATATATGTATTTTGCAATTATCATAAATCTTGATTAAAAATGACAGGTTTATTACCTTTTAAAAGAAATCTATTCATTTGGTATACAATAGAAATTTATTGAAATTGTTCATAAAAATCTTATATATATATATTTTCTCTTTTCGTATATAAATATTATACGAAGATAACAAAAAAGAAAAATATTACATCCTTTAGAAATACAGATTACATCAGATATATATTCTATATTTCCATAGCTTTTAAAGCTTTCCTGTATCATCAGAATAAAAAATAATATATCGGAGCAAAATTATCTACATATAATATAAATTTTCAGTAACAGGGTTAGTAAATATATTATAATATTTTTAATAAAAAAATTGTTGTATAAATCTAAGTTAATAATAATTGGACAGTTTAGCTATGTTGTATTCAGTATTCAGTAAGAATTAACAAACTTGTAATAATGATTACATATGGTAAAGTATTATATGAATTTTTTATACTTTTACAAATTTGTTGTTTATAGCAGACGTTTTTTAATTTCCAATTCTAAAATATAACTTCTCTTCTCAGTTATAGCTACTGTGTATTTTATACTTTACTATGTATTTAGAATTTTTAACCTGGTATAGTCTCAGAAATAAATCAATTTTAATTTTTTTGTCGAACTGGACAAGCATACAAGTAAAATGTATAGAAAAATTGATATAAAATTATATACTTGTATAATAGCGTAAAGTAACATTTCACTGCTGCAGGCGCTAATATAAATCAAAGTTTAGTTTTAAATATTCAAATTGAAAATTTAGGATTCTTATAAAAATTAGAAGAATAAAAATATTATTCAAATTTCAAATTTTTTAATGAGTCGATGGTATCATAACTTATTCGTTCCTTATTCTACCCCTATTTAATCGACGACAGGTCATCACTTATATTATCGATGACTTGTTTGTGATTGCATATGTTCTCAATGACTTGCCATCGTCTCTTTATAATTGACATTAGAATTGATTGATAATAAAGATTACTAATCTATTACAATCAACTAATTAGCAAATTAGCTACCTGAAAATTACTAAGACCATATACATTCACTTATTAATATTCAATCTTATGTTTAACAACTTTAAAACCACGTTTAAGTTTAAAACATTTTTAATTTTATATGAGAATTAAAGCTATTTTAAATTGAAAACTTATATGTTATATATTTTAACTATAACATTTTCAAATGTAATGCTCTAATCTAATAGTTTAATGCTTCAGCAGTTCTTCCTGGAAATCCATTATCTACATATCATCATCATTATTATCGTTTGTTGTATAAAATTTTAAATTATGATGTCAAACTATTTTCAATATCATCCTGTATATTGTACCATATGTGTGGGTTACACTTAAATTTATAAAAATTTCCTTATTTTTAAATTCTTTTTTTTTTTTTGTAGTAATATTTTAGTTGAAAGGCTAACATAACATAAAGATGAACCTAATAGATTTTTGTGTACCTAAAAATATCTATTAGGTTCAAAATAATTGTAATACCTAACTCAATTTTATATTGTATTATGAAATTAAATTTACTTATTTAATAATATATTGTAGTATATTATAGAATGTTGATTTTCTTATGGACTTTGACATTTTTTTGTATATTTATTTAATTTTTGTGAAAAGTTTAATTTTAAACATTCAAATTGAAAGTTTATTTAAAGTGTGAATTAAACTGTGTGAATTCACTTTGTAAAGAAATGTTCGAAAATTTTTTGAATTTGAAAATGAATACACAAAAAAAAAAGAACTAAATTTACCTACAAGATTTTCAATTTGTTTCTGTTTTATTTTATTTTTTTACGGTTATGAACTTCTATAAATTTCATGGTTGATGCTATTTTATTGGATTTTATATAAAGCTACCTACAATTTTCTTTTTTCTTTTTTTTTATTGTTGTTGTAAAAGTGTAGGCCATTTAAATTTCTATAGGTTACGAATTCAATTTCCCCTAGGAAAATTTAAATTTGAATTTTTTTATATACAGATACAATATTTGAAATATAGATACAAACTAATAATAGTTTAGTTAGTGCATAAGTAGGCAAGTTGTATAAACATTTTTAATGCACTTTTGTACGATATAAAAGTTAAGTATACTTTTAACTTTTTACACTTTGGTGAAAACTTAGGTGGGTTTTTATAATTATGTTTTTGAATCAACAAGTTAGTTTTTTATCGAGTAAAAAAATTAATTGAGGAAAATTGGATAAAATGGATTTTGCAATAAATGTATTTTCCAATATATATTTGATAATTATTGGACAAATAGAAATTTGTGTAAAAAAATTTAATTCTAAAATATATAATTAATTAATTATTATGTAAAAACTTTTTAAAGTTATGAGAAATATTTTCATAGACAAATCATAGCTTATGTTACTAGAAATATTTTCAGAGCATATTACATATTTCCATATTACAGATAAACTAATCATAAATTTACTATTTTCTGAATTAATTAATGATTTATATTTTTTATTCTAATTTAAATAATTTATTTATCTATAAAATATTCTCGTATCTCTCTATAAATATAGATTTATAATTTAAATTTCATAGAATTAATAATATACATAATATTACATTAAATTTTTAAATTTCTACATAAGAAATCTATACATAATATAGAAAAATAAATTAGTACCGTACTCTAAAATGGTTTTTTTGGTTAAGGTTTGATGTGGTTAAAATGTTACACTATTAAAATAAAATGTTCGTGGAAGTAGTAAAATTAAAAAAAAAAATTGAGCATATTGTTAACAACATACTATTTTCAGAAAATTGGAAAATTGAACATGGGAAAAATCAACTCTAAATGTTTGTGGGATTGTAAACACAATTTTTTATAAAAAAAAAATTTACTTGTTAGAATGTAGCTTGTAGTAGTTTGATGTAGTAAAAAAAAAGTAATTCATAAAACTTGAGATGTTTTGTAAAAATACAATATTTTTCATGTCTAATCACTTTCTACATCTTAAATGTAACTCAACAAGAAATATGATGTAATATTATTTAATATAAAACTATTCAGAGAGAAAAAATAGCCATACACGTGTGCAGCAACACTATTTTTTCTTAGAAATAAACCGATTACTTTATAACTTTATTATTATTTTATAAAAATTATAGTATTTATTATGTTATTTAAAAGTAAATTTAATTTTTAATATTTTCTTTTTTTTTTTAATATAACGACAAAGTTCATATTTCACTGTAGGTGTTTATTATTAAAATGTTTTAACCTTGTTACTATATACTTTTAAATACTTAATTCAAAATATAACTACAAGAAATAGAAAAATAATAAGTAAATTTTAATTCGATAAAAAAAACTTTTAATATAGAAAAGTTTATATTTTTTCTTATATAAATTTTTATTTTAAATTGGCAAACATAAAGTTTAATTAAAAATAAAAATAATAAAACTTGGAAATATAATTTCAAAATCAATTTATAGTTTTTTTTTATTAATTTTTAAGGTCAATAAAATTGCTTATATGTTTTATTAGTTTCATAAAATCTTATGATATAATTAAGATATTTACATATTTTATACTTTTCATTATAATTTGTGTTTATCAAAAATAATTATTTTTAATTTTAACATTAACAATTTATTTTTAAAATTAAGAAACTCTCAACAATTTTAATGTAGTACATATTTTCATAATTTCATGTCTTTATTAAATTAATATTTAAATGAATCTATAAAAATAAATGTAATTTGATGAAAGTGTAATATTAAAACAGCATGATATTTTTTTTATAGTTTAGTATAATAAAATAAAATTTAATGTTTCAACATAATAATTAAATAAATATCTATCTTGTCCAAAAACTGAAAATTATAATAATTTTTTGTTTAAAATAATTTTAGTTATGTGGTATTTATGATACATTGATGGTAAAAAAGATTTTCATTTCATTAAAATGAAAAATATAAAAAAGAAGGTAAATTAGGAATAAGGATTTAAAATGCATATAAAAAATATTTCATTATTTTTTATATTAACTTTGATTACCATGAAACTTTATGTTAATTTTCATATTACATTAATAAAAATATTTTTAAAAATTAATTAATTTTTTTAAATTATAAATAATGAAAATACATACTGTGAATTTATGTTTTGGTATAAGCAACATATTAATCAAAGAATTTTAAAAAAAAAGTTTAAAAAGAAAAGAAAAACTTGTGATTACTTTGTTTTGTTTATTTAATAATTTTAAGTAACGCTTTAAATAAATAAATTTTAGATATTTCATACAACAAATTTATAAGCCTAGAAAATGAATCTTTTAATTAAATCATCTTAAAATATTAGAAGATATAAAACAAAAAAATAAACTTCTTTTTAGATTTGTAATTTTATTATGAAATTTTCTTTCATTTTCTTTCTATTTGTGTATGTTTATTGATGAGATTAATATTTTTTTTGTTTGTTGTTGGGTTGGTTTTGTTTTAGTAATTAAAATTGTTTTAATGATGCTCATCGTCATTTGAACAGAACGGAAATAAGCACGAACAAAACAAAATAAATAAAAATTAACCAATTTTATAATTTTTATGTAAGAAAGATTGAATATAAAATGAGAAAAAGTTTTATTGTTGAATATGGTGATATATTCAAATAAGAAATCTTCTAAAGTACAAATAAAAATAAAGTAAAATTTAGTAATCAAGAAAAAATATAAATTTTTAAAAATTTATTTTAAATTTCACAGAGGCGTTGCATTATTTATGTAACAATTACAGAAATCCATTTTTATAAGATACTTTTCTAAAATTATTATATACTAAATTAAAATTAATAAAGGTGCGGTTTTGCAGATTAAGTAGGTTTAATTCACCACTGATGAATGCTTATATTACAATCATTTTTAAAAAAAAGAAGTGTTAGTAAAAATATGTGATTTTAATTAAACGTACTAAAAAATTAAAAATAAATTTTATAATCCCAGTTTGAATTAAAATTTAAAAAACAAATATTAAATATTAATTACAGAAAAGTAAATTAGCCAAAAGACCAGTTGTGGACTAAGTAATATGTATTAATAAATTAATTAAAAGTAAATATAAAAAATTATACAGAATTTGAATAAAAGTATCTGGAAATTTATGTATTTATGACAATTCAATTTATGTGTGACAATTCAATTAACTTTATTGTAAACAAGATAAGTTTCTACATTGTTGGCGAAAATTATAAAACAGAATCCATATAAATAAATTTGACTCAATAGGAATGGAAGAGTTTTTGTCATTAAAGGCGAATGATTACAAGTGCAATACCTAATTTCCAAAGATATATAAAATTTTAATTAAATGTAAATTCCATTGAATACATTATTTTTTCATTGAAGTCATTTCTGCAGATGATTGTGGTTATTTATTATAATTCTGTTGGTTGCAATTTTAATCAAATAATTTAGAATATATTATAGTATATTGTGAACGGTGATAGTGTATGGAATAGTAATGTACTGATTAGAAGATCTTTGAAGATATTTTTAGTACTAATATTTATAGCTGATACGACTACTGACATAAACTAGAAGAAGCCAATGCTAAAATTAGGTTGTAGCACCATCTAAAAAGTAAAATCTATAAATCAATGGAATTTCAAATCTAATCAATTATTAAACTCTGGAGATAATATAATACTAATCAAATTTACATCTATATTACATTAGCTTTTTGTTAATTTGTGTTCGTGAATGAGAAAACTTAGAATTCTCTTAGAATTCATAAAAAATTTATAAGACTTCTTCTATAGACTCTAGTATATTCATATAGATTTGTAAACTTGTAATACAAAATTCAAGTAAATCAAGAAAAAGTATTTTAGAATAATTCTACTACGAATAATGAATTTATAAATTATTTAAAAGTTGTATTAAGCGATTCGTTGTATAAATCAAACTTAAAATTATTTTAAATATATCAAGTATGTATTTTATTTTTTAGAAATTAATAATAAAATATTAATAATATTTTACCTATAAATAACTACTGTATAAATAAAAACGAGTAAATGTTACTTGAAAATTGAATTTTACAAAAACAACTTAGAATAAATATAACCTGGATTCTATAGTATTATCCTTGTTGTTTCTGATTTTATACTTCAAATCTGTCAATTATGTTGAAATTGATTTATATTGAAAAGCTGTCAATATTTTTAAAAGTAGTAAATTTCTTTCTTTTGTTGAAATTGTTGTAGCCAGGATGCTTAATAACAATTTTTAAAAAAAATGATACTTAATCCATGGAAATGAAAATTAAATTTGTAGAGTGTTATTTTAACAGTCAAGAATTTATAGTCAAAAATTTCCAGGTTATTTTCATAAATTTTATTCGCAATTTTAACAAATTAAATTATTAAAAAATTATTATGAAGAAATAATGATTGGTGCCGTTTAAATATCAATACATAATTATTGCAGTTATATAGTTTAAATCTATTTGACGGTAGAAAATTCGATATCTAGAATTGAAATTATATCTGAAAAATAATTTAACAGTAAAAAAAACAAAACAATTTATAAAACCAATCATAAAAAATCATACTAATTTAAATGAGAATTTATGTTCTCAAATAATTTAATTGCTTAAATAAATTTAAAATAATTGACAATTTTCTTAATACTTCAAATAAAATTGTTATTCCCAAGTTGGCAATAATCGATTTAGTTTTATTCCAATAAAAATAATATATTAATAAATTATTTTAGATGATAAATTTTAAAAATATACTTTTGACGGCAATTCTATATAATAATATTCCCAAAATCCCACAGATTGCTGTTAATATTTTTTAATATAAATAAATTCACTTTAGTAAGCTTAAATTTTCCTAATGGAATTAAAAACAATTTCAAAATTGTGGGAATTTTATGACACTTCTTGGAATAAGTATTAAATTTTTTATTTTATGTTTCACGAATAACAAGGATTCCACTTTTTTTTTTACTTAATTCCATTTATTAATGTCGATTTTGTTTGAAATTTCTCAATTGCTATTAGAAATGAATTAGCACTTTTTAGACAAAAATTTTATCAGAAATAAATAAGAAAAATTTAATTTTTTATCTAATAGATTCAAATTTTACAATTATCTAAAAGTTTTTAAATATGTAATTGAATAATTAATTATTATAGAAAATTATGTTAAATATAAAATATAGAAATTTATTCGAAAATATTTAATTTAAAATTTTTACTATAATTTTTATAGTATCAATAAATTTAAATTTTGTAGAAGATATATGATTTAGTTTAACATTATATTAAGTGACAAGGTATCTTAATTTATATTCTACCTTATTCCAGTTTTTAAGGAAACTTTTGTTGGAGTGGAATAATTTCTTCACACAAAAATTTAATTGGTTTTCTACTTTTCTCCTGGCACAAATTACTTTATTACCAGATAAGTAAAATTTTCGAAATTATAATTGTATATTCTGCGACATTCTATAATAGTTTTCGATTGGAAATTTTATTCCAATATAACTTTTTGTTGACTGGGAAATTTATTTAGTATTCTAATTTTCCACTCGAAAAATAGAATAGGGCATATTATAAAGTTAAATAAGTAATTAATGTATTACAATCTATTTCTTTTTTTTTGCAGTACTTTTCAGTACTTTAATATTTAAACCAGCTGATTTAATATTAAATTTAAGAAATTTAAAATTTACATACGAAAAATATTAAATTTATTAATCTATGAAAATGTTTAAATTGTGCAATTTAAAAATTACTTTATAAAATTAAAAATTTCTCTTTATTATTATTAAATCGTTATTACTATTTTACAAAAATAAACACAGAGATTTCTTAATAAAAAATTTCCGTTTATAAAAATCAATTTTACGAAAGAAATTTTTATGTTTTTTTTGGAAGTTGGTCAATTAAATTATTGATTTTTTATTTCCTTTACCAAAAAACGAATGAATCTCGAAAAATATATATAATTTAAAATTAAATATTTTTAGAAAATAATAATAATAAAAAAAAAATACTCACAAATAAGAAAATAAACCAAATGACATTGAACAAAAATGAATCATTATCCTTTTACACACTACAAAATAACATATAAAAGCAAAAAAAAAAATTACTCATTCTTTTTTTTTTCATCATATTTATAGTTTTTCGTTGTTGGTGAGTAGATACGGGTAAGGAGAAATTATTCATCACGAGAAAATATTATGAATGAAATGAATGAAGACTATATCCAATGTGGATTCAATTGATATTCTTGAAATGTATCCATATAATACAAACATTTTAATATACATATATATATAAATACTCTTCTATGTACGTAAATTTTTCTACATATACTTTGAAAGAAAACCGAAAAAAAAGATAAAATTATTTCGTCCTTTATTTATAAATGTGTATATCATCATTCTTTTTCATTAAAAAAAATAAAAAACCAAAAAAAATTAAAAAAAATGTATCCTTAATTTTTTTTTGTGTATTTGAAACAAAGTGAAGGAATGTAAAATTTGTTTATTTTTCTTTCTTGTCCTTTTTTTTTTTTTTTTGTTTTTTGTTTTTTTGGTAACTCCTAACAAAATAACAATTTATTTACATATAAATTTCAATTTTCCTTCTTTTAACATTATATTTTTCTACTTATATTTATGTACACATTTTTCTTAATATAAAAATTTTCCTCTTTTTTTTTTTTTTTTTGTTGTTTTTTTAATTGTGTGTGTATATATAACAACAGTTGATGACGCAATCAAGTACACAAACAATAATAAAACTTTTATCAATATTTTTTATCCTGTATACATATATATCCTTAATATATATATAATATAAAGGCGCCACTACTTCTACACAATAATATTCCGCGCAATTTGCATGTGATCCTTTTTTGATGAGAACGAACGGAGATAACAAGTGAAGGATAAAAAGGTAATTTGGATGCTTTTCAAAAAAAAAAAAAAAAACGCAAAAAAGGCAAAATAAAAAAAAAAATAATACAACCAAATCGAAATTTTTATCTTGTTTAAGAAAAAAAAAAGGGTTTATAGTTAATACGTTTATCCTAAATATATCTAACTTATAAGAAAATAATATTATGTCCTTTTTTTTCATTCATAATCTAATCAAAAATTAGAAATATATTCTTTATCCTGTGATCAAAATTTAAAAATTAACTTTTTTTTTTTTGTAGTTTAATAATTTAAAATTAAATAGATTTTCAGCTGATCTAATATAAAATTCTGAGTTACAGTGAATATTTTGTTCCGGAAGGATATTGAATGAAATTATTTTCATATCAACTGAAAGAAGGATATTTTTAGTTTTACATAAAATATATGTAGTAAGAAATAAAATTGTATTAAATAAATAAATTTATATACAAAATTTGATGTTATATATAAAATGAAAAATATTACAGGATCTTTCCAGGATCTAAAATAAATTGTAAAAAATTAAAAGCTTATATTATTCTCTTTAAAAATATATATATATATATATGAATTTTTGTTATTGTAATTTTCACGACCATGACCTGTGTACGAAATCGTTTAGTCCCTTTTTCTTATATAAATTTTAATATATATATTTTATATTTTAGAAACGGCACAGACATATCCTTATATTTATTTATACGGTATATATAATATACATTTAATATATTATATATATATATATTTTGTTTTATTAAAAATTGATCTAAATACATATTTAGATATAACAACCAGGGATAATCAAAATAATTCAAAAAAAAAAAAATTATTTGTAATATTTTTATTTTCCCTTTTTTTCTTAATCAATTTCCTTTTCTTTTTTTTTCATCGTGTTGTGTTTTATTTATTGTTTAGTTAAAATTATCTGTGATCGTTAAAAGCTTTTACTGTGAATTTGATGGTGTCCTGCAGAGAGTTTTGTTATTAATTTGAAAATTATTTATATTTTTGTTATTGTGTTAAACAAGTAAATAATTGTCATGTGGTTTTACATGTTTATATCCTTGTTAATATTTTATTATTATTTTACCATGTGGTTTTTTTGATTTATATATATATATATACAAATGTATATATATATATATAAAAAATTTTTTTTGGGAAATTTTAAGAAATTATTTTAAATTAACAAAAACTGTCAAATGTTAATGTCAACTACAAATGACAAAATATAAAATATTTAAATGAAAGTTTTTTTTACTGAGTTGAAAAAAGTAGTTTAATTGAACAAAATGGTATATGTTAAAATAAGGAATTGAAATGTATTTTAAAAAAAAGTATTGGGTATTAATATAATTAAAAAAATTATCTATCAAGTTATGATCTTGTTTTCTCAAAAAAACACCAAATTAAAAATTTATTCTCTTATTTGAAATTAAGTTAATTCTAATTTATAATTTTATAATAAAGCTTAATTTGGAATTAAGGAATTCCATTAATTTAATGGAATTCCTTAATTCCAAATTAAGCTTTATTATAAAATTATTTAAAAATCTATACGTAATTTTTACTAATATATAATTAAAAATCTTATAGGATATTATGTGAAAATATTAATAGTCATATGCTCAAATTCATTAAGAACTTTAGGTAAAAATCTGATTTAACAATTTCATATTAAACTTTCATTCAATAAAATATACAATACATTGTTAAATATTAAAAGGGTACCTATACGATCCAGGTTAGAATCACTTGGCCAACAATGAATGATTTTTTTCTAACATTATAATAAGTATCATTGAAAAATTTATATATATTTTTCATGGTCAATATCCTAAAAATTGAAAAAAAAAGAAAGTAAAATAAATTGTAAATTATTTCTTTCTATTAACATAACCAATTCTTATCTAAATTTTTCTTCCTTTTTTTTTTTTTTATTTTGCAGTCATTACATAAAAAAAAAAAAAAACCAAATTTATACGAAGAAAAAAGGATGAAGTACCAAAAATAGATTTAGTTAATAAAATTACTTTATTTTGGAAAATATTTTTTCCATTATAATATTTTTCCAATTTTTTCTCTTCTTTTCAAGGACATTTCTAAGATTTCATCAAAAAATAAAAAAAAAATTATTTTTCAATTCTATTTCATTGAGTCTTTTATCACATTTACCACTTGTCAAAATTGACAAAATCTAAAAATTAGATGCTCTTCAATTTTTATATAAATCTTTTAAAAATATATTTTCAATTGGAACAAATTGACAATTTTATTTCAGATCCTTTTTTTTTTTCTGTTGTCTTTTTTTTTGTAGCTATCTTTGAATTGTTAAAATATTAAATAGTTTATTTTTTAGTATCCCCCTCCACAATAAAATAATAAAAAAAAAAGGATAAACAAATATTTGTTTATTGTTTAAAAAGGTAGAAGGGTAAACAAACAAATATTTTAAGTAGTAAGTTACTAGAATTTATATATTTTATTTTGATGCTGAAAAAAAAAACGTTGTATGGACCATAAAATTTGTATATAACAAATGGAAAAAAAAAATTACTAATTTTTTTTATTATTGTATATATATGTACATAAATATAACAAATACAAACACATATACATATATAAAGTCATGCGAAAATTTGTTAAAAAAAAAAAAAAAAAATAATAATAAAAAAAAAGACAAGCAACACTTCATTGCCTATATACATATTTTAAGGATACCCACAAAAGTCGTATGATGATGACCTTCTAAAGCGCACAATTTACGTCATCAGATTACATTAACAAAAAATAAAATAAACTTCGATATACAAAAAATAAAATATACTTAACACATTTCACGACGGGTAGTCCTGTTTGTCTTTTGTCGCCCTGCGTAAAGATATATATATATATATGTGTATATAAAAAGGATTCTCAACCACAATAAAAAGAAATATTTTCACAATGAAAATAAAAGCTTCACAGATTTTCTCTTCTACTGTATGTATATCCTTTTCTTTGTTGTTGTTGTTGTTATTGTTTTTGTTTTCTTTCGTTGTTATATATACTTATCACATTTATGAAAATCCATATAGGCTCTGGATCCTTTATTAGGTAATTTATACATAGATAAAAAAAAAAAAAACAATTTTATTTTGATTTTATATAAACAAACATTTTTGATGAGTCTAGAAATAATAAACAATAACAACTACAACAAAACCAAAAAAGGGTTTCATTTTTGAAGTCATGCAAAAAAAAAAAACAAAAAAAAAAAAAGGATAAAAAGCTGTAAAAAATTGGTTTTTGTTTTTTTTTATATTCGACTAAGATACCTACATATTATGTATTGTGCATTTAGGTTTTTGATTATTTTTCCTTTTTTTTTTATTCATATTGGATAATTTATTAATGACAACAAAAAAAAAAAAACCCTTACGTCATGACTAATCAATACGTAATAAATCTTAGAAAATATGAATTAAAAAAATTAGTATTTATTTTTGTTTACGAAATAAAAAAAAGTTAATACGTAATTAAATTTATGTTTAAGCTAAAATTAGAAAGTTTCAAATTACAATTATGTTATTAATAATTTTATGATAATTTTCATTTCGTATCCTAATTACAATATTAATAACTAATTAATGTATTACGTAAAATTTTGTCTAAACTCTAAACTAAACTATTTGATTTTTTTTTTATATATAATTCAATTTATGTGTAAATGTATAGTTTTAAATTTAATTTAAAATTTTCATAATTTACATTTATTCTTCAGGTATTTTTTTTTTTATTACTGTAGTCATTTAAATTACAAACTTGACAATTTTGTTGGATGTAGGTCATATCAATTAAAAATACGATATAAGGTATTTGTAATTATATCCTGATAATAAAACTATTTAGAAAAATTTTCGAATACCAAAAATAGATTTAATTATTTATTCATCGCAAAATAAAATGGTTTTAAACTTTTTCTTTTTTTTTTTGTTAAAAACTACAAAATTTCCAAATTTCATCACATATCAACAATTTTAGCTTGTCATAGAGTAATTATAAATTTTTTTCAACCACTTTTTTTTTTATGTGAAATTTTCCTTCCCACAAAACATAATGTCAAATAGCAAATATTCCTTTACTACCTACATTCCGGAAATCGTAGGATACCAAAACTGGAAAATAGTTTTACAATATATAGTATATCAGTTTTAAATTAATTCAAATCCTTATTTAAAAAAAAAAAAGGAAAAATAATTTATATGTACACTACCTACATATATGTGTGTGCAATAGTTATGTTGTTATGTATAGATATGTGTGAAGGTCAATTTTTTCTTTTACTATAGAGAATAATATAATAACAACAAAAGTATCCTGTACAAATAAAGAATGAATTTTTTGTATATTTTATATAAATATGTATAGATTGTATATGTATCTTTTTATTGTCTGACAGGGGGGCACGAATAAAAAATGAATTGACATCCGGAAAAATAAATTTTCTCTTAACAAAAAAAAACAAAAAAAAACGAGAAAATAAAAATACTTAAACAAGAAAAGAAGAAAAAAACAGAAAGAAGGACAAAATAAAGATTTGCTTTTTGATTTCTTTTTTTTTTTTAAAAAAAAAAAAGGAAATATCAAGGAATAAAAACAGAAATAAATAAAAGGAATATAATAATTTTTATAATGTTTGTGCGGACAGCAGTAAAGAAAGTAATAAAATTGTATTTTGAAAGATTTAGTACAGTAAAACTTACTGTATTTATAAATGGAACAATATTTTTTGGAATATTTTCAGTCTTATTGGGAAATTTTTTCCAAAAAAAAAAAAACTAAGAAGAAAATTATTGATTATGAGAAAATTTTACATAAATTTAATTATTCTAACGATAATTATTTAAAATATAATATTTACTAAAAAATTGACAGTTCAAATTTAACATTTCAAAGACCTGCAATTGCTTAGTTTTAGTGTACTATGCTGTGCTTTTGGTAGGTACTGGTTTAGATTCCAAATATTGGCATCGAAGTTGATCAAAAATTATTCACTTTTAAATGAAATATACCAGTAATACAAAAATATACAATAAAACGGTCATTTGCTAAAGAAGCTACAAAATGTCTTACTAATTAGCTTGTAATAAAAGTTTCTTCATTACATAAAGAAATTTATGGTTCGGAATCCATAAAAAATTAGTATAGTTCCAAATTGCAATAAAAATTCTTACAAGTAATTTCAAGTACAGATATTTATTGCACTTAGGCCTCCAAGTTGAAATTTTTTGAATTTTTATTACATCAAAATGTTTAATATTTCATCAAAAAAATTTTTAAATATTGCACTTAGATTTTTTTCAATGATTTCTTAATTCTGGTATAATGTAGGTCATGTGCATTAAATTTTTCAATTTGTCAAATATAGTATGTGTATGATATAAATATAAAGAGATTTTTTTTACAACGACAAACTTTATCGTTAAGATTTATCGAACCACCCACATTAATATTAAGTAATAAGAAAAAAAAATATCATTGATATAATATTTTGAGTCAGCAGGACATTGCACTAAATTTTCAAAGTTTTTTTTTTTTTGCTATATCGATTAGAAATATCTAATAATTATTGTATATAATACATATTACAAAACAAATGTAATTTCAAGTTCAAAATAAATTCCTTAAAAATTTAATAAATTTGTTTTTTTTATATACATATAACATTATGGTAGAAGTAGAGAAATAAAATTGATTATAAAATTGGTAAGGTTATGGGATATTAATTTTATCACTTATTAATTTGGATTGTTTTTTTTTTTTTGTTGTGTTATTTGATAAACACGAAAATGGAGTTATTTTAAGAGAATTATTTTTATATTTATAGTACATAGTTAGTTTTTAAAGGTTAATTGTAGTCAAGTTAAGTAGACTAAAGTAAACTTTGACATTGACTTTTGATTAAATTTATTTATTTATATAAAATTTGGTTAAAAGAATTGTAATTTCTTTTTTATTATATAATTTTTTTTTTTTGGGGGAAATTAATTTCTTTAATGTAATCCAATTCTATTTTGAATAATTGATTTATAAATCTTTAATAGTCTGGTAATCAAGTATTATTATTTTTTATTAAAATGAATTTAGTTAATTAATTCTACATTATATAAATTTAATTGGAGAATCATTATATATATTTTTTTAAATTTGCATCAGGTAAGTTTGATAATTGTTTGTATTCAACTAAAATATCGAATTAGTTGCTAAAACTTAGAAAACTTCATTTACAATTCGAAAATTTATTTGCTGTTTTCAATAAAAAAAATTAATAAAATATTCGAGTTAATAGGATTTTCTGTGCTTTAGTATTTTTATGTTATAATCAAATCTATTAGGTATATTTACAAAAAAATTGATTTAGTAATTGAAGCACGGAAACACATAAAAAATCATAATTTTACTATATTGAAATAGTTTTCATTCAGCTTTAAAAATTATCATTATTATAATGGGGGGGAAATAAAAATTTAAATGATAATTTCCCAATAAAAACAAAACAAAAATTTTGTTACCTTTTCTAATTTAAATTATTTGAGTATCCATTTAATAAAATATCCTTTATAGAAATTTGTTATGTTTCATATTTTAATGTCAACACATAAAATGTTATTTTTCTAAAAAGCTATAAAAATGTTTTCTGAATTTCGATGATGCCCTAGAGATAAATTTTTATCTTTATATATTATATATGCAAGTTTGTGTTTTTGGATTATTAAAAAAAAAGTTGTTATATTTTTTTTTTTCAATTCTTATAAACGCACAATATTTCTTCACATTTTTTTTTTGTGTGGTAAATATTGGTAGTAAATTTTTATATGTGTCAAAATTATTGATGTATAAATATATTTTGATATATTGTTAAGAAAAATTGGAAAGGAATTACAATTTTTTGAAGCCGTATCTATGTTTTGTTATTTTCATAAACTTGGTTTACTGCTAATAAACGCTACAAATTAATAAAGTTTATTTCCATTTGAATTTAGAAAGATATTTAGAAACGCTGCCAAAAAGTTTGCCTTTCCTGAAAATGAAGTCCATTTGCTGGAATTGAATGGCAATTATAATTATTCCTTCCCTGGTAGAAACATAGTTCTTTTAATTGAAATTTATTTAAATCCTGTTTTTAATAGTATCATTTTTAAAGGTCTAAACAAAACTTTTAAGAGAAATAAACAACATTGCTTTCAAATGCAATTTGTTTACTGTTAATAAATCTTGTTTATTACACGTGTCGTATTTTTAGAAACTTTTTATCAGTGATAGTAGTTATATTAAAAATATCTCTCAGAATTAAAAAAATTGGTGGTATGTTTTAGGACGAATTTTATTAAATATATGAGGTTTTACCAAATTGGTATTACGAACATAAATATCAGATTTCTTAATTACGAAATAAACTATTATAGCGAATAAATTAACTGCAGTTAGTAGAGCAACAATGTAGTGGGTTTATGTTTCAAATTGCTTTGGAGAGATATTACAAAGTTAAAGTATAATTACGAAAGGTTGTTGTAGTAAGGTAAAATATAATTATGTAGTTCTTTGAGAAAAAAGAATTCTCTGACAGGATTTAGCGCAGAATAACAATTACGGAATCGCTTTTCAATATTTAATACAATGTCAATGAAATATAATTTATTAAAAAGTTGTAAAATATATTTTGCCCTATTCTAGTTTTCGATTGGAATTTTGTGTGAATCTAACTTTTGGTGCACTCGGAAATAAATTTGATATCTTACTTTTCCTTCCAATTGATTAATTATTATGAGATTAATCAAATTTTGAAATATGTTTCAAAATCAGCTGTTCAAATATTTTTAGTGTAATCATAAATTTTTTTAATATTTTTAGTGTAATCATAAATATAAAATATTTTTGTGTAATCATAAAAATTTTTAAAAATCTATAAAAATGTGTTACATAATAACATAGATTCTATATAGATCTAGATAAAAAAAATTCCTTGAAAATTCTAGATAAACAAATTTGTCATTAATTTTCTATTCTCTCGAAATCTGTATACCAAATATTTCAGAATTCGTAAATTTCCGTATATTTTCTGTTCACTCGTAAACTAAAATAAGGCAGATTAACTTTTCTTGTTATTGTAAACGAAAATTTGAAATAGCAAATAGACATAGAATCAACAAAACCTTCAATAAATATATATATATTTCCAAATCCTTCATTAAATTTACACAATAAATATTTATAATAAGAAGAAATTTTAATTTATTCAATAAATATAAATCAAATCACTAAACCATTATTTGTAATCTAAATCAGTTTTTAAATTAAGCAGTTTAATCTTGCGGAAGTAATATACTTAAGTTGATCGCTTATGTTGGTATGCGATTCATTTGCGACTTTTAAAAATGAAATAATTTACAACAATTTTAATTATTTTATTTAATAAACGGAATTTTGAATTATAAACTAATTTTGTTAATGTAAAAGGTTTAAATTTAATAATTTGAAGCTATAAAAAATCTCTAATCTCCTTATTCAATAGATTCTTAACGAACAGGTGGTCACATTAATCATAGAATATTGAAATTGAAACAAAATAAACCCAATAATGAAAAATACAGAAAATTTGTATAAATTCTAATTTTTATTAAACGAATGATTCTAAATAATTTTATTAAACGAATGATTTAAAATATTGTCTTATTATAACCTCTTTCACAAAGAATTTCAACCAAAAAAATAATTAAATAAATATTTTCAATAAAATTGCATATGAATCGTTAATTACTTACCGTATTTAACATAAACCCAAACAACAACAAAAAAATATTTTTATGTAAACATATCCTTTTTAGTTGCGTTTCAAAAAATATGATTTTTAGTTCGTTCGTACATATATGTATATAAAGTAGTAATAACAAAAATTTTGATTGTGCTATATTTTGTATATACAAGAAGAAAACAAAACCAGAAATCATTATAAAAATCATCATTTTCATCGTCATATCATAAATTTATATTTCGTGTATGAATGTAACTGCCTGCAAGTAAGGATGCTTCACAAATTGTCGTACATAAATATATAAAAAAAAAAACAACAACATATTTTCCATTTACATATATATATATATTTTTTTGTATACAAATTTTACACACCCATCTATCTATACATAATAATTGTAGATATGCGGCGACCAATTTTTATAAAATCCTGTATAAGTGCTACTGTCACTGTTGCTATTGCTTTACTGCTGTACAAGATAAATCGAAAATTTATATAAAAAATTTAGATGCTTGTATACGTCTAACTTTATGCATATATATATATAGAAGTCTCTTTTAACTATATTCTCAAAAGGATCATGAATGTATCCTTTATATATAAGCTACAAAAAAATAAAAAAAAAAAAAGCTTTATTTTATTTTTTGCTGTTGATTATGTTATAAAAATTCATTTTGAAAATTTTTTTTTTTTTTGCGAATATATCGGTCTTTTTTTGCTAACGTCACAGTTGTGCGTGGGTGTCTGCTGGCGCACCCACAGGAGAAATTTCTGTATTTATATAAACAAAATAATATCATAATACATAATAATATTTTTACTTGTTTCTCCATAAAAGTAAAATTTTTCAAATTTTTAGTATTAGTGTAAAAATTAAATAATATTATGTACCATAAGTAAATTGTTTTTTTTTTTTTTTAAAAAAATTATATTCTGGAGAACATAATATACAAATTATTATACATAAAACTATATATACATTAAAAAAAATGCTATATCATGATGACGTGAATTTGTTATGATCTCTAATTAAATTTAGTTATAGATATGTAAAAAAAAAAAAAAATTAAGATATTTTAGAAAATTATTAAATAAAAATAATTTATTTTAAATTTTTAATCAATATAATAATTTTTAAATAAAATTACTAATTTTTTTTATATTTTTTTACTTCCACTATCGAAACGCATAAATAACAACTGACTGCAAATATTCTTTCTGTTTAAAATAAACTTAATATATAAAAACATATTTTTTTTTTCTCCCAATTACACTGACAAAAATTGCAACTCCTACACGAAAAAAAAATACAATATATATTTTCATATAAATAAATCCTATAAAAAATTTTATACAAAAAAAGGACATGCGCTTTTAAAAAGAAGCTTTTTATTTTTTTTTTTTACTTAAATCTTGAAAGTAACACATTATCGTACCAAAATGACAAAAAAAAAAATAAAATTATTCTTATTTTTCACAAATACATAAACATATAAAGTAATATAAACCATATACTACGACAACAAGGAACCTCTTAAGCTGTCGTCACTAATATTTAGAAATTCTATTAAAAGCTTTTCATAATTTTTTCCCCGATTTATAATATTTTCATAATATTTTTTTATATATATATAATACAATCAAAACCGGAGTTTTTATACATTTCATATAATATGTATATATATATTTTATTTGTGTATGTGTTAATTTTTTTTTTTTTAATACACATAAAGCAAAATAAACATTTATAATAAAAATATTTTTTCCCAAGAATAAATGTGTGTATTAAATATTTTTTTATAATATAATTTTTTTTTTTTTTTTTTTTTTCTTGCAGGAGAGATCCTTGCCAAGTTATCCTTAAATCATTCGCGTTTCATCCCTTAGCGAGGCAATATTGTTTCGAAAAATCGGAAAAAAAAAAAATAACAAGGATATACTAAAAAAAAAAAAAAATACCAAAAAAAAAATATATTCAATAATTTTTGTGTTCTTTAGTTTTTTTTTTTTTTGATAACACACGGTATAACAATTTTTCTATATGTATAGAGATTTATATATTAGTGAATAAAAAAGGATATATATATATATATATATATACAGATATATATATATTTATTTCGTTGAATTTTTTTTTTTATCGAATATACGTTATTTTTTTAAAATAAAAGTAACAGCAACCAAAAATATAATAATCATTCTAAAAAAGACCGTTGTAGTGCCGCGTCATGGCCAGAACGGCCACCCAGGGTGGTCTAATTTACCCCCTTAAATGAATAATATTTTTAAAAAAATAAATTAATATATTTCCAGTTTTTTTTTTTTGGATTTTTTTACGGCGCCAATTAATTAAAAGGAATTAAAAAAAAAAAATATATCAAGAGATAAAATATTGAAAAAAAAAAATGTGTTCGAAATTTTATTATCGGAAATTGTGAAAATCTAAATATTTACTAAAACAAATTAAGTGAAAATTAGAAAATTAATACGGTATTCTGATATAAAATTAATAGTTCAAAGTGATCGATATTCTAATTATAAAAAAAAAAAATTACAAACTTAAGTTAATTTAATTGAAATTCTATATCTAAATTTTATTATTTTCGTTAATTTCATAAAAACTTTATTATATTATTTTTTTTTTTTTTTGTGAATTTTTATGTTTTCGAAAACATTAACTTTAAAAGAGTGAATTTTACTAAATCAAAAAAATATTATTAGAAAACAATTTTACAGAAAATTAAAGGAAAAAATTCATAAAAATCCATAATTCATGTAATATTTAAACTTTCAAGATATTAAAATAATTGCCAGAAATAAATTTTTAATATAAAATTGAAAATTAGGACAAACCATAGATTAAATATTTAAAAGGCAAGAAAAGGATAAAACGAACCAAAAAAAAAAAAAAAGAAAAGGATTTTACAATACACACAGGCACAAAAATAAAAAGAACTTTAAATTGCCAAGAAAAGCAAAAAATATTTTAACTATATTTTTGTTATTCCTAAAAGGATATTTTCCGGCGGTATACTAATATTTACAATTATCTTAAAATTTCAAAATTTATTTCTAAACAAAAATAATATATTTTTTTTATATTTAACTTATACTTAGATAGGTGCATTATTATTGTTTCTTTTTTTTTTTAAAATTTTATTCTACACTTCCTTTTTCTTGCTTTATTGGTGTTCACATCATAAATCCAAATTATCCTTTAGGATAAAAAAAAAAAAACAACAAATTATTTGATTTACAAAAAAATTGCCGAAAGCAGAACAATAAAGAAAAATTATTATTATTATTTTTAACTGGAAAATTAATTAAATACATTTTTATCCATAAACATCAAAAAGGATAATAAAAAGAAAAATTATTAAAAATCAAAAATACTAGATAGAAAAATATATATAAAAAAAAAAATAATAAATCTTTTAACATATTTTCTTTAAAATAAAAAAAACCAAATTAAAACAAGTTAGTTTTCTTATTGCATTCAGAAAAATTTTATATTTTTCATCATCATCAGGACAGCATACTGTAAATTACCTCCTTACTCTACACTACTCTACAACACAGTAAAATAATAATATATAATCCAGATTTACTGGTATTTTCCTTAATCCATAGAGTGTATAAAAGAACGAACTATAAATTTCTTTGAAATTGTAATAAAAACGTATATATATATATTTATATAGATAAATTCTTAAGGATATAAACAGAATTAATGATCATAAAAATCATACCAACGAGTCAGCATAGAAAAATAATAAATATCAAAAGTTTTTAAAGCTAAAAACCAAAAAAAAAAACAACCAGAAGATAAAACTATACTAAAAAAAAATTTCCAGGTATAAAAAGGCTATAACAAAAACAACAACAAAAAAAAATTTTCTTTTTATTACAACAGAAAATTATCCTTCAAGAAAACTGTAATAATAGAAAAGTTAAAAGAAATAAAATAAGGACAACTAAGAAGGAACTTAAAAGCATTAAAAAAAAAAATATTTTTTTATGCATAAACCCATTCTACTTGAAGCAATTCTCTAAATATCCTTAGGAAAAAAAACATCCTTTTTTCTTAATTTTACACACAGCCAAAGAAAGAGATAGAGGCGAGAGAGAAAAGTAAGCGACATAAAAACTAATAGTAAAAAATCGAAAACTTTTTTCTGTGTTTTTTTGATTTGCAAGTGCATAAAAAAACTGTCGAAAAATATACAAAACGTATATGTAATTCAGAAGAATATATAACTGAAAAAAAAAAAGGATAACAAAGAATAAATGCATGTATGTATATAGTAATAAAATAATAAGGATAATTTTTTTTTTAGTTATATTCCAAATAAGATTATATTGAAAAAAAAAAACTTCTGGGTTATTATTATTGTTGGATTTAATTTTTTACATTGTTATTTTCGTACTTTTGGCAAATTTACAAGGATCACAAATAAAAACTGTTCACAAAACATTAAAAAAGAAAAAAGAAAAATAAGAAAATAAACCATTTTTCTGTAATAATCACTACTTCCATGTTGAAAAAAAAAAACCATTCCCATATTTAAATAAAATTCAAAAAAAAAAGAAGAGCAATAATTTCACACAAACACATAAAAAGGATATTATTGAATGGAAGCTGTTTAATCGATCGTTGGTGAAAGTGTTCTATAAAAATAATAAGTAGAAACTAACCAAATAATCAAATAAAATTTACTGGATTAAAATAATATTTTGATTTTGATAAGAGAATTTTCGTGTGTTGACAAAAAGGATATACGATCCGATCCTAAAATATACAATAAAAGAAAACATTTACCAACAACAAAAATGTTACGAGAAAATTTACAAATTTTATTTAGTTTAAGTATTTTATTTATTAGTACGAATTCATTGCATTTAAATAATCGTGGTAGTGGTGGTATTAATATTGATAGTATTGGTATAGGTAATAATATTGTTGGTAGTAGTACAAGTGATAATAATATTGATGATATTACGGATGATTCACATTCATATCGAAGATCACAAATTTCATCAACATCAAATTTAGGTTTTATTGATCCTAGATTAAATAACAGAATATTAATTGGTGAACAATATAAAAAATTACCAATAAGTTTAGGTGGTGGTGGTGGTGGCAATAGTGGTCCTAGTGGTGGTAATATTGGTGAACCAAAATATAAATTATTTGATGATAATTTTATGAAATTTAATCATATAAAAACAACAAATTCATCACCATCACGACATTACAGTTTTGGTTATATAAGAAATTTGGAAAATGTTATACCAGATATTGATGATGATATTGATATTATTAATGATAATGATTATATTAATAATTATCATCATCATCCAATATTAATTGGTTTAAATCAACAACAACATTATCATCCGAAAGATAATCATCAATATGGTAATATACCAATATTTACCGGTGATAGTAGTGAATTATTATTAAGAAATAATGAATTCCCACCATTAACACATTTTAATAGAAAACCATCTCTACAATTATCATCAACATCATCAATATTACATAATATACCACCATTACCAAAATATGCAATGATTAATGGTAACCGAAATCGTTATGAACATGATAATTATGGTTATAAATTTGATGATCAAATACCAAAAAAATATTCAAATATTAAAAATAATGATGATTTAATTAATATTGATAATGATAGAAATAATAATAATAATAATAATAAAAATGATTATGATGATAATGATGGTATGATTAATGATGAACCATATGATTATAGAAAAAGACGTAATTATAAGAAAAATAATAAAATTAATAATAATCAAACACCACCAAAAGCACTACAGGAATTATTTCAACAAAATGGCGATATTAACAGCAATAGTAGAAGTAATAATGATAATGGTAAAAATGGTAATAATATTAACAGTAGAGAGATTCCATTAGATATTAGAATACAATCAAAACAACAAACTACAAAATTGAAACAAGATCAACAACAACAACAACAACAACAACAACAGAAACAACAACAGCGACAAACTAAAAAACAATTAAAACAAAATGAAAATAAACAAAAAAAATTATTACAAATGGAAAAATTAAAACAAATTAAAAGATCTGGTAGTAGTGGTGGACCACCACCACAAATGATGCCACCAAATTCACATAGTATTGCTAGTCAGTTGATGTTAAGAACAGCGAGAGGACAACGTCAATATGATGTACCACAAATTGGTAAGTTTATTTTATAATTATATTATAAAATGTAAAGTTTATTTATTGTATACGGTATTTAATAATGTATTATGTAATTTCACAAAGTTGATAAACATAACTTAATATTTTAAAATTACATTATGTTAACTTTTGAAATTTTTCTTTCCTTAAAAATCATATAATATTATTAGTGATATTTAATGTAATAATCTTTTTTAATTTTATTCTAACATAAATTATTTATAAAATGAACCTGTCTGACCATTATTAACATGATAACAGAGAAATTATTTCATTCGATAGCATAAATATTTATAGAATATAAATCAATTGCCATACTGTATTTATTTATATTTTTGTTTTATTACCAAATTAAATTTTTCCAATACAGAATCAGTCGGGAATTAAAAAGTTAATATATTTTTGTGTATTTATTGTGATGAAAACATTTTAAATTATATTATTTGCTAATTGTCATTAATGAATCATTTGTTTCAACATTAAAATTCTATTCTATAAATAAAAAATATTTTAAATTAATTAATTATTCATTTTTTTATATTTTACCAGACTTGTTAATTTAATCAGACATTAAAATTTTGCATAAATAATGATTTATAAATAACCAACAATAAGTTATTCAATAATTAATTAGAATTTTGTGAAATGTTTTAACTCTTAATGAAATATTTAATTTTTGGTGAATATATGTAGTGTCATCGACCTAATTCCTAATTAAATAATATTTTGAATAATTAACAATAGTTTGTACAGATTAAATTTGTTTCAAAAAAAAATTATATTAATATCTTAGTATGTTAAAAATTTTCAAGGTTATTCAAGATCAGCATATTTAGTAGTATTTTTTATGTATTTTGCCCCAGCTTTATATAAATCTTATAAAATTTGAATGTCTGCAATAATTTTTATTATCCACTTTGCTAATTTTTGTTGTCTCGTTTTTATTATTAATATTTCTGTTTTAAAACCAATTAAAATTTTAGAAAAATCATGTATAAAATATAAATTATTTTAAATCTTTTTTTTTTATTATGTATTTAGTTTATTTTAACTAAAATCCAAAAAAGAAAATTGTAAAAGACAAAACATTAAAATTCTTAGAAGAACTACACAAAAAATAAAAAAATTCAACGAAACAATTTAACTAAAAAATGCTCAAGGACTAGAATGACGTACATTTTATAATAGAAAATTTTTTTTTTGTCGAGTGTCAAACTTTAACTTAGTACATAAATATACACAATGCAAATATAGTGGAAATCATAAAGATATAATAATAATAAAATAGAAAAGACGAAAACGGCACAAATTCATTTAACAGAAACAAAGAAATGTAATAATAAAAATGTACTTGGACAAAATAATTATACAAAGGACATAAAATGGAAAATATACTATAAAGTTTTTTTTTTGTGTATAATGACAATTTCTATTTTTTTAAGAATTTTCCATTTCTGTCACTGTATTTTCTTTTTTTTTTTTGGTTTCTGGTTTTAAATTTAATTACTAAAAGGTAATTTTTTTTGTACCTAGGTATAGTTGAAATGAAAAGCGGATGTATTTCTTGTTAGCTAAGGTGTCAACTAAAAGCATATTTAACTTTAGGGAATATTTTTATTAGTTTTTGTAATAAAAAAATGTTTGTATGAAAATGTTGAATTTCCTTTTTTTTTGTAAAATAATTTTATGAAAGAAAATTAAATTTATTCGTGATATGGTTTGGAATGAGAAATAAGTGTGGGAAAAGCTAAGAAGAATATTAGAAATGAACATAAAATTAAATTCAGTATATTAGTTGAAAGTATTTATAGGCAGCTAAACTTTCTCTAACAATAGACGAAAATTCATAAGAATAGACGGACTTTTGAAGCATACAAAGGTTAGTTAGACTTTTGATTGAACCAAATTCTATCAGAAAATTGTGAAATTGTTATTAAAATAATTTCTAACGCTTGTAAGACTTTAGTTTGTAATTTTGGTTTATATATTAATTATTTTACTATGCAGATTTTATTAACAAAATGATTAATTACCCTAATTAAAAACTTTTTGAACTATTAAGATGATTCTTGGAAATTGGTGAGATTTAAATTGGTTTATTAAGATTCAAATTTATCATAGTCCATATATTCTGATTTTACTTCGTCTAAGGATCATTTTCTGAAACTGACTATAACTTTTCTCGTTTTAATTTAAAATTTTCATTCTTTTATTAGCAATTCACTTTCCAAAAGTAATTAAATTTTTTCTCTTTAAATTGTAATTTAATTCAAAAGTCATTTATATTTTAATTAAATTTAATCCTAAGATCAAAATCAAACAATAAAATACTTCAACAAAAAATTCAAATACTTCAACTATTTTGTTATCTATTCTAGTTTCATTTTTATAATGTTCATTTAATTTCTTTCCACTTATTCTATTAAAATCAACCCTACCTTATAGTAAAATATTAAATTATATACATGTGTATGTTTCACCATAAAATTATCCTATTTCAGGATATAAAAATAATTTTACGATTATATAAAAAATTATTTAATTTCAGTTACAATTATACTAATATTTCTAGGATAATTTTTCGTTCTATAAATGTGGAAAAAAACTGGTCATTATAAGAAATTGTTATTATTATATTATTATTATTACTTTTATATTAATATTATTACTTTTTGACATCATGTCCTATTTTTTTGGTATATAACCGTGATTATAATTGAATATATTACTAAGTTCATTAATGTTTGTTCGTCGTGTTTGATTAAATTATAATTTAAGTTGAGTGGTCAATTAGGTATCAGTGAACGTTTATAATTTTTTTTTTTTTTGGCATGAAAAAGTAATTAAATTGGAAATAATTTTCTTTTATTATAAAATTTCAGATTTTCAGGCATAGTAATAAAATAAAATAATTTCATTTGGTTGCAATTGTTTTTATGAAAGTTTAACATTAATTAAGCATTTTAATAATTATTATAAATCAGAATTGTATTTAAGAAAATAAGTTTATTTTATTTAGGTAAGACTTAACTCTAAAATTATAGGTGTTTTACAAAATATCTAGTGTGAATAAACCTTTGAAACTTTTCAATTGACAACTTCAAGTTTTATCGTCGCTTAACAATATATCCTTTAATTGATAAATGAATTATAAAAATTTAGAAAATAATTTATTTAATAAGTTTATTTTTGCTAGGTAATTTAAAATTCTGAAAGCTTATATATTTTTCTGTCGTTTCCATTCAAAATTATGTCTATAAATAAATTTTCGTAAAATTAAAAAAAATTATATATAATTGTATTTTTGAATGTGGATATCATTCAAAGTAAAAGTTTTATAAATTTTAAAAATTTTCTATATTTGTACTACCGTATATCAGTTAGAAAAAGTATGTTATATTATTTTCCAAATTTTTATGGGAAAAAAATTATGTAACATTTATAGAATATTTTTTTTTTTAAATAAATGTATATTTAAATTAATAATGAAATTACTAATCCTTTGAGTAATTTAGTAAAATTATTAATATTAAAAACTTTACTATTTATATTTTTAAGAAATTTTTGATAAACCCTAATTTGTTTATAAAAATTTCCTAAATTTTATTTCTATATTTATCCATAAGATTTTTTCATATCTCTTAATCAAATATCTTTATAAATTTTATATTAATATACAGATATATTTGGAATCAAAAATTATTGAACCTTTTTTGAATCTGAGTTTTTTGAATTGTTTTTCTAAGATTAAAAATTCAAAAATAACAAAAAGTTTTTTTTTGAAAATTATATTTTATATATATTTTTTTTTTCCAAAATCATAAGTTTTATAAATAGAAATGATGTTCATTATGTTTAAAAATAAATACATATTAATAATAATTGAATGAAGCATACATTTCTATACATAAATCTAAATTTAGGTAAAATAAAAGGAAATTTTTATTTTTGTCCTTTTAATACGAATTATTAATAAAGCTCATTACTATTTAAATATGTTCATATTCAGTTTAGTTACTAATAATAATCCTATTAATAATAATAATGTCTGTAGTAATTATACATAATTATAGATTAATTCCAATTTTAACTATTTTCATATTTTAACTTTTTTCGTATATTTTCACTTGGTTGAATTTATATTTTCATATTTTCTCTAAACAAATTATTTGGTTTTTTTTTTTATGAAAAATTATTGTCTTATTTTGTTTGTTTGTTGGCTTTTTTTTGACTTGTCATTGAATATTAAGGATGTTATTTATGGGAAAAACATTTTTTTTTTGTTTTTTAAATTATGACAGATATAAAAATTGGTTTTTGTTATGATAGAATAATTTATAATATTATTCGTATTTTAAAACAATGTTTTCTGTCAATTTCTATAAATATTTTCAAGTACATATTACATACATATTTTAATTTGAGTTATAATTTTAATTCAAAGTTAGTGGAAAAAAAAAAATGCGTTTTAGTTCAAAATTATATTATAGAAATAATTTTTAAGAATTTAATCTTTTAGTTGTATAGAATTAATTTCATTCTATTTACAACAAATTATAATATATTTATCAATTAGTGATATATAACACTAAAAATTTAGCTTAATAATAGTTTACCAAAGTGTAATGCGCGTCGAGTTTCCGTCCGATGCCATCGATGTTAGTCAAATTTTACTCAGCTTTTATTGGCTATCAGTAATAACATTATAATAAAAATTTGGTTTAAAACTGAGCAAATTTGTAACTGTTGAGGTTAATTGCTTAACGTTAATGCTAAACTATTGAAGCCATTAGCAAGTTATAATTAAAGTTTCTTCACTATAAACAGTGGCTCGTAGTCCATATAAAATTAGTTTAACCAAATTACAATAGAATGTTTAGAAACTCTTAGTGGGAGGCGTAAGTACGAATAAGTCTGTCATGTCACTGAAAAAAGTGATATTAAAACGTTTTATTCTATACATTTTGACTGTAAATATTTCTTATAAGTTATAAAATTATAAAACAGAAAAATAACCTTTTAAATTAATTTATTGAATGATTTAAGAAACATTTTTGATTTATCTTTTTATATAAATTATGCACGCAATCGATTATAATTACAATTTTTTTTTTAAAAAAAATATTCACATAAAAATAATTATTAGTTATTAAAATCCTTTTTATTTAAAATAAAAATAAATTTCAATTTATTTTCTTGATTTAATTAATTTTTAAATATTGTTAATTATTTTCTGATATTGTCCTTCCACATAAAGAAATATGTTTTTAAGAAATTCACAATTTAAGCCAAATTTCATCTTTCTTCGTACGAACAAAATGGCACCCATAAAAAAAAACTTAAAATCTTTTCGTACGAAAGTTATATTAAATAAAATAGGGTTTTGGTTTTATTAGTTGTAATATCTTCAAAGTGGTTTGAAGATATTGCAACTTTACTTAAATGTAATCCTAATGAAGTTTAAATAAATTACCAAAATTTAGTTTTACTAATATCTTATAGAATTACATTAATAACTATTACAAAAAGAGCTACAAAAATAATATTTCTCAGGACTAAATTTTTTTCTTTAAATGGCTTTGTAAAATGATTATTTTTTTTCATAAATGTATTTCTAAATTTATGAAATATGTATTTAAAAAAAAAAAATATTCTATTTTTATTTTAATCATAAATTTATTCTTATAACAAAAAAGGATATATATATATATACATTAATGTATTTGTATATATTTTTCTTGTGATTTTGTTCAGTGACATTCTTATTTTTTTTTATAAATATTCATCTAACATAAATAGGATTTTTGTTGTTGTATTTATATGCTAGAAAATAACTTTCTATTAAAATAGACGATTATACGAATACCCACGTCACGGCTTCATAAAAAGAAACAGTAAAATAATAAAAAAATGTAACACAAAATTTTTTTCCATAATAAAAATTGACTACACGACTAATGTACATATATAAACATCAAATAAGATATTTAGAATTTCTTTAAAAGCCTACTTTTATATACAACCACACAAATCAATATTAACTTTTATATATATATGTGTATATATGAAGAAAGTAAAAGCTATGAAGCGTTCAAAATACAAATGTAAAATATTTGTGTATCTGATAACTTTAGCTAAACACAGAACACAGGATGACTATAGCAGAATAATTTTAAATGCATACATATATCGATTCACTGTAAAAATTTTGTTGAAAATATGATTGGAAAGAACGGCTCGAAAAATTAGTTTATTCTTTGATTAAAGTTGAAATTATATCACTGTAGGTAGCCTAATAAAGTATTTTTAAATTTGATTAAGCACAGAATATTTCTGGCAGAATATAAATATTAAAAAAATTATATCAACAGCCAAAAACATTTTATAAAGATATGAATATCTAGGCTAACTTGTTTTATACAGAGTTAGTTTTTTCAGTATTACGGAAGAGTGATTTTAAGTTAATATAGACCAGTTATTATTAATACTAATAAATTTTCTCAAACATAAATATTGTCATAAAAATGTGATTTATAAGTAAATTACTTCCATTTTATTGACATACCCTGTAAACAGAAATAATTCGTGTTTTCTTTTGCACTGATGAGTGAATATAAATAAACCAATAAAGTAGCTTTAATTCAAATAAAGATGAGCAGATAATCTTTACAATAGCAAAGAAAAAAACATTATCATATATTATATGTTGTATGATATATTTTCTTATTTAAAGTTAATATGTAACGATGGTTGTCAATAAAGTTAATTCAAAAAATATGTATTTCCTTTTTTTTTTAAATTTAATATAAAAGCGAAAGTAAATTTTACATTATCCTTAAAATGTAATTCACATAACTTAAAAAAAAAAAATGTTGTACATATATTAAATTTATATTTTTAATAAAAATTTATTAAGTTAAATACAAAATTAGATTTTAAATTATTTCATAATTTCTTTACACATAAAATTGAAATATCTCAAATTAATTTCTAAAAATTATGATACTCAAAATTAATAATATTAGTACTTTTAATTTTTTGGTTATTAGATTTTTATGATTCAATTTAAATTCACATCATCATCAACATCATTGCTCTCTTTTTATCTAAATTGTACAACACATTTTGGTCGTGAAAATTAAAGGATATTTTGTATTATAATTTATTTATGCATAATTTTCACATTTATATATCAACAAAAATTATGTAATTTTACTCTTTAACCAAACTGTAATTCTAAAAAAAAGAAAAACTTTTAACTAAATTATATTTTAAACCATAATTTCAGAATACAATTTTTGTAACAATTTTTATATAACATATTTATTATAAAACATATTTATTATAAGTTTATTGTGGAATTTCTTAAATAATTTATGATTGAAAATTATGTCCTGTGTGGTTTGAAAATTTCGGTAAAAGAGAAACATAAAAACGCAAAACATTTTCAATATACTCGTAAAACGATGCTGGCGAAGTAAAATTTTATTTAATACGCACACACATTTTTCACTTTTTTTTTTTTGTATTTATTGTTCATCTTGTCATGGTCTCATATCTGCATTATTAAATTGGAAATATGGAAAATTGTGTTAAGGCCCAGACAGACATTGAAGATTTTGTTGAGCTTTCATTATTATTTATTGTTTTGTATAAAGGAAAATTTTTCTTTTCTTTGTTGGGTTGGTTTTTGTGGAGAACACCTTTTTTTTAATTTTCTTATTAAAAACTTTTAATCTAAGTTAAGTGCAAATTGATAATCTGGATTACTCAGGATTTAAATTTCTTTTGTTTAGCAAATTATAGAAGATTTTTGTTATTTTAATTAAAATTTTATTAATCTTTCGGTTTTTTTTTTATTAAATATTTATGAAATAAGGTTAGCTAAAAAATATATAAATTTAAATTAAATAGTATATATAAAATAGTTTAAAAGTAATATGTAGTTTAAAAATCTTATTAAAATACTCTTGTTTATATTTACAACTTTCAGATTGATTAAGAAATAAAAAAAAATTGGAATAAAGATATGTATTACTAATTATTGTGAATAAGATTTCTGAATCTCTGAATTTATGTGTTTTATTCAAATTGAAAAAATGATTAAAAATGTTTGAAAACTGTTTAATTCAATTTGAAAAATGTTTAAAAATATTTGAAAAATTATCCTTTCAATCTTTTCTTTCTTCATTTAAAAAATGTGTAATGCTTTGTGAAAAACGACTAATTTAAATTGAAAATGATATATAAGAATTTTAATTCGTATTCAAATTATTATCCTTACAAAAGGATACTTATCCCAAAGAGGAATTTTTAGAAATATCAATTTTATTAAGTAATAGGAAACAAAAATTCAGTTTTCTTAGATGATTGAATGTTTCAATATAAAATCTAAGAAAATTGAGGAACTTTTTGGGAAATATTAGGATGTAAATGAATCAGATGCGAATCTACAATTCATTTAAACATATGGCACTTATTAATAGTCGATTAATTTGCGTAATCAATTACAAAACATTTTCCCACATCACAAATAACATTGATTCTCAATAGTGAAATAAAATAATAGCATTTACGTAGTGGAAAAATCTCTAAGGATCAAAATACAATTCAGGTTCGATAAATTAATTACTTTACGAAAATTGTCAAAAATTGTATACGGTAATTCTTTGCTAATTTTATATTTAGAATTTTTCATGTCTCGAGTGACCAGAAAATGTGCGAAAATTTTTGGTCCTTCAGTTTCGAGGGTATAGCAATTTAATGTCAAATTTATTCATGTTGAATTTTCCAGGGGAATCTATGTGATTATGTAATAATTATCATAAAAGTTTTATTTTTATTGCTAAACATGTTTTTTTTTACAAATTTTTGATAGATTTTTAAAAATTATTGTGATTACACTAAAAATATTTGAAATAAATAGCTGATTTGGAAATATATTTCATATAAAAATATAACTTCGAAAATTTGATTCATCTGGTAATTCATTAATTACGCAGAAAACCATTAATTCGAAACGAGGAAAAACTAATTAGATACGAGGAAAAACTAGAAAACCAAATAAATTTCCGAGTAAAGAAAAACTTTCCTTCGAACGAAATTCGTACCAAAAACTAGAAAAGAGCAGAGTATTTTTATAATTTTATACTTCTGTGTCCTAAATAACAAATTAATTTATACATAATACATGATTAAATTGAAAATACAGTTTATATATCGGTTTTTCCACTAAACTTATTTTGTATTACTACAATTTTTTTTACCTTTAAGATTTTAAATACATAATCATAAATTTTTATCAATAAATTTTTCACTGTCAATGTCAGAGAAATGAAATAAAAATATATATTAATATTATGAAAACGTATAGGTCCCAATTGTTGAATTTCCTTTCGTATATTATTTAAACCTTTATTCGTATTTTATATTTATTTTTTGTGTAACATGAATATTTTTTTTTGTTAACCATAAATCATTTTGCTTACGTATATATCTTTTTTTTTGCGCAAAGAAATGAAAGAATTAGTTTTGGTATAGAAATTATATATGAAAAGCTAAACTAAAAATATTCACATAGCAACAGGTAAAGGTCGATGATAAGAAATATAAATATATAATAAATATTTTTCCAATAAATTAACATATACATTAATAAATTTAACTATACATTTTAAAGCCCAAAAAAAAAAACAAGAAAACATATAAATTTAGTTTCTAATTTTACATTTCTAACCAGAAATTATTTACATTATTCGTTTTTATATTACAAATTTTATTTTTTATTAGTGTACTAATTCGAAGGGGAGACATTTTATTTTTTTTTATTAAATATTCACTTTTAATCTAACAACAACCAAAAAAAGGAATATAATAAAATCACCTTTTTTTTTCAAGTAAAAAAAAAAGTAGATATTTTATGTTACTTTTTGATTATTTTAATAGTACTCTGTTATTGATTTTTAATTATATTAATTTAAGATTTATTGCAATTTAAGAAATTTTCTTCATAGTTTTTATAAATTGAAAGAAAAACCAAAATCGATAGAAAAGATTGAGAAAATGTAATTTAATTTATTTATAGAATAAAGTTAATTGCATCATTAAAAATATTGTTTTTCTATTGAAACATGTTGTTAAGCAATAAATGAAGGTAAATGTACCTTATATAGATATTGTTTATATTTTGATCTGATGCAGAAATAAATTTTTAATAATATAAAAACTATTTTTATAAATATCTGAAAATAGTAACATAATAATAGAGTTTTATCTAAAAATAAATATTGTAATGTTATAATTATAGTTAAGTTAATTGAGAAAATTAGTTTGAATATAGTTTTGAACGTTTTGTATTTTTTTTATAGTAAAAATTTTGATCAAAGTTAGAAAAAAATATAAAATGAAATGAAAATTTAATTGGAAATTGCAATCAAGTATAATTGTTTTATGTAGTTAGTATACTGTAATTTTTGTTTGGAAAATTACAAAGTTTTAATAAGAGTAAATGTGATAATCGACAAACTTTTTATGTACATATAATAAATATAAATACACATAATATAATGTAATTAATATAGGCTTAACAAAATTTATAATAATTTACTGACTAAAGGTATTGGAAGCATGTAATTTTGTGTAATCAGAAATTAAATTATACTACCTACATAAGAAAAATTTATAGATAATTAGTAGTTAGAATTTTTATTTAGGAAAATATGTATTTTATAATTTTTTGAAAGCTTAATATTAGTAGAGAAAGCTAAATGTACTATAAATTATAATGTTATGTATGGAGAAGTGAAAATTCCTTGTTAAATAATAAAAGTTTGTTAAAGGTTATTTTCAGATCAAATTGCTAATTTTTAAAAAAAATTATATATGTTTTATAATAATATGCGAATTTTGAAAATTAGAAAAATTAATTCACTGGAAGCAGTCAGACACTTAGATAAATTTTTCAAATTCTATAAAAAACTATATAGTCTAAAATGCCGAAAAGTTTGTGCAAAAATACAATTAATTGGTTTTCTAAAAAGACAAATTTAACTCTTAAAAAATCTATAAATTCTGTCTTAGATTTTATTTCTTTAAAAATTTCATCAAAAAAACATTTTATTTTAAGGACAAAGGAAATTCTTTCTCGATATATAATAATCATTTTTCCATTAATCAAAATAATATTAATAAATTGTTTATCTCAAAATGTTGGTAAACATTATCTTATACCAAAAATTTAATTGAGATATACATATATAAAGATACATATACATATATAAAGAAGGAAGAACAAGAAATATAGTTAATTTCCATGTTTTGAAATGTATTTTAGATCCGGTATTCCTTAAATGAAAAATAATTATATTTTTAAGGATTTAACCTTAAAATTTGGAATTACCATATTTTCTAACCCATAAGCCAAATTTAAATGAAAATATTTTAATTTGAAATATTAAGGTGAAATCCTTAAAAATATAATTATTTTAACGTATTAATGGTTAAAAACGAATATTAATACTCAGCTGAGTTCTTAAATGATCTGAACAAATTAGAAATTTTTAAAGTTTGTTAATTGTAATAAATTAAAAATATATAATTTGTAGACTTGGACATTTAAAAGTTCCAAATTTAAATTATAACATTTTCGATTTTATATTCTGATTAATAATCAAGAAAATATTGTTATTAATGCTGATTAATAACCAAGATTTATAGATTTATTAATTTTGATTTACCTACATGTACGAAAAATTATATCAGCATTAATCTTATGTCATCCTTTTCTTAGTGTTTTTATATTCGCATGTAGCAATTTTCTATCAAATATTACTAAATACATTCTTGATATGACCGTTTTTTACTTGATTACATACTTACTATTTTAGTGAATTTTACAGTGATGCAATTTTTGTTTAAATTGCACTTAAGGAGAAGTAAATTTTATAATTTAAATTTTATGGTTTTATATGATTTTATAATTTAAATTTTAAATTCTGTAATTTTTATCGAAATTTACTTATGTATTTATGCTAATATGACACCAACAATAGAAGGTGATGGTGTGCTATTAATTTTTATTTGTATATTAATTTTTTAAAAACTTTGAAACTATGATATTCAAAAATTTCCTTTAATTAACTGCCAAAAAAAAAAAAATGATACAGGAAACTTGTTTACGATATAAAACTAAAATTAATTTGTTATTTTAATAACAATATTTTCTAAAATACTTTGCAAAATTTTTAAAAGAATCATACCGAAAACCCTAACAAATAAGTAATAATTAATTTATGTTTACGTATATATGTATATTAATTGTTAGGCCAACCGTACAAATTACTGAGTAGGTTTCATAAATGAATTTATCTATTTATGGATCATTTTAGTGTAGGATGATCTCGCAAAGATAATATTATTCAAATTATTATTGTGTCTAAAAAACGATTAACTGATTAATATTTAATTGAAAAAGTTGCTTTATTCTCTCTTAGTTTATTTTCTTCTAACTTATTCTTAAAAATCACATTGATATTTGTTCGTCCATCCGTCTGTTAAGTTTCTTATTATTATTAGTTGACATATTGAATATATATTTAAAGTGATGCTGGATCACTCGTTGATGGGCTAATGAATACGATAGAGGTTAAAAATAATTGAAAAACTACTATTGGGCGGCATAATCTGCATATTGCCAAAACGCTTTTTTTAAATTTAACATACTATTATTCCCAAAAAATGAATAAGGAACAGTCGAATATAACACTGTGGCAGTATTTTTTAAATCGAAATTTTTGCCAATAGTATTTGAAAAGCTTTTCGAAACAGATGTGTGAACCTTCATTAGTAAAATAGTACAAACTTTTATAAATGTAAGACATATTTATATGAATATTATAATTTTTAATATGAATTTCACAAATATGTACTTAGTATATTTTTAATTGATTTTCCATTTCCATAAAATATTTTTAATTGATTCTCCATTTCCATAACTGCCCGCATCAAAACAAGAAAGCCATACGTATGATACTACTATACACTATTTATGCTAAGCGACATTTTTAAGTTTACTTTATTTTGCTTTTAGTTAATTAATGCTGTTAGGCATTATTAAAGTTCAAATTTCTATTATTATTATTATTTTGATTAACTGGCGGCATCACTATAAACCAATTTCTTATTTTCGAAACATAGATATAAGAATAGAGTTTTTTTCAATTTGACTTTTGTTTAAAATTTGGAATATTTTTGTTATGTTGTAAAAGACCCAGGGCCACAATAAAATGGATGGCAATTAAAATTAATTTATTAGTTTAGAAATAATTTTTTTTTTCTTATGAAATTTTTCAATTCACTAAGGACTTAAAGAAATTAATCAAAAAACATTTCATTGCAATATCATAGACTAAAAGATGTCATTTACATTCAAATCATGTTGATGGGGATTCATTACTTTTAAGAAAAATAAGCTACTTAATTTAAAAATGGCGTTGTAAATAAATAATAATAATAATAAGAAAAAAAAATTCTAAATTATAAGAAGTATCTTTTTAAAACGTAGTAAATTATTTATCTTACAATTCAAATAATTCTTATATTTTACCTTTGTATAATTGTTATTTTGCGTCTTTGAATTTATTGTAGACTAGAAAATATTAGGTACTATACAATAAAATAATTAGTCTTAAGGCTTAATATTAAATTTACGACTAAATGTTATTAAAATTAATTATCACATCAGTTTACACCTACTTAGTAAGGATATAATTTTGAAGATTAGATTTTGATACAATCTAAAATATATTCTGCGTGTGGTTCAGTTGGTTAAATAATTTAAACGTAATTTTGGGTAAATAAGTTAGGTTATAAATATACCTAAATCGTGAAATTCAGAACACGATATGTAAAAATTAATTTTATCTTTAAGGATATTTCTCAAATTTCAAAATGGTTTTTACATATCCTTTTTAAAATAAAATTAATTACATTAATTTTTATATTTTGATGATTTTTCCATATTACTATTATCTTTGTAAATTATTCACAAATAAATTATTATTATGAGAAAATAGTTTAAAGTGATATTTTTATTATTTCCAATGATATTTTATTAACTTTTCAAAAGGATGAAAAAGGTTTTCTTAATAAATAGAAAAAAAATTTGTAGAAAATTATATGAAAAATAATATACAGTATTTTTCATATAATTTTCTACAAATTTTTTTTCTATTTATTAAGAAAACCTTTTTCATCCTTTTGAAAAGTTAATAAAATATCATTGGAAATAATAAAAATATCACTTTAAACTATTTTCTCACTAGAATTATTATTATTAAATAATACTTAAATATATTAAATCATGCTTATTTGGTATTCATATTTTCTCATCCTTATTCGCAATTAATTTTCTACTCTAAAAAGATTTTTATCTTATAGCCTTATATTAGTTTGATTTCATTTACGGAAAATAAAAATAAAAAAAAAAAATATCTTTTTATTCTTAGAGATCGCGTTAAGCTAGCTTATAAGTAAATAACATATATATATACTAGATACTACATATATAAATTGCAATAAAAAAAAAAAAAAAAAATAACATAAAAATATAAAAGTTTGCGTGTTTTATATTGTTATCCTTAAGGAAATTTTATTTATTTATTATAATAAAAGAAAAACAACAAGAAAATTATATTTCTTTTTTATGAAATGTTTTTGTCTTCAATTTTTTTTTTTTATGTTGTAGTATTAGACAAACTTTTAATATTTATTTATATACTTTTTTTTTTGTATTATTTTTGCTCTAACTAATAAATCGGGATCAAATTTCAGGTTTTCTATATTTTAACTGCCAGTGTTATTGTGAAAATTAAAAATATATTTTTTTGTTTCTGTTTAGATTTTCTTTTTAGAAAAGAAAAATCGCTTATGTCGTCTGTCCGTTTTTTTTTTTTTTTTTTTATTAATTTTATCAATTTATATTTTAACACGATATTGTTGGTATGTAGAGATTGCCTGTGTTGAAAAGTTAAGAAGGATATTACAAGTTAAGAGAGAGTATAATTCAAAAGAAAATATAATTGTCACGGTGTTTTGTTTCTTTTTAATCGCAAATAATTTGTTTTAAAAACGTAAATTTATAATTGAAGAAAATATAATGTGATCCAAAATTGAATGAATAAAAACTAAGTGAATAAAGAATACTAAGATTGATTTCCATGAAAGTTAATTCATCTCTAATATATTTGGATTTCATTCTTAAGTGTTATTTTGAATCAGCTTCTTAAGTGTTTAAATTCTGAAGTGTTATTTTGATATGTTAGCTTTGAAATGTCTAAATTTAACAGAGTAGAAGATAAAATTGATATCATAGAAGTAAATCGGAATAAAGTAAATAATAATAGTCCGTTTCTTTATTTTAAAATATCTCGATAAAGCTTCATCGGATTGATGTATGAAATTATAAGAGTATCCAGTTTTTGTTATTCCAAGATATCTAAAATTTTATGATTAAATTTTCAATAAAAATTTTAATGCAGATTTTTAATAAATTTTCAAATATTATGCGGTTACTTATGATAAAAATATGAAATTAAATTCTGTCAGTTATCATTTTTTTAAATATGGACTTCCTACACTTTCAAAATATCCTGCTCATTACTTTGTTAGCTGTGTTATAGTCGACAAGGCTACATATCATAGTCTCGGTAATCATAAATGCTCATAAGTATGAAATTACTGCACAGTATTATGTGCTACTTTTATTACTATATTATTATTATTATTAGTTCTTCAAATAATTTCAGAATTTCCAAAATATTCTTTGTCTATACCGTATATATTTATATTTATGATTTTGTATTGAACATTAGAAAAGATTACATATTATTGTCAATATATGAAATTTTTAGGTCTATTCTAACACAATGAAATGTTGACAAGTTTCTTAAATATTTATTACATAATCATTTTATTAACTGTCAAAGATAAAAGCGAATAAGAAGAAAGTTTTTTTTTTTGGTTGATGTTAACTTTTATTGCTTTTAGGTATATTAATAAAAGTTTTGGACCAAAAAAAGTCAAAGATTATCAAAAAAGAATTTCAGGATAATAAAAGTTTTTTTTTGATTTTTGTAGTTATGAAATAATATTTTATGAATCTTTAGATATAATGAAATATGAAAATTTTTAGTAATATCTTAGTTTTTGTTAACGAATTGTTAGAATTTTAAATAAAAAAATTATTGTTTGAAACGTTTAGGATTTCACTTATTAATAAATAATTTTGACAAAATACCGAAAAGAATATTTGTTCAGCAATATGAATAATTAACACCTTTAAAAGCAATAAATACTTTTACAAACTTAAGTTTGCCAACGTATTTTCACCGAAAATACGTTGGTTATTCTTGTATCTAAGAATATTTAAATTAAACGTTTATCAAAACATAAAAATTTATTATGCGACAAAGATAATTTCAATTTAATTGTAGAAAATATAATATAAAAATATCTCATTATTCGGTCAAAGTACAGACCGAAACTAATTCAATTCAACAATGCTCAGAAAAAAAAAAAAAAAACTTAGCAACAATACAGGTATTAACTATTTATAGAATGTCTACGCATAATTTTCTGTATACATATAGACATATCCATCTTTTTTTCGTAATTTAAATCTCACTTAACAAAAAAAAACTAACATTTTTTTACCTACTAATTAGCGTTGCAGAGTGTTTTAAAAGAGTTGTCTGAAAAACAAAAATTTTAGTTCAACAACACAAAAAAAAAAACACATCCTTTTGGCACTTAATCCTACACACAAACTATGTTTTTTTTCCAAGATTTTTATTTTTTTGTTTGCTTTTGCCTAGCTTTTATTTTTTAGCATAAAATATTAATAAAAAGAAAAAAATTCAAGTTAAAATGTAAATCTCCTTTTTTTTTTTCTTCATATGTTGTTTAAAACTAAATATATATTTTATCCATCATTATGTTTAACTTTTATACCCGGATGAACATTTCCACATTTCATGTTATTGCATATAACGATAATAAAAGAAAATCTTGTCGCTTTTATTAATTCATTTTTTGTTTTTGTTAGTGCAACCCAGTTTTTCACCTGAATAGACACGAAAATTAGTTCTACAAATAATAATAATAAAAACTAGAAAATATACTGAAAATAAAATGATACAAAAATATTTTCTTTTACTGATATTATATTCTAGAAAATTTAATAAATAGAAGAAGAAAATAGAAAATTTAATCGTAGGAGTATAATATACAATTATGCAGAAGCAGATGCAGATAACTATTTGTATTTAAGATTTATTCGCTTTACATAATAAAGAAAAGTATTTTATTTAAATGTATCCAAGAATAAAGAATGATATTTTCCAGCTACTATATTTTTCAACTAATTTTCATTTATTGTTATGTATAAATGAAAATTAACGATAATTAAATAAGAAAAAAATTCTGAAAATGTTAATAAAATATGAAATTTTAATTAAATTAAAAATTGAATTATATAATCAAGATAAAATAATTTTACAAAGTTTAAATAAATGTTTAAGATTTTAACATTGAATTAAAAATTAATTTCCACAATATTCTAATTAAATTGTTACTATAATACAATTGTAGACGATTTAACAATTTCATTTATCATTAATTTATTGCACTAATTGATTAATTGACATTATTTTTATAATTATGTTTTCTACAGTGTTATTGGTCAAATTTAACCACCTTTACTTATTGTTATTTTATCGTGGTTTTTTTTTTAAATTTGATTTAATTAATTTGATTTCAATCGAAAAATGGGGAAAACAACTTATTTGTTCGAATATAACTTTTTATTGATTCGGAAATTTATGTTGGTATTCTAGTTTTCCCTCGAATGAAATTACGTATTAAGTGGTTAATTTGTAATCGTCGATAAATGAAATTATTCAATTTGTTTTTATTAATATGAGTGGTATTTTTAATTTAAAATTATTGGCAATTATTTTTTATTAATCGTTAAAATTTCGTAAGAGTTCAGTTAATATTGTATATTGATATCGACTATTTAAGTTGGCACTTTCCAATTTGTTTAAATCTTGCTATATAATAAGAATATACATATAAAATCGAATTGTATAAATTCTAAAATTACTTTCAACATTCCAATAATTTTATTTTTATAGTTTTTTAACATTCCAAAATAAATTATAATATGTTTTTGTAAAATTTTAATATAATAAATTTTGTAAATAAATCGAATAAAACCAAAAATCCTTAATTCCGGAAATTTATTTTGAAATATTCATTTGTTTCTATATATGCAATCTTATTAACAAAAAAACCACACAAATAATATAAAATAAACTAAATCAAAAATATCACATAAATAATATTTGACAAAATATATATATATATGTATGTAAATAAATTTAAATGAAAATTATAAATTTCATTTTCCAAAGCCTAACTTGTATATTATTTTATAGCAAATATAAAATTTAATAGCTATTCGTTTTTTTATTTGTTTGTTCATTTTGAACAGCGAAAGAAAACTAATAAATAAATATATAATAAAAATTAAAGGAAATTTCCATACACTATGTGGTATATAGTATTATCGTCCTTATTTTTTATTTAAACCAATACAACAGTTCATAGACCCCTTAAAGAAAATAATTGTGGGAGTCTGTTAACCATAAAATATAATTTTTTTTATACAAATGTCTATTTATATATATATAAAAATACATCTACATATATATATATATATATAATATAGTATTATCCTTTTTTCCATTTTTTTTGGACATTGTTACCCATTTCTTTTATTATATTCTCCATAAATATACAAATATATATAAAAAAGAATAATGCCGCCGTTGCCTCAAGTACCCGCAACAATAAAAATTACTGTGTTTTAAGGACATTAAAGGCTAAAAACATAGAAAAAAGCAACAACAAAAAAAAAGAAAAGAAAATGGGAAAAAAATTGTCACGGACATAAATTCTATTGTGGGTGAAATTGTTTAACTTTCTTGGCTCTAAAAAAATCATTTTTTTTTTTCTACTTTTGCTATTTCTTTTCTTGTTATTATTACAAACTAAAAATAAAATAGTAAATATCCTTTTTTTTTCTTTTTTGCTTTTTTTTTTGTGTTAGACATTATAAAAATAACCATATTTTTTTCTAAAACTGGAACTGGGCTGTTATATTTCTGTAGGCTATAGGAAAATTGTTATATCACTTGATGTATGTTTGTAAATATTTGAATTTTTTTTCTTGTAAAGAACATAAATATAAATGTTTTTCTTCTTTAAATATATTTTATGGAGATTTTTATTTTTTTTAAAAAAACTTTAAATGAATAAAAATATTATAAAATATGAGTTTTTGAGGTTTGATCATTTTGGGTTAACTTTTGATATATATTTATTGTGAAAGTAGGTAAAAAAAACTCCCTAATTTCAAAAAGAGATAATTATTGTGAAAATAGTACAAAATTTTCTAATTTGATGTAGTGTTGCCATATGTAATATAATATATCAACAAAATATTATCCAAAAATATTATTTTTCGACAATTTAGTAATAATAATAATATGTATAAAAAATTGTGGAGAATTTATAGAGTCTTCTGAAGATGGCTCTATTTCCTCAACACCATTTTATATTATTGTTAGTTGCTCCTATAAATATGTAACCGCCTATGGATATGCAATCTCAAAACACTACAGAATATTAAATATATCTCAAACTTTATTAAAGATTTTTAGTAAATAATGGACTTATACATTTTTTTTATTAATCAATTACTGATTCCATAAAATGTTTTTCTATATTTTATACCTTCAACTCTGTAACAAAAATATATCATATTTAAATAAAGTTTAATTTATTATGTAAAAAAAAAAAGTTTATAAATATTTATGTAAATCACTTAAATTATATAAATCTTTTTTTTAAATTTTTTTTTTAAAAAGACATATTTTTTGTTTTTATATTTCGTGGAAATTGAAAAATATCGTGGGTGAACTATATTATGAAATATTTTAGTTTAAAAAATAATATATTAAAATTATTTCTTAGAATTATAAATTTATTTATTTTTTTTTTTATATTATTATTTTTAACATAATTTACATAATTTTTATTTTATCCTATATAAAAATGCAAAATAAACAAAAACAATGAAATAAAATCAAAATAATTATGTAAAAAAAAATTTCTATGTTTTTTTGGAACTAAAAAAAACATATAAATATTAACTAAAATGATTTAAATTGTACTAAAAAAAAAATAGGAAAAAAAAAATGTGAAATTTAACTTTAATAAATTTGTGTAAGCAAATTAGATTTAATATCTTTACAAGGATAACATAAAAATCTTATCTAAAATAATATACTCTACATGAATTCATGTTAGCTTTCAAAATATATAATATTCAACTTAAAGGAATTATAACATTAAAAATGTATGTTTTATTTTATGAAATTATAATAATTTAACATTATCTTATATACATGTTCTCCATATTTTATAAAAAATTTAAAGTTTTCATGTTTTCAAAATTTTTTTTCAAGAAAAAAACATGAAATAATTTAGTTATAAGTAAGTTTTACAAAGATTTTTCCAAATATCTTAGAAATTTCTACATCAATTATATGTATATGTACAATACAAGTTATACAACGTACATATTCTATGAAAAACCTTATTAACTTTTTAGTTAAACATGAAAATCAACTTACTTTAATTGGAAATATAATTCTAAACTTAATAGTGATGAAGATTTAAAAATATATTTTTGTTTTAACTTATAAATTTTAATTGATTTTTATTGGTATTCAAGTATCTATATATTATTTTAATATATTTCTTATATAATTTTCAAGATTTTATTTGAACTATAAGCAATAATGTTACATAGGACTACATTATAAAATTCTTCGAATATAAAAATTGAAACTTGATATCCACATAAAATTCAAATACATTATTACAAATACGTTGAATCACCTATACAATGTTAAAATAATTTTATAGAAACTAAAAATAAATAAGTTATAAAAAATGAGAGTACAAATTTAAAAAAAAAAACTTTTTAAAATTTTGTAAATGAACGTGTTATGAATATTTAAATTATTACATTCTAACTAAAAACTTATAAAACTATATTAATGCGTAAAAGTTTCTTTATCCAAAAGTACATATGCATATATAATTATATTTAATACGTTAAGTTTTATTAAAAGTTTTTCCTTTTGAATAATATTATATTATCTAATTGAAAATTATTTAAATGAAAAATTTTCATAAATTATAAAAAATGTTCATGGATTGACGATAAAATTTATAAAAGTTTTTAAGGGTTTTTAATTAACAAAAAAAAATAATAAATTAATTTTATTGAAAACTGAATGAGTTTTTTTATTACAATAATGTTTTAATGAAAATAGTATATAATTTAAAATTTAATTGAAAATTATTCAAGTCAATTAAAACGTTGACATAATTTTAATTTTCAAATATAATTTGTAGTTTTTCTTTTGCAATTTTTTTTTTTAATATTACATTGAATTAACAAATGTACATTAAATGTTTCTTTATAAAACATATACATATATAATTTATTTACTAATATTGAAAATATTTAATATTTTTCCATAATATATTTATGTACATATTTACTTTTTTTTTTAATACTGTAGTAAAAAAATTTACAATATTTCTGTCATTGTGAAATTCAATTAAATTTATGAAATATTTGTTTATGACAAAGTTTGGATATTATATAATATGTTTCTGTTGTTTTTTAATTTACATGATTGTATAAATTTTATCATTATATTTTTATACATGAATTCATATTTTTATAAATTCTATATACAAAATTAATATGTTTTAATTGTTTTTAATTTGTATTTTTTTTTTATATATATTTTAAATTAATTAAATTGTCAAAAACAAATTAATTGTCACCTTTGATAAAAAATTATTTAATATACACCCATGACACGATTTACGCGTTTATAGATTTACCCGGATTTGGTTTAATGGATTAAAAAAATTTTTAACCTAATTTTCTAATTATTCAATTTATGCGGTTTCAATTTAACGCGATTTCAATTTAACGCGGTTTCAATTTAACGCGATTTCAATTTACACATTTTTGCTTTAATGAGGAACCTAACTTCTACGTAAATTAAGGTATAGGTGTATTTTATTTAATATTCTATATAACGATACATATCTTAAATCAATTATGATCAAGTATCAAAAATTATTCCAAATTATATTTTGAGTAAAAATAATTTATTATACATATACAAAAATAAAAAATTTCCTTTATTTTTCTTCACACAAATATTCCTATTTTCTATTTTTAGAACAAAATAAAATTAAGTACAACGCAAATCCTGGTAAAAACAATATTTAATTCAATTGGTGTTGTATGACTTACATGGACACATATATATGTATATAAAATAGAAATACAAAGAATTAAAATTATCTCTTCTTTTACATTTGTACTAATACAAACATATTTATATTATTTATATAATAATACCATGGACTTAAGTTATAAAGGACATTCTTTTAAAAGAAAAAAAAATTTTTTCTTCTTTCTTTATTTTCATGTAATATGTTTCTTTTTTTGGTTTTTCTTTTTTTCATTCCTTCGTATTTCCTTCCTCTTGAAAAAGTTATTTTTAGTTTGTAGCCTCCTTGTTAAAATATAAATAAATATAACAAAAATATACATATACAAAAAATAAAAAAATAATAAAATGTATACACGTACACATTAAACTAAGCCGTAAAAAAAAATTTTTTTTCATTCTTAATAATTTTAGTTCTGTTTTGAGCCAAGTTTTTTTTTATTATATTGGTCCACAAAAATTTTTCTTTTACTTGTAATTGTATTACAGAATATATTTATTATATAAAAATTTACCAAGCCAACTCTCCTCCAACTTGTAAAGTGTAAAAACAACCTAAAAAAAAAAAAGCATACATGATTTTCTTCCGGTTTCTTATTTTTGTATTTTATATTTTTTTTTTTCTTATATAAATTTTTTTTTTTTTTGGCTGGGTGTTGTTATATCACCTGAAATATTTCATATCCTTATTATACATCCTTGATATATTTCTATATATAAATATGTTCTTAATGTTCTGTGGGCCTCATTCAGAATATGATACATTTCCGTTGTTGAGTTTAATTTCTTAGTTTTTTTTGTTCTTATTTATACTCGTGTAAATAAATATGAATTGTATGAAATTAAAAGATACAGAGTTTTTTTTTTGTTTTCGTGATGATTTTATGTATATTATGATTAAAATATAATATATGATAAATTTTGATAGAAATTTAATATACATATGTATTGAAAATTAATAGTAGATATTTTTGAAAAATAGTAAATAGATATTTTTTTTGAAAATTAAATATTTTATATTGTATTATCTTTAAGATCCTTTTAGATAATATAACTGAATTTTTTAATTTAAAAAACCCTAGATTAAATTTCCATTTACATATATAAAATTTTGACAAATTTTTATTAAGCATATTTTATTTCAATTTGTTGGACTTTAAAATTTCAGGCTTTTTAAATCTGTTATAAACTATATTTTAATGTTGAATGAAATTAATATTTTTTGTATAGTAATTTTCTTTTTGTATTTTAAAAAATTAAGAAAGTTTTTTTTATCTGATTAGTTTTAATGAAATTTTTAAATTACTTATGGTTTTTAAGGATATTGAACATGAATTTTATGAGTGATTTTCAAATATATTTACTATTAAATCGTATTATAATTAAATACTTATATAAATTGATTCAAACTTGATTTAAATAAAATTAATTTATTAAATAAAAGGAATTTTATAAATAATAGTACAAGGAAAGAAGTTGTATAAATATCGAAATAATTTTGTTATTTTTTTTTTTAAACTTAACATTACATACTTTTAGGATTTATAATAAAAGTTTGGTTGTAAAAAACAACAAACATATTCATATGTAATTAAATAAATTCCAATAAAATTCATAAAATTTACGACAAATGAAAAAAAAAACTGTCCTCGCATGTTTTCGCATTACAAAATAATTTTTAATATTTGTATGTTTGTATAAAAAAAAAAAAATACAAAACTAGGCTTGGTCCTTTCTGTTTTCATTTTTATATTTATATTTATTTTATCATCCTTTCAATTTTTTTTTTTTTTTTTTCATAAAACTCATAATTTTTATTTTGTCAGCATGTTTATTTTTTTTTTTTTGTATTTAATTTGTTATGTCCTTTTTTATATTTAATTTTTGGTGGTTACAAACGCAACATGTGTTGGAATTAAATTTAATACGCAATTTTTACTATAATTTATATTATTTTTGGGTTTAGTTTTTCATTGTAATATTTTTTATCATTAGGGTGACGATAATGTCTATTTCGCTAATATGAGCAAACACATGTTTACCTCATATCCTGTTAAATAAAGGATATTACATAATTATTTATAGAAACAAACAGAGACATAGTAGGTATATGTTATTTTTGCGATACACTAAATTATTTTTAAAATTATTGCTTTTATATGTTTTGGAAGAAAAAATAAAATAATTTTTTACAATTTTTTTTTTAACTAAGAAAATTTTTTTAAAAGCTCATGGGAAATGAAATAAAAAATTTTTATTTTTTTAAATGTTTATTATATATTTTATTTCGCAAGGATATTTTATTTACACAATAAAGTGATTACGCAGTAGACCACATCCTTGTACGGTTTTTATTGTTGATTATTTTTTTTTACAAAGTTTTTTTTCTGGTTTTGTGGTAAGAACATAAATTGACAACAGAAATTTCTATCTAATATTTCATTGTTCTCCTTAAGGAAAACTTTAACAAAATAAATGATTTAATTCAGTGTGCTTGTTGAAATAGTATATAAAAAATATTAATAAAAGTTTTTTTTTTTACTTTATGGATCCAGACCTCGTAATCTATAAATATAATTTTATCAATTCTAACATTTTTATTTAATCTATTCCGATATTATGATTTAGTGCTTACTTTAATACGATCCAAAAGTGTCATATCCTTATATGATACCAATATTTTATAATTGTAATTTACTCATGTTTTGTTTCGATTAAAATCTTCCCTAGTCTGATTTGTTCCTCTTCTTAACCATAATTTCATTATCACTTACTTAATTGAATCAACTGTTAAGGACGAATCATGAGACAATGGAAAAAAAACATTAAGATTGAAATTGTTTTAATTAAATACTTTGCTGATAATTATTTTCGTTAAACTATAAATTTTTGAACAGGCGTTTTTGGCTACGTTTAATTTAAGGTAATTTAGGCGACTTAAAGCTAAAGTAAAGTATAGAAAAAAATGTTGTTCAAGTCTAATTTAATAAAGTTTATAGAAAGATAGAAACTACAAATGAAAGATTGTATCTACAAGAATGAGGATATTCTTTTAAAAAAAAATCAAAAAAATATGCACATAATTAAAATAAATGGTTATTTATTTCTAAATATTATATTATTAGTATTTATTTAATAATTTCTATTAAATAAACAATAATTAATTAATAGGTTAAATGAAATAACATTAATTATTTCAATACAATTTAATTCAAGAGACAAGATATAAAATATAAATTAATATTTTTAGTCAAAATAGTTGATTAAATAAATATAATCAAAATATGTAGAACAAAATGTCAATGATTTCAATTAATCTAGATAAAATTTAACAAAATTTTATTTTTAGAATATCTATTCAAATTTTTTTAAACCCCAAAATAAAATTGTAAATATATATCCTTTTATAAAATAAAATAAATATGTTTCTTGTCACAATTTAATAATGAATAAATAATAATAAATTGTGTATTAATAAAATATAATAATAATAATAATAATAATAGTAATTAATTATGTTAGTTAATATACTTTTTACTTAATGGTCAAGAAACTAAAAAAAGATATTTTCCTTTCATATAGAAAGACGCAAAAGAATTATAACCATTTTTTCCATTATTTAACCTTTTTTTTTTTGTGAAGGATAAATGATAGTGTTATGTTTGGTTTTAAAAGTATTTTTATGTTATTTTTTCCTTAGCATTTTTATTAAGATATATATTATTATTTTTTTTTAACTGAAAAAGCTCAAAGAAAATAAATTTTGTTTTTCCTGCAAGGATATTACGCAGAAAAATATAGTTAAAGTATAATGGTTTTTAGTAGCAGATTATTATGTTTAATATAGAATTAATATAATATAAAAAGAAAACTGGGTAATTGAGTTTTATTTTATAAACTAATCGCTTACCAAAAAATTACGAATTATTTTCATTTTCAATTGTATTTAATTATTGTATGATAATTATAAAAATTTATTTTAATTAAAAAAAAAAATGTATTTTGGTCATAAAATTACGAGCAAATTTAATTCTTTAATTCTCACAAAACCATTAACACAAAACATAATTTATAATTTCATAATTATGTAATATCGCATTACATAATAGTACATATATATTTTCTATATTTATTCTATAATTATAAATATACTAAATTTTCTTTAAATATTTCCTATTTTTTATATCAGTCAACACATATACTCATATCTATTTGAACAAATTTTCTTAATTTCATATTAAAAACTTTTCTACTTTTCTAACAAATACTAATTCCATATTGTCTTATCCATACTTATTGATATATTTTTATATATTTTATTATTACATATCAACTTGTATTTTCTTTTTCTATTTTAAGTGTTTTGTTTATAGATTTTCTATTTTCTATTAACAGACCAAAAAAAAGAAACACCAAAATTTTATATGTTACTGCTATAAATTATTAAATATCGATCGATCTAAATCGAATCAATTATTTACAATGTAAGACAAAAATAAATTTTAATTTACCTTTAATTTTATTTTTGGTTAAATGAAAATATAATCTGCTGAGTACTTAAGTGACTGAACAGTAAAATATAATTTAAAAGATATTTCAGGAAATAGAATATAAATTTATAGATAATAAACTAAATATAATTGTCTCATAATATGTTACATTTTAAGAATTTTGTGTGTCGTGTCTATATTTTAATATAAATTTTCAATGATACTGTTTTAATAAATTTTTATTTAGAAATATGTGATTCTATGGTAGTCACGTATTTTTACTTAAATTATTCTTTGAATTCAATCGTTATTTCTACAAAATTATTTTAAAAATTGACTTAATTCTCATATAAAAATTTTCTTACAAAAATTTTGTATACTTCCCTAAATTCTCTTGTTTCATATTCCAAATAACAATTTATCTGACGATACAATAATATAATCATTATATTTTTATATGCAGATATATTTCAATACATTTATTTAAGGAATTTGACATATTCTGATTTCTAGAAACTTTTATATTTTTAGTATTGGAATTTACGTAAATATATATAAAAAAAAAAGGAAACTTTGAACTATTTTAAGCTTTTAATTTGATGTTTAACCTGTTGTATTTGTCAATGCACACACGATAACCTAAAAAATACGAAGGCATAAAATATTTTTATAAAAATTATTTTTACATGAAAAATAAATACTTTCATAAATTAAAAATAAACTTTTTTTGAAAACACGAATATTAAAGAAAAATCAGTAAATTTATAAGGGAAAGAAAATATTAATATTTTTGTTAATATACTATTTTCTATATCAGCTCTTAACTAAAAATAAATCAATAAGACAGAAATTTAATTAAATTGGAAGTACTTGCTGTCTGCTGTGGTTATTTTTATATTCAAAATATTTGGTCTAAATTTCAATTTCTATAATTTATATTTGAAAATATTTAAACAAAATCACAAAATTTTGATTACATATTTTTTTTTAAATCTACAAATTAAATCGAAGAATTTTGAAATTAAATATTTTTGAACCTGATTTTACAAAATTTAGAAATTTGTTATTTTTATGAATTCATTATTTATATTTCTGATTAATAAAGATATAAATCTAAAGATTTCAATTGAAGTTTTCTTCTACATAAAAAAAAATGTTCAAAAATTGATTCAGATATTATAAATATGTACACGATATAATTACTTGTATAATATTAAATTATGGCAAATAATTATTTTTTATTGGACAAATTATAACTTAAAAGCTTTTAAAAAATTATAATTTATACAAAAATATTACAATAATAAAAACTGGTGAAAATATAGCAGTTGAATTTACTACAAAATTAAATTTATATAAACTTAATAAAAAATAGATACAAAATTCTTACCATAAAATATGAATTTGAAAATTCTTATTTTAATTTAAATCAGAAAACAAAAACTTTATAATTCTGCATAAATTTTAAATTTGAATTTAACTAATCATAATGAAAGCAAATACATATTCATAATAATTTTCGTTCTAAATACATATTTTTCTAGTTTTAAAAATGTATTTAAAAATTTAATTGTAATTAATTTTTAAAATATAATTTAACTCAAATTTATTAATTTCTGTTATTTTTGTATCTTCAAAAAAAAAAACCAATTTTATATTTTGATCCACAAATACTTTTTAAGTATATCCAGTAAATAATATTAAGTTACTATTACGTAAAAAAATTGCACTTGAAATAATATATTTAATAATAATTTCTAAATTTAAACTTTAATTTTTATTTTATTTTTTTTCATAATAAATTTCATAATTATATAGAATTTTTTTTGTGTTATTTAAGATACTACATTACTACATATATGTAATTTATTTCCAATTACATTTTATAGATTTTTATTAAATATTCAAATTTATATAATCATAATTTTTATACTTATAATTTATTTTAGTTAGTCTTATATAAAATGGGTAATAAAATAAAAAATCATTATTTAAAATTTATTTAATTTATTTCATTAAAATTTCAGAAGGTAATTTAATAATTTTCTATTCTAATAAATCGAAATTTATGCAAAATTTAAATTTACCATTTATTACTTATTTGGATTTTACAATATAGAAAATTATTTATATTATGGTGTGCAAAAAATATCTCGAATCAATAAATCCGACATTTAATATTCGATAGAATAAAGCTTTTGTATATTATTACTGTCTTCATTGACATCATTTATAATATTATGTATGTATATATATCTATATGATTTAATATAGTATAACTAATGATAAGGGTATAAATGATATTTTAATATGCTTATATGTCAGTTTTAGTATATGTATTGTTAAAAAACAAAAAAAATGGATTGTATGTATTATGTATAAGAAAATGTAAAATTAGAAACATATAAATGAAAATAATTATATTTAAGTATATATGGTCATTTATTGATGGATAGCTTTTTTTTGACAGATTATGTCAATATTTATGTACCACTATAAAATTCATAAAGGACATATTATTTTTAAGCAAACGGTTAATGTTTCTTCATCCGTCATTATAGATTTTAAAATAATTTTCATTGCTTAAACAGAGATGTTAGTCAATGTACTAAACTAAAGTTAAAATTAAATCAAGGATTCCACAGAAACTGAATAAATTTTTGCATAAAAAAATATTAAAATTCCGTTGCACCTGAATAAATTTAAAAATACTATATGTAATTATATATAATTAAAATTTCATTCCAAAAATTTTGATAGAATCTGCAAATTTTTTTAGTCAAACCCTTAAATTTGTCTATTAAAAGTTTTTATTTCTGTTCGCTTTAATAAAGATATAACAACAACAAAAAACACAACATGATTTCATCAATATATTTTATATATATGTAGTAAAAAAGATTTATTATATTTTTGTAATAATGTCAAAGGTGAAATCTGTAATTGTAATTTTGCTGACAATTATGGATCATGGTTCATTTAAAATTCTATACACATAAATATAAAAGATACAAAAAAAAAAAAAAAAAAAAATTCTTTTTGAATTTATGTATTGGTGGTGATAGAAACATTTCATCCAATAAATATTAATATATACAAAACATATATATATATAAATATATACCGTACCTGTAAATGTCTGAATATATATTTGATTTTATGAGAATTTATTAACATGTCAGAATTGTTAATAACATATTCTGATACATATTTGGAAATTTCTTTTGAACAGACATGTCCAAAAAAATGGAATAATAATAATAATAGTTCAATGATCATAATCACAATTAATATTATATTCATGGATATATAAAATCCAAATATAAATATATTTAATATATATAAAAAAAAAAAAAATGTTGACAATTATTTTTCATCATTTTATTTAATTACTTTTTTTTTTCCACGTGTCATAATCAAAAATTTATAAATTCTTTATTTGGTTTATTTTAATGAAAATTAAATTTATTGGAAAATATATATGAAATTTAATTAAATTATTATTCAACAATTGAAAATGTTTAATAATTTTTTATATGCATTTTACAATTCCAGTGAAAGTAAATTACTATTTTGATATTTTAATTTTGAATACAATTATAATAATATTTAATTGTTTTATTGTTTAAATAACCTGGAAGCTGAAGGTGTAAAATTTTTTTTAAAGAATAAATATGAATATATTTTATTTAGAATTTTATTTATAATTACATAATTTATTCAAATTTTTATTTGGTATCTTTTAAATGTTAATTGTCATCAATTACTGGAACTAAATCTTAAAATAATATAATTATTAAACTAATGAGAATAATATAATTATTAAAATAATATAATTATTAAACTAATTCAATTACTATTCAAAGCAAGGTAAAAACTTAAATTTAATTATACCAAAATTATCTCTGTCGTGCACAAATTTAAATTGGATACAAAGTTAAGGATTGGATTAAATGGTTTGAACAATTTTTGTAAATATGATATTTTTTGGTTTTTAAATGCAAAAAAAAGAATGTGTTCTGCCATTCGGTCATTATTTCTGATACGGAATATGCATTTATTTTGTAATAATACGCGTATATAAAAATCCAATCCATGACACTTTTGACAATTTGTGACTTTTCACGGAATTAGTAAAAAAAATGTTAAGAATCATCTAGTCTAGAGTGAACACTCAAGTGTATGATTTTTATACAAAAATTTGCTCATACGTAAAGGTTAACTTAAGCCATAAAAATAATGTGTCGTTAAACAAAAAGTGCACGTTTTGCATATCCATTTTGCATATTTTGTTACTATGAAATGAAAATAATCGAGTTGAATCGAATGATCTGTTTTACTACGAACCATAATTTACTACGCCTGATCGGTCGAATATATATTTTTACAGATTGTTTCTATGCTGATAATTTTTTTTCGCTTAATGAAAATCAAAATGTTTCAATGTTTTTGAATAAAAGTGTCAAATTTAATATAAGGGAGGTATTGTAATTTGATATTAGAGTAATTCTACGCTAATCGCATTTTAATTTTGCACTAATATTCAATATGTTTTGTTGATTCTGTATTACCTGTTTAATAAATACTTTTCCAATTATCTAAAGTTTTATAATTTAATATTAGAAAATTGAAATATACTTTTTTAAACCTCATATTTGTACATTTTAAACAAAAAGAACTATTTCGACCTTCATAAAGGGCAAATAAATGTCAAAATTAATATGAATATCATTATTAATATTTTAGTGTTTTTTTTTTTTACTTGAACAAAATATTTAACACGTTTTTAATTATCTTTTATCAAAATCTATTCAAGTATAATTACTTACAATATTCTACGTCATCGTCAATATAAATTATTAATAATTACAAATTACCTAATAGACGCTTAACAAAATAACAACAAAATAAATTCATATTTAAAATAATAATTAAAATGTTATTAAACCATTTTTCTATTAAAAAAAAAACTTTCTCCAAAAATAAATATAATTACAACAAAATTCTAATACATAACAAAAATAATCTATGTTTTCTATAATTAATAGTTTTTTTACCCCACATTTTATTTAAAAAAAACATTTTTTTTGGCAAATTTTTCATTTTATTTTATTTATAAAACCAAACATCAAGAAAATCTAATAAAAAAAAACAGAAACCTAATATAATTTCTTATCATGTTTTCATATCTAAACCAAAAGAAACTATATTTTCCTTCTTTTATTACTTTTGTTTTGTTTTTATAATAATTTTTTTTTTAACTAAAAATAAAAATTTGTTTTCTAAAAATAACTTTTCACAAAAAAAAAATATAAACCTTAAATATTCCCTTTGGGTGGTAAAAAAAAAAAAAAAACCCTCCCGAAATACAAAAAAAAAAAAACAAAAAAAAAAGAAAATCCAAAAATAAACAAAAGAAGTTTTCATTTTCAACAGGTGGTGATTTGTATTTTTCAGTTAAATTATTCTGCACACTCTTAACAACAAAAATTTTTTACCACAAATATTTTTTTTTTTAAATCTTTTATATTTTTTCGCTGGTTTTTGTTTTGAGTTCATAAAAAATTGTTGGTTTTTTGTGTTCTTCGTGTTGCTTAGTTGTGCTCTTGACACGCAAAAAAAAAAAAAAATTCATTTTCATGCTAATAAAAATATGAATAGAAAAAAGTATTTGGTAAATTAATTGTTGAGATCTAAATTTTTATGGAAATTTTTGAATAATTTCAATTTTTTTTAAATTTAAATTAATTTTGTTTTATTGGTATAATTGCTATATGATTTTTAAGACAGAGATCCTTATTCAAAAATTTGAATAAACTAAAATCAATTTCTAGTTATTTAAATTTGACTATTTTACATTAGTTAGTAACCATTTCAACGTTCAATTAGATATAAAATATTACAAAATGTCTAATGTCTAAGAAATTAAATATTACAATTTTTATTAGGTAATATAAACTTCCAAAAATATTTCCAAGCTTATAAATAATATTGGCAAGTTAAAAATTGACTTCTTAATGAATTTATTTAAATTTCTTAGTAATGACAATAATTTACATTTCAAAAATATTAATTTTATTTATGGTTTTTTATTGTATCCAATTTCAATTAACATCTATTAAGAGCACGAAATTGTGATATGGAATATCAAGTAAATTTTGACAGTAAAATTGTTACTTGATATTTATATATGTATATATATATATGTATGTATATATACAAATTAATTTTACATCAATTTCTTAAACAAATTAATAAAATGCTGTCAAAATTCTAATAAATACTTTAACAAGTTGTTTTTTTTTTTTCGCTAAACTACCACACCAAAAAAAAAAACATTCAAAAAAAACTACTCAAACCATTTTCTATTTGAACAATAAATAATGAAAACAAAATATCAGAGACCTACGTCAATCCATTTAATCCGTCTGACGTCAAGCTAACTGGGTAAAATATAACTTTTCTGTTACCACTACCAAATATATAATATATACATACATATATTTTTATAAGTATATATATATATATATACATACTTATAAATATATAAAGGATATCAAATATTTCCTGATCCTGATATTTGCCTAATCCATTTACTTAAGTGCTGGTTTGCATGTTAACATGATATTTTATTTGTGGTCATTTCAGAGTTTAATATTTATTTCATATATATTTTTCGATTGCTGCGGTTAATATTATTTTTTTTTTTTATTAGTATTGTAAATTATTATGAATGTGTATGTATATGATTGAGTGTATTTTTTTCTAATATACATACATTCATAAATTTGAACACAAAAAAAAAGTGTCAGCATAGTGAAATTTCAATCGAATTTTAATGAAATATTTTCGTACTCAATAATTACTTAAATTTCTCACTGTTAGGTAAATATTTAAAAATGCAATGAGTAAACTGAAACAATTACACGACTTTAAAAAAATATAGTAAACGTTTTAGATAAAAAGTGATTTTTTTTCTTAAAATTCTTTAATTTTCACATTACGTAAATTTTTGTTTCATGAAACCACGTGAAATTAAATTAATAATTCTGTAGGTCATTCTACTACAAATTTCAATTTTTTGATATTGGAAACTTGACAGAATCATTGATTTTGAAAAACATTAGAAAATGAATAAACGTTGTGGATAATGAGTATAATTTTAATTGGATGGTTTGGGTTTATATTTGAGTTCGATTTTGATTACAATAAATTTAGATATAACGCTGTGGTTTTGAATTTTATTTGAATCTTGATATCATTATGGTATATATATACAATGCCTATCCAACTGAGTACCTAATAAAACTATATTCTGCTGTTGAGTGAAAAAAAGAATTATAAAATTTGAAAATAACACCTCAACTTTGAACAAAATTTTACTATAAAATTAAATTCATTCAACAAACTCTTAATTTTTTGTATAATAGCTCATTACACAATAATTTATATATAAATTATAGTATATGTGTGTTTTTAATTTCGAATTCCTACTGAGTAAATATCAAAGTATGCGTGATTAGCAAATTTTATACCAATTAATTTATTCATATTTTTGTGTTTGATTATTGATAAAATAAAGAAAATTTTCATTATTATTATTATTATAATTTATGATTTATTTTCATTTGGTTTTTTTTTTTCTGATCTGTGTTTATTTTACGTGAAATAAAATAGAATTTTACTTTAATGGTGATAGACTAAAACCAATATTTATGATAAAATTGTGGATGAAAACCACGAACACTATGGAAAATTAAAATGGAAAAAAAAAGGAAAATAAACATAATAATGAATAGAAAAAAAATAATTAATTAATTAAATTTTATGTTTTATTAATTATAAAAGAAAATGAGAATTTTTTGGTATATATTTTGGAAAATAAAGAAAGTTTAGAAAATTTTATTTACTGTTTTGAAGATGAAAGTTAATTTAAAAAAAAAATTGGAATTTTAATTTTATAAGATTTTTAATTTATTATTGTTTTAATGTTGATAGAATTTTTTTTTCCAATAAAAATTTACTAGACCAGTTTTCTGGGTGGTTTAGAAATAATTAGATTGCTTTCCGAAAATTGTATACAGAAAAATAAATTTAATACATTTTCTGGATAATTTTAAAATATCAATTTTAAATTTCATTATTTTAATTGTAATGGAGAAGTACCTATAATAACTGTCCGTTGATAATACGCTTTATTTTTTTTTTAATAGGCTTTTTTTTTAATGCTAATATAATTCCTCATTTTACTACTCCCATTTAAAGTTTAAAATTCACATAATACTCGTATAAAAAAAATTGACATAATAAAGTAAAGATTTTCCGCGAAGTGAGACAATAATTTTATAAAATTAATAAAGAATTTTCAAGTTTGTAAGAATTTCAATTAAATTATAAATTAAATTTCGAAATAATATTAAAAATATTTAAATGTTTAATTAAATAATTATGTTACGATTTAAAAAACATTTGACCTATTACAAAATGACATGAAATTAACAACCCTAAATGTCAATTTTATATTGATTAAGTATAATGTTTTGGCATAAAAGTTTATTCTGGTTTGAGATGGTATAATTTTTAGATAATGATTTAATTATATAGCAGATTATATTCACAAGGGATTAATTTAGATAATAATTGACTTCAAAATGATTTTCTTGATTTTATATAAATAAGATTATTGATTTTATTGTGTGCGACTATTTAATGACTGTTTCGAACAAATTATCATTAAGATTTATAATTTTAAATATAATCACAAAATTTCTTTCCATAAAAAATAATTTACTACAGTAAATTTCACATGAATTATTTCATTAATTACTTTTATCTAATTACATTTCAAAGAAAAAAAACAAAACAATACTAAACAAAAACAAACAATAATTATTATACATACACAGGCAGACACGACCACCAACCACAATTCATATTAATTAATTAAAATATAATTGTCACTGCGGAAAAGTCCTTGACTTTCGGAAAAGTAAATTTCACAACAACAAAAAAAAAAAACAAACCAGCAATAAATGAGAAAATATTTTTCCTAAACGGGTGATTAATTTTCATGGTTAAACAAGAAAAGTTTGAATAATAATTTTTATTATATATCCTTTTTTTATATGTAATGTGTACTTAAAAAGAATGTTTATACATATTTCCACATTTTTTTTTTTTTTGTTTTTTTTTTGTGCACTTGAATTTAATTAAACTAATGATCCTTAAAAAAAAAAGTGAAATAAAATAAAATTAACATAAAAAAGTTAATCACTTTATATATAAAATAACAAAAATATTTTCATTACTTTTCCAGTAAATTTTATTGGCAAAAAAGAGGTTATTTTCCTTAATTTTAAAATGATTTAATTAACACAATAAATTTTTATTACTTAGTTTCCTTTTAAACAATTTTAAATTAATAATTTTTCTTTTTTAATTTCAGGTAAGTCGTAAACAATTTTATATATTTTTATTAATTATTATTAAAAATATTTTGGTAAGTTAAATGGATTTAATTAAAATAAATTAAAAAAATTTATAATATTAATTTAAAAATAATAATAAGTATTGTTTTTAAATTGGTTTCTTATTAAGTTCAATATACGGCCAACAGTTCAAATATTGATATTGGATAAACATACCTGAAACGTTTTATTCAATATTCAGAATGCGAGGAAATTAAATTCATGAAACTTTTCAGTCGGTTTTGGCTTGTTTTCTTGTGTTCAGAATAAAACTTTTTCTGGTGTGTTTTCTGCAACTTCGAACAAAAAAAATTCTTACAAAATGCTTTAAACAGCGTTGTCAGGAATTTAGAAGTGTTTTACGAGCATATTTTATCCTAGAACAACAAATATTTGTTAGTGCACATCATTATTTTTGGCAAAAATTAGGTCAATTTAAAATTTATCCTTAAAAGCTAGTTTCGAATACTACTAAACAACGTATAATTTTTATGATTCTATCGATTACGTTTGGTTTTAAAACTTACAAGCCTTCGAACGCAATATATTTGGCAAAAATATGTCTTAAGTAGACGGATATAGTGTCTTACATAATAATATCAATAACGATGCATGGATTCTGTGACAGACAGACAAACTGATTATATCCAATAATCTATGATAAATTATATATTTTGGCTTTTGTATTGTTTTTGTTTCTCAAACAAATCCTTAAAAAGGAGTTATTTGGTTATTTAAATTTTTTGAAAATTTTAATAATATTTTTCGGTTATTATTATTTTTTAGGTTTGCCCCTAAAGTAAAATTAATTTTACTTTAAAATACAATAATTTCCTCAACGGGAAAAGTAATAATTTAAGCAATAATTACCCCCTGGGTATTTTAACTTGATAATATCAAATTTTACAAAAATATTTACCCTTTTTTTTGCCAATAGGTATATTTTTTTTAAAAATATTTTTACCTTTTTTTCTCATTGGCATAACATAAGAAACTAATTTTTCATAAGATTTTCTCCTGTCATTAATTTCATTAATATAAATATTCCGCCTTATCAGCAAAATATCAAAATACTTTTACTGATTATATCCAATAATATATTAACTAAATTACAAATTCATTACAAAATATTTCCCTTCCTTTTTATAATTTGTTGACTTTACGTATGAAAAAACATTTTTTGTTTTTTTTTGATTAAGTTAAATTTATAAACCGGCAAAAAACCATCACCCAATAAACTAAATGAAATATTATACAAAAAAAAAATATTGAGACATTAAAAAGGATAAAAACACCACAAAATAAATATATAACAAATATAAAAATAAAAATAAAGGACGAAAATAAAACACAACGAAATTAATAGGAAAAATAAAATAAAACTTGTCAATGCATTTGTATTTTCAGGCATTTTCTGTTTTTTGTCCGTCAGATATATTTTTATCTATTTCAATGGAAATATTTCTTTTTATAGAAATATTTCAACATTTCAGTACAGAAATAAAATAAAGTTTTTTTTTGGAATTTTTGTTTTTTTTTTTGTTTTTACCTTCAGTATTTAACGCGTGACTAAAATAAATAAAATGGACATCATAACCAAAAAGGACATAGAGAAATGAATGAATTTATATTGAAAATAGGAATAAAAAAAAAAAAAATGTTATAATATTTAACACAGCCTAATATTGTAATGTCAGCGTAAAAGGAAAATATAAACATGTACGTGGAACATACATACATATAATACAATTAGTGATAGAAATTGCTGATTTGGAATTTTTGTTTGGTTTTTTTTTTTAAAATTTAGCGTATAAATATGATTAGATATGGTTATAGAATTGCGTAGGACTTTTCCAGGTTAAATTGATTGTGAATTAATGTAAATGGTATATTATTTATATACGAAATATATATTTGCAATATTTGTTGTGTTGTTAATGTTTATCAAATTAAGGATATGAAGCAATTAAAAATGTATACGTTTTTAATAATTTTTGTTTAACATTTAATAATTTATGAATGATATAAGGATTACTTATTATGATATAGACAAAATATTCGAAAACAGTATCAAGCTTTGTATTTTATGTACAAATTCCAAGATATTTCTATGTAAAATGGCTTCATTTTCCCCATATCTGATAATTAATTTTTAAAAGTATGTAGTATATATTAAAACTGACCATCTTTTTTTAACTATTAAAAATCATTATTAACTTAATGATTAAAAAATATGTTATTTTCCAAAATATAGAAATTGAGTTTTTGTCTGTGATAATTTTATTAGTCATACAAATATGTATATAATCATTAAATATCATCATATACATATTTTTAACATGAATAATTTTTATTCTTAATTTTATTATGCTTACAAAAAGAAAAATTTGTTTGCTTGTTTATTTTTATATTTACTTTTATTTATTTCATGTTATTTTTTTTTTTGGTTTTAATATATTTTAGTTACAAAAACATAAAAATATGTAAAGGATCAAAAAATATAGAAAAAAAAATATAAAGCTCAAATTTCAATAATAATAATTTCTGTATATATATTGTATTTATGTTTATATATCCTATTTATGTTATATCTTTTTTTTGATATTTTGTGTTTAGAATTTTATATTTATTAAATTAATATTCTTTTGGAAAAAAAATATATATGAACAATTTTTGATTTTCAATATTATAATTTTCCATTTTATTTTTAATATTGACTTTTTTTTTTTTTTTGCTACTGGCTATTTATTTATTTATTCAAAATTTTGGGATACTTTAAAAATAACTTTATGTATATTTTAATTGTAACTAATATCGTTTTGTGTCCAATTGAAATTTATCTTATAAAATATTTTATTACATCCAAGATAATTTAATTCAAATTTGTATTTTTTCATGTACATATATAAATCAATATTAAAATAAATAACAAATTTGCATAAAGCACGATATACGAATACTAAATTTCTGTAAAAAAAAAAACGTAATGAATGATCGAAACATAATTAATAATTTCATAAAAAAAAAATTATTAAATTAACGACCCTAAAAAAATCATAAAATTAATTACAATATTAAATCCTTTAGGTGATTATTGGGTAAAACTGCATTTAGAATAAGACACAAAACCAGTGTAACTAATAAATACTTTAAGTCATTTTCTACAATGTCATGGAAAATTAAAGATATTTTAAAAAGATTTGTTTGATAGATTTTTGTTACATAATTTTTACATTATTTTTTTAATTCCTGGATATCGGATTCCTTATTCAGAATGTATGATTAATAAATTGTGAAATTCTGTAAAATACTAAACCACAAGATTTATATAACAAATTTGTTTAACTGAATTTTGTTTTGATAGCAGAATTGCTATCCATCAATTAGCACTTTTAAAAACTTACACACCAAAACTAGTACATGTACGAGTACGAGTATATCTACAGTTTATGTAAATCTACATGTTCCACAATTTACAAGAACTCAAATTTAATATCATTATACAGAGACGATTCTGTTTACATAAAACTTATACACCACGATAGTTATGCTTTTAAATAATTATTTAATTAAAATCAACCATATTTTAAAATTAAATTAAGAGGACTTTTAATAAAATAATAAAAAAAAAAATATAAAATAAATTTTTATTTTAATTTTTGTTACCATTCCGACAGAATTAAAACTGTTTGGTAGTTTCCTTTACACAAAAATTGCACATAAATCAAAAAATTTATCTTTATATTCTATATTTAATTAAAATTTTTAATTTAATTTAGTCATTCAAAGTGTTTTCCATTATATTTATTCATATTTTTATGAATTGCTTTTGTGACAAGCTTATAGTTTTTATATAAACGTTCTTATTTAACAGAATGCAATAAAAGATATTTTTAACATAAAGATTGCAAAAAAAAAGAATTAATGAATTAATAAAGTTCTGCTTCTGCTTTATTAGTTTACTAATGAAACAATAACAAAAATAATATAAATAAAAAAAGTTAAAATTCAAATAATAATAAAAAAATATGTTGTTTTAAAAGATTTCAGAAAACTTTTTATTATTATTGTTTCCTTAAAGAAAACTAGTCCTTGCAAAAATTGATTTAAATTTTTGCCATTAAAATTACTAAACTTAAAAACACATAAATAATAATAAATCATTTCATGGAATTTATAAAATTATTTAAAATATTAAATATAAAATTAATGTTTTTAAAAAAAAAAATTCATATTTTAAATAATTGCTAAATAGAATGGCGACATAATGATTATATCATTAGGTTGAAATTATAATACTTATAGATATATTTATGTATATATATATCGGTAGATTGAAAAGTCAATTCATTAGGTTTTTTATACTAAATTTCTTTATACTAAATTTTAACAGAAACTAAACCAACACATGTTTTATTTGATAATCGTGACGTTTAAAATAATGACCAGAACTATTTTTTTTAATCTTTTTATATTGAGTTTGGATTTGTTGCTCAGTATTACAAATACCAACCGAAATCAAATGTGAAATGTCAATAAACTGATATTTTTTGTCATAATTAATAGGTGTAATTTCAGTGCACACTCATGCTAATTAAAATTCAAAAATCATATTTTATTGAAAACGAATAAGTACCATTTCTTTTCAGTAAACAATGATTTTTTTCAAATGAATTGGATATTAGAAATTTTTTTTGATAGTTGTTAACCTGTCTCCTCATACAAAAGGATTCGCCGTAAATTCAAGAGTTTTCTCTTCAACGATTTATTTTAAATATAAGTACATAGTTGCTTGCTGGCCAATTACCAGTTATATAAAAATATTTAAGGTACGAGTATATAGTGTTAGTGCTTACGATGTCTCTTATGTTATAGCATTAGTGGCAATTTGATTTTTAACAAATCTATAATATTCTCTTGTGGTAGCTAAATTTCAGTATTCTAAATATTATCACTTAATTGTAATTTTGTATATTGCTTTGAAACAAAAGTTAATTTTATATATAGTTTCCATTTGTACGAAAAATTCTACAAAGATACATTAATCGTTCTTTTATCTATACATTAATATTAAATACTGTTATAAATTAAAAACTTTTTACTGCATAAGCAGGTAAAATACAAATAAAAACTAAAACTTTTCAATAAAACTAAAATAAAACATTATTTTTACTTAGTTTTTTTTTTGTTTTTGAGTAAAATTTTATATTTACAAATAAAATTCTACCTATAGGACAATTTTTAATATTCCTTAGTGACCATTAAAAACAAATCTCATCTTATCTTTAATCTTCTGTTTTTCCCGTATTATATATTTTGTTTGTTTGTGAAATTTTCATTTCAAATTTGTGTACAAGTTTTGTTTTATAATAAATTTTTATCCTGCAAAGTAAAAGTTTTAAGTTTCTCATATATTTACTTTTTTTCATCTTGTACGTTTTTATGTCATTCAAATAAACTTTTCTTTTTTTTTACTTAATATTTATTATTATAATTTCTGTGGACATTTAAAAGAATTTATAATTTTTTATTAAAAAAAATATGGAATATTACTGAAGATAAGCAAGGAAAGTAAATAAACTTAAAAAATAGAAAACATTTTAAAAAGGGAATCAGTGTAATCTTCAGAAAAAAAAAATTATTTATTTTTAAATTCAGTCAAATAGTTTTTATAATTTATTATTCTAGAAATAAAAAGCTTCAATTTTTGTATGTAAAAGTTATTGGTTAAATATATCTAATGTTAATATGTATCTATATATGTTAATAATCTGAATATTAATATGTTCTTGAAAATTAAATTGCTGAAAAAAATTTAGTCTAAATAATGAAAGAGACAAATTTTAAATTTTTAAGTTTTTCGTTTCTTTTGTCTATGCAAATTTTCCATTTCCGTTAAGTAGCCTTGTTTTTTTAAATATTTATACATAAAGTTTGTGGATATTTGAAGGACATAGAATGAAGAAAAATTTTATTTCAAAATTAAAAAAGATTTGTTAATGAAAATAATCAACATTTTGTACATATTTGTTATTCTTGTAAAGATTTTAAATTATAAATTTAATTTAAAATTATAAAAAAAAAAAATAATAAAAGTATTCTGCGTATTCTGAGTATGCTGTAAACCATATTCTAAGTAATTCAAAGATTTACATCATTTATGTAGTTAAATTCATTTTAAAGTTCAACGGAATTCCTTGTTATATATTCAGTTTGGAATTAGAATTCTTAAATATAAGGATTTTATAAATCACATTCTAAATAGTTATGTTTTTAATTACATATTATATGTATTTTAAAATTTTTATATAACATCTTAAAATTATTTTCAATTTTTATTACATTTCTTAAATAATTTATTTCAAAATAAAAATCTAAACTACATATTTTCATTTCATTTCTGTTTAATAAAATTTCTTATTTTTATGTATGTACATATTTTTTTTTTTTATTTTAATATCCTGTTAAAAATAAATTCTAAAATTTATTTACTTATATATTTTCTCATCTATGCACAACACTATAGCATAATTTTTCATCTTTTAACATTTTTATTATTGACTTTTTTCTTTTATTGACATATGTGTAAACTGAAAAATAAGTAAAAAAAATTCTCTGTGATTGTTGATAATGTCGCCTTAGTTATCCTAAAGTTTTGTGATGGTAAGAGAGGTTGTCGTATATATATATGCATATATAGTTGAAATTGTGAAATTTTAACTTTTTTTATATATATATGTATACATAATATATTTTAAGTTTTTGAAAAATATTTAGTAGAAAGTTTTTCCCTTTTTCACATAATCTCTACAAGCATTTTGGTATATTGAATAATTACATAACCGAGTATAAAGTTAAAAATTCTTAAAGATAGTAAAATTTGAAAAGATGAGACAACATTAAAAAAATATTCATATGTTGTTTTTGTTCCTGAATGGCTCCAAGCCGAAAACTGAACATATACATATATATATAATATATATTTTTAACAGATTTATAATTTAACTTTGTCCCCGATAGCAAATTTTTTATGTAAAAATTTCATTTCAGGTTGGATAATGTTACAATATTTAATAAAAATATTTGTAATTAATTTAAATAATGTAAATTATTATAATAATTTACATTATATTTATATAAAATTTGTATAACAGTTTGAATTTTACATAAGTTCGAATTATAAATAAGTATATATTAATATAATTCTCATTTAAACTCACTTTAAAACTTAGTATTCGATTTAAATCTTTTCATTCTGTAATTTTGACAGTTTAATATTTGATAAGAAAATTTTTCATTACATCCTGTCATTTTACTGACACACTATATATCTGTTGAATATCTAAGATGAAAATTAATAATTTGAAATTTTTTCATTATTTTAGTTTTATAGAATGTAATGTCTAAAAAATTATAATTAAAATTTATATTATTCACAGTAATTCACCTGAATTCAAACTAATAGTTAAGAAAATTTAATAATATGTATTTTTAATATAAGTTTTCCGAATACGAATATGAAATTTTGGTTATCGGGGTTTAAAAAAATGAATACCTTTTCTGAAAAATAAAAAAACAGAAAAATAATATAGAAACTTGTACTACTTTTCTTCACAAAACTATACTTTAAGCAATTTCTTACAATTTTTATCAATTTTTTTTGTTGTTTCTATTTTAGTAAATGCAGTGGGGGTGATGAACTTTTCCGGAATTATTTTTATCCTTTTATTTTGTTGTTTTTGTTTTCATGTGAAATTTTTTTTTTTTTATCCTTTCGTAATGTTTTAAAAATTTATATAGTTATGTCGCATGTTCTACATATATGTAAGCATACATATTCATATTTTTTTTTTTCTTCTTCTTTTATATAAATATTTGTGCATTTGGTTTGTTTGTTCTGTTTACTCTTAACTTATTTAAATTACGAATATTCATGAAATTTTTCCGTCCGTTTTTTTTTTCTGTTAAAGGATTTTTCATTCGAATTATGTAAAAAAAAAAAAAGCGTGCACATGCAATTGTATAACATTTTGATTATATTATTTTGAACAAGAAAAATAAATGATTCACATATTTATGCCAAAACAAAGTATTTTAAGCACGAAAGTAAATTTCAGTTATTAATTTAAGTTAATTAAAAAAAAAAAAATTGAAAAACTATTTAATTTTATTAATAAAAATTGATTCTTTTGAAAATTACGTATATTTAAGAGTATTTTTCTTCACCATTTATATAAAATGAGAATTATAAAATTAAAATTCTCTAATAAAATTTAAAATTTAAAGGAAATTTACTGAGTAATTATGGGAATTTCGAATAAAATTATTATAAATTTTGATAGGAAATCAAAACTATTAAAATTTTAATAATCTAATCTAATCTTAAATCTATATAATTTTGGAAAAACTGAAATATTGTTATTTTATTTTTTCGTATCCCCCTTTTTTTTTAAAATTGTTCAACAAGTTAGATCCTTTATTTTCTTAATATTTAAAATTAATTTTTATAATTTATTTTATTATTGTATTTCCGACATTAATTGAAGTTTAAGATAAATTGAAGATTAAGATTACTGAAAAGTATTAACTTAAATTTGTATTAATAATTTTTGTTATTGAGTTTAAATTTATTGTGACTCTGTTTTATCTGTATATAAAATAGATAATATATTTATTTAGTTTATTTTCGAATATTAAAAACTATATTTCAAATTTCATTTCAATTTCAAACTATAAATTTAATATTTATTTTAATATATTTAAAATACAATTCATCAATAATATTTATATTATAAAAATGATTTCATAATAACTTTAAAAAATCATTATTTATTATAACATATATAATATATTTTCTAATATTATCTCAAATATTTATGTATAATATATGTTTTATTCTAATACCCAATGAACATTAATATTTCAATAAAACTTTATATCCATAACTATATATATAATTATTTTATATCTATATTTATATTCACCTAAATATATGCAATTTGAAAATCAAAAAAATATTATTATTTTTTTCTGTACAAAAAAGATAAAAATGAAGAACCAAAAAAAATATCTATTCTATTTTTACATTTATATCTTTAATTTATTTTTGTGTGCACATACAAATACATATAAAATTTAAAAAATATATAAATTTTTTTAAATAAATATATATGTATGTATATATAGGAATTCCCAAAAAAACTTAACTCAATGAATTTTAGGCGCCACTTGGTCCAGACATTCGGGGGTGGTTGTTTGTACAAAAATCCATTCTTCACTCAAAAACTTGTACAACCAAAAATCAACTATACACATACATACATATATGATAAATCCAAAAAAAAAAAAAAAACTTACTACTACATTTTAAAATAAATTTTAACCAACAAAAACAAATTATTTTTGCCGTCCACCCAATCTATATTCTATCCGATATTCTCCCATGATAATATCACATCTCATGAGAACATTAAGTTTTCCTCTATGTCCTGCTGGTATTTTTTTTTTTTTTTTTACGAAAAATATCATGGAAATAGTTATGGCCACTATTTTTTTTTTTTTTTTTACTTACTATTATATCTATTTTTTCACCACCCACTTAAATATATTTTATTGTTGACCACCATAATCATACCTTAGTGCCTTAGTCATATACCAAAAAAAAAAAAAAAAACCAATCGTTGTTGTCGTTGGTTATTGTCGTTGCTCTTGTATATAATTGTATATGTAACGTGTTGTTATAAATACCAGCTCTAACCAAAAATAAATTTTGGAAAAAGGATGACAACACACTCACACATACACACAAAATAAAATAGAAGAATAAAACTATGAGAAAAACATAATATCAAAAAAAAAAAAAAGTAGGAACTAAAACGGGAGTATATATAGCAAACAACTTCTAAAAGATTATAAAAATATATAAATTTTGTGTAACTTCAGGACAGTGATCATAATTTCATGTTTTTTTTTGGTGTATTTTTTTTTTTTTTGGAAAAATGGAAACAGGGTGCGTAACAAAACAAAATATATTGAATTTTAATTCGTATCAGATTTTATAGAGCAACAGGGAAAATTGTAAAAACTTGTTCGATTCAGTTTGTTGAAGGACAGATACGACGGTAGTTTGATACGTGATAAAATTCTAAAATAAGGATATATTGAGTAACAATACAAAACTTATATTTAATAAGTTAATTAAATTTAAACTTTGTGCATTGCTTACATAAGTTGAGACATGATTTAAAATTTCTAGTATCTTTTGAAAATTTAGTTCTGTACATCTCTTTACTTATCCTCTAACTCTGCACGTTATATTTCAATTTTGATGAACTCTCGATTGACTGAAGTTATATTTTGTTATTTCAATTTTGATTTAACTCTCGATTGACTAAACTTATTTCATAATTTTTTAAAATTTTTGTTTTCACTATTATTATTAATTTGGTTTAAATTTAGAAATAAACATCATTTGCGTTTTACAAATTCATAAAAAAAAAATATCTTGCAATAAATTAATGTTTAAGTAATATTCGAAATAGTATAAGTGACCCTGTAAAAAAATTAGGATAAAACTATAAAATATTTCTTTGATTGTTTTTTTTTTTTTTCTTGACTTTATTTTATGAAATTGCATTTCCCATAATAAAATCGTTACATTAAAATTTATATCATTAAATTTATCCTTTTTAAATTTTGCACCCCCACTCATAACTACATACACAATCACATATATTTGTTATACTAAAAAACATATACAATTTTAAATTTTTATATTTTATAACTATTATTATTATTGTGTCATTTCTATTTGAAATAACAATTTAGGAAAAATATGTTATACAAAAATTATAATATGCAGGAAAAAAAGTGAATTATGTATTTAATTTTTCTTAAGATCTTTTTCCTTATTCATTATAATATATATAAATATCCTTTTTCTTGATGACATCTTATATAAATAAAAATTTACAATTAATTTGAATTATTATTATTTGTATAATGATAACAGAACAGAAAATTTATTATTGCTCTTTCATTTTAAAAATATTAGTCAATTTTTGGTACAGATTAATAAAACTTGTTTACATTTTAACTAATATACAAAATTATGTAATTGTTTTAAATTTGAAATTGTTATAATTTACAATTATACATTATGCAAAAATTGTTGAATTGGAAAATCTACATAATTAAATTTAAAATGTCATCTAATTTTATATATTTAGACAGCGATGAAAATCATAATTTAATGTATTGTTGAAAAGTATAATTTTATGTATTATTTGTAATTATTGATAAAATTATTTAAAATTATTGAAAATAATCATTTTATTGTTATGTCATTTGGTAAATTTGATTGTAAACTAATTGCATTTCAAATAGATTTTCAATATGATATTGTTTTGCAAAAATTCATGTAAAGTAAAATTATATAATATTTTCCAATTTTATGCACTGAGAAAAAAAGAAACTTTTATCCCAAATGTACATATTTTAACAAAATTTTAGAAGTTCTTTCCAAGAAAATAGCAATAATACTCATAGAAAATTAATTGTTTTTCTGGCAAAAGAATGCGATTAGGGTTTATTTTATTCGTATCAGAGACACATAACATAGACCACATGGACGTCAATTGAACAGTACTTATTACACTTAATCTAGGTAATATATCAATATTTAACTATTGTACAACCGAATCGTTGATAATATATATACACCACTGTTTAACTATTATAAAAATATAGTATTATTTAAATTCTATGTAGATGAAATAACTTCAGATAAATTTTTCAACAATTTTTCAACATTCTGTCTTATTTTTCGATTTTGTTGAAAATATACACCAACAAATTTTTATTATTAAGGTTTAAATTTTCAAATTATAAGTTTTTAGCAGTAAAACTTCTTTAAAAGTTCAACAACTTATTTTCAATGTTTAGATTTTTAAATAATTTAAAATAGTTCAACCAATTAGCTTTAAAAAAAAATCAACAAAATCGTTGAAGATACATTTTTAAACTCAGAAAATTTGGATAAATTTTCGTATCATGCACAGTACTTGATTAAATATTTTTATGATATTACTAATACCCTCAAAAAACAACCCTTCATTAGTTTTGAATTTCTCCATCCTTGCAATATTAATAATTTTACTAGTTTCACTTTTCACACAGCATACATGATTTTCCATTTGTATAAATTTAGATTACTCTTGGCACGATTAATGGAATTTCTATAATTTTTAATTATTTTTAAAACTAATGTTCAATTTCAAATAATTAAAAAAAAAAACTTTAACACATAATTCGTAAACCAAAAAGAAAAAATATGCAATTAAAACTTTAATAAATATGAATTATATCAATAAACATAAATAATCCTTATACTTATATATTTTTATTTAATTAAATATTCTTTTTAATCAATTTATTCTAAGGTTATTCTTGTAATAATTTATAAAAATATATTAATAATAATTTAATATAAAATAGTTTATTCACGAATTATACTGAAATTTTATTAGTGTTTATCTGAATATCCTTGAAAATTTTCCAAATATTATACAGAAAATAAAAAAAAACTCGAATATTAAGAAATATGTATTACAATTAACTTACAATTTCTAGGATTCAGTGGTTGATTTTACCAATTTATTTTATATATTTTTATACATAAAATATAGATTTTAATTAAAAGTTACAAGCACGTTTAGTGTTATTTGTAATTCAACGTGCACCAAAAACAAAATATAAAAATATAATTTGAAAACTTTTTTATTGTTATTATAGTTTAAGGAAATTATGTACCTTAAAAAAAATATTTTTTAATTCAATTAAATAATTTTATTGAACAAATAATAAAGTTACAAATATGAGTTTTAATTTTATTTTTTATTTACCGAAAACTTATTAAAATTAAATTATTATAGTTTTCCTAGAAATAATTAAAAGATTATTAATTACAAAAAATTTAGAAATTTAATATTTTTTTATATAAATTTATTATAAATTTAATTAATTATAAAACTTTAAATATAACTTAAAATTGTTGAGAAAAAATTTATTTAACGTTTGGTTTAACATAATTTCTCGGAATATATCATGGGTACCCATAAGTAATCAATTATTTTCTAAGAAGTATTGTTTACTTAGTGCTACAACCCCTGTAAAAGTTTAAACAATTATTTCTGTACAGCTTCCAGTAGTTCAGATCGCAGGCAAATTTTTCCTGAAGTTTAAATTTTTTTATTAACTTACAATAAAATGTCAGGCTTTGTACCTTCCCAAATTCATACTCGTAATTTTAATTTATTTAAAATGTTTGATTTTCGTGTGAGATTTAATGCAACAATGATAATCAAGGAAGCTAGTGATATTTATTGAGATTCGTTGAAGATCAACAAGTGTCAACGTTGATTTAGAATATTTGCTGCTGGTGATTAGGACATATGTACCTAAGTTGAAGACTCAATTATTTTTACAATAACGCCTGACAACTTCTAGTGGAGTCGGATCCGCAATTGAGTACATATACAGAAATTATAAAGAACTTTTGAGTGTATCTAGTCAACTATACAAAGTTATATACATGAAGTTGTAAAGCTATGCAGACAAACCATAAGTATTCCACATAAACATTAAAAAGGTACATTTTGTGGAAAATTCACCCCAACAAATATTGAGCAGTTGAAAGGGAAATTTTACAATATGCGACAGACTCACGGATCCGAGCTCTGTCGAATTATTATTTGTTTAGACCATTAATAAATACATGGGGAAATATAATTTGAAATTCTGTAGCTGATATAACCTATTTATTTTATTTATTTAAAAAGTCAACAATTTATTTATTTAAAAATCAGCTTTTAGGAATTATTTCACAATCAGTTTATAAAAATTTTTGTTTAAAATATTATTTTGAATATCTAAACGAAAGAAAATTTGATACATATTTCATTTATTCTTTTCTTTCATCACAATAAATCGATTAGGCCTACACGTTAAATCCTCTTAATATAAATACAATTCCAATTGTCTGCCTAGTAAATAGTTATAGAAAAATTTGTTCTATATATTAATAAAAATTTAAATACAATAAGGATTATCATCTTAACTTATTCACCACGGTAACGAATTATACCTCAGTAACTATAGTGAATAATTTCTCATAACTCTATCTAATTCACTTCAAACCAAATTAATTTTATGGCTGTTAATTTCATAAAATTCAAATATCATAATTAATTGGTACTTGTTACATAATACTATAGACATAATACCTTTTTTCTAAGAAAAAGGATACTTTAATACGAAATATTATTTCTATAATTAGTATTTAATTGTATAGAAACCAATGATTTTGTTAAATATATAAATTAAATTATATATATGACTAATTCTTTTGAATTTTTAATTGAACCGAAATTAAATTTATTTAACATACTATGATAATTAATATAGATTATAAATGATAATACTGTATATAATTAGTATACATATATATATATATATATTTTAATAACATATTTATGATAAAATATTTAATTTGATAATATCAGATTATATGGAGATCAAATAAATCTGTTCAATTAATGATTTAAATTTAATGTGATATAAAATAATATTTGGATAGGTTAATTTTAAGAGGATATATTTATTAAATGACATTTTTTGTAAAATAACAATTTGTTCTAAATATGACGATTTTAAATCTCAAAGGCCGAAAATTTTAAAAAGTAATTTTGGTATATTTAGGTTTTTTGGCAATAACTGAGCCAGTTGGAAATTCTTTTTGGAAATGCGAAACCAGAGGGCGGGAAAGCGTTAAATGCTAATTGATTGGTTCAGAGTATTTTGTAATAGGTGTATTATCTATTAATTATAAATAGGTATAATTTTTTTGAATTTTTTTTTTTTTTTTTTTATTTTCCTGTTCACTCCGCTAGGGAGTATAGGGCTCCAAGTACTGAGTTATCTGCACTTGAAGTTTCTGTAACAGTTTTGTATTGCAATTTGGACCTACTAATTTTTTATATGGATTCCGAACCATAAATTTCTTTATAGTGAAGAAACTATTAATTGCAACAAGCTAATGGTTTTTATTCGTGAGACATTTTGTTGTTAGCAAATGGTCTCTGCCGTTAGCATTTTTCCCAGTCTTAAATTACATTTTATTATAATTTTATTACTGGTACTCATTTAAAGCTGAGTAAACTTAGACCAACATCGATGTCTCGGACGGGCGTCGAACCCAGTACCTAATGCACCACAGCTTAGCACACTACCACTTAAGCCACCGTCGGTCTCTTAAGCCACCGTCGGTATTTTTTTGAATACTACATTTAAAGAATTATTTCAAAAGTTAATAAAAATTATTTCTATTTGAATTTGTTTAAATTACGAAATAAAAAACAAAATAAATTAATTTGTACATAAACTAAAACTATATTTTTTACTAAATAACGTTTATGGAACGCTCATTTTATAAAAATCAAGTTAATATTACAAATTTCCAAACACTGTTTATCTTTTTTTTTATGTTTTAGACAATTTATTAAATTTAAAGTGATATTTTATGTTACTCCTAATTATAGGGAGCTTAATATTAAATCGTGACTTAGAAGGTAGCGTTTAATTGTAATAAGTAATATAATCCAAATATAACCAAATAGCATCATCTACATGTACGATCATGTAGATGATGCTATTTTTAGTATTTGTTTGCAATCAAGGGGAAAAAAAATTAAATATAATTAAATAAAAACATAACATAAATTGTATAGATAAATATTCCGAAAATATTAAATTCTTGATTTATATACCCCAAAAAAAAAAACTGCTAACACATTATTTTTAATGTAAATTTTACACTGTTTCTCTTGTTTTTTAAGCCCCAACAGAGAAAAAAAAATATTCTCATATTCCCAAAAATATGTGAAAAAAACCCAATGATAACAAAATTATGTAGATTTTTTTTTTTTAAATGGAAAATCTTATAAATTCATAAAATTTTATTTTATATTTTTGCTAAAAAGTAAACATATTTTTTTTTCTTCTTTTTTTTTGTATTATGTTCCACAAAGTGGCATTTAGCTTTTTATGCATAATTGTAAAATATGAATATATCTCTTTTAAAAATAACAAACACACACAGACAGATTTTATAAAAGTAAAACTCATACATAAATAAAGAATATTTTGAATGTATTTGTTACAATGGGTACATAGAAATAAAAATGAAAATTTAATGTTATTGTAAAAGGAAAAACTAAACGGTAACCAAAAAAAAAACAAAAAAAATACAGAAAGAAAATGTTTTTTTTTTTTTTTTTTTGTTTTTCACTTTTTGATATCAGAAAATCAAAAATGGTTATTCAAAAAATAATGGAAAAACGATGTTATTTTAAATTGGAAGAAAAAGCGTTTTTTTTTGTTTATCAACGAGTGAGCACAGAAGCATAAGAAGAAAAAAAATATGATTATAATAATAAGAATAAAATCATAAAAATCAGAGAGATACTAAGGACATTTTGTGGTATTTTTTTTTTATTATTTTTCATAATTTCCCCCAAAAAAAGGAAACCACAGTAATTGTCCTTTTGCTAAAGGATGAGAAGAGAAAACGATCCTGTTTGTGGTTTTAGTGCCCACGTAATTATGTTGTTTTTTTTTCTTGATTTCCTCTTAAATGTTTCTGATTATCCTACAAAGTTTTTGTAAATAACTACCCTGAAAAATTGTCTGGTTAATTTTTTTTTTTCTGTGTTTTTTTATGAATTTATTAAGAAAAAGTGAAAAGAACGTCATAACAATATTGTGCTGACAGTAATATTTGCAATTAATTCTAATTTTAAATGTTGAAATGGCAATTTATTTTGTTTTTATTTTTCTGAAGTTGGAAAATATATTTTTGGAAATTTTATTTTAATAATGTAGAAGAATTTGGTATTTTTTTGTGCTCAATAAATGATTTTTGTTTACTAATTTTAGATTTAGTTGTTATTTAATTAATTACATTAAAAAAAAAAGCTTAAAGAGGGTATAAAACATTAAATAAATAATAATTTGGATTATTATATAATAAAAGTAAAAAAGAAAATTGTGTTTTGACTACCAAAAATTAGTAATTACACCGATTCCTCACTTTTACACGGTTTCTAAATTTGCAAAATACAAATTTATTTAATGATTAAAGCACTCATTTCGTAAACTCGTATAAATTTTTTTTTTTCGCACGGAATAGTATTACATATTTTATGTTTATAATGTTATTGAATTTATTGCTTTTTATTTTTTTATAATTTTATTAAATCAATTTATTTAGAGCCACACACCGGTTTTTTTTTCATTAAATGGTTACCACTTTTTACACGATTATTTTGAACATATCTACGACTTTTCGTCATATTCCTTGTTTCTATTTACACGGTTTAAAAGAAAGAAACAATCGCCATTTTTCATATGCATTCTGTGTCTTGTTTTACACAGTTTCAATTTACACGGTTTTTCATGGAACGTATCATGGAACGTAAATCGAGGGATGGGTGTATCTATATTTGTTATTAGTTAATGTTAACCCTCTAGTCCTAGTGCACAAGAAAAGGATTTTAATTTAAAATGTTATTTAATCATGTATTAATATTAGACTAAAACCATCGTTAGTGCTAGCAAATTCAAATTTATTGGCTATTCATTATAAAATAATCGGGTAAAAAGTGTTTTATGCATATTTGAATCCCGGCTGGTTTAAAGAAAAAATTATTTTTATTTTTTACTTCTATTAATTATAAAAAAAAACCATAAAAGAATAATAAAAATAAGACTTTTTTTAAGGATAAACAAAAATAGCAAAAACCTACTTTTTTAAAGAACTTCACTTCGATTAATTTATTGGGCCTACCGCTATAATTTTTTTCCTCATGTAATTTTATTAAAAATGGAAAAACTTATCTCTATTTTTCAAATTAGCACCAAAAATAATATTCAAATAAGTAAACACCATGAAAATATTGAAATCAGTAAACACCATGAAAGAAATCGAGATTAATTTTAACGTTGAAATTGAATATTATTTGGTTTGATTCATATTTTAATCAGGACGAACTAGAGTATTAATACAGAATTCTTATTATTTTGTCACATCAATGAGTTAAAAACAATTTTTAAGATAGACAACCCTAATATACAATTTAGGTAACTTCAAAGTTTTAAGTCATTTTAAATCTATTAAGATATGAAATCTTAACTTATAATTCTAAAATTCAATGCATTACATAATTTTATTTTTAATAAAAAGCACTCAGATAGTTTCACAAAATTATTACATATAAATTAAATCACATAAATTTTAAATTCTTTTTTAGTAAATTGATATAAATTCTATTTTGCTAATTCAATTTAATTTTATAAACCACTGACATTACACATAATTCATTTTTGAACTTTTGTTAAAAAATAAAAAGATTTATTTAGCGTAGCAATGGAAATGTAAATTAAATTGAAAAATAAATGGAGAATTATACAAGAAAATTATTTGATTTAATATTATTTTTATTCGGTAAAACTTATTAAATTTAACTGGTGCTAAAAAAAAATTTAATGTAATAAATAATCTTTAATCTTTTCAATAAATATAACCTAAGTTGTGAATAGAGCAACTGGTTTCCAATCGGAAGGTTCTGAATTCGTATCCAGTAAAAACGTAACTCTGGATTTTTGCAATCAGCTACCATTCATTGGTTCAGAGTAATGACGAAAACGTCGTCCGCTCCTGTATTCCGCTCGTATTAATCTTAAATAATGGTTATATAAAAACAGGATTGAGGTGAAAATAACTCAAGCATAAAAATGAATTAGGTCAAATATCCTATCCATTATCCATTATTCAACAACAGCATTTTTTTAATTTTTTAGGTAGAATCCTTTTTGCTGTTAAGAACCATTTAGTACGAACACATATGTATACATCATACAAACAAAATTTTACTCTTTTAATACAACCCACACAAAAAAATACCGAAATATTCGATTTAGAAATAACATTGGCACATTATTTAAATAACAAAAAAAAAAACCTTAACAAGGGAAAATAATCATATTTGAATAAAAGCTTATGTAACATTTACACATAACACGCAAGAGCCAAATAAATTATCGATAAGTCTTATAGATACAATTTATGATTCTGATCATATTGAATGTAAAATCTTATGTACAATTTTTTTCATATCTTAAAATATCATGGATTTATGAAAATATTTATGTGTTTTACCAATTACTTAAAAAACCATATTTCAAAATCATAGCAAATTTTGTAATAAAAAATATTTAAATAAAAAAAACACGTATGAATCTAAATTTCCAAAAATATTTATTATTAATAATTCTAATCTTTTTCCAAAAAGAAAAGATTAGAATTAGCAATGATTAATTGAATATTTTCCATATTCATTCTTTATTTTATTAATTCATCGTTTGTGTTAAAATCTTGTTGTAAATAAAAACTACAAAAAAAATTACATGATTTTAATTTATGAAGGATAATATTTGATTATTTTTACTATACCATCTTCTATTATCCTTTTAGGGAGTTTTCCTGTGTTCACATCTCGTATTCATTTTCCAATGTATAATTATACTTATTTGCTTATATTTACAATCAACAAAATTCGAAAACTTCAAAGCTTTAATATGTTCTAAAATAATTATAATCAAGTAGCATATAATTAAATTCAATTACGTTTAAAATTTAAAATAACAATTCCAAAAGAATTTCCCACCACAAATTTATATTAAAATAACAATTTGAATTTCACAGGAATATAGTTTAGAAAAATAAATCCCACAAAAAATATGTATTAAATTTGCGTATGTAATTAAATTCCAAGATATTTTCAAATCCAATTAGTGAATTCTTACCATTAATTTACTTTGAAAATCGTTGACTTTAACTTGAAAAATTATGAATTTGATTTGAAAAATTTGAATTTTATAATATGTTGGAATGATATATTATAATTTAATCTAATTAAATTAAATAATAGACATTTTAATCAATTTTATAACCAATTATGTGTGATTTATCTAAAATGTATACCCACAATAATTTAAATTATATTGTATAATTTTTCCAAGTAGTATTTTCCTTTTATATTACAAAGAATAAGAACATTTTATACTCATGTATAAGATAAATCAATTATCCTTGACCAGAATAATTAATTTAGCATACCTTTTCGTAAATTATTAAAATTCAACTAAAAGAGAAATAATCTTTTAGATTATTTTATTTTATTTTTTTTTTTTTGGTTTATTACACTTAATCAACTAGAAAGAAATATAATTTAATATAAATTTTAATAAACTTTACTTTTACTGAAATTAATGGATCCTTGAAATTTAATTAAAAACTTTATTTTCATTTTAAAATAAATGAAAATTTTCAAATAAATATTTAAAGAATACGAATAATCTTCGAGGTAAAAGAAAAATATTTTAGTGTGAAAAATACTGTGAAATTAGCCAAGGTAATATTAAAAAAAAAAACTTTCTTGTAAACAATAATAAATTAGCAACTAGGGAGAAATGCAACTAAAATATTGTTTTAACCTTAATTAAAAATAATTAATTATTTAAAATTATTTATGCATTAATTTGTGCATTTTACAAAAGTCAAGGATAAAATTTAATTTTGAATTATGAATTATTATTTTTTGATATTTTTTGTAGAAAATTTCACTATAATATTTTGATTAAAATTGTAAAATATAATTGACATAAAATGAGTAATTATGTAAACTTAGTTCAAATTTTTTTAGAATATAACTAAACCTTGAATAAACTTATTTTTATGAACGATGAGAAATAATATAAACTAGTCATGAACTAAATTTATGATGGTTTTATTATTAGTCATGAATTCAAACTTGAATGCCAAATTTAATGGAAGCTGGCTAGACAGATGAATGGAAATTTATAAAATTCTACGAATTAAACAGAATATAAATAAAATTCTGTATCTTTTTGTGCTTGTACGATTAAATTTTATTCACTTGTGTAAACCAAAGTTACTTCTAATTTTCTAATTGGCAAATTTTAACATTTCAACCGCAAAAAAATATAATATTATCTCGTATTCATGCCGACAACTTATACAATTATTTCTCATATTATCCTTGAATATTAATATATTACCTACTCAAAAAAAAAAAATTTGCTTAAAATCTTAAAGTGATTGCTGGATATTTGTTTACCAGAGCTTGTATTAAAGCCAAATTAAATTTACTATAATTCATAACATAATAATACTGGTTGTTATTTAACAATTCCAACATTGTAAAAATTAATCAATAAAATTTAACTTTAAAAATTATTTTATACATTTAAAGTAAATGACGCACTGTATCTAACAAAAAAAAAAGTGTATACCACTTATAGAATATTTTTTTACAACTAGAACTTAAAATGTAATTAATTTTACTTCAGAATCATTAAAAGAAAAACCTTTATGACAATGACAATCCGAAAAACCTGCAATTATAAAAATAAGAAAATGTCAAGGCAAAAAAAACCAAAAAAAACATTTTCTCCAAATTGAAAATTAATCATCGAACAAAACCATAATTTCACTTTCATACCCATACCTAAATTTTTCCAAATGAAATAACATAATACCATTAACTTTAAAATGTATCAAAAGACTTAATTCTGTCAACATTTCTGTTTTTTTTTTTCGTTTTCATTTTCATTTTCCATCAATTTCCTTTTTTTTTTTTCAACTTTTTAATATAAAAAAAAATTATATATATGTGTGGTATTTAATATATCCTTTTCTTCAATCGTAATCATTTGAAAATGTATAGTATTTCAGAATTATAGGAAATTAATTAAAAATTTCACAATAATATATTTTGGAATATTTTGTAATTGTAGATGTATTTGTGTTAGTTTCAGTTACATAAAAAGATATTTTTAACAATTATTGTGTACATTATTTCAAAAAAAAATTTTTTAATTTAATTTCATTTTTTGCATAACCTTTTTGGTGTTTATTTTTATCATCATAAGTTTTTTTTTGTATCTTTTTCATATTAGTAAGTTAGATTAATTATCGTATACCAAAATGAATAATTTGGTATACGACATAATTTTTTATATAGTATGTGTATCTGTCCCCTGTTATTAGTATTATAATTATAACTTATACTTTATTTTAAGTTTTATGCAGAATCTTTAAGCATCTATTAATTTCGGTGATGACAGAAATTTAATAAGTTATTATCTAAACGTGATTTTTTTTAATAATTTGTAAATACGGTATAACAGTTTTTTCAATAGATATTCCTTCATTTTGTAATTGGTAGAAAAAAATAATTAATTCTGGATTTTAGAATATTTTCCAAAACTTTACTAGTGTTGTTATAGATAACTATAAATACACTCAATTGATTGGGTACTATTTAAATAATTCAATTTACTACTTTATATAGTTTAAATATTTCTGTCTCAATCTATCATATCTAAATAATTATAGATTTTATAAGTAATTCAATAAATAATTTAAATATATTTAGAATATTTGAATTTTCAAGAGCTAAATAGTTGAAATATAATCAATATATACAACAAAAAAATACATGTTACTACAAACAGTATAAAAAAATAATATATATAATAAAGATACGAACAACAAAATGAAATAATTTCTTCTACAGACAACATAGTTCATTTAAATACATCATTAAATGATTATAAACTTTCAATTAAATGATACCAAACCATACAATTTTTAATTTATTTCATTTACCTGATACATTTATCTGCTACAAAGTATGAACTTTTCATGATTATTATTACAATTTCCTTTTTCATGTACCACGACTCAAAAATTTTACATACATATATATATATAAAATCGTATATCACATCCTTGATATATTCAATGAAGTGTGTACTTCGTTGTGCATTTTACACAAAAAAAAAAATATATATGTACGTACAAAAATTGCCCTTTAAGAAGACGAATAATATTTTTTTTTTTTGTTCCTTTTATATTTTGTAAAATATCCTTTTTTTTTTGTTTTGTTCAATGTTTCATTCTTTAAATTCAGGTTCAAATATAAATGTGTAAGTCATTTTATTATTATTATTATTTTTTTTTTTTTGCTTTGTCCTTTGGCAATTGATGATAAAGTACCTATAATTCAAGAAGCATTCAGACGTTTAAAAAAAAAAATAATAAAAAGTTCATTAAGTGATGTACTTGAGTATACCGCAGGTTACAGTCCCTGTGTCGAAATATTATTTAAGTGTTAAGGAAGAGAATTGTGGTAAGGGCGTAAAGGGTATACAGAATAATAATAAAAAAAAAAACTTATTTAAGTATTAGTGGAAAATGGTAAAAAGGAAACATTTGAAAAAAAAAAACGAAAGTTGAATAGACTAAGAAAAGCACTTTTATATTATTAATAAAGTATATGAATAGCCAGTCATACGTTTTATAAAAATACATTACTATACTATAAAATTATAATTGACTATTTAAAGAAGTTTATTACTCTAAAGCAGTGATTCTTAAACTTTTTTATATTATGGCCCCCACAATCTGAAAAGAAATGTGTATATAATCCTTCCAAAAAAAATCATTTTACTTTTTAAACAAAAGTTTTAGCCAAGAAAAATCAATATATGTAATTATTTTTCAAAAATCTATTAATTTGTACTTCTGTGTTAGTAACAAACTAAGCCTAGTGTAAATTAAATTTATAAAAAAGGAACAGAGCATTTTTAACAAGTTGTAAATACTAATAAAATATAACTTGGCTCACTCGGAGTAATTGCATGTCTTCTAGTTTGAGAAGCACTGCTCTAAGGACTGAAATTTATTTAACAAGATGTATAAATGAAATATATCTCATAAAAAGAATTCACTTTAAAAAGTAAATAAATTTAATTATATTGTAGAATTAAAAGGATAATGATTTAAAAAATTCATATTAAAATCCACAAATATTAATTTTCCATAATAATTTTCGTAAAATATATTTAGATAGATTTAGATTTGTCCTTTGTTAAAAGTACACAATTTACTATTTAATATAAAAGCACATAACATAGTTAACTTAAATAATTTTTTTTATGTATTTTATGCTTAACCAGCCAATTGAACTTTTCTGTATTTTGTGCTTTTACCAGCCAATTGAATTTATAGAGTTTCTTAATAATTTATTATATTTGTTCAAAACTATTGATATTTTCAGTTCAATATTCAATTTTTTTACTTGATTTATGAAATAATTAGATTTTTCAATTTAATTTTCTATTGTACACATTATTGTTGGGGGTTTCATCAATATATTTCATCTTTCCATGAAATGCTATTATGCTATTATGTACTTTGATATTAAATTATACTTATTTTTATTTTTCATTACATTCTTTAAAATTCAATTCAATTTATAAAAAATTTAAAAACCAAAATTATTTCACCTTTTTTTTTTTTTAACAAAAAAAAAAATGACAAAATCTTTTCCCAAGACCCCCTGAGAGTTCAATATCCTTTAACTCTATATAGAATTATTTTTAAGGATTGTATTAGTAGTCATTACCATCTTCTTTCGAACTTAAAAATTAATATTTCTGTTCTGGCATGTTGTCGTCTTTTCTAAAGTTTTTTTCGTGTACGTAAACAATCGTGTTTGCAATAGTAACTTTATTTTGAACAAACAATTTTTCTTCCTTTTCTTAAACTTTTATACACTTATTTAAATGCATAGAAGGATCTCAGGTTTTTTAGTTATTCTTTTTTTTGTTCCTTAAAAGTTTTGCATTTCAAGCATAAAAATAAAAACACAAAAAAAAAAAAACGGACAAATAAACGGATAAAGTAAATCAATATTCTTTTTTTTTTTGTTATTTTATGCTTATTGTTTTGTTATCCACGGAACGTATTTCTTTTGTTATCCACGGAACGTATTTCTGGTACACCTACGAATTTATTTATTTCATTTCGACAATAATATGAGAAAAAGGTTTATCCTTGAATTGTTCATTCATTATTTTGCATATTTAAATTCTTGAATATATTAAAATATTATGGAATTATTTTTCTGAATTTCTTTCAATCAGAGTTTGAGAAAATGGAAAATTTTTAAAGTTAGTTTGAATATTGTATAAAAACATTTCGAACAATCAATATTTCAAATATCGTTTATAGAGCCAGTATGATCGGCTGAAAGATCTTGTGTAAGTGATCTAACTTTTTTCAATCTTGTTTTGACTAGATTAAAAAAACGTTCTTAATTTATTATCGTACTCAGTTTTGAATTTGTGATCCTGAGTAGATGAAACTAAAAATATGATTATAATCAAAAAGATTGATAGGAAAATTTGCGAAAATATAAATAAATTGGGTCTGTAGAAAATTTATGAATAAAATTTGAAAAAAGAAAAAATAATCTTTTTATGTATTTTCATATTATTAATGTGTCTCGATATTTAAAAAATGAAATTCCCTAATGGCCTAACCAAATATTATTTATATTTTCTTTTTATATTTTGATTCATTGGATAAATAAATGAAAATTGCCCGTAAGCAAATTTATTTTATTAAGATAATTCTAATTTTTTATGATTTTTTTTTTTTTCATTATTTACGATGAAATTGGTAACACATGGTAAAAGCATAAAGATATTTGATAATTTAAAGTCATTTTTTATTTATCTGATGGTGGTTTTTTTTTTATCAGGACCGTATATTTATTAAATTTAATTGAAAATATTTATCTTGTAAAAATTGTCATAATTTTATTAAAGTGTTTATTTTTATTTTTTTTATTATTATTTTAGAATGTCCATCAGCAATGGATGGAATGGAACGTTTTGCTTGTCCAACACCAGATAGACAAGGACGTTACAGATGTATAGATGATCATGTATTATGCGATGGATTTATTGATTGTCCAGAAGGTGAAGATGAAGATAGATCATCGTGTATGTTTTATAAAACGGTAAGATTTAGTCTTATTTTTTAAAAAAAATTATATTTAAATAATCTAAGAGTAAAAAATATCAGTGCCAAGGCATTATTTTACTTTCGAAAACCGAAATAAGTCCATAATTCGATCGTGGGAGTAATTGACTTTCCGATAGTAAAATAATGGCATACAGAAATTTATTTATTTTCATTATTTTACTTTCGGATTCGCTGGATATTTAAAATTTGTGGCGTTGTTCGTATTGTGATTTATGTTTCATATTACAAGTACAAATAAGTATTATATTTAATTTAGTTAAAACATTTTGTAAAACTATCATAAAAATATGTCCAATTAATTAAATACAATCAAATTATTTCTCTTATATGACGGTATTTCTAATAGACTTATTTTATGGCACTTAAAAAATATCGTTGAACAAAATTAAATCATCAATTTTTGATTTTGTGTTGTAATTTTTAATAAATACGCAATTTAAATGTGTTGCTAATCAAGGAAAAAAAAACAGACAAAATATCCTTATGCTTATCCTTCTTTCCAATTCAATGGTTTCTTCATACCAGCTATAATATGGATAAAAAGACAAACTAAAAAAAGAATAATAAAAAGAAAAAGAAATAAAATGAATTTTCCCTTTGTGCTTTGATCCTTTTTAATTTCCGAAATCGTAAGTTGTCCTTTTTGCATGCTTTTCCTTTTTCATTTTTGTTTTTTTTATTTTTTTTTGGTAAAAGAAAATAAAATAAACTAAATTACATTTATTTTTATAAGTCATTCGAAATTCTCTGATTATTATAAGGGATTTTGGTACAAAAATAGACTTTCTCTCCCTATAGATTTCATGTAAAGTATATATATATAAATACAAAAATTATTATTATATGGTTACAAGGATAATGAACATAAAGCGATACATTTTTAGATTTAAACTTTTATAGATTTATAAAAATCTTGTACAGACAAACGAAAAAATAAGGCTCAACACAAAACTTATAAATTATTTATTTGATGAATTGTTTTGGGGATTCCATTATTTACCATCAAGGATATCTGTAAAAGAATATAAAGAGAAAAATATTTAGTATAGTCTTTTTTTTTATCTTTAAAGAATATACACTATAGATATAGAATTTTTAAAATTGGTGCAAAATTTACACATAAAGAAATTTCGTTTTTTTTAGTTAGTTTTTTTTTCAGAAATTTTACAGCTTATGTTTTTTTATTAAAATAGAATTAATATAAATTTTTACAAGGATATAAAAATATATATTTTTGATATTATTATTAATGTTATGAAATTTAGAATTTTAATATAGAATTATTACAATATTTTATTTAGTTAATATTTAGTGGTAAAATTTTAAAAGTAAATTTTCTAATTATTAGGTAATTTATATTTAAATTAGTCTCAAAAATTTTATTTGTAGTTTGGCAAGTGAAATTTTTTATGTTATTGTATCAAACGTCTGTACATTATTTTCAGTTAGTGATCATCTTCATATAATAATTAAATATTCATACAATTTCAGTCATTAAATAATAAACTTTTATTAGTTTTACTGCAAATTAACTATAATTTAATAGAAGGGTAAATTTTGATATTTCGAAGAAATTTTCTTCCTCAGTTTTTTTCATACAGAAAACCTACTTTCCTTTAGAACAATAAATAAGACGATGTAGTCATGATTATTTTAAGAACCTTTATATACAAATTCGATAAACAAAGTGCCCAACCAAAGCTAGTAGTTCTCTTCCTACTACTTCCCGAAATGTCAAAGTCAGTTTATGAAAAATTATTTAAGAATTCACATTTTACAAAAAAAAATTTTATGACAGAGCAAGTGTTTTTAAATAATTTAGAATTAAATAATCAGAATTTCAAATATCATCTCTGTATTTTAAAAATATTTTGACAATTCCCGATTGAAAAAGATAAATATAAAAATAAATTTTAAAAAAAAAGTTTTAAAAAAAATGCTTTTATTTAAAAATATATAAAATTATTAATGAACTTGATGGCAAAGTTTTGACCACAGCAACAAACTCCATGCGCGATTTAAATAAAACCATATAAAGTTACAAAGGATTGTCAAAATTACAAAGGATTGTTCACGAAACAATTTTTTTTTTGTGATTATTATATGTAGTCTAGAAATGCTATTAATCATAAATTAGAAAATTCTAAAACTATGAAACTATAAAATTTATATATTTTAATAAAAAACAATATTTTTCTATTACAGACAAAAGCTCACTTAGACGTGTTAGCTGATGCATTATTACGATGGGCACGAGGTCGCTAATCATCTCTTCTACAATCATTCACAATGACTTAAACTTAAATAAAAACTACAAACAATTTTCCCAAATTCAAAAACCATAATCAACAACAACAAAAAATTAAAAACGTAAAACCAAAAATTAGAAATCATCTCTAAAAAACTAAAAAAAACATGGACAGAAAATAGAATGGATGGAAAAATAACCCAAATAAAAAGTAAATGTTAAAAATTAAAAAAAAAAAAAAAACAAATTAATTTTAATCATTAAATAAAATAATATTTTACAATATTACACAAAGACTAAAAACACAAAATTTAACAAAAAAAAAAGAAGGTAAAACTGAATGAAAACCATTAATTCAAATATTTTCACCAATATAAAACATTGACTGGTTTAAATATTAAAATAATAATAATTTACCACAAATACCAAAACCAAAACCAACACATACATATATATTTACTAATAAAATTAATTTTTAAAAATATTTTAATAAAATAAACTAAAAAAACATGATGTCACACTGTAAAATATTAACAAAACAAACTTTAGTTTTCTACATTAAAACTAAAAAAATAAAATATTGAAAAATCTTGTAGAATCAAAAAAAAAAAAAAAAACATTAGTGAGAAAAATTCAATTAGTAAAAAATCAATAAAAGAAAATATTTTATTTACTTTTAATTATTTCCTTCTATTTTATTTTTTTTTGTTGGAAAAATCTCATCCTAAAAAATAAACCCCCTTTTTAAAAAACAAGTAAATATAAAAGTAATTTATTTATAAAAAAAACTTAGATTTTGTAATTTTCAAAAAAAATAAAATAAAAACAAAAATAAAATATTCTCATTTTTTGTATAAAAACAAAAAAAACTCACATTAAATTACATTAAATTACATTAAAGAAAATTTCTATATTTGTAAATTATACATAATTTCTCTATTATTTTTTTTCATTTCCTTGTAAATTAAATTTATTTCATTTTATTTTTGTATAAATATTTAAAAATTTATATTTTCTACAAAATACATTTTCTTCACAAAAACTACCCCCTCCCAAAAAAAAAAAAATTATTAAGAAAATATTAATTATAATATAAAATTAAAATTATTTAATTTATGTATTTTCCAAAAAAAAGAAAACTGAATTTAAATATTTCAAAATATAATATTATTAAATAAATTAATTGAAAACAATTCTCATGGACATGGCAGCTATTGTAGTTAAGTAAAATATTAAAAATTAACATAAACCATAAAAAAAAAAAAAACCAACATAAACAAGCATAATAATATTTAATAAAATATATATTTAAATTAATTAAACTATATTATTATACATTTAAACTTATAAAAACAAAAAAAAAAAGGATAAAAGGATGAAACTATTTAGAATTTAAAAAAACATAACTAAAATTGAAAACATACCAAAAAAAAAAATATAAAATTATTTAAAAATTCTTAAAATTAAATAAGAATGCTTAAAAGATTTTTGTTGACGGGGAAAAAGAATTATAGGAATCGTAAATGTTTTAACAAAAAATAATAATTAAAAAAAAAATGAGGCATATTATAAATAAAATTTTAAAAAACTAAATTAATAAAAAAAAATATAATTTAAAATTAAATAGTTTTGAGTTTTGTTTTTATGTCACTAAGTTGGAGTATCTAAAAAAAAAACATAAAGTAATAGCTCGCTCCCTCATTGGTGTCAAAATTATTGCTATTATTTTTCACTATTTAATTTTAAATATCAAATCATAAAATGAAAATAATAAACAAACATAATTAAATTTAATTATAAAATAAATATAAGTAAATTAGATAAAAATATTTTTATTTTTAATTATTTATTTTTTTACTAATTAATTATTTTAAAATTTTTTTAATAGTAAACAGTATTTACCACTCATTCCCTTAGTCACATCATTGATTTGTGACAAAAAAAAAAATTTTTTTTATAATAATTTTCATTCGGATAAGTATTGCCATAAGTGATGATATCCAAAATAATAAATATTATATCGTCATTGTTTTGATATAAATTTAAGTTCTTGAAGGACTGTGGAAAATTTATAGGAAAATTTATTTACGTTTTCTTTATCACAGAAGAAAATTTTAAAATTCTCAAAGTTTTTTTCAAACTAAAGCCACCCAAATATGTTGACTCTAGATAGGTAAATATTTTTTTTAATGTTTTACTTGATGTCGGTAATATTTTTTCATTTTACTTTCAAACTTATCGGTTTTACATTACCTTTGATTTTCTAGATGCGAAAATTGTAACTTTAAAAGCAGTAAATTTCTTTTAATGTTTTAATTTTTTATATTTCCTTTAATTTTCTTCATTTCTATTTGACAGTAAAAGAAAACGTCAATGGTTCATGGAACTTTTATTTAATTATTACAGATTCTCGTTGAATAATAAATTTAGAAAAGACATCTTAGATGTAATAATCATAGCATTATTTGTCAAAATATAAATGATTTAATAGCAATTTCAAAAGCTGCAATAAATTAGCATTGTAATCCAATGTTAAATTAAATTACTTCAAAGTAACACAAAATCCAGTTTCAATGACTTCCAGTAATTTATCTTAGTCAGATAAAAAATTATGAGTACTGCCAATTTTGAACTTAAAATTTGAAAAATTTACTATCTTATTTTTAAATGATTATGGTAATTAAGAAATTGTCTCAAATTATATAATCTGACTGAGCTTTAAAATTAATGAAGTGACTGAGAGAATGAGGCTGAACTATCTAAAAGCAAAAAAAAAAAACAAAAATATATAAACGAAGAAAAGAACTAAAAAAACTAAAAATTTAATTTTATTATTATTGTAAAATATTTTTCTGTGATTTTTATTATTTTAAAATTAACAAAAAACATAAAAGTATATATTTAAAAACCAAAAAACATAAAACATAAAAAAAACTATATTAAATAAACAACCAAAAATTATATATTCATAATTATTCTGAAAACAAAAAAAAAAATAATAATAATTTAGTCTTCAAAATAAAAATATTTATGAAACATTTAATATAAATAATATATAAAAAAAAAATTATAAAAAATTAAAAAACCATTTTGAATACTGATTTGACTGTTAATAATAAACGTTTAAAAAAAAAAATATTTAATAATTTAAAATAAAAAATGAAATAAAAATTAAAAATAGTTACATTCAAAATATTATGTTAATTAACATAAAAACATAAACATAAAAAAATACAAACTGACATAAAACCTACACTCACCAAAACACACACACAAAAACCAAATAATATATTTAAATTACCTTAAAAAATAAGAAATTAAAATTTAAAATAAATGAAAAGTTTAATAAATTATAAAACAAAATAAAAATGTAAAACAATCAATTTTGAAACAATCATTATAACATCTCATCATCGGTTGTGGATTTCATTTTAAATTATCCTTTAATTTACGAATTAAATAATTTTTAATTTATTAAAATATAAATATAATTTCATTTTAATTTAACGATCTTTCCTGGGTTGCTATTCAAAAATTATAAATTAATAAATAATTTTCAATGGCCTAAAAAAACTACAAAAACTAAATAATTAGTTTTTATTTAAGGATTAATTTTTAAATTTTATTTTGTTAAATTTTACTTATTTCTCAAAATAATATAAAATTATATTTTGAAAAGATTATATTTCGAATATTAAAAATATGTCCATAAAATATGTTTTCGGGTAAGTGACATTTTGCAATATATATACACAGTCATTTTCAGAATCTTTAGCAGATAACTTTATGATGGAAAGAAGACTTTTTGGTCTCAGTAGCATATATTGAATATAGAAAATTGAACTCTCCTAGTAATCTAAGGTAAATTCATTAATTGTGGAAAAATATTTCCAATTATTTTAACGGTAAACTATATTTAATACCAATATAACTTTAATTGCAATAAGCTAAAAGCTATTAACTTGTTGTAATGTTATAGGTTTTTCACTAAAAAAAAATGTATAGTTCGAAATTTATATAATAAACAGATCAAGTTTCAATATAATTATTTAAAAAAACTTCAAATATCTATTATTCTATACTGAGACCTCTATGCTCCCAAAATTGAAAGGACGAAAAAAAATTACCAACATAATAAATTTAAAAAATGTGTAATTTCAAAAAAATATACGTCAGAGCTGACAATAATGATCTATGAAAACGGTCACTCAAATACTTGTGTAATTTAAAACTTTATGTTTTCTACACAACAACTGTCATAGTAACATTAACGAAATATACTTTTGTCCTGACGATTATATTTTTCGCCTCTTGTACAAAATATTTTCTTTAAGAGGTTTCCAATTAATACAATTTTTTCTTAAATAATACTCTCGTTTGTTTAACATAAAATTTAATTTACCATAAAATAAATTACCATTCCAACTATTTTTAATATAATAAGTGTTTATTTCAACAAAAAAAAAAAATCCCACCAATATGGCGTATTTTTAAAAATACAAAATATTTTACTTTCTTTTTCATACAATTTTCATTTAATTCAATATTTTTTTATTTTTCTTGAAATTTTTCTTTTATGAAAATATCTTTAAAATACAATAAAGAAAACATACAAAAAAAACAAAAACAAAAATATGTTATATTCTTATATATCTTTGCCTAAAAATAATAATAATAATAATAATTTAAAAAAAAAAAAACAATTTCAACAATAATTATGAAACAAGAAAATTTAAATATAAAACCCCAACAAAAAATAAAATTAAATAAATTTAAAAATATATTTATAAAAACAAAAAAAAAAAAAAACAAAAAAATATACGATAATTAAATTAAAAGATACTTGAAATTAACACAAAATTTAACAAATTTAAATATAAAAAAAAATAAATAAATAAATATATATTTAGAATTTAGTAATTAAAAAAAATTTAAAAAAATACAATATACAAAAATAAACTAATAAATATATTTTTTGGCCTATTTTTATAAAAAAAAAAAAAAGAAAATTAAAAATAATTCACAAAAATTAAATTACTAAAAAAATACTAAATAAATAAATTTTTAAACAAAAAAGTAGAGAAAAATTATTAAAAATACAAATTAAATAAAAAAAATATTTTTTCTAAAATTTTGTCATTTCAAAATCAACAAATTGGTAAAAAAAAAATTCAAAATTTTGCAAAGGATTTTCTTTAAAGGCACCCTGTAAAGATCGTTATAATTACAATTTAATAATTTTATTTTAAATCTTATTTTTTTTTTTTTTTTACCAAAACTCAATTTATCCACATAAAATGTATTTTAATTTTCATAATTTATTTTATAAAAAAACAAAAAAAGAATTAAATAAACATAATAAAACTGGACAGATACTCTTAATGGAAAATAAACTTAAATAATTAATTATATTTAAATTAAATATACTTAATATAAATCTTTTTTGGTTTTTTTTATTTTTTATCACAAATAATTTTAATTTCACTTATCATTTTTATGTAAATATAAAATAATTCAGTAACAAACAAAATAAATCGCAGTAAATATTTAATAATTTTATTTTAATTTTTGTTTTTTAATGTAATTTTACATAAAAACTTTAATTAAAAATAATATAATATAACAAAAAAAAAAAAAAACCACTCTAATGAGAGCTAAAAGACTTTGTCTATAAATAACAAAAAAAAAAAAAAAAGTGAAAAATTATTATAAATAAATTAATATTAATTTAAAATACAATAAAACTAGTTACAAAACTAATTACTACTAAAAACAAAAATCAGTTCATATAACAATAATACATATATACATTAAAAAATGATTTACATTAACACACAAATATTCATAATGAAAAATACCAAAATTAAATTATTTAATAAAGTAAAATAAAAAAAAAGATAAATTAAGAGATGAGATAAAAAATAATTAGAAAATTAAAAATCATAATAATAACTAAAAAAAAATTCTCTTAGAAATTCAAAAGTTTTCAAATATTTTCCAAAAATATCAAATCTCAATTTTACTAAACAAAATTTTCAATTTTACTAATGAGTGAAATTTAAAAAAAAAAACATTCATTACGTTCGTATGGTGAAGTGCATCAGTTTAAATGAAAGTATTTAAGAAACTTGAAAATTTTGACTGAAAGTTTAAAAGCTAAATTTCAGCTTGTGTATTCACAGCAAATTACATTGTTTACCTGTCAAATGTTAATATTTACTATAAAATTACATTATTGTGATTTTTATGACAGCTGTTTACCATATGATTTTGACAGTTAGTTAAACTTTTTGGCAGTTAGTTATATCGTAGATATAAGAATATTCTTATATTTACGGTTATATTCAATAAATTAGATTGAATATCTTTATCTTAGAAATAATTATAAATATCTTTCTTAATTGTTACATTTGAATAAAATTCAATTTGGCAAATTCAATAAATTTATATAACAAATAAATTCTGACTCCAAATTAAAAATTGAGATTTGATATTAAAGATTCAAATTAAAGTTTAAAAAAAAAATCCAAAAATAAGTAAAATTAAGAATCATGACAAAACTACACAAAGACCATTTAAAATCAAATAATGTAACATATATAAATAACATTGCAAAATATAATAGAAAAGTTACACCTAAAAGAAAATTCATATAATGGAAAAAAAAATTTTTTTTACTCCTTCCCAGACAACTATTATTACTACATATTCCATGGAAAAACTATCAAATTCTATCCTTGTAATAATAATTTTATTTACTTCCTTTTTCACAGAAAAAAACATTGAAAATTGATTTGTCGTCACTGTAAAAATAATAAAAATTTACAGGATATTCAGTTTTAGTAAAGTCGATTTTTAGTGGAAATATTTTTAATAATTTTAATTCTATCTTTAAAATTTTCCTTTTTTATTTTCAACACCTTTTGTAATATCCTATTTTATTATATTTTCCCAAATTTTTTTTTTTATTATTATTTCGTATGGTTGTCATAACGAGATATTATCAAAGATATTTGAATCTATTATATAAGGAGATTTGTATGGCAATATGAAAGATACTTCCTAGTCAGATATATTGCAAAGCAAATCTTATGATTTATTTTATGAATTTATTAATTTTTTATTAATTCTATTATATTTTTTAATTATTTTCTTTACTTTTATGTTAATAAATTTAGATTTTCTTTAAATATACTATAAATATGAAATCTAATAAATAGTAAAATCTAACGAATAAAACATCGTCATAATTATTAGAAGAAAGAATTGATATTAATATTACCGAATATGGGTAAAAACTGCACATATAATTTTCCTTTTAAAATTATAATTTTATGGATAGTATAAAACAAAAATTCTGAAAAAATAATAAATTATATAATTAGCAAAAAAAACTAGCATTTTAATTTTCATTGAAAAGTTTAATTTACTAATTAACATTTACCAGATACAATTAATTTATTAAATTAAATCAAAAATATGCAAACCATTTAACTAACCAATTAAATATTCCAATAAATTTTCATTTACAATATTTATATTTTTTTATATTGAAAATGAATGATAATTAAAAAAAAAAACAATTTTCACAAATCAATTATTACTAATTGAATCATAAATTATTCTTTTGGTTGTTTAACAATTTATATTTATTACTAATATTTACATAGTATTAATTCTGAATTAAGTAGTTTTTGTTTTCTGTAATCTCCTAATTATTCTGTTTTATTAGGCACCAAAATATTATTAAAAGCATAAAAAAAAATTGTATAAAACATAAATCATAAATTTTATATTTCGGTTACATAATAAATTCACTAGAATATTTTTTTTCAATAATATTCCAAGAAGAGCCTCAGTTTAAATTTATTATAAAGAAAATTAAATCGAATTACTATTTTCTATTGAACCATAAAACCAATAAAACGACTTTTCTCAGATTGACATAAGAAATTAAATTAAAAAAATTAACCACCATATAATTGATTCTGTGCTGTAAGAAGATACTTTTATAATTAGAAATTTCATAACTTTAACTTAAAGTCAGTCAACTTTAACAATTTATTTATTTCAATTAAACACTCTCGGGAATTTGTCACACTATTTCTTTTTTCTATGCAGTTTTTTTTTTTCTTGCAACAATAAAAGCAATATAAATCTTTAAAATATCCTTAAGGTATTATGGTATTTACCATCTGATACTTAAATTAATTTTTCTTTAATATAATTCCATTACAAGTTTATATTGTCTAAGAATATTAGCTCACTATAAATTTTCCTTTAGCTCTATTAAAAGTAATAATAAAATATAAAAACAAAGAAAAACCATATTTAATAAAAAAAAAAAATATACAATAACCAAAATGATATTATATTTCAGAAATCGTCCCTTAAGGATACATTAATATAATTTGTTATAAAATATTTTCTTTATCGTTCTTGTTTTTCATTTCCTTGGCTTAGGTTTAATATTTTTCTTTTACTATTCATTTTTTTTTCATTTATTTGGAAAAAAAGAAATATCGCGAAAATTAAATTCATTCAATTTTCTTTTCTTTAACATCTCTTGTTTTTTTTTCTCTCTCTCTTTTGAACTAATATACACGAGTTTCCTTTAAGGATATCAAAAAAAAAAAATATTTTATTTTTCATTTTTTTGACTGGCAAAATAAGAAAATGAAAATAAGCTAAAAGATAATTTTAAATATTGACAGTGAATACTATGCTATGATAATGAAGATATGTTTGAACGGTAAAAAGAGTGTAGGATGTTTTTTTTTTAAGGAAATTTTGATAAAGGTTAAATAATGTAACGAAAAAAAATTTTCTAGTTCTTTCTAATTTTTTTATGGTATGATATTTCTATTTTTAGATATTTTCCCTTAATTTTATGGCATAAATTTATTCAATGTGAATTTTCTTTTTAACTTTTATATATTTTCAAAAAAAAAAAAACCCAAAAGTATTTCTTTTTAGTAGATAAGGGAAAAAAAGTATATTTATATAATTATGAAAGGAAAATATTGAATATTTTTACTTTTTTGGTTTCTGCAATACGTAATACTGACAAGTTTTAATAAAATGTAGGAAATTCGATTTATTTGTGAATTTTTTTTTTTATAAGAAAATACAAGTTTTTTTTTTACAAAAAAAAAAAAGGTAAAACTAATTAATTTTTTATTTGTAAATATGTATTAAATTTTATTAGATAAAAATACTCAAAGAGTAATTTAAACATAAAATTATATTATATTTAAAAATATTGTTAATTTGACCAGATATTAATTGAAAATTATAATATGTATAGTTTGATCAGTGTTAATTAATGACAATTATCCGAACTTCTAAAAAAAACTTCTAAAAGTAAATGGGGATTACAAATAATGAAGATACGATTTCTATTCGGTCAGCTTGATATGCTTTTTTGTGTACAGTTTCACACGATATTTCATATGAAATTATTGATAAAGTTTTTAAAAATTAACTTCAATTGAATGTTCATTTCGTCAAATCTTATTGAAAATACAATCTGGCAAGAATATTTTAGTTTTTTTACTATAAATATTTCTTCTATTTTATATCAGTTACATATATACATAAAATATACATTAAATATAATCATAATTATTAACTTAAAAAATCCAATAATAATTTTACATTGCAACAATATCACACTATTAATGTCTAAATTTCCAACACGTGTATTATTGCAATATATATCACACTATTAATGTCTAAACAGCATAAATAAAACATTTCTATTTTATTAAATATAAATTTTCTGGGAAACTATTACTTATATAATTAAATTTTTTACAAAAAAAAAATAATTAATATTACATACTGCAATTAAATATTTCAAGTGAATTTTAATTTTAAAAAAAAATGCAATTTCTTAACAACAATTTCATCGAATTTCTGGAAATAAATGCAAAACTTTACTAAACAATTTTAATAGTATATTTTGAATTTAATATATTTTACAGACAAATTATATTTTATTGATCAACACATTAGCAATGAAACTTGAGCCACCTCAATTGCTAGTCTTATTTTCGAATAAACTTTAAAAAATCAGCTAATTAATATGAATTGAAATTTTTAAAAATATTTTTTTTTTTAAATTAACCTGAACATTGAGGTATACCTGTATGCTATGCAATTCTACACAATTTATTTACAATTATAATTATTCAATAAACAAATACCAAAATCAACTTTCTCAGTCATTAATGCAAAATTTTGTAGTTTTTAAGTAAATAAGAAAATTAAAAAAAAAAACATATAGTTTTTAAGAAGACTTTATTTAATCATAAATATTAAACATTTAACAAAATTAAATAATCTTAAGATAAAAAATTTATTCAACTTTTAAAATAAAAATATATATTAACTAAGAAATAAAAAGTTTTAAATAAATACAAACAATTTGATTCTTAAATTTAAAAATTAAAATTTGCAATTAAGGAAATTTTATTTTTCATTAATTTTTTTGTAAGATTTTAAGAAAATTTCTAAATTATAACATAATTCAAAAAAAATTTCCCAAGTTCCATTAATCAATACATAAAAAAAAAAAAACAAAAAATAGTCTTAAAAAAACTATTAATTATGTGTATTTAGATGTTGAAAACTATGAAAATACCCTTAACTTTTTACCCAAATTACAAACAACAATAAATTCCAAAAAAAAAAAATCTCTTTTTTGCTTGAAGTTTTAAAATTTAACAAAATTAAAAACATATTTTTTAAAATGATTATTCGATTCAAATGAAAAATGGTCAAATTTATTTGTCATTTTAATGAAAATATTTTATTAAAATTAAAAATATATTTAATATCTTTAATATAAAAAAAAAATACAATTTATTCAAATTATTACAAATATATATTTAAAAAAAAAATTAATATTCTTAGATTAAATGTTTAAAATAAAAATAATATTAAGTAAATAACATTCAAAATACATTTATTTTCAAATAAAAGAAGGAAGAGCTTCAAAAATAATGAATATGAAAAATTTATTAGATTTAGGATAACATAAATAATCTAAATTTTTGTAGTTTTTAAGAAAACAAATCTAATGACTGAGAATTATTCATACAATAATAAATTAATATTTACTACATATACAATAAACAAATATACATATATACGCAAATTAAAATATCAACTAAAGAAAATTTTGTGGAAATTAAAAAAAATAAAATATAAATAGTAAAATGCCCCGCACTAATCAAAATTATCAATGGAGGCTGAACACATACTTTAAAATTTTTATTATAAATTCAAACCAATTTTTTTTACAACATTTAATTTATGTTATAAATTTTACAAAAATAAATTTATAAAAAGAAACAATTTTCGATTATTGAATTTATATGAAACAGAAATTAAATATATTAAGAAACAATTTTTATGTCGAAAGATAATTTTGTAAATTTTATTTTAGTTTTACAATTAACTATTATGCCCATCTAACAGAAAATTCATAAAAAATGAAAATCATAAATAATTTAAAATATAATTAAATTAGCTTTCATCCAAAAATTTCAATTTATACTTCAAATATTTCCCCAAAAAAAAAAAATTAAATAATTTTATATTGAATTATATTAAAATTAATTTCCCAAAATATATGAAAACATAATAATTTATAAAATAATTTATAATTTTCAAAATTATCCCGAGCCTCCGACATAAAAGATTTTAAGAAATTTTATTCAAATGACCAAAATTTTACATTTTGATAATTAATTAAATATAACAAAAATAAAATGGACATTTTTAAAGTTTGTGTTCATTTTGAAGTTTGATTCGTCCTTAAATTAAGAAAATAATTTTATGACATTTATTAGTGAATATTTAATTATTCACTTTTTGTTATAATTTTATTTTAATGGGCATACAAATCTTTAATAATATAGAATTAGAATTTTTGTTTTTTGTAGATTTAAAATATTAGTCCATAAAATTTTCTTTAATTTATATGAAATTATACTAATAATTATAAACATGACACCTTTTGTTAGCAATGGCATGTTGTATACCTCGATTTATCACTTCAATTAACAAGTATGTTTTCTATCTTTTGCGTATAAAAATAAGATAATAGTTGATCAAAAATTAAGTTTAGTTAATTAAAATTTATTTCACTTCAAAAATTTATAGAAAATATCAGATTGGTATTTAATATATAATTTTTTAATTATACCAAGAAAACTAAAATTTGAGAAAATAAGCCACAAATTATACTAAAAAATATTCATACAAAACATAATTCAAATAATAATAAAAATCAAAAAATAATTTTGTAACAAAAATTTACTTCTTAAAATTTTCGTTTTCTTTCTCAACAAATATTTTCAATTTGACAAATTTTCTGAAAATATTTATAAAATTTTAATTATAATATTCTATAATTAAATTTTTTTAAATCTATAAAATGATTCATGAACTAATTTGAGTTATATCATCATTTGCCTAGTCTTAAATAAAAGTTATCTGCGTGTACTTTATATAAAAAAAGCAATTAGTACAATAAAGTACTACAAATTTTTTGTGAGAATATGAAAACTTAATATACAATTTAAGTTTCTTCAAGTGAAAATATTTAGTCATAAATTAATCATTTACCATCACCGCTTAAAGTCTTGTTTGTTAAAATATCTTAATCCGATTTAAAAAGCAAAATTTTAAAGTTATTAAATATAACTTGTTAAGTTTTTAATACTTCTCTACATTAAAACGTCAGACATTCTTCAAGATTAAAAGACACTATAACATATTTTAAATAAATATATTTAGTTCTGGTATTTATCAAAGACTTCTTTTTAAAATAAAATTGTTGTTAAAATTAGATATTGTAAACTAAAGGTGTTAATAAGCTTTCTACCTTATCGTTCCAATTTAATTTTAAATTATTTTTGTCCAAAATTTCGACTTTGTCGTAAGGGAAATTCTTTTTAAAGGAAATTGTTATTAGTTATTATGTTACATAATCATAGCATGGTATATTTTTGTTTTGAAATTCTTTCATGGTCGCCAGACTTAGGCTAACATTTTATAACTTATACGTAACCAAAAATATTCAAGTCGTAATTTGAAACTTTATGGATTTTAGACATTTGTACATCTAATAAAAATTTTAAAGAATATTTTTTAAAAATTTCGATAAATTATTTTTAATTAATCGTTCTTATTTAAATAAAAATAGTTGTTATTTTAAATTCGCTGTTAAAATTTTACTAAAATCTAAATATTATTTATTTGAAATTATTATTTGTATTATTAGATCTTAAATTTTTTTTTTTAAATCTTTTTGTATATTTTATTAGATAAATTTATAATATAACTAATTTTTCTTATAAACTTTTCCACAAAAATAAGACTGTTACCACAAAACTTAATTTTCTTTCACAAAAACATCAGAATTTCTTCCCCAAAAATCAAAACTTTCTATCCTATAAACTTCGAAATTTCTCCCTATAATAAAAACATCAAATCAAGTTATATTGACTTTTTAAATTAATCTTCATTTAATATTATTAACGAAACATAAAAATTAAATAAAAATAAAAAAATCGCATTAAAACAAACAAACAAAAAAACAATGTTTATAATAAATTTACATAAAACAATGCACTCAATGCAATAAAAATAATTACTCAATTTTTAAAATTTATTAAATAAAATAAAATTTAATTTTAATTTTATTTTTTTTTAATATTTCTTCCTCAACCGCACTTTTTAATTACCATAAAAAATATATTTAATAAGAACAAAATAGCACTTAACATTTTTTTTTAAAATAATTGGTAATTTTTTATGTTTCACTGTTTATATAAAAAAAAAACAAAATAACTCATAAATTAAATATTAAAAAAAAAAAAATAAAAAAAATTTAAATTAAAAAAACCCAAAAAAAAAATTAAAAATTAAATAAATTATTCGTATAAAATAATCACCACATTGCACTTAAAATATTGCACAATATAAAATATAATATAAAATATAATCATTTTTATTTTAAATATTTATGTTTATTTTAAAAAAAAAAAATTAATTTATAATTAATTTAATTTTTATGTTTTTAATTACAAAAGTAAATAAAATATTTAAAAAATAAATAAATATATTAAATATAAAAAAAAATTATATCATTGGAGAATTAAAAGCAATTTAATGTCAATTTTTTCTAAATTATTAAAAATGAAAGAAATATTAAATTAAATAAAATTAATCTAGTTTTAAAAATTATTATATTAAAACAAAAAAAAACCAATGTTTTTCTTCATTTTTTCGAGATTATTTATACAAATTTATTTCTAATTTTATATTTGACATTTGATATATTATGGAAATCAAAGTATAAAATAGCATCAACATTTTAATGTTCGTGATGTTTGCCTTTTTCTCTCTAACAAACTCAAATGAAATAAGAAAAAGTATTAAAAGTCAAAATTATATCACTTACAAATAGAATCGTGTAAATTGGCTCTTAAAGTTTGAGATCTTATGTCAATTTTGATGGAAGGTTATCAGAAATGATTATATAAAATATAGCAACATTCTGAATCTAATAATTTGTTTTCACTTCATTAATTTATACTTTACCTAATGAAAATAAACAATCATTTTTTCTAATATTTATTATTAAATTATTATTATAATATTAATTTTAAAAAAGCCACTAACTTAATAATCTTAGTTTCCAGTTGAAATAAGTATTATATTTATTTTGGTTAATAAAATGTATTTGATATAATTTTATACTTTAAATACATTTATTATTTCAAGCTTTGGTTAGTATCTATTGGTTAATTTATTTTGGTATCAATTAATTTAAATTTTAGCTAAATTTGTTACTTTAATTATATTTATTCTTCGGTTACATTTCTTACATTTCTTACTACAAAAATTATAAATTTATATGTAAATATTTGTTTACTACAAATTACTAATACCCATTTATTAATTTGTTAGTACAATGTCATCATTATATATCATTTTTGACATTTTTTTTTTATAAATTATATACTGAATATATTATTAAAATTGGTCCTTAATTATTCGATATATTAAGAATTAAAAAAAATTATATAAAAATATTAATAAAATTAAATTTTTTAATAAATAAGTAAACTGCACTGCACAGAATTTTGTGATATAATAAATATTTATATACACACCAATAAAAAAAAAAAAACACACTCACACTATAATAATATAATTGCAATTAATTTCACTTAATTACATTGACACATCTTTTATAATCATTTCTTTTTAAAATATTTATATTTAATTATTGCTGTCCAAGTTCCTAATGGAACTTAAGTGTGAAATTTAAAAAAATATAAAATTGATATAAAATATGACAGAAAAAAATTATTAAAAAAAAAGAAAATTACACCACACACACAAACACATAAACAAAAAGAAAAGCCTTTAAATTTATCCAAATTAAAAATTAACAATTTAAAAAGAGTAAAACATGAAAGTTTCTTAAAAACTTCAATTGAAAATATTAAAAAAAAAAAAAAAAAAATTTACAAAAATTAAAAAACTCAAAAAAGTATTTTCAAATTTTTAAAAAACGTATTCAAAAAAAGAAATATAAGTATTATTAATTCTTAAAAAATGAAAAAAAAACTTAAAATTAAATTTAATAATCGCACATTAATTTTAAAAAAAATATTAATTAAAAATATTTGTTTTTTTTTAATTTAATTAACATATTTGCAAAAAAAAAAATCAAAATTTTTTTTTATTTATTTATTTTAAAAAATAAACTTATTTCGAAAGCTTTTTTTTACAGTAAATTAGAATAACAACAAAAAAATAAATAAAAAATTCAAAAACTTTTTTCAATATTGAGTTAAAAAATAATTTTTCACTCAAAAAAATACTCAAAAAAATAACTCAAAAAATATTTTTTTTTTATATTTTAATCTAATTTACTGTAAAATTATAGAAAATTTCGATTATAGATGTAGTAGTCACATGTACCTTAAAAAAGAAAAATTTTGAAAAAAAAGGAAATATTTAACAGCACATACACATACACACACAACCAAACTATGTGTAAAAGCTAAAAGAGAAGCTTTTTAATTAATGTTTTTTTTTTTTTTTTTTTTTTAAATCTTGAAAAATGCTTAAAACAAAAAAAAAACTAGAAAAGAATAAAAAATTAAATTAATTCTGTTTATGTATACCGTATTTTACAGTAACGCACCGTACCGTAACGTAACGTACTTGTTGTGTATTAATTTTCAAAATTAAATTTTATTCAAAATACTTAAAATATATATAGATATAAAATAAAAACCGTCCTTTTTAGTAAAGAAAAATGAAAATTTAAGAATTAAAATTTAATTAATTTAAAATTTAAGAAATTATTTATAAAATTTAATTACTAATAATGTAATATGATTTTTCGTTGTTTTCATTTCAAAATAAAAAAAGGTTTGATTGTATTAGTGCAATTTAGGAAAAACTAAAATGGGTAATTAGGATAGATAATTGTTCTGTTAGAGAAAATTGTAAAATTGTTAGCATAATTATCAATAAAAAAAAATTATATTTAAACCATAATTACTGACATATGGACTTTTAATTCTTTAAAAACTAGAATATCTTTTACGTTTCAATAGTTAATTACTGTTTTTTTTTTAACTAAAATTTGGAAACATTTATCATCTCAATGTAATTAAAACATGGCTTGCCATTTCGTATTGTTTGAAAATATTAAAAAATTTTGTCACCTTTATAAATATTAAAATCATAATTTTATGCAAATAAAAAATTTTATTAGTTTTATTCCTAACCTTAAATTATAGAACATTGAAACTGTATAGAGCGCGCTAATACGAGGCTAGGTATTGTTCTTTTCAACACAAATATGTAATATTTTATTTAAATTATATGTTTTCCAAAAATCATTTAAACACTAAATCCATTAAGTATATTAATTTTCATAGCTTTATATTTTAGCATGTGCCCCAATATAATAAGAAAGATAAAAACCAAGACAAAAAAAAAAACAAATATTTTTTTATAAAAAAAAAACTTTTTAAAAAATAAATTTTTCTTAAATCTAATATTAAAAAAAATACCAATACTTAATTGTAAATATTTACAAACAAAAAAAAAACATCAATTTAAAAAATCAAAAAAAATCACATTTTTAAATGTTTATGGATGCACCACCACCTTAATGCACTTAATTTTGCACAAACTTTATTTTTTTTTTCATTTTTTATTGCATATTAATTAATTAATATTATTAAAAATATATCTATTGAAATATAATTAAATAAAATTTTAATAAATTCAATTATAGTTATTTTATTAACATTATAATATTTAACAACATAGAATTTATATACATATATATAAAAAACATAAATTATTTATTAACTAAAAAAATTATTTAAAAAAATGTAAATTTATTAAACCAGAAAAATTTAATTAAAAATTATTATGTTTTTCAAAAAAAAAAAATTATTTAATCATATGTATAAAATATCTAATACATAAAAAATATGTTTTATGTTTAAAGATATTCATTTAAAAATACACAAATTTAAAAAAAAAAATTATCAAATTATAAATTTAAATCTTGGCTGTCTTTTTTTATAAAAATTAATTAACAAAAATTAAAATATCTTTAAAGATTTTTGCCAAAAAAAAAAATTAATAAAATATATATGTATATAGTATATTTATAAAAATTTTAAAAATATTTAATAAATTTTAAGTTTTTTTTTAATATAATTAATAAAAATTAACAAAAATTCTTTATATTTTTTTTTTTAAATTCTATTTTAAAAATTTAGCAGCCAAAATCAGTATTTTTTATTTTATTTATATTTTTTTATTTTTAATATTTTTAAATATTTCTTCTATATTAAAAATTGTAAATAATTAAAAAAAAAAATATTAAATATTAATTTTTTTGTCACAAAAGTACACAAAGATAATTTTTGTGACGAGAACAGAAACATATAAATATATATATCTTTAAAAAAAATATTCTTATAATCTTGTTTATACAAATATTTATGTATAATTTTCATTTATTAAACAATTATGTTTGTTATTTTTTTCCAAAATTAAATTTATTAAAAATAAAAAAACCTATAATTAGTAATTAATAAAATAATAAAATTTAATTTCAAAAAAAAAAATCACAAAAATTAAGTAAGAAAATAAAATAAGGGAGAATATACAAAACTGAACTTGATAAAAGACAAAAATTTAAAAAAAAAAAAAACATAAAAAATTATTAAAGTGAAAGAAAATAGTTTATTTAAATAAAAACTTAAATAAAAATTAAAAGTTACTAAAAAAATAAAAAAACAAAAATTCATTTCGTTAAAAATTAAAAATTATAAACATTTTAACAACGACTATCAAACACACATGGAAAAAACAAAAATCATATTCATAAAAATTTTCATATTTATATTTAATATCTCCTTTAAATAATGTTTAATTAATTATATTATTTTGTAATTATATATCATGTAATTTTAATAAATGATCAATTTCAAATATAATTTCAATATTTCATTTTCAAAATCTAATTATTGTAAAATATATACCAGAAAAAAAAAATTAAGATATCCTTGTCATATGTACTAAAAAAACTAAAATTAAAGAAATACATTCATTTTCTTTTATTTATCAAGAAAATACAATTTTTATATAATTTTTGACACCATCATTTTAGTAACTGTCACAAATTAACCATAAAATTTAAAATTAATAAAAATCAAAATTAATATATTTTGAAATTATTTAAAATTATTTTCAATCTCTATAAATGTCAAAAATTCTTAAAATCATGTAGAGTGATATTATTATTTTTGTTTTGTTTTAATTAAAACAAAAAGGCAAAATTGTTGACAAAAACAAAAATAAATATCTGTCAAATATGCAAAAAAAAAAAAACCTTTTATAACCCCACCTTAAAACTTACCATGACATTTTTTTTTCTAAATGCTATTTAAATCTAAAAAAAAAATCAACACAAAATTTCATGGCTCCAAAAAAAAAAAACCAAACGATTAAAAAACATTCACATTTTTTTAAAAAATTTCTTTTTTTTAATTAAAAAAATTTATTTTAAAATAGTTAAAAAAAAATTTTTAAAATAAATAAAAAACATAAATAAAAAAAAAATAATTTTTTAAATAAAATTACTTAATAAAAAAAAAACACAGGAAAATCTATTGTACTTTCTAAGAAAGAGCCAAAAAATGTTATTATTATACTAAATTTATTAAATCTCTATCTCTCTCTCGGTCTCTATGTCTATATCTCTGTCTTTCGCACACACACACATACAAAAACACGCCCACACACAACTCCTACCAGATTGACACACATTATTTCACATCCAAATCACCTTATAAACTAAAATATAAAAATTTAAATTATAAAAATGTAGTTTTTGTTTTGTTTTAATTTAATTTTATATTAATTGTAAATATTAAAAACATAAAAAAAAAAAACATATTTAATTACATAATTTATTAAAAAAAAAAATTGTTAATCATTTCACCAAAACAACAAAAAAAAACTAAAATTAAATTGAATTTTTTTTTTATGTAATTTAAATTATCACCAAAAACATATAAAAAATATAATTAAAACAAAAAAAAAAAAAAAGGGAAAATTTTATCCTAAATCCTGACAAAAGCAAAAAAAAAATTTAAAACAAATCTGAACAAAAAATTTAAATTATAGAAAAAAAAAAAGTATTGAAAGAATTTTAAGATACGCGAAAAATGTTAAGAAAATAAAAGGATAAACCAAAAATAGATATTACAAAAAAAAAATTAAACTAAAAATAAAAACATAAAAAAAAAAAAATTATAAAATTTATGAAAAAAAACATAAAAAAAAAAAAAATGAAAATCTGATATTATTATATTGATATTTATTTAAATGAAAAAACATAAAAAAAAAATGTACATGTGTTATTATTATATTATATATTAAATTATATATTTATGTATATTCAAAAAAAAAAAAAACATAAAAAAATACAAAAAAAAAAAACAAAGGAATTATTAATTATTATTAAATACATATATATAAATATATCTATATATATATGTATCTATATATATATAAATATATATATATATATAATATTTATATAAAAAAAACTATATTATTATATTATACATTAAAAAAAATTATGAATATATATATATATGTAAAATAAATGCCTCAGTCAGTATGAAAAAAAAAAAAAATTTAAAACAAAATGATTTATTTTATTTAATTTTACGCTACTACTCCTTGACCTTATTCGCTACTCATCGTGACGAAGCTGCCCAAAATAATTTGATTTCGATTCCGAACTCTAATTTCTTTATAATATGTAATTAAGAAACTTTTAATTTAATTGGGCAATGTAATGGCTTTATCAGTGAGACATTTGTTGTTAGCAAATTATGTCATCAGTTATCATTATTTACTAGGTATTATCATTATTTACTAGGTAAATCAATGACTCAGACAGTAAAATAACCGAGTATTGATCGTATCACAGATTCGTTGTTTAGTATATTACCATTAAGTCATAACTCCAGTCTTTTAGTGATATTAGGGTTAAAAGTCAGCTTTAAATACGTAATTAGAATGAATAACACATACTGTATTGACTAGACCATGTTAATAATTCCTCTTAAAAGTGTTTTTTTTTATAAGAAAGTTTTGCTGCACATTTTTCTCTTCGAAACATTTATAATAAAAGTAGTAAAAATTCTAATAAAAGTTAAAGTTTGCAATAAACAAATATATTGTTTGCTAGAAACGATATTTCCTTTCGCGCCAATTAAAAATATTCGTATGAATAAATGTAACAAATGTACTCAAAAAGACTTTTCATATACCTAAAACTGTTGCGAATTTCCAATCTAATATATGAAATCTTGACAGAAACTAAACCTATGTTAATTCAAAATTGCGTCTTTTAAATAACTATAACCTGGTGTAGTTTTTTAACAATTTGCTTCATTTATATTCGTAAATTTATAAATTACCACTTATATTCTTAAATTTATGGTAGATTATTTCCAGTTTCCATTTTTCTCGTTCAATTTTCCATATACCAACAAAAGAGAAAAGTTAATGATTTGAATGTTTGAAAATAATATCTGGAATTGCAGAACACACCTATATTAATGGAAGTTAATCACATTAATTAAAAACGACACATGTGCTAGTTTTTGCAGTTGGATTTCGTTGGATCTGTTGGATTCTTGCTATCTATTGCTTGCAGATGAAAGAAATATTACCAGTATTAAGATCGGATGAGAAATATTAATATATATATATATGTATAAGGATATAAGGGGTTTTCTGCTTTCCAAAAAGATTTTTAAACATATTAAGTATTTAGTAGTTGTAGCAAACGTTACGTACTTGCATAAAACTAAGAACTTTAAACTTGATCTTTACAATTTACACAAAGTAAAAATTTTACTTAAAACTACCATCCTCCAAAATAAATATAAAATAGTATTAAGATATCCTAAGTAAAAAATTTTTTAAACTTAATATTGAAGTGCATTAAGTACTTAAATTTTTCAGAATTTTAAAAGTTTTCATAAAAACCATTAAACAATTTATATACATTTTAAAGATTGTTAAAGAAAATTATAAAAATTAAGAATTCGTAACATATCTTACAAGTAATATTTCATAAAAACTGACTACCTGTGAAAAATATTAACTACAATTTATTTTCATTTACAAGTTTTTTTCTTTTACAAGTTTTTTTAATCATTTATTTTCATTTACAAGTTTTTTTCTTTTTCTTTAAAAGTGAAGCATTTTTATAAACTTTATAATCATTTAAAAAGTATATATTATTTTATTTATTACTTTTTATTTCAAAAATAAAAATCCAAATGCAAAAACTTTTCTCTACCAAACCAAAAAAGAAAAATCTATTTTACCGCTAAAACGTGTAAAATTTTTAACCTTGCAAAAATATGAGAAAAAATTTTCTGAAAAAAAAAAAATATCAAAAAAGGAAAACCTATAAAATATTGTTTTCCTATAAAACTTTTGATCATGTCGGTATTATTAAGGATTACCAGAGTATTTTTCCGAAAATATCTAAGAAGAAAATAGACTTTTAAGCTTGTAAAAAAATTTTATTCTTAGAAATTTTCCAAAACTTTTTTTTTTTTGTTTTGTTTTATGTTCATAAAAAATATTATCGTTTTTCTTTGAAAAAAAATTATTTTCGTAAAAATATGATTTTTTTTTTCATTTTTACAACCTTCAGGCATTAGAGATAGTAAACTAACCGAAACATCGTAAATCCGTAACAGAAGACAATAAAATAAATAATTTGCAAAACCAAAGATATGTAATACAGTTTCCAATTAAAATTTATGCTATAATTTTTATATTTAACAGTTTAAAAAAAAACATAAAAATTAAATTTACATCTAAAATAAATTTTAATTCAATTTATATGCAAAGGAATCAGATATAATATTAAAGTTGCAATCTACTATATTTATTTTTATAAATTTCTAATAATTTAATTACAAAATGCATATTTTAAGTACTGTAATTGAGTAATAAAGTTCAAACAAATTTTAATTTACTACATAAGCGATTAATTATTCTAAAATACTCGTATGTTTATTAATTCCAATAATCAACAATTTACAATAAATATTCTTTAATTCTGAAGAAAATGATATTTTAAAATTATAAAATCGGAAACTAATAAAAACTTTTAAATAAATTCATTTTCCATATACTAATTCGAAAAACATGAACTTTGAATTTCTATATGAAATAACTAGCTTTGGTATTTCGTCCTTGTGGAAAATTAAAATCACGTAATTTGAAAATAAGATATGATTGTAACCAAGCATGGGGAATTTAAAAGTTATTATAAAATATTGAAGAATTTTCAAATTATATTACATTATCATAAAAATTTTGGTCATAATAAATGCATTTTTGATTTGACCGACGGTGGCTTTGGTTGTAGAAATATAGATAGATTTAAAAATATAATATGGTGTACACAGAAAAATTTATAGATATATTTCGCAACACCAGTAAAAGACTGCATTATCCGAAAATTTATACTATATTATATTTTATAGTTTTGCGAAGATCGAGTTTGAAGTTGATTAAATTTTAGTATGATGGGAAATATTAAGTAGCTATTTTTAGAATTTTTCAATTTAAAATATAAATTTTTTGTATCTATTTTGGAAATTTATTTGAAATTTTTTATGCTGAAAGATTTATTTTATAAACGTAAACTACAGTTTTTTGAATATTTCTGCAATCGCAAAAAGCTATATTTTGGCCATATAAATCTAGAATTCCAAGCATTTGGTTTAAAACTTTTGTACATAACGCGATTTTATTATTATTTAATCAGGATAATAAAACCAAAAGTAGCAATCTTATCATCTTTAGAGGACAGCTACCATCGTAGGTCTACCAAAAACTAATTGGATACGAATACTAAATATGACTGAAATTATGTGACCAATATGCTTGATATTATAAAATTATATTTTTTATTATATGAAAGTAATATTCACCTTCATTTCACTTGACTTTATATACGTGAAAAATTTTAATATAAAGACATAATTTCCTTTGAGAGGTTTTGTATTCGACAAAATAATTTTAGTGTTATTGGATTATATTTTTATTTTTTATATTCTTTGCATGATTTACTTTTTTTTCTCACAGGATCTAATTCTAATAAACCAGGAACATAAATTTCTAATGTACACTGTAATTTCGTTTTGTTTTTCAAATAATGGTAATCAAATTTTAATATACGTATTTTATTATTAATGGAAATATTTAATGCAACAATATTTTAAATAATAATCGACATAAATTTTTTCAAATTTAAAAACTGATGTAAGTATATTTCTTATTATATTTTCATCACTGTTTGTGGAAGACAGTTTCCTAACTCGTACGACTTTTTAGTGTTTATTGTATAAATAAATACGAAATAAAAACATAAAATATTATATTTTGTAATAAAATTTAAATTTTGATGTTTTTCCTACTTAGAAAAATTATTGTTTATTTTCCAAAGAAAAGAGATTACTTTCTAACTTTTAATACTAACTTTTAACTAAATGTTAACATCACTTATTTATAATACTTTTAAAAGTTTAACAAAATCTTTCATCAATAGATATTAAAACTATTATTTAGTTTACGAATACAAGCAAAGGTACGAATTAGAAGGGAATATAATTTCGCCGACAGTCCTTTATATTATCAACCTTATTTTATATATCAATCCTAATTTTTTTTATAAATATCTAATTTATCTATTTATATTATAATTCTTAATTCTACCTTTTCTAATATTCTCAACCCAAAAATTTAGAAATATTTACCACTGTTAAAGTACAACGACTGTAAATCTAGTTTATTATATTTACGTTAAACTATAATTAATTTAGGAGACTCACCAAATGAATTAAAAGCATAGTAAAAATCAAAATATTTATGTATGTATTTATAGTAAATGTCGCAGTACCAATAAAAGACCGCAATATCTCATCAACTTTTAAATTTTTAGTAATTATGTATATAAGGTAATTGAACTAAGAATTGTCTACATTTTGCTCAGGCATATATCTATGTAATTTTATCAATTAATATTATATCTCCTTAACTACCAATGTAGACCCATAGTTTTAAACCAAATGCTTGGAATTCTAAATTTATATGGCCAAAAATATGGTTTTTACGATTGCAGATTTAGAAATATTAACTTAATTACAGTTTAGTTTTATAAAATCAGTATTTTTTCCTACAAAATATTAAAAGAAAACTGCCACATTTTCAAATAAACATATATTCTTTCAACATTAAAATAGATACTTAAATAATAAAAAGAGCAACAATTTTAAAATGTGTCTTTTACTGGCGAAGCTATAATACAAAAATATATTAATAAATAATATACTTTAGCCATACTAACACATTCTTTTTTAATTTTTATTTAGTTAAAAATTGCTATTCCCATTCGACCAACATTATTTCCACAATCATTTATTTACAAAGTATTATTTAAAAAGGATTTGACTTTTAAAACATTTGTATCCACCTGTTGCTAATATTTATTATTTATTCTATAGAAAATGTTACAATTTTTAATAAACAAATAATAGTTTAATCTATTTTTATTGTTGTTAGTTTGTTTTATTGATAAGAAAATTTCAGATTGAAAAAATTAAAAAAAAAATATCTAAAATCTTTATTAAACACAAAATAAAATTACTTAGGGAATTTAAATAAGTATAAAACTGATTATATAAATACGAAAATTTTTTCAAAAGTACTATATATTATTATATTTTTAATAAATTTATTTTTATAAAATTAATAAACAGAAATATTTATCTAACAAATTTATATTTCTTGCGGTAATAAAATAATTTATTTAAAATTTTCTTTGGAAACTTTTTTTCATTGGAAAAGTTTATGTTTTCTTAGATAAAAAAAATTATATTTGTTTAAAAAACAATATTATTTATTTGGAGTTTTTCTATTTACTTTGTATAAGGAAATGAATTAAATCTATAAAAATCTGGTTAATTCGTATTCTTATACCGTATATGGATGGCTACTTTCGATAGCCTTGTAAACTTGTAAACATTGCAACAATAGTCATTCTCATTCATCATTTAACAAAGTCAGTACTGAATTATGGAATTCATGTTAAACTCTCAGGTATTTCATATATAATATTTCATATACAGTAATCCCTCCGACTGCGCGGTAGTTACGTTCTGAAAAAACAGCGCGCAATAAGAAATCGCGCACTGTGAACCCTATTTTGTATTAAATTTACATAAAGAGTTTAGAAAACCAAATTGCGTAAATATAAATTACAAGTTATACATACCTACATCATATATATTTCATGATAATTTAACGGGATTCACCAAATTCTAAATCAATATTGCACGAAATATAAGTATGTTGTTCGAAAAAAAACGCGCTGCTGCGGAACTTCTACCGCGCAATTCGGAATTTTAGTGGTAAAAACCAAACCGCGCAAGTCCGAAATCGCGCTGACCGAAACCGCGCATCTCGAGGGATTACTGTATAATATGCCAGCTAAAAGTTCTTAAAATTCTAATAAAATATTTCAAAATCTTAATTAAATATTTAATTTAAAATTCAAAAGTATATGAAAAATTTTGATCAAAGATGAAATTATTTTTCAATTGCAATTAATTCCACTTGATTGTAAAAATATATTTTGTCAAATTATATAATTTTGGTATTTTTTTTTTTCTTATATTCCCGGAAAAGAAAATTACTTTCTCTTATATTTCTTTGATATTAATTTTATATAAAAATATTATATATTATCTACTATGCTTAGGTAAACCTACTATAGTCCTTGTCAAACTTATCCTAATAAGCCTACAAGCAATCATATTTAATAAATAAAAATAAAATATAAATTGACATCAAAAATGCTATTTTTTTAATACACATAAGGCAAAATAAAATTATTTTTGTTATTTTGTAGAAATAAAGGTGAAAAAAAAAATTTAAGTAGGATTTTTAAGTATATTTTCAAATTAATAAAATACAACATAAAAAATTATCTGTCCTATCGGATTACCGCCTCTTGCGTTTAAAAAAAAAATTAAAATTAAAATTTAGCAATTTCTTTTATTTTACGTAAGTAATTGTAAAATTTATACATATTTAAATAAAACAAGTACATTAATTGTTCCAGAAATTTCTTAATCACGAAATAATTAGCACTTGAAAATTAATGTTATTAATTTTCTTCACTATAAAAGAGAAATAGAAACACATGACATAATGTTAATTAATTTAATTCCACTTGAAATTTAATAACATTTTCTTTGTAAAGATTTTAAAAAAGAAGTTAATTGCCTTTAAAGTTTAAACGAAATAATATGCCACGGGATTATCCCTTATTAATATCATTCATAACACATTCTGTGTCAATTATTCAATCTCAACTGTTTTTTTAAGTACATAATTTAATTCTTGTTCAATATTCAAATAAAAAAAAACGCAATTTTGATGTTTTTCATTCAATTAGTAGTTGTGTAAATTTGTGTAAATTTTTATTTAGAGAGATATCCTTACACCAATTTATTTTTCTTATATAACAATCTAAAAACAAATATATTTTTTTTACAAATATTCGATTTATTTCTAAATTATTTATAAATAAAAACAAGACAATATATAAATTTTCATAAATTTTCCATCAAAACAATGAAAATAAATAAAAATAGAATTTCTACGGAAAATATATTGAAATAAACAGAAATATCAACTTAAGAATTCTTAAGTGGATATTTCAAAATATTCACTTACGAATTTGTTAAAATAGCCAGTAAATTGTTTACATTTATTTCAATACATTTTTAAATTATTTATTAAAATGTGGAATATTTTTGTCTTTTTTTGTTTTATGTAAAATTTTTTTAAAGAAATTTGAAATATTAATAACTCTGTTTGATAGTTGCCAAAATCATAGCAATTTTTAGGGTCCTTAATTTTAATTTTAATGTTTTTCCTAGTTAAAAAAAAACTGTTTTCTTACGAAAAGAAAATAATAGCACATATATTTCCATAAAAGTAGAAATAAATAAAAATGATTCCAAATGGGAATAATTTAGTAAAGTAGTTTCATAAATCGTTACACTAACCTTAATATATTGACATTCGCTTTAATAATACGAGTACAATATATCATTTATTATTGGCCACAACTAATAATACGAGTACAATATATCATTTATTATTGACCTTTGAAAAATATAAAAAACATTAATCTTTAGTTAGATTTAAATCCAAATATCTGTTAGAATATTGCATATAAAAAAAATACACCTAAAACATAAAATGATAATAAATAAATACAAGCAAAAATATATTAATTATATATCTTTGGTACAAGTGTGAAAATTACTTTTAATATTGGTATCACTTATTTATAATACACATTTATTCCGAATAGAAGCAAAATAATGATATCATCGATCGTCCACTATACAATTTATTTCAATGACCTTTAATTAAACTAAATTATTGTGTCAAACCTCATTGCAAACATTTCAGACTAAATATTATTAATGGAATTTTTGGACAATAAGTATATAAATGTTTTATGTAAAATAAATAAAAATTCTATTCAACTTTGTAAATATCTCAAACATACCTCAGACATTGCAAATATTCCATTCCATTCTATTTGTAATTAAAAATAAACTTTTTCAAAATAACTTATTCATATCATCAAAATGAATTTATACTAATTATTTAAATACTTTTAAACTTCATTCTTGATAAATAAAGTTCATAGTAAAAATTAATGAAGAAAAGTAATTATTTTCATTAAATTTCAGAGATTTATGTTTTGTCTGGCTTTCATAAATTAGGCCAACGTAAAATCTGAAATAACTATAAAAAATATATATATATTTTAGGAATAAATATAATTGTCCTCAAAGTTAGATGATTACAGTGGTATATGGCATATTTTTTTTAATGAGAGTGGTAAAAAATCGCAATATAATACAAATTCAAATGGAAAAAAAAATTGATTTCTTAATAAGGACTTTAGTTTTTTTATGATATAAATTTAGATTAAAATTTAATATTATTTAAAAAATTCCCTTAACATCTAATGGTGATAATTTACCTTCATTTTAATATGAATTTAATATTATTATAGAAATTTAGACTTTTATTGTATATTGTTGAAATTTCAAAACAGTGTTTATGTCTAATTCTATAATCTTTTATAACAATATAGACATATAATATCCGAAAGTTTGAAGTCACATTAAATGTAATATTCTTCAACTTTAGCTAAAGCGTATAGATTTCACCTGACAACATTATATTTTAACTCTATAGAAAAGTTTGTCTATTAGTAACTTTTAAAGAAGAAAAATAAAATACATAAAAATTTATTGTGGTTTATTATATTTCGAAGAATTTTTACTTGTTGTAAAAAATTGGATTAGAGAGTTTCTTGTAATTTTATACAGACTATATTATATACATCTACAGAAGTAACAGAAATAAATTAATAATGATAAAATTAAACTCGTCGTAGCCAAATAAATTCATAGAACATAAATTTGTTAACATGATCAAAATATGTAAATATGTAATATAAATATAATAAATAGAAAAAGAACATGTGCTGTTTGTTTGTTTTACAGTAGCAGAAATTATTATTAATAGATACTTTAATAGATATTTTAATAATTTAATAATATATTATGTAATCCTATAAGACTTTGCAAACTATATTTTGATATTTTTGTTTATTCTACTTTTTGTAAAAGTAGAATTCTACTTTTTGTAAAAGTAGATGTAAAATAATATTTACTAAAATTCAATTTTCAACGCCGCACTATTATTCATTTCAACAAACAAATTAATTAGAAAAGATAAACATTTTTTATATAATTTTCAACTGAAAATTATGACAAAAAAAGAAAAAGATTTTCCTATTTTGATAATTTATAGAAGCACAATTGCCCTATACTTTAGCGCAACTGATCTAAATGGAATATTTACTTTTCAAATTTTTTGAATTTTATTAAAAACAAAAATGAAATTAAAAATATATATGTTAAGATTAAATTTTGTAGATATGAAAATTTACTGGTACATTAAATCAACAATAATTATTTTATAATTAATTTCGCATATCATATTCATAAACTTTTTGTAGCTAAAAAATAAATAGTTCACTCGATAAAATTTAATTTTCCAATTATCTAGTAAGTAAATTTACTAAATAAAAACTAAATTTTTAATTTTATTATAATTATTTTCTTTTATTTTGGAAAAATGTTTAACCGAAAAAATTATTTATTCTAAAAATCTTACAATAATCAAATTCACATAATTTATATCGAATTTGTCTATAATTCAATTAATTTAGAATTTCTTAAAAACCTATTAATTATACTCCACAATTAATAAATAATTTTTTAAAAAAAGTATCGAAAATATCCTTGTTGTAAGAACGATTTTGAAAAACAAGATTAATTTCATAGACCAGAATATATAAATTAAAACACATTAAATATATTAAAAAATTTGTTTATATTAAATAATGAAAAATTCTACCTTGACATTTAAACTAGAAGATATAAGTAAATATACATATTTTTACTAAAATGAAAATTACTACTAATATTATGTTAACTAATACAATTTAAAAAAATATATACATGTTGTTTTATGCCTATTATAGTAATAATATATAATATTTAAATATTTTTCATATCTGAAGTTTCAATTATATGACAGAATAATAAAATTAATAATTTTGTTTTTATAATATAAATATATGTATATACAATAAGGACCTAAATTATTCTCATCATAATTTATAGTTTTTTTGAGGATTAAACTTAAACTTTTATTTAGTATTATTACAAATGTTAATAAATAATAATTATCATAATAATACACAGTGTTATGGTAAAATACCAATATATTTTAACAAAAATTAATGATTATAATTAAATATATTATATTTTGCTAAATTTATTAAAGATTTACAATAATCAAATCGAAATAATTCAAATCTAGTTTAATTATATTAAAAATTTTAAAGTCTTATTTATAAATTGGACAAAGTTAATGTCACATTCATATCAGACTAAAATTACTATGGCCAACAGAATTTCTTCATTTTTATGATATGTTTTATTAAAATTAAAATTTTCCACTAATAATTATTAACTAAAGTAATATATCCTAGACAGCCTGTTTTATTAAATATAATTAATAATGAAAACAAAAATGATTTTTCCTTTACCTTCTCTGTAAATATTTAAAAGGTCAACTATTACAATATAAAAAAAAAACCGAAATAAATTTAATGTTTGTACACAAATCATACTAAAGCTACACATATCCTTTTTATATTATCCTTTTAAAGAAAAAAACAATATTCTTCTTATATATTTTATCCACAGTCAAATAATTTATATAATAAATTTATTAAGTTTTTTGTTGGTTTTATGTTAAAAATATTGCGTGTGTTACTATTTTTAGATTTCTTACAAAAACAAACTAAAGATTAGGAAAAAAAAAAACATAAAATTTATAATATTTTTAAATATCAAATTATAATACATATATACGCTGTTAATTTATGTATATAGCTTTTGTAATTTAATCAAAAATAATTTCATTTTTCCTTATTTTACACTTATAAGCATAAGTATTATAAATATGTTAACAATGAATTAAATTTTTATTTATAATGTATATAAGAGTAAAGAAAAATTATTTAGTTACCATTTGTAACCAAAGGTTAATTCAAATTATTGTAAAGTCAAAATGTTGTGTTAAAAAATATCACCAGTAAATAATAATTACAATTATATTTAATAGTTTACTAGAAATATCTTTGACAGATCATACTTTTTAATTATTATTAATGGCTAAATTACAGTTACACAATTTATCTCACACGTTTAATTTTAATGTATATCATTATTTTATCATTAATTATCATTACTTTTAAAGACGTTCTTTGAACGTAATTAATATGAAAATGATGATCTTTAAAAATTGTTTTAGTTCGAATAATTAATATTTCACAATATTGTTAAATAGAAACATCATTAGTCCTGGTTTCAAATAAAATATTAATTAAGAGGCAATTATCATTTTGTTAATGATAATAAAACTGACGGTATTACTCTTCACTATGCCACTGATAGATTCATTATCATTATGTAATTAAATAACTTACTATCCAATACAAGTCGTTTACTTAACTATAATAAATTAAGTATCTCTACGCTAGTAACTCAAACTATTAAACTGATAATTAATTACTTCTAAAGATATTTTATCATATAACACTACATAATATATAGCAAAGCATTACATAATTCATTTTTTATTATTTATAGTTAGTAATCATTAGCTACTTGAGACTGGTAAATATAAATATTATATGAGGTTTATTATAAATTGGAGACAATATTTAATAACTTTGGTGACTGTTTCTTTAAAATGATAATACTCAAAAAATTTTAATAACAAATATATTTAGAGAAATAGTTTATATATTTTGATAAAAATAAATTTGGTAAATTGTGATTTATTCTTTTTAAAAAAAAAAAAGATATAAGAAACATAAATTTTTTGGATATGTATTTATTTTCAATTAAAAACTTGTATAATATATTAATTAATTGGTATTGTTTCCTTCAATTAGAAATCTGATAAATTCATATTAATTATTATAGTAATTTCATTTATTTAATTATTTTTAAAAAAAATATAATATATTTAATATAAATATATTTTTATTTAAAATAGATAATTATCTTATAAAAAAAATTTTTAAAAACATATAATTATTGTAATAATAAAATCGGATTTATTTAAATAAATATATTATTTTTTTTTTCCAATTAAATTATTAATTATATTAATAACAAAATTTATTAATTTGCATTGTAAAATAAATTAAATTTAATCAACCATAAAAATGACAAAATATTAAAAACATAATTAATGAAATATAACTAGGCAATTCTTAATTAAAATTATTATTATTTTATATTAATTACCTTATAATTATAATATTAATTAAAATTTTATTATGAATTAAAAAGATATTGTAAATTTTAGATATTATTTTCACCACAAATTTATGTTTTAGATTTTTTAAAAAAAAAATAGTGTATTAGCTAAAGTTACATTTGTGTAAAAATATAAGTTTTACTTTAAGGATCTTTTTCATAGGATTCAATATTATTACAAATATATTTTAAGCTTTGATTAATTATAAAGACTTTTATAATTTTTATTAATTTATAATCAAAAATAGTTCTTTTTTCTTTTAAGTAATTTCGAACATTTCATAATTTCTTATATCAAAGTTTGGTTTTTTAACTCAGTCCCTGAGTATTTGTAAAATTATCCTTTCCACAAAATTCTATATACTGAAAATAAATCAATATTTTAAGCAAATCTATTTTCTATATATGTATACAATCTAATAAATTTTTAATCATTTTAATTATAAATAATAACAATAATTAACACTATACACCGAATAAGTGCTATCAAATTCATTATTAATTTTCAGGAAATGATTTTTTTTAAAAAATTTTAATAACATGACTGAAATAATTACATTTCCAAATTGTTTAGATGTTAATTATTCTATACATCTTTAATTTTTAATGTAACATTTCGTATCACTATTTCACCTAATATATATCCTTCAGTTCAATAGTCTTTAGGTCCTACACCTATGTTATATGTTGTAAAAAATAATATTTAATTGCTACTAATTTATAAAAAAAAAAATGATTTCTTAAAATGATTAAAATAAAAAGAAAACTTGTATTCATTTTTACTTTGTTTATTTCTGATTTTATTATGTCTCGGAAAGATTAAAGAAACAAAAATTTCCATTATTTTTGCATGTCTGCCAAAATCTTAAAGATAAAGATATTTTTTTAAGTAAACAAAATATAATTTGTCCAAATCAATAAACTATTGAACAATAGAAAAAAATAATATTTTCAATAAATTATCGCAATATAAAATCATCTCCAATATACAATTTTATATTAAAATCAAATTTACCTTTCTAAAAAAAAAAGAAAATTGTCTAGCATTTTTAGCAGTTGTCTAAAACTATGTTGGAAAACAGGTGTTTACTTGAAAATTATAGGGAAAAAAATTAATTATAAAGGAAAGGTTATAAACTTTTATTATGGCAAAATGAAAATTGACAGAAACTTTTACTTTGTATATTTCTTAATTGCTTATGTCTAGCGAAGATTAAACAAAAAAAAAATCCACTATTATTTGTATCTTAAATATAAAAACATATTTTTAACTAAACGAAATACCTTATCGAAATCTATTCAACAGCTACAATAAATAAATCATTTTTATCAATATTAATTTCATATTTAACCAAATAGTCTGGCATTTTTAGAAGTTGTCTAATAAAAAAATTTTTTTTATCATATTTAGATTTTGATGACAACAACAAAGAAACATTACTAAACTTATATGATTGATAAAAATCTATTAAATTTTTCATTGTGTTTAACTAAATTTTATAACTTTTTACCTTTTGTTATTATATTAATATAAATTTTATATCAAATCAACATAACAACAAGTTGTTAATCTAACTATTAAATCTTTTTGTAAATAAATTACATATTTGTTCTATATTATATATATATATATATATAAAAATAATCATTATATTTAAAAACCTTGACTTAATGAGAAAATTTCATGACAAATTTAATGACCATTTTATAATTTACGGTTTAACAAAGAAAAGGCGTTAAAAATATTAATAACATTAGTATATATATATTAGTATAAATCTAAAGTTATAGATATATTTGTTCAGGATTATAATATATTAAATATATAAAATTTAATTAGGATATATTTAAATTTCTAATATTTATACCTTTAAAAATATATAAGAAAATCCTTTTTACCTAGAATTATCGTACTATTTTTATCTTCATTTAATAGATTATTTATATTAGTCAAGTGGGTAGATTTTAATTTTACTAATTAAAAATGCGATAATTATTATGCAAATTCTGTAAAGTTTAGGGCTCATATTTCATAATTATTCCTTGTTATACAAGAATCATATTTTACAAAACTCATATTTTCATGATTATGTTACCTAAGGCATATTTAAATTTCCACTCTTAATAAATTGAGATTTTTACTTTTAGTTTTTATTATTATTCCATTTTTAAAGTTTAATACATAACTGCTGAAACTACTTTAAATTTAATCAATAAAATTATTATAATTTAACAAAATTAATTAAATATATAAAGTTTCGAATATTTTTTAATGTGTATTGGAATTTAAATTTATTTAAATCTCGTTTACAAATTTGTTTCTTAGCCTGCGTAAGCTGATGATTTCACAAAAATATAATTGACGTTATGCTTCTAAGAATAAAAAAGATTATAATAGTGAACAAATTAAAATTTGTTAGATTTTTTTTACAACAAAGAAACTACAGCGTTAATTGTAATTACCTTACTACATAATATTATACATAGTATCTAAACTTTATTTTGTGAGTTACTTACTGTATACAGAATGCGAAAGTAAACCGTTTATTGTAAATGCAATATAAAATTCTATGTATATATATATAATTCTGCAAATTTATAAAACAATTTATTAATTCTTTGAAAAATTTTTGCATATTCCACCCTATTTGCCAGATTAAAAAATTACACCAATGTCAAAAAATAATTATTTAATTATTAACGAATGTTAATGACTTGTTTAATTTATTACATTGTTCGAAAAATAAATGAATTTTATATTAAAAGTTAGTTAATTATTATAAAATAATCATATCCATAAAAAAATTATAATCAATTTAAAGAAGGAAAATCTTATAAATCTATAACACTATATACAATTGTTTTAATAGTATTTTTCATAAAATTACGACTATAAATTCAAATTAGCTTAAAAAATATTTTTACTTTATTTGAATATAAAACTGAACAGTAATATTATTATTACCCATTCCAATTCATCATAAAACATAAAATATTAAAAGTAATAAAAAAAAAAAAATCTCATGAAATAATAAAAATTAACTTTACTTTTTACCATACCACATGCATTAAAAAAAATAAATTTATTAATTAAATAAAATTTTACTTCTAGCTAGAATATAATTTTTTATATTTAACATAAAAATTTTATAAGAGGATGGAAAATTGGTAGATAAATGATAAAGGTTTACTAACCTCATAAAAAAGACAAAAAAATAATAAAGACCATGACACATAAATGGCATTTAGTGATATATATAAGGAAAAAAACTGTTAGTATACACACATAATTATGGAAAATCAAGACAAGAAGAAAAAGACATTAAAATCAAATTATAAAGATTATAATTATTTTATTAAAAATAGTAATTTTATAAGTGTTGTATCTAGTCTGTTATTATTATATATAATTAGTATGATTTATAATTAGAAAATTGACTTGTATATTTTAATAAATAATAATTAATTGAAAGAATATTATTTACTTTAAATTTAACTTATAAGATAATTAAATTTGGGATTAATTATAGTGTTCGTTAATAATATGAGCTTTTTACATTGTTAGAGGGATGATTTTAAATAACGAATTGACAAATCAAAGCTTTGTTTATTACATAAACAAATAATTTAGGAGATAGTCGCCAAAATCATGTCGCTTTCGAAATCGTAGTATTGTTGGCAATCAGAAATAAATCATATTATTGATATCTATTGGTAGCAGATTAGGTTGAAAGTGTTATAAATTAACAGGTACCAACATTACAAGTTATTTTACTATACTTGCATTAATATTCAAATTAATTATTATAAGGTTTTCTTGAAGTTAAAATTAAGTAAAAATTTAATTTTTTTTATGTAACGACCAATACATTAAAATATTATAAAAATAATTTCATTAATTAAATATGTATTGTAGATAATCTTAAATTGAGTCTAGATGCCTAAATTGCAAATTGTCAACACTTTATGATTATGATTTTAGCAACCAGTTTCCTAAATTGTACCATCTTAGAAATGTGATTTTGACAAAGCTGCTCTAATACTTTAGAAATATTTAAATTGAAAGTTTTCTTTTATTCAATTCGAATATTCGAAATATTATGAAAGTCGCCTAAAATATTCTTTGATTCATTCTTTGTTCTCTGTTCGTTGATTTACTTTGAAAATTCCGTATATATACTAATGAAATGAATAATATCTGTAATACGTTCAAAATTTCATCGAATTTCAACCATTTATTATACAAATGATTGAAATCCGATTAAGCAGGTGTGGTATCATTTATTTATTTATATTAAAATCAGTTACGATGGTAAATTGGAAAAATGAAAATTTATGAAATTTATTGTTATAAAGATATAAGAGTTTTATTATTTATTACAGGTTAATTATTTATTTATATAAAACCATAGACGAAAAATATCTATCTATTCTTAATCAATAATTAAACGTTATCCGTTTATTCAATTGTCTTTTTTTATTACGAAATATTTAGAATATTCTAAGGATATATTATTCCTTTTATTCTTTCTGTACAATTATTATAAAAAATATTTCAATATTTCAACATTACCTTATAAAAAATAAATATTTCACCATTTTATTATATAATTCTAAAAAAAAGAAATTTTAATATAACCGAAATATTAAAAAATCTTTTATATTTTAGCTTAAAATTTTATATTTTCTTATACACATATGTTAAACATTAAGATAATAAGAAAATACATTATCATAAAATAAAATTAACGTACGAAAATACACATACATTCTGTCCCATATGGAATTGTGGTCATTAATTTGTATATTAAATATATTTGGATGGTTGGCATATATAATATTTCTTTCAAACACACAGAAATAAAAAAGAAAAAAATGGTAATATAAAAACTTATTTAGTAGATTTAAATAAACACCTACAAAATATATGAAAGAAATTTTAAAATTTATACCGTATAACAAAATTATTTAACCGAAACAATAACATTTTATGTTATTCTTTTTTTTTTTCTTCTTATTTTTATACTGAAACATTTTCTGCATCATATTTGAATCATAAAATCAAAAACGAAATGTTTTATACCACAAAAAAGATATAATAATAAAAAGATCACGGGGGAATTCAAAAGTACAGACATACATTTCTTTTCATTCCCAAGATGAAAATAGAAAATATGGAATCCATTTTCTTGTTTTTATACGCAGATATATTTATAATAATTAGGTCGGATTTTTAAACAAAATAAAATGATGAGAAACTTTCAAAAATGATTAAGTTTAAATTATTACAGTTTACAGAAAATATTACGATCGATGTCATATCACCATTAGGATAATTACGTTTGATAATTACGAACCATATCTATATAAAAATTGTGATTTGATAGGGCTCATCTATTATCATCTTCGCGAACCTGTCTCAACTATTACATTTCAAGTCATATATTTTTATTTTAGATATTAGGCCTCCTAAAAGAAAATTTAGCTGTCGGTAACAGCTTTCGTCGAGTCCGTCGGCAATAGTGTTGTAGTCGTAGTCTTGTTGCCAAGAACAAATACAATATATCACATTGAACCCGGCGACAAATGCCAGAATTTCCGAATATTTATATATGTATTATATTTTATGTTTTGCAAATTCTATGAATTTTTATTTGACTTTAGACATTTTAGGTTTTATTCCATTAAAAAATTGTAAGTTATCAAAAGACATGACAGCGACATATTCTGTTTTAAGTGACAACTTCGGATTTTTGGGTAGTAATTGTTTTTGTTTTAAATTTACGCATACAATTTTGATGTGAAGTTAAGAACGGCTGGCAGTGGTTATATTATAGTAGCTTAGAGGTAGTGTTTACTTATTCTGAAGTAGGTACTGGGTTAAAACACAGTCTAATATATTTATTTTGGTGTAAGTTTATTCAACTTTAAATGAGTATTAACCAGCAATAAAATTACAATTATTTATTTATTTTAGGATATATAACTCGAGGAAAGAAATAAGTTTAAGGTATAAAATAACTTTATCTAACGCTATTGCTGCAACAGTAATTTCAGCTAATTAAAACGGAAAAAAAATTAATAAATATAAATTATTACTTTGAAATCAATGGTAAACTATTAAAAATAAATAATAAAATTTGTCCTGATTTTCAACTCGATTTTCATAAAATAAAGATTCTTAAAATCACCCTTCTTAAATTCATCATTGTTATTATTTATTATGAAAGTACCAAAAAATCTAACAATATATTACACAAAATTTACATTTATGTACACATATCCTTAAATTTATATTTTAAAACTGTTGTTATATTTTATATATTGGTGCGTTAAATCGTTAAATTAACTAAAATGGAAAATTTTGTGGTTATGTTTTTATGCGTCACAAAAAAATACAAAAAACAGAAATTTAGTTTTTTTTTGTATATATACATTTTACATATAGTATAAAAAAAATATATAAAACTTTTCTTCTCACCTTTTACATAATGAATACATAAAAGGATATATGGCTATAAATACCATATTGTAATATAAATAATAATATTGTTTTGTGTTTTTATATCTATATTTAAGGATTGTAATAAAAAGTTATTGTACAGAGTCCTTTATGATATTTCACTATAACTTTGGTTATTATAAATAAATTGAAAATGAATTCAGTACAAAAACTTATATTCATTTTATAAAATTAATTTAGTACCCCTTGTCATTATTTTAGTATACCACAACACAAAACTAAGATAATTAAACTAATATTGGTTGTAATGTAATCATATTCTATGGGGATTTTGCCTTATAGGCTTTTACAAAAAAAAAACAAAAAAAAAAACAAGGCGTTAAAAATTAAATCCATTTAATTTTGTTTATGATTTAACGATTATTGTTACTTTAACAATTTACAATTTATATTTATGTATCCACATAGTATTCTATATTTGGTTTTATATAACAATTAGATAATTTCTTATTGTTGTGATTTGATTAGAGATTGTGTAAATTTGAAATTATTAACTTGTCTTTATAAACTATAAAATGTCTATAATATAAAATATTTATTGAAAGAAATTAAAGTCAGTTTTTTGGATTACTGATAGTAACTGATTGTCTCAGTTTATGTTTAAATTGAAAATAAGCAGTCTTAACATTTTTGAGTATGTGTCAAAATAATTTTTCTATTAAAAGTTCATGTCCACATTAACATCGATCTGCTATTAAATGAATTGTCTTGCTAGCATAAAGTAGTCATATTTTGGAACTTAAAATTTGAATTGTCAACTATTTCAAATCCCAGATATTAACATCAAAGATATTCTCTCTTCGTTCAAGGATTTCTAAAGTTCTTGGTTAGAAATTTCGTGTTTAAAATTGGGAAATTTAATATATCATATACATAATCTATGAATATAAAACAGGCTTAAATGCCTGATATCAGTAATTAATATTCGGTCATAGCAGTCGTTTGTGTTTCGGTGCTTTTGAAAAAAAAAATATAACGACATCTTCCCATCCCACGAAAATATATGTATTAAACGACAACCTCAAAATTTTACGGAAATTATTAAAAAAATGAATATTCAGTTTTTTTTCTTTATTATGAATGTACTTCAGGTAACAAATTGATTATATTTGTCACAAAAATATATTGATTTTTGACCACGGTAGCTATTAATTCTAAATTTCTGGTTGTTCATACAGGAAAAATGTCGTCTAACTTTTTTGTTAATTGTGATAGAACCATAGTTATCACCATATTTTCCCCAAACTATTAGTTTAATGTTGATACTTTATGACTGCTTTTTACAATAACTAATAGTTTATTGTGAAAGTAGAAAATAGAAATCAATTAATTTTGGAATTTTAACCTTGTTCTTTAATATGGTTTATGGAAATTTAAGCTTATTAAATCAGAGTTGCATTTTAAAGCATAATATAACAAGCTGTCTATATTTTACAGAAAATACTGTACAATTTTATCCTTTCCCACATCAAGTTTTATATATATAATAAGGAAAATACTTTATAAAAATTTCAATTAAAAAGAATAATTTTATAATAAGAAAAGGACATATTGTATAAAAAAAATATCCATTTACTTATTATTTTATTTCAATGACTCAAACATATTTTCTTCTATAACTAATTTTAAAATTAATGAATTTTCCTAATTTAAAATAAATGAGACGTAAATTATATAAATATATAAAATAAAACTCTTCACGTTTTGCCATCTAATTAATTTAACCTTTTTGATAAGAAAAAAAAAATATTAATGATTTTACTTTTTTACATTTTCTTTATTTTCTTTTACTTTTCTCCTTTCTTATTTTAAGTATAAAATTATATATGAGCTAAGTTTAATCCTTAGAAAAATTATTTAAACCAAAAAAAAAAAAAAAAATCTTTTATGTAATTTTTGGAAAAATCTATAATTTCATTTTAAAATAATTTTCCTATGTTTTTAGGATTTTTCTTTCTTTTATATAAATGTAGGCAAGAAGGGAATAATAATTCTTTCATTATATCCTCTTTTTTTTGTTGTTGTTGAGAGCAACAGTACATCATAAATCATTGTCCTTTTTTTCAGCAGGGAAAAAAAAGTTAGTATGATATTAAAGTATACTATATAGATTTATATGATTTTTTTTATAAAATTTTCACATGAATTTTTTAAATCCCGACAAAATGTTCGTTGCTGGATTATATTTTTATAAAATATTTAAATTTTCAGGTAGAATTAGGGGTTTGCCTTACAAAATTATATGAAAAAGGATTTATTTTTCAAATAATGTCAGTTTGTCATTCTAAAATCTATGGTATAATAAATGAGTAAAATTTATGTTTAATTTAATATAAATACTGTAAAAATATTGAATTGTTTATTAAAATATTTTAAAATATTATATAATTATTAAATAAATTTAACTGCATATTAAATCATCGACTTAAAATAAAAATTAGTATCTATATATAATAAAATTTAATATTTCCTAATAAAATCTAAACATATTCTAATATTTCCTATATTTACTCTGTGTTTTTTTTTTGTAGATATACATAAAAGAACATTCAACAGGAAATTTATTTTACATAAAAAATATTATCTTTAAAAATCTTTTGAAAAATTTAATTTGATCTAAAAAAAAAATGAAATCACAATATCCTTATATTAATTTTTTTAATATAAATTGTATCAAGATAATCTAAAATCGAACTATAGGATTGTAGATAAAATTTATTATTTAAAAAAATGTTTTTTTATGGTAAAAAGTGTAAATAAGCTTATTATTGTTCATAAAAAGATTATTATTATGCTCCCTGTACTTGGTTTAGTATAGAATTTATTCAAAATATTAGATAAAGTATCAATCAATATTGATGATACATTATTGAATTTATTTCTATTTAACAATAATAATTTATAAATTAACAAAATTTATGTTAATAATTTGTTTCTATTGTAACACATAACAATTATTAAAAAATTTTAAATTTAACGTCTAATTTCTTAAATTGAAGTACTTTTCATTTTATATTTGAAATAACTTTTCATTTTATATTTGAAATAAGGCCAATTGAAACCTTTATTGAGTTAAAAGTACTACTGACTTATAATATGAGCCGACCAAATAAAAAAAACGATATCACTTGAAGTGGATAAGGTTTATTTTGGAATTGAACGCTTGATATATTTCAAAAAACCTTGTTACTCTATTTGGACGTTGGGATGAAATGTTAGAAATTGTGTAATTGTATAAATATACAATTACCGTACTAAAAATTTGGTAATTTTAGTAATACACATATTACACACCACTTTTCTTCGAAATTCGATTTGTGGACAGTAATTGTGTGTGTAGGTCCCAATTTCATTTCAATCTCGTATTATGGACAAATTATCAAATTTTTATATTCAATTATTAATCATAGTAATGTTTTTTTTATATAAAAAAATGTAGTTGATAAAATGCTTCGAACGAAACAGTGCGGAAGATGTCGGATTACAAATATCAAAAAATATGGAAATTATATTATAAATAATATAATTTTTAGTGTTTCTCACTTATCTTTTTGCATGTTATAATATAAGATAAACCCAATATTTCAATATACTTACATACAATAAATATTTACTTATATATAATATATTTTATTACATACATCGATTATTTCATAAAATTGACTTTATAATGGAAATTTTTAATCTTAAAATTTTATATAAACTTTTATACAAAAATATTAATAAAAAAAAAATTGATTGATATTTAAATAAAGTTAGTAAAAAGGTTATAATAATAATATCGTTAGAAACCTTTTTCTTATATATAAAAATAATAAAAAAAAAATCAAACATTAAATCCTTTATTATTTTCTATATAATAATAAATATTAACTTTAACAATTTATAATAATATTTAGAATAAAAGATATTTCATTATATTTTTGCCTTAAAATAAATTTTCCAAATTTTTGATTTTTAATAAAACTTTAATATATTTATTTGTAATTCCATTTCTAGACATTGAAATTCTATTATCTTATTAGATGTAAAAAAATATAATAAAAGTTTAAAAAAAATATTCAATAAGATGAAAATATCCTAAAATCAATTTTCATAATGTCAGTCAACACACATCACCTTTAAAATAACAATAATACGTGATTAAATAAAATTTCACCTGGTCTAGTAAACTTTGAAATAATACATTAGATACGTAAAATTATCTATTTTTATCGTAAAATATTCAAATATGTTTTATTTATTTTTTTTTCATATTTTTTATATAATATGTAAGTATATTTATAAAAAGGAAATCTGAAAAGGTGCGATCACGTTTCGGACAAGTGATGAAATCTATCCCTTTTTAAAAATTCACCTGATGTCCTATTTATGTGTTACATATTATTTAATTATGTAAACTGAAGAATTATGTAAAGGTTAAAATAAATAATTACATATAAGAAAAATAATCTATCTATTTAAACGTTTAACTAAAAACTTTATTATTATCTCGCATATAAAAATATACGTTTTTTTTATTAAAGTGAGTTTCCGTAAAAAAATAAGCGAGTTTCCGTAGAATATAATGAAAAAATTTAATATTTTAATTATAGATATATTTATCGATAAATTATTGTGACAATTTGGATATAAATTTTATAAATTTGAATTAATTTCATAAGTATTATGTATTTATAATTTAGATAGCAATATAAAATTAATATTTAACAATATCATACATTTAAATTAAAAGCTAAAAAATACACAATCAATTCATAATTTCAAAAGAGGAAGTAATTTCAAAATTGATGTATAAATCATTTTTTACTAATATGGCTCGAAAACAACTGTGACAGATAAATCTAAATCCTTTATGCTATGATATTGAGTTTCACATAAATTTGCAGTGTGCACCTCGCAATAATTCAAAGACTTAAGTTTCTCTCTAATTTTATACAAATTCTAAAATTTTTAGGCTTGTATACCTGTACTTTTGACTTTAGTAAGATGATTGAAAAGAAAAACAAAATTGGTAATAAAACATAAATTCTTGATAATAAAATAAAAATGCAAGAAAATTTATATAAAAATAAAAGTTATGACAAAAAAAATTGCAATTTTATTGCGTATATATACCAAAATAAAAGTAAAATTCATTTAATTACTTAATTTAAAAGCTTATTAAAAATGTATCCGGGAAAAAAAAAACAAGAAAACAAATAACTTTTTTATTATTTTATTATATTTTCCGAAAAAAAACAAAAAACAAAACATAATCAACAATATACAAATAAAATAAAAATTTAATCAACAACATCAAAAGTTCACAAAATATAATTCGGTGACGACCATATTTTTTATTTTTTTTTATTACTTCCACTTTTTTCTTATGATTTTTTTTATGAAATATGCAATCAAATAATAATAATAAAACAAAAATGAATTCTTAATCTTATTTATATAAATTTTTAAGAAGAAATTTGCTCGCAAAAAAAAAGTTTAATAAACCGCAAAAATTTGATAAAATAAAAAAAAATTTATTATGTGCGTAATTCTAAATTCAGTTTATCCATTTCTCATATAGTAAACTTATATTAATTAATTACCCTAACCGAGATTATTCAAAAAAGGTTAGAAAACCTTATAAACGACTTTAAAAGTAATTATATTATTCAAATAAATTTTATAAATCCAAGAAAATTTGGGGATTTTAGAAACTTGACTTTAACTGAACTTTATAGCAGGATGTCTTAATTGAGAAAATTAAAAAAATTTTTAATTTTGTATTTGAAATTTGCATGAGGGCTTCTGGAGTCATAGTTACATCACTGATTTAATTCATCGGAAAATAAAATTATCTAAACAGTATCATAAAAATAAAATTATGATTAAAACTCACTTTTTAATTATGATTATTATAATTATCTTATCTTCAAAATAAGATTAGCATTAAACAAAAAAAAAAAATTTTTGGTATAAAAGATCTTGTCTTCATTTATCTTAAATTATTTAATTCTTTTTAATTCAACGAATTGAAGAGTTAATATATCGAACGAACTCGAACAGAAGAACAAAAAATATGAATTTTCTTTTAATTATTTTTGGTGTTATATTTTCATTTGAATTTTGTATTGATCCTGCTCAAGGACATGGAATGCTTTTGGAACCAATTGGCCGATCCAGTAGATGGCGAGAAGATTATAGTGCACCAGCTAATTATGATGATAATGGTTTAAACTGTGGTGGTTCTGGTGTAAGTTAGCTTTTAATAAAAATAAAAAAAATTATTTGATAATACATATTACAATTAAATATTATTTATATTTAGACTCAGTTTGGTGACAGTTCTAAATGTGGTATTTGTGGAGATAGTCTTAATGAACAAAAACCACGACCAAATGAATTAGGTGGACAATATGGTCAAGGTGTTATTGTTAAAACATATAGTAGTCGTACAATTTGGGTAGCACCATATATTACAGCAAATCATTTGGGTTTTTATTATATTGATATTTGTAATTTAGATGAATTTAAATATGAATCTGATAAATGTTTTGCAAAAAACGGTCCATTAATGTTACAACATGGTGATAATAAATTATATATTGGTTCAGATAGTGGATTTATAAATTCCTCAGCAATTATACCACCAAACTTTAAATGTAAACATTGCGTATTAAGATGGAGCTATGTTGCTGGTAAAATTATATTTTAATCGAATTTTCTTTAATTTTATTATTACAACTTCTATTTTTTACAGGAAATGATTGGGGAACCTGTAGAGATGGTACCGGAGCTCTTGGTTGTGGTTATCAAGAAACATTTAGATCATGTGCAGATATAAGTATTGTTTAAAGAAAATTATATTTTTAAGAAAATTATATAGAATTATTCTGAATATTTTCTACCGTTTAACATTATTTTTTAAATTGAAATTAAAAATAAGGTTTTAGAAAAATATATAATTTTTATTTTGGAAAATTTAAAATTTTTTTTTTTAGTGCGATAAACTTTTTAAATAACTTATTTGTGTTAAATTTTATAGAATACATTCTAGATACATGCCTACCACAGTCCACAAAATTATCATATTAAATTTTTGGCGAGAAAAAATAAAACTTAAAATAAAAATAAGTTAATTTAAAAACCTACTTTTCCAATTTGTACACGTATTAATAAATTTTTGAAAATTTAATTTAATTATTATTTTCAAAAATTTATTAATACGTGTATAAGAGGCGATTTTCTTACATTCGAAAGCGGCCATTTGTCTCAGTAATAAAGCCATTCGCTTGCTGGAATTAAAGTTGTTTTGAAACCCTTAAACACGATGATTTGGCTTTTGCGCCATTGTATTAGAAAAAATAAAAATATGTATATGGAAATATATAAAATAACTATATTTTACATCCTATTTACGAAATAACGCCCAAATGAACGACTGTTCCGGTTCAAAGACTCACAAATGATTGGAACGAAAGATTCCACTCAATTAGAACCTAATAACTTAGTTTAGACTCAAATCAAAACAAAATAACATCAACCAAATATTACAACCATATTTTTGAATAAATACAATTTAAACTTAATATCTTAAAACTTTCCCACCATATGACACCACCACAAAGTTAAAAAAAACCAACTAGATGCATGTTCGACATTCTTTTTAAGTCGAAAAGAATATCGAACATGCTTTAAATTAATTTTGTAAATTTACTAAATTTACAAAATTACTCAAAATTTTGTATTAAAATGAAATTGGGCTATAGAAGGAAAATCACGTAAGGGGCACTAATTTTTCATTAATATCCGTGTGACAGTAAAATTTCTTATGAAAAATTTAAACAAGTGGGAGTGATACACTATAGTGAAGAAAACTTCTGATTGTCGAAAAATTACAGATATTTTTCAAATTGTATTAATGTCGCTAGATTTGTAGCCAACAACAAATCCACTTCTGTCAAAAATTTTCGAAATTTTTTTGAATTTTCTTTAACATTCAAAATATTTTTGTGACAATTCAAGGCGTATTAGCTGTATCTCTATTTTACTTTAGATGGATTCTGTTTCAGTCACCAATGATTGAATTTTTTTGGATTTTTTTGGAAACCAGTATCATAAACGGTTATAATATAGTATTTCTGAATTGCAATGCTTCAGTAGATTCTTTCAAAATGAAGTAGACATACTGTAAATGCAGCAAAACAACAACACTGCCAGTTATTATATGTGTCAAACACAGCTGATTTCATTAAAATATCATACTTCTCTTCTCCACACACGAAAAAAAAACGGAAAGAACAAAAATCATCTACGTGTTTGAAAACAAAAAAAAATCAAAACCAAAATATAAATAAACTTCAAAAATAAACATTTATAAATATAAATAAACAACAAATATGGCTGTGTTACCGCCAGATCCGGTATTTTGTTTAAAATCAACTGAAATGGGACCAGTTAATTCAATTTGTTTTCATCATAATGAAAGAATTTTAGCTGGCACAGTTAAAGGTGGCATACATTTATGGGATTTACAGGTAACAAACTAATATTTAATAATATGTAAATTCAATTATAATTTAATTTTAGACAAATCGTCCTTTTCTTAATTTTGATATTGGTACAAATCCAATAACATCTTTGCACCATACCGATGAGAATTTATTTAGCCAGGAAAAAGGTGGTACTATTAAATGTTGGTCTATGACAAATACTGGTTATTTATTACAAAAAACAGAAATAACAAATCATGTAGCATTTTGTCGTAGTGATTATATTAATAATAAAGAAATTTTATTATATCCAAAAGATGAAAATTCAATAGGTTTTATAACACTTAAAAATTATGAAATAATAAAAATTTTAAAACCAGATCAAGATAAAAATTTAGGACATATATCATGTATAAGATCAATACAAAGAAATGGACAAGATTATATATTAGCTGGTTATGAATCTGGTAATATATTAACATGGGATATACGTGATTTAACAACAACAATAAATAATACAATAGGTAATGATATTATTTTAAATGAATTTCCAATGACTATTGATTATGATCCAATTACAAATCGTGGTTTATGTGGTGGTTCAAATGATAAATTAACATTATTTTCATACCAAAGGCAATCAATGGATTTGATTAAACAATGTGAAATTGGTATAAAAAATGCAGGTATTAACTGTATTAAAATTCGACCAGATCAAAAAGTTTTTGTATCTGGTGGATGGGATGGTAGAATTAGAATATTTTCATGGAAAAGTTTAAGACCATTAGCGGTATTAACTGAACATAAAAATGGAGGTGTTATGGATATTGCATTTTCTGAAGGTAAAGTAACAATGTGGAAAGCAAATATTATGGCAGCTGCTGGTGTTGATGGTCAAATAACATTATGGGATTTATATAATTAAAAAAAAACGCAATTTGACTAAGAAGAAACAATTTTAGTCAAATTATATAAATAGTTTTTTTTTTTAAAATTAAATGATAAAAAAGAGGCTTTATTTTTGTAAAAATAGCACAACAAAACTAAAGCTATTTAAATACGTATATGCATATATATATATATATTATTTTTGTATGCATACTAATTTAGTTAGTGTCAAATAATATTTAATATAAAGATGATATACGTATATATACTATATTTTCTAACTTTTTGTTAAAATGAAATTTTTTAACTAAATAATTGATAACATAAAAATATTAATAAAACGGATTTAAGATATTCATGACTGTTTAATGTTCACAAAAAAATAATAATAATTATATTTAATTTTAACTACAATCATAATAAATAATTAAAAAAGAAAATGTAATATTTTTACATGTGTTTAGATCTTTTACTGTAACTTAAAAATAGATTTTTAAAAGAAATTAATCTGAAATCTGCACCAATCTTTACAGTTTTGGTAACTATTATATTAAAATTTGCTAGAGGCATGGCAAAACTAATAAAAACTCCTTTTGCTAGGACCACTTGTATTCCAATTTTAGACAGCAACTGATTTAGTAAAAAAAAATTGAAATATAAGGTTCATGGAACCCAAAATAATAAATATTCCACTATAATAAAATTTTAAGACTGGAAAAATTCAAATGGTTGAGGCCGTACATGGTAACAACTATTGTCTCACTTTAAAAAAAACCAAATTGAGTTTATTTTTGCTTCAAAAATTATACCATTTCAAAATTAAAAAATAGCGAGTGTAATTTCAAAGTTTAAGTGAACCAGGATTTTTTGTACATTGTATGGTAAAACATTGTTAAATTATAATGAAATAGTTAAATTATAATGAAGAAGTTCGAATTACTTGCCTCAAAGGTGTAGATATTGCAACAAAAATTAAAGTCATCTTAAAGTAGGGATATTGTATAATATTTGAAATGAAAAACATCAAAATTTTCTCAATTTTAAAACAATATTTATATGTATTTTCAATTCTAAAAAAATGAAATCTATAAATTAATTACACTTAATTTTATAAAATTTATCATAATTAAATTTATTATAAACATAAACTAAACTAAAATTAAAGTCGTTTTTTTTTTGAACAAAAACCACTACACAATAAATTAACATAAATATACTAAAAATCAATAAGTTTTTCAACAGAAACAAAAGGAATATAATTACTTCTTCACTTTTGAAGATTCATCCTTTTCACCTTCTCGTGACGTTACATAACAATCAATGATTCTTTTCCTTTTACGTAACGGACGATTACATTCAGATTCTTTGGTAGTAATCAGTCGTCTTGTATGAAGTCGAGTTATTTTAAATTTTGGAACTTTTTGTTTAACTTCTGGTTCATCAACATCAGTGTCATCATCATTCTTTGGTATATCTTGTATTATTTTTATACTTTTTACCGTTAAATTACTTTCATTTTCTATATGATCTGTTAATTTATCTGTAAATGATGAATTATTTAAAATTTCATCATCATTTGATTTATTTAAATTTTCATTGATTTTTTTCTCATTTTCCGTAACAGTATGCAAATTTTCCTCAATATTTTTTGTGACTTTTGATTTAGTAAAATCTAATGGTTCATCATTTGAACAATTAAAAATTTTTTCAATTTCTTGATTATTTGAATTTTCACTCACTGATTTATCATTTCGATTAATTGATATATTTTGTCCTACATGACTTATTTCATTTTTGAAATTTAGATTCTCTTCAGCAGCAGTACTATTATTATTATTATTATTATTCTGTCCATTATTATTATTATTTGTTAAATTAGCTGCTCTTAAAAAGTCAATAATTGGTAACGGTATTGGTATGGGAATTGGTAAAATAATTGGATATGGTACCATAATTGTAACTGGTGGTGTTGAACCAATTAGAGCTGCTAAAGGATTAATCATATCATTTGGCATTATATGTGGTTGCGAGTGAGGTGGTAACTGATGATGAAGTTGATGTTGTTGTTGATGGTGTGATGTTACTGGTTGTGGTGGTATACCTCCTCCCATTAAACGAGCATGTAATGATGCATGATGATGACCGACATGTGGTGGTGGCGGCGATAAAAATGGTGGACGCATTTGTGGCGGAAAATTATTAGAACCAGGTGAATGAGAAAAATATGAATGAGTTGGTTGGGGTACTGGTAAATTTTGTCGTCCTGGATGCTGATGCTGATGATGAACATGTTGTACTGTTAAATCATTTGGTGATATGGATGGTATATTTAATCGTAAATCTTGTACATTTTGATAAGTTTTTGATATTGCAGAATTTGTCGATGAATTTAAACTATTTAATAATATTTTATTTGATTTATTATTATTGCTGACTAAATTATTATTGTTATTTAAATTATTATTATTATTATTGGTTTGGTTATGATTATTATTATTATTATTATTACTAATTTGATGCATTATTCCTGATCTTGTTCCAAGATTATTTCGTTTCTTACGTCCACCATGTTTTCCAGGTGATTGTCGATTATTTAATACTGATATTGTAGTAGATGTTGGTGGTGTCGTCAAATTTGGTACTGTTACAGTTGAATTTTTATTGGTAGTTTTTGACATTAATTTTGAAGCTGGTGTTACTGATATTAACGGTTTATGTGGATTTTGCTGTTGCTGAATCCCTGCAACCGTTAAACTACTGTTATTTTGTGAATTTGTTTGGTGAAGACCACCACCCACTATACTATTTAATGAATTATTAGTTATTGATGGTGTTGGTGATCTTGATATATCTGATACTGGTGATTGTGATCGACTTCGACAATTTTTCAACCATAAATCTGGTGTTATTAAACCACCACTTTGTGCAGTATCATTTAATTTTTCTTTCAAATGCGGGTTCATATCTAAATGGGCTTGAGTTTCCTTACAAAATATTTGCATTTTATATTGATTTAAACATTTATCGGAACAAAATTGTAATTGTGATGCACCATCTTGAAAATCAACATAACTAACAGCATGTCGTATATGACGACACCAATCACATTGTTTAGCACGTTTAAATGATGCCCGACGACTTTGTGCAAAACATGATTCAGAACAATAACGTGGTCCATCTGTAGTTGTTAAAAATTCTGGAGAATTTTCGGGTACAATTCGTCGACACCAGCCACAATTTGTTTCTACAAATAAAAGATTATTTATAATTTTTTTATTATTTTTAAATAATTTAAGAAAAATTCATAATATGTACATATATCTCAAATATTTAAATTAAAATCATTCATATATACTGGATAAAGCCTTTAGGTATTTAGGTATACTTTAGAATTTAGATACAAGTACATATTTCTTATTTTATATTATTTCCATTTTAATTGGCTTTTCAAGGACTATATCTATTTACAATATTATTTTTTTAATTCAATATCAATTTTGATATAAACTCCTAATAAATGTTATAATATTAGAAATGATCAAATTACAAGAGTTCCTCCTAAACAAAATTTTTGTGGCCTGTAAGATTTTTTCTTTTGTATTTATTTTATTATCTCATAAAATTGAGTTTGTGTAGGATCTCTTTTAAAGATTCATAATATATTAATATTACCACCCTTGTCCAATAAATATTATCTACAATCACTTATATACAAATAAATATTCTAATAATTACATATTTTAGTTGCAAAATAAATACAATATGTACAGGGTATTTAAAATCAAAAAATGTCTCGACAGTGTTACGAAAAATTCAAAAACAAATTAAAGAAAATTAATATGTATTACTGTATTAAAGTAAAATTTTTCATTTACATAAATAAATTAAACAGTAAAAATACATTTTTCAATAAATTGAAATTTAACATATGAAAATCAGTTGAAATTTACAATAACATAACATTAACATTTTAATTCAAGAAGTAAGTGAAGGGTAAAATATTCTATTACGAATAATTCACTTTTTTTTAAAATTTAATCAGTTTAAAACTTAATGTTTTCAAGAATTAATTATTATATCCAGATTATGTAAATGGCACTAGCTAATTTTTAAAAACTTATATATATATATATGATTTTATTCATAATTGGATGATTTTATTCATAATTGATTTAGTTATAGCGAAATATATTTCGCTATAACTAAATCAATTATGAATAAATTTTAACAATTTAAAATAAATTTTTACTAAATCAATTATGGTCAAAAAAACAAATTATATTTCCAAATATTGTTACAGAAAATTGCATGTATAATTCTCAAAAATTTCTTCTGCTCAAATCGGGCAGAGGCCTAAGGGTTTTTACATTTTATTGCAAATTGGAGCTAGTAATTTTTATATAGTGCAGAAATTTGTGAGATTAGTAAAACATTTGTTGTTAGCAGCTAATGACCTCAACCGTTATCATTTGTCTTAAAATGCATTTTGTGGTAAGTTTATTACTGGTACTCATTTCAGTTTACTTAGACCAATATCGATGTCTCGGACGGGAATCGAACCAAGTAACTACCGCACCACAGCTTAGCTGCTTAGCACATTACAAATAAGGCAACGCTGATTAAAAAAAATAGTTACCCTGTAATCTTATTAAAATTTATATTCCAAACTAAATTTTAAGAAGATCATTAATATGCCTTTTAGGAATTATCACCTCTATGGTTACCTTGATAAATAAAGTTTTTTTTTTTTTGTAATATCAATATTAATTTCTCCTTTAAAATATTTCATGTATATTTTGTAAGCTAAATTGGGAAATTCAAAACTAAAACAAAAGGCCATATTTTTATCATTTTTATTTTGAAAGGAAAATAATATTGCCAAACTTTATAATTAATTAATAATGCAGTTATTTGTCTTCTCTTTGAAACAAAAGATTTTAAACAAAATTTTCTAAATATTTAATTAGAATATTTTTATTAAAGATAAAGTTATTTAGGATATAAAAAAGGTTACTTGAAGATATATTTTTTTATATAATATAATTATAGCTAATTCATTATATATGTGCAAAATTAATTAAAAATAAGGTACATTAAAAAATTCCACAGAATCCTTATAATGACTAATCAGATAAAAATTACTACTAAATTTCTGTTTAGTTTTTATTTTGATGATTTCAAAGTGTTTTTTTAAAAATTAAGAATTAATTTTGTTTTAATTATTTTCCAATAAAATTACAATTATATTTCGTATAGTAATTAGAATAAAATTTTAAAATTTTCTATTATCTTGTTTAGTGTTTTTTTTACCTATTGGCATTAATTTACGTACGTTTTATCTATATCTCATTAAAATATGATATTCATCATGCATATAATATTGTATTGCAAAACAAGCTCTTAATTATAACAAAAAAAATTGTAGGGAAAATATGACATCAAAGAATAATATCAAATTTTCCATAAAATTCCACAACAAAAATTTTTTTTTTTAAATGAAAAAGCTGAAAATATTTAACTACAATTGGATAATAATGATACTTTGTCTTTGATGACCATTAATCAATAATATCATTAAATATGAAAATATATGTGGAAAACTTAACTATTTTGAATATTTTACTTTTCCAATGAAAATTGAAACGTTTTTTTTTTTTTGGTTATTGTTTTCAGTAAATAGCTTAAAGTTTTATTTAATTATGTTAAAATTTAACATATAAACAATTTAGATTAGGGAAAATTGTATATCATGTATTAGTATGTATTTGAGATCAGAAATTCAGCATATTATAGTTTATAGATTAATATAATAATCTTAATACTTCAAAGTATAATATTTGATGTACGAAGTATTATACAATACAATTTATAAGAGCTTGGTACTAAAACAATTTATAACATTATACATAAAATACCGAGAACCAGTTAGCTCATTAATTTTTTTCAAAAAATTTGCTTTTAACTAAACATATTAAAGTTTAAAAAAGTAAATTTTATAATCGCATTTTGATATAAAATTTCAAAAACAAGTGCTAAAATTAATTACACAAAAGTATATGGGACGAAGTTTTATAAAATTTTCATCAATTTTGTAACATAGTTATCATTATTTGATAAAAGTTTCGGTCAATTTGCTTTTCTGTATAATGGTAAAAAAAAGGATATTTTCACCGGTTATCAGTATTTTGTACAAAAAAAAAACGATGCAAATTTATAGAATTAATTGCAATCATATTCAAGAACAGATTTAGTTATCCGAGAAAATGTCCAAAATAATCAATTTATTAATATGTATACATTCTTTATTAATACATATTTTTTTTTACTCTTCTTTTAAAATTTTTAAAATGTCGCTTAGTACATTTACTTAGGAAGATTTCGATATTCAAAATTATTAAATATTAATAATTTTAATTTTAAAATAATAAAACATTAAAAAATTTATATAATAAATAATATAAATAAATAAAATTTACCTAATTTTACACTAGTTTTTGTTGAACAAGGACTTTTTGAATCCTCTCTCGAACTGTCCCTATCTGATGTAGTACTATCATCTCTATTACTATTTTTACTACCATTTATATCATTATTATTAGTAGATGTATTGTTATTATTTCGGTGATTATGTAAATTTCTTGTCATTAATCTAGATGCTTTTGCTGATAAATCAACATTATCATAACCATACCAGCCTAATAGTTCATTCATTGCTGTTTCAGCAAAATCCTATTTATATATAAAAGAAAACAAAGAAAATTATTTAAATAATTAATTTTTTTAAATATATAATTAATAAAAAAAAAAATTTAATTTTACTCTTAACTAACAAAGAACAAAGAACAAATTATTTAATTTAGAGAAGCAGAATCTCCTTTTCCAACATTTTTTTTTTTTTTTTGCTAATTTTAGAATTGAAATTTTTTCTTTTAATTACAAACAATATGTTTATAAATTTATATATATATACATACATATATGAAAATTTAAGGTGTTATACACTTGTCAACATACCAAACTAAAGTATCATATAATAAAATTTTGTATAATTTTCTTTGATATTTTAGTAGGAAGAATAATTTTCTTGTTTTTTTTTTTTTTGTTGTCAAAGGAAATTCATCCAATGGACTTTAAAATATACTGTGAAATGGAAATTTAAGATGAATTAAAGCAGATCAAATTAATGTTTTAATTTATTTATTTATTTTTTTTTTTTTTTTTTTGGTTTCTCTTTTAAAATAATATTAAATACGTATAAGAAAAATATATAAAATATCACTTTCAAAATATATAAATTTTGTTTTTTTTTTATTTTTATTTTGATTTTTTGGCATTTCATATAAAAAAAAAACATAATGAGACCGATTTACGTACACAAAAACTTAAAGATCGAAAGAAAAGTAAGAAAATGAAAAACAAGAAAATCTTCTCTATCTCACATGATCAATTTTCAGTGAAAATCAGTTCTTTCACATAAAATAATTTAAATATGTGTTTATTTTCTGGTAAAGGTGGGGAATGAAGAATGAAAAAGTTTGTTATATGTATATGAGGAATTTTATAAGGATTAGGGTGGTTTTAATATTAATATTAAAATTTATCATTCTAAAAAACTAATGAATTATAATAGCCTATGATAGAGTACAAAAAGAAGTCACAAATGCTGCTTGGTACATAAAAAAATTTTAGTTTTTACTACAATTTTTTTTTATTTTACCATAAATTTCTTAGAATTATATTTATATGCGTTGTTCATATAAAGAAAGAAATATTGTAATTGAAAACAACGTAAAGGACATTTTCACATTTTCATCAGTATTTTGTAAAAAAAGCAGTGAAAATTTATAGAATTAATTCATATTCGAAAACAAATTTAGTAATAATAAAGAATAAAAACTTAATAGGAAGTTTTTACCCTTCTTTTACAATTTAAAAAAACTGGAATAAAGATATTTTTAAGGATATTTTAATTAGACAGAATTAATTTCTCCAAATATATTCTGTTTACATTAATATTTTCACTACATTTTTTTTCAGTTTACTTTTAATAGAGACAATGAATCCAGGAATCGAAATAAATCTTTTAAAATCTATATGAAGGCCGGGGGAAAAATTCTGAAGAAATGGTCTGAGGAAAACAAATAAATATTTCTATGATGAGTTACTTATATTAAAACTAGCTTCTTGCAAAACTGAACGCCTTAAAAACTACGATATAATCTCGAAAATTTTACGAGAACTTATGTTTAAATGATTAAAAAATTAATTCGTGCCTATTTCAATCAAATTTCCAATCGTAATCTTCCGTATTTTAATCGAAATTTTCTAATCCTGTAGTAGTAACGGGATGTCAGTATAGTTTGTCGAATATTGTTATATTCTAGTAAACGTTACGCCGGACACTTAATTAGATTTTCCACAACAAAGAAAATAAAGTAAATTACATTTTTTGTGAATATTTTTAAATTCCAATTTTTCTTTTCAATTAATTCAGAAATTCTGATTAATTCAGAAAGCGATAAGTAAACCTTAAGTTTAATTTCGTTCTGACACGTATTGACAGACTACTGGAATAACGATTTTGAACTTGTACCGATTTTAATGTTGTGCCGATTTTCATACATCATCAAAATTTCTAATATCTAAAATCCAATCATTTTTAAACCATACTAAAATTTTCAAAAATTATAATGAAAATCAAGAATATTTTCTTACACGATGTAAATAAGAAATGTTTGAAAATATCTTTATTTTTATTACGTTTGTTGTTGTTTTTCAAAAAAAAAAAAAAAAAGAAAATTTTGTTTGTGTGTAGAAAATAAAATTTATAACAGATGTGAGCTATTTTTAAAATATCATACAACTAACAAAAAATTTGAATATTTAAATATTTATATACAAGAATATAAAAATAAAATATTCTGATCATGTTGCCAAAAATCTATTTAAACATTAAAGAAACTTGATAATTGATCACTTTTGAATTATAAACAGGTATTATCTAATATTCCAATAATTTATGTACAACATAAAAAAAAAAAATTTTAAATTTTTTTTAAGCATATTTTTCATTAAAAAATATTTAATAAATATTTTCGTAAAGGATATTTTATTTTTTTTAATCCATCTATTATTATTATATCTTTACTAATCAACATATTAATATGAAAAGAAATTATTTATAAAACCTGATACTTTTATAATTTCTTAAAATCAGATTAGATTTGTTAAAAAAATTAAAATGAAAATTTAATTTTAACAAAACTGAAACCATAAAATTGAAAACTTTTGAAGCTGATTGTATAATAAATAATCACGGAATATACTCTAATATGAATATGGATATGTTTGTAAAATAATATTACATAAAAAAGTGTTAAAATTATATCCAAAAAATAAAATTATAATATTTTATTTGTTAATTTAGAATATTATATTTAAAATAATAATTTTAAATATATCCAAATAACAACAAAGACTTTTAGAAAAAACTACCTTCTCAGCTAATATTAAAATATATAAATAAAAGTATATAAGATAATTATTATTTAAAAGCATATATAATCCTTTTACTAGTGTTTTCTTGTCATTTAAGAATCTAGTGTAATATAATATCCTGTATTTACATACCTAAAGATAAAATTTGCATCATCATCCGACAAAAAAAAAACAGAATATTTTCATACAAAAACACTTCTTATTAATACCTCTTTGCCACTACTCTTTTTCTGGATAAATATAAATTGCCTGTGATATAAACTTGTATTAGAATTTCTGATTATGGACTTGTGGACTATAAATAAATATACATATATGTATATGCATTAATATTCAGATAAAAGAAAATTAATTTAGTTCGTTGTTGTACGGAATACAAAGCTGAGTGATAGAAAATAAGTTTTTCCTAAGGAATTGTAGTTCAATTTCAACTATAAATGAACACATTTGAAAAGTACTAAGTATACCAAAGTTCAACAAAATCCATTCTTAAACTATCCAACGCAGTTTTACTATAGATATGCTTCATCATATACTTTCATGATAACTATTTGATCCTAAGCAATTGAAAATAAAATAATTAACTCAGTAACATATCGGACCGCCAGTAAAAGGCAGCTACATCTCAATATTTATAGTTTTGGGAAAATCCAGCTTGAAGTTGGTTTAAATTTTTGTCTTATAAACAGCTATTTTTTTTAATTACGACGCTATTCAATTCAAAATATAAATTTTTTGTGTGGATTTTTAAAATACTGTCCTTTTTTATAATTTAAGTATCTATTTTAAGATTATTTGAAAATGCAGCATGTTTTGGGAAAAAAATATTATTTTGTAAAAGTAAACAGCCATTTTTTGAAAATTAAGGTTTAATATTTCTTATTCTCCAATCGTAAAAAGCCATATTATTAAAAATAATTTAGGTTTTCACGATTGAAGAATAAGGATTTACTGCATCTAGGTACGTAAATTAAGATTTTTCTGCATTTGGTGTAAAATTATAGTATGTATTGTATTTCTATTTAAGGCGGTATAATATTAATGGTTAAAATTGCACCGAAAAATCTTATGCATTAAAAGCTCAATATTTTTACCGTGCCGGACCAAAATGTAGACAGTTCGTTATTTAATTACCTTATATGTATAAATAAAATTAAATTTAACTTTTTTGAGATGTAGTTGGCATTTAGTGGGCGACATAAAAATGTATATTCACTAACAATAGATTGTACTACACTTTTGAAATAACATAAAGAAATTTTCATAGCCTATAAATACATAAAATAAATAATAAACTTAAATTCAGTTATATTCAACAACACTGATACTAATTTGGCAAGATATTTTCGAAAAAATATTGATTGATATAGAAGTTTTTAATTCATTTTAATTCAATTTAATTCAGTTTCATTTTTAAATTATGATAATACATAATTCTTTAAAATGGACGTTGTGTCATCATTAACCATAAACACTATCGTCGTCATTATAATCAGGTAAAACTGTAATAGAAAAAATATGAATGTAATTTTTAAAATATTTAAAATATTTACTGAATAATGAATTGGCCAAAATAGACAATTAACTAGAAGTTGAAATTTCGTTGAATCAAGTGCAATAGTTGGTCAATTGCAATAGTGCAATTGTTAGTTATTATGCATTTCAAAACAGTCAATAAATCCAAATTTTTAAAAAAAATGACAGTTTAACAATTAGTCATGTTCATGTAGTATTTCTTGGATTACCTTGCATTGTAACAATGTGCGAAGTAATCCCAAAATTCCACTACCTAATTTAGCCCTAATAAAAATTTGTTCTATCAGATTTAAATGATTTTTCAAATTGCCTCACAAATTTTATTACGTTTTCGGAATTATTTAATTTAATTCATAAATTTATAAAAATATTGTTTCTGTTGGTAGAAAATCAGTTGTTTTGTGATGATAGCGAAAATTTTATATGGAAAAATTTAAAGGTGTATTTTAACGAAATGGCAAGCCAACCAAAATTTTAATAAAATGGTAACTAATTATATAAAAGTTAATGAATTATAAATAACAATATACTTATAACCAGTTTAGAAATATAAATCGGATATTATCCAAAAGATTTTATAATTAATTATATTTTTCTTGTTATAATTTTTTTAAAATGACATTTTCAAAGAAAAACATTCCACCATTTGCAGACATAAAATAAATATATTATTTATGAAATTTTAATGGTTGTGTTAAAGGGGAAGAAGATAAAACGAATCAAAAATCTATTTTTGCATTAAAATGTAATAAGATCTTTTGATTGAAATAAAAATGACTTAGGTGGCATGAATTAATATCATTTCTTAAAATCATTTGGAATAAAGTTACACATAGCAAAATGAAAAAAAAAAAACTTAAAACATTTTTATATGGGATGAAAAATTTATAATTTTGTTGGAAATATGATATTTTTCTGACATTGATTAAAAAAAAAATTAATAAAAGGAATAAAAAAATAGTTTATTAATGGTTTGGATATTGATACTATATACTTTATTATACTTATATACATAAACTTTACATTATAATTTTTTATGTTAATTTTATGAAAATTTACATATAATTTATTTCGTTGTTGATTTTATATATTTTTTTTTTTTTGGGTTACTAAGTTTATAATCTGCACAATTCCATTTGTTAGAAAATAATTAATATGACACAAGCGTTATATTGTATATGCACAATTTTCTGGTCACTAGCTATAAGATTATTTTAAAAAAAAAAAAAGGATAATATTAGCTACTTGTTTCAATATTTTTCTCCAAATGTTGCCAATAAATTATAGAGAGTATATATTGTTGTTGTTGTTGACTAATGAATGTGATATTATAAATTAAATCAGTGAACTCATTAAATCAATTTTTTTTATATAACCCAATTTGCGTTACTCCGAATTTACGTTATATACTACTTTATTTTGTGATTAATTTGATGATACCAATGACAAATGATAGATAAACCAAATTAGTAAACACAAAGAAAAGTGTTAATGACAATCCAAAGAAAAGTGTTAAGCCACTATCTACTGCAACATATAGCTTTTTTATTATAGGGTATGTTCAAACATATAAATGTTTTTTTTTTATCTCTTATCATGATTTTAATCAGAATTTTTATTTCAGATTTATTCGTTTCATTGCGATATGAAATTTTTGAATATATGTAGTATTTTTAATATATCTAAACTACTACCGTCTAAAACATATAAGTAGTACTATAAGAAAATGAATATATATTCTTATAAAATAATGTCGTACATAGCCAATAAATTAAAAATAATTGCCACAAATTTTATATTTTAATACTAAATAATTATAATTTAAAATTAATTAAAATATAAATTTTTAAAATAAAATCTATTTTCAAAATTGTATAAATACTTAAAAAAAAATTTTTATATCTAACGATACTTTGAAATAAATATTATAATAATATAATAATTTTCCAAGTGACGTCACGGATTCTATTTCAGTACATATAAATTATTTTAATATAAAAATATTTTTCTACACTATATTAGTGAAACGATTGAATTTCGTTGATTTTGTGTGCTTTTTTTGTTGTTGTTTACGTAAATAAATTTTATTTTCCTCCCATTAAACGAGGGCAGATTGAAAATTTAGGAGTATAACTATATTACAAAAAAAAAAAAAAATTTAATTACATTTTGTTGTTGTTGATATTATAGTAGAAATGGTGTAATATTTAAGCTAATTTTAGGAAAAGAATGTATTTCATTTCATACTGAATATAATCATTGCTAATTTATGTCATTATAAGTTTTCGAAAAAATCAATTCTGTAAATATTTAATTAATTAAAAATAAAATAAATATATTATTTTTCAAAATTATTATTTTGGTGATATGAAGCCAATAGGCTTTTCAATATTTTTCTGAAATAATTTCTATTTAAAGATTATATATACATTTAAATATATTTATTTATATTCTTAAAGTTTTTTTTACTTCTGATTGAAATGTTTTCAATTTAACACACAAATTCTTCTATGGTTTTAGAAAAATTCAAAGAAAATTTGTATTTTTCTTTTTTGTGTTTAGTGCTTTTCTTTAAAATCGTAATTTTTCAAATTTTTATTTTTAATGATGGATAATTGAGGAGCAGTTGATTAAAATACTAACACATGTTGTAGAAAATTATAGATTATTTATAATTTCATTGATCTAAAATTATAACACTAAATCGGAATTTTTTTAAAGATTAATTACAGAAAGTTTCGGCAGAAATATTTTGCATAAAAACGATTTTCTCTTGCCTTGCACTACCATGAAAACTATAATTCGTCACTTATACTTTATACTGTGATATGTTTTACGCTTTCTTTGTTGGCATTTTTAATCAATTTTAATGCCTAAAACTAAAAATATTATAATTTCCACTTAAATATGAATTCTTAATTTGCTTACTTCCTCCTGAATATAATTAATTTCAACTTTTTTTACCACAAATTATTTTTATGTAATAAATATTAAAGTTTAAGATTTTATCAAATTCATTTGAATATTATTTGAAAAAAATTAAACTTAATTTAAAATTTAACAAATTTTTTTTTTCTGTAAGTTAGTTAAATGAGGGAAAATAGTTAGATGTAATAATATATTTGATATAAAACCACTTTTGTCTAAAAATATAATATACTTGGGAAAAAAAATCCATAGAATATGCGGATAACAATTAGGAACTATCTACAAAATTACCATTTTTGATATAATCTAAAATTTAAAGTTAATATAGTATGTGGTAGCTTGAATCGAATCTTGATGTATATTTAATATATTCTTATTGTATAATGAATTACGAAGGCAACTACATATATCATGCAAGCAGATAAAAGTACTTGCCAATTGTTACGGAAAGAATATGACTTGAAAAAAAGTACAACATGGAGAAACCTTATATGAAGAACATTAGTTGGAGTCATGTGTTATTAACATCAACTGAGCGAAATGTCCTAATAAAGAAATTTAGAAAATCAAAGGTCAGACATCAATTAGAAAATTTCAATAAACAAAATGTTTTATATCAATCTCGATGCTTACAAAGTTAAAATTGTATTCAGTCAGATTCAGGTGTAATAATGTTACGGAAGGGAAGCTTCAAAACAAAACTGCTTATGGAGCACGTTTTTAAGGTAGTAATTTATTATGGACGATCATAAAATGAATTAAAAAAGGTAAATTTATGTTATTTATTTTACTATTATTTTGATTAAGCTATTTTTTACCGTCCTTTCAAATTTATTAGAGAATTTATTAAGTAATAAGCAATGTTATTAATCACAGAAGCTGCAAAACTAGCAAAAATTACCAAAAATTAGTTTATTTTTAATTCTTTAAATTTGGATAAAAATCTAATATATTTTTAAAATTTAAAACACATTAAATTACTAATATAATACAAATACATAAGAACTAAACTGATAAATTTTCTTGAAATTATAATAAAAAACCATATACAATGTTTGTAATTACCATCTCCTGGAGTTAGTTTATGTTTTTTTTTTTTTTTCATTTCTTAAATTACGAAAATAAAACCAGATATTCTGTATATATTCAAAAAGTATTTTTAACCAAAAATATATATCAAGATTATATATTTTATTACATTTAAGTATATAGATATATATGTTCATAAATATTATTTTATAAAATTACAAAAATATCAATCGAAATTCTACACAATAAATTATTACATATCAGATATCATAAATATCAAATTACCAAAATATTAAATGAAAACAGAACACCAGAAAAATATATTTAACAGAAAAAAAAATATGTAATAACGAAATGAAAGAATAAAATTTCAAAATTTTATGGAAATTTAATTTTTTAATGCACGAGTAGAAAATATACTCATTTTTTTTTTTACATTTTAATATTACGTTTGTAGATTGATTTTCAATTATCATTTTCCTTCTTTTTTTTTACAGATAACTTTTATTTAAATAAAAATAAATTTTTATTTAATTTTGTCTGTTTATTCTATATGTCAGATATCCGTTGAATTTTTAATGATTTTTATCTTTCAGTTAAAGTATATTATGAACAATTAGTTGGAGTAATTTTCGTTAATAATACAATAATAAATAATATTCTAAAACTTTTTGTAATCAATAAATATTTTAAAATTTGTTAAAAATATAATTAAAATTCAGATATTAAAATAATGTACCATAATTAAGAAAATTTATATCAATTTTGTTTCTACTTTAAAAATAAGAAAATGAATTGATCAACAACAAAATTGGTCAGCTATAAAACATGAAAATTTATTGAACCAGAACTATTCTACGGTAAACCTAAGATGAATATGACAAGAGCATAAAATTTATTGGTATTCTACAACTCAAAGTATCTAGAAAGTTTATCAACCCACAAAACATCAAAGTGCCACCTCTGAACACGATAGATGTCGTTAGATCGCGCGGTTCTCTTGCGTCTTAGATCGCAGTGCCTCCTTTCGTCTTGTTTAGATTGCAATGCTTCCTTTACAACAAAACCTGGTCGGTGTAACTCTCCCACCGCCAATAAAACCATACAATTATTGGAAAACAAATTTCTGGTCTTTTTTGTTTTCCATATGTTAGATTTCTAGCTTTTAGTCTTTGTAAAAGAATAGGTTAGCCTAACGATTTCAGCACTAAAGTACTGAACCCCAATGTTTCATCTATCTTATTTTGACATTATTTTAAACTCTTTTCTTAAAAACATCAAAACTTTATATAGTAATTTTTATAGTCTTTTCAGCAAACCCCCAAAAAAAAACATTTTAATTATCTGGTTTTTAATTTAAGTATAAGTATAATTCAAATTTGTTTTTATATAAGAACATTTAATGCTCACATTAATTAGTAATGTATCAGATATCAAATAAAATAAAATGAAATAAAAATAATTTATGCGTAAGTATTAAATGTCAGTATAAGGTTATTTGTTTATATCTAATAGAAATTATGTATTTGTTTTGTTTTAAAATTTTAGGGTACGATTAAATACGACATAATAATAACATGCAGAAAGTTTTCAAAACAGAATAAAAAAAAGAAACGATAAAAATGTAATTGATATTATTTGATTTTTATTCGGTTTTTAGTGATAATTAAGCATAGAAGAAACAGAAATCTTTAAGTCATAATAAATTGTTGCAAAATACTGTACTATAGTATATTGGTAAAACGCCGAAATCGCATGATTTATAAACTGGTTAAAAAAATTCTGTTTTTTAAAACCAGATTTTGGGCAAGATAAGAAATAAAATTTGTTAAGTTGGCGTGAATGTTTTCAAATTATACATAATTTAGTCAATTCCTTCCAACTTGTCGAAAAGATAAAATATTTGCAATTTAGAAAAAAATGTACATATATTTAAATGGTAAAATAATTAAATAAGTGTAAGATTCTGTAAAAATTATGAAGATTCTAGGCAGAGTTTTTATGGTTTTAGAGAAATGGTAAAAATATTGAAAATTTTGAACACTTAGGTTCGAGAATATAAATAAATTGTGCATTTAAATTATTGTTAAAAATAATATTAAGATGTGTTAAATATAGTGAACTGAACAATCGACACTGCAAAGTAAACCAAAAATAAAAAATATTGAAGATGATTTTATTTGAATATTCTTGTAAACTGTTACGGTTGGTTGGAATTCTTGCAAAACAGAATGAAATTAGCATGCATAATATTTGCTCATGACATTATCAATTTTAATATAATTTGACCTGTGCTGCTTCAGCTTGTCTATTTATAGATGATTATAGATCATATATTAAATAAATAAAAATCTCCGTATTAACTGAATTTGTACTTACATCTTATCTAATAGTTACATTGTAATTAATATCATTACAATATGGTATTTCAGTAGTTGCATAAAATAAAAAAGATATACATGCGAATAAAATTCTTAATATGTACTTATGTTTAATATTATAAAACTTTAAAATTTAAATAATTTTGCGTACCACAGACCATAATATGTCGTATTTATCTTATGAATATATATATTTATAAAACTATTAGCACCACGTCATACATAATAATAATAATTTCCATACTCAATACAAATATAAGAAGAAAAAAAAATATTAACCATTGATCCTCTTGAAATTTGATCATTCATATTCTGATCTCTCAGATAAATATTTTTTAACATTTACATTCATAATTTCATAATTTAAATCGTGTTATGTTAAAAGTAAAGATATTTGCGTATAAATTACACAGTAAGAATAATTTACATACTTGTTAAACAAGTGACAAAAAATAAAACTAAAAAAATCATGAGGTCCTTAATCTTGTATATCTAATAAAATAATAATTTAATTGAAAATTTCAAATTTAAATATATTTTTGTTAAATAATCTTTGTTGTGTAAGGATAAGGCAAATTAAATTCTAATAAATGTTATTTGAATGATGACTTATAATATACAAGATGGTCGTTGGAATAAATCGAATATTTATGAGGGCATATAACATGACACTTAAAAATGTACAAATTGTAAAAAGTCTACAATAATTATTTGTTTGATAGGATAATAAAGATAGAATAAATAAAAGTCCATAAATATGAAACTAATGTACAGTAGTTATGTTGTGCTTAATTTTTTTTTTAGAAACATAAATATATCCATTTCAAATTTGACTCACATAATACTTTTACTTTACAAATATATAACAGACAGTTATATGCTTTATATCGATAAACATATATACATATACATATTTTGGAATTTTAACATTTCAAAATGTCATTTCTCTGATATTCAAAATATTTTATTTATGTGCTAATTGTGTAGCATAAAATTTTATAATTTTTATTATTATTATTAATTCCATAAAATTATAGGAAGGGTTAAAATTTTTGTAACTTGAGTCCTTTTCAAATAATGTAAATGTAAATTACATATTATTTGATTTGTATAAGTTTCTGCCTTTAGGATATTTGAACATTAAAAAAGAAAAAAAATTATTTAAATTTAACTGATTATAAACGATAAAATACAAAATGAAAAATTTATAAAAAAAATTTTATTGTAAATTATCTAAAAATATTTGTTCATTGAAAAACTTAATATTAAATCATAGTTATTCATAATATTTGAAATTCTGCATATCAATATTTTTACTATTTAATTTAAATAATTTTATATTTTCAAAAAATACTCATATCCTTGGCTAAGGACCACAATATTATACAAAACTCAATATTTTCAATTTCAATTTTAGTATTATATTTTGAGATAATTTAATATTTTCAAGATATTTTAAGATAATATAATATTTTCAATAAATTAAATATATTTTTGTAATAAATATATTATTTATTATCATAGATCATATATAATCTATATATTAGAATTTAATATTATATGTAGTATATAAACAATGTATACGATTATTATAATTTAGTGTTATTATAAATTTGCGCAATAAAAAATAATTATAAAAACAATATTTATGCTATCCAATAACAAATTCTTCAATTTCATGTGTCAAATTACTACAGAAACTTAGTTATTCTAGACAGAGCAATATTATTATTTATTATTTTCATAAGAATTATGTATTATATATATTTATTCAGTAGACTTCTTAAATGTGTATTAGAATTAGATGCTACCCATATTGCAAAAATATTATAAATTAGAAGCATAATATATTTGAAAACAACTCATAATGAAAATTCATAGTAAACTTAACCGAGAAAACTATTTATACTAAGAAATTACTAAGAAAATAAAAAATTGGATATAATATTGGCATATAGGCCACATAACTAGTAAGGTGATGTATATAATAATTTTGTGAATTTAATATCATTTTTGATATATGAAGCTTTTATCCTTCTTCAAACTTTTATCCAATGAATTTTAGTATACTTTGTGTATAAAATTCATTTCATACATACATATAAATATAAAAAAAAAAAAACAAAAAAATTAAAAATGATTTTGGTAAAACTTTAAGATCTTATTACAAATATACCTACATATTAATTTTCTTTTATTGAAGGTGTACATTAGAATAGAAAATAATCTTTGTTGAGTAAGGATCGAAAATATATGGAAAAGCTTTTCCAATTTTACCAGAAGCAATATTATATATCCAACAATCCAACTATAATGTATATTTCTCTATATACGTATAGGTATAAGGTCTAGACTACCATACAATTTTCACTTTACAAGATATTTACAACAAGAGATATTTGAGAAAGTAAGTATATACTACGTCATTTTAACATTCTAGATTTTTTATTTTAGTTCTATAGTAATATGATATTGATATCGAAGGATTGAATATCCTTTTTATACATTATTCTTCGTTAATTTATATTTTGAATTTATGTTTTTTTTTTTTATATTAAATATTATTCTTAAATTTAATAAAAGTTATAAAAGAAATATAATATATATTGTGATGATGAAATGTAAATATAGTAATATAGTTATTTTAACTGGTACTACAAAATTATAATAATTTACAGATGACACACTTATATAAATTAATTTTATAGCAATGATTGAAATAAAAATAGACTGAATATATATTAATATATCTGTAAGATTTATTTACGTAAGATTAATTTAATTTTTTAAATTCTAGTTCAAATTCCTATTTACATATTTCATTTTGGAAATTATTATATTCCTAGATATTTAAGTAAATTATTTTATTTAATTACCTAAACATTTTTCTTAAATTCCTATTTTTATTAATATTTAGATATAACGTAAAGATTTTTCTGGAATTCAATTTTTTTTTTAATTAATTATATTTTTGTCTCAATATTAATAAAAATTCGAATTTATTAGAAAAGTCCTTAGGTAATTAAATAATATCATTTACTTAATTACCTGTAAGTTATTTTTCTTATTTTTCTGAAAATTTTATTTATATAAAAAATATATACATTTTAAGATAAATTGAGATTTATAGAATAAAATATCATATATGTAATTCTAGAGACAAAATAAATTTAATACTACGGTATATATAATATTTAAAAAACATTAAATAATCAAAACATATGTTCAAAATTAATAATTCTTTTACATTTTCAAATACAATATTATGCTACAAATTAAAAAAATTCGGCAAATTGAATATTATTAGAATTTTGAATATAATTATTAAATGTAGGTATATAAAAAATTGATAAAAATATTTACATCCATTTCATAATTATATTGACAGACCAAACACCTTTAATTTCAAAAATTCAAATTATTTCATAACTAATTTATTAATTCAGGGGTATGTTAAAATTTCACATAAGTTGTATAAACAGAAAATTAATTACAAAAAACCATAAGAGAACGTATTATAGTTTTTTCTGACTACGGAATACTGTAAGTATATTCCGTAGTTGAAGATGAAAAATGTCAAAAATTATTCGAAACAATCAGATTATTTATATTTATAAAATATTTTAATCATATGAAACCAGACTATCAGACATTTATAAAATATTTTTAAAGAATTATTAATAATGAACTAATAAAAATTGGAATAAAGTAGGTATACTATTAAAAAGGTAAATAACATAAAAGTGTGTACCAAAATAATAAAAAAAAAAAGGTATACAAGAACTTGTTAGAATATAATTTATACGATAAAATTGTGTAATAAGATACGTGTCGCGGCTATTTTGTCTGATATATGGCCAAGCCAAGGATATCACTATACTATCTAGATTTGTTATATAAATGTATTTTATATGCCGTTTCTTGTATCTTGTATATTTGTATATAGAATACATCGTCATCATAAACACGTATAAAAATTTAAATTTAATCCTCAACGTATCAAATTTCTTTAGTGTAAAATATTCAGAATTTATATATAGATATAAGATATAAAAAGTCGTGTGTATACATATTTTTATAAGGAACGAAAAAAAACGATTTGATATTAAATTTCATACAAGTTTATATACATGTATATTTGGTTTGGTTCGATATTATACATTTAGCTACCGAAGAGTTGTATTTTTTTTATGTTATAACTGTAAAATTGAAAATATACTGTCACGTGTATACTTATGACGGGATATCTTTGAATATGAAGCGTGTGCGCATCCGTTTTATAATTTAGTTAAAATGCGAAAATTGTTGTACTTACAACATATTAGTTTTAATTCGGTATGTGTTATGTATAGGAATTATTATATTATTCATGTTATAATACTTAGAAAGGCTGAATAAATTTCAAGATATATTCTAATATTTTGGAGTCATATAATATTAAATTCAGAATCAAATTACTATAAGTTGGAAGTTAGAAAGAAATATGAAAAGAAGAACTTTATGAAACATAAACAATTACTTAAAAAAAAATTGTGAAATTTGATGAAAATTTTAAAAAGTAAAATAATACTTTAACAATTTTGTCGATGACAACCATAGGTAAGAGATATAATTTTCAGTTTTAGGGAAAAATTTATAATTTAATTAAATAAACTTATTATTATGAACTAAACTTATTACTTTGAGCACTCTTATATAAGCTATTTATTTTAAAATTATTTGAGTAAATTAAAGATAATGACAGAACAGATAGAATTTAATTTTATCGTACTGTAAGTACATATTCTATAGTTAAAAGTTATCAAAAATCTCCAATACAATTCTTATTCAAAATAAAATTCAATTTCAAAGTAAATATAAGTCCGGTACTTTTACCTTAGTTATTTATAGTTATAAAAGAGGTATCAACTACTGTTGCCTAGTGACACCTAGATCAGAATCGTGTTAGGAATTCAGCTAGGATTCGAGAATATATACCGTATAATTATAGACTATGCGGTGTAATAATTTTGTAAGCTTTCATAAAAAAAACTCTTATCGAACCAAAATATATTTATAAATGATTTTGACAATTCTTTTTATTACAGATATTTATTATAAATCACCTTGTCGTTCTGAAACACAACTCTTTTATATTTTCAATTTAAATATTAATTTACCATTTTGTGAAAACTAATAAATAAAAATATATGTGTATGAAATGACATTGTCATCAAAGCATTAAAAAAACTATAGTTTACTATTATATATTATATATAGCCATGATGTTTAATGGTTGAAACTATTATTACATCAATGCTTTTTAAATATCTAATGAAGCCCAGCCTGAATGTAATCAAATATGTTATAATATGTTTTTTTTTCTGTATGCAATTTATATTGTATAAAATTTCTATAATTTATATTCTTATTTTATGATATTATTTTCTTTTAAAGATCCATTTTCATTTTTCATATCATTTTTCCAGTCATTAAAGCAACTGAAATTACACGCTATCAAGATAGCAAATTGATTTTTTTTTTTGTAGTAAAAATTTATTTTAAAAAAAAACTTGTGAATAAATATTATGTATACCGTAGTATGTATAAATAATATTTTTCAGATAATTATGAATATTTGAACTTAGTTTATCTTAGGTAAAATATTTAACAATATTGTTTAAGTAAATGTTTATGTTTGATAAAAATTTTCTTTTTTTTTCATAATTTATAAAGAGATTTATTATATTTTCTATAAAATCTTATAGGGCAAAGATATTGCCCTATAAAGTTACCATTTCAGAGCCATTATTTATTTTAAGCTGCCTAAGTTCGTGATTATGGTAAAATTATTAATTTTTCCAACTTTTAATTGTTTAAACTGTTGTTTTACACCAAAAAGGTTTAAAATTTTATAAAGGGCAAGTATTTATACATGAAAAATGAAATAAATTTTTAAAAAATTGTTAAAATTATAAATTTTTAAAAATTGTTAACATTATAATAGATTTTATCCATTATAATTTGCAATTATATTTTGACATATTCGATAGGAAATCAATTTTTCAGACTAAATTTTCTTATTATTATGAAAATAGAATATGTATTTATGAAAGTAGTAGTTATGTTTAGAAAATTATCATTTTTAATTATTTATATAGTAGCTACAATATAAATATGTATAAGCAAAAAACAATTTCTAATCTCGTTTTATTTAATATTTTCAATATTCAATTATTTTAGATCTTCATCTTTTAAAAACTAAATACATATATTGAAAGTGGTATATGTAAATTATTTCGTTCTTACTGAAGAAATTAGTTAGTTATTTTTGTATTATTTTCAGTAATTTATACTTAAATTTATTTTAATCATTCTACTATTATTATCATTAATATGTTTGTAATTAGTAAAAATATAATTTTCATAAATTGATATCAGTGGTAATAACAATGATTGTATTTCCGATTTTATAAGTTTATAATGACAATAATTCTTTTTTCATATTTGGTCTATAAAACCAAAAACATTAAAAAAAATTACTTTATTCAAAAATAATTAAATTAATTTTCTAAAAAAAACAAAAAAAAAAAAAAAATAACCCAAAGCTACTCAGATAATTAATCAAAATCCGTATCAAATTTTCAATTAAATTAAATCAAAAAAATTATAAAAACAATTTGCATATCATTTCCACGCAGAACTTTATAAATATCAAATATCGATAAAAAAAAAAATACCAATAATAAATAAAATATATCAAAATAAAAATCATTAAAAATATATAATATATTATGTACCTTGATTTCATCATTTGGTATTTCTTTTTTAATTTTAACTCCTGTTGTTGATAATATTGGTATTGTTGTTGTTGTTGTTGTTGTTGTTATTATTGTTGATTCTGATGATGATAATAACGGTACAGATAATGGTACAGATGATACAACAGCAGCAGTTATTGTAGCTGATGGTGAAGCCTTAGTTGACATCTCGTTTTACCATTGTATATATATATTATTCAATATATATTTATATTATTATTATTATTTTTTTTAATTAAAATTCATTTAATATATATATATCATATGAAAATATATATTTTTTAATAATATTTGATTATAGTACATAGTACATACTTTAAAAATATCAAATTTCTTTAAATTAATTTTTCATTTATTTACGAAACACAGATATTAATATACAAGAAAAACCATTTGACGTAATATAAGAACTTTTAAATAATATATGTATTATATATATATATATATATGTATATATATATATATATATATATATATATATATATATATATTTTTTTTTTGATAATATTACATCATTATGTAAATTTAAAAATAATTTCATATATATATATATGTATTATAATTTTTTAAAGGGTATCAAAAAATTGTAATATTATATTTTTAAAAAAAACAGAATAAAATTAAGGACATTTTTGATCGTAACTAAATATATTTTAATTGCAAGAAAATAATAATAAATTTAAAAATAAAATTTAAAAAAAAAAACACGAAGTATTATAGAATTTTTGAAATTTTTAATTTATTATATTTCAATTTTTTTTATTTAAATTTCATAAAAAATTTTGTAATAGGATTTAAATTTCACAAATTTTTTTTTTATATAAATATGTATATATGTATTATTTTTAAAATTATTATATATGTAATTTAAATTATATCTTCATTTCATTTCAATATCAAATAACATAATAAAATAGTAAATAGATATTATAAATTATTTCTAATAGATGTCAGCACAGATTAACATTATATTTTTTTGCACTAGAATTTTTAAAAAGTTTTTTTTTTTATAACACTTTATTTTATGTTGAAAATAATTTTAAATTAATGTGTTTTTCATTTATAGATTAAATTTTTAATTAAATGTAAATACTTTTATGAATTTCTAAAAATATTTCAATATTTTTTTTAGTATAATATTTTTTGATTTTTTAAAAAAAACATTTATTATCTCTTAAATATTATGATTATTTTTAAAAATATTTTTATTTTAATTTTCACTTTTATATATACCGTAAAAATTAAAAAAAAGAGTTTTTATTACACTTTTTTATACAAGAATATAATCACAAATTTGATGCACCAGAAAAATTAAGTAAAAATTTTAATTTCGCTATTTTTTTAAATTTTTATTATTTTTACTAAATGCAATAAAAAAGTATAGGGGAAATTTTGAAATATATGTATATATATATATATATATATATATATATATATATATATATATATATATATATATATATATATATATATATATATATATTTACAACAAGATATAAACAACATCAACAAAAAATTGTACATTATTTAAAAATAAATTTTTCATTAAATAAAAAAGAAAAACCGCCCAGTGTAAAGTTTTTTCACCGCTGCTCTGACTTGTTTCGTTGGAAATAAAAATTAATTTTGAAAATAAATACGAAGATAAAATTTTCTCTGAAAATAGAATATTTTAAATATTTTCCTTTTTTTTTATTATTATTATTATTATTTTAGAATGAAAATAATTTCACTGAAATTTTTTTTGATTGTTTATATATTTTAGATACAAAAAAAAATTAATTCAGAATAAATTTTAATGACACATTTTTTAATTTCAATTTTTCTTTTAATTTTTCTTTTAAATTTTTTTTTTTTTTTTAATTATTAAATTTAGGTTAATTTGTTTGTAGATAATTTTTGATAATATTTAATTATTTATGAATTTTTTTTAATAAAATAAACTATGTTAATTAGAATTAAAAATAAGTAATAATTAACAATAAGTTAAACTAATAAAATTAAATTTTTGGCATAAAATTATTTGCACTGTTAAAAAAATATATGAAATTTTTTTAACTAATAGATAATTTATTGGATAATATCCAAATTATATCTTATTATGATAATAATTACTTTTCTTTTTTTTTATTGTCAAGTATATTTTTTTAAAAAACCACACATTATAAAATGTCGTTAATTGCTTTTTATATATTTTAGAACTTATGACATTTATATCACTTCAAAGAAAATTGTTTTTTTTTTTTTTTAAATAATATCAATCTGATACCTACCACATGCAAACTGTAACTAAAATAAAAAATTGTTGAAAATATCCAATCTGATGGAAGATATTTTTGAGTAATTTTAACACGTTTTTCTCAAAAATGGGAACAGCTGTTTCATTATGAGCATTTGATAGAAATAGTATCTCAAAACTCAAATTAATATAAAATACAAGATATAGAATGTACAATACAAGATATAGAATGAGCTTATTGTACTAATTTATTTTAAGCTATGAAAATATTATATTAAAATTTTTTTCAGATAGATGGCGCGAAATAGTAAAATAATTCTTAAAACTTCAAAACGATGTCGGATAAATTTTTCTTAGAAACGGTTTGTAAAGGATGAAATCAAAGTTTTAATGTTTAATCACACATGTATTCAAATTTTATATAACATAAACTCTTTTGGAGGATATTTTAAAACGATGTATGATACGTTACGATGTTTTGTTATAAACTGTCGAAAAAAATAAGATGTCCGGATTAAAACGTAAACTAATCCGGTCTGATGCGCAAGTTGACAATTTGATTTGTTAAGAAAGAGACGACTGCAATATTTTCAATATCTTTATCTTATACCAGATCAATTCTACTTCTTATTCGTTGGATGAAATGAAAACGCTAACGGACTTCAAATAACAATAAGTTGTAAATAAGTTCAATAAGTTGTAAATCGAAATTATTGTTTGACGCGATATAATGATTTACAACCAAAATCTTTATACGGTTTTGGGTGCCAATTCGTTTTCGTATAATCAGACACTTTTGGGAAGCATTATTTCTCATTTCTGTGTAATCAGCAAATTAGCATACCGAAAACCGAAGAATAGAATTTTTTTAATATTGTCAATTTTTTAAAATATTATTGTGAAAATATTTGATAATAATACAATTTATAGAAGCACTCACGAAAAGAATTAATTAAAACTATTAAAGAAAATTTTGAAAAAAGTTAATTACAATGACGAAGATATAAACAACAAAAACCTATAAGGGACAAAAAGGTTATGGATCCGTTTATATTCTTCATGGTTTTATCATCAATTTATCTAGTTTTATTATTTTTTGATTTATTTTTCAAGGTAAATTATTAAAATCCTTTTGAAATATCGAATATTTTTCAAATAACCACTATTTTCTTTTTTTAAATATTTTTAGAGTTGTATGCATTATCCTTATGATGCATTCTTACACAATACTGGATTGAATATTAAATTTTTACGTTTACATTGGTATACAAATGCATTTAATCGTACAATATTTCGTTTAGGTTCAACATCATGGAGTAAATTTTTACAACAATCATTTACTCTTGGTGTTATTGTAACATTAATATTAATACCAATTGGAATATCATTATTATTAATGACATTATTTCATAGTTCTAATACAGATACTGATGGACATAGTGCTGCTACAAAAATTTCCCAAACAAATATTGAAATCTTATTACCTGGTATTAATTTACCACTTGAAGAAATTGGTTATTATATAAGTACATTAATTGTATGTACAATTGTTCATGAATTGGGACATGCAATGGCCGCTGTTCTTGAAGATATACCAATAAATAGTTTTGGTTTTCATATATATTTTTGTATACCAATTGCATTTACAGAAATTAACCAAGAACATTTATTGGGTCTAAAATGTTTTAAAAAATTACGTATTTTATGTGGTGGTATATGGCATAATATTATTCTAGCTATTTTTTGTTATTTAATTTATTCGACATTTGGATTTTTAGCAAATCCATTTTATCATTTTAATGATGCAATTATTATAACTGAAATTAATAATAAATCACCATTATTAGGTGATAAAGGTTTACATAATAATGATATTATAACGCATATAAATGATTGCCGGACATATGATATGAATACATGGTATAATTGTTTATTAAAATCAATACGGAATCGATCTGGTTATTGTGTATCATCCGATTTTATACGTTTAAATGATGAAAGTCATCGCGTATCACACGGTATTGATGGTTTAATTCAATGCTGTGATCCAACAAATTATAAACAATGTTGTTTTGAATTAATTGACGATCTAAATAATATAAATCCAATTGAAATACCTCAACATGTTTGTTTAGATATCCGTAAAACAATAGAAGATTCAATTGGTGTTTGTACAATTAATTGTCATGAAGATGATGGTTTTTGTATAAAACCATTATTACCAAATACTACAACAATATTAAAATTAAAACGTCGTAATAATGATGATGTTATTTATATTGGTCATCCAAGTGATATAACAAAAACAATTAAGGTTTCTTCATTTATACCAAAAACAAATTTATTCAGTCCAAAATTTGGTGATATAATATCATTATTTTTAAAATATTTAATTGTATTTTCATTTGGTTTAGCTATAATTAATGCAATACCATGCTTTGGTTTAGATGGTTTTCATATAATGAGCACAATTATAAATAATTTACTAGTCAATAAAATAACAGAACGTAGTAAACGTGAAATAATTGTTATATTAATAACTAGTTTAGGTACATTTATATTTTTATGTTCAGTTTTAAAGGTTTTGTGGATATCAACATTTAAAGACTATTTCTAAAAAATTTTAAATTATTAATTTTGTCAATTTTGGTAATAAAAGAAAAATAAATAATAAAATTGATATAAAAAATTCAATATGTGTCTTCTAATTCTACCTAAATTTTTGTTCATTATTCATTTTTTATTAACTCCACTTAAATTTAAACTATCTTGTAATTCTGTTAATGATTTTCTACCACTTAAAAGGAACATCTTTATTGCTTGTTCACTTCGTTCATCTTTATTTGATTTAAAATCATATCTTGCCCATTCTTTTAATTCATTTTGTGTTTGTTTATCAGGTACTTGACGTATAGATCGAAAAATTTCACGATATAATTTTAAGACTTCTTGTCTCAGCATAAACTAAAAATTATTTTTCGAAAAGAAATAAATTTTTACTATATATCATTTGAAATTATTTTTACCTGCTTAAAATCTAAAACTTTGCACATATTTTTGTTTGGATTTTAGATGTTTACTTATGTAGAAGTCTTATCTATAAAAATATTTAATTAAATAATTAAAAAATCAATGCCAGCTGTATTTATTTTATTCGAATATTTATTTTTTATTTATATTTTAAAATTTTTTAAATTTTAAGAAGTAATAAAAATATTTTTATTTTTTATGTCAATCACAGCTGATTAAAGTTGTTGTATTTTATACGAAAGTATCAGATATATTTTATACCCAGGTATTACAACTTCTGAACTGCACAATATCGGAAGTAGGTAGTTAATATTATGGCAATGGAGTACATCAATCATTACGCTTAGAACCATATTTTTAAAATTCAGAAACTTCTCACAAACAGGCACCAATTCAACTTGTGTTTTTGATGAATGTTTTATTATTAGTAACTTCTATAGTGAATTTATATATATGGAAAAAGCAATATGATTTTTTTAAATAAAATTAAAAAAAAAAATTGCAAATAATATATTTTTAAAGCAATTTAACGCGTATTTATCAATGAAATTAAATATTTGCAATCATATTAAACAAAAAAATAATAAAATTTTCTCATGTCAAAATTGTTTTATAATTGTATCAAAATTCTTCTATAATATTCAATAAGCATACAACATTTTTAACAGGCCTATCAAATTTTAAAACTCACTTTTAACTAAATCTAGTTTTAGGAAATTTAAAAGGCCAGACCGGTCATAAGACATATAGATTAATGTTTAGTATATAAAATTTTCAGCATAGATTTTTTGTTGTATGTATATTTTTCTAGCTCTAAATCTAATTATAATATGCTCTCTTGCGTTATTAAACATTCCAAGGTAATATTTACTTATTCCTTATTTATTTAATAATTAGTTTTTAATAGATATATTTTTTCTAATTATTATTATTGTTCAATTGTGGTTTAGTATCTGAAAATTTTTCTTTTTTTTTTGTAATGAACCTAATTATCTGAGAGTGTAAACTTTGTGGATAACAAATTAAATAAATAAAAGATATATTATATTTTTTTTATATTAAAAGATATAATTCATAATACAAATTTTTACTTATAACTGTACTAAAATATATAGTAATATAATATAATTCAATATTTACATAGAAATAATCTCTTCAAAACATTCATTATTAAAATCTAATGCGCAACATATTGAAATACGGGATCAATATGATACTTTTGTTTACCGGGTTATGTTGTAACAAAAACAAAAGATTAATAGAATAATATTATAACGTTTTAAAAGTTTTTATTATTTCTTTTAAATAAAACGGTACTTATTCACCATAGTTGATTATGTAAACAATACCATAAGCTAAATAGAAATCTATCAAAATCAGTTTCTAAATTAATTATAATGGGAATTTAATTTTTCATAAATTGACGATTCGGCAGCGTACACTTTTAGTGTTACTAAGTAATCTCTTACTATTTTGAATAATATATTCAAATTTGTTAATGTTAAAAAACTTAATGATAAAATATTATGCCACTCAGAAAAAAATAACATAGATATTTGTAATATTACTAATAATGATTGAACTCCTGATAAAACCATATAAATTGTTGATGGATTTATGAACAATTTCTAAAAAAAATTACAATTACATAAAATCAACTTTTATATAAAAAAAAAATTATGTTTTAAACTTACATAAAATCGAAAATGGCTTATATTTCCTGGAATTGCAGAAGTTACTGGTCCATTTGATTTATATAAATCACCAGAATATCGTATAATACTACCTTGCATCCATGCAATTGTTTTTGTCCATGTAACTGGAGCTGGTAAATTTATATTATTTACATGATTATGCCCATTTAATCGTATCCATTGCCCTAAATGTAATGCTGCACGATGTAAAATATCGCAATATTTAGCTGGAAAACAATATACTGTTGCCATTGTAAAACCACTGATCCATACAAATAAAATATGCTGTGTTGCTGTTAATATATCATAATATAAAAAGTTTTGTGCAAAAAAACATGGTACAAAACCTGAATAATATGCATTTATAACAGATATAAATATAACTTGCTTAAAACGATTATTAAAATCATTTTTTAATATTTCAATTTCATCACGAACAATTCCTGAATTTGATGAACAACAATGCATTGGATAACCATTTAAATAAGATCCTTCAATTTCACATGATGTACGTAAAAATGGTTCAATTTTTAAACCAAATATTAACGTATATACAACCAAACTGTGAAACAAATTTATTAATAAAAAAAAAATTAATATTGTTACTGTCGTCTAGACTAGAATCTAAACATTTAGTCTTTCTTATTGTAATATTAATGGCAAGAAATTTTGGTATTAAAAAATTAATATTAAATAAATTATAATTTATTTTTAAATAATACTCACGGATATAATAATAAAAATAAACATAGATAATTTTGTTTTGTATAAATTTTCATTATACAACCGCCTAAAATTAAGCTTAAAACTGATACATAACAATATCTGAAACAAATTTTTATTATTTAAAATGTAAATATAATTTTTTTTATTTTAGAATTTACTTTGCAACAATTTTATGTATTTTTAGTTGTTTATCTTTATACATAATTTCCAAACATTTATTCATTAGACAATAGAGTAGACGTCTTGATATCATTATTGTTATAAATATGACTAAATATGGATCAATTAAATAAAAATTCTAAAAATATATTTTTTAATTAAATTAATACATAAAATGGAAATAAAACTTTTTTTTACAATTGTGTGATTAATATATGAATCTGGAAGCCACCAAGTCGTTCTATAAATATGCAAAAATTGCATTCCAGCAGAAAATAATATAAATAAAAACATTATGAGTTCATTTAAAATTTCAGATGAATTTTGTGATTCTGGAAATGGTATATGTTTTGGGAGTATAATTGGATCCATATTTATTAGTTTAATTTAGATATCGTTTTTGTAAAGCAATTCAAAATTTATTCACTTTTTATGATTGACGGTTAAACTTTGTTTACAACTCTTGAAATGAAAAAATTATTTGTTAATGTCAAATTCCAGAAACTGTGAGAGTGGTCACATCAGAACAAAATTCGAAGTTAGGATACTCCCTCTAAATGAAATAGACCTGTCATTTCTACAATTTTTCGTGAAATGTGTGCTTGATATGGATATTTTTGTTTGGAACATGCCATCGAACATTTCCAGAGTGGAGATATTATGTATAGTAAATTGAAAAATTCAATTGAGAGCATTTGTAGCAGAGTTAATTTGAAAAATAAATTGAGAGGCAGTGTCAAAATTAAGATATTTCAAAAAAGTAAATAATTTCTGTAATGTCATATTTTAAAATGACATTACATATTTTATGTATAAAAATAAATTGAAAAATGCTCATCGTAATTTAGAAGGATGTAATTTCTATTTGGAAAAATCCGATTGCAAAGTAGAATGTACAAAGGTGTGTACTAAGGTTTCTGCATTTATAAAGTGGATAATGCATTTAAATAGTAATTAGTAGTAGAAATATAGTAGAAATACTCACGTATTTTACATTATCGAGATGCAAAGTAATCATATCGAGATGCATTAAGTAAGATCAAAATTATTTTCGAAATCGTTAGGATTTTCGAAATCCTAACTGGCGTGAAGAATCACAATAATTTTTGAATTACTTTAAAAAACATACATTTTGTACCGAATGCAAGACGAAGGTTTATTTATATAAATACAATTATATTTAATATATTTCATAATATGTTTTTAGCTGGAAAAAGCATACGAAATATTAGTCAGTGATATTAAAGAAATTGGCTTTGTATTCGAATATTAGAAAGTGATATGCAAGAAATTTCCCGAAATAGTCCCCAAGGAAAACAAGTTATAATATGCAATAAATTTATGCAAGATGTAGATATTATCACCAGTTATATCATTTGTCCGTTATTTGTGTATCAAATTTATTTATAGTGGAGGTCTTCCAAAGTTGACACTCGCTGAATATAAATAATAATTATGATGACAGCTATGATAAAAATATATAATTTATTACATACCACATTTTTAAAATTGGTTATTTTCTAAAATTGGTTATTCACGTTTACCAGATGCAAGACGTTTAATTAAAATTGATAAAACTAGACAATTGTATGATTTTTTTGTTAAATCATGATCATATAAATAAACCAAATAAGTAGAAATTTTTATCTATCTATGTTATGTTCATTGATAAAAAAGCTTTAGAAGCTTTTCGTCATATGATCCTTGATAATATAGACAAAATTGATAAAATTAATTAAAATTTGAATTAGTTGTCCAATTTTTTTAACCTTTTTTTAACCTTGTTTCTACAGAAAACGATCTTTGATGAAAAGGGATTATTATGACATGTTCAGTTTGGACGTGTGGTAATGGTAATTCCAACTAAACAAAATTTGGTAATATTTGGTTTAGTTGCAAAGAATTTACAAATTAATAAAGGTTATTCATTGTTATTTATTATTAAAAAACTGATTTACCTAGCAGCGAAATTGATGCTGTATTTTTCTTTGTTGGCCGCAGTGTACATTAAGGTCGCTACTGCTTTTTATTTTATCCTTGAAAATTACTTGTAATTATTATTAAAAAATATTGTTAAATACTATTTGTGTAATAATTTTAGGAAATAACAATTTAAATATAATTGGAATAATTTTTAAGAAACCCCAAAAAAATTAGGCAATGTTGAATAATAGCAGTCCCGCGAAATGAAAGCGTCAAACAAATTTTTATTCAACAATTTTAAAATTTTACTCTTTGAAAAATTGAAAACATGAAAAGTCGGTAAAATATGCTTTTCATGTTTTCAATTTCCAATCAACTTTATATTCGACTACTGTGAATTAAGAAAATTAATAAATAATAGAATTCAGAAACGATTATAATAAGACCTCACCGACAAAAATAAAAGTGTGAAGTAATTTCTATAATATCTTTATTCCTAGTAAACATTATAATTCTTTTCTTATAAAATTCCATGTACTACCTTTACTGTGGTCTTTAATTTCAATATTTTTACCTTGTAAATCATTTCTAATATCATCACATATTTTAAATAAATAATTATGTTTATTTGAAATTGCTACATTTCTCAATTTATCCCGAATTTTCATAATTTCATTAATAAAATCATTTGGGTCTAATATATCATTTTGTATTACCTTCGATTCTACAATATTAAATCCAAAAATTGATAAAATTCTGTTTATATAATTATTAGCTGCTACAACGATAGACAGATTTGAACTTATTTTAATAGCATTATTATCTTGTACAGTTGCTGATAAATGAATTATTCTATTTAAAGTTGTTATTAAATCAATTAAAGCACTTATACACTTTGCTGTATTAAAATCATCTTTTAAAGAATCTTCAATAATAATTCCAACTTGATTTAACTTAATTATAATTTGATTTTCATCAAATTCACTAATTATTTTTTTACCTGCCATATATGCATTATAATCTGATTGAAATGCTAATAACTTATTTAAGGTATTTTTAGCCATACACATCATATCATCACTAAATTCCATTGAATATCGATAATTAGATAAGACACAAGCCATCCGAAAATCATCACTTGTATATTTTTCTAATAAGGCATCAATGCTAATAGTATTTTTTAAAGATTTTGACATTTTTTCATCATTTGCTGTTAATTTTAGATGACCTGCATGTATCCAATAATTAACCCATTGATTATTTTTATGATATGTACAACTTTGTGCTTCTTCGTTTTCATGATGGGGAAATTTTAAATCCAAACCGCCAGCATGAAAATCTATTTTGTTACCAAATAGTTTACTGGCCAAAGTACTACATTCAATATGCCAACCTGGACGTCCGTGACCCCATGGTGATGCCCATGATGGTTCGTTCATAGATTTTTGGGCTTTCCATAAAACAAAATCAATATCCTTACTACCAGTTAATAATTTATCATTAGTTTCACTATTGATATTAACTAATTTTCCATAATTTCGATATTCACTTATTTTAAAATAAACCGAATTATCACTATCAATATACGCTTTTCCTCGTTCAATTAAGTTACCTATAAATGCAATAATTTCAGGTATATTTTCAGTAACACGTAATTTTATATTTGGTTCATTAATATGTAAACTCTTCATATTATTCCAAAATTCTTGTTCATATCTTTTAGAAAGATCATACCATTTAATTAATTTATTACTAGTTTTTATCAATTCATTGCTTCGTTGAATAATTTTATCATCAATATCAGTTATATTCATTGCTGTAATTAAATTTATTTGAAAATAATTTTGTAATATTTTTTGGATTATATCCAATTTAACAAAACAACTGGCATGTCCAATATGCGCTGAATCATATACGGTTGGTCCGCATGTATACCAAGTGGCATAATTTTTATTTCGTATAATTAATGGTACCAATTTACGTTCAATGCAATTATATATTTTAATACCAGTATTATAGCCATTTTCTGGTTGAATCCAATGCTTTGTTAAAGTTGTTGATGTCCTTGAAATTTTACGATGAAATTGGCGAAAAATATTTTTCATTTTAAAAAAACTGAACTACTTATTTTTGGAAGAATTGATTAATTTCAATATACTTTCAAGCCGTAGACATAATAAATTATTATTTGTTTATTACTTCAATTAACTAAATAACTTCTAAAATGATCAGTAAGAAAACGAAAGTGCTCATCTTGAAGCTTCTGTTCTCATTCTGAAATAACAGCTGACTACTGTCAAATATGGATATGTTATCAAAAACCTAACCACAAAAAATACAAATCAAAACAATAACTACAATCAATAATTTGTTCTACACTTAGAAAGCATTTAATTTTTTAATTAAAAGATAACAAAAATAAAATCCGTTCCAAGATGATGCGATATGAGGGTGAAGGAGAAAAATTAGAAGATTCATCACCCTGTTCTGGTGTACGTGCTGATTTAAAAATGTGTTTACTAAAAAGTGATTGCTGTACAAAGGTAAATAATTATAAATTATTTCCATCGCATAGTTTAATTATGTTCTTAGGAGAAAAAAACTCCAAGAGAGTGTCTACAAGGACCAAATCCTCCAAGTGAATGTCAAGTTCTTAGAAATACGTTTTTTGAATGCAAACGGTCATTGGTAAGATGTTTTATTAGAATCATAGTAATAGTACATTATATAAAAATTAATATGGATAGTTCAATCAAGTTTAAAACGATTGATTGATCCCAATTAATCTCGAACAAAGTGTTGCTTGTTACAAGTAACATCTTTGAGAAAGATTTATTACAAGTGACTTCTTGGAATAAGACTTCTTACGAGTATGCTATGATTTCAAATTCCGAAGTGTAAACTTTAAAGATTGTTTTAATTTAATTTTACGTTTTTTTAAAATAGTATTTTAATAATTTTATCTGTTAAAAATAGCAAGACTGGGCTATCCAAGTATTATTCAAATAGATATTTATAAAAAATAAAATATTTAAAATATTTTCAGTTGGATAATAGACAAAGATTTCGAGGACGTAAAGGATATTAAGGATATAACGGTTTACATTTTAGGAATTATATAGAAACGTTTATTATAGTTCGATCAATTTAAATAAATTAAAATGAGAATACTTATTTGAAAAGATGATTTTTTAGAAATTGTTTCCAAGTATATTATAGGTTTTTGTAAATTGGAAAAAAGACAACTATTTATTTAATTATAATTGCATTGAACATTACTATCTCAAATTTTGACTACAAATGGATCATACTAGAATTAGAATAAACTTGAATCTAATTATTCACTTTAATAATTACATATTTTACTAAACGTTGCCATATGTCGATTTTTAGCATTTTCCTAATTTTAATACAGTTTTCTACATTACTGTGGATAAGCTGTGGAGTAACTGCATAGATTCCTCTATTAGTTAGGACATAAAACACGTAATCCCATTCTGATCCAAATTTGCAAGCAACTTATTTTCTTCGGGATAAATTTAATTTATAATTTTGTATAACGTAAGAAACGAAAGTTAAAATTATTATATTTTTGAATTTCGGGATACATTCATGTCCATTAATAATATATATGAACTTCATAGTACACTAAGCACTATTGATATATTTTTGAAATTATAAGCTAAAGTTAATGCTGTCCCTTCTACAACAATACTAAGAAAACATCTGCCAAAATTTATTTATAGGTTTCGCATAGAATAAATTGGTGGCTCAAATGGAACTGAAAAGCGGAAATTAATTAAAATATTGTTAATTGCTCATATTTTTTTATTACATAATAATAAATTTATTACAAAAAACAAAAATATAATATTAAATAAATTGAAATTATAAAGTAACACAAATCAAATATTATTATTTTCGTATAAAATGAAAAAATATAAAAATATGTTATTAAAAAAATATACTTAGATAAATATTAAATCTAATCTAAGTCACAGCTCAAAAATAATATTAAAGCTTCCACTAATTTTTTATCGGCTTCAGTTTTTTTTAAATTTAAAGCTAATTTTCTTAGTAATATTTCAAAACGACAACGTAAAATTTTAATTAACTTTAGAGTTGCATAATCTGTAATAAATTCAATATTATCAGAAATTTTTATTATACACTGTCCATTATTATTTTCAATTGCTTCAAAATTGTCACCAAATAAAATTAGTGAATCTCCATAAACCATTGTTGAGTCATGTAAACAAATTTCTTTTTTACCCTTACGTTTGTTGCTATATACCAAAAATTTCGAGTCAAATTCTGATAAATTACGATTAACCGTCCATTTATGTAAAATAACACTTTTATTATCTTCTGGTGTGATTATTTCTTGTTTGATTTTCCCTTTTTCTGTTTTTGAAATTTGAATATATGCAATATTTGGATATAGACCAGCTGCAATTACTCCTTTTAATAAATGTTCTTTATCCTTATAGGTATCTGGCGACGAACTAATAGAACCCGTTGATCTTAAAATTTCATATAATTGACTTTTAAACTCAATTAACTGTTTCATTATACTAACTGATATAAAATTTTCACGTACAAAGATATCAAAATAACCATTTCTTTTAGCAATATGATAATCTTCAATTACATATGCATATACTAATTCATCACTATATGCACCATTAGATAATTCCATTTTAACATCAATTAAATTAAAGTTACCACCTTTTTTAATTGAACGATAAAATGGTTCTTTATATGATAATGTTGCACAAATTGATGTTATTGGATCAACACATTCAAAAACTGATGATATTACTAACATTTTAGCAATTTGTGGATCTAATGGTAAATGTGCCATATGATAACCTAATGGTGTTAACGTTTCATCAGAATTTAACGCATTTATACGTTTTAATAGTTGAATACCGCTTTGCAAACTTCTTATATCTGGACAATTAATAAGTGTTTGTAAAAATTCATATATATTATTAATGGACATGAATTTTAAACGTAATATGACTGGTTCTAAACGAGTTCTTTGTATTTCAGGTACAGAATATTTAGTAAATGTTAACTCCCTAGCACGTGTATATAAATTATAACAAATACCAGGTTGACAACGACCAGCACGACCCTGACGTTGTTGTGAATGTGCATGAGATATCCATTTCTCTACTAACATTTCGTAGTTATTATTAATATCATAATCATTAATTTTAACTCGACCTGGGTTTATAATATAGACAACATCATCGATTGTAATAGAAGTTTCAGCAATTGTTGTCGAAAGAATAATTTTGCGTACACCTTTTTTGGGACGAACAAATATACCTAAAAAATTTGGAGAAATAAAATAAAGTATTAAATAGCGATTAAATAACAACAACAATTTATTTTGAAATGTGTTTAAATTTGAAATACCTCTTTGCTTCTCAGTTGGCATTAGTGAATGTAACAAATATATTTTAAATTTTGCCTTATTATATTCTTGAGATTTTGTCAAAATATGAAATAGATCTTCAATTTTATCATATCCTGGCAAAAAAGCTAAAATAGCGCCGTCTGGTTTATTTGCAGCAATATCAAATATTATTTTTTTTATAAATAACAAATTAACTCCTTCAGAATTTTGATTTTTTATTATATTTATTACGTTATATGTAAATTTTCCAGTTTTGTGCAAATCCTGAGCATATGGTTCAATAATCTTTTTAAATTCTTTGATTTCTTTATCAGTATATTTCCCGGCTGGTTCATTTTTACATTCAAATGGAATAGTTTCTAAAATATCTTCCAAATATTTTATTTCAACAGGATATACTTTACCCGGAATTTGTATTATAGCACAATTGTCATCAAAATAACTAGCAAACTCATCAATACAAAATGTTGCACTCATTAAAATAATTTTAATATTTTTATTATATTTGACAACTGTTTTCAATAAACCAATTAATAAATCTAACTCAACACTACGCTCATGTATTTCATCTAAAATGACATGAGAAGTTTTTCTTAATAATGGATCAGATTCCATTTTACGTAATAAAACACCAGTTGTACAATATAAAATTGTACCAATTTTTGGATCTGGCATACATTTTTCTAAACGTATTTGATAACCAACTGATTTAACCATATTATTTTGAAGTAATTTATTATTTTTATTAGTACGTTCACGGGAAACACGTTCAGCAAGTGAAATTGCTGAAATTCGACGTGGCTGAGTGCAAATAATACTACATTCAGGATGTTTACCATACGCGATAAAATGATCAAGTATCATTTGTGGAACCTGCGTACTTTTACCACAACCAGTATCACCACTTATTAAAGTAAATGTATGTTTGGAAATTTTTTGTAAAATTTCATTTTTATGCTTAAAAATTGGTAATTTTCTGCTTGATGATGATACCGTGTTCTTTATTTCAGTATGGCGTTGATAAATGTTAAACTGATTTTTCGGAATATTTAAACCAAGAATTTTTGATTTTCTTTGTAAAATTTCTTCAAAATTTTCTCTAAACTTTGCTTTAAATTTCTCTTCTTTATCATCATAATCAATATTTTCTGATTGATTATTATTTAAAATATTATTAATTCTTTCTATAACACTATCACGGAGAACATATTTTTCTTGAATTTTTATATTTTTCATTATGAAAATCAATTTTTACTTTATATAGTTTGGATTTAATTATAGCACACTTGCAACGTTGCAACTATCAATTATTATTTTTTACTGAAACGGTTTAACGGTAACCACAATACTATAAATAGAATAATTAAAACTGAAATGACGACTAACACATCACTATCGTATTCTATTATCTATTCTATATCAATAATAATCTATATTGGTCAAATGAAAGAGAGAATTAATTTTACTCAGATTTTTATAGTTCAGTTATCTCTTTTCTAAAGTGTTTTTCCCCGAATTATATAAATAAAAATGTTCGTCAGCCAAAAAACTAGAAAAAAAAAAAAATTTCCAATATTTTAAAATCACGGTATATATAATATATATCGATACCTTCGCGGAAGAATGTTTTAAGCGATATTTTCAAAATTTTATAGACAAAAAAAACTAGATACATATTCAGTTTTTTTTCTATATTTATAAATAAATAAATAAGTTTTTTTTTCTAATAAATGGGTTATTTTTGTTATACAAACATAAAAATTGAAACAAAATATGAAGCTTAATCCTTGATTAGATTTATTGTAAAAAATTGCTTTTAAATATTTATTGTTGTTTAATACATTCTTCCGAAAAGGAATCATAAATTGTAACGTAATATAAAAATAAATCACTTTAATTACCACATTAAATGAATTGAAAATTAATTGTAATCAAATTTCCGAAAAAAACAAATTTTGTTTCTTATCGCGATAGCAGTACAGCTCAATTAATACAATTATTTCAAAAAAAATTCAACTTGCATATGATATTAGGAACATGTACTCTGTTCCAAATACAAAACAATACTCAACTCATGAATTTATGTATAAACAAAAATTATTTACAAAATATATGTATATGTATATGTACATTGTTTCACTAACTACACATACATTATGTTCAGTTCAGTCACAGTAAATATAAAAAGTTGAATCATCATTAATAACACAAATATTACTCAAAATATAAAATAAAATTTCAAAGAATTTAAATTTTTCGGCTGTTTATATTTTATTTCAATATAAGTTGTGCTCTTTATAAAATGTAATCTCAACTTATCCTTTCCTAATATATTTTCTACAAGTTTCTACCTCTAGCAGACCCTGTCAAGGGTAAACCATAATTTTTTTTATTGTAATTTGACCGTCATAAAATGCAGTATCAGCTTATTACAGCCTATTTTTTTATATCTGGAACTTAGAAATATAGAATAGCATTTTAATATATGGAATTAATTATTAGCAATAATAGTACTGAAATTTTATTTTAATGATTTTTCTGAAATGGCAAATAATTTTATTTTAAACATTTTTAATTATTATTCTAATAGTTAACAATGAAAAAGTTATGTATGTATATATATTTAACTTGTTTTTTCGCAACTACATATTTTTTAAACAAAAAAAAAAAATTTTTAATGGGTTTTTATCATGCAATTTCTACGGTCATTACTTTAATCTAATGTTATGATAAGCTTTTTTTAGATAAAGTTTATATTATTAATTGATTTAATATAGCTGTAGTGAATAGAATATAAATTTTTCTTATCTAAAAACAACTCGTTTCTAGGTATAAAAAATCAGGAATTACGTAATTTTTAAAAATTTATTTTCATCATTTCAATGCATATAAGTTCAATTGTAATCAAGATTTATTTATTATCTTAAAAATAACAATTATTTTAATTTTCACATCAACAATTTTCCAATTATACTAGTTTTCAATAAATCGAAACATACATATAATAATTTTGTATTAACTAATTATCATACTACTAAAGCTTAGAATTACATTGAGTCCCTCATCAAATTTAAATCTACAAATATAGTGCCAACTTTGAAATAAATTCAGCACTGTCCCGGTTTTTTACTTTTCCTATACATACTTTTTATTAAAAAATAATTATTTCCCCTGGTATAAAATTGCCCCTATTCTGGGAAAATAATACAAGGGAAAATAATTATTTTTAATTATAACCAAAACAGTTTTCTAACGAAAAATTATTGTTTTATACATAGTATGATAGTACTGCAGAATTGGTTTAATTTGCCTTAATAATAAAGAGTACCTATAATTATCATATTTATCTAGATCTAGAAGATTCTGTAATTAATTTACATTGAATTTTAAGAATACATCAATCTCCTTTTTTGAAATACGATATTTAGAAATTGTGAATCTTAAAAGTTCACAAACTGTATAAAAAATGAATTTGATTTATTTGTACATATATTCATATTAATAGTAATAAAATGTATGTATGTATATGTATAAAGGAAAATATTTAATTGAAATTTTAATTGAAAACCGAATAAATTTTTTTTAAATTTGTTTATCTCTTAACATAAATAGCTTTTAGCTAAACATAAAATGTGCGGATATATTTTTTCATGATATTAATTTATTTATCTTAACAGTTTGCTTATCAAGCTTTTTTAATTTTAATACATATATATACTGTATAGATTATATATGCACACTAATTCAATAAGAGTTCGTAATCAACAAATAAAAACAATAATGAATGACTCACATGATTTTCAACAATTATTAATTAAAATATTGCTAAACACAAACTGTGGGTCAAATAAATAGTCATTCTTCTGATTCAATTATAAACGACTATTTTTAATTATCTAAGATTGTTTTATTGTGTATTTATACATATATATTTATGGACGTTGACTAAACATCTCTGATTTTTCAAATCAGCCAATAGACAAAAATTTGATAAAATGCAATTTAGCAACAATTTTCGTTTCAATTTAATTAAAAATATCTATTGAAATAATACAGTCAAAGTCCTCTATTATAAAAATTAGTTTTGTTATAGAGCGATTTCCCTTAAGAGGGATTTAAATACTTAAAAATTTTGAATTATGTATGTTGATATAAAAAGTTTGAAAATTGCTAAATACTTAATATATTCATTATTATTAACAATGCATAATAAAATAAAGTAGAAAATTTTTGTAATAAAGGAATTTTCATTATATATTTATATACTTTGTTATAGAGGGCTTTGACTGTATGTATAATAAGTTTAATTTGTAATGTTGTAAATGCATAAATATTATAAAATTATCTATTAATATATTCTAGATAAGGAAATGTATTTAAAATACAAATTATTAATTTATTTTTTTCGGTTTTCATTTATTAATTTTTTTGTAAATTCTGTACACTAATTGCAATTTTAGATAGTAATGCAATTTTACAGATTTTATACACACTGTGCAAATTTTTCTCATTGTCTTACAGATTTAGAGCCAAATACTTTTTTTATCTTTGGAAATGTGTTCATAAATTACTTGGCGATTGGATATTGATACTTTTTGCATGAATAATTATTTATTACACCAAATAATTTAAATATGTATCTTAACAACTTAAATTCGTAATAATAAAAGTCAAATTATGTGCAAAGGTCGCAAATTATTAATCGAATTGTCAAAATGATATAGTATTTACTTAAAAAAGTCTATAGATACGGTATTTTTTATTTGTGGAAAAGGTTTTAATAATAATATTGCAATTAAAAGAATTTTTCCAGAAAATATTCATAGTAACAAATAACTTTTAATTACCTAAACTATAGCGCTATTTTTTAATTATTTGCGAATATAACCGACAAATTATGTGATTTGATAATTTCTGGTTGGATACATTAACTTTCGAAGAAAAATATTAAATTAGATTCTTTTTATATACTATGCATCTGGTGTTTTCAACACAGACTAAGTTAAATTTGAATCTGATTAATTTTTAATAATTGCAATTTTTTTTTTAAATATAATGCTGAAAATAATTTTTAAATATAGTACATATAAGTAAAATTCATTTATTTTTAAAAAAAAAATTTGTAAATATTTATTGATTAAGTTAAATAATAAACATACAAATTTTATCCAATACACGTTTAATAGTAATACATAATACATACTTTAGTCCCATTTATATGATAAAAATAAAATCAATGCGTCTAATAATATTTTATCATTATCTGAATTCATATTATTTGGATTTAATGATAATTTTTGAAGTAAAACTTCAAAATTTTTACGTAATTTTGTAATTATTTTAAATGTTTCATAATTTGTTTGAAATTTAAATATATTACCAATTGATATAATATATTCACCATCATTTATATTTATATTTATTTCAAATTGATCACCAAATATAATTAATGAATTTGGATAAAACATTGTTGAATCATATAAACAAATATCTTGTTTTAATTTTTGTTTATTATAATAGCATAAAAAATTTGAGTTAAATTCAGTACGATTACGATTAACAGACCAATTATGTATTTTAACTTTTGTATTATCTTCGGGTGTACGAATTTCTTGATGTATTTTATATTTTACACGTTTAATATATTGTATATATGCAATATTTGGATAACAGCCAGCAATAATAATTGATCTTAATAAATTATTATTATTTGAATTAATATTTGAGTTATCAGATATAAAACCAATTAATTCTAAACTTTCTTTTAAATCTTTTTGTAATTTTTTTAATTGTTTTATAGTACTTTTAGCAATATAATTTTCAAGAAAAAATCTCTTAATTGCTTTATCATCATTTTCTAATTTTAATTTATCATATTGTTGAATAACATTTGAATATAATAAATGATCACTATATGATGATTTTGATAATTCTAATTTAATTTTATCTAATTCTTCAGTTTTACCCATTCCTCGATAAAATGGTTCTTTATCTGATAATGTAGCTGCAATTGCAGTTATTGGATCAATGCATTTGAATATTGAACCAATTAATAGCATTTTACCAATTTGTGGATCTAATGGTAAATGGGCTAAATGTAAACCTAATGGTGTGATTGTTTCATTAACAGTTAATAAATTCATACGTTTTAATAATTTTATACCATTTTCAATTGTTTGTTCATTTGGAATACTAATTAATGTTTTTACAAATTCTATAATATTATGGATACGCATTAATTTCATTTTTAATATAATTGGTTCTAAACGAGTTCGTTGTATTTCTGGTATAGGATATTTCGCAAAAGTACTTTCCCTTGCACGTGTATATAAATTATAACAAATACCAGATTGGCAACGACCAGCACGTCCTTTACGTTGTCTTCCATGTGCGTCTGTTATCCATTGTTCTTGTAATATTTCATAATTTTTTTCAATATCATAATCTTTAACTTTAACACGTCCAGAATTTATTACAAAAACAACATCATCGATTGTTATCGAAGTTTCAGCTAATGTTGTTGATAAGATAATTTTACGAACCCCTTTATTTGGTTGTTCAAAGACACCTGAAATTTTTTTTAAAATGTTTTAATTTAATTAATTTTATAATTATACATATATATCGAAAAAAAAATGTCTAGTTGTTACATTAAATTTTAATAAAGTCAATTTTTTTTGTCATTTTTCTCCTTATGATATTAAAATCAATTTGAAGAATTACCTCTTTGCTCTTCAGTTGGTATAGTAGAATGCAAAATATATATTAAAAAACTTTCTGAATCATATTCAGTAGATTTTTCTAAAAGTTTCCACAATTTTTCAATTTTATCGTAGCCTGGTAAAAATACTAATATTGCACCATTTGCTTCATTTTTTGCAATATAAAATATTAACATTTTTATTAAATCTAAATTAATTTCTTCAGAATTTGGATTTTTTAAAGAATTTATCACTTTCCATGAATATTTTCCATTTTGATGTAATGTTATTGTATATGGTTCAATAAAATCTTTAAATTCTTTAGATTTTTTCATATTATCAGAAGTTTTTTGTAAATTTAAATAATTAAATTTAAAATTTAAATTTTGTTGTATATTATATTCTGGGAAATCAAATGTTATTAATTGTAAAATATCTTCTAAATATTTAACATCAACTGGATACATTTTACCTTCCATACGAATTATTGAACAATCTTCAAAATATTTACCAAATTCATCAATACCAAATGTTGCACTCATTAAAATAATTTTAATATTTTTATTATATTTAACAACTATTTTCAATAAACCAATTAATATATCTGATTCAACACTACGTTCATGTATTTCATCCAAAATAATATGCGAAATTTTCATTAATAATGGATCAGATTCCATTTTACGTAATAAAACTCCAGTTGTACAATATAAAATTGAACCATTATTTAGATCTGGCATACATTTTTCTAAACGTATTTGATAACCAACTGATTTACCCAATATTTCGTTACGTTCCCATGCAACACGTTCCGCAACTGCAATTGCAGAAATTCTACGTGGCTGTGTACAAATAATACTACATTGAGTATTTTTGCCATTTTCAATATAATTATCAAGTATAATTTGTGGAATTTGTGTAGTCTTACCACAGCCAGTATCACCACAGATTAAAACAAATGTTTGATTAGAAATTTTATTAAGAATTTCAGTTTTATATTCAAAAACTGGTAATGAAATTGTTTTTCTTTTTTTATCTACTATTTGATTTGTGTATTCTCTTGTTTTATTATTATTTAATTGACATTCTTCCTTTTCAATTGTTGATTTTATTTGTAATACTTCCTCAAAATTTAAAGTATTATATGTTCTATTAAATGTATATTCTAATTCATCATCAATAATATTATTAGAATTTTTATCTTCTGATAACATTTTTTCAATTTCATTGGCAATATCTGATGGTAGAATATATTTCGTTTCTATTTTCATACTATTGTCAACATTATTTATTAATGAAGCAGCCATATTTGAGAGTTGATGACCAACAGCAAGAACTTTTTGATTTACTGTAGCAAAAAAAAAAAACAAGAAATATTTAGATATTGTAAATTTTATCAAAAATTATTTGTTCCTCAAACAATTATTGATAAAATACATTGTAATGTTATGTAATATAAAAATAAATCACGTTAATTACCACGTTAAATGAATTGAAAATTAATTGTAACCAAATTTCCGAAAAAATAAATTTTATTTCTTATCGCGATAGCAGTAAAGTTCAATTAATACAATTACTGTATTTCAAAAAAAAATCAACTTACATATGATATTAGGAACGTGTTCTCAGTTCCAAATACAAAATAATACTCAACTCATGAATTTATGTATAAACAAAAATTATTTACAAAATATATGTAATATGTACATTGTTTCACGAAGTATACATTATGTTCAGTTCAGTCACAGTAAATACAAAAAGTTTAATCATCATTAAATATTTGTATTTTCAATACGAATAAATTGTCTGGGTATGAACAAATAGTCGAAATTCGCGGGAAAAAATCGCTGGAAAAATTTCAGTACGCTGCCGCTGCCACTGCAAAGAAACGCTTTGGTTCGGAATCCTTTAAGTTAAAGTCTATTTTATATTTATCCTTCAATACGTTTATACTAGAGTATTAGACAGACGAACAGATATATCGAAATTTTTAATAATAATAAAAACATACTCAAAAAATATTTCAATTTTATATGCCCTGATTTGAATGATTTATTTCACAATTTTTATTTAATGCGAAAAAATTAATCTTATATTTCCGTTCTTTCCCTGATTATATTGAAACCAAATTATATATTATAAGTAGATAAGGTTAAAATTATATTATGAGAACATATTTTGAGAATTATGATTTTTATTATGTTTTTTTTTATTTTATTTATGTTCTTTAGTATTTAAATACAAATAATTATGATTATTTTTTTTATACAGTTTTTAACTTTGTTCCAATTAAAGATCAAATATTCAAATTTTTATTTAAATATATGTATGTATATGTACATATCTATATATATTTAATTTACCTAAAACGTTTAAATTTCAATGGACTTTAACTAATAATACACTTTTTTTTTATTATTGAGCTAAAAATTTTATTAAATTGCTAAAAAAAATTTCCGATTTATTATTAAAATATAATATTTTAATATATAAAAAAAAGCGAGTTTAAGTTTTATATATTTATTTAAATAAAATTATAATGTTGTTAAAATATAATTTCAGTTGTAATACTTGATTATTACAGATTTAATATTCAACTGATTTGTTTTTGTGCGCAACAAAATATATAGTATAAATATTTAAGTCTGGTTTATTTTATTTTTACATAGCACATTAAGAACATATATTTCAAAATAAAATGTACAAATTAATATTTTTCGTCTGTCTGTTCAAGATGATATATTTGTTTTAAATTAGAATCAATTAATTGAACGGAAAAAAATTTGGAGAGTAGTCTAATACATAATTTTTTTTATCAATTTAAAATCTTAGTTATAATTTATTAATTGAAATATCAATTATTTTTATTGCTAGTAACCATCAAAGTTTTATTTTACTTTAATAAGCACAAAAATAAATTACAAACATATCTAACACTACTTTATAAAAAAAATAGTACTTTTTAAATATCTAAACCATTCATTCCAATAAGATTTTTATATTTTCAAAATTTACTTATAACTTTATCGTCTGATATATATTTTCAGAAATGCTTATATAAATATTTTTTTTTTGTTTTTGTATATAAAAATATTCGTATCCATATTTAGAAAATATTCTTTAAAATTAACAAATTAAGAATGTTTAGATTAATAGAATCAACGGCAAAAATGAATATTATTGAAAATAATTAATTTCTATTAAATCTAAAATATATTATTTATGTTAATATTATAGAATAAAATCAAAACAGTAGAAAACGCAACTTGTATATACATATTATAAATATGCATATGTAGGTGCATGCATACAAAAATTAGTACGTATGCCTGCTAAAGTTCCAGACTACGTGGATTTTAAAAATTTTAATATTTTTTTTAAAAAAGTGTTCCCAATCTCCTCGATTGAGTTAGACTCATTGTTAAACAAAATGCCACAACAATTAGGGATTGGGAAAACACTTTTTTTTAATAGTATACTGAACAGTTTACGTTTTCCGATGATATGGCTTGATATCGGAAAGAAAATTTGAAGATTGGCTGCTTAGCAATCAAAGTCAGAGCTTATACCAAAATGTCAAAAAGTAATTACATATCATGTTTTGGCAAATTTTCACAGAAATATTATGTAACTATTTATAAGTTTTTTTTTTATGAAAATTATATTTTCGTATTGTACAAATTATAAATATATGTACATACATATTCCAATCAATACAACCCAACATATTATTAAAATTATTTTATAGAATAAAATTTGTTTGGACTTTTCGTTATAATTAAAATTTAAATCAATAACGAATCTTTGTAAATTGAATAAAATTTCTTTAAAAAAAAAAATATTTTAATAATAAAACAAAATTATTACTTATTTTTTTTGTTGTGGGAAAAAGTCTAAATTTTTTAAATTAAAAAAAATGCAAATTAATGAAAATTACGGAAAGTTCATTTTAATTGTTGACCGACCGCTTTAAACTTTCCATTTTAATCTTCCCAAACTTCTTAACACATTGTTAAAAATTACGAAATTTTGCGAAACAGGCATTTTTCATTTAATGTTGATTATAACTTTAATAACAACTTTAATTCAAATTCTTGTTATTTTTTAAATGTTTCACAATTTATGAAAATTATATTTTCGTTAAATAATTATTGATATTAAAATTTTAAATAATTAAATAAAATAAATTACAATGTATTAATTAACTTTTCTATAACATTTTTTAACTAAAGCAATATATTAACTAATCAGTATTTCTTTATTGTTTTCATTAAAAAATATCAAAGAATACGCGATTGTCGTAGATTAAATTAAATCTTTAAAATAATTTGTAACCTAAGTTTTTTTTATTTATATTAATTTTTCTATATAATGTATACTACGTTTTCAGCTAATAATAATAAATAAATATGAAATTAGGAACCTCAGACAAATTATTTATAGAATTGATACAATATTAATTACATACACATTTTTGAGAAATAATTTGTAAAAATATATTTTTTGTTTATTTAAATTAGAAACCAGAACTATACTTTTACTAAATAGTGTTATGTTTATGTTACATTATCGGTTAAGTATATAAATTCAATAAATAATTAAAAATTATGGCAATTAGAAATATGAAACTTAATTAAAATTATGGCAATTAGAAATATGAAAAATTGTACTTTTAAGAAATTAAGATCTTTTATAAATATTTGATTTTAAAAATAATTGAGTTTATATTAAGCTACAAATTTAATTTTATTATTTATTTTAACTTGCATAGTATATCTTTTACATGGTATATGTAAATTAAATTAAATTTACAAGAATTGGACCAGTTACATTTATTATGAGTTATTTGAATACGATGTACTATAAAATAATTTCAATTTAGTTTATAGAATTTTTAATCTTTACCAATTGTAGTTTACTTACAATTATATACTTTTCTAAATAAAATCTTATATAACTTATACAATTAATAAAAAATTACAAAATAAAACTTTTAATAAGAAAATAATTTTCGGGTATATATTAAAAAAATTGAATTCCATTCATGATATATCCATAAAATATTTAAACTGTATCAAATTCTTTACTAGTACCACAATTATCATCATCATTATTATCACTTTGTTCATATGATAATAAAAATATTAATGCATCAATTAAATTTTGATCTGAACAAATATTTGATTTAAATTCAATTGGATTTAATGCCATTCTTTTTAATAATATATCAAAACGTTTACGTATTTCAATAATAATATTTAATGTTACTTCATTTATATGAAATTTAAATAACTTTGCGATTGTTATATATAATTTATTATTAATATTTTGTACTTCAAATTGATCGCCAAATATTATTAATGATATTGGATAAATCATTGTTGTATCATATAAATAAACATTATTAGTTTTTTGTTTATTAAAATATACTAAAAATTTTGTTATAAAACCATTTGTACCATAATTAACAGATGAAGGATGTAATTCAACTTTATTACCATCATCTGGTGTTATAATATTTATAATTTTATTAACATGATTACGTCTTGTTCGTATTTTGGTTATATATGCAATATTTGGATATAAACCAGCAGCGATAATTGATCTTAATAAATTTTCATTATTTTTATTAATATTAGATTCTTGTAAATCATTTATAAAATCATTTGATTGTAAATTATCAAATAATTGTTTTTTCATATTTAATAATTGTTTTAATGTTGATAGTGCTAAAAAATTTTTATAACAAAAGTTTCTATCATTATTATGATTTTTTGCATATTCATAATCATTTATAACATTTATATACATTAAATGATCACTTATTGTTAATTTTGAAAATTTCTTTTTAATATCATTTAATTCTTTTTCTTTGCCAATTGGCATATAAAAAGGATCTTTATATGATAATGTACATGCAATTGATGTTATTGGATCGATACATTTAAATATTGAACCAATTAATAGCATTTTACCAATTTGTGGATCTAATGGTAAATGGGCTAAATGTAACCCTAATGGTGTGATTGTTTCATTATCATTTAATGCATTTATACGTTTTAATAATTTTATACCATTTTCTAATGTTTTTATATTTGGATAATTTATTAATGTTTGAAAGAATTCCATAACATTATTTATTTTCATCATTTTTAATTGTAATATTATTGGTTCTAAGCGAATACATTGTATTTCTGGTAATGGATATTCTTTAAGACAATATTCACGTGCACGAGTATATAAATTATAACAAATTCCAGGTTGACAACGACCAGCACGTCCTTGACGTTGTTTTGAATGTGCCAATGATACCCATTCTTCTAATAATGTTTCATAATTACGTTCAATATCATAATTTTTAACTTTAGCACGTCCAGAATTGATCACAAAAACCACATCATCAATTGTTATTGAAGTTTCAGCAATATTTGTTGACAAAATTATTTTTCGAATCCCTTTATTTGGTTGTTCAAAGACACCTGCAAAATTTAAAAGAAAATTGTGTTAAGAGTAAGTTTTTAAGCAAAATTACGTTAAGATTCCGAAAAATAGGAAATGATAGCTCAATAATAATTTCATATATCTTACCTTTTTGATCTACTGTGGGCATCATTGAATGTAAACAATATAAAATACATTTATTTGATTTATATTCTGGTGTTTGTTGTAATAGTTCATATAATTTAGAAATTTTATCATAACCAGGTAGAAATACTAATATAGCCCCATTTGGTTTATTATTACAAATCATGAGAATTAATGTTTTTATCAAATTTAAGTTTAATATTTCTGATTGTGGGTCTAATATTGCATTAATAACATTTTTTGTATATTTACCATTAATCGATTTGGCATATGGTAACATAAATTTTTTAAACTCTTCAATATTCTTTTTCTCCATATTTGATAATTTTGAAAAATGTTTATTTGTTTTTGATTTTTTTATTAAATTATCACTAAAATCATAAAATTTTGTTTCTTCAATAACATCTTCAAGATATTTCATTTCAATTGGAAATAGAGTACCTTTAATATTAATTATTTGACATGATTTTGTTGATATAAAATAATTAGCAAAATCATTTATACCAAATGTTGCACTCATTAATATAAATTTTAAATTTTTATTATATTTACAAATGATTTGTATTAAACCAATCAATATGTCTGATTCAATGTTACGTTCATGTATTTCATCTAATATAATATGAGTTATATTTGACATTAATGGATTTGATTCCATTTGACGTAATAATACACCAGTTGTGCAGTATAATATCGTACCATTATTTGATTTTGGTATAACATTTTCTAATCTTATTAAATAACCAATAGAATTACCTAAATTTTCATTACGTTCCCAAGCAACACGTTCAGCAATTGTTATTGCTGATATTCGCCGTGGCTGTGTACAAATTATATTACAATTTTTATTATTTTTTATATAATTATCAAGGATAATTTGTGGAATTTGTGTTGTTTTACCACAACCGGTATCACCACTTATTAAAACATATGTATTATTATTAATTGCATCTAAAATTTCATCTTTATGTTCAAATACAGGTAATTTTAATAACATATTTTTATTTTTTATTTTATTAATATTATTAACATTTCCTTCTTTAATACAAGATTCTTCTTTTATAGTCTTATTCATATCTAATGTTAGTAATTGTTTTTGTAAAAATTCTTCAAATGATGTTGTTAATATTTCATTAAAATATTGTTTAAATCTATCATCAATTGATTCATTTTTCAATATATTTTCTGGATTATTTAAAATATTTTCTAATTTATCAACAAATTCTTGTGGTAGAAATATATCTGGACCAATATATTGAAAATCGTTATTATCATTTTGTTGTTTTCGCCGATGTTGAGAATTATTTTTATACCATAATCCAATTTCTTTTCCACGCAAACCAGGTGGAGGTCTTTTTGAACGATTCATTTTATACTTTAATGGATATTTATTACTTTATAAAATTTTCCTAGTTTTTGATTTTATTTTACCATAGATTATAGAACTTTAACTTAGTAAATGTGTGAAATCAGCTGGGTTTACTGTTACTAATTTTTGTTGAATTTTTAATTTGGTATGCCTGTCAAAATAGTTATTATATAAAGTTTTTCCAATAGATGGCGCACCGTCATGAATTATATTTAACTCAAATATGAAATTTGAGTTAAATATAATTCACCACAATCTTTCGAACTTTAAAATATTGGGTAGTTCCCTTTTAATTATATTTTTTTTTCTCAAAATATTGGGTGTGAAGAAAATATATCTCAAAGAATTACAATTAACAAATTTTTGGATGTTCCATTTTATTCAAATATAAATTATAACAAAGTTTTTTAATATATTTTCTAGATTATTTAAAATATTTTCTAATTTATCAACAAATTTTTGTGGTAGGGATATATCCGAACCAATATATTGCTAATAGTTATTATAATAAAATTTAATTTCTAAAAAATATTTTCTCAATTAATATGTAAACTATTTCTTCCGTATTTTATTTCTACTTCAACTATTTATTCAATTTTGGATTAAAATTTAAAAGTAATATTTTATCTTAATAATAATTGGTCCAATAACTGTTTCACATCAAATATATGTAATTTATGGATTCCTTTTTTATTATTTGATTTTATATTTCCAGTAAATGTACCGTGTTTTTCGGTAGGACTTTTAACTTTAATTTCAATTAAAGCATATTCTTTCACATCATATTTAGTTTCAAGGTTTTTAATTGTTTTCTTTAGTTCTGATTCGGGATAGTCTTTCACGTCTAAAACCAGAATTTCGTAGTTTTTAATTGTGTCATGCAACTTAGAATTTATTCTACTTTGCTCAATGAAATCAATTAATCTTTTTATTTCTTTATCTTCTGATTGCTTTAGTTGCTCAAAAATATATTTATCTGTTAGATAAAAAATTTCTTCAATCGTAAATGTTTCACTGTTAAAATTCACTTGATTCATAAGTTTCCTATGTTTTAAATAAAATAAAAATAAATATATTTTAATTCGATTATTTGAAGTGTTTAGTGTTATGCCAACATTGGATCCCATATTCATATTTTGGGGAAATAAATATAAAGTTTGCTACAGTTAAGTGAACTTTGCTACTAGAACTTAATACTTTTATTTCAAAATATTTACATATTTTCTAAAGCAGAAAATACCATAGCTAATAACGTACATATTTTTGTATGTATTTGAAACTTTCATATTTGCAACAATATCTCATTTTCATTTTACTGTTACTTAATGTTTCTTAACACTTTTATTCACTAAACTCTTCATTTATATATTGAATATTAAATTTAAATATTTCTATTAACAAAAAATTATTGTAAAATATTAATTTAAATAGTAATTTATATAAAGTTACCCATTAAATTTTTCTAGATTTTGGTTGATTTCATCAGCTCGTTTTATAGCCCTTGCTAACAAATTTTCATATAACTTGGTAATTGGATGTGTATATAACTGCACATGTAACTTTTGTCTTGCTTCAAAGAAGTTATAAGTTTTTACTGAGCTTTCATCATAGCTGATATGTTGTCTATCCTCCGAAATGGTAGCATCTAATTATTATAAATTATAATTATACAATATAAAAATTATTTATATATATTATTATACTAGTAAATATATCTTGAAAATCAAGCACAATAGAATCCTTATCAAACTCAGGGTAATTTACACAATTATTTTTGGCATTATTGAAATCCCTATGTAAATAATCCCATCTATCGACGTCAATATCCTGATGTTTATTATTTATTATCTGTAAATAAATATTAGTGTAATTATTTGAATTTGGTTAAATAATAACATAATGTATAAAATCAAGATCACTGACGCAATATAACTATATCGCCCTATACGTAAACATTTTATTTAAAATAAAGTTGTAAGTATGTATGTAGTAACCTTAATGCAATAATATAAATTGTTTTAGTATAACTGGTAAAAAAGTGTTATTGCAACTCTTTCTTTCTAATGAGAAAGTCCAAGTCATCTAAGAAGCCTTGAAAAATATTCTGATCTTTTAGTTTTTTAACGAGAAAAACTTTTTTTCTTTTATAAATCTTTCGATAAAAACTATAAGAATGTTTTTTAAAAATAAGTTTTGCATTCATTTCTAAAATGCACTTTATGTCAGAATATAAAATGCAATTTATATTCAGTATTTGTAATGTTTTTTTTAAGATATTTTAATTAATGCTAATTAGTTATTCGTGATTAAGTTAAGTTTATATAAATACATCTTAAACAAAGTAAATTTTGCAAATAATATTAATTACTCTGTTTCTATTGTGGATAATGCGCATATATTTATAATATGTAATATGCGAATTAAAGTTTATTAATAAAATTAATAATTTTCCTTTTCACTCCCCTAGGGAGTATAGGGCTCCAAGTACTGAGTTATCTGCACTTGAAGTTTCTGTAACAGTTTTGTATTGCAATTTGGACCTACTAATTTTTTTTTATATGGATTCCGAACCATAAATTTCTTTATAGTGAAGAAACTATTAATTGCAACAAGCTAATGGTTTTTATTCGTGAGACATTTGTTGTTAGCAAATGGTCTCTGCCGTTAGCATTTTTCCCAGTCTTAAATTACATTTTTATTATAATTTTATTACTGGTACTCATTTAAAGCTGAGTAAACTTAGACCAACATCGATGTCTCGGACGGGCATCGAACCCAGTACCTAATGCACCACAGCTTAGCACACTACCACTTAAGCCACCGTCGGTCTTAATAAAATTAATAAACTGTAATCAGCAACGTAAAGTAGATTAGTCATAAATTTTAAAAGATTTTATTTATTTCAATTATGCAAAAAAATTTACAGAATTTTTTTTTTTTTTTTACGCTGTTATGCCAACATTGGATCCCATATTCATATTTGTTTAACTCTAATCTGGTGTACTTTCACATCATATTTAATATCAAGGTTTTTAATTGTTTTCTTTAGTTTCGATTCGGAAGAGTCTTTCACGGCTAACACATGGATTTCGTAGTTTTTAATTGTGTCATGCAATTTAGAATGTCTTCTACTTTGCTCAATGAAATCAATTAATCTTTTAATTTCTTGATCTTCTGTCTAAAAACATAGTTTAATATAAAAACATATTTTATGTGATTAAGTTCAAGCAGAGTTAGTGACGTCGATCGTTCTTGTACACAATATGCAACATCAATAAAGAGGCTGACTTCCAATCAGTCTAATATGTGCTAAAAATAGTTGCCCCTTGATATCAAATCTTCCTATACTTGCAAAAGTAAAAGAATTTTGGATTGCACTAAGACGTTTTTCTTTTTTCATGGTCGATATATTTATTTTGACAAGCTGTATTTTCCGTTATGTTGATAAAGTATTTTCTCCATTTTTTAACAACATGCGTTGGCGTAGGCTCTATACATACTTAGCCATTTCGATAACATTTGATTACATTGATTACATTTACAACTTTTTATATTTGATAGGATTTATAAATTGTTAAAATATTGAATTATATTGTAAAATACATATACGTGGTACTAAAATATATTCCATTTTCCCTATTAAAATTTCCACGCCTTATTTACTTCACGTAAACTAAACATTGGATTTCTATAAATAATTCAATAAAATATTCTAATCAAAATACTGATGTAACTTTATCTATAAACTTTTCTCTCCATTTTATATGAGTAATTTTCAGTGAATTTAATATTTAAAGTATATATTTAAAACATTTTGTAACTAGTTTTATTGCGGGTTTTCTCCTGTAATCCACTAAAAAGTTTATGAACTCTTAATTATTTTCTTAACTTTCGTGTAAAACTTATAACGAATGTTTTATGAAAATAATTTTCATTAACAAAACGCACTTGTAATATTTCTAATGATGAACTTGTTTAATGCGCATTTAACCAAAATGAATATATATATGTATAATTATAATATATGTAATTTCATTAATTTTACTGAAATTATAGAATGTCGCAAAAATATTTCATGTTCAAGGCGCAAAAATATTTCATGTTGAAACAAACAGCATGTAACACAGTTATAAATACATATATGTATATATGTACATATTCTTATTTTCCAAAAAGACAATACTTATTTTAATTAATTGTGTTTTCTAAATTATATAATGTAACCAGAAATCTTTTCTAATTAGACATAACTATTATATTCTTAACAAACAATAGCTTAAGTCTTACTTTTTGTGCTTTAATGAAATTGCATATTTTGTTGAAGCTTTCTATTAGAAGCTTTAGCTATAGGTTTACTATATCTTTATACCAAAGATAATAGCGAAATATATTTTATATTATTTTTAAAATTAATTAAACTTTTTTATCATTAAAATTGAATAAATAGAATATGGAACTTTTTTTCATAAAGTTTTGTAATTATTTTAATGTTACAATTTTTTTTGACTTTGCACTTACCTCATATAAAAATTTAAATTGTATCAAATCATGACGTTCTACTGAATCCAATTGTTTTCCGGTAATTAAAGATTTTATAAATTTAATTGCAAAAGGAAAATTTTCTTGAAACACATCACTTTCATATTTTCTGACTAACTGATCTTCAAAAATTTTATCAATACAAATTTCGCAATTCCGTTCGTGCTACACAAAATAAATAACAAAATTATTTATTTAATAACACATTAATATTTAAAATATATTCATTCATATTTTCTAATAAATCTTAAATTATAGTTTATCAACTATTAAAAGCTTAAATATATAAGCTTTTCACTATGTACATTTTATTGATCATCATTATAATTGAAATAGTAAAATTAAATGTTGGAAATAAAATGGATGGAAGAAATTTATGCTATACCTTAACTTCTTTATTAATATTTTGTTCCCAAAAATGTGACCATGGTCCATGTCCAATATCATGCAAAAGTGCAGCAACCTTAAAATTAATATTAAAATAAAATATAAAATATAATAAGAAATATTACATACTTGAACACATTCGCGATATAATTGTGGTATCTCAATTTTGGAGTTTTCCTCTAAATGATTCATCATTATATCAGCTAAATGATAAGTTCTAAATTTTATTAAAAATATAAATGAAAATTTTAATTAATATCTTAAAATAAATTATTAGAAATTACCCAATACTATGATCATATCTTGAATGATTGACTTTAGGAAATACGAGATTTAATCCAAGTTGTTGGACATTTTTTAGTCTTTCGAAAAGCTTAGTTTCGGTTATCGCTTTTAAAAATTTCGTTAGATGAATTTTCTTAATGTCAAGTTGAAAAAATTCTTTATTTTCAGAATTAGTCTGAAAATAAAGAATTATTCTATAGTTGGTTTTTTTGAAGGAAATTTTATTATTTAATTAAACATTATATAATAATATAAAATGTAAACTATAAAACAAGCTAAATACAGTGGTTAGAGCACCTGCTCGAACCCGATAAAAAGTTGCAAAAATTGTTCTATATATTTTCGAATTTGCCTTACCTACCATTCGTCATTGGGCTTAAATTAACAACAAGATGAAGTGTAACTCCGCCTTCAGCGGTGAAATCGCAGTAACTCAATTTAATTTTCGCTCAAGCATAAATAAGTTTATCAATACATTAGTTACCAACAACAATAACAAAGTAAACAACAATAACAATGTACAATATTCTGCATAAATGTTCTGTAACTAATATCAGAAAGGATTTCAATTTATGCTTAATAGAAAATTGGTTTCTTTTTCGTTTGTTCACTTGTATAATTTAAGAATATACCTAAAATTTCTTAAAACTATATCTAAAAAGGTTATATTTATAATTAAATAAGTGATTATGAAACAAATTGAATTTAAATCTGATTTCATACTGAAAGGACATATACATAAATATCATAACAAAAAGCTGTGATAATATTTTAATTTCACGAAAATCTTATACATTAAAAAATTCGGATAATGTTTTTAAAACTATAAATTAGTTAGATTTTATTGATCAAAAATTTTAATATCAGTTGGTTGCCTTTTGAATAATTTATGAGAATATTATACATGGCTTTAACTATAGTTTAAATATTTTCTTTCCAAAATTGAACTTATACCACTTTAAAAATAGCGGCTCATATGTAAGATATTAAATAAAGATACGAAATGTTGCAGAAAAATTGACAACTAAATAATTTAGAATGTAATTGTTGCATCAGTTATATTAAAATATGAAATTCCTTTTTTGAATATGAATTCTTTTGTAATAATTTGACATGAAATTTAATAATAACACATGATAATCAATCAGTAGCTATTGAAATTGATAAGACTTATTCTGACTGTAGTGAATATTGTATTAATTTATAACAAATATTATTAAAAACATAAATATACACTTCAAAATATGTTTGTTTATCTTTATTATTTTTTCGTATTACATAGGCTTTTAAAATTGTTCCCTAAATTATGTATTAACATATTTTATAATTTAATGGAAACTATAGTTTTATTCACACTCCATGGACTGAGTTTAAAAAAAAGACTATGTATTCAAATTTTCAGGTACAACAAAAAACAAAAATCAACATAGCTAAACCACTATACAAATTAACTTTAAATAAATTTTTATTAGAAATTTTTTTTTTTTGCAAATATTTAAGCTTTCTAAAAGCTACTAATTTTAAATAAAATATATTTTTACCATTTTATTGACTAAGTATTCTTATATATTTTTACAATAATAATTATAAAATTTTTCGTAATTATTTTCACTTTACAGCTTGGACAGTTGAAATTAAACTAAAGTTGATTTTATAAATTTATAAATTTTTAAAATAATTATCTATATACATAATGCACATTGATATTTATTTTCTTTGTATATTAAAAATAAAGAAATTTTCATAATTTAAACATTTATTTGTATTAGTTCAGAATTATATCTATAGAAAATTATATCTTGTGCTGACATTCGTTAAATTGTGCTTACTGAACGCTTAATTTACGTTAAAAAAAAGTTCTACTGATTCATTGAAAAAAAATGATTGGTGATTATTTTTATTTTCACCAGTAGATAATTTCACATAAATTTAATTCATTTCTGAAATTTAATGAATCGAGATTATTCTAAAAAAATATTTATTTCTAATTTAAGACGAAAAATGAAAACAAATTTTACAATACAAAATATTTTATTTAAATTTAGCATATTTAAGAGTATATTTTTAATTTTTAATTTAATATAATTTTTACAATTATTTATTATTACTATTTATATCATATTGGTGTATTAAAAGGTTTGCTTATTTGCTTATAATATAATAATAGTATGTGTTAAGTATTAGACTATTTTAGTTTTAATCAGTCGGATTTTCAGATTTTTTTTGGTGGTTTGAGTCAGATACTTCTTTTCCTATTTGACTGTCAGATAAATAGTTCGGTATTTTGTGAGAATTTTGAAAATGTTGATAAAAAAAAAATTGTCAATTTTGAGCATGATTTTGAGCATAACTTATTTTTTATATTACTCTTAATTATATTAAGAGTTGTTTCCTTCTGTTAAAGACTGTATATTTAATTTAGAAAAAACTTTTAATTTAGAAAAAACTTTCTGAGGAATATATCTATCCATTGCAATTTTAGACAATACTTGATATCTTCTATATTATTGTCAACTTCGGTAGTTTTTATAATTGTTTTGAGCTTAAATAATTTGAAAATATCTTCCAGATTTCATTTTAAAAATCCCAGTTATAGTTTACTATATTTAAAAAAAATTAATATAGAAGATTAAGAAGCAAAAAACATGGTGCTTCATTTGTTCAAGTTGGTTTTAAAAGCTAAAAAACAAAATGGATTTTGCTGAAAATTACTTTAAAATTATTGTGAAACATGTTTTTTTAAATACATATATCATATTTATAAAAACATATTAAATGTTCAGCAATAATTTTAAAGCAGTTTACCGAAGACACTAAATCCATTCAGAAAAATACAAATACTTTGTTTCAAAATTCAGTTTGTATAGTTTTAGAGTTAAAAATTTAGTTTTTAGTTACAGCTACTATGATAACGGTGGGGAAATGGCAACTATATATATTCTTTTTAACAAATTTTGTCGTTAAAAATTATCTTACCGTAGCTAAATTTTGAAAATTAAATAAATAAACTATACATGTTTTAATCTTAAAGCTTTCGTTAATTTAAAATATTCTTGCAATGCGAAATATATTGATATGACGTTCTTATAATAGAACGTCTGAATATTTTATCTTTCCATAATAATTGAATACTATTATCTTTTACAATTAAAAATAATTGAGTCATAACAATTTTATAATATTGACTCATATAATTTGTTTAGTGAATTTTTCAATTTTTTTTTTCCAATTGTAATTGGAAAAAATTTATTGGAAAATTAAGTAGATATTCAACTAAAAAAATAAAATATTTTTTTAAAGGTTTTTATTTTTTAGTGTTTTTATTTGGACAAATTATATAAGAAAAATTCATGAGGAAACTAAAACAATTACATAAATTTAATAATATTAAGATTAACTTTAAACTTCTTTGAAACTAATGTAACTCATATTTGTTTTACTGAAATCTGCCTTATTCCAAAAACATATTTTATGTGATTCAGTTCAAAGTCAGATAGTAGTCGATTATTCTTGTATACAACATGTGCGATGCCATATTGGATCAATAAAGAGGCTGACTTCCAATCAGGATAATGTGTGGAAAAAATAGTTCCGCCTTCTATATAAAATCTTCCTGTACTTGCAAAAGTGAAAGCATTTTGGATTGCACTAACGCGTCCTTGTTTATTATCAATGTGTTTTAAATAGTCGTCAGGTAATAATGCGGCCAGTCCACACCAGCCAATTCCCAATACAATGCGTCTATTAACTATTACTGCACCTTCTCTCAAAGGTACGTTGGGGTCTAGACAAGAAGCATTTTCTGCCATTTGCATAAAATATCCATCACAAGTTTCATCAAGACGGTCGGGGGGTGGTTTGTTAGGAAGAAATCTACCGATATCAAGAAAATATGCAGCCATTTGCTCATCAGTTTTGTCCACTGTGGTTAAACGCATTACTTCGGAAAGGAAAAAATTATCATCCCAGTTTTTTTGTAGTAGTTGTTGAAGTAGTGATGTTTTTTCCAAACCGTTGCTTATTTGTTCGGAGAATTTTCGATTATAATCACGTCCGTTAGTCAGCCCTTTTCCAATTTCATGGAAGAAATTGTATAATTCTTCTATATAAATTATATTTTAAAAGTGAATTATTTAATACATTAATATTTATTAGTAATTGAATATGTAATCCTCATAATAATCAATTACAAGTCCCATATTCAAATACTCATGAAAAAAAGCTTCAAGAATGATGATTTGTTTGGATCAGCAAAAATAAGCTTGAGGTGAAATATTGTTGGTATGTTGTGCAAAAATATGGAAGACTTTAGAAACTGAAAAAGATGTTTACATTGGAAAAAAAATATAAGAAAATAACTTTTACCCTTAGACTTGCCTTCTTACTCTTCATCCACATGCTGACAAAAATTACTATATATGCAAAGTTGATTAAGCTTCGAAACACACAAGTATGTATAAAGAGTGATATTGCAATTGGATACAACTACTTAAAACAATCAGTATACAATAAACAAAAGTCATTAAAATTTAAAATAAAATTAATATTGCAAAAACTGTGAATTAGAAAAAGATCACTTGTATAGGGACTCATAGTCCTGAAGAATAGGTTACTACTTCTCTACACCAGCGATCTAAATTTATTTAAATGTGGAATATATACAAAAGTTATTAAAAATAAATCAATAACAAATTTAGGTAAAATGAACGATCACAAAGAAATACATAAAAAATATTAAGCCAATTGACCGGACCCAACAATAAAGTAAACAAGAGTATCTTAGCAATATCTAAAACACACAACACCAAATACTTAAAAAATATTGAAATTAAATACACGTGTTCTCTCGAATAATTTAAACACTGAGTAAAGATTAAAAATTTTAAACCGAATAAAAATGCCAAAATAATTTAATTTTCTAGAATTTATTAATTCAGTTTTTTTTAAAAATAATTTTTTAAAATAATATTTGCAATTTTAATTAAACAAAATTGCAAATATTAATTTATAGGAGTATTATGTAATTATAATTAAAGAAAAAACTTTTAAAAAAATAACTAAAAAATAAAAATTAACACAAAAAAATAACTAAAATTAAAATTAACACAGAAATAAATTAAATAACACAACCGATAGGTTTAAAACTTTCGAGAGAATAATATTATATTTATTATTAAGTCACATATGTCACAAGGTTTATTTAAACTTATTTTTGAATGAAATGAAATAAAAATGACAACTTTAGCATAATATAATTTAATTTAAGAATTTATTTATTGTTCCGATATTTACTACATAGATTTGAGATCTTGCGAAGCCTTTGAAGTTAAAATATTACCCTTTGAAGAAAATTTAACCATTTTGACTTTTCTATTTAAGTTCCAAATACAACTGCAATAAATTGATTTCATTTACAAATCTTTATACTCTCTAGAATTTATTCATTGTCAAAATATTGATTAATATTGTACAACTATTAAAAAACAATTCCCATTTTCCCCCACTTTCAATTTCTTCCTCGTAATAAATTTTAAATAACACCTAAAATGTCACAGTGTTAGTTGAAAGAAAAATGATTTTGGAAATAACCATTAAAAAGTTATAATTAATTCCGAAATTAAGTTTAAAATTAAAGAGCTTACTTGAAAAAGGTGTTAAATGACATTTTCATTTTGAGTAAATTAGTCTTAAAGTTCTCCGTTTGCTACAAGTACTATAAACATTTCCGAAAATTTCTGAATACCTGTTTGAAAAATTTATCTTGTCTAAAAAAAATACTGTAACTAAAAACGTACATATTTTATTATGCATCAAAAACCTGCATGTTTGTAAATTTATCTCAATGTATAAAAGAGGGATTTAACACCTATATCCACTATATTCTTTAATTATGAAATTGACGACACTTGGTTTGAAGAACTTAATTATAATTATAAAAATTTCTTAGATTTTATTTCATTAAAGAATCAATCTAAGGAACATTTAGGTTGTTCAGGTAGAAAAAATTTCTTATGAAATAATTACAATTAACGCTCTCATAAACTTAATGAGTTTTGACTACTGTAGGCTGCATACAGTGAGAAACCAAATGTATACCAATATGAAAGCATTGATTGTAAATCCAGCATTAGAAATAGAGATGTTTTTCATTCTTCTTTTCTAGTTTTTGTTTCTTGGTAGTATGATATTTTGGTCAGCAATTAAGTAGAGTTTAATGCATAAATTGTATAGTTATAAACTATAATGCTGGCTGCCTTGAGTATGTTGAGTAGTCAATTCAAATCTTAATTGATCGGTATCTCAAATATAGCACGTAGTGCATTTCCGATTTAACACAATAAAAATTCCGTTTGTGATCATAACTTAGAAATAATTCTGAAATTAATAGTAATATTATGTAATGACAGGTCACTTATTTATTATTTTAGTCACGGAATATTCACGAAATTTTAAAATCAAAATTGTAAACAAATAATTTAACTCGTTAGTGTGGAATGATAAAACAAGTATTGCAAAACTCACTATACTATAATTTTCTAAACAAATAGCCACAAGGAAGCACAAGATTTCTGTCTTGCTGTCAATTCTTCCTGCATAACACTACAAAATGGTGATATGGTGTAATATTCTATTTAACAAAGTTGCCCCTTAAAAATTATCTTATCTTTGTTCAATTTTGAAAATTTAATAAACTGTACAGCTGTTAAACTTAAGTTTAGTTCAAAAACTGCTCGTAATGCGAAGTATTATAATAATAGAACATCATATCAATATTTTATCTTTCCATAATAATTGAATACTATTATCTTTAATTAGAAATTTACAATTAATTAGAAATATATTAAAAATATTTGAGTCATAAAAATATTATTATTTTTTTAGTGAATTTTTAGATTTTTTTCCAATTGTAATTGGAGAAAATTTATTGGAAAATTCTATTTGAATAAGTAGATATAAAACTAAATATTTTTTTAAAGGTTTTTATTTTCTTATTTTAATATTTGGACAAATTAGATAAAAATAATTTGGGAGGAAACTAAAACAATTACATAAATTTAATAAGTTTAATTTTGAACTTCTTTGGATCCAATGTAACTCATATTTGTTTTACTGAAATCTGCCTTATTCCAAAAACATATTTTATGTGATTCAGTTCAAAGTCAGATAGTAGTCGATTTTTCTTGTATACAACATGTGCGATGCCATATTGGATCAATAAAGAGGCTGACTTCCAATCAGGATAATGTGTGGAAAATATAGTTCCGCCTTCGATATCAAATCTTCCTGTACTTGCAAAAATAAAAGCGTTTTGGATTGCACTAACGCGTCCCTGTTCATTATCAATGTGTTTTAAATAGTCGTCAGGTAATTGTGCCGCAAGTCCACACCAGCCAATTCCCAACACAATGCGTCTATTAACTATTACTGCACCTTCTCTCAAAGGTACGTTGGGGTCTAGACAAGAAGCATTTTCTGCCATTTGCATAAAATATCCATCACAAGTTTCATCAAGACGGTCGGGGGGTGGTTTGTTAGGAAGAAATCTGCCGATATCCAGAAAATATGCAGCCATTTGCTCATCAGTTTTGTCCACTGTGGTTAAACGCATTACTTCGGAAAGGAAAAAATTATCATCCCAGTTTTTTTGTAGTAGTTGTTGAAGTAGTGATGTTTTTTCCAAACCGTTGCTTATTTGTTCGGAGAATTTTCGATTATAATCACGTCCGTTAGTCAGCCCTTTTCCAATTTCATGGAAGAAATTGTATAATTCTTCTATATAAATTATATTTTAAAAGTGAATTATTTAATACATTAATATTTATTAGTAATTGAATATGTAATCCTCATAATAATCAATTACAAGTCCCATATTCAAATACTCATGAAAAAAAGCTTCAAGAATGATGATTTGTTTGGATCAGCAAAAATAAGCTTGAGGTGAAATATTGTTGGTATGTTGTGCAAAAATATGGAAGACTTTAGAAACTGAAAAAGATGTTTACATTGGAAAAAAAATATAAGAAAATAACTTTTACCCTTAGACTTGCCTTCTTACTCTTCCTCCACATGCTGACAAAAATTACTATATATGCAAAGTTGATTAAGCTTCGAAACACACAAGTATGTATAAAGAGTGATATTGCAATTGGATACAACTACTTAAAACAATCAGTATACAATAAACAAGTCATTAAAATTTAAAATAAAATTAATATTACGCAAAAACCGTGAATTAGCAAAAGATCACTTGTATAGGGACTCATAGTCCTGAAGAATAGGTTACTAATTCTCTACACCAGCAATCTAAATTTATTTAAATGTGGAATATATACAAAAGTTATTAAAAATAAATCAATAACAAATTTAGGTAAAATGAACGATCACAAAGAAATACATAAAAAATATTAAGCCAATTGACCGGACCCAACAATAAAGTAAACAAGAGTATCTTAGCAATATCTAAAACACACAACACCAAATACTTAAAAAAAATTGAAATTAAATACACGTGTTCTCTCGAATAATTTAAACACTGAGTAAAGATTAAAAATTTTAAACCGAATAAAAATGCCAAAATAATTTAATTTTCTAGAATTTATTAATTCAGTTTTTTTTAAAAATAATTTTTTAAAATAATATTTGCAATTTTAATTAAACAAAATTGCAAATATTAATTTATAGGAGTATTATGTAATTATAATTAAAGAAAAAACTTTTAAAAAAATAACTAAAAAATAAAAATTAACACAAAAAAATAACTAAAATTAAAATTAACACAGAAATAAATTAAATAACACAACCGATAGGTTTAAAACTTTCGAGAGAATAATATTATATTTATTATTAAGTCACAAATGTCACAAAGTTTATTTGAACTTATTTTTGAATGAAATGAAATTAAAATGACAACTTTAGCATAATATAATTTAATATAAGAATTTATTTATTGTTCCGATATTTACTACATAGATTTGAGATCTTGCGAAGCTTGTGAAGTTAAAATATTACCCTTTGAAGAAAATTTAACCATTTTGACTTTTCTATTTAAGTTCCAAATACAACTGCAATAAATTGATTTCATTTACGAATCTTTATACTCTCTAGAATTTATTCATTGCCAAAATATTGATTAATATTGTACAACTATTAAAAAACAATTCCCATTTTCCCCACTTTCAATTTCTTCTTCGTATTAAAATAACACCTAAAATATCACAGTGTTGGTTGGAAGAAAAATGATTTTGGAAATAACCATTAAAATGTTATAATTAATTCCGAAATTAAGTTTAAAATTAAAGAGCTTACTTGAAAAAGGTGTTAAATGACATTTTCATTTTGAGTAAATTACTCTTAAAGTTCTTAGTTTGCTACAAGTACTATAAACATTTCCGAAAATTTCTGAATACTTATTTTAAAAACAAATTTTTTGAGCTTAATTGTGCACTATAAACATTTCTTAAATTTTAATTCATTCAAGAATAAATCTGAGACTGATTTAGGTTGTTCAGATGGAAACAGTGCCGACTCGTGAATTTTTACCATGAGCGTTCAAATAAAAACTTTTTTTTTATATATTTCACTCTTTTATATCAAGAGCAACTTTATATTTATTTGTACGATAACTTACATTTAACCTTTTCGAAAAATTATTATAAAACTGTTGAAAGGTAAAATTATTTTACACAAATATACTATTAAGTTCCAAGTACCTTATCTATGCCAATGTTAAATATATACAAGAAAAAGTTGTTGCAAACTTTATTTTATTTTTAACCGGTAAAATAATTAAATTAAAAATATGAAGATTTAATAATTACTCGTAGATAAACTATACATACTTTATATTTATTAATACATCCATTTAAAAAAAATAAATAAACTAAAATTTTCTTTTCAATATCTTTTCATAGAGTGGTAAAAAGTGGCTAAAATCTGAACAATTTTAATATTGTAAGCACAATGAAATAATTACAATTAAACTTGATAAGCTTTTATGTTTTCCCTACATTTAATGCGTTAAAGTGTCATAGTTTAATTTAACTAGTATTATCTAGTTGTGATATCAGCGACTGACTGCTACTTTGATCCATAACCTTTCATGTTTCCTTCAGGTAAACCAATTTGTATTTAATAACTTGGTTTGTTTTTTGGTTTCTATGACCGATTAAATTTTGTTTTGGTTTTGGTTTAAAAAATCTTTAAATGGTTTTTGGTTTTGGTTTTATAAAAATTTGCAGGGCAAAGATATATAATATTAGTAATTTTTTTTTTTTTGACGCTTTCACAAGTAAAATAAAAGTCAATGTTATATAAAACGTACTAGATCGTTAAGATAAAGAAGTGGTACTATATTATAGTCTCATTTTTAATTCATTTTTAATTTAAATTTTTAATTATTATATTAAAAAATTTATTTGTCTATTTTGATTTATTTTTCAGTATAAAAATTAAAATTTTTTTCCCTATTATGGATAATTTTCAATTTTATGGAAAGCGTAATTATAATAATATTCGTAGACTGAGTTAAAAAATCTGTATTATTAACTCACAGCTTTAAACATTTTTAATTGCAATTATGTTTGAATATAATTAATCACATATGAGAGACTTATCATAATGTCATATAATTTAATTTGCATATTTACTACATTGATTTAATTCAGAGTACAGAAATAATATATGTAATTTTAAGTTTTACAAACAAGCTTAGATATTGGAAATCTTGTCCATGTATATTATTTTAAATGTAAATTAAGAAAAATATTGAACAAAAATTTCAAAAAATTTCAAATACATAATTTCAATTTAGAAAAAGACAAATGTTGCAAAAACTAATGTTTTTCGTTTCTAGTTTTTATAATTTTAAATTCAATGGGGAAATTTTTAAGGGTATGCTACTATTATGCAACAGAATATTATTAACCCATGGGCCCATACAAAGTATGGCTAACAGCATTATCGGCAACGATCAGTTTATTAAATTTCCCTTAAAAGTTATCTGATTGTAGTAAAATTTTTAATATTTTTATAACAAACTTTAAAATGTACGAATTATTCTAGTAATTGGAAGTCATATCTATATTTTATCTTTGCATAACATCCTCTGTTACAATAGATTCGAATTTTATTAAATATTTTTGAGTCATAGTAATTTTATTATGTTGATTGATATATAAAAAGATGTCAGTTCGGTTCTCGGATTTTATTTGTACAATTGTAATTACAAAAAGCTTAATAAAAATTTTATATTTTTAAAATACTTCAGTTTAGTATTTGGTCAATGATTTTAAAATAGTCTGAGAAACGTTTACTACAACAATGTTTAGAGTTAAAAATAGTTGTGCCCCGTATTTGATATATCTTCTTGTACTTTAAAAAATTCAAAAATTTTGTATAGCACTAAGTCGTGTTTCTTCTTTATTAAAGAAGAATTGTGCCATAAGTCCACTGCAGATAATTCTCAATACATTGATTTATTATTTTTCGTTGGTAAAGTGCACCTCTTTAAAGTAGAAGTCAACGTTACATATACATATATGTAAAAAAACGCTGATTTCTACTTTGACATGGTGCACTTTCTGATATTTGTATAAAATTTAAACAGTATTTGTAATGTTCTATTACTATTTAATACATTTTACCCTTAAAACTTATCTTAATGTAGTTGAATTTTTCAAATTTTATTTAATAAATTGCACAAATTTTAAACTTTTAATTTCTCTTTGTTTAAAAAGTTCTTGAAGTGCGAAGAATTCATATCAATATTTTAAAAAGTCATATCAATATTTTATCTGTGCATAATAATTGCATAATAGATTAATAGATTAGAACTTAATAAAATATTTTTGAGTCATAATAATTTTTTTATGTTGGATAATGTAATTTTTTTTCATTTATTGTTATATTTTGTTAATTTTTTTTTTGGTTTTATTAATACATATTTTAATTATTTTTTAATGGAAAAATTTGTTGGAAAATTATTTAGAAAAACCAGATATCAGTTTAAAAGTAAAAATTTTTATTTATGGCTTATTTTTGTCGAATGTTTCAAAAATAATTTGGGAGGAATCTGTTACATTTACACAAATTTAATAAATTAATATGCTTTAATCAGCAATTAAAAATAAAAAAGCAGTTTTTTAACAGGATTGATCACTTTATTCATGTTTGACTCTCTTTATTGGTGGTTCTATAATTGGATCATTGGCCTGGGTGATTTGATTTACAGTAATCTGTTTTAATCTTAAAATATATTCTACCCCCAATTTTTCCATTTTTTCTAGAGGTTTCAGAGATTCTTCATTGTATACAACATGTGCGACATCATATTGTATGAACAATAAAGCTGATTTCCAATCAGGATAATGTGTGCAAAAAATTGTTGCGCCCTTGATATCAAATCTTCCTGTACTTGCAAAAATAAAAGCATTTTGGATTGCACTAAGTCGTCTTTCTACATTACTAAAATATTCAAAATATTTGTCGGGTAATTTTGCCGCAAGTCCACTCCAGCTAATTCCCAATACAATGCCTTTATTAACGATTACTGCACCCTCATGGTGATCCACATTGTCTTTTTGTTTTTCACTTTGAGAAGCTGCATTTTTTGCAATTCGCATAAAATATTTATCCCATTTTTTATCAACACGGCTTGGATTAGGTTCTGAGGGAAGGTACTGACTAATTTCGATAAAATTTTCAGCCACCTTTTCAGAAGTTGCTTTTGCTATCTCTATGTGTTCAAGCATTACATCAGAATAGAAAAACTCTTTTTCCCAATTTCTTTCAAATAGTCTTTCAAGTGTTTCATCTTCAAGATCTTTCAAAAGTTTTTTTATTTTTGAAGAGAATTCGGCTTGTACAAAACTTATCCGTTTATATTTAATAATTTCCCCAATATTATCGAAAAATATTTGTAAAGCCTCTGCATGAATTATATTTTAAAATAAAACTATTAAATATATAGATATACATATATTTATATTACGAATTCACAAGTTTCACAAGATTAAATAATTTTTATTTGCGATTATTTTTGAATACACATAATTAAACAAATATGTATAAAAAAATTAGCATAATGACATGTAATTTAATCAAGGATCTATTTTTAGTTTTCAAAATTTACTACATTGATTTGAGTACTTGTGAAGCTTGTGACGTTTATACTACATACCCGTTGAGGTAATTTTAACCATATTGACTTGTGAATATGAGCTCGAAAAACAAACTACCATAAATTGGTTTCATTAAAACCTTATATATGTTCTAGAACCGATAAATTGATAAACTGTTTGCTTATGTTGTAAAATGTTAATTCTACTAAAACATTTTCTATTTTATCCACTTAAATTTCGACGCCTTCTTGGGGTATGTATATACTTTAATGTAATAGTGTTCGTTTAGGCTTTTCATGAGAGTAAAAAATATACTTATGATTAGAGCTTATTTCCGTTACGAAATTTTCAATGAACGCGCAAAATAATACAAATGAAAATTAACGAAACTATAAATTATACTTGAGCAATAATAAAAACTTTATTAGTGATTATTTTTATTTTCACCAACAAGTAATTTCATAAAAATTCAATGCCCTAGAAAATTAACACATGGAAGACATTGTCAAATATTCCGTTTTTAAAACGAAAAATTAAATCCAATTTGACATAATAATATTACATATATTATAGTATCATAAACAAGATTTTCAGTGAAGAAAGCTTAATTTTTTTACTACCGCAAAAAGTGACAGTACACACACATAATATAAAAATAAGAATTGTCATAATATGAAAATAAGAATAACCGTTTTTGGAAATCATGTTCGAATGTTTTAGCCGGTTTGAAGTTGAAGGTTTTAAAAAGGATCGGTGATAATTTGAAAACTAGAAGAGAAAATGATAATGTAAATATTCACCCGATAGGTTTAAAACTTTCGAGAGAATAATATTATATTTATGTATTAGTAAGTCACAAATGTCACAAGGTTTATTTGAACTTATTTTTGAATGAAATGAAATTAAAATGACAACTTTAGCATAATATAATTTAATTTATTTATTGTCCAGATATTTACTACATAGATTTGAGATCTTGCGAAGCTTGTGAAGTTAAAATATTACCCTTTGAAGAAAATTTAACCATTTTGACTTTTCTATTTAAGTTCCAAATACAACTGCAATAAATTGATTTCATTTACAAATCTTTATACTCTCTAGAATTTATTCATTGCCAAAATATTGATTAATATTGTACAACTATTAAAAAACAATTCCCATTTTCCCCACTTTCAATTTCTTGTTCGTATTAAAATAACACCTAAAATGTCACAGTGTTAGTTGGAAGAAAAATGATTTTGGAAATAACCATTAAAATGTTATAATTAATTCCGAAATTAAGTTTAAAATTAAAGAGCTTACTTGAAAAAGGTGTTAAATGACATTTTCATTTTGAGTAAATTACTCTTAAAGTTCTTAGTTTGCTACAAGTACTATAAACATTTCCGAAAATTTCTGAATACTTATTTTAAAAACAAATTTTTTGAGCTTAATTGTGCACTATAAACATTTCTTAAATTTTAATTCATTCAAGAATAAATCTGAGACTGATTTAGGTTGTTCAGATGGAAACAGTGCCGACTCGTGAATTTTTACCATGAGCGTTCAAATAAAAACTTTTTTTTTATATATTTCACTCTTTTATATCAAGAGCAACTTTATATTTATTTGTACGATAACTTACATTTAACCTTTTCGAAAAATTATTATAAAACTGTTGAAAGGTAAAATTATTTTACACAAATATACTATTAAGTTCCAAGTTCCTTATCTATGCCAATGTTAAATATATACAAGAAAAAGTTGTTGCAAACTTTATTTTATTTTTAACCGGTAAAATAATTAAATTAAAAATATGAAGATTTAATAATTACTCGTAGATAAACTATACATACTTTATATTTATTAATACATCCATTTAAAAAAAATAAATAAACTAAAATTTTCTTTTCAATATCTTTTCATAGAGTGGTAAAAAGTGGCTAAAATCTGAACAATTTTAATATTGTAAGCACAATGAAATAATTACAATTAAACTTGATAAGCTTTTATGTTTTCCCTACATTTAATGCGTTAAAGTGTCATAGTTTAATTTAACTAGTATTATCTAGTTGTGATATCAGCGACTGACTGCTACTTTGATCCATAACCTTTCATGTTTCCTTCAGGTAAACCAATTTGTATTTAATAACTTGGTTTGTTTTTTGGTTTCTATGACCGATTAAATTTTGTTTTGGTTTTGGTTTAAAAAATCTTTAAATGGTTTTTGGTTTTGGTTTTATAAAAATTTGCAGGGCAAAGATATATAATATTAGTAATTTTTTTTTTTTGACGCTTTCACAAGTAAAATAAAAGTCAATGTTATATAAAACGTACTAGATCGTTAAGATAAAGAAGTGGTACTATATTATAGTCTCATTTTTAATTCATTTTTAATTTAAATTTTTAATTATTATATTAAAAAATTTATTTGTCTATTTTGATTTATTTTTCAGTATAAAAATTAAAATTTTTTTCCCTATTATGGATAATTTTCAATTTTATGGAAAGCGTAATTATAATAATATTCGTAGACTGAGTTAAAAAATCTGTATTATTAACTCACAGCTTTAAATATTTTTAATTGCAATTATGTTTGAATATAATTAATCACATATGAGAGACTTATCATAATGTCATATAATTTAATTTGTATATTTACTACATTGATTTAATTCAGAGTACAGAAATAATATATGTAATTTTAAGTTTTACAAACAAGCTTAGATATTGGAAATCTTGTCCATGTATATTATTTTAAATGTAAATTAAGAAAAATATTGAACAAAAATTTCAAAAAATTTCAAATACCCTATCCCCCGATTTACACGGAAGATTGGTTCCTCAGAAAACCGTGTAAATCGAAATTTTTGTTTTTAATATGAAAAACCGTGTAAATCGAAAAAACGATCAAATGTGTATAATTTAGATATAAAGATATTAGATATAAAGATATGACTTTTCTTTTCTCTTGTATTTTTTGAACTTCTTTCGATATCATAAACCTATTAAACGTTTACACCGAATTTATAAAAGTGGTTCAAAAATTATGATTTATTACTTACGCTTATATGTATGTAAGTAATTATTCCAAATTTCAAAATTGTAATAAAAATAATTATTTTTAACACTACTGATTGTGTAAATAAACTAATATTTAATTATTTTGAAAAAGTATTTTGAAAAATTATAAGAAAAAAACGCAACGATTTGCACGCTTTTGCTTCCGACCATAGACTGAACTAATTATGTAATATGAAAGCTATTGTGAAATGTATACTCATTGTATATGCTGCATTTTTGGGAATTCGCCGTTTTTGTTATTTTTTATAGTCATGTCACAATATATAAATTTTGTTACCGTTTTTTTACCTTTTTTTTTTTTTTTAAAACCGTGTAAAAGTGAAACCGTGTAAAAAAAAAGTACCGTGTAAATCGGGGGATAAGTGCATAATTTCAATTTAGAAAAAGACAAATGTTGCAAAAACTAATGTTTTCCGTTTTTCGTTTATAGTTTTTATAATTTTAAATTCAATGGGGAAATTTTTAAGGGTATGCTACTATTATGCAACAGAATATTATTAACCCATGGGCCCATACAAAGTATGGCTAACAGCATTATCGGCAACGATCAGTTTATTAAATTTCCCTTAAAAGTTATCTTATTGTAGTAAAATTTTTAATATTTTTATAACAAACTTTAAAATGTACGAATTATTCTAGTAATTGGAAGTCATATCTATATTTTATCTTTGCATAACATCCTCTGTTACAATAGATTCGAATTTTATTAAATATTTTTGAGTCATAGTAATTTTATTATGTTGATTGATATATAAAAAGATGTCAGTTCGGTTCTCGGATTTTATTTGTACAATTGTAATTACAAAAAGCTTAATAAAAATTTTATATTTTTAAAATACTTCAGTTTAGTATTTGGTCAATGATTTTAAAATAGTCTGAGAAACGTTTACTACAACAATGTTTAGAGTTAAAAATAGTTGTGCCCCGTATTTGATATATCTTCTTGTACTTTAAAAAATTCAAAAATTTTGTATAGCACTAAGTCGTGTTTCTTCTTTATTAAAGAAGAATTGTGCCATAAGTCCACTGCAGATAATTCTCAATACATTGATTTATTATTTTTCGTTGGTAAAGTGCACCTCTTTAAAGTAGAAGTCAACGTTACATATACATATATGTAAAAAGACGCTGATTTCTACTTTGACATGGTGCACTTTCTGATATTTGTATAAAATTTAAACAGTATTTGTAATGTTCTATTACTATTTAATACATTTTACCCTTAAAACTTATCTTAATGTAGTTGAATTTTTCAAATTTTATTTAATAAATTGCACAAATTTTAAACTTTTAATTTCTCTTTGTTTAAAAAGTTCTTGAAGTGCGAAGAATTCATATCAATATTTTAAAAAGTCATATCAATATTTTATCTGTGCATAATAATTGCATAATAGATTAATAGATTAGAACTTAATAAAATATTTTTGAGTCATAATAATTTTTTTATGTTGGATAATGTAATTTTTTTTCATTTATTGTTATATTTTGTTAATTTTTTTTTTGGTTTTATTAATACATATTTTAATTATTTTTTAATGGAAAAATTTGTTGGAAAATTATTTAGAAAAACCAGATATCAGTTTAAAAAAATTTTTATTTATGGCTTATTTTTGTCGAATGTTTCAAAAATAATTTGGGAGGAATCTGTTACATTTACACAAATTTAATAAATTAATATGCTTTAATCAGCAATTAAAAATAAAAAAGCAGTTTTTTAACAGGATTGATCACTTTTTTCATGTTTGACTCTCTTTATTGGTGGTTCTATAATTGGTCCATTGCCTGGGGGATTTGATTTACAGTAATCTGTTTTAATCTTAAAATATATTCTACCCCCAATTCTTCTATTTTTTCTAGAGGTTTCAAAGATTTGTATACAACATGTGCGACATCATATTGAATGAACAATAAAGCTGATTTCCAATCAGGATAATGTGTGCAAAAAATTGTTGCGCCCTTGATATCAAATCTTCCTGTACTTGCAAAAATAAAAGCATTTTGGATTGCACTAAGTCGTCTTTCTGCATTACTAAAAGATTTAAAATATTTGTCGGGTAATTTTGTCGCAAGTCCACTCCAGCCAATTCCCAATACAATGCGTTTATTAACGATTACTGCACCCTCATTGTGATCCATATTGTCTTTTTGTTTTTCACTTTGAGAAGCTGCATTTTCTGCTATTTGCATAAAATATTTATCCCATTTTTTATCGACACGGCTTGGATTAGGTTCTGAGGGAAGGTACTGACTAATTTCGATAAAATTTTCAGCCACCTTTTCAGAAGTTGCTTTTGTTTGCTCTATGTCCTTAAGCATTACATCAGAATAGAAAAACTCTTTTTCCCAATTTCTTTCAAATAGTCTTTCAAGTGTTTCATCTTCAAGATCTTTCAAAAGTTCTTTTATTTTTGAAGAGAATTCGGCTTGTACAAAACTTTCCAGTTTATATTTAATAATTTCCCCAATGTTATCGAAAAATATTTGTAAAGCCTCTGCACGAATTATATTTTAAAATAAAACTATTAAATATATAGACATTGTATTTATATTACGAATTCACAAGTTTCACAAGATTAAATAATTTTTATTTGCGATTATTTTTGAATACACATAATTAAACAAATATGTATAAAAAAATTAGCATAATGACATGTAATTTAATCAAGGATCTATTTTTAGTTTTCAAAATTTACTACATTGATTTGAGTACTTGTGAAGCTTGTGACGTTTATACAACATACCCGTTGAGGTAATTTTAACCATATTGACTTGTGAATATGAGCTCGAAAAACAAACTACCATAAATTGGTTTCATTAAAACCTTATATATGTTCTAGAACCGATAAATTGATAAACTGTTTGCTTATGTTGTAAAATGTTCATTCTACTAAAACATTTTCTATTTTATCCACTTAAATTTCGACGCCTTCATGGGGTATGTATATACTTTAATGTAATAGTGTTCGTTTAGGCTTTTCATGAGAGTAAAAAATATACATACTTATGATTAGAGCTTATTTCCGTTACGAAATTTTCAATGAACGCGCAAAATAATACAAATGAAAATTAACGAAACTATAAATTATACTTGAGCAATAATAAAAACTTTATTAGTGATTATTTTTATTTTCACCAACAAGTAATTTCATAAAAATTCAATGCCCCTAGAAAATTAACACATGGAAAATTAACACATGGAATTAGCATAATAAAAAAAACAGCTTTAAAATTTTTAAACATTATTATGTAATATGAAAAGAATTTATAAATTGGAATAATTTCTATAATTTTTAAATCCTAATCGAAGTTGCCGAATATAAAGCATTTTTAAGCGTTAAAGCTTCAAAAACGTGCCTTAAAATTTATTTGAGAAAAATTATTTAAATTGTGTAAACAAGAATTAAATTTTTTAAATAAAATTAATAATTGTGATATTGAAGAAATTAGTGTTACATATTTACATTTGTACAAGTGTAGTTATCATTTATCCAAGTTTGGAAATTCATCACCCTTAGTTTTTTCAGCTTCGTATTATACTAAGAAGGATATTTTTTTTCGTATATTTATACCGAATCAGAATAATCTGTATAAAAAATATAGGTATATTAAAATTAACATATGCATAGTTTAAACAAACATTTTTTTTAACAATTATTCACGGAATCTTCCGGATATAGATCGATTAAGTTACTTTCAGACATTTATACCGAATTTAATGTAAGTACTGAACATATTTAATAAAATCATTTTTCATATTGTTGGCCATAAAATTAGATAAATTTGTTAATTTTTGTTATATATGACTTTTGTAGTGCAGTTGACTCTATCGCATAATATAATAATAAAGAAAAGTCCTTTAATTCAGTTAATTTTTCATCATTAATAGATATTTTATAATTAATTATTAATATAATTCGAAATTTTAAAATATTTAGTTCGCACTGCAATTTAACTTAATTATAAATTTAATAGTAAATTAAAATCTTTTATTTATTCATATTTGTTAATAGTAACTTTATTTTTCTAATTATAAGCAAATTATTTTCTTGTAAAATATAAATCGTCACCACAGTTTTTTAGTGCTTTAGTTTATTTAGAAATCATAATAACATAAATTTATATAATATAAATATTTTAAAAATAGAATTTTATTTCAACTTAAGACTTTAATATAATATTGTATATAAAAATTTTCATTACATAAAAAATTATTTTGAATTTTAAGCAAATTTTCAATAAAATATTTAATATAAATAATCAATTTTCCAGTTTTATAAGTTTAGATATAAATATTGAATTAAAGTTGTAATACAAGTCTTTTTAAATGTATATAATAATATTAATATGTATTTAGTTTTTAAAAATAAGGAAATTTACAAATATTTTCACAGTATTTGTGGCATTTTAATTTGAAACAAAATTATCAACATAATAAAATATTAATTGAAAGGCACTAAGTGAGGATTTTTATTTTTTCTCAATTTAATTTTATAATTTATTTTAATACAATTTTAAAATTTATTGCTGTAACTATAAAATTAGAATTTGAAAATTGAACAAATTGTATCTTTATTTTCATCATTAAATGAAAATTTATGTAATAAATAAATACTGAGGTGACGAAATTATTTACTAGAACTTTGTAAAATATAGAAAAACTTAATTATTTAGAATGAAATAAAAGTACATAATAATAATTTAATTTTAGATTTAATATTGTGTACAAAAATACATTGGCATTGCTTTTAATTAAAATTTATTTTAAGAGTTAATATTAAATATATTTGCTATTTTTTTAATTTAAGTTTTTTTTTTTAAATTATCATTTTTTAATGATATAATATATGAAAATTTGTGGTCCTATATGATTTTTATTACTAAAAATTGTTTTCTTTTTGTGGTTTGTATTAAAAAAAAAAAATATTTATATATTTTGAAAATATATAATTATACTAAATTAATCACTTATTCATTTATACAAAGTAATTTTTACTTATATATTTATTTAATAATTAAAATTTCGATTTTTTTTTTATTAGCATAATTATTAATCTTGATATTCTTAAAATTGTAAATAACGAATGAAATTATTGCTTCAAAAATGTGCAGATTGGATAAAAATTGTCTAATTAATTAAAAATTTATTTCTTATTTAATTTATATATATAATTGAATTAAATTATATTTTTTATTAATTTTTTTATCTATATTCAGACTAATTGACATGATATGATTTTAATGTTATTCTTTAAATATTTTTCTATACATAATATTTTTAATAAATAATAAAACACAAATTTAATTATTTAATTTTTAAACAAATTCGAAATTATTATGCAAGTCTATTTCGTTGTCAATAAAGTAATTTATTTTGACAGTTAATTATAGTTAATTTTTTGTATGGTATCACATATAATTTAGACAGAGTTATCTGCGTATTGACTTTGTCGATCACTTCTTGTTTGTTAATCAGAATGAGAATTGACCGATATAATAAATTTGCAATGATATATTACAGACTAGATTATACGTAGCGCGTATTTTTAAATTTCTAATTTAACTGTTTGATTTTGAAACGACTATTATATATTATAGTAATAATTAAAATGTTATGAAATTAATAAAAATGTTTAAGAAAATATATGAAATTTTTGTAATTTGCTCGAATATCAAATTACATAAATATTTATTTTATTATTACATATTTAGAAAATATAGAATTATAAATTCAATTCAATTTAATTTTTTTTTATAGCTAAAAATAATTAACTATATTTTTACTTATTTAATTACGAGTATAATTTTAAGGATATACGCAAAATGGCAGCAAGCCTAAAATTGAAAAAAACTATTGAACAAAATATTAATTACAAATTATATAAGTACATAATATGTAAGTATATAATATATTTTTATATATTATATACTTACATATTACAATTTTTATTTTGATTGTTTTGTATATTTCTAGATCTTAATTTAAGCGATTACTTTTCATTTGACTACAGTATTAAATTATTATTATTCTAAACTAAACTAATTGATTTAATTTGATTCACGAATATAACTAATTAATTTATATTATTTTTAATTCTAATTTTTCAAAAAATTCGATTAACTTTAACTAAATTTGATTAAACTTGTTAATTTATTAAGCACTTATAAGAAATTAAAATTCATTGTCTTATATATTTATACAGGTTTTGCACTCCAAATTCAACCTTTTGCAAGTCAAATCTAACTTTTTGCAAATTAATTTCAACCTTTTGCAAATCAAATTCATAATTTTGCAAATCAATTTAAACCTTTTCAAAGAATTACACAGTCTACTGTAAACTCAAATATTTTTTATGATTTTCTTATAAAACATATGATTGTAGAAGCGTGGTTAATCTTAGACAATGTTCGACTCCACAAAACTCATTATACTCAGGTATTTCTGACACCATATTCTGCAATGATGAACCCCATTGAAGAGGTTTTTTCCAAAATTATATTTTATGCTCGAAATTTATTAGCTGATTGTGTAAATGCTCCGAATTTAACAAATGTAATTGAACAAGCTGTGAGAACTGTCACCCCTGGAGATTGCAATAATTATTATACATATATGTATGTATATGAATTCGCCATTAACCGCTGCAGGAGAATCACTATAGATAATTAACTAATAATATAATTTTTTTATATTAATTAAGTTTGAATTTGTTGTGCAAAAAGTTGAATTTGATTTGCAAAAGGTTGAATTTGGAGTGCAATATCTGTATTTAATAAATTCATTTTTTTTTTTTCATTTTTTCAATCAATTTACTTTTGTATAAAAATTTTTTTTACAAGCTCAATATATTTTTAAAAGATGTCTTTATATGTAATCAATAAATAAATAAGAGAATATCGAGAAATAAAAATAGTATGCAATACAATTTTTACATAATTTTGATTTAATAAGTCTTTTTAGATTAAATTTAAATTAATTTTTAATATTTGGAAAATTTTATAGTTGCTTACTATAAAATTTAAAAATTTTCCGGTAAACATTTTTTTCGAAAAAATAGTAAATTATATTTAATTATATAAATTAAAATAGAAATAATTCTTTATATTTTTTATAAATTGTAATTTTATTCATTTTAGTATTTTACAAAATTACAATTATACTCAATATAAAGATATTAACGATATACTATGAAGTTTAAATTTATTTTAAATAAGTCATCTTGTTGGATTAATTTCAAAATTAATTGACAAAAATCAATTAAACAATCAATTGAACTAATATTTATGTTCCAAATTAATTGAACTAATATTTATGTATTGAGGTGAATGTAAAGTTTAAAAATAAAGACTTGTTAATGTTGACGATTAATTTTTACATACAGAAAATATTTTTCAAACGTTAACGAATTCAAAATAAGATATTATTCTATTAATAATTTCATTAAAAAAAAAAAAATTAATAACAATTATCTATTTTAAGTCTTTTGAAAGATCTGATTTGGAATTAAATGATTTTATCGCAAAATAATTTTCCTTGAATTGATATAAATTTCAAAATATATGAATTTACGATTAATTAGTTCCACATTTCAAGATTCGGTTATTTCTTCGTTTAGAAATATTTATTATATTTTATTATAATAAATTATTAAGAAGATATTGCAAAATATTATGTAATACAAATAACTAATATTAATATTAAATAATAGAAAAATTATAATAGCCAACATATATTTATTTTTATTGTACTAATATTTATGTAATATCTTTTTAAAAATATTAACTAAATATTCTGTGGCATACATAATTAATTTTTATTTAATTTTAATATTTAATATCTATTCAGGTGAATGTAAAATTTTGATGATTATTTTTATGACCAAACAAATAAATGAAAATATTAATTTATTTAAAAACTAATAATTTGTCATTTTATTTTATTAACAAATTAAATATTTATCGTTTGAAATTTAATTTAAAATTACTTTTAATTGTCTTACATTTTAATTTTAAATAAAAATAATTTATATCTTTATATTGAGATCATAAATATTTATCCATATACACACCATAAAAGAAACATACATATATATATATATATATATATATATTATAAAGACTTAATTAATAAATTTATTAAATAAAAAAATGAAATATTTGTAATATTTTTTTATATATAAACAAAAGCAATATAAGAATAAACACGATGTTAAAAATAAATAAATTATTTACATTAAAATTAATATCTTCAAAATGCTTGAATTGGTCTATAAAGTCCTGTATAACCACATAATCTAGCTCGTAATGCTGGTATTAATACAGCAGCTGCTGATATATCTTTTAGTAAATCAGAACATTCACAAATTAATAAGTACATTTTATCACCTTTTTGTGATACACTTTTATGTAATGCAATACGTTTTAAACCAGCCGTTCTAGGTAAATATCTAAAAAGGATATACATTAAAAAAATATACTATTAACAAACTTTAAAATTTTTTATAATTTTTTACCTATAAAGCATTCTAGCTCCTGTCCAATATAACCAATTCTTTTCAAAACGTTCACCATCATCTCCTTCAAATACCTTTTAATTAATTTTCGTGTTAATATAATTAAATTCTTATTATAATTATTATTGGTATATAATTAAAGTTATTTTATTTGGAATCAATGTGTATAAATACATTTTTAAGTTTGGACTACAATGTATCAATCAGTTAAGTATCAATTCATTTATGTAAAGTTCAAAAATTAATTTAAATTAATTTGACGTATTGCTATATTTTTTATGGCAAATCGATTGGGTGGAAACACAGGTACGATTTTAATCGATTCCAAACGAATTGCATCAAAAGAATTTGACAGGATCGAATTCTTACGAACTTAAGCAAACTTTAACAGAAATGAAAATTATTCGTTTCAAAAATATGTAATTACTGATGAAACTTAATGCTTAAATAATGGCTGATGAGATGAAAGATTTATAGAAAATATGAAAATTTATCCAGAATTATTTAACAAACTGACAAAATTAAAAAAAGAAATTTATTATGTAATTTAATTTTAAATATCTAAAAGATATAATTTCTTTTTATTGTAGTTTGAAGATTTTAGGCAAATTCTTGAATTATTTAATTCAACTTTTGTAGTTTGAATAAAAGTGCGGCTACATTTTTTTTTAATAAATAATTTATTTATTGATTTTAAATTCATTTTATTCTTAGAAATTATATTTTGTCCATAAATAAATTTTAAATTACATAGATATGTAATTTTATTAATATTTATCTTATCTTTTATTAAATATGTTGTTTTAGGATCGATCTATGTTTATATTATTTTTCTGATACATATTTTAAAATCTTAAATTTAAATTCTCCTTATTAGATATAATGAAAATTGAATTTAAATTCTCCTTATTAGTTGAAAAATATTGAAAAATAGTTATAATGAAAATTGTTGAAAATATATATATTTTATTACCTTATATACACTGATAATATAACCAGTTGTTGGTGTTTGTGATTTTTTAAGACTTCCAATTTCATTTGGATTCATATTAAGTGGAGGTCGACATATCGCTGCTACCTCACAATAAAGATCTAATGTATGAGCGGCAGTGTATCTGTAGAAGATTTTATTTATAATATTTTTAAGAAAATGCATTAATTAATATTAAGAAATTTTTAATTAAAAATAAATAAACTAAGAGCCATATATTGTTTTTTTTTCATAGTAACATTACTAAAATATTATTATATGATCCTGAATTTAAAAATAACATTTTTCTAATATTTTAGATATTTTGATATAATTTTGCTAAATCTAAGCACGTTAATAAATATTTTACATATATGAGTAAATATAGTGGAAAAATTAATGTAATTTCCCAAAAGCATATATGTATTTTATTACATAAATCGTTAAATTTGTCTTCTGAGAATGAAACCATTTAGTATTATTTACTTAGAATAATATACTACGGAACGTAATATAATCCATAAATATAAATAGATTTTTTTATGAAATAATCTAAATCTAAAGTATTGGACATCAGGTGGAATAAATAGTAAAATACTGTAAGATAATTTAGAGGTTTGTGAACATATTTGTGTAAACGTTATATAAATGTATATTTTATAAAAAAAAATTCATAAGATTCAAGTTTCATTGAATATGAATTTATAGAAAGGAACACAACCATTAATTAAAGTGTTCGTTTGTAATTTAAGAATGTGACTGAACAAAATTTATTGACTAGAAAATGTTTGTGGTTTTTATGTTTTTGAAAATGAACATTGTAATTTTGGAAATTTATTATATATTATTGTTCAAATACAGAGTGTTTTCAAGAATTTTTTTTTCATCATAAATGGAAATACAATGTTGTACTATATCAATTATTCACATATTTTTTTATCTAAGATTCTAAGTGATGTATAATTGTCATATTAAAATTGTGAGCAAATATTCTTGTTAATTTATTAATATATTTTATTTTATTACTAACTATTTAACTAAATTTTTATTAATATTTTATTTTTTTATATTTAGGTAATATTTGAAAAGCCATCTTCTCTCTATCATTAAATAATATTTTATCAAATTTTTTTGTTGGTCCAAGACCAAAATAAATTTTCTGTATCATTTATCAATAATTTTTTATATAATAAATTGGTAAATATTTTGTTATTTTCATTTTCAGTAAGATAATTATTTATTTTTATTTATATATTATTAACTAAATATTAAATTGATTATGTTTAATGTTGTATAATTCAATAAATTTACGTTAAATCTTATGATAATTTCTTAATGTGTATGAACAGTTTTGAAATTGAAATGTGTTTCATATTCATGTTACCATTTTTTTTCACCCTATTTCGAGAAATATTAGGTATTTTCGCTCGTCGGTATGTTTAAAAATTTAATATTTAAAAAAATTGTTTAACAAATTTCAAATTCTAAAACTGAAAATTGATTAATTGAATTTGCTAGGGTACTAAAATAAAATAAAATAATTAGGAATTGCGTCATTTGTCTCTAGGTTCATGTCATGTATTCTGTTTGGTATAGTCTAGAGACTCTAGAGGAAAGTTTAATATTCAATGGCACATGTAAAATTAGTTGACAAAACTTAATTTTTACAACTAAATCTAAAAAATTTAATAAAAAATATTTAGAAAAATAAAATAGGTTTTTTTCAAGTAAAGAAAAAGTTAACAAAAAAATTAATGTTCGCTTAAAAATAATAAAAATGGAATTAGTAAATATTAATTTTTAATTCCATTTTTCTATTTATATTTAACAAATTATTATTATCACCTTAAAATTTTAGGCTCAAATTTTGATAACGATGAACTACGTAATCCAGAATAAAAATGTGATGGATCTGTTTGTGTTGTATTTATCATATAATATGCTATAAAAGGAAATTCAGCTAAGAAAAAATAAATATTAAATTTTATAAATACATAATAAATATATTAATTTTTAGTAAAGTTGTGGTACTTTGCCAAAATGTGATATCTACATAATTAAATTACAAATTTAACAAAGTTCGATCTTAATTTATCATGCTCATGACTATAAAATGCTTATGAATTGTCAACTAATGAGATTAAAATAATATTTTTTTCTCCCTTTTTTAGTAGTTTTTGTTTTATAGCTTATAAAGATTCGTATACCAAAATTTGTGGAGGGCATCGAGTTGTAATGTTTTGCCAAAGTCAATCAAAGCAGAAATAAAATTATCGATTTTAGAATTTACCTAGTTTTCTCCGGTTTACCAAATAAAAATGTATTATCAGAATTTATCTTAAAATGTCAAGAAAATATGTAGATACGGTATCGTGTTTTGGCAAAATTCCACAGAAATTATAGTATGTATATAAAAAAAAAATTATTATTTTTATTTCGTTTACCATTTTTTTCCATATTAGCTAAAAGCATACCACCAACAGCTGTATTTGCTTGTTGAACTTCATTTAATAATTCAGCGGCAACAGCTCGTTGTTTTAATAATGGATGTGCTAATGGTGATTCTAATATTGGATCAATTGGTTCTAATGGACTCATTAAATGTACAAGTATATATAATTTTGGATCAGATACTTCCAGTACACTAAGCGGACTATTTGATATAGTACCCTCTGCTGAAGGTGGCGGTAACTATAAAAATTAATTTTATTATTTTTATTTAATTTTATTTATATAAATTAAGAAATTTTTATAAATTTTAATTTAATTCGAGAATAAATTACACAACAGAAACAACATAAAGAAAATTTTATATATATGTATGTATAAAAAATATATTTCTGTTAATTACCGGTATACCTGCTGGCAAAAAACGTTCTAAACTATGTACAGGTATTATAAAACAGTCACGATCTAATGTTGCCAATGATATTGGTTCTGTTCGTGCTGATCCTGCACCACCAAAACTTACTAAAAGAAAATTTTCATTGAAGGGAAATATTTTTTTTTCTTCATATTTTCATTATAAAAGGATAATAAATTATAAATTTAAAGCAAGGATTAATAATGGAATAGTTTATTGGAAATTTTTGGAAAACAGATTAATTTTTTTTTTGGTAAATTAGATTAAATCTTATTTTTGAAAATATGATTTAGGTTTTTTGAAAATAGGATTTAATTTATATTTTTAATATTTTTTTTAATTCGATATTAAAAATATAAATAATTAATAACAAAAAAAGCAAGGTAATGAAAATTAAATTTTTTAATAGAAGATAAATAAAATTATAATAATTAATGCAAGAAAATTTTAAATTATTAATGAGACTTCAATTTTATCATAGAAAATAAAAGAAAATATTAGAAGATATAAAGGAAAAAAAAATTGTCTTATTTTTCAATGATCAAGTAAAAGTTTTGATAATTACAATTCGATTACAACCTTAATAATTAAATAAATGTATTGACAATCAGTATATACTTATGTACTTTAATCAAATTGAAATTCAAAAAATTAAACTGTGTAATTGAAAAAATTAATAGCAAAACTATCTTATAAATTTTTTTTGCATAAATACGATTATTTATCAGGGATTTGTGATAATTTTTATATACGTATTTTAAGGGAAATGTCGAATAACGTTTTAAGTCCTAATCGTGCTGATCCAGCACCATCAAAACTTACTCATATCATCACCAGGATATTGGTGATAATATGATAGCAAATTTATTAGGATATTTATATGATATATTTTAGGAAATATGTAATTTTAAAGTTTTCGTGAAATTTGGAAAAAATTAAATTATATTTTATCATTTTATTTATCTTCTATATTATTGAGTACAACATTTTGATTGAAAAAAAAAATATAATATAAAACATTTATGTAAAATAAATAAATAAGTAGTACAAAATAAAAATAATAATAAATTAAATAATTAATTAGATTTTTATATTTCCTGTCAAATTGGAATTTTATAGTTTTATTTGTATTTTTTTTTTTTTGGCAATTATTTATGTTTGTTTGTTAATGTTTTTAATTTATAATTGTGATTTTTTTTTAATTGGTAATGTTGCCTGATTGCTAACTAATTATAAATAGAAACATTTAAATGAATTTTAACACAAAAAGCGTTTTTAAAATATTATTAAAATAGAAAATCACTCATGCTAACACATTAAAAATAAAATTAATTTATGTTTTGTTTGTTTTTTTTTTGTTGCTTTTAAGAAATTATATTTTTCCAAATAAAATTAAAATATTAATTATTATTTTTAAAACGATTCAGACATAATAAATTAATTAATTTTAATCTATATAATTTTAACGATATTTGTTGAAACAAATTTTTAGAAATTTTATAACTTGTAATTGAATAATATTTTAATAATATAATATTTTAACATTAATAAAGTTTTTTGGTTTTTTTTTGTAATAATGAATATTATGAATATTATGACATTTCTATCAATATTTTCATAAAATATGTATTATCTAAAATATTATCAGCATTATGTAATATAATGAAAAATATTATAAGATATATATTTCAAATAGAATAAAATTAATAAATAAACTAAAAATAATTGAAAAATATTAAAAATTATGAATATATTATTTTTTTTAATTAAAATCATAAAAAAAATATTATTATTAAATTGAAAAAATAAAATGTTAAAAAATTGTTTACAATAGAACTGCGAAATATTCGTTTGAGGATTTCAGAACCATAGTGGCGTATCTCACAAAAATGAGGGTGTCAGAACCATAGTGGCGTATCTTCCAAAAAATTTTTTTTGCTTTTTTTAAAGAGTAATTACTGTAGAATCATGTGATATTTATTTGCATCTCTAAAAATTGTTACTTCAAGTCTAGTTTTTAAGATAATTATTTTGGCACAATCCAAATTATATATTTTATCAAAATTATATGTTTTTTATTTTAGTAATAGAAAATGGACCACATTAATTTGTTTTCTAGTAAATTATAGTACGTTAAAAATTATGTAGAATTACCTTTGTATCATATCAAAAAATTTATAATAAATGACCAACATTTGAAAATAACGTATTTTTTAAAATGGCATTTTCTTGATACAAATTTTTTTGGAGGGTTAAGCCACTATGGTTCTGATACCCTCAAATATGATTATGGTTAATTATATTAAAATTGTACAAAAATATTATTAACGACTATATTAAAGTGAAAATTATTACCACGAAATCATAATACATGCAAAATTCAAGTTAAACTATTCTGTATTTGATTTTCGAAAATAAACCAAAAAAGAAAAAAATTATATTTTTTTATGGTAAATATTTACAATTTTTTATTATTTAATTTAAAATTCTATTTTGGAATTATTTTAGTGTTCAATTATAGATACATCTACAAAACAAACCAAAAAAAAAACTAATTAAACAAAATATTAAAAAAACAAAAATATGTAATAAAATTACAAATTAAAATTATTATTTATTTATAAATAAATTTAACAAAAAATATTATTAACAAATACGAAAATAAAATTAAATAAAATAGTAAATAAGTAAAATTCAAAAATTAATTAAATTAAAAAAAAAATAAAAATAAAATTTTTTAAAAGTTTATATGTCTAGCTTTCTATGCCGGTTATACATATAGTTAGATAAAAAAAAAATGAATTATTTATGACAATTAAATTAATTAATAAAATTATAAAACAAAATCAAAATTAGTTAAGTTTGATGCTTTCAGAGAAACATGCACAAAAATTTTTTTCTAAAAATTTGTTTCAAGATTATTTTTACTTCTATAAAATAAATTTCTAATCTAATAAATTGAAATTTTTTTTAAAAAGGATAAAGGTTATTTGACATTTTCATTATTTTGAATAAATCAAGTTTAAAGTTGACAACTTAACATCTGTATTTAAAAATATAATACATAATTCTTCTAAAACATCATAATTAAAAACGTAAATATTTTAATATGAATTTAAAATCTAATTACAATATGTATTTGAAACTTTTATCCTTTAAGATCTTCAACTATTCTCCTTAATAAAATTTTTGAAAATATTTTATGAATTATTAATAATTAAATATTTTAATGCAATAACCGTCATTTATAAGTTTTATATTTTTTAAATTGTATTGTCAAAAAGGGTTAATCAATAAAATTAATAATTGATTTATAATAAATATGAACAGTGAGTGACATAATTTAATATAAATCATCCCATTTAACAGATTTTCATAAAATATTCCAGTTTAATTTTGACATTTTTGCTGGACAGTATACGTAATACGTACCGTCCAGTTTAATAAATTTTTTGAATAAAATATTAACTACATTATATAAATTGTCCATTAAATATGTCAAATATAGTAATTATAAACCTAATAATAATATTGACATTTTGCTTCTTTTTAAAATTTAGCCTAATTTCTTTTCGAATTTTAATAGTTAACCAAAAAAAAAAAAACTAAAAATAAATTAAATTAAATCAAATATTAATTAAAAATTAATAAAATTGAACCAAAAAAAAAAAATAAAAAAAAAAACAACAATTATTAAAATGACAAAATTAAAGAAAAAAAACATCTATTAAAAAAAAAAAACTAATTAAAAATTGTACACTTTCAAAACTGCAACTCAAACCTTGCCTGGCAGCGATAGGCGTAGGCGCATCATTCCTTTTGCTAGCGGTCCATTTTAATAATGATACTGATGATCTACGATCAACTAATGGTTGGGGTGCATCCACATCACAGGTAGGTGGCAATGAAAGGGTGTTGTAAGAGGCACCAGATAAGGGGCCACAACGCTCTGTAAATGTGTGTTTTTGTTTTTGTTTTTTGTTTTGTTTTTGTTTTTGTTTTTTTGTTTAAAGAAAAGTTTTTTTTATATTTTTTTTAGAAAATTAGACATAAATGACATAGAAAACTAGACATAATTTTTCTGTTTTTTTTTAATTTTAGATTTTGTAATATTTTTTTAATTTATTTATTTAAATATATTTGTGTTTTATAATTATATATATATATTTTATGATAAATTTATTTATTTAGTTAATAATAATTTAAAAAAATCTTGTTTTAGTAAATAGAAATAATGAATAATGAATTAGAATAAAGCTATAGATTATTTAGATATTAATTTTAATAACTAAAACATGCTGTAACTAAAATATATATTTTGGTTTTTTTTTTAAAATTTAATTGAGTGATGAATTGAGTAATTTAATACCAAAAAATAAACCTACATACACGTTTTCAGTATAAAATTAATTAATTTGACGTTGACGTTCCACCTGTTTAACATGGAGCAATAAAATATTCTTAAATTTGAATTGTAAGATTTATGATTTAAGTTTTTATAAATATTTAAAAAAAAACTCTATTAAAAATATATTTAAAAATTAATAATTAAATTTACAAAATGTACTTTAAATAGAAAATTTAAAATTTTTGTTATAAGATTAAAATAAATTTACGTTTATATTAATTATTTTTAATAAATTCTTATAAATTTTATTAAATTTTTGAATTTCAAAATTTCCAATCAGATAGATCCGCATATCTTCAAATTTATTTGAATTTTTTTTTAGCAGTATCCGAAACATATATGATACAAACGTTTTAAAGTTTAGTGATTTAGTAGGTTCTATTATATCACTTTTATTATTATTTCAAAAGTTCATTTTATAATGAATGGTCTCTATATTTAGATTATTGTAATCAACCATAAACTGTCCTAAATACTTAGATTAATTCATAAAATTTAACCTTATTAATAGTAATTTGAAATTGAAAAAAACATTGAATTTATTTGGCGGTAAATATAAATTTTTCTAAAATTGTCAGGAATAAGAATAATTCTAAAAATTTTAATTATGTTAAAGAAAATATGTTGTGAATATGCTTAGTATGGAACATTTTTTTTTTTATAAACGAAATAGGATTTAAAAAGTTAACAATTCTTTACCTGAATTTACATACAAAATAAAAAAAAATTAACAATTATTATTGTTTCCAAAAATTATAACTCATCCTGAAATTAAAAAAAAATTGCATATTGCCTAATTAACTACTACATTTATATATAAAATATGCATTCAAAAAAAAAAAAAAATTAAAATACTTTAATGACGTTTAAAAATGTTTTAGATTTACAGAAAAATTATTATACTCACAATTTCATTTTTTTTTGTTAATATTTTGGTTAATTTTATGTGCGACAAAATGAACAAAAAATGTATGAAAGAATTTTTAGAATTTTGTTTAGTAAATATATAAGATAATTTATATTTTTATGATTTTTCATTAAATATTTATGTGTAATTTTTTATCCTGTTACTGTATTTAATGATAATATTTTTTTGTAAATTGTAATACAATATTCCCTGAATTATACTTTAATTATTTTAGTTGAAATTAACTAAATTTATCTGATTTTTCATGTAAATTAATTTTAATTTTAATATTATGTAAACCGATTAAGATAATTTTTGAAATTAGTTAATTAATAAAAATTAATTTCGTCTTTGGTTACTTTTGTTAAATTTTATATAGTTTCAAATTTTCCGTATTGTTTTTTAATTAACGAAATAAATTTATGAAATTTAGTGTCACAAACCAAGAATTAATTAATAATATTTTAGGATTTTTTCATTTAATTTATTAAATGAAAAAATCCTAAAATATTATTAATTAATTCTTGGTTTGTGTCGAACATTTAGTGTCGAATAACTAATTATATATTAATTTAAATTTATTTTATAAATTTAATATTTTATAATTTACATAAATAATTAGTCTAAAATCTATTAATAGAATTCATTAAAATTAAGATTATTTTTAATTATTTAATTTTTTGCTTTCATTTTTTTTTTTTAATCATAAATTATACCTTCATCTAAATAACCAGTTTGTCCACGTGCTGGTGAAAAAAATAAATGTGTACGAAATTGTAAATCTTCTTGATTTTGAAAACCACCAGTTATATCTCGAGTACGTTTTCCTTGTGATCGGCTGGCTTTACTTTGTAATTTACTACCACCAATAATTGATTTACCACCACCTTCTCGGAAATTTTTCCGAAACATTAAATTCATTATGATAAATTTTATTAATATTTTATTTTCAAATAATTTATTTATAATATAAAATTTTTTGCTATAATAATAAATTGTCATTATTTTTCATTTCACTTTCTTTTACAAAAATTAAATATATAATTAGAAAAATTAATTGCCAAAATCATTATAAATTATACATTTTATTAATATAAAATTATATGCAATTGGATCCACTTTATAAAATTTTTCGGAATACATATATTGTATCGGTCGAGTAATCAAAACTATTCCAATTTGTTGGAAATGAAAATAGAAATATTGTGAGAATCTTTTAAAGAATATATATAAAAATTAGTAAATGTCAATAACGAAGATATTTTGTAAATAATCTAAAGGATATTTTATATTATGTGCAATTGTGAAATTTATTTTTATACTACAATTTATTTTAATAAATTTTATTTAAAACAATTTACATATAATATAATTGTACATAATTTCATATCCTTTATTTTTTAATACTAGACAACAAAAGGCTCGAAAATATCTCGTGACATAATCAAATTATAAAGTATTTTAAAAAGATAGATAAAAAAGAAAATAAAATAATAAATAAAACATAAAAAAAAAAAAAAAACTAAAATGCTATTTTCTGCACTATACAAAATATAAAATAAAAATATATATCAAGGATAAAATGTTATATTTCCGATTAAAAAAAAAATATCATATCATGAATTGCCATTTTAACGAGTTAAATTAAAAATTTATAAATCAATCTCGTGACTATATATATTTTTGAATGCCAAATACAAGGACATTATAAATAATTTTTTATTTATGTATATGTGTAAATATTGATATAGCATTGAAAAAAAAATATATACTATTATACTTAAATATAGTATAATAGTAATACAAAAAAATATGAAAACTTTTTTATTCTTTTTTTATGTTTTGGGGTTGCACAAAAGCGTAAGAAGAGTAAGGTTTAATGTAAGTTTCATATCAGTATTTGTTATCACTTTTAAAATATATAATTATTTTGAAATTATTTTTAAACCAAGCATCTTTAAGTTTATTTAGAGATACATATTAATTATACCAAGATAGGTATAATAATTTTGTACGAAACATTTTAATTATGTTTATTACCGAAAAAAAGTTATTTTTAATTTTGAATATTTCCAGTAAAAATTTTATTGGGTCAATATTCTAAATAAAATAAAATTTTTGTTATGTTATCTTTATGCTATAAACATTTTTAAACAAATTATAGTTTTTAGAATAATTTTAATTCTACATTTTGGTAAAGATAAACATAACTATAATTATAAGTAAAGATACATTTGGTTAAATTTTTAAAAGAATATCACTTTTTTTTTTATAAGAGAAAGAAAATTTCTGAAAAAGTTATTAGTATATAATACTACCAAAATCGTTGAATCTTTAATTAAATACAAAACCAAGTTTCATAAATTTCATTTAAAATTGTTATTTTAAATGAAATTAAAAATATAAATTAGAAATTTAAATTATAAGTAAAATTAATAAATCAATTTTTTACACTTAATTGTTTTATAGAAAATTATTTCTTCTTTTTGTTTCATTTAAAATTCTTTTTCCATCAAGGATATTTTGCTTTTCATTTGTCAGGGTTGAATAGCTCCTGACAATTCAATGTTTTATGTATATTTTTATATCATGAACTGTGTAAAATGAATAATTAAAATATTGTTGTTTTGTCTAGATTACAAAATCAATTTAATTTTTATATTTTTTATGATATTATCGTATATTTGTCAAATTGCCAAATAAAAACTTCGTATTTTGGAAAATTTGAAAACTTGCTATTTAGGAGTCAATAAGTTGTTATGATGCTTTCGCAAATTTTCACAGAATTATTTGTGTTGATATTGTAATGTCGGTAAGAAGGTATATGACTAGAAAGTAAATTTTGTGGCAGTTAAGACTTGTCAAGCATATTATGTGGCTTGAATACTTGAAAGTTTTAATTTTTTCTATAAGTTAATGTATAATTGCGAAAAGTACATGGTAAATTTAATAGGAAACTGGAAAAACGATAAGTAATATGTAATTTAAAATAAAATTACACTAAAAGGGATCATTTCAGATTTAGATAATGAAGGATATTTAGTTAAAATAAAAATAAATAACTGATTTATTAAATATTAATACATCAATTACAGATTTACAATTTAAAATTAAAATTTAAGTAAGCTTTCTTAATCTACAGAACGAGACTAAAAATTGAATAGATTGGCTTGGCATATTTAGTGGCTCGCTATTTTATTTTAATATTTAATACTTAACTAATTAAGATAATTTTTTCGTCCTCTGTTTCTTTTTCAAAAATGATAGATATACATATAATACCTCTATCAATTTCTATTTATCTTATAAGAACAATTAAATAAATTACAAAGTGACGACGCATTTTACTACAGTTTTTTATGAACCCTGAATACTTAACCCCGAAATTTTATAACCTTTAAAAATTTTCAAACTCAAAGTACAGATTCATATTTAGTGTTTCAATAAATTTTCCAATATGTATATTTATTGTATTTTGGACTATTACAGTTAATATAATTAATTTCTTACGTCGCGAAACTAAAACTATTACCTTAATCTAGGTCAAATAGCCTGTATTAAACATTGGAAAATTTATTAAATTTTTCACAAAAATAAAATAAAAAACTTTATTTCTAAATTTCAACAAAAAAATTATTGTAGCATAAGTATTCCATGATAGAAATTTTTCATCTGACAGTATAATTGACTTTACTCATGTTCATTAAGATTATTATACAAAATATTATCCTTAAAATCGCATGATAAAAAAAAAATTTTTTTTTTTTTTTGTTCATTAATTTAATTAATATATGTAAATTACTTTATAAAATTATCATATATATATAATTTTTTTTTTAATTTTTCTTAGTACAATATTAATGCGTCAATTTAAACAAGACTAATAAACAGAATATCAACATATAAATGAAAATCATCTAAATTATTCAATTATAAAATTCAAATAGGAAAATACTGAAAAAAAAAAACAATTTCCCAGTGGGAAATTATCAACTGCAAAAAAAAAAAAATAATGTAAATATTTCAACACTTAAAGAAACAAAAACTTTCATATTATAATAATGGTAACTGATTTTATGATGATGGTGATTATATGCGCTATGTCGGGTGGTATTTGTTTTATTCTTATTATTATTATATTTTGTGCATCATAAATTTTCCATATATCACGCACACTCAACAAGTGGTTTTGTATTTAAATATTTTTTGCATGAGTATAGTTAATAAAATTGTCACAAAAACCAAAAAAAAAAACCATTTTCATTTTGTTGCCAAAAAAAAAAAAAAAGATTCTTTAAAATATACTTTAAAATTGTCTCAAGAGAATATTGTAAAAATATAATTCTTTATTGATATATACAATTACTAAGTATATAGCGAAAAGCTTTTAAATATTATATATAGATTATACATCGTTATTTATTTTAATATAAGTATTCTATATTTAATTTTAGAATAACATATTTTTTAAAAAAAATATATATAATAAAAAATAAACGAAAAGGTGATTGAGCGACTATTTAAATATAAATTAAAAGAATGAAGGTAAAATTTAAATATAAAATTAAAGAAAATTCTTTTTAATATTAGACACAATAACAACGAATAATTTTCCAGATTAAAAAAAAAAAATTAAAATATGTATAGAAAAAAAATATGTTTATTTATATCGTAGCTGAATATAACACTAAAAATTTTGACAAAAATTATTTCATTTTACCAAATTCTATCAAATGTTCAATTATGTCATTATTAATTATGGGCGATTGCAGTATTCCGGTAGCACCGGATATTCCGGTAACACAGAATAAAGAATTCCATAATTAATAATGACATTCTTTTTCCAATAAAAGCAACGTTTTTGTTGTTACTGGTAGAATGTTGTAACTGGTAGAATTTATGAAAAAAAGATTAGCTCAAGTAAATAAATAAAATTACAGAAAGTATGTATTTTTTTTCACATAGCAGTTCTCTTGCTGCGAGGAAAAATATGTATATGTGAAATGTCCCCCATTCCATTTATTGTAATAAGAATTCATGAGGTTGTTGAATTAGTTACCGAATAATTAATAATAACCTGAAATATTTACAACATTAATTATTCAGGAATTTTATAGATAAAAAAATTATTATCATGTGAGTTGCAATTACTGGAATAGATAATTTTGATCGACATTGAAATATTTCTATATGACAACGGACTAATTTGCACTGTGTATTATCAATTTTTAAAAAGAATTAGAAAATTCAAAATCAAAATAGAAAAATCTTATGTGAAATTAAATGTCAAATTATATTACTTGTGCTAAAGAAAATTGATTTTTTTTTAAAGGAAAATCGGGGCTTTAAAAAATACCTTATCTAATTTAATGTCCACTAGTATACTTATAAATTTTATATTTCATTAATAAATTAAAAACGAATTTAAATCAATTAAATATTAAATTACATAGTAAAGGAAATTCACAGTTTTCCTATAACGGAAATTCACTATTTCCTTTTCCTGTAATTTAAATTTATTTATTTTTTTATCAGTTATAAACGATCATATAAGTAAAAACTCTATTATATATATGCACTCAAAAGACCATATATATGCACTCAAAAGACCATTGCATGAGAATTTTTATTTTAAAAAAGAAATTATATTTTTAAAACACGTAACATTTAAAATACAATCTAATATAAATATAATATTAAATAAACAATATTTTTATTATGTGTAATTTATAGTTATTTTAATTAAAATATTATGCTTTTTATTGATAATGTTAAAATTCTGATTAAAAATATTCTAGTGTTAATGCTAATTATATGATAAACTTTAATTATTTTATCGATAAAAAAATTATTATGAAATAAAAATAAATTTAATATTTTTTCAGAATGGTTTTAAAGATAACGTTGCACAATTTTTAACTAGTAAATTACATAATTTATTAATTCTTCTATACTTTGTATTGAATACATAAAATGTAAAAATATTCAAGTTTTCTATTTTTATAAATATGTTAAATATATATATTTTTTTGAAAAATGTTTTACGAAAATAATAATAATAAAGCTAGTAGAAACTTGAGTATGTGGACAGCTATGTATATCTAGGGCAAAGGCATTCGAAAAGAGAGTGGAAAAAGAAATAGATCGTAGAATAATAAGTGGCTGGAAAAAATTTCGAAATGTCAAAGAAATAATACAATCAAACAAGGAAATGAAAAACAAAAAATATGTTATGGATGCAGCAATACTTCCAACATTAACACAGACGTGGAGCATGACTGCAAACGAGAAGAAAAAACTACAGGTATGTCAACTTGCAATGGAAAGATCTATATTAAATATAAGTTGCAAGGATAGTATCAAAAACGTACATATGAGTCCTGTATTATTTATGCAGATTGGCGGCCAACAGATGGATCCAAAGTCTAATTTGTAAGATCCCAAGAGGGCATAAAAGAAGCGCAGGAAATTAAAGGGGGAGACTTTTAGTAATTTACCCTGAAATTTACTTTATAATTTAAAAATATTACTAAGTTACTTTGATTTTTAAATTACATATAGTTGTTACAGATTTAATGAATTAATTAACTTTCTTTCTTTTTTTTTACAATTTTAAATGAATTATTATATGTTAAGCTTAATAATAATAATAATAATATTATATGTTAAACATCTTATTTAACATATTTCATATTTTTCTAAAATGATTCATATTTTCACTTTGTACATTTTGTTTTCGAAAAAAAAACTTTATTTTTAAAAGTTGACTATAATTTTAATAAATTGTTTCCTTATTTATAAATAATACTTTTCTTTAAGTACACTTTCAAGAGCACTAGATAAAAAAAAATAGATAAGGGTGAAAATTAATAATTATGTTGTCAATTGATTGAATAAAAAAAACTTGAAAGTATAGACGAATTCTTATCAAGTTTATTTAAACTGAATATATCTAGAATTTAATAAAAGCTAAAATTAATTAAGTAATAATTAAAAAATAAAATAATTAAGAGCATGTAATTTTAATTTTTATTTCTTATTTATGATGATGGTAAATATAATAATGTATTGAACATTTTCGAAAAATACAATTTTAATTGAAAATTGGTTTTTAGGAAAAAATGAAAAATACTTAAAATTTGAATTAACTAAACAAAATGTTTTTAATTTTATGTTAAATGATTTATTGTAGTGATGTTTTTAACATGTATTTGTCGGATAGCATTACCGGACAATCTAAAATAATTATTAAAATCAATTAAAAAACTATTTAATATTTAAAAAATTATTAATCCAAATTTAATTAGAATTTTGTAAGGGTGAGGCTAATTGGAATAGATTAAAATAAATCTTCTAATGAAAAGCTAGCGAAAAGAATAGATTCGGTATTCACCGAAAAATGTTTCCTGGTAACATCACATACACAAACGACGTAGTTATTAGTTACTAAGTAATTAAGCCATTCGGTCATAAATAGTTTTAAATCAACATAATTTTATAATTTGCTAAGAATAGAACAAAAAACAAGGGGACAATATAAATCCAGGCATATGAGATGACACATTGCTTTACTATAAAAACTAGCTCCCGAATTAGTTTCATGAAAAATTTACTGGTCATCCTATTAGGATCAAAAATAACTTTATTAAAATTATTTACATAAAATTTCATGACAAGCAGATTATTTAAAGGATTTTTTGTTTAGATTTGATTTAAAGTGATTTTTAAATAATATTTGTATGTATGACGAAAATAGTGCCTGTAGATATGTTTTATAATTATAACTAATTAGTGCCTGTAGATATGTTTTATAATTATAAATAATTTTAAATTTGATTCTAATTTTCTAATCTTAGATATGTTTTATAATATATTACAATTTGAGTTATTTAAATGTTATATATAATTATGTTTTTTGCTGTGTTTTTGTATGGTGCCCGAAGTTATGCAAAGTCATTTATGTTCTTTAAATAATGCTCCTATCTTACAATATGGTATAATAAATAATTCTATAAAATATAATACATATAGGTAATTCTAATTTTGTGGCCAAGCTTTAATGCTGAATTGCTTTGTAATTTGAAATTCTGTTTTGACGGCACTTTGCACTTTGGAAATATTGAAAACGTAACAATATACAAAAATTCAACTTTATTTAATCAATACAAGAAATAATTTTTTTTTTTTACTCTTAATTATGGACTTTTTCCAGTGTCGGCCCAGAATCAAATTTTTTAATCTCGACGATGTATTATTGATTAATATATCTATCTGAATTGCTTTGTAATTGGCTTTGAGCTTAATTCACAAAAGATCTTTGAGCTTAATTCATAAAAAATTTCAGAGTTTGTCGTTTCTTTTAATTGCTGATATTATTATGGGATACTATTTATATTAATTCATTCACTATATTGACAATCAACTATAATTTTCTTAAATAAAAAATTTTAAAGTCTGTAAGACTTAAATTTTACAAAATAATTTCGTGAGGAAAATATTATTCTAAAATCATTTTAAAATAATATTAGTTTAAAATAAATCATTTTTGATAAAAACAAATATCTTTTAAATCATCTACCTGTGATGACAATTTCCTAAATTAATACATTCTAAAAATGTATATCTTTTGAATTTAAATAAAGTTATTTTTTGATATTAATAGGGGAAAATTTTGTAGTAAATTATGATATATGTAATTAAAAATTGATTAATTTACTAGTTTAAAATAAATATATATATATCTAAAATTTAATAAAAGCAAATAATAATATAATTAAATTATATAAATAATAAAATTAATTGAAACAAAAATAGAAATTAATTTTTTTTATATTTTAAATTTTTTCTTATGCAATTTTTCATAAGAACTGTCAGAAAAATAAAATGTTCAAAAGGTTTGTGCTGTATACTTATTATAGCAATGTGAACAGTTTATTCTTTTTTATGTTATTTAGAACTACCGAATTTGAATATATAATTTACAGGATTATAAATGTAATTAAATTTACAACCTTGAACTTTCTAGTTTTTTTTGTTTTTTTTTTACATAATGATAAATTAAGTAATCAGTTATGAATTTTTATTTATATATAATTTTTTGTCTCCCTAATTAGTTTAATTTAAAACTAATTATAATTAGAATATTGTATATCCAATAATGTTGTTAAGTCTATTATTTTATTGTACATATATATATATATATACACACACACTGAAATAATAAATTATGAACTAGGTCTACAATTACCAAAAGTTTTCATATTTCACTAATAAACTATACCAAATAGTTACCAAATTTTAATTATAAAATATTCAAGCTTTTACGATAAAATAATTTAATAAATAATATAAATGGAGTTATTTTCGAAATATAATAATTAAATATATATGTATGTATTATTTAGAATCCTGCTACTGTAAATATTGAATTATTTTTTAATTATTATAAATCATATATACATATTTCAATATTTTACATCGATCTAAAAAATTATAAATTTTCTCATATTTTTTTCAGTGCAATAGTATATTCTACTAAAATTAATTTTCCTATATATTGTACGTATATTAAGGATTTTATATATATATATGTATATATATTTATATACAGAATATTTGTTATATATAAAAAGTCCTTAACAAAAACAAAGTTTATATATAAAATGCTTAAATATAATATATGTGCAACTTAAAATATAGTTTCTAATATAAAAAAAAAAACATACATAAACTTTATCTAAGAGATTATAAAAGTTTATATATAAATATATATTATACAATTCTTATACAGGTAAATATATTAAAATAGATTATAAGTAGTTTTTAGCTTAATATATAGTTTTTTTTGTTTTATGTTTGTACAAAGCAGATATTGGATTTATTAATGTTTTAGTTGTAACTAACTGAATAAGGTTGGTAAATATGATTTAAGGAACATATAAAATCATCGAATAAAATAATTTCAATTATTGATTTTTCATTTTATAAATTGTTGATATTATTTCTAAATGATGACAATAAAATAATTTCAATTTTATAATTATAATTTATTGAACATTTTTTTAAAAGAATTAGCTTTTGAAAGTATGCTGACCCAAAAATCTTTATGATAGATAATTTTCCACATTTCTAAACCTATTTTATAGGTTATATATATAAAAAAAGATCACAATTATCTAAAATAATATGTATGTTAAAATATTGTAAATTTTCAAAATGGTAGTAATATTAATAATACGGTATACTTTAGTATACATAACAATCGTTTTAGTAAAGTTTTCTAATGCAACCATAAAAGTTCAAATTAAATTTATATTTTAAATTAAACAACAATATTGATTTCAAATATAATTTAACTAGTAAATTAATTACTATTTTGTCCTAAATTGAATCATGTTTCGGTTATTTAAAATAGACTTCTTCGTGTTGTGGAAAATATCAGAAGTTTTGGTAAAAATTAAAATATATAATTAAAAAGTATACCTATGTATAATAAAATAATTTTTTTAATTATAATATCTGAACTTTAATTTTGTTATTCGAGTATTTCTTTAGTGAACCCTGAACCCACTCTACACCGTCTCAAAAATAATAATAAAACCCAAGTATACATTTCAACAATTTCACGGAATCAAAGCGCGTATTTGAAAAAAAAAAAATATTATACCAATAGATTTTATAAATATATTCTTTGTTGTTAAAAGCACTGTGGTTGAAAAAGCTTTTTTTTTTCGGTTTTTCTGTGATACATTAAAGTGAGCATAAAATGTGGGGGTGAGACTTAACTTTACGAACCAAAAAAAAAAAATTTTTTTTTTAAAGAAAATTCTTTACATAAAAATTATATTTAAATATTTTATTAAATTGTATGACCATGATAATTTTTTTCTCTACTTTATTGTGGTTAAAAAAAATTTTTTTTGTTTTAAACTAACCAAAATTTAGTTTTTTCTTTATAATTTTTTTATCCTTAAATAGTAGATTTCTTTGCACATTTCTATATTTACATATAAGTGTACGTAACATATAAAATCCTTTTAATTTTTGACACACATAACCTAGAAAAATAACGTTTTATTTTTAAAAATCACAATTTTATTCTGCAAAAAAAAAAATGAAATAAATTACTAAAAAAAAAAAATATTAAAGAAGTATAAATCTTCAAAATGATTTTGGCAATTAAATTTTAAATTTTAAATCTTTTATCACATATTTTCCATTAGTTTATAAAATTTATTAAATTTAATTTTTATAAAATTATCGTTTTTAGGATAATGATTTTTTTTTTTTTTGGTATTTTATTAAATTTTTGAACCTTTAATTATTTATTTATTTATATTTTTTTTTTGGTTTCAAGATTCATTTTTCATTTAAAATTTATATTCTTTTTTTTAAATTTTTAATAAACTAAAAAATATTGTAATTATTTTTGTCAAATTAATTAAGATTTGAAATTTTCATTTCCATTTTTATTATTTTAATTAAACTTTCTTTTAAATTTTCTTTTAAATTTTCTAATTTATTTTGTAAATACGTAAAAAAAAAAAATTTCTTTTAAAATTTTTAAATTTCTTTATATATATTTGTTTTAAATTAATTTATTATAATTTTTCTAAGAAATTTTCATGTGACCAGAACACCGAAAAAATCGCGAAATACTAAAATACACATTGGTATATAAAAAAAAAAAGAAGAAAATTGTTTTTCTTTTATTTTATATATATATATATATATATAAATTTTGTCAGAAGTAAATATTGGACTGGTGAGCTTTACTCTAATACAACACTCTTGTATAGTATACTGTCATGTAAAAGAAATTATAAATAATAATAATAGTAATAATAATAATAATAAAGATATAAATATAAAAATAAATGAAAATACAAAAAGTCTTTTCAGTTTTTTGTTAATATTATTACACACACACATACACACGCATAAATAAATCATTCAGAGACAAAAATTTTAACGAAAAAAATAAAAAAGAATTTATTAAATGTGTGCGTGTCATGTTTTAAATTTACCACAAATTTAATGGTCAAGTAAAAATAAAATTAGACTAGATGGCAGAAAAATAAAAAAAAAATTTAATACGTTTTTGTTGTTGGTTGTTGTTGTGACAAATTTACTGTGTAAAGGTGCTTTTGGGGGTCTTTAGTTTATTTTTTATTTTATTTTTTAGATTAGACTTAAAGCTATAAAGGATAATAACAAAACAACAAGGAGCAAGAAAAACTTTAAACAGTATGAATTTTTTTTTATATAGTTTTCTGGTTCTAAAATGATAATAAGATTATGCTGTAGGGTAGAGTTGCTTAAAAAGTAAAACTTTGTCCAATATTTTTTAGGACTTTTTCTCTAGTTTTTTCGTACTTAGAAAAATTATTTTTTTACCGAAAGAAAAGAGTAGTTTTTCCGAACTGAAAAAAATACAATGAAATAAAAATTTCAAATAATAGTTTAATATATTGTCGGTAGTAAAATATAAAAATATCAAATTTTTACTTAATTTTAATTCCGAAAAATCCTTTTAATACTGACATTACTTTTTTACAATACTTTTACTACAATTTACCATCAGTACATATTAATAATATTATTTACTTTCCGAATATGAGCAATTGTAGGAAAGTTGTAAAGTTAGTTCCTTAAAAATTATTTTTAGGTACAATCTGTTCCTATCGTTTTAATAAAATTTAAGTAATTAGATATAACAATAATTTCGCAAACATAAATGGTTTTATTGTGTTTGACAAATGTAGAACAGATGGCAGTGGATAATTAAATTAATATAAATTAATATAGGATATCAGAAAACTTTATAAAAATTTTCATTAGTATGTACTAACATTTAATTTCCACTTGCATTTTTATTTTCATAATCTGCAATTATTCAAAATTTGGCTATATAATGTCAAAATGACGTTTGAAGTTAAAAAATTTGTATTTAACGTCAACTACATAATATAACTGATTATCATAGGTCTGTAATATTTCTATAATATACATCAATTCGATCCCATAAATCAACATCAATTCGATCCCATAAGTGTTCTAAATTTATTTATTATATCCTTGGCTCTTGTTCTATTAATGAATTTATTGAATTGTATTTCTATTTTTATATTTCGTTAAGGAAATTTGCGATTTTTTTTTTTATATTGAAATAGTAAATATTGTTTTCCAATGTTGATTATTTAGGACTATTCTAATTTTATCATAATATTATGATTTAGTGAGAGTGAATTGGAAGTCATTTATTTCTACCCTGCGATTAATGACAATGTTAAAAAAAGGGGTAACATTTGTATATAAATATTGATGTTAAATATTTCCGAAACACAATAATTATTATTAATAACTTGAAATGTCATTTTTTTTTTGTCAGAATAAAATTAGTTGAGGTAATTTTTAATTATGTTTTTCATGAGTGTTTAATAATAACAGACTTGCCAAAAATTAACATTTAAATAATTTAGATTTCTGTAATAATTGTTACAACAGTATTAATAATTTTGAATAAATTTATTCAGATTATTATAAAAAAAAACAACTTCTACATTAAATATACAAATATAATTTTTTTCCTTGGAAAATAATATAAAATTATGAACATTATACTATTTAAATTTTTTTGTAATCCAATTAATAAATTTGATAAGCTGCCAAATCGTTAGCATAATTGTTAAGTGATTTGTAAGCTAAATTATTGAAAAAATATTTATAATTTAATTTGAGTTAAAATAAGTTTTACTCGCTTCTGCTAAATATTATAATTATAATTAAATACAATATAATTAAATACTATAAGTATAATTAAATGTAAAAACTTCAACTTATTTATATTATTCCATACAAATAGTATTTTACCTTACAGTGTAATATAAAGTTAATTTTCGATATAACAGCTCTCGATGACAATTAAAAATATTATTAAAACTAAAACTACATTTGCTATTATTGGAATTATTTCTAACCAAAGATATCTGTTAATTCTAAACAACTGTTGTGACGAAATACATTAAAATTATTAATTACATATATATACATATATGAAAATCAAATTTTGCATTCACGCATACAAAACATAAATTTTGAAATTAATTTCTTTTCATAATTCTATATCTTATATATTTAATTAAAAATTATTAAAAATATTATTTGACTAAAGTTTTGTAATAAATAATAATCATATTCTTAGCCAAAATATTTGCATGTTTTATGATTCCGTCAATGTGTTCCGTCAAAACGTATATTTATAAAAATAAATATATAGTGTAATTAAATATTATTTTTAGTAGAACCACTTAGAATTATTAACATCCACATTGCGTAAATAAAAACAAATTAGAATTTATTTTTCTTTAAAACTTCTCCTCTCAATAAAAAAAAACATTGGAAAATTATTTTATTTATAGATTTTTTTAACTTTAAAGATATAAATATTATTTATAAATTCTTCATTTTTTTTTTCAAAGAAAAACATGTAAAATAAATCAATCACAAAATTTTCCAACCAACACAATTTTTTTAAATAATCATAATAATTTAAAATTTTAAAATTAAATTGCATAACTTTGGGTGGCAATAAATAATTATTAATACATATAAATTTAACGTATTTTTGCACGGATGGTAGGAACATACTTTTTAACAAATATTAATCATAAAAATTATTAAAATATAATTGAAAATCGATGAAACAATTTATTAAGTGATATAGAATATTATCAATTTTCAATTATATTTTCATATATTGAAATTATTTTCAACATTTATTATGAATATTTGAAAATTTCATTAAGTATTTTCTAATTTATTTGTTCACTTATAAATTAGCACATGTTTTTGTTATATGTAACAATTAATATAACCATTAAAATTTCAATTTAATCACTAAAATTTAGTTTAGAGTATATTTTGAAATTATATATAAAATTTATTTTCAGTATTTTCAATTAAAATAATTTTATTATGTTAAAAAATAAGAATATTATGTTATGTGTACAGAAATTACGAAATATTAAAATAAATTGTTCATGGAAAGTAAAAGTAAGTTTTTATCAGAGAAAACTGGAATGTTAATAGTAACAAAATTTTAATTTATAATTTTTTAACAGTTTTGTTAATATTAGAGGATGGAAAATGGTGAATTGTAGCAAAAACTTACTTAATATTACAATATATAAGGAGACTTTTGGCTAAATCGTACCACTTTTCAGTGTTCTGGTATTTTTATTTGTATTAAAATTAATAAAAAGTTGATATTTTGTAAAAATTTATTTTTTTTATCTTTCCTAATTAGGAAAACCATTTTTTAGGGAAAGAGAAGTGAAGTATTTCGGTAAAAGCCGAAATAACAACCATACGAAATGGTACAATTTACGAAACTAGTTAATTAGAGCACACTACTAGTTAATTAGAGCACAATTAAATCTTTTCTAAATTTTAACCCCAAAAAACCCTTAAGATATTCCGTTAAAAAACTATTTTGTCACACACTGAAAATTTAAAAAGACAATAACTAAATACAAGTGTGAACAATTAAATTTTAATGTTGATATTATTTATTTACTACCCAATTTGGTAGGATTTGGGAAATGGTACGATTTCGGCAACTCTTGCCTACTAAAATTTATCAAAATATTACGACAAACCTTATTACCAGCAACGATTGCCAAAATATTAAATTATATTTTAATGTTTGAGTAGGTATGGAAAATTTTTAGTATGTACTAAACATAAATTTACAATTTAAATTTCATTATGTACTGAACATAAATTTAAATTATGAAAACTTATTTAATATTTAAAATTATAAAGCATTTATTTGAGTTGTAATTATTTTATAATATCTATTTGTAATTTATTATTAAAATAGTTTATCTAATTTATTAAATGTCCAAAAAAGACTATTAATAAATTATATTTTTGTCTATGAGTTTAAACCATAATTACATATATACAAATATAGCTTTTTGGTACATAAACTACATCTTATGATTAATAATTGCTAAAAAAAACTAACCTATTTCTTGCAAATAACTTAACACATATAAATTAAGCAAACCTAAAATTGTCAAAAATTCATAAATTGGGTAATATTTTTATGTAAAATATAGTTCAGGTGTTACAAGTTACAACCACAGTTAACAAATTATATAGAAATAATATATTAAGACCTATAATTCAGATTCAGACAATTGTATTCTTCTTATGAACTAATTTTTTATGAGCTCATGGTTTTTAGTTGATTACCCAACAATATATTTCTAAATAATCAATATATTTTAATTTCAACAAATTATTTCCAATTGTCTTACTACCGCTGCAGTATTGTCATTGCAATTTTTCATATCAGCGAAACAAAATCATTTCCAAATGATATATCAAATGAAAGTTATGTCAAATGAAAGTCATTGGTACAAAAATCCGTTTTCTAGGTCGCCAGTTTAAATGTTATATTTACATTTATCGAATTACGCAATGCTCAATTTTTAAATTATACAAGATATTTATCAAAATAATAGTTATAACATGTAGTCGATAAAAAAACATTTTTCTTTTTAAATGAATTAGAAATTTTTGTTGTTATTAGAACGTATGAAAATGAAATGAATACGAACACTATAAAGATAAATATATTTTTCTTTTTGTAAATTATCCTTACTACAGAAAAATTATATTGAAAATTTTTCATTTCATTTCACTTATAATAAAGCTTATTATATTTTTTATAGTGAACCAAATAGACTTATTTTTGGCTTTTTTCCAGACAGGCAAATTTTTTTTTACCCATAATTTTTTTATTTGAACAAAAATATATAATATCCATTTTATTTGTTATGGTTCATTTGGAATGAAGATAAATTTCTCCAAAAAAAAAAAAAAAATTAAAAACATTTCTCCTGACACATTTCTTATGGCTTATGTGGTATTCAATGGTAAGACATTGAAATTATATCGGCAAAATTAAGTTAACTTAATTTTTTATTTAAATCATATAACTTTTGAAGATTAAAATGACTTTTAGTATTATAATTTCAAATTTGTTTAAGCATTTGTTTGTTTTTAAGTAAGTTTGTTTTTAATAAAAGTTTAAATTCAAATTTAAACCAGATGAATGTTAGAATATAAAACAAAATTATGGATTTTTTTTAACATAAATATTCACACTCAATAAATTTTCAGGAATAATTTTAAGTTCAAATTTTACAATAATATTTAAAAATTCTGTACATAAAAAATATCTGATAGTGTCAGAACTAAACAGATCGTTAATAAATTATTATGAAGCTAGCATCATTTAAATACATAGTTATAATTAATTTTTATCAATTTAAAAACAGAAATATAAAACTTTCAATAACTATTATTAAGTCGTATCTCTAAATGTGTCCACAGACGAATAGACTTATCATAAAATGTCTTAAATAAAAGTTGGTAGTTATAACATGTATGTATATATCAACTTTTGTTACAGAAGTTTTTCGAAATATTTCTGTTCTAAAAAATTCATAAAATACATAAAAGTGATATATAGTGGCATTCTAATTACGGATCTATACCAAAACTACATCAAATTAAGATATTCAAGTTCGAATTTTAAATATTAATTTTTTTTTAAAATCAGTTCTACTAAATTTACGCTTCACGTATCCACAGAACGGCAGACAAACAGACATTGGATTAAAAACTGTTAATTTATGTTTCCAAGAAGCTGAATAGTTTTTTTCTGTAAAAATTTCAAAATGTTAAATTTGGTAGTACATATATCATTAGTATCTCCCGTGGAATTGACAAATTTAATATTTTTTCGGATTCGGATTTAATGAGAAAATCTACAATATCAAATAATAATTCTGATATCTATAATAATTTCCCAAAAATCCAAAATCATTAAACGTATTCTTTTAGTAACACTATTCATTTCTATTTCACTAACAAAAATATATATATCAAATAATTAAATATGTAGTACTATATATTTAAATACAATTGAGTGAAAACTAATACATATAATATTATCATAATCCATTCTAAATTTCATTTTTTTTTTCGACTTTACAAAACTATGTAAAATTTGAAATTTATATTTCTACAGGTAAAATTTATTTACATAATATTCACATTATATTTATATAACATTTTAAGTACACAATTCCCTGAATCTATGAATCTAAATTCTAAATCAAAATAAGTGTAAAGTATAAGTGCAGGGTAAATACGAAATACGAGTAGTGCTGTCAAGGTTTTTAAAATATATGTATATGAAATTGTTTAATTTTATTTAATCGTGTATAATAATGATTTTTCTAAATATGTATAAATCAGAGTAATTGATAAATTCAAATTAATTTAATAAATACTCTTAATTGGAATGATAATATATAAAAGTCTACAAACTTTTTGAGTGCATCCGGTATTTCTCCAGTACTATAAAACTATACAAATAAATATGTAAACAACCATGTTGTTTTTATTTAAAACAAGAATAATAATAAAAAACCAACAAAGAAATTTATATTGAACGTCCTTGTGAGAAAAATATATTTTAGATTATCCTTTTTGGAATCAGATACGTATTTATATTTCATTTTAAATTATAAATTATTCATACTAACACGAACTTCACTCCATTAGGTAATTTATTTCTCATATTTTTAAAAATTAATAGTTTTTTTCGAAATTTAATTATCAATTTAGCATAAATTCTGTATAGAATAGAATTTATCATAATTTTTATTCTCATAAAAACATTAAAATTTTTGTAAAACTTTTAATTGATTTATGTACTACAATAAACAGGCCCCTCAACAAGCCTACTCATCATAAGTTTTTATATAAATAATTTTTATAAATAAATAAATAAACTTAAAACTTATATTAAAGTTTATATACTCCTTAATAATCATGGAGTGAGGTTATGTATCGTAAACTATTAAAACTTTTTATTTTTTTTCTAAAAATTACCTTCCATGTTGTATTATATTATTTTTTTTTTTTTATTTAAGGCAACAGATTTATTTACATAAATTTGGACAATTTATATGAATTTATATTGAGAAAATCTGTTGTTCAGTGAATAGTTTAAAATTTTATAAGCACATAATATAAAATTTTTGTTATAAACAAATATTTTACTTTAATTAAATTTAAATTAATTCTACAAATTAGAAATATAAAATTTTTATAGTTTACCGATAACTAGTGCAATCATTTAGATCTTAAATTATTTTATGCAATTTGTATAATTACCCTTATGATTTTTATTGATAAATAATTTGTGAATTCAAAATAACATATATCTATTATAATAATTATTCATAATACAATAAACAATAAAAAACTAATTAAAATCCTAGTATGAAATATTAAAATTAAAATCTACATCATAACCCAGAATATCTATGTATAATAAATCTTGTTGAACAAATCTTGTTAATATGTTATTAAAGATTTTACATGAAAAATAAAACTATAATTAACAATATTGTGTCTTTGAAATATATATACATATATGTATTATATATATACAAGAACATAAATAATTTCTTACAACTACAAATCATTTTAATCTAAATTTAAATATACATATATGTAATTACATAAAATTTAATTTATAATTTTCGGTAATTTATTTATAAATTCGACTAAATAATTTAAATTTTATAATATGCTTTTTATTATTATATTATGTATTATTTAAAAAAAAAATGATTAAGAAAAATCAAATTAAAAATTCAGAAATTTTATTATCGAAGAAAAAAATTTGAAATAAAACTAGAAAATTTAATATTTTTGGCAAAATATTTCGTATGTATACATAAATCCCAATCCCTTAAATTGTATAACCAATTTATTAATTTATGTTATCAGAATAAAATTTTAATGATGTAAATTATTTTTTAGTTTCTGAAATATTAATAGAATTCATCAAATTCATAATTCAAAAGATAAAATAAAATTATAATGATAAATAATTATTGGATAATAACATCGAATAAATAATGTTTCAGTTGTATTACATTTTTTTTATTGGCTAAGTTTATTTAGAATTATGAAATTATAGTATGTATGGTTCGTAATGAAAATCATATATACTAAGATATTCGTTAAACTATTTACAGGCAAATTAAAAATTTATAAACTCTAATTCAGTTCAACTAACAATTTTATAGATTCTTAAATTTTTCTATGTATTTTTGAAAACTTTTTACCGTACCCCCTATAATATATTATAATATTCATAAAAAAAATCTATTCCCTGGACTCATCTCGAATTATATTAAAAATAATATTTACATTCCTTAAGGATATGTAATTGTTAACATTTACACGCCTATGACATGCTATGAATTTCCAGAATGTGATTAGCAAATAAATATTTTTTTACTGCAGTTATAAATCAAATTATCGAATTTCATAAAATCGAATAATATTTTTTATTTATAATATATACTTCCAAATAATTTATTTCTGTAACAATAACTCCAAAGGACATTAGGAATATAGATTGCAAATTATTTCAATAAGATTCTATGTTCCTTTAATCTTATAAACTTTCAATCATATTTCACCAAGTTTCTTATTCTTTAATAAACTTATTTAATCTTAATAATAGTAATCTTATAAAAATATTTAAATTTTCTGTCTACACAATTTTCATAATCAAAAAAAAGTTTGCTGTACATATTTTTTTTTTTACAATCTGAAGAATTTTTATGAATAAAAATATTTTTGTTTTCGGTTCACTTTTTCTGCTATTGTCTTTAATGTCATTTATTTCCCTTTATTTTAATTTGTTTTCTTATTCAATTGAATTTTAAATAATTTAAATATGAAAAAAGTACAACACTTTCCCAGTGGTAAAATAGTGAATTGAACGAAGCATAATTTTTATAATAAAAACTTTTTCATTTTGTATACATTTAAAAAATAAAAATTAAAAGTTTTGTGGTTTTAATAATAATTGCATAAAAAAAAACAATTTAAAATCATTTTTATTAAATATATAGGGGAGAGTTGTCGAAATCACACCACAGTCACTGTTCCGCTATTTTTGTATAGAAACTTTTAATAAAAAAATTTATATTTTCTTATGTTTCCTACTAAACAACAACGACTATTTTTTCCGTAAAAGTCGAAACTAAAAAAGGATTCGAAATGATAAAATTTAGAAACCGGGTTGCTTAAGTCAAACAATGTTTTGATAATTTCGCAGTATAATATATGAAAACTTATAACACAGCGGCCCAATTTAGTCAAATATTTAGTTATAAAGTATTTAAACATAATAAAAGTTTAATATGTAGGCCTTTATAAATTGTCAAGCATTAAAGCTTCATTCAATTTTAAATTCGAAAATTCCTAGTTAATCCGTATAACTACTAAAGTCGCAAGTATATTGTCGGATATTTGTTAAAATTTAAAAGGACAATAAATATAAACAAATATGGCAAAATAACTTTAAATGTTTATGTCATTTATTTACATTTACTGCACAAAGTCACATCAATAGATGTCATTTAATTCCTGAATATAAACAATTTTATGATTTTGAAAGTTGTAGGATTTTGCCGGCTGTCCCCTATTATAAGAGAAAACAAATTATTTTTGTTTAATTTATATCACATTGAGTACAATTGAAAAATATTGTTTGGTTTTTCCCTCAAAATCTTTATTTATAGTAATTCATATAAAAACATGTCAAAAATTTTCATAATTAAAAATATAAATTTCATAAAATTTATGAATAATTTTATTAAAAATAATATGACAATAAATTATAATGAATATTATAATATAGAATGGCACACACATTTTGTTCTGAAAATAAGTTACTGAAAGATAATCAATTAAATTATTTTAATTTTTGTAAAATTAATTGATTATTGATAAAAAATAAAGAAAAATTAAATACTAATACAATATTTTATTATAAATTTTTATAATTATTCATGGAAAATTATTAAAATGTAATTTATATTATAAAGTGTATATTTTAATGAAATTTTGTAAAATCTTTATACAAATAATGTCACTCTAAGCGTTTTTATTTTTGCCGTACCATAAATTATATATTTATATTGTATGTAAATTTTTGACGTCCTTTTAAAAGAAAAAAAAAACGGAAATAAAATATTATGAATAATTTATGTTAATAAAAAATATGTGTAATTTTTATTACATATATATTTTTTTTATTTCTGATAACACACATTCAGGCCATAAAATATTATATAAATTTTCATAAAAAATGAAAATTTCAATTATTTTATCTTATGAACTACTGTTGAGTTACATTACAGTATATATACTAAATAATATATAATAGTAATTAATTATGAAACAGAAATTCAAGGACAACGTTATCAATGATTGCATTGTCAGTTATCTCCGAAAATTTATCACTTTAATATTAAAATGATTAACGCAAGTAAAGTAAAGTCTTGAGAATCAATTAGGCATCTTTAAAAAAAAACTATAACAATTTTTCTGAAATTGAAGAAATTTTGACAAATAATATTATCTTCTTCAATAAATTTAATGATCTTTACATAATATCATAAGAAAGTTTAGATGGAAAAAATTCAAATTTATTATTAAATCAGATCATAATATTCAACGAAATTGAAAGTGAAGTGATAAAAACGTAAAATGAAAATCAATAAACAAAATACATATATCCTTCCAAACATTAGTTGAATTGAATATCAATTACCGGATTTAATCCTTTTCAGTCAAAAAAGCTATACAATTTTTATTCAATTATATACAATTTTATTGATTTCCCTTGTCAACATAAAAAAAAGAAAATATTTTTTGTTTTCTTAATATAAATTTTCCACATTTAATTTTCATATTAAAAGTAAGTAAAATTGTTTATTTATTTAGAAATTTAGATAATCAGAAATTTAAATTGGTTTTATTTTTCTTGTAGATATTTTTAGAATATTTTCAGTTTTTTTTTTTTTTTTTACGTAGGTTCTGTTGGTCTATCAGTTAAAAGGATAACAAAATGTGGCTTTTTTATTTCTACATTTTGAACGGATATCGTGTCTGCCGCAGTGCGGATATGTGTGTACACAAAAAAAAAATTTTTTTTTAATATTCTATGATAGGAAAACAAAGTAAATTTTCTTATGGAGACCTTGATTTTTTTTTTTCATTTAAGTATATACTTTAAATTGTGAGATTTTATATAGAATTTTGAATATAACTCATTGAAAATATTCAAATTAATTTATACAAAAGTTATATATATATGTAAATTATAAAATTTGTTCGTGATTTGGTGACACAATTTTAATAAATATTAAGCAGAGTTATTATTTCGTAAAACAAATAATAATAAAATTTGTAATGCTAAGAAAATTATGTTAAAAAGGATATATTATTTTTTTAAATTTTGCTGTCTGTATCCGTTGTTTAATAACAAACTTTTGAAATATTGCCATCAGATGATTTAACATTATTTTTAGAGGATTTGTGGTAATTATAGGATTTATAATCACAATTTGCAATGAATTAAATATTATTTTTCAAGAAAAAGTTTAAAAGTCCTAAATATGGTCAGCTTTTGGCAAATGCTAGTTTAGAAAAATATGTTTTACGAAGAAACTTTAAATTGCTTTGTGGAAGTAAAAAAAAATCATACCAGAGGCACTTACTATATTTTACTGTTCAAAATTTAATCTAAGGTCCAAATAAGAATGGAAAAAAATTAAACATCAACCAATTTTAATTTTGCAATTACCATACCCAAAATATCGTTATACTATGTCTATTTTTTCAATAAATTACAATTACCATCCATAGATAGTAAATTAATTATACAATTTGTGACCTTATCTTGTATTCCTTAAGAGTTATTTATATTGGTTAAATAAATCAATTTTGCATAATACATATATTAAAATTTGAATATCTTAATAAATAGTAGAAAACTAACAAAAACTATTCAATTAAGAAAAGTAACCAAAAACACTATTCAATTCCTTACAAATCTTAACATTAATATTAAACCAAATAATGAATAATATATTAAGGAAAATCTTACCTATTATAATATTTTCTTTTTCAATCCCTTACGACGAATATCCTGAAGCATAGCAAAAAAAATAAAATAAAAATAAAAATCAAGATAAAAAGATTCATATTAACCATGCTGCAAAAACATTTTCACAATGCATAAAATAATTCAAAAATATCAAAGTATTACAGAATTACACTCCATTAACCAATACAACAATCAGCAAATAAACAAAATTTAAAATTAAAAAATAAAATAAAAATTTTTTTCAAGGAAATTTTAATATCTTAGAAGTCCATTAAAATCCAATTTACACAAAAAGCCTACATCAGCATTAAAATTTTGTATGGTTGAAGCAATTAAAAAAAATATCATAAATGAATTTGGCAATGAAAATGTAATTTTTGTTAGTGTTTACAAAAAAAAAACACCAAAAACACTCATCAAACCTGTAGTATTTCCAGTTTGTATTGAAGATAATGGTATTGCTAAACAATTACCAGATGACATTTCAATATCCTGTGGATCTGATCTTGGTAATGGTGTATATGCAATTTTACTACCACGACCTGGTGATGGACTAACACGACTATGTCGTCCATTTAATACACGTTCACTCATCTTAATTTATATATTAAAAATACATTAACAGACGTCTACACATAATATTGTAAACTTTTACAAACAAAATTGTTGAAGATATCCCGCCAAAAAAAAAAAATTTAAAATAATAAAAACCCTAAAATTAAAAATAAAAACACAAAAATAATTGAAAATTACATTGAATTTTCACTGCAAAAAAAAAATTTTCCCCACAAACAATGGCAAATACACAAAATTTAATTGAAATTTCATAACAAATTCTAAATTAGGAACAAAATATTTAATTTGCTTTTTTTTTTTTAATTTTAAGACAGAAATTTTTTTTATTTGAATAGTGTTTTCCTTTTTATTTATAAAGAATTTTCACTGAAAAATAAAAAAATTTTTTTACACTTAATTTTTTAATTTTCTAAAAATAATTCTTTGACGAATAATTTTCTTTGGCGAATAATTTTTATTTATTTTTTCATTTCAATTTATATTTTTTTTTATTGAAAATTTTTTTTATGTTAAAAAATTATTATCATTTTATTCCCTTATCGGACACAATTACTTTCGTTTGTAGTATCTGTACCGATACAGATCATTACTACACAGTAGTAATCCCAGTAATTATATTTTCTTAATAATATAATTTCTTTAACATTGATTTTATATAAAAAAAAAATATTATTATTAATTAAATTAAATTAATATTATTAATTATATTAACTACACAATAATAATGTGAACAGTTAAATAATACATTACATATTTTTTAGATAAAAGCAACATCAATTTTCAAAACACTTTTCTTAAACACTTAAACACAAAATTATTATGAACACTTTCGACCTCATTAAACTATTTTTGAGATGCAAAAAAAAAAAAAAAGTACAAAAAAAAATTATTCGAACAATAAAAAATATAAATTCATTTTTTGATCCTTGCCATTAAAAAATTTAATACACACAAAAAGAAGATATTTTAAAAATTGAAAATTATATTGTTTTTATTTTTTGTTGTTTGAAAATTTCACGCTAGGACACTTTAATGGAATATCGGTTGCGAATATCGTAATCCGTTTCCATTAAGGTCCTGCATGCAACTAAAAAGGAAATAAAAAATATTTTGAAGAAAAGAAAAAAAAACCAGAAAAAAACTAAAATCTTTTCTTTCTTTAAATATTTGTTGGGGTGAAGAAGATGAATTCAACAAAACGACAGGCTCTAAAGAAACTATATTCATTTATATTTGTGTATTTATGTATAGCCCCAGAGAAGAGTATTATACAGAAATTTTTATGTTTTGGATGGTGTAAGGAGGAATAAAAAAAAAAGCTTTATTTTTATGCTAAATAAAAATAAAATTAAGGTAGGTATATAGATTTTCCCCTGTCATCAAATAAAAATATTAGCAATGATGAGCATAGAAGAAAGAGATTGCAATTTTGAAATTTATTTTAAATTTTAGATGCAATATTGTTGAATTTGTAAAAAAAGATATTTTCATACTTAGTATATTCAAAATGACAAAAATTATATTATGTTTTGTACAGAGTACAATAATTTTTTTTTTATTTCAAGGATATAATGGCTATGTCAAATTAAATTCAATTTTATTATAAATTTGAATATAAAGGTAGCGATCTTGTTCTTGTAGTACTACTAGATTAATAGACTAGATTAAAATACTTTTCAAGCTTTGAAAGCCACAAGTATAGATTTGGACCACCCGAAAAAATAAAATGCGATTCTAAAAGGATATGTAAATTTAAATAGTTTCCAATCTATATTACTCAACGTTCTCCTATTTAACATTGTTTGTATTCAAAACTTGAACATAAAATTTTAAGTAAATATATCACATAAAAACCTCCTATGGTTCATGAATCATGATGTCTGCTGAAAGTGCTTAAAACTGCAACAGTTTCAGTAAACACATAATAATTTTTCGACTTCGATGCAAAAACTTGTATAGTACTATATTAACATATTAAAGTATGTAAAAATCAATTGAAGTCAATAAAAGAAAACTGGAAAAATAGGAAAACTATCAGTAAATAAATTCGTAAACTTTTTCAAAAATATTTTCTCCTGGAAATGTTTTTTTTTTTTTTTGAAATAATGTTGCAAAGAGCATATTTTTTGTAAGAGATTCTCTCAATTTTTGCACCAAATACGTTTAACCTAAATGCGGTATTTATTTATTTTTTTCTTCCTAATAGAAAATAAATAAAAATATAAATTTGAAATAATTTTCAATTTAATAATAAATATAAAAAAATAAATTTATGTAATATGACGGACATAAAGGCACCAAAATGATATTATTTCTTCAATAAAATATATAAACTTTTTATTTTATTCGTGTAAAAATGCAAAAGAAAAAAATTTGAAATTTGCCAAAAAAAAAAAACCCCCAGATTATTAAAATATCTATAAAGTTTTCTTTCTAAAAAGCTCAATGCGATTAAAAAAGTTTTTTTTTTGTTTTTTAGTTTTTAATTTTCAATGAAAATAATTTTCAATAAAATGCGCTTTGTTTTTTCCTTGGGCTTGATAATGAAAATTTTCTCTAATTTTCATTGCGCTTTACTAATATATATATTTAAAACTTTTTTGATTATATTGTGTCTCTTTAAAAGCTTCTTTTATATATTGGTTTTTATGATGTTTAATGTTTACTATAAAACAGCTGACATTAATATATGGGAAAATAAAACATATTGGCTAGGTTAGGGATATGGACTAGTAAAAGCTTCCTATCAAAAAATAAATAAATATTATCGTAAAGTTCATTTGAATAACACGTGCCAAAGCATAAATTAAAAGTTTTCGTGATTAAACAAATTAAAATATAGAAGAATTAAAAAAATAAGCGATAGAGAGAGAGAGAGAGAGAGAGATGACAGTTGGATAAACATATTTGTAATGGGGCCTTGTTAGTAAAAAATGAAATAAAAAAAAAATTAATTAATAGCAATGGAAATGGTGAATCTTTTTTTTATAAATATAATATAAGATAATTAAATTACATTCAATTATTTATGATTGCTGACATATAATACTTTGACAGTTTTTGACAGAATCACCAAATATATTTTGACAGTTTATTTATTCATTTCTTTAAAATTCTATAAACTTCTTTTTTCACATAATATTAATTTTACATTTTACACCTGATTGAACATAATATTACTCATTTTTTTTACATGGCGATGCATAAATGAAGTATTAAAAACTACCATCATAAAATCATAATTTATTCCAATGTGTATTGTTAATATAAAACATAAATCATGGTAAATTTTAAATTTAAAGTAATTTAAAGTAATTTAAAGCTGTCGAAAAAGAGCTTTATAAATGAAAATTACACTGTAAAAAAATGATAGTTTCAGATTATATTTGATACCTCACGCGAAAATGTATTAAACAACAATATTTTCATAAAAACTAATATATTATAAAAGATTTGGATATATTGGTCCAGTTTTCATAGTTGTACTACAATTAAAAAATTTAGAAGATAAGTTTACCTGTTGCAAATTTAAAATTAATGAGCATCACATCATGCTCAAAAAAAAATTTAATTATATAATCAAATGGTTAAGAAAAATAATCAATTTATTACTATAAACATAATACAGAAAAAAAGAAGCTTTTCGTGTTTCCTATTAAATTTTTGAAAATATTTTTATTAATTTCACTACAACGTTATTAAATTTTCTAAATTAATCATTGAGCCTTACAAAAAAATAAAAAAAAAATGTAATTAGTCAAAAATTTGCTATGCTATTATAAAATAAATTCACATAAATCAATAGTAAACATTTTTAAATTACTTTTTTTTTTGTTCCATAAAATTTAACAAAAAAAAGGAAAAAATTTCATAAAAATTTCCAAATTTATTTATTTAATAAATAAATAAAATAATATTAAATTAATAATGATTCATTATTTTAGTAATATACTCGTAAATAAGACAGATAGTAATATCGAAAAACATGTTATAAGATTTGCTGGTTATAATTTAAAAAAAGAAAAAAAGTTCATACAAAATGTACCTGAACTATATAAAAAATATAATCATGATAAAATAAAAAATAAAAATACAAATTCAGAATCAAATAATAAAAATGAATTAAATTTGATAATAGAAGAAGAACAGGAAGATGACAAAGAAAATTTTAAATTAAAAGATAATGATATAAAATTAAATAGAATACGTTCTGATGCATATTTACCATTCAATTTTGGTGTAAGATTTATAAAAACAACTCAAGGACCATATGGTATCTATAAACCTCGACCACATTCTTTAAAAGAAATACGACAATTTGAAGGAAAATCAGACTCAAAAAAATAAAAATCTATTACATATAAATATGATAGTAACAAAAACAAAAAAAAAATAGTTAAATTATTGAAATATACATATAATAAATTTAATGTCATATAGTGAAATAAACAAATTTATGCTGTTTTTTTATTAATACATTTATATTATAATAAGAAAAATTTAGAAAAATGTTATTTTCATATAAATTTGACATATTTTTTTTTTCTACTTCAGGAAAATATTTGATTAAATTTTTATTTTTTTGAATAATTTATTAATTAAAATTATTCTAAGTTTAACAAATTGTTTTAATAATAATTTTTCTTTCTTTTAGTATTAAAAATTAATGAAAAACTAATAACGATGTTGTAAATTAAATTTTCAAATTATATGTAAAACTAAATAAATAAATTATAATTTAATTAAAAATAAATCACTGTTTTTTTTTTTCAAAAGAATATTTTATTTATTAAATTTAAACTTCAATGATTGTTCACATTACATTCTAAATGTAAATCAATTATAAATATGCTTTTGTTTTATGCAACAACGATGTAATGACAGTAGCTATTCCTTACTTTAAAACTTTTCACAATTATATCTTATTTTCATATTAAATAGTCACCAATATTTTCGTATTAATTTAAAAGTTTTCCCCCCAATTATTTTCTATTAAATTGAATCTGAGAATTTGAACAATAATTTAAAACACAACAATATAATCCACGAAATGCTAAGTTTAGTAATAATTTTTATGGATTTATAAAAAGGAGAATATAATTAAATTTTCCTTTGTTTTATTTAGAAAAATCTTGGTTTTTATGGCACCATAACATTATTTTTGTTATAAATATATGATAATAAACTTTTGACAAGAATTAATTTAAATATTAATGAAACAATAATTTTTTTTTTTTCTGAATAAATACTTGTAAATCATTAAATATTCCCCATTTATCTCAATTTTTTATTTTTTAATAGTTTCTACGGTTCCTATATTAATAGCTAATGACATCTTTATTTTAATTTTTGTCAACTCTGTAGTACAAAATTATATATAAAATTTATTAAAAATTTATGAACAAAAATTAAATAAATTTAATATTACATTCTAAAATTTATAAAGTTTTTAAAAAAATTGTATGTAAGAATTGTTAAAATTAATTAGTTAATAATAAAATTACCGAATCTGATAAATTAAAATATATATATATATATATAAGAATTTGAATATAATGGATTACTATATGGATTATAATAATCCAATATCAATAATAGGTGATTCATTTTTTGGTAAAAAACAAAAATGTACAAAGGAAATTGGTTATACTATTTTACCAATTACTAAGGAAACATTGAAGGATGACCAACATTATAATCCAAAAATTGATACACCGCATCATTTTCATTTAAAATTTAATAATACTGTTAAAAAGCCAAAGAAACCAGTTATACGGGTAAAAAATGTTGCTACTACAACAAATTCAAATACAATGATTCAAAATTATGAAAATTATGAAAAATACTGTAATTTTAAAAGTGTATTAAATAAAAATGTCGGTACTAATACGGGTTATTATACAGATAAAAATATTAATAAAAAAAATAAATTTTATATACCACATAATTGTTTAAAATCATCAAAAGCTAGTTCAGAAGGTGGTGATTCAACAAAAACAAAATTTAGTAAACAAAGTAGTAAACAAAATTTATTAATGAGTAATACTATTGCTAATATTGTTACGAAAATAAGAAATAGTAGTAATACTATAAAGAAAAGTCAATCTATTCCAAATCCAAGAAGAATATTTAAAATTTAGAAAATATTTTCGTAAGGAAATATAATAAAAATTGACTAGAATCCTTAATATTTTTATATATATATTTTTTTTTTTTTTTTTTTTTTACAGAAATTTTATATAATTAAAAAATAAATAATTTAGAACTTTTGGATTGTATTTGTGGACTAGTTTAAGAAATTGAGAGAGGTTATAGAAGATAAGAAAAATTAAAGCCACAGTCAAAGTAGAAATAAAGACAAGGAACGAAGAAAATATAAATGTTAAAAGTTGACTGATGAAAAAACAAACATATATAGCTATAATAATTTTTAATTATGTTATGAAAATAAAAAGTATTTAGATGGATATATCAGTTAATATCGATTTCATTACAAAGATTGAAGTGTTTTAATGACTTAAAGTTTGTAGTCAGTGTCACGCTTAAATCTCTGTAAAGAACAATTTATATAAATTCAATACTGACTGACATATCGCTGTTGTAAAATACTTTAAGGAAATTTTTTTCTTTTGAAATTTTAATTAACCAAAATGTTTGTAAATTTGTTGAAACCAAAAGACAAGTTTTAAATCTAGAATTTTAAATTGTTGTAGTATTTAATGTGATTTTTTTATTCTTATGTAAACTTGTTTAAGAACCATCTCAATGTAGTAATAATTTTAAAATATTTTACTGAAAAATTATGTATAAATTTTAAACATGGTGATTTTATCTGTTATTTTACTTGTAACTCTTGTCAAATCCATTATGTTTTAATTGTCATCAAATTATTGTCAATTATTTCAGAACGGATAATAGTAATAGGAATTTGAGAGAATAAATTGCTATTGTGTCTATAATAATATATTTGTGTTTTGATTTGAAGAAAATATTAAATTAATAGAATTAATCACTGATTTAAATAATTCAAAAAAATCTTCAATCATATAAGTTGCTTTGCGTATACAGTTGTAAGTAATAAAACATTGTACACTTGATAATATTTCTAACAAAACAAATCGTTGAAGAACTATTCTATAAAAAAGTTTAATTTTCTGTCTTTTTGAGAGTTTAAAGTTCAGGAAGAGATCAGGATATTCAGACAATTTATTTGTTTGTGGTTAATTTCTTAATAATTTAAAAATAAAGATAAAAAAATAAATATTATTCTTAATTCAACGTATTCTTATATAAATGCAATACTAAACATTTATGGGCAACCTCTGAAAATCGTTAATTGCACAAACACTTCAGTTTTGGAATATAAATAAAGTGTTTTTTAAATAAATTGTTCTAAAAGTAATTTATTAAAATTAAATCAAGGATTTTTATGTTAAAAATTTTTTTTTTGTCAATTATCATAAAATTAAAATATTTTTAAAAAAATATTAGTGTAAATAAAAAAAAATTGGAATATTGTAGGAAAAAAAAAATAAAAGTTTTTTTTAATTAATTTTTTCTTAATTATTTTTTTAATTATTTTTAGAAATTTTAAGATTAGTTTGTTAAATTGTATATTTGAAAAATTATTATCACATTAAATGATGAATTATTTTAATTGGCCTCAACAAATGAATACCACATATAGACCGGCTCCACCTGAACCATCATTTCACATGGAAATTATGCGTCCATCTGGAAAACGAACAATGCCGAAACAAATTTGTGGTAAAAGTTATCCTTCATCAATTATTTATGCTCCTAATGACAAAAAGAAAATTAAAGTAGATGTTAGACAGAAGGCTATTGATTATAATAAAAAATTACAACAAATGCCAATTGAAAAACTCAAAATCGATTCTAGTGATAAGGATAATAATGATGATAAATCAGAAATTATGCCGTTTCTAGAATTTCTAGATTTAGATGAAAATTAATGTGCTAAATAACAAGAACGAAAAAATTATGTAATAAACTATATTATCATGTAATAAACAATAAATTTTTAATATAATTTTATCAGTGAAAAAGAAAATTAACTACCATATAGTGGATTTTTCAAATGATATTATTCTTAGTGATCTTATATAAAGATTATAACTTTATTATGATTGTTAGCTTAAATCTATTAGGTTTAAAGTATTCAATTTCATAATCAAGTTTAATCTTTTACATTGTAATTAAGGATCAATATCAATTGGAATATCTATTTTTCTTTGTAATTCTAAAAAGAGTTTTTCCTTGTTTCACAGGACATTAATGTCATTAACTTTTTAGTTTAAATTAACGTCAGTAACTTTTTAGTTTAAAATTACTTATATAAAATTAAATATATGTTATTTTTAGTGTAAGTAATATTTTAGAAAACATTTTGGCTATTATAAATTCAAACTTATGAAACAGTATTTTTTTCTTTAATAAAGGTAATTATAAGTAAATTGACTGAATCAATTATCTAAATGTATAGTTTGTAAATATATTAAAAAAAAAAAATTTAGTATGATTGTCACATTATAATAAATTACTACAAATTGAAAAATTGTTTTTCGAATTTTTGATTAAATTTGCGTAAAATATATTTTATTCGTCTGAAATATTCCTATATATTGAATATTGAAATCTAAATATTACTTATGAGTTAAATTATATTAAAAAAAATTTAAAAAATATTAATATAATATTTTACGTTTTATAATGTTCTCAGAAGAAATTTATATTGATCTTGTACCTTGTCACACTTTGAGTGACAATAGATCGTAAGTTCTCGGTTTACTTAAGAAGATGAGCGACTGAAAGCATTAAACATTATTCTAAGATCTTTACTACAATTTTTTTTTTCTTCAGTACACTTGAAGCATTGGGAGTCATTGTGATTAGAAGAATTCAAACTTGGCTGGATTTTTCCAAAAGCTTTAATATAGTTTATTATAAAATGAAGGAAGAAAGTTAAATTTGCATTGAACATTTCGAAAGCTGGAATTACTGAAATGACCAAGGCATTCTTTTTATTCTTGACTCTTTTTTTGGGTTCCAAATGTGTGATACCGTCTGTGAAGTTTTTCCATACAGTATCTTCGATATAGGACATATATTTTAAATGATAATAAAATTAATAATATAAATCCTAATAGAGTAAAGATAATACTTAAGTTTTGCAATAAATTAACAAACGAAAACGAATAGTAAAGTAACAAATAAATATTATATACAAATTATTAATACCATCTTTGAAATAAGAAATACATAACCAAAATATCTACATAACCTAAATTTAAAACTATGTTCTAAGATTTTATTTGAAATCAATGGAGTAACTAGTGAAGTTGGAGTAACTATTGAAGTTAATTAAAAATGGTTAACAATTAATTCTGCCCATCGTTAGTGCGACTGGAATTAATCACAAAGAATCTTCTATGACGAAGATTTGGCCTGGACACATGAAATGGTATTTACCTTAATATACGAGAAGAGTCAAGTTCACCTGAAATTAAAAAATGAATAAACAATATTTGGCAATAATTTTCTCACGATAACAATATTTATGAATTTAACTAGGTAGATAATTTACTTACATTTATCGAATTTAGGAAACATTGAAATTTATTGGATTAATTTTGCCTTACAATATTAACTAATAAAATCAATTCTTACAAATTATTCGGTTTAACACTATAATTATTTGTATTCTGATAATTCACCAACAGTCTTATATATTACTTTTTTATTTTTAAGTAAATTGATATACAAATAAATTACCTCAATTAAAAATTAGCAAGCTTAGAAATATTAAAATTCATAATTACAAAAAAAAAGTAATTAAAAGTAAATAATTAAATTTAAAATAAAAATTTTAAAAAAATTATAAATTCTTAGTAAATTAAAAAAAAATTCTAAATAAATTTATAAAAAATATTAAAAAAATTATAATATAAATTAAGAAAAATTTGTAAACATAAAAAAAAAACGATAAATTCTTGTTATTTTTTAAACTACAAGAATAAAATAAAAAAAAATATAATTTTATAAAATTTAATAAATGCGTTACTATCCTCTACCTGATACTAAATTTTATATTGAAGATTTAAATCATTGGAATACATATCAACAATGCCGTGATATTTTTGAAAATATTAAACAAAAATGGAATAGATTTTGTGGTAATAAAGATGGTATAACAATTTACCATCCTGAAAAAGGGAAAAGTAAACGTATAAAAGATTTGAAAAAAAAGAAAAAAAAGAAAAAAAAGAAGGGTAAAAAGAAAACATTATTACGTATTAAAACTTGTGTTCCACAAGAAAAGAAAATTATTCGTACTTGGAATGATTTAGTTGGTAAAAAGATTAATTCAGTTAAACAAGTACATTTAAGGTGGTCAGATTGGCGAAATTCTAGAAATTGTAAAAGATTTTTACCATCTCATGTTAAAAAACCACAATTTAAAGTACTTCGTGGTGTTAAGCCATTACCTTTAGCTACTATACCAATTTGTTTAGCTGATGTTAGAGCGATTAGGGCAAAAGATAAACTCGCTAAAAGATTAGCTAAAAAATTAAGGAGAGCAAAGAAATTAAAAGCAAAATTAGAAAAAGAGGCAGAACAACAGAAAAACCGAAGATATTAAGTGAATATGTCAGTGTTTAATCGAACTTTATACTAAATAAAATTGAATTATTTTTTACAAAGATTTAAAACGTTACATTGACTTAAGTAGTAAGTTAGTGTTACGCTTGAATTTATGTTAAAAATAATTTATAAATTTCAATATTCACTAACATATTCCCTTCAATAAATTTTAACAATATATAAGTATCTATATTTATTTAAATGGAACATAATGTTTTGTCATTGTTCGAGTTAAAAATCTAAAAATTTTTTAATGATGCTTTTTAAATGGTTTATTTTTTAAGTTCTGGAAACTATGATTTTTATTTTATGTTCATAATGTAATATTTTAGAAATATTTTTTGTAATAAAAAAAAAATTGATAAATAAATCATATACATTTGTAATAAGTTAATTAGTATCATTTTTGCCAAACGACTTATAGTTAAGAGAACTTTGAGAGAATATTTGTATTTTAATACCTAGGTCTGAGAAATTCCAAAAATTTTCAATATATTCGCTGCAGACATACTATAAAGTACACCCAACAGCCATATTGTATTTACAGCCATACTAAATCTTTCGTCAAAATGGATGGAAGATAAATCTGGAAGATGGAAGAAAAGATGGTGTATTAACATTATAATAATCTATATAACATTGTTAATATTTTGTAATAAATTATGATAATGATTAAAGTTATTACATAAATCGGGATCTGGTTATGATATTGGTTTTGAAAATCTTCTTTCGGCCAAACATCTTGTTTTTAAAATTTATCTTTTTTAAATCGTGTTTTTTAAATATTGTTTTCCGAAATTAGGTTTTCATAGTTTGGGTAAAGCAAGATATTTTCAAAAAAAATAAGAAATCCTGAACTAACGACGTTAATTATTTAAATATTTGGAATACATAAATAATAATGTATTTATTTTTGGAAAACCCTAATTATTATTTTGATGTATCAACATTACTATTTTCATTTTTTTTTTGGAGTCTATTAATTCGTATGCCAATGTCTGTCGCAATAAAGCAGACCAAAATGTTTAATGAAAAATTACACAACTTCTGATTGGAATTGTGAAACTGGATATACCCAGTGGTTGGATGTAATTATACTATTGATTTTATTAGGCTAAATTGATTTTATGATTTCATTAGCCTTTAATGAAAGGTAAATGGATTTTATATAATTTATTGCATCATATATTAAAATAGATGAGTTTTTCATTTACGAATTATTTATTTACTAAAATTGTTATCAACTTTATAATAAAAACTTTTATTTATAAGCCTGGTATACTGTGATTTAAAGAAAAAATTAAAATACTAATCCGTGAATATGTTAAGGGTAAATTCGTGAATTTATAAAACTTATTAAATAAACAGAAACTTAACTTTTCTAAATCGAATCTAATACTGTACTATACTTTGGATCATGTTAAATTTAAAATATTTTCAAAAGATTTAGTAACCTTAGCTCTATATAGCTTAAATTTCCAATTAAAAATTCATTATAAAAATTGGGGTAATGAAAAATAAACAAAAAAAAACTGAAAAAAAATCTATTTAGTTATATTTATTAAATTCCAATAAAAATATAATATTCTTTTTGGCATGAAACAATAAAATTATTATGTAAAAGAAAAATTAATTCATAAAAATTACTAATGAAAAAAAAATTGTAAAAAGACTGACAAAAAGAATCAAAGGAAAAAAAAACTAATTTTAAAAAAATATTTAAAAACATAGTAAAAAATCAATAGAATTTTATTGAAAATATGCGTTACTATCCACTACATAAAGATCCTGCATTTTATATCGAAGACACAAATGAATGGAATAAATATGAAACTTGTCATGATCTGGCTGATACAATAATACGCCGGAAAAAAAATATTTGTGGTACAGATATTTGTGCAAGATTTTTTCATCCTGAATTGGCAAAAACTCCTCCTAAAAGTAAAAAGAAAAAGAAAAAAAAGAAAAAAAAGAAGAAAAAATTATTAATTCGACAGAAAGTATATGAGCAGCCAGAACAAAAATTAATAAGATATTGGAATGATATTAATGGTAAAAAAATTGATCCAATTAAACAAGAACATTTGAATTGGCCAGATTGGAGAAAAACAAGATTAAGGAGAAAGACATATTTACCACTTAATATAAGACCTACATATATTAAAATACTTAAAGGTAAACCACCCCCATTACCATATGCTCTAGTACCGATTAATTTGGCTCAAGTTAGAGAAATTATAAGACAGGATAAGATTGCTGCAAAATTAGCAAAGAAATTGGCTAAAGAGGCTAAAGCTGCTGCAAAATTAGCTAAATTAATAGCTTTACAAAAGGCAGGCGGTAAAAAAAAATAACTGTAATAATTTAATTTGTAAAATTTTAGATTGCTTTTTTTTTAAAATTTTGTATCTAATCTAATTGGAAATAAAAAATTTTAATTGTAATTATTTTTATTATTTTTTATGATTTTATAATTTTACTCAAGAATAAACTCTTAATATGTTGTAAAATTCGGAATGTTACAGTTTCTATAAACAATTATATCTCTATAATTTATAAATCTTTATTTATTAATTTGTTTTACTTTCTGTCGAATAATAAATTTCAAATTACTGAAAAACATATTAATTATATTCCGAAATATATTACATGCCGAATCGAATTACCCAATCAAAGGATTTAGAGTTTAGGGATTTAATTTAATTGCCATATTCAATAGAAGTAAATATAGGGGCCAAATAGGAAAATTTATTTAAAAAAAATTTTTTTAAAATAAAATCCTTATAAACACATAATAAATTAAGCTTCCCATATCAAAATTCGTCTTATCCATATATTAAATTAAATAAAGTTAAGAATCTGTTTGCTTGCAATAAAACCATTTTATCAAAAAATTATATCTTGTCAAAGAAAATTAAAAATTATATATGTTTTTCTAATTTTTGGGAAAACTTAATTTTCTTATTTAAGTAGCAAATAAAAGCAATTTTAACTTTATTTAATTTAAAAAGTGCATAAGATGCGTTTTGTTAAGGAACATCTCAAATATAAATTATTGTAAGTCGCATACTTTTAGGCGACTACAATGGTAACTAATTTATGAAAATTATTGGTCAAATAATTCGAATGTTCTATAATTAATAAAAAAGTACACTAAAAAATTTTATTATCTTCTTTTAATTTTATAAATTTATTTAATGTTTAATTATTTAATACATTTTAGGTTAAAATATTAATAAATAGTTTAATTATTTTTTAAAAATTATAAAAATTCAAATTATAGAAAGCTACTATTTCATATCTTATTATATTAATAAGTAGTAATATTTTTATATATTTGTTTGGAATTTTATTTGTTTGTAATTTTTATAATTTTAAAAAATTATACTAGTAATATTTTTTACTTTCAATATTAATACATATATGTATAAGTTTAACTTTCTTTATTTGAAAATATTATTAATAAATTATGTTTTTAAAATGCGATTATGCAAATTATAATTGAAATTGTTGAGATATAGTAAAAAGAACTGACACGAGTTTAAAAGTTTATTTAAAAAAATGAATGTGCAATTATTGTAACTAGTTGCAAAATATAAAAAAATAAAATACTATTTTTTTTTTAAATTTAGTTTTACTATTTTAATTTTACAATTATTTATTTATTTATGCTTTTATAAAATTTAACAGTGCAAAAACTATTTTAAATTTATATTTTATATTTTACTTGACAAATACAAAATTTCAATTTTAATTATATTTAAAAATTTTATTTTAGTTTGATTCATTTCTGTTATTTTCCACTGTATAAAAAATAATATTATAAAAAGCTGAACTTTTATATTTTTTTTATACTAAAATCTAAATAAATTTTAATTACATATTTCTAAATTTATGATATATTTTAGTTTTATTATTTAAATTTATATATTGCTTAAAATTAAATATTTGTAATATTCAAACTATAATAGATTGTTAAGAAATCTTGGGAAACATGAAACATCGAAGTAATATAATTTAATAAATAGTTTAAAATACTGTACCTTAGTATATTAATGTTTAGTTAGAAGTTTATATAAATATTATTTAATATTTCACAGAAATTCTTATTGTAATTTCATTGGGTATCAAAAAAGTATGAAATCTTAATTTATCTCCTAAAAATTTTTACGTGCACATCTTTTCCAAATTTTTCTGAATTATTTAAATTTACTTCTCAATCAATTTTTAAAATAAAATCATAGTTGGTAGAAAATTAGCTTCAGCAAATTGTTTTATTCAGGTATTACTCTTTATCGATAGATAGCAAGGAGATCTAATTCGGTATAGAATTTTGAATTAATAATATTTGATACAACAATAATTCTCTGAAACATATTCGAATAGAAACCGAAATATATGAAAGTTGGCAATGTGACGTCTGACATGCATGGGAAAATGAATTTTAAGTGGAACCTATTTCAGGGTAGCAAATAAACTAAAACAGATTGAGTTTTATAGATACTTTTTTAGTAATGATAAAAAGTGGTGTTATAAATTGTTGTTGATGGGAAATTAAATTTCTTAGCCCAAAAACCTTATTTGGAATAGTATATAAAATGATTAAACTCATTAGCATATGAATTATTAATATATCTTTCTTCATCAATAAGATCTTCCTTTTAGAATTTTCTGTTTACCTGAATTTATTTGAGATATTATTTAAAAAAAAAAAATTAAAGAAAAAATACAAATTATTTTCAATTTTCTTTATTTTATAACAAAAAAAATAAAATAATGTTCTGAACTTGTCAATTATTCCTCCTTTTTTAGTGTTCGAGAATTTCTCCTTTTGAGATTTCTATTCATTTACCAATCTATATAAGAATCATCAAAATTATATTCATTTGAATAAACTTTTTTTTAGTAAATCCAATTGTTTAAAAAATTGTAAATCCGAATCGTTTTCTAACTGAAAATTTAATAGAATACAAAAAAAAATATAATAAATTTTAAATAATTATATAAAAAAAATCTATTTAAATGAAAATTAATACAAAGCATTTTTATGCACTATATGTATGTTTTATAAATGTATGTTTTCATTAAAATAAATTTACATGAAATTATGATTTATTATCTAAATGCATCAGTAATGTTTATATTTTTGTTAATTAATGTTTTTTTATTTGGTTTCTTAACAATCCTTGATTTTATTTTAATTTCCACAATTTTAAAATTTAAATTAAAAATCAAGGAAATAAAAAACAAAATTAATTCAAGCACCAAAACATACGCTCGTAAGATTTATATAATTTTTTTTAAATAAACAAAATTTTGGTTTTTCTTTATAATTTATAATAACTTAATAAACTAACCACAGCTTTAAATAAAAATAAAACATTCCAAAAATAAAATTAATAATTAAATAGGCACGAAATTTAAACAGTTTCTAAGTCGGTGAAAGGGTTTCAAAGAATTTAATGAACATCAATATCAAATTTTATAGCAATATCTTATTGTTCAAATATATAAATTGTCCTATTTAAGTAGTTAAATGTTTATTTTGACTTCACCTCTAAACTTTCAATTTTCGTACATATTTAAAACATTGAGAAAAATCATAAACAAATAATAGTAATGATATTATATTAATAATTTTTTTATAATATTTTTCTTAAATGTTTAAAAGTATATTAATTTTGTAATTACCTTAAAAACTAAAATGATATAGTTTTGAAATTTTCATAATTTTTTTTTTTTTTATAAATTGCAGAAAAAACGAGAATTAATGATATTTTTGAGAATAATATTTTTAATATTTATTATACAATTTTTTATGCTTTTTGGAATTTATCTAAAAAGAATCATATTAATTTTTAGTTTAAAGTATGATTTTTTTTTACTTATACTTTAAGAAACTGAAAACAAAAAAATTATTAATTGAATTTACAATCGTAATAATTTTCTTTTTAGATTTTCAAAAAAAGAATTTCAAATTTTATCCAAAACCAAAAAAAAAACTTCCAACAAGTAATTAATTTTTTCCATTAATATGATTTTCTGGAGTTTTTGTTGGTGAATTTATTTGTTGCTGTTGCTGTTGCTGTTGACCTACTTGCAATACAGCTGATACATTTGAATATAGTAAGTCATTTGGATCCTCAATTATTTTCAAGGTTTCATCTAATATTTTATTATAAATTTGCGGTTGTGGATGTTGTGACTGTAGTTGATCCTGTGAAATTTTAGAAATAGAATTGTTTTGCTTTAATTTACTTTGTAAGTTAGCTGGTTTAGCGGCAATTATTGGTTTTGGTGATGAATTACAACTATTATTATTATTATTATTATTATTAGAATTATTAGTTAAACCCACCAGTGTTTTATTACTTATACTATTTATTACCCCACCACCAACACTATCATTAATACTATCGTTATTAATACCACTGCCGCCGCTACAATTGGTTGTTATTGTATTTTCTAAAGTTTTCACCTGTTGTTGATTTAATATGATACACTCATTATCATAAATTCCTTGCAAACTACTTGGTGGCGATGATGTATGTTGTAAAAGTTGTTGTGAATTTGTACTCATAATTTGTGGAAAATTTTGATAACTTTCGTTACACATTATTTGATAACCTTCATCATTTGTTACTGTTGGCATTATTTGTGCTGCTGTTGTTGCCGAATGTGTTTGAATTACGGAATTTGATGCTGGTAGGATTGTAGTTGGTGTCGGTGATGATGAAGATATTGATCTTTGGAATTCTTGTGAATTTTGTTGTGACATTGTAAATCTTTGTTTTGTTTTTAAATCAGTGGACGGAGACTGATGTAATATAGAACTATTATTACTACTGTTGCTAGTCGTAATTGTTGTTAGGTTATTAACAATGCTAGTTGGAGTTTGAGGTGGTTTATTTATAAATAAATGTGGATGACGCTGTTTTATTGAATCCACGACATCAAGTAAATTTTTAGCGTCCATTGCAAGAATGTGAGCAGCTGATAACATGCTCCTGAAAATAAAGATAAAATAGAAATTAAAGAAAAGAAAAATAACTTGGTTGTTATATTATTCGGATTAAGCCAGATAAAGACAATTCAGTTAAAATTGGAGAATTCCAGGTTACAAATAAGGCTAATCAAAATTCACTGGATTATACTAATCACTAGTTTATTGATCGTATTGCAAATATATATATAAAACAATACTTTTATCAGAATAACTTTTGTGACTGATTGAACGGCAGTGAATTGATTTTAATTATTATACCGATCAAATTCATATAAGAATATTTACAGATTAGATATAATTAGTTATATGACATATTAATATTTTACAATTTCTTAAATTACATACTTTCTATAATCAGCATCCAATGTTGTTTCACTGTATTGTTGGGCTAAACGCATTGCCGAAACTAATTCATGCATATCCTTAGATAAAACTTTATGAGCCATTTCCACCTCCCTATATTAAATAAAATTACAGATAATTATTTTCCAATTGTTCATAATCAAATTAAATAATTTTACTTGTGAGCTTGCGGTGGAAAAGCACCCGACAATACATCTACCGAACCTAATAAATTTCTCAATTCTAATCCAACATTTTTGACTAGTTCTAAATATTCTATAGCATTTGCTATCTCAACGCCTTGACTTAATGCCATAATAGCTTTAACAACAGAAGTTGTTGCACCATAAACAGCATCATTTGATCGATCTAATAGATGATTACCACCACTTGAAATCATTTTTGATGATAATGAGGATGATGACATTTCCGTTTTTAATGAACGGGGTCCACTATCTAATGGTGATGATGGTGTTGTACTGCGTTCATTCGATCCTGGTGTATGTGGTCTTGAATTACCAGTTGTACTAGTCGGTGTTTGTGGGCAATCCGGAAGACTTGATGGCCCAAACGAATTTTGTGGTGAAAATCTAGTTTGATTATTTGTTAAATAATTTCCCTGATGATGATAGTGATGCGAACTTGTACCATTGGAATTGGATGTATCAATTTCATTGCCAGATGTTATTAGACTTAGTCGTTTTTTCTATAAAAAAATAATATAATTGCGCAAATAGATATACATATATATTTAATTTTTAGATTTTCGGAGCTTACCAAAACATTTTCTTCTTGTATTAACCATTTTCCATCACTCTCACTTTCTACTTTTTGTTTTCGTAATTTAGATTCCATATCTTCTTGTGATTTCTAAAAAGAATAATATATTTAGAATATTTCATGTAAAAATACGTTCAATTAATTTAATGTTTTATATTTAAAATTGTTAGTTGAAATATCTGATATAAATTTTGGGAATAAAAATACTGAACATTTAAAATAAGCAAACAGAAAATTGTGATAAAATAAAAGTAAATCTTTACTATTAGTTGAAAAAACTAATAATCGGTTTATAAATAAATGAAAATTGTACGATCAAAAAAAAAACCCATGCTGCATTATATATATAAAATTAAAAATCATATTAGGAAATACTCTAATTTCTACAAAATAAAAAAAGAGAGTTGTAATTGATTGCGATCCACTTCAATAACCATTCTTAAAGAACCGACTGACATCAAGTTATGAACAGTACTCAATTCAATTGATCTACAATCGAATAAAAATTACAACTCTCAAAAATATTTATGAAATTGATCGTGCATCAAATGTAAAAACATTATCACAATTTTGCAAACCTGATGCCCAGTTAGTACTCCATCACCAGAATAAACAGTAGAATTATTAGAAATAGCAGCAGTTGAACAAGAAGAAGCTGTTTGATTAGAAGTTTGATAAGCAGAAGAAATTTCATAACCACTTGGTTGGTGTTGTTGTTGTTGCATTTGTTGCAACTGAGTATTAGTTATACCGTGACAATTTACAATATCAATTGGAAAATTATTACCAACAGCAGCATATTGTTGTTGTTGTTGCTGCTGCTGTTGTTGAAGAGGCGACAAAACGGAATTTATCATTGTTATTGAGTTTGGTTGTGAGGTGGACATTTGCGAATGATAATTTGGAAATAGAATTTCTTTATTCGGTTGCTGAGATTGCAAGTTCCACAAATTTCGTGGTGCCATTGGGGTATAAGTGGAATTTTGAGAGTAAATGGATTGAGGTGGTTGATATAGCATATGTTGTTGTTGAATTAATTGCGGTTGACTATTTGGATGACTATTTGCAATATTATTATTACTATTTCCCGGTAATTGTGTACCCGGGGGTATTAAGCCTTTAGCAATACTTTTATTTAGTGCAATTGATGCACAACTTTTTACGTTTGCACCACCAAAATCATAAATCTCCTCTTGAAATGGTTCTGGCTGTTCAACAGTTTTCATTTGATTACGATACGCATAATAGCTCGGATTACGTTCTAAACTACCGGAACGTGTTACCGACACGCCAACTCCTCCTGATTGATTATTGCGCTCTAAACTGTTAGCACGATACGCAGCCCTACTACGCATTAAATCATAAGCACTAGACATTGATTGATTTCGCTCTAAGCTACCACCTTTAGTTCGCATCGAAAATGGTAAATGTTGTTGTGGTTGTTGCTGTTGCTGCTGCTGCAATTGCTGTTGCTGCTGATGTGCCATTGTATTACGTTCTAAGCTACCGTAAGAGATTCTTCCCCGACGTTCTAAACTACCGGAATGTGGTGATATGCATAATGATGCTGCAGCTGAATCCATTAAATATGATTCTTGGCCTGCACTTAATTGTCGGGTTAATGAATTTGAACGATTTTTTGCTGCCATAGCGTGCATACGATCTAAGGAACTCATTTGTGATTCATAATGTTGTGGCATAAATTGCGGTAAGGTTTGTATTATATTTTGTTGTTGTTGTTGTAAATGTTGTTGATAAAGAATAAAATTATTATTATTAAATTGTTGTTGATGATTAGTTGCTGTTATTAAATTTTGATCAATTTCTATACGATTCATTGGCTGATAAAGTGATTCAATTTGTTGCTGTTGTTGTATAATTTGACGTTTTGGTGAAGTATTATTTTGTTGCGTATTTATTATTTCGCAAGGTATTGGATAAGCTGGAGGCGACGGTGTGGGATTTAAATTATGAATAGAATTTTGGGTAAATATTGTTGGTAAAATACCAACACCAACACCAACACAACCACTAACATTACCAACATTGGAATTTGGGATTAAACTATGGGGATCAATATAACGATCAAATGTATTTGACTTAGATGATGGTGTACTGTCAATTGACGAATCAATTGTTGTTGGTGTACAACCAGCAGATGCTGTACCTGTACCACCACCACCACTAATACTACTAGCCCCAGTTAACGACGATAAATTATCATTTGATAATTGGGATATTATTGGCGATGTTTCACCAACAAGTGGATCTAGTTTCATTAATTCAGCTGCTGGTAATTTAATTGTTTTTAAATTCAAATCAGCGGGATTATAGTTATTAATATTAGTTTGATTATTTTGTATTAATTTGGCATCATCAAGATCTACAGCTATTGTATTAAATACCGATGCTGGTGTTGTATATGATGATGGATTTATATTCCTTTGTTCATTTTCTTTTATTAAACGTGCTAGAACAGCTGGATTTTGGGCAATTATATAAGTTTGTGGTCCACCAGATTGTTGATCATCTTGTCCAATTATTGGTAACATAATAGTTGAATCTACAAGAAAATAAGAAAATTTTAAAGATTTTGTTTACAAAATAAAGTAACATTGGAAAATTAATTTTTAAACTTGTAAAAATCTAAAAGTCAAATGTTATCAAAAACATATTACATTACCTGCTTGTGGATATCTAGTTGGTTTTGGTGGTGGTATATCATCACCAGCACCCCATGACATTGCTGCAACACGACGATTTTCTCGCCTCATTGTCTCACAATCGCTCATTTTTTCCTCAACTAATATTTCACTATAAAACCATAAAAATTTTCAATAAAATTATATAAATTTGAAAGAATTTAATGGTAATTAAAACTTACTAAAGTGTTTCTTTAATATTTTTGAATGTTGGCCTTTTTAGTGGTTCATATGACCAACATTGCGACATTAATGAATATAAACGTGGTGGACAATTTGATGGTAATGGTAAACGTTCTCCATTTTCTAATTTACCAATAACATCTGCATTTTTAATACCTTGGAATGGTTTAACGCCCAACATTAATATCTCCCAAACACAAACACCTGCGGATATTTTATTTTTGAATTAAATTACATATTTCATTTCTAAATTATTTTAATTTTATACCAAACATCCAAACATCACTAGCAGTTGTAAAACGTCGAAAATTTATTGATTCTGGTGCCATCCATTTAATTGGTAACATACATTTACTTGAATGATAATAAGAATCATTTTGTACCCATCGCGATAACCCAAAATCAGCAAGCTAAAAAAAAAAAGAATTCAATTTTGTAACAGTTTAAAGTGTAACTAAATTATGTACCTTTATACACGTTGAGGAACTAACAAGAACATTTCTAGCTGCAATATCACGATGAACAAATCGTTTTGATTCTAAATAACTGAGAGCTGTTGATAGTTGATATGAGTATAATAGTAGAGTTCCTAATTTTAATCTAAGTTTAAGGAATAAGAACATTCATTTTAAAATACAAAACAAATCGACAAATATGTTATTTCCATTACCTTTCACAATTTGTCTTTAAATATGCTCTTAATTCGCCCAATCTAGCTAATTCCATAACAATCCAAACTGGAGTACTACTACATATTCCAATCAGTCGAATAATATGAGGATGATCAAATTTTTGCATAATATCTATTTAGAAATTTTATTAATAATAATTTAATTGATAATTATTTATCTACTTACATGCTTCTTCTAAAAATTTCTCTGTTTTATTTTCATCATCTTCAGCTTTACATGTTTTCACAGCCACATGAACTATACCTGATTTATTATTACTATTAAAATTATTACTATTATCATTATTATTATCGTTACTATTATTTACTGCTGATTCATTTAATTTTGAATCGGCTGATGATTTTTTTGGTATTGTTGTTGAATTTTGTTGCTTGCTACGATATGTACCAATATGTACATCGCCAAACTGTCCAACACCAATAATATCGTTTAATGTTATTTGTGATCTATCCAATTCATAATTTCGAGCTATAAAATAGGCAACGAAGAATTTTAAAATTAAAATATCAAATTAAGATTGTCATAATATAGTAAAATTTAAATTCAAAAGAATTTGTTAAGACCATCGTATTTTTTTAAATTTAATATTGCATACAAATCAAATAATTGATTGTACATATAACATAGACGAAAATAAGCTTTTACCTGCTGGTGTAGAATAATCTCCTTCCTCTTCCAATAAACCAATTTCGGCATAATCTTCATTTAAAATTGGTTTACGTAATTCACCTAATGATGTTATAGCATTATTTATTTGTATTGTTGAATTTTCATTATTTTCATTAGTATTTAATTTTATATCATTATTTAATTCCTCTTTAGAATTATTTGATTTTTCTAATGAATTTGTTGTACTACTATTTGGTGTTTGATTTGAACGATCCCATAATGTTATATCACTATTACTAATTAAACGACAATAACCATCAACTAAATCAGCAATACTTTCGGCAGTCTATAAACAGAAAAAAATTATTATAAACTCTTTCCCAATATTTAAAAAAAAAAAAAAACTATTCTATATTTACATTTAGACCATCACAAGTAATTGCTAAATCTTCTTCATTCCCAATTACTTTAATTTTTATTTGAGTTTTTATATCACGACAATTACATAAAATATTTTTCTTTTCTGTTGCTGTTGATAATGATGTTGTCGTTCCAGCTGTAGCAGCTATTCCGGTTGTTGTTAACGATGATTTCTTACTACTTAATGGACTATTTGTAACTGAATTACTATTATTTGTAGATGTTGATGATGATGATAATGATGTTGAGGATAACTTTTGTGACAAATTTAATGGTGTACCAATACCACCACCACCACCAAAATCTGTTGATGATTGTTGTTGATTTAAATGATGATGATAAGTTGAATTGTCTTTTGGTAAAATATATGTTTTAATACGTTCAATATCCAAAAAATCAGCAACTTTTGTTAATTTTGCTTGTGGATGTGTTAGATAGGAGATTCCTATAAAATTAAAATAATTTTTTTAAAAATAAATATTCTGAAATATGTATAAAATTACCAATATGTGGTCCAATATATAAATTTCCAGATATATTCCATGCTGAACTTAATGTTACGGCAAATTGTTCTTGTTCGAATGTGTATTGAGTACGCAATAATGTAAAAAATTTTAACATATATTCCATTTCATTATAATTATATACTTTTTTATAACCATTTTGTATTAATTTTTTTAAATTTTTCTGCTTAATTGTATGTATCACAGATTTTGGTACAAAATTACTAAAACCAATTTCTTTTTCTATAAAATCAATATGTTGTTTTTTATCCGATGATTGATTTGTATCTTTATAATAATGTCGTATTGCTAAACAACATAATTGTATAGCAATATCTTGATCAATTGATGGTAAATTTGATTGAATATAATCTTGTTTAACCTAATAAATTTAAATAATATTAATTGTTTGTTTATATGGAATTTTAAAAAAAAAATTAATTATTTTTTCAGAACTAATATTTAGAAGTCCAACTTAAAAAAATTATCATTACTGTTTTTATAGAATTATTAAAAGAATGCTATTTGCTATAATTTTAAAAATAATATTTGAATTACTTGATCAAAATAAAAATGACATGTTGTACGATCCTTTTCATACAATTCTTTTAAATTTTTTGGTACATATCGAACACGTAATTCTGCACGCCAAACACTGTTCGCATGTACACCAGCATTGTTACTGTTAGTTTTTTGCTGTTGTTGCTTTTTAGCGGCAGCAGCTGATGTTGTTGTTGTTGCTGCTGCCGCTGGTATAACTACCTGATTACCAATATTCCCTGATTTATCATTATTTGGACAATCGGCATTCGGGCATGATGGATTTGATATATGTGCAACAACTTGTGTTATTGTTGTATCTCGTGACATCCAAAGTACTTCTTTGGTAACCACATTATGCAAACGTAATGCATAATTTTGTGGATTAGTTTTTTGTCCTGGATTCATTGAAACAACAATTATATTTATTATTTGTGCAACATCTGAGGCTTCATCAAATTTAATCATACGAAAACCATGATTTGGTAAATGAACATGTAAAGTTGGATTATCGGATTGTGCTTAAATAGGTTTTAGGTAATTTTTGAAATTTGAAATTAAAGAAAGAAAAATACTACCATTATTACGTGACGGGCTAAAATGTGGTGAATGGCCACGTGCTAAATTTAAATCTGCCGCCATTATTGGATTTGTGGAAGTCTGTACTGATGCTGTTGTTGAAGATCGATGCCTTTGTGACGGTCCGAAATTTGATTGATTTCCGGATGATGAAACAACACCACCACCACAATTAACACCAAACCCGTTACTACCTAATTTACGGAAATTTGATGATGTTTGTGATGGTCCCCAACTTGGTATTGGACCACGATTTAATCCTTCAGTTATTTCGATTGTATTTAATGTTATCGACCCACCATAGCTAAACAATTATAAGAAGACAAATCATCATTAGTTTTATAAAATTATTAAAATTATTCGATTTCGAATTTTATAATTGTGAATACTGAATATTTCTTCAATATTACATATAAGAACAAAGGTTGCTTAACAAACAATACATTTGTGGAAAATACACCAAATAACGCTTGTGAAATATTATTCTTTTAAGGCTACTTTAACACTTTCTTGACAAATTATTGTAAGTACAGTAAATTGGTGGCGTTTTATCGGGACACCACTGTTATGGCGGTGGCATTGTCTATGTTCCGCAAAAATATTAAAAATCAAAAATTTCTTGATTCACAGTTGAAATATCTTATTTAAGTAAGGAATCTTTGATTAACATTTTAATTGTTGCTGGGAATATTTAAGGATACAAATAATAATACATACACTTAATATTGTAGTCGCCTCTTACACAAGAAGAGAATCATATATGTATACGGTTTTTATATTATCATCAATACTAAAAAATTAATTTTATAAAGGTAATGAAAATTAATTTTTCTTATTTGGAATAAAATATTCATATGTACTACATACAAGTTTTTTTATAAATATGAAATATATAGTAAATAATAAATGTTATGTTCATTAATATATTGAGGTGTGATTATGCTCATTAAAAATTTTCATTAATAAATTAACAAGAGTTCTCTGTACTCTATACAAGAGTTTTCTTACAATTTTAAGTTATTTTATGTAAAATGTAAATATTATAGTTTTAACCTTCAAACATAAACTTTTAATTAATATCAAAAACAGAATATATGTATAAGAATCTGAACAATTTTCAACTAATCTTTAACTTTTAATAATGATTATTAAAGTGCAAAATATTTGAAAATGTTTCACCTTTCGAATTATAAATTAAACAATTCATAGTTCAAAAATTATAAAAATATAAGCAGAGGCGTTTACATGTTTATTGAAATTTATTCATTTTTTTAAAAAAATATTACCTATAACAATCTTGTATATTTTTAACTATTTTAAATATACTAAGAGATTGTGCATTACAAAAATTTATGTAATTATGTTCAAAACATTTATATAAAATATGACAGAGTCTTTTACTATTAATAACATTCTGATATTTATAAATGATCTTTTAAGCGACCAGGTGTCTCGTTAAATATTTTTATAATACATATGTACATTATTTTTACAATTTGGAAATTTATTTTATATTTATTTTATAGTATAACATTATAAAATAAAAACAAAAATAATAATAAACTCACAATTTTGACTGTAATTTAATTTGTGGAATTAATTCGGTATTAATTATTCATCAAATTTTTTTAATTAAATAATATTTAAGTGGTAAATACGAGTAAAAAGTGACTTTTCAAGATATTTTAAATTTTAAATAATCTTTTTTAATTATAGCACCGTATTAAAATTTAAAAGACAACATAACCATATAATTTTAATGATCTAAAATCATTATGTTGAAAGCTCTAGACATGATGATTATTAATTTCCGGTATATTTTTAATTTTTGGCGAAATATTTATTATTAATTATATTATTAAGCGAATAATAATTAAAAATCGAAACAATTTAATTAAAATCATATTTTAGAAAACATAGGAACAAATTAAACTACAATTAAAAGTAGAACTGGTATTTAAACTACAACTGATATTTTATTTACAGATAAATGGATAAGTTATGCTATTAATAAAATTTTTTTTGAATGAAACCTGAAAGATATTACCCTTTTCCAACCCACTGCTTTTGCAGGAAAAGCACCGTTCCAAAAACCACTTCCAACTGGAGCAGTGATCTTTCTGCCAATAAACCATTATTCTTAATTTCGGCCAGATAGGGTTAAAATGTAATCGTTAAAAATATCAATATAAAAGATATTTAATCGAACTGAACTAAATTAATTAATCAGACCATCAAAAGTTTATAAAGGTTGACGCTGTTTATAATGTAAAATTTCATATTCCGAATTTCAATTCTTCAGATGATAAATCTTAGATTTTTAGACTCTATTTTAAAAGTTACCCGTTTTGAAGTATAATAACAATTTAAATAAAATAAAATTATCTTATGCTTAAATGATAATTTGCAATTTCATATTATAATCACAGATATTCTATTACATAGCCTTCCTCAATTTTTGCTATTAATCGCCAGTAAAGTTTCACCTATAGGGTCATGATCATAGAAATATTAATGCAGACAAAACACCTACTTTATTTTCCTTACTAAAATATAAAATATAATTTGAAATCTTTTCTATATCTACTAAAATTAAATAATTGGCTTTGTAGAGACGGAAACGCCTAATATCATAAACATACTATTGTTTCTTTGTTTAATAATTATTTTAATAAATTTTAAGGTATATAGTAAAATAAAAATATTAATTTTAGTCAGTTAATTTGAACAGAAATCAGTGCCATTTTTTGGATAATGAATGAATGAATAATGCAGTTTCGACGACGCTAATACAGGTAAAAAATCTTAAATATTTTTGAACAAAAAATCATCAATTTACAGTTGAAACTAAAAATTTGCGATTATAATATTTATGAAAATGATGACATCACTTAGTTTTTTTGAATATATTTTTTATGTGCATAATAAACAAACAGGATAGAAAAAATTGAAAGGTAAAACGTGTTGTTGTCGTAATAAATGAATATTTTTATGTATATATAAATGATTTATGAAAAAATTTACAAAAGGGGCAAAAATTTATAATAACGAAGAAAATAGTTAAATAATTTCAATGGAAAACTAATTAACATGATTTTTAAAATCCAGACAAGCGTAATTTGCAACACGATTTAGTTAGTAATTCGATCCTTTTACAAAAAAAAAAAAACAAAACAATATAAAACTTAATGATAAGTAGAAATTATTTCTTAGAAACTATTTACAATTTGGAAATTTAGAGGCGCCTGTAAGAAAATTGATCGTCGTAACAATAAGTTTATTTTATCACATTTAATTAGCGATCATAGGCTACCAATTATACTATGTTTTCAAACACAATTACATTTCTTTTTTTTTGTAATAATTGATAATTATGATTTTCATATACATTTTTATCACCTTCTACGATATACCCAAGTTTTAACAGCATCCGTTGATCCAACACTATGTCTATCTGAATCACGAAAACCAATTGATCGTCGTTTACGTCTAGTCACAACACCATTTGATGATAATCCATTTGTTGACCTTGGTGGACGTTTAGTTAAAACATTACGATTACGATTTTTTTTTTGGTTCATTATTTAAATCAGTTAATAATGAACTACTACCACTACTGCTGCTACTACTAATTGATCGTTTAAATTTAAAATTAATATCATTATATTTATTTTGATGAATTTCACTTGTATTATTATTTTTCAAATTACTTCCGTCAACAACATTATCATTTTTCCAACTATTTTGGTCAATAACCCCATCATTTAATGGCAATGGCCAACTATTTTTAAAAATTTCTTCGTCATAATTTAAATTTTGGCTCGAGTTATTTTGGCTAAGTACTGAACAACCACTACCGCCACCACCACAGCCACCACCATAACTATCACCACTACTAAATACACCACCACCAATATCACTTAAAAATACAATATCATTTTGACTACTGGACGCTGCATATTTTAATAATGATGATGATGAAGATGATGCCGCTGGTGTTGAATTTTTACTTTTGCCAAATGATAATTTTGATGATAATCTACGTAAAAGTGCTGGTGATGTTTTTTTTTTATTTATATCATCATTAGGCAAATCATTAAAACTTAAATTTTTAAAATTATTTCCATCATATAAATAATCTTTCCTTGTTCGTACTTTTGGATATTTTTCATCTATAAATTTTTTGCCAAAAAATCCGTATTTATTTTTTGGACTGGGCGGAGGAGATGATGTTTGATTTAATGAATCTGTTAATATTGGTTCACTTGAAGATAGTGTTAATTTATTAATTGGTTTATTTGTATAAACAATATTCATATTTATTGCTTCTAATGATGAAATATTTGAATTTGTTTGTATTGGTTCAGATAATTGATGATGATAATTTCGATTAATTGGTGGTTTTGTTGTTGTTCTATTATCACATTTTATTGAAATTAATTCTTGATTATTTTCTGGCTTTCGACGATGTTTTTTCCAAACAAATTGATTAAAATTTTGTTGTTTCTGTTGAAAGAAACGTTTAAATTTATTTGATGATGATTTTGTTACAGCTGTTGTTTCTTCATTTTTTTCTATTATGGTTTTATTCAAATTTTTCTTTTTATCTATTTTCAAATAATTTTGATCTTGACTATTAAATCCAAAATTAGATGGTACATTTAGATCCTCGTCACCATCAGATATATTGACTAGGTTGATATTTTTTGTTAAACATTTTTCATTAAATAATGATTTACTATCCTGTGATGTTGTTATTTTATTGAAATTTTGACAATTTCTATTTTTATTTTCATCGTTGTTGTCTTCTATAATTTGAAAATTTTCATGTTCCATTTCAGTTCGTTGATGACGATGATCCCATTTTGGTGAAGAAGAATTTAAAATTTTGTAATTATTTTCCAAATTAGATTTAGTATTTTTAGATATTGTATTAGAATTAAGTTGTGATATATTATTTTTATTACATGATTCGAAATTTATAGAATTTGTATTTTGTATTACAAATTTATCTAAATTTAATATTTTATTTGTAATATTATTTTGTGGTTGATTTAAAATATTTTCATTAATATCATAACGCATTAAAATTGGATAATATTTTGAATTATCAACAATTATTATTGATTTTGATCCTAATTTTGATTCAATTAAATTAGAATTATTATTATCAATATTATTTTGATCAGTCTCTTGATTATTTTGTAAATTATCATAAATATTATTTGTAATATTTTTATTATCATTTAATAATTCTTTTGATACATCATTATTATGATATTTATTATGTTGCTGCTGTTGATGATGTTGATGATCAAAATTTGAATTTCGTAATAAAATTGGATCAAATTTAGCAGAATCAACTAATACAACTGGTTTGCCTAAACTAGTATTATAAATGTGTGGGCATATATCATGATTAAATATTAATTGTTTACAGTCATCATGTTCACCTCGACTATTCATATATGTCGTTGCTGGTGATGTTGTTATTGTTGATGATGATGTTTCTAATTCATTTTCATAATTTAAATTTAATGATGGATTATTTTTAATATGTGAACATTTTATTGGTAAACCATTTAATATATTTTTACATTCTTTATTTGAATCATTACCATATAACATTTCTCTTTGTTTATAAATTTCATCTTCTAATTCTTTAATCATTTGTAAATCTAAATGTACATCATCGTTATCTAAATTATAACTAGATGATGATTTTGAATTATTCCGATCATTTGTTGTTTTTAAAACAGATGATAAACGTTTTGTTAAATTAAAATTTGATGGTAAACTAAGTGGTCGTCTTAAAAATTTTGGTGGACGTCTTTTACGATATTGTATACGATTTTTATCTAAATTTATAATATTATTATTATTATTAAAATTTGTTGTTGATTTAATAATAATTGGTGGTTTTTTATTATTATTACTATTTATTATTAATTTTTGATTATCTGTTACATCAGATTTTAATAATAGTCCATCATCATTAATATTATTTGTTTTATAATTTGATATTTTTTTATTAAAATGTTGATTGTTGACATCATCATCATCTATTACTACTCTATTGAATTGATTATCAATTGTAGCACTATCGTTACTATTAAAATATTTGGAATGATATTGATTTATTGATGTTTTAAGTGGAATTTTTTTATGATTTTGTTGATGATTTTTTTGATGTATTGATGGATTTTGTGAAAGATTTATTTCGGACATCATCATTTTTCGTATTTTTTTTTTTAATTATATGAAGATTTCAATTTCAAATAGAAGAAAATTGATATATGTTCTTTTGTAAATATTTTTTAATTTTTATGAAAAATGTTGCATTTTAGATTCTTATAGAAATAAATTCGTTTGAGCATAAAAACAGAAATCGTTTATAAAACGCCCACCTTAAAATCAGATTACTTTTTTTTTTTCTTAAAATATTTGTGGTGCGTTCTTTTGACGTGCACGTTAAGATTTTTGTTTTAAGCGATTTTATTATGAATAGAAAATTTCCAGTTGATTGCACAAGTTTATGAAAATTAAATTTTTCTATTTTTTTGTAGTTTTGTTTTTTAACCTGATTTTTTTTTTTAATGTTTTGTAAATTTTTAATTTTATTGATAATTTAAATTTCAAGGAAAATCCAAAATCGAATTAAAATTATAATTTAATATTCTTATTTTTTTGTATTGTTTGTATTTATATTTAATTTTTTTTGATAAACTTTATCTTCAAAATTTATTCAAAGAAATTTGCAAATTTAGCATAAATTTTTACACAAATAAAATATATAAAACTTTTGAGATATTTTTTTTACCAAAAATTATTAATCAATTTTTCGTTATAATATTTTTATTGATTAAATGTTGTAAAAGCACACAAATAAAGATTAGTTATTAAATATTTTCATAAAAAAAAATTAGACAATGAACTAAATTTCGAATAAAATTTTGATAATTTGGATTCAAAAATATCATAATTTAAAGATCACTGTATAAAAATATTTCAGTAAACACTATTTTTTTTTTCTTTGCTATTTTGATAATCGTAAATTTTTGGTTTATTTAATTAATTTTCGAATATTTCTCGGCGATTAATTATATTTTTTTATCAATTTATATTTTTCACCGCAATATAATTGTTTTTGGCGTGTGCGATGCACATATTATAATAATCAATAATAATTAATTTAACGATCATCCTATGTACTATAAAACCGCTGTGTGTATCTACACTTTAAATCGTTAACGTATCATCATATTAGACCACCACATTTAATTAAAACGATCTACCGCAAATCGACGTCAACTTGATACTAAACATACATACTGAGCGAGCATAAAAAATTGGCTACAAAAAGTTCATAAAACATAAAATACAATAATAGCAACAACAAAACACGATAAATTGTTGTTTCATTTATGATTAAGACTAGAACTACAAGATCGACGACAAACTACAATTTTAAGTTATTTTACTCAATTTTTTTTTCCGTGGTGCTACAATTTTTGGCTGATCTTATGGATTTATTTAAAATGAGTATAAATATTTAAAAAAAAGGTAATATTTATTGCGCCTTCACATGTAATTTACGCTCACGGAGCGGCACGGTACAGTAACGTATGTTGAACTTCTAATAGTTTAGTAGATTTTAGTTTCCGATTCAATATATTTATTGAAAACAAGACAATTATGGTATTATTCAGTCATTTGGAGTTCTTTTTATTATGTTCTTTTTTCTTACAATGATAGCAATATTTACATGAATTATAATTATTCAATTTTAGAGGTTTCAATATATAATAGCCTTAATTGGGACAAGATTTTTCCAACAATACCAAATAGCTTTACAATTTATTAATTTAAGTACAAAGTACCAGAAAATGTCTGTTGGAATATTAATAGCGCAAATAATGTCTGGAAAATCCATTCGCATTCAGAAATATCAGAAGATCTTAACAAAATATTATAGAATATTTTATGTAATTGCTTTGATACTAGACAAGCAAAGTAAAGCAAATTAGAAATAGAAATAAAAACTATGATTGAATTATACGGACCTTATTATATTTTTCAACTTATAAACATAAATATGGTGAATATATTTTATAGTATTTATATTTATATTCAATTCAGTTTCATCAAATTTTCGTTAAGAGCAAAAACCTCTTATTTGATTATTATAATCATATTCGGGCCTGATCTGGGCTGATTTAGCCATAGTTTATATACCTTTATGCTAATCGTATATAGATATATATGTATATAAATATAATAAAATAAAAAAAAGTGATACGCGGTATTACGCGACTAAATGAGCCTCCGCTCAATAAAAATTTTCTTTTATGTTTTTTAGCTGTTGTTATTTTTCCTCTTTTTTTTTTTTATTAATAGACACTAAAGTGAAAATTATATTTTAAAGTTTATGTTTTTTTGATGGGATTTCGCGTTTTTTTTTTTAAAGTATAATATACTCCCAAATATCTTCAGCGGTGTGGTATTAGTATAACATCTGGGAGCTATTTGTTATAATTTGTTTTCTTTTGTTAAATTGTTATCAGAATTATGTAAATTTTCATTGTAATATGTACTATTAAATTGAACGAATTTTTGAATAGTTCACATAATCATGTGGAAAAATCTATCATAAATTTTTCTTAAAATAAATAATATTAGTTAATAATAAAACTAAAAATATGATAATTTTAACAATAAAAAATTTAAATATTTTTGCTGGGTTGGGAAATTATTTTTTGAAAAATTTTATAAATAAAATTATGCGAATTTTCTTTTTTCAGTTATTCAATTGAATTTAACAAAAAAAAAAAAAAAAAATATTTCAAGAGAATTTTTTTTTTCTATTAAATGCAAAATTTTCTATTTAATGGGAAAATTTATTTTGAAAGAAAATATATTTCATATTATGAAATAATTATTAAATTACATTTTTTTAAAAAATTTTTATCAAGAGTAAAAAAAACAACATTCTTTCTATAAATTCAAAAACAGAAAGGAGAATGAACTTTCTGTAAAATTGAATTAGTTTAAAATACAAGTTGTATTTTAATGATTAATTAGTTTAAGTAGAAATTAAATATTTTTAAAAGATATTTTAAATTGTAAATTGTCAGGAAAGTTAAAAATGAATTTCAAAATTCTTTTACAATTTAAATTTTGTAATTTTATGTAAAAGATCTTTATGTACACTTCTGTGTGCGATATATATTGTGATTCGTTTTTTTGCAAGAATTTAGGTCATAAATATCTACATTTTCCTTAAGAAACTAAGTAGACAAATTATTCAAATACCAAAAAATATTCATGAAAAATTTATCTTCAATATGTCCAAAAATTATATTTCTTCTAAAATTGAAAAAAAATCACGTAAACAAAAAATTATTGTTTTCACCAAAAACTTTACTAATATCTTTGGAATGTTTTGACTGTTATTTCAATATTATTTAATCTGAATCATATTAACAAATAAATTTAAATATCATCACATAAAAAAAAACACACACAAATCTTGTGTGTTACTGAATAATAATTTGAATATTTTTTAGACAACGACCAAAACCAATAATATATATAAATTTTCAAATATACTCTGAATCAATTTTATTTTAATAACCTTAATAAAGATATTATTTCCTCTTTTATAGAAAATTTAAAATTGATATTTTTTTTTTGGGCGATCAAGTTTCTAGCAAATAAAACTGTTTTGACCATAAAACAATTTTTCGGTAAATTAAGTAAATGAGTATAGACATATAATTAAATAATTGGGAGGGCTATTTTGAATATTATCGAATTTCAGATTGTTTGAAATTAAAATTGTTAAATTACTAAATAAAATTTTCCAACAAATGAAAAATCTGAGATATTTGGGAATTATTTAGAAGTGGTATGCGTTGAATAATGATTAATTTAAGTTGAAATTATGTACTAACCCGCTTTCAATATAAACTGCACAATTAATGGTTTGAAAATCTTGAATTTTCAAAAAATCTTTATTTTGAAAGTGAGGAACGTATATTTTTTAAAAAAAAACTTAAGATAATGTTAATAAAAGATAGAACTTATTTTTTTTTAACTGCAAACGATCGATAGCCAAAAAATCTATTAATTTTGGTAAATATTTTGAATACTTGTTTAATTTCAAAACTATATATCCAGAAATTGTTACTATTTGTTATTTATATAATTTGGATTTCGTAACCAAATCAAAATTTAACCAAAAATAATCGATAAAAATACGATATCAACAGTTCATTTTACAGAATACCACCAAGAGAGAATTTATGTTTGCAAAAGATAATATTTACTAAAATATATAAAAACTAAAAAAAAAAAGTTTATAAAATAAAAATAAAAACCAAAAGTAGGCAGACAATCAAGATTTCACCTGCCTACCCAAATCTGAAAAGTTGAATTTACAAATAAATAACAAAAATATTTATGATCATTTTTTTAACCTGTGCACGCGCAACATTTTTTTTCTTTCTTGAAATAACATATTTTTAAAGTTTATTTTATTTTATATTAAATATACAAAAAAAATTATTGGCATTAATGTCAGATCAATGAATATTTGGGAAAATTTTCAAATTAAAACTTGTGTTTATGTTTTTGTATTAATGCAAATTTTTACGAAAACTTCCTTTATAAATGATGACCAGTACAGAAGAAAAAAAGAAAAGAGTATTATTAAAGTACTCGAGTGGATCATTTTAGAAGTGTGTGGTTTGAACTTCAAGTATACATTATTCTTTTACCGATATTCGCATTGAATTTCTCAATTGCAATACAAATAGATTTTTATTTTGGTTTGACATGATGACAAGTGGTTTTTATATCTACAATAACAAAAAAAAATAACGTTAGTGGATCAACTTGATGAACGAAAGCGTTACAGAATTATAAATTTCAAGCTCAATTAAAGATTAACCATTTGACGGCAAAAACGTGATAATTTTTTTATTTAATATCGTATCGTAAATTTTTGGAAAAAAATAATTAAAATGTAGAACCATTTATATGAGTTGACTTTAATGGCATTCAATTTTGTGTTTTTTTGATCAAGTTCAATGAAAAAATATTTTGGTTATACATATTGCATAAATGTTTATTACTGGAAGCTACGGACAGGTTTTGAAAGAAAAAATATATTGAGGAATTAATTCTTTTCTATTTATGTCTAATTGAATTTTTTTTTCACTTTGATAGTAAAATCAGGTAAGAATTCTTATTAAATTAATGTAAATTTTATTTACTTTGAAAACTGTCGGTTAATACAATTTTTTGTACAACAGGAAAAAAAAAATATTCTTCCTATATTTTTAAGAATGCAATTAATTTTACCTTGAACTGTTCAAAACAATTATTAATTTTCAATCAGATATCTAATTAATCATAAAAAAATAGATTGTATCCAATGGTAAAACTAATCGAGCCAATATTCAAGAACAAATCGTAAAATTCTTTGAAAAATGATGTCAAAAAAATAATAATAATTATTTGCAATCAATTTAAGGGTACAGTTTAGAGTAGTTAATTTCGAAATATGATAAGAATTTATTTGAAATGCAAAAATATCTGATAATATATTATGCTAAGATAATGGTTAATTTTAAGTAGAACATAAGCAAATTTTGAGACACAAATATTTCGATAATTCAGGCACAATGATAAATATCAAGTCACGATCGAAGTCTTATTTTATGTTAAAACTCAGCCGACATATTCTGTTGAATAAATTCTACAAGAAAAAGTTGCTTCAATTCCTTTTAAAAATATTCTACTTCTAAAAGTAAAATTCTTTGAAATCACCCTAAAACAATCTAATAAATTCAAATAAAATATTTTATATTTCCAGCAATCCTAAAAATAAATTTGAAAAATTACGAAATTAACCTTGTGCGGTTTCTTTTATCTCTCTCCATAAACTAAAAGTGAATTTTCAAATAAAAAAAAAATTGCCAAAAATCAAAACAATTTCCAATAAAAAAAAATAAACATTTTAGGTGTCAAGTTATAGCCATGATATAAAAAAAAAACCAGCTCAAGTTTACAAATCATATTTTACACTTCAACGGTTCAGAGCACAACACCCCCTAAAAATATAATATTTTGGATGTTTTTTTTATATGAAGAAATGCTTGAATTTATAGTTTCTAATGTTGTTAAACAAATTCATAAAAAAATTTTAATATGCTAATTTAATACAAACTAATTTTATTTGTTTTAATTATCGTAAATTTATCTTACTTTATACTTTATACATATTATTCGTAATTATTTATATTTAAAAGAGTGTGTCACAAAAATAATTGATAATTTATTTTTAAATAGACAAATAAATGAATGGCAAATTAAATGTCATAAACATTAAAAATGTTTAATTAAATATTCGGAAGTGTTTTGTGTTTAATGCTAATTGATTTGTGTAATTTGATTTATTGACAATATTTATATATATATTAATTATGTAAATTAAATTTTTTATTGCCTATTTTATTTTCTGCTGTATTAAAAGCAATAATTATATAAGAAAATTTTCTTTTACATTTAAATTAAAAGGTTTTCACACCTGAATTACTAAGTTTATTACCATAACATTTTTTAGGTGCTGTGTGTTATCTTAGCACTTGTATAGAAAAAACCTTGGCTTACATTAATACTGGACAAAATGTGAAATAAATAAATTATATTCAGCTCCTTTATTTATTGTATTATATTACAATTAAGCAGACAGACATATATAGCAAAAAATTAACAGATAGTTTTTTTTGTCTAAAACCAGGTTTAACGATCAAAACACTAATAAAACATTTTGTAATTTTTTTACACTCGAAAACAAATGATTTAATAAAATTTTATCAAAACAATTTTTATCGATTGCTAAATTTTAGCATGAAAATGACTTTTCAAATTATCTTGATTAATTGTTATCAAAAATTAGATATAAATACATATTTTTATTATAGAATAACAAATTTCTTTAATAAAAGTAAAAGTTTCATTGTTAAACACAATAATATTTTACGATCACATTTATTTGATGATAACAAAACCACTGACGCCCTGAAAATCAATTTGAGAATCTGTTAAACTCCCTAAAGTTTTATTCATTCAATAATTGTTGTTTTGTCGCCATAAAATAACCATAAAATAATAAAATTAACATTTACTTTTACTGTCACACAAAAGTTTAGTCTTGAAATATTTAATTTTTCTATATGATTTCTTCAGTTTTACGCAAAAATTGAAGAATTTATTCGATTTAAAAAAAAAAGATTTACTTTACTATTGACGAAAATATTTGACCTAAAATTTTTGTGGAATTTATTAAATATATTTCTTTTAACTTAGAAATGAATAAATTTAAATAAATTAATAATAGCATCAAAAGAATGATTATGGTTATTTTATTTTAGGAAATTTTTAAGTATTAATATTATTTATTAATCAGCTTATTAGCTTTCAAAAGATTTAATTAAAATTTTTTTTATATGGAATCAACAAATTTTTGATTTTTAATAGAAACTAAATGAAATAAAACCTTATTTAACCGTCTGTAAATTATGACACTGAAATAGTGAAAATTAGGTGCGAAGTTTATAAATTTTGGAATCGTTTATGGAACCTTCATGGCTAATTTAAATAATCATTAACGAAATTAATTAATTATTGTGCATTTGCATTAAAAATAACCTTTGGTATATAGATTCAAAAATAAGTAAAATATTACTTAATTTTTATAAAAGATTTATTGAAATATGTAATAAATATTTGAATCCAAAAATAATAATTTAAGTAAAGAAATATTAGAAAAGTTGGTTAAATCCCAGAAAATAATTATTTTTGTTTTATTTTAGCACCTAAATTTTTTTGATTATTGTCAAAAAATTTAGGTGAGGTTTTAAATCAACTAAACTTCCTAAAATTGTGAATTAATTTCATAATTTTATCCTAAAAGTATGCAATATTTATACTTTTTCATTTACATTGCATATTTTTGGGAAAATTATTCCAAATTACACACACAAACACTAGGTAATAAATATGTTAAATCTGAAACCTTTTATTTTCCGCTCTGATACTAATATTTCGCTCTAAAATTAAAATTAATTACATTATTTAATAAACTATTTTGTTTTAACCAGGTGGCTAATAAATATAAGTCAGTTTATAAATAGAAATTGTATTTTTATTGTAAATTCGGTTCCACGCACACAAAATTTCCAGAATACTTCACCAAAAATCAAAAGCTAATAATAATTTTTGTGAACTTTAATATAATTAAATTTATCTTGCTTTATATTATATTTAAAATTTTAAAAGATTCTTAAAAGAAACAAAAAACTTAAAAGTAGAATCTTCATAAGTTTTTCAAGATTGTTTAAAATAAATTATGAAATAAATAAACAAATTATACAATAATAAAAAAATTAGCAAAGTGGTTTTATATCTTCCATTATTAAATTGAATGATTTGAAATTTATTTTAACGAAAATAATTAGAATTATAAATTTGGTTAACTTAGATTAAATGCGATAATTAAACCGAAATTAGAAACAAGAATTATTGATCAATCTAAATTTAATTATACAAGTTTTTTGACCAATTTTGAAATAAAATTTAATTTTGTAAATTATATTCTTGAAGATTATTTATATAATTAGAAATTATTGAATGAGGTAAGTAATGTATACTGAGATATTAAAAAATCATTATTTGTACCATGTTCATTCATTATTTGAACGATATGTTCATTCTCGAAATTTGAAATTAATATGTGATATTTTGCATTAAGTCTTTTATTTTATTTGGATTTGAAATTCGGATAAGAAATTTTGAAGTTTAAATCAACATTTTATTCTACTAGCAACCAAAATTTCCGCATTAAAATGATAATTTTTTATTAATATATTTATATTTTTTTTATTTCCAAGCAGAAATAACAACATAAATTATGCTAAAAATTTTATTTTATTCTTCTATTAAGAAATTTGGCACAAAACTTAAAAATTTAAATAATTTTTTTTTATCATTATTTAGCTAATTCAGATCTTTAACTATAAAACTATAAATAATCCTTAATGTTAAAATTTTAATTTTAGATTCTTTTTTTTGTTTTATTTTTTAAATAATTAAAAAAAAATTTATATTAAATTTATTTTTATACATACAAAATATTTCCGTCATAATAAAATATATATATTACTTATTTATTTTTGGTTTTGTTAAATTTGTAACCTCATCGGCCTAGAAAATCACAACACTTACCTAAAAAGATAAATAAGAAAGCATTGATTAATTTAACAGAAAAAAAAATTGATTTTATTTTGTTATCTGGAAAAAATTTATAATTAAAATTTGTACTAAATATTATATATATGACCTGAAAAATGACGTACTAAGCACATTGCTATCAAGTTCAATAACCTGAAATTTGTGCCAATTTATAAATTTTACTATTATATATACTTAATACTTAATTTTTGTTTTTGCGAGTAAAAATTTTCAATTATTTATGAAGAATTTCTAATGCTATTTTTAAAAAAATTATGGAAAAATATTGTAAAATTAACATAAACAATTTTTAATATAATTAATAGTAATTTAAATATATAATTGATTCAATATACTTAGAAAAAAGAGAAATTGATTAATTTGCTTTGGAATTAATGGTATTTAAAGTGCTTCAATTAAGTGATTAAATTAAATCGCGTAAAAAAGTATAATTTTAAACTTATGCTTAAGAAAGTAATTGGTTAAATCAAATGAAGTAAAAATACCATTAAGTAAATAACAATTTTCATATATAAAAATTGAGGCAACATTATATAGCAAAACTGAATCAGTAACTTAATAAATTTGTAGTAACACTGTGTCAATACCTTAAAAAAATATAATAATATATAAAGTTAAATATTGAGACTTAATTAATTAAATACCAAACAAATTTATTAATATCTTTTGAACAACCAAAGTCATTGGTTGTTTAAAAGATATTAATAAAACAATACCTATAACATAAATTATATAAAATTGATTATAAATTTTCTGGTTATGTTACCCTATTTTATATTACCTCTATTTTCATATAGATGGCACCATACAAACTAAATTTATTCCTAATCAAAATTAGATGGCGCAATCATATCAAATCTGAATCACGTAAAATTTTAAAATTTTAATTAATTAATTATTTTATATTTAAGTGTGGCGTTTTTTTATTTCTGTTATAAAACTTGATAACGGACCGGAAAACTGTTTATTTTTTAACATTTTAATTTGCATTTAATTATTATTCAATTCTCATAAAAAAAAAAAAAGTTATTTTACAGACGATTACGAATGAAATTAACTCATTTTCTTGTGATTTATAATTGATTAATTAGTTTTGTTATTTTGTAATTTAAATTTTTTTTTTGTTTTGCTTTAATGCTTTTATTCATCCGTTATTTACATTCTTTTGTATAATGTTCAATTATACTTATAACGTTTTTCTTTATTATTATTTATATACCTGGAACTACCACGTACGTGGATTTTAATTTGTAAGTGCGATACAACAAAAAAAAAAAACAGAAACATAATCAAAAAAGTAAATATAAGTAAATCATAAATGCAACTGAATAAACATTTTATTTTGATAGTGAATATAACAGGAAATATTTACATATAAAAAAAATACTATATATGTAATTTAATAGAATATTTTTAAATGCTAGTTAAGCAAATAAATCTATTTCGTTATCTAAATTTTATGTGATGATATATCGTTTCGTTATCTAAATTTTAGATATCGTAAAAACACAAAAATTATGCATTTTATTCTGGCGCTACCTCAACATTTTCTGAATTGACAAAGAAATATTAAGTAATGAGTACGTAATGAAATGGAAAATAAAATTTTATGAAATATTTATGTGGTGAACTAATTTAGTTAGATTTTTTTTTCCAAAAATACGTTTTTATTTCAGAAATAGAAATAATTTACTTAGAAGGCATTTCAATATTTGCTAACAAATTATTAAAAAATTGGCCCTAATCATATAAATATTTTAAGTTTTTTTATTATATAGGATTGAATTTTAAAATATCAATTGTATCGAGTAAATTTAAGGATTTGGAAAAATAATTAATCCAATTATTTAAAATTTTTGATTGCAAGAATTTGCAATGTTACTGAAATCTGTTTCTAATCTATAAAAATCCAAGATTTTCTAAAAAATAATAATAATCCATAATTGTAATTTTTACAGCATATTTTCTTAACAAAAATTTCAAAAATCGTGTAAAAAACATAATCAAAAGATAAAAAAACACACGATTTACAAGTAATTTTTTATTATTTTCCAATTTCACTCTATAAAAATTTCTGTTTATAGTTTTTATTGTATGTAATTGCCAATAAAAAAAAAAGTTGAAATTTAATCTAAAAACAAAATTTTTCTTGTCTTGTCTCCCTCACAAATAACACCACGATATTAAAAGAATTTAATAAATTTTTTATACATAAATTTTTATGATAATTTACTATGTAATGGCCAGAACAGAAAACAAAAATAAAATTATTGTAAAATTCGTGCAAAACAATTTTATTATTCTTAAAAAATTCCATCAGAAAATTGTTAGAATTTCCTCTATAAAAATGTCAAATCACAAACTAAAAGAATTCATGTTTTTTATACGTATGTTAAGTAATTACCATAACAAAACATATTTTATGTTTATTTTTGTTTGTTTATATTTGTTCCAAATATGGAAATTGAATAAATTTAGGTTTTTTTATGTTCTTTTTAGTTGTTAAGTTATCGCAATTATGTTTTTAACTACAAATCGATGTAATCTATTTAAGACAAATAATAAAAATAGAAATAAAAATTCACAGAGACAACAAAAGTGTCATTGAAAATATAGTTAGATGTATAGTTAAAAATAGACAGACAGGATGATTTCTCTGTCTCTGTCTCTGTCTCTGATACAAATTAACTATTAAAATTTTGGTATCATTTGGTTAGATTTCTGTATTTTTGAGGTAATTTCCTACAACAGAATTAGCTGAAATTTTGATAAAAACGTATAATTTTCTACATCATTATTAGAAATTGAACATTTGGTTTAATTATGTTTTTCTTTCTTTGTTTACTCCATTTAGAGCTTAGGTAGTCAGTACAGAATTATCTGTCCTAAACAGATTCTTATTTGTGTCGAAAAAACTGTCACAGTTTTATTTACATAAGTATTCATAACTATTCCATCCGATTCTTTTTAATCCGAAAAACCGGTTAAAAAGCAAAAAAAAATTATAATTGTTGCAAAACAACAAAATTTTATAAAAATTCCTTGTATCACCTTGTTTAAATAATTGGAAAAAAAATGGTATTTCAAATTTGTTATATTAAAATTCAATCACGATATTTTTTATCTCGTTGTTTTTTTAAGTTTTTTTTTATATCGCCATTTGAAATTTATTTTAATAGTTAAATATGCAAAGTTTTTGTGACTAGAATGTTGTGAAATTTATAGAAATAACAATAGGTTATCAATCTATCAAACACTGTTAAAAAAATATATTCTAAACACTTATGTTTAATTTAAATTTAATTTCAATTCACATAAAAGAATTACTTTTATTTTCATTAAATATTTGTTGAATTTTTAACAGTGTATCCATGTTTATAAAATCAAATTAATGTTATTATATAGCAATTTCAAAAAATTAAATTTTCTTGTCCTGTACATCTTACTATAGATAAATAAAGACATTTTTAACTCAGAATAAAAACCGCGATTGTACAAGAGCAACAGTGACACTTGTAATGCAATACTAACAAAAAAAATTGTGAATCACTTGATTAAACATTTTTTGTTTTAAATAAATAAATTTCATTTTCATTGGAAAATTAACCACAATAAAAAATATAGCTATTGTTTTTCTTGTTTAAAATTCATTTTTAAAATCGTGATGAAAATATTATTTTTCGTATTATCATTGGCAGACTTAATATCAGTTGTTTTAAATAAGTTCAGATTGATTTTAATGCAAATTTATTTTTAAGGAGAATAATTGAAGTTTTCAAAAAATTTGTAGAAATATTTTTGGAAGTTATTAGTTAGGAATTTTAAAATAGAAATTTAAAATTTATGACTATGACTATGACTAGTTTACACAAGGGATAGCTCCGAAATTTCATAAAACAAAATTTCGTAAATACGAAATTTCGAATTCATAAAAATCCTACTTCAAAATCTCGTAAATCTTGTACATTAAAATATTTTGAATTAAACATACTTTTATACATTTATTTAATAAAAACTAATTTTATTAATTCAAAAAATAGAGAACATTATATGTTTTTCAATTATTTATCTTAAAAAATTAATTCAAAATAATATTTGTTATTTGACCGACTGTGGCTTAAGTGGTACTGTGCTTACCTGTGGTACATTATGTACTGGGTTCAACTCCAGTCCTAGAGATCGATGTTGGTCTAAGTTTCGACCAACATCGACATCGACATCGATGTTGGTCTAAAATGCTAACGATCGAGCCCAGTTACTAACAACAAATGTCTCACTAATAAAAACCATTAGCTTGTTCCAATTAATTCCAATTAAAAGTTTCTTCATTATAATGAAATTTATGGTTCGGAATCCATATAAAATTAGTAGGTTCAAATTGCGATATAAATTCCTAATTATGTTATATATAACTAATCCAGTTTTATTTAAAAATTTGGTAAAATTGTTGAATTTTAATGAAAAGTTCAACAATTATCCCAGAGTTTAAAATACGAGGATTATAAAACGAGAATATAAATTTGGGATTTCAAAATAAATTATTTTTAAATATGAGAATAGCAATAGACACGCTTTATACGCAATATAATTGTTAATGGATAAAAATTATATGATTAAGGATTTCTTTATATAGAAGATAATATGGAAAATATTAAGAAATAGCTTCCAGATTTGAAAGTTAGATATAAAGTGAAGTATGTATTTAATATTCCTTTTGGAATCATTGTTATAAATTCAATTAACTGAAAATATTTAAATACAAATAGCATACAATGAAATTTTTCATCAGAATTTTATACTTCAAAATTTCAATTAAAATCATTTTTATTTCAAATTTTACCTTATTAGCACCATTATAACCAAAATTTCAATTACAAAAATTAAATAAACGTATTGTCATACCGTATTGTTCTTTTAAACAATTTATTTACCTACCAAACATAAAAAAATCCATTTCAAAATAAAAATTAACAATCACTGCAATTATATTCCTAGTTTCTGCAACCAAAAACGTATACAACAAAACTAATTCCTTAATTGAATTGAATTTTTCGTAAATACCAAAAACATATTTTTTTTATTATTATGAATCATAACAGAAGCTTTTCTTAGTTTTTTCCGCATTGTTTTGCAAAATAAACAGCTGTCAGTAGGTTTTTTTTTAAGTTGTTTATATTTAAGTATAGTCCAGATATTTTGGAATATGCATACACATAATAAAACAATGTAATATATAGCGCAATCAGTGCAATGTATACAATGGAATTTATCTATTGTCCTAAAATGACAATCTGCTCCACATTAAATATATTTTAAATAAATGATATATGTATTTTCTTTTTTCTACAAAAAATTCAATTTTCAAGAAAATTTTTTAATTTTTTATAATTGACTGAGGACAGAAACCTACAAAATAATAATAATAATAATAAATATTTATTGTGAAAATTAAATATAGTCACCAAGAAAATTACAATTTTGGAAATTTGCCAGAAAAATATTGAAATTTTTTCAATATGGAAAGTTTTAAAAACAAAAAAAGCACAGAAAGAAAAAATTTTTTTTTTATTGTTTACGGAAATTTAATTAGAAAATACTTGGAAATTTTTATAAATTTTTTCTAAATTTATTTTTAACTTCATAAAAAAATTTAAATCGATATTTAATTTAATTTTTTTGATTGATTTGAAAAAAAAAACCTTGGTGAAAATTAAACAATAGTGAATGGAAACTAAATTTTTCATATATTTTTAGGTCGATCGGCCCTTTTATAATCAACTTTTTAAATAAATGGAAATGTAGATATCATTTTAAGATAAATAATTATATTTTTTTATTCATTGATAAATTAAACTTTTTTATTTAAAAGCTTTCTATTGATATTTCTTTGACGCCATTTAAGATTGAAAAAAAATATTTTCAGTGCCCTTCAGAATTATTGGAATGAAAGGTTTTTAATATTTTATTATAATAAATATAATTAAATGAAATTTTATTTGCAGTTGTCTGGGGTTACATGAAATATATTACATTATCTGAATAATTCGAAAGCACTAATAAGATAATATAAAATGTCCTCTAACTTTTTTTCTATTTGTGATAGAACCATAAAAACTGGACAAAGGCATGACGAACTTTATCCAAACTATTAGTTTATTTGAAACAAACCATCAGAAAAATTTTAACGTTTTTTTTTAGTCTCACTAAATCATTTTCTGACTAATTTTCATTACAAGTTTTTTTTCTGACTTCCTACTCATAATTTTTTCTTATCCGCAAGAGTTATAATTATACTTTTTTTAATGTTTATTTATCTTCCAAATTACTGTAATTTTTCTACAAAAATAAAAAACCAAGAAAAAAAATTAAGAAATATTATCATAAATGAGCACATGCCGAGAGATAACAATTATATATATAAAAAATATTCGAAAAAACAACATGTCATTTTACACTATATATATTCAATTTCCCCCAACAAAATATGTTTTACAAAGATATCGATATCAAGACAATTTTTTTTTTAAATGATTATCTGCAAATGTCTTCATATTAATATTTAAGAAAAAAAAACTGTAGAAACTAAAGAATTCCCTGAATGATAAAAAACAAGGCATTAAAACAGCTGTGGTTTTATAAGCATACAAAAACTATCACATTCAATATTTTCTGTTTGTTGTTGCTGCTGTTTTAAGGTTGCTGGATTACAAATTTAAACTTTTTTTTTGTATTATTTTGAAGAAAAAAGGGATATTTAATTTATTTACACTGCTGTTACGATGACATGCCACACGGTATACTGTCTTAAGATAATTTTGACATACTGACCCTTGGAAATAACAAAAAAAAAAAGTAAAAAATAAACTGGAGAAACTGTTATAAATTCATATCGGATTTAAAAATTTATTACGATATTCAAAGTTTAAGAAAATTAATGGAATTTTTTTTATTGAATGATTACGAATAACCGAATTTTCTAGTCTAGAATTTTAACAATTTGTTCGTGTGATTTAAGGTAAAATATTATGAGAGTATTTTAAAAAAAATTATAAAATATGAAAACGAATCATTCAAGAATAGACAAAGCTAGAATTTACATGTGAGGAGACCATTTAATTCAATTTGTACAATCTGCAAATAATCATTTTTTATACATTACTCCCAATATAATCAAGATATGAAACTCATTTAAATTAATCGATATATTGAGAACAACTATCGGAATTTTTAGTTACACAACTGTCAGAATTCGATAACAAATGTTGTATACCTCGTTTAAAAAAATTTGCATAAAAATGCAACATATTTTTGATATTACGTTATTTATTTACAAAATGTGAAGTTAATTTTTAAATTCGAAAATAAATTTTCGTTTTTTTTAAAAATAATTAAATTTTTTCTGTATACAAATTCGTATTTACATTACGATAACAATTTTATCTTATTTAAATTTTTGACTATCAAAATAAAATATATATATTTGGTTATTTTAGCTACATGTGCCGACAATGTTTTTATTTATTTGGAAGAATAATATTTTACATAAATATGTATATATTATGTTTGTTTAGAAAGAAATATGTGTATTAAAACATTTTTTTTTATACAAAATAATGTTTACACGATGTTATTTAAATTTTGAGAAACAAAAATAATATTTATCTAACTTAGAGATTAGAATTGTGTATTAAATTTTCGAAAGCAAACAGAAAAGAATGGATTAATATTTGATGATTAATTACAATTAAATTTTAAAAGTCAATGATCGATTAAATTTGTTAAAAAAATTTATGAGAAACTCTTTTTTTTAAGGCACTATTTTATAATATAAACAAATTTAATTATTAATTTGATTATTTAAACAATTATTTTATAATTAGTGTCATAAAATTTTTAAAATCACAAAATATTAATTTAATCATGAATAATTTATGAATAATTTTCCAGTCCATTTACATTTTTAATTAATGGAAAAACAAGATACTTTATTTTAAAATAATCGAATTAATTAATTTAAATTTAACCTAATTTTTTCGAAATTAATCAAGTAATTAGTGCTGTTTTCATATTAAAATCAATTCTCTATAAATAAACTTCAAAATGTAAATATTGTTTTAGACAGTTTGATAATTAAAATCCAATTAAATATCATAAAAGAAATAATTACTAATAGTATAATAAAATTATAATTACTTTACTGAATTATTTAAATAATCGAAATAGCATTACGGTCAAGCTGACCATACTACAAATTTACATGTGAAAATATAAACAGGTACACTTTATGTATTGGTAAATTTTATGGGGATTGTAGAATAAACCATAAATTTTATATAATATCTTTAATTGTTTTAAGACAAATTGATTTTTTTATGGTTTTTGCTATTTATAAGTTACACAAATGTCGAGAACCAGAAATTGATAAAATTTGTTGATACAAGTTTACAGTTTATAATGGAGAGACCCTTCAAATTAATACCCAAACTAAAAAAATTTCGACATGATTTGATAGTATTTTACCAGCAATTTAACAAATATGTTTTTAGTTATTTTATCTTATATGTTGTTGTGGCCTCAAGGTCAAAATAAGTTTGTCTTAAATTCATTAATTGACGGTATCCATTAACCGCAATCAATGACTGGACGATCACGTAGAGGAAAATACGAAAATACATATTTTTGTTTCTGTGTAATTATTTATTTTGATTAAAATTTGTTGATACAAATTGCAAAGTGTAACGGACCGAAAAACACGGATAAATTAGGTTAGATTTCAGATAAAATTGTGAAATATTGATTTATTTTTTTTTCTTATAATTTCAGAAGGAATATGAAAAATTTGAAGATAAATATTTCAGAAGGAAAATCTCAGTAATTGTATGAGAATTTTCAAATATTGATTTATATTTTGTAATCTACAAATTAAACTGAAACATTAATAATTTGTAATTTTTGGGTATGGGTCAAATATATAAGTAAAACGGTAATATGTAATTTGTCCAAAATGATGTCAATTGGACAAATTGACCCAACAATTGGGTCAATTGTTGTAGACTATATAATTGTATAGATATTTGTTGTACAAATCAACTGATTAAACAATTGATAAATTAATCAGTTGACTGAAGCTACATTACTATCAATTGTCAAATGATTAAATTGATAGTAATGTGAAGCTACATTACTATCAATTTAATCATTTGACAATTTAATTTAATAATTGTTTAAAATTGAAATATTGCTGAATGCGGTCAAATTACCCTAATTCCTACTATAATCTGAAAGTAATTCTAAATTACCAACATTTTTGCAATTATTTTATTGAAATTTAAGTAAATCTTCAGAATCACCAATTTATTTCAACTTTAAATCACTTGTTATTTTATTGATTATTTTAAACTTACGTTTCTCTTCTTGCCGGTGATGGCTCTAAATAATGAAGATATGGCCAACCTGGTGATCTTCGATATAAAAATCCTTCAGCTTTTTCAACCATCATGACGTTTATATAAAATCAACAATATTCACGTAAATATATTTTAATTTCATTTATTATGATTTCGTTTAATAAATATTTAATATGTAATTTATTTTTGCTTGTAATATTTTTAATTACACTTTTCTTTTTTGGTTTCACAGATCACAGTAGTTTTAAGATATTTTGAAATTGAAATTAATATACTTTCACTTTTATTTTTCGGTGTTTTTTTTTTCACTTTAAATTAAAAATTTAATAAATTGATTTTTTTTCTTAAAAATAAAATAGTCGGATAAATAATTTATTTTGATTTTTAATGCTTTTTCTATTTAGAAATTTAAAAGTAAATTTTAATTAAATTGATAAATTTTTCAGTTAAAAAAAAAATTTATATAAATCTCTAAGATTTATTAATCAATTTGTTGATAAATATTCGAAATAAGAAAATATATATGATAAATTAAGATATATAAAAATGTTATTAAATTTTTTCGTCTTTTTATCTATCTTTTCCAACTTTTTTTTACAGAAACAGAAATTAAATTATGGTAATAAGACACCACATGCTGTCATTTTATATTATTTTATATTTCCGTTGATATTAAAAAAAATTAATAGAAATTCTATTTATTTAAAGTTTTCTAAATTAATTTTTATAACAACTTAATAGCAGCACGCACGCACAAAAATTGGTGAAAAATGTAATTTATTCAAATATTTTTGTGGTTAAATAGTCAAGAAGAAATTTTAATTAAAGCGCCACCGTTTGTTGGGCTCAGCGAAATGGGTTCTAATACAAGAAAAAATTTATGTACAGAATATTTGATTTTTGTGACAATTTAGAAAAAATTAGAAAAAAAAACAATATTTTTATAAAAAATGTTTCGTTTTGAGGAAATGTCTTTCGTATGTTTGTGTTTTCGGAATAAGTTCAAAATTGATTAAAATTGAAATAGTAACCTGGTCAAACCACTTAACCCCCCAATTTATTTTAGTATCCTTAGTTTGGTTTCTAAATTATATTTAAGATAAAATTCAGAATGTATTTCAAGGAAAATTAGTTAAAAGGATCAATTTTTATTAAAAGAAATTGCACAAGAATAAAGTATACAATTTGATGTTCAGTTCTTTCACCCATAAATTTATCAAATAGAAATCTCCTATTAAGAGCTCTACAATCTAATTTTTCTTCTTCAAATAATTATGTTATAAAACTCAACCCCATTTAATCTAAAATTGGAATTACAAAATAAATTTAATTTTTATTTTATTTAAATTGAATTATTTTCAAAGTAAATTTTCACACTTGCTGCCGTGAACCGGTCGAAAAAAAAAAATTATATACAATTTTAAGGAAAACGAAATTTTATATTTAAGTATACAAAATGATTTGAAAAAAAAAACTGGAGCCAAAACTAAAAATAAACACATTTATTTTATTTTATATTTTTTCTCCTTAAATGATAATTTTCTTTCTGGTGGTCTTTTTTAGTTATCTGGTCTGTAAGCGGTTAATTTCCGTGTATGTAAAAAAGATTAATGTAATATAATTTGTAACTTTAAGATTTTTAGATAGATTTTTTTTTTCACGTTGAAAATATAGAAGTAAAAAATTTTGTATTTTTTTCTAGTTGTTTATGAAGTTTTTTTTTTATGTAATTTAATTAGTTTCGTTAATTATTAAATAAACTTGAGATTTTTGTATACAAGATTAAGATTGATTGGAATTTTTTTTCGTTCAATAATTATTTCCAAAGAATTTTGTAGATATTTTTTTTTGCACCTCAATTAACTATTGAGTGTAGTTTAAAATTGGTCGGATAGTGAAACAATTCGGAATAAATATTTTGTAGATGATTGAATCTTAAAGTCAAATTTCTATAATTATCTATAGTTTGATTTTTAATTTTAATTAAATTTCATTTACTAATTAAAATTCAATTTTAGAAGTTTTTCTCCTGACATAAGATAGAAAGAATGAATATCAAAGGAATGACTTTTAACTTACAGAAATTAAATTTAAAATCGTACTATTACGGAAAATTATTTTATTAGTTTTGTATTCAATATTAATCAACAAGATTATCTTAAATATTTTAAAAGTCTATTAATAAAATCTAAATTACAATTTAAGGAAAATGTTAATTGAAACTAATTTATTTCTACAAATTAGAATTTTATTAAAAATTATTGTATCAAAAAAAATCATTCTGTTAATAAAAATCATTCTGTCTGCAAAATAACAATTATTGCTACAAAAACTTGCCATATTCAATGAACCCTTAGAAAATATCCATGATAATTTTGAAGAAGGCGTACCATTAAATTTAATGATTTTATTCTCATTTTTATGTTTTTTCAATGAGAACATTCAACAAAATCAAATTTGAAAAGATTTTGAAAATCAACCCCTATTTTTAACGCAAATACACAAAAAAATCAGAAATTAAATAACAAACAATTAAATGCAAAAATCGTCATATACCACTCTATATGTTATTATTATACAAAGGATATTCGTTGCACAAAAATGACTCTTAATTTATTAAACATGTAATTTGCCCATCCCTAATTTAATATTAATTTTGTCCCTACTTTCTTTTACCCAATAAATTTCTATTTTCTCACAATGAAAATCTGCAATTTTCTATTTGAAAAATTAAATAAAATTCCTTCCCTTCACTCCACAAAAAATATTAATTACATTAAGTGCAAAAATTCCCACAAAATATAGAAATAATAATAAAAAAATATGTTGATGAATGAAACTGAATTATTGTAAATTTATCCCTTTTTTTTGGAAAAGGAAAAAAAGGGTGTGATTCTGTTTTTGTGCAATACAAATAAAATTTGTTGAAAAATTGTTAAATTTATGGGAACATTAATGTCAAATTCAGTTTAGGGTCCATTGAAAAATCAAAACAAAATCCATTAAACCAACTAAATAAATATTATTCTGATAATGTTTTGGATTTCAAATATGTTGTTATAAATTCTAATATAGTACACAGTTTTTTTTTGGACAAAACAAAAATCTTTTCGGGATTTATTTAAATTTTTATGAAAATTTTAATTTAATGGTATTGCAATTTTGAATAGAGATTTTTTTGTTTAACTAAATGAATGGCAATAAATTACAAACAAACTTCAATATATATTAATTTTTTGTCCAGCATTTCAACTTCCAATTTGTATAGATTTTATGGGATTGGTTTTAAAAAAAAAATAGATATTCTGATGGCTAATTGTGTGGTCTATAATTGAAAATGATTTGAATTAACTTTTAACTAATTTTTGTACTTGCAGGAGTGCTAATTTTAGTGATTTTTAATGTAAAGAAAAATTATATTTGTGAATAAAATGATTAATTTGAATTTAAATTTGGTATGTGTTTTTCCAGAATAATTAATTTTACTGACATAAAGTGGTGGTTGATAAGAATTTAGTTTATTTATTCGTGGTGTAAGAAAAATAGTATGATTAATTCGACTGTATAATATTTATTGATTATGAAACTAGTACTAAAAATGTTTGTACAAAGCATTAATTAAACTACTAATTTTAATATTATATTAACGTAAAAGTAGTAGCCTAATATTTTGTCACTTTATGATATCTTCTTTTCTAGCTAACAAAATAACTAGCTAAGTTTGATGCTGTATTTCTTATTAAATATTTTATTATTCACATGAATCATATAATTAGCATGAAATCATTATTTTTTAAGAACTATACACAGCTGCGTAAATTTATCTTATACAACCAGACTTAATTATTACTGAACATTTGTATAAAATTTGTGTATACATTTTATTTTCTTTTACAAAAATCACACATTTCATCTATCGAATATAAACATTTTTAAAATTTTTGAGCACAAATCATAACATATAAAAATTTTTGATGACTCAAAAATCATATTAAATAATGTAAAATGAATAACATACAAAAAAAAAAAAAAACTTAACTAAATCATCATCATAATTACATATTTTGGCCTACCCTAAAGTGATAATTAAAAAATGAAACAAATTTCAAACTCTTTTTTTCGAAAATCGTGAGAAATTTTCATGTCACGAAAAATAACAAAACTTGTTATTTAGTTTATTTCGTTATTTAAAAAAAAAAAGTACAAAAAAACTATATATATGTAATTTATATTAATTAAAGTCAGTAAATTAATTGGCTAATAAATGTCATAGTCGTAATGAACTGCAACAGTTTTGTTAGTGCATATGTTGACAGTAATTTTTGTCGCATATGCTGTAAACTGATATGAAATTATCTTTGAAATTATACATTTTTTTGTTATAGAAACTATAACCACATAATAATTTATTAATCACTATTATCTCTATTCAACAGCATAATTATCAATTAAAAAATTTTTTTTAATTATATATATGCCAAGATAAGTTTCAAATAAATATAATGAATAATAAATTGACCACGCGTCAGTATTACCCAAAATGTCAAATAATTGGTCTAAAAATAAAATTTAATTTTTGGTATTCAAAAAAATATCGAATTTAGCTTTGTAGTATTGTATCTCAATTCATAAACAATTCTTAATTTAATATGTGACCTTAAGATAGACTTAAGATACTCTTATTTGAACTTTTATGATTATGTTTTGACAGACAAAAAAACTATATATTTTTATTATTAAAAAGACAAATTTGAAATTTCTATTTTTAAAGTTTTCGCAGGGATTAACTTAATTAATAATTTGAAAACAAATTTCATAGCGATTTAATCTTTAAAACAATTAATGTGATATTTAAGAAAAGAACATATGTAATAACCTAAGTTTACAATTAAATTGAAGTTAAGTAGTTTTTATAAATTCCAGATCAAATGTCTTATGACATTTTTGACAAAACAAGTGAAAAAAGCGAAAAAAATTACAAAAAAAATCTAACAGATTATGTTTTATAAATGTTAAACATTGGTGTGACAACGTACATGAAAGTATTAACATTCTTGTAATATAGACCTTTAAATACTTAAATATGTAGTATGTTATTTATTTAATATTTTTAGCATTAGTAAAATGAGCAGTTTCATTTATTGGATATCATCTGTCAAAATACATAAAACATATTAACATTCCGAAAAAAAAACGCAATTGACACAAAAATTTAATATTTTACAATTGAGAACTTTAGAATCTTGAAATTGTCAAATTAGGCGAATTTATTTTTAATATTTTTCACATTTTAAAAAACAGATTTTTGATTTTAAACAGTTAAATCTAATCAAAATCAACTAAAAAATCATTTTATTTGTTAATAGCAGAAATTTGTTTAAAACGTCAAATACACTAATTACTTTACCACATGGCTAATACCAAAAAAAAATATAGGTCAACTGTATCTATAAACAACTATAATTAAATTAATAAATTATGCTATTTTTTTTTGTACAACCGATTAAAATTTTCAATTAACCATCAGTTAATGACTACAATCTTTATCTTTATTAATAAAAAAAAAAATTCCATAAAATTTTTTCTTATTTTTAGAATATTTATAAGTCATGCTATGTTAATTTATATATTTACAGTGTCATTCAACTGCAACTGGTGATTATCACCTAAACGTAAGGTTTTTTTTTTTTTATTTAGAAATTGATATCCAAAGTAATAAATAAAAAAAATTATTATGAAAATTTCGCGCCATGAATTTATAAACAGTTAGTTATGACAGGAAATTAAAAGATTCTGACTTCCTTCATAGTCAAAGACGAACTAAAAAAGACTATTAAATGAGTAATATAATTTCATGGGTTCCATTCAAAAGTTTCAATTGCTTTTAAATTAAAAATTTAATTATATAATAAATTAATTTTAGAAAATATGGCTTTGAGATGGCCTTGTTTACAATGTTATTGAAAATTTTAAATTAAATGACCAAACTGAATATGTCTATTGCTGGAATAAGTCAAAAGAAATATCGTATTATGCGATTACAATGTTGTCGCTCGTTGCTATCAGTTGGATAGATATTTGATATTTTCGCTCGTAGCTGTATTTTGATAATTAAAAAAAATTAATTTAATATAATTTTAAATGTCTAAAACCCATAGAATACATAACCGTCCAATATATTTTTTTTCTAATAAATAGGACAAAATTTCCAACCAAAACTAGTACTTCTATTTCTTTACTCCCCCAAATATCAATGTCAGTTTATGAAAAATTAATTTCAAAAAATCACATTTCAGACGATATTACATGACACGACAGAGTAAGCGTTTTAATTAATTTAGAATAAAAATTTCAGAATTTTCCACTAACATCTCTGTATATAATTTGGCGAGTAATTGAAATAGCCAAATATAAAAGAAAAATTGGACAATTTTATTCCTTTAGGTCGCTTCTTATTTTATGTTAAAATCGAAGAAATATGAATTTAATTTGCAAAGTTGTGGTATTTGTCTCTTGGTTCGCTCTGATGTATTGTGTTGCCTCTAAATTAAAAATAATGTCAAAAACAAGATCATTGGCCACAAACGCGACGATAACAAACAGCGTCATATTCTGTTTCACCAATAAATAAATTCCACAGCATGAAATATTCTGTAAATTTCGGTAATCTTATCTACGCTAAATTTAAATTGTAATTTCTAAGTTCAATTGAAACTAAATATGTATAATATGTATGTACTAACATTATCGCAATAATTTCAATCATGATTCATGTTTACACAATTGAACAAAATGCAAAATTAAGTATAATAAGCAAATTACCACGAAGAAATCAACTCTATAGTAACAAAAATTATAAATAAGATGACCATTTTATTTTTTTGCTTTCTTATTTACTAATTTTCTAGTTGATTTGCAATTAATGACTTGACATTCGACACAAGATAATTTATTGTATAGTTAAAAAAGCCGGCGATAAATAGAATTATAAATAATAAAAAGAAGATTTTAAATATTTTCTTATTTATAAAATTTATTCACAACTTGTACAACAAAGATTGTGTTTTTTTTTGAAGGCAGACTTAATGTATTATTTGTCTGGAATTTTAGATGAATTTATTAAGTTTTTGACAGTTCTTAAAAGAAATAACAATAAAGAAAAATTTTAGATATTTCTATTATCAGATTTGCATTATTATGCTATAGGGAATTTATAATTGAACTTTGCTACTGAAAAATATCCAATGATCAAGGAAATATTCTAGTAATGAACTTTAAATTATAATTTTACAGATACATGTATACTAGTAAATTTATAAATATATAATTACGTAAATTTTCACCATAAATAGAAGTCAAGAATCATAGTATATATACGTGAGTTTTAATATTTTACAAATTTATTGTATAGTAGTCAGACCAGGTGCTATGAAATCTTAAAAAGCATCAGTATTAATCATAAAATCATCATTTTAAGGTGTGTGTAATAAACAATTATAGCTATAAGCATTTTGAATGATTGAACATTGAACAGATTTTAAAATTAATATGACCTAACTGAAAAAGTAAGTTTTTTTTTCACGGATTGAATGTTAATTTATATACAGAAATTTCCGGATACATTTCAATATTATGTTGTAGTGTTTTGTTTTTATTTTGTTCAGAAAAAGGTGTTTAAATTCAATTTGTTTCCAATATAAATTGTATTTTCAAAAAGTTTTAAGTGAAAGTACAATTTTTCTTGATTAAATTTATTTCGATTAAATTTTTTGAATATTTTGAATTATACAGATTATTTTGAATTTTAATTAATATTTTATTTGAAGTAAAATCATTTTAACAAAATAATAATTTCTCATAATTTCAATGAAATGTTTATTGAAAATAATAATTTCACATAATTTCAATGAAAAACTAATGTTTTTGCTGATTCAATTGTAATTTTTAACTTTAAAAAATTGTCTGAAATAAAAGATTTCAAATCACTGTCATATGGTGATTAACTCACTTTAGAATATTACGTGATTTAGTGTAATTTCTAAACCAAATTCTTGCATAAATGACGTTTAACTATATTTAAAAAATATTTTGAAATTCAGTCATAAAAAAAAAACACTGTAGAGAAATTTTTTTTCTCATAATCATATATTTTGATTAAATTATAATTCTGTGTAACTTTGCCAAAACACGATATCTATATAATTACAAATTTTCAGCAGAGAAATTGTAAGAAAATTCAATCGCCACTTGTCATGAAACAAACTGATTGTAAAGTTTGACCACTTCATTCAGATTAGAATATTTAGGGAGGAGAATCTGTTGTCATGTTTTGGTAAAGTCCATCATCGCAAAAATAAAAATATCGGTTTTAGTATTTTAGCAAGTAAATTTTGAAGATTAACACGTTCGCGTGAATTGTGGCATAAAAAGCCGTTGTAGTTTCTATCCATATGCAAATTACGCCTAGAGACGTCAAAATATGAATACAATTTAAGGGTATGAAAAAATAATTGCGTTTAATTGCGTATAAAATTTTAATTGAACGCGAACGTTTTAAATGAAATTATAACTTAGTTCAAAAAGTAAAAAAAAAAAAGTAGATATCGTATTTTGGCAAAGTTCCATAGAATTAGGAATTGTCAGCTTTATTGATATTTAAAAATAATAATAAATAAAAGCTTCAAAAGTAAAAAATAAATAAAACTGAATTGTCAGAAATATTTTAAGAAATGACTAAAAATTTATAAATGTACAGAAGTTACTCGGTCAACATTCCGATTATAAGTAATTATGATGAATAGACTTAGCGAATTATTGATAACCACAATTTTTATTGACATAGTACTATCAGATTAAGTCAAAACAAATGGCCGGATTTATAGTATGTACACAAAAATCTTACCATTGACTAACAATATAAACGATTTGTCACTTTCTCTGGAATTAGTGGAGACAAATGTTTTAATAATCAGGAAAGCCATTAGAATGTTGAGCGGCGATAAATGAAGAAAAATAAATAAATTATGTTGGCCAATTTCTAATATAGTTTGTTTTACTAAAACAAATCCGTAACAAATCTTAGTTCAATGCAATGCATTAACATGAATCAAATTGCTATATGGAAAATTAGAAAATCCATTTTTCTACAGTTTTATATAAAATGGAAAAATAAATTTATTGTCCAACTAGTATGTTATCAAAATATTTTATTGCATTTTAAATACCACATTAAAAAGTGCTAAAAGATCATTGACACTTTCGGTAAACCATAAACATAAACACTAACTTCCCCAATGTTCAATTTCCGTTGTTAATGCACTTTTTTTCCCTTTCTTTGCTTTTTTTTTCTTTGGTATTATTTAAATTATTACAATTTAGATTTTTAGATTTTTATGACGGATATTTTTCCTTGGAATAAAAAGCACAAACCACCAACTTTATTGTTATAGTTGTCACGATTTTTTATTCCATATTTTAAATTATGGGAAATAATTGCACACAAAAATAAATATTTTTTTTAAAAAATGTATTTTTTTATTTTATATATTTATTTATCCGTCAATTGTAAACGATAAATATTTAATATAGTTTCGATATTTTTCAAAAATTTTCGATTTTATTCAACAGGTGTTGGTGATGATGGCGATTAATATTATGAAATTTATCAAGTCTTGCAAAAGTCAAATTCGATTTATTTTTATAAAAAAAAGTTAAATTTCAATAAATCAAATATTTAAGACGATTATTCATTATTTTTTTTTTTTATTTATTATTATTTCGACAAAATTTTGATTTCGTAATAAATTAATTTTTATTATAAAGGGTTTGTTTCGGTGTTTTTATGTTGTTCAAATGTCGATATTACGAAATTTGTATTTTTACTGTGAAATGGACTTTTTGATTGTGCATTCAAATTGTTTTAAAAAAAAAAAATGTTTGATTCTTTTCAAACAAAAAAAGGGTCAAGTGTCGAATTAATGGAATTGTTTAGTTTTGGATTATTTGATTACAATTGAAGTTATTAGTGTTTAAGTAAACACCCAATAAATAATGATTGGTAATGAACTATACTGTAATATTTCTTTATAATTTTATGTATGGGAAAATTGATTTCTTATATACATATCTTCTGTATCAATCGAACTCTGGATTGGAGGACATTAAACTTTGCACTGACATAAGCTGAAATAACTCTGAACTTAGGTCTGAGGTAAAAAAATTATAAATTTTACGATCAAGAGAACATGAAAGATAGTATTTAATAGAATTAAGCTATGTGTAATAATTAAGCTCTTAACAAGCTACTGTTCGTTACAATATCATATAATCAAAAGACCAGATTTGTGATTCTGTTTGGCAGGATTAAACAGCAGAATAATATTTGCAATTGCTTGCCAATTTATCGGCAAACGCTAGAACAAACACTTTACATAAGCAGCCGACCTACATATGCTGCACTTCGAAAACCAGGACAGAAGTTTATATTCCCACTGCTTTAAATAATAGTTTAATTAAATTTACAACCTCGGAGAGGCCGAACTGTAATAATTTTATGTATGGGCAAATACTTTCTGTCGAAAAATATTTATAATTCTAATAAAAATATTTATTTTCTAGTCAAAATTATAAATAAAATATTGAGTTAATTAATTTCAAGTTTACGTGTTTTAGTAAAAAGATTTTGGTTATATTTTAAATAAATTTTAAACGTTTCTTTTTAAGACAATATCCGAATCGTACTATTCAAGTTTATCTTCGTCTAAAGATAAATAGCATCAAATTTCATTAAAAAACCGGTTCTGTGCTTTGTATTCCAAGGAAAAATATCCGTCATAAAAATATAAATTTTTATCAAAAATCGTTTCTAAATTGAATTAAGATTACTGACATCAAAAACTTTCAGACTATACTATTCCACTACAAAAAAAAAAACTGAAAAGGCTTGGTATGCTTGACTATATTCTAAAAAATGTACTATTTAATCAAATTTTTCTATAGCTCTTAAATTATATTCTACAGTTCTTATTATAATATAATTGGCTGTAAAATACATTCAAATTTCCCTAATTATTTGTTCAATTTTCTCATGATCTAGTCTTGCAGTGTCATTACAACACAATTAAAACTATCCATTTATTATTATTTACATTTCCAACCTTTTTTTTACTTTTAATTGATATTAATTCTTTTGGTAAGTGACAAAAAAAGAGCATGTAAAAATAAATTGACTGACAAGCAATGAATTGGCGCAACAAAAAAAAAAAAGGGTCATAAAGGTTATTTAACTATTTTATGGTTTGCTGAAATCGCAATTTTACGATCTTGACAATTATATTTTACTTATTTAATTATAATTGACACTGTTAATTGAATGTGCAGTATTTTACATAATTCTCATTTTTCTTTTATGCACAGAATTTATACAGAAATTTATATTTGTGTAATTTTGAAATTTGTGGTTCTCATAGTAGATATTGCAAAAAAGCAAATTAGGATTTAAATTGAACTTTAATGGTTATAGTTGTTTGGTAAATGGAATTTTGTAAAATAAAAAAAAAGTTCTAATAGTTAAAAGAGAATTATATTTAATTGGGTAAAATTATTTTAATAATTTCTGACAATCCAATTTATGGCATAGGTTATATGGTGATGATTGACGTTATAAAATCTTTACTAAGGATTCAAAGATAATTTACAATAAATTTATAATAAAGGCATTTATATGAATTAAATAATATAGCAAATCAAGGTATATTCAAAATTTTACACTTCAATATGATTAACAATCATATTGAAATGATATAATTTTCACACTCCATTACTATTTAAGTGGGGGTTAGAAAGCTAATTTTGATATAGCAATTTACTTCTTAATAATGTTTGGGTGGAAAAGGTTATTAGAAAATATTAATAAAATTTAATATCGTGCAATTACAAATTTAAAGTTTTTAGTGGTGGTACACTTACAAAGCTAAACTCTATTCCATTTTATTCAAAAATATATTTATGATCAAAAATTTACATAGTTTTTTTGAATTAACATATCAAATATATAATTATTGGATTTATAAAACATTATCTGTCAATATCTATACCAATAATTAAGTTTAATTCAAATACTAACAACAAAAATAACAACTGAACATTTGAAAATCTAATTTTATTAGAAAAAACATATATAAATTTTTTGTTTTCATAAAACGTATTATATTATATATAAAAGTAACTACATGTTGAAGAAAATTGAACCGGAAACTTTTAAAAGTTATAAAAATATATAATCTAGATTTTTTAAAGGCGTATAACACCACACAAAACTTTAATTTAGTGATTGCAAAAATATACTATATTTTAATTTATAATTTTTCCCTGTTCAAAATTATATAAAATTATATGGTAAATTGGCATACTTTACCATTACAAGAATTACAGAAAAAATATATAATTTTTTTTTTTTGATTATAAATTTTAATTTCGAAAATAAATAAATATAAAATATATATTGTCTACGCATATTAACGTTTATTTTGAATTAATTTTGTATTATAGATAAAATAAGAAATTTACGTGATAAAATAAATGAAATTTTTCGTTCATGGTTTTTTTTATACAGGCAAGAAGAAAAAAAGTATCTTTATAATATTATAGTTTCATATGTGTTTCATTAAAATACCAATTTGTGTACACGGAATGAGTGTTTTATTTTTTGTCAGTATAAAGAATTTGAATAGAAAATTTTCCAAAACAACAGAAAATTATAATCAACCACAAGTATTTCTATAATTTTCATTTATATTTTTCTTTTCCTTATTTTTATGCATAACAAATAACCAAAAAAAAAACAATGATAGAAAATTCAATTATAAAGTGGAAAATTATGAAAAATATGTGCAATTTGATTGTTTTTGTTTTATTTGTTATCGCCAGATAAAGATGACAATAATTGACATTTCGTAAAAATTCTCTTTCAAAAAAAATCAGATTATCAATAAAAAATGAAAAATACTTTTTATTGCGCATTTTTTTTTTTTTTTGTTTCCGAGATAATTAATTTTTCTTTATTAATATTTTTTATGAAAAACATGTTTTTAATGTGCTCTTGATTCGTGATGATATTTAGATTGGAATGGCCTTTTAATGAGGACAACATTTTTAACTGATAAATTTTAATTAAAATTGGTAGAAAAAAGAAATTGCAATTCTTTAATTATAATTATTTTTGTTCGTTATAATTTTAATCATAAATTTTTAATTAATATCAAAATTAGTGAAAATAATTTCAGTTCATATTTCTATTTCTATTATTGTTTCTTTTTGGTAATGTGAAAGTCGAAGTTGACTTATAAATTTATGAAATTAATTCCGTAGCCAAATTTATTAATTGAAACTAGTATAAGACTTAACTATAATTGACTTAATGAAATCAAAAATAATTAAATCTATGATTAGAATATACTTAACAAACATTAAGCAAATTTTCGTTAACTTTGCCAAAATTTCGTTAACTTTAAAATTAAGAAAATTGTGTTGATTTCAAAAAGTATAATAAAATTATCTAAAAAGTTATTAAAAATATTGATTAGAAATGGATGAGTTAAAATTATTAAAAGATTTTGTGGTACTTTTACTCCTGTTAAACGATGTTGAAAAAATTACATTAAATAACATTTAAGATTAGATATTTCCATTTATTAACTTTCCGTAAGTTCATTTCAGCCCAAAACCGAAAAGGATTTGACAAAGTCAAGAAAATATTGCAATTTTACTTAAATTTCATTAAGTTCATTATAGTTAAATCTATTGTAAGAAAATTTATGTAAAATAAGAAATTAACATATACAACAATTATATTGTTTTCAAATTTCTAATGTTTCATATTCACACAATAAATGTATTTCAAAGAACACTTTTGACATGAATATTTTTTTTTATTAAAATTTTCCCTCAAATTTTCTTTATCTTTATCAAGTATACTTTGAATTTTCTCATACCTAATATATATAATCAACGAAACATTAATCGAAAAGTCTGTTTAGTTATCTGTTAAGGAAATAAACAACTTCCTGTCTGGATACTGAACAAAACAAGAGAGCCTGAAAATTACATTATTTTTCATATCTAGCTTCTGGCTAAAAACAAAAATGAAAAAAAAAAACTATATTGTCGTTGAACATAGTCGTCATCATAAAATTTATTCAAATTGTATTTTTCATTTTCCCATAACAGAAAATATTTCCACTTATATACACAAAAACACAATTCAGACAAATTTTCCTTTGAGCAAAATTGTATTAATTATTTATTCATCTGGCCATGAAAAACATTTTTATTTAAAATTCAAAAATAATTTAGATTAATATCTTGCAAAAAAAAAAAAAATAATATCCATAAAGAACAAATTTGTTTGAAAATTGTGTTTAATTTTCATCAATATTTCACCCTCAAATATATGCAATTTTTGATGGTAAACAAACACATGTTATGAAATTCACATAATAATATATTTATCCTTTTAGACAGCACGTTATTGGATATATGTACATATATGTTACAGTGTATAGTTAAAAATTACGTTACGCTCTAAAGTACATATATTTTTGTACATAACTTTTGCTAAACCCTATTAAAAATTAATGAGAGAAGAAAACATGAAAATTTTATGCTCTGGTTAATAATTGAGGTAGATACAGATATTAAATTAAAACAAAATTTTGAAATTAACAATTTTTTGTTCTTTTGAAACTCATAAAATAGGAAATTTATATATATGTATATATATATTTTTTTGTGAAATTATGAAATTTTTTAATTTTCCCTAGGGAAAATGTGAAAATATATATTTTCGCAAATCTATGAAATATTAAATGTTTTTTTCCCTTAAACTGTATGTTATTAGAAAATTTTGTTATGTTTGCTCAATTTAATTTATTTTCATCAAATTTGTTGAATATTTACAAAATGTAGGGAAATTTGCACGACGAACATCACAATACAATTTTCAGCTAATGAAAAGCGACAGTACAAATATTTTAATTTGACACCTGATTTTAATTGAGATTTCTAAGATCAAATTTAGTCAATTTGAAGTTTGTTAGACCTACATTTTATTAGGATAAATTTAATAATCAATTTGAAGTTTGTCCACAAAAAAAATTAAAGCTAAAATGGTCTTAATTTCTTACCAAAACGCTCAGGGACCATTAAAATATTTTCTAATTAATTCAATGAAAAATTCTAAAAATATGTAATTTAAAGAAGGGCTTAATCCCACATCAAGAATAGGATTTAGGGAACTTTCTTAGGGTTTAGGGAACTTTCATATATTTTAAACTATTCCAATTAAAAACTACAATTTTATTTTTAAAATGACTTTACAATTATTCCTTTTTATATACTTAATCACGTTATTTAGTCCTATAAGGGTTTCATTCATACATTTTTTTTTAAAAAAAAAGCCTTAAGTGATTTTCTTGAACCACCCTAAAAATATGTAACAAAAAAAAACAGTTCAAAATTGTTCGCATTTAGAAAAAAAACTATAATACTTTCTTTGAAAGCAATAAAAAAAATTTTATTTTTTAATTTTCATCTCTAAAATTAAAAATAACAAAGAAGTGCGCGCTTTATACATAAACAAAACCGTCGCACACGTCAGAAAAAAAGCGCCCCCTAAAGCGATTCTTACATAAAAGAAAATTCTATGTTTAGCCACGATTCAAATGTGTGTAGCTTAGAAGAAAGAATACAGAATATCGTTTAATGTTTTTGTAATTAAAATAATTTCTTTTTTTGCAAAAAAAAAAACAAAGTGTTTCAAAATGAAAAACTTAAATTTTTCTTTTAATTGGAATTTTTTTTTTAAAAGAAAATTTCATCAATTTAAGAAAAAAAAATTAAACTTCAATGTCCTTGAAAATTATAATTCACTAAAAAACCATAAGATTTTTTCAAATTGATTAATTATTTTACATTATTTACAAAATTATTTACAAATTAACACAACACTTAAAAATAAAACATTAAAAATCTTTATAACGCAACACTAAGAACAGGTGGAAATTTACATCAAATATTTCACCTGTATTTTGTAAATTTTTTTTTTTTTTTTTATTTTAAAAATCAATTTTCTTTTTATTTTAATTTTCTTGTACCTTTTTTTTTTTGGTTAAATTTAAAATTTATAATCAAAAATTATTTTCGTTATTCGTTTTCGAATTATCGAACACCGCACCGCACTTTTTTACAAATTATTAAATAAACTTTTTTTTTTTAAAAAAAAAACTTTTTAAAGAAATTAAATAAAATTTGTAAAAAAATTCAGATAAAATTTTAAAATTTCTTAGCTAAACGAAACGAAAATTTATAATTATTTTTCATATTTAATAAGAATTATAATGAAAAATTTTATGTTCCGCCCCGGTAGCCAGTCAATTCACAACTGGAAAACGAATATTCATTAATATAGAATAAAATTAATTCGACACAACTCTCCGTCTTTTCAATTTATAAAAACTCTCCGAAAAATATTTTTAAAAAATAAATGTATTCTCCTGAAGTACACCAGCAACAGCAACCAAAAAAAAAAAAAAACATAACAAACTAGTAAACCAGCTGGTTCGATGGACTGACACAAGTCAGGCTGTCTGATTCATAATAAAAAAATTAAATATAATTATACTTCTGGGGTTTTTTCTTATTAATGTGTGTTTATATAGAATGGATTTTTTATTTGTTGTGTAAAACTATTTTGATATAGTCTGGCTATTATAGCAGGAGAATGTATGGTAACTACTGTGACTGTGATAATATAGCCCTAAGAGATTCTGTTGTTGTAGGTTACGTCATTTCTTCTTTTTTTGTGTGTTTTTGTATGTGAGATGTTTATTTGTAAATTGTTGTGTTGTATTTTTTTTTTGTTGACGTTTTATAAATAAGAAACAATTGAACAGGAGTACAGAATTTTGATGTAGGACACAGAAAATTGTAGGAGAATTATGCAAATTTATAACAAAAAGAATTTTACGTTTTGTTGTTATGTATACACGACTATTATACAGTGAAATTACTGATGGGTATGTTAGGTATTGCAATAATTGAGAATAGAAAGATGAGAAATTGTTGTGGTAGTAACCTGAATTTACTAGGTAAAAAAATAATTCTGATATTGAATGGAAAATATTTTAGTTGGTTTTGTTTAGAATGAAAATGATACGAGGATGATGCAGAAGAACAACAAGAAGTCTTTTTGTCACTTATCAGTGTAAATCACTCAAATATCTTTAAGGTTATATATTTAAAAAATTTGGTATATATTTTTTTTAAACATGAGAAACAAAAATTCAACACTACATTGAAATTATTGAAAAGGTTGGGTTAAAATAAACAAACCTCTGTGGTGAGTATATTACTGTGCATTTTGGGTACAATTTTTCTGTAAAGGATTGGGAAGAATTAGGTCTAGTTTACCGAACATTCAAGTAAAATAAAAAGTGTAAATATCTACGGCAGCCAAAACCATGATCATCGAACAGAATGAAGCAATTATTCTTCTCGAATCCATTTATATCAACCGGTCTGTGTCAAATTTGTGGAGATCGCAACTTACTATGGAAAATTTCTAGTAGTTAAGAATCAGGTTATGATTCTTAAGTACTGGTACTTTAAAACAAGGTTCTCCAAAACTATTGTCCTAGATAACAATGAATCTAACTAATTAAAGCTCATCAACGAACTAGATTTTTAATATAGTCATAGGTATCTTAAGGAAGCAAGACATGATATTCTTGTATTCTCAGAAAATTTTGCCGAACCATTATATTATAATATAAATAAGTTTTTAGTTAATTTCAGTTAAAATGTGCATTTACCAATAATCTTTACTAAATGCAATACTAAAATAATAAACAAACTTCGAGGAAATAATATTAATATCAGGGATAAAAGATCGTTAAAGTGCTATAAAAATTTTTATAGTTCAGATCATTACCATACAATTTGAAATCGTTTATTTGGTATGTTGAAATAATAAAATTTAATCCTGTCTAAGGATAATTTGAATATGTATATTAAATATACCAACAGTAAAACCCAATCGCTTAACCCAAAAACATAAAATATATAACTTTACATTTCATTTTTAACTACCAATATTTAATCCAGCAGGAAATTTGTCTGCTTCTTTAATATGCTGATCGTCTGGTAATTTTAGTTTTATAGTTTGTATACATATTTTTTGTTTTGTACTACTAAACAAACGGAAACACTACGTACGTATTATATGTATAAAAGTGTGTACACATGAAATACAAATTTCTTCAACAAAAAAAAGTTCTCAGATACGGGTAGGGGTTGATACTGAAATTTTCATTATACATTTTCTTATTTGTTTGTTGCAGTGTTGTAATAGATTTATTATAATATGTATGCCATAAAAAATAAATTCATTTCCAATTTTAAATTCAACAAAAAAAAAACGAATACTTGGGGAAAAAATCACTTCTTTCAAAGTAAAGGTAAAAAAGTAAAAGAATTTTATTTCTTTCTGGGCCTTGAATAAATATTGTAATCGTAATACTTTGCCGCTCAATTTTCATTTATTTATTTTTATAAATTTTGTTGAATAAAGTAAAATTTTATAAAAATGTACTTTTATTTTACATTCAGAAATTTCTGTACGCCTGTTTGTCTGAAGTTGAATTTAAATTGGAAATGGAAAAAAAAAGTGGAAGAAGTAGTTTTTTCGTATTTAGGGGTTTAGCGGCTTAAATATTATAACGACGGCGGATGGACAGCGGTAAGTCATTATAAATTTTTGCAGATGTTTAAACAGAATTTGATAAAAAATTTATTATAATTTATGCCTTGTTTTTAAAGTTTTTATTTATTATTTATGGTTTTTGGATATTTTTTGAAATGACAGAAGTTTTTCGGTTTTTTGCTGCTAATTGGTTTTTTTTTTTCAGGGTGTGCCGATCGTCGAGTCTTAAGCAGGTACTTGATCGAAATATTAATTTATAAGAAAATATTAGTTGCAAATATTGAAAGATAAGATTTTTCATTTTTTTTTTGTATACAAAATGTTATTTTTGGATTATTATTACATTTTTTAAATGATTAATTAATTAATATTTTAATCACGTTAATGTATTTTTTTGGAAATCAGGAAAATAGAAAGAAATATTGATTTGCTTTAAAATCGGAAGTCATTAATTCTCTAAATTTTGTGGAAATTTTGTTTATAATTTAGTGGATTAATTATCATTTACTTGCATAGTTTTTATAAAAATCGATTAAATTACATTTTTAAAAAGAACTCAGTAAATTGGCGCCTTTTTCAACGCAGGCGAAGTGTTTATTTTTCGGGCTATGATATGTGTTTATGCCGAGGTGATTTATTTGCATTAAAAATATAAAACATATTGATACTGTCAGTATTCAGTTTCAAAATATAAAATAGTAATTCAAATAGTAACATTTCCAAAATAATTTCATAAAAAAAATTATTTAGGAAATGTGAAAAAAATTGTTTAATTAGAAAAAGATTTAAGTCAATTGCAACAGGTCAACCAAATCTCCATAAATTCGGGCAAATAAGTGATATCAACCAAATTTAATTAAATCGCCGTGAAAAATCGCTGCAAAATCGCGCCAAATTTATTTGTGTGAACAATTCTATAAAGCCTTATAATTAAAGTTTGCGAAAAATGACACCGGTTGGGGGAATTCGAAAAAAAATTTGCATGTTTTAGTCAAAATATATATTTAAAAATTTCCATTTTCTTTACAATAAACCAACAATCCATAAATAATATATTAGAATTTCATTTAAATATAGGTTAAATAAGATACTATATGCCATTAATATCCTTTCCTTTTTTTTTGATTTTTCCTGGCGTCTGTATATGATTATTTTTAGATATTTTATAAGAGAAAATTTTCTAAAGAATTTAAAATTGAATATCAAAAAATATAAAAAAAATCTTATTCAATATTTTAATATGGCAAATGGGTGAATAGTGAATACTGAATACATATTGAACATATTCTTGAAAATTGAATTTTTTGTTATAAATTTGCATTTTTATATGACAGAATATTTTTTTTTAATGATTTTTATGTTAAAAATAGAATATGTTTCCTTTCATGATGTGAAAAAAAAAAATTGTTTGCATATACATAAAAATGAATCTAAAGTACATTAAAAAAATTATTTATTTTCTTTTTATACACCAAATATACAGTCAGATGATTACTTTAATATTCGTGAAAAAATTTAAATAACAGGTAGACCTAATAGTTGAATTAAATTCATAATTTTGTATTCTAGCGATTGACATTATTAAAATTTAATCTTCTACATTGTCAGATTTCGGCTACTCTGTTTCCGTCATAAATGATACATTGTAATTTAAATATTCTGATCAGTACACTTCACATACAAGAAATTATGTCCTACAATTGTAAATATCATAATCCGAATAATTTTGTTTAAAAAAATATTGTTGGTATAATATTGATGAAATATACAAAAATACCTGCGCTGGCTTAGTGACTACGCTGTGATGTATTAGGTAATGGGCTTGAATAGATATAAGTTTAAGTCTAAGTTACTTAGCTTTAAATGAGTACCAGTAATAAAAATTAAAATGTAATAGTAAGGCTGGAAAAAAAACTATATTCTATAATAGAATGTAGGTTTCGTAACATTCTATAATAGAATGTTACGAAACCTACAGTGGGAGGCCTCAGCTAGAATTGTAAAGTTTCACAATTGAGAAAGAATGTACAGAAAAAAGGTATCGAATTTTATTATTTTTTGTTTGCCATTTGAATATTAAAATTAATAAAATTATTAAACTAAAAATTTGCACATATTTACAATAACAAGTTAGCCGACTATATTTATTAAGAATTTTTTGAGGTAAATTAACATCATTCTAAGTTAAATTATATTGTAAATATTTAAATGAAAAATATTTTCATATTTACACTGACATTATCTGCGAATTGTTCGTAAATTACATGAAAAAAAAAATTGTAGCTTCCAGTCTAAAGTTGTACAAACTTTGTATGACGTGTGTTGGTTGGCTGTATGTCGTTTAATTGCATTGTTATTATTGAATTTATTTATAAATGTTGATTTTTTTTGTTTGCAAATTTTATGGACTTGACTTAAACTACTAATATAAATATGTGATAATTATTAAACTTAATATGAAATACAGACTGAAAAGCGAAAGTTGATAACCGTTACAAAAAAATTAATGCAAAAAGTATTAAATTAAATATATCAATGAAAAGGTAAACATTTATAATTTTACATAGATTTGGAATTTTACAAGTAGTTTAAAAATGAATTTCCAAAAAATGTTTTCTAAAAATCTCATACATATATTTAAATTTTAATTCAACTAAAGTTTGTGAACCAATAATTTTCTAAATTTATTGTAATTAGTTTCTTAGGAATTAAAATAATTAAAACGATATTTCACATCTAAGACTGTCATAATGTATAATTACTTTAATTTAATGTATATGACCTCTCAACACTTTTGAGTGCGTCACATTATATACGTTTTTGAAGACCATTGCTTTTCTAGATTTTTTACAAATAAAAAAATTGGTAAGCCTCTAACTGGAAACACTACAGTAGGATTCAATCAGAACACAGTAGGATTCAATGTGATAAGTATTTAGGGCACATTATTATCGTATACAAATATTATTACTGAACCAAACGATTTTAGTACCAATCGATAAAATGTAAAGTGGAAAATACCGAGTCAAATTTATGTATGTTGTTGAGATTTGACAAAAATTTTATAATACTTTACTTTTAAATGATAATTATATACAGAATTGAAAATGAAATATGGTAAGAAATAAACAGACACTTAGGTATTTCAATATTGTTACTTACTACAAAGGTTAAGCAAGCCTACCTCAAAATACAGCGTTTATTGATATTACTGCAAAAGTCGTGGCCTTTTCTACAGTGGAAGCGTTAGACAAGTATTATTAAATTGTGACTAACATTCTCAGTTTTTCAAATATAAATAATCGTGACGGAAACAAGGTGTGTATGGTTGTTATTCCAATTTTTTTTTAAATGAATCAGTACGACTATAATTTCTTTAATCATTCTTGACAATAATTTTCATATAAAATTATTTATTTATTAAAATATTTAATAAAAACACGTAAACTATTTAGAAAGCATAAATAATTTAGTTTTTTTTTAGCTCTAATTCAAATAAATCATTGAATTGTAGAAAAAAAGTTGGTCAATTAAAAAGTTATTAACCTAATAAAACTTTCGATAATATTCTCAATACGAAAAAAATTATCTTATTGACTTCCTATATCACATTGTAATCGCATTCAGTTTTTTACTATATGTAAAAATTTATGACCAAGTCCAGAGAATACAACTCAATAATAATTTTAAATTACAGATAAAAAAAATTATGTATTGTAACTTGTAACATATAAATTATTATTATTATTATTAAATTTTCTAAACTGATCTTCATCAAAATTTTATGATTAATTCATTTTTTTTTTCTTCCATCTTCTGACTATGCTCAGTCGAATAATGCGCCGCTTCCACAACATTTCTTTTTATTTTTTGATTACATATACTGAAATGAATCCAATTAAAACCAATCGACTTACAGTGTATTTTTGTTTTCATTTTTTTTTGTATGTTAACAATCGACATTTTATTACATTTTAGTTGTTATTATTATTTTTATTATTCATCATAAAGAGCCCCCTTTTCCCTGATTATATATGTGGACCAGCCTGGGGTAATTTAATGATTACAAATATATATGTATATATATAGCTTAAAGTACCATTTAACCTTCATGGTTTGCCGCTTTATTAAAAAAAAAAATAAGAAGAAAAAAAATAAATAAAACAAATAACAACTTTTCATGTTGCACCATCAATTGAATCATAGAATTATATCAGACATATATGCAAACAAACAAATAAAAATATATATTAAAAAAAAATGTTGTGGTATGTAAAACGTCCGATGAGAATTGAAAAATATTGGAAGTCAGTGACACTTTCTAAACAGTATCGGATTTAGGATGGAATTTAAGTTAAGAAAATGGTATGAAAGGCTTTGATATCAATAATATTGAAATTCATTCTAAAAATTTTAATAATCACGTAAAATATGTTTCTAAGCACGTAAAATATGATTTTACTGCACTCAGAGTTGTAAAGCAAGTGAAATTTTAATACGATTTATTGTTTGATTTTAATGAGTTACGTAATGATTTTAATAAGTTACTCTTAACTGATTATTTGTAGATTTATTTAAATTTTCATTACAAAGGATCAATTAGATTAAAATCATAAAAAAACGTAGACATTTTGCATATTCAGTTTCGATATATGTATATACTAATACTAATTTTATCGGCAATATCTGGCATACTGGGTTTCCGTTCGATATTCGATGTAAAAAGTAGAAAACCATGAATAATAAAATTACAATCAAGTCTCATTTAAGACTGTGATAAATGATAATGTTTGCGACCATTTGTTAATAACAAATGTATCAGTAAAAGTCCATTAGTTTGCTGCATTAACATTTCTTCACTATAAAGAAATTTATGGTTCGGAAATAAATTAGTAACTCCAGCTACAAGAGATTATTAGGGCATTCTTTACCGGAGGCCGAGTCTCATCACGACCGTTAGCGTAAAAGAGTAAAAGCACTAAGAGGTAAAAATGAAACAAAATTGTGGGCCTAAGCTTGCCTTAATATGACTCTGTTAATTATAGACTTGTAATCATTTCAGCATTGTTGGTAGCATGGCGCTTTGATGACTATCGTTGATTACAATACCGCAATAGCAATAATTTCAACTTTTTATTATTGTAATTATTATTATTGTGCTCTCTGTAATCATCAACAATTTTTCTATTTTTATTTTCCCTATTTCATAAATATATTTATTCGTCAATGAGCTCAAAGATATCAAAGTCTTTAATTTAAATTTTATACGATTATCATTATTATTATGATATATGATGCAATGCGCTTTTTAGGAAAATCGAACAAAAAAAAAAAGAAAATAAACTTGTATACTAATTCATCTGGTTGGCATTAGTTTTGAAATATTAACGTTGTTATGCTTGATGAAGATTTATATATTTTGATTTAGTTTATAGATTGTGAGAAAATCTACAAAAAAAAAATATTTTTATAACTTTATTTTGAATTGTTTTGAACTTGATGGTCTATAATTTTCAATGTTATATGCTGGCATACCAGTTAGAAAATTAAAATATCAAAGTAAAAGAACTGCATTCAGAGTATCTGACAATATTTGAATATTTTAATCATGAATAATTTGTGGAAATATTATGAATTTATAATTGAGAAATTTTTTTTTATGTTAACCATGAAATTTAGACATTTTACTTCTGGGACTAAAATTGGATAAAAAAAAATATTAAAAATAATTTCATAAAACTAGCAATTAAAATATTTATTTCCTTATTTCTACAGAAAAGTGTTTAAGATCAATAAAAACAATTTTCTTAGAAAGGAAAACATAAATTAACCATTTTATAAAATAAATGATGAGGAAATAAATATCCTTTTAGATTCAAATTTCCTTTCAGTATAGCAAAAAGATAAAATATTATGTGATTTTCTAGAAATAAATTGGTTTTTATGGTTTTTTTATGAGCAAAAAGAAACAGAAAATTAATTAAGAAATAATAGTCTTATTTCTATTAGGTATATTTTGTTAATTGTAATAAATATAATTTAATATTTTTAGGAAACTTACCTTAATCAAATGATGATAAAAGTTCTGAAAAAAGAAATAATATATTAATTTCAAATTAAATTTTTATATTTAAATTAAGTTAAATATAATTTTATAAACATATACGTTCGTTCGGGTAGAAAATTGATACCATTATGAAAATTTCCGCCGTAATAGTATAATACATTATTCAGAGTTTAGCATGCAAAAACTACCAACAAACTTTATTAAATAACAGAAGAGGATAAGTTCATTAATAGAAAGACAAAATTGTATATTGAACCAAATGAGATAATTTTATTACATAAAAATTATGTGACAAATTCGAAAAATCAAATTTGATAAAGCAACAATTTTTTTTTACTATGCCGAAGCAAATAATCCACTATCTAACAAAGTCTTCAGCGCAATAGTGGACTTGAAGTCGAAAAAACATATTAGATAAAAAGAATTATGCAATTAGTCGTACCATTGTTATGTTGCTGATATCTAATCTAATCTAATCTAATATTTATTCTAAAAACTAATATTTATATTAAACTAGAAATACAAAATAATTTCTGGATTCTTTAGATTCGTAATTCACATTTAAACGTAAGTTAACACAACATTTGTTTTTTTTTTACATGGAATCTGTTATCTTCTCATATTTATTAAAGTTCTAATGTTAGACTTAGTTCATTTTGATAACTAGACTTTCGCTTTTCAAAAGAGATAAAAAAAATGAATAAAAATTTTTTTTTTTATGAAATTTAATATAATTCCAAAACAATAACAAATAATTTACCTTGTAGATTTAATTAATTCAGAAAAACAATTATTTAAGTTAAATGTAATTTTTATTTTATCGTCACAGTGAATGAAAATATTAAACGAAAGACTTTATAGAGGTCCTTATTAAGGTTTGAATAATGAGTTAACTAATGAACAAACTTTTAATATCAAATTTAAATTTTTTTCCAGATGAAAGCATAAAATTTATAATTTGCTACGACATCCTTAAATTAGCTAAAATATTTCTCAATAAAGCACCCTTTTTTTCTTTAAATTCTTTAACCGGGTATTGGTGCTTGTTGCAGTTTTGTTTTTGTAATGGTACAGATTTTACAATTTATACAATTTCTTAGAGACCTTTATTGTTAGTTTGTTAAATTTAAAAATATATTTATATAATTAAAGTTCAAGTTTACTTTTGTTGGCTGGTTAAATTTCCCTTAATTCTGACAACTAACCCGGTCTAATTTACTGTCAGTTTCATAGTAATCGTACAAGGTTTGTTAATAGGTTCCAAATTTCAAAATAATTATATCATAACCTCAAAAATAATTGTTTCAACTCCAGCAATAATTTTAAAATTTTACATAAAAATTCACTCTAACAACAGAAACTAAATATTAAAATTCAAAACGAAAATATGTAATAAACATATGTTTTCGTAATTAATGTTGACATTATTTTTCCTCTCTTACATTATATTTATTCCATTTTATAATATTATGAACAGTCCTTTTTGTATGTAAATACATGCTATTGCAATCTATCTACAATAGTCTTATGCAATCGTACAGTGGTAATTTGAGATCCAAGAGAAAAAAAAATAAATAAAAATATGTAAATTTAAAACAATCTCCAGAAGCATAAAAACTCATGACACAAAGATTACACAATAACTGAAATACTGCACATTTTCAAGTGCCGGAAGAGTAATTTTTTTTTTTTTTTGGTACTGGTCTATATAATAACCTAACCATAAAAAAATATAATAAAAAATTCTATCACAAGCCACAAATTACCTTCAATTCTATTTATTTGTTTTGTTTGTTTTTGGCACAATTATTTTGCCCTGCAGACCTCTGACAGTAGTATACATAATTTAAAATTATTATACAGTAAATATAGTAAAAAGGATTCCGTCAGAAGTTAAACTGACTTTAGGGTGTAAAATTTCCTATACGGTATATATAGTATACTTATTAGTATAATAAATTTTATAAAATGTGGAAATATTTTAAGTATATGAATGCAAAATTATAATTTATTTATTTTATTTTATCTTTGCCCTTCTTTTTTTTTTAAAGAAATATTTTCATTTTACAATTCAACACTTCAAGTGTTCTTGAAATGTTTTCCTTTTCAAACAATTTTATATTCTTTTTTTTTTTGTTTTTACTTTATATTTTAAAATATATAAATTTTCAACCTTTAGGGTAAATGGAAATAATTTTCAAGTGGTTTTTTTGTTTTTATGAAAATTTATATACCATTTAGCATTTAGGGATGAATAATTTGGTTTGATAATTTGGTTAGGTTTTGTTGTGTTTGTTTTTGGTTGTTTTATATATTTAGAATGGCGTTATAGCAAATCGATATCTAATTTACAAGTTTTTCAAGTGCTAATGTAATCTTTTCAACCGTAGGATAGTCAAAAATTTCAATAAGGACAAAAATTATATTAGAATTTTCAAAAGAAAATAAAGTCACAAAATATGTATTAACAAAAGATTTATGTGGTCAATTTGTTTGTTTACATAAAATAGTGTCAATATTGGTATTACATTTAGATTTGGTAGAATTTCAAAACACCAAAAATATTAAATTACAATATTATAATAATCTATCATTCATTCTAGTTAAATTCAGTTAGGATGGCAAGTAAAAAATTATGGAAATATACTGAAAATTAAAGATTTGTTTGAGGAAATCAATATGTAAGCGAATTATTATGATCTAATACATTTTATATTAAAAACTCTTCTTATTATTAATTGCGTTAAAACACTTTCTTCAATATTATCGCTACTGGTTAATGTTATCAAGCTAAGTGAACTTCAACCGACATCTATTTCGTGCAAGTAATATAACATAATGGCGTATAGCATATCAAACTTTATCATGCTCTCGCGTCATAATATTACATAAATAGAAAATTCACAATATAATTAAAAATATCTTAGATTATACAACAACAAAAAATCTTCAACTTATGACATTTTTTTTTTGCACTTCCATGAAAATTCAAAATTGATGTCATAAGAAATTAAATATTACCACTTTTGCTACGAACCCAAGCATGGTAATACTTAAAAAACACCGGATTTCAAAATAAAAATATACTTTTTTTTTTATTTTAATATTTACACGTTTTCTTTGCAATCTTGTTAATTAATTTGTAAAAATAACAAAAAGAAAAATTAAACGAAAAATATGCATTTTAATGATAAAATTTTCTGAAAGATATTTTCATTAAAAGAATTTGTTGGATTTGCTTGTTTAATTTACAAAAAAAAAAATATAAAGATGAATAAAATCGAAAATTATTTATAAATTATCATATTAAAGGAAAAATAAATTTACATTTTCATTAAAATTTTTTTTGTAAATTTAGTTTATGACTGAAAAAAAATTAAATCTCATAAATTATTTTTTAAATCAAAAAATTTAACCAAAAAAAAAAAAATGTCTGACGGCTAGACTTAATGTAATTTTATGATGACTAAATTGATACCTTACAAAATTGTTTTAATCGTAAAGCTTCTTTTAATCTCCAACAGTTTTTAATTATTAGAAGAGATTAATTAGTTTTTTATTTTTATTATTTCGTTTTCAACACAGCTGTTAAAAGTTTGTCAATTTAACGTTACAAAGTTAATTAATAAAATTATTCAAATTTTTATAAATTTATGTCACATCTTGACACAGGTGTAAATTTTCTAATTAATATTCATAAAATGTTGTTTTTTTTTTTAATGATTTTCTATAAAAGTAAATAGAAAATTTAAATTTATATTAAAACTAATAAAATATTCATTGTAAACCCAAGACCCACAAAATAATAAAAAAAAATAGGAAAGATTGAGAAAACATTAAATATAATTAAAATTAAATAAACAAAATATTAACAATTATTTTTATATTAATTATTAAACAATAATCGATTAAGTAACACGAAAAACATTAAATAAAAAAATATGTTTTTATCTTTATTATTGTTGTTTTTTTTTTATGTTGGTCGGTGTTGTCGACAACTGAACATGAAATAATTCAGAAAAAAATCTGCTAAGATTTCTCAAAAAAAAAAACACCATAAAATTTATTACGTCAGTTTTATTTAAAATTATTTATTTGGAAATTAAATGTTTTTTTTCGGTTCTGTTTTTTTTTTTGTGACTTTTAATTTCACTGGAAATTTTCAAATTTACAAAAAAAAGATGAAATTTTTTTATAATTTTTTAATGATAAGAGTAATTAATTGTAAAGATCATAATTTACATTTAAACATTTAATGGAATAAATTAAAGAAAATTTTCCAATTAATTTACTCTCATTTTAATTAATTGGAAATTTTTTTTAATGAAATTAATAAAAAAACAAATTTTTATAAATTAAATTTTTTATGAAATAATTATGTAATCTATGATTTTTTATAGAAATTTTAATTAAAAATCGAAATTTATTTTAATTTAGATCGAAGTTTTCTCAGAACTTTTTATAAATAAATTGTTATGATTTTAAAAGACTTTGGATTTTCAGTTAATTCTTTCAGTTTTTTTATTAAAATAAATTTAAAAACAATAATATTTATAGGGGAAAGTTGTCTAAATTGTACCAGTTTTTAGTATTACTGTAATTTTGTTATGAATTATTTTTTTTTATAGAATTTTGATGTTGTTCCTATTTAGAAAAACTATTTTTTAGCGAAAGAAAAGAGTAGTATTTCCGCAAAAGCCGAATTATTAAAAAAATTCCTAATGGTACAATTTAGAAAACTGGTTTCTTAAATCATACTACCCAAAAATTTAATGTTTTAACATATCATCATTATACCACAATAAATATATACTTAAGAATCCTTGTCAATTAAATGGAATAATAATTTATTATATAGGCCGTTGAAAAATATAAAAATATTTTATATCTTTACTTGTACACCAAAAAAACCATTAGGACTTAGTCCGTATAAAACCTATTGTCTGACACACATAAAACTTAAAATGATAATAAATAAATACAAGTGTGGTCAATTAACTTTTAATGTTGATATCATTTATTTAGAAAACTTTTGCCACAATCACCCATCAATAAATATCAATATTATTTAGTTTCCGAATACAAGGAATGATACGATTTTGGTATCTGCATTTATTTTCTGTTAGTCAAGAATTATATTTCGTTTAAATAAAAAATTTTAAAATTTTAAATTAAATCAAAGTTAAAGTCAAAATTTATTTAGATAATAAATATAAAATTTTGAAATCTTTTTTAAATCAATCTTAATATTTTCTCCAGAAATAGATTTTTATAGCAAATTAAAGGAATTATTTCAAATTATAACATAATTTAAATAGAATCTAAAACAACTACAATAATTTGTCGAAATAATATTATTTTCGTTAGAAACACATATTCTACATTGTAAATTTATTTCTATTTTATTATTTAAATAAATATTTATTTTATAGATACATTGTGATGAAAACATTGTAAACATAAAATGTGAAAATAAGTCAGGAATAAATTAACAAAATACACAGGCAACACCTGATTGGGAATTTGTCAATTAAAGAAACTTTAAATTATAAATTAACATTTTATCTTATTAGAAGACTAGTGTTCCGATAAGAAACACTACTTTAACTCATATTATTGCAATACATAGTGAGAACTTAAGGTCAATATTATACTGTCATTTCAATTACTTTATATGGTCAAGATGAAAATTGCTTTATGAAAAAAAAACATCACCTACATTTAAACTCTTTCTAGTATAATTTAGTTGATAACTACATTCTGTACATTGTTGGTGGTTTAACAATTTAACAGCTTAAATAATTAATTGTAAGGCAGGTGTCCAGATTTTCGATAATTATAAATGTTTTATTCATTTTTATACAGTTAAAGCAATTATACTTTAATCCAACATTCCTAAATATAAAACATAATTTGTGGTTCTTTAATTGACAAGAGCATATGGTGTCTCCTTACCTTAATCCAGCATTAATTATAAATTTGTGTATATACATAAGCAATTATTATTTACAAACAATATTTATGTCATTTTGAAATTGGCACAACTTCTAAGTATAATTAAAAATTCCATAAACAACATAAGAAAACTAAATCTTACTAATTTTTATGCTCACTTTTTATAATATCGTTAAAGAGATTTTTTTTTTTTGTATTTTTTGCAAGCATCTATTTTACCAGGCATAAAAACCTAATAACAGACCATTGAGTTTTCCTTGTATATATATATTATATCTACTTAATGATGATGCCGATATTTATAAAAAAAAAAAAAAAATAAACCATAAGATAAGAATTATAACCCGAGAGATATAATCACAGAAAAGAAATATACACTAAAAAAAACTTTTCTAGTACACAACATCTCTCGCTAAGATGAAAAAAAAAACCGCCCATAAAATAAAATATTTTGTACATTTTATGAATTTTTTTTTTTTTTTTTTTTTGCTAATCTAAGCATAAAAAAAAAAAAACATAAAATGAAATACAAATAAATATAAAACAAATTCAAAAAAAAAAAAAAATATGAAATTGTAGCATAAATTATTAATAAAAACATAACAATTTAAAATGATTACAAATGGGGATGAGTATGAGTTGCGCTGATATTGGACACTAAATTAAAATTATTATGATTTTATTGAATTTTCGAAATTTAATATACTTGACTTGGAAATGTTGTTTTTTTTAATGATATATATCTTTTAGATATATTTACAAACATTTAATAAATATTTTTTTTTATTTTTGTACTTTTAATACAATTTTTTCCAACATTAAGGAAAAATAAATATATTTAAAATATAATGTGATCCCCATTAGGCTTTTTTTTTTGTTTTACTATCATCACCCAATTAATTTGAACAATTGAACTGGGAAAATGGGAAAAATTTTTTATATTGAAATATTTTCGAGGAGAGGAAATGTTTTCGAGGGCATTGTACTTTTTTTTTTTCTAATAAAAAATCAATAATTATAGATAAATGCATGAAAGTTGTAGATTCTTATAAGATTAATATTATTTTTTTTTTACTATAAATATGAAATATTCTTATAAATCGATGACATTGACAGTGAGTTTTATAGTATTTTTTTTTTAGTATTATATTTCACTTGAAAAAAGTGTATTATTTTTCTGTATACAATAAAAATAAAAATTTATAATAATTTTTGATTTAACTTACCCCAAAGAAAAAAAATATTGTTCTATAGTTTGACGTTTTTACACCTTTGGAATCACTACTTTTTTTTTGGTGTATTGTTTTTTTTTTTGAGATTCACTTGTAATATTTTAAATATTTTTAATTTTCGACATTTCTTTTATAATCACTTTTATAATAAATTTATTAAAATATTTAAAGTTTATTTTTCAAGCACTAAACCACAAAAAGAGAAAAAATAATAATTAATATTCGGTATTTTTCATTCACTATTTAATGTAATGACTGAATTCTATAGTGACATTTGCTACTATAGTGACATTTCTAAACTGACATTTCCTATCAAACGAATAAAATTTAAAAGTAACGAATGATAATTTTTACAACTTTCCCTTTCCTCTTATAAGCTATTAATTATTTTCAATAATTAATGAAAGTAACGTTGATATTTTTCCAAACGAAAGATAAAATTTTTCTGGGTCCATTCTGGGGACCATTTTAAAGCGATTGAAAATAAAGTACCTAATTTAATTACTTCAAGTGTCAAATAGAAATGGAATTATTGAATTGGAATTGTTAAAATTTTGGTGGTTAGAATGTATAATTACAGATGGCGGACAGGTAGAAGTTAAATTATAATTTTTGGTTGCCATCTACCGGAAACATATTGTAACCAATTGGTTTAGAGAATGGATAAACAGTGTGTTGAAATTAAGTATTTGTCACCAAATTTTCAGTTACGAAAATTTGAAATTTTTGCTGAGAATTTATCATTGAGTTTTGGACAAACCAAAAAATAAAATGTACGATGTACGGTGTTTTACACGGTGTTTTATGTGTCAAAAACTGTTTTAAAGAATAAATAAATTTGAATTTTCTATTCCTTTTTTCCTGTTTTCAGAATTAAAATTGCTTTTATTCATCATAAGTAGCTATCAGCTATGTATTTGTAGTCAACATCAAAAATACTTAATATAATCTATATTATTTTAATATAATAGATAAATAATACAGCTATTATAAATTTCTCAACTTTTAATCTCATAATTTGCATTATTACTACATATTTTCATAATAAAGGTGATAATAAATATTTAAACAAATATGGAAAAAGCCTGTCTGTACTGCAATTTTGAGAATTTCAATGAAAGAAATTTATTAAAAAATTTAACACTTGATGCCGGAGTTAGCCACAGATCCAAAGAAGATGAATTTACTTTTACAAAATTTGAAAATTCTAATATGCAACTATTTGACTAAAAAATATAAATCCATATTTAAGATGATAAAAGAAGTTAAATAAATACTGCAAGAAGGAAATTCTTTTTCCTAATAAATTTTCAACTTTAGCTATAAAATTGTAACAAATCTTCTTGCGGATGTAAAAAAGAGTTTCTGCAAAAGAAATTTTAATTTGTTTGTTAGTTATCTCAGAAGAATAAAATGGACTAGTAATTACTCCCTAAATTGTAATTGACAATTTAGGTGTGATTTATTTTCTTTCTCAGAAAGGTGATTTTGTTCAATAAAAAAAATGTTTACTCCTATATTTCATTAACTTTGTTTTTTTTTTGTATTTGAAAAGATTTCCATTAATTTTTTCAGCATAAAATTGAGAGAATAAATTAAAAAAAATTACAAATTTACCATTATATGATATTTAAGATAAATTTAAATATATTATTTTTTTCTAATCATATTAAACAGCAACGAAAAATCATTTTACTTATTTTAAATACATATATTTAAATTTAAAACTTTGGTAAATATTTAATATAAAATTTATCTCATTTCTATATTTTCGATTTTAAGTTTGAATAATATTTTAAATTAAAGAATTCAACTAGCAAGTTCAAATTTAACTTAAAGAAGAGAAGATTTGTTTCAAAAACTTAAAAAAATTTTATGTTAAAAAGAGGCCAATTTAAAAGACGCCAAAAAAATTCTGTTTTTTATAGCTAAACTAACTACCACGAATAAATAAATAATATAAAACGCAAAAGTTTTAATTTTTATAATATATTTAGTTTTTAATACATCACCACAATTTTCATATTTAAACTTTAATTGTTATTGATATTTATTAAAGTAATATTCTTTGAATTATAATAACACATTTTTATCCTTAAAACATAAACCAAAATGGTTTTCTTTACACCAGCATTTATGTCTTCCAGCAATTCTAGTTTAATATAAACTTTATTTTGTAAATAATTAAAATAATTTTGATAAAAGTTCACTGCGCGAACTCAACAGGATTAAAAAAAATTTTAAGTTTTTATTTTTATTTATGCAAAAAAATATAATTTTCTAACTAAATCTAGAATTTACCAGTTCCTCACTTTTAATGACAGAATGATAAAAAATTTAGAATAACATGGTTTAAAAATTTGTCGAAAGTTTAAATTTAAACTAAAGTGTTCGAAAGAGATCTTTTCACTTCTGTTTCAATCAGCATCGAATCGAAACATAGATAAATTACATATGCTGTACATTTGCTGAAAATTAAATTTATGTAAACTAAAATAGTAATGTAGTGGACATAAAGCAAAAAACTGTTCCAGGTTCTACAGTACAAATTCATATTGTTTTTATATTGTTTTTGGACAGCATTCAATATTTCTATTTTTGTTCGTAAATTTTTCTTAGTATAAAATAGAAATACGATTTTTCTAACAAAATTTTCCTGGTGGAATAAAAACCTTCCTATAGAATTATTTCCCAGCTGCAACCGTATCCTGGATGTCATGGTTGCCAAATTCGAGACCAGTAAATCTTACTAATAAATCATAATAAATTATCGACTTTCCTTATTTTTATTTTTTATTACATCAATAAAATATTTTATATTAAATGACCAAAATTTTTCAGATATAATTTTCATTTTGTTGTATACGGTATTATATACATTCAACTTTTATTGCTACATAGATAAATTCATGTAATAAAATTTAAATTTTGAATAAATTTTGTTATTTAATATAAAATAAATTTTCTTTTTAATAAATTCTTTAAATATTATATATTACTGAAATTGGAACCTAAAAAATTTATAGGTCCTTAGGGACAAATATAATAAAATAAAATAATTTTTAAAAGTTACAACAAAAAATCTGTAAAATAAAGACTGTCATTTGTTTACTGTGTGAAACCAAAGATAATTTCATGACAAAAATTTTCAAATATAATATGGACAGTAAAATAATTATAGAATTTAAATTAAACTTTTAAAAAAAATATTTATTTATCGTATTCATATGAGACAAAACAGTCATCATTTACAAAATCTATATTCACAAATTATAAATTTTTTATAAAATTTTTTTTAAAAAAAATTTTCCAACTTTTTATTGCCTAAATGGTTCACACTTTTATCATTAAAAAAAAAAGGAATGGTTATTGAAGCTACTAAGTTTTTCATATTTTTGAGACCAAATAAATAAATTATATTTATTTATAAATGTAATTCTGTATTCCCATTGAAATTTCATTTCAATCCTTTATAAAATATAATTTGTTCTGTTTGTGACATGGGATTACTTTTAAGAACGGATCTAAAACGCTTTTAAAACTATTAATATATTAATATTATAAAAAAATAAAAACATGATTAATATATACATATTTTTTTAATAATTTTTTTTTTTTATATTTCGAATAGAAAACTTTACCAAAAACTTGTTAATAATAATTTATAAATAACTTATTAATATACCACGCGAAAACATAAAGATCTATAAATTTATATTAAAAAAAAGATACATATAATTGTATATCTCAAATAATAATCATATTTTGTGTAAAATAATGAAAATTAATGAGTAAAGTTTTTCGTGAACAAATTAAAATAATTAATTTGAACGAAACTTTATAATTTTTTATTATTTTAAAGATTAAAAATGTTATTTTTAGTTTTATTTGTACGAGTACATTAAATTATTTTATTTAATTCTAAATATTTAAAAGTTTAATTCGTCATAGACGAAATTAATTTAATAAACATAGTCATATTATAACCAAGATGCGACAGAAATAAAATACATTTTAAAATATATTTTTTAACAATTTTTTATGACGAAAACTGGTTACTAAAAGTGTTATATATTAAAATATTTATTACTATTATTAATTCATGAAAATATTTTGAAAAACTTGAACAGAAAAATGACTCAGAATTAAAAGAATGCACTATTCAAAGATCATAAATTTATGGAGCTAAAATAAATAAAAATTTGCAAGGTTATTAGTAGATTTTTTACCACCAAAAATAATCAACTTAAATTTTGACAAAAAAACTAATTATAGAAATTTGAAATTATAAGATATTGAAATTATCTTTTAAAATTTTTATAAACAGAATCGAAAATATTAATAGTATAAGCTTTATTAATTATAATTTAAATTGATAAAATTGAAAAAAATTGTTTCATATTTTTATTAAATTGTTAATTTAGTAATATGATTTCATTATTGCTTTTCTTATGTCTGTTCTGAATTATGCTTTTGTAAGCTTTACATAAAGTTTATTCACATAATAATTAAATACAAAAACCATTTACCAATATTTAAAATAAAAACCATTGCCGGAGTAAAATGATTCATCGTATGTTACCATTAAAATTTTCAATTAAATGGTACTATATAAGATGAGTCATTTAAAACTTAAATTAAAATACCCCAGATTTAATTTTTATAAAAAAATCCCCGATTTCGTAATATAAACTAGGTTTTTTTTATAATATACTTTCAACTTTTAAACATTTTACAAATTTCGTTCAGCATAGTTTCTTTAATAATGTCCAATTTCACATAGAAATTTATCTGAACTCAACATATGTATATCTTACTGAATATATATTTTACTTAAAACTGGGATATCCCAATTATTGTGAATTAAAAGCTGAAAATAATGTTATGGTGATTGAAAAGGAATCAGCTGATGTATAGTAAAAATTTATTTATACATATTTTATATATACACCTTTACAAATAGGTTACGTGTATCTTAATTTTCAATATTTTATATCAATCTTTTCTGATGAAATGTCGGTTTTATTTATTTAAACTTCTTTAGTCGGTTGCAGGTTAAATTAAATTTAAAATCGAATATTACATTTAAACTTACACCGAGAAGCAAAATAATAATTTCAACTGTGTCGAGGGTGTTTAAAACGACTGTAAAACTGAGCATAAATATATTATTAAATATATGTATAATTAAAATAAAATTACTACATGTTTTTGTTGTTTTGAAATCTTTAGTTTTTTCTGATCACATTTTTTATTTACCATTAAAAAAAAATTATTACAATTGAGTTCATAATTTCAGTTAATTTTTCATAAACTTTAAATTCTATAAAAAAAAAACTAATTAATTTTGTTCTTCCAAAATCATTTTTTTACATTTAAAAATAAAAAAAAATCTTTTAAATATTTATATAAGGTTTTATATACAAAAAAAAAAACATTATTTTCGGCACAGATCTGACTATTTTAATTTTACAAAAATAAAAAAAAAATTAAACACAAAATTAAACTTAAAATTAATTATTCCCTACTACAATTTATAGACAAAGAAATGTAATATATAATAATAATGTAATTTTTCCAAATTTATAAATTGTTTCTAATTTATTTCCACTAGAAACTTTTGATTCTTCATGTTGTGGTGGTTTACTAACATTTATTTTATTTTCATCATCTGATTTATTATCACGCATATTTGATGTAACACTAGTTGTTTCCAACATAACCGTTTCAGTATAATCATATCGTATTTCTGTAGATTCTTTAATATCAGCATGAGTTTGATGCATATCATCTTTAGTATCATGTTCATGATAATTATGATGCATATTATCATCATGAGTACTTTCTACTGTTGAATATTGATGATGATCTTGATTATTAATTGGTAAATATTGATTATTATGATTATTTATTGGTAAATATTGATTATCTCGATTAATTGGTAAATATTGATTATCTCGATTTATTTCAGTATATTTACGATTACCACTATCAGTATTATGTCCCATATTTTCATTTAATTTTTCTGGTATAATTTCATCATCCATAATTGGTTGATCATTTTGTCCTTCATTTAATTCTTTACCATTTTCAGTTTGATTCATTTGCATCTCATCCATTTGATTAATATTTTCCGGAATCTGTTTTGGCAACATTGGTTCATTTTCATCTTTTATCATAACTAAATCCGTTGATGATTCATCTGATTTTGTTGTCATCATTGATACATGTGTGGATTGTTCTGTTGGTCGTACAGCTGGATTCAAAAATATACTTGTTAAGAGACCAGAATTTGTATCAAAATTTGTTGTTGAATCTAAAGATCGTCCAGATGCTTGACTATCTTTTGATAGTTCAATTTTTTCTTGATTATCATGTTGATCGTGATGATGTTCATGTTCTAAATGAACATCAATTGGTATTATTTCAGGTGATTGTGTTGTTATATTGGAGGATGATTGATTTGTTGATGTACTATTTAAAATTTGATCAATATTTTGTACATGTATTTCTTGTGGATATGGTAACGATTGTGTTAATCCAGTGATTAACAGTAATCCAAGTGACAAACTTACAATCATTTTAATTTAATTAATTCTGAAAATATACAATGGTTTGGAAAAATTTATAATTATGTATTTGGAAAACATATAATTTAAAAGAAGATAATTTTTATAATTTGAAATTTGATGTTCGTCAATTATGCTTCTTGGTTTATAATTTTTTCGAAGAATTTGTCAAATAATCTGCCGAAATATTAAACTTTCACAGAATGAATCATTATTTTTTTTGTTGGCCAAATACCTTGACCACTTAACGAGAAAAGAAGATTGACCAAAAAAATTTATATTTTTATGTTCTTCCCAAAAAAAACAAAAACCGCGATAATTTTTTTTTATTTATGGTCGAGGCATTCAAAAAATACTGTTTAATTTCCATAACGAAATAGAGAAATGCCATATTTATATACCTACAAAAAAAAAACTACTTTATTCTTTCTGACTAAACGTGAAATTTTTTTTTTTTTTAGTTTTTTTCCACTTTTGATATCCCTTCCATTGCCAAAAATTCTAAATTCAAACAACAATAAAATTGAATGTACGAGGATTGGTAGAAAAGTTTGTAAATATAGGCTTATAAAATTAATTAATGAAGAATTTTTATTCTTATATATCTAGAATTATTAAATCTAATTTATTAGCAGAATTCTAAAAGTTTTAAAAGTTTCCATAATTTATAATTTTAATAATATATACAATTTAATTATTTTGATTTTCATAATTTGAAAGTTGTAAATAGTACAACAATAAATGCAAAATTAAATTTAATATTTCTATAAAGTTTACTTTCAAATTTTTGTAATTTTTTGTATATGTAGTAATAAGATAATTTCAGGGGCAAAAATTTAAATTTAAATTGTAAATATAAATTATAAATTACATTACATTACAATCAGTAATATTACTGTAGAGGAGGGGCACATCTCTTAAATTACATTAATAGATTTAATAATTTCTCAATTTTCATAGAGCTTTGTTTTTAAAATATCGAATCGATGCTTTGGTATATGTGTTTAAAAGATTCCATAATTTATAATATTTTTTATATTTTTAATTAAATTTACAAATTTTAAAAAAATTAATTATATAATTTGTTGACTACACAAATGGTTCCACTCTGTCAGTAATCGTATACCATTTTTTTATTGTAAACATTGTCTACAAGTATTTAAATTAAACAAGTTTTTTGCAGTTAATGCCGCCTTTATTTTAGAAACGTAATTTTTACTTGCTATGTAACAAACAAAAAAAATAAAAAAACAACAAAACATAGGAATTTATTTAATTAATTAGTAGTTTCATTATTTTATGATGCTAATTAAAACAAGTTGTAGTTAAACCGGTTAGATGGTTGGGAAAAATCCCCTATAAAAATTCTATTAAGTAAAATTTATGAAGAACTTTCGTGTTCTTCATAAATTTTAGTTTTTTCCTATTAGAAATTAGAAATTATTGAAAAGTCATTGGATGTATTTTTTTGGAATTTTAGTAAACAAGTTAATTATAATTATTTGCAAAGTTTCAAAACAGAAAAGAAAATAACATGTTTATTTAATATGTAAATTAATCTGAAAATTGTGTTGATCACTTAAAAGTATTTTTTCTTCTTTCAACATTTAAGCCTGATTTTTTTTTTAGGCGATTTCGATAAATTAGTAACTCATTAATAAGTTTTATATTTCAGGTATACTGAGTTTGCAAAAATTTATACTACATTTCTTTTTTAAATTGTGTGATATTTATTGTTTTTTGTACTAATTATGTTATAGGAAATATAAAATTTACAAAATTCAATTTTTCAATTTCCATTTTTATGTTAACTTTTTTTGGATACTACCCTCGTACATTTCTATTTTGCCTTGAAAACATACAAAATATCTAAAAAAAAATTTTGACTGATAATCGTGGGTTTTTAATACCGTAAAAATAAAAGTTCTCTAAAATAAATCTATGTAAATTTGGTTTTTTTTTATTAGTTTTTGCCGTTCATGACAACCGATCCTCCAGCAAAACCACTTTTTTTTTAGTTTGTTTTACTGAAATTTTAATTCTTTGTTTAACCATTCCGACAAAATAAGAAATATTCGCCAATACACAAAATTTTTTTTTTCTTAGAATTTGAACCAAAAAACTTTTAATTTAATGATCCCAAAAATTTTTTTAAAAAAAGGCACAAACCACGTGATTAAATCTTTTAATATAAAGCAACATATATTTTATGTTTTTGTTACAACGAATTAAAGCTTAAATTAATCGTTTATCCAAATTTGAATTTGAAAATTTTATTTTGAATTCAGAAAAATTAATAGTTTTTGGTTATCACAAATATATAAAACATAAAATTTAGTCATCACAAATATTTTTTATTATAATTTACGATATAATTTTGTTGTTTCATTTTTTTTTTCAGGGTTATAATTTTCAAAATCAAAAAAACTAAAATAAAAAATAAAAATTAATAATAATAAAAAATAAGAAAAAAAAACCGTCAATTTAAATAATGAATTTCCTGTTTTTGAAAATAAAAATTTGCATAAATCCATTTAAAAAATCATAAATAAAAACAACATAAATTTAAATTATAAAATAAGATAAATTATAAAAAATATTTTTTATTAATAAATAAGAAAATATTAAAAAAATGAATTCCATTCATAATTTTAAAAATGAGTATCTTAATCCATTTTAATAATTGTTTTTTCGAAATTTTCAAAACACTCTCACTTTATTTTATTTCAGGTTTAAATTTTGAAGAAAAAAAAAAAAGATGGAAATATTTCAAAAGAAAAACAATAAAATATTTCAAAATTCAAAATTTTGTAATTTTCCACTTAATTAAATTTATTTTTATAAGAAATATTCATTAAATTATCACGATTTTTATGTAACAACAAATTATGAGTATATATTTTTATTATAATTTCAATTAAATTTCAAAAAAAATTTTATGCTTTTTTTTTTTTACCTTTTAATTAGGTTTATCTAACAACGATTAGTCCGTTAACAAAGTTTAAATCATACTGAAGCTTAAAATCGAAAAAGTTAGCTTTCATACATAAGAAATAATAAAATATGTTTAATTTTTTTTTTTTTTTAGATTTTAAAAACAGTTTGTAGTGTGGAATAATTTTTAATAGGCAAAATGTTTTTTTTTTTGCTGCGGCCGTTTTTAAATTTACCTTTTTTTTTTGTTTGGACTAGCCAAAAAAAGTAGTTTCCGGTTTTTCAGGTTTTTATTTCTAATGTGAGAATTACTAAAATTAAATTTCGATTTTGCCAAAAAAAAAACAACATATTTGTTTTTGGTAGATTTTTAGATACAAATTTTTTTTTTTGATTGTATTACAAACTAATCGTTAAAATTGAACGAAACAGAAAAAAAAATGTTTCCTTAAATTAAAATAAAGTGACAGACACAAGCATACAAGTAAATAAATTATAATACAAAAAAAAAATTGGGTTTTTTATTATGTTAACCGAATTATTATAAAAATTGTAGTAGATTCTTTTTTGACGGTGTATATTTTAATGGGGTGATCTGAACCAAAAAAAAAAAAACAATGTTGTTTATGATTTTTATGAATTTATTTATTTATTTATATATATTGGGTGTTGTGATTTTTGGTTTATGTAATTTTTATTATAGTTCAGGTCAAGATCATTTATTATAAATTTTTATGCGATTTTTTATTGAAATATAAAATATATTATAGAGTACTGAGTGATTTAGGCAGTCGAGATTATTATATTGAAAATAAAGTGAAATGACAAGAATGATTTATGATTTTGTGTATATTAGCAATAAATATAATTTAATAAGAATTGTATGAGCCGTTTATTTTAAAAGTCTATTTTTAAAAAATTGTTTATTAATGATAACAACAGATAAAAATTCTTTGAATCTGTAAGCAGCCTGCAGGTTAATCAAGAGCCCTAATATTTGAAAAGTTAACAAAAATCTTCAAAACGTAAGACTTTAAATATCTAGTTTTCAAAACACTCTCCAAATAAATGACTTAATTTCAAAATAACCGGGTCATATTTCAATGTAGAAATTAAATGCAAGTAATTGACATGAAATTAGGTTCGAAGAGACAGTCTGGTCTGTTGTAATATACTATTTAAAATTTAGAAATAATAAGATAAAAGTGATTTTTATATATACTAAAATTTAGAGAAAATATATATTGGTTTTATACTAAATTAGTATACTTATCGTAGGTTCAAGATTTACAGAATATAACATCTAGTAAAATTCACTTTTTCTGAAGTACAGCTGATATTTTATTTTAATATATTGAAATCATCTTTTATTTCTCATGATTTTGAATTTAATACTTCAAATTCTGCGATGAAAGTTAATTCAAAAAATTATAACATTTTACTTGTTTCCAGAAACTGCTTAAGCCAAAGAATCACTCTGTACTTATAATTTTAATATTTTATAATTTTTAGTAAAAGTTATAAAAAAAAAATCAATGTATTTGCAAATATAGTTTAAGATAAATTTTTTAGTATCATAAAATTTCTAATAACATTTTAGTGGGGATTTAACGAAGCAAAAAAATTTTCAAGAAGGGAGATACGTGTTTTTTATAGAACAAAATAAATTTTTAAATACAATCTTAAAAATCTACTACTTTTTTTTAAAAATTTATTTGCTTAACTCATAGTCCTCAGAATTTTTTTTCCATTATAAGAAGACAGGATATGATAGCAGTTGATAAATGGAATTTTTTTTATTCATTGGAATTACATAAAGATAGGGGTTTTTATATTAGTCACATGTTTATTAGTTCGAAAAATTTATAAAAGATTCAAATTACAATATCTTTTGATCAATTAAAATATTAAGATATTAATAAATTGCAGATTTGTCTGATGATAGCATTACACCATACACGCACACACAACTCTGACCTATTAATTAAAATTAATATAATTCTAATTATAATATGCTTAACCTAAATAAATCAGTTTAAAAATTGCCTAATTTAAATGCATTTTTGGTATTAAATTTTCCGGTATTATAATTCACAAGTTTTATACTAAATCCTATATATATTTTTAAGACGGAAACGGATATGTTACATAAACATAAAATCAATAAAATTTAATACAACATAAAATTATTACTTATAATATTTTTAAACTTGAAATTATAAATAAATTAAATTTAATAAAAAATTCAAAAAATCTTTCTTATTTTTGAATTAATTTAAATATATTTTAATTTTAATTTTAATTTTAAGTTTAATTTGAGTTCCTTAAAGGAAAATTAATTATTTTTACGTACGGTATAAGAAATTTAATATTTTTTAATATTACAAAAATTCTTCGCAGTTAAAAATATAACGATAAAAATATTTATTTTCATTTTCATAGCAAAAAAAAAAACTAATGAATTTCAATTTATATATTTTTCTTTAATATAATATTTCCTGAAGTCTAATGTATATGTGTAATTGAGATTAATAATAATGCCCTACATGAGCTAAAAATAAGAGCTAGGGTAACTTTTTAATAGTTGATATTATTATAATATAAACATTTTAAAATTTTCGTGAAATTTATGCCGAAACACTTGTGTTAGCCATGTAAATGAATTTGCTACACATTCGACATCTATGATATGTAATTTAAGTAGATTTAATAACATTACAACGATTAGGCAATTACATGAAAATTATTTAATTATAATATTTTTCCTTATGGCATTACTTGCCTAAGTAATTTCTTCAGTCCTCACTTCATTTGATGCTTACTAGCATCAAATGAATTTGTAAGTTGTACAAAATCAAAATCATAGTTGGAAACATCGGCTGTGGTTTAGTAGTAGTATACTTACCCTTTTTTCCGAAAAGTACTAAGAAAATAATTGCGAAGAACAAAGGTCTCACTTATGCATTAGCTTGTTGTAATTAAAGTTTCGTCTTAATAAAGAAATTAATGTTTTGGAATCCATATAAAGTAATGTGAGGCCTAAGCTGTTGCGCCTATATGGATTACGAATTGGCCAATTATTTGTAATTTACCTTAATTATTTTATAAGCTCTAAATCGGTTTAAAATCATTGTATATCATATAATAAATCCAAATGGATATCTAAGAAGATTTAATAATAATAATATATTTTAATTTCAAAATTTTAAATTCGAATTAAATAATATTATTTTTTCTTATAAAATTATTTATAATGTGTTTACATCTTGGCAAAAAAATTATGTCAAAATAAAAATTTATTGTGCGTAAAAGAGGTTAACGAATACGTCACAACTCAAGGTTAATATCAACTATAAAAGGGTAACAATTTATTTTATAATATAACCCAGTATAAGTTGGTACAGTACTTATTTTATTAAGAAAATCCATTTTATTGATAGCGTATCAAATTATATTTTAACCATAAACCTTTTTCAAATTATATTTCTTTCGTGTCTGATAATTCAACCAAGAAAATTGCGTAATTTTCTTTAATAAAAATCCTAAATCACTGCCAATTTTTTACTAATTCAGTAATTTTCATCTAATTTCCTAAATTATTCTTCAGAAAAGATATTTTCTTTCCGTATTCTGGTATACAAATGAAACATAATCAAATAAATGATTCAATTATCGTTAATAACACAAAAAATATATATGCATCCTTAAATAATTTCTTATATATATCCTGAATTTACTAAAAATTTCCATTGAGAAAGTTTCTTTAATTATTTCTTATATGATCCTTGCTTGTATTTTATTTCTAATTTTCATTCACATATACATTCACATAATGAAAGAATATTAATTTTAATATTAAATCATTATTCAATATAAAAACATTAAATGAAAATTTTTGTGGTTATGTAAATATGTGTAAGTGTACGTTTAAAAGTAGGGGGAAAAAAGGAAAGAATTATTAAAAAATAAAATCATTTTTGGTTAAAATAAACATTTAAGACTGAAAAAGTATTGAATTTTTTTTTTTGTAAGTAAACAATAAATCCTTTCCCAATTTAAATTTTTTTTTCGGTATTCATTTAAAAAAGCAAAATTGGAAAAACATAAAATTTCATAAAATTTAAGAGTTTGTTGGAAAATTATGATTTTTGAATTAAATGTTTTCTATCGCTGATGAATTTTGATTAAAAAAAATACATTACATAGGTACTTTTGATATTTTAAGACACAAAAACCTTTTTTTTTTTAAACTAAAAAACCGCACAGAGCCAAATAAACAAATAAAATGAAATTTAAAAAAAAAAATTTTTTCCTTTTTTTTTTTTATGGAAAAACAATGTTTTTAAAAAGATTTATGTCCTCATTTTGTTTCTTTAAATCACGTTTTTCTTTGACGAATATAATATCAGACAGAATATTTTAATTTAAAAATAAATCCATGGAAATTATTAAGATGAATATTAAAAAGTAAATAATTTTATTCATTATAAAAAATGCCTTTAAACAGGATTATAGGATTATATATTTTATTTTTCAGGATATTAAAGAATTTTTCAATAAATTTAAATAATAATTAAAGAAGTAATGTTTTTTTAAGAATTTACTTATTTTCCATATTAAGAAAATTTTATGAACGTAAAATATTGAAAATTAAAAATGTATAATAATGGAAAAGATGATATGCTTATATGCTACAATGAATTCAGAAAGGGTATGCCACATGTTGGCTGTCACAAGAATATAAAGGAATTCGTGTTAATTACGTAATGTCAAGAATTTTTTTCTCAAATATTTATTGTATAGAAGACTGATTAAATTTTAAGTTTTACGAAATTAAAATGATATTTGCTTACATTTACTTAAAATAATTTTTAAAATTTGAGTCTGTATGATATGAAAATTATATGTTTAGTTAATTTTTAATTACATTTAAAATTATTATCTAGCTTTTTAACAATTTAAAAAGTAACTTGTTTAATGTAATTTACACTAAATATAAACCAATTAATTTTAAAAAAAAAAAAATTTATTTAAATTTATTTAAATTATAATTTTTTTAATTGAATTTGCATAATTTAACAAATTAAAATAAAAGAAAAACTTTTAAGCTGAAAAATATTGCTAATTTTTATTATAATTTTTATTATTTATGCTAAATATTATTATGTTTATGGCAATGAACATAACTAAAATATGTATTCAAAACATAAATTTATTCTTGATTAAAATTCTAAATATATGTATACGTATATACATAATAGAAATAAAAGTAAAAGTAAAATTTACATAATACATAACTATGTATAAGTAACTATAGATCTCTATACCAGATGGTGCCATAAAAAAAGAACAAAACTTTTAGTTTTTATGAAATATTTGTGAGTTAATCACGTTTTTTTTTTCGTCCGAAAAATCAAATACAAAATGATGATAAAAAACATGTTATTTCTTATGATTTATTTATTGTGTGTGATGTAATAATAACACTAAATATAATAACACTATATATATAAACGCAATATATATATTTAATAATTTAATATATAATTTTTATTCACAGTTTAAAGATTTTTAAATAAAACTAGAAATTAAAGTAGCTGAAAGATATATTTTGTATTGCTGATCTCTCTATTTCTTAGATAAATTTTCACAATTTTTTTTTTTTTTGTATTAAACATAATAGGAAAATTATACAAATCAGAGTATTGTCAAGAGGCATAATAATTTTAGAAATTTAAAAATATAGGTCAAGAATCTGAAAAAAGAAAATATACAATATATACAATCTCAGAATTCCTATTATAGTACTTCGATCTAATTCTATGATATATCTTCAAATAAAAATTTATGCTAATTTTATTGAATCAACAATTTTGATCGAATAGTAAATTAAATTAGTAATAGAAGCTTTACTAAATAATATAATAATTTTTTATTGATTTGCTTACAAAATAAAAAAAAAAATTAGAATTAAAATTGATTAGAAAATTTTTAAGCTACTAATTTTAGTCATTTTCATTATCACTGGTTTCTGGTTAATTTCTTAATTAGGAACTTGCTCATACTAAAAATCTAGACTTATAAATTCTAACAAAGTATAGACAGGTTTTTTTTTCAAACTGTATATTCATTTTACTAACATAATTTTAGATTATGTGGGTAAAACAGGAAAATTATTTAAATTATATCATATATTTATTAAGCTTAGTGACAATGATGGTTTTTTTTTTGATTATATCAATATACTTTTACAAGTATCTATCGATGTCAAAATATGTAATATTTTCAAAGATTTTAATAAGATTTCCAAGTATGTTTATATATCTTTCCATTACATAAAACTTTTTCAGAATTGAAAATTATATATTTTTCCACGAACTTTATTAAAAAATTAATTAAATTTACTTTTTCTATCTGACATCACCAAATAAAATTTCTAAAAACTGTCATCTAGTAAAATAGTAAAATATATACATACATATATCAACAACCAAATAGTGCCACTTCAGTGAAATATATGCTTACCAAAAAGAATTTACCTGAAATCGTAAGATAAAAAAGATATCAAATAGTGTAAAGACTAGCTTTCATTTATACTGCAAATCAAATTTATTACGATTAAATTTGTTAAGTAAAGTACTGGTGCCAGGAATGTAAACAACCAAGTTATTATAAAAATTTATTAAAACTAATCACCAAGAATATAATTGTAGAATGAATTTCTATATTTATTCAAAATAGATTTCTGAATTCGCAATATAAAATCTGTAATATTGGTATGATTGAAACTAGTCTTTATTCTTGTCAAAATTTCAAATTGACAGCCAAATAAAAAAAAATTTTCCATCTAAATGAACAGATATATTTTTTTTTTTTGGCAAAAATTATTTAATATTTTCTTTTATATGAAGAATTGGAAAAAAGTGGGTGATAAATAAGCCTAAATAAATTGAAAGCTATCTATGAAAATTTATTCAAATTATATTCTCTCTTTTTTTTTTTTTGCCTTTTAATGCATAAATTTTCGAAAACTTGTTCAGAAGAAAATTAATACATTCTCTTATATTACCGAATTATTAATAAAAATTGATATCGAACCCAATATCAATATAAATCAAAATTAAAATTATTTGAAAATATACTACATAAATAATGTAAATTTCAACAGGTTTTTAAAGGTAATTTTAATTTCGGTTTTCTTTTTGGCTTATGTTTTTGAGAAAATTTTTTAGAAAATAAAAGTACACAATGAAGTTTTTTATTAAATGTTTCCAGAATTTATTCTAGTTATGATTTGGGATTCTTATAAACTTGTTACATAAAAATTGATTATAAATTTGTTATTTTTTTTTTCAATAAAATTGAAAATTTTGGAAATATATTAAGACAATACATAATTATATTGTTGTTTTTTAATTTGAGAAAATTTTAAAGAAATATTAATTTTCTATATTTAATTTCCATTTTTCATATAAAAATTAATTAAAGTACAGACGTCACCGGATAATTTATACCAGAACTATGTTGAACTTGTTTAGTAAGTTTCTAAATTTTATCGATAAAGGTATTAATTATAAAGTTGTTAATTAATTAAAATTGTAAATATACGACTTATTTAATATTAACAATAATAAGAATTGAGTTCCGATTTTTTCCATAATTCTATAATAAAGTCTTTCCACAATTCTATTATAAAGATAGCATCTTTCTAAAAATAATTTATAAAAATATAAATTAATTAGTTTGCAAAATGCTTAAATTTGAAGAGTTTATAAAAAATATCATCCAATAACGAAATAAATAAAACTGAAATATTAATAAAACAAAGATTTATGATCAAATTTTGCTAATTTACTTATTTAGCTGCGCACATTGTTGTTTTAAAGTAATAATTTTAATTATATAGTTTATCCAGTACTGTACTAAGAAATTGCCTGACTTATTGCCTGAATCAGGGATTGTATTTGCCTGTAATTCCTTGAGTCAGGAATTTTACTGGTTTATCGGACCTAAAATTAGGTAGTCTAATTCCAGGAAAAGTGACAAATCGTTTCGTTTACTTTGTAAAGTGATGATAGGATTTTTGTGTATTATTACTGAGCCAATAATATCTAAAGTCTAAATAAACCCGGTTTTTATGGGGGACTATTTTTACTTAGCATATAAATTTCTAATTTATTTTCAGAATTTTTATTTATTTTGTAGAACTTGATTTAAAATATAAATTTAATAATAAAAGAATATGAAAAAATTCCCCATAACCTGAAAATCTTAATAAATCAGCCTGAAAATATCTGCTCCATAATTAATTTATATTATTAAATAAATACCAAAAATTTCAAACTTTACTATAATATCTATTTTAAACAATGTTTCAAATAATTCCCAGCACACATTTATTGGTTGGAATTATATTTAACTGAGGTTAAATTAGATTTATTTTATACATACATATATCTTTTAAGTTATGTATTGAAAAAACTTTAAAGTTTATTTTTATATTCTAACATTAAAGATATAAATTTTACACAAAGGGATATTACTTTATAAACGAATAAGGTTTATATGTACATAAATACGATTACAAAATAAATATTTTCAAATACGCATTCAGTTTTTTATTGAGAAAATTTATAGATATTGTGGAATAAAAGTTAAAAATGTTTTCATTTTTATTCTTTTTCTGTTAAACATTAAGTGAATTATTTGTATTCTTTGCGGTTGATTTCATTTTTTAGATTTTAAAATTATCCAACCATTTAAACTCTAGACATAAATGAAATGAATTTTAGTCAATAATCGAATATATCATTAATCATTTTGTTTAGAATCCTTTTTTTTTATCTATTATATTGGCTGTTGGAAAAAATGGTAAAAAATTTATTTATGTAGGTTTCTTAATAAAATTTTATTAAATTTTCTTCAACTTTTTTTTTTTTTTTTAATTTTAATTTAATAGTGAAGTAGTCTTATTGATTATGGAAAAGTAATGAAATAATTGAAATTTTTTAATAATTTTTTTATTAACTTCAATCAAAGTTAGGATATTTTTTTTATGTTCATTTTGACAGTAGGCATATTTAATTTATTGATGTGGAAATTGAAAAAAAAAATATATTAATGTTTCTTAAACGTAGGCTACATTAAATAAAATATTAAAAAAAACATTTTATTTAAGGTTACCTCAGTCAAATGTTTTATTAAATTCATCATGCAATGTAATTAATTAATATAATGTCTCGACATTAAATTAACTTTTTGTGGCTGTTTTGATCTGTTGTCATATATAAAAGCAACAAAAAAAAAGCACTGAAAGTTGTATAGGGATAAATATAGATTATTGTCAATTAATTTCAAACACAATAATTTCTATTCATTTCTTACAACCTGTTGAAACTGAAAATTCATTTTAAAATTGGTTTAAAAGCATATATATATATATTGAAAAAAAAAATATGGATATCGAAGTTTCTGACAACTTAATTACTTTTCATAAACTTTGAATAGCATACCTTCGTAGAGTGGAAAATTGCTACTATTAGAAGCATAATAACGGATGTGAACATAATTTTTTAAATTTCGAGTAAAATAATGATATTATATTGTGTCATGTTGCATAACATAGTCAAATATCCTTTTTTTTCTTGGTATTGTGTTTACATCACCACAAAACTTTTTAATAAAAGTTTTTAAGCATAGAATTTAGTTAAATTTAGATTTTATAACATTTAAATGAAAAGGTTTAGTTGTTTTTTTTTATTTAACTAAGTCAATATTTTATGTTATTATTATGTTTAATTTAAATCATAGAAATTTTGATAGTTTGATTTACATAAATTTTGAAAAGTTTTCATAGTAAAGGTTTGTCAGTGTTTTTCCTTTCCAATTCCGATCTTTTCTTTAGGTCATTGTTGACGACGTATATACTAATTTAATTAGCATAAAAAATAATATAAATAATAAGTTAAATTATGTGTAGGGGTATTTCTTTTAGATTGAAATAGGCGAAACATGAATAACTTAATTCCCGAATAACTTAATTAATATTATTTCGATTTGATAGCATATAAACAATTAAATTTACAAATACAATTCTTAATATCTTTTAGAATGATGAAAAAAAATTAGGAAATACATTTATTTACGAAGGTTATCTAGAAGGGGAGAAATCAATAAAAAAAAAATATTATATCTATAAAAATAAATACTCTTAATTATTTAGCAAAGAAGATTATTTATTTAATATATATAAAAAAAAAACAGACCTAAAATTAATTTTATTTAGTATAATATATTACTAAAATGGTCTGAACTGGTTTTTAGAAGCGAATAAAATGAAATAATTCAGATAAATTTTATGTTATACATAATCATATTAAGCAAATATAAAATGTACGAAAAAAACCCCTACCCAAAAGACCAAAAGCTTTTGTTAAAATTTTACACGAAACATTTTTTTGACATTTCCAAAAATTAATTATTTACAAAATTTAATAATATCTGTATAATATTTTTCTTGAAATTCTTCTTAAAAATTATATATCCTTTTGTTAGACTCCTACTCAAAATTTACAATTGTGAAATATTTTAGTCATTATTTAATTCCTAAACATGTAAAATTTCTGTCCATAAAAGATATAAAAAATAAATTCTTTATATTAAAATTTGCCATTTTCTGTTTCCTTTTCCGTACGAATCTTTACTTGACTTTATAATAATATAACATCTGATACACCCTTTTTTTTTTTAATATTTTCTATTTTTAGATCTAATGGTATTGTTGCAGGTGATGTCCTTTGGTATCCTTTCATTGTTTTTTTCCATGTACAATAATAATAAAAATTTAATGTTTTTTGTAATAAAAATTTTTTAACTGGCCAGAAAATGGAACTTAGTTAATTTGTTACATTTAATTATTAATTATGCTGATATTATTAATTATTTAAATATATATTTATATACGTATTTTGTTTTTATAATAAACATAAATAGGAAAAAACAATAAAATATATATATTTTTTTTAATTAAATTAATGACAGGTTGTTTTTAAATTAACACAGAATTTTTATTGTAAAAGAAAATTAATTGAAATATACTCGTATTTTGGTTTTTATATTAAATAAAATTTTTATTAATGCGGATTGTGGTCTTAAATTATTACAATAATTTAATTTTCATATTCATTTTCTTTTTTCTTTTTTTTTTTTGATTTTAAAAATTTTATGGTTTTTTATAATTTATTAATGTTATGGTCAGTAATTTGAATGTTGCGGGTAAATTTTTTTTATTGATAAGAATTATTAATTTGTGAATCATAAAATTTGTTGGGAAATTCTATTATTTATATCTTATTTATCACAGAATATTTTTTTGAAAATTTATTCGTAAATTTATTGGAATAACAATAACAATTATGTAACTTAAACCGCCTAAAACCCAAATAACATTAAATTATGTAGCAAGTTTAAATATATAATCATAAGTAATAAAGCCCTCTAAATTATAGAAAGGCCATGGGTAAATAAAAGATAAACATATACCATCACACCCACATAAAACGTTTCGTAAAACCAATGCATGACGCAGATACATGCCAAACTTTTTATATTTGCAATTATGGCGAATTCGATAATTTGAAGGGAAAACACTTTTAATTACACCTACAGTATATTAATTAATTTTTACAAGACTATAAATCTGGTACAAATATTTCACTTTAAATTTTCAATATATTTCCTCTATTTTCCTTTTTAAATGTAATATAATTAAATGAAAATAACAATTGTAATATAAAGCTTGTAATAAAAAATTTTAGGTAAACTTTTTTATTGTATATTTGATTTGAGGATATTTATAAAAATTATCACAGATATAAGGAAACAATTTATTAGGGATTTAAGCCTAAAATATAAAGACAAGAAATAATAAAATAAATTTTTGTAAGAATTCCTTAATCTTAATGTAGTACTTTTCTTAACATTTTTATTGTTTTTAGAAACGACTGAAAATAGGAAATTGACTTCTATTTAAAATGGTAATAATAGTGAATAATAGACAGGTTCAAAAATATTTATGCTGGCTATTGTAAAATAATATCATAAAAATTTATAGTTTAAAAAATGTTTAAATGTTAGAAAACAGGAAAAAACATGTACTTTAAGATTTTGCCATTTATTTTTATTGATTCAGCAGGAAAAAAAAAATGTTTAAATTACATCGAAGTTTTTTTATAAAGTTTTAGAAAGAAAATGTTAAAATTAAGATAATTTTTTTTTCTGTAAATAAATTTAAGGAAATTGAAACTAAAAATGGATTGATAATTGATCAAATTCTTTCCAACAAACCATTTTTCTTTAATTTAGTACAAATAAGTATATATAAAAGCTTATCAGATAATAATTTAAATATTTTCCAGCAATCTCATAATAAAACGGTTAAAAAAACATTAGTCAATAACTAAAGGGGTACATAGAGAGGACAAAAAAAATCGCATACATTAATATGGTTCTAAATAGGGCTCAGATATAAAAAAAAATATTATTTAGTTATCTGATGGGGCTATATGTACTTTCAAAAAAGGTTCAATCGAAAATTGGTTCGAAAGAAAAACTAAATATTCCAAAATCAGCACTATGCTTTAAAAATTTGGTATCAATCGACAATTTACAATAACGTTGTATCAAATGTTTAAATTCATAATTAAGAATTATTTAATTCACAGAAAAAGTTCAATTTCACAGAAAAAGTTTATTTTTGTACATTAAATAATAAAATTATTGAATTAAACTTAAATAAAAAATATTGCTAAAAAATTTCTGTAATTCTTAAAATAAGTTTTATATGAAATTTTTAACTTATAGGCCAAAAAATTTTATGTGTGTTCATAATTTAAATTTTTAAATAATTTATTGAATTAAAATTTATTAGCAAAATTATAAAAGCGATAATTTATAATAAATGGGAACCAGGATAACTTTTAAGTATCATCTATTTTTACAAAAGTTTACTTTTACAAAAGTTTCAAATGAAACAAAAGTAAACTATACAACGAAATGAGATAAAATATTTTATTCTACTTAAAATTCATCGCATGATTTGGGTTGAAGATGTTCTCCTATTATGCTTTTTCGGTTTTATGTAGTATATATTATGCAGAAAAAAATGTATATTAACATTAAGTATACTCAAAGGATAAATAAACTTGGTTATTATTTTAAGAATCATAAACTTGAACTTATATTTATTATAAAAGAAAAACTATTATATATTATTTTAGATATTTAATTAACTTATTAACGAATTTTTGTCCTTTTATTTATCGAATAAATAGTGACTTTTCTAATTTTTGGTAATGCCTTCGTTATACATATATGTATATATAATTAAGTTTTTTCGGATAAGACGATTCCTAGGATAATAGAACTTTAATTATAAGATTAAATGAATATTATCAAATATTTGCTATAATATTATTTTTAGTATATTTATTTGCTAAATGTATTTTTAAGAAATTGATATAGGCGGATTTTCAAGAGTTTTCTTTACAAATACTGCGTATCAGAATAATTTGACCTTTAGATGTAAACTTTTTTCATCAACAGAATACATACATATATTAAGATTATATGTAATTCTTTAATTCTTAAAATTAAAATTATAATTAGTCAGAGCATAAGTTAAGTTACGGAATTCGAAACCACAAATATTTATAGTTTAAAGTTTTCTGATACAAAAAAATGTTTCCAAACACATTAAATAAGAGAAATAAAAGGAATTCTTATCAATTATTCTTTTAATAAGCTTCGCAATTTTATTCTTAAAATATAGGGGAAACTCGGCTAATTTCGTTAATATAACGTAATTTCTTGATATTAAAGGATAATTTCGTGATATTATATAGAAAATAAAAATATACATATGTGGTAATTATATAAGATCAAAGGTACAAAATTCGTTCATAAATATCTAAGGTCATATTTGCAGATTTCTTTTAGTCCTTCAACCTAGAAGTAATCTAGGTCATTTACGGTTAACTTCGTGCTACTACGACTAACTTCGTTATCATACTACCGTATAAGGAAATGTTTCTGAACCTACAACAGATATTTTTGCAACTTATAAGCAAGTATTTTCCTATCATTAGATTGACTTTTGACTGATCATTTCAACTTCACGAAAATTTATTAAATTAGAATTAAAAAACTTTCTGATCAACAGAAACTATCTGGGTTTCTGATCCAAATTACAGGTAACCCTCCTATAACACGGTAGATACGTTCCTACAAAGTATCGTGTTGTGCGAAACCGTGTTAAATGAGATTGAAACGAGTACAAACTGTACTATCAAGAAATCACAGAAAAAACCGAGTTTCCCCTTTATTTATTATTTTATTATATACGCAATATTTATTTATTTACAAAATTTCAAAATAACAAATTTCTCAATACAATCTGTAAAATCAACTCATAACTATTTAATAAAATAAAAATAAAAAAAATAAATTCTTTTTGATCCTTTATTTTGTTTCGTATTTAGTCCTAAAATTATTATATTTATTTTTTCTATAATATGATACCCTTTAACATAATAGAATCACTAGAAAATATATTCGTACATGTAAATTTTTCTTAGAAAGTTAAGATTTTTTTGGGAAATTCAATAAAAATATTTACTGGAATTCATCATAAATATTTTTTTTTTTTTGTCAGCCTTTCATGGTTGAAAGCATTTGTTAAAATAACAACAAGAAATAAATAATATATGTAAAATATCCTTTTCATATCAAAACAAAACAAAACATAAACTCGAAAAATAAATGTAAAGAAAATATATCCTTAAAGTGTTGATTCGCATAAGAATATTTTATTTTTAAATATTTGCATTATATTCAAATAACTTGAAAATTATCTCTTCTAGTTTGTAAATTAATCATGCTTTTATATAAATGTGTTAAAAGGATTATCAATATTATTATTCTTTAATTATTAGAAATATAATTATTTTTTTAGGATATTAAATTCTCAAAGTTTTATTATTTTTTTAATATTTTTGTTGATTAATTAAGTATATAGAAAAATATTATTATGCATTATTTATATTATTTTAATTTGAAAAAATATAAAGAAAATATACTTAATTTCAAGAAATTTCTTAAGGATTAAATATACAAAATCCTTGTAATACTCTTGTCAAAAGTTTTATTAAACCAAATAAAATAATTTTCCAATTTTATTAATATGTATTAAGTTTTGAAAATTTCATCATAATTTTATAAAAAGTTTAAAAAGAAAATATGTAAAAAAAAAAATACTTTTATCTTGTTTTTTGAACCTGGAAATACTTTCAATTTGTCAACTTTACTTAAAATCAAAATCTTGCCAAATAAAAATTCAAATTAACTTATCAAAAAAATATATTTATAATGACAGGATAACGTATATGTAGGATATAAATTTTTTAAAAATACATTTTAAGACCCGCCTTTATGTTAATATCGTATTTAATTTCAACAGAATATCCTTTTTAATCTACTTTAATGCATACCAAAAATTTTGATTTATAATGTTCAAATATGTTGTGTAACTAATGTCTGTTTTATTAATGGAAATACCATAGTAAATTTAACTTAAAAGTTAAAAATAAGGATTCAATTTTTTTTTTTTTTATGTAGAAAATTTATTTAAAAAGACAAAAATTGAATTCCTGAAGAGAAACTTTAATCTTGTTTATGTGTTCTATTAGTATAATCTCAAATTTCTAAAGATTTATAAAAGGAAATACATAGCTTTCAGATAAAACCTTTTTAATTGTTTACGAAGAACAGAATTTCAATCTTCAGAGTAATTAGATACATTTTATTGTTCTAAATTAAGACAATTGCTTTTTTGCTTTTATGCGAAATTATTTTTTGTAAGTTTTGTGTACTACGGTGTACACTTTTTTAAAAAAATTAAATTACCTTTGTAATTGTTGCTCCAAAAATATTTTACATAATATTTCTAATTTTTATTCAAAATATTAATTTTATTTTAATATTTATGAAATATTAATTAAATTACTTATTTATGAATCTTCATTAATTTACTAAGTTATTTTAAAAAAAAAGTTATTTATTTAAATATAGATTCAAAATACATTATATAGATATAAAAAAATTATTTTTAGTTTTTAGAAATTTAAGTTTGTTTATGAATCTCTTTGATATCGCAGCTTGAATTTTCTTATCCTTGTCGTTACAAAATTATTATACATATTATCTATAATCCTTTGAAAATTATTCAAATAATTTACGTAACATCCTACACTATTTAATTTAATTTCCTATACAAAATATTTTTTTTTTAATAGATGTTTATTCACCTCCAGCTGTAAAAATAAAACGCATGTTTTGCATAAAAACGAATAGAATTTTATTTATATAATTTTCTATGAAATTTTATTTATTATAACAGTCAGAAAAATTTATTTTTCGTAGATTTAACAAATAAGTATATTTTGTACAAAAATTTAGATTTATTCTAAATACATATTGCATAAATCTAATATTTATGGGAAAAATTTCGTGATTTTATTGAATTGAATCGTATTGAGAAATGTTTAAATATATGACAAGTTGATTGACATCTTTTTATAAAACCTCCGTCTTTTTTGTTATTAAATTTAACTAAAATAATTTGAACAGCAAACAAGAAGTAATAGAAATATTTGTTAAAATATATATTACTATTGTAGAATACAATAACTTCTATCATGGGATATTGAGTATTCGTTAACAGATGGCGTTATCCTACTCCGGTAACCGTAAAAAATGGCTTTATTTTTAAGTTTTAATATACTTTTTTATTTTATACAATAAAAACTCTTAAAGGGTCTTTAATTTTTGTAGGCTACTGTAATATGTGGGAAATCATATAATTTTATACATGCTATTAAACTATAAAGTATATAATTCCTGATATACCAGTACATATATAAATATAACATAACAATTTTGAAATTCTTGAATTTTATTAATTCTAGTCATGAGTCTTCACAGTTACTTAGCGAAAAACTTTCAAAAATTAGTATAGATTTTCTAATCCTTTTAAAAATACATATGGTATGAAGGATACGTGAGTTGTAGAATTTTAATAGATTTTTTTTTACCATTGGTATTCATTATTGACCGCCAGCCAAACCGAAAATTATTCACAACTCTCAAGTTAAGAAATTTATATTTGTAAAATAATCTTTAACAAATTTCATAAATTTTGTAATAGAAAAATTTATTTTACACCATATAAAATAACTAAATTTCCATGAAAATTTTACAACGTCATGGAAAATAAATATACGTACACATATATATAAATATTTGCATATAAATCCAAAATATGGTGGTCTTTTTTCTTGGTTTTTTTATTACGTTGTGATATTTGAAAAATATTATTTGCCTTTTGAAAAATATGTGAAAATGTTTTAATATTTCCTAAATTACATTTTTATTGTGTCAGCAATGTATAAAACAAAAAACATTTCTGATTAGATCAAAAAGAAATCTTCGTGTATTTTCTGTAATTTATATGACATATCCTTAACAAAATTAAGTTGGGTTTGGCTGCATAATGTCGATATGAAACATATTTAATATTAAAATGACCTAGGTTTTATGCTAAAAATACTAAAAAATCAAATTAAAAAAAAGTTTCTTTTGATTTTTTAGTATTTTTAGCGTAAAGTTATGTAAGGCATATTTCTAAAGTCAATCAAATTCAATATCTAATGGCAGGAGCAACTAAAAACATATTTTAAGAAAATGCTAGACCCCGGTCTCTTATCTCTGTATACGATTTACATAATCAAGACAGTTTTTTTTATTTATTCGAAACTTTACATTAAGGATTAAGGTGTTTTTTGTTTTGTTTTTAGTAATTTTAACAAAACATAATATTAGAAGTTTTAACTAAATATTTTAATCAGATAATCTAATAAATAAATATAGAATAATATTTTGTTGTCTGCGAACTTAAAAATTTAACTTTATTTTAAAATTGAGAATTGACTTAGAGTATTTAGTAAACTATTGAAAAATTTATTAAACTGTTTCTTAAATGCCAGAGATAAACAATAAGATTAAAAATATTTGATTCATAATATACAATTACAACATAAATTAGCAGAAATAATTAATTTATAACTACATTTATTTGTTATAAAATTCAATTTCTAGGAAAGTTATTATAATAATTAAATATTAATGATTTATTTATTAGATTTTACAAATTTATGTAATATATATTATAATTTTCACACACATTATCCTAAAAATATGTTATAGTTATTTACATAATATTAATTTTTAATGTAAATTAATATTAAAAAATAGATACGTGAGTAGTCTGAAAATTTAAATTCAGATAACAAAAATTTTATAATTAAAAAAAAAAATTTATTTTTTAAATAACGCATTAAAAACCGACATGTAGGAAGTATATATGGATTATAAACCAACATTACATTTTAAATCTTAGATATTAAAAAAAAATAATTTACAAACTCTCGTACACTTTTGGTGCTCATTTAATTATCCTTCACATTAGATAATTTTGTTCTATAACCGCACTAATAATTTTTAAATTTAATTATAAAAAAAAAATATTTTATTTAAATAAAAACTTATTCATTGCGACATTTGCCCACGTTTTTGATATTATTACGTATTTAAATTATTTCCTAGAAACCAGGAAATATACAAATATAAATTAAAATATCCATAAATATTTTCCTATACCCTTTTTGTTTGTATTTGTATATTAATAAATTTTCCCTAAGATATTTAAAACGAATTAAAAAAAAAAACGAAACAGGAAAAGAGAAGTATCTGTGGGATGAAAATTATAAGATTAAATTTTTATCCGATTAAACTAGAAAATTTACGTGGTAAATTATTGAATTTATAAGATTGTGAAAAGAAAAGCTTTTTAAATATTTAATGTATTTAGAATGAAACTGAACGAAAATATTTTATATACCAAAATTAAACACATAAATTTCTCCTACACAGTACACGTGGTTTATATAGTAAAGGTCGAATATTCGAAATTATGAAAATATGGCGGGAAAAGTAATATTTCTATTTATAATTCAATTCAAATATAATTACTCTAATGAAAATTGTTCTTATTATCATTAAGTGTTTTTAAATTTTAGTTAAATTCATATCTTTTGAATTTGTTGAAAAACAGTTTTAAATCATAAATCCTTATGGTACGTATAGTTAGACTATCAACCTTAATAATTTCTTCTTCTTAAATTTAAAAGAATTTCTGTACATACTGAAAATATGAACTAACTATTGTGTTGATATAAAAATAATTCGTGGAAAATGAACTTTGAAATTGAAAAATTGATTGAATTTATGTCAATATTTATTTTATATTTAACAGAACAAATGTGAAACATTTTAAGTTCACTATTGATTGTTAAATTTACAAAAAAAGGATATACAAATAATTTTTTACAATCAAATTGAATTAAATCCGACAATTTAAAAATAATATTTACAAAATATACAAATAATAAATACTTCATTGCTGTTGGAGAAAAAATTAAGATAAAAAATAAGTTTCTGTGCAAGCATAAATTTTATGTACAAAATTATTATACATATAACATTACTTATTCCAGTACATGTTCTATAAATAATTATTTATTTATCCTTTTATGACAATAATTAAGGATATACTATGACAACTGTATAAATAAATCATGAACTAAATTGTATTGTCTATTATTGTATTAAAATGATGCACATTATTGAATAAATATTCATCAAGGCGTAAAAAATCTATAAGCTTTAAGCTAAAATAATTAATTATGCATAAATTCAATTTATATATTTATGAAAAAAAGGATATAAGGTTGTTATTATTTTGGAATCTTATCGAAACTCTGAATGACAATTAAAAGAGTTTTTAAAAGAGTACTAAAAAAACTTAGTAGTATCTTCAATTGTACAATAGCTCAAATTAACCCTACGCCTCCCACTAAGGGTTTCTAAATATTCTGTTGCAATTTGGCTTACTAATTTTTTACGGATTTCGAACCATAAATTTCTTTATAGTGAAAAATTGTTTTATTCCATTAAGTTTTATAGTAAAATATTTGTTATTAGCAAATAGCTTCGACCAGTAGCATTTTCCCGGTCTTAAATTATACATTTTATTGTAATTTTAGTATTAGTAGCTAGTTGAAGTTGAGTAAACCAATATCGATTTCTCCGAAGAAAATCTAATTCAATATATATCATAGCTTAAGTTTTACACTACTATTAAGCCAGAAGCGGTTTTAAGCTTAATTATATCAATCTTTGATTGAAAATTGCTTACCAGAAGTGGTGTTTATTTTAAAATTTTACTATACTATAAATATCAAAAATATCAAATATCGTAACAACATAAAATCCGATATGTATCCATAATACTTCCTCTCTAGAACATTAAAGTCAATTTTATTTAACTTTAATTACAGGTAAAATATTAATTCTAGATACAAAAACTATAAAATAACTTTTAACAATCAAAACATCGGAAACAATGATAATGCATTATTATTGCTGGTAGTAAACACCTTTTTATGCCAACCAAAAAAAAAAAAATAGTAAATCTATCGTGAAAGCTTTTCAAGGTAATTTTTTTTTATATAAATTGCTTTTGTAACAAAATAAAAAAAAATCTTCTTTAAAAGTCTTTAAAAAGATATTTGTTATTAGTAAATTTCTTACTAAACTCATGTCATTCTGAAATCGTGTTTCCGATAGATAATGAATATCAAACAAACTTTGTGTAACTAAGAACAGGAAATTAAATAATTTATATCCTAGAATATTTTTATAAGTAGTCAAAATCTTCTTAAATTACTGGTATTGTAGATATAGCGGAAACTTTATTTATAACATTAATGCTACAAAAGGACTAAGAAAATTGGATATGACAGTTTTTTTTTTATATATTATGAAATGATGAATATATTTTCAATCCAGTAACTAGATATATCTTCAGCAAGTAAAAAATTTGGATAACAAAAGAAATTTGGAAAAATTTATTATTATACCCAAAAAAAAAAAATTGTACAAAATTGTTCATAAAATTTTTAATATGAATTTATATTCTACATAAATTTTTGTTTAAATTGCGCAGAAAGAGAAAAACTCTTTTTTTTTTTACTTTTTGTGTGTGCGTGAAAATTTATCCTTCAGCGAATGATATTAACATAAATTTTATTTTCAATGTTAATTAATTATTATTTATGTAAATATTTTGATTTTCATCCAAAGAAAATTTTAAAAAAAAGTATTTTTATAAATCAATAAAAAATTTATTAATGTAAAACAATATTGTTAATTATGAATAATTAAATTTTTAATTAGAGAATTTACAGGAAATTTATTATTCTGGTTTATTTATGGCATAAAAATACAAATGATTTAAATGTTTTACATGTTTTCTTAAAAAAAAAAAAAAAAAATTAGAAAATTATTAAATATTTTTTTCATTTTTCTTTTGACCTAATAATATGTTGGAATGTTTTCCAAAAATATATTTGTTGTTATGCTTAATTTGTTGCGTTTTTGTAAATAATATTTCATTAAATTTAAATTTTAATATTTCAGCCTCAATTATTTGAAAATTAAATGAACAAAATTAACTAACCAAATACAAAATTTACATTCTTATTTAAATAATTAATAAATTTTTCATTTTATCACAATTTTTTAAATCTAAATACCATTCATCATTAATAATTATTAAGATATTTTTCATGCATAAAATCTTAAAAATTGATTTTTTTAAGATTAAATTCTAAGATAAATGTTAGAAAATTTAGAATTGTACTTCAGGTCTGAACGAATCTATATCTAATGTGTAATTTCAAAAAATTGACTGATGTAGTAAATGTTGTAGAAAATCTTTATTTATTTAAAACTTTAAAAAATCAATTCGATAAAAATTATAGTAAAAAATAGACTTTCTTTTTCAGCAACTGTCAAAATTGAAATTAGTCAACTGGAATGCCATTGAGTTGAATTGATAACAAATAAAATTCTTACCAGTGAACAATAAAGATAAAGGATATTTTTTATAAAAGCTATTGGAAAAAGGATCAAGAATTTGTTTTTTTTTCCATACTAACATTTATTTTCTTTAAATTATGACAATATTTTGAAAAATCAATGAATAAAAAGTATATTTTTTTTTTTATATAAATTGTGTTACATAAAATTACTAAAAACACTTAAAAATGATGTGGAATAGAAGAATTTTGGTTAAGTTTTGTTGTTAAAGTTACCAATAGATTATGAAGTTTTGTATCGAATATCCAAGTATTAAACAGGAATTGAAGTAAACTGTATTGCAAAATCATTTATCAAGTTACATTAATTTTTAGTGGTAGTATTTAATTTTAGTTTCCTTATAAGAATTATGTTTTAGAATTATATTCAAATATAGAAGTAAAATCATCTATGATATTAATTTGAAAGTATTTTTTTATTAATAGATAGTAAGCAACATTAATTTTGTTATTGGAAAAAGGATCAGTCATAAATTTATTTTTGTCTAAGATAATTCAGGTGTACATTTTCAAACCACAACGAAAAAAATATAATAATGACAAATGGAAACATTTCATAGGCTTGAATATCGTGAGTAAAATTATTCCTAAAAATTAATCGTTGTGCTATAAAAGTATACGCGGAAAAATTTAAGCCATGTATCATTATCGAAACAAAAATTCTAAATTATTTTCATTTATATATTATCTGAAAAAAATATGTTTCTCAATTTACTTTATAATATTATTTTCAATACTCAAATTATAGTTAAATAAAATAAAAATATTTATTATTTGCCATTAAATTGAAAATATAAATAAGAAAAATTGAAAAAAAAATTATTATTGAAAAAAAAATCAATGTAATCACTATCACGTAAATATTTACACGTGCAATGTTAATATATTTCTGCAGAAATAGTATCTGCAAAATATGTCAAAGTGGTGAAACTTTCTTTAGAAATTTTGCTTCAATTGATAAATTCCTACGATTATATAGGAAAAATGAATAGAAAATAAATCTCAGTTTATATTCAATGTAAATACTTTTAGTAATAGGTAAACTTTTTACGTTAGAATATTTTGGTATTATATGTATATAGCAGTTACCTTGAACACGATAATACTAAAATGATATTAAACAGTTTAATATGTCAGTAAGAAGTGAATTGTTTAAGAAATAAATAGCTAAAAGGGTGTAGACACAAAATAACTAATATATTTTATTTAAAACTTTAAAATTTCACACATGGAACTTAATTTATTTCCTGAATTTATAAAAATATATTTAAAATGCTATGTTTATATCATGGTAATAACAGAAACACTTTTTTTTTTATTAATAATTAACAATTTAAACAATTTAATTATAAATTTAAATATCATCACTTTAGTGACTTAGATACCATCAGTAAATAATGAAAATTTAAGATAATATCAATTAAATTAAATGTCATAATAATTTATTATTCTTAGAAATAATTTAACTTTTCGTTACATAAAACTTTTTTCTGGTTTTTTAAAAAATAAAATCCCTAAACATAGCATTAATTAAAAAGTTGTCTTTTTAGTGGTACTGAAGAAATTAAATTTTTCTCTATTCAATATGGGTAAAAATAAAAATGATTTTTTAAGAAAACTTTTTAAGGAAGAAATAAAGTAGACAACTAAAGGACGATAGAAATAATAATTGGTTTTTATTTTATTTTTTCATTAATATTCCTTCAAATATTAAAAATGTATAACTTTTTTTGTAAAAAATATTATTAGTGAAGATATTTTACAAGTTGTATGATAAATGATATTTATTATTGGTTTTTATTTTGTGGTAAACGATCTAAACTCGTATATGAATATAAATAGAAATTTATGTTTTGCGTAGAAATATAAAATAATAATTTATAAAAAAATTTCGGTACGTTTTAAGGTTTTTTTTAAGGAACAAATACAGAAAAAAATATTTCATATATACAATTTGAAATTTTTATAATTTATAAAAAGGGATCAATTTATTGAAAATGTTGTGACAGATAAATTTGTCTAGCTATACAAGATGTTTTTAAGTTTATTAAAGAAATAATTCAATTGTTTGACACTGATATGATTTTTTTTATTATTACTTGTGTTAGTAAATAATAAATAATGGTTTTAATTGTAGTGTGTTGCATTAGGTAGTGGTTTTCTCATTCCAGGTTTCGATGTTGCTCTAAGTCTGCCAAATATTATAGAATGGTAGGATGCAAATGCTAAAAACAAATATCTACTAGTAATACCATTAACTTCTTTGCTAATGACTTTAGTAATCTTCACTATAAAGAAATTTATGGTTCAGAATTCATATACAAAATTATTATGTCCAAAATTTCAATACAATATTTTGGTATTTCCAGAAACGTTTTTATCCGCACATATATTAATGGTTGTTAAAATTTTAATGTAGAGAAATTATGCACTGATTTATATATTTGATTTATATTGACTTTATATTTTAAAGGACTTGTTAATGAAATATATCATCCCATCCTAATAGATTATGCTTATTCATTTTTTTTTTGTGCAAAATAAAATCTAAATAAAGGCGCAGCAGCATAATTTTTTTAATTAAAAAATATTTACTAAATATATATATTTTAAAATTAATAAATTTGAAACAAAAAACCATGAAAATACAAATTCATAATGTCATCAAAAATTCCTTTTTTTTTAAATATTAATACTCAGGATTATACAAAAATCTTGCAAATGCAGTTTATGCTTTTGGTTATACATAATTGTTTTTAATAAGTTAATAAAATCTGAATTTAAAATATCCTTAACTTGATATTATTATAATAATATATTCAGATTATTTACCATAATATCACCATTCAAACTACATTAAAAATATTCTTCAACAAGGATATTAAGTTTTATCGTTTCTTCTCGTATTAAAATTACATAAAATAATATTTAATTTCAACACATTTTCAAAATTAAATTATATTTCACATTCTGTTGAAAATATTTGTATACTTTATTTGTATTGTTGTTTTTGATAAATTTATTTTTTTTGTATTTTTGCCATAATATACACTTTGGATAAATTCGTTTAGCTATTAATCCTAATGGTATTAAGGAACGTGCAGGAATTGGATATTTATATATAGGAAACGTGCAACAACCTTACGACTTACATTATCTATGAATTATGCACAATAATAATATTGTTTTTATCTTTTTCAAAAGTGTCCTTTTACTTAACAATATAGTAAAGATAATAAAAAAAATCAATGCAATTTTTCAGGTGTATACTTTATTTTTATACGGATTTAATTATGTACATAATCCTGTTTGAAAAGAAAATAATAAATATAAAAATTGTGTATCATTATTGTCGTTACCTGACCTAATTACAGCAAAATGATATTGTTTGTCGAATAAATATTAATTTCTGAATTATAAAAAATAGACATTTATTTGTAATTATAAATTAAAATAATGATTGGAAATTAAATACTTGAAAAGTCAAAAATTCAACTAAACCAATTAAATTTTATGCCAGTAAAGATTTTTCTTGATTTAAAAATTTTAAAGGTCTCAAAACTAAGAAATTTTAGTTCGTTGCTCTAATTTTCGTATGAATATAAGGGGATATATTTAAAGTGTCATAAACAGTCAACAAACTTTGAAAATATAAGGTGATAAATTACAATTTTTTCAATTGTATTACGAAACTTTAAGAAACTAGAATTACGGAACTAATGTGAAAAATAGATTATTTTTTTGAGCTCTGCCGAACATTTGAAATATTTGAATATTACTATATATATATCCGGAAATTACTTATTCATCATTATCACTGTAGGCGGTAAATTGAAATTATTCAATTTTTATTTCAATTTCAAAATAGCACGAACATTTATTCCCAATTTTTACATATTTTTAAATAATTTATATTTCTAAATATAAATGTGAAAAAAAAGTCCAAATCCAATTAATATATTAAAGGTAAAGAAAATAAAAACAATATTTGACAATGTAACCCAAAAGAAAATTCTTCTCTATATAAATATTTGTAACGTCAAATTTATGAAAAATAAAATAGAAATAAGGTTTAATCTAAAAAACACATTTTATTTATTATTTGTATAAATAATTCTAAAACTTTTAGGATTAAATAGAACCACAACCGCAAAAAAACAGCAATTGAAATGAAAGACCCTTTTTTTATCGAGAAAACCCATAATTTTGAGAAATATCAAAAGGTCAATTGTTTCTTTCTGGTATTTGAATATAATGTCAATCTCGTAAACAAAAGAAAGCCTTTGGCTAAAACATTAGAAAATGAGAAAAATCTAAATAAAATATTCGTCCTGAACCACTACTCCATTTATTGTAATGTTTTCAGAGAAATATATGAATTATTGAAAAATGATGATTAATATTATGTTTTTTGATGTAACATAGAAAATTTAGCATAAAGTAAACTTTGTAAATTTTCTATTAGTCTTTCAGGTCAACTTTTATTTATATCGAAAATTTAAAAAAATTTTTTCGATATCGACAATTTATAAAATAATTTAATATAATTTTTAAAAAAAAATTTAAATTCTGATATTGAGATAACTTTTGGATACCTTGAATAAGTGTAATTATACACTTATTCAAGGTACATATATCATATTTTGATTCAATTGTACTACTAACAAACTCCTTGGTTTTACTAATTAGATATTTTTAAGAAATATCCTTTTTATAGATCGGTTTGTTTGATATGATTTTTTAGAATTTTCCTAACATTTTTATATAAAACATTTTGTCAATAGTATGCCCGTACTATTCAAATATAAATGAACCCGGAACATATTCAAAATTCAATTTAAATTTAATTCTGAAAAGATGTTTGTTTTTTGTATTTTCATATTACATGTTTTTCCTCAAAGCTTTAAATATTTATTCTGTCTTGTCTGAATCGTACAAGTTAATAAATTTTTATAGTATATAAAAAAAACTCATTTAACTAACTTTAAAATTAAGATGAAATCAACCATAAATCAAATTTACTTTTTTTTTTATACCCAGTTATGGTAGTGTCAGGTTATGTTAAAGTGCAAAGTTTTCAAATTTCTTATTTAAAGTTTTCTTATAAAGGTAATAAAATAAATTGAACTTTGAGTGATTGAAATAAAATCAATTTACGCCAAAATATATGCAATATTTTAAATATTTGGCGTTTATTTTTATCTGTTTCCAGTTTTCATTGCATTTTGTTGTAAAAACGTAAATTTTTATTGAAGTTTTAGATTTTTAAAATTCATTTAGAATAATTGAATAAATTGGAAGGTAAAAAACATCTTGGGAATTGTTAGTTAAAAATAATATTGAAAGGTTGTAGAACTTTTATTCAAATAATTTTTGTTGGTTTTAAAGATAAAAAGTGTTTAATAAAAATAGAGAATAATGTAGTAAATATGGAAATATTTTATAAATTGTGACTTTGCAATCATTATTTTTAAATTCCACTAATTTAATTGACGGTTAAGTTCTCTGTTAATTTTTAAAAGAGAACAAAAAATTCAGGTTAATATTATGATTCTTCATGTTAAAATAGGTTTGTTAATGAGACGAATCTTAGCAAAATATGTAGTTTTTAAGATTAGTTTATTGGCCTATAATACGAAATATTTGGTTTGAAATTTAATACAAAAACCATCCTACCAGCAATAAATTGATCCAAAAAACACTTATCCTTGACATAAATAATTATATTTTAACTACGCTACTGATTTTCCAAATATTTTCTTTGACGTTTTTTACATTTTCTTTAAATGTGTTTTTTTAGAGATAAATCAGTATTAATTTTCTTGAAAAGAAAAGTTGAAGGTAAAAACTCATTTTTCGTAGTAATTTAAGACTTTTCAACATTTTTACAAAATGTAATCAATTTTTCGTAAAGATACATTTATATTTATCTTTATAGTTTTATGAGTTAATTTATAATTTTCCATTAAACAGACTTGATTTACAAAATTCAAAACAGGAATAATAAATTACTATAATTTGAATTTTTGGTAAAAAATGATTAAAATTAATATCATATTTTTTTTATAAAATTGTCTTGAAAAAGCATTTAAAAAAAATATATTTTCTAATTAAATTGAATAAATTATAGAAAAAGGAAAATTTGTAACTCGAATTATAGAAAAACGAAAATTTTAAAACTCATGGGAAATTTGGCAAAATAATTTAAGATTGATTTGAAATTTTTGGAAATTATTGTACATAAGCATATGGTTTATAAAAAGAAAAGGGTTTTTGTAAATTAATATTTTTTTTTTGATTAATGGAATTTAAATGACTTTAAGCCAAAATATTAAGGTTTCTTTTCATATTTTATTTTAAAATTTCAGGGTTGTACAAAAGATAGATAGTTAACTATATTTTGATATTTATATTTATGTATGATTAATTAATTTTCAATCGAAGCCAATGAAAGAATTACTTTTTCTTTATGATTTTTAAAGACGATTAACCTTTCTTCAAATTAATTGTACAGTTCATGAATTCAAATTACTATATTCATGTTTTATAACGATTACGAGATACAAAATTTGGTTGGTGATTTGAATTTTGTAACTTGAATTACTAAATATTATGATAATTTATGTAGAGTAAAATTTTCTAAAAAGAAAATTTTAGTAATTAACTAAAATTTATTCAATTATCAAAGATACAAAGTATCATTTGTCCTTTTGAACCGCCTTTAAAACAGCCCTAATCTTTCCATGGTATTTCCTATCAATTTGTCAAACTTGTTAGCGAAAGGTTATTTATTACTCTTAAAATATTGTATTTTAACCTAAACTTAATTACCATTTTAAACAATTTATTTTAAAGGACACAAAACGAACAGGAAACGAACATTGTATTTAATTAACATAAAAGGATGTTAATGATATAAATTATGCTTATGAACAGAATTTTGATTTTTCTCTTTAAGATCTCCTTGAAGTTCATAAAATAATATTCAGAAATATCATGAGTTTTTGGTTAATTATGAATAAAATAATATAAAATATGTTTTATATTTCAATCTAATAAAGTAGCTAAAAAACATTTTAACCATAGTTTCTAAATTACTTTTTCGTACAAATTATAACAATTTATATGTAATAGTAAAAACTTTTAGATGGTAAAATTGAAAATAATTTTACAAAATAACTTTTTTCTTTCAATTGTCTTACAATTTTCTTGTAATATTTTTTCTTTCAATTTTCTTTTAATATTTTTTCTTACGAAATATTGTATTCGAAACAACACGTCAAAGAAAAATTTATATTAATTTATAAAAATTATTTTGATAAACTTTAACAAAAATGTTAAATAGAATAATTGTAAACTTTTTCGGAGTCAAAAACTTGAAAAGTTGAAACATTCTGTTTAACCATTAATCATTTTATGTTTGTTGCTGGTCTTATGTTTACACAAATCGAAAAATAATAAAAATAAAAAAATCCTTGAACTGTCAAGTAAAAATTAATTGAATTAGAAATTTTACTAATTTTTTTCTTTAAATTTTGATCCTAAAAAATAAATACATTTGTTTTTTAAGCAGTTGACTAATAATTGATGTAGCCAATTTAAAAAAATTTGATAATTGTATACAAAAGTATTGGATCTAAGCTATTAGATAATCAGATATAATTTATTTCATTGGGAATAAACAAAGCAAAAAAAAAAGATATTCTATATCCAAATTCTTGGAATATTTATATAGAATTATTAAAAGTTATATAAAAGATAATCAAAAGTTCATGATTTCAAATGAATATAAAAGTTTTTTTTTATCTAGGTAATAATATCATAGGTTAATAATAATCTAGATTAAAAATGTGGTATATAAATGAAATAAGTTATATAATTAAATAATAACAGCACGTGGCTAATATATTTTGATTAAATCAAATTTGTAATTTAATATTGAATTAAGATGTGAAAGCAATAAAAATTTTTTTCTAGTAATAAAATACATTAGTTTTAACACGTTTGTACTTTTGATAGTTCGAAATTTCGTATGCTAATTTTAGTTTTCCTTACTTTCACAGTATTTTCTGATTGTTTCCAGGTTTTTCAAATGTTGTCAACTTAATTCTGGATCTAAATCGAAATTCTTTTTTCCCACTTCCATAGTTTCACGCTTTAGAAATTTTATTTTATTGTTTGAAAATATTTTTTTCTTTCACCTTATTCCCAATAATTTCGCTTTCTCTCAGTACTTTTTCTTATTATTTTATACATAATTTACTTTTATTTGGTTAAAATCTTAAAATGAATTTGATTCGAATTTTTAAAATTTGTAATTCTTTTATTAAAATTGATTTTAATTAGACTATAACAAATATCGATTTGCACAAGTATTCAGTTGGATTTAAAATATTGAATTGTTAATAACAAAAAGTTTGTATATAATTAAAATCGCACATAATAAATTAAAAATATAAAATGGAAGCTGTAAAGCTTTTAGTACAGCATATAAGGACAAATAAAAGCAATAAGCAATTTATGTCACATGTAGAAATTTATGATTTTAAATGGTATTAATATTTATTATTTTAGCTATTTTCCATACTAAAATACTTACTAGATGAAAATATAATTGTTTTACAACAGGAAAATTCCAATAACTTTTATAAATAATCAGTTTTTATGAATTTAACTTAGACAAAATGTACGAGTCTCAAATTATATTAAGCGGTCAGTTTTCCATATGCTCCCAATATTATTAGTGAACTAAATTAATTTTCAGTGAAATTTACTAATATTTTCTGAGAATGGATAATTTCCAGATTAACCTTTTACCTTTAATTTTAAGTTTTCTATCTGTAAAGTTGAAATTTTAAAATAAAATAAATCTAATATGAAATATGTTTAAATTATTCTTTATTTTACGAGTATGTTTACAAAATTACAAGTTTAAAAACATTATTTGCTCCCTAACCAATTGTGTTATTTTTTATTACATATATCCAGTAACACTGATAAATAGAAGAATGTAGGCGTTGTGGTACTAACTAATTTTGTCAGAAAAAATGCTATATGACACATTATTTGTAATAAAATCTTTTAATAACATTAATGTTTAATCTTTTTCTTAAAGTATTATTGAAGTACATATTATAATAATACTTCAAAATAACATTAAATCATTTTCACATATTTGATCTTTGTATTAGATTAAATATCAAAAATTGATTTAATTTTATTTTGAAATTGAAAAGTAATCTTCTACCAATTTGGATAAATAGTAGATAAATTTTCAATAAATTTCTTAAGAAAAATGTTTCTGCATTGTAAGATTAGATAAAAATTGCTTGTTACAGAGACTATTATTATTCTTATCTACAGTTTATTTATTTTATAATTTATTAGCTTAATATTAAATTTTTATTAAAAGTAATATTTTTCAATATTTATTAAAGATATTTTTACTTTAAGTGAATTAAAATACCTGACAACTCTAAATAATTTCATTTCAAACTATACATTGATATTCCAGTAGTTTACGGACTTTAATTCACTAAAGACTAAACTATTAAGGTCAGCAAAATAATTCTATTACATTTAAAATATGTAAAGAAAATATAAGAGAAGTAATATATAAAGTCCATATACTTAATTCAAACTTTTCGATTAATTTATGATAAGACATAAAATATTTTCTAACTTTTTAATCATCATAAAAACACGTATAAAACATTTCTATTTCAAATAAAAATATCGTAATTTTCAATATTTTGTTAATGAATATTTAATTATTTATTAACCTGAGTCAAGAAAACATTTGTATTAATAAAAAAAAAAATTGTATATATTATTGCAGGGTTGGCTGAAGTAAAATAAGAATTTATTTAAAAAACTTTAAAGATAATTTTTACTTCTCTAATTTTGTAGAAGAAAAACTTAATTTTTTACCCAAAATATTATTGAAACTAAAGATTCGAAAAAAGTTTACTCGATGAATATTTTGTACTATTCATATCATACTAACAATCAGTTTTTCTATAACCCTTTCAATATTTACGAACCAAAGGATAAGAAAATTTATACAAATATAATACATAATTAATTATAATGAAAAAACAATTAAAAGCTTAATTTCTCTAGCTGATCATTTATTTTATTTCCACTCCATATAATTTATTCGAATTTTATGAATTTTATTGAAATATACTCGTATTTGCAGTAAAGGTTTTGTATATATTAAAAAGTAATAATATCGTCCCTAGAAACATAAAAATTTGATACTTTAATAAAATAATAAATTTGGTATTTATTACCTGCAGAAAACAATGAATTCTATCCATCAAATATTCTACAATTAATAATCGTTTTTTAAAAACTCCAACAAAAAAAGTAAAAAAAAACAAAATTCATTTACTTTTCGATAAATCAAACCATTCAATTTATCATTATTTATATTATGTCCTTCCTTGCTTATTTAAAATATAAGGATATATTATGTCATTTGTCATTTTTAAATGTTTTAATAAAAAAATCATAAATTTATTAATTTTGATATTTTACCATTTTTTGTGATTCGAAGTTTTTATTATATTTAAGTCTTGAAACAGCTTCAATATTGAAGCTGTCTCAAGACTTAAATATATAATGATGTTCTGTCACTTTATTGATGATGATATAGTCGTACGTATTTAGGCATACGTATGCAAATTATATTTCTATATTTATTTTTCAATTAAAAAGACCAGAAGTCAATCTGAAACTGATGAAACTCTGAACAATCACATTATATTTTCATTTTCATATTCAATTTAATTTTGTAAAATACATACTGTATATAATATTTTTTGTTTACATAATTCAATTTCGAATGAAAATGAAATTAGAATAAAATTATTATAAAGATTGTTATCCGTACAAGGATTCTTAAAATTATAACAAAAAAAAAAACCAATATATTTGGACTTATAAGAACAAGAAAGAGGACGAAAAATTCATTGAGCAATAAATCATTATCATTAGGAAATTTATTTTATTTTTTTGTATTTCGTGTCCTTTCTGGATATTTTGTTTTTCGTTTTCTTGAACATTTTTTGCGTATTCCTTTAACTTGAATGTTAAATAAGAATAATAGCCTTTTTTTATAATGACAATTTTTTTTTTATCCTCTTGTAATATTTTGTTCTTTAACCAAAGGATCAAAATGACATTTTGTAACTATGGTGAATTTAATGGACTTTGAAAACCTTAATTTTCTTTCTAACAAAATTACATAATCCGAAAACGTTATTAATACATATATAAAATACAATTTCACATTTATATACATAATAATATTTTTCAATCAATTCGATAACAGAAATTGAATTAGGAACTAGAAATTTGTCTGAATAAAATGTTAAGCTTTTGAAAGAAAATTATTGTTAAGTTTTAAATGAGAATAAGAATTTTTGTAGATATTCTCATAAAAGTTAAATCAGAAGTTAGAAGATTGTTAGCTTTAGATAACATTATAATGTTTATAAGTACCAAGAGTACAAATGACATGAACTTGCCTGGTTCGTAAAAACTGTATTTAAGCCTACAAATTAGGTTTGTGTGAATAGTATAGAAAATTTGAAAAATAATTAATCTTATAAATAAAATGTTAAAGTATATAGTACACCATATAACTTAGATATAAAATGATAACAAACTGAATTCATAGCTGCTAAAATATTTTAAAAAACTAGCAAGACATTTAAAGAATGTAAATCAAATTAAATTTTAATATAAAATACTTTCTCCATATAATTTACTAATGTAGTCGTGAACCATTTCATTAAAACTTTAATTAATTATTGATTTTTTATTTAAAAATAAGACCATTATTCATTATTAGATTTTATTTTATTTTATTGGCACCAAAAATTTAGAAAAAATGTTTCAATACTGAATTTAAGGTTCAATAATCTTCAAATATGTTGTTACTGCTTTTCTTTGTTTATCTTTTTTATTAAATTAATATTAATTATAAATAATAAGAAGCATATATTGAAGGGTACATGAAAATATTCTTTATTGAGATTATTGAACTTAACGAAGGATCAATTTAAATTAACTTGGTATTAATTTATATATATTTCAAATTTAAAATGATATATTTTACAAAAATGTTGTTAAATTTATAATAAAAATATATTTTTTCTTTAAAAAGTAAAATATATTTAAATATTTACACATTAATAAATTTTAATCATTTATTAAAAATATTGGAATTTATTCGAATATATACAAAATTATGGTCAAAAAATATTTGCTCATTTTACTGAACGGAAGATGAAACTAACCATAGTTCTAATAAATATTTTGTGTGAGTTTATCTTCACCAAAAACTAATAAAAAATTTCAAAATCAAATTTTATATTTATTACTTTTATGTTGAAATTATTGTTGAATGGTTTTCCTAATATATGTACTAATAAAATATATTTGAAAACTTAATATTAAAATAATAGTAAAAAGTCATGTGGATGGCCACATCAAATGTTTTCTATTCATATGGAAAACTTTCAATTATGTAAATTCATAAGACAACATAAAACATGTATTATTTTTTTTTTGTAGATGGATTATATTGTAAAAATAAGATAAAACGAACGAATCGTAACAAACAAATCAGAATAATGGATTTAAAGGCTTTAATGAAATTTACAACAATCAGTATTAATGACATCCATAAATATTATTTTTAAATTCAAGTAAGATACATAGTAAGTGTAATGAAAATTTGATTTATAATGAAAGTTTAGATTTCAGTCAGATCAAATTAATTCTATTTTTTACATTAATATTCTTAAAATGTCTCTCTGATTGAAAGAAATTCAATCAGTATTTTATATTCAGTAATAATTTATAATAATGTATAAATTTTCTTATGTAAAATTTGTCAAATACTGTGAGCCATATGAAATATTCTTGATTTATAAGATTTAAAAAAAAAAATATTTCTTTTCTTGAGTCTGAATGCTCTTGGCAATTAATATCTTAAATTACATATTATATTACCTCATCATATAATTTTGATGAAATATTATACAATAATTATAAATGTAAACATTCTTTTTTTATTAAGATGTAATGAAGATTTTATGATTTTAGATGAATCCTTTCAGACCTTGAATAATTTGTTACAAAAAATTATAATATGAGCAATTTGCAAAATTAATTATTTAAGGATTGTATTACATAATTTTGTGAGTTCCCTTTTCTTTTTTTTTTGTATTCTTTACCTGAAAAAAATAATTTACAATTTTTTATTACTTGTGGCAATAAAATCCAGTATATAAATAATACATAATTTCTGGAATATTTGCTTAGAAAGAATTTTTTTTAAAGATAAAGTATTACATTAAGAAAATTCATCATAAAAATTTAATATTTTTTGTTGAATGATTTTTTTGTTTTTACACCTTTTTTTTTTTAGATTTTAATAGCAAAGCTATTAAATATTTAACATAACTTTTTTACAGAGTGTTAATTATTTTCTGGATTTCATAGTCTTTCGTTTTTCCTGTACTTAATATTTTTTTAAAGTAAAAAAATTCTATCTGTGCCGGGTTATGGATATAATTCTTTAAAAAAAAATATTAAAAAATAATTTTTTTTCTATAAAAAAAAAGCTAATATAAATTTTTGATATTTTAATAAAGTTTTATGTGATTTTTCAATTTGCAACATATTTTATTTGAATATTTAAAATATGTCGTTTATTGTTGAATAGTTTCCATGAAATTTTCTTTCATTTACGCTCGGTTAACAGAGAAAAAAGATTAATCATTATTGAAATAACTAAAATAGTTTTCCAGGTCAGAGCATTTATTTTTATAATAAATTTATGTAAATAATTATCTATAATTCATAAACTTCACAATTTTTTTTAAGTTCTTTTAATAATAGAATATAAAAAAACTTCCGGTTAAAAAACATTGAATAGTATTTTCTGCTTGAATAAAATCTACTACAAAAAAATGTATATATTTTTCAAATTAGTTTTTTAAGTTGACGTAGATCATTGGCTTCATATTTTGGAATACATTTTCCACTTAACAAATTTATGAATTTTATCATTTTTATATTTCAAAGAATACCTTTCATTACAAGAAAAATTCAAAATATATATGTACTTATTAAATTTACAGAACTAACTTTATAAAATAGTTGTCTTGTGGAAATATTAATTTTTATTTTTCAAATAGTTTTAAATAAAGTTTGAGAAAAAGACTACTAAATTTAATTTTGTTAAACTAATTCACTTAATTTACTTTTGAATAAAATATTTAAAGAAAAGTTTTCCTGAACAATAATTTTATTATATTTACAATTTTCTCGCGAATTATTTTTGTCACAGAAAACTTGATTTCAAGCCAATTGCCAAAACAAATGTACAATTTTAAATTAACCTAAGCTTAAGGCAGTTAAATTATGTTAAAAAAAATTACTCAAAAATTTCTTTTATTTAAAAGTTTTTAATTTTTAGGAAAAATTTCCTATTGATAAATTTATATTTCCCTTAATGTCAATAACTTTCAGAAGTTCATTCAACTAAGAATATTATTTTAAATAAAAACAGCAATTTTTGTTAGATACGTTAATTAAATTATATTTTTGTAATAATAGAAAATTTTTCTATAAGATTGTCTTCTATTGCAAAAATATCTCTAATAATAAATCAATTCTTGATCACTTTACTAGGTCAAAAATTACTTAACAAGCATACCAAAAAGTTTAGATTATTCAAACATGTTTTGTCACCTGCAAAATATAAATTTAAATTTTCTTCAAAAGAAAAATATGAAAACAAAATATTTATGTTGCAACTTTAAAGATAATTTCTCATTTCGTTTAATAAAATTTGTCCTTAAATACTTTTAATACTAATATTTTAAACAAATATTTTATTTTTCTTTATTTACAAATTAAAGTTTTCCAATTCCTATATGGAAAATGGAAAATATAATGTATATACATTTTATAAATAAGTATTGAAATAATTTTAGTTGAAAAACCATAAGATTTATATTATTTTAAAAACTTTTATTTACCAATTTGCATAATAACAAACTTTAAACTTGTTTCACCAAAAAGTCAAACAATCAACTTTTAAAGTTCCCATTTTCTGTTGTTTTTCTGATTATAAAAGGATTTCGTTCCAAAGATTAAAATTTTACATATTTTCACACAAAAAACTTTTACATAAGAAACAAAAATAGAATACAAAAAAAAAAATATTATCTTAAAAAACATTTTGTTTTGTATAATATTAAATTGATTAAAATAATTTAGATGCTAACGACAATGTAAAACATTATAGAAAAAACAAGGGTAAAGGCCAATAATTTGTGGTTCTTTTTATATTATAAAATGTTATTACAAAACACCAAGTGACACTAGAAGCTTGTTTTTATTTTTTTCATATGTATTGTAAGTTTTGTATAATTTTATAAGTATTTTTTATTTTAATCTAAAATAGTAATATTACATTAAATTCGCAAAAAAACCAAAACTTTTTAATAAAATGAAAGTTTTAGATTTGAAGGAATAAAGTTCGAAGGAATATAGTTCATTCAAATTGTGAAGATTTTTCTTATACTTAAAGTTTCAAATAATCTTTAACTTTTAGAAAGTTCAATTTATTTGGAACTCAATTAAGTATAAAGTTTTAGAAAAAAACCAAATTAAATCAATGTGAAACTGTTTGCTAATTTTTGAATAAGAACCTTTTTATGTTCTTCAAATAAAAAAAAATTAATTAACTCTTACAATACCCTAAGCCTAAAGTATCAGGATGTAAAAAATGTCAAATTGAAGGAACGACTATTTTCTATCAAACTATTTCCAAGTTTTTTCACTTCCCTTTAAATCCTTTTGGAGATATAATAATTGTTTTTGTTGAGAATTTCATATTTTTTAACGAAAATCTTTTCAAAAAAAAATTATTGTTAATGAGAATCAAAGCTAATTCATAAACATTATTTGTGGCGCAAAGAAGTAAAATTTATGTATAAGATAAATATTCCTTTTATCAAAGATAAATATTCATTTTATCCTAATAATTTGTTAGTTTTTTTTTTTGTAAATTACAATTTTTTATAAATCCAGAAATTATGCTTTACTAGTTGTACAAAATGTATGTTTAATGTCAATTTAAATAATTAATTTGATAAAATCTTCTCAAAAAATTTTTAAAAGCTTATACAAAAGTTTTAGTTGTGAAAAGGACTGATTTTTTTAATTACATATGACAACATTAATCTATTGGTAAATTTTTTACTCATTTTCAGAATTTTCAACATTTTTCCTGTTACAACATCTTGCATTAATTAACAACATTTTAATTGTGTAACCTTTCGGTGACGTAAGACAATAAAATTAACATTAAAATCCGTGTTATGTCTCTTTTATGCCTTCTAGGAATCCGTTTTAGGATTCCTAGAAGGCATAAAAGAAATATATTCCGGTTGAGTAAGGTTTTCTTTCGTTTGTAAATATATTATAAAATCATTCGTTTTTCTTGGATTACAATTATAATTATTTGTGGAAAAAAAACTAACAAAATTTTACTTATTATTATTCTCGAGAATATTTTATTTTACTGAATATTTTATTATTCTCGAGAATATTTTATTTTAAATTGGGGATCAAAACTTTTATTTCCAATCATTAAGATTGATTTCAAATGATTATCAGTTAATGGTGCTCTATTGTTAGATTTTACATATGTATTGTATTTCAATTTTTTTTTTAATAAACACAAATATGAAAAACATTGTAAAAGTTTTGAAAACCGTTTCCAAAAAATTTACAAATTTTTTCAAGCCATTACAACGTTGTAATTGTTTTGAGAAACGTTGTAATTTTTTTGGAAACGTTTTTCAACACTTTTACAACGTTTTTCAAAACAATTACAATGTAGTAATTGTTTAAAAAACGTTTTAAGTGTATTTGATACGTTTTTCAACACTTTTACCACGTTTTTTTAAAACCATTACATCGTTGTAATGGTATGAAAATGTTGTAAGTGACTTGCAAACGATCTTCAAGAGAATTACACCGTTTTTCAAAACAATTACAACGTTGTAATGGTTTTAAAAACGTTCAAAACAATTACAACGTTGTAACGGTTTGAAAAACGTTTTAATTTCTTTGCAAACATTTTTCAAATCCTTTACAACGTATTTCAAAACAATTACAACGTTTTTCAAAACAATTATAAATCTTTAAACTGTTTATGCTTTTTAAAGCCACATTTCCTAAAATATGACTGATTCTTTCCTTAATTTTTTATTTATTTTTAAAAATAAATTATTTGGTTATGATTATAGTTTTATTTTATTATAAAACATTATTAAAAAAAATTATAAAATATGTAGTTACAATGTATTTTTTAATTTTCTCGAGAATTCAATAAAACTATTCTCGATTCTCGAGATTGAAAAAAAAAGACTAAAAACGGAATTCTCATTTCTGGAGAAATGATAAAAGGTCCAAAATCACAATCTCTAATCGATATCAATACTGATATTATTTTCTGCCATTATTAACTTCTTCAATTACTGCCTAAAAATATTTATTTAAACCCAACAGAAACAAAATCAATTAAATATTGAATATTTTATTATCCCAATAAAATTATACATATAATAAATTGGGAAATAATCAATTATAATTTGAAATAAAATTAACTTTTTATTTTTGGGGAATATTTTTGAAACCCTTTAAAGGTAAGATAAATATAAAAATTCTTATTCAATTTAAAAAGAAATAAATTATTTTCTAAATGGCAAAATAATGTTTAACCAAAACCATTATTGTTTTATTAAAAAAGGATAATAAAATGTCTTAATAATATTTAATAAATTTTTATTTCAATGAACATATCAATCAACTTCAATCAATTTCCATCTAAATGATTTAAAAAAGATTAATGTATATTTTTATTAAAGTTAATTCTAGCTTAATAAAAAATTATTTATTATTGAAAAAACATAAAAACTCCAAAATAAAAAAAAAATTACCTAAAAGTTTAATAGAATAATTATGTAATATTGTAATAAATAAATTTGTAAATTTAAAATAAATTTGAAAAATATTTCCTGTAATAAAATAGTGGTATTAAATTAATGTTTGGTCATAATCAAGAGGAAAATAATATTTTGTTATTGACAAATATATATAATAAAGCACTTGAATCTCGAATCAATTTTTAGGTTTTAAAAAATTTGAACTATGCATGACAGTTGTAAAGTTTTAGTTCAATTAATATATCTGTGTAAGTTGTACAAAAAATTTCAAGATTCTGAATTTGCTTGTAACACTAATTTGCAATTTCTTATATTAAAGGTTAAATAATAAAATCTTTAGCAATAAAGCTATTATTATTTCAATTTCATACAAAACTGAAAATAATGTGAATGAAGCTATTAAAAGCTTCTTTTTTGTATTTGTCTTGTAATAAAAATCATTTTGTTAGATTTATTTTTTATGTTTTTCGTATTTATTTGTACTGATTTCATTTTTTTTATTCCAAATATACTGACATACTGTAAGGAAAATAAAAACACAAATTTTATTTTGAACATAAAATATTTTTAAAAGTTGTGTCATGAAAGACATTTATTCCATGACACGATTCTAGATTGGACATTTTTTTGTTATATTATATATTAAGCAAGCACTAAGCTAAAATAGGTTATTGACATGAATTAAATAATTTTTAAATTTTGGTACAAAAAAAAGCTTTTAAAAATTTATTTTCAATTAAATACTTAAAATAAATATTAGTGGTATTGTTGGATTGCGGCATTATTAGATTGTTTCTTGTGTATACAAAAACAATTTTAGATTGCGAGACTTAGTCAAACAGTTTGTCTTTAATTATACTAAAAAGTTCAATGTTTGTTCGAAATTTAAAAAGTATTTTTCTTCTATATTTTCACATCAAATATTTGAAAATTAAACTAATTTTTCAAATTTTAACATACTATGTATAATTTTTTTGAAGGTGTTGAAAAAATTTCATAACAATTTTTAAAATTAATTAACATAAAATCGAAATTTCACTTTTTTAGTACAAAATCCTTGGCACACTAAACTAAGAATTTATATTTAGTATTAATTTATAAAAATCTTTTAATATTTTATAAAAAAAATATATAATTTTATCAAAGACTTCCGGAAATTCAGAAAATCTATACTTATTTCATATACTAAACTGTCATATTTGTAAAGTAACTTCCTTTTTAAAATGACTTTCCTTATTAAATAAATTATATAACGTAATAAAATTTCTAGAAATAAAAATTTCTTGATGTAAAAAAAAAATTTATATTCATGTAACTACGTATTATTGTAAATTTTGGATAATTTATTATTTATTTTTAATTTTAATCTAAAATAGTATTACATATGTATTACAATAAATTCGTTTTAGATTTGAAGGAATAAATTTCATAAGAATGTAGTTGATTAAAATAGTGAAGTTTTTTTTATACTTAAAGTGTCAAAAAATCTTTAACTTTTAGAAAGTTTAATTTAGTAGGAACTCAATTAAATATAAAGTTTGAGAAAAAACTAAATTAAATTAATGTGAATCTGTTTGTTAATTTTTGAATAAAAATCTTTTTATGTTCTTCAATAAAAAAACTGATTAACTCTTAAAATACCTAAAAGTATCTGGAAGTAAAATATGTCAAATTGAAGGAAACACTTTTTCTTTTAAACTTATTTTCAACTTGTATCACCCCCCTTTAAATACTTTTGGAAATACTATAATAGTTTTTTTTATAGAGAATTTCATATTTTTAAGGAAAATCTTTGCAATAAATTTTTTTTTAATGAGAATCTGTTTCTTAATTTTAATAAAAAAGCTGTTCTTCTAATTTCATAAAAATCATTTGTGGAGCAAAAAACTAGTATAGATCTCTACGAAAAACTTGAATCAGTAAAATTTATGAGAGTAAAAATTATTCTTTTTAGGGTAATACTTTTTTATTTTCCAGCTTTGCTACTTGTACAAAATGAACGTATGTCAGAATGTTTAATTTTAATTTAAATAATTAATATGTTAAAATCCATACAAAAATTTTTTACACAATTATACAAAGTTTTTAGTTTTGAAACGAACTGATTTTTTTAATATGTACATATTACAACATTAATCTATTGGTAAATTTTTTACTATATTTCAGAATTTTCAACATTTTTTCTGTTACACCATCTTGTATTAATTAACAACATATTAATTAGGTGACCTTTCGGTGGCGTAAGGAAAAAAAATTAAACTATATTTAGTATTAATTTGTAAAAAGCTTTTAATAATTTATGAAAAAAAAAATTTAATTTTATCAACGACATCCGGAAATTCAGAAAATTTATTCCAATTTCATATTCTACAATGTCATATTTGTGAAGTAGATAACTTCCTTTTTAAAATAATGACTTTCCTTATTAAATAAATTATATAAAGTAATAAAATTTCTATAAAATAATTGCTTTATGTTAAACAAAAATGTTATATTCTAGTAAGTATGTATATATTCATGTAAAGTATGTTTATGTATATTTATATAAATTTGTAATTTGTTAATTTCCTGTTTCAGGTCTTTTTATTTACTTAAAAATTTGAATTATAATTTTTTTTTCTCGAAATTTGAAAATATTATCAATATCTCCTTAAAATGGATTGTCACTTACATAAACATAATTTCCACGTTTTTGTGGTAATTTTAATTACTGTTTTAAGTTTCTTAGCTTATGAATTATTTAAAATTTATGATTCATAAATCTCATAAATATGAAAAAGTGCTAATAAATCTTAAAAGTTTAAAAAATATCTTAATACAAAATTTTAACATAAAGTACAATTTATCAAAATCATTAAATGGCCTTATTTGTATGCTACATACATTAACTAGTCGATAAATTTTGTAGTTACAGTTTCTAACTATTCAAAATGTGTATCTATAATTATTTATGTAATTTCAAGGAACTAAGTTAAATTTTTGAAAGTATAATTTGAGTAAATTGAAAAAGGACATTGAACAGAATTGTTATTCACTAAACTAAAGCACATTTAGTTTAGTAAATAACACATATTCATATTTTACGAATAAATAATATTTCTATGCAACTTCATTTCATGAAAAGCTATAGTCCGTCCCGATCCCGACTTGAACCACATATCAAATAAAAAAAAATTAAATCATAAAAAAAGTAAAACGGTAATATTGCGTATATATTTTGCAAAAATTTAGATATTTATGCTACAATATGAAACAATAAAGGGTTATACTCTTGGTAATTATTTGGATAAATTTAAAAACTACTTGATAAGGATCAAAAAATTACTTGACAAGGATCCTATGATTGTGCCTTTTGATAAAAATGTTTGTGTGTTGATTATTAAATTAGTATCAAGAGTACACACTTGATTATTCTGAAATTTTAGACTTTTCTATTTGTCACTATTTTACGACCTATAAAATAATAATAAATTCACATTGGGATTGGCTCATAATAATATGCTACTTGATTTATATATATACACCATTAAAAATTATCTTGAATTCATTAAATTTATGAAATTTCATGTCATTATTTTCCCGCTGAAATAAAAATCCTTTCACAATTATTTAAAAATCATGTAAATCCTTTTATTTAAATATATAAAAAAATTTGTCAAAAACATCATTCTTAAAATTTTGTGGTTTATTTTTTTTTTTACTTTTTACCTCATGGTGATTTGTGAAAAGTTACTAAACCTTCACGTCTACGCAATTGAAATATTTTTTATTTTATTTTGTCACTTATCTTTTGTCACATCATTTTTGGTTTTTTTTTTTACTAAAACATCAAGAGAATAATAAAAAAGAAAAAGAAGATTTACCGTCTTGAAGTGAAAATGAAAATTGACATAATAAAATTACCATAAAATCTATTTTTATATCTTTTTGATATTCAGAAACAAAATTTTTTTTTTTTTTGAATATTGTAATTTATCTATATATAACTAATATAATATTTAAAAAATTGTTTGTCTGATAAATGCTGGGTGGACTTTTGTATTTGGACATTTTTTATATCAGACATTGTGTTATTTAAGAATGACTGGATTTGAAATATTGTAAGAAATTCAATTCTAATGACAATATGAAAATGATCAATAAAAATAATACAAAACAAAAAAAAAGAAAATTTTTCAAGAATATATTAAAGTTCTACAAGATATTTTTGATTTTCGTCCTTAATTTATGATACTTGATGGGTGCCAATTTTTTTTAGATAATAAATCCAATCAATAATATATCTTATAATATGTTAATTTATTGAAAAAAAATTAATTCATTTGAATAATTATTGAAGTAAATTAATTTCAATTTAAGATCTATTTATATTTTTCCTAAGATATCTCATTTTAAAATATAGTTTCTAAAATAATTGTGTTAAATTTTTTATCAACTTTTAATCTAAATTTTCATATTGAAGTCCTTATCATTTATTCAATGATACAAAATCTCCATGACTGACTTAATTATTAGTTTTCCAATGAAAGAAAAATACGACTTAATCATAAATATAAATAATTAATCCAAAATGTATATATATATATATATATTTAAAACATAATTGCTATGAAACCGTATCATTAAAATGTATATAATGTATCTTTCACCATAATACATATTTAGAGTTAAAAAATAAAGATTTAGGACCAATTTATTTCTTTTTATATATTTAAGATATCTTAATTTTCCTATCTAATATTTTTAATGAGTCCTTTTATCTATCTTTTCATAATTAAGAAGGGAAATTTTGTATATTTGTAAAAACAAAAATCTTTAAAAAAACTTTTTACTAAACATGACTGTAATTGTACACATAATATAATATATTGTTGAAATATTAGAAATTATTTTACTGTATGGTAAATTCGTTTTATGTATTCGTCTATATATCCTTTTTTATTTTTTAATATTTCGTACATTAAATTGTAATAAAAAGCTTTTAATGTAGTGTATATAATTTAGATTTATTGTCGAAAGGCTCTTTATTCCCAATTTATATAAATAGAATAATAGTTTACGAAATGGTTTTTAGTCCAGCCGGACAAAACAAAACTAACAAAATTAAATTTTAATAAGGTATACATTAGTAAAATATATTAAATTTTTGTCCTTATCACTTTTATCCTTTTTTTTTTTTTGTTATAAAGAAATATTTTGAAATTGTATGAAACATTTTATATGTTTTTTTTGGGTTAACATTAAAAAGGTTAGACAGTCTAGAATAAAGTAAAAATTTATACTTAATTAATTAATGTTGGAATAATGTGAATAAAACTAGGAATTGTTGCAATAATTATTTAAAAAAATAATAAAATATTTTTAATATCAGTAAATTTCTGTAGAAATACTTTATTTATTACAATTTTAATATAGTTTCTGTAAATCAATCTATTTAGTGATTGATATTTTGATCCAATTATGTATGATGTGTTGTACAAAAAGCTCCAAAGAATAAATAGATTATTATATTAATAGGATACAAAAATGTTCTAAAAATCAGTTATATGCTAGGCTTTTAAGCCGTTAAAAAGGAATTTATCTATAAATCAAGCCTAAGGATTCATGTAAATGTTTAGAAAATAAAAAAAATTGAGATTATACTCTGGTGTCATTAGAGAAGTTTTAATATATGAGACAAACAACTATTTAACTATTTTTGCCAGACAAAAATTACTCAATTATTTAATTTTAAATTTTCCATTAATTAACACGAAAATATTAAAAGTATTTTATTAAAATCTTGTTTGATAAATGGAATTTTAAACAACGTTCTGTAAAAAGAAAAATAATAATTAAATTTTTTCCATGACACAGACAAATTTTCTTTTATAGATTTTTTGATTTATAATTAGATTTTTGATATTTTTATGATTGTTAAAATCAAAAATTATTCAATTTATTTTAAAATATTGAATAACACAAAAATGACTATTTGAAATTTTATTAGACTTTATATTGTAATATAGAATTGGTAATAAGAATTCTTAAAGTAAAGTTTCATTGTTAGTTAAATTGAAATTTAATATTTAAATTTTACTTATTTCAAAAGCAAAATACTTATCACAATGTTTTTTTTTTACTAGAATGTTAAAAAATAGTTTCTTTACTGAGAAATGTATAAAAAAAAGTTATGAATTTCTTTTAAAGTAAATAAAAAAAATTTGTAAAACTGCTGATGACATTTAAAAAGGACGAAGGCTATTTTCTCTTTTGTACAAAAAGTAAAAAAATTAATTTAAATTTTTTACTATTATTTTTTTACGTTTTTGTAAAAGCATATCTTATTTTTCTGTTAAGAAACAATTTATTACGTTTTAGCATTTTCGTAAAAATATCTTTATTTTGTGTTAAAAAACAAAAAAAAAAAAGATTCATAAATGTTAAGTAAAATGTTATGCAAATAGTATAATGCAAAAAGTTCCGAATATTTAATTTAAAAGTTTTTTGTATTTTGAAAATATATTTGCTTAGTCCTTAGTGTATAACTAATAAAAAAATTTTTTATGGTTCTAATTATTACCAGAAAAACATTGTATTTCGTACAAAATCACAAATTCCTTAGCAGTAATAGATGGCTCTGTAAATGTCCTAAATAATTAGATATCACAGCAGTATTGTTGCTATTTCAAATAAAACATCACATTGCACTATTTATTATTTTCTGCACAAGAAAACCGCTTAAAAAAATCAAGAGTTTAAATGAAATCAAAAATTTTTTATTCAATTATATTTAATTAAATTATTATCTGCAACTTTTTAATGTTCATAAGTGTACTTTTATAGCAAAAACTAAAGGTAAAAAAAATTTAATTATTATATGTGTTACTTTAAGATTATTTCTGTAATAAAAAGCCACAATGAAACATAAGATATTATGATGAATTTTTAATGGATTTTTTAACTTTTTTTTTAGCACAAATAAAAAACATTACCGGAAGATATAAACATTACAAAAGCGCATACACAAAAAGAAACTAAACTTAAGAAATATGTACATATGTATGTAAAGTAAGTACAAAAACTCTTTCTTTGACGAATATATGGCGGAAAAATATTTTAAAAAAGAATTTTAATTAAAATTTATTAAAAATAAAAAATAAAACTTAATTACAGGGATATTTGAAATAAAGATTAACTTTTTATGTTGAATTTTCATTTTAACTGAACAAAGTCTTTTCAGATGAAGATTATATTCAGAGTAAATTTCAATTTTTTGTAATATCAAGGATCAAATGAAAATATTGTTAATTGAAAAACTTATATTACTACTCCACACGATTGAGAATGGAAGTTTATTTTTTTCAAATTCATCCAACTTTTCGCAGATTAAAATTATATTTTCCACGATTTTCTTGATTTTTTCAACCTCTATGGTTGAAATATTAAATTATTTAAAAATCTAAACATTGAAAGTGAGTTTTTAAACATGCAGAAATTTTTCAACTAAATATGTAGTATAAAAACTTATCATTCAAAATTATTTTATGTGTTTAGAATTATTTTAAAATAAATGGTAAAGAAATTAATATTTGGATACAAAAAAGTGTCAAATTCTATCGCTAGTTCTATTATATATAAAGTTAAATTTTTTGTCAATTATTTAATGTAAACTGAAACATAATTGTTTATTATTTCAAAATGAAGGTTAAAAATATGAACATATGATACTTGAAATATTACACCTTAAAACTAAAAAATTTAAACTTTTCTAATGGAAAATTCAACGCATTATAGTAAGCATAAAATTATGGAAAATTTTTAAACTTAAATTGCGAATCGATTGTTAAACTGTTAAAAATTCATATCAAAAGTTTATGTTTATTTTCGATACTAAACAAGTTAGAACACATTTTTGCAGAATTTATTATAATAAATTCTAAATTTTATTGATTTTTATTATAAAATCTTTAATATTTTATTGAAAAATTCAAAAATTTTCTTTTGATATCTTCCTTATCTGGAAAATTCGGTTTAATAAATTTCAAAAAATAATGTTTTTTAAAAATAATAAGAATTTGAAATTTTCCAGAAAATTACAATTAATTTTAATACTGCATTCGCTGAATAAAATTCATTTATTTTTACTCGAATAATGTCCTTTTTATATAAACATATATAAATCTTACAAAAATATTACTTTTATTATTCCATAAAAAAAGAAGACTTTCACCATTAAATTTTCTGATATTTTTGCGCAATTTTTTATAATATTTTTTACTATTAAATAAAATTTTATAAGTAAAAACTTTCAATATTTTTATTAATATTTATTTTACGTGCTTGTGAATTTATGATAAATGCTTAATATAAATTTTAGTAACATTATTGAAATACCATTTAACTAGGATATATTATAATATCAAAAAATTTACTTGATCTCTATAATATACCTTACTAAAATAATATGTTGCAACCAATTTAAAATTTTTATAGATTGATGTATAAAATTTAAAAATATTATTTATACTTCGTTGTTAAGGTTTCTAATCTTTCAAATGATCGAAAAATCTTTTAAATTTTGTAATATCTTACCTAAATGTTCCATTTATTTTAAGTTGATTGTGTGTAAGTAGTAAATTCCAATTATATTTCGAAAAACTTTTTTTTTTTTTTAAGAATTATCCAAAAACTTTGCCATAAATATAAACTCAATTTATTGAGAAGAATATCAAAAAAAAAAAAATTGTTAATCTCTAATGGCAACTAAAAATAATCTTATGATTTGATGATTTTTTTTACTTAAAGAATTACTAAATTCTCAGAAATTTTCTTATAAATTTATTTTTTTTTGTTGTTCTTAATATTACTTTTATGAAACAAACTTTAGGCGGTCATTAACTTTTTATTTCTTTATGTATAAGAACAACAAAACTTTCCGAATTGTTTTGTGCGTTCAAGAAGGGTGGTCATAAATAAATCTAATTTAATAAATTATTTAATACAAAAATATTATAAATTTCAGAATTATTTTTAATAATTTAAGAAGATATTTTCATAAATTTTATTCGTATAAATATTGACTGACATAAATTTACTTTCTTTCATTTAAAATAGTGAAAAATTTCATGCTCAAGAATTATGATCCAATATCAAAGTCTGTTAAATAAATCTTATGTCACTTAGCCCAATTAGTATAATCTTAGAAAAATAAAAACAACCAAATTTATAGACAAAAAAGAAGTACATACATATATTTATTTTTATTAACTTTTATATTTTTTTTTTTTTACATCAATTTATCTTTAAAATTTAATTCTTATTTATGTTTCAAATTTAAATTTTTTTAATAATTGTTTTTATTTACAATAAAATTTGGTTTTTTTTAGCTTATCAAAAAATTGAATATTGTAATATTTAATTATTTTTAAAATTAATTGAATATAATATATCTTTTTTTGTAATTATTATTTTGGATATTGTTTTAATAAAGCTGAGCTTACACTACACAAGAATACTTGAATTAAAATAAATATTATTATATATATATGTCAACTTTTGTAAATGTGCATTATCTTATTGCCAGCAAACTAATACAATAGATTAATATCTTACTTGAAATAGTATTACTTTTACCAAATAGTTGTAAACATCTATTGTTCCAAAGAGTTTTTAGAGCATATATTTATATTAAATCATAGTTAATATGTGGGTTATCATGTGTAATTTTTAAACTTTTCACTTTTGTTTACGATTATTTCTTCTGTAGCATATTTTAACTTGTAAAATATGCTACAGTGAATGATTTTAATTTCAAATTTCAGGTTATTTTTAGTATGTTAAAATTACAATATACAAGATATCATTTCAAATCTAACTACACCGTAAAAAAAATATTATTAACTAGTTTGAAAATGAATTTTCTATAATTGAGTCATCAAGAATAATGAAAATTATGCTGAACATTCTTATATAGTGTAATCGCATTTTTAAATGTAATAATAATTTCTATTTTAAGAAAATTCATTTTTAAAATTTTTATTTTATTGAAAATTTAAGTACAATTCTATTTTTATGTTAAAGCAACATAATAAATCTTAAATTTTAAATTTTACTTTAATAATCTTAAATTTAAAAAAAAAAATTCTATAATTCTGTTTACATAAAAAAAAAATCTTAAAATATAATAAAATTTATTTGTTTTTATTTATTTGAATAAAATGAGAACAAAAATTTTTTTTAAAAATTATTTACATAAATTCGTTAAGATTTTTTTTTTATATATTTTATGGTCAACTGAAAAGCTTTTAATTTTGTTATGGTTTTTTTTTATTTTTTACACAACTTCAAAAGAATTTTTTCGTCCTTTTAGTAGATACCAAAAAACAATTACACAACCCGAAATATATATTTTTTTAGGATTATAGCCTTTAAACTTTACAAAACATATAACAGACAAATAAAAATTTAATCTTTAGCTGTAAAACTTGAAAGCGTTTCTGCAAAATTACAAAAAAAAAAAAAATTATAATCATAATTAAATTTATAAAAAGTTTAGTTATGAGTACCAAAAATATAATATTTTTTTTTTATTTCCTTAGATTTTGGAAATTTTTAGCTTAAAACATTTTTATTTGTATTTTATATAATAAATATAAACTTTTTAAATTTTATTTACACATATTTTTTATATAAATAAGATTTTATTTTTATTTTTTTGTAATATTTTACAGGCTTATTATAATTAAATCTAAATATATTATAAATGAGAAATATATTTCTAAATAAATTTTATTAACAGTCTCTGGTTAGGCTTTTTGAATCTTTTGACCATGATACACGTAACTTTTCACGTCAAGGTATTTGTTCCTTTTTTGTGTTTAACATTGGAATTGATGCTGAATGGCCATTTACACAATTTTCAGCAAATGTTGTTTGCATTGTTTGCTAAATTTTGAAATTAATAAAAAAAATAAATATAAAAATAAAAAAAAAGATAGCATAGATAAAAATAAACATAAATATTTTAATATTCCTAATTTTTGTGTAAGATTAGGCTCTTAAAATTCTTATAATATGAGACGAAATTATTAAATTAAAGAATAGTAAATTACTAATTGATTGAAATACTTAAATAATTGATATTTTTTTTTATGTTTAAACATGTTAAATAATTATTGATATTTTGAGTTTCTTCAAAAAATTTAAATTATTGTTTTTTTTTTTAAAAAAGTTATTTAGAAATTAATAACTTTTAATATAATATTTTTGAATTTACTTAAAATTATTTTAATTTAATTTTACATAATTTTTTAAAATACCTGTCGTGTTAAATCTCTAGTAATATCCCGAACACTTGTTAATTGATAATTACTTCTTGTACTAGGACTAATATTATTATGACGTGATGCTGGTGCACTATGATTTAATGATCGATCTTCAACTTTAGCTCGAGCACATCGACATTTTTCTAATGCATTGTGAAATTCTCGTCGGAATTTACCTATAAATATAACATAATTTGTAAATTAATTTTTTTGTAATTAAGTTATTATAAGATTTATATAATTAATTAATTAATTATGTAAATAGTAATTTGTTTTAAATATTAAAATTAATTTATTTATAATATTTGTTGTATAATAAAAGTAATGATTTATAATTTATTATAATTACACTTACCACTCATAAAATTGTAAATAATTGGATTTATTGCACTATTTGCATAGCATAACCAATGTGACACTAATGAAAATATACTCGTTAATTCACCAGCTGGTATTTGATTTGTAACTCTATTAAAGGAAAATGAAAATTAAATTATTAAAAATTAATTAAAAGTGTTACAATCATAATTTAAAATTTTAATGCTAAACAAAATAAAAATAATTTTTTTTTTTTGATAAAATTGCCTGACTTCGAAATTTTTTAGTTGTATTTCTTCCGAATAATCAACAAATTATAATTGCTTAAGACCATATTGAAATAAAGTTCAAACAATAATAAAATGCTATTATTTATATAAATTTATTTATAGCCACCCTGTTGGAAATAATACGAAATTCCTATTCAACAATTATTTTACATAAATTCTACAATATTCCATTCTTAAATCATTTAAAACCCATAATATTTTTTAAAGGAACTTGAGAAAATCAATAAAATAATTTTAAAAAAACAATACTTTCATCAGTACTACACTCACCCTAATTTTTTCAAGTACACAAATTTTTATTAATTGTAAAACGTTAAACATAAAAATAGCTAAAGTTTTTTTTATCGATTTTCTTTTTACTATAAGTTTTTCACTAAAAATACTTGTTTATTATTCACGCAACGAAGTTGTACATTAATTTTATCTGGTAAAAAATTGTATATTTTACAATTTTTATTTAATGATCCCAAATTAGTAGGTTTTTTTTAAATATTGACTCTGTCAGTCTAAATATTCAGACAAATTTAATTAGTTTTTTTATACTTTCACGTTAAGCATATTCAAAATTAATCTTATTTGAATCAGTGACAAAAATATTCATCAGCCAAATTAAAAATCATATTAAAATTCTATTTTAACGTTTAAAAAATAATATTATTATCTTAAATTATTACCATAACGGAGATAAAATTATTTAATTATTGATTTAACTTCAAATTATGCAATTTATCATTAAGCTTTTAAGTCTTCATTTTGTCAGAATAATTAATTTTATCAGAAATTAATTACTATAATTATGTTATATATTAAAGATATTAATCGTAAATTTAATAAATTTAAAATAACATTATTACTTCGAAATTAATTACTAAATGGTATTTTTTGAACGAATTAACACATTCACGGCCAGTTGATTTTGTGCTTCCGTTAAAAATTATATGTACTTCCTTTAAAAATTACTACAGAGAATGAAGAAAATTGTCTATATTACGGGTGATTTTATGTTCTGTAGGGATAGAATATTCCCCTCTAACACATAATTGGATGAAATTACAAACGCACGGACTATAAACGTTTTGAATCTTTTTTTATAAATTGATATCACTTTTTAACAGAAATAAAACCTGTATTGCTAACACCGTCATACCCGCGAATGTATTAAAGGTATTATGTTCAAAATGCAGAAATATTTTTGAAAATAAATAAAAAACGTTCTTAATTAAATACGAAAAATTAAATCGTATACGTTTTTAGTAAAACTTTTTATTTATATTTACTTCTTCGTTCTGTGGAATATTCTGTGGAATACTTTTTCCTTCTGTGGAATATTTTAACAAAAAAAAAGAAGAAAAAACGCAATTAATCTTTAATTTATTATAATCTATTTTAAAATTTATTGGTCACAGTATTTTTCACTAGCTGAAAATTTAGTACAATAATCAATAGAAAATGTTCGAATTAATTTAACTTTGGATATTTTTAACTATTTAGGTATATTCTCTATCATTTACTTTTGAAAAGGTTTTACTTTGAAAAGGTTCTACAAATTTTCATAAAGTTTAGTAAATTTTTCATTAATTTTACTTGATCTAAAACCTAATTTTACTAGTACATTCTACTAATTTAATTTATTTAATTATGTTTATCAGATTTATTTTTAACCCATAATTTTCGCTATCTATTTTTCCTTATCACAAACTACACATAATTAATTGCTATTTTAGCTTAAATTAATTGTTGTTGTTTTTTTTTTTGATAAAAGTGGTAAGTAAAATAAGTTTTCCTCATACAGTATGAAGGACCAAAGAATATGTTGAAAAACATAAATTGAACGAAAAAAAAAAAAAAAAAACTACAATAAATTCATTCACGTCTCACCTTAATAAATTAAATGCATGAACTGGAAAAAAACAAACTGCAAACATTATAACAACAGCAACTAACATTTTAGCTGCTTTACGTCTTGCTCTCAATTGTCCCATTGTACTTGTATTAGCTGATACTGGTATATGTGATCCTCTTGCATCTTAAATCAAATAAAATATATGTTTTCATTACACCATGATTTATATAATACAACATATTTTAGATTCAATTGGATATTTTTGAACTTTTAAACTTACATGTATAATGATGATGATTACGAGATTCTCTATGACCTGGTATAGTTTCTGACCTCCATAGTACACGAACTATTTGAAAATACGCTATTGTCATCAAGAATAATGGAAAACTGTCAAGTAATAAAGATAAAAAAAATAAAATGAGATATATTTTGTATTAATATTATAAAACCAAAAAAAAAATTAAATTAAATTTATTTATAAAAGTTATATGTATTAAAAATTTTAATTACGAATTAAAAAAAATGACTATAAAATTAATAGATTGGTAAATTAAAAATCATAAAAATATTTTTAATTTATTTTGTGGTTTAATTGTAAATTTTGTGGTTTTTAAAATCAATTTACCGCGAATTAAAATATTAATTTGTTAATTTTTTATATTATTTAAATAAAATATTTAATTAATTATTTTATGTTATTATCATACTAATCGTAACAAGATTAATATTAAAAAGTATTAATTTTTATTAATATCTTATAAATGTTTAAGTAGGTTTATAATTTATTTTAATTAAATTGATGTTAAAATATAGATTTTATTGAACATTATATCCCACATAGATTTAATTTTTACAAATGACTCTAATAAAACTTTATCAATAAATATCGATATATTAATTTTAAAGATAAAATCTATATTTTTAAATTAATAAATAAGTTAAAGTTGGGAGGAAAAAAAAAACTAATAAAACCAATTGAATATATTTTTGTAAATAAATTCTATGTAAATAAATGAATAAGATTAGCTAATAAATTTAGTTATAAAAAATGGATTTGCACATTTTCAATGAGTTTTTCATTTAAATAAGATTAAACCAATATCCTTTTTTTATAAGTATATATATATATATATCCTTGAAATTATTTTACCCTGGTCTTTGTTTTGGTTAGTTGTTTTTTTTACATAAAAATGTAAATTAATAAATATATAAAATTTGAAATAATTCAGCCTTTATTTTTAGAAGAACAATAAAATTACAATAATTTTTATCGTAAAATATGCAATTTATGATTTTTTTAAAAATCTTTTCTTGATCAACATAAACATAACCAAATCGAACGATCAATAATTAATTTACATATACCATAATATTAAGAAAATAAAATTTGAAATATATTTTTATATTTTCAGTATTAATTTCCATTTTAACAACAATAATTTTCTTATTGCATTTTCATGAAAATTGTTATACAAAATTACAATCTATGTACTTACATATAGAGCGTAAACAATCGTACTATATAAAAGTTTTTTTCTGTTTCAAATGGCCAATTTGTTACACATTGGGTAAATAATACAGATTCATATCTCATATCATATTTCTTCAATGTCAATGCTAAAAACTCCGGAAAATCTATTTAAAATAGAAAAATAAAAAATTACTGCAAAATAATTGTTAGTTTTATTACAATTTGAATAATATAAACATAACATTTCCATTGATAAATAATGATTTTACTCAAAATGAATTATTCATTTCGAATTTAAACAAAAAAAAAAGGATGAAAAAAATGGAAATTTTATAATAATGGTATTGAATAAAAGAAAAATAATTTTTCATTTAGTTTCCTTACCCGATAAAAGTGCTACAGTCCATATAAATGCTACTGATGCAATTGCTCTTGTAATTTTTGTTCTGTAACGCAGTGGAAAACAAATTGCATACCATCTGTCCACTGATATGAATGTTAATGTTAGTACAGACACTGTTACTGATACAGTCTGACAAAATAAGAAATAAAAAAAACGAAAATTTAATTTTAGAAAATTATGTAAGCATTTTTTATATACGTGTTCTGAATATTTAAAGATATTTTTAAAAAATGTAATACTGTGTAGATGACACAAAATTTTCAATTTCCATTTCGCTTGTAAGATTTAAAGGTCAATAATTGTATTGTTTATTATTCGCAGGTACGTGAATATCAGATAATTTTTGACCAGTCTTTAAAGACTTTAATACACAATTTAGTGATAACTGGAAAGTAAAGTGCATGTTCAATTAAAAAAGAAATGAGAATTATTTATTACTTATTAAATAACTTTATATAAAATTATTAAAATCAGATATAATCCTTTCAATATTTACTGACAGAAATATCAATCAATTATCCGCTTTTTAAATTTACATTTACATAAAAATGAATTATTAAAATTACTGCTTTCAAAATATAGAATACATATAACCATTTTTCGATAAATAACTTTAAAAAAATTTTCTACAATAAATTCAATATTTATTATTTATGAATTTTAGGAAAAAGCCCATTTCAAAATGTTGTCAAATACTTAATAAAATTTTACAAGTTGTTTATATTTTTAAAACCAAACAATTTATAAATAAAAAATCATAAATATTTCAGAACCAGTCTTTAAACAGAATTTATTTAACATAAATTTCAAATTTTAACTTATTTATTCGATATTCTTTTCTGAAACTGTGTTGTTTTTTCTGCAACATTTTAGAAAAAAAATTGTTTGAAAATTTTTATTTAAACTTTATATTAAAATATGTTCTGTTATGTTGTATTGTCAATAAAAGTGTTAAAAAATGGAAGGAAAGAAAAAGCTTTATTTATTTCAAACAATTTACACAAGTTTTTATATTTACACAAGTTTCTATATTGTGAAAATATTGGAAACATTAAAATTTCAGCACAGAACTTGAATATTTTTCTTTTTTAAATTGTCTAGACTTATAAAATTTATAAGGATTTTTCTTGTTTTAAGGCTACATACAGATACACATACAACATACATACTTTAACTTTGATTTTATAAAATATATGCAATTTTTGTTGTAAACTCAAAGTTTTTATTATCATATAAACTCAAATTGTTTTATATAAAATCAAAATGAATTTAACCAATTTGTATATTATACGGTGGCTAATCGTTGGTTAAGTGTTAATATACTAAGCTGTGGTGCAATAGGTACTGGGGTACACATCCACTCTGAGGCATCGATGTTGAACTAAATTTACTGAATACCAGTTATAAAATTACAGGAAACAATTACTCACGAACAAAAGCAACTAGCTTGTTGCAATTTAAATGTTCTCCACTAACAGAAGCATGGTTCAAAATCCATATAAAATTAGTGAGCCCAAATTGTAATACAAAATTTTAAGAATCTTCAAGTACATAGAATTGCAGAGTTATAATTGTGGACCTGTGTTTCTAAAAGAGATTACAGGGAGGAAAAAAAATTATGGTTTAGTAGATCACAAAATATTTTGTTTGAATGAAATCTAAGGCAAAAACTAAAATTAAAGTCTACCACATATGTATATTTTTTAACGTCTTAAAGTACCTACTGCACCAGTACATTTTCATAGTTTAATTAACTCCTTACAACACCTATAAAACTAAAGTAAATAATTCCTTTATCGACATGAAAAATGATAAAATTTGTTAAAAAATATATTTCACCCTTTTTTCTTTAGATAAATATAATTTCCACATAAAAAAACAGATATTTTTCTTTTTTTAAATTTATCAAGTAAATAAAATAGATATTTTTCACAAATTATTATTTAAAAAAAGAAAAAAAAAAGAAATGGAGTTTTCATTCTAAATAAACGAGTAACATTGTAATTTCCTTCAAATAAATGAGTGTAATTTAAAATTTTTTTTTTTGTGTGAATGATATCATAATTTTCCCCCTAAATTCTAGTAGAAAAATCAGGAAAATAAATTCAATATTATATTCTGATTATTTTTACAAGTATACCAATACCAAACTTTCTAACTAAAACAAGTATTTTTATAGTAACTTAAATTTTGTACTCCAACAAAATAAATTTAATCATTTGAAAGAAAATATTTATGCTTCTAAATTAAAATAATTTAAATTATACCACAAACTTGTAATAATTTATACCACAAACTTTTATATTTATATTTGTCAATTTAAAAAGCTAAATAAGTTTCTCAACAAACCTTTTGATCAAGTAAAAAACATAAAAATAAATTACTTAATAAGAAAAACGCAATATTTTCTCTATTTCGTCTTGAAAACATTTTTATAACTTTTCTTATCATTTCTTTACTTTCCTAATTAAATTATTCAATTTTTTTTTTAAACAGAGGCACTTATCCCAGCCAGTAACATTAAAAAGAAGAAAACTTGTACAATTAAACATTAAAAATGTCCTATTGTTTAAAAAAAAATTATTTGTTTTATTTTGAAAATTAGTTTTTTTCAAGTTCATTAAATAGAAAATTAATTTTTAAGGAAAAGTATCTTTATTTTAATATTAATATTTTAATTTTAAAGAATTTTTAATTATAATCGTCATTCGTGCCACATAAAATTTATTTAGTGGATGGCGTAATTAAAATAAAATTAACTTAATTTATTATTTCGGAATCACATTAATCATAAAAGCTAAAAATATAAAAATAAAATAAAATGAAACAAAACAAAAAGCAGGAAATTAAAATTGAAAAAATATAAGAAAATTACTAATGAAAATGGATAATTTGTGTCTACACTTCTTTGCACTTGTTTGTGAAAATTAGATTGTTTTCTTATTATTATTTTTTTGTTGTTGTCAGTGATTTTTTTAAGGAAAAATAAAATTTTTGTATTTTTTCTATAATTTTGATTTTCCAATGAAAATTTACTTTATAAAAGTAAATATAAAAACTTTTTTAATTTAATATTAAAATATTATAATCAGAAACATAATATTTTTCACAAACTTTTCAATTTTTTTATTTATTGTTTTTTTTTTAATATGTATTGATTAATATTTACCTGAAAATATAAAACAATTTTACACATTGATTCACCAAGAAACCATGTTTCTGTTACATCCCAGACAACGGTGGGCGGTAAACAAATAAAAATTACAAAAAAATCAGCCACAGCTAAATTTACAATAAAAACATTTGTTACTGTACGCATTGAATAATTTGTATAAACAGCTATACAAACTAAAGCATTTCCAACCTGAAATTAATAAAAACATATACTACATACATATATTAAATATTTTTAACAGTGTAATAGATTTTAAAAGAAGAAGTAAAAGTTTTAGTAAATAAAAGATGTAAGAATGAGGATATATTTTTTTGAAATATTTTGATCGTTTTCAAATTAAAATTTAAGTAAAATTGACTTTGCTATATAGATATATTTTATACATAAATATTGCTTGGTATTTTAACGATACTAACAAATTTTAATGACTTTATTCAAATGTCAAAATTGTTGAAGTGAGAACTGTTAAAATCAAAGATTCTATTGATTAATATTGAAAAAATTATTGGCACAAATAATAGGGTGGTCAGTAGAGTCAGTTTCATAGCGTGAATTTAAACTCTCGACCAAATTTTAACTTCAGTTTAAATTATTTCTCTGTTATCTTCGGTTTAAACTTAAGTTTAAGGTGAACCGCAGAAAACTTGAGTTTTAATAAATAAACAAGACATCATTTATATCAAATTTCGAATAAAAAATATAATTGATATCCATTATATTATTTTTCAATATAGTTTCGCTTAAACTACATTCTTTTTTAAATTTTAGCCAGAAGTAGTTCAGGCCCGATTTTATTGGACCAAAGTAATAAAAAGTTTTGACAATTCATATATAATAAATCAATAGAGAAATTAAAGAAGTCCACATATTTACTTTCAATAAAATATGAATTAAAACAAATTTCAGTAAGGCAAATCAATTTTTACTACATCAACTGATTCATTTTCAATCGCAATAACATTATTTTCTATTTTTAATTCACAATAATACACATTTCCCAGTTAAAGTGAACTGAAAAATATTGACGACTGTGTGTTTAAATTGCAAGTTTAAACTACCAGTTCAGTTTAGATTTTCTTAAATTTAAACTTTGACTGTGAAATTGGCTTTTAATATAAATTTCTGAAAAACATTTTGTTAGAATTAAAATCAAGTAAAATATGTCATGTAATTTTTGAGATATTCTATCTGCAATTTTATAATATTGTTATCCAAATTTATTAATTTTAAAATCATTAAAAGTTAGTAAAGTTCATAAAATTTGAATAATATTCAGTATATTTCAATTTCTCTATTTCCTGCATTAGTAATATTATTAAATCTTAATCAGTCATTTAGCCATTCTATAAATTATCTAAGTTAATTATAAAAACATATATGTATTTATAAATGATGAATTATATTAAATTAGAGATTTATAAATGATGAATTATATTAAATTAGAGATTTTTCATAAATGATGAAAATTGGTCAGAAATTGCTGTCATAAAAATACAATAGTACAATTTTATTGTAAAGTTTTACTTTAGAAGCTACCATTCTTTTGTACCATCAAATCAAGCCACTTTAGGCCAAATTTATTGCAGGTTAGTTTAAAAAAAATTATTTTAAAGGAATGCAAATAAGAAATGGACTAAAATTTGTCATAATTTCATTTTTAAATAAAAAATTTCTTAATATTCTGTTAATATATTATTAGATATTTTTTATTGACTGTGAATCATATCTTATGGTATTCAGTGTTTTCAAGGATATTTAATATTTTCCAATTTAATAAAAAAAAATATGGAATATTGAAGAATTTGTAAACTATACTTTGCATAATAATAATTTTTTATTAAAATTATTTGGCTTCTTTTTTCCTTACGTTATTTTTATAATACCAAATATTTTTGCCTAAAGTCTTTCCTTTTGCAAATATTTTCTTAGAGATTATTTTTTATTATATAAAAAAAAATTGTGTATATTTAAATATTTTTTAACTTAATAATTCTGGTTGTTATTTTAGATGGTATACAAATTTTAAATGAAATTAAATATACCAATATTTAGTAATCAAATAACGAATCAATGATTGAATCATAATTTTATGATTCGATGTAGAATTTAAATTTTCAATAAATGAAAATGAAATTGAAGTATTATTAAATGGACAAATATTTAAGTGTAACAAATTGTCAACAAATAATTTTCATCAATATTTAATATTCTAAGTATGTATTTGAATATAAAATTTTCCAAATTTTTTATTTTCCAAAGTTTTCATTTTCAAATAAAATAAATAATTAAGAGTTTCCAAAACGACTATTATTTCAAAGTCGCCACAATTTTTCAATCGAAAGTATATGTGACAGCAGCACGCATATTTCACATTAAACTGAGCCTTAATATACTAAACAATTATTTAAAATTCCATTTATGTTTCTTACTTAATATAATTTATTTTTTATGTAGAAATAATTTGAAATTTATATTTCTTACCAATCCTGTTATAAAAACAACAGAATGTGATGCAATTAATATCCATTCAGATGTCCTTGGATAAACATAATCATATAAATATTGCATATATTCTTCATATGTAGCATTGCATGGTACAGTATCATCATCACATGACATTGTATTATTTGTACAATTGACATTTTGTTCTAATGTACATGATGTTGATGGTATTGTTGATGAAACAAATATATCTAATGAATTTTCAGTTAATTCCGGTAACATACTAGTAGTATTATTAATATCATAAAAAAGATTATTATTAACACCATTATCATCATTATATTGAATTAAATTAGATAATTTTGGATTTATTGTTGCTAATGGCATATTATTTAAATTTCTATTGATTTCAATATTATAATCATCATCATCACCATTACCATTATTATTTAATGTATTACGTCTTTTACGTTTACGCTTAAAAATAAATGATGTTAATAAATTTTCATTAGTAAAATTTTCATTTTCCATATCATTTTGTATCAAATCTGTTGATATATTTTTTTCTTTACTATTAAATTCTTCAATTTTTAAATCTAAAATATCATTTTTTTGATTTTTTTGTTGATTTTGATTAATCACAATTTCTGTTGATGATGATGAATTATTTTTGACTTGAACTAATTTTATGTAATCAATAATTTCTTTTACTTTTAATGGTGGTGTTTCGTTATTTAAATTTATATTTTCTTCTCCGCTAATAAATTTCTTATTTAGTAAATAAAATAATAAAATTAAATAAATTAAATTATTTTCTTCTCTTGATAATATTTTCATTTTTTTTTGTTGTTGTTGCTGCTATTTATTTTTGATGGTAAGTAAGTACATATATACTTTAAGTAGAATTTATGTTAGTTAATCTGTAGACTTTTATTTTGATCTTAAAAAATAAAGAATCATATTTATTTTTGTTTATCTAATTTTCAATGTAATTTTGAAAATATTTTTTAATTTAAGATTAAATTGTTGTAGTATGGCTAATACAATTTATTGGTCAATTTAATCATTAATGGAAAAAAAAAACTTTTCAAGATTGTCGTTGACTGAAGTCTTTTTTATTTTCGAAAGAATAAAACTGATTATAATTTTTTGATCCCTTTTTCTTATGAATTCAGTCAGTGAATAATTTTCTTTGTGTTGACATTCTGAAAAAAATAAAAAAATAAAAATTGAAAATTGAAAAGTTTTAATTAAATTAAGTTATTTTAATTATTCTTTAATAATATTGTTTTGTAAATAATATTTTATTGAAAAAATTTTTTTTTAAATATCATATTTCTTAAATTGGTAAACTTATAAAATACTGAGGGTTTAACAACTGCCGGCGATTAGATTATTTATTGTATTTTCATATCAAAATCCAAGACAACAAGAAAAAGGAATTTTACTAATATCGTGTGTAGGAAATGTTTAGTGGATGAAGCATATAGGATGGTGTTCAATATAAAACAGAACTGATATGTAATATATGTAATAACTGATATAATCCTTTAGGAGTTTAGTCCTTAGAGAAAATTACGATATACTATTCAAGAATATTTTTTAATAACAATACTGTTAATAACTTGCTAGAACTTATATGTCACAATCTAAAAAATCGGCACATAAAATTATCATAAAACCTGGAAAACTGATAGAGTTAGGTAAAATTCTGTAGGAAAATGAAGGAACCGGATGAAGAAAAATCTAAATGAAGAACCTCATTTGAATAAGGCAAGTTTGTTTCTTTATTTTACAACATATATATTATACATGAAAACAGCTAATTTGTGGATATTTGTGAAATAAATAACAAGTCCATATTTGTTGAAAAAAAATATCCGTATTTAATGTAAAACTCAGTATCTTTTAAAAAGGTTTATCATAATTTTTTGTACAAAAAGGTTAAATATACTCCGAACTCATGACAGCGTAAACAAAAACATTTTTATTTTCAATACAAGCATTATTTTTCATCTTTCTTTAACATATTTTATGAAATTTTATTTGTATATTATAATACAACAAGGATAATATTAAACTACAAGGATAAGTTTCTATATTTTACCCAAAAAAAATACCAGATATTAAAATGCTTCCTATTGTTTTCTTTAAAAAAATAACAAAAATGTAGAATGCATTAAAAAGTACAAAATTTCATAATTATTTTGTTTAGAAATGATTTTGACTAACAAAAAAAAAACTTACAATTTTTGCATAATTTGCAAATTTTTTTATTGCAATTAAATGTAATGCAAAATTATTTATGTAATTGTTTGTAGACATTTTAAAACTATTTCCAACTATAATAATAACTATACAAATAAATAGTTTTAAAATAGTATAAGCGGAAGGAGTAAATATATGTACATATATGTACATATATTTATTCCTTCCGCTTATAATGTATTATAAATATGAAATATAATATTTTTTCATATGTTAATTTGATTTGAAACCCTCTATTATCTTAATATATATTCTTTTAACTTAATATAACTAGTTTAGTTTTGGTTTTATTAAATTGTATGCTAGCCAAGATAATTAAAAAACTAATAATAATACAATATTAATATTTTATACTTTTATTACAAAATAAATTTAAAAAATATGTAATTTTCCATTAACATTTTTTTTATGTTAGCAATTACAAAAAAACCCAAATAAATTGAAAAATTTATAATACGTAAGTATACACAAATTGAAAATATATTAATATATTATATATGTGACAAATATATGTCAAAGAAATTTGTTCCATAAATTTAATGACTTATTTGAATTATAGAAACTAATAAAATTACAAAATTCTTATAAAACTGTATTATACATTTTTATTACTCACATAAAAATGTAAAAATTATAAATAACTTTATATATTTTGTGGTTAATATTAATAATTTAATTGATTATTTTTAACTAATATGAAATAATCATATTTTCAATTTAAATAATATTATTTTAAAATTAAAATGTTTGTAAGGAAAAAACTAAATAATTATGTATATAATTTTGCTAAGAAAAACATTATGTTTAATATAAGATTATTTAAGTTTTTGGTTGATTTATGATTTTTATTAATTATATCAAATATTTTACAAAATTGTAACAGACAAATTAATTTTACTAAATATTTAACATTTAATATCTTCAAAACTTTTTATAAAATTATTCCTTTGAATATAATTTTGATCTTTTTTTAAAGAATTTTATAGTAATTAATATTAATTAATCTATGTAAAAACATCATTAATTTAATGAAAATATTAAATAATCCTTTAGGAGTTTAGTCCTTAGAGAAAATTACGAAATACTATTCAAGAATATTTTTTTTAATAACAATACTGTTAATGACTTGCTAGTAGTATGTTGTTAAAATAATTTTAACTTTATGAATTTACATAATTTGTAGAAATAGTAAAAATTATAAAATCATTTCCAATAGCATGATTAAAGGATAATGTATAATATGATTATGTAATAATTTTGAAATCCATAAACAACATTTTTTTTTAATTTCGTAAAATAAATTTCAAATAAATTCTAATTCAATTTTAAGAAAACAAGTATAAATATTTCAAAAAAATATCTATTTTATCATATCCTTTATTTGATTACAACAAGCAATAATCCATAATTTTATATTTAAAAAAAATATTTGTTAAGTTCTGCCATAAAATATTAGAGCAATCAAAATTTTCTAAATTGAATTTCCTGTAATTTTACAAATTTGTATACAAAATTTAATATAACTAACGTTTTAGATTCGTTATTAAGATAAGGGCCTTGTTTAATCTAGTAAAGGAGTTAAAGCTAATAACAAAAATATATATTAACAAACAAAATTCTGGTTCACATAAAATGAAATGCTAAATCTTTATAAGTCCCACCTTATAATTATGATTCACATATATAACGAATTCATATTTTTATTATGGAATGTCAAAAAAAGCAAAATTTTATTTTTAAATTATAATTAAACTATGAATTAAATAAAAATTAAATTTTCAAATTACTTTATTAGTTCATTTCAATTGAAACACATAAGTAAAATATTTTAAAACAATCTTTTAATATATTTATTCCATAAATTTCATTTGTTATTGAATTAAAAAGTATTTTAAAAATATTTGTCAAAATGCAATAGAATGCAAAAAAAAATTATGTATTTCTAATTAGAAACGTGCTTAAAAATATAAATATTTTAAAAATATTTTTTTTTTAAAATATGTATCTGAAATATTTGCAATTCAGCACATAATAATTCACACATCATTATTGCCATTTAAATAATAATTAATTGTACAGAAATTTAATAAAAATTAATATTACAGAAAAGTATTATTATCGACAGAAAAATTGTTTAAATATTATTAAAACTATTAAATTATTTTAAAATTACTACATATAATTATTATTAATAAATTTCTATTTATGTTGAAAATATTTGTGCCGAACAAAAAAAAAATTTATGATACATAATTTTAACAAATTTTATAAATAGCTGGAAATACCAAGTTGAGTCAAACAAATTCAATGTAATCAACGCTACGGAAACGGATAGAAAATTTCTTAACAAAATGTTTAAATACATATAAATATATATAAAAAAAAAATATGTGAAAGTAAACCAAGTCACGTCGGACATCAGAGATTTTCTAATTTCTATTTGGGTTGTCCTTTTTAATTTAAATTATTTTATATATACAGGGAAATAATATTATTATAATATCCTTTATTACGTGACAGGGATAAAAAGAATTTTGTTTGAGGCAGAATAACAACAAAAACCGGTGTCTTCAATATTATTTCTGACAGTTTATGGTAATGCAAAATACGGTTAAAGTAAATAAATCAAAAATATATCTAATATTTATATTTGACTAAGATTGTAGTTAAAATTGAAAATATATTTAGGAATCTTAAAAAGCAAGTGAAAATAATTTCTTGGAAAACAAAATATACCTGATTCTTTCTTAATAAAACGAATGTAAATTAAACCAAAATTGGTATTTTTTTTTAAGCTACAGATATCTAAATCAGAAGAATATTTGTAATTAGAAATCTAGACAGATTCAACATTTTGAATTTTTGAGATATTGACTTAGAGCAAGCAAATTAGAACTGCCGTCTGTTCTAATTTGCTTCCTTACAGCGAGCAAATTAGAATAAACGGCAGAGTTTTTATTTATTCTTGCCAATAGCTCTATTTAATTCTGACATATAATATTACTTAATTCAAATAATAAGTGGTTTTCATAAAATCCAACTTTGAATAAACTTAACTGAAAAAAAACTTTTCTTGCCTATAATTTATATTCATGTCACAAGCATAAAACTTTTTCCATATACATATTATGCTGAAAACAGAATTTTCTTACAATAAATAATTCAGAAATATTTTTTAATTTTTATTACTTAATTTATTGTTTCAGATAAATAATTGCGTGATTATTTTAATTCTTATTGCATGCCTCATCTAAGCAATAACATTTTTTCATTCGTTCTTGCTAATATTTTGTTTATTTGTATACTTGACTATCCTTGGTAACTGTGAAATATTGCATGCAATTATTTTAATTTAATAAATAATTTTCTTTATATTGCCCAACATAATTTACAAGTGGTTAACTATATAAGTTATTAACAAAAAAAAAAAAAATAAGAAAATTGTTAAAATATAAATAATATTAAATTTGACTTCTTCATTAATTTGAATTTTCCAGACTTTAAATATATTTTATTTATATTAAATTATTAAGTTTATCTTAAACTTGAAAAAGAGACAATTAATTTTCACAATTTATGTGATTGTGTGTAATAAAATAAGGACCTTTATATCTGTTGCATTTTTACAACATGAGAAATTTTTTTAAAATATGTCATGGCATCATTTTGATATCTGAGATTAATTTATTTCCTGGCAAACAGTATAAAAATGTAATAACTTTTCAACTTAAAAAAGTTATTTCATACTGCGATAACACTTCAGTGATGATATTTTTCTCTTATTATCTTTGCAGCAGCTGGTAATATTATTTTGAATTTTTATGAGATTAATATAGTTCTTATTTCAGTAAAATAGTGTCCTTAAATTTTTCTTTCTCTTAAGATAAGTATTACAAAAAAAATTGAATTGAAAGGTGAAGTTAATTTTTATAATAATTATAATTGTAAGGATATTTCTTTTTTTTATATAAGTATTGTCCATTTATTTCAAAATTTCTTTGACTGAAATTGAAAATTTTAAAATTTAATGTTAATTTGCATGTTTTCAACAGTCAATTTTAATAAAGGACTTAAAGGTTTGTTTAAAAGTCAATAGGTTCAATAAAATCTTAAAAATAAAATTACTCTATTTTTTGTCACTCGTTAAGTTTTTAATTACAAAATCAATTAATCATTAAATAAGGTCCTGTCAAAATCAGTTATTAATTCTAATTGACATGCGACAAAAAACACTAACAAGGATCTTAATTGTTATTTATTTATTTATGTTTTTTTTGTTGATTAACTTGTAAATTTAAGAATAATTTGATTATATAAAACTTACACCCCCCAGCTCAGTACCAATTAAGAAACTTTATTTGATGGGAAAATTCACGTTGTCAGAATTATTGTGGGAAACCTCACCATAACCAAAAGAAATTAATAAAAAAAAAAAACTATTAGCACCATATTTTTGAATATAAATTAATTAATAAAATTGGAAAAAGGGATAATAAAATTGTAAATTTTTTGACAAGTTTTCAATAAATTTTGTCAATGATTTATTGAGTTAATTTAATTTACTTGAAAAAGAATTTAATCAATTATGAAGCTTGAAGTGACAGTTAAAAATTATATTTTTTTTTATTAATTAAATTTTGGGTTGTTGATACTTTTCTATTTTCTAATAAATAAAATAAATTTTGACGGGTCATGAAATTAGAATTATAGTAAATTTTTAAAATTCATAAATTATTTTCATATTATCAATTCACGAATATTATGGTGGAAAATAATTATTTTATTATATTTATTTAATTGTTTTGTTAAATAATTTATTAATAAATAAATACAACAAAAAACATACCTTGAAAATATTTACAATTAAAATAATTACTCAGCTAATAAATTCAGAGTGATTTTTACATAAGATTCTTTTTTTGACTGAGAATTTCCAACTTCGTTTGATAGTACGATTATTAAGATATTTCAATATTTTTTGGATCGCAAAGAAAATAAACAATTATGAAATTGGATTGCAAAGAACAATTATGAAAATCTAATGACCGAATTTAACTAAAATCATATCATAAATGCTAATTAATTAAAACTCACATTTCAAGAAAGATTAATTCGTATATTAGGTTTGATTGAATTTTATCACAAAATCTATATCTAATTACTAAAAATATTTAGTATAATCAGTAACTTTTTTATCCTGTCACTGACAGGACGCTGTCACATAAATTTACTTATATAATTTTTTTCTTTAATTTCTTTGAAGCATTTTTGATAAGGTAAAAAGTCATTTCTATTAAGAACTTAGTCAATGTCACATATAAAAAACATTAATGTCTTTATTTTTGTATACCATATTTGGAAATTATTTTTGTATCGTAATTAAATTATTTGTGTATTTTATTATGAAAAAAATATCTTAATTACATTGAATTGACAAAAAGAGTGCTAAAATCTAGATTAATAATATTAAGTCTGTCACCACAAAAAATTGTACTAAAAGTCTTTTAAATATCAACATTTCCTGTCTTAATAAGTTTAATTCATATAATAAAAAGTCATTTTATTTTGCCTTTTCATTGTATTTAATATTTCATAATGTAATTTTATGTAATTATTCCTTCAAAAAGATATCTTTTATAAGATAAAAATTATTTTCATTAAATTCTTCGAAATTGTAATTTCTTTTTCGTTATAATATTAAATATTAATATATTTAATTATTTCAGAATTAGATTATCTAAATAAAAGACCATGAAAAGAGTGATTTAATTACTTAATCAACAAAACATGAAAAATGAATTTTATTTTCTGATTAATAATATTTAATAATTTTTTTATTTCAAACGTAAATAATGAAATATGATTTTTACCCAATAATTGAGAATTTATGTAAAAAATTTGTTTAAGAAAATTATGGAAATATAAATATTTAAATTCATTATTTTCAATGATCAATCATATATGAAAAATATTAAATGAAAGCTTGTAGATTATATATGTTTTCTAAGTAATTTGCATAAAAAAACATATATCATTGTTTAATATTTTTTTAGCCTTTCAATAACTTATCAATATGTGTAAGTATATGTTCTATTATTACATTCTTGCGAAATATTAAAAACATTGAAATATTAAAAACAATAAATTTAAGAATTTATATTCAATCCATGTTTGCTTTAGAAGTTTTAAATTGATTGAATAAAATTGTTCTGTCTAAAAATTTCAACATATTTTTTATTTATGTATTTTCCCCATAGAATAATTTTTTAATTTTACAGTTCAGAAAGAAGGAACCAATCATTTTCTTCAAAAAATTCTACATTAGCAAAAAAGCAAAACAATTTAAATTCTTTATTAAATATTCTATATGAGAAAATTTTAATTTTGTAATAATCGCCATATTCCTATTCTAGTTTAACCGGGGGGATTTTTTTTTTCGTATGAAATTTTATTCTACTGGAACTGTTTGTTCACTTGGAGATTAATTTGGTATTTTAATATTCACAATCGAATATGTATATATATTTCACGAAATTATTAAAATCCAAATTTATTTCAAAATTAGCTATTTATTTCAAATATTTTTATTATAATCATAAAATTTTCTATCAAAAATTTCAATTTTCTATTAATCTCTCAAAAATTTTTATTAAAAATTTTTTTAACAAGATAGATTCGAAATGAACAAATCTGACATTAAATTCCTTTCACCCGAAAACTAGAATACCAAAAATATCCGACTCGGAAAATTTCCATATATTTTCTATCCACTCGGAAACCAGAATAAGCCAGAATAATAGGAAAAAAATAAAATTATCCTTAAAATGGTAAGAGCACCAAATGTATTACATAATAAATATGTGACAATCAGCTGAATTTATTCCGACATAGCGATTGACAAATACTAACGAAACAGCGTGTTTGATAATCCAGAGATTAATAACATCAGAAAAGTTATTACAATTAATTGTAATTGAAGTAATTTAAATAAAATTTCTAAAAAAAAAATTAAAAAATAAGGAAACAAAAAATTTATTAGTCACAAAAGTGAAGTATTTAATTTGTGCCCAGAATGTACATAGCACATCAAGGGATATGCTATAAAAACAAAATAGCTTTATGAGCAATTTCCATTTTTTTCCCCGCAGGGTCTTATGACCAAATGAAGTCATATTATTGCTTTTATAAAAATTTGGAACATAAAGCTAAATATAATTGTACTATAGATATTTTTTAATATTTTTCCTTCTTTTTTCAATTTTAATACTCTTTTTAAGAGATTTACCCTAAGGAGGACTTGAATTTGGGTTTACTTTGAATTTTTCATAATTTTTTAATTCAAATCTATTGAACTTAATTAAAATCTGTTGAGCATAATGACTTTATGACTGACATTAAAAAATTACGAACATAATTTAATGATATATCTCACTGTAATTGGTAATAAAATGAAACGAATTATATTTTATTTGTCTGATATGTCAGGTAAGGTATCATATTTATATAGAATATTTAAAAAAATACATATTTGAAAAGATATTCGGAAGGATATAACGACGGAAGGATTACAACAAAAATAAATTAACACAAATAATTATTTAAGTTCATAAATCAAGAAAAAAAAATGTATAATTAAATTGCAATAAAAATGAAATAAAATTTATGCTGCAACTGATATAAATCACTAAAATTATATAATTTATTTTATGTGTGCAACTGCATATTTATCTCTGTTGCATATTTATTCAACAAGCAAAGTAAAAATTATGTCATGGTGTCATTATGACAAATGAAATTATTTTTCACTTAAAATGTAATTCTTTGTTGGTTAAAAAAATATCATAACTTATGAACTTTTAAACTTTAAAGTATAGTTTCAGAATCATGACATTTTGTACATTATTAAGTAATATTAAAAGAACTTGCAACGATGAATAATTTTTTTACCCGATAAAACATTTTTTATATTATTTTAGTAAAAAAAATTTAAATTTTAATGAGATATATTGAAGTGTGCTGTCAACATTTTGTGAAAAAGATTAAAATTATAACTAATTTTATAGCAATTTAAATAACGTAAAATATATTTTAACTATAAATTTATTGAATGTCATATTTAGAGGATAGAATCAATAGAATATAAAAACCTAAAATCTCTGTAATAAGTTTCTACTAAAGTTTTTGCTAAAAAATGTTAACCACTTTATTTTTTTTAATGGTTTCTGAACTATTTATGGTTATGCTATATAGTTAAATCGTTATTAGTGAGTAATTAATTAAAGTGTAAGTGTGTGTGACCATGTGCATGCATAAAGAAATTATTTAGAACCGTAAAATAGTCCAAAACCAATCAGAATTTATCTTAGTAGTTTTTTCTGATAAAATTGTCTAAAAAAATATTATAAAAAATATCGCAATTTTTCAGTATTTTACAAAAATATAGCAAAATTCGAAAAAAAATACTGAAAATTTTTATAAAAATTTTTAACATTACTAACCAAATTATATATTTTTTTTCACATAAATTTTAAATGTTGTCAATTTCAAATCCAGCTATCATCCAATGATAGCCATAGGTACTGAAGTGATAACTTGGATAAAATTGAATTATTAGAACAAAACTGTCCTACAAACTGTATACACAAATTGGAAAATTTTATTTTCTGAATTGATGCACTTATAGTTAACTTAACGATATTTTCCATATAACTAGATTTTCCACGTAGCTGCACTCTTCGATCCATTAAATTCCGACATAAAAATGCAAAAAAATAAATATTTTGTGGTTTTTGTGGATTCAGCAAGTTATGTTTAGAATTTTTTTTATATATTTTCCAAGTTTGAATAAAATTTAAAAATAAAAAATGTAGCTTGTTCTATTAAAGTGAAATATCTAGAAAATTAACACTTGAATATATCTCATTAAAATTGAAAATTATTCACCTTACCCAGCCCTGTAAAATTTTGTTTATTCCCACTAAATTTTAATCTTGTTGTGAATCTAAAAAAACTTCAATTTATAGATCAATACTGTAATTTTATTGAAAATCGAAATATATGTTTATAGATAATAAATTGTAACATATGTGTAGAGGATTTTGTTTCTCTTAAACCCATTCTATAGTTTAATTTAGTGATTAAAATTTTTCCAATTTTATTTTGTGCAAGAAAATTAATTGTGGTCTATCTGGATTAGAAAATATTACACTATCAATTAGATATGTTAGTATATATTAAACATTATAAAATATTAAAACCAATATTTTGCAATTAATATAAATTGTTGGATTTTGGTTTACATTTTCACTAACTTAACTTGAAACTTTGATAAAATAAATATACAATCTTTGGAGAGATACATTTTTATAGAAAATTGTAAAGTTTTACAAACAAAAAAACAATATTGGAAAATTATATGTTTAACGAGCTCATTTTAAATTTAGGTTAATAATTGATGTAAGGGCATTAATCATAAATTAATGTTTTCAAATAATTTTAAAATTCACCAATATATTTTATATGTATGTAACAATTTTTTTTATGTCATTTAAAAATTATCTTTAACAGATTTTCAGTTTTCTTTTAATTATTTGGAAAATTATTAAAAATTTAGGTTTGGGAAAATTTCTCAAGGATATAATTATCCAAGAGTTAATGTCATTTTTTAAATTAGATTTCAAAATAATTTCAGGCTAGGTTGAATTTTGCTTAGAACTTTTAGAAAATTACTGCATACAAAACAAAAATATTTGAAAATCTTCACGTTGTTCAGTATCACTATAGAAAATAAATGGTAAGTAAATGAATTACTACACTTTTCTCTGTTAATATAATTGCAAATATCGAAATTATACTAATTTTCCGATGCACCAGTATATTTTATAAAAGGTTAAGGAAAAATATCTAAAAAAACTTTTTTTAATTTTTTTTAATTATCTGTCGCAGTTAACATATTAAACTATTAGTCTAAAAATCTAGAAATTAATTGTATATGGCTAAATAATATTGTTAAATTAATTAAAATAAACCAACCTCAATTATTGTGATGGAAACTAACTAGATAAAAATTGTCTTTAGTAAAGGTCCTTTAGACTTAGTAAATTGTCTTTAGTATTTAGTAAAGGAATTAATTTTTAAATTTTTGTTCAAAACTTTCAACTAAGTACATAGATTTAAAATATTAATAAAAAAAATTTAATAAATATGAACTTTTAAATAGATCATAATATAATACATATGAAACACATAAAATTTTTAAACTTACAATTAAAATTTCCTTTTTTATTTATTTCAAATCCAAAATAATTTATATTTTTTAATTAAATTCTTAATTTCCTGTAATATCCAAAAATTGATTATAATTTCACATTAATTGATTTTTACACAAAATTACACTTTAAATTTAATTTTCATATTTTATAAATAGAATCTTAAAAAAAATATGCACTTTTCCTGATATTTTACACTAAATTTTAATTTTAATAAAAACTCTTTAACAAAATTCTAATTTAAATATTAATTTATTTCTACAAAATTTAATTTAATGTAAAAATTAATTTTATTCTACTATAAAAATTTAATTATTTTTAATTTTTTAATTTTCAATTTTTAATTTTATTAATTTAATCTCGAAATTTTTTTTTTTTTTTTGTTAAGCACTTTTCTAACTATTTAATTTATCCATTTAATTTTATTTCTTTAACTTGAAAAGTTTTATTGGAAAATTCATGTCTTAACGCAAAGAATATAACCGCCAAACTAACAAATATAAACTAAATTCAAAATTGAAATTCTTACAAAAGCTTCACAATAAAAAAGAACTGAAAAATAAAATTATAAAAATATTTTAAGCTTTTTGCAAAAAAAATTATTTATCCACGTTTTTTTTTTATCAGCTGATAATTACTTCGAAAATTATATTTATTCATTTTGTAACTATATGCGGCATGATCGGCTTTCTAAATTTTGTAAATAAGAAGAAAATATTCGATTTGGGAAAATTTTAAGGAGATGAAATTTTCATTCATTAAAAAAGTTTCGTTAAGTTTTTTTTTGTAAAAAGCTTTCTCAACAATATGAATTAATTTTCGAACAAAAATTTATATCAACAGGTTTTTTTGATATGAAAATTTTTCGAAAAGACACAAACCTTGATAATATTAAATTGTTATTATTTTCTAATGATTTTTATCAGATTTAGAATGTTTCTTAAAAAATATTAATTTTGTAATTTATATGGAAATTATAATTAAAGCTTTTAATTGGGTGGATATGCCCACAATCATATTATGCTATTCATTTCGTTGTAGAGGATAATAATTTGAATAATTTGTCGTCATAAGAATGGAATTTTAACCACAAAATCATAAAAAAAAATTAAATAAATTAAATAAAAATTAGATAATTTTTGTATTTTAGTTAAAAGAATTATAATACAAATTTAAAATTATAAAAAACTAAAGTTTAAATACTAAAATTTGATTTAATTCTAAAATTTGATTTAATAAGGAAAAAATAAATAATTAAATGATTATATTTGTATCTCAAAACTTCAGTCAATTTAGATTTCATATCATATATTACCATTTTATGTACCCTAATCTAATAATTCATTGGACAAATGTCATTTACAATAATTTTCAGTAGTTTTATAACATTTAAGACAAATTATTTATAAAAAAAAAATTTCAAATTTACTTTTATTATCCTTTATTCTGTCACAAAATTGTGTCCTTTTAAATATTTATTATTTGAAATTAAATTTTTATTTCAATTTTTTTTTCTTTACACAAATTAATTTATGTTTTGAACTGAAATCACAAGATTTTAACTATAAAAATATAAAAGTATATTTCTAAATTTTTTGTGACTTGTAAAAGTACTTAAATCAGAAAATTACTTAAGATAAAATTATTTAAAGTTATTTAGTAAATAGTATTTACAAAAAGCTTTGAAGATTTGCTTTATACTAAAAAAACAAAAATTGGAACATATAAATATTTATGATCAACATAAAATTTTATTTTATTTTTATTACAAAATTGCAATGTGATATTTAAAATGCAATAAAAATACTCTTTTACTATTTTTCAACATTTACAAAATAAATTGTCATTACATTGAACTTTATATATATATTTTTTTTATTTTGGAAAATTTTAAAAAATATTAGAACAATTTCTTTCTCTTAAAATTGAAAATTTATATCTTTCGAAATTAACTTTATTTTATTAAAATATTATTGTGTATATTTAACAACTAGAAATTAATTAAATCATGGTTCAATAATTTCTATTTAAAAATTTTTTTATTATTATTATGGAATTTAAAAATTTATAAATAATAAAATCTTTAAAGAAATGGAAAGAAAATTCGTGGAGGATTTTAATAACAAAATAAAATATCGTTGAAGAACTAGAAAACTCGTGAAGAAATTTAATAATAAAAAAAAATTAAAAAATAATTTTTTTTTTCTTGAAGACGTGTCTGTCTGGTGCCAACCTTAAGGATATTAAATTCCACAAAAGTATTACAAAAAAATAATTGAACTTTTGAATGATATCGACAATATTTTCGTGGTTTAAAAGAATATTATGTAGTTGAATTTAATGATGTGGTGACAATGATTGCATGTAAAATTATGCTTTAATATGAAGATATAAATTTATTTTTATACATATTATTTATGTTTTTCTTTTTTAAAGTTAAAATATTCAAGTCAGAAATGAGTTTTCAATTATTTGAAAAATATTGATAAGTATCGACATAATATAAAATTATAAAGTAAATTTGTTTACTCAAGTATTTTTCTTATGTTAGCATTTTTATTCAAAATTACTCATATTCGTAAACTTAATACTTTGGGTATTCGTGTTACAGTTAGGTGTTAATGATTTATAGACTGTGTTATACGGCAAGTCCATGATATGTAAAAGAACTTTTGAATTTGAACAGGTCAATTTGAAAAAATTATGCAATTATTTTTGTTTGATCAATTTTATATAAAAAATTAATTTTTTTTTTCAAAAATTAAAGGACCCAATATAACATAAATATTTTGACGTACATACATCTACTAATCTTTCCTGTAAAGCAATTTTTTTAAGTCGAGCTAATTTTTAATTTAAGCTATAACATTTTATTAATATCTTAAATCATAACCGAAATATATTTTAGATAAGAAACCGGTTTGAACCTGTTGTGCACCCTACAATAACCGGATCAGCTGAAAAAATAAAAAATCGGAACGGAACTGAAAAAAACTGATAGGTTTGACCGTCTGTTTGAAATATTCTGATTCACATCATAATTGAACATAATTTATGATGATCAGAAAATAAATTAATAAAACTTCTGAAAAAATGAGTTACAAGATGGAAAAACCGACTACATATATAATTTTGCATATTATCTTTTGAGTGATACTCATGTGTACCAAGTACTAATCTCCACAAATTAAAGTAGTGTTACACGTATTTAATTCTCAAATTATACAAAATAAAATTAGTGCAATATATTAGTTTTTGCAATTTTCTATCGTAATGCATAATTTTTTGTAAATGGTTTATTTATTTTTCATGTGCATTGTAATAGTACAGTAACTCCACCGACTTAATAAATCCTTACCTTCGCACAATACCCAGCAATTACTTAAAAATTCCAGTATATAATTAATAAAATAGTTAAAAAAAAACAATACTTCAAAATTTAAAAAAAAAATTTTTTTTTAAAAAGCACATAACAAATTTTACAGGTATTTTTTTTTGTCAAATTATTTTATATAAAAATAATGTCAATTTAATAAAACAAATTTATTTCATTATCTTCTTCTTCGCCATCCTCAAATTCCATGTCACCTTCACCCTCAGCTTCGACGTCAGTACTTATAAAACTTTTGTCTGTTACACTTTTTGATGATGGTTTTGTTGATAATGGTAATGGTTCTTGTGATGGTATTTTAGTAATCATTGGTTGAATATCATCTTTAGGTGGTGGTGGTTTTTCAACACTTGCCGATGATGATGAACCAAGACCACCTTCTTCATCTTGATTTTCTTCATCTGGTGGTACATCAGCTAAGTTTTCACTTGATGATGAAAATATTAATGTTGAACCAATTTCAATATCAAATAATGTTTCACTATCTAAAATTCTTGATTTTGGTGTTATTTTACCATCAGATGTTTTTTGTTTAACTAATGGTGATAATAATTCAGCAGATGCAATTTTCTTTGCTTCACGTTTAAATAATTCTAATAATGATGCTTTTGATTTTGGTATAAAACCAGCTTGACCTGGTCTATATGTTGATTTTGTTGATGATATTGTACTAACACTTGGTGTTATTGAATGATCTTCATCATAATCAGATATAATACGTTGTAATTCAGATAATAATGCACAACGTTGTGCCTCACGGAATGGTTGATCATTATAACATGGTTCATTTTCACCACGAATTGCTGATTGTATATTAAAATTAATATTTTTTAATATTTCACGTAATTTTAATATTTCATTTTCATGTTGCATATGTATTGTTATTAATTTTTGTTTATCTACTTTAACCATTTCAATACGTTGTGACATAATACGTAATTTTTTTGACATATCACCATATGCAAATTTATCAATAACATCACGTTTTAATGAATCTTGATGTAATTTTTTAAAATGTAATAATTCAACATATTTTTTTTTTAGTATTTCATATTGATGTGTTAATTTTTCTAAAATTTCAATTTGATTTTGACATGTTTTAACTAAACGCTGTTTTGTTACTTCATTTGTTTGAAATTTTTCATTTAAATCACGTGATTTTTTTAATATCATTTCATTTTCAGCTTCCATACGTTGTTGTGATAACATAATTTTATCCATTTCTTTTGTTAATGCAATATTTTCACGTATTAAACGTCTTGTATAACCAGCAATACGTATTTCACTTGATTTTGTAAAATCTTCAGATAATTGTAATAATTTAATTTCAACATCTTTTTTTAATTGATCTTTTTCAACAATTGCTTTTTGTTCAATTGCATTTATTAATTCTTTATGTTTACGTTCTTGATCTTTAAATTGTGTATCTTGTTCATCAAATTTAGATAATAAATCATCACGTGTTATACGAAATTCTTCTAATGAATTTAATTTACCATTTAATAATTTTATTTCAGATGTTAATTGTTCATGCATTGATTTATAACGATATTCTAAATCTTTAATTTTTTCTGTTGATTGTTTCATTTCATTTTCACGTTGTTTAGCTAATTCAGTTAAATGTTCATTTAAATCTAATATAATATAATCTTTTTCTGTAACAGAACGATCTAAATGTGCTGTAACATCTGTACGATCTTCTTCAAATTGTCGCATTTTTTCAACTAAATCATCATTAGTTTCTTCAATTTTTGATACATGAGTACGTAATCTAGCTAATTTATTATTTAAATCAGTTATTGTTAATTCATAAAATGTTCTATCAACTGCGGTTATTTGATCTGCTGGTGCATCTTTACCTTTACCCTTTTTACCTTTTTTATCTTTTTTTGGTGGCATTTTCTTTTATGATAAAATTTTTTATGTTCTTATTGATTTGGTAAACTAAATTAAACTAAAAAATTATATAACAGAAATAATATCAAATATATGTATATGAGGTAGGGAAAAAAATAGCTAAAGAAAATAGAAACTTGTTTGTTTATTTCAGATAATAAGAATATAGATATATTAAAGCTTTCTCCATGGCAACTTATTGATTAGTTTTTTTTTTTATCATATTTCAAAAATGATGACATTCAAAGTTTTCTATATTAATTTTTTTTTTTTGATTAAATAATTCGGCTACAGTGGTAAGGTTTATTAATTTGTACAAATTTATTTAATAAAGCATTTATTAAGACTGACTATAATACCTTGACATTAAAAATATATGTAAGTGATGATTTATTAAAGTCAGTTGTGCGTGCAACATATTTGATTTGTGATAGAAATGGAATTTTGTAAATTTATATTTAATTTACCCATTATAAATAAATCAACTAAAATAAATTATTTTAAATTAAAATAATAAATGTTTAGAGATAAAAAAAAAATGTCATTTAAAAATTGATAAAAGAATCTTAACTTAAATTTTAAATTACTTTTTGTCTACCTTAAAATTAATTTTTAAAATGTCTGTAGACATTTCAATTACGAATTTATATTTAAATAAATTTTCAATTTTTTTGTACATTTCTATAAAATTTCTAGAACTTTTTTTTTAATTGGCATTTTGATTTCAATCACTTTGTAAAAAGTGAAAAATAAATAATCTGATTTCCAAGTCCTTGAAAATTTCTTCTTTTTTTTTCCTGTAAATAATTAGTTTTATTTATTGCACAGAGTATTTCTTGAAATTTATTAAATAAAAAATACAACAATTATTGAAATATTTTAATAAATTATTAGGTTTCTTCATAAAATCAATATTGAATTTATTATTGAATAAGCCACAAGTCTTTGAAAAAGTCATTTAAGATAAACCATATAATTTTTATATTTCAGAGCATTTTTATTGAATTTTGTTTTAAGATTATTTATTATGCTTGCCCAGACTTCCAACAATAATAATTTTTTTGTTTAAATAAGATTAAGTATTATTGTTTAGTAATTCTGGTAATCACTTAGATCTTAAAAGGACCCTCTATGTCAGATTTTAAAATCCGTATTTTTATTGTATTTTTCAATATTGTTATTTGTATTTCTCAATGTAATTAAAAGATTTATTGTTTTCTTATATGCAATAACATATTATGACCTTAATGATTAATAAATGACTAAGTTTCTTACGTAGATTGAAGTTTTAATGTCTAATAAAGCCTTTCTAGTTTCTGCTATGTGGCGTAGAACTAAAACTATCGTAAAATATCTTTTTAGTGTAAAAAAAATAATACGAGTGGCAGTTCTGTACCTGATACTATTTTTTGAAAATTTTTCAAAAAATAGTTTTTTCAAATCAACTTTTTTTTTAGTCAAAGTTTCCAGTCAACGCCAGCATTATAATCAATATTACCATCTATATATTGTAAATTTTGTCATTTAAAGTGACATTTATGGTAATTGAAAAAGTAAGTAGGTGACTACAACTCAACTTGGAAAATAACTAAAATAAAAGAACGTGGAAAATAACTAAAAATTTTGAATTATATCTTTGCTAAAATACTTTACCGAATACTCGAGAAAATTCTAGAAAATTTAAATTTTTTGAAAATCATCAATCCAGGCTTAATTTTGAAAAATTTAAATCTTTTAAATGCTCAAGTTAAAATTTCTAACAATTGATATGTAACAAAGGTTATTCTTAGTTGAATTTCATTTATACGTAATCGTACTTTATTTAATCGTATAAAAACCACAAGGAATAATGTTTCTAAGTAAATTTAATCAGATTTTTATATATATTTAACTACAAATTGCAATTCTCTCTATTATATCTAACAATAATAGTTACACAAATTGAAAAGATATATTTTCTTTAATCCTATTTTTCATAGATTAAATAAAAAAAAAATTTCCCCAAGAAATATTATATTTAATACATAAAATATTGTTTTTTTTATTTACTCGTTTTAATAATTTCATAATGTACAATTTTCTTCATTTTCTTTTTTTTTTGCTTAGATATTTCCTTGGAAAAGTCAATATAATCAAAATTATATTGTATATAATAAAAATTATATTTTATGCTATAAAAATTATACTTAAAAGTCGTAAAAGAATAAATATTTTTTTTTTAATGGTTGAATTTAGCTTTTTAAGTTTTTATTAATCAATTCAATTTATTAAATATGAGAATTGTGAGACACAAGTAAATTATTAAAAGCTATCATTAAAAATTATATCATAATATAAAAACTATGATATTTTAATTCATTATTGTTTTAATAACAATTTAAAGTTTATGTTAATAATTTAAGTTAAAATGTTGTAATTTCAGACGCTATAAAAATTGTACTAAAGTTGTAACATTCAGCGGAGTGTTTAATTGAATATTTATATAAATATTAAAAATAAGTTAAATATAAAATATTTTACTAGTTTTCTAGAAAAATGGAAAAATTCATAGATTTAATATTAAAAAATTACTAAAATTATGAAGTTTTCTTCAATAAGAATTTGTTTTATTTGAAGTACACAGTATATTTAATTCACCAACTATATCCCATTAATATCTATTTCAACTTAAAGTTTCTCTTTAAGGGACATAATTTCGAAATTTGTAATAAAAACTAATTACTTTGTAGCTAAACTACTCACAAATTCAATTTATATTTATTATACCACCATTTCCTAACAATCTAAAGGAATTTAATTTCCCAAGAAGAAAATTAACTTAATCTGGAAAAGGTTTAAATTATGTTCGGCGAATTTACAAATTACATAGTACAACACTAACATTTTATTTCCTCATTATTAATAAACTATTATATTATCTCATTAAAGTAAAACGTGGTGAAATGAAATGGCCTAGGGTTTTGTAATGGAATATTAATCTAAAGTTTAGGTCAAACAAGATGTCATTTTAGGTTAATAAAGTATAAAGATTTTTACGAATTTCAACCAACATTATTAAAATATATAAAGAAAATAAAAAAGTAAATAAAATATGTATGTATCTTATTTGGAATTTTTAATATAAAAAACTTACGTGCACAGATTAAAGTTTATTCACATTTACAGACTTTGTCACCGTAATTACCTATTTTATTTTATTTTTTTGGGATAAAACTTTTTTGGTTAAATAAAATACCTGGAAAAAGAAATCATTTCATTGTATCTATATATTTTTTTATCTAATCTATTTAAACATTTAAACGGTAATAGTATCATTACTCTAATGTGAAAAGATTATGTTTGTGTCAAAATCTTTTATATAAAGTCAATATGAATTTTTTCATCGAGTTAGAGTTTAGATGCTACAATTAATGCAGCCCACCTAGGTCCTCAGCCCCTGGGAGTAAGAGTAAGAGTAAAAAAGTTGTACAAATGTGCTTCAGTTCATTGTGCATAATAATTCATTGTTGATGTTTAAATCGCAGTAATCCCATATTTCTCTTTGGAACAGAAAATTCATTAAAATGAGCTTATGGTGTGTCTGAATTGGACACTTTAACAAAACCTTTTAAGTTAACCTTTTAAAACTTATATTTTAGTATTAAATTGAATTGGAAAATAAATATATGTACTATAAAATTATTGAAAACGAAACAAAATGAATTTCTTATAAAAGTCCTTAAATACATTTGACTCGACTAAAACGTTTTTGTGTTGCCTGTTTAATTTCACACAAAAAATGTTGAAAATATTTCCAATAATTTATAAATCGTACTTGTTGAATAGGAGAGTGTTAAACCGTTTTCACCCAAAAGCTATTTGGGTTTATTAAGTCATTTAGCGATAATTGAATAAGTTAAATAATTATTAGCCTTATAGTCACGTCACTATATTACTCGATAACTATATATTTAAGTTTGAAATATGCTTTCATAAAAAAAAACGGTTCAACACCAAAATTAACCACTGTAGGTGGTTGAAAATTGCAACCATAAAATATTTTTATTATATTTTTTAAATCTTTTCTATAAATAAAATCAGGATAATAATATTCAAAAAATGTTTTTCATTATAAAATTTTATATGTATATATGTACTACGAAAAATGACAAAATTTACCATATTATATTAAATATTGTTACATATATTAAATTTTCAATATTTTCTTTTCTACAATCTTGAACTAAATAAATATTTAACTGAAAATAATAATAAAAAAAAACATTTTTTGTACAAGGAATTTCCTTTCTTATAAATTATTTATGCTTAGTTATGTCATGGTTTTTTTTTTCCATTTTTTTTCTCAGTTATTGTTTTAATACATAAAAGATTGTTGTTGTGCTCAGTATGTAACATTATAAATTTATGCTGACTTAAAAAATAATTGAAATTCTTTGATCTGATTTTGTTGGTTGTTTTTATTTTTACTTTGCACTTGTTAAAGAATGTGATTTATTTCTCTATTTTTTCTAACGTCTGTTTATCAAGGTGATGATGAAAATAATCCTTCATCCTGTAAAATAATAATAAAAAAAAATACATAATTTTATAAATTTTAGAAAATAACTTCAAAGTAAAAAATATTTTATTTGTTGTATATTATGATTTGTTATTATATTATTTTTTTTTTTGTTAAATTTAATGATTAAACTTATTCCGTACAAGGATATCTCTTTGATGTCTAATTTTGCTAGGGCAAAATATTATTTTTTTTTATTAAGATCACCTACTAAATATTTTAATTAATACAAGGTTAGTTAATCCCAAATGACTTAAGATTGATTAGAGACTGTTTAAAGACAAGGACTTTTGAAAATATTTATATAGAAAATTTATAAAAATAAATACTTTATTATACTAAATGTCAAAAATTTAAATTTATTTATGAGAACTTAAAATTTTTGTTATGGCAAATTTTAAATAATTTATATACTTTCTTTAAATTGAGTCTATCCATTTAATATAGTTTGGGTGAATACCAATTTACCTGTCCGCTAATATTCGTATAAAAATTACTAGGTCTAAATTCCAATACAAAAATGTTAAATAGAGTTCAAGTCTTCAAGTACAAGTAACTCTGTACTTGAAGCCCTATGCTCCCCAGTGAACTTAAGAAAGAAAATAAAAAAACTTACTCAACTACTGACTTTACAATTAAAAGCTACTACTTTACAATTAAAACCTAATCACGATATTACATAATTAGCTTCTAATTTATATCCGTACAGTGAAATTAGAACAAGATAATTTAAAATATTGTGCAGTGCGATTATGAATAGCTTTGAAATCAATTATCATTTAAAATAATTCCCAATAATATTTTAAATCATCTTCTTCTACTTTCTTTCTTTCTCAAGGGTGAAAAGTGTTTAATCAAGGAAGGGTAACAGTTTTCCTTAAATTAGAAAAACTCTTTAAAGGATTATTTATCATTTGCATATAATTAAATAATATTTTTATGAACTTAACCATTATAAAACATTAAATTTTATTATTTTCACTACATCCCCTAAATAATTTCTAAAAATATTTATATGTTACGTACGACTTCGTCTTAATAATTATGTAGCCATTGTATATCTGACAATAATCGGAAATTATTCTTCTGTATTATAGAAAAGTATTTTGCTAAATAATGCACAAGGACTCAACTCAAGTACATAATTGCAATTTACTAAAGAATTCCTTTTATTTTTTCAACATTATATTTTCTTTTTCTTTCAAAATTAACGTACAGAGAAAAAAAGAAGAAAATTATTGTGAAGCAGGAGAAGACAGTAAAGCAATTAACACAATCTTTCAACAATTTTCATTTTTGTCACATTATAAAATTATTTTCCAATTACATTCTTTATGAAATTAAAATTACAATATTGTCATATAATATAATGTTTTTCCAAGGATAAAAGAAATCCTTTAATTGATTGAATTTTTGTGATAAAAGAAGTTAGAAAAATTAATTTCTTATTTTTCGATTTTGAATATTACTTAAACGACAAACTATAGATTTAAGTATTATATAGTGTAAAAAATTGACATTGTTATAATTAGTAAAAAGTTTCCAAATTGGTGATAGAAAGAAAATTGATATAATTCAGTTGTTCAATGCGTAGCAAAAACAAATTTTAATTAGAGAAAGTTTTTAGAGTACAAATGAAATTTTAGCAAGTAATTATTTTGGTTCTAAGGTATTAAAAAAAAAATTGTATATTATAATTGAGTATTTATTATAATCTTGATTTTCGTTATAAAAATCTATAAATTTTTAATACATTTAGTTTGCTTATTGAATTTTATTTTTATATGATTTTTCCAATGGTTTTACTTCTGATAATACAATTTTTTAATACAGAAACTGAGTATAAAATTAGTTTTTCAGTGAAATCAGACAAAGATATACAAAAAAAATATATTTTTTTATAAATTCATTAGGAAAAAAAACTAACGAAAATTACATTTTTTATTTGGTAAAAATAAAAATTAAATAAAAAATATTAAATTTCAAAAGTTCAGTATCCACTGAAAAATAAATTGAAAATATTTTAAGGGACACATGGTGCACTAATATTGTCCTTTATTATTTTAAATGTTCTAAAAAATATGTTGTACTATAAAAAAAATAATTGAATTTTATTTTTTACTGTGATGCCAAATTTGAAATATTTTGAAATAAAAAACTACAAAATAAAATATTTTAAATTTCCAAAGGATAAGACTTGTGGTTTATAAGTTTATATCATATTTGGGTATACAGAAGAAAAAAACACTATTTTTAACTTGTAATATAAAAAACTTTCAACTGTGAGTAAAAAAAAATTAATTTCGCAATTTAAAAATAAAAATATGTTTAAGGACCCATATTAGCTGCAAATTTCTTATTATATGTAATTTAATTACAGAAAATTAAATTAGCAATTAAACTGATTAAGTACTTTTAGTTGGTATATTAAAAATTTTAACAATCTAAATTAATTTCTAATTCAAATAAGAAATCTTACAATTTTATTTGTAAGATATGTTTGTAGCATATATGTTTTTTTTTATCCTGTGTAATAACAAAAAAATACTTGTTTCATACAATTTGTTTGAATTAGGAAAATCTGTAATTAACATTAAAGATTTTTTTTTATTTTCACTGATTAAATTTATTAATTTTCCTAAAAAAATTGTAAAATAAAAATTTATGGATTTTACCAAATGTTATACGCATAATATTTCCAGGAATCTCTTCTAATATTTCAGAACAAAAGTTAAAAAAAAAATTACCTTGTGATGAACAATACCTATAACAATCAACAGATTTAAAACATTTACTACGAAAATTACAAATTTTTTCAGAATATTTTTCATAAAATAAAAAAAAAATCGTTAAACAAATTTGAGCAGACATGTTGGCATATTTTTATTATGAAGAAATAAAAAACTTAAAAATAAATTTAATGTTGCGTATAAGTATATTAAATAATATTAAACAATTTATTTTATTTATCTTTACTTGACGTTTTATGTTTACATATTTTCTGGAAGACAAAGTAAAACAATAATAAATCCGTCTATATTTTCATTCCAGTACATAAGGTTTTTAAGGTATTACAGGTACATCAATACCCTGGGAAAATATTTCAAAAAAATTATTAAAGAAATATTTATCTCGTTAGGCGAAAAATAAAAATAATCATGAAAAATTAATATGGAATTAAGCTATAAGAAACTGATTGTATTGTAAAAACAAATACAGTAAAAACAAATAAAGAGTAACTGCATAGCAAGTCAATATTTTTAAAATTAATAATAATGAATGAGTATTTGAGATTCAGTAATGAGACTTTAGGTTTTGGCCCTCACTGACGTTAAAATCCAGCAGCGGTATGGAGCAGCAAAATTTGAAAAGAAAATGCACTTTTCAACGTTATGAATACTGTTTCTTAGTACTCTATCTTCATAGCAATCTACAAAAATCGTAATTTTTTCTAACTCATTAGCAATACTTTAACATCAAAATAACTTCAAGTTTTAACTTATCAAAATTAATCCAACACAAAAATTATTATTCCAAACTAAATTGTTTATAAATTAATTATAATTTCCTCCAACTTTATCGGCTTATCGCCAATGGAAACATTTTTTTGAAAAAAAAAACACTTATATACAATATTTCCAAAGTAAATTGAAATTTAATTCTGAGATTAAAAACATCATTAAACTAAAAATTATCATAAATAAATTATTAAGATTTTCCACAATTTTTTTTTTAATTATCATTATAATATTTTAATTTTAAATTAATTTCCATTTTACATAATCAAATTTTTCTCATAAATATATTTTAAACATAGTAATTATAATTTCAAAAGAATATTTATCTAATTTAATATTTTCATTGTTTAAAAAATCATAAAATATATATATCATAAAAAAATTATTATTCAAATTATCTGTCTGTAACATTTATGAAATATTTTTTTTAAGGTCAAAGTTTTACAATAAAATATCTAATCCAATATTCAAATGAACTTAATTGTCTGTAAAAGAGATATTCAACTATAAATAAAATAAATTATAAAGGACCAAATTTAACTAATTTTCATATTTTTTTTTTAAATATAATAAATTTGTAGAAGTGAGAGCTTATTTCTGTATAATACAAAACTTTAAAAGAATTTTAGTTAATAAGATTATGGTTTTAAGTTTTATGATATTTAAAATTAAGTTAAATCCGTGATTATGAAAAAGTTGAATATTTTTAAACTTTATAACTTAAAAGAACACTTAACATTGCAAAATTTTTCACATTTTCTTTTTATGTCAGAAATTTTTCAATATAAATTTATTGAAGAAGAGAATTTATATAAAAGTTTCTAAAATGTGTTTCATAATAAATTGCTTAAAATATTAAATTTAATGCAATTTAAAACTCAATAAAACTTGATTTAAATTAAATATTAGTATTAACTCATTTTTTATAGCGAAATCTTCTTTCAGGACTAACAAATTATAATTAACGATAAATATCTATTATACCCAATTTAAGGAATTAAATAAATTATTTTAAAATTTTAAATACTTGTGGTTTATTTATGAAATTAATTTAAGTAAATTTGTAATCAAATTAAATAAGATTAAAAAATAAATGATTAAATATCTCGTTTAAATATTTTAATTGTATTAAGTTTTAATAGGTTTAATGTTACACAAATTGAATATAGAGTGTAGATATTTATGTAGACTGTTATTGTTCTTGAAAATATGATAAAGTTTTTGTTTTTGTAAATAACAAATACGGTTATATACCATTAAAAAAAAGTTCATTAAAAATATAAAATATATGGATCGTACTGATTATAGAATGATAATTATTTGCCGACAAAAGCTAATACTAAAATATCTATACTGGTTCTTCCAACAATATCTGTTTCTTCCCATAATATGTATTTTGTAAAATTTTCAAATAGTATTTGTAGTTTTTTGTAGGAAAAAACTATAAAAAATTAATTTGCGATTATGCAACCAAAGTAAGAAAAATTAGAAGTATTTTTGAAAGTTAATCAAGCCCACTAAATAAATTGACAAGAAAAATAATTTGACTACACAATTAATTTTAGTATATTCCTTAAAAATAATCTATGTATTTGACAATTTTTAATTCCAACAAATTTACACAGATTTCCAAATAAAAATCAAGAAAAATATTAATTTTTACACAAAAAATAAATGTTTCAATTATACTCATAAGCACGATTAAATCTTCATTAACTTAACATTTGGTATTTGTAGCAAATATTCTTAAATGGTAATCCGCTTTGAACAAATAAAATTCTTAAAAACTATTCACTTAAATAATTACCACTCAACTTTAGCTTTTAAATAATTTCGATAATATTTAAAAGGTTAAAAAATTGATCGCTAACCTTTTAAGCTATTTAAACTCTTATACATACTACTCAAAAATTACGAAAAATCACAAAATCAATTTACGGTCAGTAAACACAATATTAAAACCATATTTATTTTTTTATTTTATGAAATATTTTACCAATTTGTCTTCATACTTTTTTTTTTTTTTGTGGGTAATTTATATCCTTTTCTCAAGTCATAAAAAAAAAAAAAACTTTTCACCAAATATTCCATTAAAAAACAACAAAAACGTTTCAAGTACATTTTATTTTTCTGAACAAAATATTTCGGCAGGATATAAAAAAAAGCAACATAATATTAAATATAAAAGTTGTTGTTTTTTTTTCTACTATAAATAATTTATGGTTTAAAAAATGTTGAATATTATATGAAAAATAGATTTTATAAATAAGTGTTACATAAAAAGCATAATAAAAAAAAAAGAATTTTATGTACTACTCCTTCAGAAAAATTTTTCATTTATTTTTGACTGGAGCGGTGAAGTGTTTTTAGTTAATAACTTTAATATTACGCATAAGTTTATTTTTTTTTTTTTTTTTTGTGCTAAAATGAAAACAAAAAACTTTTCATAAATTCGACATTTTTCATTTATCTTTTCATAATATACTCAAAAGTTTTCATATTCTTTTTGTTTTTTTTTTTTTTTTATTTTTTGGGTGGAAAAATCAAAGATGAATAAAGTTGAGATTATATTTGGTTAGGCGATGTGGGTGGAATTACAAATAGAAAATTTTATGAAATGGAAATAATAATAAAGAGAAATTCTTTTTATAACTTTCTACAAAATGAAGTATAAGTTTTTTCTTCTGATATAAAATAAAGTTTGTTTTTAAAAAAAAAAGTTCATGGTGCATATAATCGCTAAATTTTATGAATGGTTTAATATTAATTCTGGTAATATTTGTTGAAAATATTTTTTCAATTGATTACATTTTAATAATTTTCTATAAATTATAAATAAGTGATTTTGAAATTTAATAAAATATTTATTTTTAAAATTCAATTAATTAGTTAGAGAAAAATTTCATAAAATATTACGATGAAAATAAAAGGCTGAAACTGAATCTGAGAAATAGCCAATTCCAATTGGTATCATAGTTACGGTGACCATTTTTCAGCGGGACGAAACTAAGGGATGAAACTTTTTTGAAAAGACATAAAACAGTTTCCAAATTTAAAACATAAACAGTCTTTTAATTCTTATTCAGAAATTGTTAAAAAAAAACTTACAATATTTAAATTATTATTCTTAATTAGAAGTGTTTTATGCTTCCATGATTCGAACAGTCGGAATACAGTTGATTTCAAGGACAATTGTCTGAAAATATCGCTAATAATTGCCATTGATTTTGTTCTGGAATAAGCGAATTTTTCATTGAAACATTTCTCATTGAAACAATGAACAATTCTCATTGAAAATTTCTCATTTTCATTGAAACATTTTTTTCTGGTAAAGAGATTGCAGTAGTCACACACATTACACTATCACAATCCAAATGTGATCACAATTTTTTTTAATCTATATTTTTTAGTAGTGACTCGAAACTGTCAAAAGAAAAATATAATCATCATGTCACTTAGAGCTAAATTTTGATTTGTAATAGTTGACAGTCTCAAATCACTGTACAGAAAATTATAATTTTTGTTAGTAAACTATAATTTCCCAAGGAAATCCCCAGGAAATTATAGTTTACTAACAAATACATCGTGTTTTCTACGAAACGGATTAATTCAAAAATTGTGCAACGAAAATTTAATGTTAATAATTATAAATATTATTAACATTAAATTTTCGGTGCATAATTCAGAAATTATGCAACGAAAATTTAATGTTAATAATATTTATAATTTAATTAGATTTATAATCTTTAATCTAATTTCAAAATAGAAATATATTTTATTATTTTTAATAATATATAAGAAAGTAATGAAATTCATTCCATTTTCAAGAAATATTAACTTTATATGCGCAATAAAAAAAGTTTTAAATCTATACTACGTATTATGGCAAATTCGTTTTTGATTTTTATTTAAATAAAATATATTTCCATCCACAAATTAACCAAAACCGAAGATCAAAAAGAAATTAAAAGTAATTTTAAAAAAAATTTCTATTTCGAATTTGATGTATATGTACTTAAATATTTAGCAAGTACATCCATATAACAACAAACACGAAAACGACTATAAAATAATCTGTCACTGCTGTTTATGCCATTCGAAAATATTTCAAGTATAAAATAGGAATTTCCGGAAAATCTTACTAATAGTAATTTCCTGTTGCTTTTAAATAAAAAAGAAAATTTACAAAAAAAAAATAACTAAATTCGTGGAATGAATTTTATTGGCATTTTTTATTGATATAATATTTTAAATTTTGTTTTGACTTATAAAATTTTCCAATATATTGGTATCTTTCGTAAAAATTGCTTTTGTGACAATATTTACATAGTATATTTATAATTTATTTTGATTGTATGAGACAAATATTGTTTTATAAAAATAATAAACACGCCGGTTTTTTATGATTGAATATACATATACATATTTATTGGGTTGAAATGGCAATTTGATAGTAATATATGGCTAATAACGAATATTCTAAAAGTTAAATTCTTTGTTTCTTTTCAATTTTGAAGAAACCTTAAAAAAAGGTCAAATTACATCTTTCAACTTATTCTAAACTGTTACAGATAAAATTACAAAAGCGTACAAAGCTTAAAAATCCATAAAACATGAATATGTATAAATATTTTTGCTCATTATTTTAAAATTTAGAAAATTAAAATTATAAATGATAAAAACAATATATGTATTCCTTAATTTATTTCCTAAATATTTAAATTATAAAAAAATCAATACTTACCATTGTATTGCCAATCTACATACCCATAGATTTTTAAACTAAACTTATTTTACCACAAAGTTTTCTTTTACCTCTCCTGTATTCAAATATATTTGTTTCGGGAAAATGTTTTTAATCTGAAAAAAAAAAAAAAAACCAACAACATAAATTTAATTTTATTCAATATATACGTATCCTTGAAGTCTATATCCTTTTTTATTTGATTCTGTCAATTTTATTAGATGTACTTTTTTTTTCTGTGCTCTAGTGTTGATGAAGTATTAAGATTTTTTTTTTATTTTTGTGATTTTTCTTTTGGTGTTGTGGCTATAGGGAAATCTTACCAATCTTCAATCTAATATTATTCAAGGTTCTTGTAGTACAATAAACTTTGGTTACCAAAAAAAAAAAAAAATACATACACAATTTTAATATTACATTTTCTGAACAAAAGAGATCTATTTAATTTCTGTGACAAATATTGATTTTGTGGTTAAGGAGAAGGTTTTTATCTACAAAAAAAAAATTTTTTTTTTATTAAATTTACAATAAATGAATGTCCAGTTGAAAAGATATTTTTTTTTTCCTTATTTTATATAAAAAAGAATGAATTTTTACCCAAATCTGGTGCCTTTTTATGTTTATGCTTGTGTGAAACTATAAAATATTGTAAATAAAAAACAACATACAAAAAAATTTAAACATTTTAATCGTAGATGTTTTAATAAAAAAAATAAAACGAAATAAATTTACGTTTTTTAAAAGTTATTTCTTCAGATGATTTCATCAACTTTTTTGACATATGGTACCTAAAAATATTTCTTGTTTTTTTTTCAAATAGAATTCTTTTTAAGATAACTCTTTCTAAGATTTATATATAAAAGAAAAAGGTCACGGAAAATGTATCCTCAAAAAAAAAAAAAAAATACAAAGATATTTCATAAAATAAAGAAATTTTTGTTTTTTTCTTTTTCCTAAAATGTGCAACATATTTTTTAAAGTTTTCATTATGACTTTTTTCTATTACGTCAGCTAAAAAAAAAATGAAAAACAAGGCAAAAAAAAGGAGCAACCGCACAGAAAACAAAAACAAAAAGAAAAATTAATTTCATTGCGTTTTTTTTAAAAAATATATTAAGAAAAACAAAAATTATCTAGAAAAGAAAATATGTAAAAGATATAGAAAAACTTAGTAGAAGTATTTTTAAATTCTGAAATTACCCGTACCATAGTTATACCGTATGAAAAAAAAGAAATTTCCGCATAGATTCACTAAACATTTGTATACTTAAGGATCCTCGTGGGAAGTAGTCGTATTTAAACATATTTTCTTTTTGTTATGCGACATTGAAATAAATTTTTATGTTGCAAAAAATATAGAGTTTGAAAGTTTTCTTAAAAAGAAATATTTATCATTTTCGGTTTGATATCGTTATTTGAGTTTGAAAAGTTTTATGTAGAGGGCTTAAAAACGTAGAGAAAAAATCCTAATTAAATTTCTCAGTTGTATATTAGAATATAAAGACTGTGGTTTATGTGTTAGGATCCGTTTCGCCATAATTTTGGATCTTCCTCCCTCTGGAGTCTTTTTCCCCCCTTTTTTCAAAATGTTAGGTCCCGTTTTCCTATACGTTTTTAGACCGTTCTCTCTCAGGAACTATTTTTCTCGTTATTTTGAATGATTTTTGATCATTTTTCGACTACATATCCGACGGTGAATGTAGTCACTTTATTGATGCTATTGGCTTATCCGTGTATGTGGTTAAACAATGATTAACATGCAATAGAGATCACTTCTGCTTTCAACTCTTGAATGGAATAGTGAAAAGTAAATACAACAACATTTATTTTACTTTTTATGATAAAATTATATAATTCCTGAGCAAAGTGGTTTTTTACTCCATAAAAACTCAACGCATCTCAAAAATGTAACTTTTTTTCCCACTTTTCAACACCTCATATTTCAATTTAATTCCATAACCAAGAATAAAAAATATTTTTTTAGACTTACAAAATACATATATGTATATTGAAAATATTACATAAAAGTGTACATACATTTTATATTATATTTTCTTAACAATATATCGTATTTTTTCCTTAAATGTCAAAAGATTGTGTGAAAACTTTTACAGCTTCATTTCCACAATAAAAACAAACGAAAAATTGTATTATTATTTAGATAAATATTTTTCAAAATTCTGAAAATAATGTTTGAAATTTTATAATATGGTGAAAATTGCCAAAAAGAAAATATAAATAATATTAAACAATACCTTAAGGAAAAATATCTCATAAGAAATTATAAATTATTTGAAAAGTTTTGAAATGTAAGATATTTATTTATTTATTTGTTATTCAAAGATTGTTTATTTATTTTTAAAAAAAAAAATTTATATTAAAACATTTTATATGAAATTTTAATATAAAAATTTTATAAAATAAAAGGAGTTTAATATAAGCTTATATATTTTGGGCCACAACAAAAATTCCCACAAAAATTTTTTAATTGAAAATACAACCACTTAATATGAAATGAAATTATTGTCTATGTTTTTTTTTAGAAAATGTAAATAAACAAATTTTAAACATAATCCAAATAAAATTATTATTTTCTCTTTTTTAAAAAAAATTATTTTTGATTAATGTGAAATTGAAGATAAATTGTTTACCGGTATATATTTTCTAAAAATGACAAAATTTTCTCATATTAAATATTATTTATATTTAAGAAATTTAATTTTGAAAAATATTTTTGTATAAATGAAAAATCGTCATAGTTTAACCGTTTGGAGATCTATAGTCTACCTCTACACAATATACTGGACATATAGAAATAAAGTAATTAATATATGTTGCCCTGTTTAGCAATATGTTGTGTTGACGACAGATAAGTCCTACCAATAAAAGGCTTGTTGCAATTAAAGGTTTCTTCGGCATAAAGAATTATGATTTGGAATGCATATAAAATTAGTTGCTTCAAATTGCAAAAAAAAATGTTAAGAAATTTCAAGTACAGAAAATTTTGAACCAAACAAAAATAATAATAGAAGATTAACATTTTTTTAGTATTTGTTTCAGGATTGAAATTTTGAACATATTTTCTTAAATTTGCTAGATAAATTTTCGCAATAGATATTTTAATGTAAATTTATTTCGACTGTAGAATGGAAAGGGTTAATATAATATATGAAAATCATTCTAAACAAATGTATATTGGTAGCTTAGAAAACAAATCATTTTATTCCAAAGAAGACTTTAATCTTCTACAAAATAATTTAAATATTTTCACAAATATTTTAACAAAAATTGATAAAATTGTTTATGATATTAGGTAGTGTTTTGTTTGGAGAAAAGGACAAAAACAAAACATATTTCGTAAAGAAGTTGGTAACAAAAAAAAAAAATATTGTTTGTTACATGCTGTTAAAATTTTCAACAATAATTAATAATACTTTTTCCTTTAAATATATCTTAAGTACAACATAAATATTTCATTAAATTTCATATGTGAATAATTAAAACTTTAAAAGCTTTACATAAAACTTATAAAATTAATAAATGTTCATAAATTGTCGTTAATTTATAATAAACTGTCAAAATATATAAAATAAACCCACATGAAAATTAATTACAAATTTTATAGAACATATAATTGTATAAGTAATTTTCTAATTAAATTAAAGTTTAATGCCACAATTACAAATTTAAAATACCTCCGCTAATAACTTATAACTATTTATGTTTATAACTTTTATAGAATGTAAAAAAAAAGATTTTATATTTTAAATAAAATTTACATAGACATAATTTCCGATCCATTATAATTTTAAAATCTGTTTTCTTAAACATAACTTATACACAGTAACAAAAAAAAACTGGTTTTATGTGATTTCTATCATCTTGAACGAACTTTAACAATAAAAACATAAAACCACTTTAAAAATTTTCACTGTGTAAATTTATAAACTGTAATCTGTAAAAAAAAAAAGATTTTGGTTTTCCCCAGACTAAATTTTCCCAGACATTTTTTTTTTGTTTTTCTTAGCAACTTTTACTTATATGTTTTTTTTTTTTTATTTTTTTCATGGAAAATTTTATGTTTTATTAATCTTCTTATTAAATTTAGAAAATATTAAAGTGTCATGTAACAAACACCTTGAGGTAAAACACAATAAATGAAAGTTATTTGTCATCAAAATTAAATTAACAGACAATTTTGATAGTTGTTGAACATACAAAAAAAAAACTTTAATTTAAAATTACATTATTTTCAAAGATATTTCCATTATTTTGAATTATAAAATTTATCAATGTTGTCAGTATTTTTCTTTTTTTTTTATAATTTATGTTCGAAATAATCTTGTAAATCTCCTAAAGGAAATTAGTAAAATTGAAATAGAAAATTCCATTAGCAATTTCTCTGAAAATGATATTGCGTTTATATTTTGTGAAATATTAAAAGAAAAAATTTTAAATATTTTTTTTTATAGATTTTTCTTTATGATTTTACAAGAATTTAAATTTTTACTTTGAGATTTCAAGCATAAACATTTATACAGCATTTGAAAGATAGTAGAATTTAGTAAAAAAAGAGAAAAAAGTTAAAATTTAAAAAACAAAAATAGTAAGGGTTGAAAATTGTTAATAAGTGTAAGGCGACTAATTTCAATTCATTATGGAGTTTCAAATGCTAATTATAAAATTTATGTGCATATGTACTTACTACAAATTTTAATATTGCTATACCAATTTTCGAATAATTAGATCACCAAATTGTTGTTGGCTAATAATACTATATAAAAATATTTTTAAATAAAGCTGCTATCCTGCAAAAAAGAGTGCTTAAATCCACAATAAAAATATGTTCAAGAAAAATATTCAAAAATAAATAAATTTGTTGTGATTCTATTTTTTCGAATGTATTTCTTTCGAATGATTCTGGAATTCTTGTTCTTCTAAAATCTAAACTCTGTTGGTTGTCGGTTTTCAGCATCTGCATTGGTATTCAATTTAAAAATTTGGCATTCAATTGGATGGCTCCCACAAATATACCAATAAATTAATGTTGAATTTCATTCTCAAAAAGAAAGAAACAATGAAAAAACTGAAAATAAAAATATATGTTTTATAAAATTAATTATCATAACTAAAATTATTTTTTATTTAACTAACATCTAATTATTTACAGTCTACTAAATTCGAATCCTTTTAATCCTTAAAAAAAAAAGGATTTACTTAAAAAATAACAATTTTATATGACAACGAAATATATTGAAGAAAATATTATGAATTATGCGGGAAAATCTAAAAAATGTTCAATATCTATGACATTTGATTTTTGTTCGCAGTTGAAATTATCCTTTTTATTCAGTTAGTTAAATCAAATTATATTTTGAAAACCAAAAATCATATTGTCTTGTGTAATTTAAAATATTATTAAAGTTTAAAATTGTTTTGGTACGTATGTATATTAAAATTTATATGCACGATGGATTTTCCTATTTCTTTAAACAAAAATATACTTTTACAATTGCGCCATTTTACATAAACAAATTAACAATTTCTTCAAAAGTTTGAAGAAAAAAAGTTAAGAAAAATTAATCCGCACTTAAAATTGGTTTTTATCCTTTTTTAATTACGAATGAAAAGACATAATTAAAAAAAAAATTTATAAAGAAAAAAAATTTACTTAAATTTAATCCGTCAATAACCCAAAATCTTTTCAGTTAATTCACGCAATTTAATTTTTCTTTTACCATTGTCGAGCCTTGTACGTTTTTAAATGAAAAAAGAATGAAATGAAAATCAGTTTTTAAGAGTACGATGATTTGGTGTTACTACTTTAAATATTAAGCTGAAATTTTGAAGGATTATTTTTTATTAATTATTTTTATATTAAAAATTTAGTTCATTCAACTTTTGTTCGATCTTAGTTTAGATGAACAAATTAAATTTTCATATCAAAAGTTCAAAATTGAATTTTCAATTTTATAATTGAGATTTTTTTTAAATAAAATGAAAATGAAAAAATTATAATAAGTAAAATGATAATAGAAGTAATTATTAATTTTTTGGGAAATTAAATTAGGCAGATTAGAAAAACATTACGAAAAATTTTATTTTAAATATTTAAAAAAAAAAATATTTTTAAGCAAATTTCTTTAATGGAAACATTATTTCAAGAAAAGAAAAATACTTTTACCAAGAAATTTTTTCTTTACTATTTAATCTTATTCAATACTAATAAAGGAAAAACTAACATAAATTTTCTTAAATGAATCGTATTATTTGGTTTTTTTTTAACCCTTGGTACCCAAAGTCATTGATCAAACAACATAATGGATCCCACAGCAAAATAATAATAAAAAAAAAAAAAACAAGAAAACTATAACATTTTTCGCCACAAGGAAAACTATTTTCATATTTTCCAATATAAGGTTATGTATATTTACTGGTAATACGTACAAATTGTAAGAAATTGAATTTTTCCTAAGAGCCTGAAACAAAACCGCATAATTTCTGTACAAAACACTTAAAGATAATACATAATATACCAAAGCTGTAATAATATTGTCAAAATCGCAAGTTTGTTAAAAGTGCCCAAGTAAAAATTTTATTTAAATTGCGAAAATATTTTCAAAAATGATTTAAAATGCTGAATTGTGACCTTGTACATAGCCTCTGTAAAGATTTAAAAATAGTTTGTATTAGAAAACTAGGACTTTCCTTTAAATTTCAATATTATTTCAATATGTAATTCTATAGTCCAACAGTCAGATAATTAAATAATTAATACATAGATTATTTAAAAAGAATTATTTCAAAATATGCTATTAATAGTTTCACAAAATAATGTTACCATAACAACTTCATCGTCAAAACAAACAAAATGTCCTTTTTAACAAAATTCCCACAACAAAACTTCCTTCCAATATATCCTTATTCTAGACTAGTATATTCAATAAAGTAATGTAATCAGTGTACTTAACATAAAAAAAAAACAACATGAAGACAAAAATGCTATAAAAATCGATTTATGATATTTTTATTTTTTTGCAAATTTGCTAAAAAAAAAAATTCACTTAAAATTTAATAAAATTAAAATTTTTAACTTTAAAAAAGTGACAAAATAAAAATATGTTTAAAAATAATTCTTTAATCATTTTCAATGCATAATTTTCACTATTGTTGAATTTTGTTATTATTATCCTTGATTTATAACAACTTTTCTGTTTTATATGTATATGTGTGGAATTTTTGCTAACAAATACTATGAAAACAAAACAAAAATTGTTTACAAGGATAATCAGATTATTTTCAATTATATAATGAAAAATAAAAATTCTTATATACAATTTTGTATTTAAGGATGAATGAATTAGTCGTCAAGTAAAAATAAAAATAAATAAATTTTATTATGAAAAACGATGTCAATTTTCAATAAAAGTTAAATATTTTTTTATGTACATTAAAGTGAAATTCATTTTGAATTGAAATAATTTTGTGTATTTTTGTTTCTACTTAAGTTAATTTTAAAGGATATTTTTGTTTGTGTTAAATAATCTAGAAGGGCGGATTCTAATTTGCTGTTTTTTTTTTTTTTTTGTGCTGTAAAAGCTGTGATATTTTTGTGTGATAAAATTTATTTAAATTTTAATTTTAATTATTTTCTGGAAAATTTTATAGATTTTCCTTAAATTTAATTTAAAAATTTTTGTTATAAAAAGATTTCATTCAAAAAACTTTATAAAAAAAATTGAATTTATTAAAAATATGGGAATTTTTGATAAATTAGCTGGTATTTTAAGATTAAAAAAAGAACAAGTAACAATTTTAATAGTTGGATTAAATAATAGTGGTAAATCAACAATTATAAATCATTTTAAAGGTCCAGATGAAAAAGCATCTATTACAGTACCGACAGTTGGTTTTAGTGTTGAAAAATTTCAAAGTAAGTTTTTTCTTCAAAAAAAAAAACAAACAATTTTTTTTTTGTCGAAATTTTTCAACTTAGTTAATTTTGTAAATTTCATTTATACCGTATAAGAAAACTTTAAGGAAATTAATTGAATTTAATTTTTTCAAAATTTCAATATTTAGTTTAAATAATCAGTTTAGTGCCTGTTATTTCTGTTTCCAAATTTATTCAATTACTGAATTTTAAAATAATTTTAATTTATACTTTTTATAAAAATCTACAAACATCTTAATATTTAATCATTATCTATTGGCATGAGAGATAAAGTTATTGAAATAATAAAATTTATTTTTATACTTGGTCTTGTAACCAAAAAAAAAATCCACAAAATTTCACTGCAAAATAAAATTTTATTTTAAAATTTCCATATTTTCAATGTCATACAAAACAAAAAATAGTCTCCAAGGATTTAAATTTTTTTCTTATCTATTTAATATTCATTTACAATTTATAGAACAATAATTCAGATATATTTTTTTTTAAAAAATCTATTTTTAAATGAATTATTCTTTATTTTAATGTACGGTCATGAAAATAGAATTAAATAATTTTCATTATACATATACAATTTTTCAAGTTTAAAGTTAATATTAAAAGCAAATAATTATTTAAGGATTTTCTAGGATAAAAAAAAATGAAAATAACCTTGAAAACAACAATAAATTCTTAAAATAAACTTGTTGAAAATAACATTAATTTATACAGACTATAAATTTAATATTTATCAATGAACTTGGAATTGAACTTTTGTATAGATTGACCTAAAAAAAAAAAGGAAACATTTTTGTTTTTGTACTAAAAGAAATATTTGAACTTTACAAATTAATCATTTAATATATTGAGACTGGGACACCTTGTATTAACAAATAATATTTTATTAAAGATGCTATCTAAATAAATAACAATTTTTTTTAACATTATTACATAATAAATAAAGTCAAATTTAAACAAAATAAATCAAATAGGACGAAAAAAAAAAATATATTTTTCTTTTACAATTTATTTTATTTCTTTGTTTCCTTATACCATATTTACTTTTAAATATTTATATCCTTTAAAATTAAATTTTCCGATTACATATAATGTTTTACATATAAATACATATTATATATCTATATCTATATATGTATATTTTCAGATCAAGGAGTTTGTTTTACAGCATTTGATATGTCTGGAGCTGGTAGATATCGTAGTTTATGGGAACATCATTTTAAAAGCTGTCAAGGAATTGTTTTTGTAATCGACTCAAGTGACAGAATGAGACTAGGTAATATAAATTTTTATTTTATAAGAGATTTTAGGTGTTTTTATTTATCTTCTTTATTTTAATATTAAAGGTGAATGTTTTTCATTTTATTTGTAATGAAATATTTATTAAATTAATGTGAAAATAATATTAATATAATTTTAATTTAAAGTTTTACTTTAACGAAACTTGTCTAAAAAAAATTCATTTTTTTTACAACATTAAAATAATTAATTAAATTTTTATATTTTAATAACATATTTCTTTTCTTTCTCACATTAACAATTTAAAAGATTGGCAGTGTTAAATTTCATTTAAACATTTTCTTAATAAAAATTATGATAATAAAATAATAAAACCATTTAATAAATATTTTATTTTATTTTCTTTAAATAAAATATTCAACTTATAAGAAATTCATATCTGATAAAAAAGCCTACATACTTTATTTTTTTTAATAAAATAAAAATTATGATTTGTATATTTGAGATAAAAATAAATTTAGATAATAAATATTTAAAATTTAAATAAGTAAATATTTTTATTACATTAATGAAATATTGCGTTTCCTTTGAGATATTTAATCTATTTTAATAATAATTTTATTTACATGTTAATATTTTTTTTACCATTTTTTATCTAAATTTTTATCTATTTTTATGTTTTTTTCTAATTTCAAATATTTATTAGATAAACAATGAAATCATTTTTAATAAATTAAAATCAAATTTCCTCCTTTATCCTATTTTCTATTTAAATGTATGCAAAAATAATACAATATTATTAAATTTAGAACTTTTTCAACAACAATAATTTTCTTTAAGGACAAATTATCAATTTTAACTTTTTTCTTCAATTTAACATTATTTTAATTTAATTTTTTCTTTAAACTTTAAATGGTGGAAAAACCTATTACTTAATCTGATAAAATTTAAGCAGACATTAAATTTATTTGAATATAAATAAAATAAAAACCAATAAATCGATGATCCAAAAAGGATATTTTTAATAATGCGGAAAAATAAAAAAAAAGGTAGTTAGCTGTTATTTGGGAGGTAGTCATCCAGAACTCTACAAACGATAATAAAATTTAATTTGCTATTAAAATACAAATTGTGAATTTAAAGTATATGAATTTAAAATATGATAAATAAAATTCCAATTTTTAAGAAAATTATAAAAAAAAATTACCAAAATTTATTATAAGATTTTGTTATATATTTTTGTATTTTCTTCACTTATAAACACTTTACATAAATATTCATAAAATTATCTTATTTAATGATTTGTTCGTTTTGAAAATAAAATAAATAAAATTTAATTAACTATTAGCATAATATGCATCGATAATTTTACTCAAATGTAAAATTTCTACAATTTAATATTATAAAATATACCTAATTTTTTTGTAATTTCTTTTTATTTTTATTATCCTTTATTTTTATTTTATTTTATTTTTTTTAATAGTTGTCGTAAAGGATGAATTGGAAATCTTACTTAAACATCCAGACATTATGGAAAAGAAAATACCAATATTATTTTTTGCTAATAAAATGGATTGTTCAGATGCTTTATCTAGTGTTAAAATTGCTGCTGGTAAAGATTTAAAAATAAAAAAATTATACATCACTAATATAACACAAACATTATATGTATTTAGAACATTTTTTTTTTTTTTCAAATTTATTTTTAACACGTAATTGTAATAAAAATGATTTCCATTAAATTTCTCCTTTTCTTTTTTTTTTTTTTTTAATTTTCCCCCAAAAAAATTTATATAGCTTTAAGTTTAGAGAAAATCGATGATAAACCATGGCATATAAGTTCTAGTAATGCTTTAACAGGTGAAGGTCTTGAAGATGGTGTACAATGGTTAATTGAACAAGTACGTATTTGTGTTACAGATTCAAAACAGAATTTCCGTAGAAAATCATCAACTAAAATTTAAGGATTATAGAATATAAATATATTATGTATATAGATTTTAATTATGATAACTCTGTACATATTAATGCCTTTATATATATATATTAATTTTATAATTACATTAATTTTGTGTAAAAATATTATATATTTAAAAAAAAATATTTATCATTAATATGAAAATTAATATTTTAATCAGTTAGATGTGTTCATATTAAATTATGAAAATGCTTATACATATTAATTATATTGTGTGTGAATATATTGAATTGTATTATGTTTGAGATTTGAATTGCAAAGAGTGTCGTTTATATTAAAGAAATTATGTAAAATAAAAACTTTATTGGAAAATTTTCAATTGTGTACAATATTTTAATACATTTTTAACCATATTAACTAAAATAAAGTACATTTCAATGTCATGAATTTATAACTTTTCGATTAACGATCAAAACGTACCTGAGTCTTCTATGTTTTCTTAATTTTATGTCCTACTTATTATTATATGTCATTATTTTTATGGTAGAAATTTAATATAAACATTTCATTAAAATCATATTAATTAGCTAAGAACAATAAATCAACAATTCAATTAGGACCATTCTTTAATAAGACTTTTACGTAAGAACCAATAAATATTATTCAAAAATTAAAAAAATATAATTACTTCATTATTTAATTTCATCAATATTAATTATAATTACATCAATTTACAAGCAATTTATGCAGATATTTTAATTTTATTAATGTTCTCTAGAGTAAGTTTATTTGTGGAATATTAAAAAACAAAAATTCTCATAATATTTTATTGGCAAATAATTTTATTGCTAATATTAACAGTCTTAAATTAGGTTAAACTTTGTCTTCAAATTCTTACCAATAAAAGTTTTAATATTAAATTAAGCATTTTTCTAAATCCATGATTTTATTGCTATAATTTGCATAATTAGCTAATTATCATAAAAGTAAAATTAGGAGAAATATTTAAAACAAAAAAAATTAAGAAAATTTACCCGTGGAATTGGTGGTAATAGAAGAACAATTTAGTGAATATTTGTTACAATATGAAATTCGTCGTTATACCGTATATATATATATTTTCAAAATTATACTGAAATGTCTTTTAAATTATTAATAAACAAATAATAATATTAATAACTTATTAAAGTATCTAAGTAATGAAATTGTTAAGAATTTCAGATGAAATTAGGAATAAAAGTTAAACTTTAATTTTTTTAAATTCTACCAAAAATTACGTAAATAAAAAAAATTTCATATTTATTTTCGTCACTTACATAAAAAAAAACATAATGAGCAATAATTTTTTGTTAACATATCCAATATTTACTAATAACTTATTTACTAAGTCAAAGACTTTTCATATCATGTCATGTGTTATGGATTATGAATTTTGAATACCACATAATCTGAAAATTTTAAATCCGTTTTAAAAAATCTGAAATTTGTTTTATAAAATTTATCAGTGTGGGCGTTAAATAGATTAAAATCTTCTTATTCTGCACTGAATTAAAAAAAAAATAAAGAATTATTATTACATTTTATAAAATTTATTGTACGATATAATTAGCTGCGAAAATATATTTATCCAAGAACGTTTACTTTCATATCCAGTTTCAAATTCAAAATCATAATATTTATACAAAAATCACTTTTCCAGGTGTACACATAATAATCCTTAGTATAATGAAATTGTAGGCTGTATATTTTACTTTATTTACTTGTCTTTTAAAGATGAATATTTTTAGAAGTAAAAATAGATTTTTATTCACATAAAAAAAGTTAATTTAATTCTGTATTTTCATAAGAAAATATAGAATGTAAATTTTGACACGAGTATCTTTAAAAAAAATATCACAATAAGTCTATTTAAAGAAAAAATATCATAATAAGTCTTAACATTTTTAAAGCTTCCAATAATAACGATATTTTTTTTTTAATAGAAACCTCTAGTTTTATAGAGAAATTCCAACATATTATAATTAAATAAAATACCATTACCAAAAAAAAAAGGAATAATAAAATCAAAATTAAATTATGTGAAAATAATTCGTCTTAAGGATACAATTTGAACGATAATTTTTCGCAAAAAATTTTATGTTTGGATTTTACAAATATAATATAAATTCGAAAAAAAATAATGTGAAAAAAGAAAATAAAATAATTATTTTATGTTATGATTTGGCGCAACAGATAATTATAAAATTTAAGATACTAAAAAATTACATAAATAATATGATTTATCACCTTCATCATGATATAAAAGTATGTTAAGAAGCTTAATATCTGTTGTTACAAAATATCAAATTTATTTCTATTTTCATATAAATAGTAATTTTTGAAATATTTTATTAAAAAGATAATTTGTAATTTCATCACATAGATATAGAGTTTTTAAACTAACAATAATGTTAAACTTCGAAATTTGATTCCACTGTCTCAGCAACCGAGACAAAATTTAATTCGATGTTAATTTTTATAAAATCTGAACAAATTATTTCAATAGGAAATGGCTTCTTATGAAGTTAAGTATAATATAATTATTATTATTTATTAAAAATGTATAAAAAAATCATATATAATTTTATTAAATCTATTATTCGAATATCCTAGTAGAAAAATAATTCGTAATCGAACATCGAATAAGTTATATAAATTATAAAATAATTTAATCGAAATTTAAAAACAAATTATATTTATTAAAAATTCTGTTAACAAATATATATTAAAAAAATTATTGAGCATTAAAAAATATATAAATGTATAGCTAAGCTCTGAATATTTTTTAATAATATTTCAACAAATTAATTTTATATAATTTTTTTTTTAATCTTTTTCAATTTCAATTTCTTCTGCTGAATTCTTTTGCTGTAATTCAATATCACATTCTTCTGCTGAATTTTGAGTAGTATTTATATCAATATCACCACTATTACAACTAGTAGTTGAACTCATATTACATTGACATGAATTACCAGATTTATAACTCATTGAACATTCACAACAATCAATTGGAGGTTTAATTTCAGGACATGTACAAGATGATGTTGATTCTGATGAATTTTGTGATTCTGATATATTTTTACGACAATCACAAACTAAATCTTGGCTTCCACTGGTTGATGATACAAATAAACCTGAACTTGATGTAGTAGTAGTACTATCAGTAAAACCTTCAGAACTAGTAGATAATACTGTTTTTCTTGTAAATGGAAATAATTTCTGTCTTCGTTGTTGTTCCAAATCACGAACATGACTTAAAATCTAAAAATATAAAAAAGAATCATTATATTTCAATATTGGTTAAACAATATATTTGTTAAAGTTTACTTTAGCTTGTAATTTAACTTTACATTGACCAAATAATTTATTACAGAATGTTGGTATTTGAGAATCATCTGGAAACTCTTTTGTAATTTCCTGCATAAATTCACGTAAAACAGCTCGAATCTATTTTGAAAAAATAATTATTTATTCAATGATAATGGTATGTTATTATTGCAAACAAATATTACCTCTAAGTGTTCATTTAAATATTTTAAATTTTCATAACGTTTATTAGATATTTCTTTTTGTAAACGTTCTTTCTGTAGATTACTTTCTTCTGTTAAACGTTTTAAATTTGGTAAATTTTTTGGAAAACTTGTTGTTGAAAAATCTAATGGATGCCATGTATGAAATAAATCTTCAGCCATTTATTTATTTAATGTATTTTAGTTTTTATTATTACAAGAAATTGTTTAATTTGATTATAAAAATATCGTTTACTATAATTACTAATAAAATTTATTGATTTCTATTTCTCCTGTATTTAATTTCTTAAATGTTTTGTTGTTTTAAACGTTAATTAAGAGTAAAATGAGATTTACGCTTCAATTATCAAAAATAGAATATTAAAATAATTAAATATTTTCCCGATATCCCCGAATTATGTAACATTATGAATCACAAAAAAGATTTAGTCCTTTACATCCTTTAATATTTTTATTATTTCTTTTCAATACACCGAAAGCGGAGAAATGGTTTAAACAGATGTCACAGTAAATTGTCCATACTGAAATAATCAGCTTCTAGTATTATTTAGGATATAACCAAATTTTTCTTTTCTTTACATAAGTTGGATTAAAAAAGGATGGCATACCAAATTATTGTAGTTTATTTAGTTTACTTATTTAACCTTTATTGTTACTGTACTAAATTAAGGAGTAATTAATACCAAAAATATTACTGAATGACTGGGCTTTTTTAACAATTTTATAAAGTCTCATTGTGAGAGAATTCATATGGCCAGGGCTTTTTTTGTGACGGGACCCAGCGGAACTCAGTACCGGTATGTCTTTATATTTTTTATAATACCTTTTTTTATATTTTTCTATCTAAAAAAATGAAAAAAATCTTACGAAATTATTAGGAGTATTTTACTATAAGAACGAAAAGAAATTAAATTTATTAATCAAGTTAACCTATTTTCTAACTAAAAATTACTTATTTTTTATTATGGCATAGTTTTAGGCGAAAGAAAAATGTTGAGTTCTACAATCTTTTCTTTTACAAAAAAAGCACTACATATGGCATACAAAAGTTTTATGATTTCCTCGCATTATCCGTTTTGACCATCAACGTGTTAAAATATTGTGGATGAGGATTCAACCAAATATTATAGAAATAAAAAACGCCTAAAAATATAGTTTAAGCGTCCATCTCCATTGAATTTGTAACTTTTACAGCAAATGTGAGAACCATATTTTGAACAAATGTGGTCTTAACTTATTTTGATTCTGGTATAATTTTGGAAACATTCTAGTACAATTTTCGAAACGCATCTATAAAATAACATCTTTAGTTCAGAACTTTGAAATAAACATATTTTGACAATACACTCAGCTGATTTCTCATTTTAGTTTTGGTTATTTATTTTTTAGGCTAAGAAGGATTTTTGAATTCTTGTTCTTGCTATTATGGCTGGTCCAATTCTAAGAGGAAGGAAATACTTTACATTTATTGCTTGCATTGTTGGGGGCATTGGTATAACACTGTATCCAATTGTAATTGATCCAATGATCAATACAGAGAAATATAGTAAGATAAGATATTGAATTTTTAACTGGATCTTTTTCTACACTAATTTCTTTTTTATTTTAGAACAAATTCAAAAAATAAATCGGGCGGGAATTAATCAAGAAGAAATACAACCAGGAAGTATGTCTTTCCAATATTTATACTAATAAGACATTTAAAGAATTTATTATACTTTTAGATATGAAAGTGTGGACAGATCCTTTCGAAAGGAAGTAGTCGACAATTATATATAGGATTATAAAATTTGGTTTAAATATAGTATGTTTTAATAAATTTAAATGACATTCATATAATTGCAATAATATGTTTTATTAAATTAAACGAAAGGAAGAGGTTTCTTAACATATCAGTTCATAGCTGCAGTATGGTTCGAATATTTTAATCTGGATTTGTGTGACAACATACAGGTGTATTAAAAATACGTCTAGTTCTAGTTATGAATTTAAATTGAAAACAACATTTTGTGGTGCTACGTTTTGTTTTTTTTAAAACGATAAATAATTACAAAAATTAAAAGCAAATAATAAAATTATTCTAGTACATTACCATTTAACATTTCCTTTCAAAATTCTATAACAGTAATGGGAAACCGTTTTTAATAGCACGTGAGAATCAAATGAAAAATTTGAAAATTTTTCATTTGATTCTCACGTTTATATTAAATATAAAATGAAAATTTTATATTTAATATAAACATTTTTTATATTAAATATAAAATTTTCAGAGTTAAATTTTAAATTAACACAAAATCGAAATTAAATTTTTCATTTAATTCTTTTTTATAATAGGTGCTGGTTATATTGAGAAATTTGTTGCTGCTTTTAAGACGATATATTAGCATTAAGGTTATCGGAACAATAAAGCATTTTGTAAATTTTTTATTTAGTTAATTAAATTAAATCCGAGGATTTTGAGGATTTACTAAAAATATTTTTTTTTGTATTTCGTAAAAGTAATTTTATTATCGTGGATCAGTTTGTGTTCCGCGTCTTATGGGCGCTCCACCGCTGTTCAGTAATATAAAATATTTTGACATTTTTTTCAATCATTACCGTTTTTGACACGAAGAAAATTGGTGTGAAGTTGTTCAGTTCGAGATAGAAATTTGTATATAATTTTATTTTACTTTTTCTTGTATTAAATTTCGCAAGCATTTATTATTTAATTATTTATACAATAAGTTAAATTTAGTTTTGGCTTCTTTTGTTTTGCAATTTTAATTCCATTATAATAACATAATGGCTTCTTATATTACAAAATTAAATCAATTTTCGCCGCTAATGGCATCAATGAAAAATACAGGTAAGACATAGCCAATTTTTTATCATCAGTTGTAAATTAGATTAAAATGTGGTGACTTAATAACACTGAAGTTATTGACCTAAAATTTTTATGCAACAGCAAAGTAATTGTTTAGTATTTCTAAAAATTTCTAAAACTGTTCAAAGTCCAAATTCCAAACTGTCACAAACATTTCGTAATCAAAAAAAACTTTCTTTTAATATAAAATTGTTTATTCATTTTTTTTTTATTTCTTTATAGGTCTTCGAAGTTTAACAACGAGCAATGCATTATGGCAGCAAAAAAGTAGTTCACCTAAAAAAAGTGGACAAAATATTGTCCTTGTTGATGGTGTCCGTTCACCCTTTTTAATGTCAGGCACAGATTATAACAAATTGATGCCACATGAACTAGCCAGACATTCACTTTTAAGCCTGTTACGTAAAACAAATATAAGCAAAGAAATGGTTGATTACATTGTTTATGGCACGGTTATTCAAGAAGTTAAGACATCAAATATTGCACGTGAAGCAGCATTATCAGCCGGTTTTAGTGATAAAACACCTGCACATACAGTTACAATGGCTTGTATCAGTTCAAACGCTGTAATATATATAAATATTTGTATTGATATTTCATCTTATATAAAATTTCATTTAGGCTATTACAACTGGTATGGGTCTTATTGCAACTGGTACATATGACATTATTGTTGCTGGTGGTGTTGAATTTATGTCCGATGTACCAATACGACATAGTAGGCAAATGCGATCACTTATGTTACGTGCAAATAAAGCTAAAACGCCAATGCAAAAGCTTGGTTTATTGTCACAATTTCGACCCAGTTTTTTAGTTCCTGAATTACCAGCTGTTGCGGAATTTTCGTCTGGTGAAACAATGGGACATTCAGCAGATCGTTTATCGGCTGCATTTAAGGTAACACGACAAGAACAAGACGATTATGCTCTCCGATCACATACTTTAGCCAAAGAAGCACAAGAAAAGGGTTACTTTACCGATTTAGTGCCGATGAAAGGTAATATAATTTTTTATTATATATATTTCTGAAATATATACTTAATACATTTTATAAATTTCAAGTTTCTGGTGTTGACAAAACCGTTTCGAAAGATAATGGAATTCGTGTTTCAACCAAAGAACAATTAGGCAAATTAAAACCAGCTTTTGTTAAACCTCATGGTACAATAACCGCAGCTAATGCTTCATATTTGGTAAATTCGCTTAAATTTATATAAAATTTTAAGTAAAATTATTATTTTTTAATATCTTTTAGACTGATGGTTCATCAGCTTGCGTTATTATGACTGAAGAAAAAGCTAAAGAATTAGGTTTAAGACCAAAAGCTTATCTTCGTGAATTTTTATATGTATCACAAGATCCAGTCGATCAATTATTATTGGGACCAGCATATGGTATACCAAAATTATTAAAAAAAGCTGGTTTGGGTATTAAAGATATTGATTCATGGGAAATACATGAAGCATTTGCTGGACAAATTGTTGCAAATTTGAAAGCATTAGATTCAGATTGGTTTTGTAAAACATATATGGGACTAAATGAGAAATTTGGTGTCCCCGATTTAAATAAATGGAATAATTGGGGTGGTTCATTATCAATAGGTCATCCGTTTGCAGCAACAGGTGTACGATTATGCATGCATACCGTAAGTTAAACTAAACTCTTTAAAATCATTTTTTTGATTTATTTATTTTTATATTTTTAGGCAAATCGATTAGTACGCGAAGATGGTAAGCTTGGTGTAGTTGCTGCATGTGCTGCAGGTGGTCAAGGCGTTGCTATGTTATTAGAAAGACATCCAGGAGCTACTGCAGATTAAATTTAAGTTATAAAGTGCAACACGTTTGTTTTAATTAAAAATCCGTAAAGTATACAAAATATTTAACTATTATCTGTGCAGATATTGGATGGAATTTTTCTTAAGCGCAATCTACATTATTTCTCATATTTTTAAAAATTTATATAATTTTCTAAATTTATTAAAATATTTACACTTTTTAAGTCAAATACTTGTATTTTATTTACCTAATCTTTTACAGAAACATGATCATCTGTATTTTTGTATAAAGACTAGACAATTACTAATGGTATATTTGAACAAAATGTCACTATAAATACAAAATTCTATCATATATTTTAAATTTATTATATGTTCATATTTAAATAGTTTTGATTTATAATATGTTGTTTAACAGCTTTTAGCATTGCATCTAAAAATTCATTGATCTTCAATCCCTTTATTTTACCATCTGAATAAAATGCATGTGCTAAAAATGGTATTTTCCTTAAAGTTCGACCACTCATTCCATCACTTTGTTTTGCAATTTCTAGTAATTTAAAACTTTCTCTATACTCGTTAAGACTTTCCTTATTTTCTTTATTTACATCTTTCAAATCTCTGAAATGTAATAAGTCCGCATCATGTTTAATCAATTCAACTCGCATCAATTCATTCAAAGCAGATAAATAAATTTCATAAATTGCATTTGTTGATGGTAATCCAATATATTGTTTAATATCAACACGATCAATAAATGCCAAATCTATGGTAGATGTTAAATTTGATGTTGACAATATTAAAACATTTGGATACATTTTAATTTGATCCAATTGTGTTAAAACTGCATTCACAACACGTAATGAATCTTTAGGTTCTTGACCACTTACAGAACTTCTATCATAAGCAATGGATTCAATTTCATCAATTAATACACAAACTAAGACATTTGGTTGCATTATCATTTCTTTAATACGAATAAATAATTGTTGTACCAATTTACCACTTTCAGAAAACCATTTTGAAAATAAACTATGACTATTAATTTCAATGAAATGAGTAAATTTAAATATATTATTTAATCTTATTGAAAGTTTTTGAGCAATTGCTTTACATAAACTAGTTTTTCCTGTACCTGGCGGACCATGTAATAAAATTATACGATTACATGAAATTATATTTTTATTAATATTCAGTTTGCCAAATATTGATGAAGTTTCGGAAAATTTTAAAATATTCTCTTTAATACCATCTTCATACAGTAAACTTTCCCATAGTCCATGAAATTCTTTATTTGGTAATATCCAATGATTTGATGCTGGTGTATCATCAGTATCATCAGATTCAAGCATTTCAATTTCGGCACTTCTCTGATGTAATATGTAATAATGATAAATAAATTCAGTTGTTTCAGGTATAAATTTCACAGATTGATTTATCGTTATATTATCAATATCATCACAAAGTACAAGTGGTATTGAAGAATATGATATTAGATTAAGATCACAATCTTTTCCAAATTCTGTAATAAATTTTGTTAATCTATTTTGTAATTCCGGTTGATTTGTAACTTTCTTTCGTTTCAATGAAACTTCAATGTGAACTTTTTCAATAGACATAATTAATTGAATTTGATTATAATAATATAAGTTATTTTAATATTTTAAGTATTTATATGTTTAACTATTACGATATTTTATTTTTTAACAATATGGCGATTTTTTATTTTAAATCAAACGTCAAAATAAAATTTAAATTTCTTTTAAGCAGCGTAATCTGTTGAAATTTTAATAAACTAACATAAAATGTCATCATTTTAATTTTGTTCTTTTACCAATTTTTACGAATTTTGGTTGAAAACATACCAAAATTCGTAAAAATTCGTACCAAAATTTAAAAATTAGTACCAAAACCACAATAAGAAAGAAGTATATTAGGACCGTAATTGTTTTTAAATAATATTTTGATATTATTTATACCCAGTAATTCTTCATTGCTTGAAAAAAATTTCAAAATATTATTCCACAATATAATAATTTCAGTTTATTTTGTGATATAATATTTTGAATAACGAAGAAATCCATTTTCTACTTTAATTAAATATTTTTATTATTCTTCTGAATTGTAATTGATATGCTAAATCATATTGCATAAATTTTGTAAACAAATTTCAAAAAAATTGTGTTTCCAATTGGAAAAACTACCAAAAAATATCAATGTAATATTATCAATAAAATACGAGGTCAAGTCATTTCACGAAAGAGGTCAAATATAATTATATTAAAAATATTAAATCATTCGTACAGAAAATGTATTTTGAATATATTCAAATCTTTAGATTAAAAGTAAAATTACAAAATAGTACTAAATTTTCCAATTTTTTGGTACTTTAGCTAGTAAAGTATCAAACTTTTTTTTAAGTATCTTTGCCACTCTGCAAAATACCATACCGGCAAGAGAAAATGTCAAAAAAATCATATGGAGAGAAAACAGAGTACAAAAAACAAGAATATATTAAATTGAGTGCGTTAGAAAATTATAAATCTTTTAATTTTTTTTATTTTAGTCAATACAAAAAAGTTATAAGTTATTGTCAGAAGCCAGAACTGGTCTCCAATAATTCAAACAAAAATTTTAATAATTTATATTTTAATTCAAACAAAAAGTTGATAATTTAAAATACAATTAAGATATTTTTTTTAATTTATGACAAAATTCAATAATAGAGTGAATCTGAGAATCATTAGAAAATTCAATAATTGAAAAATTTTAAAAACGTCATTGTGAAAATGCCGAAAAATTCGGGATAAATATACCTTGTCTGGAAAATTTATTATATCACCAGTGACACATAAAGGTGTAATAAAAAAAAATTAAAGCACGCTATTATGACGTAAGTACAATTTACTATTTTTTGAACACAAAAAAGAAACGTCTTATAGTAAATAGTACACAATAATTGTCTATTTTATATCATATTCTAAAGTATACCTGAATATAAAACTCTATTTTTAGATTTTCCCTTTTCGATATTAAAGTCACGTAGACTGCAAGTTCTATAAGAATTTTTCCTTCACATAAGTTTTTCTTTGCTTAATCATAACAACAAAAATTTCTGTGATAGAGAACAGACAACTGGTTCACAAAATTCCAATTTTTTTGTATATTGAAATAGTTGAACAATATTCGAGTTCTAAAATATATCAGGATTTCCTATTAGAACACAATTACACAGATTTACTTTACAAATGAAATTATTATTTGGCACCGACTCAACAATATTACAAAATTCTATGTTATAAACTTGAAATTTTAATTAAAAAATTTCACAAAAATATTAATTTCATAATAAGAAAATGCACAGAAGCCAATAAATTTGTTCTGTAAAAATAAATAATGATATGAGTTGAGTCAGATTTTAATTGAAAAAATCCTTAAATAAAAAAATCAACACAATTTTTCTTTTCGCATAAAATAATATAAAACGATTTTTCAATTTTCTTGGAATTATGTTTATATATGGTATAATAATTTATTGAATTTTCATTATAATTGAAGTTTGAACATAAATCATGTCATGGTTATTATAGGTATATATAGATAAAATATAATAGAAACATGAAATATTAAATAAGAATAAAGTCGTAAAGATATTTGCCGGGTGAAAATTATATTTTATACGTCGTTCTTATAATAAAATATTAAAGTCAATGAATATTTCAATTTGAAATTTATAAAGCTATGATTTTTAATTTGTAATAATTAAAATGGTTTTTCAAAATGAATATTTGTGCTAACTATTTTAATTACATGTTATTTAAAAGAATTAAATTATGTATTGTAAAATACATTAATTGCGCGTCAAATTTTTGATTAAATTGAAAGTGTTTGTAATTAAAGAGTTTTTTCATGGACATTCTGCAAATAAAGATAAATCTTTGCAGTATTAAATTAAATGCAGAAAACTATACCAAAATATCCAAATTTTAAGCTGTATAGTTTAACCTTAACTCCATTAAAACTGGTTTTTAAAGAGCAGGATAATTGGATAATATTAATTAACAAACTACTTTACAGCAGCATACGTGATCTCCACCAAGTCTAATAAAATTCCGTGAATTTTTATTTAAAAAATTGTAAACAACTAATTCTGTTCTTTTTTTTAAAGATTTTATATGGTCCCGCCGAATATAAATAATAAAACTGAAATCTTTATGTTATAATACTTTTATTTACAATTTTGAATCCAAAAATCTGAATTCCAAAAATAAATTTTTTTAATTAATAATAAAACAATTTTTATAAATAATCTTTTTTTACATTATAAAATAAAATTTAATCACACAAGAAATAATAATAATAGACTATGGCTGAGCAATTCAAAGTCAATGTCACCATAAACAAATCTGTTTTGGGATTCCAATTAATTTGTTTTCGGAGTACATATAATATAATACTTACTTTTAAATTATTGTTTATAAAAATTCATGCTGAGTAAAAAACATTATAAAGTAAAAAAACATTCTGAATTTTTGTTTAAATGAGTTATCACATTGCCTTATGTTGAATATCTGACTTTGTACCAAAAAATTTATACATTTTCATTGTGTTTATTACATACACACTGAAAGTATATAATTTTTGTATAATAAAACGAAGAAGTCTCTTAAACACAATACCACCTACTGTGTATCATAAATTGAAAAAATTTTCTTTTGGGGAAAAATGTACTTTTAAGAAAAATTATAAAATAAAAGTAATCTGCAATGTTACCGTCTTCATTGTTAAAGCTGAAAGCTGAACGATGGCATATACCGTCTTGTCGCTATATTTTCTAAATTTATCGACGGCATATACCACTTTGTCCGTCAACGTGTTCAAATGGCTACAGACACTGATTTAGTTATTATATTTTTAACATTAATAGCATAATATTTTCGTAATACCGTATATTTAATTACACAGATTGAATTAAAATTTCCATATAAGTAATTATTGTAAATTATAATATACTGCATATGTAATAGAAAATTCAAGAAAATTTTGTAAATCTATCCGTCATACTTTTCCATTTGGAGATATAAACTGTACCTAAAGTTTCAGTTTATTTTCCTCATACATAAATAAACTTATTTCCTTACCTTGTTGTCCTAGTATTTATGAAATATTCTTCAAATTCTGCTTTTTTGCATTATTTCACCGCATTTTTAATTATATCTTTTAATTTCACCATTTCTATTAATCCTTCTAGAAAAACAATATCTTGGTTTTTTAGAAGGATTAATAGAAATGGTGAAAAAAATTTGCAGGAAAGGCTAAAATTGAAACTAATTACAGTATATTTACGATTTTAAAATAATAAATTGATATTTATTTGTAAACTTGTGAAATATTCACAGTGTCATGTAATTTTAAACTACATATTTTTACTTCGTGTAATTTTATATACAATAATTAATATAAATTATATTTAAAGGTGGTTTTTTGAAATTTCATTTCGAATATTATGTACAAATATTTATTTTATAATTATTATTTAAATTCACTCAAGTTTTTGGGTACTTAATCTGATAATTTTTATATTAAATAATCAGAAATTGTTCTTTTTGTATAAGTTTAAGAATTTACAAAAATAAATAAATTTATTATTGTGAAAATTACAACATAAAATTAATTTTAAAGGACATTTTAATTAGAAATTTGTCTGTGGTAAACAAAATTTTATAAAGCGTAAATAATAAATGAAAAATAAAATGATTATTATTATTAGAAACCAGCTAGTGTAATTAATACAAACTGAAGGTTTCAGGGCAAAACACACACCAACTCAATTGTTGTACACTATGAATCGTATGAGTTTAAAATTTTAGTAAATAAAAACTTGTGTACATATTATTATTTTTTTGGTTTTTAAAATTATGTAGATAATTATTTTTTAAATTATTTTTATTTTGTAATTATTAGACATGAATTATTGATCAAAATCTTAGTAATGGAATTAACAAAAATCAATAAAAAAAAAATCCTATCAACATTTTATATAAATATTTTTTACAATAATACTTTACTATTGTAAAAATTATTTTAGACACTGACCTAATATTTCAGACCAACTCTTAAAATATTTTGGAATAAAAAAAAAATACATATATTAATTTTTTGAAAATTAAATATAGAAAAATTTTATGGAAATTCGTACAACATATTAACCCATATATTCCTCTGTTGGGTCGTTATGGACTCAACGTTTTTAATTGATTTTTTGGAACTTTGCAATCACTTTGGAATTAAACTTTCTTGTAAGAATAGTTGTAAGTTAATTTCAATTCTAATTATTTTGTAATTTGACACAAAACTATTTGTATTATCAAAATATTGATATTTTCTTAGACTATATTTATGGGTATAATATTAATGAAAATATATACAAAAACTTGTCACTCATCCAAGTATTTTGAAATTATAATATAGTCACGAAATTTAACATATGTAGTCCTTGTTATTCTGATGTTTATTTATTATGAAACATAATAATATTGAATTAAAAGCCAATATAATATAAATTCTCAAATGAATTTACATGTTGTTTAAACAAAATAATTATACATATAAATATAGTATATGTAATTTAAATATATGTAATTTCGTTAAAACAATCAAATAATTAATATTTATATACATACATATATATATATATATATATATATATATATATATATATATATATATATATATATATATATATATATATATATATATATATATATATATATATATATATATATATATATATTCTTTTAGGTACAATTTAATTGTAAAAATAATTTTTACCCATAAATTTTTGAGCTGTTGTCGACACATAATTTTTCTATATAATTAAAGAATACATATTTAAAAGTAAACATAGTTTATTTTTTTGCTGCAAGCAACAGGCAGTCTTCATTTTCATCAGAACATATAAGTTTATTCTTAGAACATATAAGTTTATTTTACTGTGTCCACGAAACTTTAAAGAAAAAAGAATCATCTTTTAATTTTAATTTTAATAGAAATGGTAAGTGAGTCTATAATTTAAATTGTATTTTCTCAAAGAATAGTGAATTAATAAGTTTTAGAAAAATAATAAAAATATTAAAATTTATTGACAAATTTCAAATTGTATCTAAAAATACTACAATTGATTATATATTGTATGTATGTATATGTGATATATATTTATTTATGCAATATAAATATTGATTTAGTAGTAAAATTATTTTGTTAATTATTATCTTGATTATTATTATTTCAAAAAAAAAAACTGATCATAAGTTTTCTATTGAATTTTATAGAATTTTATTTATTTTATTTTTTCTTTCGAAAGAAATTGAATCTCGTTTAAAGTGGTGTCGTTATTATTGGATTCATTAAAATTTATAATTAGTGAAGTATAATTTTAATTATTTATTTATAAAAATTAATTCCAAAAGTTATAATATTACATTGTTATTGATTTTTTCGTATTTTCTCTATGTCCCATAAGATACTATTGTATTAATTTTAACCATTGCCATTGCTTTTAAATATTAAACACATATGCACTTTGGTCATATTTTTATCAAAAGATGATTTCGAGTCAAATTTATAAATAAATATGCAATATAAACAATTTTTTTTATTGAAACAATATTTGCAATAGTAGAAAAACAAAGTATATAATACTAAATAATAAAATTTAAAAAAAAAAATTAAATTTTGATTATTTATTTTAAAGTTCAATAAATTGTATATTTAAAATAATATAGAATTGTAAATAGATTATTATTTATCAGTAACCAGGTTATTATTTATCAGTGATCAGCGACCAGATTTTTTTCTGGAAGAAAGTTTTGACTGCATATTTATAGTTCAGTTTATAACACTTCAATTTTCCTTGCGTTAATAAAAAATGGCAACAGTAAGAATCAGCCGATGTTATTCAAGATTAATTATTAACAATAATTTGAAAATCAAGATTTGGACTATGACAAATTTTGCCATATTAAATCGTACACAATACATAACCACTTTTGGTAGGAAAGATGTTTAGTTATTGCTTAAAAAATTTGTAACTAAAACTACTTCAAAAAGTCTCTATGTAAATTATGATATAATATAATATCTTTTCAACCCAAATAATATTTAATAGCATCTAATAAATCTTTAGTATTTATAACTCTTCAATTACAGAAAAATAACATAAAAATCACCTTAACTTGACTACGGTAATTTTTATATCATTTGACCTAAATGGAAGAGTTTTGTACTTTAAATAATAATAAAGCTCAAAGGTAAATAAATTACCTTTGACCGTTATTAATAATTTAATAATGATTAAATTATACTAAAATATCCTTAGGCCAACATAATTCTTCAATCATACGATATTAAAAGGCATAAAATATGTAAGAACACATGTCAAACCATTTTCATATTAAATTAATATTTTTTGATATCGCTTATTAAAAAAATTCTTATTAAATATTAATTAGTTTTACCAATATAAAAATTAAATGGATCTATAAAATAGTATTTATTATTTTTTTAAATTAACATTATTAACACAATCTTTGTACAGTGCTTATAAAATTCACTTATTTGATATAATTGCCTATTAAAAACTAAATAATTTCTGCCAATATATTGCAAATGATTTTCGAAACGATTATTCTTTGAAGCTGTAAGTTGGATATAAAGAATTAAATTAATTGTAGTTTTTAAAGGCAGACAATTAGCTGCCAAAAATTACAAAATTTAAATTCATTTTTATTTAAAATGATCAGAGTCTGAATTTTAATGATCGATGAAAACTGAAAATTAGGACAACATTTATCAAAAACAGAAATTGAATTTTCTTTTTTAAATTTTTTTTTTTGTGACGTCGACATATCTGCAAATAAAGATCTTAGTGGATAAAGGTGTTCAGTTTTTGTAAAATGAAATATTATCACAAACATGCAAGTTTAAAAGGCATATTAAATATGTGCTAGTACATTTAAATCGTACATTTTCAGTTTTGCAATATATCTTTACGAAAAGATATATTTGTAATTACAGATATTCAGAAATGTTTAATATATGTACATGTAGGAAACTAAGAACTTTGAGTGTAATTTACTGAAATTAAAAAACTCAGTTAACACCTTTATCCACTAAACTCTTCATAATTAAAAATTGCTTAAACTTGCCGCCAAGAAAAAATAAAATTATATGAATTTTGACAAGAAATGTTGTTTTTTTTTTTGTTCAAAGTTTAAAATAAAAATTTATTAATTTATTAGGCCAAGTATTTTAGCAATCGTCTGCACCAATTTATATTATTATAAAAACATAAAGTAATAAAAAAAAATAAAGTATTTAAAAACAATTTTTAGTGCCAACTGCCAACTGTTATAAATACAATATAATTTTTTACAAAACAATTTCTAGTTCACATATTTTCATTTTTAATTATCAAGAATTATTGTTGCAATATGAGTTTTGAAATGTGATTATAAATTTATTTTCCTTCTGCTATTATTCAGACATTATTTGTTCTAGTGGAGTAGTTTAATTTAAATAAATATATACTTAGCGAACGCTAGAACTTCAGTAAAACATGTCCATGGTTTGGTTACTAATGCTTTTATTTTTCTGCATGTTTTTTTGGACAATTTCCCAATTTCTTTTTGTAGGTAATAAAATCAATATAATAAAACTTACGAGATTCTATAAAAATGACTAATCGAATCCCTCTCTACTCTTAAATAATATTTAAAAAAATCTGTGTTACATACTAGTGAATCTTATTTTGTTATAATTTTGGTAGTGAATCATATTTTGTACTAAATTTTAAATAAACAAAAAATTCATCATGACAGCCCATTTATATTATAATTTCGTAAAATTACGATACTAATTCTATAATACAAATTTATTTATAGCTAGAAATGAAATTGTAGACTGTGGACATTATTTGACTCCTCAATCTAAAAAGCTCTTAGAACACTATATAATATTATTTCAATATGAAAACTAAATTAATTTAGACTATAAAATTTAATTGATTAATTCATACTGTCTGGAAATTTGTTATTACATATTATTTATGAGAGTTTATTACTTAAATTATCAGAAAGGAAAAGTAGAAATTCCTAATTTTATAAAACTTTTATCATATAAATTCTAAAAATATTTCTAAATAGTTTTGACATTGAAAATATTTATATTTTTAATTAAACAATTTATTTGTTTGAAAGAAAATTAATTGAAAATTTAAATTCTTTCCTATAGTAATTTAATATTGTGTCAAGATATATAAATAATAGTAGTGTTGAACAAAAAAAAAATATAAAGCTTTAATATTTATTTTTAAAACAAACTAATAAATATCAATAAAATATATATTTGTTTGTTATTCAAAGAAATTATAATAATTTCTACATTCAACAAATTTTCTAGATGCATATGAGTCATTTTAGAAATTGGAAAATTTATAATTTTTTTTTTAAATTTTTACAAAATATTTAGAAAACCAAAACTATAGATTAAGATATATAGTAAATATTTAAACGAGAATTTTTTTAATTTGGTATTACTTTATTTTACTTATAGCAAAATATCTCGTGTTTGGTTATGCGACAATTAAATTAAATTACAAAATAAAAATAAAAGATAGCAAACCAATTAAAAATATTTAATCATTTTGTTCTGTTTTTAGAATAATGTTGTATTAATTTTTACACAGTTTAGTTGGTTGTTGTTAATCAGCTTTATTTGTGTGGTCACAATTATTGGCATATATTCTATTTGGGTGCTGAAAATATCAACAATTAGATTTACGATACACACCCTTAATGACTATAGTAACTTTTGGTAACTTCTACAGTTTTTAACAAAGGGGTTTCTATACACAACTAAAAAATACTTCGGAATTTCAATTTTCGTGAATACAATGACAGCCCTATTTATATAATGACAAACGTAATATTTTGTAGGCGTCTCTATAATTACATAATTTCACACAATATATTATTATTTAATTGTCTTATCATGTTTATTAAGCACTAATCATAAATTAAATACTGTATTATATGCAATAGAATGAAATTACATTTATTAATATTTTTTATCATAATTTCATATTAACACACAACCAATAATTTTAATTTTCTACATAAATTTATTTAGTTTTAGAAAATTGTAATAATTGGAAATTAGAATAATTATATAGTACAAGTTTATGACGAAAAATAAACTGCAAAACAAATTGACTTCGTGAAGGTTATTTATTAATTTTATTACTAAAATGCGTTTTTTTCTTCAGATAAAAATTATTTTCAAATATAGGTAATAAACTTTTGTTAATAGATAAAAGTAAGATGATTACAAATTACCATATTTTCATTTATATACATGAGTATACATTGTATATAAATAAAATTACGGAAATTTATACTCACTTTAGTTTTATCTATAAACAAAAAATTTCTAGATTCAAATATGTTTTTTGCCCATAAATAGAATTATCATAAATTTTACAATCATAATTCTGTGAAAAAATATTTTTATCTTTCTTTTGTTGTATTCATTACTCATTATGTACTAGACACATATAAGTGTTATAAGCTCAACTTAATTCAAATGTAAACTAATTATTTTAATTATCTATAGATTTAAAATCAGTAAATCCTTATCGATGTTATTATTATCCACAAAATTTTAATTTCATTTATATACATACTATAATAAAGATAGTTTTTTGAACTTTGTATTATTTTACATAAACAAAAATGTTGAAAAACTATTAAAAGCCGAATATTTTTACTATTAAGCTTTCAAAGCGTAAATAAATTTAAATGTGCTAAAAATAAATAACACTTTCGCGTTAAAAAAAAAAACAGAATTATTTATAAAAACCAGTTTTTTATCATTTTAATTATTAAAAACAAAAAAACTATACACAAAAAAAAAACATATTGAGGCATAAAAAAAAATAAGTCAAGGTCATAGCATGACCAGCACAAATTTTATTGATTTTTTATTAAATAATACTAGATAATCTAATCTAATGTATCATCATCAAAGTTAATCCAATATTTTCTTCGAATTAGAATATTTGTTGCGTGTTAGAAATCTTGACGTCATTATATTTCCATTTAAAATATTGTTAAATATATGCACAAGTCTACAAAATATTGATTAAAATTTAGTGAATTTTAAAATTGATATTTTGTATTTTAATGTTCGTATTTAAATTAATATTGTTATGATATTTGTTGGGTTTGGAAACGTGGTTTTTATAGGACTGTCGCAAATCAAATAATTGGATACGAAAACAGTTTGATTTAATGGCACGTTTCGAAATATTATTTTCAAATTTTTTGATCAATCACGTTCTGAACTTGATTGTGAATATTTGAAATATACATATTTTAATATAAAATAAGTTTGATGTTTAGCTGACATCTCAACAATCTAGACAAATTAGAAGCACAGCACTACTCTGTGGAGTAGGATCAACTTAACCGTATTCATTTAACTACTATTTCAACAAGACAAGCTAAACAAGTCACAAGTTCGATAGTCTGTGGACGAACACATAATTTGAGACTGTAAAGCTTCATAAAAGAATTCTTATCTCCAGCTTGTCAAGTGAACTTTGAGTTTTTATTGTACCAGAATACATAAATCTTGTCCTCAGACACAAGGAGAATAATCTCTCCTCAGGAGAAAAATCGTCAATTAATTTAAATGGCTTAAAACATATAAAATATATATAATATTTAATCATCATTTATCTTCTTAAAATTATGCAATATAATTATCGTTAAAGTCTGGTGAAATTTTAACAATCTAATACTTATTGATTTTGTTAAAAAGTCCTTTCAACATACGTAAAAATTTGTAATAGTAAATATGTAATGTTTACATTTTTATGCTTTCTTTGTTCATGTTTACCAAAGTCCTTTTTAATGTTTTGTCGTTCATTGTTGCTATAGTTATTGGAAAGAATAAAGAATGAAATATATTTTAAAAAAATGTTTGTATACTCTGCGTAAATTTAAAATAAAATTTATACAATTATCCATAGAAAATTATATTCATTCAATTTTCCAAAGTCGAACAGAATTTATATCATAATTTTTATTTTTAAAGTTTTTTATTACATAAAATTTTTGATAAAAGTATATTTTTAAATATTATTTCTAAAACCACAAGAAATTAAAAATATTTTAATTAAAACTTTTTATATTGGTGAGTTTTGTTTGGTTGGTAATTCATTATAGACAGTTTTTCAACCTATGTATGTCAAAGTTTTGAAAGTATAAATATATGTTGTTATAAAATAGTTTTTATTAAATTTTAGATTTTATGACAAAATCATATTCAATACATATTTCTGTTTTAAAAAAAGTTATGCATCAATTACTAATTTAAAAATATTTTATATTTTTTTTTAGTAAACATTTCTGCATAGCAAATAATTATAAAGAATTCTTTCGATTCGTTAGTTGTTACAATTTCATGTTCAAGCATAATTTTTATTGTATCTGTTGTTAACTATTTGCAATGACAAGCAAAGTCTTTGATTTGGAAAAAATGAATAAAGTTAATTTTACATTCATAAATTTTATAATTGTGGTATATGTGGTTTCTAGTTCAACCAAATATATTTCCGTATTTTTTATTTTATTAATTTTACTTTTAATTCAATGCCATTTTTTTTTTTTAAATGATACTTCATACTTTTAAAGCATACATTTTTTTTTAAATATTAAATTCATTTATTTTTTATAAAGGAAAAGTTTTTTTATTTTTGTATAGCATTTGTTTTACGTTTTAATTACGACCTGGAAATTTATTTTTAATTATTTTCTGTGGAAAAATATTTTACTGGTGAACATTATAAATGAATATATTTTTCATTTCATTCCCACATTGTTCTGAATCTATTGTGACGTAAAAGATATAATAATATAGGTTCCAGATTTTAATGATAATTTATTATAAATATGGTTGAAGTCAGTTAGTGCAAAAAAAAAAAATTAAATAAAATTATATTTTGAAATTTCTGATTAATTACATAATTTGAATTTTCTGTAATTATATGTATTGTTTTTTGTTTGTTTGTTAATTAATTAATTTGATTGTTTTTTTCATATTTAATTTATTTATCGATTTAAAAAAAATAATAATAATTTATATTTGATGATGAAATAAAACGTGTGTTCACTAGTTATTGCTGACAATAAATTTTATTTATTAAATAAAAAAAAATTGTAATAATTTACTAATAAATTCTTAAGATATCAGTAAACTTTAACATTATTAAATTTTTAGTATATATTTACAAAATTTTTGCAAATTATTATAATATTATTTTCTAGGAAAAAACCAAATGCAGTGAAATGTGTATTGTCAGCAATCAGTAGTAAACAAAAGTTTTTATTTCAAAAATTTTTAAAGAATGTTATAATGAAATATATTTAATTAATATACATAAGTATGTACTTAAATATGTTTTATTTACAATGATTTTAAAAATTATTATACAACGAAGGTATTAATATTGTTATGTTTAATCAATTATCTTAAAGTGAAGTTTAATTAAAATGTGAAAAGTTCGATTATTTAAATTTTTGCAAAATTTGGTAACTTAAATAATGGTTATTAGCAAAAATTTTATCATTTATTATCTGTGCTGGAATCAAAGTATATATTATACTACGTACCGTTTTTATAATGATAATTTTTTAATATTTTTTTTTATATCATTAAATCAAAAAATATTAATTGTCTCTAAACTATAATAATCCGAAACGTTTCGTATTATGATATTAAATTTTGAATTAAAATTTTTTTTTCAATTTAGTGGTTATCAAAAATTTATCAATTAAATCGCAAGAGCTGATCAAGTTTTAGGTCGCCAACGCCACAACTAAATCCATCGCAAAAATTAATCAACTTTAAAGACCCCCAATAGTAAGAAAAAATAATGGAATTTAACAATAAGCGGAAATATTCGCTAAAGTTTTAATACGAAATCTTAATATTATTTAGAATCGACTGTATTAGATTTTGTAATAAACATTACTTTAAGACACAAATATAACCTTTAAGTTAAATATATTAACCCTTCCGTTTGTTTAAATTTATTTAAATAAATATTATTGAAATATTTGTTCAATGACACTGTAATATTATATGAAATTATTCTCAAATTTCAAACATATAATCAAAAAAAAATATATACTTTACCTGTAAAAAAAAAAACAATAATGACATAAAAAATGTAAACATTTTCAGTGCCTTTTCAAATGAAGACATAACTTGGTAGAAGGTCTCTGTCAGTATAAAAATGATGCAACAAAAAACATGTTTATTAGAATAAGTCCTAAGCACACCGAGTATAGTATATCTTAACGAAAATATTCTGTGCTCAAATCCAGGTTTTGTTACTCCGAGACAATTAAGGTTTTACGTTTCTATTTTAATAACTTGTAAAATATTAGAGTTTTTGTTTAATTTTTAGATGAAGATCGTTTATGTTCCATATGTATTATCATTATCTTATTTTTTTTATAATGAACTTGCCCCAATTTCAAAATATGTACATGTGTCGTAATATACCAATAGCAGAGACATTTGAACAAGGACATTTTAATTTATAAAAACAAAATTTTAAATTTCACAATAGAAAGAATAATTTTGCGTATTGATAAATTAAATTTGTTTGAAATTCTTATGCAGATATGATACTGACTAATTGTAAAATATCTGGTATAATTTACAATGTGTATGTAAATAATAATAAATTATAATTAAATAAATATTTTAATCACACATCTTGAATAGTACATTACATACATACTCGGCTAATGGATAATACATAATATTTGTTTAATATAAGTCGTCTATAGTTTAATTAATAATTGTTCACATGATTTAAAAATAAATAAACATAATTCTTTCTAAATTCTTAATTTCTTTTTTAAAAATATTTTTAATCTTTTTTTTTTGTTTTGATTATAAAAATTTGATTAGATAAGAAAAAAATATTGTTTAATATTAATTCATTCAAGTTCATTAAAAGACAAATTATATTTACAAATAAGCAAAACATTAATATAAATGCATAAACAATATTTGTTTTAGATTTAAGTATTATTAACATTGTACATTAGTACAATAAATAATTTAGTTATCAGTAAATGTTAAGTATAGTGTAGGAGAAAGTATTATTAAAAGATAATAAATTTATTTTTTATCATAATCAAGATCTAATTGAAAAATTGTTAGGTAAACATGTAATTTGGAAAAATATTTAGAAAATTATACCGAATTATTTACATTAATACAAAATTTAATTAGTAATCAATTATTCAATTAGTAATCAATCAATTGTTCAAAATTTATTTAGTAGCCAATTATTTTTAAAAAAAACTTATTGATTAAAATATATATGTATATAATTAAATTATGAATTATATTTTATTAAAAATTATGTAAATATCTTGATTTAATTATTTAAATTTTGATGTTTTACTGAAAAATTTGCTTTGAAAACCATTCACGATTCAATAAATATAAATTTTCTTTAGTTTCAATAATTTTGACATTCACAGCTCATTATTTTAAATTTATTGTGATATTATAGTAATGAACATGTGATATTCTCAAAAAACAATTATTTAAAAAATTCAATAGTTTTTTTCGAATAGAAAACTTCAGCTTGCAATGTTCAAAAACTACTTTCGCGTACATATCTCCAGCTTTTTCAGAGTCCTTGCTGAAATACTAACGAACACAAAAATATTTGTTTTGAAAGACTCATTATTCAAAACTAGTGTGTTAATAGTTTCGGAAAAATTCTGCAATGATACTAAATGTTTCTAGTCTTTTGTATTAATACTATTTTTTTATTGTCTATATGGAATTATATTATATAATTTCTGTTTATTAATCAATATTTAAATAGATAAAATTTATTAACATAAAATTTGATTAGAAATTTAAAATAGCAATATGTAATTAAACAAATACTAATTATCTTAATTCTATTTCTCATTTTTTTTTCATTCCAGATTTTTCAAAAGTAATTATACTGAAGTCAATTAAAAATTAATCAAAAGATAATTATAATAAAAATAATTACACATAGAAAAAATATATTATTAATAAAATAAAGAACGATTGACTATAGTCACTACTGATGAAATAAAAGTTCAAATAACAAAACATATAAAACATATTACATTACATTATTTTATTGAACTTGAACTCATAAACTTTTCTTAGACACAGAAAAGTATAGGTGATCCTGAACGAAATATATAAACATACCTTTTTTTTTTCTCAAATACTATCACATAATATTTTAACATCTTTTAGAGACGACAATGTGATAAGAAGTTCGAAAAATATATAAAAAATTATCTAATCATAACAAAAAAAAAATTGAGATTAAAAAAAGCTAACCATAAAAGTTTTATATACAATTTTTTAATTTTTATATTACACTGTTCGTACCACGAACATTTTTTCATATAAATTTCGAACGTCAAACAAGATTGTACACCATTCCATTCAAAGTATTCAAGCCGTTGACACAGTAAATTAGCGCGCTATAGTAAGATTTGAATTTTATTTAATGAGAAATAATAAAACAGAAAATAAACAAAAAACGTTTCTAAAAAAAAATATGAAAACGTTTTTTTCTGAGTCATTTACAAAAATTTATACAATTTGGCAAACAGATATCTTTATACTTTAGTGAATGAGATTTAGTGTGACGTACTATAATTTTTATAGCGAAATTTTGTTTTATTTTAATGTTAATATTAATAAACAACTTTGAAAAATTAAAAAAAAAAAAAAAAACAAGTTACATAAAAACATAAAATATCACTGATCATTAGCATAGATTTTTGATCTGAAAATTTTTTTTGGGTAAAACCAGTTTAAAGTAAATTTTTTTGTTTGTGGAATAGTCAACTGTATAAAAAAAAAGATATACTTAAAAGTATTTAAAAGTTATTATTAAGAAAATCTTCAAACATATATCATGAAGGACATAACTATAAGGAAAATACCAAGAGAAGCGGTTTATAAGGATGTTGTTATTATTGGTAAGCATAATATAAAATTAAAATTTAATTAATAGTTTTTCTATTATTCGTCATTTAATTTAATAAAATTAATTTGAAATATGCAAGTCATTATCTTATCTAATGTTTCACTTTTTTTTTTAATAGTTTTCTTGAGTGTTAGTAAAAAAATGTTTAAATTAAATTTTGTGTTGATAATTTTATAAGTGAAATTTCTTTGATAACTTATAAGTGTTATCGTATTTTATAATTTTTCCATAATTTCACAATTGTCATATATAATTTTTATTACTACAAATAAATAAATTCGAAATATAGTTTTTTTTTTAGAAATTAACTTAATTAACTTTAAAACTTCGGATATAGTTAATTAACAGTACATATTGATGTGTAAGAAATAATATTCAAATTTTAATTTTTCTACAACTATGTTTCATTATATTTCAAGTTTCCAAACCAAAATTCCGTACAGTTTTTAGTTCAATACAGCAGTTATTATTTAAATAAAAATTGATTTTTAATACAGAATCTTTCACAGTGAATCTATAACATGGATCCATTTTTCATATGTCAAAATTCATTTCGCAACAATGAATTATCATTTCGGGAAAAGCACATGTTACGAAGATCTATAAAATGAAATTGTTAAAGAAATAGTCTTATTCCTCTCAAACGACTCGTTATTTCTCAAGATTAATAATCTAATTTTCATTGATTTCTCTCCCGCTTTTTTTTAGTTAAATAAACTTTAAATGTATTTAAATTTATTATGATATTCTAGAATATTTCAATTTATTGTAATACTAACAAAACTTTCGTATTCAATTTTATTTTTAGTTTATTCAGCTTTTTTGTGAACAGACAGATTATTTGTTGTCATGTAAAAAAAAAAAACGTGAGCAAACTAAATAAATAATTTAACGCTGAGATTAAACTTTATGATCCTTTTTAATTTTTAATTAATTTACTTTCAATATAATTTTTAAAAAAATACATATAATAATTGTATTATATAATTTATAACTTTTTGTTTCCAATTGGGAAATGAAAATTATTTTTATAAAATATTGTGAATATAAAACACTAACACAAAAATGTAAAAAATTATATTGTAATCTGCACATTTAATTAGTATTAAAAATGGTTCCGCATACATAACAGAAAAATATTTATAAATTAAATGTACAATAGTATGTTTGAAGAAAATTAAGTGAATATCCAAAGTATAGATCTATACTTTGGATATTCACTTATGATTTATTCGTAACTTTTAGTTAGAAGCAATTAAAGGATACCCAAACCAAGCCGTTTTGTCGCTGTGGAAGTGAAGCCAAATTTGTGCAGCGATTTGTTTCGTGCGAATATCGCCTGTGTTCATACCGGGACAATTTATTCGCATTGAATATACCAAAGAAAATAGTTAACATAGCAAAAAAAGCGTTAAAAGAGTTAACCATTAAAAGAGTAAACTAATATAGATTTAAAAATATAATTTCAGGCAAATATACAGTAAATTTAATGTATATATTAAGACATGTAAGATAGAATAAATTGAAAAATGGGTTAAATATACAATAAAATATTACTTTTATAGTAACCGCTGTAATAATAAATCAATTAATTCACAAATTATAATTTTTACGCATATTTTGTACGAATAATTTTATAATACCGTATTTGTATTACTCGTTAAGAAGACCGCCAAATCAATGTATTCAATAATTATTCTATTTACATATTTATTCTATCATAGTTCATAGTAACATAATAATTTCAGTAATTAATATTTTCGATTAAATAATTTTTTTTTGTTTATGTTTATAAATTAATTAATGACACCCCGCAGAGTTTATAAAAAAATATAACCATTAATCATAAATATACAAATTTATGTTTTTTTTTTCAAATCTCAAGGTGATTAAAAGACTAAACTAATTTAAATTAGTAGTCACAATGATCTGCAAAAAATTAACCAGAAATAACTATTTTTAATTTTCAAAGAAAACTAACGACAAAAGTGCTAGCCATAAATTAACATGTACATATTTCTTCTCTTTAGTTTTTTCACTTGAATTGTTTATCGAAATCAATTTTAAATAATCTTGAAAAAAAACTGAAAAATTATTATGACTCATTTTTAAGAAGATTTTTTATACTTATAATATGTACTAAAATAAATTTCTTCAACAGGAAATGGGCCAAGTGGAATATCTTTATCATATATGCTATCAGGTAATTGGCCTTATTGGAATACAGAAAAAATACAAAAACATCCAGATGAATTTTTAAGAGCACGATTAAATTATTCGGATAACAGTAAAAGTTTAGTTGAACATAATTTAATAGAACTAGCAGAAGGGCTGGAAGGCAGAAGTACTAATCCTGTATCATTATTGGTAAGAAAATTATATATTTTTAATTTCGAAACTGATATTAAAATTTATAATTTATTCATTATAGTTGGACAGCTTAGAACATCCATGTGCTGATTTTGGTTTAGAATTACCTTCGATGATCGAATATAAAAATAATTCAAATCCACAGGTAAAATTTTCCATTATATTCTTTGTAAAATAAAATTACTTTTCTTTAATCTGAGGCCGATTTACTTGAGAATAACAAAACAAATTATTAATAATAAATGATATAGCAGTTTTTATAATGTTGGCATTTAAAAATATGAGTTTTTTTATTACTAAAATTATTATAACAACTCTTGAGAACTGACATTATAATAAATGTGTATTAATTTCCAGAAATTATTATAAATAAATTTTAAACCAATTGACGTGCTTGCTATACGCTTACAAATTCATTACTTCTGTGAAATTTTTAAAAAAAAATTTAAAAAATTTTGTTTCCGGTTTAAGGGGTTTTCATAAGAAATTTATGTAAAATAACCAGTTTTTGTTTTGCTGTGAATGTTAGACTATCGCATTGATATTATAAACAATGTTGGGAAAATTTTGACATAAATTAAAAAAAAAAAATTTTATGAATTCGAAACAGTTTTTATTTAATTTTGTTCCTGTTTAATTCTCATTTAAAAGTGTAGTGTAATATTATTAGAAAGATCTATATAGTGTAAAATTTGTTTTTATATATAAATTTATTATCTAGCTATAGAATTAGATATAATTTTTCCGGCATTAGAAAGTAATCCGGTGATCCTTTATTATTACAGCGTACAATATAACAACGATTTTAATTCTATTCTTTTATTTCTAATTTATTTATAGATTGATCATATAGTTTTAGGCAAAGGACCACCAGGTGGTTCTTGGCATCGTATGGATCCAAAATTACGTACACTTTCACTAGCTGCATGGATGTCATTACCTGGTCTTAGTTTTCATGATTGGGAAACACAACAACTGCAAAAAGAGCTTAATGACGATATAATATCTAATTTAGAACAACAAAAAACTGAATTACAGGACAAACCAACAGAAAATTTATTATTATTAAATAATACCAATAATAATAACAAATGTTCGATATGTAGTCAAAGTATAATAAAATCAAAATTAAAATTAAAATTCCAACAAAATGAAAATAATATAGACTATTTAAAAAATTCTAATAACAATGAATTTGAATCGGGTGCCTTATGTTGTAAATGTACAAAAGCTTCAGAACAACAAAAACAACAACCAATAAATACGACTAAAGTTCAATCAACTTTAAATGTTCAGCAAGAGAATATTATTAACAATGATGATGATGATGTAAATTTACCACCACGTCGTAATTTATCCTTGAAACGTTTAATATCAAAGGAAGTTCAAACTCGTGCTCTTGTATCAAGAGTAGCACAATATTATGAAGATTATGTACGTATTATGAATTTAATGAATAATTTTAAAAATGATGCCGTTGTTACATTAATTGCACCAATACAAAATGAAATAGCTGCCTTGAATTGTTGTGGTAAAATACGTAATGCTAAATGGATTGTAACTGGGTTAGTTTTTTTTTATATATATTTTGAAAAAATGTAATTTGATTTTGTTTTATTGTTTTATTTTATTTTTATAGACTTAATAAAATAACTGGACGACCATTTTTTTATGCGTGTAAAAATGTTGTATTAGCCAATGGTGCATCTGATTTAGCTAATCGTTTAGGTTTACGTGGTGAAAATTTAAAGAAGTCATGGGTAAAACATGAATTACCAGAATTGGAAAATGATTTAGAGAATTTATCTGAAAAGGAATTGAAAGGTAAAATAAAAATTTTAAAATAGAATTCCAGTTATTCAAAGAAAAACAAATCATAAGCATACAAATAATTACTCATTCAAATATTTATGACAATACTTTAGTAAAAGAAAAAAAAAGTAAATATAAATATTTAATTGATAAATAAATATTTATTCATTTTATTCTCAATAATTTCTTTCCAAACTAAAAGTATTGACATAGTAATTGAAATATCTTAAGAATTTAATGAATTTCTTTTTGAAAATAATTATTTACGATAATTATTCTTACAATTATTTCTATAAATTTATTTTTCATTAAAAAAAGGAAAAAATTATTTTTTTCCATTAAAAAAATATTAATTGTTTTTTCTTTTTGCAGCTTTGAAACCAGTTTTAATTGTTGGCGCTGGCCTTAGTGCTGCTGATGCTGTAACAATTTGTCGATCATCAGGAATTCCAGTAATTCATGTATTTCGAAGTCAAACTGTTGGTCTAGATAAAACTTTACCTGAAAATGTTTACCCTGAATATCATGAAGTTCATCGAATGATGAAAGAATCAAAAAATGTTTACGATTATTATACACCAATACCTGAACATACAATTTCTGATTTATCAACAAATTTAAATGGTGTTCATAGGGTAACAGTTCGTCATTTAATAACTGGTGAAACACGTACCTATGATGTATCATATTGTGCCATTTTAATTGGATCCCGCCCAGATTTACGATTTACATCATGTATTAATAAATATCCAACCAAAAGTAATACAATAAATACTCAAACAACAACTGCCACAGATCAATTAATTCCATCACCATCATTAAGTCGTAAAATATCATGGTTTAAAAATTTATGTGCCAAATGTAAACATTTAAATATTTGTGATTGGAATTTACGTTATAAACTTTGTAATAAAACATGTGAATGTACAAATCAAGGTAAAATATTTTGGGATAAAGATACTAATAAAGGTATAAAACTTTGTTACGAAGAAGATTCTGGTATAGGTTTAGGTATTGATCCAACTAAATCAATTGATTCGAAATCAAATCAAATTGATGTAGATAAATATACAAATGAAATTCAACGAACACAAAAAGGATTATATGCCATGGGACCATTAGTTGGTGATAATTTTGTACGTTTTATACCTGGTGGGGCTTTGGCAATTACAGCAGCTTTAAATCGTGAAAATGATTGAAATTGTCAAATTATAATTGGAAAATATATTTTTCTATTTCACCTTTAAACCATCATGTTGTCTCTGAAAAAAAAAAAAAAACTTATAAAAAAATTGGAAATCATATTTTGTTAAAAAAAAAACACATACACCCAGAATTTTCATAACAATACCATCATTATATTAAAATATCTATTGTGGCAATAAATATTTCTTTATAAAACTAAATTATGAAGAATATAAGGATATTGAAAAGTTGTCGAAAGATTTAAGAAGATAAGGACTTTAAGATTAAGAGTGTGATGTTTGGTATGACAGCTTCGGAAAACAACGACACTGAAAAAGAGAAATTTTGACAAGAAATGAAAAGACATGCATCAAAAAGCGAAAATTTGTAATATTAATTTAGTAACAATGCAATTAAATTTAAAATTTATTTTTATTATCTATCACACTCCTTTTTTGCTTATATTATAAAATTTAATTTTAAGATGTGCCTTTAGAGACTTTTTTTTGTTTACATGATTCAAGACTATTTTTACCATTTGAAAAATTTAATAATTATTCTAAAACAAAACTGTTAACGTTTTATTGTTAATTCTATATATATGTTGTTTGATTTCGACTTTGTTTAATAAAAAATATATATTTTTAATTTACAATATTTTTTATCTAAATTTTTAATTTTGTTTAAATCTTATAATCATATTTTGTTAACAATAGTTTTTTTATTTACGTGTGCAAGACAGAATTTTTAAAAATAAATTGTATAATTTTTCTAAATATTCTTTTGATTTTTACATAAAAAATTTAATTATCTAGTTCCGAAAGAAATGTTGCAGCGGTTAAGAAATTATATCATTAATAACCATTTGTTGATTTTAGCACCGACAATTTAGGTCTTGATTATTTGGGCTTTTGAAACTAAAGAATTACTCTACGTGATTTCATTAATTTGTATTTTTCATAATTAAAAAAATTCAGACTTTCACCACATTTGCAATATTGACGAAAAAAAATATTTTATACTTTAAATTGATTTACGAAAATTATTCATATAGACCATTATTTAATTAATTTAAATTTTATTGAAAAAATAGTAGTACATATATCTTTTTACATTAGCAAAAATTTAGTTTATTTTTAAAGTTAAGTACATGCGTGATTATAATAAAATAAAACTAAAAATAAATAAGGCTTATAGTCGAATATAAATATTAACTAGAACAATCTATAAATTAGATTGATTTCTGTAATTGAAATTCGCGCATTCATATTATTAGGTATGGAACCTAATAATATGAATGCAAATAAAAAACTATTAAATAAAAAAAAAGATTGACTGATTTATCGGAACTTACTCGCATCTAAATTCAATCATGTTACATTGTGATCTGCGTTTATTTCCACAAGTTTCACAAATTAATATGGTTCCTCATTTCCAGATTTAAATTATTGAAAATTAAAGAAATTTTTCATTTGTCCAATCTTCTTTAATATTTTAAAGATCATCAAAGTGTTTGTTTGTATGATGAAATTGGGTGTTTTACTAATTTTTTCAGAATTTACATACATGATTGTTAATAACTTATTCCATTACCACATTAGAAATAAACTTTGTTTTAATCAGAATTTAGAAATTTCGATTAGTAGTGTTTATTTATTTACTTTGCTGAAATGTGTTATGTCAAAATTATTGTTTATAGTTTTTCAGGGGTGAAGAATTAAAATATGTAATTGTAATCGCATCTCAAATAATCGATATATTTATTATTTAATCGATTACTTCGAATATCTTATGTTCAACAAGTGTGTTCAGCATATCATGAGAACTATTTTCGGGAATCGAAAATAAATTGCCTAAAGTGGGCAAAAATTAGAAAAATATTTAATAGTTTATGATGGTTAATTTAGGTTTTTTGTTGTAAAGAGAAATGCGCATAAGTAATTTTATGTTGGTTTCTGTTTTTTGTTTTAAATCTTCTACTTTTATATGAATATACCGTATTTTTTTAGGCGAGATAACAATGAAGTATTACTCTGCCTGATTTAATTTAATTTCGTTAAATGGATAAATATTGCATAGTTTTTGGAGTTGACTAAAAAACTTTAGTTTAAATTTTTATCGGTAGGTTACGAAATATTTTCTTATTGTAAGAAGAAAATATCTTTCTTTAGTAAATTTTTATTAAAACGTCAAGGTTAACGGACAAAAAACTTGTTTGTAAAAAGTATTTAAAATATATATTTCTAAAATCAATTAATTAATTAAGTGTATCAAATTTAAACAAATTATTAATGATAATATTCATCAACATCAACAAGTACTTTCAATATACTTTACAAGTTCCAGAACTATTTAACGTCAAAACGAAAAACGTCAAAACGAAAAACTATTATTTATTACAGTTATGAAGATATAAATATATATGAGTCGTCTAATAGCTTTCCATTTTACTATCTATATCTATTTTTGATGAAAATGAAAGCTGCGTTATTGGAAAATAATATAGTTTATAAAATATAAACAATTGACAAAAATATTAAATTAGATAAATTGACGAAAATATTAAAAATAATATTAAAGTCACATAATCGATGGAAATAATTTACTACTCAAACAGAATCATTTGAAATTATTATAATATAAGGAAAGCAATTTATTGCTTTGAATTGTTCTAGCTAATGTGAGTAAACATTTATTTTTAAATATTATAAATCAAAGTCAGATTATTCATTATTGTAGTCTAGCCACCATTCACCATAGTTCAATTACTTATTTATTAGAAATTGATCCAATTATAATCGAATTTCACATTTACTTACATTAATAACTACAATTTATAGATATCCACGTACTTATTATTCTTATTAATATAGATCGGATTCTCGGATATGTTGTGTATTTCTGTAATGACTATGACTCCAAAATTTATGTCGATGCCTCAGAAGTATTGGAATCTTTAGATTCATTTAATCAGAATCTTTAGATATTCTAAAAAAAACAAATTCTATTAATGCATATTTTATGAAAATAATTTATATGTTAAAATTTGTAGGCGAGCGCTATAATCAATTGACCATAAAAGTTTAAACGCCTTTATTTAAAAATAAAAAAAATTCTTGAAAATAGTCGTGAATGACGTCATATTTGATTCACTAATAATTTCAAATTTCAATTATTCTTATTAATTTAACTTGTTTTTATCAAGTGATCTTTTTTTGTTATGTATGAAAGTACACAATTACAAATCCTAAATTTCTTACAAAACAAAATCCCAAAAATAAATTTGAATGATAAATATTTTAAGTATTAATATCATAGAGATTATAATCATACTCTTGTCTCAAGGAGTTCTACGAGAAGTATCTCATTAGTAACATAATACATTTAAAAAAAAAGTGTTTGAAATTTTGTTAAAACGTGGGTAGCTTTTATAGCTTATATAAAACCGCCACTGTTCGTCAAAACAAAAAGAAACAAACTATAATCATTCTACTTAATTTAATGCATAAATAATTACAAGCAAATTTAACCTGCGGCAAAAGCGTTATATTATATTTTACTATAATTTGATAAATTATTCATAAATTTCGCCTTCATAACAATGCATTTTTAAATATTTTCTTTTTACATTTTCACTCAATTTTATATTAGTGTGTTTTTTTATTTAAAAAGAAGTTTTTGAAAGCCATTCAAAAGGTGACAATAGATTAATAGCGAAAGATTTTGCCGTACAATACATATATAATGCAATTGAGGGTTTAGGTTAATTAATCAGCAGGAAGCATACAATCCGCCTTGTAACTTTAGTAAATATTATTGTAATGTTCTTAGTTTCAAATAAAAATTATACGCCAACGCTAGTTTTTTTACTTTCTTAACAAATTTGTGTTTTTTAAACAGCAGAAAGATAAAGGTAAAATTATGATATTGAAAATATGCTTTTGCATAGATCTGAAGAAATCAAAACCAAAGTCAGATTATTAGTTTTTGTGTGTGACAGCTATTGTGATCTGTATTGTTTTTATGGATGATGATTTTGTAGTTTAACGAAAATCATTACCAAAATAGTTTAGCTAAAGAAATTTCTTAAAATCCGAATTTCTATTTATACCAAATATTCGAAATATTTTCATTGGGCCAAAATGAAAAATTTTATTTAATCTCACTCTCCATCCTATGAATATTTAAGGTTTATTGGTAAGACAAGTTTTTTGTTACTATAGCTACTAAAGTTTTAATGTATACCATTAGTGAGAATCTAATAATATTTATATATAACTTGAACTTCAAAATGTAAATAGTTTACTGTGGTATGTTTTCACTAATATTAAGACTTCTTATTGAACTATTCAATATATTCGATACATTCACTTCCAATAATTCCAATTTCCTCTCCAAATAAGTTTAATGTATCTGCAATTGCCAAAAATTGTTTACTCAGAACCTAACCATAAACGAAACTTTAAAATAAATATGATCCAATCCAAATAAACTCAGTTTAAAAAACAAACAAAATTTTAACTTTTATGTGTACCTTATATGAAAAACTTGTATGGAAAGTTGTTATGGGAAATCGTACCATTTTTTTTGTATTATTAGTGGAATTTTTTTTTTTTAAACCGATTAAAAAATATATTAGTATACTAAAAAGTTTTATCCTATGCGTGATCTTTAAAGCCGCATAAAACAAAACCACAAATATGATGCAATTATTAATTTTAGTAACAGTTTTATAAATGAATTTAATTTCAGAAATTTATTTTTGCCGGCTAAAGCTTGTAAGGAATACTACAAAATAAATACAAAATTATTTAGTATTTTAGAACAGTTATTAGTTAATAGTTTATAAAATAACTGATAATAATTACGAATATGGTTATGTTTAGTTCTATAAATATTAAAGTTATAATTCAAAGATAATTATTAGATTTTGGTAAGACTAGTTTTTTTATTATTATTATTTCTACACTATTTTCGATTTGGAATAATTTATTGAAGTGGTCATTGACTGGTTAATTATGACATATTTCATTATTAATTATGGTTCATTTCTTTTTTTATATTATTTAAAAATTTTGGTTTTATCGTATTTCATTATTATTTATTATTGGTTAGATTTAGTATAGTGTGTACTTGTTCAAAACAAATGAAATTATTTCTTAGAAAATTAAGGTCAAGCAACATATGGGAATATTCCTTGCGATATATTTCTTTTTTGGGTAAAATTATAATATTTTTTTATATTTTTTAAAATCTTTTCTGCAGCTTTAAGTACGAAAGTTGAGAAAAAGAGACTAAAAGTAAGATTATTAACTTTCTATTAAAAACGCTGTATATAAATTATAAACTTTCGAAACATTTTCTATTACTTCGGGATATTTTAAAGAATTCCAATTTATTTTCGAAATGCTGCGTTTTTTGATCATGGTATACCACTGACGTATTTTTTTCGCGGAGTGACCATTCCATCCGTATAACCAAGGTCGTGCTGACCGTTGAATTGTATTTACTTGAGAACGATATAATGTAATTCCAATAATTAAGCCGAACATTTGTGATCGCTACTATTTAATTATATGTTCTTTACTTGTAGAAACCTATAAGAATGGCCATTATAAGAAATGTACAACCGATGATTGCATTAAACCTATTCTATGCTGCTTTAGTAAATTCTGTATTTTTCAATATCCGGTGTTATTGCTTTTATTATCAACGGGTTATATAATATTTGAAACAGACTTAGTATTCATTTATATTTTTAAGAACAAAAATGTAATATAATTGTCTATAAAAATGATTATTATATAAAGAATTTTATAATTTTTTTGCCATTCTTCTGAAGCAATGATCCGTTTTTTTTAATTTGCAAATAAAAATATTATGTATAGTAAAAACCATGTGCGCTGATAATATCGTCATAAACGGGATAGATTTTTTTTATACATATTTAAGATTTATTAATGTGCTGACAATTTATCAAATTTCAGGCATATGTACATTTATTTAGACAGCCTAACCTTATTTAAAATATTTAAAAAGATGATCTGCAATTTTGAATTTTAATGTTTAATCAAATGAAAATAAAAATATTAAAAAATTATCTTTTTCATGGTGGAATAGTATAGTAAAAGCAAATAAAAAATTCGCATAATTTTATAATAGATTTAATTATTTGCTATATTTTCGTTAAACAACTCTAAAAAATATAATTTTAAATATTTTTATGGTCTGCCATAATAAATTGATTATTATTATAAAAAAAATCTTGATAGAATTTAAAATATTAGATTTTTAGAGCATAACATTAGAAATTCTATAAAAGAAAATAAGAAACACAAAATTCTTATGATTTTTCGATTGATAGCAAACGTTATTTCAATTTAAGAATTTGTATTTTTAATAATTTTATGAATTTATTTTTAATAATTTTATCTAGTTTTTCTATAAAATTTTAAAGTTAAAAATGTAGATGAATATTGTAATTTAATGATTAACTAAATTGTCACAGTATAATTTAAGTTTTACTTAAGATCTTTCATCTTTTGCAGCTACATTGCTTGATTTTTTTGTGAAATTACTTATACTGCGTCATTGTCAGGAAACTATCAATTAAATTTACTTGTATGTATCGGCCAAGTTATCTGTAAACCGTTTCGTAAAGTCCAGCCTCCGAAGACAGTAATGAAGTATTTAAACAAATACATTAAATAATTTTTGGACAATTATTATAATATTTTTCACTCCACTCAATAAATCAAAATACCATTCACAAGTTTTAAATTGGCTTCTAATTTATGTAAAGTCTACCAGTATTTTCAATTCGTATTCATTTGTTTGATTCTGTGAGTAAGCTAGAATATTTTTAAGTTAATCATTTCTAATTATTAATACAAAGTAGAGAATTACACTTATTTTAATATGAAAATCTACAATAAAATTCAATCTACATATATATTATTTACCTAAATTAGATGAATTCCTTCTATTCTGCGACTTAATTTAGTTAAATAATAATTTTCATCACTATTAATTTAATTAATTTGTAAATTAAAATAATGTAACACAAGAAAACAAATGATTTTATAAAATTAATCAATTTTTTGGATTTTATTCTCAATTAAGAATTATAAAACTTAATACATATACAATTTTGAACGTATATTTAAATTTGTATATAGTTTGTTGAACCATTAAAATTCTTTACAACAAAAACCATAAAAACGCTCCCAATAAAGGAATTTTTTCTTCTTTAATGTATCTATTCTGTCTGGTAAATTGTTCAACCGAAACTTTCATAAATTCTACTAAGATTGTTTCTATAAAATACGAAAAAAAAACCAATTTCCATATTAGGAAATATAATAATAATAGAAACTAAATTTATAAAAAACAATTATTGCTTAAGGAGTGCTCAATTAACAAAATATAACAACAAAATATCAAATTAATCAAATCTATTACGTGTTCGACTAAGTAAATTTCTTCTAGCTTTAAGTAAAAGTTTTTTTATAATTGGACGATTTCTAAAATTTCTAATATTTTCCATTGCTTGAATTGGTATAACACTATAGAGTACAATTTCATCATCAAATTTTCCTTCAGGATATTGTATTGCAAATGGATAATCATCCGACACGGGCACAAATAATTCACCTTGGACTTCACTAAAATACCAAATTATAAAAATTTTTTATAAAATAAACCATCAAATATTATTTTTTTTTTTTTTTTACGATTGTCTTGTTTCCATATAACCCATTCTAAAATTGTCTGGCCATTTTAATGCTGGATTTCTAGTTGTACAAATATTTGGTTTTTGATGTGCATAAAAATTATGTTCAAATGATAATAAATAATAGTAGACACATAAACCATGGGATCCATATGGTGGGTCGTCAGCACCAGGTTGACTAAAACCACAATTTCCCATTCGCCAATTTTGATGACAATTAGTATAAAATCGAGTACCTTTATCACGACTTGTATGTATACATTGAACATTTTTTGCTGCTTCACGTAAATCTGATCTACCATAACGATAATCGAAACCAGGACCGGCCATATCACATGCTAATTAAAAATTTATAAAATTAAATATACATATTTTATCATTTAAATATATATATATTTTTACTATCTATTGAGTTGATTATTTGTTTGCCAAATTTTCGTCCAACTGCTACTGCTAACCTGGCACCATAACTAAATCCAAAAATATGTGTATTATTTAAATCTAATCCAGATAATTGCCATGCTTTTATTTTTGAATATATCACATATGTGATTGGATCAAATTTTTGTACTAATCTTATATATGATCCATCTGCATGAAAACCATAATCAATAAAAATAATACAACCTCCTCGATATTTTGTAAAATCTAAAATTAAAAATAGAATTTTTTGGTTTTTCTTTTTATTCGAAATATAAATATTTCAGTGTTAAAGCATTCAAATATATCACACAAAAATTATATTTACTTTGTTGTATACAAAAAATATGAAAAAATGTGTTAGACTTTAAAATAAATTTATCAGTGTTTTTTTAGGATTTAAAATGGATTATTTTATTCAAAAATAGCTTCTTAAAAAATTTATTGTAACAGAAAATTTTTCTTTCAGTTCATAAATTAATGGAAAATATTTAAAAAATTGTTTGTTTAAATCGAATTTGAGTGATGGAGCATTAAGTATACAGACATAAATTTTATTTCAACATCAATTAAATCAACTGCCCATATGTGTACATTACAGAGGATATGAAATCTGCTACTAGTTTTGCTTCCACCAATATAATTTGTCTTGAAAGATGAAAAATCTAATGCAGAAGGTAGAACACTATAACAATTTAACAGTATGTTCAATAAAATTGATAATAGACCGTGGTTTGAAAAGGTAAGAGTAGAACAAATTGATATATTGTACTTTACGTTTCATTATCTATGTTTAAAAAAATTTATTATGTTTTGAAAATTTCATAAACCTATACAAGTATTGAAAGATCTCCACATACAGTTCTGTCACTTAAAAAAGCTTATCAAAATGAACTTCTTACTCGGTAGTACGGCTGCGCTGCCGTTTTTCAGTACAAATTAAATCTAAATGACCTTTCTTTCTACTAATTAATGTATCGGAAAATCAAGTTTTTAATTGTTACCAATATAAACATATAACATAATTAATTTATTGAACAATATTTGTTTTCGGAAATGCAATCGGAAATGATAAGGAATGACTTTAGCTTTTATCAAACCGGATATGAAATAACATGAAAATTATCGTAAATTTCGGTTAGAAAAACTTATAATAATTTTTTTATTACATTTTAATGATATTTACGTGAATACCGGGCCAGACTAAAATATATCTCTCACTTGGTTAATATTTTGTTTTAATGAAATATACGTTTTAAAATAAAATTACGAACAAATGCATTCAATCATATTTCAATTATTTCACACCTTTCATCATTGCACAAACAATAATATCTCATCAGACTTTACTTTATTTTTGCTATATGATATCATTACTTCATTATTGGTTAAATTTTTTTTTTTCTTTTATACAATTAACTTACTTGCTACCATTAAAGGAACCCATTCAGTATCTGAATCTTCTCTCCATCCATGTATAATAAATGTAAATTTATCATTACTACTACATCCAATATCGTTAATTGATTCAATGCTTGTACCATTTGCGCGATAAGTTGATTTACCATTTCTATAACAAAAAATAATTAACTTTTTCTAATTAAATTCCATTTTTTTTTTAATTTATACACTATGTGTTATTATCAATCTAATTTTTAATGTTTTGTTACACTCACACAAATACCAAAAATTCAATATCCTCAGCAAATTCTTGTCTTCGATTATAATGTGGAACTGAATTTTTAATTGGCGGTGATGTATAATCATCGTTATCATCATATTCTACATTTTTTTCACTTTCACTATTCGTAATATAATAATTAGTATCAATTGGTGTATAGTAATCATAATTAGAACATAAACATTGTAAAATATTAATTAATAATATTAAAAAAATATATTTTAAACTTAACATTATGATATTCAGTTTATTAATGATTTTCGAAAGAAATTTTAAAGTTTTGTTATGAAAGTTTGAAATATATTTTGAACCGCACAATCAAATGCAAAACAGAGAAATTTTTTCCGGCTTTTTTCTTAAATTTTGGTAAAAAAAATATATATTTTTTTTAGTTAAAAAATGAAATTTTTTTTAAATGAATTTTAACCGCGTTTCTTTGATTAAAGTAGTGTTTTTATGTTGATGGTGTAAAGTATAATCTGCACACTTGATTTTTTTTAAAATATATAAACTTCCATACCATAACTTTTTTCGGTTTTTATAATTAAAAAAAAAATTGTTGTTATCTCTTATAGCCGAAAAGCAGCTTTTTTTTTTGTTTTAAGTTTTATGAAGTAAAAAAAAAAATTCAAGGGGATTTCATATTAAGAAAATTTAGAAATTTAATTTTTTGTGTTAAAAAACATTAATAAATAAATAAAAATATGGTTTTTGTCGAAATATATTTTGGGTTAATTAAATATTAAACAATAAGAAACCCCCAAATAAAAATTAAATTTTACAGATAATATGAGTATATTAACGAAAAAATGTCATTTAAACGTAATAAAATAACTCGTTTCTTTTTGGATTGACAAGCATAAATGTAAAAGAGTGCCGTGCAGCCGAATTAATACGAAATAGTTTCATACTCATGGCGTTTTTTAAAAATATTGACAGTTGAATATTATATTTCCTAAAAGGCTTGTAATGTCTTATGCATATTACCAATTTTCCAAATATTTACTATGCTAATTTGCAACTTTCGCTAAAATTACTTTAATGAACTAAACGATAATTAGAATCGCTTAGTAGACAATATTCGAATTTCTGTCGCCGGTCTCTATTCTTAATCAAAGTTTTCTACCAAAAAATTTAGATGAATATTTACTGTGTTAAATATCAATTTTTCATCGGACAGACAGTTAGACAAAGTATTAAAATAACAGATTTCAAACACTCTAAAAAATATTTCAATAAACAAATATTTGATTTACATTTTTGTTAACAAAAAAAAAAAGATATTTTTAAAGAATTTTAAAATACAGGTAAACAAATGTTTAGATTCGACATAAGAATTATGATAATTGAAAGTTGGACTTGTATATTAATGTATATTTCATTATTAATTTCAATATTTTTAGATTTCAACATTGCGTAATTCACCAATTTTATATTAAAAATCGAATAATCCAAATTTTTCAATTATAGTTACTATACTGAGCTTTGTGGTTGTTTTAAAATCACTTTAAAATTTATAATATTGATATACCCCTTTGACATACTTATTTTTCTGAATTATCTTTATCTTCAAGGCTATACTACCTTCTAAGTATGTTGTAATCAATCTTACCGTGCGTCTTGCACTGATCTGAACTAATTATTTAACGAAGGACAAAAATTAATATTTCAAAATAAAAATGAGGACTGAAAACAGAAAGGTTTGTTAAATAACATCTTATAGTATTTACTCATGCACTTGCTAATCGAGTTTTTTTCTGCAGATGTCTTAGGAAATTTTTTGGAAACATTTTAAATCATTTATTATTGTTAGTATACTACTGTGTGGAAAGGGAATTATAAAAATTACGCTGACCTGTCATTATTATTGCACTTAGCAAATATCATTGTGACAAAATTTCATTGTGACTTTTCGATACACTTAGCAAATATCATTGTGACAAAATTTTGTAAAAATTGAGATTATCAATTTAGTCTATTACAACTATCCAATATTCAATGGTCTATAAATTGTTCCCTCTTAGTTTTACGCAGTTTAGTTACCGGTTTTCATTTTTTATTAGAAAAAAAATCGTAATTTCCTGAAAAACTACTTACAATTTCTATCTATTGACTTCGTATTAATAAATAATTCCATGCATGTAATGAATTTGCACCGATAAACTAGTTAATATTATTTAACGGAAATGTATTATTTAATATTTTCCATATTAATTCTCCGTTTATACAGATTATTGATTTCTTTTGAGCAGATTTTCTTCGGAACATTAATTTTTTTTTATTTTATATATCTTTAATTAATTTTCTTAGTCATAATCTTTGATATTCATTTTATATTTTCAAATACTGGATAGAAACTTAAAAATTGCCAAATATTAAAATAATTAAAATTAAGATTTAAAAGTACCAAATATTAAAGTACATAATTAAAGTTAATTTAAAAATTATTGGTAATAAAGATAATTTTTTAAAAGATTAACCGATTTTTAAAATGGAATAAATAAGAAAATATGTGAAAATTCTTATAACTATAATAATATCAATAATTTAAAAAGGTTTTATAAAAAATTATGTCATAAATTATCTAATTGTGGAATGGTACGTGAAACCAAATTAATCATATTCAGTAAAAAAAACATAATGCTTAAAAATTATTTCATATTTATGTTGATAAATAAAATAATAAACAAAATTATTTCTTAATATTCAAAATATTTATCATATCTAAAACAATTCTGATCCTCTTGAGTATCAAAAATTTAAAAAACAAGATGCTATATATTTATTCAAGATTATAGGATTTTATTTTGATGTAATCAGTCAAATATGAAATTTTTTTAAAATATAAAAACACAAACCTAAGTTCTAATGGGGAGTCAAAATTAGATTTGAATTTCAGTGCACACGCTATATTATTATATTATTGTTACACCCACAAAATAAACCAATTTACTTGATTGCATCTCCATAAATGTTCAGTAACATAAAAAAAATATAAATAAAATTTTCGAATAGAACTTTTTATGTAAAATTGAAGTAAAAAAAACATAAACTCAATTTGTCCTTATTCAGTTCTAGTCTTTAGTTATACTTGGGTATATTTTTTCAGAATATAAAATTAAAAATTATGAACAGAAATCGATTGGGGCAGTTTTCAAATACATATGTAAAATAATTTTGAATTTTTCTATTTTCTTGTAAATATTTCTGTTGCTATTAATTTCAGTACTTCTCTCTCTGATGAATGATAATTGCGCTGCAAATATTTACGATTTTTTTACTATTTGCAGTGTTACGAACAAAGTATACTCTTACAATTGAATAAAGCACAGTATAAAAAATACATTTAAAATAGAGGATTTGTTAAAACGAAAAAATATGCTTTTATTAATTTTCTCTTAATTTAGAGATGTTAGCACAAAAATGTAGTCTATGCAAAATTTCAAAATTTGTTTAACAAATAAAAGTTCATTTTACACAAACCCCATTATTTCCATATTGACGTGATTATTACATAAACACATACGATATTCACCATCCAAGGAAATTCTCTTAAAATTAGAGTACGACTATGAAAATAATCCAGTAGAAAACGGAAACGGAAGAGTTCTGCGAGGGTGGATATTACATGTAGGGCTAAAAGAATTAAAGATTTCATGGTTAATTAAAAGATTAATTATAAGAATAACAATAAGAATTATATTTAAATTATTTTTGACACGTTATTTTCTTTATATATGGTTCTATTTTACTTCGACATGTACTAATTTTATATTATTCTGTTTAAACTTCTTAATTAATTTAAATTTTTAAATAAATTTTATTCAAATTATATAAAAAACATTTAATAAAACTGATGAGTTAATCTTAAAATCCAAGGATACTTATTTATGACAATCAAGAAATTTATATATACTGCAGTCTGCAGTATTCTCTATTATAGAAAATATAAATATACATATATGCATGTATATATTTATTGATTTTTGCCTTAAAATGTACACCGAAATCGGTAAATGCGGATAATAAATAAATAAAAAATTATGTTTTCAAACGAGGCGATTGTCTAAATAATATTGTGATATAACTTCCGAAGAATTTAAAATAGTAAAGCCAGTTCTTAAATTTTATAGTACTTGAATACAAATATTTAATATCTTTTTTATAATCGTTTTCAGAATATTTCACAAATCAATTTTTCATTAATTTCGGAATCGATAACTAAGACCAGAAAGATTATGCCACAAAATCATTAACAGAAAATTGAAGTGAAGTATTCTAAGATTATAACCAAATACAATTACCAACAAATCTGATATTCAGCTAATGCATAAAATGATCCTTAAAAAATAAAAAATGTGTTTTTTCACAAAGTGTTTTTGCAAATTTATATATAATAAATTACTTTTATGGATTTAAATTACATGAACTAAATGTTATTTTTTTATCATTTATTTTTGGAAATATATAATGTTAAATCGAAAAATTTAGATTGAAACAAACGCCTTTGCCTGCAAATATAAAAAATATATGCTTCCCACATTGTCTCTGTCGCTCTTTACAAAATAAAATGAATTATTAATATTTATATCTATTTTTGATTCATTTGATTATTATATATAATTCTATACTATAAATTTAACATATCAAAATAAATTTAAATAAAAATTCCATCCACGCTTCTACGAGCATTAAAGGTTTTTGCTTTTTTTTTTCTTCTATATTTTGCCAGTAGAGCTTAAATGAGTCACTCACCTTTTTTTCAAATGACTTTTTTGGGATGCAATACTAAAAAAAAAAACTACAACATTTTAATCGAAATTTGTATAAATAAAAAAAAATAACTTGTTTTTATGATTTTAGAGAATCATTTCGCGTTAAATGTGAAATGTGATTCATCATAGTACCTTATTGGTAAAACTATATAACTAAAAATATTATGTTTTATGTTACAAATAAAATGAAATTTTTTAACACGATTTTCGTTAGATATTTATTTTTCAAACATTTAGCATGATTCTTGCTTTTGAAATTATAAAATAAATGTTCTTATATATTATAGCTACTGTTTTTTATGTTATAAATATAAAAATTTTAATTGACTGTAAAACAGGCATTCAAAACTAATTTAACGAGGGTTAATTTATTATTAGGGTGCCTATTTTCTCAAATATTACCTGAATTGATAAATTTAATTCATTGATTTAGCATAATTAAGTTTTATAAGCTAAATTTGAATTAAATTATGATTTATATTTTTCGGAACCCAAAATCTTGGCAATCATTTATTTAATAAAACTAATGGTTATAATTAGCAACTTTAAGTTAGGACATAAATTATCTAGTAATCAAAGCAGTTAACAAAATGTTGCAGAAAAACTGTCTAACAAAAAAACTGCCTGCAGAGAAATAAGTGCAGAATCCTAATAAGCATTGAAAATATAAAAGGAAAAAAAGCTATTAAAATTTTTTGTCAGAGGAAAAATTTATATCTGGTATAATCAATATTTGGCCAAGATCCAAAAAAAACTATAGACCAATCAAAAAGAGGTTTTCATTTAAAATTGACAATCAAATAGAAACAAATATTATGTAATGTGAATTTAAAAAATTTGAAAATGGGATAAATTATCTAAATAATGTTATATAAAAAATATAATTAAATTAAAATTTCAGGTAAAAAGAAAAATCTTTATATATATTTTACCATAAAATGTTATTCTCACGTCTCCGAAATTTTTAATGCTCTGCTATAAAAACTAAAATTTATAAAACAAGTTTTATTTTCAAATTTCAGACTTTTTATTTTAATATTATTTTTTTTTTAATGCATATTAAAAATGTAAGATTTTAAAAATTATCTACTTTTAGAGTCAGTAAAGTACTTTACAATTTAACTTTCTTATGCTCTTTCTACGGGAAAATTCAATAAGCATTTTTGGATAAAACAACAAAAAATATGTTTTATGTATTTTTGTTTTTGTTGCAGTAAAAATTGAAACATAAAATTTTCTGATTATGGTAACATACATGTTTTCAATTTTCTGATTATGTCGCATGTTCGATGTTCCAATAAATTTTAATTTTATAATATAAAAATTTCTCCATAAAATAATTGAAAAATTCTGAAAATATTTATTTTATATTATATGAAAATATTTACGTCATTTATTTAAGATACATTTAAGGAGTTCCAATATTATGTAAAAGAATAACATTTCCATCTATTATTATACAAAAATTAGAAAATAATCAGTTTGGTAATAAATAATAAACTTATTAGATATTTTTAAATGTGGATTGAAATTGTTCTAAAACCCCTCTGCTATTTCAATTAATTTTGAAAAACATACATAAACTTCTCCTATTTTTTGATTGTGTGTGTGTTAATTTGTTAAAATGACGTCACACACGAGTTCAGTCAGCCGTATAACATTTTTTTTTGCTTGGGCGTGTTCGAAGTATTGCCGTGTTAAATTGTTAGTACTTATAGCGTACAACTTTAAATACCAATAACAATTATAATATTCAGTATCACAATAATTTGTATTAGTTCTTATTGGGGGGTTATACTCCTTTCATTAAATGTATTGTATTGCAGGTTAGATCCACTAAATTTTTATATAAATTTCGAACCATACATTAATAACAATATTGTAATAGCAACAACCTAATAGGTTAGTCATACATTCGTTGTTACCATATAACTTCAAATCACATTTACTACACTTATTTCACGTTTAATTTCACGCTTAGATATGAATGTAACTCAAATATGGTACAGTACCAAGAAGCCGTTTCTATTACGTGCCCTAACAATGTTTCTTCTAGCTATAAAATAATATGAGTCTATTAAAGTTATTTCACCCAAAAATGTAATTTCTTATCAAAAACAATGCATAGTCATCCTATTATTAATTTTAATATTAATTAATTTTCAAAAACTATATTTGTGTCAAAATATACGTACTTGTATAATCAATTCATTCTTAAATTATAATAATTAAATTTTCTATATAGTACTTATTACAAATTTTATTTGTAGTACATTATTTATTAATTTTAGTACATTTTAAAAACAACTATTTCTCCAGCTCTAAAATTGTACTATTTTCGAATATTGTAGAACGGCATGTCTGTTATATTTTGTGTAAAACCGTTGGTTTTCCAACAATTTCTCGCAGTCTTTAAAAAGTAAGCGACTCTTACAGTGAATAGTTGTGTTTGTTCTAAAGCTGATTTTTTTATTTGTAAGAAATAAGTCAAAAGTATTTCTTTGAGGTCTTAATTTATTAAATTATTTGTAAAAAAAAATAACATATATATAAATATGAGGGAAATCGTACATATTCAAGCCGGTCAATGCGGAAACCAAATTGGAGCTAAGGTAAGTTTCCTCAAAAAGAAAAGTGGATATCAAAAGAAAAAGGACTAAAAAAAAATATAAATTTGTGCAAGTTGAAAAATTGTGTTGGTCTTTTAAAATTTAAATATGAAAACTTAATTACAAATCAAAAATCCATATTTGTAAAGTGGAAAAATAAATTTAATAAATTAATAAATTAAGAAAAAAAAATTCCATTAAACTAAAAATAATTATGCATCCAGTAATAAAAAAAAACCATCTGCCTCTGTGCATGCAATTTGGCAACAGAGTGGATTCGTGCAGTATAATTTATCCTACATTAGACAACAAATATAAATTTCTTATATGTTAAAAAAGGATGGTGAATATATCTTTTTTTAACTGTTGGTACGAAACGAAGTACGATAAAAAAAAAATTTGAATTGGGAACAAAAAAAAAACGCGCTAATTTTAGCGTCTTCAATACAAGAAAATATAAAAATAATTTTTAAAAAATTGTTTAAAAATTGTACGCTACGAACGTCAGCCACGTTTAATTATCAAGTTCTTTACCATTTAACCGGCCGGCAAATAATTTCGATGTGCTGGCAAAATTTCAGTTTTTAAATTTTACACAAAGAAAATATTACAAAGAATGAGAACGAAAAAAAACCAGATTTAAATTTTAAAAAAATGTACAGATAATTTTTATATAATTTTTTTTTTTTCGAAATCGATTTTTAAGGCTCTTCTAAAAAAAAGGTTCTTGCGCTGTATTAATTGTATGACTAATAATAATTATTAAAATTTCCTATATATGAGCTAAACGCTCATATAGAATGATGCGTTTTCTACAAAATATGATTTTCTTTTTTTATAAATTATAAAATTTTCATATAATGATGTATATAGTATCTATAATTTTTACATCTTATGACTTATTTTTTAAATATGTTTTCAAAATAATTTTTTTTTTTTCGTAAATATATTTTTACCGGCTATTTCCGCTTTTCTATAAATGACGCTTTTCTCTATGATATATTAATTATTATTGTGCAATCGCCAAAATATGGCGATTGCGACAATTTTATATTGAATCATTAGCTAATAATAAACGAACACATACTTCCAGTTTTGTCTATTTGTGTTGCCTGCTGATTCCCATTTTATAAAAAAAAAGTATCAAATAAAAATTAATATTAATTCAATTATTTTCCAAAAATAACAAAAACCAAATGGCAGATGGTAAATTAAAATTTTTTTTTCAAAACCCTATTTTAATAGTAATAAAAAAGAGGGGACACAATAGTAGTTTTTATTAAAAATTTATCTTTCTGGTGGAATTTTTTACAATCCTACAACACAATTCTCAAGAAGTGTACATGTAGTAAAAAACAAAAAAAAAACTGCACAAACACCAACAAAAATAGAAGCTATGATCGGCTACAAACTCTATAACATATTTTTTTAAAAATAAATTTGCTCTTCTGTGTCGTTTGGGTTTTTACAGATAATTTATGTACAGAGTGATTTCGAAAATTGAAAAATTGTTCGAAAAAAGAATAATTTTAATTCAAAACATCACTCTGATTCAGAAAACTAAATTGGAAAAGTATATTAAAAACTAAATAATTTATTCGAAATTCCAAAAAATGTAATTGCAAAAATCATTAGATTAATTCGAATAAAATTAATGAATAATCATAAAAATTTCATTTAAAATTTTTTAGTGTTTGATAGAAGCGAAAATTAATTTCATTTAAATTTAGTTTGCACACTAATAGCTTAATTTTTTTTCGATATCGAAAAATTATTTTCAAATTTCATTCGCCTGACTAATTTTTCAATATAAATCAAATTAAATTTTTAAAAAAATCTAATAAATATATAACCACAAATAAGCATTTCTGCTTTATCTAAAAAAAAAAAAACGATTCAGGAAAAAAGTTCAATAATCTTTTTTTATTTTCAAGTTTATCTTAATTTAAAAATTTACTAATTGTAAAAAAAAAGCACTGTAATTTTTGTTTTAGTTTCTGGTTCATGCTAATCGTAATTTTTTTTTATCTTATTTTTATTTAAAGAAATTCTTTCGACCGTAAAAAAAAAAACTGATGGTGGCCGGTAATTTTTCTTACCTTAGCAAATTTTCTTGAAAATAAATATAATAAGAAATCTGATCTAAAATTTTATACCGTTCCAATTTTTTCAAAAGAAAATATTACAAAAAATTATTATTATTAAACATTTACGTAAAAAATTATGATTAAAAAAATCTTTGATGGAAAATTTATGTCCGTTTCCGTTCTAAAACTTTGAATTCACAAAAATAGTACAACAAAAAAAAATGGGTTTGGTTTTGAAAAATAAGATTTTTTTTTGTTTTGTGGATTATCTCATTTTCTTTAAAAATTTATTTTATAATAATTTTGATCTTGAATTTAATTTATGTTAATAAAAATTAATGGTCAATTCTTTTATTGGAATTTGTAGTTATTTTATTTAAGGAGGTCAATGAATAAAAAGTAATTTTATAGAACGCTCAATATAATTAATAATTATTTAAGAAATATTTTAAATTATCTGTATTTGATTGTTTTAATTTTTAATGTTTCAGATTTTCTATAATTATTGTTTTGTTTTTTCAAATTAAATCGAGATTAGATGATTTGGAATTATTACGTAATATTTTAAAGTTTAACGCCGTAGCTTGTTATTTGTTAACATATATATTGTCTACTAAAAGTTTTTTATGATATGATTGAAATTGTAATTATTAATTTATCCATCAATCATATTTTAGCAATTATGCTAACGAATGACGTAATTTCTTAACAATAACTTACAAAACAATTTTTTTGTTACAATTAAAAGTTTTTTCAGTATAGTTACTCCAAATAAAATTATTAAGTTTTGGTTCTGATTCATTCGTCCGCCACATTAAAACAAAAATTTCGATTTTTATTATCTTATATTTTTAGTTTGTTCTTTTTAATCTGTTATCTTTAGTTTATTATTACTAGAATTTGTAAAATTTTGAAGTACTTTAATTTCATTTGAAATAGTTAGTATATAAAATAATCAAATATAGATTTAATTATAATCAAATATAGATTTTATAATTATTCAGTTAATTTATGAATGAGTTTAACGTTTTAAAGCTTGTTTAAAGTTTAAAGAATTTAATTTTTTAATTATCTCTACACATAGCAATCTAAAAAGTTTGTCACTGGGTCTTAATATGAATTTTATTTGTTGCTAAATCAAAGTATTATCAGATATTATTTACATACGTCAATTTTCAAGTTAAAATTTCTCAAAAGGTATTAAAAAAGACTATAGTTTTCTAAATTTACCCTCAACAATGATTTTTATTTTTTTTTATTTTGCTATTTTTAGTTATAAAATTGAAACTTTCTATTTATAAAAAATAATGTCTTCTAGTATTTTTAGAAATTTAAAAGTAAAGTATTTTTTAAACATTAAACGGAAAGAAATCTAAAAAAAAACTACGCAATGAAATTTTGGGTTATTGACATTTCATACGTTTTTTAACATCGATGTTCATTTCTTAATTAGCTTCGCTATTTTTCAGATTCATTTAAACTTTTTTTTGTACCAAAAATATTTTAAAATAAAATTTTTTCTATTCGAATATTAAATTATAGACCATTTTTTTTATTTTGATCCATTTATGAGAGTTTAGATAGCAATAAGAAAAATCGATTAATTCGATTAAACAATTGAGTTTTTTATTTGGTTATTTTCTATTTTATGTGCGTCTGAACTTGATGTTTTTGTTATTTTTTTATTGGAAAACCAAAATAAATATATATTTTTCCAATGATTTTTATACGTATTGTTAAAAAGTTGGGTAAACTAACATTTATGAGAAATTCGATAATTTTACTTGATTGTAAAATTAAAATATTTAATAATATGATTATTTAGATTTTGTGCCCCCACATTTTTTCGAAATATGTTCATAAAAATTGTGTAAATATTATAACAATTACGTACGTAGGCGTTTTTATTTTCTTTTATAGGAAAATTCAGAGTTATTAAAGGTTTTTATGTAGTAGTTAGTTAGTTCCCTTTTGTTTTGGTTATATATTTTTTTAGATACCATGGCAATATAATAACATGTATTTTTGCTATATATATCAGGTAGTTATATAGCAAAAATACAATACGTAAAAATCAGAAAATATGAATATAAACTGTAATAATTATAGATTACGATAATTTTTTTCTAGTGACCAGGCGAAAATTCTATAGCATCTATGTTCAAAAACTTTTTGGAAAAAGTTCTATAGCCTTAAGGCTATAGTCATTTGGAAAAAGTATTATAGTCTTATGGTTAAAATAGTTACTTGAATTTGACGTAGACAGAAAGCTGTTTGTAACAAATGACTAAATTTATTTAGTTTTTATTTTCTTTTATTTCAATCGCTTCTCTGAGTGTTATGGAAAAATTCACTAATATGAAAATAGAATAATATTTAGGGCTTTTATTTTGAGAATTCTCATAAAATACCACGGGGCTATAAACAAAATATAATTTACTTAACTTAGACATATTATATAAAAATTTCCTGAATTATATTATAACTGAATGAGTGTTAAATGACTTCCTTTTTTATACGTCCTGTGTTTTTTTTATTAGTAGGTACACGCAATTTTTATATTAACCTTATTTTTTTTTTATGTATTCAATTTGATTTGTCAGACGAAAATAAGCACAATTTATTAAAAATAAAAAGAAATAAATATTTTATATTTATAAATCTACCATAACTAAAAATGAAATCTAATTTTAGTAAAATTATCATTTTTAGATTGAATATTTATTATTAATCTTTAAATAGAGTGTCCTTATTTTAATTTCGCAAATTTTATGTAATAAATCCTTGTTTTTTTTTGTAATGAAATATACATGACTGTGTATGTAAATATTAACCCTAAATTTAGAGACTATACAAACAAATTGGTAGTCTTTTATGTTAAAAAACAGAAAATTTATAAAATTTCCTTTTAAGGAAATAAATTTTCTTTCAAAAAAACAAAAAAAAAACGATAAAACTTGTCATGCTGTGGTAAACAAAACGACAAAACATTTATTTTTGTTTTTGGAAATATCGTCAGAGTTTTTGTAACCAAATAAGTCCATGTTTCTTTCCCTAAAAGAGAAAACTTGTTTTCGGTTTTTTTTATTATTATTTATAAAAAATTTGGTAGCATTATACCTGATTCGCTGGTTCAACATTTAAAAGCTTTACCAAAAAAAAGATTGATCGATAAAATGAAATGGGATATTAATAATGATTATATTTTTTTGATCGAAATTTGGAAAGTTTTAAGTAGAAAATTTTATGATATACGTGTGAAATATTGACATTTTTAAAATAATTTTTTCTTTTTATAATTTTTCTTCAATTATATTAATTAAAGTAAATAAAATTTAATGGATGTTTCTGATATAAGAAAATAATTATTCAACTGAATATAATTGCCCTTTTTCTGTTTTTTATTAAATCGTCTGTCAAGTATAATTGTTATTTAAATAACTCTGCGCGTATCTGCTAAATAAGCCTTATATACTTAAAATATCGGGCAGTATTTGCAAACGTTGTGAAGCTCTCTAATTGCGAAAAAAAAAATTACTTTGTAAACGCTATCTATGGTCCTGATTATAAACATAATAGTTAAATTACTAAATACCATTTTGAAAATAAATATTACAATGATGAATTTCAGTAGATTAATGTAGTCAAAATATTTACATTATTTTTATCTCATTAATCAAGTATTTACTTTATAAAATATCTTCAAACAAATTTACATATTTATTTTTATAATTATATGAAATTTAAGCAAAATTTCATTCCCACGTCAGAAATAAAGGCCATTGAAGAAATTTAACGAAAAAAAACAAGCTTTTTTTCATTTTTTTGTTTTTTTTTCTTTAAGAGAAATTTTTATTAATTGAATTTTCTTGTTCTTTCATTCATTTTCTATGCTTTTTTTTGTTGTTGTAGGTAACAAAAATCACACTGTGATCATAAGATTTTACATATTTTTTTCGTTTATGATATTTTTTATGTTTAAACACAATTTACTTTAATCAGTAGAAAGAAACCCGAAATATTGTTGTGTATTTCCCATTATAGAAAAACATTAACAAAAAAAATTATAAAATATTTTCTTTTTTTCCATAATCGTTGATTTTCAAAAATATAACAGTTTTTATTCTGTTTGATTTCCCTTCCATTTTGTTTGGCATACTATTTCCAAAACTTTTGCATTTGTTGTACTCTGCAACATTAATTTTTTCTTGCCAAATCATGGTAATAGAAAAAAGACGATATTTTCTATAATTTTTTCAAGCCATTATTTTTTTTTTTTTATTATTTTTATTTTCAAAAAAATTGTTAGAGAAATTTTTATAAATTTTCAAAGATATACTAAAAGTCTTAAATTTTAGATTGTTTGCAAAAATAACAACAAAATGAGAAACTATAGAATTTGATTTTAATAGCGTGATTTATGTACATTAAAAAAAAAAATATAACTTTTTAATTATTTTTCAATACCACGTCAATTAGTAAAAAATCGTGTTTTTATTTAATTCACATAACTATTTTCTTTTTTTAGTTTTATTTAGAAATTTTTCACACCTTTAACTTGAAATTTTTTTAATTTCTTTTATAGAAATATTTTAAAAGCGTTTAATTTTCATAAAAATTTTCTTTTATCAATAAGCAATGAAGAATCGAAAAAGAGATACCAATAAACTTTTCGAGTTCTTTTCATTAAAAATTTTAATATCTGTTGCTTTTGTGGTTTTGTGTAAATTTTCGTTCATCTGGAAAAATAAGAAAAAAAATTTATTTTTCTGTAATTAAGTTTTTCGATTTTGGTTTGATGAATTGGAAATGTTTTATCATTTCTCAGAATGTTAAATAAAAATCCCTTTTTGCATTGGAAAATTTAAAACATATTTTGAAAATAAATAATCATTTTTCGTTTTTTGAGCTTAAAATATTAAAAGGAATTTTTGTAAATTTATTTTTTTTTGGGCCGTGGTAGTTGATTTCTTGATATTTTCCAGATGTTAAGTTTTATAATTTTTTGTTGGAGTGATTTGAAGGATTTTCAGAAATATTTTTATGATGAACACATATATTATAAATATTTTAAGTGGTAGACTGGTAAATAATTTGAAAGCAATGACTGCAAGACCACACATAAATTTTCTATCCAGACTTATTTCTGCTTAAAATACTCTTTTTATAATATGTTTTCAATTAGAGTTTCAAATATAGATTTATCTACCTATAATAGTCTCTGAGACCGAAATTTAATTTTTCTGTACAATATATTTACAAAATTATACTTTTATGTATGTACATTAAATAATGTGTCATTAAACTACAACATTTTTTTTCATTTTAATCATGCTGCACTCTTAAAACGATAAAATTTTTGCAAAAGGAAATTACTAATAAATAATTTTTTATATGTACATATTATAATAATAAATTTCTCCATGGTCTGCCATTCAACATAATCAAGTAAAATAAATTTTTAGTTTTAATGAGTTCTTTCTACTTTATTTAATTTAGCAATTAATTTAATGTGCCTAAAAAACTTAAATTTTCTTCGTCATTATGTTTATAATTATGCATCAAAAAAAAATATTAAAAATATTCCTTAATTTACTGTGACTTGTGCCACTTTGTACAAAAATATTTTGATCAAAGGCATTTAAAAATTCAAACCATGTACCTTCCTTAGTTATAAAACTTATTTTTTTACTGTTTACAACATAGAAACACGGTTCAGCTAACTTTTTAAAAGTTACAAGTTTTTTTTTTTAAGTGTTCTAAACTAACGTCTGTATTTAAAGTGCTCGCGCTGCCCATTTTATAAATTTAAAATAAGTACATTCCACTGTGTAACTCTTATTACAATGACTTTTAATTTTTTTTTTGTTTTCAGTAATTTCATTTCCTATTTTTTTTTAATTCTTGCTTTATTTGTACACATTTTTCTATAATTTCTATATTAATTTTCATGCTTTCAAATCCATTACGAATCTATTCTGATTCACAGTTTAAAAGTTCTATGAACTATGTATTCTACAAAAAATAAAAAACAACTACTGTCGAAGTATGAAGTTTAAATTCATGAAATTTTTTTAAATCAAAATAAATTATTATTGCACTTATATTTATGATTATGATTGGGGCGTTGTACTTTGTGTCATTTTGATAACATTGGCTAGCTTTAATTAAAATCATAGTATTTAATTGTAATTTATATATCTATTTTTTTTATAAATAAATGAAAGCGTGATAGCAAATTTAGAAATTATGATTTGTTTTTTATAGTCAAATATTAAAAATTATGAAGAGATTAATTAATGGTAATCGTCGTCATGTAGGTTTTTTTTATGTTAAATTATTGTTGGAAATTATCATTAATTATATTTTTTTGTATGGTTCATAGTTCACATTTAAAATAATAAAAAATGTGTATAAATAAATAAATGAGTCACAAATTTACAAAAGACCTAATAAAAATAATTAATGACAACATTTTAACAAAAAACTATTTTTAGAATAAAGTTTTTATGGAAAATGTCATTTATGTTTAATAAAAATTATTAAGTTCTTTTAATATAAATGATGATAATTACATGTTTTTTTTTTTAATAAATGATTTAGGTCAACAATTATTTATTACTAGCTACAATTAAATCTAAAATAACTAAAATATTTATCCTCAACTTAGATATTTTATGGAAAATATTAAAAAATGGATCCTAAACGGGGTCTTTTTTTAATTTTCAAAGCTAAAATCCGCTAATATCATACAAACTTCATAAATAACAATAATGATACTAAACTAAAGGCATGAAATTTATTTCCACATTGTTCCGAATTTCGGACAAATTTCAAAAATAATGTTAATATAAAAGACAAAGTTACCACATTTTAACTCAAAATTATAGAAATTTTTACAGAAAAATTATTAGTCTCAATATTTTTGATAATAGGTCCAACTTTTTTTTTCTTTATGCCAAATTTTTTGAAAGATTGTTTTACAACAAAACCGAAGATAACTAAAAAAAATTAATTGTTAAATGTTATTTACTCACATTCTCACCAAACTAGTCAATATATTAAATAAAAAACACAATCTTTTTTGTAAATATAATAATTTTCTCTTAGTCGAAATTATCAAGAAACACAACATGACATCATCGACCTAAAAAAAGATACTTTATTAGTAACATTATGAAGTTAGACAATCTTATTCTCTCCCTCCGGCTATCAAAATTAATACCGGTTTTTTTTTATTTATTTATTAAAAATGGTTAAAAAATATTGAAATAAAAACAAATTTTTTTTGAGGGTTTAATTAAAATTAAATAATTTAATTCAATAATTTATAATATAGCATGATGAAATTTTTAGATGTATTGACTAAAAAACTGTTTGTTGAAAATATTTTTCACTAGGTCAGACGTCAGACTGTTGTCTGTTTTTGTATTTGTTTTCTACTCTTTGCTATTCGTGAAGGCGGAAATATATAAATATTTTATAATACATATCATATTATTAAAATATTTATTTTTCTAAAGATTCGAAAACTTTAATTTTTGTTGCCAATTTAGCTAAAAAAAAAATATCATGCAATAATCTATTTTTAACTAGAAACAACTACCAATTAGTACCTATGACCACAAGCAAACAAAAGTAATTCGATGAAATTATTTGATTAAAATAATATTTATTTCAATGATCATAAATTATTGTAGATAATCACCAAATTTGTCATTTTTTTAATCAAAAATGACGACATCACTAAAAATTTCATTGACGAAAACTTTTTAAAACAAATTGTTTTGTATAAAGAAAAGTTGTAAATATTTACTTATTTTTATTATTATTTTTTAAAAAACGTTTTGCTGCAAGGTTATAAAATTATTGTGCCTACAAACCAACCACTTTTATTCTCATAATGTCTGTCTACCTACATTTAAAAATAATTGTGTATTTTTGTGGTTTTTCTTATGAAAGTTTTAAGGCTTTTAATGTGAAAAAATATTGACGTAATCCAAAATTGATTAATAAGCTAAGCGTATTATTCATTACAGAAACAAAAATTTTGAATTGCAAAATTTATTAATTTTTTTTTGGAGGTGGGTAGGAATTATAAATATATATTATTTTATTCCCTGTGGGACAAAGTTTTACTATGTAGGCAGAAATTAATTCAATTCTATTTCTATTTGAATAATTTCATATTTAATTAAAATAATATTACCAAAAAAAAGCAGCATAAATCTTCGTTTAAGTTAAGTAGATTAAAAGTATATAATTTTTGTGTTAAAAATAAAATATTGATTTTCAGTAAAATATTCGAAAAAAATAATTATGTATCGTTCTTTGTAAATCTAAAAAAAGGATAAGAAGGTGGAAAACTAATAAAAAAAAATATATAAAAATAAAATTTAAGTTTGTTGTCGTACATTATTAGAAGAAAAAAACGTGCCTTATCTTTTATACGTTTTTATATTTTCTGTGCCAGGTGGAGAAATCATACCCTTTTTTTTTAATTTAAATGACAAATTTATATTATTTTTTTCAGCTTTCTTAATATAATTCTTTTCCGATATATGACTGTATTTATAGAAGGTTTTTTATATTTATTAGATTGATTTTTTAAACGAAAAAACATATAAGCACATAATTGAAACTCCAACAAGAAATCCACTTAAAAATATGTAAATTTAACTTGTTTCGTTTGGCGGTAAATTGGTAATAAAAGCTACTGGTACAAGTTATTTTTTATTATCGTCTTAATGTTTATAATTACCATAATTAAATATAAATCACATAAAATTGTTGTGTAAGGTTTTTCCCACGAAGACAAAAAAAATCGATGTTTAATGAAAACTTGATTTCTATTGGTTTGATCTAGTTCATTTTAATCTATAAATAGTTTTTTCCAGCAAAAATTAAACATGTTCTTTAAAATTTTATAAATCTGAATATGTAGTTATTAATTTTATTAAAACTCGTAGTATCCGAATTTCGGAGTTACTGCGAAACTTTGTAAAATTTTAAAATTTTAAAATAAATTTAATAAAATATCATTTTTCGACTTGCACTATTTAATAAATTTTTCTTTTTTTTTTTTCAATTGAATGATTTTGATAAATTTTCCAAATGGTGTTTCGTGTCTAATTTTAATAATTTTTTAATTACAGTTTTGGGAAATTATTTCCGATGAACATGGTATTGACGCAACTGGAGCCTATCATGGTGATAGTGATTTACAATTGGAACGTATCAATGTATATTATAATGAAGCATCTGGTGGTAAATATGTACCACGTGCTGTATTAGTCGATTTAGAACCTGGTACTATGGATTCAGTTAGGTCTGGACCATTTGGACAAATATTCCGACCAGATAATTTTGTATTTGGTCAATCTGGTGCTGGTAATAATTGGGCTAAAGGACATTATACAGAAGGTGCTGAATTAGTTGATTCAGTATTAGATGTTGTACGTAAAGAAGCTGAATCATGCGATTGTTTACAAGGATTCCAATTGACTCATTCATTAGGTGGTGGTACTGGTTCTGGTATGGGTACATTATTAATATCAAAAATTCGTGAAGAATATCCCGATAGAATTATGAATACATATTCTGTTGTACCATCACCAAAAGTATCAGATACTGTTGTTGAACCATATAATGCAACATTATCTGTACATCAATTGGTTGAAAATACAGATGAAACATATTGTATTGATAATGAAGCTTTATATGATATTTGCTTTAGAACATTAAAATTAACAACACCAACATATGGTGATTTAAATCATTTAGTTTCGCTTACAATGTCTGGTGTAACAACATGTTTACGTTTTCCTGGTCAATTGAATGCTGATTTACGTAAATTAGCTGTAAATATGGTACCATTCCCACGTTTACATTTCTTTATGCCTGGTTTTGCACCATTAACATCACGAGGCTCACAACAATATCGTGCATTATCTGTACCAGAATTAACACAACAAATGTTTGATGCTAAAAATATGATGGCTGCCTGTGATCCCAGACATGGTAGATATTTAACAGTTGCTGCAATATTCCGTGGCCGTATGTCAATGAAGGAAGTTGATGAACAAATGTTAAATATCCAAAATAAAAATAGTAGTTATTTCGTTGAATGGATACCAAATAATGTTAAAACAGCTGTTTGTGACATACCACCAAGAGGATTAAAAATGTCAGCAACATTTATTGGTAATTCGACAGCTATTCAAGAATTATTTAAAAGAATTTCTGAACAATTCACTGCTATGTTCCGTCGTAAGGCTTTCTTACATTGGTATACTGGTGAGGGTATGGATGAAATGGAATTCACTGAAGCTGAAAGTAATATGAATGATTTGGTATCTGAATATCAACAATATCAAGAAGCAACTGCTGATGAAGATGCTGAATTTGAAGAGGAACAAGAAGCTGAAGTTGATGAAAATTAAATAATATAATTTAAAAAAAAAAGCAAATGATAAAAATTTTAATAATTTTTAAGAATAAAAAGGAAAAAAAAATCTTTAACTAAAAAAACAAAACATATTAATTTAAAACAAAAAATCAAAAGAATTGCAAATAATTTTCTTTAATTTAAACTTAGACTTACACTGCCAATTCTCTAATAGCTCTTCCTGTCTCTCACCCTAATCCTTCCTTATCCAAAACATCCTTCAAAATTTCTACCCTTTATGTCCGTCCTTTTTATTCGAAAATTGAAAATGTCAATTCCTGATTTTTTCCTTTAAAATCAGGTAAATTGCTTAAACTTTAAGTTTCTTTTTTAAATAAAAAAAATATATTTTATCATTTTTTATCCTAAAAGTGAATTGAAACAACACATTTTAACCCCTCACAAAAAACCTTATCAACAACAAAACCACAGGAATTCATAAGTGCTTCTTTTATTAATTTGTTTAATTTGAAAAATAATGAAAAGACATTTTTTAAGTTGAAATAAAAAGATTTAAAAATAATTAAAAGTTTTTTGTTACTTTTTTTTTTTTATTATAGTAAGTTCTTTTCCTTAAATTTTTTAATATTTTATCAACTCTGGAGGAAATTGAATGAAAATTTCCTAAAGTTTGTTCTATTAATGAATAATGCGATTTTGTAAATGAAAATATTTTCATATATTTTTGAAGAATATTATATAATTCCTCTTTTTTCGTTTGAGTAATCCTAACCCACACAATATGCTTCCATTTTTCCCAATCATTGTTTGGTTTTTTAAACAGAGCTAGCTACACTACACATATTTGTTTTTATTATGGATATTTTACAAGTTGGTTTTTCAAAATTGGTAATTAGGTAAAAAAATAATTAGATTTTTGTATTTTTTTAAAAAAACATTTATGAACAAATATGTTATACAAGGCAAGATGAATGAAAACTCCCTCGAAGTGCGTGCTCTTCTAGATCACATATTTTTTATATCATAATGTACTTAATTTGATAACACCAAGAAACGCTTTAAATGAGATTAAAGCGTAAGAGATTATTTAATTTCAAATACATATGGTTTTATGAGTCCTGTGCATTTTGATATGGACACCTTTCTGCGAAAAATTATTAGACCAAATTTTCAAAACACACTTCTTACAATAGCTTAATTGTTTGGATGGAATAATGTCGCTTAATACATTTGGACGTGATATGCCAATATGATTTGCTTTAAAAATTTGAAGGAAATTAAAAAATATATGTTTAATTATTCTTGCAGTCAGGTATCAATTTTGAAACTTTAATACGTTTAGAAAAGGCATCGGTAATTTACTGTATGGACTTCGCAATATTTCAAGTAGTCTACTAATTTTTACAGTATTTCATAATGTTTCCTTTTGTTCCATCAAATTGTTTAGATATAACTAAAATCAATGAAAAAGTATTATAATTTTATGCTGCAGTAATTTATCACATATTATTATTATACAAAAGATTCTAGATAATAATTAATAATATAGGCGATATTAAAAATAAAATTATGTTAATTTGTCTGAAGATTCTTTACAAAATAAAAATTTTATTAAAAGTAAATATTTCATGTGATTCAAAAAACAAACCTAATAACCACCCAAACTACAAACTTTTGGATTTAGAAAATAAAGTAAATGATATAATTAAATTTTTTTATATAATTTCTTATTAATATACTTTGCACGCTTAAATAAATAATCTCCACCTTTTTCAATAGCAAGTGTGTTGTCCTTTCTACTTCATTTAAAAGCAAAATAAAAAAAACCCTATTAAAAGTTGAGTCATCAAAATGTACATAACTATTATTTTATGAGTCATACAACAGCATACAAAATACATTTGAAAGGACGCAGAAGCATTACGAAAATCATAAATAATTTAAATTTTAAATACTAAATATTTTAAAAATTTTATATGAAAACTAAAAAGGACATCAATAAAAACTTTTATCTAATGCAGTATTTTAAATAAATGTTGACTTATAAGTGTAAAGGGTCATTAAACTTTTATGTATTTTAATTTATTAGAAATGCTGACGCCATGCTACAATTATTTCTGTACACTGAAAAATAAAGCTTTAAATTATATTTGCTATTTTAGTAATTAACCTGAAGTACAGAATTAAGAATGGTCATATTTAAAGTCTAATGAATTTTTGTTAATGTAATATGGAAGTTATTTGCGTGAGTAATTGACATTAACACACAAAAAAAAACGATATTTAAGTTTTAGTATATTATTTATTTATCAAACTCATCAACTAATAAATAATTTGTACTAAAAAAATATTAGGTTAAACGGTCTGAAAATTTGCTTTATAATGGATTTTGGTATATATAAATTACAATTAGAGGAATTATATTTTAGGCGAATTGAATTATTATAGACTATTCACTCATTTTAACGCTTTTCTGCAACAATTAAATAGTTACTCCCTTTATTCCGGAATGTGGTCTACTTTTCTACAGTAATTTGTATAATATATCTACACATAATTTCGAACAGAAGGAATATATTTTTGTGGAATTTTTATTATTTATAAAAATTTGTTGCTCCAATTAAGACAAAAATTCAATAAAGTGTAATTGTTGTTATTATTTGTATATACATATATATAGTCTATGAATTATCCTATCCGTCTTTGCATACTCTTATTGTGAGAAAGTTCAACGCAAAGATTTAAATTAATTATATAGAGCTGATTGATAATTTTTTTAGTTGAAATTATTATAAATTTTGTAGACATTTTAAAGTTTATCTCGATCGCTCATAACTCTACGTCTACACCATATTATTTATGTTCTAGAAAATTTTTTTGGTTATATAGGATTTTTATCCACAACTTCTATTAAGTTTTTAAAATATTTGGTAAAAAAGGAAAATAATCTTATTTTACTATATAAACCATAAAAAATCTTAACAATCACATTTTTTAATATTTTTAAAATTTCTAAATTATACTTTTAACTAAAAAAACATTTCATACATGAAGTAATCTATAAGTACATTTTATTACATTATATAGTAGGGTAATAATAATGTAATGTTCAGAAGCCATACATAAAGTTATTGTTTATGTCTTTTCTAAATAAGGAGTGTCTCCATAAACTGTGAACATAGTATTATACAATACAATTTTTTTTAATAAGATTATGTCATAAAATCTTTCCTGTATAAATTTCGTTAAAGGAGTTAAAATTAAAGAATGGTTATTATCCAACACTATTTTTATGAGCAATAAATTTACGCACATATAAGTAATTAAAGTATTTAGTAATTAAAAGTGTCCCTAATTAAGAAATATTCGCTTAAATATGAACTTAGAAAGCTAACAATATCCAAATATTTAAGAATGTAATTATCAGCAATTTCCATTCTTTCTTTTATCAAATAGGATTATGTATGACTCATAATTATTTAGCATAAAATAAATAATAATGCAATTAATTTTGTTTGGCCAACTTATATCCAGGGGGATTGAAATATTTTGTTAAAGGATGAATAGCTTCATGTTTCACAATGAAGTATAAAAAAAAATATAAGAAATATTGTTATACCAAATATGCTTACCAACAACATCAAGTCCTTTTAGCACAAAAGAAGGATATAAAACAATACATATAATATTTTAATCGTAGCACAAAATCTGCACAAGTCCTTGACTTATACTTTATATATATTTTTGCTAAATATTACATTTGGGATATCATACGATTATTTTAGTTTCCTGGTTTATGTATATCAAAGTTTGTTCGAATCACAGAAAAGGCAGACAACATAATCAAATTAATTTAGTTTTATGTATTATATATTTTCCCGAAAAATGAATTCACTTTAAAATTTCTATTTTATTCAATAGTTTCTGATTCCACATATAGTAATGAATTTTCAATTTCAACGCTTGGAACACTGAATCGAGATGTTTCCTAACTCCAAATCTAATGTATCATCCATAATTGCGAATTATTGTATAAAGCTTCAAATTAAATAGTAAGTTTTATTCTGAATGATGCACAAATAAACGATACCTTTTTGCAAAAGACATATAAAAATGGACTCACTTATGATTTGTGACTCATAATATAAATTCAAAAGTATTCTAAATAACATCAAATATAATTCTAACTTACCCGATATTTTTAAGTGCCACGAACATAATTTAACTAACCTATTATACGGACGTTATTAAAATATATTTTTCCCCTTTTTTATGGAGCATGCGATTTAAATATACTTCAAAAAAATTCGATGTCGTCAGTTTATTTTTGGGGCGTTGTTTTTATTTTATATTCGACCCTGTCATTCACCCTTCATTCATTTAAGTTTAGACCATAAAAGAGCAGGTCTGAAAATTTCAAAAAAATTTTATACTACCAGTATATATGCCAGTCTGATGTACATATCCATAAGTATATATAGAACTCCAGACTTTCTATATAGGGAAATTGTTGCTGCAGTCACCACTGAGGGGATTTAGCCAAGCAATCGAATATTCTAGGATAATATTTATTTTATATATTTGTTCTCTGTTGTAGCTATATATTTTTGGTCTCGCCTTATAGGCTCTCACTTGGGAAAAAAAAAATGTTTTTCTGACATATAAAAATTAAAGAGGATGTTGTTGATGATTTTACGTATACGTTGCGGAATGGCGGGCATTGAAGAAGAGGATGATATAAATGTATGGTTAAATAATAATTATGTTGAAAAACATTTCTTTTTCAGTGAAAAACTGAATAAATGAAAATATGACTCATACAATATATTTGTTTTAGTCCTTTTAGGTAATTATTTTTTTAACATAAATATTAATTTTGTTTTTTTTTGGAAATGGAAAAATCTTTCTAGAACATAAATTTAAACAATGCTGACAATTGGAGGCCAAATAAAATAGGAAAATATTGCAATAAATATAAAAAGAAAATAAAAACATTTGAATTGAATTTGTAGATTTAATGTTGTCTAAATAGAGATTTTATGAGTTTCTATTTTTATTATTTAACATTATGCTGTGGAAAATTTTTGTTGTTGTTGTTGTAGAAGGTATAAATAAAAATGAAGTTTCATAGAGGAATATAAATTAAATTTTTCTATATAAGTGAATACGATGACCTTTTTGGCACGAATTTCTAATCGATAATAAGAAAGAGATAATCCAAAATTAAATTTATGTTTAGTTTTTAAAAATGGTTTATTTTTTTTTTGAAATTTTCTGGTCATTTGGGAAAAAAAAACTTTTAGTATTTTTCGTTATTATAAGAATGTTAAATGAATTTTTTTAAAAATGTTATTTGATATTTTCTTTCAAAATAATAAAATTTTAAATTATATAATTTTTATATATAACTCATTGACTGTAGAATTTTCCAAAATAAAAAATTTCGCATAAAAATCACGTTTTTCCTTTTCTGGAAAACTTGAATTGTGAAAAAAATGACAGAATCTTTATATCAAGAAAAAAATAATCTTTTAAACAAGTTTATTTTTTTTTGTGAAAATTATATTAATGACAAATATAATATATTTTTGTACTTTAAGTTTTGCTGGGGGGAAAGTATATTGTACTTTGAGATTTGCTTATTAGGGAGAAATATTTATTACCATAATGAAAAATAATAATACAAAATTTAAAAATTGTGTGGTAACAAAATATAGCAAGTCATATTCTAGATTAATTATTTATTATTATTAATTTTATTATATTTCCTAATTAAAAGTACTACACTACTGTATATACTTATACATATATCTGAGATTTCCTACTGAAGTTGGGTTGCCATAATTTCTGATAACAAATAACACAAAATTGACAATTTGAAAATAATTGTCACATTACCAGTTGTGTAAAATTTTAATGTAAAACTGAAAGAATATAAACGATATGTCACACAAGATGAAAACATGAATTGGCATTTAATTAAATTGAAATCCAGTTTTTTTTATGTACAATATGTATTGCATAATTTATTATGTACCTAGAATACAGAAAACATACAGAAAAAAATATTGCAATCAAGTTTAAATTAAACGATTCACTAGTTATTTTTTCCTGCGGAATAAAACACTTATTATGATTATATTTTGCAATTAGAGACAGGATATTAAATCTAAATGTTTTCAATCAATGTTTTCTACTTTAATCGAAGTAAATATTAAAATTATATTTACAGAGAATTTATTTGTTATAAAAATGATTCAAAGAAGATTCTGAAAGGCAGAGGGTGTAAACTTCTAATTAATATATTCATTTTACAAACTGGTTATTTTTTTTTCATTTCATTAGTAATCATTTTCAAATTGTATCTATTAACCTAGGTTTGATCATAATTAATATTAAAATATATTAGTTGTTTTAGGTGATAATTAAGCTAATTTATATGTGAGACTATGTAATGTTATACAGTTTTAATTAAGAGTATGATTAGTGTTTCATGAATTCGAAATTTTTAATTTTAGTAAATTGTTTTAAAGATAGATATATGATTTCTTTTTCTTTATTTTATAAGCATATCTATATTAAAATAATTTTGAATAATTTTCTTGTAAAAATATTTTAAATATATTTTTTACAACTAACAAATTTTATATTTTTTATAAAATATAAATTTTTCCAGCCAATTTCGAAATTTCGATGAACTTATATAATTTTTTTTCAATAACATTATATGTATATTACATATGTTAGATTATTTTGAGAAAGATAAACTCCATATTTTTATATATTTCTCAGTACGTATACTACGCTGGAACGTTGTCTGCTTTCGGTAACTTAAGAAAGGTACAAATACATTGTTGAAAATTTCTAATTTAAATTTCCAAACTGGTTCAAATAATCATATTATCTTATTCTTTAGCATTAATATTAATTATTCAAATTATATTACAGATTATTGATTCAAATTTATTGGAACATATTATTAATTTGTATAATTCATGAAATTTGTAAATACAAATTAGTGTTTCTTTCATTTGTTATTCATGAATATTATTCGATTTTAGCATAAAGTGAAATTAAACTTTATCACTACATTTTAAAAATGTAATTAATTAAGTTATAATTAGTATATATGTATATTAATCTTCAATTTATAAAATGGTAAATGGTCACTGAAATTAATATAACAAATTAAATTTAAAATAATATATTAACAAATTAATGTCAATTCTAAATTCATTTTTTGGACATTTCAACTTTTTGTGAAACTAAAATCAAAGAAATAGCAATTAGCCACCTATTCATAATTTTCTATTATTAAAATAAATTACATCTTTGTAGGTGGTTTTTCCGCTAAAATTTGAACCCAACGGAAACGATAATTTTTCAAAAAAATTAAAAAACTTAATGTCATTTCTCTAAAATAGTTAGTTTTTAAAATTCATCAAAATTTTATTAACATATATACAATAATAGTTAAATTATAGATACAGTAACAGTATTGAAAATTAATGGGGGAGTATTTAAAAATTAAAAATAAAACTAATTACATAATTAAAAATATAAAATACCATATAAAATAAATAAAAATAATAATTAAAATAAAATAGTCTGAACTATAACACTTTATCTACCAATTAAATGTTACATCAGACTAATAAAAATCAATATATTTTTTAATTTTAACCAATTTATTTTAATATTATTTCACTGTGTCTTTTTATTTTAAACAATTTTAACTCCTTTTTAAGGCATAAAAACATGTTAAATAAAAATAATTTCTTATGTAGGAGGATTTTGTTTCAAATTCTCATCAGATATATTGTATATATATAAAAAAACATAAACATAATTAAAGTTAAAATATAATGTAACAACAACAATTATTCTGGTTAATATATAAGGAATGGAAAATTGTTTAACTTTCTGCAGCCCACGATTTTTTTTTATTTTATTTTTAAATTTATTACTATATGATGCATTTGAAATTGTACTTCAAGATTTAAATAAAACTTTATTACATTTTCAAATTTGAATTGTTTAATTTGACTTGAGATACTGGTAAGTAGGATTATTACAAGTTTGTCTGGTTTTATATTGATATAGACATTTAGAAGGAGTTTGTTTAAATTACATTGAAAATTCAACTTTGTTTGAGTGCTGAACAAATTGTTTAGTTGTCAAGATTTTTAAAATGAAATGATCTTAAACACAAGTCGTAGCCTCATAGGGTACTATGTCATTATACTGTATGTACGTTGGAGTCCCATCTGATTCATCGATCTTAGTCTAAATATACTCAGCTTTTAATAAAAATTTTCGTAAAATGTTATTTTAAAACTGGTAAACTGGCTATTAGTTGAAGCCATTTGCTTGCGACATAAGGGTCCAAAACAAAATTATTGAAGGTAATACAAATTTTAATTATTTCTTATTCTTATGCCATTAAATTTTCCGATAAAATCAATCAAAAGAAAATTTTGAAAATTACCAAATGAATATAAGCAAAATCAATTGGATAAACTGAATGAGAATTCACGAAACACGACAGACAGAGTTAAATTATATTTGTAATAGAACATTTTAAATAGAATAAATTTTCTTTCTTAGTTTTTTAATTAAAATGTGGGATTTTCTTGATTATAAGTTAATATTATTTTCAGTTGTCAAATTTAAAATTTAAGGCTAAATTTCATTGTTGTAACTAATTTAGGGGATTTAATTAGTTTGATCTTACAATGAAAAGTTTAAATTTTTTTTTTTTAAGAAATTATATCTTTTCAATGATACTTCTATGTAAAAATTCTAAAAGATATTTTGTTGTTTAATTCCAATTAAGGAAAACAATTTATTTAAATTTTTTTTGTATACAAAACTTTCTAATTTAGTTTAATTTTCATATAGAATCACAAAACATATCACAAAATTTGAATATTCTAAAATTATTAAAAAAATAGCAATGACCTCATGACTTAATAAAAGAAATCAATGCGAATTTGATTATTATTTAAAGTAAATAATTTATTAGCAAGTTTTATTTCAAATATAAAAGATATAAAAACTCAAAGTTTTAATTTAATTTGAGAATTAGATCATATTTTTTATTGGAATTATATTTTACATAAATAAAGAGTAGATTATAATTATAATTTTAAATATAAAATGGTTTTTTTAAAAAGACTATTTCTACTAGATTTATATAGCGGTATAGAATTAGTCTGGCTTGCTGTCAAAACTTATTCTTAAAACACGATACAACAGCACAAATGGAAGAAATTTATACTCTATATAGTGTTATATATTCTTCTAATTTCGAGGTTCACCAAACAATCTTTCCAAAATATGATTATTGAAGCTGTACATTTATACAGTCCGTGGCCACGTTTTGACCTACATAATAAACCGTATACCATCTTATATCTTCATATCAGTTTTCATAAATTATTCAAGTAAGAGACAGATAATTGCTTATAACATTAGTTTCAGAAAACCAGATAAATATAATTTTTAAAATTATCAAAAATTCTAATTTAATTTGAAATAATTTAACGCAAAGCCGTAATCTGTCGTAAAATAAATCTTTAATATTTTAATAAAATAAATTAAATTTATACAACATACAATTTTTTACAATCAAATTGTATTATTGTTAAAATGTTTGTTTTAAAACATATTTTAATTACAATTACAATATTTAAACCTACTGAAAAATCTAAATTTAATGTAGGCATATCACCACTTTGGCATCAATTAATGGAGTCATAATAGTGGTCGACCTTCTTCCTTAGATAACACAACAAAAAGTCACACATAACAATTTGTATTTATTTATATGTTTTGCAGAAAATGCGACCGTGGAGGTAGTATAATAAAATATATAGTTTATACAAAAAATAAACATAATATTGCCCCCTAGCTCCACTAATCTGGTCCAAAAATAAAAAAAAAAAGAATAAAAAATTTTAAATCATGAAAAAATCATTCATATCTTTTATACCTGTTCATATATAATATTAGATAGTTTGTTTAGCTGTTTTAATGCCGTGATGGCGAAAAGAATAATAATACAAAAACGTGCACTTGTGACTCTTGTGCTACTTACCATATTCGGACATAAAATTATAAAGCCGGTTTATAATATTCATTACAAACAAAGTTGGTACATTTTAATCACTTTTTCACCGTCAATAAACTTTTACCTGTTCTATTACACTAGAGGTATAAATCGACGGTCATTGCTGGCCTAGCGATTATTTATATATATTTGTAATTTTATATGATAATATTTTTTAATTTTCAATTTTCTTTTAAATTATTTATTCAAAATTGATATTTTTTTTTTTCGTTTTTTACGAATTACTATTTTTATGCTTTGTGAATTTCATATGCAAATTTTATTTTCTATAGTTTTGAAGCATATGAAAATAATTTTGATTGCACGATGTTGGAATTACGTCATCCGTGAAATTATATGAAATAAATTTATGTTAACAAAAATTAAGAAAATTGAATGTTAATAATTTTCTTTTTAATAATAAATTAAAATAATTAATATAAAGAAAAAATAATAGAAAAGTATTAAATATTAAATTTAAACAATTTTTTTAGTTCAGACTAAAAGAGTTATTAATATGTCATGATAATATTGGAGATGTTTCATATCAAAAGAATCATTTAAACTTTAAACGATTGAAAACCAATAACATTAAAACGTTCCAATTGAAACCGAAAAATTTGAAATTAATTAATTGGAACAAAAATTTAATTATTTCTGCTCTTTAAAATACGTTTCCTCTTCATATTAAATATATAGTATTAAAAAGAACTTAAATTGCAAGAAAATCTTATTAGTTATTTGAGAACAGTTCAACAGTTTTCCAATTTTTTCATTAAGAAAAATGTTGGCTCTTAAGATTGAATACCTAGTAATCATTTGTTTCATATTAAAATTATAAATTTCATTAATCGATTTTATGTAATATATTTAGAATTAAACAAATCTTTGAAACGCTTCAGTAAAATTCTATATTTATTATCAAATTGTTATTTTATTGAAATCGCACCTGCATAAAAATACCAATAAAACAAGGAAAAATATCAAATAAATTTATATTAAGAAAATAATTTAGAGTGTGTTACGAGTATTTAATTTACCCCTCCCACCTGATTTTAAATAAATATGTTTTTCTCCTTTTTTGTGAACAAGTATATCTGCTAACCTACCTTTACCTAATATTAAATTTTCAAGGTAAAATGGAAGAAACCCTAACAAAAAAATATCAAAATATACTTTCCGTAGTAAAATCTACTGCAAATATAGAACATAAATCAATAAAGTTTATTGGTGCGTAGGATAGATAATATAAAAATAAATAAAAAGGACATTTAAGATTTTCCAATTGGGAAAAATCAATTTATATATATTTAATTTTGTAAAAAAAATAGGGAATTAAGAAACGATTTTTTGTTTTTCCCGAAAATCATTATTTATGTTTTTTATATTTCGAAATTTAATAAATGTTGAGTATGTTTTTTTTTTTACTGAATCAGGGATGGGTATACATACCGTACCTTAATTCTACGTTAAATATAATACATTTTTTGATTAAAGTTTAAATTGCATGCAATTGAAAATAATTTTTATAATGGTTTATAATCATCCAAGAAATAAAATTTCTTTTTTATATCTTTATGTTACCGCATAAAAGTCACACCTTTATTATTTCTCTTGAAAAATTCTTAAATTATATTTCATCAGGTTGATTGTTATTTGATTTACATGCAAATTATTATGAACTAATGAAAATATTTAATATTTGTAGATGACATTATCTAAAATAGTCGAGATTTTGATAACTTTGATTGATTCTTATATGTTATTAAGGAAAAATTTGAAAATGTTAATGGTCTTCAATATAAATTGTAGAAAAGTAATTAAATGAAAGTTATTTGTATTTAAAATTGGAAGCAATCGATTTGTATTTGATGAAACAATCAACTATTATAAAAATGTCAGAGAATAATTACTTTTACTTGTCCACTTGATAGCAAACAAAATTTAATAAATTATAAGGAAATAATCTGAATTGTATTAATTTTATTAAATTGGCATATAAGTCATTTAACAACTTACGCAATCATTTATTTATATAATATACAAAAAATAAAAACTTATGTGATTTGTCATATTTAATGTTTTGTGACAAAATTACAAGTATTTATAAAATGTATAAAATTTTCAACTCACTGTTTTTCTATAAATGTAAATTAGTTAAAAAAATATTATACTCGTACTTATTATGAATATATAGTGATATATTATATATGATTCATAATTTATTGTTTATAGTAGGTGGTTTTGTTAACATAAAATAAATTGAATAGTTTATAAATTTTCATAAGATTTTTAAATTTGCTAAAATATCTTAATTTGTCAAAATGTCAAGTTAATATAAATGATCTTAATTATATTTGATAGCAATTAGTTGTTTTATTTCCTTTAATTTTTTTATATTAAATTTAACTTAGAATTAAATCAAAGAATGATTATGATTATCAAATGAAGGCTGAAATCATTCACTTTTAATTATTTTTTAGAAAAAGGAAATTTAACTGGTACGATAATTAAAAAAGGGTATAAAACATAATTCATATAATTATGCAAAATTAATCACATTTTACTATATTAGATAGAAATTTTTATAAGAAAATTATTTATTCTCAAAGATTTTTGAATTTTTGATGACAATTTTCTTTTTTTTAAAAATTTTGTAAAGATATTTTCCTTTATAATTAAAATATATTTTTATTAATGTTCAACATTACAGGTTCAAGGATACCAATCATTCATTTAAATGTGACATTTATTCTTTTACCAAAAAAAAAAAACAATAATTTTACCAAAAAAACACATATTTTTATATCAGAGATTTTTTAAATTAATGGGTTTTTTCGGTTCAACATAAAAAAATAAAATATATTTACAAATTATATTAGACCTGACCTCAACATGTACTCATTCCTTTTAAGTTCTATTATTGGCAAATTTTTTATTCATATTTTCAGCACTGCGGTGGCAAATCATTGATTTTTGTTATATGTTGGTTATATGTTATGGTTTTTTTTTTTTTATTTTGGCATTGCGGCAATTTTACAAATAAAATTATATTATACCCCAAGAATAATTTAATAATGAAAATAATTAAATATGTATATTTGTAGTTTTAAAATTTATGAAATTTTTATATATCAGAAATTTTAAATATTTGTGGTTTAAATTTGATATTTTAATAATGTTAAATATTTTTTGGTTTTTATGGAATAAAATACCAAAAAAAAAACATTTAATGTAAAATAAATATATTGGAAAAATTGAGGTTTAATAGTTTAAAAAAAAATATTATGTAAATTAAGTGTTTAATGTAAAAATATGTAAAAAATGATTGTTCCTAATCGAAATAAATGTAAAATATAATTGAAGCTAACAAAATTTATTCAGCCATGACTCTTTTTGAAATCAATTAAATTAACTAAATTTTATATTTTTTTTTTTTATTTAAAGAATCTATTTAATTTAAAAATTTTCCGGTAATCAGCCATAACTGCAAAAAAAAGCTAAATTTGCAAACAAAATAAAAGAAATAGGAGAAGAAATACTAAATGGAAACCGTCGTAAATCTAAAAGAAAAAAAAGTATTAAGATGGCCAAGGTTTAATGAAGAAGTTTTAATAGACGTTGAAGACCATAATGTGTTGTTAAGAATAATAAAAACTAGTGAGATTCTTAAAAACTAACAATTTGGAATTTAAAAAAAGACTAAATGCAATTTTTAAATATTAAAATAGTAAAATAAACTATTTATTTTATAGCATTTTAATTCAGTTTTAATTAAATAAATTGAATAAATTGACGGCCAAATACTAATAAAATTGATTTTTTAATTTGTAATCAAATTTAGAATTACTTAAGAGGAAAGAACTCTATCGTTAATTGATTATACTTTTATTTTTTTATTTTTTAAATATCGTTAAAAGACTAGAGACTGGGGATATTATCCTTGTCACAGAAATATGATTAAAGAGATTAGTCAATATCATGATAAAGATGGATGTAACAAATCTAGATGGATATTACAAACTAAAATACCATAATAAATTTAATTTCACTGAAATTTAACTTAATAATCTTTAATAAACATTTTAAAATATTAAAAAATTATAAAAAATTTAAAAAAAATTTATTTTAATTAAACTTTTCATTTGATTTATAAACAATCAATATCAAGCAACAATAATTTTAACGTTTATTTTCCATTAAATTCTTAAAATAGATATTTGAAAATAGACAAAATGCTTTTATTATTACTACTACCGATACAATTTTTAGGTAATTGAAAGCAAATATTATAACAACATTTGTACATAGTTAAAATAAACAAGGCAGCTATCTATAAGATTTAATAATTGATGATGATGATGTCATATTATTTTTTGATATTGTGTAAGTAAATTTTGTGGTTACTGACATCGTAGTATTCTTTTTTGACAAATTATAACCTTAATTAAATAACCTGTCCTCATAGGTTGCCTTAACTGTCTTCTCATTTTTTTTATATATTATATTAATAAATTTATTTAATTATATATTAAATTCTGTTAGATTCATTTATATATTTAAAAAAAAAAAATAAGTTATGGTATGACGTGGACTGGTATTATTTGATCCAATAGAAAAATTTTATATTTTACAAATCTTATACGTACGATAAATTGTCTAAAATTTTAAATAGTTTATATTATTTAAAAGTTCTTTGATGAGTAAGAAAATTTTATTCGGTAGATTTATAAATTTTATTATAGATGAATTTAATTTAAAAATAATTATTTATGACATTAATTGAGATGAAGATGTAAGTAATAATAATGATTTTTAAACTAGTTGTGATATGAAAATATTCTATTACTTTAATATGGTATAATTAAAATGTTTTTAGCTGATATTATGAATTTTATTTTTTAGTTTGTTTAAATTTATCAAATTATTTATTTTATTTTTATATAAAAGTTTATATAGATTTGATAATTTGTTTAAATATTTTTTAATCAATAAAACAAAATAGTATGTATATCTGTCATGTGAATTAAAAAAAAGTTATAAGAGACGAGTACATAAATAATTTTAATAATATACAGAAAACTACAAAATTTACCATATTAACCATATTAAATTATATCTGAATTGTATAGATATATCTATCTAATAAAAAAATTTGCTGCCTAGAATTTAATTTTAAACTTTTAATTTATTTTTTTTATTTTCATAAATTATATGTACTCCTATAAATTATTATTGGGTTTTGTTTGTCATATTCGTTTTATTTACTGTCAAAATGAATATAAATTTTGAAATATACTTTTTAATAAATATTATTGTCAAAAAGAATATATTGTGACTAACTTTTGTGTTTTTATGAATGAGTAACTTAAATTAGGCCATATTCAAAAGCATAAACAATGTTTTTTTTATGTTTTCACATTTAGTATAATTATATTTGTGAAAAATATTTTTACCTTTTACAAATTTCTCTTTTTTTCCATTTTTTTAAAAATATTTCTGATAGCCGGATAGAAATTTTTCAATATTTCATTTCCAATTCGAATCGACTGACTGTGTCGTGTCAATCTTCGAAAGAAATGAATCGAAATGTTAATTTGACAAAAAAGTCTAATCCTCCTGAATAGTTCCATATATCTCTGATAACCTGTTACATTTTTACTACTTTTAGCTGCAATTTGTAGCTGAAATTTTTAAAAAAAATTTTAGAAACAAAAATACTAAAAAACTGTATTTAAAAGGTCACTTTTTTGGAACATTTATTTGGTCACACTTCAGTACACCTAACTCGTAACATTTTAAATAAAATAATTCTTGGGTTATTTGAGCCACAAACCATATGGCAAAATTCACCAAAACTCACCATTGAGAAATTTAAGTCGCCTGTGTATATGCAATTAATATTAAACAAATTTAGTGTAGATACAAACCACAAAAAATTTTTTTGAAAAAAATTACCATAAAACGAATGCAAAATAAAAGAAATTATTTTTTAGAAGTAAAAAATTTTTCTCCAGTATAGAAAAAAAAAATTAGCTTTTATTTAGATAGTAAAAATTGAAGATCTAAGAATAATTTGAAAAATTAATTAATGATTGACTGAGTGCTTTTTATTCTGTACTCAAATCCTATTTCTTAATTTGAATAACAAAAATAAATAAAACCTTTAACAAACTTTTGACTATGCAAATCAATTTATATATTTTTTTATTACTGAAAAAAAATTATGAAAGAAGTACACAAAAAAAGGAAAATATTTTTAAAAACATAGTTCATTAATTATAAATACATAAGAAAACATTGTCTTGCCTCATATTAAAAGGCTTAATATAATATAATTTTTTTTTAGTGCAAAACTTTACAATTTAATTATATTTTCTATACAAAAAAAAATAAATTATATTTTTAATATTACACAAATTAAAATTGCATGCGATTTTTTTTTTTTTTGTAAAAAAACAAACTCTTTGGACGATGCTGACACAAAATTAACACTTTTTTTGTTTAATTAAATGAAAATGAATATTAAAAATAATTATACGACTTAAATAAGAATTGCAATGATATTATGAATGAATGACAAATAATTTATGATAATTTAAAATTCTGATGCCAGCATTGACAACAAATTAATTTATTTTTCAGTCTTAGTTATTAATAAAACAAATTTTAAAAAAAAGTTTTCGTTTTTGATTACATTAGAAATTAAAAAGATTAAATGTTAAAATCGATAAAAAGGACCTAAAAAATTTTATGAGTTTTTAATAATTATGTAATAGGAATAAATATACATTAATATTATATAATTAATTCAGAAAGAAATGTTTTTAAAAAAAAATGAATAATCGTACAAATACTGGTGCTTAAAATTTAGTACGGTATTTCAAAAAAAAAAAAAAAACAATTTTAATTCTGCTCTTTAATAATGATCAAATTAAGGATCCAAGTCACCTCTCTACTAACTAATTTTGAATTAATAAACTTAGACACAATCTCCTTCAACTTCTTCAACTAGATCAGCATCAAATTCATCCTCAGCAGTTGCTTCTTGATATTGTTGATATTCCGAAATTAAATCATTCATATTACTCTCAGCTTCTGTAAATTCCATTTCATCCATACCCTCACCAGTATACCAATGTAAAAATGCCTTACGCCGGAACATTGCAGAAAATTGTTCAGAAATTCTTTTAAATAATTCTTGTATTGCAGTTGTATTACCAATAAATGTTGATGACATTTTTAAACCTTTAGGTGGTATGTCACAAACAGCTGTTTTAACATTATTTGGTATCCATTCCACAAAATAACTACTATTTTTATTCTGTACAGCTAACATTTGTTCATCGACTTCTTTCATTGACATTCGTCCTCTGAAGATGGCAGCAACTGTTAAATATCTTCCGTGCCTTGGGTTGCATGCTGCCATCATATTTTTAGCATCGAACATTTGTTGTGTTAATTCTGGTACAGATAATGCCCGATATTGTTGTGAACCTCGAGATGTAAGTGGTGCAAATCCGGGCATAAAGAAATGTAAACGTGGAAATGGTACCATATTTACAGCTAATTTACGTAAATCAGCATTTAATTGACCTGGGAAACGAAGGCATGTTGTTACACCAGACATTGTTAGAGAGACTAGATGATTAAGATCACCGTAACTAGGATTTGGCAACTTCAGAGTCCGGAAACAAATATCGTATAGAGCTTCATTATCAATGCAATACGTTTCATCCGTATTTTCAACCAATTGATGAATTGATAAAGTTGCATTATATGGCTCGACAACCGTATCCGATACTTTTGGTGATGGCACTACAGAATATGTGTTTATTATTCGATCTGGATATTCTTCGTAGATTTTGGATATTAGTAAAGTACCCATACCGGATCCAGTACCACCGCCTAGAGAGTGTGTTAATTGGAAACCCTAAAAATCGATATAACTTTAACAAAAGTTGATGATTTTAATATTAAAATTTAATTTACCTGAAGACAATCGCAATTTTCACATTCTTTCCGAACAACTTCTAAAACGGCATCAACTAATTCAGCACCTTCGGTATAATGTCCTTTTGCCCAATTATTTCCGGCACCAGATTGTCCAAAAACAAAATTATCTGGACGGAAAAGTTTACCATATACTCCAGAACGAACAGCTTCCATGGTACCAGGCTCTAAATCGAGTAAAATTGAACGTGGAACATATTTGCCACCGGACGATCGTGTTACAGCTAAAAGGATTAATTGATTAGCTTAATTAGATTGTAGGAAATCAGAAATTAATTAGATTGCAGGAAATCGGTTTTTATCGTGGCGATTTTATATGACAAACGAAGAAAAATAATATCAGTTCAGATAAGAAGAATGATGCAAATTTAAGGATACATCTCAAGAGGCAAAACCTAAGCAATTTTTATTAGCATTAGTATATTTATTAAAAAAATTCTCAACTTTTAATTACAATTATCTAAACATTTACAACAATGTTTCTTTACTTTTTTTTTTAAATTCTCAATCAATCAACAAATAATTTGCTATTGAAAATCAATTAGGGACACTATGTCCATAACATGGTTATTACTTTAAACGACCATAATAAGTATGCAAAATTTAATTACTTTTATATTTCAACAGAAAAAAAAAACTTAAATATATAAACAAATAAAATCATAAAAATAAATTAGTATAAATTTAATGATTTTTGAAGTCATACATCCTAAATAAGATCATTAAAACTGGTTTATATTTTCCACACCACAGAAAATACTATTATTTTTTTTTTTTTTTGCGAATGAATGAATTTGATCAGAAAATATAAAAAAAAAAAACCAATTTTTTTTTTTCGTAAATTCCATTTCCAAATTCCAATCACGTTCATCCACTAAAAATGGGAGGAAGTTGTGACCATAGATTTAATCGTAATAGTTTTATATAAAAATATCATTAATCAACTGTAAAGGCATTTGTACTAGGAATGATCATGGGATCCTTACAAGAGTATTCAAATATTTTATATTTATAGCATTTATTTAAATGACACATAATACTCTATTTTCCTCTATAAAATCTTAATCTAATTGGACAATTTGTTTTGTTGATTCCGCAAATTTGGTAACTAAAACCCAAGAAAAAAAGTCCTATTACAATATTAAATTTATTGTCCATGACTATCTAAAAAAAAATTAAAATGAATTTGTAATCATTTTATGTGCTTAATGATTTATAAACATTGAGAAGAAAAAAAAATTACAAAGTTATGTGCAATTTTCGATCAATTTGAGTGCGTCAAATTGTTAAATTTCATTTCTGTTATTTTATATCATAAATGATATTATTTTTATGGAGTTAATTTTTCATTATCTTTATTTTTTTATACAATTTAAACTCTCATTTAAATTTAAATGATTAATTGATAATCAAAATAAAAGTAATTGTAGAATTTTCCTCACTAAACAGAGTCGGACAATCTCTGACTATAGTTCTTCTTTTGAGGGTTAGAATATTTTTCCTGTTGATTTTCTGACCCTAGACAAATTGATAATTGACCTTTATTAATCAATTATATTTAACATTAAATTAAAATGCTATGAATTTTTCCAATAAATAAATTTTAATCAACACCTTTTTATGTTTAGTTTCTATTTTTAGTTATAATTTGCAATTATAAATTTTTCGTTTCAAACTATCAAAGTCTATGGAGATTGTAAAAAAAAATGTTAGGTATTTTTTAAAAGGCTTTAGCAATTACTGGTTGGAGGCAATCTTAAAATTGTTTGTGCAAAAATTAAAGTGTGAAGGAATTTTCACTGACAATATCAATTTTAGTTTATTGTGTACATATATTTTCATATTTCATTCTAGTTTTCTTTTTATGGTATGAAATGTCTTTATTGCTCTGAAACAACCTCGATCAGTTTAAAAATTGACAGACTAAAAAAAAAAATTTTTTTTTCATTTTCCATTATTATACCAGGCGACAATTTAGCGTTAGAAGCGTGCGTGATCAAATTAAACATGAATTTAATTAAACAAATTTGTTGATTTTGGTTTAAATACAGAGACACCTGAATGATTACGAGAGCATTTCATAGTTTAATTTTTTTTTGTTTGATTAATTATTCCGAAAATGTTTTATACAAAATTGTCAGGTAAAATTTTGATTATTAATAAAAAAAACAAAAAATTATTGGCGTTTAATATTTTTCTTTTTTTGCGATGTATTTAGTAGAGAGAGAGAGAGAGAGCGAACGGAGGCAAAAATGATTATAAAAAACACTTGTGCAGGACGTGATATAAAAAATAAAACTTAACGTAAATTTTTAATTATTATTTTAACAGGAAAGTTGAAACAAGAACGTATTACTTTTCGGGATGAGTAATCAACTGTTAAATGAGTAATCAAACATTAAAAGATTAATATTGAAGACATCTCGGATTACTGAACATTATTTGGAAAATTATAATTCGTTAACAGAATCAGGAAAAGATTTAATACGAATTAAAATTAATTACAGAATTATTATTATTTACCTGCTGCTTCATTATAATAAACGCTAATTCTTTCCAATTGTAGATCATTGTCACCTTCGTAAACGCCATTTGGATCAATTCCATGTTCTTCAGATATGATTTCCCAGAACTGAAATGAAAAAAATTAATGATTGTCATTAAATAAATTAATTGAAAAAAATTATATTTAATATCGCAGTTATTTATGAATTAGAATATCTGAATTATCTTATATACTACATACATATGTATAAGAATTTCCAATTCTAGACCAGAAAGTAATTCAGATAATTTGAATATTATGATTGTAGCCGGTACTTTTTTATCATAAAATTTTGTAGATATTATTAAATTAAAAATAATATTTTACACGTTTTTTCTTAATTTAATTTTTGCGTTTTATTTTGGCGTTTATTCAATTATGAATATAAAATCAACTTACTCACTATTATAAAACATTAAAACGTAAATCGTCGAAATGTAAATATTTACTTAGATTTCATTAAAAGAAACCTGCATATTTGTGCAAATTGAACACAATTTTTTCAAAAACCCAACCAAGCATATTATTTTATAAAATTTAATACTTTAAATGTGAACTTGAATTTTGATATTTTAACATAGCATAATACGAAAATAATAATTTTATTATTTTGATAAAACTTTTCAATTGAAAGACTGTGAACGAAAACTATTTTAAAATTTTCATAAAATTTAAAATATTTTCTTTGAAATTTTTTGATTTTAGTGTCCCCAACTGTTAAAAACTATTTTCAGATAATAATTATGTCTCAGAAAATATTTTTAAATTCTAAACCGAAACATTAATAATTTTTTTGTATTTTTTTTTAGCAAAGACTTTCTTCTCCACCTTCTCAAAGTCTACAAATATTTATTATACATTTTTCCCCGACAATTTATTTTAATTATAATTTTCATAATAAATTATAAATTAACATGAATTTTTTTTTGTTTGTTTTTGATATGGTGTCGGAAAAATTTATTATGTTTAACCGAACTCCTGGAGCCAAAAAGACATATCCTCTTTTGATTTAATATCTTTTATGCTCCACTATTTCGAAAGTGGCAAGATATATATATAAAAAAAAACCACAGAAGTTTTCTATTAAAGATCCAAAAATAGTTTTAAAAATAAAAACTGAAAAAAAAAATTATTAAAAATATTTCTTAGCCTACACTGGATAGTGTCGTTTTTTATGCACTGTTTTATCTAGATTTTTTTTTGTAACGCCACATTTTCGAAAAGTAAAATAAACATTTTTTAATTACTATAGAAATTTTTTTACCATTCTTTTCAATAGATCGTTAAATGTCACAGGCTGATACTAAATTTTGATTATTAGGTGAAAAATTTACGAATTTTTATCTGTTAAGTTTAATGATTTTGGGAGATTTAAGGGTACTATGAAAATTATTAGGTTTCTTCTTTATACCTTAATAAACCAAATAATTGTGATAAAGAATTTTTATGACTAATGAGTTTCAAGCTTTAAATTAAACTTTCAATGTTACCAAATACATTTTTCGATGCCTTTTTAAAGTAGATTTACAAAAAACAAAAGTTATTGAACATAATTAGCATTCCCGTCAAATTGCCAAAATTACCTGTTTTTCCGAACTAAGTTCATTATTCTTTATTTTTTTAGAGTTTATTACAAGAATTTTTCAGAATATTAATTATATTATCAAAAATTCATTGCACCTACTGTGCTTGAGTGCCGATCATGAATCATGCGGCGACAACACTAACATTTGCAGCACAGTAAGCATATAATTATCATAAAATATTTTATGTTTATTTGAGAGCACACACGTCGATGATTGATGCAAACCTCGTGTTGATAAAATTACCAAAAAAAAAAAAAATTTAAAGAAGAGTAGAATTACAAAAAAAAAAATATGGCTATAAAAAAATTAGAACACCTAAATTTATGTATAAATACGTATATTTTTTTTTTGGAATATTCTTGGTTTAGGCCGTAGCATAGGTATGAGATCATAAACTTTCAATTATGTAATTTGAAAATTTTTATGATTTTATATTTTGTTCGTGTGCAGTGTGGTGCAATTATCGTTGCACGATGATTTTAGTCTTACTTAAAAAATATTTATAAAATGTTCTAATTTAAGAATTTTTTTTTTTTTTTTTTTTGAAAATAGGGTCGAAGAGGAAGTACTGTCAAAAAAACTAAAAAAAAAAAAAAAACTGTCAACTGGTGATAATTTTTAATATTAATTTAGTTTCTTTTATGTTTTTTAATATTACATGCATAAAATCAATTTATTAGGCACCGGGAAATCTATTCTAAATGGTAGAAATATTTAAAGGTGTAAAAATAGAATATTTTACCTTAATATTGTTTTTAGGGAAATTTAAGACATAATAAGCGATAGTTATGTGTCGGATATTTTAATAATAAAAATGTTCAAAAGAAAATTAATAATTTATAAGTTTATGCTTCAGATTACAATCTAAGTAGTAGACATTTTAAATCTAAGAAAAAATTTTTAAAGTTCAATAGAGATCATAATAAATCTTTATTGTTTTTTTTTTTAAAAATTGATTTAATTCTATAAATCTACTCTCAAAAAAGAATCAGTTTTCTTTCATAGAAAATTAATTAATTATTCATCAGAGAATACGTCATTTATTCTAGATTTATATCACTTTTTTATTATACGGTATAATGGAATTTTTATTGAAAACACTATTTTAATGAGCAGTTTCTGCAAAACTATATAAAAATGATGGACTTATGTCTGAACTTATTACTTAAAAATAATAATAAAAAAAAAGCATAATTTTCATTATGATCTTTCACTGGAATTCTGCTACAATAATGTAGGAAACAAAATATATATAAAAAAAACTTTAAACCATTAAAATTCCATGTATTTAAATTTAAATTGAGAGATGATGAACTATAAATTGAATACGGATGAACAAAGAATATTTTGAATAGGGAATGTATCTGAAAAAAAAGGTGAACACATTAATTTAAAATGGAGGTACAAAATTTCAGTATATGTATATTTTTTTTTTTAAATTTAACGAAGTAATCAAGTATGTAATTTGATCTCAAAGAAGATGAAGTGAAATTTTAATTTTTTTTTTAGAATGTGAAAGCTAATCTAATAAAAAATGTTATGTCTAAGATTTAATTAATTTAATAATAAAATCGAAACCGTTATTTAACATATCAAAAAATCATTTTTTAGATTAAATTCATTTTTAAAATTCCATTAAAACTTATTAACTGAGTTCATTAATTTAATAACCTAATTAATTAATTAATTTAAATATAAATTTTAAGGAAATACAGAGAAAAATTGATTTACAATAAATTAGCTTAAATTCTTTAAATTGATTGTGGCCTATATAAAAATATAGATTGATTACTATATTTATGGCTTCTATAATTAGTGACACGCTCTAAAGTCATTAAGAAAATTAACTAACACTTAAAATTTTGAATATTGTTTTTGGTTTTATAAAATGAACTTGGAATGAATCCTCATCATTTTTATATAGTTTTATGCGTATTGAATTCAAAATGTAACCAAAAAAAATTCAAAGTATATATGTATGTACATCGGCCAATGACCGAATTTCTATTTTTGTAGATTGTGGTTCGGCTCAGTTTAACATGTCTCAAGTATCTCAAATGATAGAAGCATAGATGAGTAGAAATAAAATATGATATTTGTTGTTTTTTTTTTTCTTTTCATTTTGAGGAATCTTCAAGTGAAAGGGAAAAATTCAATTTGGAAAAAAAAATGCTATTTCAATGCTGTGACGACGATATTTGCATTTGGGGAAATCTTATTTTATTTTTAACACTTTTGCTTTGATAAAATTTTATTTTATAGTACATAGTTCCTTTTTGGTTGGTTTAATTTTATATCTAAAAAAATTTATCATTTCATTTTTTTTTCTGCTGTATTTTATGCGTTTTATATTTATAGAGTTGACAACAGTGATATTTTTATAATTAATGAATAGTGCAGTTTTAAAAATAGAAGATATATGTATGGAGTTGATTTTGATATTTTATTAAAAATTTGTATTTTTATGAAACAAAATTTTTAATTTTTTTTACATAAGCAACGAAATTCAAGACAAAAATAATATTTAATATATTTAATGTATTTTAGTTGTAAAGTATTAAGCTATTAAACCAAGTGAAATTTTAAAATATGGACTTCAATTTATATATAATAATTTTACTTTTATTTCCATATACATATATTATAAGATATTAAAATTTATGTTTATTTCAATAAAAATGACATCGGACATACACTAAAAAAATTTGAATTTGTAATTATGCTTTAGTCGACTTACAAATTGTCTTGTTAATATTCAAAATAAAAAATTAGAACAATCTTGTAAAATTTCCATTTTTAGTAATTGAAATATTCAAATTTAAATTTAAAATTATTATTCAGATGCATTGGATGAGTAATAATTATTTTAAATTTAAAGTTTTATGATGATAAATGAAAAATATATTTCAAAGTTTAAAAAAAATCACATATAATTATGTAGTATCAGAATTTTAAATAGAAAAATTGTCACATTTTTCTTATAAAATTTTTTATTACAATTTAATTCTTTTACTAATTAATAAAATACTTAGCTTTATATCTGAGGAGACAATATATAAATTTGTAAATCTATCTAATTTATTTCGATAAACCTTTTTAAATTTCAAAACCAACATTTGGAATTAATACTATAGTACTTTTAACAGACATTACATGTGAGTTTTTCAAAAATAAAACATAGATTTTATCTGTAAGATATAATCTTTAATATTATTTTTATAATCATACGAACCGGAACAATTATAAATCGCGTTATGGATTAAGTTCTTATTACATTTTTTTTTTATTATTATTCATTTGGTTATGGTATTACAATTTTTATTTTCGTTTAGAACAGGCCATTTGTACGTATTAAAGATGATTTTATTGATACATATTTTCAGTTTAATATAATTTTTTAAAGTTAAGATTTTTTCTTTTAAATTTTCATTTTGAATTTATCACCTTTATTATCTTCCGGCAGGCATGACAACATTTAAATTTATTTTTAATTTATTTTCATTCTTATTGGCCAATTGTAATTGTAGGTCGAAGTAAATATATTAGAAAGTTTTCAATTTTGAATCGTTTATTTACTGCAAGAAAATCGGATAATTTCAATGGATTTTATTGTAAATTTAATGTTTTGAAAAAATTTATGTATAATCTTTAGTTCTTTCAGAATGAAAAAGAAAAACTTTTTTATTTATTATTTTTTAAATCTATAGCGGAAATGTTTTGGGTTTTTTTATAGATATTTATATTTTATTTTTAAAAATATCTTTCAAAATTTAAATTATATATTCTTAAAAAAAAATATATCAATTTCTAAGAATTTTTAAGTTTAAGTAATAATTACCAATGCAATTCAAAAAAATCTTTAAAATTATAATTTTTCAAAGTTTTGTGTAGTTAAGTATATTCTGTATTGTAGATCAATTTTCCTGAATATATGTAGTAAAATTTTATATCAAATTTAATTACTGTGCTTAATAACCCATTTAAAAAAACTATTTAATGATTCATTTTATTAAATAATTTACTAATTAATTTTATCAAGTGATTCATTTTATGAAATAATTTTTATAAAATTTATGATTAGAATTATATTTTAAAAACTATTATCAAGATTAGTTAATCTAGTAAATAAAAGATAATAACAATTTTAATAAAAACTATTAAATAGATAACATATTATTACAATATTATGTTATAGGTCGAATTAAAGATAATTTGCTTTATCAAAATTACAATGCTAAATTGCAATATTTTATTTAAGATATTAAGTGAAAAAAATAAGGAATTTCCATATAATTCTATTTATTTTTAAAATTACTAGTGGAGAGTATTTCAATTCTTCTCCGATATCTTCCAATTTACAATTAAGTATTTCTAAAGTAATTAAGTTTATTTCGATTTTATTTCAAGTGAATATTTTACAACTGTCGGAAAAACTTAATTTAATCAATATTTTTGACCCAAAATTACAATCCGATATTATATTTTATTGTCGACTAATATTATATTGAATTTAAATATATTGAATTAAAGTCTCCTAATTGAAATAAACTTTTAATAAGAATTAATTTAATAAAAATTTCATTATTAAATTTAATTGATTTTACTACAGACTCATACATTTTTTTACATAAACTTTTTAATCAGCCCTAATTTTCAATTAAAGTTTTGCAATAAATACTTAAAATATTAATTTTAATTGTAAAACTAATTTTTTAAAACTGACTAAATTACTTACTCAGTTTTAATATTAATTGAAATTTATTACAAATATTTAACAATGAAAATCATTCCACTTAATAAAAATAATTTTAATTCACAAAAAATCCATGATCCATTTTTCTTGGAATATTTTTAGGATAATAATTTCTTTTTTAATTAATTCGGTTTTAAAAAAAAAAACTTGATTTAATTTAATTTGTGGATGATTTATTTTCATCATTGTTTTAATTGTTTTTAAAAGAGTTGCAATAAATTATGTTTCTTGTCATAAATAAAGTTAATTTGCAGTTATTAAGCAAAATTTCGGTCCAAAAAAATATTATACAGCAAAAAAAAACTCAAATATTAAGAAAATGGATTTTTGATTTTTTTTTTTTGCTTTTCACTAAAAATATCATGCAAGAGTGCATTTCTTAATTTATGAGTATTAACAGTACAAGTACAACACGGTGTTTTATTTCATATATACATTTAAGTATAAGGAAAAAAACATAAGAAAGAACATAAAATAAAAAATAAATTTGGCTTTTTTTTTACTTTTAAATTCTCAATAATTTATATTAAAAAGATACTTTCAAGTGGGGTCATTAAATTCTATTCAGTGCATTGTATAAAATATGATAATGAGATTTAATGTTTAGAGTTTGTTGCAAAATAGTTTTATATAAAATTATACAATTTGAAATTATACAATTTTACCATCAGGCTAGTTTTAAAATTTAATGTTATTATTAAATTTAATATCATCTGAACGGAAATTATCTAGAATTTCCTGAGTTTTCTTCAAATTGAAATTTGATGCAAGAAAATTAATTTCATTTGCATTTTACAAAATAAAATATTTATATTCAAATCCACTTTTAAGCAAATATTTGGAAAACTTAAGTAGTTCTGTCTGCCGAACTGAATTTTAAAAGCAATAAATTTCTAATTAAATCTCTAAAGATTTATATTTTATGCTATCGCAAATTTCTATTTTAGATTAAAATTGAATCTTATAAATATATGAATTTATCACAGCATGAGGTGTAAATTATATTGTAAATTTAGAAATAGCTATTAATTTACAATAGTAAGCTATTAAAAATTACTATAAAAATATAAAATTTCTTAATTTGTTACTTGAAAAATTACACATTACATTACAACTAAAATGTAGGTACCTTCTATAATATTTAAGTTAAACATTTCTAAGGTAATTCTAATCAATTTTCTTATAAATTGTAAACATTTTATGAAAATGTTAAATAAAAAGTTGCATTGATTGATTATCTTTAACAATAAGATATAACCATTCATAAAAATATATGTTCACTCAAAATATTTACACTTTGTCCTAATAAATATGCTTTTTTGTCTTCTTTATTTTTTTTTGAAAATCTAATTTTCGATTGACTATAATAAAATTTGATCAAGCATAACAAGCAGACAGTAAGAATATTTTTTTTTTATGATATTCTGACATTGGAATTATCAGAGGTACCTAATCAAATTTAATTAAAATGAATTAGTCAATCCCGCTGGTATTTTATGTTCATATTAGAATCATAAAATTTTATTTTTATTTACTTTTTTTTTTTAAAAAAAATTAAAATTTGTGATTCAAAATTTACTTATTTGTGTAATCAAATAAAATTTAAATTGACCACCCATAATTTTACGTTTTAAATAATTTCATTAAATGTGCCCGGCTTTTGGAAAATATTTTTCTTTATTTGAGAATTTATTTGTGAATTGAAATTAAGAAGTGATTTCGATTAAATAGTGATCTTGAGAAAATTTAATGTAATCGGATATTTTTGGAAAAAAATTATATGTGAATTAATAGAAATCTGTTAATTTTTTTAAATTAAAAGTATGTTGTAAAAGAAATTATAATTTTAATGTAAACACACAAATAAATAAACAAAAAAATATATATATTTTAATAAATAATTTATGATTACATAAAATTCAATAAACCAAACCACAAATTATCATTTCTATGTCTAGTATCTATTTGAGCACATGTGTGAAAATGATAAATCATTTGGAAGAAAAAAATTAAAATAAAAGAAAAATTGTGGTGCAATGTTTTAAAATTTAAAATACCATAGGGTCACTTTTGGTTACATTTCCCTTCAACACAATTTTTTTTTTTTGATTTTTTTTTTTGTGGATGTGGATGAAAACAGAAGAAAATATTGTTCAAATAAGCAAATCTAATTTCATCCCAAAACAACAAAGAAAAATGAAATTAATTTAAGATAAATTGTTGAAAAAAAAATACACTCGTGCATTGTTTAAGTGAATCGACTTTAGTCAAGAATTTTCTTGATTATTTATTCTGGAATTCAATTTTTATTCTTTGGTTTTTAGTTTTTTTTTTATGACAGATAAATTATTATCATTTCTGGGTTTTGATTGTACTGTAGCAAACTATATACCATAATTAAGATAAATGATGATATTTTACAGCTTGATTAGTAAAAATAGAATCAAAGTTTAATTAATATGATATAATTTATTAAAATTTAAAAAATTTATGATATTTTTCTTACATGAATATGGAGTCTAAGTATTTGGTATTCAATAAAGTATTAAGTATTAAAAATAAAATATATTTTTGACGAAAATATAAATTTCAGAGATAAAACTAACGCCCTACTTTATAATATTATTTTGTTTTCAATTTAATTAATAAATACACAATTTTTTACAGAAAATATTTACACAAATTTATTGAAAACTTCTACGAATAAATACAATTAATTTATAATAAATAAATAATTAATAATATTAAATAAATCATTCAATAAATTGGCACAATCAATGAAGTACGAAGACATATGTTTTAAAATTGTGTATTTAAATAAAATTGTTTTTATTTTGATTATCAATTTTCTGGAAAAAATATAAATTGATCTGAGAATATAATTAATTATTTTCTTCTTTTTTTTTATGGAAATATTTAAATCAGGAAATTATGAGTAACGATATTTGAAATATGTAAAAAATGCTTACTTATGAATTTAATTAAGAATTCGTAAATTATTATTTTTTTTAAATTTAATTATAATTAAAAATAAATTTTTACCACGATTTTTTAACGCTGCTTGATTATCCAGAGCTGGTAAATGTGAATTTTAAAAATTGTGGATCGGAGTTTAAGATTTTATTCTTGAAATTTTTGAATTTAGACTTTTGATTAAATTAAAATTTAATAAAAAAAATTATTTTTTTGAATTAATTTGAAATTTGAAGTTCAGAAACTTATATTTTCCAACTCATACTTTATCAAAACCATTAAAGTTTTGATTTCGATGAAAGTTTAAAGTGAATGAGGTGAACTAGTCTAAATTCATAATTTAAATTATGTAAATACTTAAAATTTTTGTATTTATTATTTGAATTATATTTATGTGTTATTTATCATAATATTTCAAGATTTCCATACTCTAATAATATGAAATGTTTACATGTATTTAAAAAAAAACCAATTTAAAAAACTATTCAAGTTCAATGAACACTAAATACTTTTGTTCATGTTTTCATCTAATTATACAAATATTTCACACCTTTCAATTTTCATTACTAACTATTAGTTGAAACTTAAAGACTTTATTCATTCTTTTACTTTACATGAATACTTTTACATAAATTCGAGAAATAATAGTTTCAGTTAAAATATATTTTTAGTAAAATTATTTTTAATTATAGTTAAAACATTTTAAGAAGCCATATTAAAAATGTTTTTTTTTTGTGTGATATCCTTGCGGATGTAAATTAAATATTCTCCATAATAACATTTGCTAATTTTATATTTTGTTAATTTCAAATAAAAAATATTATATTTCATTCGAAAGGATATAAAGGATATATTTCACATATGACATTATAAAAATCCTACTTCCTGAGGAAATGATTTTTTTTTTGTTTTAAATAAAAATAAATCTTACCTTAGCACCAATCTGATTACCACATTGACCGGCTTGTAAATGAACAATTTCCCTCATATTGGTATTTTCGTTTTAAATTATTCAGTAACTGAAAAATGTAATAAAATTAATTAAAATTTATTAATAAACTTTTAAAGTTTAAATAAGAAAATCAGAAAATTTTGACTACTATAAATTTTCACCTTTTAAAAAAAAAAAAAATTTAATATTTTATAATTTAATACAAAATTAAAAATAGCTTTAAATTTAAATTTAAAAAAAAATAAAAATCCTTTTTAAAAATTATATTTCACTATTATAATCCGCGCAAACGATCCGAACTGGAGTACAAACTTCGTCTAAATAAAAACTCCACAAGAAAAATTTTCTCAAATTAAGATTTTCTTTTTTAAAATTAATTTTATTTAAAAATCTATTTTAAAACATTTGGATAATATTTATTTTTATGTTTTTTTTTATGCTGGGGAAAATACTTACATTAAAAAAAATAATTCTTTATTTCACTTTTTTATATTACTTTTAAATTTTTGTGCACGGTACAAGCAAATTGTTCACGAGAACCTCACTTTTCGGAGTTGAATATCTAACTGACATGAACAATCGACTTTGCATTTCTTTATCGCATTGTACAACATAAAGAAAAATGAACTTAATTGAAAACATAAAAAAAAAGCACAGCATAAAAAAAATGAATGAGCATTAAAACAAACTTAAATATATAAAAGTAGATAGCTATATAGTTTTTTTTAGTTTATAGTTTAGTGAGTGCTTTTTTTAGGTATATGAAATTTTAATTTTTTAAGCACATTTAGAAAGCTCGAAAATTTGTTTTCGGTTTGTAGCTCTACAATTGATATATTCAATGCAGAAACAGTGCAATTTTATGGATCAACTTAAAATTATGTTTAAATGGGTATATTAATTGTTGCACAATTGCTTGTGCAACAATTAATATACATATTTACAAATAATATAATTATTATTAATTTTACTAACGAACATCATCAATTCTTGATGGAATCGTTTTGGCAGCTTCAATTAAATGTTCTGATGAATTTTTGATTGCCAATGTAAACTGTTTAGAGCTATGACATGCACGTAATATAAATAAACAATTTGGTTTAACCCAGTTTCATTGTTCATCTTTCATAATTTGATTTAATGCATTAATTACCAAATCCACTATAATTTGAATGCCATTGCTACTTCAGGTTCTCAACGTTTCTTTTCAATCAACCAACAAAAAATAGCCGCTAATGCAGCAATAGTAGCTTGTTTTTTTTCATATTATTGAAGAAAGAACAGATGAAAACTTTAATTTTAAGAAAAGGTGTACATAAATTGTAATTTTCGTGGATTTTTTTTTTACGAAACCGCCTTTCATTAGTTAAAATGTTAGAAATATTTTGATAAAAATAAAAACAATTGTTGCAGTCAGCAAAAAAGTTTGACATTTAGAAATTTTCCGGTCCTTTCTAAAATTAAGCATGAGAACAAAATTGGAACCGCAATTAAAAAAAGAAGAAAAAAAACTTCCATTTAGAATTTTATGATTTGAAAATAGTGAAAATTTCAGAATCGCTTGTTTCCTAATATTTTTTTAATTAAATAAATTTTCTAATTGCAACACAAAATTTTATTATTTAAATAAAATTCTTTTTTTTTAAAAAATAATGAATTAGGTATGATCTTTTTAGATCATACCTAATAATTTTTTAACCTAATTTGGTGTTTATCAATAAAAAAGGGGAAGAAAACGGAAGTTTTTTCAAAATTTAACAATTAAAATTTGCATTTTAAAAAGTTTTCTAATACACAAACTTAATACTACTATCAAAAGTTAATTTCTCCATGCCACAAATAATATTTTTAACGACATCAATCATCTCATTTTTAAATTATTTTAAAGTATGTATCAATTTGCCTAAAAATATGCAAAAAGTTAAATTGGTCTTTCTGTATAGACTAGAAACTAGATAGTATTTCGTTTTCGATCAAAAAATAAAATGTTTTTTAAACATCGAATTTTGAAAGCAAATTCCATGGAAATAGCCTAATCTATGGTCCACGAAGACTGGTAAAGTTCAGCAAAGGAGATAGTGCTTTAATAATTGCTTAAGAAATCGGTCCGGTAACGAACCTGTTAAGGTATATCTACGGTGAAATAAAATCGGTGTTTAAAAAAGAAACTTTTTTGTAATAGGAATTTTTAAGTTAAAAGTATTTTTTTCATGATAAGACAAAATGTCTTATAAATAAATTACGAATTATTTTTTACTAGTCGTCTGAGAAGCTTTTAATTTTTATGCAAAATAGCAAAACAAATTAGCACTTATTTATTAAAAATTGCACTATGAAACATATTTGACAGCAAAATGCATTCATTATTAAGGAAAGAATTTATATGAAAATGCGTGGAGAATTGCTATTAACAAAATTTTTAAGCTTGTCATGACTAAAATGGATTTTTTTTATTAATCTAAATAGGATTAATAAAAGGTTTCTTTGAAAATTTATTTTAAATTGATGTTTGATTTTGGTTATAAAAAATACATTTTTTTTTTTAAAATCACATATTTGAATTTTCTTAGGATATTGATATTTATGATTTGTAAGGTAAGCTTTAATGTAGACGCATTTATGTTGTCTAAGTATTCTTTTTTATTTTCTAAATAAAGGTTTCCATAAAAAATATAATATTGGCTCTTTATTAATCATTTTCAGAAGATATGACAAAATAATATTTTTTTTCTATATTTTTAAAAAAAGTTTTTTGTTGAGTGATCTTTACGAGAGTGTAGTAAATTAAAAAATTGAAATTTATAAATATGATTCGCAAATAATTTGCTACAAACTGACAGAAACTTATTATACATAATTAAATTATAATAAATTCTGTAAAAGTTTGACCAAAAATTATATAATTTTTGAATCTGATTTCTGTTCCGAATTTTCAAATTTTTCAAAACATTGTACGTTGGTATTTTCGTGTTTTCTAAAATTTTAAGATTTCAAAGTTTCCTGTTTTCTAAAATTTGAAGATTGGATATTTAACAATCAAAATCAGATCTTATCTAAAAGTAAGTAATTAAAAAGTAATTTTTTAGCAAATTGTTTTAGCGAATTTCTACTAAGTTAGTCATGACAAGTCTAAATGAAGGCTAAATTTAATATTTGCCTCAAATATAATTTTAATGCTAAAAATTGAACTTAGTAAAGGAAGACAAGCCATTATGAAATGTCAATAAAAAATATCTACATAAATTTCTGCATAAAATTGACACTGTGGACTATTTAAGGATAATGTTTTTGTTGTTATTTCTTATCCTATATTAAAGTTTTCATAATGTACACATATTTTGTTGGGAATTTTTACTCTTAGATATTTAAATATTCAACTATCGGAAACTAATAATTAAATAAGTTTTCACTACATAATTATTTAACGACCCAAACACTTTTATTTTATTTAAATCTTATTTTAATTTAAGCTTTTAATAAATAAATTTCATGATGATTTCTATAACTAACAAAAAAAAAAAAAATGAAGGAGTAAAAGTGCACTCTGTTCATGTTTTTTTTTCTTTAGTAAAAATTGTAGGTTGTTATATAAACTTTATAATATGATTTAAAATATTTATCTCTGACTGATTTTATATTTTAACGGGATATTAAAAGAAGTTATGAATCATCTATTAAACACCTTTGCAAAATTATGATGCTTCTTCAATAATAATAATAATAATAATAATTTTCATATTTTGTTATAAAGTTAATTTTTATTGTTTATGGTCGTATGTTTTGAATGCCGCACCTTCTACCTCAAGGTCTTAAGAATATTACAATTGAAAATAATAATAATAATAATAGTACGATATTAGAAATAATTATAAATTATTAAATTATATATAGTTTTAGATGTAATGATTTTAAGGAGGTTTCTATAGTCTACCATTTTTGGATATGGTAATAATTATAATTGGGCTGGTTAAATAAATACAGATTACTGAAGTTGTGGACTAAGTCTTTACCAACTAAAACCTACATCTTGGCCTAGATTTTATATTTTTAAGAACCAAAATTAGATGTTGTCTTCCTATTTTTAATTAGTAGAGTTCACTTGACTTTTTCTTATGTAAAATGTGGAGTTTTTATGTTCTAACATAAACCAATGTTTTGTATTTTTCATTTTGATGGTACTAACTTGTAATACAAACCAAACTGTAAGAAATAGGTGCAATTGCTTTCAATTTCTTAAATACCCCGAACCATTTCAATAATTGTGAAATTCCAATTTGTTAAATTGTGATAAATAAATTTCATTATAATATTATATCAATATGGGCAAATATATATTAATAAATATATTAAATAAATAATTTCTAGAATAATTTCTATAATCAAATTCACGTTATGATTCATTAATTTTTTTGTAATCTTTTTATTTTTCTTTTTCCAAAAAAAAACACAAAAAATTTCATAATTCATTCACCTGTTTCATCAACACATAAATATATATCATATATATGTATAGTGAAAAAAATTATACTTGTATCTAGAAAGGTTTATAAACTTTTCAAGGGCTTTTCTCTATAGACCTAATTATTAAAATTAGGCATTAAAGTGAATGCACTTTCAAGTCTAAAAATATTTACTTTTTTTGCCAAGGAAAAATTAAAATTATTTAGATGGGTTGGACATTGATAAGTAAATTTAATCTAAACCAATGGCACTGATTTATTTTTAGATTTAATTTTACAAAAATTCATAAATTTTAAGCTATAAATATACCGTTTTTTTTTTCATTAATTTTAATTGATTTTGTATTTTTATGGAAGTAAATGCAATACAGGGGAATTCCAAGCTAAAATATTCTCCTTATTTATGTAATTTGTTACAAATTAGTATGCAGAAAATTAAAGTTTATAGCCGATTTTTACAAAATACTTCATATTTAGAATATACTAATCTCTATTTTTGATGTAGATATAAAAACTTTTCAGTACAGAGAATTTCTATATTTGACATAAAGCCCCAATGGAATTGAAAACTGCTAAACTAAAATTTTTTTTCTAATCAAAAGTTATAAAAATTGTGCATGTCAAGTCCTAAATTTCTGTCTTTAAATACTTAGGCCTAAATTGTATGTTCGATTGAAAATTCGAAGTTTCACAGTTATAAAACTGACAGTTTAAAACGGAAACTACCCTATTTAGTCTGATTCTCGTAATTTAGACAACTTAGTAAATATAAATCAAAATTAAATTTTCAATTATTTAAATTAAAATTTTTTTAAAAAATTTAAAAGTTATATGATTTTTACAAGTTTATTTTTCTTATGTAAAAATATCTTAAATCTGTAAAACTTATAACGCCTCCGCGTCTTTAAAAAAAAAAAAACTAATCATGTTTTTTTCATAACATATCGAAAAAAAAAAAATAAATAAAAATGGTCATATTTGTGAATTTTCACGAGGATCTCATAAAAACGATCTAACATACAACATAACACAGCAACAAATTTTGTGTTTTTTTTTGTAGTAATTTATCAATAAATATGTATGTATATATCTATCTCGCATAAAATCTAAATCATAAAACTTGCTGTAGCATAACATGAGCATAAAGAAACATACATCATAAGGAGTTATGGCACACGATATGACCTACTTTTCTACAACTTCTTCTTCGCCGTCTTCGAACGTATAGTGCAAAGTGATTAGACCACGGAAAACTGGAAAATTATATTATATAGGTTTTTTTTTAAATAAAAAATATATCTGTGAATGGATTTATGTTATTTGGTTTTATGATGCGATTTATTATTCTGTCTGTCTGGAGGTAAAGACAAAATAAAACTAGAATATTTTAATAGTGTGTCAAAAAATTATATATATTTTTTTTATAATAATTTTTTACTTTAATTAAATTTTTCGGATTTGAATTCTTCTTTTTTTTATATAAAAGATTCGAAATTATGTTTTTATAGCATTCATTGTACCTAAATATTACGCCAACAACTAAGATTAAAATAATATTAATATAGAAAAGGCAGAATTGTTAAAATTGGTCAATCAAGTGAAGGCTTCTCTTCATCTTGAAAAATCATAGTTAATAAATTTAAAACTGATATTTGGTAAATTTAAGTTTTTTTTGAAACTTTAACTTCTCGTAGAAAATTTTATGTCAAAATATAAGAAATTATTCATTAGTTATTTTTTATGGCAATTATTCAACTACCATAACTTTGATAAATTAATAATATTTTAATGTTTTGACAAGAAGTTTATTAATGACAATAATTTGTTTTTTTAGTTTTCTTAATTACTTTTTTAAATTGAGTTTTGAAATTGAGAAATAAATATAATCTAAATAAGTTAAAAATTATGTCAGGATTTCTAGTTTTAGTATATTTTAAACAGGTGAAAACTGAATTAGTTTGTTACCTACATACACTTATCAATTTTAACATAAATTACTAAAAATAGTTTTTTCAATAAATGAAATTACATGATCATCGTTTACTTTATTTTAATTGATATTATTAAAATATGTAAATTTTTCCTTCTTCGTTTTTCATGAAAGTCCAATCATATAATATTACTGGCCTTATCAATGTTTTATAAAGTTCCAGTTTTGTAGATTTGAACAGATATGCAGAACCTAAAAGCTTTGAACAGATAAAATAACATTTTTTATCACCTCTTAATCTTTATTTTAATTCGCCAGCCACACTACATTTTATATTTACTAGACTGACTCATGATATTTAAAATGTTCAAAGTTGAAATCATCAATGGTTACGTTTTGAGTTCGTCTGCTTTTTTTTGTTCATTTATTTGAAGACTCATGTTTTTCTTACTTCTTTGAATTTGCATAAAAATTTCTTTAGATTTAGAAAACTACAACTTCCATTAGCTTATTGAATAGTGTAATAGTTTTATTCCAGATACTTCCACTTCAATCTTGGCAATACATATAATTTTCTCGAAAGAAATATTAAACAGTGTTGAAGCATCTTATTTAAAACTCCAACAGCATAGAATAACAACATATTCCAACAGTTTTAACATTTAAACCATAAAAAAATAGTTTGAAACAATTTACAGACTTCCAATTTTCGATCCAAATCACTGATTCAGTAGAGTTAGTATTTTATTCATTAATTATGTAACAAACACAACATATAAATAAAACTCAATTATTTGCTTCTGTTTATTTTATTTATTATTGAAATTTAGAAAACATAAATTTTTCATTTTCAATATAGTTCTATTATCGTCATATATTCAATTACAAATTATAATTTTAATGTGATGATCTTTTTTTTAAATAAAATTTTATATTTTTAATATTATTTGTACCCAAAATCTAAATTAATATTTAATTAATTATCGAAGTTAATATTTTTATCATAGCAGCTTAAAAAAAACAACAAATAAATTTAATTTCAGAAGCTGCTAAAATTTAACTACAACTTAAATTTGAACATAGTCTTTTTCAATGTTGCTGTATTTTCAATTTAAATTTTAAAAATAAAAAAATATTACAATTAATAAATTTAATTTATTTAAAAATTATAACTTCATTAAAAATAAAAAAATCTTTAAATATTAATATAATTATACATCTTTAAAAAATATTATACATTAATTTATATTATTAACATTAATATTTTTTTTCATCTTCTTGTTTCAATTATATTTTACTATTTGGTCGTCATACTAATGTAATTTAATGTTGTTGGTGTTTTTTTTTTTCAGTCACTGTTGTTGTGATTGTTACCCAGATATGATGGTGTTGTGGGCATGAAAGTGAAACTTAAATCGAAAGTTATATAATCGCGCGCTACTACCACACTTTTTATTTTTCTGTGTTTTTATATTGTATATACATCTGAAATATACAAGAGAAGTTAACGAGCTAGCGATGAATTAAAAAATAATTTTTATTATTATTATTATTTTATTTAAATTACGTATATAGAGTTGTAATTATAAATCCATTTTTTTTTTAAAAATAAATAAATATCTGTTGTCTTAATATACAGGAGAGTTAAATTGATTTTGTAGATATTTATAAATAGTTTTGGTCAGTTAATTAATATTTGTGCTCAGTTTACTTTCAAATGAAAAATTAAAAAAAAAAAAAATACAAAATGATGGTAAAAATTTATTTCCAGATGAGTTTATTTTTATTTTTCAAGTAGAAGAAAAAAAAACTTGTTAAGGAATTTTTTAAGGAATTTAAGTGGAGACACACAAGTGAAATAGAGTTAATGCCACAATGTGTAGTAATGTTAATGCCAAATTCCAGATTTATTAAAAATAATTTATGATATAAAATTTCAGAAAAATTCGAATATGTCGTGTATCTTGTAAAATTTATTATTGAATTTCATAAAAATCTATAATTTATTTGGGGAGCTTTATAAGTTTAAAAATTATATCGAAATATTAGAATTTTTAGCATTTAAAAATTTCGATATGAATTTTAATTTTCTAGAATATAGAATGGTAGGTTTTTTAAGCATAAGAAAAATTGGTTTAGTTTTTTTTGTAGTTTTTATCTGTGTTAGAAGTGACCTATTCTGATTTAGTTGACCTAAATTTTAATGAGAGTTGGATCTTGTTGTCTTTTTAGAAAAAATTGTGGTACTTCATAATTAAATATGTTTATTGAGCTATTTTGATCAAGCATTGAAACATAGACTTATTTTATTATCCTTACTTTGACGAATATATTTTAAATAATTACTGGGTTATAAACATGTGATAAAATGTCAGAGGCTTAGTAATAATTATTTCTAATTTCTGTACAGACATTTTGATGATACTTATAAGCTGCAGATGCTACTTTGATATTGATTTGGAATTAAACAGAAAGCTAAAAGAATTTACTAATTTTTTTGTTTTAATGACCCTTATTTTTGCTCCAGCAAGGGTTTCTTTTGCTCCAGCAAGGATTTAGTATATATTAGAATTTCAATCCATAGCAAAATTTCATCTACAAAACTATAAAATTTGAAAAGTTTAAAAAAAAAACTCTAATAAATATCTTTTCTATTATATCTTTCCTCTGCCAATCTATCAATTATTGTCTGTGTCAGATTAGGTAATAGAAAATATGTTTTTTTTTTCAAAATCAACTCCCTGTTTTTCATATTGACCACAAACCAAAAAAAACCGTACATTAGTAATTTTATTTAATTTTCTTCTTTTTACTGTTTCTTTTTTTTTTCCATTTCTGATTTTTAGTTTTATTTTTATAAAGTTTTTTTCTTTTAATTTTTATTTTTTTAATAAAAATAAAATTAGGTCAATCGAATTTTGCATGATATAATCGACGAGTTTGATTATAGACAACGAAATGGATGAATATTTTTCTCTTTCTTTCTTTCCGTTTAAAGTCAAATGTTATGTAACTGGTGTTCAGAAAAACGAATTGTGAATAGTAATTTAAGCTTTTCAAAGTCCAAAAACACTGAACAAAAAAAATAAAAAAAACTACCAATTCAAAGAAATTGTGGTATTTTTCAACTCTTTTTTTTTTTCTTTTACCATTTCCACAAAATAACTAAAAAAAAAATTAAAATTATATTACATGTTACGCTGTTAGGTATGGTACCGCACTGCGACTTCTCTATTAAAAAAATACGAAAGAAAACAAGAAAATTTACAACAAAAAAAAAAACAATTTTGTATTAAAAATAAATTTGATTTGCTTTTAACTATTTTCTTAAACAGTTAGAAAAGAAAAGCTTTTTCCCGCCAAGATACTATAAAAAAGAAAGATAGAAAGAGAAAGAGAAATTATTATGCTAACGTTGGCTATCTGCATAGAGATAGATATTATGATCGACTCTGACCAGTGTTAAGGTGACAACAGGTTATCTAATAAGTGGTATAACCAGGTATACAGGTAAATAGATTTACAGATATGTAAAAAAAAAAAAATAAAGAAAAGAAAAAAATGCATTTCGTGACTGATCAATGGACTATTTCTAATATTATTTAATCTTGTTAGTTTCTTAAAAATATGCTTGGAAATTTGAAAATCTTAAAATGTAATTATTCAGAGGAAATAATGAATAAATTCCTGGAGGATCTTAAACGGTTAAAATCTAAAAGAAATAATGTATTTTTAAATTATATCAACAGTTGCTGACGCGCTAGTCAATATTAACATCAATGCAGTAATTATTGTGATTTTATTTAGGTTTGAAAAATCCAGCTTTTCTCTATGAAAAAAGTTCGATCCTCCATAGAGTAGTTACATTAGCAAGCAACAAAAGGTTTCTTTCGTAAATATCTAATTTGTATCACATTCGTACACCAGAAGTTTTAGTGTGGATTCTACGTTTGTGTCTCCACAATTACAAAGGTGTTTGTAGTCGTGAAAAAAACATTTCCTTTACGAATTAAAAATCTTAATATCATAACTACAAATTTTAAATAGTTATTAAGTATTAACATATCTAAGTATGCTTCCCAATTAGTACAAGTATTTAAGTATCTAAGAGATTGCAGTTTAATCAATTTAAAATTTACTCAAATTTTCTGAAAGTAGGACATCAAAAATGATTTAAAAACTAAACTATAATATTATTTCCCTCACCAGATTTACATTTGTATTTCAAGTATAATCTATAAATTTATTATATCTTTTCCCTAGCTTGCATCACAATTTAAAATTCATATTTTTCAAAATATGAAAATACTAACTTAAATTTATCAAAAATCTTACCTAGTAAACGAACTAAATAGTAGACAATAAAAAAAAACATACTATTATATTAAAATTCTTTGTGCGGAACTATCTCATCGTTTATACACAAGTATATAATAAAAAAAAAAATAGAAAAATTGTCTGAGCTATGTGATTCTATAAAATGATAGTCAGAGCCGATGGTAAAATGTTGATGACTTGTTGTTATTTTTGGTTTTTCAATCTATTTTGTTTTTTTTTTTGTATTTTATTTTATTTATAATACTAACCTAAAGATACACAAACTTTACCTACTAAAATAATTTTATTACGTTGTTTTGTTAGTTCGAGCGCAATGAATAGAAACAATTCGGTATCGTATAACTTATAACGCTATATAGATGCCGCCGCTATCGAGTTTATAGTTACATATTCAAGTTGACCTAGTTTTTCATTTTCATTCAGTAAATCTAAGCAATGGCGGGTAAAAAAAAAAAGTTATATAACATTTTTTTTTTGCATAGATTATTTTATAAAAAAAAAACTTTTTTTTCTGTATCTTAACTCTCACTCTTGTTTATGGCTTGTTTATGATTATAGTGATGATGATGATGATGGAGATTATTATATATCAATATATTATTGGTGGTTTTACCAAGCTTAAGTATTGAAAGTTTATAGGAGTCATTCATGTTACAAAGTTAGTTAAAGTCCATAAATATTAAAATTCTATGATATTTTATAACATTTTTATATTTGAAGAATAAATGATTTTATTAAATTAAATTTATCTGTCAGACGAAAAGGCATTTTTATTAATCAGAAAGTTATAACAATTTTAATTCACTCTGTGTCTGGCTTTCAAGTATTAACTTCCATAAAAAATGTCATAACACGAATTTAGAGCCACGATCTCTTTTTAAAATTTGGATTCTGAACTATAAATCTTTTTACAGTGAAGAAGCTTTAATTACATTACGCTAATGGCTTCATAAGTGAATCATTTGTTGTTAGCAAAAAATTGGGATTGTTCGCATTTTCCCCTAATTGTAGAGTTACATTTTATTGTAATTTTGATATGGGTACTAATTTCAGTCACAATTTTTGACCAACATCGTTTGCTCTGATTGAAATCGAACCCAGGACCTTATCTATCGCAGCACAGCTTTATAGATTAATCCATTCCCGATTTATTAGTAATTTGGCCATATAACTTAAAACAGGTTTTGGTTTAAAACTATAGAGCTACATTTCTACTTCATACGGTAAATATTAAAGGTTAAAATTGAACGAAAAAACCATTGGTATTAGAACTCCAATTTCTTGCCCAGATTTGAGATACCTGTGTCTGAGCAAAAGGTAGAGAATTCTTTGTTTAATTATAGCCTATATAAATATCTCAAAATTAAAGTTTTTTGAGATAATGTTGTCTTTTATTGGCAGTGCGAAATAACTAATTGTATTTCTTATATTAAAAATATTATATTACCGCCATTTTGAAAATGCTATACATTGGCAGAAAGCGGTCATTTACACATCTTATTATAATATTTTATTGTCAATTTCATTATTCTCAATTTCTGAATGTTAATTTATAAAAATATTTTAAATCAAATTAAAAGCACATTTCTCTTAGCACTCTCATGAAAATGCAAAAAAAATCTCGTACTATTCATAGTTTTTTCCTGTTAACAAACGATCATTACTTTAGCTTTTTTGGTGGTGGATACTCAGTATGGCTAAGAAAAAAACAAGCGTATACTGAATGAACTGCAACAGCTGCAGTTGAAAAAGAAGATGATAAAATATATTTACACAAAAATAAACTGTTCAGTCTAACTTTAAACTAACCATAAATATTTAACCACTTTTAGACTTATACATAGTTATAAAAAAATTTGCTTAGATTATGTAATCTGAAGAATTTCTTATGGTTTTATGTGGTTAGTTTTTATTTTTTTTCTCTTAGTTTTAATGAATTTTCTTATTATTTTTTATTTTTTTTGTTATAAAATTTATTTTTGCTATTAAATTTAATAATAATAAAAAAAATAATCAATTTTAAAAGATAAAATAAATTAAATTAAATTATTATAATAAATATAAAATTGTTTATTTTGTTTATAAAAAGTTTATTTTGTTATTAGACATTTTGTTGCGCATACTACACCTCCAATTTAAAAACAGGCTCACTATTGAATTATTATATTAAATACATAATATATTTTGCAAATTTCAAATGTTGTTGACTTTGGAATGTCTGGTATAGAGTGATAAATTGAAGGTAAATTATTGATGTGGACAAAAATAAGGAATCGACTGTGTTTTTTAAATTTTTTTTTAAATTTGTCTACTAACGAAAAGATCAAATAAATTTTAAATTAAATCAGATATCACAGTAATTGGTAGAGAGTTTGTGTATCTGAATATAGAGGACAAACAAGTGCTATTTCAAGAAACTTACGAGTTACGACAATACGAGTGTTGTATAGAATAGCATTATTTTTAAAATCATTTTACAGAACATTAGTTTTTACTGAATAATTACATTGACCATTTACACTCTACGTGTCCTTATCGTCTTATTATATGTTTAAATCCTCCTGATATTGAAATGAGACCAATGGTACACTATAGCAGTCCAATATTTAATCACATATTTTATCTTTCAAAAATTATTTATAGGTTATACTTTATTTAATTTATAATCTGTGATATATCGTGCTGATTGCGTTGAGAGCACCATCTCGAGTCAATATCTAGTCAAAAATTAGTTGGACTGCAAAGGGTTAAAATAATTAATTTGTTTCAGTATTTTTAAATAAGAATAATTTTTTGGTAGAATTTCTAATTTAGCAAATTTTTATAATTTAGAATTAATTTAAAAGCTCTTCAAATTTCGAACACTCCTATCGAAAATATATTTAAATAGACATTGTTTTTGTTTTAAATTTATATTTTTTAGAAAGATTTCTACTTATTTTCTGTATTTGACTTTTATATTTATGTTCTTTTCATACTCAAATATTAACTAGTTTTTAAATCTTTTTTAAAAAAAAGTATAGAGTTTAGTAAATTATATAAATTTTTGAAAAGTCTTACAATCTTATGAATTGAAGAAATATTCCTCGGGCTGCAATTGTAATTTTTATCTAACTGGGAACTCAATATAAAACTGAAATTTCAAATATATTTAACAATTTTTTAATAAATTATTATGGTTTTGGAAATAGCATTTTTGAAACCATCTGATTATGGTAAAAGGATTGAAAAACATAAGATAAAACATATAATTGTAAAAACAAAATAGTATACTAAATTAAATTAAATAAAAATTATTAAAATACATATTTTGATTTATTATAAATTAGCAAAACTTAGTTTGGACCACTATTGTTGAATTAAATTTGTTTACATGGTTGTTCCAAAATTAATACATTATGGTATAATTTTACTTTAAAAGTAGTCAATGCAATTATTATATAGTTATAGTTATAACTAAAATAATTTGCTTACATATTTCAAAATTTCTAAAATTATCTGATTATGGTATAAGGATTGAAATCTAAATTACAAGTATACTTAAAACAGTATAATAGTTATATTGATAATAGTTTTCCAAATAATTTACTCCATTTCGTAATAAAATTATACAAGTTTTTATTTTAAGTGTAATTGAAAAAGTACTAAAGTACCTAAAAGACATTTAAGAAAGCTACAATTAGTTCCCCCGCAAAAAAACAGTAGTTCAAATTCCGAAAATACAACGATACTATATATATATATATATATATATGTAATTAACATAACTTTTTATGACTTTATTATTACAGTTTGTTTTATAAAAACATAAAGATTTTTTTTTTTATATTTGTAATATATTTTCATAATTATGTCAACATAATAATATAACTTTTGGTTTTTGTAATCATAAAAACAAAAAAAATATTATGTAGTTAAAAATTTACCAAAATAATAACTGAATAATAATTTTAAGAACATGTCAAACCAGTTACATCCTAACAGCATAACTAAAAAAAAAAAAAAAAACAAAAAAATTATGCGGTAACAATCATAAATGAAATATACACTTAGGTCAAAAGTCATTAAAATATGAAGCTGTACATTTCGTAGGTATTAAAAACCTGCTATAATCTTCCTGAACTGAAATGATCCTACTTGGTGTTATCTTTAATTTTTGGTAAAAACCGTAAGAGATTTTTTTTTTTTAAATGAAAATTGTTGATTTTCTCACGGTAAATAATTTCATAAAATTTTAAAGGAATTTACAGAAATTATTGCATTGCTAACTAAAGCTTTAAAAATTTTAATATTTAGGATTAAGTTATTCTACTAAAAAAGAATTCCAATTAAATCTAAGAATCATAATAAAAATTTTTGTAAAAAATCTTAATTGAAATTATTAATTCTTCTTAGAATAATCATTTTTACAATGTTGACTAAAATTTCTAAAATAAAATTTTATTGCAAATTTAAAATTAAATAAATCTATGTTTCCATTTTAAATATTTTTTTCTCATCGAAGCTTATGAAAAATATATTTTTTATCCAGAAGATTTAAAATTCAAGAAGATAATTGAATATATTTTAAAAGTTTTTGATGAATTTACTAGAAATGATCTTATTAACGATTCAACAATTTTTATAAAACATATAAATTGGATAATAAAGCATTTGCAGAAACTGCAAAAAAATAGAAAAATCGTGACTATTCAATTACTAAAATAAGTTAAGAATCAGCTGCTGAATTGTTTGAATTACAATAAATTGTAGCATGAAAGTCTGCAAAAGCTCTGTTAGCATTTTGAAATAATGATCAAATCTTTTTGAATTGATTTTTTTTTTTTTTTGAAAGAGCGTGTAGAATTGTTTTTTTTCCCCATTTCCTAGATGATTTTTTTATTATTTGGTAACATGGTGTTGTGTAAACATAGTTTTCGAAGCATATTAAATGAAATTGTACAAAAATAGTAAATTTGAAATGTTTAATATATAACAATTCCGTGAAAATATTGTACTGATTTCCCCAACAAAATTCCCATATTTTCAACATTATCATAAAACACCCTGTAAATTATGTTTGATTAAAACCACCCACGTGGTATTCAATGTATATGTGCCAAAAAGATTTATATTTTGACGATTTTTCTATTGTTTGAAAAAAGATTGAAACTTTAGAAGCTGAAAATCTAATAAATTTTCTTTGAATAATTTAATATACAGAGAACATAAAAAAAAACTTTTGTTTTTTTTTTCGGTTATTGTAAATCAATTTTTTAAGGAAGAGAAAGTGAAAACATGATTTATAATTTTTTGAATATATTTTAATCATAACTTGGAATCATTAAAATTTAGTGATTTATTATGGGAAAATAATAAATAGTATCTATTACAAAAAAATATATATGTAAGGATTTTTAAGCAAGTCATAATAAAACATAGTTGTAAGGGAAATTTGTTTACGACTTTCACATAGGATAAAAAAATTATAATTAATTAAATTTTCAATCAAAATTTTGTCAATTTTTTTAAATTATAAAATTAATGTTTGCAAAATACTAAAACAACAGATAATCTGTGATTTTGAATCTGTAAATTTTTTTTCTTTGCAAAAAAAGATTACTTTCTAGGGTCTAATATTACTGACTAAAACTTGAAAATTTATTAAGTCGTTGACTACAATTACGAACAAACCATTTATATTTATTTTTAAATGAAAATCATGTTAGTTAATAATTAATTTTATTATTGTTTTTTATTAATTTTGTCGTTATTATATTTATTTTTTATTTAAGTTTCATTTATATGTATACATGCTTCGAAATATAAAAATTTATAGCAAGTTTTTATGGTAACCAAAATTACGATGACCCTGATCGTGAAAATTATAAAAATTATTAATTTATCTTAAACAAAATTATGATTTTTAACAAATTTAGTTGATAATAAAATTAAATATTTAAATATTTTTGTCTCTATTATTTTTTTTTATAGGCAAAGTATCTTGTAAAATCTACGAGCATAAAATCTTTAAGAACAGATCAGCCGCTAAATTAAATTGGACCAAAAAATGCTCATTGGTTAAACATTTCAGATATCTTTCATGTAACAAATTTCCCGAAATTCAAATATGAAATTCTTAATTTAGCCGAAAAATATTAAAAGGTTTAATAGCCATTTTTTTTTGTAAAAAAAAATTACAGTAAACTTTTCAACAAAACCATTACTTTTTGTCACGTTTCGAAATACGACAATAATTTTTTTGTTGTTTTATTACTTTAAAAACAAAGTTCAATGTCTCTTCATTTTTTTTATGAGTTCTAGTAGCTTTAAAGGAATTCCCCATGCAATATAATTATACATATATATATTTTTTTTAATAAGAATTAAAGAATCGAGGCCAATAGCCGCTACCGAATAACAAATATAATATTTCTTCTGAAAATTAACAATTTGATACCATGCATCATTTAAGTATCTAATATGTCCACAAAAAGTTCATCAACTTTTATATTTTATATTATAATTTATTTTGGAGATATGAATTTTTCGTTAGTATACCGGCAACAAGAACAAGAAACATTAACCTCAAGAACCGTTCAGGTACAAAAAAAAAATTATTTAGAACAGAAATTTGACGACAATTTTGCTGATCTTAAAGATATTTGGAATATGAGTAAAAAGAGAAAAGTTTATGTATAGTGCAATAACAGCATAATTCATTCTTCCAATTCTTGTGTTATGATGTTCTTTTATGATGGACTGCAGAATTTTTTAAAGTGAATTGAACTTTTACAAAAAAAAAAGCATTCTTTTCTTGGTAATTTTTGAAAACCAGTCAGTCGGTTGCAATGTAATTTTTTTTATTTAATCATTTATTTTCAGTTAATGTAAACGAAAATTCATTTTTTAATTTAATTGTTTTTTTAGTGTTATTTATTTCGGTGTGGTCTTAATGTTACTTTAAGATTTGTTTTGAATAGAAGAATCATAAAAACTGCAAAACTATAAATGCCATTTATGTAAATTTTCAATAAACTTTTTTTTATTTTAATAATTTATATAATTATTTTATATCAAATAAAATTTGACTATAAAAATTAACATTCCTAAAATTTATTTTTATATATAAAAGCTCACCTTTTAGGTTCTTTTATGGTTTTGACCACAAAATTTATCTAAAGGAAATATAGTGTGAAATACCAAAAACCATTCAACCATTTCAGAAATATTTAAATGGATTTATCATTTACAAAAAAAATATATATATATAAAAAAAAGAAACCTATAAAAACATTGGTAAAATAATACCTGTAGGCATAACAGAGTAGATTACAACTCTGAACAAAAAGAGTAACACCATGCATCGCTGACCACATAATAGTTTCAAATTCATTATTCAAAATCAAGGAGATTGTTGAAAGAATAATAATATATTTTTTACCAAACTTTCGAAATGAGAGCTTGTCTAATATTAAATTACAAAATGACATAAATTAGAATATGATATAAAAAATACATGTTAATAAGCTGAATACTTAGTAATATGTGTCGGAACCGTGATTCCAACTTTTTCCGAATGTACTCTTAGCTAACTTTCGTTGAAGTTTCGTAAAACGTCATAAAAGTACTCAACAGGAAAATTAGTATATCATTAAACACAGAAATTGTTGATAAAATGGAGCCTAAAATGTAGTTAGATAAAGTTTCTTTATGTTCATTAAAAAAAATAAAATATAAAGTTATATCCAGGAAGCAATTACACAATTAAAATCTACAAACTATCGAAAACCTATTAATTTTTCATGACTCCAATTATGAACCGTCAAACATAATTTAATAAGCATATTTTATTATAATGTAATTCGAAAATATCTTAAACAAAACACTTTCCAATTCTAAGCAAATTAGAGTCTTACTATAAAAATTTCAATTCACCTAACTAACACTTTCGACTTTAGAAAAAGCTCATATTTTCAGGCTATTATTTACAGACTTACAAAAGCAGCTTAGGCTCATATTATTACAGCCTTTCTATACTTTGATCGCGGAAAAAAAGTATTACATTAATTTTTCTTGTTTAAAATGTTTTTTTTTCGTTATGTCGGTGGCTTTTTAACCAAAAAAAAGAACAAAAGAACAAAAAACACTTCCATAAGCGAAAATTGGTCTTTTTTTTAAGAGTATTGCTCTTATATAATCAGTACTATTGGAGTTTTATAGAAAAACAGGCGCATTATCTTTTTCATTTAGTGAATTAGAAAAGTACGCCATTATATCGCCTTAAGAAAGCATTGTACTTTAATATCTATATCTTTAAGATAGTTTTAGTTTTTGGTTTAAAAGTTGAAAATATTATAACGAGAATGTTATGGTTCGTTGAACAATTGGTACAAGTATATAGGTTTTGTTTTGGGGAGTTTAAAATAAAAAAAATTGCAGTTTTACTAATTTATTGCCATTTAAAATTGAAATATTTTTGAATTGTTATCTAAATTGGGATTTAAGGAAATATTTTTGGTAAAATTTTTGAGTTGAGTTATGCTAGCAATTTATTAAAATAAAAATATTAATAATTAAAATCCAGAACTAGTATTTTTTTGAAATATTATTTTTGATAGAACATTAAATTTTTGGAAATATCATTTTTTCATAGAAATATCAAGATAATTAATATCAACATTAATATTGACATTATTTATAGTACTATTTTTACTTGTCGCATTAATTACAATCTAATATAATTTTTCACGAAATTGATTAATAAATTAATTAATAAATTAGGGAAATGGTTTATAGTAAATTAAAAATTATGTTTTGAATAAAAGTTTTTTTGAATAAAAATCTATAGAAGATGGGAATATAACTTATGCTTGCTTTAAAAAAAATATGGCTTAATGTTATTGTGATAAAGAAAAATCAGTAAATTAAATTATTTAGCATTATGCAATTAAATTTGTATACACACATTAATATTTAGGTAGATTAAATATTATTTAGGTAGATTAAATAGCGAATACTTTAGAAGTAATGAATATATCCTGTGTCAAGCATCTTCAGAGTGAAAAGTAGATGGATGTACTTACCGCTCACAGCTCAATGTTTACTGATCATATTTTGCAATAATTATGAAATAATGTACTTGATCAATTATTTGAAATATTAAGTTCTTAGTCCTGGAAATTTAGACCGGCTTTGGTATTAAGTTGTGGTGCAGCACAACTAAATACCTAAGTACTCTATTATTCCGAGACATCAATATTGTAATAAACTGTAATTTAAGACTGGGAAAAATGCTAACGATCGAGGCCATTTGCTAAACACAAATGACTAACGAACTAAATCCATTAGCTTGTTGGAATTAAAATTAAACACTCAATTTAATTAAACTATCAAATTTTTCCTTTACAAAATCATAAAAAGAGAACAAAAATAAAATTAACTGATCACTTTAATCGTGTAAAATTTCATTAAAAAATTTCAAGTATTTTAAATATTTCCACGAATCGATATGAATCAATATTTTATAGACCAAAAGTCTTAATAATTTCATTTTCTAAAATAAATATAATTAAAAATTCATTAAATTTTTGCTATAATTATAGTTTATACGTAATAAGTTTTTTTTAAAATTATTTTATAGTTCACAAGTACATAGAAAATATAAAATATTTTATTGTCGTGTCTCTTTTTTATTATAAATAAAATATCAAAATATATGCATTAAATTATAATTTAAAAAAAAAGTTGAAATAAATCGAATTAATCAAATATAATTTGAGAAATAATCATTTTAATTACAAAAGTCTGACAATTTTAATTATTCGAATCAATAAATCTTTTATGAAAATTGATTATAATTTAATTTCTAACGTAGTCGTTAAAAAATTTTTCCTTTGTCGTTTATCAAAATCACACTCGCATTTTATAAAAAAAATATTTTACATTCTTATAATCATCAAAAAACATAATTGCACACAGCAACGCAGTCAGTTTAATTGCCAAAATGCCAATTGGTCTTAAAAAAAAAGTTAGAAAAATTTATGAATTTTAATAATTTAAGTACATATATTATTTTTGTAGTGTGTTTACCTTGGTGGAAAAAACCACGTGCAATAAAATTTTCTAGAAAATTAATACGAATAAAATAATATCGTAAAATCGCATTATAAAACGAATAGTTTATGTTTCTGAGTTTAATAAGTCAGTGTTTTTTTTTTTGTAAAATACTTTGAGGATAAAAATGTTATGTTTTTTTTGTTGTTGATGTTTAATTTAAAATTATATTATGTTGGAAAAACATAACGATTCTCGCGCACAATATTACATTTATTTTTATATATATCTTTCTAGTTAGATAGTCGGATATATATAATAATAATTTAGGAGCTGCCAAGTGGACAATAACATTTTTCATCGAATTATGACCACAATCAAATTTTCCATGGCATCGCTTGTAGTGATCGATTAACACTTAATTTAAAATTTTGATTGCATAACAAATTTCCAAATAAACTATAATTCATTTATTTAAAAGTAAAATCTATAAAATTAAAATTTTACATAATTTTAGAATTCATGCAACTCGTATGCAATTGCAAAGGATATGCTCGGCGGTCTTTAATTAATATTTTAATTTTTCTGAATTGGATGTAATAAAAATTTATTTAATCCAACGACAAAATCATAGCGCTGTTAAAAAGTTTATATTATTTTCCTTGTTCACTCCACTGGGGACCATAGGGCTTCAAGTACCTTGTTATCTGCACTTGAAGTTTCTTGAACATTTTTGTATTCCAATTTGGAGCTACTAATTTTTATATGGATTCCGAATCAAAAATTTCTTTATAGTGAAGAAACGTTTTAATTGCAACAAGCTAATGGTTTTAAAAAGCATGAATTATAGATCTGGATTTTTCAAACTCTGAAAATTCAAATTAAGATTTTAGCTATCTTCTAGTCAAAATTAGATGTCAAAGTTATTATCTTAGCAAACATCAGAAAGTAATTTTATGATCTCTGTGTTAAATGTTAGTGTTATTAACAATTGTTAAGATTATTAATTATTCAAAATTGGGTAAAGAAAAAAACAGTTAAAGCACCGAAATACAGTCGTAGGCTGCAAACATGCCAAACTTGATATCTAACTTTTTAACAAAAAAAAAAGTAAATTATATTTGAACCTAAATAAAAATCAGATTCGGATCTTTACGGACTTTATTACAGGCAACTGTCGCCTTAATTACAATCTAATCAAATTCGACAGATCCATTGATGTAAACTGCAAACTTTGTAGCGAAAAAAACAAGACCGCCGAGCATATCCTTTGCAATTGCATACGAGTTGCATGAATCAGATATTGAATTCTAGGACAAACCATCTCTAAGCCTGAAGATATCGGTTCTTTCTTATCAAAAGAGATTCTAGTATTTCTTAAAAATTTAAGGTTCTTAAGGGCCTTTTAAAATTAGGGTATCACAACAAGGTCACTGTGGTTTACCGGCGTCAATTTTAACAAATCCTTTAATTTTATCTATCATTTATCTATTTTTCTATAAATTTATAAATTATTAATGAATTTTTATTAAATAATATTTTTTTTCCAATTTTTAGTTTCCAGCTCTCTTATCTGACTTGTATGGAATCTTAATAGCAAACAAACTATATTCGTTATGTTGTTGTTGTCGTAGTCGTCGTCGTCGTCGCCGTTTTCACTTTCTATAAAATCGAAACCGACACGGTGACCTAATTTTTCAATCTTCGATATTTTTTCGAGTTTATTATGTTTTTTTTTTTCACTACTTCGACAACGTCAAAGATTTTCCATAGTGAATTCATAATTTTTTTTTAAAAACATTTTTGTTGTAATATTTTTATATAAAATTTATTCGTTGAATAATAAAAAGATTTATTCCTTTGCTTATGTAAATTTTTTTTTTTTATATTTTCTGAATCTATTTTTTTTTTTGTTCATATATTTTGGTTTTGGGTGATGATGATGGAAGATTTTAGTTTTTTTTTTGTGTAATTTTTTTTTTTTGATTGTTTTTCTCTTGTCATTATCAATTTTATGCTGTCGTTTTTGGTATATAGGTAAAATATTTTTAAGATAAAAATGTATAGAGGAAGTTAGATATACATAATATAAAAAAAATCGCACGAATGGAAGTTATTGTATAATATTTGGGTTTTTTTCTTCCACCAAATTTATAATAATGAATTTATTTATTAAGTATTAACTAAAATGTTGCATAAGATTTAATCAATATTGAAAAAAAAAATGCCAATATAAATTTTGAAAAATTTGTTATTTTTTTTTTTATAATCAATTTTTGGTATCCTATGAGTAGTGATATTTTAAAAAAGATAATTTGATAATTTAAGTTGTTATAATAAATTGTCTAATTTTACATTACATGATAAATAAAGTTTTTTTATGTACAATATTTTAGACGGTTCTCCACATAATAAAATAATTAAGTCTAATCAAAATTTTTAAAGCTAATTAAGAATAATAAAAATTTTAATAATCTGTTTTATTCTAGTTTTTGAGTGGAATTTTGTTCAAATGACAGGTTACAAATAAATTTTCACTAGAAAATTTATTTGGTAGTGTCTAGTTTTCTCTCGAATCGAATTAATTATTACCAGATTAATTAAATATTCGAAATTATATTTTTATATAGTCGTAAAATCTATTTCGAAATCAGCTGTTTATTTCAAATATTTTTATTATATAATCACAAATTTTTTATAAAAATTTATTAAAAATTTCTATAAAAATTTTATTTCACAAATAAAATAAAAAAAATTTATTATAATTTATAACATAAATTTCACTGAAAAATTCTAAATGAACAAATTTGATATTAAATACATATTCCATCGAAAAGTAGAATATCAAATATTTTTACTCGGATAATTTTCCATTTTTGAAAAATATTGCTATTCATTCCCTCGAAAACTGGAATATACTAAAATTTCCGACTCGGAAACTTTCCATATATTTTCTGTTTAATAAAAACTAGATTAGAGCTGATTATAAAATATACAGATATTATATTTTGAATTATAAAAATAGTCGACCAATTAAATATAAATTCGAAAAAATAATTTTTATATAAAACATCTTATTAATAATCCATTTAATAATTGATTTCAATAATTACGGTCACTGTAATACTACTGTCATTCTACTATTAAACATTTCATGTTCTTTAATCAAAATTCGCATTATTTTGAAAAAACTATCATGTATACTTTTAAAATGAATAATAATTAACAATGATTATGTCCAAAATTATGAAAAAATTGCGGTTTTTAGAAATTTAATTTGATCCTAATTTTTTTAATTTTTGGAAAATATTGGCATATAAAAAAAAGTTAATGTGTTAGTTTCATCAACTTATTATAAATTTTGTCTTAAGGACAATTGATTAAAATTTGCAAGTAGGTTGAAAAAACCAGTTTCTAATGTGATTTACAAAAATGAATCAATTCTGAAATTAAGATCAGGGTTGCTTCGTACCAGCAATAAATTTTAATTTTAATGTTTTCCTTCTTTGAAAAATTATTTTTTACCGAAAGAAAAAAGACGTATTGACGCAAAACCTGAAATAAAAATTTCCAAATGGTTTCCTGAATCGTACCACTTAAAAACTTAATGTATTCAATGTAGGACAAATGGGAATACACAGCAGCCCAATTTAGACAAAAAGGCTCAAGTTAATATTTACATAAAGATAAAAGATAGTTGATCGAATTTTACGTATTACGAAAATGATATAAAAAAGGACAAACGATGGACGCTGTGCAGTCAGCTAGTGTAATATATTTATTTTTTCTTAATTCTCATATAATTATACATAATTTTCAAAAATCTCGAAAAATCATTGAATTTAATAACGCAAATTCCAATAAATCAAATAAATACATTTTTGTAAGTTTTTACAAAATTTTTGCAATATTTATGATTGCCTAATATTAATTGTGATTACTCATCGACCTCACGTGCTCTGAACCAATAAAAGTCTATAGCACCAAAAACTAAAAACAAATTAACACTTCAGATTCAGATATTGTTGAATTGTTCTGAATGAACTTTTTTGAGCAACAGGTGACTGACTTATTGCCTTATTGTACACAACAAAACAAAAAATATATATTCCATTTTTGTTGTTATTAGTATATAAGCTTCAGAAGCTTTCAGAAAATTACAGTTAATTCTCATAATTAAAATTTATATAAAATTTATATTTTTCCAGATTTCGCGCGCCAGACTATGATAAATAAAAACAGAAAAAAAAAAAACACCAATCACATCTGTGAGTACTGAGAAATTTCTTGTCTTAGGTCAGGAATTTGTGGCAGCACAGACAGAAGTAAATTAAAAAATTATTTCGCAAAAAAAAAGCTTATATTTTGCATAGCAATGAGTTGACTTTTTGTTTTTTTTTTTTTGGTAAACTTGTGAATTACTTTTATGCTAATTTTGTTTTTGATGTGAACAATTTATCTGCAAATTTAATTTTTATGTTAAAAGGTTTCCGGAGGTCGTGGAAGTTTATGAAGTAGTGGAAAAAACTATATAGAAATGATATTAATTTATTAAATCAATTCTTGAGGGATATTTATATAATTTTAGATTGGTGATTAAATTGATTACATTTAAATATATTTTTTTCTAAATAGTTAACTTAAAAATAGGCTACTTTTATTGGTGGACATTTGTTTTTTTTTACAGTCAAATGACAAGGGATTTATTCAAGGTGGCTGAAATGAATTAAAAAATATATTTTATATAAGTATATTTCCCAAAGGAATTTTTTGGAATATCAGTAAATATTTATCTGATTTAGAATTAATTTAATTTATATTTAATAGTAAAATGCTAATGAGAGTGTCACTACAATATTGTAGTAAATATTGACAGTAATAATATGAAAAATTCTAAAAAAAAAAATGAAAAGTTTTAATATTTTGCACAAGGATTTTAGTTGTGTCATTAAATTAATTTCATTTAATTTGATTGAAAGAAATTAGATTGATATATTAAAGTGGTTTTTAAAAAATTTAAATTAGGTATGTCAAAAAAATTGTGGAAATTCATGAATATCTAATTAATTTTGAATGCGTTGTTTATATACTAATAATATTCAGTTCATATTTCAATTTAACTGTTAAAAATTCTCATAATTTTACATAAATATTTCCCACAAAAAATTTTTTTTCTAAATTAATTATAATAGTAAATTCTATATTCATATAATAATTAAAAAAATTTAAATTTTCCTATGTGATTTTTATTTGTTTTTTTTTTTGAAAATTAATTTTCATATGCTTTCAAAAATCAAAAGTTTTTTTTCATATTTTAAGAATTTTTTCACACAAATTTTTATTTTTCATTTTTCAATTACGAAAATAAAATCTAAATTCAAATTTTTTAATTTCGGTTTAGTTTATAATTCTATTGAGTGGAAAATAATTTATTTTGGTGTATCAAAATTTTGCTACCAGATGTGTTTTATAACTTGTATATCTCAGCGATTGTTGTTAGTTGTGACATATTTGTCTTTAACTATCATAATATATTTTTAAAAATTATATACAAAAATCTCCTTCCATCTTTTGGACCATCGCATATAACATAAATAAATCTCCATTATGCCAAGGTATAGAGGTAGAAGTGTGAAAAATATTATAAGATTTTAAATGTAAAATTATACATGTCAACTAGAATTTAATGAATATTTAATCAAATTAAACAAAGTTATGTTTAGTAATTAAAATTTTATTTAATTTTCTTATATATATGTATTATGTATATGGAAATAAATAAATAATAATAAAAATAAATTTAATTAAACTAAAGTGGAGTTTCGCGGGAAGCTTTTTTAATTACAATGTTTTTTTTTTTTTTAATATTCGTGCAAATTCTTTGAATTCGAATTAACCCCAAAATAAGAAAATGTATAAAAGTAATCAGTGCTTTTTTTTTGTGAATGGTTGAGGTTTAATTATTGTTAACTATTTTTTTTTTATTATTATTATTATTATTTATTCGCTGTTGTAGTTAATTTAATTTCTTGCATATTTTACTATTTAGCTATGCTTTTCGGTAGCAGCAGTGGTTGGTTGCGGCAAACAGTATAGTATGGTCTGTTGATCAGAAATTACGTAAGATGACACAGTTTCTCATTACTTCTTATACATAATTTTTTTTATATAGGTACATACTATATATATGTATGTTATTTTTTATACTATTATTTAATTTTTCTCGGATTATTTTTTTTTTCCTTCAATTTTTGTTTTGTTTTCTTTTTGAAATTTTCTTTATGCTTTTTTTTATGCAATCTTTATGTTTTTTTTTTTTTTTTTTGGTTATAATTTTAGCGGTTGATTTATTTTTGATGCAATTTTATAGATCATAGATCATTGTAGTGGACTGATTCCATTTTATAAAGATAATACTGAAGTATATGGTTTTTGAAAAATCAGGTCCTTAAAATTTTATATAGTTAATTGCTACTTTAACCTCAAACTCAAGAAAATTCAAACTATTAAAAATATATAATTTATACAATTGCTCTAAATAGTATAAATAAAGAAGGTGCGGAAAATAGAATAGATATTTTAAATATTAACCGTGTTTACTAGAAATTCAAACCTAAAAAACTCTTTTCTTATATGGACTGGAAATTGATAAAATTTGAAAACCTTTAATTATATTATGTTTTTGCTTTCTTAACAATTACTATCAAAAATATCGATATCAAAAGATGAAGCATAAAAATATTCATTTTATCGTACTGAAAGTTATATTCTGTAAATAATTATGCTACTAAATTTCTCAACTGAAATAAACAATTTCAACTAACTTCGGAACAAGGAAATGAAAGTTAAAATAATTCTGATTTAATGACCCTATCCAAGTTTTGTGTAATAATTTTTGCCAAAATTTATTTTTAAAAGCCTTTTATTATCTCACTTAAGTTAATTTTTTTTTAAGTATTAACTTTTAACCTAAATTTCATCTCATACGTAACTTCCACTCAAAATCTTTTGCGTTTTATTATTACGTATATAATAAAAATCTATATAAACATAGTTTAACTTTCTAAACAACCTATAAACCTACAAAAACAATACATTTAAATATGACATAACTATCTATATATATATAAATACAATTTAAAAGACCATATATACATATTATATTGTATATATTTTTGTAAAAGTGAATTATAGTACTTTGACTAATTTACTTGAAAAATGTCACATCATAAAAAATTAATAATAAAAAAAAAAAATATCTCAAGTACATAATAGTAGTAAATAAAGTAGCAATTAACTATATAAAATTTTAATTTAATTTTAACTTTAAAGCTAATTTAATTTAAGTAACAGACGAAAAATAATATATAAAACAATTATTTTGTTTCTACTAAAAGTTAAATCACGTTTGATGATATTGTGAAATTAATATATATTTTTACTTGTATGCATTACACGTGCACTTTGAAATATAAACAGGGATAAAATATTAGTGATGAGCCCAAGATCACGTATAGGATCAATTCGATATTAAATTAAATTAATTAAATAAAAGTGAAATAGCTAGAGTCTGTTAGTCCATAAATATTAGGCATATGCGTAATTTAGGTATATGAATCAAATTTTTAGGTTCAGTTAATTTTTTAGACTATGAATAATGGAATCAGTTTATGTCTATTTTTATTACAAGAAAGTAAAAGGATATTAAACTGATTTCTAAGCAAAATGTGAGAATTAACATCTGGTCACATTTTTTTTTATTACAAGATGTCTGACATTTAAAGTTAAACAATTCAGAAATGTCTTAGTAGCAAATAAATTTTCCCCCTTAACCTCAAATAATAATAATACCCAAATTCTAATTATTAACCATTTAATAAACGTAATATTAATATAATAATAAATAAGCATATCACGATCGTGTACCAGAAAATTATCAATTTAATTTATGTTTTTCAATTTTATAAATTGTTGTGCAGCGTATTTTATCAATCTTTGTGATTTCGATGCATATAAAATCGAATCTGAAATATAAATTCAAAAAAGCAAAACCAGAAATCGTAATAAAAAAAAAATTAATCGAAAAAAAAGCGAAAGTGTAACATTTTTTTATCTCTCTTTTGAATTAAGTAGAAAGGTAGTTATTTATTTATAGGTGAATAGTAAGCAAGATCTTTTCACTTTCAAGGCCGTCCAGGTAAATATTGGTAGAAAGATTTAACACTTTTTGTTGTTTTGATTTTATTGTGTAGTTTAATTTTTCGTTTTTATTTCTTAATGAATTTATATTTAAATCGTGACTTTAAAGGGAAAAAATCAATTGTGTATTTCTATTTATTGTTGTTTTGGGCAAAAAGTGCTTATTACTTTGAAAAATATGCTTAAATCGTACAGAATTTTATTTACATTTTTTGTAAATTCTCTTAAATCTTTAATCTCAGTTAAAGTTAAAAAGTTATATGAATTACCAGGAGGCGTAGGCTCGTTGGTTTCTAACATACCCTTGCGATATGGAAATTTTATCAGTCTTAAATTATGTTTTATCGTCATTTTGTAATAATCATAAAGAAAATTGGTCGTTGTGAATTAAAACGATTTAGAATCAATAAATTAACTATAATCTGACAACACTGCTTCAAGATTTTCGGGTTAAATTTTGAAAAAGAAATTCTAGAATTACGTTTGAATATTTAGAGGATAATTAATAAATACAATTTAAGATGATTCGAAATTAAAAATTATTTTCAGTGAGTTGATCGTAAGATTGAATGGAAACCCGCCATACAAGGTTTTATATAATCTTTGCAAATTTGCACGAACAGTATTTCCCTAAGAAAATTCTCAAAAAGTATTTAATTGGGTTTTCAAATTTAATTATGGAAGAAATTATATGAGATTACATAGTGTATTTCTAAAAACTTTAGAAGTTCCAATAACTAACTTGAATTTTCTTAAAATTCCTTACAATACTCCTGTACTAATATACACAATTTATTACCTACAATGATTAATCTAAAAATAAAATTTAATTAAACATTTTTATAAAATATTTTCGCAGGAGGTCAAAATAATGTCAACAAAATGACCATATTTACGTTGGTCATTCCAAAAAAAAAAAAAATCAATAAATCACTGAAAATGGTCTTCTACATCGAGGAATCTCTAGTCGCGTTTCTTCAATTTATCTTGTCGTATGGTTGTCTACTTATCCAAACTGCATACATTAAATTTTATAAAAATTACTTTCGATTTCAATTTACTGAAATGTGGTAAAAAAAAATCATTTTATTATTAAAAAATTTAAAACTCTGCAAAACGATTTTACCTGACTTTTGATCGTGCTGTTAATTTACCTGAATATAATTTTATATATGCGTAAAAAGTGATCGTCGTATTAATTGGTTTTATTTTTTTTTTATATTCAATTCATGTGCCAATTGATAATTTTGCGTATACACATTTAAAATGCAAGAACGCGTTTTAGGGATCATAACTGTTTAAAATAAATGGGTTTTTTGTTTGTTTAAGTATGTTAAAAGCGAGAGTCTTTGGTGAAATTCACAAGAAGTTTATATTTTGTTTTTTGACCTTGGACTCCTTTTTGTATACACATTCAATTCCGCATTGTCGTCCTCTCTTATGGAATTATAAATTTATTTTTTTATTTTTGCGACTTTTTTTTTTTAATTTTAAGTTTCGATTAATCAGATTTTCTTTGGGGGTTTTTATGCGTATACATAGGACGTGTCTGAAATAATAACAAGGTAGAAGTTTTAATAAAATTAATCAAATTGTTTTGGTTAGTTTTATGTTCAGTTTATATTTTATAGCTTTCAGTTAGGTTTATAGTATATATTTTAGAAAATATTGAAAATGGAAATACAGTAATGAATACCGAACTTTTGTATTTTAAGTCATTTAGTTATCCATCGAATTTCATGATATATATGTGATATATACGCTCTAACAAGTTTTTGACTAGAAGTATGGTTACTTACTAAAATCTACTTGGAGTCTCTAGATTTTCTAGTTAGAAGAGTTTCTACTTAGATAACTAGGTTTGATCACTTTTTTATTCATTAGCAAACTCTGTGACAATCGGTTTTCAACCAAAATTAAAAAAAAACTAATAATAAACAGTTTTCTTGACTGAAAGCATAATTAAGCATAATTTCTTATTTTTAATCTATGCTAAAAGCTAATCTTGAAAACCCCGGTTTTCAAAGAATTTTCTTGCTTTAAAGCTAATCTTCAAGAAGCCTGGAAAAAAAGAATAATTTTGAACTTTGCAAGCCAGGATTGCAATTGCTTCTACAAATTTTTGTATCTCTCTAACTTAAAACTTATTAAAAAATGTTTCACATCAATTTACAAAAATTATAATTCTAAAAACTTTTATTTTTTCTGACAAAATTTCAATTTGACCTACAAAAGAAATTATGTAAAATCAAAAAAAAAAGTATTATTTAACCACAAAAATTTTAATATCCTCTCCTTAAACATTCATTTGATTATCACGAAAAATTATCAAAAAAAAAAAACTATAATACATAATCAAAATTATGTAAATTCCTAATGGGGTAATTAATGTTATCTATCTACAAAAAAAATCATTAAAAAAACTCCCAAAAAAAAATCCAAACTTTTATACAACAATTTATACCAAAAAGAAAAAAAATGAAATCAAGTTCCAACCAGTATTTTTCACTATGCTTGCATTCACATCATAATTTGATCAGAGGCAAAAAAAAAATAATATCATTTTAATATTTAAATCTAAAACTAACAAAACATTTTACACTTTTCCTCATCTAAAAACTTGTCTCCCCCTTCACCATTTTGACCATAAAAAACTAATCATTTTTTTTATCTAAAATTTTTTTTTTAACATTTTTTTGTCAGATTGTTGTCTGTAGTAAACTACGAAATGAGAAAGTTTTAAGTAGGTTAAAAGTAAGTTTTTTTTTACTTTTTTGAAAACTATGAAAATTGCATAATATCCCAAAAATTACTCCTCGCTAAAGAAGTAGAGGAATTGAATGAATTTTGTTGGTTGGCTGTTTTTTTTTTTGTTTGGTTGTTTGGTTTTTTGGTTATGGACATTTAAAATCATAATTTTCGATGTAAAATCGCAAGAGATTATAAAAATTTGATGGTGCTTGCTGTGCAGTGTTGTTGATTAAGTAATAGCTTAGAAAATAGCAACAATATATAGTTGAATGTTAAAAAAATATTAAAATTCACCTGGACTGTAACCTAGTAAATCCGCGCCTATAATATCTTTTTTTATTTTTCTGGTTTGTGTTTAAAAAAAATATTGAGGTGAATTTTAGTTTTTTTTTTTTTTGAAAGAAATTAATGAGCGCCATCGATGATATAACATTAGACATAGAAATGACCAGTTTTAATGGAAAAAAAAATATATTCATAAAACTGCCTCATCTTCAATCGAAACTTAATGTAAGAAAAAAAAAAGCATATTAAGTGTTTTTGTTGGAATTTCATGTTAATTCTTTGAAATGAATGTTAAAGTTGTAATTAGCAGAATAATATTGTTAATTACAAAATTAAGTATCATAAAATTGCAATTTGAAGATGTGTTCTTGTGAAGTTATTCTTGATTAATGGCTATTGATAAAGCTTTTAAAAAATTAATTTGTAACTGAATTCAATTTGAAAAACGATTTGGTAAAAGAATATTCGAAATAATCAATTTGCATTACAACTACGTAAAATATTAATGTTATTACTGAGTTGTTTTACAATTAGAAAAAATAAATACTTAATAACACTAATATTTTAATGATGCCGTTTATATTTGATGCCATTTTTATGTTATTAGTCCTAGCGTTATTTATTGTTATTGGAGAATAGGTAGTATAATTTTTTATATGAGTTTCGAATATACGATATAAATGACTAGTAACAAAATTTTCAAATAAAATCGATGAAAATTAATCAAAAAAATAAAGAAACTACTTTTTAGCAATCTGATACTATTACTATTTCTAATTATATGTTGTAAGTTCCTTACTAATATTATAAAATATATTTTCACTATTTTTTCCTTATTATTTATTTTCATAGTCATTGCAATATTTCTTAATTTAACCTAAATTTTAAAAGGTTCATTACATTATACAAAACTGAAGTTTAATTACAAAATTTAAAAAATTATATAAACCACAAAATAAAAAAATTAATAAATAATTCTTTCCGAAATATAGTAAATTTAATTTGGATTACAAATCAATTAAAACCAAATTCTGTACTGAATTATAAACTATTAAATTTAACTTTATAAAAGCATAAATCTATTTTAATGATCATCTCCTAAATCTTAAATAAGTAATATCTGTCCTCTAAGCTTTTCAAATATTAAAGCAAAAAGAATAAACCAAAAATTAAAGGAAAAAAAAAACAATCTCATCGGAATAAAGAAAAAATTGCTAAAAGTTTAATCGTAATGATCTCATCAAGCCCTAGCAATCCTAAAAACTCTAATATGGTATTGAAATAACACAAAACCCAAATTTAGAGAATGCATCCACAGAAAAAGCATAAATTTCAATATGCAACATAAAATTATCTATTTCAAAAAGATTTTTTTTTTTTTGTAAATCACTTTTATTTTCATTTCTTCGAGTTTATCTTAATCTTAAAGATATTATTATTTTACCCTCTTCCTTCCTTTATTGAGTTAGTTCCGATCACATCTGTCAGCATAGCTTTTTTCCATTGTTAGTTTAATTTAATTGGTGTGTTTTATTCGAAATGATTGAAAAAAGATTTTTAATTTTTATTACTTTCTCATTATGCATTGAAATTAAATTCTGATCTGAGGATTTTTTTTGTAGATACAACCTAATATGTCTATTTAGTGAGGATATGCCATCTAGTGTTAGTATTTTGTAACATTAGTTGTTTAGCTTAAAATTTAATCACTTTAAAAAATGTGATTTTTCCATACTGGAAAAAATAGTACTCCATATATTCCAAATTTCCAATATTTTTATGTGAGCCATATAGTCAGCAACATATTTTTTCAATTGTTTTATTCTTATAAGAATTCGAACTATGTTATCCTTCTTCAATTACAGAACATCCCGAATTATGTCTAAGCTTCATACTAAGGGTTTCGAAACATTTTATTGAAATCATTTTATATATGTATTTCAAATACATTTATTTCTAGTGAAGACGTTGTTAATTTTAATGGTTGTAAGTTAATGGGTTTATTAGTGAGACGTTTATTGTTTACAAATGGCCTCAATTATGATCAACTTAAATAACATATTACTTTAATCTTCATTAATGGTATTCATTTGAGCTTGATTAAAGTTAGAGCAAAATAAATATCTCAGACTGGAATTGTGTCCGCACCAAAGTACACTAATCCAGTCTTAAATCCTACGTTAAACTCTGTAATAATAATTTAATGCTGCCAATGTCATAAATACAATATAATTCTATTTTCGATTACTTAAACATTAACATAAATGTACTATGAAAATATCGTTCCAATAAAACACACTAACAAAATTTCTTAAACTTTATTAATACTATAAACAGACTTTTCCAAACAAAAAAAAACATTATGTTGTTTTTATTTTTTATATTTTTTTTTTCGTTAAATTTTTCGTGGTTTAAAAATTAGGTCATGACGTGATTGAAGATTTTTTTTTTTTGTTTATAATAATATGAATTTTTTTTTTTTTAGTCTTTTAGATTTTATTTTTATTTTTATGTTGTTGTTAGTTTTGGAAAAGTGTTTTGTTGTTGCTGGTATTTGTTGCATATATTTATAAATATATATATGTATATACATAAAATATTTTTATGTTTTAATGATAAAATTGTAGAGTAGTGCATGGTTGAGGGATTACCATTTCGGCTTTTTAAAGTCTCTTGTTATAAATACAACAAGATAGTAATATTTCTTTAATGTTGTTATGGGTATTTTATTTTCTGTTGCATAATGAAATAATATCGTAAAAAAAAAAATCTTTTTTTATTAAATTATTATAACTAGGTAAATAAACAAACAAACAAAAAAAAAATATGTATAAATGTATATAAATAAATAAATAAATAAAAAAAATATATATTTAAATTACATATTAAAAATGTTAATTAATTTTAATTTGATTATGCGCACCAGTTGAATTGCTTGGTTTTTTTTTTTTGTAAAACTTAAGTTTTTTTGGTAGGAATTTAAAATATTTAAGAAAATTATTAGTTTTTTTTTTATGAAATTCTTAAATTTAAAAAAAAATGGTAGAAATTGATGTTTTTAAAATGGCGGAAATTGACTTTAGAGAGGAAAATATTGAGGAAAAAAATTTATCTTTTTTTTTACAATTATTAAATATTTTCATATTTTAAATACGATTTTTTAAGGTTTTTCTATTTGATTTTTATAGTTTGATTTTTAATTACTTGTGATTCTTGACTTACGTTGTTGTTGAGTTCCGCAAAACTCAAAACAAACTTAGTCGATTAATAAAAAGTATTAGAGTTGATTATGTCAGCAAAAAAATAGCTTAAAGATTGAAGTAAACCTTCATTATGTTCTTTGATGGATTTTGAGAAAAATCATACAATAATTTAGCTTTAAACTATGACGTGGTGGTATTTTTCGCAAGTGTATCTAATGAGGTTATATCGTTGTTTGCACTCAAAGAGTTGAATTTTACTTTGATATATCATTTATCGTGAAAACCAAGCGGTTTCTACCTCTAATCGGTTTAATTTGAAAAAAGTTCAATTTAGTTTGAAAAAAACATTGAATTTAACTTGAAAAAATTGATTTTGGTTTACAAAAAAGTTGAATTTGCCATAGTATATTCAGGACTATTATATTAAGTTTACTAATTATTATCATAATTAAACAATTTTAAATAGCGAAAAAATAAATTGTTATTAATTGGTAGTTCTTATTTAGAAAAATTCACAATTCTGTCATGTATAATAATTAGGATATTAAATTCGATTTGTACAATTTAAAAAAATATTTAAAATTGTGTAAAAAATTCTTGTTGTACTTGCATAGTTTGTAGAATTTGGTCAATATTGCATAATCTATAACATACATATATATTATTATTGTATTAATTCGCGGAAGAATTCTTTCTCATCTCTACTTTTATTGTTTTTTGACGACGTGACACAAATCGTGCGTCTCAAAACAAATCAGTATAATTTATTAAAAAAACTTAATCCGAAATAAAATGTAACTCTAAACGATGTCACTCAAGGATTGTCTGTATAGTTCTAAAAATTAATTTAACAATTCATAAATTTCAATTTGATAAGTTAAATTTGATTTTTTCGTTGTGATTTATTCACAAATTTTCACTTGCAAACATTTTGATTTAGAAAATGAATAGAAATTCTAACAAAAAAAAAAGATTTCTTAAAAAACAGTTTTGCGAATACAACATTTAATTAATTTATCTATAATATTTATGATTTTATGATTTATATTAAATGCAGTTTTTTTTTTTAATTATTGTGATCCAAAGATTGGTCATTTGTCACATATTTAATATAAATATAAATAAAATATTAAACAATTGTTTTAAAAAATATAATAATTAAAAATAATTATGTTAAATTTAACATATTTTTAATTACAGCTGTACATATTATGAAAAGTAAAAACATGAATAAACAAAATATTCAATTTTTTGGATCATCTGATAACAAAAAAAAAACATAAAAAATCTGTTTATCTTGATTATTGCAATAATTTTTTTATTATTGATCGTTTTGTTTGTTTTATGTACAAAAAAAAAAATTCAATTAAAATTTTTTTTTTCATTAAAGTAAATAAAATAAAAAAAGATTTTTTTTTTATATAATATCTGTTAATTTTTTTGTTTTTATGATATAAACTGAAAAATCTTAAAAAAAAAAAATGTTGTAAAATTTACGAAATAAATACTTTTATTTTTAATAACAAATTTGAATGATTTATGATAAATTTATGTTTTTTTTTTGTTGGTTTTGACATTTTTGCATCTCACAGCATGAAATTAACTGAAAAAAAAAAAAAAATTAAATATGTAAATGATTAAATGTGATGATAAATTAATAAACTGTCGCCTATAATGAAGTTAATAAAATTGATAAAATATGATTTAATATTTTTTGTTTTTAGAAAAATAAAAAAACCAACTCAAAAAGTTCAAAAATCAGATTACGTTTACGACCCTTCCTTCGTGACAAACAAACCTTTAAGAAAATAGAATATTTTTATTTATTTTTTTGATTGTAATTTAAAATTGTCTATTAAATGTTTAATAATTTTGGTATGCCTATTAAAATTTATTAAAAAAAGTTCTGTAAATAGTATGACTTTAATGGGATCAAAGGAATAGATTCCAATTGATAATTTCATTTAGTAAATTTTTTTTTTACCATAATAAAATGTATAAGAATTTCATAATTAATTTTTTTCATTACATACGTATCCAGAAGTAAAGTATGTTGTTAACCTATAGACGTCAAATGTCAAACATATGTTTTTTTTAAATTGTAGACTTTTAATACTTTGTTGCAGTCACTTAGAACGCCACTTTCCATAATTTTGCCATAAAGAACCTAGAAAAATGTCATTAAAAGAAATAGCAGTGCTGCCAAAATAAAAACACCACCAATCTACTGCAACTGCAATAATTGTTCGTATAGTATAAATGATTAAAACTACTGGAATTTGAAAATAATAAAGATATTTTTTAGTATGTTTAACTAAATAAGACTATGATCTTCTATGATCTTAAATTTGTTTCATAGAGAACTGTCATATTTCTGATATTTTTGACATTTAACAATTTATTTGTTCAAAAATGTAATCATGTGTCTGTCTAGATATTTATTTTATAATAGTTTTATGAAAAATAATCCAATTTTACAATGATAAATAAAGTTTGAATGTTTTTGTTAAAGGTTTGTTATGAATTTAAATTGTTTTTAAATACGAACTGTCAAATCTTTATCGTTTTTTAAATATTTGATTTTTCATATATTAAATGGTGTTGAATTTTATTTGGTTAAGACAATTATTTAAAAATAATTATCCATGCATGGTTAATTTACTTAAAAATTAAAACGATCTTCAACTCCAAAATAACTACCAGTCAAAATAACTACCAATCATTGTAATCTAAATAGAAAAAAAATGTATCATAAATTTATTTTTCAGTGTATATTCAGAAAAAAAATATGTCTACTCAAAAATAGTTTTTATAATTTTTTTATTTTTATATGTATATTTAGATTGAATTAAAGAGTCTTCGAATAAATACAAAAGCATTTCACACTTTATTAGAGCCCTAAATTTAGGTCAACTTTTTACCACTACACATATACAATCTCTTTAAGTATATTTAAATAAAAAAAATTAATTTTTCGGCTTTAAAAATAAAATTTTGAATGGGTTTTTTTTTTTTTATGTGATATCATAAAAAATTATGTTAATAAAAAATATGTTTTTTTGTTTTTCTTCTAAAGTGTAGAGAGCATTTAGAAGAAACACTTGTTAAGTTTTTATTGACAGTTTGTCTGATAACCAGTTGATTATTAAAAATTCAAACTGATCAAGTTGCTTTTAGGGCCTTTTTTTTCCTACTTACTTGCTATAAAATCTTTTTTTTTTTTTGTTAATTTTTGCGTAACAGTTGTAATTAATGACCATGCCCTTCCGTAATGTCCTCGGATTTTTTTTTTTGTTATGTTACTGCTTACTATACATTCTTCCTGGACTGATGAAATTTTAGTATTATATATATTTTTTATTTTGCCAAAATTTAAATTTATTTAATATAGAATAGTAAATTTATTTTGTTGGTTAGGTAGGTTTTTTTTTGGTTTGTAAAGAAAATTTTTATTTAAATTTTTCCGGAAAGGTTTATCATAAATATGATAACGGTCTGAAAACATATAACAGTTTATTATTGTAATTATTGCTCATCAAATAACATACATATATATATAATTTTTTTTTTCTTATAGAAGTTTTGGATTGCGAAGGGCAATTTTCTGGTTTTTTATTTAAATGTTTTTTTTTTTATTTATTCGATTGAATTGAACCTGTTTCTCAGATTTATGTAATATTTGTAATGCGTTTTAGTTATGCTTATTTTGTAGGGTTTTGATATTTTAAATTAATTTGTCCTCACTAATATAGGTAAATTAGATATTTTAATAAGATTTTTAAGTTTTCAGATGAGTAAAAAAAAAAAAAAACAAAATGTTGTCTGGCAGCTTGGTCTGTTAATTTAGTTTTGGTGAATTAGTGTTGCTTTTCATTAAAAATTAACACATTTTCAAATTTCGGCTTTTAAAAAATATATTTGTTGAAAATAAATGATTTTTTTTGGAGAATTTTAAATTGAAAATTCTAGGTCAAATTTAATTATATAGGAATTTTGTAGTAAATTTAATATTTTAATCAATTATTAATAATTTAATATTTTTTATGAAAATATTGATGAATTAACGAAGAATCTAAATTCTTGAAATAAATATCAAAAAAATAAGAAATAGTAGAATATTCAATTAGATCTGCTTTGGCCAAGTGGTAATTTAGTTAACTGTAGCGTGGTAGACACTAGGTTTCGAATCTCGTCCAAGGTATAGGCGTCGTTCTAAGTTTATTAAATTTCAAATTAAATCCAGTAATAAAAATGTAATTTAAGACAGGAGAAAATGCAATTGTTGAAGCCATTTGATCAGTAATACAAAAAAGCCAATTAGCATATATCAATTAAAGTTTCATCACTGTAAAGAAATTTAATTTCAGAATTCTTATAAAATTAGTAGGTCCAAATTGCAAATTTTCAAGTTGTACATTTCTCTGACATAACCGCGTAAAATTCTGGTCTGATCAATTAAACCTTGTTTTTTTTTATCCATAAAATTACTGTTTTTTTTCGACAATTTCTGAAAGACCTTCACTACTATCAAAAGTCACTGCAATTAAATTAAATCGAAATAAATCTAAATTTAATATGCCTAATTAATTTATACAAAAGATACAAATAATTTCTTTCTATAATAAATTTCGGTATTGTTTTCATTATTTAAATTTTTTTTTGGTTATTTATACGGAAAAACGCCCGCATAATTTTTTTTTCCTATATGTTAATCTTAAAAAAAAAAATACATAAAAAAAAAATATTTTTCCGTACTACAACAGTTTGCACTGGGCCACTAGGTTTTGGGTGCGGGTTTAAAAGCATAAAAACAAAACTTTTTATTTATGCTTACGCACATCTGCAAAACTTTTAACTAATAAAAATATTCCATTGCATTTGCTATAAAAAAATCTATTTTTTATTTTTTGGTACTTTTTTTTTTATTGTATTAGTTTTAAATTTTCATTTGTATGCGCATAGATACTTTCAATACTTTCAATACATAGAAAAATCTATAAAGGGCACTTGGACTCTCATGTGATAAATTTGTTATCGCAGACATTTTTTATTTTGTTTTTTTTTGGAATAGAACAAAAAAAAAATTTATATTTTTTTTTTTTGAATAGAAAGTGAAGTTATGATGCGCATTTTGGCCTAGTTTCATAAATTTTTTTTTTTTCAAAATAATATTTTTGGGTGTTTGTAGGTGGGATGGAGGCGGGGTGGATTATAAGGGCAGTACTTTGTATGTTTGTTGTTAGGGCGGATGATCGTCGTCGAAATATACAGAATAAGAAAAAAATATGTTTAGGACAAAATTATATAAAAAAAACTAATATTATTTTTTTTTTTTTTTTGGAAAATTAGGTCACATTCATCACTTTTACTTCTGGATGTTATATAGTTTTTCTTAAATTATTTTACATATTTTCAATGCTCCAAATTGTAATTTTGTGTTTTTGTGTATTTGTAGATTGGTTTTTTTTTTTATTTATTAAGAATTTAGAATTAAAAATTTTGTTTTTTCTTCTTTTTTTCTGTATTTTGAAGATAATAATTTTCAGATGCCCTTTTAGTTTTTGTAGGGCGAATATTTTTAAAGTATATAATAATCACATAAATTTCAATTTTTTTTTTTATGTATGTAATATAATTTTTTGGGTATTTTGGGAAAATTTTGTCAAAAAAATAATTTTAAGTTGATTTTGTTGTTGCTTATTTTTGGTTGTTAAGAGAATTTTTATTTTTTTTTATGGTAATTAATATGTTCAATTGAAAAGTTATGACTTTATGATTGTTGAGATAACATTTTTTAAGTATTTTCTTTTCGGTATATTTTCTAAAGATTTAAAAAAAAAAATATATATTTTCTTGTTGAAAAGAGAACTTGATTATATTTGATATTTAACATTAAAATTAAAGTTTACAGCTATTGCAGCTTTAATAAGAATTTAGTGGTGAAAACTGCAATTGAAATTAAAGTCTATGGGAAATTAGATTTACATATTTTAATTATATAATTTTCATTATAGTAATAAATAATTACTATTTGAATTGTAATTTTGCAATTTTTCGAGATACTGGAATTAGAGTTAAGGACGTTCCTTTATATCAAAGCTAAAAATTTTTTGTCGGTATTTTATTCTGACAGTTTTTATTGGTATTTAAAGAATTATTAATATTATTCAGTCACCGTTGACATTTATATATATAAAGTTTTACTCATTTTGTAATATAATTATGTACTTTTAGATTAAAAAATACTTTTGAAATTGAAATTAAATGTAAAATCTGGAAATAGTGAAATTCAAGTTTAAAGAACATGGTGTGGGTTTAAAAGTTTGACGTCTCCTGTTCTTTCCAGGACATACAACTGATAATAATTAATACAATCAAAAAAATGTTGTTCCTAAAATGCCCTATTTATAATTATTACCTAAAAATAAACTTAATAAAATTCAATTTTGCTTCTTAATGTTTAAAACCCTTGTTAAAAAACATCATATAATAACTTAAAATTTATTGTGAATGGTTTTTCCCTATAATTGACCTAAATTTTTCAAAACTAAATTAGAAGATAAACTATATTTTATTTTTATTACAAATATATTTAACTTTAAACTTATAAAAATTTTAATCAAGGTTCAGATAATAAGTTTTGTATACAATTTTGATTTGCTACCAAAAATTTTAAGGCCTTTAAAAAAACGAGATAAAACTGAGAATTTAATATATTTTATTACATAAATATACAATATCTTTTTATTTTGAGAATTTATTTTTAGATCAATTTTGATGATTCAGAATATGATTTTTTTGTTATAATTTTTCTTTAATTTCTGAGTAAAAGAAAGTAATTCTGTCAAAGTGTAGGAATAATTAATATTTTTCGACATTTTGACAAAAAATTAATATTTTCTTCAAGTCTACAAAAAATAAATTAAATACGGCAAAAATATATTTATTTGAAATCAATTCGTCTTCATAAAATTGTGACGGAAAAATCCCAGAAAAGGTATAGATTTTTTTTCAGGACAGCATAGCAAAATTTAATAAAATTAAAATTCACTTTCATTCGTTTAACATTTAAAAATATGTATACGTGTTGACATTATAGTGTTAAAAGTGCGTGTGTCTATTGTAACACCAACGCTTATATAAAAAAGCTTAACTTATATAATGGTAAAAAATGTTTTTTTTTTCATAAATTTCCCCCCTTTATTAACTGCCCTTCTTTTTCGTGTACAAATTTTTTTTTGTAGATATAATTTTGTCTGTTGTTGGAAAACTGCGCAACTGACATTATATCTGACAAGATCATGGTTCTTTTTCGGTACATATTGGAAGCTATAAATGATAATATGTTAGAGTTTGTTGAAATTACATATTATTTTATGTACACTAAATTATAAAATGATTTAAAATTTGATATATTCAAAATGGCGGATATATAAAATATTTCCGCCATTTTGAATAAATTTTTTTTCAGATCTTTTTATAGCAAAATATTTTTTAAAGATTTCAGTTAAATTTCATATTCATCTATGTCGTTATATATTCATTATTATTCTGTCTGGACCTATATTTTTTTTATTTCTTGTTCAGTCCACTTTAGGCAAAAGGCAGCAGTGCAGAATTATCTGAATTCATGAAGTTTTTTAACATTTGTATTTCAATTAGGATCTAAGTACTACTTTTATATATTCCGAATCATGTGTCCTTTTCAGGGAAAAGACTTTTAATCAAATCGAACGAAATACTTGCAGCATAGCATCCTACACCGCTACTAAGCCGGTCTGAAGCTACATACATTTTTGAATAAATATAAAATATGATTTTTTTAAAAACTGCTATAATTAAAATTAATGTTAGCATTAATCAGCTATTTCAGTCAAATTTAATTTAATAAATTCATTATTTACTATTTTATTTTAAAATATGCTAAAAAGTACAATTACAGTTCAAATGACAATTAAAATCTTACCTGAATGAATTGATTTAGTTTATAGCATATCATGTTGAATCAGCTAATAGATCTATTTTACCTATTCAATAAAATGCGTATAACTTTGAAGCATAAATATACTAAAAACAATTTTTTATGCTATTGTATACAATATTATTTTTTAATGTTTTTTTGACAACTTTCCCTTTGGCCCCCATTCATTTCTTTTTTTTTTTGATACGCATCGTGAATTGAAAAGCGAAATTATTATAAAAATATAAATTTCAAACTCGGTGTCTTTTAATATTACAGCTTGTAGCTTTTAGCTGGCTCTATATGCACAGCAAATTAATAAATTTACGCTAATTTGCTTCTAAAATAAAAATAAAATATAATTTTGATATTTTATTTCTTTTCTGACTTTTTAATTTAATAAAATTTATTTGTTTTTATCGCAAAATGAAACAATAAAACTTTCGTTTTTAATTTTATTTTAATAATTTTTGCATATTTTATGGTAAAATACTATGTTGTGTTTTTTTCGGGGATTTCTTTTTGTTAGTAAAGATAATAAAATAATAATTAATTTTTTATGGTATAATTTTGTGGATTATTTTCGAGGAAATGAATTTTTTTTTTTGGCGTGTGCTTTATTCAACAACGAAAAGAATAGGTAATATTGATGGTACATATATAGATTTCAGTTAATTACTGTTTTATATATAATTTTTGGTTGATGCTTTGAATTGATTTGAATTCATAATTTATAACAAATCATAAGATGATTTTTTATAAATTATGAAAATATTGTTTATGAAATTGGGGCTAATTCATAACTTTACTATTCTAAATTAACAATAAACAGAAGATTAATAAATTACTCATATTTTCATATTTTTAAATTCTAAAATTTAAGTGTAGTTCTACTTCTACAATTTAGTTAAATATAAATAGTTTCGATTTCTTTACTAAATTTAATAAAATTTGCCAAATCGTCAAATTAATTATTGGCGTCTTTTTATTTATGCTAATTCTAATCAAATTATTTCCAATGAATCACATTTATTTGTTTTTTGTTATTTGTATCCAAAAATTCAACTTATATACTATTCTCAATTTGGCACTAAAAAACTGATTGAAGGTTATTTCTAAAAAATGTGAAAAATTTATAAAATAATTTTCTTTATTTATATTTTTTATTTTGTAAAAATGTTTGAAAATTTAATTCTAAATAATTTTTTATATGAGAATTCAATTAATTTTAAATGATCCTTAATATAAATAAATTATCTATGTTAGCCAAAAAGTGTAAAACAAGTGCAAAAATTAAGTAAACCAAAACAACAGTAGAAACTAAATAAATTTTAATGCCAATATGACTAAGAATTTATTTAATAAAATTTATTTTCAGTAATAAAATTAATCTAAATGAGATAATTTTAATTTTAATTTAATTTTTTCAAAATATTTAATCTCCTCATAAGATTTTGGTGTCCATTATTTCAAAGTCTGTACCAAAAAAAAACTTCATATTTATAGGTATTTGTAAAATTTACAATATGAAACTAATTTATGGTCCCCGTGGTAAAAAAAAATTGAATTTTCCTTTTATTTAGTTTGCACTTTGTAAGTTGTTTAAGAATTTTTCAATATTTAGCGCCGAAATTTATTTTAATCGCAATTAGACCTTTTGACAGTGGAACAGTAGAAATTATTTTGTTTAGAAAATCAAATTATTTTGTGGATTTTGTTGCCAACTTTTTAAAATTAGCCACCACTTCTTTATTTTATTGTTTAGCTAGATAAAATATATTATATTAATTAATATCGTCTTAATTAATATAATAATGAAGATATAAAATATAAGGAAATTAAAAACACAATTATAAATACTAAATAAATTGATTTGATTTATTAAATTTGAGCGGTTACAAAAGTGGTTATGTGCATCATAAATAATGTAGAAAAATAGTATATTTTGGCCATTAAGAAATAAGAATCCTTATCATCCTATGGTTTTAAATAGAAATTCAGTATTTGTGAGTTTAGTTTGAAAATTATCGATTTTACTAATTAATTTTCTGATTTAGAATATTTTTTTATTGCTTTTTTATAATTTTTTTAGAGTAGGATACTAATTTAGATTGAGATTAATGGTAATAGAAATTGAAATTATTGTTCCTGATTTTCTAAATGCCAATTATAATTTTTCCGATAACACCTTTATCCGCTAACTAAATTATTCAATTATTAACCATAAGTTAAAAAATTAAAACGCATACCAAAAAATGACTTAAATATTATCTCATTACTTCAAACAATTTAGAATTATAAGTATATATTATTTCTTTTATCTTTTATGTATAGAAAAACTTAATTTTTATGAAGCATTTATTAAGTAAACTTCGATAAACTTGAATTGTAAATATATGTATATACAAAATGTAAACAAAAAATTTGTTGCTAAAAAATATGTAATATATATTTAGAAATTAACTAAACTCTTCAACGTGCACATTTATCGTAATTGAATTTAATTCTTATCAAATTTAGACGTAATGATAAACATGCCCACTTAAAAGTTTTTAAATACAGAGAAAGTCACAAAAATAAATAGAATTATCATTAAAAAATTCGCACAAGCTATTAATAAAACCAATAAAATGATTATTTTGGGATTCCAGCTATGGTTTCGGTACAATTCATTTCCAGCATTTTACACATTTTTATATATATATTTTTTTTATGGTTCTATGTGGTATGCTATACTATGTTGTTCTTGTATGCTACTATATTTTGGATATTTAATATCCTACCTTTTCTAAATATCACTAAAAACTACAGAATCAAATTGAGTTTTTACTGGAAAAATATTATTTCCCTGGCGGGTGGAGCATAAACAATTAATTGTGCACGAATAAATAGTGGATTATATGATTATTTTTTTTATCTAAATTCGCACAATATTTATAAATATAATTGCACTAATCATATAAGGGCATAAAAAAATTTTTGCGTTTCAAATCAATGCAATAATTTTCGAAAATTTCAAAAATTAGTTTAAAAAAATATTTATATTTTATTCCATTATAATTAATAGCTTACGATATAAGTCATCCCTTAAGCAGTAGATTATATTATAGATCTGAAAATTATAGTCAAGGGTAGTTGTAAGTTTATGACGACTTAGTGGGGATTAAAATTTATCGAAAGAATTTTTTATATTTTATAGAATTTGGAAAATCGAAAGAATTTTTTATAAGAATTTTTTATCATTTTATTAATAAATAAAGAATAGTTTTACTTATTAATAAAGTGATTTTTGTTAAGAATTGAACTTTAAAGATCTTAATAATAACATTTATTAATCTATTATTATTTCCTAGATCTAATATTTAATAAATATTTTCAATTATTCATTTTATTTATTTTATTTATCCCGCCCTTTACTTTTCTATTCCGCCTTTTTCATATGCACTCAAAATTTTCTGATGATGTTCAAACATTTTTCTGATGACAATATAATAAATTTTCATTAAAATTTGTCATAGTGCCCCGCCTAAAATATAAAGTCACTTTGACAATTTTTATATTTATGTTCATAAATTATCATAACTTCATAATTAAATACTATTCATTTTCACTAAATGATTCGGTTCCTCTGATCTTTTCTATAGCAATAAATGGAAAATTTACAGGTAAAATTAAAATAAATGATATTTAGTGTAAATTTATTTGAATAAATTTTATTTTCTTCATTTTTCTTCTAATAATTTTCATTTGAAATATGAATTTATTTTTCAATAAAATAATTTTCAAATGTTTATTATATTATCTACATTATAGTTTAATTTTAAATTGAAGGAATTTTTATTTGAATTTAACAAGGACTGTGCAAAATATATATTTCTGATCTCGCAAATTGCAAATAATTAGCATAACAACAATAAAACTGTCACAGGTTGAAAGACAAACAAAACAAATTGTTTGAATTTAGTGGTTTTTATATTTTTATACATAAACAGATAGTTGGCAAAATCCCATCTTTAATCAACAATAATTCTATGTAAAGATTTATGTAAAATATTGTTTTTTTTTCTTCATTTTATTTTGTTTTTGATTCGTTGGTCTTTGGCTAGAAAATTATTTGATAAATTTTTCTGCATAAGATTTAAGAAGACCAACAGCACAATGATTTAATGATCATCTTTGAAAGAAAAAAAATATTCTGAATTTAATGCACAGAAAGAAATTTTTGGAAGAAATTTTTAAAAGTAAAGAGAATCAAAACTAATTTAATTTCTATATGTAATGGAAATTTTAGAGTTGTATGTAAATAATTTTAGTCTTAATTGTCATAAGTTTACAGCTACAACAGCAACTGTTACAACTATAATTTAGACATCTATTAATTAGCTATTAATTAAGTAAGCTATTAATTTAGAATTTGCCATTAGATTTTCCTAGATTTTTTCAATTAATTTTGTGTTTTTTTTATATCTTTATATCGCTTTTCAGTGTAGCCAATTAATTAATCAACAATTCCTTCCTCAATTTTCAAGATAATTTTTTTCGATCTTCATTTATTGTGAACATCATATGCTTCTACATTAGACATGTAATCAAATTTATGTTCAGTATCAATTTTGCTAAGTGTCAACTAGAAGGACAAAATTTAATTGTGGTTCTTGTTGTTAAACATTATTTTTAGCCAATTTGATTTAGACTATGCTTGGACATGAGTTTTTATGTAATAAACATGAAATAATATTTTTTTGTTGTTTTGTTTTTGCATATAATGTTAGAGCTGGCAACAATTAGTGATATCGACGATAGATAATTGAACATTGAAAAATTAATAATTAGATTCAAGAATTTCGTTTTTAATGTTTAGATATACGTATCTGTAAAAAAATTATTATTAATTTAAAATTTGCCATTAGATTTTATAATAACTAAATCCTTCTTGTGTATATTAAATTAATGGAATATTTAATATAAAAGCGGTTGTTGATTTTTAATTATCAAAATTAAAAGAGAAACTTTAAATAAATTAATTTTGTTTTATTTGTTGTTGTTGTAATTAATATATATGTATTTTTGGGGATAAGGTAATAAATAATATTAATTTAATTACAGTTTTTGAAAAATATTAAATAAAAAAATTGACTAGACTCATTGAAGTAATATTTTATTGCACAATTTTTTATAGGGCATATAAATTTGAAAAGAAAATTATTACGTTAGGTATTAGAAATTTTATTTTGAAAATAAACCGCCCTAAACAATATATTTTAACGCAAATTGAAATGAACCATAAACTTTTAATAAAATATATAACAGAAAATAATTATTAATGTAATAATTTGTAAAATTTGATTGAAAATAATATTATTAATTTTCTAGGTTAGCTTTAGGGAACAAATTAGGTTAAATTTTAAATCTGAAAAAAAAAACTGATATAGAAAGCCTTTTTAATTTTCAAATTATATAATTTATTATTTAAAATTATATTTTTTATTATTATTTTAACATTAAAGTTATAGTTTATAAATAATTAACCTATTTTGTTTTTAAAAATTGTCTAATATAATTTTTTTCAAATTTTAAATTATTTTCAAAAAGTTTTTTTTATCTGCATTAAACTTGTTATGCTATATATAAAAATATGTAATACATAATTATGTTTATGTTGAATCTTAAAAATATGATTTTTTTTTCCTGTCACGCATGACAGATTTTAGGTTATACTTAGTTTTGAAAAAAAAAAAATATTATATATATGATTTTTTATGTAGTGCATGTAGACTAGAAAGTGAAAGGAATCTACAAAAAAAATTTCTTAGGTTTTTTTTAGTAAAAATAAGTAGAAATAGTAAATACAACGAACAAGTAGAGACTAATGGAAGTTAATCGTATTAATTGAATTCCTTTGCATCATTTGGAACTTATTATTATTATTGCTAATTAATTTTTTATATAAAATTTTGAATTTTATCCAAAAATGTGAACTCCTTAATATTTGCGATTATATTGCAGTAGTATTCTTTATTCTGTCAACTAACACAATATATTCTTTCTTGTTAAAGATATAAGCTTTTCACCTATTTCTTGCTATAATATTTCGTATAAAAATTTGAATTACTTATTTATTTAAATTTTATTTAAAATTACCTTAATAATTTTGAAGAAATGTCAGAAATGTCAGTTACATAAATTCAAAGAAAAATTTCTTTTATATTCTAAAAAATCATTGAATTAATTAATTTAATTGAAAAGCTTGTAACATAAAACATTTAAACTAGCCACCCACACTTTTTATGTTCAGTTTTATTTTCTCAAGTGCCTAATTTACTGAAAATACAAAAAGTAAGTTGATTATTAAATTCAATTTATTGTCACTTTGCTTTAACTAATAAGATTAAATACAAAATACATAAATTTTAATCACCTATTTTCATTTGGTATATGCTCAAAGTAATCTAAAAGTAATTTTTTTTTTTGAAAGAAAACCAATTCATATTTTACCTTAAGATATTGATATAGAAAATAGTAACAAAATTAAACAATGAACGCACAGTTAAAAATTTAAAACTTTCACTTTCCGGCCAAACCTTTACAGAAAAAAATATTACGCGCTTAGAGTGTAGATTATAATTTTTCATTATTTTTTTTCATTGAATTTTTCGAAGATAAAATTTAATAAAAATTTCTAGGTTTTAAAGATGGTAGGTTAGGAACGGATTATGTTTATTTTTTGTACCTTTAATTAGTTTAATTGGTTAGGGAATTAAATTTGGAAAAAAGGGCGTGCAGAATTCTAATAGATCCGATGAAGTATTTTATATCATCAAATTATTATAAATACAATTTTTTTTTTCTTTTGGGAATTTTAAGTTCTTTATTTTTTATGGTTTATAAGTCAAATAATCTAATAATTTTTGATATAAGCTTTTAACCTAATAAAAAGTGCAGTTAATATTTTTTGGGTTCGTTATTAAAAGTAGGTTACAAATATAGTTAAATTACCAAACCTTTAAGGTAAAAACTGAAAAATTAATATTTGTCATATGGAGGTTTTATCTTTATCTGATTTTGATTTCCGATTTTTAAGGGTGTGGATATAAATTTTTCTATTTGAGAAGTTATTGAAAGGTTTTTAAAATAATAATGGTATTAATTTAAGCTAAATATATTAGATCTGATAGAGTATGACGCCCATTAGAAGCTCAGTTGGAAATAAATATTTTAAATAAGAAATTTTCAATTATTAGTTGAGAAATTCTAAATTAATTTATTCTTGATTTGGTCTTTGAGGATTACAAATATTGTGCATAGCAGATATTGTAGATCGGTAATATGTATGTTGTCCGAGGCGTTGATGTTGATCTAACTACAGTAAAATGTAATTACAGTAAATAAAATGTAATATTAAGAAGCGAAGAATGATAACGGCGCAGACCATTTCTACCAAATGTCTCACTAATAAAGTCATTGGTTCGTTTCAATAAAAATTTTTTGACTGTAAAGAAATTTATGTATCGGATTTCACATCCGGAACATAGCAGGTCCAAATTGTAATAGAATTTTACTAGAATTTTAGTTTAGCAGGTCCAAATTGTAATAGAATTTTAGTAGAGCTTAAAGACTGTATAATTTCTTGTAATCAAGCTGTTCACGAGCTGTAGCGGGAAGAATTAGTAGTTATTCTATGATTATGTTGATGAAGGAGTGAAACTGACACATGTACATGGTTTGAATTTGAAACAGTACACAGTAATAAATTATATGTTATTCGACCAACAATTTGTAATTAAACTATATTATAAGTTTAATGATGTATCCATTTCAAAATCTGTAGAATTTAGAGAGACATCAAATATTCTTGAACTATGAGAGTTTGGAGTGCAATTTTCGGGAAAAATTCATTTTAATTATTAATTAAAAAAACTCAACAATTTTCTTTTTTTTCTAAAAATATAATATTTTATTTTTCTTTTTTTTTTTAATAATAATTTTCAAATTATCATTATTTTTTAATATATTTCTATACAAATTAATTATTTATTTTTTCAATTTAAATATTATATAATTATTTTTAATATTTTTTTTTTCTTTCAAAAAATATATAAATCTTATGTAAAAATTTTCATTCTAAACATTTAATATTCTAAAAAAATATATATTTTATTTTCATAAAATTTGTTCTCTCTCAAAAATGTAATTTCTGTGCAAATTTTTCAATAGAAAATTTAAAATTTTCACTAAAACTTATTAGAAAATTTTACAATATTTCAAAAACATAAAATAAAGAATGAAAATTATAAAAGTCTGTGCAATTTTTACTTTATTTAAATTTTTAGTTTTTTTTTTTTTTAAATATAATTAAATTTACTAAAAACATAAAATTATTTTATATTTTTAATAATAATTTTGTCTAAATTACACACTTAAATTAATATTGTAATATTCCACTTGCACCCGGACAAATAAGAAATTGTTTCAAAATAATTAATTAATTAATTAAAAAAATAATTAAAAACAATTTTCCATTAAAAATTTAAAAAAAAAAATAATAATAATATTTATAATTAAAAATTAATTTTAAGAACAATTTTTATGTTTGTGCTATGTGATATTTACAAAATATAAAATTTTTTAAAAACAATTTTGCAATTAAAAATAAAAATTTTTTAAAATTTTTTGTGATTATTTAAAAAGATAAAAATTAAACCAAAAGTTTTACCATAACGAAAATATCTTTAATTATGAGAACATTCAAAATAGTCTTAAAAGTTATATATTTTTTTTTTCAAAAAGTCTATAATCAAAGAAATTAGCTAACTAAAAATATTTATGTAAAAAAACGAAACGTTAATAATTATAATAAAAAATGAATAATTATTTTAAAAAAAAAAAATTTATAAGAATTTATTTCTTTGGCTAATCTGAAACAAAAAATTAAAACAGTCCTTAATTACTAAAATACAAAAAATTTAAAAATATTTACAATTTTAAACAAGGAAATAGACAAATTAGATGGAAGTACTGACACTTTTTTTTTTACTTATTTATTTTTAAGTTGAAATGTATAAAAAATTTAATATTTAATCTGTTTTTACACTATTTTAACTGAAATTATAAGTGATCTTAGTAGAAATTACTAAAATTAGAGTAAAAGCATTAAATTATGAAGAATTTCGACTAAGATCACTAGATTTTTAAGCCAAAATTTTGCTAAATTTAGAGTAACCATATTTAGTTTTTTTTTGTGAAAATTACAAAGAAAATGTAGACAAAATTTACAAAATTAATAAATTTATTCCAGACAGACGACGACAGTAATTTAATTAAATTAAATGATAGTGAAAGTTAGAGTTTTAAATATAAATTAACACTAATTAGAATCTAATTATTTCTGTAAAAGTCTTCTATAATGTGAAATGCCAACTTAAAAGACTAATTCAGAATTAATTAACTTTCACTTTTGTGCATTTAGTTTTTATCAAAACTAAAAATCAAATATAATTATTGGTAACTATATTTATTTATCACCGAAGGTATTTTTTTTTCTTTATCGCATATTCATTTTTTGCAGAAAAAATGTATTTACAATTAAATTATTTCACTAATTTACAGGGAAAAATTTCAAAATTGTCCTTGACAAAACACTTGAAATTATCCACACCCCAAAGAGAAGTAACAAAAAATAATATTTACATCAAACATAAAAATGTACACCAAAATAAACAAAAAAAAAAAAACATATCCCTATAAATCCTAAATACCATGATCACTCATATTTAAAAAACTCCGACATATTCTACTAATTTCCGGATTACTATGATTTATCAATTGCATATAAATCTGTTTATGTAATTGTATTTCATTAGTCATTTCCTCTAATCTACGTATCAGTGTATCCTTTTCTTTAATTAATGTTTTCACTTTTTCTTCAACTTCACGTGATCGTACTTTAGCTTTTTCACGACTTTTCCTTACAGCAATATTATTACGTTCTCTGCGTCGCCGATATTCATCTGTACCTTTATCAACATGTTTATTATTTGTTTTACGATTCATTGATGATGAACCAGATGATGAACCAGACATTGGTTTATTGTGATGTTTAAGTGATGCTAAATGGGCACCAGTTAAATGTGGTAATGCCTGATGATGTAATACAGCTGCAGCTGGTGTTAATGTTGTAAATGTATTACCATTACCATTTGATACATATGAATTAGCACCAATTGGATATAAACCATTATTACCATTTGTACCATTTGTAACACCAAGAAAATTATTTGTACCACTAACTTGTTGTAATTGACGACGATATTCTTGTGGATCTAATGGTTCTTCTTTAATTGTTGATGCCTCTGAACCAACTGAACTATTATCATCACTTGAATTATTTGTATATGTTGCACCAGAATGTACAGCTTGTGGCATATATGCTAATGCACTACGACCATATCCTTGATTATTATTATTATTATTGTTATTATTACCATTTGTTGTGCGATTTATATTTTGTTGATGTTGTTGATGTTGCTGTTGTAATTGTAATACTTTAGCAGCAGCACTAACAACACCATTTGCTGCTTGTAAACCACCATTATTATTAACAGATAAATTTGCAGATCCATTAACAATATCACCAAATATACCTAATGCTTCTTGTTCACGAAACTGATCATCAATTAAATGTTGTAAATCTAATGTTATCTCTTGTGCAGTTAATTCATCTAAATCATTTTGGCTATATTGTTGAAGCATATGTTTCTGAAGGATACTATTATTATTATTATTATTATTATTTGTATTATTGTTATTATTATTATTATTATTATTTGTTAATGCTGCTTGTTGCATATGTAATGCATTTTGTTGCTGTTTAACAGCTAATCCATTGTGATGTAATCCTCCACCATTCGTTGTACTATTATTATTATTATTTGTATTTGACGAATTATTATTTGTATTTGAATTTGTATTTGAATTATTTGTATTATTTGCCATTGCTGTTAATGTTATTTGTCCACCAGCAATAATTGCTGATTGTGTATGAGGTTTTTTTAAATCTAATTGTGATAATGTTTGTACAGTATCATACATTTGAGGTGATTCCATATTATTTAAATTAAAAATTTATTAAAAAAATATTTTTGATTTTAAAAAGTTTTTTATTTTTATGTTTGCTGAATTATTTTCAGCAGCATTTTTCCAATTTTAATATTTTTCAAAATATTTTAATCCAAAAAAAAATAATTTTGAGGTTAAAAAAAAAAAAACAAAGAAATACTTTGAAGATAATCCAAAAAAATTGTTTATGTAATCCAAATAAAAAGTTTTGCACTGCACTATTTTTTTTTTTCAATTGTCACATTAGTCAGATTCTTAAATTACACTCAAATTGGTTCAAAAACACTTAATTATTTTTTTTTTTGCTTTAAAAAAATTCCATTAATTTTCTTTTTCTAATTAAATTCAAAAAAATTGTTTAAAATCCTTTTTTCTCAAAATGAAAATAAAAAAAAAAGTCACTATGTAAAATTATAAAAACCGCCACGAAATAATTTTATTTTTTCGCAAAATTAAATTAAATTTATCCACGGAAGTATTTAAATTTAATTTTATTTTTATTAAAATTTAATTAATTTCTTCTTTTTTTTTATTTATTTATATTTATTTTTTGTATCTATCGTACTCAACAGCCTTCGAATGACTGAAGTGTTCAGACAATGATGCAACTGATTATATATTAAAACTTCAACTTCTTAGCTTTTTTAAAAGAAAATTTTTTTTTTTTTTGTAATTGAAAATTTTTTTTTTCTTATAGACCACTACTGTACAAGTTATCTAAGGAAGTTTACGCAGTCAAGAAAGCTTTTTTTTTTATTTAAATTGTATAGACAAAAAAAAAAAAAAAGTCGCGCGCGCGGAAATTTTCTTAAAAATTTATTTTGGTAAAAAGTAGTAATTTTGAATTTTCGACGTGTTATCCGGTCGATTGTTAGATGGTTACTGTCTGTCAGTCTGACAGACATATATAAAAAATTACCAAAACAAAAATGAAAACATTAATATAACTGTTTAGAAAATAAAAAAAAAAAAACATTATAACTTTTAAAGTTGAGGAGGGCCAAAAACATAAAATTTGCTGTTGGATGTATTGTTTATTATATGAAAGTAAAAAAAATAAATAAAAACGAAATGTAAAGTTTTACCTCTCAGTCTCAGCAAACAAACCGACAGTACATACAAATGTATACATATTTTTATTTTGGTTATACTGTCATACTGATTCACTTTACTGGCATGACAGTAACAAGTAAATAGCGCATTTAATTAAAGTTTTTAAAAAAGTATTATTTTTTGGGTATCAAAATAATTTTATTTAATTGTGTATGTGATGACATTGTGTGCTGAGAAAATTTTTGTTATTAGCTTTTATATTCGTTGCATTACCCACAAAAATATATTTAAAAAAGCTTAAACAAAACATAGAAGATCGTTTTGTTTTTGTAGTTTTTTTTTTTTATGAAATTGTAAAAATATACAATTTACTTGTGTATATTTTGGTTGTATATCAGATGACAGTATATCAGATGACAGTATAAGACAGTACAACAGTATTTTCATAGACAGTGTATAAAAAAATTCCAGTTGTAGAGAGTGAGAGTGAACAACAATTTATTAAGCTTTAGAGAAATGAATTTTTTTTTATTGTAATTGTAATTGCAATGATAAAGTAAAATGAAAATTTTGAAAAGAGAAGCTTGAGTTGTATGTCGGAAAACTTTGAAAGTATATTAGGTAATATGAAGGTGTTTGGGAATTATCACTGATAAATTAAATTGAATCTTTATTTGAATGTTATATTAAATGGGAAATATAATTGAGTGTACTATAATTGGAAAGTTCTAAATCATTTGAATGTATTTTTGTAGAAAATTAAAAAGATGAGATTTGTAAAAAGAACTTTTTTTCAATTGCTAATTAATATACGATTTGAATTATAGTTGTTCACCTTAAGCATTCCTGTCATATAATTTTCATCTTTAATGCTAGAGCACGTTTAATATTTTTACACGTTAAATTCCAGTCAATTTATTAATGTTTTTCAACTTTAATCAGTTTAGGTAGTAGTAAGGGACAGTTGCCAAAATCATACCTATTCCTTCATCGTACCATTCTTTGTATTCAAAACTAAATACTAATATTATTGGTAGCAATTTATGCAAGATTTAGGTAAAGAGTTAATTAGTGAGATATATCAACATTAAAAGTTATTTGGTCACACTTTTATTTATTTATTATTATTTTAGTTTTTAAGTGTGTCAAATGATAGGTTTTTTAGATTTAAAATTAAGTATTAAGTAGTTATTTATATTTTATAACAGGCAAATATTTTATTTTAACCCTTTGCACTCCACTGACATACTAAGTTTAAGCATAATGGTGACATACTAAGTTTAACCACAAATCCACTGACACCTATACGGTGACGTGAATAACAAACAAACATATTTTTAAGGAATTCCCTACATAATACTTTTTAAAAAAGTTTTGCAGTAGTTCAATTGGTATAAAAAATTAATTTTTAATGTTCATAAAAATTGCATGGAGTTGCTGGTAGGGAATATTAAATTTTATGTGCAAATTATTATTTTAAAATTTAATATCGTTTATAGACCTTGTTATTACTTCTTGATTGTAGTAATTCAGTGTAGTTGCCTAAATTAGGCCGCTGTAAATTTTCAAGTGACCTAAATCGTACAATTGAGTCAAATTGTCAATCTATTGAAACTGTATCATTTGGAAACTTTTTTATTTCGCGGTTTTTGAGCAAATACTAGTCTTAGTATTTGCTCAAAAACCGCAAAATTAAAATTTATTTTTTTAACATTCGTTAAAAAAATAAATTTTCTAAGTAGAGAAATGTTCAAAAAATAAACATTTTCTTAATTAATTCTACATAAATACCTGAAAATTCTACATAAATACCTGAAAACGGAACAATGTAAGATTTAGGCAACTCTCTCCTATGTGCGAGTTAATATGGTATTTTAACTAATTTATTACTAGTACAATTACCTTTTAATTATTTATTATTACTATTTACATTTTGGAAAATTTACAAGACCCTAGTCTGAAAAATAAAAAATTAAACCAACTAATTGATTTGAAAAAGTACACGAATTATAGTTCTACTTTCATTACTTTCTTTTATAATTTCTAGTATTTTTGTATAAATACAATTAAATTTTATGGAAACTAAATAAAACTAAACACTAAATTATATTTCAAGAACATTACCTTGATTTCTGATCACAAAAACTTGGTAACATGTTTGTATTAATTTGATATTTTCTTTTAATTTTAAATTTTCTTTGGAATTTTCATGAATCATAAATATTGTTAGTTAAAATTATGAAATTTTTAATCTATAATATAATATATTGATATTTAATCATAAATATATTTATTGGTAGTTTGACATCATACGATAATCAAAATTAAAATTAATTTTATTTTATTGATTTTTTTATATGTAAGTAATTTTCCAAGGATATTTCTTAATAATGTATTGCTTCATCTAAAATTATTCAATATATATTTCCTATTTTATTGTAAACATTTATGATTCAAAATAAATGAAGTTCATTAAACTTTTGTAAATTACAATTTTTGTTTTTTTTTTTTTGTTTTTGTCACTCTTATCAATTGTACGAAATTTAGCTTGATGCACCTGATTACTATGCCAAATGTGAATAAGATTAAATTACATTTGCTTGCTTTTTATTACCTGAATTAATTTTTATTTAACAATTTATATATACATATATATGTACATATATTTATCATCAAAATTATCGCAAAATTAAATATAAAATATTTTTTTTTTTTTTTTTTTTTTTGGTGGGCTATAATAACAATCTTAACGTTGACTGCAAATTCATTGACCCTAATTTTTGTTAATGTTTGCAAAATAATTTTTTTTTATTTTCTTTATTTGTAGTCAAATTATTGAACTTCTACTACTCTTATACTAGGAAATGGATTGAAAATATTGTCAAATTTATATTTTATCAAAATTATAAAAAAAAAATGAAATTGTTTATTAATTTTTTCTTGGTGTCCGTGCCGCGACGTATAGGATATGGATATATCAGTTTTGGAATCAGTACAATGCCCTTTTTTCACGTTAAAAAAAAAGATATAAAATAAAACGTGAAATGAAAACGTGCATTTTTGGTTGAGTTCATATATATTTTTGGAGTTAATGCAAAATTTTTGAATTTCTCTTCCTATCAAATTTTTTTTGATTAATTTTGTAGATATTTTGTTTACATATCGTTTTATCGTTCAATTGCATTATCAGACAATTTTTTATAAAAAATATTATTAAAAAATTCAATTATTGTTTATCCTGCTGCGCATTTTTTGACTGTTTGATAAGAAATATTTTTGGAATTACATTTTGTTAACTTTCAATTAGATAAGATATATATTTTAGAAAAAAATAATTGTAATAAAATGAATTATGAGTTCATAGCTTAAATATTATAAAAAAAAAGTTTTGCTTTAATGTTTTGGAAAATACAAAATTATATCCATAATAACAAAGGACATAATTTTTCAGTTTATTAGCACTGATAATGTTTGTTGTTTATTTGTTGAAACAATATAATTTCAGTGGTGCTAATTCTTCATAGAGATAGTTATTCCAAAACGCTTCTAATACTATTTACCTTACTTTATAACTTAGAGTGTAATGGAAGATATAGATTTTACATATGTTATAAATTTTCCAAAAGAAAAATAATGCATTTTTAACATAGCTTTCTTTGAGAATTGTGAATAAGAAAATTGGAAAATTAGATTAGAGAAAAATGTTTTTTAATTGATTACATCTGAGTAAAATTATTCAGGAAGACTAAAGATATACTGTATTTCAAAAAAACCATTCGTTAATATTCCCGAAATTGTCAAAATAGAAATTACAATATAAAATTCGGTAATTCATTCTGATATCTTAATTTATAAATACTAGTCTACAATTATAAAAATACTAATTAATACTAATCTTAATATGTTTTAACAAAATATGTTTTAACAGCATTTTCATTACAAATTTTTTTTTTTTAATTATTTTACTGAGTAGTGGGTTTTATTTACAAACTACTTGTTCAACTATTTTAAGAATTTACCTCTGCAAACCTGATAAATATTTTTTATCGCTCAGATTCGAATAAACTAAAAAAATTTAGACAATAAAATAAGTAAATTTCGTTATTTAAAGATAAAATATTTTTACAAACTTTTATATTATTATTATTATTATTATATTACAATTTATCTTTAACTAATCTTGTATATAAAGTTTTTTTTTATACTTTATTATTGCAAATTGGGTCCCTTGACGTATAATATAACTATAAGATTTTTGTGAGATATAATTAGCTTAGTAAAAAAAAATTTATGTTGCTGTCACAAATCTTATTAATCAAGAAATTTATTACACCCATTAACAAAGCAGTTTTTGATCGTTTATCTTCTATTGCATATCTATTGTTTTTTATGGTTTAAAAAAGAATTAAAAAACAGAAAAAAACGGGTTTTTTTTAAAAAACATATTTTATTAATATTTACAATTAAAATTTAACCTGAATTGTTTATAAGTTAATAAAATTTGCCACTGAAAATATTTTTCTGTAAATTTGAATCGAAATTTTTTTAATAGTTTATGTTATAACATATTTCGTTAAGGACAATAAACAAGCTCCTTTAATAACTTTGATTTTCATAAATCTTGCACTTATAGTTAAATTAATATCTTAATAAACATAAATTGTTTTTTTTTTAAAGGAGTTTGCTAAAAGTAAAAAAAAATTTTAAAAAACAAAATGTGTTTACAGAAAATTCGGTCTTCTAAATTTTTTTCATATGTTTTTAAAATGATTTTTAAAAAAATTTGTAAATTTTTATTTAGAAAAAGAATTTTCACCAACAATTTTCATAAAAACTTGTAAGGTAATATAAATTTTCCAAAAATATTTTGTGACTATTATAAAAATCAGGGTTAGTTAAGCTTTAAAATGAATATAAAGTTATAGTCAAAGTTGTTAAGTAAAATATTTTCAGTTTGTATGTGAACAACGAATTAGAATAAATTTGAATGTCTTACATTTTTTTAAATTTTGCATTTACAATGTTACATATATGAAATATGCTTTAAAAAATCATTGAAGAAATTTGATTTAGTTAATAACGAGGCGGTTAAAATTATAATCGACGAATAAGTCAAAGTGTCACCTTTGTAAAAAAAATAATCGACTTCATACCTGAAAAATAAAATAAAAATTTTATTTGATTAAAATTTATAACTTAATTTATATTATTATATGTATTTTTCGAAGACAATAGTCGACTATAAAAATAATATCCAACATGCAATTTTTAGTTTAACTTTTTGCATAAATATGTTGTAGTGTTTTGATTGTCAATTTATTATAGAAAATTTTAAAAATTAAATACAAAATGTTTATTTGATTGACTATTTCAGATAAATAAAATCTTATAATAAGTTTTTATCTTTTTTCATGGTGCCAGGTTTATTGACTGCTAGACAATTGCAATAAGTTGATATAAGCTACAAAAAAAAAACTTACAAATTAGTAAAATAATAATTAAAATAATAAATAAAATATAATATTAAATTCCTGAAATATTAATTTTATATTCCGTAGAATTGATCAGGTTTTTTTTAGGGTAATAGTATCGAATTGTTTATAATTTTATTATATTCTTTCTTTGATTTTTGTTAATTAATCAATTAAATGTTATTTTTCGGATTTAATTAATTTGCTGATTCAATTAAAATAATACTTTTTTTTTTTGGGAAAAATTGGTGAATCAGTTAAATTACAATTAGCAGTTTTATAAATTTAAATTATATATATTTTAAATGAGAATTTAATTTAATGGTAAAAAAAATTTAGAACAATATACTGTTTTTATTGATATTAAATAATTAATTTGCTGATTTTGGTTAATTATTCATGGAGACATGACATTAATTTGAAAAAAAAAAAAATCAAGTTGTAGTTAAGGTTTTGCACAGTTTAATTCGTAAGCTATAAAGTTCAATATAAAATTAATTGAGGTGTTACTATTGAACATATGTCAGATTTTATAATACATATGTCAGATTTTATGTTTATATGGAGAAATTTGAATTGGTCATTATTGCAATGACAGGGATGAAAATATCTAGTTTAAAGTTAGCTGTGAATTTTTACAATGAAAATGTAAATTATATTTGAATTAGAAAGGGACATTTTTACTATTCGATGCACATGCTTACCTGCTGTTTATTTTAGGAAATATTTAAATTTATAAGACTTTTGTCAACAAAATTAAAAATTTACCTGTAAAAATTTTTCGTTTAATGTTATATAAATATGAATGACATTTAATTACTAATAAATTGCCACTAAATAAATTAATAAATTTAAATTATTTAATTTTCAAAAGTATATATTTAACAAAAGGGAAAAAAGGTGAAATTTTCAAAAACCTTTTTTTTTTTGCTGAAATTAAAAGAATTTAATTTAATTTGAATTTTTTAAATTTTTAACTACTTTTTTTTTTATGCACAAAAATGCAACATGAAAAAGACTCAATTTGATTGAGTCACAAATTTGAAAAAAAAATAAATTTGAGCATAATAGTGACATCTATGTAAAAAGAATTGAAACATCGAATGCTCGCTTTCACGATGACTAGGGACTTGGCATCTATTAGAGGGTAGTCAAACATATACCTTAAAATAGTGAGAAAATTTTAAGAAAGTTCATAACATTTCCGGAAATGAACAAATTTGCGGATTTCGTTTTTTTTTAAAGAGCACAAAAAAATGGAGAATTTTCTGTAAAAAACCACAAAAATTACTGACTGTTTTTTTTTTGCTTTTTTATAATGTGGAGCTTTCAAATTGCATATGAAAGTGTTATGACTTTCTTACTGAAACTATGAAAAAATATGTACTTTCCTCATTTCTTAGTGAAACTTTTATTTTAATTAAAATTTTTGAATTATTTAATATTTTATTTTCTATAAAAAATGCAAAATATATTTACTCAACATATGGTGAAATTAACTCAAAGTGTAACTATTTTCCGTGAGATGGAAAATATCATATATTTCTTTCATTAACCGTTAGATGGACAGTAGTGTCTTCATACAACGACCAGTTATCTGGATTTACAAAATAATATAATCAAAATTAATTTAACTTTTGGTATACGATCAGTTTTGCGCATAAAATAGGGTCTTTAATAGGATTAATATATTATGTACCTACATTATTATTGCTAAGTTATTTAATAGGATTAATATACATTATAATTGCTAAGTTATTATTTTAAATAGTTTGTATAGTTTAAATACTATGTATGAACAATATACATATACTAATTGATTATCTGATAAACTTAATTAGTACATAATTATTAATTTATGCCTCTCGTTTACTGAAGTACATAAGTGGGTAGCAGTTATTTGATCGTTACGAGTTAATATGCAATAAATATTAAATTAAAAATAATATTTAGTTTTAGATTTTTAAAATCAATCTTTAGAATACATTTTTAGAAAATTGTCCCTCATAAGAATATCTATTTGGTTTCATTTATTAATTTCAAGATTATAAATCAATTCGAATATTGTAAAAATTTTGAATTTTTAAATAATTTTTTTGGTCTAGAAAATAAAAAAAGTATAAGAATTAATTAATTATTATCTAATTAAATATTAACTTTATTTCAAAATTTAATTATCATCTTCCTGATGAAAAGAAAATATATACATTACATAGTTTATGAAAATTTTTTATTTTTCATATTTCTTTTATCACTAAAAAGTTTAATGATCTGACAATATATGAACACTGATCCAATGTATATGGATTTGAAAAATGAAATCTTAAAAAAGATTATTAAATTTTCTTCATTTACTATACTTAAATTTAATTTCTGGTAAACTAAAATTTGTACTTTGTCCTCTTGAATTGTTATCAATAATATCAAATAATTTAAATGGAATTGTATGAAGACGGACGTACAAAATAATATACTCAATCATAAGAATATAAAGTCGCATTATTAAAATTTCAATATTTACTGACATAAAATATACAAATATAAAAAAAAAACTTGTAAGATAAAATTACAAAAAAAAAAAAAAGAAAATATTTTAACGCCTCTCTCTAGTAACGAAATTGAAATTAAAAAGCGTTCAATCTACTAAACTAAACCATACATACATATATAACTTTTAAATTCCGAAGTACTTGTGCATTAAATTTAACATAATTTTATTTAAAGAATGAATGGAAAAATGTATTCATACTAAAATTAAGAAATTACGAACATTATAACAAAAAAAATATTAAAGCTTTTCAAAATGAAACAAAAAACAATGGAAAATCAAAACAAAAAACTAATACATGCACAAACTATAGTAGAAATCCGAAAATGATCATTTTACACAAACACATTTGTAAAAAAATATCATATGTTTTTTTTACATTTAGTTTCCGATTGTGAATTTGAAATATTGTAGTTACGATTTGAACTATTCGAAAAGTAGCCATCGTATGGGTAAAACAATGTACCTCAATATTTTAATAAAAAACCTTAAAGTAGTGTTGAGAAACTTGGTATTACATTTCAATTAAACCAAAAGAATGATACACAATATACAACAAATGTTTAAACTTTAAAGGGTATCGATCTTATGTAATTGATTACATATGGTTAAAAGTCCACCGCAGTCACTGGACTTAAATATAATTGAGAAATTATGGCAGAAATTAGAAAAATATATAAAAAAATTAAGAATAAATTAAGAAAGATAATCCTTTTAGTTTAGAAGATTCAGCATTGTATTAAAATACAAACAAAAAACTCGACAATTATTAAATATTTCTTAGAAATAATAATTAAACAACTTATTGAAATATTTATATTACTGCACCATTTGGGCTATGCGTAAGTTTGGATTTATTCGAATTATTTCAATTATTTTTGATTTTACTATCAATGAATTTCATTTTTTTTTATTACTTGAAAATCATAATATAACTGTAATTTCAAAAAATATTTTGAAAGAATCTACAAGTTGGACCCTAAAATTCTCAATTAACAATCTTATAAATTTTTATACAGTCATACTATTAAATTATATTTTTATACAATAGCAACGTTTTATAGTATTAATAATAATAAATATCTAAACTGATCATATTTGAATGGTCGACCGACCCACTTATACTTCTGGTTTTTATGATAAAAAAAAAAAATTTTTTTTAAAAGAATTTTTTTACACATATTTTTAGTTACTCGCGAGCATTCTAAACAGATACAACATATTTCTTTAAGAAACTGAAAAATAAAAAACACAATCTTAGAGAAAACACCTCGTTGTATTACGCGATCAAAAAATTTTGATCAGTTCATTTAAATTAGTGGTTTTTATTTTTGATTCAATTAAATCATTGATCATTTTAATTTAAAATTTAAATTGAATTTTTGTCCTGTTTTCCCGGTTCAAAGCGTCAACAGTATTTGTTTTTTGTTAAACATTTTTTGAAATGTTTTGAATGAAATTTTACAATTAAAAAAAAATTTTTTTTTAAAAGTAAGTTCAAAAGTGATAAATCCTAATTAAATGATATATTTAGCAAAAACTAATATATCGGTTAGATAAGAAATAAAATTATAGCATAAAGTGTCAAGGTTGGATAATAATTCTTACTCATCAAAAATTAATTTGTTTGATATTTAATTTTCTTTAGTAATAAATTCTTATCAGAAATTTTACAATACATATTAAAATTATGTTTATCAATATGTATTTGTATTTGTATAATTTTGTTTAATATGTTTTGTGATGATAAATTCAAATAATAATTAAAATATGCAAAATCAACAGGCGGCATTTTTTTTTTCTAACAGTGTGGGTGAAAATTATTTATAGAATTATTTATTCTTTATATTACATACTTTGAACAAATTGTGTCATAATTTTTTATTTATTTGATAATCATAGTTTTCTATAATATCTGATGCATTAACTTTAAATATTTGCGTAAAATAATTCTTTACTATGGTGTGTCGCAGTTGAAAATTGTAAATGGGGTTCCATATACATGTATACATATGAGTTTATTCCGACCACAGAAAAAAATAATATCTACAAAATTGAAAATAAGTATTTTAAATTGGCAAATAGTCTGTTTTTTTTTTTATATTAAATTGATCTTAATATGATTGTGGTTTTATTAATTTAATGTAATTTTATTTTATGTATTATATTATATTCACTGACAGTGTTTAAAAGCAGTTAAAAAAAACCTTGTACAGTGTAAAAGTATAAATTGTTTCAAAACAAATGATCAGCTGATTCAATGGATTGGATTTAAATTGAGAGGGCAAATTTATTTCGAAAAAGATTGTAAAAATTAAATTAATTTTTTTTTATTTTTAAGGCTAAAAGAGTTTGACATTAATAGTGAAGATAAGGTTTCAAGTCGTAATTTTAACCAATTTTTCAATGAACTATGATTTATTTATTACATTAAGTAATTAAATTAATTATTATGACAGTTTGTAAAATTTCCCAAAACTGATTATTTTCATAAAAGAGATTTATAAATTAATAATTTTATTTAATATAAAATTGCGTGAAATAAATTTTGTAAATTATTAATTTGCTCAACTCTTATACAAAATTTTGGTAGAAAAATTTATAGTTTAAATTATTTTATAGAAAATGATGTCATAAATCAAGCTTCATTAAAAAAAATATTGTTATACTTTAAATATGTAATAAAAATTTATTATTATTATTTAACTAATAAATTTATGAAAAAAGTGATTCTGTGTACATGTGAGAGTAGAAAACTATGTTGTTAGAAGTTAAATCTATGTAAATTAATAGAAGAGTTTTATAAATTGATTAATATTGTTGATGTGGTATTATATGACTTAATAAAATCCAAAAAATCAAAATTTAATAATTGAATTTATGCTTCATAGTTAAGTAAATTATTTACAAAAGTAAAAAAAATATTCAAATTATTTTAGCAACCAAAGGTCAAATTATTTATTATTATGAATAAAATATTGAATACTATTTAATCTATTACTTTTAGATTGGGTTTCAATTCATATATCACATCTTATGATGAAAAAGATAGTGTATTTTGTAATGAAAATAAAAATATGTAGGGGACAGTTGCCGAATTCTTACTGCTTCCTAAATTGTACTATTGCTTCTATTGTACTATTGCTTCTATTCGAACCTAAATAATATAATTAAAACTGAGTAAACTTAGACCAACATCTATGTCTCGGACGGGAGTTGAACCCAGTACCTAATGCACCACAGCTTAGCACACTACCACTTAAGCCATTGTCGGGCTTGTAATTAAATATAGTAGCAGTAATTATTCATTTAAGTGTAGTTGCCGGAATTCCCCAATATTAGAAAAATAATTATATTATTAGAAATTACTTATTATAATTCTGCGGTTAAGAAAACAAGTAACTTTAAAATGATTAAAATTCCTCTTTTAAAAAATGCTTCCCACATTCCGATTCAACAATTCAAACGTTACATAAATCTACTTGTTAATTAACCTGTTCTTTATTTAATGACAAATATGTTTTAAATCTTCATTATGCAATTATGTACATATTAGAAATTCTTGATTAATTCTTTTAAATCTGATTATAGATAAAATTGAATTTGTTTTTCGCAATACAAATTTTTTTAGAAACATTAAAAAAAAGATTAACAAAACAATCTTCCAAAATTTTTTAGAATTTTGTTTGTATATTTTTTTTAATTAGTATTTATTTTAAAATTTCATTTAAATTTTTTCTAAGAAAAATTATGATTCGTAAGTTTTTATTCGTAAGTTTAAAATTTATGTCAAAAAACAGTATGAGGAAAAATAATTTTGAAAATACAATTCGTTTTTATATGCCATTAATTGCTGTTTTGTAGATAAATGAATTTCAACATTAATATTATAATTTTTATTATGTACATGAATTTTTGTACATTTTATTCAAGTTTTACGGAATTAATTTATATAATATTCAAACTTCATTAATTTTGAATAAGTTCTTAACGAAAATTGCGTAATCAAACTGGTAAATAAACGAAAATGATCAAATGTAATGACTTTTAACTCAATAATTATTCATACAAATATTTAGAATTTTTAAAAAGTTTGTAAATAAATTCAGCAATTTGTTTCGGGGATTTATTTTTTTATATAATTACATAATTTCAAAAGTCAGAATATTTTTCTTTAAAAGTTTATTTGATTAAATTTTAAAAACACTAAATATTTTTGAATATGAAAAATTTATTACAATACATCTCACATTATCTAGTCAATATAAAATTCAGTTGACAGATCCATAAAGCAAAAATTCTGATAAGGTAAATAACTGATAATGCAATAATTTTTATTAAAATATTGTTTTCTCGGGGATTTCTTTGCAAGGGGATTTCTTTTACTATATTCACATTACTTTCAAGATTTGTATAAAAGCCAAGTTGGAAACTTGAAAATGGATCAGTTAAGTTTTGTGAATCTTAGAGCGTGAACGAAATTAAAAACTTAAAAAATATTAAACTAAAAATGACTAGAAAATTGGAATTGATTTTTGTTATATTTGCTGCAGTTTTGACGTCATCTTTGACAGAAGCATCAACCGAAGCCGAATTGATTCGAGAACCCCGATCACCTCAAAAATATCAAACATTGGTGTATTATCCACCACCACCACCACCACCTAAAATGTATAAAGTACGTCGTTCGATCCAACAACCACAATTTCAAACTCTTCCATTTCATCCACAAATAGATGAACCAAAATTACAGATATTGCCGTACTATCGTAACAGAAATCCTGAAAGAATTTTTAGAGCTCGTCGTTCGCCACAAGAAAAGTTCGAAAAGTCTAATAGTTATCCACGTCCACTTACTTGGCCGACAATTACACCACAAGTGGAGACCGCTTAATGAACTTTAGTCAAAAATTGCGTATTTTGAATTTTAATAAATTATGTAAATTGAAGGATATTTATTGTTTAATAAAAAGGAAATTTTCTAAATTAATTAACCAATATTTTATATTTTTATATTAACATTAATCTGATAATAATTTTCAGTTGGGTTTCAACATCTTTAACGGAAAATTGCCTAATCATTTTTCTATAACAATAGAAATAATTTTTGTAATCTTATAGAAATTTTATTTTCTGCCTAATTTTGGTTTAATTTTAATTAATTTAAATTTGTTGATACGTAATTAACTGGAAAAAAATATAATTCATGGAGTTTACTAATAATTCAAATACTTTTTAAATCTACCTTGTTTTTACATTAATATTAATTGTTTCGTTGAATATAAAGTTTATATTAAGAAAGTTAATACATAATTTTACAAAATAGTCTATTTAATGTTTCAAAAATAAATTATCTTAAATTACAGTATTTAAATTTTTTATTTTCATTGGAATTCTGAAACCCAATTTAAATCATTAAACAAAAAAAAAAGTTGATAGTCATCATCACAATATTTACTTAAAATTATATAAATATTGATAAAATGAAATTAAACAATATATATATAAGTAACAGATATAGATACCCAGTTGTTCACAAATTCAGGGTTTTGCTGTTAATATTATGCCAGGGACAAGAAAAGTAAATTCGAAAAGAATTTAGATGACTGTAAAATACAAAGTTGAATATATTATACCATAATTATTTTAAAAAGAAATGTAAACTAGTGTATTTAAATAATTAATTAAGGTGTATAATGTGTCTCTGGCAATTTCCCAAATCATACATTTTTCAAATGTGTTTGAAAACATTATTCAATTGTGGCCAATTTCAATGGACATTAATAAGTAGTAGTGAAGAAGACTAATAGTAAAAAGATCTGGACCTGGACACTAAAAAATATTTACTAAAAGACCAAAATCTTGTGGTAAAGACAAAAGCCCATTTGTTTTAGGAGGTCATTTAAATGACAGTAACCCTTATGATAGTTAATTTTAAAGGCGCATCTGATTTCTGTTCTGTTTGCAATGGTATGGTAATAATTTAAATATTATTAAATTACAATTTAAATTTGATTTTCAAAATAAAAGAACGAAAAATACAGAAAATTTATATGTTATTCCTAAATTGTTTACCCAAATTATTCTACGTTTTCGAGCCGTTTAAAACTAATGTTTCAAGACATTTAAACAAAAATTATAATTTTATCTATCTTAATCTAAGCAAATATTAAAGAACAACTAATAATTTTGCAGATTTCCTAATTTTTCTATAAATTATTAAACTTGAGGAAATATTAAATTTGAAAACTTTTAATAATAAAAATTCACATACGACATTTAGTAGTTAGTGTCAAATTTTGACAAAAGTAGTGAATATCAAAAAAAATTTACCAACAAATGTATTAAAATCAACAAAAACATTTAAGAAATTAAAAATAACAAAATTTTTCGTGAAGGGCCTAGTGCCCTAAGTTTGGTTACGAAAATTTATAAAAAAATTTAAATAACCTTTCAAAAAATAAAAATATAAATAATTTTTTTTCTTATAAAACTTCGATGATTTATTTAACTTTCAGAAGAAATTCAAAATTCGAATGTTGTCAACAATCTACGAATTTAACGTCACACAAATAAAATGCTACTTGAATTGAATTTTAAGCAAAAAGGTGCCACACTTTTAGGCATCAGTTTATTTGGTTTATTATCAATACCATTTTTATATCAAAATCCAATTGGATTAGCAGTATTTTTAGGTTTTATTGCATTTTTGTTAACTGGTAATCGACCAAAATCAGTTTATGTTTTTGTAGTAACATTACCAAGAAATATTTTGTAAGTAAATAATAGAAATATTTGTCGTTGTACCTTATACAGTATGAAAAACATTTAATTATTTACTTTTATTCTAGGGCAGGATATTTATTTGTTACATTTAATTTTAAATTAATGATATGGGAATGGCAAAATTTAACAGTTGCAAAATTATTTCAACGAACTGTAAAAAATTATCCAGAAAAAATAGCATTCATTTTGGATGACACAAAAATTACATTCCAAGAAGCTGAAATATTATCAAATAAAATTGCTTCTTATTTTAAATTGAAAAATTTTCAACGTGGTGAGACAATTGCTTTATTAATGGAATCAAGACCAGAATATGCGTTTATATGGGTTGGTTTGTCAAAAATTGGTATTATTACAGCACTGATAAATCATAACTTAAGAAAAGAGACTTTGGTTCATTCCATTAAAGTAGCTAATTCAAAAGCTGTTATTGTTGGTGCAGAATTAATTGATGGTTAGTTCTGTTATTCAAATTTTACTTTTAATGTAATTTTAATTAAGATGTTTTAATATTTTAGCATTAAATGATGTACGAAATGAAGAAGGAGTAAAAGATTTGCCGATATTTCAGTTTAGTGATAAAAATCAAAAGCAGGATTCAAAATTTAAGGAGCTAAAAGGTAAAGTATACTAAAAGACAAAAAGTAAGATAGTACTGCTTGCCGTCTTGTAGACTACAGCACGTATTTTTTATATTTAATAACTAATTGGTAGTAGGTTAAATAAATCTTTAATTGTTAGATTCCACTGATTTGGTAGCTGAGCTAGAAAATCATGAGCCAATGGATTTGACTGATGAATTAAATATAACTCGCCCCAAAGATAACATGATTTTTGTCTTTACTTCCGGCACAACTGGTTTTCCTAAGGCTGCAAAAATTAGTAACCTCCGGTAAACTATCTTTATTCAAAAAACTATCTTAATAATTACGGAAAACTATGTTAATTCTTTCTTTATAATTTTAGATATATGTTCATGGCCACTGGAATGAGCCATATGTTAAATGTATCTTCTGATGATACAATTTACAATCCTTTACCATTATACCATACAGCAGGTGGTATACTAGGAGTCGGTGGTGTACTTCTAGTTGGTTGTACGATGGCAATACGTCGTAAATTTTCAGCATCGAATTATTGGAATGATTGTATCAAATATAAATGTACAATTGCTCAGTATATTGGAGAGCTATGTCGTTACCTGTTATCAGTTCCCCATAAACCAACTGATACTCAGCATACAATAAAAGTGATGTTTGGAAATGGCTTAAGACCACAAATTTGGAAACAGTTTGTATCAAGATTTGATATACCAAGAATAGCAGAATTTTATGGTTCAACCGAGGGAAATTCAAATTTGTGTAAAAGAATAAAATTTTGTTAAATTATTTATATTAATTTCTACACGTTTAATTTTAGTAAATTTGGATAATCATATGGGAGCTATTGGGTTTACACCACAATTTGCAAAGAAATTTTATCCAGTTGCATTAATAAAATGTGAAGAAGATACTGGTGAACCAATTCGTGGCGAAGATGGTAGATGTATTCAATGTAATCCAGGTGAACCAGGTATTTTTATTGGTAAAATAAATCCTAAACGAGCTGTTAGTGCATTTAGTGGTTATGCCGATAAGGTAGCTTTTAAAAATATTCCAATATTTTTTAAAATTTTATAATGAATTTATGTTTTAAATTATTTTCAGAAAGCTTCCGAAAAAAAAATTATTCATGATGTCTTTAATAAAGGAGATTTATATTTTAATTCTGGTGATATTTTAGTACAAGATATCCTTGGTTATTTCTTCTTTAAGGATCGAACTGGTGATACATTCCGTTGGCGGGGTGAAAATGTTGCAACATCTGAAGTTGAAGCAGTAATTAGTAATGTTGTTGGATTACAAGATTGTGTTGTTTATGGTGTTGAAGTAAATTTTTATTATATCCTAATAAATTTTTTAATTTTTATTAAAATTTTTTTTGTTAAAGATTCCAAATGTTGAAGGTAAAGCTGGTATGGCCGCAATTGTTGATTCGGAGAAAAAAATTGATATTGAACAATTATCAATTGGTATTCGTGGTAGTTTACCACCTTATGCACAACCAATTTTCTTAAGAATATTAGATGAATTACCATTGACTGGTACATTTAAATTGAAAAAACGTGATTTACAATCAGAAGGTTTCAATATTTCTCAAATTAAAGATCCATTATATATGATGAATTCGGATGGTATATATCGGAAATTTGAATTAAAAGATTATGATGATATACAAAATGGAAAAACAAGATTATAAAAATGTTTGACCGTTAATCGTGATTATTTAAAAGATTTTTGTATTAGAATGCAGATAATATTATTATAAAAATTTGTTTTTTTTTAATTTTACGCATTAATTAAATCAAAGATATTGTATATATAAATAATGATTAGAGAGAGATAAAACATAGTTTATTTGTAAAAGTGAGATATAAATTCGTTATAGGTTTTTAAATGAACATTTTATATATATTATTGTTTTATTTCATTTATTGAATAAGAATTTTAAATAATTACATAATAATTGCATTTTCATTGCAAGAATTGATTGTAATCTTGGTAATAAATGCATAAAAACATATTTTTATTGTTTAATTCTTAAGTCTAAATTAATTTAGAATATAGGCGATTCAATTTTAGACGCTTGACCAAAAATATGTGTTCCTGACAGAATAAACTTATCCTGACGTACATACTATTAATCCACAAATGAGTACATGCCTCTTTCGGCAAAATTCAAAAAAGGAATTATTATTTTCGAAAGCCTAACGATCGCTACAAAACTTAGGATCTCGATTTATTTTTTTTCTGGTATCACCGCATAGGACCTAATCGTATCGTAATTATTAAACGGAAGGACTAGATTTTAAAACATTTTAATACATTTTTTGGAAATAAGCAGCCAGTTTTGATGTTTAAACTTTAAATTTATATGTTTTTCTTAAACTGAAATTATAAACTTCAAAAATATAATCAAATATTTCTGTTAAAATTGCAAAAAGCATTTATTATTATATATTTTATTTATTTATGGGCCAGCTGTTCCAAATAGTCCTTTAGGCTAAATCGAAATGTTCTTGCATGAAATTCGCTAAAAGTGCTTTTTGTACCCCATTAACTTTATTATAATTAGTCAAGTATAGTTAAAAAAATTACAATTTTATTAATTTAGATGCTTTTTAATTATAATTTTATTTACATTTTTAAATAGTAATCGTTTAAAAGCAAATTACGAGAGCAGAATAAAAATTACTATGTATTTATATTATGATGACCTCAAAATTTTTATATTTTTATATTTTCAAGACCACAAAATTTTTATATTTTCAAACGTAATCTAATCACATGATCTCAAAATTTTACCTTTTAAAGTATTTATAATTAAAAATTATTATTGGTTCTTAAAAATGTTTACTACTATAGTAACAACATATACATTTCTAACTTAAATATAATATCCAACATTAAATTTCAATTACAGTATATGGTACTAGTTATTTTTTCCGCAAAACTATTTTAATTAGTTATACTTTGTGGAATTTAACAGAATTCTAAAATCAACCCCAAAAACCATATATCGATATATATGTCGATAATTAGTTTTGGTTAATTTAAAACCAAAATTATTTAAAAACCAATATTCATTACAATGTAAAATAAATAAAACTATAATTTTCATTTTATTTATAATGGTCTATTAAATATACCAAATTTATACCAAAAAAAATTATATATTAATTTTGTTTTTTTTTAGTACAAAATAATTTATCCATGACCATTAATAATAATACAAAAATCGCACATAAATTTTGCCACAAATTTTTAATATTATACAAAAATATTTTATTTCTTTTATTTATATAAATTTTTTTTTTTTTTTTATTTTAACCTACCCACGAAAAGCATAAAAATCCTATACCAATTTTCACCAACTGCTGCAACATAATCCAAAATCCCAATATATAAAAAAAAAAAAAATACCGAAACAGAAACAAACTTTCAATAAATATATAATATAATAATAATAATCTTGTCATTCCAGCAAAAATTTGGTTTTTAAAACAAATTAAAATAAAGAAAAAAAAAATTACAATTTTCCCCATACATCATATTTAATGTTACAAATTTTGAAAAGTAAATGGCTATTTGCCATTTGGTTCTCAGATATAATTTCCATAAATATGTATCTATATACAGATATATATAATATTTAACTCGATATTCTATACTGTGTGTCGATTTAAATCTTCCTTTGTCGGGAAATATAATTCACATATATTTTAAAAAAACCAAAAAAAAAAAAAAAAATTAAGTGAAAAAAAATTTTCCCCAATAACCAAAGAAAATATATAAAAATCCGCCACAATTCAACCGCGACATATTTTAATATACAACAATATATTTATATACATATATATATATACAAATATATGAAAAGGATATACATTTATTCAAAAGATTTTCCATTGAATTTGAATCGATTAGCAATAAAAAGACAAATCCTTACAGATACAATTGTACCCAGAATGAAATACAAATACAATTCTACATAAGCAGGATAAGCAGATGCAAAATACTTTTTCTATAATCATATTTTTTTTTTGTTATTTCTTTTTCTTTTTTTTTTTTTGTACTTATTTCTAGTAAGGATCTAATAAATTACAGCCCGCACTTTTGGTAATACAAAAAAAGTAAGAGTAATTTTTGGGTGTAGAATATATATACTCGTATATAACACCCAAGAGTTGAATTAATAGTTGTTCCATCAGGCATCTTATAATAAAAAGTTATTTTTGGACTTTAAAAAGTTCTTTTAAGCTTTATTATAGGATATGCAAACATTTAAAGAACTATAGCCAGGAAATATTTCTTTAGAAAAATGATATTATAAAAAAATCAGCGATATGTTTGTGGAGAATTAATAAATGTCAATTTAGGAAACTGTAAATTATATAATATATAATATTAAAATTGAACTGAAATAATTGTGAATAAAAAGAGGAAAATATTATTGTAATTTGGGGGGTATGTTTATAGAATAATTAAAGTATTTTTTTTTAGCCAGAAATTGAAATATTTTTAATTTATATACAAAACAGAGTAAGTTTTGTTCAAGGACAATATTTTAGCCGATAAAATCGTACTATTCTATTTATTTAGATTTATAAATCTCAGAATTTGTGAAAATACAAATCAAGAAAATGTTATGTTTTATTAAATGATATCTTTGGGATAAGAAGCCTAGGCAATAGAAGCCTTTTCAAAAAAATACCTCCTTTGAGTGAGAGGTAGAACTTCTTATAACAGTGCGAGTTACGCAATACTTTGAAAAAAAAATACCTAAATTTAAAAAAAATGGATAATTTGCAAATTGTTGTAATATCCCTAGGACTGTAGTTGCAACAAATGCACTTATGTCAAAAATTACTTAAAACTTTTAAAAATCTTAAAAATCTTTTTTTGACAATCAAGATTTTTTTGACACTTCAAGGAATTTCTACAATTATTGAAAGTTGCATTACCGTACCTCTTTCTAAAATCCTTCTGTTTCAGTCACAAAACCAACATTGATTTAAAGCCAGTGTAATAGAAGTATTAGTCTGATATTTTGAAATGATATTACATTTTAATAAATTTTCCAAAATTATGTCATCACTAATTGAAAACTGGTAAACAACAGATAAAGTCAAATTAATTGAATGATTTCGTAAAAAGTAAATATCTAAAAATATTCGAAAAGTATACAAAAATAATAAAATTTGGGCAAATAAAATTGAAATAAATGTGTGATACAAATAAAAAGATTTAACCGCATATCGACGCATATTTCAAAGTACAATGGAATTCGGTGGTGGTCGACAATTCAATAATATTTTTTTTCCAATTTAGTGGATATTTAAACTGGTGGAAGATAAGCAAAAAGAAGGTATTAAATATAACTCGAAAATATCAATATGTCGATGGCCCAATTATAAAGAGCTATCAGGCACACCTGGTTCATTTTGTTATTTTTCTCTATAACTATACACATTAAACTTTTATCTACACACACACACATATACCAAAAAAAAAAAACACATTTTTATAAATTTTAGCGTACACCACGTACTAAAAAAAAATTATTGTTATGCAATTACTTGCCTTAGTTTCAATATGAAAATCATATAAAATTACCAGCTGGTGTTTTCATGTGAAATATATTTTTATTTTTCACTATATTGTACATTGCACCCTAGTGGAGGCCATTCTCATTTTTAAAAAACCCACTTAGATAATCCTCCACCACTACTCACCAATTACATTACGTAAAGCATAAGAAAATATTGCGCCAAATAACAAAAAAAAATATTTTTTTATTTATCATTCAGCTGGTTTTAATGATCCATTTTCAATGCTGGTTTGGGTGGTGCTTAGCTAAAAATATATAAAAAAAATCAGTGTTTGGAATAATACAACACGCAAAACACATACACATGAAAACAAAAATCTATAATAATAAATTTGGATTATTTTATCCCGAAGGATATTAAGGACGATATGACAAATTTATTGTTAGCCCCGATATCGTTGTATTTCAGTATACAAGGACTATCCAATTTTTGAAATAAAAAAACTTTAAGAGTAAAAGACGTTGCCGATATCCTACTCTGGGTATATAGATTGACCTAAAGGAAGCTTTGGTAAGGGAATGTTAATATTATAGATTTACAAGGTTAGCACCAATAGCAAAAAGAATTGTTTAAATTTTGTGTATATTTCAAATTATGAATTATATATTTTCACACCATATAATTTTTGTTTAGAGCACATACACTGAAAATTGAATTAATGTTTAGATTATGCGCTGCATTCCTTTTTGTATGAAAATATTTTTTGGCACTTAAATCTCCAGCGATTTTACGTATAATGATAAAACCTGATGTGGCAGTTACGAATAATAATAATAATTTTTTTTAAAAAAATATATTTTATTATCTACTCCTTCCAGAAAGTATTCAGCTCCCCAAAATAAAAAAAATATTGATAATAAGAATTTGTATTTTAGATTTATAATAATTTCTTAAAAGTCTGTTGTTTTCAAAACCACCACAGTTGTGACCATGGACTATTAAATATATATACATATTTTTTTTTGGCTAATTTCAAGAATAGTTGGACTATAAATTATATAACATAAATTCTAAATTATTTTATATATAAAAAAATATGAATTTATGAAATGGTTTATGGGACAAATAATACGATTAAAAATGAAAGTATAATAAATTTAGAAAATTTTAATTGCTGTTTGAAATTTTTTTTTTGTACATTTTATTAATGTTTAATTGGAGAAATTGTGTTAATAGCATTCAATTTTGTTTCAGAACAATTTTGTTAAATGATATTAGAATATTTGATTATAATTTCTATGGTTTTCTAATTATTTCTTAATTTAAATTTCTAATACAACAAAATGTTATTCGGAAAATGGAATAAATTTGAAAATACATAGGAATATATCTACATGGAATAAATTGCTTACAGGGTTAAGAATTATAATTAACCATGACCATGAAAGGATTTTATGGTAATTAAAATAGGACTTAAAAAAAATTGTCACTGAAAAACAATATTTGAACAATAATTATTATAATATAAAAAAAATAAAAATTTTTAAATTGTTAATTAATTATAAGTATTTCTTATTTTATTTTAAAATTTATTAAAATTTATATTTTTTTTACTAGAATTTTTTTGAATAAGTATGCTTATGTAGGGCAGAAACACCCGCATGCACAAGTGATGTTAAAAGTTTATTAGACAGCAAAAAATATATAATAATACTAATTGTTTACTAAAATCTTTAAAAAGTCAGCACTAGCAAGGAATTTGCATTATTTATTATCATAGATTTGAATGTGGTATATAGAATTTATTTATTATGCTACTGGTACGATCTATGTAGTTTTATTATGATATCTGAACCATAAAACCATATACCAATTATTTTTTTTTGCTCTCTTATAATTAGTCAATTTTAAATATTTTAGATAAAAGCTCAACAACCATATAAATAAGTATCTGATCAATAAATTTTACATTTTTCTCGGATTTTGGGTAGAAAATAAATTTTTGGTTTTTTGAGTCTAACAAATAACAAAACTATTTTTTTGCAATATGTAAGCTACATTTATGATTTTTTTACTGGCTATTTGCCCACTTAATATTAGGTATTTTTTTACTAATTTGTTTTCATATTTTTATTTTCAGATTACTGGAAAGATATAAATCCCTAACTAGTTGACATTTACTGTGAATTGTTAGGCCGTCATTAAAATAATTTATTAATAACATATTAGAAAATGAAATAGTAGTTTAAAACCATTTTTTGTGAAAAGAACTATATTCTTTATTTCTTAAAAATTATAGTGAAAATTAAAGAAAATCATCTGCATTTAAAATTCGTTTTATTTAGTATTGATTTCGATCTAGTAAGTGCATCCCCTCTTGAATTTCCATTTTATTTTATTTCTATAAGTTATTTTCAATTGATTATACAAAGATAGGTTTTTTTCTATTTTTTAATAGCTTTTTTTTAAGTATATTAAAAAATTAATAAGGCATATGGCATCGCGTAATTTTGTGCTTTAAGTTTTAAAGAAAATAGCGATACTATACATGAACTTTTCAAAAACTTTCACTAAATTTTATATAAATTTTTATTCAGACTATAATTTTTTTTTATAAAATTTATCTATATATATAAAAAAAGACTTAAAACAGGAGGCAAGCATATTTACATGATGTTTTAGATAAAAATAAATCCTTGTTTAAATTTCAAAATAATGAAAATATGTATAAGAAAAAAATAAACTTTCAACGAATGTTGCGTTTTTAACAACAAAATTTTTAATAAATTTTTCTTCCAATAAATTTTCTTTAAAATTTTTCTTTTCATTATTATTTTTTTTTCCACTATTCGTGAAAAATTGAATTTTTTATTTTTGTATTATTGTTTTTTTTTTATAAAAAACCAGCTGACTTTATATATATGGGAAAAACTGAATTTTCCCAATAATTCGAAAGCTTTGAGTAGCAGCTGGTTCAGCTTTTCCAACAAGATTAAATCGTTCTAGACTCCCCACAAACCAATTGGTGCAATTTTTATACTCTCAATGGGAATTTTTGTATTTTTCTTTTTTTTTTTTATGTTGTCTTTATGTATATTTATGTGAATAAGGATTCAATTGATGTATATGAAATTTTGAATTCCGTTTTTGTTTTGTATATTTAATACAAAAAGGTTACAAAAAAAAATAATAAAAAAAAAAGAAAATATGTGCACAAAAAATTGTTTAAAAGGAAGTAGCAAAAAAAATGTACGATTGAGAAAAAGGATATTATTTTAATGTGAATTGAAAAGTTTATGTTATTGTTGTATTTTAAATGATTTTATTTTTTATATGGGAAAATTTTTTTTAATACAATCTCGTTTTTTTTTCTTGTTTTTTAGAGGATTGAATTAAGCATCAATTTTTCATGAATTTTCAATATTTTCTGTTGTTGTTGGATTTGTTTTTATTTGTTGGTTGTAAATTAATCAAACAAAGTTGAAATTATTACAATTTCTTCTTGTTACTGTTTGTGTATAACTTTGAATAATGTCTTTTCTTAAGAAAGTTTTTGAAAAAAAGAATTATTTATAAAAAATAAATTAATTTTTCAAAGCAGAAATAAAAAAACATTAGAAATCAATATTTTTCTTTAAGGATTTGTGGGGGTGAATAATTTACTGATTGGAATAATTTTGTTTGGAATTTTGCAATAAAAATTTAAATTTAATTGAAAGAAAATAAATAAGAAATTGTGGTGAAGTTGTTAGTTAAAGATAAGAAATAATTTTTTTGTTTGGTTGGTATGTATATGGAAATGATATTTATTCATTGGAGTTTTAATCGTAGTTTAGTGTTGATAATTGAATTAGATATTGAAATTCTAATGATGGTTAAATTCAAAAATGTGTAATGGTATATGAGAATCAAATACGATCATGCATATGGTGTATTAGGAAAAGTATTTGTCGTGGTAGTAACAATAATGTGAATTGCAATCTAAAACATTATTTTGCTCAACCAACTGAATGAAGTTTATATATTGGCAATATATAAACTTTTTAAATATATAAACTTCATTCAGTTAGCAGAAACACTGCATAAGTTTTAGATTAACACAGTAGTTTGATTGATCACAGATTTCTAATTCGAAAACTGCAACAACTAATAATTGATATTTTCTTAACTTCCAAGTAAAAGAGCTCCTTTGAAAATCAATTTGATATTAGAAAGAATTAATGTTGAATACTTCAACTTTTTGAAAAGTGATGTCAACATATAATTGAGTTTAATAACTGGTAACCATTTACTAATTTGAAATTTCTTTAATTTTTTTTTTTCAATTTCGAAAATTAAATCTGTCGAAATTTATTTACAATTCAATAATAATAATAATTCTCGAAAAAAAATTTTTTTTCATTAAACTGAAATTTTTTAAATTTCTATTTTACAAACAGTTACCCTAATCCTATATCCTATAGCTTTATAAATTTATTATAATAACACTTTTTAATTTCTTTCTTATTGAAAATATCATTATAATTTTTTACTAACAATTCTTATAATCGACACCATCCGGTGTGTCATTTCACTAAAAAAAAAAAAAAAAATTAACAAAGTTTGTCTTAAAAAATTTTTTTTTGAATGAAAACAAAACAAATATGTGATCATTTTCCTAGTAGGTGGTAAACGCGCACCTGAATCCTTACCGCATAGTCGAAGTTTTTCAACAAAAATTAATTTGAAATTTATTTTAAAAAAACCATCAAACTTACTCACACATATTCATACAAAAATCTAGAAACTTGAATTGCATACAGAATTGATGTATACCACAAATTTTCATTATATATATGTATATATCCTTATACATAAAATATATAAATGTATATTTGTATATGAAGGTGAAAAAGTATTATTATTCCTAGAATAAAGAATTGGAAAATATATAAATTCGTTTTTTTTTTTCATCTTTTGTTTTATTTGTGAAAAACCAAAAGAGAAAAACTTTTAATTTTTTTTATGTATTATATATATATTTTTTTGAATATCAAAGATGTCATATGCACCACCTGATGTTTTCAGGGGGGAAAAATATGCTACCTGGGAGCTGACACAAAATATTAGTTACTATATATTTTTATATTTGTGTACATGATATTTTCTGAATGTCCTGACAATTTTTAATAAACATAGATTCGTATATATGTATGTAAAATTGTGGATGTTCAATACGTAATATAATAAAATGTACCTTGAGGAAAATTTATACTAAACGTTTTTATATGAGATATATTTTTTTTTTTTTTATATAATGTTTTTTTTTTTTTGATTTTGTTATCCATCTTTCCACAAGGACGAAACTTATGGCAAAGAGAAAAATTCAACAAAACCCAACAACACTAACAGAAATAAAAATGAAAACTAAAAAATATATAAAATATTTTAATAGAAGAGAATAATAATAATAATAAAGTAGAAATATATTTTTAAGCATATTTTTTTTTATAAATTAGCACTAAGAATATTGGATTGAAATTGAAAGCGTAGAAAATGAATCATAAATTGAGTTATATCAAGTCAATAAAAATCAAATTTAAAGCACTTGTTTATAAAAGTAATGTAAATTTTATATTATTGATAAAACCCGGATTATTTCAAATAATTTACATTTTATGTAAATTTCACTACAAAAACAATAAAATTGTTTTTGTAGTGAAATTACAAAAACAATTTTATTGTCAAAGTTAATTACTTTGAAAGTTAGATTCTTAGAATAATATTTGCATTGTTTTTTTTTAAGTTTCTAGATTTTATTTGAGCCATATTAAAAAAAAATACTATTTATCAACTCGATATTCAATTAATATTTTTGAAGTTCCACTCAGTTAAATCCATATTTATTACATTTCATTCCAATTTCAAGTAAATGTACACTTTCATTTAATTTTCTAAATACAATTTCTTATTCAGTTATCAGTTATTCGTCCTGCCAATTTTTCATTTAAATTTTACTTTCAACAAACCTCAAAGTTTAGTTATATGTTTAATTTTCTTTAGGCAGATTAAAGTTTTCTGGAGTGGGTGGGAAAATTTTAGGGAAACAACAAGTATTTATCTCAGCAGGTAAGGTAAACATTTAAGGATTATTTGTACAAGGATTCTGTGTATATGTATGAATATATATTTTAGATAGAAAAACGGCCTGAAGGAGTTATAGTTAGTGACATTAACAGAAAACCATTAGATGGATAATGTGTGCCTTATCCTTATCCTGTATGTGCAGGTACCACCTGTATGTTTGTTTAGACAAAACAACAAGGAAGATATTTAAAGTTCTTTATTATTATATTTGGGGTGGTTTTTTTCTGTTTTCTGTTGCCTTGCTTTGTTTTTTTTTCTGTGTTTGTTATATTTTTTTTTTTTTTGAAAAAAGTTTTCATTCTTTTGTTGATGCTGATGGCACACACCATCAGGTAAAAAAAAAAATGGAAAACATATGAATAGGATACGATACGGAAACGAGGAATACATTTATTTTTTAAAAAAAGGAAAAATAAAACAGAAAAATATGTGAAGGAGTACGGTGTTCAGGTATATTTCTTTTGGGATTTTGAAAAATAAAAAGGTACCTGATGTTTTTGAAAGTTTAATTTGGTATAGTATTTTATTTCGTGTATTCTTTTCAAATCTATGACAAGGAAGTTTGTTGCGGATGGTTCTTTTTTGTTAGAAATATTTTTTAGTGTCCTGCGGATATTACGGTTTTTTTTTACGAATATATATGACAATTAATTGATAAACAATAGAGAAAGTCATATTGTACTATTATTGTTTAAAGTAATTTCTTATAATATCTAAATTTTAATTTAAACTAAATTATTAAAATTTCGGACATGAATATTATTCACGAGTCCAAAAACCGTCGCATTTTTTCGCGGTCTTTTTTCGCATTAGCTTAACGAATAATCCTTGTGTATTTATACCGGGCAGCATTGGAAATATTTGAAATTATATGTGACTTATAATTAAGCCATAATTATATTATTGCTTTATGTAGAAAGTGCTTTGCTCCGGGAGTGGTATTTTATAATTCAAGATTTTACATCAGGAAATAGATTCTTGATAATATGAACCAATAATTTTTCTCGTTTCGGTCTGTCTATGGAAACATAACGAACAAATTTAAATGAACGGATTGTTAAGAAATTATTTAAGCTTCAAACATGAATATCTGAATTTGATTTGTAGTTCACATAAAACTGACATTGACTAGTCTAAGTAATTCACGAATAATTCAAAATAGAGAAATGTTCTAAACATTTTTTAAAAGCAAAGCTAATATATGCAGTAGCATCATTTATTAAAGAAATGTTTTCATACTACATATTTAATAATTATTATTTTAAAAATCTTATTAAACTAATTATACTTTTATTGATGACAGCTATACCTGTAGTATTTTATAAATATCTGTGGGATTTTTAATTTTATTTAAAATTATTTGCTTATTCTAGATTGTATATCTCATTTTTTGATAAATTACAAATCAAAACTAATGCTTGTTAAAATTAATTTCCAAGTATATAATAATAATAATTAAATTACCCTTTTTTACATTTGGAAATTTTGACATAAAAATAATTAAATTTAAAAAAAATTTAAATATTTTTAAAGTTATTTTTGTAGTAAATATTTGTGCATTTAATTAATTAAAATATTGTTTTACTAATTATAAAATTACTTTTCTACGTAGTAACAAAATTATTTAAAAATAATTTTCATCAACTGTTCAGAAACATATTTTGTTTTCAATATTTTTCAGATTAGGTTTCACCATTCAATTAACTCATATTTTTTTAATCATTATTTTCATGATGGACAAGCTTTCACTCAAATTGAGAGTTACTTGTTTTTTTTTTCTGGTTGTTGTGAAATTTCAATAATTTTGATATTTTATTTATCAACATTTCATAAACAGAAAAACTATGTATAGTATTTATCCCCAAACAATGAAAATTTATTTATTCTTCAAATATGCAAAAAAAAAATTTTATTTTAATCTTTTATTTTCCTAAAATATTTCCGGGCTAATTTACACTGTCAGCTGAATATAAATTTTTCAATTGGCTTAAAATATTTATTAATATACAAATTAAGGGGTTTATTCAAAATACAAAACTTTACAACATAACATTTTTGAATTTAGTTTTTGTGTTTCCTTCAAAATGGCATTCCTTTACATATGTATAGTTTAAACTTGATTTAATTGTAGTTATTTTACAAAATTGATTGTCAATTAAGAATTAAATTGATTGATAATTAAAACTAAATACAAATTAATATAAACATTTTTTAAAAACATTTGTTAAATTTTCATAAACTTTAAACCAGTAAAAATTCAAATTAATTAAAACACAAACAACAACATAAAGTTATGCATTATATTTTTTGAATTTATTTAAAGGTAAAATATTATTTGGCGTTATTAGTTAGTAAAATATATTTAAAGTTAAATTCTCATACATTGTTAAATATTATATATACCTTTATATGCCATATTAAATAGTGTAAGATAAATTTTCCATATAATCATTTAAATTATTATTTCTATATTATATGTCTATATGTATACATTTATATTTAATTTAATTCAAAACTTCAGTTGGTGTATATATGCCCTGTAGTTAATTACAAAACTGTCAAGTGCAAAAGTATATTGAATATTATGATTTCTGAATTTTAATTAATTTCTTGAGTATATTATAATATAAATATTATATATGGAAAATATTTATATAAAATATAAATTATTTATTATTTATTATTACGGGAAAATAAAATTATTTTATATATAAATAAATTGTGAATATATTTAATTAATTTTTGTATTTTGAATGTAGTTTTTTTAAGGTTTTTTTTTTTTTTTTGTATATAAAAAATGGAAAAATACTTAAAATCGTGTGAAAAAAATTTAATAATTTATATTTTAAAGATTTTAAAATTAAATTTTATTAAATGAAAACTGTTACGGAAAAAAATGACTTTACCGTGATGGTAATTTTCATTTATCGTATTATTCTGAGTAATATTCCATGAAATTAAATTCATTAAAAAATTATATAGAAATTTAATTAGCGATTATTGAAAACTAATTGTTTTTTTTTTGGTAAATTTACAATAAAACTGCATTTTGATTTTTAAAGGTTCAATTGCTTAAATTTTAAAGTTTTATGTCCAGTTTAAATGATGGGAAGGATATTAATATCCGTCTATAATACAGAACCAGTACTGGAGGGACGGATTTTAATACATTTATGTTCTAAGAATCCAATTAAGAGCTTATGAAGTTTTCTGCGAATTTTGGAAAAAAACCCGGCTTAGCCAGCATTCGTCATTGGCATAAAATTAATGACAAAAACTTTCCTATCCTAAAAATTTCCAAACTTATAAAATAACCTATCTCTCCCAATAGCCAAAATACTGTGTATACACAATTAAGGGAAAGTTTTCTCTATATTTGGCTATGAATAAAAAAAAAGTATATTAACACTTAATATATAAATATTTACTTAATGAAGTGATAACAACCTAAACGAGTTATAGAAATGTAAACTTTCAATCACAGTGCAATAATATTAATTGCCTTCCCAATATTAACGATTTACTCTATAAAAGGGTATATACCTGTTTGACGTTTCAGTATGTGGTCATAGTATGTGAATCAATTTTTGACTATGTACTTAGAAAATTTTACTCAAAATACGACATTTGCAGTAAATGAGATTCCTTAGCAGTACACAGACTACATTTGCAAGCAATGCAGTTTACTTCTCTTAAAAGTACGTTTTTAAAAAAACTTTTGCTGTAAATGAAATTCCTTTTTTCATAATCTTTCTTTGCTCAAAAAACATTCGTAGTAAAAAGTTATTTTGCAATAAATAAAAATTATATTTGCATGTACAGAATATTCGTAAATTAAATGAAATAACTACAATCTGATTTTTCAAATCGAATTCTTAATTACATTTCTGTCAAAACAATATTCGTTGAAGGTAATATAACAAATAATAGAGATGTAATATATAAGAAAGGCAAGCTTAGAGTGTACAATATAGTTCACAAATTATTTTTAAATATTCAATTGGTTTATATATCGCAATTCACTTTTTTTTTAATAAGTGGTGGTCTAGGGAATGTACTATGAGTGTGGCACATAAATATTTGGCTATGAAAATAAAAAAATTATGCGAAAAACGATTCAATTCTTTTGAACAGATTATAATGGTTCTGGAAAACGTTGTAATGGTTTGATAAATCTTGTAATTGTTTTGGAATACGTTGTATTGGTTTGAAAAACGTTCTATTGTTTAAAAAAGTTGTAACTGATTTGGAAAACCTTGTAATGGTTGAAAATGGTTTGAAAAACGTTGTAATTGTTTTGGAAACCATTGTAATTGTTTTGGAAAACGTTTGTAAAACGCTGTAATGGTTTCAACAATTACAACGTTGTACTGGTTTGACAAACATTGTAAATGTTTTGTAAAACGCTGTACTGGTTTCAAAAACGTTGTAATTGTTTTGGAAAACGTTGTAATTGTTTTGTAAAACGGTGTCATACTCTTAAAAAGGTTTAAAAATTTTGTAAAACATTGTAATGGTTTGACAGACGTTTCCATATTTTCCTGATTTCCCGGGCAATTTGAATATTTTTCGAAAAGGTCTTCGCAAATGCGCTAGGAATTAAATTCCCTACTCGGTGATACCAAATATGTGGGGATTGCTTTCAGTTTTAAGGGTTTTCATTTTTTTGCTACCAATTCTGATGTTTTTGTTTTGAATCTCATTAAATTTCCATATTTTCCCGATTTCTCGGGCAATTTTGAATATTTTTCGAAAAGGTCTTCGGAAATGCGCTAGAAATTAAATTCCCTACACAGAAATACCAAATATGTGGAGATTGCTTTCAGTTTTACGGGTTTTAATTTTTTTGCTACAAATTCTGATCTTTTGTATTGAATCTCATTAAAATTCCATATTTTCCCGATTTCTCGGGCAATTTTGAATATTTTTCGAAAAGGTCTTCGGAAATGCGCTAGAAATTAAATTCCCTACACGGCAATACCAAATATGTGGGGATTGCTTTCAGTTTTACGGGTTTTAATTTTTTTGCTACAAATTCTGATCTTTTGTATTGAATCTCATTAAAATTCCATATTTTCCCGATTTCTCGGGCAATTTTGAATATTTTTCGAAAAGGTCTTCGGAAATGCGCTAGAAATTAAATTCACTACACGGAAATACCAAATATGTGGGGATTGCTTTCAGTTTTACGGGTTTTCTTTTTTTTGCTACAAATTCTGATGTTTTGTATTGAATCTCATTAAATTTCCATATTTTCCCGATTTCTCGGGCAATTTTGAATATTTTTCGAAAAGGTCTTCGGAAATGTGCTAGAAATTAAATTCCTTACACGGAAATACCAAATATGTGGGGATTGCTTTCAGTTTTACGGGTTTTCATTTTTTTGCTACAAATTCTGATGTTTTGTATTGAATCTCATTAAATTTCCATATTTTCCCGATTTCTCGGGCAATTTTGAATATTTTTCGAAAAGGTCTTTGGTAATGCGCTAGAAATTAAATTCCCTGCACGGAAATACCAAATATGTGGGGATTGCTTTCAGTTTTACGGGTTTTCATTTTTTTGCTACAAATTCTGATGTTTTTGTTTTGAATCTCATTAAATTTCCATATTTTCCCGATTTCTCGGGCAATTTTGAATATTTTTCGAAAGGTCTGCGCAAATGCGCTAGATATTAAATTCCCTACACGGAAATACCAAATATGTGGGGATTGCTTTCAGTTTTACGGGTTTTCTTTTTTTTGCTACAAATTCAGATGTTTTGTATTGAATCTCATTAAATTTCCATATTTTCCCGATTTCTCGGCTAATTTTGAATATTTTTCGAAAAGGTCTTCGGAAATGCGCTAGAAATTAAATTCCCTACACGGAGATACCAAATATGTGTGGATTGCTTTCAGTTTTAAGGGTTTTCATTTTTTTGCTACTAATTCTGATGTTTTGTATGGAATCTCATTAAATTTCCATATTTTCCCGATTTCTCGAGCAATTTTGAATATTTTTCGAAAAGGTCTTCGCAAATGCGCTAGAAATTAAACTCCCTACACGGAAATACCAAATATGTGGGGATTGCTTGCAGTTTTACGGGTTTTCATTTTTTTGCTACAAATTCTGATGTTTTGTATTGAATCTCATTAAATTTCCATATTTTCCCGATTTCTCGGGCAATTTTGAATATTTTTCGAAAGGTCTTCGCAAATGCGCTAGATATTAAATTCCCTACACGGAAATACCAAATATGTGGGGATTGCTTTCAGTTTTACGGGTTTTCTTTTTTTTGCTACAAATTCAGATGTTTTGTATTGAATCTCATTAAATTTCCATATTTTCCCGATTTCGCGGCCAATTTTGAATATTTTTCGAAAAGATTTTCGCAAATGCGCTAGAAATTAAATTCCCTACACGTAAATACCAAATATGTGTGGATTGCTTTCAGTTTTAAGGGTTTTCATTTTTTTGCTACAAATTCTGATGTTTTGTATGGAATCTCATTAAATTTCCATATTTTCCCGATTTCTCGAGCAATTTTGAATATTTTTCGAAAAGGTCTTCGCAAATGCGCTAGAAATTAAACTCCCTACACGGAAATACCAAATATGTGTGGATTGCTTTCAGTTTTAAGGGTTTTCATTTTTTTGCTACAAATTCTGATGTTTTGTATGGAATCTCATTAAATTTCCATATTTTCCCGATTTCTCGAGCAATTTTGAATATTTTTCGAAAAGGTCTTCGCAAATGCGCTAGAAATTAAACTCCCTACACGGAAATACCAAATATGTGGGGATTGCTTGCAGTTTTACGGGTTTTCATTTTTTTGCTACAAATTCTGATGTTTTGTATTGAATCTCATTAAATTTCCATATTTTCCCGATTTCTCGGGCAATTTTGAATATTTTTCGAAAGGTCTTCGCAAATGCGCTAGAAATTAAACTCCCTACACGGAAATACCAAATATGTGGGGATTGCTTTCAGTTTTACGGGTTTTCTTTTTTTTGCTACAAATTCAGATGTTTTGTATTGAATCTCATTAAATTTCCATATTTTCCCGATTTCGCGACCAATTTTGAATATTTTTCGAAAAGATCTTCGCAAATGCGCTAGAAATTAACTTCCCTACACGTAAATACCAAATATGTGTGGATTGCTTTCAGTTTTAAGGGTTTTCATTTTTTTGCTACAAAGTCTGATGTTTTGTATGGAATCTCATTAAATTTCCATATTTTCCCGATTTCTCGAGCAATTTTGAATATTTTTCGAAAAGGTCTTCGCAAATGCGCTAGAAATTAAACTCCCTACACGGAAATACCAAATATGTGGGGATTGCTTGCAGTTTTACGGGTTTTCATTTTTTTGCTACAAATTCTGATGTTTTGTATTGAATCTCATTAAATTTCCATATTTTCCCGATTTCTCGGGCAATTTTGAATATTTTTCGAAAGGTCTTCGCAAATGCGCTAGATATTAAATTCCCTACACGGAAATACCAAATATGTGGGGATTGCTTTCAGTTTTACGGGTTTTCTTTTTTTTGCTACAAATTCAGATGTTTTGTATTGAATCTCATTAAATTTCCATATTTTCCCGATTTCGCGGCCAATTTTGAATATTTTTCGAAAAGATCTTCGCAAATGCGCTAGAAATTAAATTCCCTACACGTAAATACCAAATATGTGGGGATTGCTTTCAGTTTTAAGGGTTTTCATTTTTTTGCTACAAATTCTGATGTTTTGTATTGAATCTCATTAAATTTCCATATTTTCCCGATTTCTCGGGCAATTTTGAATATTTTTCGAAAAGGTCTTTGGAAATGCGCTAGAAATTAAATTCCCTGCACGGAAATACCAAATATGTGGGGATTGCTTTCAGTTTTAAGGGTTTTCATTTTTTTGCTACAAATTCTGATGTTTTGTATTGAATCTCATTAAATTTCCATATTTTCCCGATTTCTCGGGCAATTTTGAATATTTTTCGAAAAGGTCTTCGGAAATGCGCTAGAAAATAAATTCCCTACACGGAAATACCAAATATGTGGGGATTACTTTCATTTTTTTGCTACAAATTCTGATGTTTTGTATTGAATCTCATTAAATTTCCATATTTTCCCGATTTCTCGGGCAATTTTGAATATTTTTCGAAAAGGTCTTCGGAAATGCGCTAGAAATTAAATTCCCTACACGGAAATACCAAATATGTGGGAATTGCTTTCAGTTTTAAGGGTTTGCAATTTTTTGCTACAAATTCTGATGTTTTGTATTGAATCTCATTAAATTCCATATTTTCCCGATTCTCGGGCAATTTTGAATATTTTTCGAAAAGGTCTTCGGAAATGCGGTAGAAATTAAATTCCCTACACGGAAATACCAAATATGTGGGGATTGCTTTCAGTTTTACGGGTTTTCATTTTTTTGCTACAAATTCTGATGTTTTGTATTGAATCTCATTAAATTTCCATATTTTCCCGATTTCTCGGGCAATTTTGAATATTTTTCGAAAAGGTCTTCGGAAATGCGCTAGAAATTAAATTCCCTACACAGAAATACCAAATATGTGGGGATTGCTTTCAGTTTTACGGGTTTTCATTTTTTTGCTACAAATTCTGATGTTTTGTATTGAATCTCATTAAATTTCCATATTTTCCCGATTTCTCGGGCAATTTTGAATATTTTTCGAAAAGGTCTTCGAAAATGCACTAGAAATTAAATTCCCTACACTTAAATACCAAATATGTGTGGATTGCTTTCAGTTTTAAGGGTTTTCATTTTTTTGCTACAAATTCTGATGTTTTGTAATGAATCTCATTAAATTTCCATATTTTCCCGATTTCTCGGGCAATTTTGAATATTTTTCGAAAAGGGCTTCGGAAATGCGCTAAAAATTAAATTCCCTACACGGAAATACCAAATATGTGGGGATTGCTTTCAGTTTTTCGGCTTTTCATTTCTTTGCTACAAATTTTGATGTTTTGTATTGAATCTCATTAAATTTCCATATTTTCCGGATTTCTCGGCCAATGTTGAATATTTTTCGAAAAGGTCTTCGGAAATGCGCTAGAAATTAAATTCCCTACGCGGAAATACCAAATATGTGGAGATTGCTTTCAGTTTTACGGGTTTTCATTTTTTTGCTACAAATTCTGATGTTTTGTATTGAATCTCATTAAATTTCCATATTTTCCCGATTTCTCGGGCAATTTTGAATATTTTTCGAAAAGGTCTTCGGAAATGCGCTAGAAATTAAATTCCATACACGGAAATACCAAATATGTGGGGACTGCTTTCAGTTTAAAGGGTTTTCATTATTTTGCTACAAATTCTGATGTTTTGTATTGAATCTCATTAAATTTCCATATTTTCCCGATTTCTCGAGCAATTTTGAATATTTTTCGAAAAGGTCTTCGGAAATGCGCTAGAAATTAAATTCTCTACACGGAAATAAAAAATATGTGGGGATTGCTTTCAGTTTTACGGGTGTTCATTTTTTTGCTGCAAATTCTGATGTTTTGTAATGAATCTCATTAAATTTCCATATTTTTCCGATTTCTCGGGCAATTTTGAATATTTTTCGAAAAAGTCTTCGGAAATGCGCTAGAAATTAAATTCCCTACACGGAAATACCAAATATGTGGGGATTGCTTTCAGTTTTAATGGTTTTCATTTTTTTGCTACAACTTCTGATGTTTTGTATTGAATCTCATTAAATTTGCATATTTCCCCGATTTCTCGGGCAATTTTGAATATTTTTCGAAAAGGTCTTCGGAAATGCGCTAGAAATTAAATTCCCTACACGGAAATACCAAATATGTGGGGATTGCTTTCAGTTTTACGGGTTTTCATTTTTTTGCTACAAATTCTGATGTTTTGTATTGAATCTCATTAAATTTCTATATTTTCTCGATTTCTCGGGCAATTTTGAATATTTTTCGAAAAGGTCTTCGCAAATGCGCTAGAAATTAAATTCCCTACATGGAAATACCAAATATGTGGGAATTGCTTTCATTTTTAAGGGTTTTCATTTTTTTTCTACAAATTCTGATGTTTTGTATTGAATCTCATTAAATTTTCATATTTTCCCGATTTCTCGGGCAATTTTGAATATTTTTCGAAAAGGTCTTCGGAAATGCGCTAGAAATTAAATTCCCTACACGAAACAACCAAATATGTGTTGATTGCTTTCAGTTTTAAGAGTTTTCATTTTTTTGCTACAAATTCTGATGTTTTGTATTGAATCTCATTAAATTTCCATATTTTCCGGATTTCTCGGCCAATTTTGATTATTTTTCGAAAAGGTCTTCGGAAATGCGCTAGAAATTAAATTCCCTACACGGAAATACCAAATATGTGGGGATTGCTTTCAGTTTTAAGGGTTTTCATTTTTTTGCTACAAATTCTGATGTTTTGTATTGAATCTCATTAAATTTCCATATTTTCCCGATTTCTCGGGCAATTTTGAATATTTTTCGAAAAGGTCTTTGGAAATGCGCTAGAAATTAAATTCCCTACACGGAAATACCAAATATGTGGGGATTGCTTTCAGTTTTAAGGGTTTTCATTTTTTTGCTACAAATTCTGATGTTTTGTATTGAATCTCATTAAATTTCCATATTTTTCCGATTTCTCGGGCAATTTTGAATATTTTTCGAAAAGGACTTCGGAAGTGCGCTAGAAATTAAATTCCCTACACGGATATACCAAATATGTGGGGATTGCTTTCAGTTTTAAGGGTTTTCATTTTTTTGCTACAAATTCTGATGTTTTGTATTGAATCTCATTAAATTTCCATATTTTCACGATTTCTCGGGCAATTTTGAATATTTTTCGAAAAGGTCTCCGGAAATGCGCTAGAAATTAAATTCCCTACACGGAAATACCAAATATGTGGGGATTGCTTTCAGTTTTACGGGTTTTCATTTTTTTGCTACAAATTCTGATGAAATACCAAATATGTGGGGATTGCTTTCAGTTTTAACGGTTTTCATTTTTTTGCTACAAATTCTGATGTTTTGTATTGAATCTCATTAAATTTCCATATTTTTCCGATTTCTCGGGCAATTTTGAATATTTTTCGAAAAGGTCTTCGGAAGTTCGCTAGAAATTAAATTCCCTACACGGAAATACCAAATATGTGGGGATTGCTTTCAGTTTTACGGGTTTTCATTTTTTTGCTACAAATTTTGATGTTTTGTATTGAATCTCATTAAATTTCCATATTTTCCCGATTTCTCGGGCAATTTTGAATATTTTTCGAAAAGGTCTTTGGAAATGCGCTAGAAATTAAATTTCCTAAACGGAAATACCAAATATGTGGGGATTGCTTTCAGTTTTAAGGGTTTTCATTTTTTTGCTACAAATTCTGATGTTTTGTATTGAATCTCATTAAATTTCCATATTTTTCCGATTTCTCGGGCAATTTTGAATATTTTTCGAAAAGGTCTTCGGAAGTTCGCTAGAAATTAAATTCCCTACACGGATATACCAAATATGTGGGGATTGCTTTCATTTTTAAGGGTTTTCATTTTTTTGCTACAAATTCTGATGTTTTGTATTGAATCTCATTAAATTTCCATATTTTCCCGATTTCTCGGGCAATTTTGAATATTTTTCGAAAAGGTCTTCGGAAATGCGCTAGAAATTAAATTCCCTACACGGAAATACCAAATATGTGGGGATTGCTTTCAGTTTTACGGGTTTTCATTTTTTTGCTACAAATTTTGATGTTTTGTATTGAATCTCATTAAATTGCCTGATTTTCCCGATTTCTCGGGCAATTTTGAATATTTTTCGAAAAGGTCTTTGGAAATGCGCTAGAAATTAAATTCCCTACACGGAAATACCAAATATGTGGGGATTGCTTTCAGTTTTAAGGGTTTTCATTTTTTTGCTACAAATTCTGATGTTTTGTATTGAATCTCATTAAATTTCCATATTTTTCCGATTTCTCGGGCAATTTTGAATATTTTTTGAAAACGTCTTCGGAAGTTCGCTAGAAATTAAATTCCCTACACGGATATACCAAATATGTGGGGATTGCTTTCATTTTTAAGGGTTTTCATTTTTTTGCTACAAATTCTGATGTTTTGTATTGAATCTCATTAAATTTCCATATTTTCCCGATTTCTCGGGCAATTTTGAATATTTTTCGAAAAGGTCTTCGGCAATGCGCTAGAAATTAAATTCCCTACACGGAAATACCAAATATGTGGGAATTGCTTTCAGTTTTACGGGTTTTCATTTTTTTGCTACAAATTCTGATGTTTTGTATTGAATCTCATTAAATTTCCATATTTTCCGGATTTTTCGGGCAATTTTGAATATTTTTCGTGCGCTAGAAATTAAATTCCCTACACGGATATACCAAATATGTGGGGATTGCTTTCAGTTTTAAGGGTTTTCATTTTTTTGCTACAAATTCTGTTATTTTGTATTGAATCTCATTAAATTTCAATATTTTCCCGATTTCTCGGGCAATTTTGAATATTTTTCGAAAAGGTCTTCGGAAATGCGCTAGAAATTAAATTCCCTACACGGGAATACCAAATATGTGGGGATTGCTTTCAGTTTTACGGGTTTTCATTTTTTGCTACAAATTCTGATGTTTTGTATTGAATCTCATTAAATTTCCATATTTTCTCGATTTCTCGGGCAATTTTGAATATTTTTCGAAAAGGTCTTCGGAAATGCGCTAGAAATTAAATTCCCTACACGGAAATACCAAATATGTGGGGATTGCTTTCAGTTTTACGGGTTTTCATTTTTTGGCTACAAATTCTGATGTTTTGTATTGAATCTCATTAAATTTCCATATTTTCCCGATTTCTCGGGCAATTTTGAATATTTTTCGAAAAGGTCTTCGGAAATGCGCTAGAAATTAAATTCTCTACACGTAAATACCAAATATGTGGGGATTGCTTTCAGTTTTACGGGTTTTCATTTTTTGGCTACAAATTCTGATGTTTTGTATTGAACCTCATTAAATTTCCATATTTTCCCGATTTCTCGGCCAATTTTGAATATTTTTCGAAAATGTCTTCGGAAATGCGCTAGAAATTAAATTCCCTACACGGAAATACCAAATATGTGGGGATTGGTTTCAGTTTTACGGGTTTTCATTGTTTTGCTTCAAATTCTGATGTTTTGTATTGAACCTCATTAAATTTCCATATTTTCCCGATTTCTCGGGCAATTTTGAATATTTTTCGAAAAGGTCTTCGGAAATGCGCTAGAAATTAAATTCCCTACACGGAAATACCAAATATGTGGGGATTGCTTTCAGTTTTACGGATTTTCATTTTTTTGCTACAAATTCTGATGTTTTGTATTGAATCTCATTAAATTTCCATATTTTCCCGATTTCTCGGGCAATTTTGAATCTTTTTCGAAGAGGTCTTTGCAAATGCGCTAGAAATTAAATTCCCTACACGGAAATACTAAATATGTGGGGATTGTTTTCAGTTTTAAGGGTTTTCATTTTTTGCTACAAATTCTGATGTTTTGTATTGAATCTCATTAAATTTCCATATGGTCCTCATTTCTCGGGCAATTTTCAATATTTTTCAAAAAAGTCTTCGGAAATGGGCTAGAAATTAAATTCCCTACACGGAGATACCAAATATGTGGGGATTGCTTTCAGTTTTACGGGTTTTCATTTTTTTGCTACAACTTCTGATGTTTTGTATTGAATCTCATTAAATTTCCATATTTTCACGATTTCTCGGGCAATTTTGAATATTTTTCGAAAAGGTCTTCGGAAATGCGCTAGAAATTAAATTCCCTAGACGGAAATACCAAATATGTGGGGATTGCTTTCAGTTTTACGGGTTTTCATTTTTTTGCTACAAATTCTGATGTTTTGTATTGAACCTCATTAAATTTCCATATTTTCCCGATTTCTCGGGCAATTTTGAATATTTTTCGAAAAGGTCTTCGGAAATGCGCTAGAAATTAAATTCTCTACACGTAAATACCAAATATGTGGGGATTGCTTTCAATTTTACGGGTTTTCATTTTTTTGCTACAAATTCTGATGTTTTGTAATGAATCTCATTAAATTTCCATATTTTCCCGATTTCTCGGGCAATTTTGAATATTTTTCGAAAAGGTCTTCGGAATTGCGCTAGAAATTAAATTCCCTACACGGAAATACCAAATATGTGGGGATTGCTTTCAGTTTTACGGGTTTTCATTTTTTTGCTACAAATTCTGATGTTTTGTATTGAACCTCATTAAATTTCCATATTTTCCCGATTTCTCGGGCAATTTTGAATATTTTTCGAAAAGGTCTTCTGGAATGCGCTAGAAATTAAATTCCTTTCACGGAAATACCAAATATGTGGGGATTGTTTTCAGTTTTAAGGGTTTTCATTTTTTGCTACAAATTCTGATGTTTTGTATTGAATCTCATTAAATTTCCATATTTTCCCGATTTCTCGGGCAATTTTGAATATTTTTCGAAAAGGTCTTAGGAAATGCGCTAGAAATTAAATTCCCTACACGGAAATACCAAACATGTGGGGATTGCTTTCAGTTTTACGGGTTTTTATTTTTTTGCTACAAATTCTGATGTTTTGTATTGAATCTCATTAAATTTCCATATTTTCCCGATTTCTCGGGCTATTTTGAATATTTTTCGAAAAGGTCTTCGCAATTGCGCTAGAAATTAAATTCCCTACACGGAAATACCAAATATGTGGGGATTGCTTTCAGTTTTATGGGTTTTCATTTTTTTGCTACAAATTCTGATGTTTTGTATTGAATCTCATTAAATTTCCATATTTTCCCGATTTCTCGGGCAATTTTGAATATTTTTCGAAAGGGTCTTCGGAAATGCGCAAAAAATTGAATTCCCTACACGGAAATACCAAATATGTGGTGATTGCTTTCAGTTTTACGGGTATTCATTCTTTTTGCTACAAATTCTGATGTTTTGTATTGAATCTCATTAAATTTCCATATTTTCCCGATTTCTCGAGCAATTTTGAATATTTTTCGAAAAGGTCTTCGCAAATGCGCTAGAAATTATATTCCCTACGCGGAAATACCAAATATGTGGGGATTGCTTTCAGTTTTACGGGTTTTCATTTTTTGCTGCAAATTTTGATGTTTTGTAATGAATCTCATTAAATTTCCATATTTTCCCGATTTCTCGAGCAATTTTGAATATTTTTCGAACAGGTCTTCGGAAATGCGCTAGAAATTAAATTCCCTACACGGAAATACCAAATATGTAGGGATTGCTTTCAGTTTTAAGGGTTTTAATTTTTTTGCTACAAATTCTGATGTTTTGTATTGAACCTCATTAAATTTCCATATTTTCCCGATTTCTCGGGCAATTTTGAATATTTTTCGAAAAGGTCTTCGGAAATGCGCTAGAAATTAAATTCCCTACACGGAAATACCAAATATGTGGGGAATGTTTTCAGTTTTAAGGGTTTTCTTTTTTTTGCTACAAATTCTGATGTTTTGTATTGAATCTCATTAAATTTCCATATTTTCCCGATTTCTCGGGCAATTTTGAATATTTTTCGAAAAGGTCTTCGGAAATGCGCTAGAAATTAAATTCCCTACAGGGAAATACCAAATATGTGGGGATTGCTTTCAGTTTTAAGGGTTTTCATTTATTTGCTACAAATTCTGATGTTTTGTATTGAATCTTATTAAATTTGCATATTTTCCTGATTTCTCGGGCAATTTTGAATATTTTTCGAAAAGGTCTTTGGAAATGTGCTAGAAATTAAATTCCCTACACGGAAATACCAAATATGTTGGGATTGTTTTCAGTTTTACGGGTTTTCATTTTTTTGCTACGAATTCTGATGTTTTGTATTGAATCTTATTAAATTTGCATATTTTCCCGATTTCTCGGGTAATTTTGAATATTTTTCGAAAAGGTCTTCGGAAATGCGCTAGAAATTAAATTTCCTACATGGAAATACCAAATATGTGGGGATTGCTTTCAGTTTTAAGGGTTTTCATTTATTTGCTACAAATTCTGATGTTTTGTATTGAATCTTATTAAATTTGCATATTTTCCCGATTTCTCGGGCAATTTTGAATATTTTTCGAAAAGGTCTTCGGAAATGCGCTAGAAATTAAATTCCCTACAAGGAAATACCAAATATGTGGGGATTGCTTTCAGTTTTACGGGTTTTTATTTTTTTGCTACAAATTCTGATGTTTTGTATTGAATCTCATTAAATTTCCATATTTTCCCTATTTCTCGGGCAATTTTAAATATTTTTCGAAAAGGTCTTTGGAAATGTGCTATAAATTAAATTCCCTACACGGAAATACCAAATATGTGGGGATTGCTTTCAGTTTTACGGGTTTTTCATTTTTTTGCTACAAATTCTGATGTTTTGTATTGAATCTCATTAAATTTCCATATTTTTCTGATTTCTCGGGCAATTTTGAATATTTTTCGAAAAGGTCTTCGAAAATGCGCTAGAAATTAAATTCCCTACAGGGAAATACCAAATATGTGGGCATTGCTTTCAGTTTTACGGGTTTTCATTTTTTTGCAACAAATTCTGATGTTTTGTATTGAATGTCATTAAATTTCCATATTTTCCCGATTTCTCGGGCAATTTTGAATATTTTTCGAAAAGGTCTTCGGAAATGCGCTAGAAATTAAATTCCCTACACGGAAATACCAAATATGTGGGGATTGCTTTCAGTTTTAAGGGTATTCATTTTTTTGCTACAAATTCTGATGTTTTGTATTGAACCTCATTAAATTTCCATATTTTCCCGATTTCTCGGGCAATTTTGAATATTTTTCGAAAAGGTCTTCGGAAATGCGCTAGAAATTAAATTCCCTACACGGAAATACCAAATATGTGGGGAATGTTTTCAGTTTTAAGCGTTTTCATTTTTTGCTACAAATTCTGATGTTTTGTATTGAATCTCATTAAATTTCCATATTTTCCCGATTTCTCGGGCAATTTTGAATATTTTTCGAAAAGGTCTTCGGAAATGCGCTAGAAATTAAATTCCCTACACGTAAATACCAAATATGTGAGGATTGCTTTCAGTTTTACGGGTTTTCATTTTTTTGCTACAAATTCTGATGTTTTGTATTGAATCTCATTAAATTTCCATATTTTCCCGATTTCTCGGGCAATTTTGAATATTTTTCGAAAAGGTCTTCGGAAATGCGGTAGAAATTAAATTCCCTACACGGAAATACCAAATATGTGGTGATTGCTTTCAGTTTTACGGGTTTTCATTTTTTGCTACAAATTCTGATGTTTTGTATTGAATCTCATTAAATTTCCATATTTTCCCGATTTCGCGGGCAATTTTGAATATTTTTCGAAAAGGTCTTCGGAAATGCGCTAGAAATTAAATTCCCTACACGGAAATACCAAATATGTGGGGATTGCTTTCAGTTTTACGGGTTTTCATTTTTTTGCTACAAATTCTGATGTTTTGGATTGAATCTCATTAAATGTCCATATTTTCCCGATTTCTCGGGCAATTTTGAATGTTTTTCGAAAAGTACTTCGGAAATGCGCTAGAAATTAAATTCCCTACACGGAAATACGAAATATGTGGAAATTGTTTTCAGTTTTAAGGGTTTTCATTTTTTTGCTGCAAATTCTGATGTTGTGTATTGAATCTCATTAAATTTCCATATTTTCCCGATTTCTCGGGCAATTTTGAATATTTTTCGAAAAGGTCTTCGGAAATGCGCTAGAAATTAAATTCCCTACACGGAAATGCCAAATATGTGGGGATTGTTTTCAGTTTTAAGGGTTTTCATTTTTTTGCTACAAATTCTGATGTTGTGTATTGAATCTCATTAAATTTACATATTTTCCCGATTTCTCGGGCAATTTTGAATATTTTTCGAAAAGGTCTTCGGAAATACGCTAGAAATTAAATTCCCTACACGGAAATACGAAATATTTGGGGATTGCTTTCAGTTTTAAGGGTTTTCATATTTTTGCTACAAATTCTGATGTTTTGTATTGAATCGCATTAAATTTCCATATTTTCCCGATTTCTCGGGCAATTATGAATATTTTTCGAAAAGGTCTTCGGAAATGCGCTAGAAATTAAATTCCCTACACGGAAATACCAAATATGTGGGGATTGTTTTCAGTTTTTAGGGTTTTCATTTTTTTGCTACAAATTCTGATGTTGTGTATTGAATCTCATTAAATTTCCATATTTTCCCGATTTCTCGGGCAATTTTGAATATTTTTCGAAAAGGTCTTCGGAATTGCGCTAGAAATTAAATTCCCTACACGGAAATACGAAATATGTGGGGATTGCTTTCAGTTTTAAGGGTTTTCATTTTTTTGCTACAAATTCTGATGTTTTGTATTGAACCTCATTAAATTTTCATATTTTCCAGATTTCTCGGGCAATTTTGAATATTTTTCGAAAAGGTCTTCGGAAATGCGCTAGAAATTAAATTCCCTACACGGAAATACCAAATATGTGGGGATTGTTTTCAGTTTTAAGGGTTTTCGTTTTTTGCTACAAATTTTGATGTTTTGTATTGAAGCTCATTAAATTTCCATATTTTCCCGATTTCTCGGGCAATTTTGAATATTTTTCGAAAAGGTCTTCGGAAATGCGCTAGAAATTAAATTCCCTACACGGAAATACCAAATATGTGGGGATTGCTTTCAGTTTTACGGGTTTTCATTTTTTTGCTACAAATTCTGATGTTTTGTATTGAATCTCATTAAATTTCTATATTTTCCCGATTTCTCGGGCAATTTTGAATATTTTTCGAAAAGGTCTTCGGAAATGCGCTAGAAATTAAATTCCCTACACGGAAATGCCAAATATGTGGGGATTGTTTTCAGTTTTAAGGGTTTTCATTTTTTGCTACAAAATCTGATGTTTTGTATTGAATCTCATTAAATTTCCATATTTTCCCGATTTCTCGGGCAATTTTGAATGTTTTTCGAAAAGGTCTTCGGAAATGCGCTAGAAATTAAATTCCCTACACGGAAATACCAAATATGTGGGGATTGCTTTCAGTTTTACGGGTTTTCATTTTTTTGCTACAAATTCTGATGTTTTGTATTGAATCTCATTAAATTTCCATATTTTCCCGATTTCTCGGGCAATTTTGAATATTTTTCGAAAAGGTCTTCGGAAATGCGCTAGAAATTAAATTCCCTACACGGAAATGCCAAATATGTGGGGATTGTTTTCAGTTTTAAGGGTTTTCATTTTTTGCTACAAAATCTGATGTTTTGTATTGAATCTCATTAAATTTCCATATTTTCCCGATTTCTCGGGCAATTTTGAATGTTTTTCGAAAGGGTCTTCGGAAATGCGCTAGAAATTAAATTCCCTACACGGAAATACCAAATATGTGGGGATTGCTTTCAGTTTTACGGGTTTTCATTTTTTTGTACAAATTCTGATGTTTTGTATTGAATATCATTAAATTTCCATATTTTCCCGATTTCTCGGGCAAATTTGAATATTTTTCGAAAAGGTCTTCGGAAATGCGCTAGAAATTATATTCCCTACACGGAAATACCAAATATGTGGGGATTGCTTTCAGTTTTACGGGTTTTCATTTTTTTGCTACAAATTCTGATGTTTTGTATTGAATCTCATTAAATTTCCATATTTTCCCGATTTCTCGGGCAATTTTAAATATTTTTCGAAAAGGTCTTCGCAAATGCGCTAGAAATTAAATTCCCTACACGGAAATACCAAATATGTGGGGATTGCTTTCAGTTTTACGGGTTTACATTTTTTTGCTACAAATTCTGATGTTTTGTATTGAACCTCATTAAATTTCCATATTTTCCCGATTTCTCGGGCAATTTTGAATATTTTTCGAAAAGGTCTTCGGAAATGCGCTAGAAATTAAATTCCCTACACGGAAATACCAAATATGTGGGGATTGCTTTCAGTTTTAAGGGTTTTCATTTTTTTGCTACAATTTCTGATGTTTTGTATTGAATCTCATTAAATTTCCATATTTTCCCGATTTCTCGGGCAATTTTGAATATTTTTCGAAAAGGTCTTCGGAAATGCGCTAGAAATTAAATTCCCTACACGGAAATACCAAATATGTGGGGATTGCTTTCAGTTTTACGGGTTTTCATTTTTTTGCTACAAATTCTGATGTTTTCTATTGAATCTCATTAAATTTCCATATTTTCCCCATTTCTCGGGCAATTTTGAATATTTTTCAAAAAGGTCTTCGCAATTGCGCTAGAAATTAGATTCCCTACACGGAAATACCAAATATGTGGGGATTGCTTTCAGTTTTACGGGTTTTCATTTTTTTGCTACAAATTCTGATGTTTTGTTACAAATTCTGATGAATCTCATTAAATTTCCATATTTTCCCGATTTCTCGGGCAATTTTGAATATTTTTCGAAAAGGTCTTCGGAAATGCACTAAAAATTAAATTTCCTACACGGAAATACCAAATATGTGGGGATTGCTTTCAGTTTTAAGGGTTTTCATTTTTTTGCTACGAATTCTGATGTTTTGTATTGAATCTTATTAAATTCCATATTTTCCCGATTTCGCGGGCAATTTTGAATATTTTTCGAAAAGGTCTTCGGAAATGCGCTAGAAATTAAATTCTCTACACGGAAATACCAAATATGTGGGGATTGCTTTCAGTTTTACAGGTTTTCATTTTTTTGCTAAAAATTCTGATGTTTTGTATTGAATCTCATTAAATTTCCATATTTTCCCGATTTCTCGGCCAAATTTGAATATTTTTCGAAAAGGTCTTCGGAAATGCGCTAGAAATTAAATTCCCTACACGGAAATACCAAATATGTGGGGATTGCTTTCAGTTTTAAGGGTTTTCATTTTTTTGCTACAAATTCTAATGTTTTGTATTGAATCTCATTAAATTTCCATATTTTCCCGATTTCTCGGGCAATTTTAATATTTTTCGAAAAGGTCTTCGGAAATGCGCTAGAAATTAAATTCCCTACACGGAAATACCAAATATGTGGGGATTGCTTTCAGTTTTACGGGTTTTCATTTTTTTGCTACAATTTCTGATGTTTTGTATTGAATCTCATTAAATTTCCATATTTTCCCGATTTCTCGGGCAATTTTGAATATTTTTCGAAAAGGTCTTCGGAAATGCGCTAGAAATTAAATTCCCTACACGGAAATACCAAATATGTGGGGATTGCTTTCAGTTTTACGGGTTTTCATTTTTTTGCTACAAATTCTGATGTTTTGTATTGAATCTCATTAAATTTCCATATTTTCCCGATTTCTCGGGCAATTTTGAATATTTTTCGAAAAGGTCTTCGGAAATGCGCTAGAAATTAATTTCCCTACACGGAAATACCAAATATGTGGGGATTGTTTTCAGTTTTAAGGGTTTTCTTTTTTTGCTACAAATTCTGATGTTTTGTATTGAATCTCATTAAATTTCCATATTTTCCCAATTTCTCGGCAATTTTGAATATTTTTCGAAAAGGTCTTCGGAAATGCGCTAGAAATTAAATTCCCTACACGGAAATACCAAATATGTGGGGGGTTGCTTTCAGTTTTACGATTTTTCATTTTTTTTGCTACAAATTCTAATGTTTTGTATTGAATCTCATTAAATTTCCATATTTTTCCGATTTCTCGGGCAATTTTGAATATTTTTCGAAAAGGTCTTCGGAAATGCGCTAGAAATTAAATTCCCTACACGGAAATACGAAATATGTGGGGATTGCTTTCAGTTTTACGGGTTTTCATTTTTTTGCTACAAATTCTGATGTTTTGTATTGCGTCTCATTAAATTTCCATATTTTCCCGATTTCTCGGTAATACACGGAAATACGACACGGAAATACGACATATGTGGGGATCTCCTACACGGAAATACGACATATGTGGGGATTGCTGTCAGTTTTAAGGGTTTTCATTTTTTTGTTACAAATTCTGATGTTTTGTATTGAATCTCATTAAATTTCCATATTTTCCCGATTTCTCGGGCAATTTTGAATATTTTTCGAAAAGGTCTTCGGAAATGCGCTAGAAATTAAATTCCCTACACGGAAATACCAAATATGTGGGGATTGCTTTCAGTTTGAAGGGTTTTCATTTTTTTGCTACAAATTCTGATCTTTTGTATTGAATCTCATTAAATTTCCATATTTTCGCGATTTCTCTGGCAATTTTGAATATTTTTCGAAAAGGTCTTCGGAAATGCGCATAAATTAAATTCCCTACACAGAAATACCAAATATGTGGGGATTGCTTTCACTTTTACGGGTTTTCATTTTTTTGCTACAAATTCTGATGTTTTGTATTCAATCTCATTAATTTCCATATTTTCCCGATTTCTCGGGCAATTTTGAATATTTTTCGAAAAGGTCTTCGGAAATGTGCTAGAAATTAAATTCCCTACACGGAAATACCAAATATGTGGGGATTGCTTTCAGTTTTACGGGTTTTCATTTTTTTGCTACAATTTCTGATGTTTTGTATTGAATCTCATTAAATTTCCATATTTTCCCGATTTCTCGGGCAATTTTGAATATTTTTCGAAAAGGTCTTCGGAAATGCGCTAGAAATTAAATTCCCTACACGGAAATACCAAATATGTGGGGATTGCATTCAGTTTTACGGGTTTTCATTTTTTTGCTACAAATTCTGATGTTTTGTATTGAATCTCATTAAATTTCAATATTTTCCCGATTTCTCGGGCAATTTTGAATATTTTTCGAAAAGGTCTTCGGAAATGCGCTAGAAATTAATTTCCCTACACGGAAATACCAAATATGTGGGGATTGTTTTCAGTTTTAAGGGTTTTCTTTTTTTGCTACAAATTCTGATGTTTTGTATTGAATCTCATTAAATTTCCATATTTTCCCAATTTCTCGGTAATTTTGAATATTTTTCGAAAAGGTCTTCGGAAATGCGCTAGAAATTAAATTCCCTACACGGAAATACCAAATATGTGGGGGGTTGCTTTCAGTTTTACGATTTTTCATTTTTTTTGCTACAAATTCTAATGTTTTGTATTGAATCTCATTAAATTTCCATATTTTTCCGATTTCTCGGGCAATTTTGAATATTTTTCGAAAAGGTCTTCGGAAATGCGCTAGAAATTAAATTCCCTACACGGAAATACGAAATATGTGGGGATTGCTTTCAGTTTTACGGGTTTTCATTTTTTTGCTACAAATTCTGATGTTTTGTATTGCGTCTCATTAAATTTCCATATTTTCCCGATTGCTCGGGCAATTTTGAATATTTTTCGAAAAGGTCTTCGGAAATGCGCTAGAAATTAAATTTCCTACACGGAAATACGACATATGTGGGGATTGCTGTCAGTTTTAAGGGTTTTCATTTTTTTGCTACAAATTCTGATGTTTTGTATTGAATCTCATTAAATTTCCATATTTTCCCGATTTCTCGGGCAATTTTGAATATTTTTCGAAAAGGTCTTCGGAAATGCGCTAGAAATTAAATTCCCTACACGGAAATACCAAATATGTGGGGATTGCTTTCAGTTTGAAGGGTTTTCATTTTTTTGCTACAAATTCTGATCTTTTGTATTGAATCTCATTAAATTTCCATATTTTCGCGATTTCTCTGGCAATTTTGAATATTTTTCGAAAAGGTCTTCGGAAATGCGCATAAATTAAATTCCCTACACGGAAATACCAAATATGTGGGGATTGCTTTCACTTTTACGGGTTTTCATTTTTTTGCTACAAATTCTGATGTTTTGTATTCAATCTCATTAATTTCCATATTTTCCCGATTTCTCGGGCAATTTTGAATATTTTTCGAAAAGGTCTTCGGAAATGTGCTAGAAGTTAAATTCTTTACACGGAAATACCAAATATGTGGGGATTGCTCTCAGTTTTACGGGTTTTCATTTTTTTGCTACAAATTCTGATGTTTTGTATTGAATCTCATTAAATTTCCATATTTTTCCGATTTCTCGGGCAATTTTGAATATTTTTCGAAAAGGTCTTCGGAAATGCGATAGAAATTAAATTCCCTACACGGATATACCAAATATGTGGGGATTGCTTTCAGTTTTAAGGGTTTTCATTTTTTGCTACAAATTCTGATGTTTTGTATTGAATCTCATTAAATTTCCATATTTTCCCGATTTCTCGGGCAATTTTGAATATTTTTCGAAAAGGTCTTCGGAAATGCGCTAGAAATTAAATTCCCTACACGGAAATACGAAATATGTGGGGACTGCTTTCAGTTTTACGTGTTTTCATTTTTTTTGCTAAAAATTCTGAAGTTTTGTATTGAATCTCATTAAATTTCCATATTTTCCCGATTTCTCGGGCAATTTTGAATATTTTTCGAAAAGGTCTTCGGAAATGCACTAGAAATTAAATTCCCTAAACGGAAATACCAAATATGTGGGGATTGCTTTCAGTTTTACGGGTTTTCATTTTTCTGCTACAAATTCTGATGTTTTGTATTGAATCTCATTAAATTTCCACATTTTCCCGATTTCTCGGGAAATTTTGAATATTTTTCGAAAAGGTCTTCGGAAATGCGCTAGAAATTAAATTCCCTACACGGAAATACCAAATATGTGGGGATTGCTTTCAGTTTTAAGGGTTTTAATTTTTTTGCTACAAATTCTGATGTTTTGTATTGAATCTCATTAAATTTCCATATTTTCTCGATTTCTCGAGCAATTTTGAATATTTTTCAAAAAGGTCTTCAGAAATGCGCTAGAAATTAAATTCCCTACACGGAAATACCAAATATGTGGGGATTTCTTTCAGTTTTACGGGTTTTCATTTTTTTGCTACTAATTCTGATGTTTTGTATTGAATCTAATTAAATTTCCATATTTTCCCGATTTCTCGGGCAATTTTGAATATTTTTCGAAAAGGTCTTCGGAAATGCGCTAGAAATTAAATTCCCTACACGAATATACCAAATATGTGGGGATTGCTTTCAGTTTGAAGGGTTTTCATTTTTTTGCTACAAATTCTGATGTTTTGTATTGAATCTCATTAAATTTCCATATTTTCCCGATTTCTCGGGCAATTTTGAATATTTTTCGAAAAGGTCTTCGGAAATGCGCTAGAAATTAAATTCCCTACACGGAAATACCAAATATGTGGGAATTGCTTTCAGATTTAAGGGTTTTCATTTTTTTGCTACAAATTCTGATGTTTTGTATTGAATCTAATTAAATTTCCATATTTTCCCGATTTCTCGGGCAATTTTGAATATTTTTCGAAAAGGTCTTCGGAAATGCGCTAGAAATTAAATTCCCTACACGAATATACCAAATATGTGGGGATTGCTTTCAGTCTGAAGGGTTTTCATTTTTTTGCTACAAATTCTGATGTTTTGTATTGAATCTCATTAAATTTCCATATTTTCCCGATTTCTCGGGCAATTTTGAATATTTTTCGAAAAGGTCTTCGGAAATGCGCTAGAAATTAAATTCCCTACACGGAAATACCAAATATGTGTGGATTGCTTTCAGTTTTAGGGGTTTTCATTTTTTTGCTACACATTCTGATGTTTTGTATTGAATCCCATTAAATTTCCATATTTTCCCGATTTCTCGGGCAATTTTGAATATATTTCGAACAGGTCTTCGGAAATGCGCTAGAAATTACACGGAAATACCAAATATGTGGGGATTGCTTTCAGTTTTACGGGTTTTCATTTTTTTGCTACAAATTCTGATGTTGTATTGAATCTCATTAAATTTCCATATTTTCCCGATTTCTCCGGCAATTTTGAATATTTTTCGAAAAGGTCTTCGAAAATGCGCTAGAAATTAAATTCCCTACAGGGAAATACCAAATATGTGGGGATTGTTTTCAGTTTTACGTGTTTTCATTTTTTTGCTACTAATTCTGATGTTTTGTGTTGAATCTCATTAAATTTCCATATTTTCCCGATTTCTCGGGCAATTTTGAATATTTTTCGAAAAGGTCTTCGGAAATGCGCTAGAAATTAAATTCCCTACACGGAAATATAAAATATGTAGGAATTGCTTTCAGTTTTACGGGTTTTCTTTTTTTTAGTACAAATTCTGATGTTTTGTATTGAATCTCATTAAATTTCCATATTTTCCCGATTTCTCTGGCAATTTTGAATATTTTTCGTAAAGGTCTTCGGAAATGCGCTAGAAATTAAATTCCCTACACGGAAATACCAAATATGTGGGGATTGCTTTCAGTTTTACGGGTTTTCTTTTTTTTGCTACAAATTCTGATGTTTTGTATTGAATCTCATTAAATTTCCATATTTTCCCGATTTCTCGGGCAATTTATATTGCTTCCGTTTTAAGGTTTTTCAATTTTTTGCGAAAAATTCTGATGGTTTGTATTGATTTTCATTAAATTTTTGTATTTTAATTTCGAAATTTAATTCCCAGCTCATTTTAAAAACGTTTTAAATGTTTTGTAAAACTTTGTGATAATTTGACAAACGTTGTAAACATTTAATTGTTTTTAAAGACGTTGTAAATGTTTTGTAAAACGCTGTAATTGTTTTAAACACCGTTGTAAATGTTTTGTAAAATGTTGTAATAATTTTGCAAACGTAGAAATTGTTTTTAAAAACTATGTTATAGTTTTAAAATATTGTAAATGTTTTAAAAACATTGTACATAAATGTTTTGTAAAAGGTTGTAATTGTTTTAAAAAAACGTTGTAAAAGTTTTAAAAAAAACGTTGAAAATTGTTTGTAAACTGTTGTAATTGTTTAAGAAACGATTTTATAGTTTTAAAAACGTTGTAATTGTTTTAAAAACGTTGCAATTGTTTTATATAACGTTTTAATAGTGTTATTAACGTTGCAAATGTTTTGTAAAGCGTTGTTATAGTTTTAAAAAACGTTGCTAATGTTTTAAAAAACGTTGTAATAATTTGGCAAACGTAGTAATTGTTTTAAAAAACTATTATTCCCAGATAATAAATCTAATCAAATTGACATACCAATTAATATTCATTCAAATATTAATATTTATGCAAATTGTCCCCTAAATCTAATCTTGGACCATGTTTCCTGAACTAGTTTTGAACTGACACTCGCCAAAAAAGCTCATGGAAGTATTTCTTCGAAATATTTAATTCAGTTGAAATCTTTTACAAAGTTATAAACAATTTATTGTTTATTTTTAATTACACTGTAGTTCTCGGTCTCGTAGTATAATAAAAAAACTATATATATATTAGAAAATATCTGTACATATTATTAAATCATCATAAAAAAATATAATTTCGAAATGAAATTAATTTTTCTTTTTCCTATTTTGAAAAAAAATTTTTTATGCCATACATAATCATTAAAAAGAATTCTACCTACATACAATTTAAGATCCTACACAAAATGTTCGTCTGTTTTCAAAAGATATGCAAGAAATGAAATCCAACAAAAATGTTTATTTATTAACCTGTTGGTAAAATTTGTTTTTATCATTTTATATCCAGACCACTAAAAATGAATAAAAATATCATTTTTAAAAGTAATTTTAATTGAGCTTAATATATGTAGTTGAAAATGCTATTATATAATTGCAATATAAATAATATTAATATTTATTTTATTTTCTTGACATTTAATTTTATGTCAATGAAAGATAAATATACATAAAAAACTCCTTTAATAAAATTATAAAAAATCAACGGGTCACTTTTTATAATTCTTTACTTATAAAAATACATTTCAAAAATTTATTAATTAGATTATCAAAGTCAACACTTTTATAATTGAAACTAATTTACCCTCTTACAAACAAAAATACATTTTTGTGGTAAAATTCTTTTTTCATAAAACTCCCTTTTTTCATATCTTCAACGATCCACGTGTTTGACTGTCATCAGTATAAAAAAAATCAAAAACCAAACCCACCCTTTTTTTATCATTTTGTTTTTATGTGTACACTCACACGTGGACTTTGATTGTGGCTGGTCGGATTGTGATATGACAATTTCAAACAAAAAAAAAACCAAACTCTATATAGAAATATTATCATTATCAACATCCACGGTTGAAGTGATACTGAAGGATTGAAATTAATCTGAAATTTAAATATTGACAAGGAGAAATAATCAAGAATATTATCCATGGAGCACTGTATATACACAAAGATCTCAATTTGTCATAAGCTTTTCAATATTTCGATATAATTTAAAAGAATATTATTTTTTCCAATAAAAAAATGTACATATTCGCAATCTTTCCTTGTACAGACAAAAAAGATTTGTGGATATTATTTTTTTTGCTACAAAATATATAAATTTCGGTAAAATATTTTACAAATTCACACGCAATTTTTATACATTTATTATATTATAATGTTTCCCTTATTATCAACCAATATCTACTTTGATATATGTTAATTCCCATGTTGATGATATTCATTTAGTCCTTCTTCTTGTTACTCATATTCAATGACAAGTGTATAGAAATACTTTTTTTACATAGTATATAGTGTGTCCAAAAGTAATAGATGTTTTGAGAAATTAATAAATTCAGAAATATCCAAATGTTCTTATGCAATTAAAGATGTAATTAATTGCAGTTTTTTAATGTATTTTTCGCTGTGTAGGCATAATGGTCTTGGATTCCAAATCCAAACAGGCACGTTGTAGATACAGCAAAACGATGCTAATTGACATATTCACAATAATCAGGCCGAAAGCTAGGCTTGGATTTTCTAAATGAATCGGTCATTGGAGAAAAACAAAGAAATACCTACGGGCCAACTTATTTGGTGTCACCTGATCTTTATACTAATTTTCACTTGCTTGAGTTTTTTGACAACCTGTTACAATATCATTATATCCAACCACATACCAAATAAACATCATAGTGAAAATAATATAAGTCTAAAAAAATACTGAAATTTTCTTCTCTATTCTTTTTTTTTTATTTTTCGTAAAAATATATAATTGGAAAATGTCTGACATTGCAGTTGGTGAGATAAAGCATGTCTCAGCATTAACTAAAAAAGGAAAGATAGAACAAAATAAAAACCACACCAACTTCCTCTATCATAATTCCCCATTCTCTATATACACAAACTCATCATCTAATAAATACTTTCAAAAAATATTTGAAGCCAATTTAGTCTAGTTCTTTTCACTCACTCCACATTTCGACCCTACAATTCTATCATCATCATCAAACAGAAACCGTCATCACGTATTTAACAAAGCTTTACTAAAAAGGCTAACACAATTATTAAAAAAAAAACGAACATTAAAGCAAAAAAAAAAAACCACTCGTGAGTGTAGAAAGTAAACATTTGTAGATAAGGAATGAAAAAAAAGAGCTTTTTTATTTCAAGAAAAATTTTCACCAAAAAGGATATTTTTTTGAAAATAAGAGTGGCAAAATGCTTAAAGGAACATCTACACACATCTATTAATGTGTATGTGAATATTTGTTGAAATTATGATGATGATGGTTTACTGCTTTGGATTGTGAATTGTTTGCTGTACGATAAGAATTTTATTGAGGGAAAATATATATATTTTTTGGAATGATAAAATGGAAAGGGAATGAATGAACAAAATTATTTGATGATACTTTCATAATACTTTACTATAATTCTGGTATGTACAGATATGAGAATGTAACTTTCTTTGGTTAGTTAAACATTCGTGCTTAATATGATTTTCTGTATAAATATATTTATATATTTTTTGGCTTCCAAAAAGGAAAATTGTGGGATAAATAATTAGGTGGATATTTTGAGGAATGTTTATTTTTCTAATATTTTTTTGTATATATGACTATTTTATAGTAGAACGTCAGCATTAAAATAGATTTATAAAATTTGTTATTAATTTATTTAATTTGTTTGTTTACATAGTTTTTATGCTAAATAATGAAATTTAGATACTTTTCGAAATTATTTCACTTAATTGATTTGTTTTTGGAAATTATAAATATAATTATTTTGAAATCGAAATATGATTACTGAAAGGTTTGTTTTAAAATTCTGCATTCTATTAATCCTATAATAACATCATAAAAGATATTCGTTCTTGTCATGAAATGATGAATTTGATAATCGTATACTCACAATTAAGAATAATTTTTAGATGACTAAAATTCAATAATTAATCTGTTCACTTTAAATTTTTAATTAATTTTACTAAAATATCTCATACTCAACTCAAATAAGTAAATTTGGATTTAAAATATTTAAGAAAACCAAATAACATAAATTTTTGTTACTAAAAGTAGATTCTATATATTAGAATTTAAGGACAACATCCAGTATTATTCAAAAACCACCACAATTGCCATCTGCAATTGACACATGTTACGCGCACAAAACAACATTTCATTTTAAGCTTACAAACGATGAAGGAAATTCTACTCATATACATATTTATTTATAATATAAATATATATGTATATATAAAGAAAGATTTTATCCTGCGGTTCTATATCCAACAGGCTGTCATCAAAGCTCTTTGAAATCAAGACCAGATGTTTATTGAGAGTATAAGTTTTAAATGATGTGGTGGTAGTGTATGTTGGTGACGGTAAATGTGGTATAGTTGAAAAATAATTTTATTTTATATTTTTTAGATTATATACATCTTTGTTTGTAATTCTATTTAGAGCTAAGAAGGTTATATGTAAATGAATACTATATATATAAATTTACAAATAACTTAACTTTGTCAGTATATTTCATTTTAATCTCAAAGGTAAAATAACCACAATATTTTAATATTTTAATTATGGTTTACTTACAAAGCTTCTAAATGAAGGACATACTTTTACATTAACTCCACAATTTATTTACAATTTTTCAATTAATCCAATTAATTTTACTTAATTATTCTTCTGAAATTTTCAAAAATCGTGCTTTAATTGTTTGACAACTTTTCTTTTTTAATGATAAATTATTTTTATGATGATGTTCTGTGAAAATGAAATTTGTAATATTTTCCAAAGAATTTATTTATATCCTTTGTAAGTAAAATTTTTCAATATTAATTTCATTAAAAGATTTTTTCTTCCTTCTACCATTCATATACAATTTTTAAGTAATAAAATTTATAAATTTTTCATTTCAAAAATTTGTTGTACTATTATTCTTTTGTTAAAAATATCTCCTTTCTCTACGTACATCAATTTTATTCTAGTTTTTTTATTCAACTCAAATATAATAAAAAAAAATTTAAAAAATTGTCACGAACAGGACTGATTGATGTCCTTTACCATCAGCTAAAAATAATTTTTATATTTGGTATATAATACAAAATTTTTCCAAATCATTGTCTACTACTACTGTGTATAGTTAGTTTTACAGTATAATGAATTGAAACTTGTCAAGGACCAAGAATGGATGAAAAGAATCAAGTACTGAATATAGTTTCTGTAATAATTTTTTTTGGAAATAATTTTTTTTTGGTTTGTGGAATGTAAAATAGTGTGGTGTTTGATGAGGGGATATTAAATTATTGTCATTTACTTTTTTTAGATTGTCTACTAAATATATGATATAGGACAGAGTGAGTTTAGAAATATGATCAATATAAAATGATTTTTCATAAAAATTTTACCATTTTCTTACATTACATTAAAATTCAGAAAAATACAAGTTAAGAAAGGACAGTATGACAAAATATTTACATAAAGTACTATTGATTTCTGTTTTTTTTTTTTAATCAGTTGGGTAAATAAATTATCTTTGCTTCAGCTGGTTTAGCGATATTTATTTTTCTGAAAATTAAATAAATTAAAAAAACACCATTACATTATTTTTAAATTTTTCATGTTATTTTTTTTTTATTATTATTCAAGATTTTTAACAAATTTGTAGAAAATAATAAAACAATTTCCAACCATTTAACATCTAAAACTGAAATTTTGAATTCACATAAAAAAAAATATTTAAAAATTGAGTTTATTAATTTAAAATTTTTATAGGTTAATAGAACGATTAAGACAAAACATAATTTATTGGAAAACATTTTTAGAGTTTGAAAATTAAATTTCCAGCTTTTTTTCTGGATAATTTCTATGAACTCCTTTCCAATATTTCCAGTCCAGAATCGTTCTAACCACTATTTATTTAAACAAAATATAAAATAAATTTTTTTTTTATTAAGTTCTTAAATTTTTTTTTTATTTTTTATAGAATATTTTGAGCATGAAACTTTTGTTTACAACTCTTTTTAAGTGGTTTTTTTTTTAATTTTATTCAAAAATTTTATTTCAGTGTATTTTGTGTTGTCTATATTAGTGCATAAATATATAGTGAAAATTTTAATTTTTTATTTCAGTGCAAGAATACAATTTATATGCTAATCTAGTAAATTTTAATTTAAATTGGTTTATTTTTCTTCACTTGAATAATTACTAAATAAAAACAAAAATTTAAATAAACAGTTTTTTGTAAAATATATTCGTCCTTATACATTTTTCATGTATTAATAATCTATTTTTTTTTTTTAAATTTAATGTTTTTAAAAAAGTGTTACAATTTACCAAAAAGGAAGGATCGAAATTAAAATTCACGAATTGAAATTGTGCAAATATTTCAGAAAATACATTTAATTATTATTATTTTTTATTATTATTATTATTAATTATTTTTTCATTTAACTAATTTTTAAAATTAATTTCGAAAAAATGTTCATTCCTTACCGTAACGTAATAACATAGTATATAAAAAAAAAACTTATTACACGTTAACATTGCCAAGCAACATTTTATGAAAATTAATAAATTAAAAAATTATGAAATTAATTATTGCACTTTTGCTCCTTAAATTCTAACTAAAATTCATTTATTTAGGAAAAATCAAAAATATTTTTGGTAAAATAAATATACAAAAAAAAAATGGCAGCAAAAGTTTTTAACATAAACTGCAATTTTTTTTACAAAATGACGGATATAAAAATTATTATTTAAATTAAAATGTACATTTAGTTACGTAATATTTTTCCCATTTTTCATTTTTTTTTTTGTAATATATATTAATATTTATACATTTAAAATTAAATTTATTTAAAATTATTAAAGGATATACCAACTACAGGACTTGTTATTTTATTTTTAAATATTAAGTAAACGTATATTTTTGTTGAGAGAGTTTTTCAAAAGGATCCTTTTTATTTTATGACTGCAGGATCCTCTTTTAAAAAAAATTTTTTTTCTTTTCAATATTTTTTTTCCTTTTTGATATTTGACTAGCACAAGTACTTTTTTTTCGGTTTCATCATTCGAATACGTCATTTTGTTCCACCATTGCCAACAGTTACACCATTCGGAATATTATTATTAGTTGTGTTGATGGTTGTTGTTGCTTGTGTTGGTGCTTGTGTTGATGGTTGTTGTTGATTTGGTTGGGTAGCAGATGTTTGTTGTGGATTATTTGGTGGTGAACGTGTTAATTGACCACGTACAGCTGCTGCTGCAGCAGCTGCAGCTGCAACAACAGCTGCAGTATTTGTAGATGCTGTTAAATGTAGAGTTTTGGGTGTAATATTTGAAACAGAGTTACCATCAGATGTACGAGCATTACCACAAATCTAATTATTAAAAAAATGTAAAAAAAAGTAATGTTTAATATCAAAATTGATTACTCTGTATTGTACCCAAAAGCTAAGCGAACCACAAGAAAAAAAATGTTTAAAGCAATTTTTTGAAATTTTTAATTACCTGATGATGATGTTCCCAATCCTTATGCTGACAAAATGCTCCACAATATCTCGCCATATTACAACCCGAACATGTTTCATTTGCTTTTCGTCCACAATTCCAGCAAGCCTTTATATAGAAAGAAAATGAAATAGTAAAATATTATAACGCTTAACATTATGATTAAAATATTCTCACTTACACTTTGTCCAGCTGCTAATGATGGTGATTTATTTTCAATATCTCGATCGCCTGTATGTCGATTCATGTCGACAAAAAACTTTTCCATTTTAAGCCGTTCTTGTGCCATAATATCAGCAGCACGATTTTCAGCAGATGCAACAGCTCTCTGTATTTCAATAACAGCTTGTCGTTTAACCTAAGAACATTTCATCATATTTAATAAACATTATAAAAAATTAAATTTCATACTTGATTGACAGCTTCTTCAGCATTTCTTTTAAATTCTGCAACTTTCTCTTCTGTCTGTCGTCTAATTTCGGCTGTTACAGCTGTAACATCGGCTGCATAATTATTATTTGATTGTTGTTGCTGCTGCTGTTGTTGTTGTTGCTGTTGGGGATCAACACCCCTTTGCTGCAAAATTGTAATAGCACGTTTTGTTTTATCTACCATTGCGGATATACAATTTAACATTGTATGAATATTTTTCCATTCTTCTTCACCACCAACAACAACTTGACTTGTACCACCACCACTACCACCAGGCGGCATTCGACTATTTATTCTTTGTCCTTCAGATGCTGATGAACGAATATCTCTTTCATCTCTGTGACTAGACTGTATAAAGGAAATATAGGAAATAGTATTCGAAATTTATTTATTTGAATAATAAATTTACTTACTTTATCTAAAAGTATACCAAATCCTTCATTTTGTCCCATTCCTCCAGAATATTCAAATAGTGATGGCTGACTAAATATATTACCACCAGAACTTAAATGAGTTGTATGACCAGCCGAAGTATTAGATAAATGACGTTTAGCTGCAGGTGGGTATATATAATCATTCCATTCTTGTACACCATTATGATGATCAATTATTGTATCTGATGGTCTTCTTTTAAATACCATACCATTACCATTTATCAATGCAGCTGGATTTGGATCAAATGGTAAGAATATTTCTGGATGATCAGACGGACCATGTGAAAATTCCATAACACATGAATCATTTGTTGTAACATATTGAAGTGTTGTCTAAAAAAAATATTCTTAGTTTACATTAATTGGATCAATAAATGTAATATACCTGATTATTAGCTCTCGCCAATGCTGCAATTTCTCTTTGTAACAATGGTATATGACTTTTTAGGAATGGTATAACATATGAGCGAAATGGAAGATTTGTAGCTTCATACAATGCTACTCGAACTTCTTCAATTGATATTCCACCACTCTGGCAAATTAATTGTAAAATTATAAAATTGACCAATAAAGGAAAATTATTTTTAAATTACCGCTAAAGATAAAACTAATGCTCTAATTCTATCACTTGCTTCTGGATGTGTCTCTTGACCAAATTGTACCAATGAACCCAAAAATTTTCGAATTTTACATAATGCTCTGGTCTGCTCTAAATGTGATAATGTTATTGCTGATGCAGATGATGACGATGATGCTGGACCAACAGATGGACCAATACTATTATTAGTTTGAGATGATGGTGGTGGAGTTGTTGTTGCACCATTTATAACTGGTGATGAACTAGCATTACGATGGGGTCGTTGTGGTGGTGCCAATGAAGAATGATGAATTTGTGGTGACATTGGTGATCTTGGAGCTATTGCCCGTGCACTTTCAGGTGAATCTGGTGTACGACAATTATCCTTACGACCATTACCGGCTAAATATTTAACAACAAAAATTTCAATTTAAAATTTCACTTTAAAAAAGTAAAAAACGTTTGTGCCAGAAAATTAATTTATTTCTCTTATATGTATTATATTAAACATAATTATTATATCAAAACCAGTTACCACATTAAATCATGTACCTGAAATTTTGTAATTTGTAAAATATATAGAAAAGCATAATATAGTAAAACCTAAAAGAACATTTAAATTCTAATTTACACAAGATGACACAATTTATTTAAATTAAAATATATGCAATATCAGCATGTAATCAAATATTATATAAGGGAAGTATTAGGCGAAAATAAAAATAATTCTGTTTATGAAACTATATATATGTTAAGACATGAATGAATATGACTAGGATAATTTTGGAAATTATATATGTTGAAAAGACGAATTGAAATATTAAATAGAAATTTATGGCAAATGCATTTACAATCCACAGAAAATCGAAATTTATTTTAATTTTGTTATACGAGAAATGTACGAGATTTATACAATAAGTACAGCGAAAAAATAAGCCAGTAAACTATAAAAAAATTCTATGAAAATTATTAGTAAAATAATAAAAATGCCGTTCTATTGTGCAGTACATAGATTATGGGTTCTTTGCGTGAGGACATTATGAAATTTCTGTCCGTAACCAAATATTTATTATATAAATATACAATTTAACCAATATTTATTATATAAATATACAATTTTTAACCAATATTTATTATATAAATTTATATAAATATACAATTTTTCACGTGTATTGGCAGAAATTTGAATTCAAGAGAACTACCTGTTTATATCATTCGAATCTTTTTTGAATAATAATTACCACCTTAAATTGTCGCAAAACGCAACTTAAGCTGCCTGATGATTTGTAAATGTGTAAACTTACTGAATCATAATTTCATCCACAGTCAGGCAGACAAACGGAATGCAAAGTTTTAACCTATAGAATTTTTGGCTTTTCAAAAACTCCCTTAGAATATATCTGTATTTTAGACCGCATCAAAATTTCATTCAACTTCAATTTATATACGTAAACTTTTTGTCTAGACCTCATAAAAACTCATCAGACTCTAATCATTTTAAGAGCTTTCGAAACAATAATTGATTATCGTAAATAAAGATGATTGAAATTTAAATGAACAAAATCAAAATTTAAACTATACATATATGTATTAATATGCATATTCTATATACGGTACGTATGAGAATGTTTTCAAAATTTAGCAAAATTTTGTTCAAAGAAATCAATTTCCTTTTATTATTATTTCACCATTATCAAATCATCATCATCATCATCAAAGGTTTTGTCTGGAATGGACTCTTAATTTTAAAATATTCATTGAAACAAAAATTGAAAACACATGTTTATAATTAAATATAATGACCAGTATATATTTCCAAAATTTATATTGTATTTTATGTACACAAAGGATTTGAATTTTGTATTGAAATTTAAGATGAACTTGTGTTATGTTATTAATTGAATCAAAAGGTATAAATATGATTTTTGAAATTATGTTCATTTATTATTTAATATTAAATTTTCAATTTAAATTTGAATGTTTTCGTCATGCAACATAATTTCGATAAATTCAATTAAGAATATTAAATTGAATGGTAAAGATTGAAAGATTAATATATTTATCTTTTAATTAGTTTTTATTTTTTATTATGTGACAGGGTAATTTTATTATGTGACTGAAAGTGTGTGACAGGAACAAAATTTAATAAAGTTTATTTGGAAGCTTTAAACATTAAAATTATCTATTTATAAACAGAAAAAAAAAAATATTATATTAAGCTGTTTTTTAAGTTGTGAATCAATTAAGATTTATTTATACAAACTATCCAACAGTTGTGTACATGTGTAATGAGCGACTAAACTATTTATAAATTTATAATAATTTTTGTAAAAATATTAAATTTTTTCAATTTTATAGTTGAAGCTTATATTACCATAATTAGATAATAATATATATTAACATTAAATTATTTAGATAATTTTTTACAACATTTATTGCTGAATTATTTAACATAAATTATATTAATAATTACCAAAACTATTACAAAATTAATTATAAAAAGTTTTTTCATAAATTTTTAGCATTTATTGATTGCTATTATGATTAATACATTTTTATAATTCTTTTAATTTATTAATTTATTAGAATCAATTTATAAAAATTTGCGAAAACTGATAATTAGTAGTTTGAAATCAGTTTTAATTTTGATTGCTAAAAAAACAAACCTACACGATACTTTGCTTTATAACAAATAAAACATACTCGTGTATTGAAAAATTTGATCATTTGATATTTCAGCAATCAAAATGAAAACTTATCTAAAACTGTTCAAATTTAATAATCAGGTTTTGGCAAATTTCAACAACATTTATTTTAATTTAATTTTTAATTCAACATAAATTATTTAAATAATTCATTTATTTTCTTATTTTTTTCATGTTTATTTCTATTAAATTTTAGATCATATTTTCTGATTATTTGCATATTGAAAATTCTCATAATGGAAATAAATATTCTATTTTTGTATACTGACAATTTAGTACTATGCTTAACCTGACACAAATAACCCCATAAACAAATCAATGGTATATTAAACGTAATATATTCCACCTTGTGCTCTTCTCACATGAAAATCTAACAGCTGACAAAAGAATATAGAGAAAAATAAACAATATTTATGACAACAATAACAAAATCATCAAACCAACCAACCATACAAAAAAAAACTAATGGGAGTATAAGATTAAAAAAAATCCAACCCTCCATTTTGGTTTGTAATTGTATGAAAACCCCATTACACATCCTCACATTCTTTAGAATATGGTAACCAATATTATTATTCTTTTAAATACATAAACAATATAGGATTTTGGACAAACAAGATGTTTTAATCAGTGTATATTTGATTGCCTCTTTTAAAGTAAAAGAATATTATTTTGATACATTCTGCAATGGGATACCCAAATAGTATTGATTAACCAAAAAAAGAAACTGATAACCGGATACGATGTAATGGAATGAATATGATCAAAAATTATCTCGTATAAAGTTATTTTAAAACAATCATTTGAAATTCAATTATTTCAAAAATAATGTAATTTTTTGGACAAAATTGATAGTGTTCTGGTACACATCTGAGGGTTTTTTGTCCGCTCAGTTCAAATCCCAATAATAGGTAATTAAAATATACAATTTAGTTCTAAATTTTACTTGTGTATTGATAATTAATCATAGTTTTTTGATCTACATCCTTTAAATAAATTTTAAAAAACTACTATTGGTGGTTACTCATACATAACAAAGACCTTATTTTATATTTTCTTTAACAAAAATAGATTCGTAATTGTGTAAGTGTAATGTGCTTTTGTTAAGTTATTGTAAAAGCTACAATCATAGAATTCTTCCACTGCATATAAATATATGGATAACCATATAAAAGAAACCTCATCATCAACTATACTGTATTAGGTAATACAATATGCCAACCATCAATCCATTTATCTTTTATGCCACACCACCACAAGACAGAAGCATTACAAAAAAAAACCAACAATTCGTACTAGGAAAACATTGTCGTCAAAGTTATTCCATAAAAAGAAAATTATGACAGACTGCATTACCGAGATGAATATAAAATCCGCTATATACATATCTGTGTCAACCATACAAGAAACTAAAAGCATCAGCTAATTTATCTATTTAACCATCCTTACAGAAAGAACATTGACAAACATGTTTCATTCCAGCTGGTAACACAAGATATTTCCCATATTTTTACTTTTTGAACATGACAACAAAAAAACTATTTTTTTTAAACAAAATAATTTTTTTTGTCCGTCATCCTTTTCACGAAACTTAAAATTTACACTAGACTATAGTTTACCATGCAATCTATCTACTATATATAATATATCTCTTTCATCCTTTTGGCATCCCAAATAATATTTATTCTTATAGGAAACCAAAAAAAAAAAAAATCATTTTTGAAAAAGAAAAATATTAGATATTTTCTCATTTCTCTCAAAAACTATATTTTTTATCTAACGCCGTTGGTGACCATAAAAAAAAATTTGTTTGTTGATGTATTGAGAAGAAATCTCAATGGAAATTTAATGTATAATAGGATCAGAGTAATGTAATATATATAGAAACGAAAATAATCATTGAATATACAAATGGGATATGTTTTTTTTTATACTGATGATGTCATTGAGATGCTTTTCTATATATTTTGTTTGTAAAATTTCTATCATGTGGTCAGGGAAAATTGATAGAAAGAGGTTTGAGGTTTGAAAAAACTGAATCATCAATGGTATATTCCTGATAACTCATAGTAGACAAATGGGTAAAAAAAAACTTTTCAAACATTACATGTGGTCATACACAAAAAGCTTTATCATAAAATGAATATAATATATGTTGCAACATGTGTTGAAAAAAAAATATTATTATATATATATATAGATTGAAAAGAAGGATTTAGTGTAGATTCATCTATAATTCTACATCTGTGGCCTTAAGATATGGAAAAAGCTATATGAATCGTTTATTTTTATATTTTAAATATAATGAGTTTTTTTGTTTCTGGATGAAACTTGGAATAATAAAAGTATGCTAAACAAAAATTTCATATTTTTAAAGTGCAACTAAACCGGAAACTATACCGGACATTGTCAAAAATTTTAGTAGATAAGTTTAAATTTTCATAATTTTTTTATGGTCATTTTCATGTTTCATTCACAATTCATTATTATTAACATTTTTCTAGGAATATTTATTATTTACTAACATTGTTGTTTGTTGATCGTGATGATTAGGATCGTTGTCGGTATACCATTTGATTTTTATAAATATATGACACAGGACGTTATATTCCAATACCACAATATAAATGCATACAAGGAAAACGGATAAATTAAAAAAAAAAATATAAAAATAAAAGTTGTGCAGTTTTGCGATATCTTTGTTTACAGTTTTGCTTATTATATATCATCACAAAAAATAGTGGGTAATGTATAGAAGATAATCATTGTCGTCCTGTATTCTATTTATAAAATGTTTTGTATACATTTTTCATCACAAAAACACAGAAACAAACATAAAAATATTGTTTTTAGGTCGTGTTGATGTTGATGTATAGTTGTGTTTATTTTTTTTTTGTCATATTTTTTATGTAGTCGCTTTTATCACTGAAATTTTCAATGTTTTTTTTTAATAAAAAACATTTTTTTTTTACAATTCAATGCATGGGAATTTGAACACATTTTAACGTAAATAATATGCGAATTGATGTAAATTACTTAAGCAAAATATAAAGATAAAAAGATTTATTTATACTTAATATTAAATTTGTATTTGTTTTTTTTTTTTGATATTGTGGGAAATTTTACATGAATTTTCAAATATACTTTTTAATTTTTTTTTGTATTGTAACGATAGAAAAGTTCAGTACGATATAAAACGAATATAACTGCGGTACAATATAAAAAGACTTTGATGATAAGGAAAATGAAATATTTTCTTTTGTTATGATCAACTCAACATGAATGAAGAATAAGCAAAAATTTAGGGGAGCAAATACAAAAAGAAATGAATTTGAAAATGTATAAAAAAAAAATTAACTAAATTTAATGTCGATTATATTTTATGTTCTGTGTATGAGTGTATTAAAAAAAATGGCATTAATAGTATAGTAAGTGACATAGTTTTGACACTATGAATTAAAAATGTTTCAAGAGATAATCACTAATTTTCTTTTCTGAATTCAATAGATGCTGGAAGAGAACAATCTCTATACAAGATATAATCTTAAATTTAACAGTTGCGTGAGTTTTCTAGAGAGTTTTTGTTACTAGAATTAAATATTATTAACCATAAACTTTAGAAATACAAATTAATAGGTGCTTTAATTAATTTTAAAAATATTAAATACTTTATTTCGCGCCTTTATTAGCAGGATTAATAGTTTTACGAAAATGGAGTTCGAAGTTGGGTAAGTTTATGAAGGTATATAATTGAAAATTATTACAAAAAACCATTTGTTTGAAAATGATAGAGGTACATATGTTCATGGTTAAACTTCTACCGGAAAACCTTAGTAGGTACCAGAAATTTCAAGTTTGTCACCTTATTTAAACGAAGAGATAAGTTGTCCGAGAAAAATATAAGAAATTCCCAGTTTATTTAATTTCTAATTTTATTTTTTTAGTTGTGGCCGTCTTGAAGTAAGAATACGATTTAAGCGCATTTATCTTCTAAAATAAATTATCTAACCCGATTAGTTTAATAATTATTATTTGGTACATAATTTTGAATTAAACTCATCGAATTACATTTATGAATCGATTTTTTTAACTGAAACGTTCACGAATTCTTTATTTACTTCTATGCTTTGTAAATCGCTCTTCATTAAATCTAAATTAAATCAAAGACTTTAACTACATCATTACAATTAACATTGATTCCTATATATACTACATACTTTTATTATTCTTTATGTTCAAAATAAGAAATATATTTAGTTATTTTATATAAAACTCTTAAGCTTTTCTCTTTTATTTCTTATCTATTATAATTTCACTGTGTGATTTTATCCTGCTGTTGCTTAAAACTTTACATAAACATATTTTTATATGCCCACACCTTACCTATATTTATACATACTAATATAACAACAAAAAAACACAATTTTGTTTTTCTATTCAAGGATAATGTGCGATTCTCCGCCTGTTTGGTATATAATAGAAAAATATTGTGATAATGGATACAATTTTCTTCATTTTTATTTTTACCTAAAATTTATTTTACTTAAAATATTTCAACATATATTCGTATACAGAACCAAAAAAAAAAAAAAATTTTTACAAAAAATAGCGATAATCAAAAGAATATCCTTTGAGATTCACTTTTATATACATGTGTTCCTGTTCCATAAATATAAATTATATTATAGTATAGTTTTGCAAAAAATATTTATTTCAAAAATATAATTTCAAAATAAATTGTTTCAGGATATCAGTGTATAATTTTTTGTGTGTATAGGTCTTTGAGAATCTCTACACATTTCTATGCAAGGACATTCAACAAACAATAACAAAAAAAAAAAAAAACAACAGAACAACAATAAAAGAACTTAAATAAATGTTTTACTTCAACCATTAAACATTTATGGTAAATGGTCAAAATATGCACAAAAATTTTCCCATTATCATTATTATTACTAGAACTATGTATGTATATATGTATATATACAGAAATCCTTAAAAGGGAAAAAAAAACTAAATTGTGTGGGCAAAATGTTTTTTTTGTGTATTGCGTTTGCAGCAGATAAAATAAAAGGACTAAAGCAGATAAATTGAAGGGAGTGTTTTTTTTTTTTTGTACATTGTTATCGATGATTAGTGGTTTGTTTATATGGAATTTTCACACACACGCAAACAAAACGGGATATAATAAATGATTTACATTTATTTTTCAGTTTTGTGTTAAATAATTGAAAGAATTTTAAGTAATGAGTACCGAAATAAATTGGGGTCTTGTACTATTTATAAGTTTTTTTTACTTTTTTTTTGTTATTAATGTTATATAATATTGGAAGGGGGAGAAATTTTTAATGCAATATGATTTTCAATTTAATTATTTTCTTTATAAAAATTAGATATTAAAAAAATTCTCACAGATTATAAAATCTGGTCAATTCTCTCATATGAATAATTAATGTGGAAAATTTGGTAATTAGGAAAATGTGTGTATAAAGAAAATGGTTTTGGTTTTATTTTTTATTATTATTAGTTAATGTTTATATAGTATATGTTTGTGTATATGGTAGGTGGAAAAATTATTTCCAGGTTGGTTAACTTTATGTGGTTATGTGATTTATAAAAAATTATTAATTTAAATTTAGAAAAATATTTTTATATGAATTTATATTATGTAGTATTTCTTAAGTTTTGTTAAAATTTGTTAACGAAAAGTTTATATTTTTATATTGAAAGTTTTTCAATTGAATATAAATTTGCAATTCAATTTCTCTACTTTTTACTATTAGCTATGTTTTGAAAAGAAATAATTTATAAATGAATATTTACTATTAAGTTTTTATTTTTTAAGTTTTTTGAAGGAAATATATCTTTGTTATGTACATATATTTTAAACAGAAAAAATATTGATATATTTTGTTATAAAATGGAAGAATTTTTTAAAAAATATGTGTAAATAAAATTATGGATGATAATTTCATTTCGTAATATTAAATTAAATAAAAAATTTACACCGGTTAATGTAATTTTCACCAAGAAAAATAACTACAGAAAAAATAGTCAGAACTAAAAATGTTCAGAACCAAAAAATAGTTAGGAGTACAAATTTAAAAAAAAAAAACAAATCTTTGAGATCGGAATTTGAACTATTCGAATAAATGTATATTAGAAGTGGTGATTCAATATTACAAATATAATTCATCCATACCTTATATATTATTCATATATTGAAAATATGTGATATCACAAAACACGACTGTGAATAAAACCTGAATATACAACATATTTTTTTTTAATAAGCTAGATATTTGTAAACAAGTATCAAAAAATGTAGTAAAACTTAAAATTAAAAATATATAAGTTATATTAAATTTGATAATATTAAGTGATTAAGTGAAAATCAATTTTAATTTAGAAAGGTATAATAAAAAAAAGTGTAATTTGTGAACAGAGAAAGAAAAACTTTAGACGTTGAGAAACCAAACTGAGATAAATCAATAAATGAAGAATTTGCAGAAAATTATGATTTCTATCACGTAAATAAAGTAAATGTTCTTTCATCAAAAGTAGGAAAATAATTATAATGAGAATTGTGCAAAGTTTCATTATAGATTATCGGTAATTAAGTAACTGTTTTACTGTCGAGTTTAACTATTAATTATAACTTTTAATTACTACTTTTCTTAATTTCAAATTAAATTTACTCAGAATAAAATTCTAGCTTTTAATTTATTTAAAATCTATAAAATTTTCATGAAAACTTTATGAATTTGTAATAATATATATTTTAGTAAAACATGAAAATAAAAAAATTAATAATTTTAACTTACATTTTGATCTTCTGTTTGTATTATTTGCAGCTGCTTCGTAAACTTCTTTATCTGGGATTTCTTCTTTTATAATTGTTTTGCCATCAAGTGCCATCTAAAAATTATATTCGTTTTAAATCTTTAATATAGAATCAGTTTAAAAAAATAATCTTACAATAATAAACATTTTCTTTGAAATAAAATTTTGTTTTGCCACTAAAAAATTTAATTTTTTCTATATTTCTTTTTTTTTTTTTTAAGTTAAATTATCTATTTTTATTGCTAAAGATATGAACTGTTTATTAGCTCCATCAAAAAATTTATGTTCAATACAATAAAATATTTAAATTAATGATCTCCAAAATTAGAATATTCTTAACATACTACTACTAAATTGATGAAAAATTGTAGGAAGTCATTTGAATAAATAATGTTCAAGTGTTCTTAAAATTTATTCAGTCGTTATTATTTAACCAATTGATAAAACCAGACTTTATATTTTTATGCGCTAAAATTTTACTTAATTAGAATTCCCCAAATTAGTCACAATTAATTTACGATTTTTTTTTATCACAAATTATTTCTCATAATTTATTGATTTAAAAAAAAAAAAAAAAAAAAAAACAATTTTATTTATTTATGACCAAATGCGTGAAAAACAACATTTTACTTTTTTAAAATGAATTTTTCTTTTTTTTTTTGAATGCCATGTGTTCGTATACAATTTTTTTATTTGATAATAGTATTATAAATGGCGGCAGTATTGTTTTATGTCAGCCCGTACTTTAGTGGTTTTCTGTATCAGATTTTCATTTTTTTTTCTATCATATTTAAATAGTCGACAATCAGACGACCGACAGGGGAGAAAAAATTAAATTAATGGAAAAAGAATTATGCCAGATGAAAAATGTTCAGAAAAAGATTGCCAAATGAATCTCATCATTATTTTGATGGCATTATATGATTTTGTTCTATGAGTAAATGTTTTTATGAAAAATAGGAGTAAATTAAATTATACTAAGTCGGCAAGACAGTGAATATATAAGAATTTCAGTTCACCAAATGGGATTTCTATAAAAATCTATAAGATAATGAAAGAGTTCTCGTTTTAGATATTGAGTAGAAAATTAATTTCTATTAGTTGCGGTTAATTTGCTCATTATTTGAAATAATTCACATTTTTCTGTTAAGGAAAAAAATTATATTTTCTTCTCCCGCGAAAATATATTAACAGATTAAGTTTTCAAAAACAACTTTTTATAATAAGCTAATAGTTTGTTTGGAAGACTTTTTCACCGATTAACGCATTCAAAAATAAATGTATCTAATACAATTAATTAAAATTTTATTATTAATCATGTTGCTAAAATATTCAATATTTAAACAAAGTAATTTTAATCAAATTTATTAAAATCTGAAATAAAATAATTACGATCGATCGATTGAAATATTTAAAATTCAATAATAAACATCTGCAACATATTTCTAATTATTAATTGCAGTTCGGTCAATGCCAAAAACAAAAATTCAATTTAAATTTAAACTTATTCTACTTAAAATTCATTTGATATTTTTCAAACAAACTCTTTTGATATTCTGCAAAACTATCTGATCAATATTGCTACAAGTACTTGAACCACTCAAAAGACTATAATAAATTTTATAAATAATTTCTTTAAAACCATGAATGTTTTCAATCAAATTCTAAACGTTATTTTTCACACTTTATGTCAGAATTCAAAGCTACAGTATTATTACAAATTAGAAATATGTATAAGTTTTATTTTTAAAAAAAGTTTTCAATTTATAATCAGGAAACTTAAAAAAATAAAAGACCAACCATTCTATAAATGAGCTAACAAAATTTATTTTAACAAAAAAATAAACATATGGCCTATATTCTATTTACCAAAAATTTATATAAACCATTTGCAAAAATTCTTAATTTATGTTTTTTTTTCCCCTCCGGTATCTTATATAATATAAAAATATTAAGGAAAAAGTATTATATTGCCTGTCCATGACAGCCAACTGAGTATATGCAGAACTTTAAAATTAAATATGTACTTAAGAAAATATTTCCAATTTACTAAAAAAAAAAAAGAAACACTAATGAAAATAAAATCAACAATTTTTGTATTTCTAATTTTTTTTTTTATTCAAACTCAACGCCTTTAACATATTTTTTTATTTTTCTGATAAAAGAAACAAAAATTACTTTTTATTTTTATGTTGTGTACATTTTTCTTTCACTGTTTTTGAAAAAACAAAAAAAAAATGTGGTTATTTTGTGTTACTTAAAAGAACAATTCTTAAATAGGTAAAATATGTGTATACGTCATGTTGATTTTATAGACTTAACTGAAACATACTTTGTTACCGAAATTTTTTATATATTGTTTTACCGAAATTTGTTGATAGCATAATTATTAATTCCAAAAATTTAAATTTAGATTAGTTATTTAATTTTCTTGTGTTTGTTTTGGCTTGTAGTTTGTCAAGAAGCGACAAAATTTCAATTTACCTTCTTTTTTGCGGTATGTATACAAATGACTAAATCGCACTCGAGAAGGAAGAACTATTGGAGTTGGGTGTACAAATCCAAAAAGCTACTGTAAACTACTGTATTTCTATTGAGGACAATTTCAACTGGCTTCTGAACAGGACACTATCAGCTGGACTACCATTTCAGCAAGAAATACAGGTAACACGGAACACTCTTTAAAATTTCTCCTTTAAGATTGTGAAGGTCTATTCAGTAGCTACAGGTTTTGTATATTGCATCAATCTCTGAAGGAAATCAAATTTACATTCAAATTTACCTTCTCATGTGAGTTCATATGTTTTATTTATTTCAAATTTTCATTACCATTTTCCTCTCGATATTTCTGAAAACTTCTCACAAGCACCTTCGTCTCAAGATTCACATAAATATTAAATAGTACTAAATAATTTATCAAATAAAATCATCAAAACAGTTGGTAAATTGACCTCAACTATAAACATTTTGCATTTTTAATAAATTTTGTATCCTAAAGCATTAAATATCAGTAATTGAAGTAAATACTAAAACAAAAATTAATTAATTGTGTATGAAAACAGTGCTTGTTGTTAAATGTTTTTCAATTTTTTATTTTAGATCCTTGACTTAGTAGTTATAATTGGTTTTTTGTATGTTTTTGAAATTTTCTGCTTTGAAAAATTTCATTTGAAAATCTGTCAAAATCAATATATCATGTTAAAAAACATTAAAAAAGTACATCATGACGAAGTACAAGGACTTCATAGTTAATATACATTAGAAAAATAATTTTCAAAAAGCTTTCAAAACCATAAAAAGATATTTTCTTTTATATTTTGAATTAATTTACTTACTGTGTTTTCAGGAATGGAAAAAACTTATTCTATTTTTTTATTGTAGTATTTTTTTAAAGGTTAAGAGTAAAGAAAATAAATGTATAGGTGCAGGTCAAACTCCCAGTATAATCATGATATCGTAGTACGCGTACCGAATTTGGAATTCAGATTTTTCTGGAATGTACTAGGAATATCAGAATTTCAGTTTAAGATTAATATTATACATAGTGAAAATATGCAAAAGTTATTTTATAAAAATAATAATTTTCTAAGACTGTCCATTTACTTTCTCAGACTTTGATCCAATCCAAATCATAAAATTTTGACATATTTAAAAAACTGCCTTAATTGTTTTTCTATAAATTTTCCCAGTCCACTATAAGATCATTTTGTAAATCTTTTATCTGAAACTCAGATATCATTACGCACTGTTTCAGTTTTTCCTTTTGTGGGAAATAACGAAAAAAGCAATTTCCTAGAAATAAAAATCAATTTTCTCATTGACGAAAAATTATGACGACAGTGACATTTTCATCATTTATTGAAAAATAAATCCAACAAAATTATAAGAAAATAATTGTGAATGTTTTGTGACACAAGCTGCAAAAATACACACAAATTATAACATAAGGGAGTACAAAAAAAAAAATTGATTATTATTATTTGATATTTTTATATGTATGTATATGTATGTGAAAAATATTGAGTTCTTCATAAAAGTTATGTTCAAAAAAAAAAAATATGAAAATTCTAGGAATAAAAAAAATTAAAAAACAAACAAGAAAATTCAAAATTGAACATCACTTGAAGCTGTCAAAAAAACGCGTTAACGAAAAACGAATGGCAAAATAATAATTTTATTATTATTATTATTATTATTATTATATATTCTTTTAATATACACAACAACGGCATCAACATAAAAAAAAATATTAAAAAAAAAAAATTATGAAGCACTTTGGTTTTTCATTTCAATTTTCCAGCTATTCTCTTTCAATTCGTTTACTATATTATATAAAACTTACTTTCGGTTATACACTATAAGGAAAAAGTTATATTTATAAACCCCCAAATATCCCAGATGTGAACTGTCGTTGACATATGACACAACACAAAAAATGATTTTTCCATTTTCTCTTCTTTATACTGTATGTTTGGGAAAATATTTTTCAATTGGTCGGTAAAATTATTTTTCATGATTTTTTTTTTTGATAAAATTTGATAAAATTTGATAAAAGAAGGAAAATTTAACTAAAAATTTAAATTATGGAAATTTTTTATTATTTTAAAATATACTTTGTTTCGAATTTGTTGAGAAAATTATTTAGTTTTTTTATTATTAATAGGAAATAATTTACAAACAAGAAAAAACAAACTTTTCCTTGTCCTTAAATCCTTTTATATTTTGATTGTGTAAATTTGTATGTTTGGGGTTTTAAATAGAAGGGTTTCGTGACTTGGTAAATTGTTTTATAAGAGAATTTTTTTTTTGTTTTTTTTTTATTGTAATTGTTGAAAATCATTTAAGTTGTCAGAATGAATGAATGAAATGAGTGATAATGAGGTGTTTTTAAAGTGGAAATTTAATGAAATTTGTATATCTATTCATAGTTATTTATAAATAATTTAGAGTTTTAAAATAATTATAGCTGAAGTTTAAGATGATTTTACATAATAAGTTTTGTAGTGCTATGAAAACAAAATAATATTCATTTATTATTTTGTTGATTAATATTGACTATTAAAGTAAACATAAATTAAATTTATACAAATCTACTCAAAGTAAAGATAAGTAAAGATTAAAATATTGTCTAAATAAAGAATAGTTGTTTGTAAGCAATTAATTAATAATTACCTCAAAATGAAAATGTTTACCTATGGCAATCAACTGGATCTAAGTAAGTTATTCATTTTCAATACAACTTTGAGATAATAATCAAAATTAAATACAAAAATAAGAAATACAACATAATTCAACTTAAATTAACTGATATCTTCCACCAAGGTTATTAAGTCGGTAAAAAATTTAGACTAGCTTTACATTTTAATCCATCGGACGGCTTAAAATTTAGAAAACAAACGCAGATTTTCCAATTATCGCAGTTACTGAAAATGTGTTGCAAAAGGAATTATTAATAAATTTAGTTTTGTCATTTAACTATTTCTGATGATGGCGTATGAAATGTTGAATTCCTAAATAATTTTAAATTATTTCTTTAACTATTAATTAATCTTTTTTGCATAACCAGCTGTCAGAAAGAATTCTATTCATATTTGAATTTATGATATGTATTAATTATCAAATTTATTGTAGTTCTTCTTCAAATAATTACTAAATAATTATTTTCTATAATTACAATTCATTCCGTTGAAAATATTCTAACAAAAAAAAATTGATTAATTTGATTACTAAAACCATTTCATTTAAATAATGTTTAGCACATTAAACACCATATTGAGATTGTATTCCAAATTTAAATAATCTATTATTTTAATTTATTTTTACATTTTATTTTTAACTTTGTAATACATTTGTTTTCTTCTGCAATTTTACAGTACTTAGTAATAGTAAAATTTTGTAAAAGTCATGCACAATCGTTGCTTCAATACAAAACGAATAAAAATAAAAACAGCACAAATATTATTATAATTGCAACATTATGATGATTATACTTTCATCCCCATAATATAAGTCCAATACAACAACAGCTGAAATAGCAATGTCACAGTAGTTTGAGAATAAAACAATTCAAAATTCAAAAGAGCTTAAGTAATATCAGAGAGTATCAAAGTAAAAACTTAACAGAAAAAAAAAGTATAGTATTATAAAATTGTGGTAACAGTTGTTTTGAACATGAAAAATCTCTAAAAGTTTAAAAAGAAAAACACAAGAAGAAACATCATCAGCAGCAGTAACATTCAAAACCAAATTGGGCAAAACATATTTTCCTAGAGGGTTGATTTCTTTTTGGGGGAGAAAATATTCTTGTTTTTGACAATAAAAGAGTAAAAAAAAAATATATATGTATTATATTCTCTAACAGTATACTTTAAATACTGTTGTTGTTACTATCATATGGTCAGGATGTTCTCTGATATGTACAGAATACTGAAGAGGCCTTTAAGGGTTGAAATAAAATTATTATATTTATGTGAAAATTTTTAAGGTAAAATAATTTTTATTTTTAAATAAGTCAAAAATTGGAACAGTTTTTAGTATTTCCGAAAATAGTTTCAAAATTAATATTTAAATTTTTAGATATTTTTAATAATGAAAGGAATAAATATAAGTTTCACAATATTGTAAGTACATATACAATCGCAAGAGTTAAGTACATTTTTGCACTTTTAAAATCCAATTTGCATAATAATAGAAAAGAAATGAAATACTTTTTAAGAAATTTCTATTACATAGTTTGAAGAATTTTGCATCCCTTTTTTATGTATACATATTCATTTTATATTTGCAGATGTATAATAGTATTACCATTATTTGAATGAGAAACAGTATAAATAGAAATCATCTGCGTAGCATAAGTCTGCTGAAAACACCTGTGACCACATATATATTGTTATTTTTTGCAGATTTCAATATATGAATGTATGTTTGTTTAAGAGGTCCTTGTACAAACAGATTACGAACAACTAAATTCAGATGCGATTAGAAAACCCAATAACGACTTGTCATAAACTAAAATTTATTCAAAAATCATGTAAGAGAAGACATAATTATCTTTTTTATTTAAGTAAAAAGCAAAATGTTATTGAAATTTGTTAAAAAGCTGATAGAAAGTTTGGTGCACTGCACAGTATGGTAATCGCACTTTTAATAATTACTGTTATATTGTTATTTAGTATACTGATACTCGGAAGCATCTGCTACTGTATACAGAATAAAGAAAAAAATTAGAGTAATATATTATTGAGCATATCCTTAATGGATGGTGTTGATGAATTGCTTTTTAAACACAGTTGTTTTAGTAAAAAAAAACGAAAATAAAAATAAAATTGCCAAATGAAAACAAATGTTAACTATAAAAATTAATTCAATTTCATTTACTAACTAATAAAAATTTTGCACATCTAAACCAAGAAAAGAAGAGCAAAGGAAATGTACTGTAACCAAGTAGAACAGAGGAAATAAAGAATCTAAAAAATTAAGCAATTGAGCAGCGACAATCGTTTTAAAGCTATAATTTTATAAACTAATTTTAAAAAGATATTCTTTAGTAAACTTTAGAATATTTGTACATTTTTCGATACTTTCAGATAAATTCTGATTTCGATTGATAAACATTTAAACTTCAAATTGGCACATTGTTTATTTGCTATTAAACCAGATCAAAATTGTTAAATTTTACAAACAATATTTTTATTTCAAATTTTGGTTTACGAATCAACTTCAAAACAGGAACTGCCAATAAAATTATAAAACATTATTCTAATCTCAATAGTTGATAATTTACAATCTTTGTATTATTATGACAAGAAGTTACGACCGAATTTACTTAAATTTCCTCTGCTTAAAATTTGTAATTATGATATTTAGGTATCATATTTTGGCAAAGTTCCACAGATAACAATTATTGTTTTAAAACTTTTCGATAACATTTTAAAATCAATTTTGTCCTATCGTTTCAATACAATTTCCAGTAATATTCCAACAAAATTAGATTACTTTTACTAAACTAAGTTTCAGAGCAAATTCAAGTTATGATTATTAACTGCCTTATTTTAAGGCAATTAGAGTGCCAACTGTTCTCTAATATCTAAAATCCTTTATTTGCAAAACTAAATAATCCTTATACAAATTACCATCTAATTTGAAAATCATTTTTTTTTTATTTTCTCCCCAAAAACCAAACTATTTTTTTTTTCACCCCTTTCTAAACAAAACAGACTCAAAAAAAAAAAGAACTATGATATTATATTAGTTTCTCATTCATACCCTAAATATCCCAATCCAAATTTAATATTTTCCAATTTGTGTCTATATCATCTATAAATTTTATGTAAACTGCACATGTTATCTAATTCTCATCCTTTTAAAATTCCACAATATATATTTATATATATATATATACGGTAAATGTATGCTATTTTTCTTTCAATATACACAAACACATCTATACATTATATTATATTAAAGAGAGCACGTGTCATAGTCAAAATTCAATTAAAAGCAGGTGTCATTGATGGCCTCCAGAAGCCTTTTCCGTTTTCACATATTTACCGTCTGTGCGGCAAATGCATAATCATTTTCATTTTCCATTTATAGAACAACACAAAAACAACATTAAAAAAAAAAAAAAATTTATATATAAAAATTTTCCTCTGAACATTCTGCTTCAATTTTTTATTTTTTTTTTTTTTGTGGGTCTCTTTAACATCAGCAAAAATGTTTTTTTAATGTGAAAAAAATATCATATATATTATTATCGCATGAAAATATATATTTATATATGTATATGTATAGATATATTTAAGTCCTCTGAAAATAGAATTTCCTTTATTTATTTATTTATTTTTATCAGGACACATAAAATTGCCAATAGTTTTGTAAATGTTGTGTGGCATTGGTATTTAATGGTTTAGAGAGGTGATTTTGCCAAAATAATACCACAATTGATGGAAACCACAACATGGGCTATTTTATGTACAAAACACGCACATAAATTATAAAGGGTGGTTGGAGTTTTTTTTTTTTTGTGGGTGGTATGGCATAGAGTGAGTACTAAGGGAGCAAATCATTATATAAATATAATGTGCGAGAAGATTTATATAATATATCATTTTAGTAGTTATGCAATTATGTTTTTTTTCGTTTTTTAGAATGTTTCGGAAGTTTAATAAAATATTTTACTTGGTGCTGATAAATGATAAAAGATTTAAATTTTCTGACAGTGAAGTTAACAGAATAAATATTTTCAGAAGAATTAAAATATTTTTATGTAAAGTTATATGTCACTTTTCATAATAAATAATTAAAAACTTTGTATATATTTATGTTCTGTAAAATTTAATAAAAATTCTATTTTTAAATTCTTTTAATAATTTTTATTTTTGCCAAAAACTTCTTAATAATCAAATTTCTTTATAATCAAAAAAGATTATAAAATTATTAATACTGATTAATTTATGAATTAAATCATTTTACACTATTTTCCCCCACAAAATCATATCATCAGGATTATTTAAATTAAATACGCCACCAAAGAAATTAATAAATCTTTATTAATGTAAAACTTGTGTTTCTTTACTCGAACCTTTTATATAACTTTTTCAAAATACAAAATTATCATCCAGCCAAAAATAACAAAACAAAAAAAATCCTTAAAATTTTCTTCTTTATTGTTTTTTTTTTTACCACCATCCATAAATAAACAACCTCCACCCAAAAACCTATTTTATAATTTCATATAAATAGCATCACCTGAGACCGAACAACAACAACAACAAAAAAAGTAAAAATAAAACAAGAAACTTTTTATTCCAAAAACATTTAAGAAAAAAATTTATCATGATAAAGTTTTCTGTAATACATAAATATATCCTGGTTAATAACTTTATTTTCTATATAAATATAAACGTATATAAGTTTTCAAAAACAAAAATATAATCATTTTTCCCAACATTTTCTGATTGCTTTTACTAGAAAAATATAGAACCCAAAAAAAAATTATATGAAAATCGAAATAACATTAAATCCGGTGTAAATCATGACCAGAAAAACCATATTCGCACTAAAACCACTAACACCATAAATTTATAGTATTTACAAGTTTCTTCAATTTCTCATATATCTTAATTTTTCTCCAACTACTTTTAACGAAATTATTCCACGCCTCCCAAACCAAATACCCATACTCCACCCATTCACCTCCCTATTAAAGAAGTACAATCAATCAATCACATGATTAGTACTCAAAGAAGACTAATGACATGACATTCCCAGAGTCTCAGGTGAATTGAAAACAAACACATGAGATTCATTGTAAATTATTTTCTTGGAAAACTTTTTGGTTATATGAAAAATATTTTATAAACGATCGTTTTTACACAGTAAAAAAGTGTTATTAAGGAAAAAATAATTCAAGAGTGAAAATTTGTAACTTCTTTCTTAAAACTATGAATTTATTGGTAGTAGGAAAAATTATAACCTCCACCTTCATTCTACACTTTTAAATTTTAGTTTTGTTGATTTAAAAATGTTTTTGTTTCCTTCATAATAAAAAACAGGGCTTCATATAGGAATAAAATAATATTTTATGTACATTAATGTACCATTTATGTTGTATGCCTGAGGCAACATAAAATACTTTGTTCCTTTGGTAAAAAAATAAAACAATAATATTTAGAGAGAATATCATTTTGTTTTGTTTTTTACTAATATATACATATCTAATAAAGTGTAGAATTACGGATGATGATGATGACAATAGGATGTCTTTTACTTTGACGTCAAATTTTCTCTTTGAATATTGTTTATTTTTTTGTTTTTGGTTATGTTTTTGTTTAAATGTAGATGACGCACAACATATCTCAAAAAATTCTGAATAAATTTTTTGTTATCCTTGAGTAGATTATGAGTATAATATAATAAATTTGCCATGTGAGTATTTATATTCCTTAAGGATAATATATATTTTAACAATAAAAATTATGCCCGTTTTTTTCATTATTAATATATTTTTCTTTCTTACAATACTGTATTTGACATTTGTGTAGTTAAGTTACCTTTCCAAAATGAATTTATTATAAATTAAAGAAAAATACATATTTTGTTTCTAAAACATATCCGGGATATTTAATTTAAAGAAAAATCTGTAGGAGTTATTTATATTTGAAAAATAAAAATTGTCTAGGAAGTTGAAAAATTGACTTGTTTTTTTAAGGATATTTTACTAGCTTTCTTTGTTTATTATGTTAGCAAGGTTTCTTGCTCTTCCTTGAATAAAATATTTACAGAAGTTTTTCTTTCTAAAACAAAGTTTTAACGAAATTTTGCGAGAAATCTACAGAGAAGAAGCCATATTCAATAAGCACCCTAATTTAGCGATATTTTGCGAGAAACCTACAGAGTAGAAGCCATATTCAATAAGCACCCTAAATTAAATCTTGAATTTTACAGACGAAAATATGACTATTTCGGGAATATTAGACTGTAAAACCACCCACAGTTAAGAATTATTGTGAGTTTCTAGTATTATAGAAATAATGTGAAATTTGGCCTTTTGAAGTGGTATTACTATTTCGAAAATAAAAACTATAAATAAAAGCGAATATATTGCCGACACTCTAAATACAACTTTTACGAGTTTTTAGAATTTATGATTATGCAAGTAAAAAATATTAGTTTTAAGTAAAAAAAAATATATTTATAAAAAAGGACTATAGTTACATATCCTTATAAATATCCTTGAAAAAGGCAAAGTGTTAAGTTTTTAACTTAAGTTTTAAACCAAAACCCTAAGCAAGTATTCTGCGCTCAAGATGGCTACATATGTAAAAGCCAAAATTGTGTCTTTAGTCAGTGTTCTGATATGTTGAGACTTCTATATTTCTAGATCCTGATGGTACCCATCCATTATTATTTAAATTTACAAAATATCATCTTAAAGTAACTCTGAAACAGCCTGTATTTGACATTATTTTAAAATAATGTTTTTTAAATTAACAATTTAAAAAAAAAAATCCTAAATTAATTTCATTTCAATATATTTCCAACTAATTTCACTGTGAAACACATTTTGTTTAAAAAAAAAGCGAAAAAATAAATACTTTTCATGCACATTTTCCTATTTGCCATTTTATACTTTTCCTGTTTTTATTGAAATCTTTTTTAGAAGAAGCATATGCTTTTTATTTACAAAAGCAACACAAAAAAAATGAAAGAAACTGAAAAAAAAAAATACATCAGAAAAACATGGTTTGTTCATTCTCAGAAAGTTTATGGTGTACATATGTGCTTGCCTAACCTATAAAAGTGTAATTTCTTTATGGGCACACAGTTAGAAATGTTATAGTTGGATACTATACTTATACTCCTGCCATTGACGGCAACAACAAAAATTTTCTTTTTGTTTCCATCATTTTCCTAATTTTTTTTATTTTTTCATTTTTTTTTAATTCTTGTTATTTTTTATATATTTTATAAGAAATATTCTTGCAATAAGAGCCTCAAGGCATTAATAAACTATATATAGTAGTTACGTTTCCGTCATCATTGGCTGCTGAATAGTTGTTATTGATCTGAAACTAATATTTTTCTTGTGAGAATGATTTGTTTTTCTTTATTTTATTTTTTTTTTATGCTATTTTTCCAAACGAACAGAACAAAAAAATGATTTCTTATATTTGTTCCTTTTTTTTCATTATATTTTGGCGAAGGTAAAAGAAGAGATGATGATGAAGAAAAGTGTGGAAATTATGTCAACAATTTAAAAAGAAAATTGTATTTAAGTATAGAGGAGAACAATAATAATGTATATATACGTGGAAAATATTTTACTGTTTATATTTTTTCTTTCATTTTTTTTTTTTCGTACAAGGAGGGAAATCCTCACTAACAAAATTATTATTTATACTGAAATTCTGATTTTGTCAGGAGAGTGCCACAGATGTTGAAAGAATGTCTAGAACAGAGAGTTGGTAAATATATATAAAAATATTATTATTATTATTTTTTGTAGTTATATTGTCAAGAGTACCTACAACAGTATATGAACGAAAAAATATATTAATGTAGAAAATTTATTATTATAATATGATAGGTTGCTTTAGTCAAGGATTATATGCAGAAGTGATATTTATAATCTATAATTCATTGTAACAATCCAATATAACTTTTTCGAGGTACCCACTAACAGGTCTATTCACTGTAAAAAAAAACAGCCGAATTGATTGGTATACATGAACTAATTTAATCAATTAAAGAACTTTTCGATTCCACCATGGTAAAATTAACAATCTTCCAAAGGAGAAACAGTTTTCTGCAACTAAAATCAATTACTGACGCTAAGAATTATTTAAAATTTAAGTTGTACGCGATTAGCTTAACCTATGCTCAGAGTAGTACAAAATTTAACTTAAAAGTTCATTTTATAAGTTACTTTACAAAATATTTTAGATAAACAACTTCTGCGTGCTATCCTTCAAATATATTTGTTATTTTAAATAATTATGTACTTTACTTGTTTTTTAAACTGTGCAGAGCTTAAATACGTAAGTTTTTTTTTTTTTTAACTGTACAGAGTTTGGATAGCAAAAACACATATGTGATACATGAATTACAATTTACATCAGCGAAAACAGAAAAATTATAGTATAATCGGGTGAAAAGTTCAGTATTAGAATTACAACCCCCTCAAATTCTACTATAGATATATAGAATATTCCAATTTCATCCTATATTACAAAAAAAAAAATAAAATGTAAAAAGACGTAGGTGCCCCTAAAATTAAATTTTAATATTCAACAATTCAGATGTGCCAGTCACGGGATGGTATTCACGTTTAAGAACAATCTAAAATAATTTAGTTTTACTTAACCAAATGGTGTTAAAAGAAACAAACATTTAATTTTTTTTTATTTATTTGAAAGGTCGATTTACTCTTTTAAAGCTTTTTCTGATATTTTACAAATTTTCTATTTTCCAAAAAAAAAAAAGAAGAAAATTTAAAAAAAAGACACAAAAAATTTTCTTGTTTGTCGAGAGGATAAAATTTATTTAGTGAATGTGTTACATATTGTACATATGTGTTCTTGTAATTTTATTTTTTTTTTTTGTTTTTTTGTAAGTATAATCAAGATGCTGGCTGATGCATATTTATGTTGAAATTTAGAAACAGAGAAACACATGGTATTATATTTTTAAACTACCCCCCAAAATATATATATATATATATATATATATACATATATGTACATAAAAGATATGAAACATGTGTGCAATTGAAATGTTAGAAGGAAAAATTATGGAAAAAAAAATATATTTATTGGGGAAAATTGAAAATTCTTTTCATTAATTGAGAAGTAAAAATTTGTTGTGTATGTATATAAGAATTTCGAATTTCGTGGCACATATTTTCCAATTGAAATAATATTATTTCTTATTTTTTGTGAATGATCTGAATATGAAATGTGAAATATTAAGTGCTGTTTAAGCCTTTTGAGTTTTCCAAGAAATTTAATGTATTTTTATTTTTTTGGATTGTTCATGAAGTGGAAAATTGTGGTACAAAGAGGTAATTTTCTAATGAATAATTTCTTAAATATAGTTTTATAATTCTTAATGTCTATTCAGTTAGATATTTTATTTAAATATTTAGGGAAAAGATATTTCATTTGTATGTAAGTAAGAAACAGAATAATCTTTGTAAAATTTGATGTGTAAACGCGGCATATAAAAAGTTCACTGGTTTTCTTTCTAACCAATAAAATTTAAAATTCGAAAATATTTATTTCTGATTATTTTATTTAATCAGACTAGCAAATAGCAGACTATAGCAAAGAATTGTATTATGCTGAAAAGTAGCTTTAAAATATAATTTAAGATAACTCTATCTAACTAAACTGATTAGCAGAAATTGCAAAAATTGCAGTCCCCAGTTAAGCAAAATATATTTTTAAACAAATGAATTTTTAACTCACATAAAAGTAGTCAATTCTGAAATATAGTCTACAATTTTGTATTATTGATTTAAGCTGGCCTATATAAAATAATACCGGATGGTAATTATCATTTTTTAATAGAACAATTCCTCCCCTAAAAATTTATCTGAAATCACCAATTATAGAAATATAATTATAACACAGTAAATAATTTTTCTAATTTTTATTTCACAGATGTCTTTTAACATATTTTTTATTTTATTTTTTTCGCGACAGATGTGTTTTAAATGTACTTATAATTCTCTTTTTTTTTTTACAGATACTACATTAATAAAAAACAATTAAATAGTTCACAGCTTGGCTAATAATCTAAATTATTATCTAATTTTGTAAATTTAAAAAAATATATATAAATTGAATATTAAATTAAAATTAATAGTTTTCATAATTATACAAGAATATACTTAAAGTGTCCATCATTTTAATTCAAAATAGTAATTTATTTTTTAGTTCATTTATACCTAAATTAAATTATTTATAAATGAAACTAAATTATCAACTATAAAATTTAATAATCATTCTAATTAATTATCATTTTTATAGTTTTTTATAGATAAAAACATTAATTATCTTTTATTACTAAAATGTATAAAATTATTGACATTACTATTTAATTTTCTTGAAAATATTTATTTTCCTTAACATAAAATAATAATAACACCTTATTTTTCCAATTCAAAACTTAATGACACTTTCAGTGTGTGTGAGTGTGTGTCTGTGGGGAGATGGGTGGTAATTCTATTAGTACAAGGTTTCAAAAAAAAAAGGTTTTACCTTTTATAAAAATATTTATTTTTTCTTCAATTTTCCGTCCTTGTGGTTAACTTTTAAGGATATTTGTATATATAGAAATTTTTTTTTTTTTTTTGAAGGGTAAACATAACAACCCTGATTGTATCCTTTTTGACACAAACAAAACAATTACTTACTCTATCAATTTTTATTACCAATTTATGAGTAATTTTTTTAATAATTGTGATTTTTATTTGTTTTTAAATTGTCCACCGCAAATCAAAATTAATCAATTTTCTGACATACAGGTAAGTGTATAAAAAAAACTAATAATATTTTATTCGTAATTATCATTTATTAGTTTTCTAATACTGATATTTTTAAGAGTACGAGGTATAGGTGAACTAAATATAAATTTAAATATGTTCATTTTTATTTATTTATTAATCAATTCTTACATTGATATTAAAGTAAAGTAATTTTGTCTGTACACATCGTGAATAATAGTAGGAATAGGAATATATGGTTATGTATATAAGACAGTGTAAGGACACATCAGACCTAATCATTATAATTTCATAATTTATTATTTATGTTAATTGATGTACTTAAATATGTGGGAACATTTTTTGATTTTTGCAGAAAATTATAATAGTCTAAGCTAAGGATTATTTTATTTTATATACGTAATATATTTTTTTATTTTTCGAAATTTTATTGTAAATAAAGAGATTTTAACTTTATGGATATTTTTTTTGTAACTAAGTCATTACGAAAATTGATTGTAAATATCGTAAAGTGAAATTATAAAAGTAGGAAAGTTCAAAATGCAATCGAATTCAATAAATATTTAATGAATGAATAGTTGTCAGTGATATAATTAGATTCAATTAGTTTTATATCGAAATGGAGTATGCTGAAGCAATTATCTAATTTTTTCACTCTTGATATATATGATAGAATAGTTAAAATAGTGATATCCAATAAAAATATTTGAAATCAAGATTGAAATACATAAAATTAAAGGCCAAACTTTATACTTTTGTATTTATTAGATAATTAAATATATTTAAATAGGCTCCTTTTTGATAACCGCCTTAATTAGTTATCTATTATCGTCTAACTTAATTAAAACTTTTTTTAACCGAAACTATAACCAAGGAGATGCTTTCAATTTTGATCGTCATCTCAGATTAAGATCGAATATATTTAAATAAAGATTAATTAATTTAAGATATTTGATGATTGTATAATAAAAATTGAAGTATTACGATTAAATCTATGGAATGTTCACGACAATTTCATAAAATTAAATTTCCTAACGTAGTTCACCTTAAATCATAACTTTAGTATCTTTGAAAATATTAATTTAATATAATATATTATGAACAATTTTAATTCAAAATCTTATAAATATTTTATAGTTAAAATTTATTAAATTGTAAAAGATTAATTGTAAATTTAATTTTGATTTATTTACATTTCTTACTACACAGCACAATTAGTCCTGACACATAAATGATAATTATTAACTATCCTATAACAATTAGAGTTTTAGTGACCAAACTCAATTTATATAAAAATTAAATTCAATATGGGTCAAAATTCCAATCATTTACTATATAATCAATTAAAATAATTGAACATATGTCAAATATATTAAGTATTTTTTTTTTTTTCTATCTAAAGTATATATATGTACTTTTTAATGTAAATTATTGACAGTAAAAGCTTATAAAATTACACTCTATTCTTTTTTCAAATCAAAATTAATATTAGAATCAAAAAAAAAAAAAAATATTATATTAATAAATAAATAAAATGATTTATATCTTTGGAATTTTACTTACCATAATTGACATTCAGAAAAATAAAATTAATGTTTTTTTTTTGTTTTTAATACAAAATCAGATTTTTTTTTTTTTGATTTCCAGTTTAAATTTCTTATGTTTTGCTATAAATTTTTGTTGTTTATAAATTTATGTTTTTAATTTTTTGTATTTTTGTTTACTGAATTTTTGTTTTTTTTATAAAATATTCATTTCTCAAATTACAATCAGTCACAAAAAAAATCATATATATTATGTGTATGATGTATGTATTAATATAAAAAAGAAAAGTCCAATAATTTTTATTTTAAAAATCATAAATCATTGAATACAATTAAAAATATTTTATCATGCAATTGCACAATCCTCTGAAATTTAATATATTTTCAAAATAAATTTCAAGATATTTTTTTTTGGAAAAAAAATAATATATTTTAAATAATTAATTTTCAATTATGATTAAATATTTTTTGGTTTTAAATTTATGTTAGTTTCCCCACCAAAAAAAAAAAAAAAAAAAAAAAATTTATTAAAAAACCAAAATAAAAATTAAATTCAAGAGCAAATATATGAAAATAAATATATAATGTATTATATAAATATATAAATTATAAAAACATTTGTTTCACATATGTTTTACTGATAATTTGTTTTATTTTTTTTTTTGGAAATATATTTTCAGAAAAATCTTTATATATGCGTCTGGTCTGGTATAGTTTCTACAATATCATATACCACTATTAATTATATCAAGTTTTTTTTAACCCGGAAAATTACAAAGTATATTTTAAAATTTTCAAAAAAATATTATATTTAATTCACAAATAAATAGAAAGTAAATATTTAATTAATTAATTAATTTATTTATCAAACCACTTTAATTAATATTCAAATTGTTAAATTGTCCATTAATTAATTACACATTTTAATAAAAAATTATAATTAAATAACTTTAATTAATTTTTATTATTATTATTTTTTTGTACAATTAATTTAATTTTAAAATAAATTTATTGACAAAATTTTAGTTTTATATATTTTGTATTATTTTTCTTAATGGTATAACATGTGTTTTTAATATCCTTTAAAAACATATAACAAAAAAAATCATATTCGATAATTGAACCACATCCGATCCGATCAACAAACAATTATCAACTGAACACAACACAATATTAACACTATTATACTAAAAAAAAAAAACCGACAAAATAGAAGGAAAAATTTTTTTAAAAAAAAATTCCTTCTTTTTATCAACTAAAAATACAAAAAAAAAAAATTTATTCCTTTTCAATCCTGTTCAGCTGTCAGATGGTGGCGACAGGATATTATACCCATGTCAAGAAAAAAAAAATACATCTAACAAAAATATATTTATTAATCACTCTAGAAACAAAAATTTTTTTGTATGTTTGTATGGGTTTTTTTTTTTTTGCGTCGTTTGATTGTATGTGAAACCGGCTTTAAAAGAATGTTTTTGTTGTTAATTTTTTCGCAAGGAAATTTTGTGCTTTTCGAATTTTTTTTTAATAAAAAACGAGTTTTTTTTTTTTCTATTTTTATGTGGATTTTTGTTGTTGTTGTTGTTGTTGTTGATTAAAAAATTGTTTTCGATTTGAGGAATTTTTGTTCCTTACCATTTAACCGACAGAACAGGAATGAATCGACAATAAAAGAGGAAATTTATTTAAAAATTATTTTTTTAGAGGCATTCCTTTCAAACCAATAAGTGTTTTTTTTTTTTTTTGTACATATTTTTGTTTAGTGTAGTAGAATATTTTGTGTTGTTGAGAGAAAATTTTTCGGAGAGTGTTTTTATTTTAGCATACTATATAATTTTTGTTGTTATTGGATATTTTTAGGTTTCTAGTCTCCATGATGGCAGATGATGATGAAGTGTTAGAAAATTTTCATTCAAAGATTTGGTTGAGTAAGCTTAAACATTTTGTTTTTTTTTGTTTTTTTTTGGTGGAGTAAATATAATAATTAAATGTAATTGTTTACAGGGTGATTTGTTAGTTGTACAATTTACATTAATATTATTGTAGATAAGATGTTTTCAAAATTATGTTTGTGTGAAAAACTGAAATGAAAATTATATTAATAGAAAAAATTTGATGAGAAAAGTTTTAATTCCTATTTAATTTTTTTGAACTGTCACTGAATTTTACTGTCTATCTGATTTTTTTTTTTGGTTTACAATCCAATAAAATGAAATATAGAAAAAATTTCATACAATTTAATACGTGTGTTTTTGAATAGAATAGTGTATAAGTAATACCCAAGTCCTCATCGGAACTAAGTTCATCGGAACTAAAAATTTGAATGTGAAAACTTGTAATTCCAAATCGAATATGCATAAACAAGTTTTTAAATATTTTTATAAATTTTTGTAGTTAGTTGGCGACAGCATAAAAATTGAATATATTTAAATTCACTTTTCTCAATCTGTCTTTCCGCACAATCTCTGGCAGCATATTTATTCCAACATAATCATATTTATGGTTTTGTGTAGTTTTAAGAAATTTTGAAATATAAATGCAAATCCTGATAAAATTATTCACCCTATCCTTTTTTATCAAAATTCTCTCCATATAAACTAAGAGAGAAAATTTACTTTACGCATGAGTAAAATTTCAGCACAGTTTATTAAGCACACATGTTTTCAATGTGATTACAATTACAAAAATTCATAAAGGCACAAAAAAAAGCACATGAGTTTAATTTCTTTTTTTTTTCTTTTTTGAGTGCTGTTTCGTAGCAGATAAAAATAAATAATATAAAAAAATGCTGGTGGCAGCATACTAGCCCAAAAAATATTAGCATATCCCTTAAATCAAAAATACCACCCTATAATTACAACATCATAAATAATGACATCACATAATTGAGAGTAAAAATTCTTATATTATTTACAGAGTCAAATGATTCACTAACATAATAACATTAAACATATTTCTACTAAAAAAAAAAAAGAAAACTGAAATTATTTAAAAATAAAAATTGCACGAATTTTTCAAATAAACATAATAAAATAAAATACAGGAAATGCGCTAACTTACCAATTTACAGTAATATCAAACACAGATATTCTATCTATAGTTTACTAAGCTATCATCATCACAATTTCATATAAATCATTACCAGAAACACTATAATACCATCAGCAACAAAATTTTAGTTTTTTTTTATCACACATTGTTGGTTATAGAAAATATATGTTCTTCCAACAAAACTGATAAAAAAAAAGCTTAAATAATCCTGATAAACTAAATTTAGTAGAGAAAAAAAATAGCCTAAAAGTCCTTGGTCTAGTTTTGAACTAATTAAATAGCATGTGCACTAAATAAAAGATAACAAAAAAATAAATGAATTACAAAGCAAATTATTTCTTAGTACATTTTGAAAAATATAATTTAAATAATAATGAGATTATTAATTTTAACTGTCGCAAAATATTGATACAAATATTTATAGTACCAACATTTGATGAGTATTTAAAAGTGTGCAAAATAATGAGTTATATTTAACAGAAAATTACAGTGAAGAATTAATCCCAGTGAAGAATTATATTAACTTCTAAGTCTCCAACTTCTAACACTATTGTAACTTAAGTTTTGCTTTTAATTTACTGAAAAAGTGCTCTTAAACTATAAAAAAAATTTAATTTTATTTGTATTTAACTTGCTATTTAACTACGCTATTTAACTATGCTACTTCAACTACTTTATCAAATATTAAGTAGCTTCAGAATCAGCTACATCAAGCCCTCATATTATAAATTTGGCCGTGACACTTTAGTTTAGTAGTAGCCCACTTATATAAAATGACCCTCCAAATTAATCTATTTGTATAGAAGTGAATAAATACTACAAATTACATGGTAAATCATTCAACATAAAAGGTCAAATTAACTTACACACTTTTCAACCTAAATATTCTGCAATTACTCCCAACAAAACCATTAAATTCTCCCTCTTCTACACACTGAACTATTCAATTATCAATTTTTGCAATTTTCAATTAATTGAGATCAAGCAAATTTTCCATACAAAAAAAAAATTTATATTTTATTATGCGCCACTGTCCTCAAAAAAAAAAAAAAAAACTGAATTATTTAATAATTGAGCATATTTTTCTAAAAAAAAGTTGGAAAACAGAAATTTTACCTATAAAACAGAATTTTTGTGTTGGTTTTTTTAAATTTTTTTTTTTTTTTATAATTTGAGTGGCGCACAGTTTGTTTGCTAACATCTGGTCTGCAGGTGTTTTTCCAATTTTTTTTTTATTATTTGTTGTTATGAAAAATTGTTTAATTTTTTTTTTTTTTTTAAATATATATTTTCTTTCATATTTTCCACACTTTTTCTTTGGCCCTGGCACATCTCCTATAAAAAAAAAAAAAACAATAATTAAACTTTTAGAATATGAATTTTGTTCTGGTGTTCTGTTTGTCTGCAAGTGTTTTTCGAATTGAAATAAAGAATAAAAATAATAATAAAAAAAAACTGTTGTTTTGAGAGACCAGAACACTTTAAAAAGCATAAGAATTCTTTGCGTTTTTATGTGTGTAGATTTTTGTTTTATATATATCTTTTTTTTTTTTTAAGTTTTCTTTATGTTATTAACTATTTTTTTTTTTAAATTTCTGTTTTCTGTATGAAAAGCTGGAAACACACTTTAAAAAAAAAAAAAAAAAAAAATTAAATATAATCAGCTGTCAAAAACAGCCGTGTATAGCTTGGCAGTTTAAGTTAGTCAGTAACAATAATAAGAACACCATAGTAATACTAGAATCATTGCTGGTAAATATACAATTGAGAATCATGTTGCCAAAAACAGACTTTTGGAAAAAAAATTTTTTTTAAAAAAACATACAGAAAAAGTTGAAAAAATATAAACAAAATATAAATAATAAATTAATTTGACAGAAATAATATATGTATGCATATGTATATAATTATTGGATGGTTTTGTGGAAAATGTTTTCAGGAAAATCTCAACAGAAAATTTTTGTAAAAGAAAAAATAAATTTTGATTATATTAAATTTTAGGATATGAAGTGGTAACAAATATTATAAAAATAGAATTTGAAGAAAATGCAATAAACTATTGAATAATTATTATCAAGGTGTTCAATATTCCTGTTGATTAAACTATAATATAAAGATTTACATTTTTTTTAAATAAATATGATATTATTCAGGAAATCGTGAGCAGGCTATTAAAACTTCAACCCAGAAAGCATAATAGTTACGGCGGAATTTGTATTATTTATTTAATTTTTGTTTTTGAAACGATTTCTCATAAGTGCAAAATCAGTTTTTGTGATTTTACAGACTAATCAACCTTTCCACTCTAACCCCAAAATGAACAAAAATACACTCTCCTTCTGAGTAAAATATAAAGTGTACTACTATTATATATATTCAACTCAATAGGTGCAACGAGGCAGCAGCAATTAATCCACCTAAAAATGGAATTTTTCTTAAATGGACTTAAATACAATAAGTATATTTTGCTAATAAACATCGACTTTGTAAATTACTATTGTAAATAACTCTCAAGGTTATTTACAATAAATTACTATTGTACATAACCTTGAAGTTTGCATGACCTCTGTATGCTGTAGGCTGTGGAGATGAAACCAAAAAATTCAGAAGAGAACATCCTCTATGCGACTGCGACAGAGTAGCATGATTTCTGAACAAAGAATTCGGTAATATTGTTTTAAGTTTTAGAAGACTTATTGGCACATCAGCACTTTATGTGCGATTAAGTTGTAATAGAAAAAAATCTTCGACTAAAATTGGACTTTTTGTTTACAGGGAATAATATATGTCGAATAAAGAGATCACAATGGATCTATCAAGAATTCTCACTATATTGAGCAACGGTCTGTTGCTTCACACTCTTTTCAACTCAGATTAGACGTGATCCAAAAAATGAACGATTTTAAAAAATCGATACTTCACATATACTTATCTTAGTCTGGATGCCAAAATTTACTAAAATATATTTGAATAAAACGTTTACACCTCTCAGTACTATAAATTAATAATTATCTTCTTCCCATACACTAAAACTTTATCCCAATTTTGAAGCATAACTTTTAAATTCTTTAATTATAAAAAAAAAAAAGATAATCGCATTTTTATTAGGTAAATAATTAAACATAAATTTTAATAATCATAATCATTAAATTTGAAATCATACCTTATAATAAATTAAAATTTTATTCAACCAACAAATTATAAAATTTTCAACTTCGTATATCGAAACGAAAAATCATTTGTAAATATTCACACAATTGAAATTTTTCCAAAAACATAATAACCAGATGGAAAAAGCTTATAATAAATTTTTGAAAAACCAATTCAATTTAATTATTATCTCTGATTCTCTTTTCTTTTCCCAAAAATATTCATAAAAAAAAGAAAACTAAAAAGGATCATTTAAATATACATTTATAATTTTATGTAATTGCGAACAAAATGTTTGAATATTCCAAAAAAAAAAAGGAATAAAAAGTGAGGAACTCCAGTATAGTACAATTTATAAAATTGTATCTATATATATATGTATGGTGAAAATTTTCCACACTAATCAACCTTTCCACTCTAACCCCAAAATGAACAAAAATACACTGTTCTTCTGAGTAAAATATAAAGTGTACTATTATATATATTCAACTCAATAGGTGCAACGAGGCAGCAGCAATTAATTCCCATCGCAATTCAATGATTAAAATGGAGTTTACTTAATCATGCCCAAAAAAACTTTTGGTTCTGACAGTTTCATAATTAGGTATTCAAAATCTTTAATATTCTCTCTTTTACTGCTCTTACTTGAACCAGTTTTCTTTTCTGCTGTTTTATACAAATTTTTTTTTTTTTTGGAAAAACTTGGAAAAACCATCATCATCATATATACAAATCGGAAATTCTAATATGGAAAATTCATTGTAAATAATACGAGTAGTAGATATATATACATACATATATGCTGCATATGTATATACATATATATTTTGTGTTGTTGGTGTATTAACCCGTCAAAAACTGAGAATATGAAAATGAAAAAAATAATAAAATAAAAAAAATTAGAATGGGAAATGATGAAATTAGTTGATTTGAAAAATTTTTATGGTATGAGAGATGAAAACTTTTAACTATATAAAACTGTGAATATATATGGGCAAAATATTTTGATGAAAAAACTTTTCTCAAGTCTTAAAATATCTTCCAACTGATTTTTTTAATTTTTTTTTTCTTGCATGGGAGAAAAATGAAAAATATTATTTTTTTAGTGGAGAAAATTCATTTGTATCGTATATTTAAAGTAAAAGGATTTTTATTTTATATAAACTTATTTTCTATATAACAAAAAAGGTTGTGAAATTTTTCCTCTGCATATGGCATAATTTTACATTGCTAGTCGGGAAAATTGTTATGTTTTTTCAAAAAAAAAGAAAAATTATTTTATTGAAAAAAAAAAGTATATACGGTATTGTTTTTGAGAAATCAAGTTAATGTACACTAGAAATAACATTTAAAAAAACATTTAATTTTCAAATTAAAGTGGAATATTTTAGATAAGCTCATGTACTTAACTTTGTAGCTTAATTGGCAAATTCAATATAATCTTCACACTAAAATAATTATAGGTTCAATGAAATTAAACAAATTTTTTTTAGAGATTATTGAGATAAACAGTTGTTATTTTTGACGTAGTAATACATAAAATAGTGATGAAAAAATGTCTGGTGGAAAATTGCCTTCCAAGAATTCCGGAGGCTTAACACTTTGTAATAAAATAATTAGTTTTCGCGAAGAAATAATCTAGAAAACAATAATAAAGAAACCACTAACGATATTTTATGTAAAACTATTTCTTCTCTATTTTCGAAGAACTTGCCGAGTTGCTGGTATTCCTTAACAAAACCACATTCTTGTTTAAAGTATGAAATCATGAATATTACTATCAGAAAATATTATAATCTAAATTTGAATGAAACTCATTATTTTTATTACTAGCAAAGGTTATTTAATCTTTAATCTTAAATTAATTTAGCAATTGGAGAAAGAGAAGAGGTATTGAATCGACTGATTGGGTCTAAATTCACCATTAATCTCACAGAAAAAATAATCAATTTAACTTCTAAAGTTGTCATTTCACTTTTATAATGATATTGATTTTTATTCAAAATTCTACAGTTTTTTCAAATATTCAGCAACAAATAGTTTTCTTCGTGTAATTGAAAGAATTAATTTCTAATCAAAAAATGTTATAACATTTACTTATGAGTATAAAACAAAAATTTCTATAATAAAATAGTAGTTTTAAGTAATTTAACAAAATCTCAACTATTCAAAACTTTAAATGTCAGGAGTACTTTTATCCTGCTGGCATTCAAATTAAAAATTATGTTAACTTCAGTCAAACATAATATTTTTATATAGAAAAGTTAAATTAACTCATCAAAAAAAAAATAAAATGAAGAATTATTTTACATGACAAAATGGAAAAATTATATTTTAAAATTATTTTTACAATACACTTAAAAACAATGTGGACTTTTATAATTAAAAATATCCTTTTATTTTATCTCACCTGCTGCCAAAATTAATTGAACAATTTATCCGGTACAAAAAGAGGGTTTTTTTTAAAAAATATATATGTAATATAAAATACCGACATATGCACTATGCAGTTTATAATTTTTTGGGGTTGATTATTATTAAGCATTAAAAAAATGTGAACAGAATGTGCCATACAATAGTTTATGTTGAGCTAGCATACCACAAATTTTTTTTTGTTTACAAAAATAAAAATTCAGCTGGGCCATGTGCATAGATATAGTCGCACATTTATATCCTTTAAATATATATGGGAAAAAACAGCTGTTACTAAAAATGAGTGTTGAACAAATGTCCTTTTTAATATGTTCTTGGTTTATATCGCTGTATTAAATCGATTGAGTAACCGCACACACTGTTATGACTTTTATATTATTGAGAATTTCTCACTATATCCTTTGCATATCCTTTTCTCTTTTATTGTTAATAATCGGGGTGAAAAGAAATAAAAGACTTTGTGTTATTCAGCATTTAAGTGTTTGGGCTATTTGTGTACGAGATTAGTGGGCTATTACTTACGTAATAGGATTTATTAAATACGTAATGGATGTTATTTTTACTAAAAATTTTACATGTACATTTAAGTTAGTCTGAGTTTTATGTGAAATATAGTTTTACAGAAATTTAAGCATGCAATACGGAATATGAAAAAAATTCAAATATACCCAAAATTATTATGATCGTACAAACAAATTTCTAGTACCGTAATACTTTCTGCGTAATTATTTCTAAATCTGACTAACAATATTTTGTGCTCAATATATCAGAACATATACTCGTATCTAAAAAAATCCATTTAAAAAAAGCTTTAAAGAAAATTATTAAATACCTTCTGGAAAATTCAATTTTGACCTTCCACTGAGAAATAATTTCCTTTAATTTTCCACCCATCATTAAACTTAATCTGCATTGAAAATCAAAATAAAAAAAAAACCTTTAACTTAAAATCAATTTGGAGCAACATGTGCTCTACAAATTATTCTAATTACATATAATTTTTTTTTCTTATTCGTATAAAAACACTTTGTTCACTCAATTAGCATAAACTCCATTGAATTTTTAATTAGGAAAATTATTTAAATACACACCCATATACTTATACATACTCAAAGAAAAAAATCCTTAATGTTTCAACTACACCAACAACACAAAAAAAAAATTAAGAAAATTTGAAAATTTTATTATCGCGTTTATCCTTGGAATTCAAGAAAAAATCATATACAAATTTTAGTAAGTATGTGAATTTCTTATAAAACTTTTTTTTTCTTGTGTGACAGCTTGTAAAAGAATTGAGAATCGTCTAGGAAAATAAAGTCATTAATCAAAATTTATCAACGCAACACAACGCTTTCTCTTTGTATATACCAAAAAAAAAAAAAATCTAACACATTTGCCAAAGTTTAGTCTTTTTCCTTGGGTTCTCCTTAAAGAAAATTTCATATTTGAAGTCAATTTTATTACAAGTACCAAAGAAAAATTAGCAAACCAACTTGTACATTATTTAACTGTCGTAATGCCAGTTTTGCAAGGGTCTAATTATATCGACTGCTGTTACATCAATTCCGTTTTCTTCTTAGTACATTTTCCTGTATTAAAATATTTTTCGAAAAGAAAAATAAATATAAATTTTAAGGCTCCTCCAATATTTTGTTGTTTTCTTTTTTTCTTTACGAATAAATTATTTAAGTTAAGTATTTCCAATATCCAAATGTGACCAGCAGAAAATTAGTGCCTTTTGAAAGAAGAAAATTTTGGATGATGTAAAGATGGTGAATGTTAGAAGGAAATCTCCTTAACAAGTTTTCTTTCATCAATCATCATTATGAAAATATTCCAAAAAGACAATTTCTTTTGGTATATTTATTTTGTTTATTTTCAAAGTGTCTGGCAGTCATTTGGTATTTATGCTCGAATAATGTATTTTAACTTAAGTGGTATTTAAAGATCCACAAACTAATGATTCATATTATGCTAATTTATGGCAAAAATTAAATTAAATTTAGATAATATGAATTGTAATTAGAATCTATTATTTTTTTTTTAATAACGAAACTGAATTAAAAAATAGTAAAGGACGATATGTAAGTTATTTTCTTAGAGGAGTTCAAAAATGGATTATAGAAATTTTTAATCCCAACTCAACTTATATAAATTACTAGGTAAAAATGTACGTAAAATCTTTCTGTTTTATTTTAAAGCTTCTAGGACGATGTTTATTATTATTTTCTCATTTAAGAAAGCATCGTCTGCAATTTTTTTTCTAAATTTTTAATGATGGTTACCTTTCGAATGTTATCAACCAGAAAAAAATCTAAAAAACCAAAGAAATAATGAGGGTACATCAAAGAATCTTATAGGTTTTGTTTCAATTAAACCAAAAACAAAAATATCTTTTCTTAAATAATTTTCTATGATTATTCAATTTGAACATAAAAAAAAAAAACTTTTCTTTATATAAAATTTTGAAAGGACGATGCCATTAGAAAATTATAATATATACAAATGAATGATTTATAAAAGAAATATATAGAGTAACGTGCAAAATTTTATATACATATAACTAAAATAAATATACATATATACATATATATAAAACACCTATCACAGCTTGGATTGACAGTTATGGTTAGTGGTATTGGCAGAAAGATATACAAATTTATAATATATATAATGTTTTTAAATATAAATCTATATATATACATAATAATTATTTACGGTGAGAATGAACACAGCTGGGAAGATTATTTAGGAAATTTATATACCAGCATATGCGGTAATGGGTACGAAATCCTGATAAATAAAGCTTTTTTGTACACAAAAACCTTTTCATTCTATTATTATTATTTTGTATACTATATCGTCACCTTAATTGTTATTTGATATAAAAGAAAAGAAAGTTTATATTAAAAAATATATAAATATAAACTTGTTACAGGAGCAGTTTTTTAAAAATTTAATATTACATTCAAAAATTTACTAGTAGTATGTACATCAAAATAGAAGGAATTTGACAGTATTAATTTTTAGGAAGAATTTGACATATATGTCAGATTTTTAATATAAAAGGAACTTTTGACTTTTCTTCTTGCTTGCAGTGGATGAAACCTGAATTGTCGTATCCCTTTTAATAAAAAAAAACAAAATAGTTGATAATTTGCTTACTACATTTAAGAAATTAGTTAACTAATAAAATAAATGTGGGTGACAGAAACACCCGCGTTTATTTATATTTCTTAAGGCACTAAAGTTACATAAACTGTGTGGTATAAACATATATTTTTATTTTTATCATTTTGGATTTCCTGAACTATTTTATAATAAAAATGATGGGTAACTGTTAGTACCAGGATATTTCAAATAATACTCGTCGATTGTCCTTGTATATTTTGTCATCAAAGTTGTATACAATTTTTATATATAAAAACAAAACAAAAAACAGCAAAAAATATATTTTCAGATCAAAACAGAACTAGGACTTTTCTTTACACTCTGTTTACATTTTTCCCGGAAAATTATATATCCATATATATATACCGTATATATAAATAAATATAAATTTTCCATAAGGAAAAACCATTGCTTTGATATTATAAACAGCTGTGACCTTATATGTCGTAAAGATATTATCCAGTTGTTGGTGCCATAGAGCAATAGAAAAAAAAAAATTATGGTTGCATTAAAAAGCGAGTTTGTTGAGTTTTCCGGGTGGTATAATTTTTATAATTGGGGTTGATGATATGGTAACCCAAAAAAAAATAAAAATTATTTTCTTTTATTTTTCTTGGTTAGGAACAAGAAGTTGGACACATAAGTAAATAATAATTCTTGGTTATTTTATTATTATTATTTTTAGTTTTTTTTTATTTCTGGATACTCTGACTTGGTTACAAAAATTTTCTATTTGCATTTCTTAAATGTTTTCAAAACTAATTCGTTTGTTTTTGTTACCATGCCACATGGTGTTGTCCCACAGTCATTTTTTTTTATTCTTCTATGGAGACGGGTCAGTTTTTAAAAGTGGTAACAAATATATTTTTTCTTTTAAAGGGTGGTAACGAAACAATAGTTACTTTCTATTATTTTAACAGCAAAAAAATAATAATAATAATATAATTTTTTATTATGTATGGCAAAGTTTTGATTGTGTTTGCTAAAAAAAAAAAACTAAAAAGTCTTTTTCCAAAAATATATGTGTATGAAAAGAAACCAACTCAAGATGGTGTAGAATATTTATTGGCCGTCGTTGTCGCTTGAATATAATTTATATATTATTTTAAATAGGGTGATTAAATAGGGGTTGAGATCTTGGACTTTTCTCTATGAAGTTTAAAATGCCAAATGGTGTGACGATATATAATTTTTGAAATAAAGCAAAAAAAAAAAAAAAAACAATATTCACATCTTTTTTTTTTTTTTGTAAACTTTCTTGATCTCACATTTTTTGAGAGGGTTTTTTGGGTGAACCAATTTTTGTATGTGTAACATATTTTTTTGAAAGCTTTCTGAAATTTAAGAGTATTATTTGGAAAAAAAAAAAAGGTTTAAGAAAAATATATTTTGAAAAGAGGGTTAATTTATAAAATAGTATAATAATTAAAATTATAAAACTGTCATGTTAATACGGTGAAAAAATTTGTTGAGATTTTTTAATATAATTGTATGTTAATGAAGAAATGAGTTTTTAAGAATTGACAGAATTTACTATAAACATTTCTAAAAATTACATACGTACATATTTAAAAAAAATTGTTACTAATCACAAAATGAGACATTTCCAGTTTTTTAATTCATCATTTAAATATTTTATCTAAAATGATTCATCATTTCAGCATGCAATGATTCAGTATGGCTTTTTCAGAAATAAAATTAAGTAGAGTGTAATTATTATATTAAGTTTTTATTTCATTAAAAAGCCTTTTAATTGAATATTTATTTTAGTAAATATTAACTTGAGTCTAGTTGCCTAATTGTAATTAAAATTTTTGTAATTGTACTTTCTTAAATTGTACAATTTATGAAAGTACAATTACAATTAACTATATAATAATATACAATTAACTTAATGAAGTATTTCAAAACAAAAATACTGGAACACTGAAAAATAGTACAATTTAGGTAACTCTCCCCTATGTAAATTTAATACAAAGTAACCAAAAAAAATTGATATTTCAATTAAATTTTTATATAATTTTTAGAAATAAACAATTTCGTTTCCTTGGTTAAGTTTGATCAATTTTCTATATAATAATATTTTTTAAAATTTTTTTTACTATTGAAGTTAGTTTACCTATAAACGTAAAGAATGGACGATCCAAGTAATAAAAATTCTTTAAATAATAATTATTTTTAAATTGAAAATATATAAATTAATTTATCTGTTTATATATTGTAGTTTACATAAATAATGATTTGGATCGTAAAATTGCTGATGCATTTATAATGTTTGATCATCGTGGTGATAAATGTATTGATGTACGTGAAGTTGGTACAATATTAAGATTTTTAGGTTGTGTACCAACTGAACAAGAAATAAATGATATTATAACACAAACAGAATTACAAAATTCACCAGGAACAATACATTTATCAAAATTTTTACCACATGTTAATAATTTAATAACTGAACGAAAGTAAATAAAATTCTTTTTTTTTTAAACATAATTTTTAAAATATTAAATTTTTTCTTTTTATTAATATATTTAAGAATGGAACCAGCTACTCCAGAAAAAATACTTGAAGCTTTTCATATATTAGATCCAGATGATAATGGTTATTTAACTAAAGAATATATGTCTAAAATTATGACCGAAGAAGGTGAACCATTTACACAAGTATGTTTATAGTATACCAAATTATATTTTAAAAAATTATTTTAATAAGTATTTATGTAAATTTATTTTAAAATAGGAAGAACTTGATGAAATGTTAACTATTGCTATTGATCCACAATCTGGAAAAATACCATATGAATATTATATAAATCAACTTATGGTAAGAAAATTATTAATTTAATTTTATTATTTTTTTATATTAAAACTTCTGGTTTATTTTTGAAATATTTTAATTTTATTAAATTATTATAAAATTTTATGTTATATGAAAATATTAAAAAAAAAAAAATGCGTAGCATACTCCAGAAGAATCAATTTTTGACATGGCACAAATTGAATTAGAAAAAAATAAAACTGATAATCCTGGTAAGAGACAAGGTAGAAGGAAATCAATGCGACTAACAACAAGTTAAAATTCAAAATTTGCCAAAGTTTTATTCAAAATTTGCCAAATTTTCAAGTTCTTTGAGTAAAAATATATAAGTGAGATGTTAGAAAAAATATTTTTAAAATTATTATTTTTACATTTTTTAATCTTAATTATAATTTTGTAATAAATTTCTAATTATATATTATTTTCTATTACAGATTTATCTTTGAAGAAACAATCAAAGGATATTATTATTTTTATGGAAATTTTTTTCCGGATATATTTTTCTCTTTTTTATAAATATTAATGTAAATTTTAAAAAATATCTCTATTAACTTTTGTAATAGATACAGAATAAAATTATTGTTAGTAAATACTAAATATTAAATTCAATTTTCAGATAATTAAGTTTGGAAAAGTTAATTTCTTTAACAAAATTAAATACAAACTTCCCGAGGAACATTTGACATATTTCACAGTGAATATTAAAATTATTTTAACAATAATTTACATTTAAATTTAATAACAAGAGTTTGTTTGTAGTCTCAATTTATGCTACAAACTTTAAAGGATATTCTATACGGATAATACTATAATACTAATATGAAAACTTGTGTTAGTAAGACATACAGAGAATATTATATATCTGATGGATGAATTAAGGATAACGCCTCTAAATAGATTAAAAAATACTGAATAAAATATAGTAATATTATAAATTACATATTATTCAAATATAGGATTTCTCCAAAAAGAAATCGTGACAATAAATTTAAATTTAAAATACTACAGACCTTATGCGTTAATATAATTAAAATCTATGAAATCATAAAATTAGATGTGGATGATAATGGAAAATTTTCATGAGAAAATCTACTTTAAAACTAAAAATAATTATCTACTAATAAAGAAATTTACCAACACATAATACCACAAAAAAAATAATATTTTTTCTTAAATCATCAACAATAATTTCAACTCCTACCTTTCATCTATCATTTACACTTATCCACATAATGTTATGGTTTGAGGCTATATTTCTGAATTACTTGTATATATCTATGTAAAAAGGATATTATATACAATGAAAATTACTACGTTAACGAAAAACATAACGAAAATTTCAAAAAAAAAAAAAAAAACATCACTCAAAGTTGTCAGGAAAATGCGTGCGGATGTGATGAATTTTCCGCCAAAAAAAAAAATAAATAAAAAAAAAAACATTATATAAAAAATATTATATTTCTGTTTTCGGCATATGATGTCCAAACATGGAAGCACAAAAATTTTCTTGTTATTTTCAAATCTATATACGTTATATGTACTGATAATCAAAAACATTTTTCCTATCTAAAACTTGAATATCATCAGGAATTTTTTATATACATACATTATATGATGTTATTCAATTGAAAATTTTTCCTGAGTACTAATTTTTTTTTTTAAAGGACTCTTCGTTTATTGGATGATTTTTTTTTAATCAAAAATGATTGCTAAAAATGGTTTTTTTTCTTGTTTTGTTTAGTATGATTTATTAAATACAAGATAACAAAAAAAATAAGCTTTTTTTTTTTGAACAAAACATAAAACATAAAAAAAGAATTGTCGAGATTCTTTGGTCATGCGAGAAATAAATATCATTTTAACAAGGTACAAAAAAGTTTTTTTTTTTTTAAACAAAATTTGTGGTTTTTGATAGAAAATGTTTTGGCCAACGTTGTTTCCTTGATGTTTATATGAGTTGATTTTAAATTTTAGTTCCAAAAAATAGAAACCGAGTAAATTGAATAGAACAGAATTTAAAAATAATGGTTAAATTTATGTTCTGCCGATTTAACATATTTAAATATACTTTTTTTTTTGAATATTAGTCCGTATTGTAAAAACATTTTTGGATGTCATCAATTTTTATCAGCTAACTTACATGTTTACTACTTAAAGTAATTATTTAATGGTATACTCTCATATAAGATAGATAGATAAAATTTCATTCAAAATTAAAGTATTAATAGAACAACTTTCTATTCTGTAAGTTAGATTATTATCACTGTAATCTTTGTGAAACCATCTGGATAAAATTTAAATAGGCACAATAAAGCTGTACACTAGGAGAGATTAACAAATTCTTTAAAATGTGACATTCACGTAAAAAATAGAGCTAAATATGATTTTAAATTAATGTTATTATGTATTTTTGAGGCTATATTTCTGAATTAGTCTATTTTTTTTAATAAAATATAGTAACGTCCGGGATATATTTCTGTAAAGAACTTGTTTCTCTTAAATATCAACGAACTAAAAAATTTCAAATTCTATATTATAATATTGTTGACTGCGAAAGTATGGCACTTTCAAGTCTCCTAATGGAATTCGTTTTATACCACTAAAAGATAAAGGATTTTTAAATGACACTAATTTTCGTAGTAAATGCTGTGAACACTGACTTCTAATGCTGACTTCTAAGGGTGACATATGTATTTTAGTATTTTGTTTTCATACTGAGCGTGTATATAACTAAAGTGTAAAAATTACTATAGATTTTTAATCTATAGTAATTAATTAATTAATTACTATAATTTCCTATTGTTTTTTATGTTTGTTAGTCAGTATATATTTTTACTTTTTTTCTATAAATATACTTTAAAAGTATAAATCTTTTAATCGTAATCTAAAATTTAATTCTAATAGTTTGAACATTCTACATTGGTTTAAACCACTACCTGCGTATATAAAGTCACAGAGTAGACCAATAAATTATGATTCTTATTACTTAGAGCAATTACCATACATAACCGAAAAATATGTCTGAAATTTAATTATGGCTTCCAACATCGACGAAATGATACAATTTGATTTAGTAAAAACTAAAAATAATTATATTTGAGCCATTTATTTTATAAATATTATTCGAAAAATATTGTGTCCAGTTTGTATTAGTACTTTAACATTACAACTAATTATAGTTATAAGTTAAATTACCTGAATAAGCCAATATAATTGTCTATCTGATTCCTATAATCAATATTTCCTTTTTTTTCACGATATTTTTGATTATTTAATAAATTAAATGAATTAAATGACAGAAATGTTAAATGAATAAAATACCTTAAAAATTAAGAGACCATATCGAATTTTTATAGAAAATATCAACCAGAAATAATAAATGTAATTAAAAATACGTAATTTTTAATGATGTGCCATATTTTCATTATTTTTTCTATACTTACAAGCTATTTTTGTAGTAATGAAGTAATGTAGCTGCATCTGGTACCTAGCATATTCCATATCGATTAAAATATTCGAAAATTGTACTTAAAGCACTTTTAATCTTAAAAAATATTCCATTTCGTATACTGTGTAATTTTCTATTAAAAAAATTATAGTGATTTTAAAGCTGGAAATTGTCTAAAAATAAAAGATCACATATAATTGTATCTCTTGTAATCATTAAATTGACTTTTGTTAAAAATTGACTTAAGCCACTTTTAAAATAAATGGATTATTTGTCATTGTAATTCTGGATTTAATTTAATGCAGACATATAAGTTAAAAATACATGTAATTATCTTTATATCTATTTTCTCCGAAAAATTAATTTTCATAACATAAATAATTTAATTGAAATGAAAAAAAAGAATTAAAACTTTTATTTCATTTAATTACCCATTTCTTTACTCAACAATAAAATAGAAAATTATGTGAATTAAGCAAAAATGTTTTAAATAAATTAAACATACCAAAAAAAAAAAAATAGTACATAAAACAAAAAAAAAAAGTTCAAATTACAAAATAAAAAAAAATATTATTAAATTTGCCAATTAACGCAACATGTTATGAGGGTTGATATGTTCTTTTATTTTTCATATAGTACACAAAACACTTATATATAAAAATACAACCCTTATGTGTCTATTGTATAGGTGTTATACCAATATTATTAATAGGACTTTTTAAATAATATGTTTACATTTAATGCACTCGCCTATCGTACATAGAAACACAAATTAGCTTTTTGGTATAATATAGCATAAAAGGGAATGGTAAATATTTAATAGGAATGGTAATAAAATATTTGTTATTTTTTAGAATGAGTTAAAGTAGAAAATAAATGAGAGAATATGTATTACATATATATATATATATAAAAAAATATGTGTAGATGGACTGAAGTAAAGTGTGTAATCAGGGTATCTTGGTTTTTGCAACCACAAAATGTTTTTTAGCGGTAATCATTTATAAAGATTAATTGCAGGCTACCCCAAAAAACGTACATTAAAATTTTCTGTTTTAAATTCACACAACATAACTAAACTATTATATAAATATGTACATAAAATAATAATATTATGAAATTAAAAACAATACCAAACAAAATATAAATTTTGTAGACCATATGCAACATAAAAGCATATATAGAATTATTTAATTATGTATTTATTTGAACATATTTCTGGCAAATATTTTCATAACAATAACCAATAACAACAGAATAAAATTAAAAATTCAATACAAAAAATTTAATATAAAAATATTTTATGTTAAAAAAAAAAAAACGATTAAAATTTTTATGCTACAAATAATAAAAAATATCTAGGTATACCAAAAAAAAAAGCAATTTATTAAAAATTTTTTATTTTAAATATTAAATAAATACTTAATTTATACAAATTTAGTTTTTAACTTAGTCATTTTAATTATTTTTATTTTATTAATTTTGTAAAACTATGAGAAAAAGATATAATTTTCACATTCAATTAATAAAAATATATTTGATCTAATAATTGCTTAGATATTTAGATTTTAGAACATACTAATCATGAAAATTTAAAAGGACCTAAATACTTTTACAATACGCTATATTTTTCCAATTTTAAATAAATTTATAATGTTATTTAAAAAACTTCAATTACCCTCTTAAATTCTTAATAACTAGGTTTACGCGCCTCAACCGTGTGTTTTATATAAAGAAAACTTGCTGTTTATTCACATAACATTCATAAAATATATGTAACCAATTTGTGTGTTCACTTCTTAATAAGCTGGATTGTATTTAATAAATTCCTGGTCTCCTTGCAGCACAAGCAAATAAATTATTTAAAATATTATTAATTATTTACTGACAAAATGAAATACTGTCATATAGTCCGTCATATATAAAAAAAACATAAATATACTAAAACATTTCAAATAAATTTATATAGATACTAATGTATAGTAATAACTATAAGCTTAAGAATTTTAATTGAAAATATAATTATTTAAGTGTCTTAAAAAACTTACTATATAAAAAATTTAATTGATGATTATTTACCATGATTTATGCTTCTCAAAGTGTATAGAAAAATTTTATCATAGAAATTAAAAATACAATGTTTTTCTCTAATTACAAAAACTAACACAATTCGTATTATTTGTATTTTCTTTATATATCATTTTCTTGAAAATTGAATTCTATTTTTTGCTATTTTCTAATAATTAAATAAATTGTATTTATATTATGTGTGTATAGAGAAATTATAATTCAAATAACAATTCCATTACACCCTCATCAAAACATTTCTACAACAACGAAAATAACAACAACAAAAAAATCCTTATTTTCTAGATTTTATGAAACTGAATTTTTTTTTTTGTTATATAAAAATCAAAGCACATATAAATACACCTTCATCACGTGTGAACTAATCCAAAGGTGATAAAATAAATTTGATATTCACCCACTCGTATATAAATATATATACTCTTTCCTTAGACCTGATGGGCAGAGAGTATCAGAGGTAAATTACAAATAACAAAAAAAAAAATATATATATAAAAAAAAAATTGGGAAAAAATCTGAGAACTACCAAGTGAGCTGTCAAACATAATGTACACAATAATGTTAAACTAGATTATTATATACTTTAGGTCGAGATACATAAATAAAATAACATATATATGTACATTTATATTTACATATGTATTCATATTTTTGAAAATGGTTAAGATAAAGATTATTGTAATTTTTTTTTTTGATAATTTACAGAGAAATTTAAGATTCAACTTAAGTTTAACTAAGTCTACGTAAGTTAATATTTTGCTGTTGACACAAATAATTTATTTACTATAAACTAGAAGAAAAAAATATTTTACTATTCCCGTGCCTCCTACTTTTTGTTCAACTTTTACATTAACACAACAAAATATGGAATCTAGAAAAATTGAAAAGAAATTAAGCAATTATCGCAAATTGTATTTTATAGCACGTTGAACGACATTTGATTAGCTTTTCTATCTTACAAATTTAAATTATAAAAACAGCATAGCGAACTCTTGTATTATTTAAACATTATAATTCTTGAGATTTGATAAATTATTAAATGTTAGTTTAATGAATAAATATATATTGTGTCCAAGTGTAAAAACTTTATATGAAATTAGTTTTAATAGTTAATAATAATTTAAATTAAACTCAAATAAATCTAAAGATTTGCAGGTTCAAGTAAAGCTTATTGTTTTCTGTTACAAATCTTTTACTTGAAGATTAAATTTCCAAAAGCAAACTATAACAGTGTAAAATTTTATGATTGCAATTGTATTTGTAAATTTCTGGTATTTGCCAATTCATCACATCGTTTTCATCTGTTCAATATTTCGTATAATTAAGATTAAATATATTAAGTTTGGTTTTGACAATTAGCGAAAAGCTATTATAGATTTTCAATTCTCCTACTATAATCTTCCATAGTACCACTGAATTTTATTTTTCTATCTCCAAATAATCATACCAAAAACAAGAAAAACAATATAAAGAGAAAAATTGCACATGTGCGCTATTGGGGCGGTTATGAAAAAGTTTTAATGATTGTTTACACGGGAGTTGCCCATTTGTTAAATTTCACAAAATAAAATTGTTCATTTACACCGAAAACGTTCATTTACACCGAATTGAAACAGTAGCATATATACGAACGAACTCAATAAAAAAAAATAGAATGATTTGAAAAGTTAATTTAATAAAAAAAATGAATATGTATAAAAAAAACCACATATTTTCAATATTTATATAAAAAAAATATTATTATTTACCACGAAGGAAAGGCAAAAAAACAAGAAAGTGTTTATCAAATTTTCCCACCTTTAATAGATGTTTCCTTTCCATTTCAGTTAAAGCTTTTTTTTTATCGAAATCAGTTTAAATGATAAAAAATTCTGTGTTTTTATCCATAAAAATAAAATTAATATTTTGTAGATGAGGTATATAACAGAAAAAAAATGAAAATTGTTGAAATAAATCTAAATTAGATGAGAGGTTAAACACTTGCAAAAATAACAATTATTATTTTTGTAAACAACAAACAATTATGTTCACACAAATAGCTAGTATAACATAGAATTAATAAATAATCATAAATATTATAGAAATATTTATTTTATTATAAATTGTCATTGAACACGAATATTTTTGTGAAATCATAAAATATTATTTTATATACGGAAATTGGTAAAGAATGTTACAAAACAATATAATTTGTATAGTAAATCGTAGGTAATAAGTTATAATTACATTAAATTGATAATACATATTATCTTTAAGTCCTTTAATAAAGAAAAAATGAGATTTTACCTTCTTCGTCTTTATCGTCTGCCGCGTTAACTTTTTCTCTAAATAAATTCGACAGATTGGTTACTGCGAACTGAAGAATTTGTGGAGATGAAGACAATACCGCTGCGCATATCTTATGGAAATTTTAGGGAACTTGTTCGAACTAGATATCGATTTCTAAGATAAAGTGTAGTGATATATCAAGAAGATATATCGCTTCCTGCTTCCTGCTTCCTGCTTCCTACAAGAAATTCTGGAATTTCTTGAAAATGTAATTTTCTTTAATGACCCTTAGAAAATTAGGGTATCATTACAGACCCAGTTATGCCTCAGTCATATTTGAGTCACAACCTTCACCAGCCCTGTAATCTATCTATCATTTAACTCAGTAATTTGTAGCTCTAGTCTCTAGTGGCTAGTCGATATAATCTTAATTAATAAAACTCTTCAAAAAATGGTACAAATATAGACATAAAGTTCAATAGTCTTTTACATCAAAGGATAATCGGTTTTCCCATGTTGTTAAATTTCTGAAGATATTAATTTTCATGAAATTCAAATTATTATTAATCTAATTTCTAACCAATTATAATATCTTAAACAAATTTATCCAATATTATGGAAAATGTCCAAAAATCTTATATAGAATCATGATAAACATTAGCTTCTCTTTTATAAATTATAGTCATTAAGCTGTAAAACAAAAAATTCTAATTAAAAATTTACAAATTTCATTTTTGTGTGTTTATCTATAAAAAAAAAAAAGTAAGTCGAAGGGGAAAAAAACAGTACATTATACAAATTTAGATTTACTTATTTTCATTTTGGTTTTTTTCTTTTTTTTTTTTCAAATTTTATCCAAACATCAAAAATGTGGAAAATGGTTTTCAATTCTTATCTGTAAAAGCTCAGCAGGATTCACAACGAACAGTAAAATTTATTTTATATTTCTAATGTACACACAAAAGTGAAAGTTTTTTTTTTTTATATCATTTTTGTGGATTTTTAGCTAAAAACCATATTTTTCTTCGATATTTTTGGTGTTTATTCCTTTTATTTTTTTTTTGTTGGTTCTGTGTTTTTTGTTAGTGAAATTCCTTTTATTTTATTTTCCTCATACAAATAAAATTATGTGTACTGAGAATTGTTTACATTAATAAATAAAATTACATATATAAAATATATATGTATATAGATAGAAAATTATGTGATATCCCTTTTATGAGCTTATAACCATAATATAATTTTCCCACGCATAAGGACATAGTTTGTTGGTTTGAGATATATGGTGTGTGGGATTTTTTTTTTTTTTTGTAGAATGAGTACTTATATGTTTAGGTTTTTCTATATAAAATCAGTTTTAAAATGGAATTTATATTTATATTTTGGTTTTTGGATAATATGTATACATACATACCCACATATAAAATTATGTATAAATATATTTTGAATGGAAAACTGAGATTATACTATGTGATGATGATGTTGATATGGGAATGACTGAACCTGCATAAATAGATAAGCCACGTCCTTGGATAAGCCTCGCAATAAACACTTCTTCTTTTATCGTTATACATTAAAATATTTAACTCTAATATACCAACAACAACAACAAAAATAATATAATATTTAGAATGGAAGAGAAAGTAAAATAAATGTAAAAAAAAAAAAAATTATTTTACTGATTTTGCTATATTTTCCTAAAGGATTTTCTGTCATTGGGGGCGGTTTTTTTCCCTAAGGGAATTTCTAGTGTTTGGAAATTCATTTTTATAAGATGAGTTAAAGCTTCTTAAACTCACCATCTTTAAATGTATATAATGTATTTTAGAAATGAGATTTTTTATAATACTATTTATGTATATATTTTATAGAATCAAATGAAAATATTATCATATCATTATTAAATTATATTGGTTTTTAGCATAAAAATTTTATAGAGAATTATTATCGTCAATTCCTTTATTTTTCTATATTTTACTGGAAATTTTTTTATAAACTATTTGTATGAAAATTAATGTATATTCGACTTATTTTTAAAACTTTGGAAAATATATTCCGATAAGCTTTTTGATAAAACATAAAAAAAATTGTAATGATCCTTTTTTATGGGAGAAATAAATATAATTTTAACAAGGTAAATTTTGATTTTTGGTGAACAGAATTTGTACACTGAAAATTTTGAACCTGATGACCACAATAAAACTATACATATTTTCAAAAAAAAAAATTGTCATTTTATGATAACAATGAAAGTTGTCCAGACAAACATAACAATAGGTGTAAAGCAATCATTTGTCATTCAGTTTTTGTAAGCAATCAACGTTGCTGTTTTATGGTACATAATGAATTTTTCTGACGAAATGGGTAGGGCCACAATTTCAAAAGACTATCACGTCAACAATGATTAAATTTTATTAATATATAATATATTTATTAAAATTAATCATCGATGTAAGAAATGATCAATCTGCCCTCGACTTTACGAATGGCAAAAATGGTTATATAGAAAACAAGTAAATTGAATAAATTTTTAATAGAATTTCTAATTTCTTATGCGGTACAATTTTTAGAATCATTTTCTAATTAAATATAATTTACTATTTCACAACGTGCACAGCTTTGTTCAACTTTTGGAGTTGTTATTGTATTTATTGACGGAAATATAATTTTTTTAGCATATTTATTTAGTAAATTTTCTAATTACAATTTTACTTAGCAATGTAAGCTTGTGAAATCTAAATTTAATCAAAAAATCTATTTAAAAAAACCAAAAAAATCTCAAATAAAATCTTAAATATTTTTAAGAAACAATTTTTTTAAAAAAAACCTTAGTTAAAGACGAGTCATTATTACCCAGAGTCAGGTAAAATGATAATAAAAGCTTACATATTAACTATAACTTAATTCGTTTTATTTGGGAAATACTGCTGAACATATCATTTTTAGTTGTAGGCTGATTCTTCTGGCACAATTCATCGCGAGCAATTCTTCTAGCACAATTCTTCTTAACACAATTATTATTTAATTAATATACCGTTTTCTGGTTAAATTCAACGTTTTTGGAACCAAACTAGTCATAGTTAAAGGTAAATTGTATTGAAAAATATATTAATTTGTATTGCGTATATATATCATGAGAAGAATTTGAGAAGAAAAATTGTGCGAGAAGAATTGCCTGAGAATAATTGTGGACGAAAATTGTAGAAAAAGAATCAGCCGGTTGCCATTTTTTTCTTTATAAAATTCAGCTATTCACCATATTCATGATTTTACCAACCTACTACAGTATAGATGTCGCTATTTGTCCTCATCAAATTTTTCCACCTAAATTTTCATATTGTGATATTGAATAAAATTCTTTTAAATGTTTTTAGCGACAAACAAATAGTTTGGTAAAAAGCAACAAGTAGTTTAAAAAATCAGCTGTTCCAATAAAGAAAAAATTATCGTACGATTTTTTATTAGCATTACATGGCAGTTTAATTTAATTAACTTTCTATTATAAATTTAAGCAAAAAAAAATGGAAATAATTGTAGTTGAAAATGAAATAAAAGTTATAGAAGAACTCGCAGTTGAAATAGAAAATATTGCAAATGCTGCAATAGCAGAGAATGGATTTTTTCGTGTTGGACTTTCAGGTAAACATATTTTTTATTTTTTGACCTTTTGACTTTACAATCTAATTTCAAGGTGGTTCTTTGATGAAATATCTTTGTAGCGGCTTAAAAACTATCACCACCGATTGGTCTAAATGGCGATTATTTTTTTGCGATGAAAGATTTGTGTCAGAAAATGATGCCAACTCAACATTTGGTGGCTATAAATATAACTTAATTCCTAAAACATCTTTGAATGAATCTCAATTTATACCAATAAATGTTTCAATGACCTTAGATGATTGTGCAAAAGATTATGAAGAAAAAATTTTAAAAGAATTTCATATTAATGATAATACAATACCAAAATTTGATTTGTTATTATTAGGAATGGGTCCAGATGGACATACTTGTTCATTATTTGAAGGACATAAACTTTTACAAGAAAAAAAAAAATTAATTGCACCAATTGCTGATTCACCAAAACCACCATCACAGCGTATAACAATGACATTACCACTTATAAATAATGCAAAATATTGTATTTTTGCAATGTGTGGTAAATCAAAAGCTGATATGGTTAAGGTTTGTTATTAAGTAATTCAATTTCATAAAAATTAATTGAAAAATTTTATTCTTAGAGAGTTTTTGGTGTTCGAGAAAATTTACCAGCAACTATGATTGATCCGAAAAATGGAAAATTAAAATGTATTTTTGACAAAGAGGCTGCAATGCTTATTTCTTAGTTTTAGAAATTCATTTTTTTTTTTAATAATTTTTATGTATTTTAAATGAATTTTTGGTACATGGCTAATGAATAATGTAATTTGAGTTAACTAGTTTTAAGTTTAGTCGTAATTTTTATTTTTTTATTCAAATTCAAAGAGGTTTTTCTTATAGTTTTATTCCAGAAATATGAACCTCAATTAAAATTAATTAAAAAAAAATTAAGTATAATCAGAACTGTAAAGCATAATGAATAGTATTGGCCACTCGAATATTTTAATTTGTAAAATTTATTATATATAATGAATAAATATATAGTTAATAAATAATTATTTTTTTAAAAACTTTTAATGCTTTATTACTGTCCCAATTACGAGGAAATTTTTTGCTAATTAAAAATCATAATATTCTTTAATTTTATTATAATTTTTTGGAAAAATAAACAAACAATTTAATTAATTTTTTTTTTAAATATTATATAATTTATTTCTGTGCAAAACAGAGTACGAAAATTATGTCATATTTTATTTATAAAAATTTTATAGAATTACAATTAATTTAAATTTAGGTGGTTTTTATACATTAAAACAAATTTATACATTAAAATATATACTTTATAAAATACTCAATTTTTGTTTTAAAAAATTAACACAATCATTTTACTTTTAATTATTCTAACAATTTTTCTGGTAAAAAAATAAATTTTTTTCTATAAATAAATACAAATTTTAAGTTTTATTTTTTATTTTTTAGTTACTAAATACATAAAACAAAATTAATTAATTATACTTAAAATGTTTTTATATAAAACATTGTAATTTATTTTTTCTTTAACCGAAAATATTACGTTTCATACTACTCCAGAATCCCATATTTTTAAATATATTGTCATTATCCAAAGAAATCATTTTTTTATATTGTTCTAACAGATGTGGATCTCTTGGACCCCAATTTACTTGTGGATTAAAAGCACCTGTAATTTTTTCCCATATTGTATTACCATTTTGTTTTTTAATAGCATATAATGCCCAAAGTGGTACTTGGAGTACACCAACAGCTGTTATGGTAAAACCAATTGCTACAAAAAATTAAAATATAAAAATTCTAGATTATAGAAAATTATTCATAAAAATTAAACGGGTATTTTAGTTCTTAGCAATGACTTTCATATGATTTGGTTAGTAGTTCAAATATTTTGGATAAAAATCAGTTTTAAATTGATCAAATGTCTAATTAGACCAAACATTTGAATATGTTAAAAAATTGATTTTCCTCTGTAATTATTTGATGTAATGAAAAAAATTTAATTTTAATAGTCTACTGCTAAGAATTATACATAAAATCATTTTTGATAATACCATTTGGTATACTTACCATAAGCCCAATCTGGATAAACAGTTTTATTGTAAGTCGGTAGTGTATATAATGCAAGTTTATAAATCAATATTACTGTCATAATTAATGGTGTAACAATACCCCAACAAATTCTCCAATATATACTTGGATTTTTACCAATCATAAATTCAGCATCTTTGCATATTCTATCAACACCATAAATCCAACCTATACATAATAATTCTGCAATACCAAGTATTAAACAAATCATTGTAGCACCAAATTCATCAACTAAATTAACAATAAATTGACCACCCTATATAAACAAAAGTTCAATAATATAAAAATTATATAAAAACAAAGAAAAAAAGAAGTTTAGTTACCGGTGTCACATAACAAAGTCCAATACAAAAACCAATTATAGAAATTACGAGTGCACACAACCATGTTGGTATTTTTGTAAAATTATCACGAATTGCAGTCATCGTACATGATGTCATTGCAATTGTACTACCAATACCCAAAACAAATAACATAGCAAAAAATAATACAGAAAATGCTTGTGGTAAAAATTCAAATTTAGCTATAGCTTCTGGATATGATATAAATGCTAAACTAGGTCCATCTTTAACTACTGAACGCATGTCATCAACACCTTTTTCATAAGCTAAATTACCAAGAATACCGAAAATTGTAAAACCTGCCAATAGAGATGTAAATGTGTCTAAAAGTGTCACAATTGTAGCATCTCTGAAAGAGAAATTTTTTTAAAAAAAAAAAAATAAAATAAAATTTTTGTTTAATATGATCTTACCTATATACATTATGTCCAAATTTATTATACGACGAATACATAATAATATTACCAAAACATACTGATAATGAGAAAAATACTTGAGTAACTGCAGCATACCATACCTTAAACAAAAAATTAAAATAAATTTGTAAAATATTTTCGAAGAATATTATAATTAAATTAGTTTTACCTGTGGATTTAATAGTTGATCCCATTGTGGTTGAATAAAATATAACATACCTTTACCAGCACCTGGTAATGTAACAGCACGAATTAAAAGTATACCCAAAACAATATATGGAAAAATTGCTAAAAAATATGATGCTTTTCCTGAACTTTTAACGCCACGTACAATTACAATATAAATTAATGCCCAGGATACAAATAAACCAATTACTAATTGCCAATTTGGTAAACCAATACCATCAGTAATATTGTCCAATTCATGCATTACTTCATTTCTAAAATATATAATTTAAAAAAAATAAAAATAATTATATTTAATTTAGATTTAAAAAAGTAGAATATTATAATTAAATTTTTTAATCTACTGGAATTTGCTACTTCGGGTCTAAAATACTATTATCCTTTAAAATATGTATACACATAAATTATACTAAAAACTTACATAAAATATAATTCAGAACTACTTGAAATTTGATTATTATTATATGATTTCATCTCGTCAACCAAAAATGTTCTATTAAAATTTTCCAAATTATTTAAATTACTATTAGAATGAAGACAATTTAACCATTCGGTTTTACATGTTGACCATGGTAATATTGATTTAAATGAATCCGTAAAATATTTAAATATAATTGCCATTAATGCTGAATAATATGTAGTCAGGAGTATTACACCAAATAATTGACCATAACCGATACCTTTTAATATATTATATTTTTAGTAATTAAATATTAATGCAAAATTAAATATTATTGCAAAATGAAAAGCATAGTAATTAAGAAAAGATATAGTCCACAAAAATTATAAAGAAAATGAATAATATAGTGAAAATGAAAAATATTGCTAAAACTCAGGGTCTAAACAAGTAATACTTCCTTCGAATTTTTTATCTGATTATAAAATATATTTTTCAACATTTAATGCTTTCTGTTACATTTAAAATTATAAATTAGTAGTATTTGCGAATCATGTTTTAGTTAACATTAAGTGTACAATCCCCGAGTGAAATTTAATTATTTTTTTGAATGTTACATTCTGGTAATTATGTTTAACAAATTTTACATTATTTTTTATGTTTTACACATTATAAAATTGAAAATATTCATACAATTTTATGTAGTAATTTATAACATTTTTCCTCAAATTCAATAATTTATAACATTTTTGCTCAAATTCAATTATTTATAACATTTATGCTTGAATTCAATAATTATCTCAAGTTTAATCAGAAAAATAGCTGAGAAGAATTTAATTTTTATTAAAATCGCTATGAAAATTTCTTATCAAATTATTTATCAAGTAAATCGTTATGAAAATAAATTCAAAATTTCAAATTTGTTCTCTGAATTTTGTATTTTATAAAAGTAATTTTATTATTGCGTAATTTGTTTTTAACATAATTAATATTTTTTAGCTGTAAAAACATGTATAATTAGAAAATTCAAATAAAAAATAAGAGGATCTCTTCTAAGTCACGAGACAAATACACGACAATAAACTTGCCTATAGTTAAGAATTGTTTATGAATTGATATACAACGTTTTAGAAAATCTAATAACTAATTTCAATTTATGAATTGAAGCCATTTAGTTATGTTCATAATTCTTAATTCTATAAACATCTTAGAAAAATATAATTTTAGTATTTATATATTATGATTTATTTTTAAAATATGTTTTAAATAATTTAATTTTCAATTTTCCTTTCGAATAATTTTTAACTACTTATTATTAATTGCTTATAACTCAGCAACAAATTGAAGTGTGTACAAAACTAATAAAAATACAATAATTATTTATAGTAAATGACTACAGTAGTGAACTAAGAAAATTCTAACTAAAACAATATTTTAAATAAATTTTGTATAGAAATTTTTACAAAATATTAAATATTTTAATTTTGTTATTAAAAATATAATAATAAAAATTAATATAAATTTAATTTATTAATAAATTTTAAGTACTAAATTAACTTCAAATGAAAATTAATTAAAAAAATTCATATTTTAGATTGTTATCTTTACAAATAAATGTGAAATTTTCAGAATATTATTTTAAAAACTCATAAAAATTACAATTTTATAAAATTTTTATTACTGCTTATAAAATTATTTGTTGACAAAAAATTTTTATACAAAAACAGTCGGGAAAATGTCTTACAATAAAAAATCAATATTTATGGAATTATTATTTAATGTAATTGTCACACTTTAAAAATAGTAATAATAATAATAAAAAAAAGTTTAGTATTGGAATATGTTGCAATAGTTTAATATTATTAAATCATCCAAACATTAAATTTTCATGTGACAAATATCTTTAAATTGTCTGGAAGAATTGATAATTTTTGATTGATTTCAATTATATATAAATATATTTCTTATTTACTTGTAATGAATCTGATAGACATATTTAATTAAATAGCTACAAGAAAAAGATAACTACAAAATATTGCACAATAAAATATACCAAATTATGAGTTGATGAATTAAATTTTAATTAAATAGTTTAAAAATCCATTTTTAATGAATTTGAAATGCAATTTTTTTGCGGTTGTAATCAATTTGTAAGGCTTTGAATTAATCCATAAGAAATACATAATTGATTCATAAGAAAGACATATAAAACTACACATAATCTTTTATAAAACTTATAAAAATTATTTATACTTCAAGTATTTTGTGACTTTTAGAATAAAATTCAGAAATATTTATGTATAAACTCCAATATTTTGTAGTTATAAAATAAAAAATAAAGAAAACTCCCTTCAAATCTATAATTGAATTTCTAAATATGGAAATTTTTTAAATAAAATATAGACTGTTCAATAGACTGAATTAGGTTAAGAATGAATAGCAAAGGTTATAATATTTTTCATCGTCAGGTATACATACAATGTCACAACACCATTAAATATTCTATGAAATTTCTTAAAAATTATATACCAACAAACCCAAAAAAAAAAAACATAAAACTTACAAAAAATACAATTCCGATGAACTTTTACTACTATTACCAGTCGTTATAATCGTTTCGCTATTAGTAAGATTACTAATCATTAGCATTGATTCGTTTTTTGTTGTTGAAGTTGTTATATTATTGTAATTTTTTAATGCTGGTATACATTCTTCAACCCATTCATCATTACAAACACTCCATGGTAAAATTGTACGAAATGAGTCAACAAAGTATTTTAAAGTCAAAGCCATTATTGAAACATAATAAGTTGTAACCGCTGATATTGAGAAAACTTGACCAATTCCAACTCCTTTGTATTTATATTTTTATTTTATTTATTTTTTGAATAAATTTGAAAAATGGCAAAAAAAAAGAAAATTTCCATGCAATTATAAAAAAAAATTATGAAAATTAGATTAATTTTTTTTAAGAATTCTTAATATAGATTTCTTTTTTTTTATATATATATATATATATTTAGTTTACCTCTCATTGCTGGACAAAAATCATAAACTTTAGCAGCACCACGACTAGAAAATTGTCCTATAACCATTTCCAAATAATAAATTGGTTTACCAACTAAAAGTAATACTATTAAATATGGTATTAAAAATGCTCCACCACCGTTATCAACAGCAATAAATGGAAATCGCCAAACATTTCCCAAACCAACGGACATAGCAATACAAGATAATAAAAATTCAATTTCTTTGCCCCATAAATCACGAGCTGGTGCCTTTTTGTCTGGTGGCTAAAAATAAAAATAATTTAATTTTAAAAAAAACCAGTATTTTTTTAATCTATTAACTTACAGGGTCATCATGAATAGGTTCACCATCTATCGGAATACCATTTTGATGTGTAAATTCATTAGATTCTTTTAATTTAATTGGTAGTCCATTGTCATTAACAAAAGCAGGATTTTGATGTTGTTCCATTATTTATTTTAAAGGAGAATTCCCTAAAAAAACAAATTATACAAATTTTGTTAATAAAAATTAATATATAAACAAATAAAATGTTTTATAGCTGTTGAACCATAAAATAAAAATTATTATAGTAGTACGTATAATTGGGACAGGGTCATGTATTTAATTTCATAGTAATTTTTTTGAATTCTAAAAGAGTTTATTGTTTGTACACATAGTCAGTCATAAACCATGAAATTAATTTAATATTTTTATTACTTTAAATTTAGTAATCATTGTTAAATTAAGTATTTAGAGAACTTTTATAATTCTTTTAATTAATTTTACTAATTTTAAGTACATTATTATGGTAATTAATTCAATACTATGCGGTTTTCCAATTCAGTTACTAAATTGAATAAATATTTGTTATGACTTTTTAAAGGTATGAGTCCTTTTCTACAAAAATACTCATAAGCAACATAAGTACCTCCTAGCCTAATTTAAATTATTGTAATATCAATTTGCCTTTTTTAGAGAACATTAGATAAATATGTATATAATTAATTTGAAATATTTATGATTTATCGTTATACTAAAGAATTTATTAACTCATTACTAATTTCAGTTACACAAAAAATAACAATAATTTAAATGTGTTTTATTAATTTTAATTATTTTTAATATATTACTGTCATATGGGGATAATATCAAATACCACATAAATTTTGTGTAAAATAAATAAAACTTAATTTTTAATTTAAAGAATTTAAGCATTTAATTGTGAATCTCATAATATTTATTTTAGTAATTTTCCAGATATACATATTCAAATTATGTCGAAAATTAATTTTTATGATAACGAGATGTTTACATTTCTTTATATTTAGTTTATAAAAATAATTAATTTGTTGTTAAAACTATGAATTATTAATGTGCTTCTAATTCCATTAACTATATATAAATTTTTCTGAAGTATAATTTTTAAAACAATTTAAAATTTTTTGTAAAATAATTCTTTTACATTTAAAAAAACAATATATTAAACTTCCAATAGAAGAATAAGGACCATAGACATCTATTTCATTAATAATTAGATAAAGGTCTGTCAAATTGCTAAAATTCATTGGCCACCAGTAGTAGTTGTACTATTGGCCGAGGGCAAGGAAATTTTATTGCAATTTCCCAATCTTTTAATACTCACTAACTATAAAAAAAAAATTTTAAATTTTACAAATTTGAAATCTTTTAAATTTTATGAAATAATATTTAAAAGGTTTAAATATTTCCCTAACTACTGTAGTCTTTTTCACTTAGTATAATTAATTTATACAGTTTACAATAAAAAACTATAATAAACTGGTGGAAAAAACAGCTGTTTGATGACCATGAATTTGTACAAAATTTTACAACATTCAGTTTACAATTTACATTTTCCGTTCTTTTACATCGAATAAAATAGCATAACATACTTATAATACTAATATAAATATTACGTTCATTTTACATATAGGAGCTTTTAAAACAGGTATTGAGTCTTGACCACTCATCCATCAGTTTTGAGCATAAATACAATTCTTAGAATTTAATAAGGAACAAGAAGTTTTTTTTTTGTTGCTTTATGCTCAATTCAAGGTAAACTAGCATACGTCAATTTTTTTTAAAGAAATATTTTTGAAACTATCGCCATCCGGTTTTTTAAAAAAAAAATATATTAAGACTAAACATCGTGATGTTAACGCTTACTACCTGTTAAATAAAATAGACTGTATAGTAACACATAAATTAAAAATCAATATAATTAAATCGTGTAAAGATTCATAGTAATTTTTGTTATTAAAAAATGTTAGTTGAGATTGACGCATTTAAATATAAGATTCACTTTTATGGTAATTTGTTTTTGTTTTTTTGTGAATTAGAATGCTATTAAAGTAAATAAAATGAAACAAGTTAAATTTAATTTGAAATCATAAATTATTCAATACTGCAATATTATTATAGAAAAAATAAAAACCAGAAAACAGAAATTTAAAATTTTTGCTTTTTAATAAAATTTACTCAATTAAATTATAAAAATGCCAATTAAAATTTAAAGGCGTATATTCTTTTTTTGGGTTTTCCCTACACTACTTAAAAAATTTAAAATACGATTTGAGAAAATAAAAAAGAAATTCCAGTGAAAAATTCTGGTAATTTCACAAAATACATTTTTATACATTTTTACAGAGTGATGTCAACATGTAGCAATCATTGTAGTTCTGTAGATTGTATAAATAAATATCTGTTCTCTATTGTAATAAAATAGTTAGTCAATCAAATTTGTCGAAATTTCGAATCTAGAGGAAGAGGATCCAAAGAGTTTATTGTAAGGTTTCAATTGAGGAACATTCTTATTTTGTAACCTTTTAAAAGCCTGAATCACCTTATACGCTACACTTAAGCAGTTTTAAACAACTGCCCAATATTTGATATGCTTCTGTATGTTTAACCTTCGATGAAAGCAAATCTGAAATTTGCAACATATTTTCAGGTCACCGACCACAAACTGATCACCTCAAAAAACATCTGATTTTTTTTTTGAAGTTCATTAACTTGCAAAAAAAAAAGTAATCTTATGATTGGTAATTTTTGACCATAATAATACCCTAATTATATACAGGCATCGTCATGCATGCCAAAATAATGTCTGAATGTCGATCATGGTTTTTATTATACAGAGGGAAAAAAAGAAACACCAAAATCAGATAATAAGTGATTTGATGTTAAATGAAGCCTGTAAGCAAAACTAATGAAATCGGGGAATTTTTTTATCAAAGTTATATATGGTAACATTAAATTGAACATTTTAAAAATTTTTTAAAAAAAAGCATTAGTTTTAGTATATTATTAAGTGGTAGATGGTACTCAAGAAAAATATTTAAGAAAAGTTCCAAAAGACCAGTAAACCATATAACAAATATTCAAGATAAAAACTCTTAATTGTATCTCTAAATTAAATATATGTATTTTTTTTTTAAGGATTATAATTCTACTGTAACCACAAATTTTAACATTTCAGATCAAGAATTTTGTAATATTATTTTAGTAACTAATTGGATATTATTTGTAATTTTACTGATTTTCAAATTTTATGAAATTGTCTATCAACCAACTCAAAAAAAAAAAATTAATGTGGTTAATTTTATTTGAGTCAGAATATTTCAAAACTGAGGGAAACAATTTAATGTTATACATTCAGAGCTCCGTTGGTAATTTTTTGTGGTATACAAATATTGTTTCAATTAATAAAATCAAAATTAAGTTATTATTATTGATTTTATTTTCATTGTAGATAATTATAGAGTGAACCAAATATCTTTGAGCTGCAGTACACGGTTCGAAATTCAAGTTTATTTTTTCAACTTCATCAAACTTTTCTGAATTTGCAAATATATTTTTTTTCAACCTTTATGGTCGAATATTAAATTATTTAAAAATCTAAACATTTAAAGAGAATTTTTAAACCTGAAGAAGTTTTTTCAACTAAATATAAAAACTGATAATTTTTAGGCATATTTTATGTATTTAGAAAACCTTACCAACTGAGTTGACAATTTAAACGTTAATAATAAAAAAAGAATCATAGGATAAAAAAAATATGTAAATATTTGTAAACCTATCACAGGAATTGAAATTATCAATTTTTCAAGTTGCATTATTATAAAATAATTGGTACAAAAATCGACTTTTTAGGTAGTATTTATTTTCAACTAGAAAGTTAAATTATGCTAGGTTAATAGTATTAATATAATTGTTTATTATTAACATTAATGTTAAAAATGTGAGCATATGATAGTTGGAATAGTACAACCTTAAAACTCCAAAATTTAAAGTTTAACAAAATTGAAAATTTTTAGAAAAAAATTATCATCTCAAAATTGAAAATTTTTAGAAAAAAAATATCATCAGAAAATTCAATCCATTTTTGTAAGAAGAAATACCTTTAAAGTTGAAAAAATAAACTTCAATAACTAACCGTGTATGAAACTATACAGATTTTGTAATTCATTTACTGCAACAATTCAGAATTGAAACATAAAATTACTTAGTATGTATGCTCTGGTAATTGATTTACACAAAGATACTAACTAAAGATAAATAATTTTTTTTCTAAAGAAAAATTAATTTGTAAGTTTAATTAATATTTTATTAAGATCAAATATTTAATAATTAATTACCTTATAAAATGTGTATCTACATAATTCAACTATTATCCCAATTAATAAATAATATATTTAATATTGTTGGTTAATTTGAATCATAATTCATTAATTACTTCTTAAAGTTTATACTTTTTAGTAGCAAATTGAATTTATAATTTTTTTTAACACTATATAATTATTAAACGTTTTATAAATATTTGATTAATGTGGTTTCATCACATAAATCTGATAATAAATAATATAAAATATTTCAAGCGACTAGGTGTACTGAAATTTTTCGTTCAATTTTAATATTCATTTATAATTAATCACGAATTTTTCATATAAAAACCGCAAATAATGAAAATAAACAAAAAGAAAATTTATCCTATAAAAAAAAAAATTAACTAAAAGTAAAAGTATTTCAATTACATAATTTTACTACTTTTTTTTTAAGTAGAAACAATGATAATACGATTGGTAAGCCACGATATTTGTACAAAAAAAACCATCAACCAAATGAAAAATGGTTAACCTTTATGGCAGCGGCGCCTTCTTCAGTGTCAAAGTTTTAATAAGAGTTTCATAAAAAAAAAATTTTTTTTTATAATTTTATGGCATAGATGACAATTTGGTGTTAAATATAACCACTATAATAATTTAAAATTACCAAAATTATATAATAATTTTAAATTTTTGAAATTTTTTTTTGCTTTACATTGATTTTACACTTAAATTAACATAAAATAATTTTTTTAATGATAATAACATAATTTTACTTATTTATCCAATTATAGACATGTGGTTATATAGTAAAATTATATTGAAGTTGAGACTTTTAATTCGATATTGAAGCTTTTAAAAAAATGGGTAATTTTAAGTAGCATTCGTCCATTTATTTTCTAATTTAAAGTTTGTGTACTATCTAGGGAAACTAATATAATAACAATACGACTATAATCTAAATTGCATAATTATGATATTTTGTATTACTTGAAAATGTATTTTATCAGTGTTTTTCTTGTCGAAAATCTATTGAAAATTGTTATTATTCATATTATTTAGTTAATTTGACTGGTATTTAAATACGAATCCATATTTACATTATTCTTTTACTTTTTCATTAATTTAAAATCATATTAACATAGAACTTTACTTGCGGGTAATGATTATAAACAAAGATATCAATATTCAATTTTCGGAATTTTTTATTAGGTTTCTAAAAATTATAATAAGGAGTAAATATTTTTCATTGACAATTTTTCCATGTTTCCGACTGTCGATTTATCGGAGTAATGTTTAACAAAGATTAAATGATTTATTCGAAAATTAGAATGATGGGACAATGCTAACGAAGAATCATAGATGAAAGATGTTGAAGGTAAAAATGAATTGAAAAAATCAATTTGCTCTAAAGTTTTTTATATTACATAAGACTTTAAAAATATATTGTAGTTAAATTTAGTCGTTTTATATCTAAACATTAAATATCTTCGTGACATAGTTTGCCGGCCGGCCAAATAAATGTTAAATTATTTTTATATAATGAAATATGCTAGGTATGTGAATGGCGTTATTTTAATAGTTTTGTATATATCTAACAATGCAGAAACATTCTTTGGCGTAACATTTAAGCATTTATGTATGCATAAGCATAAATAATTGGCTAGTAATAAAAATAAAGGGTATACAAAATTATATTTAATTATTTTATATTTATATAGAATATAAAAGAAATAAAATTATTTTTAAAAAAATAAGATTAATTATTTGAAAGACAAAATAATAATTATTAAATAATTTAATTAGGTAAAAAAAAAAAAAATAAAGGTGACTAAATTTGTAATAAAACTTTCATTTTTTTTTCAAGGCTGTATTTAATTAGTTAAGTTTCTAATTGAATTTTAAGTTCTAACAAATGTATTTGTTTTTTTTTTTTTTTAAATTTAACTAATTTTATGAAAACTTAGGAAGTTTAATTTTTTTTACAAATATAATTTATTCTAAAGTTTGTATATCATAATGTAAAGATACAATAATTAATTATTAATAGAATTTAAATAATTATTTGTTAAGTGTAATTGGAGGCGTTGAATAAATTATTAAGAAAATTACAAATTATATTTTTTAAATTAAGATGTGAATAGGAATTAGTTATTTATTTTAACCTATAAAATTTAAGTTAAATTAATGATTAATAAATCATAGTTCGGTGAATATTTGTATTACCATAATATACAAATTTAATATTTTAGAAAATAAAATATTAAATTTATGGTAATACAAAAAGAGTGAACTAGTTTATGAAAAAAATATGAGAAATCTTTAAAATTTTCTAGTGAACTTTTACTCAACTGTAATACTTAATTATATGAACTTAGAAACTCAGCAGTCATTAGATATTTAATAAGTTTACGTTCAATTAAAATTTTACAATTTATTATTTAATATAAATATAACAGTTGTCTCAATTCTAATATCAAAATTGGCAGCAGTCTGGATAAATTACATCAACAAAGGTACGACGTAAATAAAAATTTTACGAATACTTAAAGGATAATCAATAGTATAAGCTGAAAATGTATAAATATTATTGATATCTCCAGACGTATTTTGCATACATGTAGAAACAATAATGACGTCTAATGCTGTAATTAACGCGAACTTGTTAAGAAATTAAAATTAAATTTGACGAATTTTATTATAGACAGTATTATTTTTACAAAAATAACAGAAATAGTTTGATAATTGTAAGTAACATTCATTATTATATCTTATAAATTTAAACTACATAGTATATTTGATTATTTTCAGTTAAATAAGTTATTAGAATTTTACACAAAACATAAAAACGTATTTATTTAGTTTTAAATAATCTAATTAAAGATACTAGTAATAAAAGGTTTTATCCAGTTTTAACTAATTTTATTTTTGTTTTACTAAATGTAATTTTCCATAAAAAGCTACTTAATTCATTACAGAAATAATGATCATATGATCAAAAATAATATTTGTTTCTCTTAAATTATAATAATATTCACCCAATTAAAAATATAAAAAGGTAATTTTTTTTTGCCCAAAATCCAATTATAATCCGGTTAAATTTTGCTTGAATTTTTTTTTTTTTTGTACAAAATAAACCATTAAAGTTCAATGCTAGTTAAAACAAGCTTTTTAAAAACATTTTTGCTTGTCATACAGGTTGATGACGAATTAAAAATTTCAATTTACCACCATAAACAAAATAAAATAAAAAAATGTCCAAAATTTATAATTTGAACTCTTTTTGAATATTTATGTTTGTTGTTTTGTGAAAGAAGTTTTTATTTCGCATTTACTGGACAACCTGTTTCGTAAAAAAATAAAAATATAAAACGTTGTCACCGTTTTTTTAAACATAAAATAAAATTTTAAAATCACCCAAAATTCAACAGAAATAAAAAATATTACTATAAAATAATTCTAATCAAAAATAAAATTTATTATAGGAACATTAAAATTTTTAAATCTTTAAGTTTTTTTTTGAGGAAAAATATTTGTGACAAAGCAAGTCTAACAAGTTTGTTCAATTTTATTAAGAGGATATGTAAAAAAAAAAAAATCTGCAATCAATTTGCATAAAATTGTATATTTAATTAATTAGATATTTTTCGCTAAATGACAATTATTATTTCTAATAATTAGTAAAAAATTTTAGCAGTTTAAAAAAAAAAAATTAATTGTTAATATTTGGAAAACAATTAGCAATAATTTCTTATCAATTATCTAATTCGTGACAAAAATTTTAAGGATTGTATAGTATTTTAATTAATGAACATAATTTTAAATTAATATTAAAATTAATTAGTTAAAATTTTTTGTGCAGATTTTTTTTACAGATATTCTTTGTTAAACCTGTAGACTACATAAAACATATTGAAATAATTGAAGTTGATTTTATTAAATTTAGTTTGAGTTTACCATACTAATTTACCGTAGTAGTATTTTCCTTTTTTTGGTATATAAAACGAGGTTTAAAACAGTTTTTCTAAAGTAGTAATCCGTTTTATGGAAAATTATTCAAATTAAATATTTTGTATCCCCATAAATCCATACAGATTTTTGTAGAGCGAAAAATTTTGAAATATTTTTAACAATTATTATCTAATTGAAGTAGATCTATAAAGTAAGTATAGTAATGAACTGAACTGAATAAAATAAAATATTATATACTGGATTCAGTAACATCAGAAAAAATGAAGAATTCGAACTCAAGCAGTGCAAAAATATAGCTCGGCCGAATCATGAAGTGGACCAAAATAAGTCGGCCAGGATTTAATTAAAAATATGTTATCCAAAGTACAATATTATATAAATTAAAATAAACATATATTTCTGTTAAGAACAACCTTAAGGATTTTTCTTTTTGGATTAAGCTTTAACATTGACTTACCAATCACGTCCTGATCACGATTAAAAAATTATAATTTAATTTACTTTTCAAAAAAGATTTCTGTCATCTAAATATTTTTTATTTTATTTTATTTTTTATTATAAATTTAATGAAATTCTTGTAAATAATTTACATTGTAATAAATTAAATATTTAACATTTTTTTTCAAATTAATGCAAATGATATAAAAATGCAAATAAAGTTTTTTTTAATAAAACTAATCTTATAATCTAAAATCAGCGAATTAAAAATAATAATAAAATAAAGCTATATAATAAAATAAAGATAGAAATTATGCCAAATTTATAATATTTATATTATAGCAAATAAATTTAAATAAAAGATATATTAAATTATTTGAATAGAAATAAAATGATAAGAAAATTTATTTTCCCACTTAAAATGCCGAAAGTTTAAATAAAAAAAAAAAATTTACATAGTATATATATTATATAATATGTAATATCATAAATTAATTAGGAAAATATGTTTATAACACTTGGTACTCTATAATAGATTTATAATATTTTCTGTTCTACATCAGGAAATATTGAAATTATTATATGATATTATTATTTTTTTTTTGTGCGGAAAAAACGCATGTGTTTTACATTTTTTTATTACACAGTCAATTATTTAGAATTATTTCACGCTATAATTATAGAAATCAATAATTTAAATAATTATTAAACCAGAAAAATATTTGTTTTTCCAGAAGTTGTTTATATTTTTGGTCAAGGTGTAAGCAAATTTTTTATACCAATTGAAAATTTAATATATAATTCGAGGATCAGTAATTAATCTTAATAAATGTTGTGTCCATGATTTTACTAATCTTTTGAAAAGCTTGAAATTAACGATAAATCAATAGTGAAAAATATTTTAGTCTTATTTTATGAAAATTTAAAAAATATAAAAGTTTAGTTAAAAATTTATACAGTTTTTTATATATAAATTATTAAATAGAAATCATTAAACTATAAATCGATACTTAGATAGTCTAAAATACCGATATTTTAAATAATAGTAATAAATCGGTAATTAACCTTTGAATAATTATTGATTAATTATTGCAGTTTAATAGTTTGACATTGAAATGTCTGATTCACTATTCATAAAAGAGAAATTTAACTAGAATTAAAAATGATTGATAGTTTTGTTAAATTACTTTCAAAAAAATAAAATAAAATATATATAATCAGTCTAACACTAAAATATCGTCAAATCCATAAAATTTAATGTAAATATTTATTGATTTAAAAGTTTAGGTAAAAAACCTTTTTAGACTTTACAAATTGTCATAAATACGTATTTAAAATAATTGTCTAATTTTTCTAGATTACAGAAAATTTTCCGTTAAAAAAATTAATATTTTCAAAGTAAATACAGTTTCTTTTTTTAACTTAAAACTTATGGAAATTTTAAACTGTTCTAACTTAAATAGAATTTGGAAATAATTTTTTTTCTATCTAAAAGATTCTATAAGATATGAAATTTTTCTTTTTTACAATACAATTTCCCATTTTATTTTTTATTGGAAAACTGGTTTAATATACTCGGCTTAAATTGTATTTTAATGTCATATTAAATATTATAATTGAACTAAATTATTTAATAATTATTTGTTAACTAATAGAATGATTTTTTAAAAAGAAAATTGAATGTGTCAGGCAGACATAAAAATAGTTCTTACCCTGATAAATTATTATTATATTATAAAACTCCAGAAATTTATAATTGTTTTAGTTTTTTTTTTTTATAGCAAAGAAATTAAGATATTAAAATTAGTTTTATATTTTTTTTTTCAGATAAAAATTTCTAAAAGTAGTTTTTAGTAATTTTTTTTTAAATAAAAATAATTATAGTAAATATTTTTAAAAAATTATTTTTAAAAAAAATTTTTACACTAATTTATAATTTAAAAATTTATTTCTTTAAAAATTATTAATTTTTTAATTAATAAATAAATAAATGGAGTCACTTAAAACTGGAGTCACTTAAAATTTCAAAATCATTAATTTTCACTTTACTGTTTTTTTTTTTTTTAAAAAAATTTATAATTTATACAAAAATATTATATTTTTCAGCAATATTTGAAAAAAAAAATGTTGCCTCGTTAAAATTTTAAAAATTAAAAGAATAAATTAACAAATAAATTTTTTTATTTTACTAAAAAAAAAATAACCAACTTCACTGATCGAATTCACGTCGTGAACTAAAGGTTTGATCATTTACCTTTTTCAGTTTTATTAACCGTCAATTTTTGATTGTTACTTTACAAAAAAAAAAAAAAAAAAACAACAATAAAAATGAAACGAAAGCTTTTGATTCTGTTTTTAAGTATTTTATTATGATTTTAAGCACAGCTTTAAATTATGATTTTAAGCGGAGCTTTTAAATTTCAGAATTTTGTAAAAAGCTTTTTATGTTTTTTTGATTTTGAAAAAAAAAATTACTGGAAATATTCTGAGCAATGACGATCGGTGGTAAAATTTCTGAAAAATAATTAAGAAATTCAGGAAAGTCTAATGAAAAAAAAAAAATTTTAATTTATTTTGTAACATTGACAGTGAAAATATGAATGAAAAACTGGTAGTACTAGTTTGAATATGATTGTGACATCATTAGAGAATTTCTTATGAGGGAAAATAACTAATTAAATTTTAAATGACAGTTGTTTAGTACCTGTTAATTAAATAATTAGAATTTAGGGTTAAGGAGAAGTAAAATTTTGATTAGTTCTTATTCGGAACAAGGCTATAAATGCACTGAGAATTTTTATAGTATTAATATTTATTTTATGTAACAAATAAAATTATGAAATTTAATATAAATTATTTTGCCGACAAATGATATTTAGATTCTCTTGACATAAAAATGGGTACTTGTTAATTAATACAATTACTGAAACAAATCGGTCTCTTAAAATACTAAAATAGTCTTTTCAATTATAAAATTAGGCAGGTGCACGACTATTGTGATAAATAAATATAAAATGTTTTTAGCACAAAAAAAAATCTTTGAAAGTAAATAATTTTCCAAAACGAGTAAAAAATATTTCAAATTATTTAAAGTAATAATTTCAGTCATCAAATTATACTAAAATTAATTTCTTCTTATATCTAGGGTAGAATGGGGTATTTTCATTAATGGTGCACATATATCTAACTCGATTAATAAAATGACACTTTTTTAATTTTCAATTTATTTGTATAATTTTTAGGTGTATGCTGTCAGGTGTCAGCCGTTGGAATAATTTTTCGTAGAAATTTCAGTTTAAAATACTGTGTAAATAGAGAGTATTCTACCCTATATTATAGAGAAAATATGTATATATATATTTATTTAATAATAGTAATTTTCAGAATAGAATAAATTAAATATGTAATTAGATGTGCTTTAAAAATTTCATACTATAATTTTCTAGATTAATTTTAGGTAAAAATTTTGTCATGTTGCTGATTATAATTTATAAATTATTTTTAATGAATATTATTTTAGGCAGGTGCAATATTGTTATTCGTAATGAATATTGTTTTCATGTATTTTGGTCAATCATATTATTACATTTCATTTTAAATAATTATAAATACAATAGTATCAAAAATATGTTGATTACAAGTTATTTTGATTTTTATCAATAATATTTGATTTAAATCGATAATACATAATCGTATAAATTTACAGGTGAATAAATATACATAGGATATAATGTAAGTTATTTAAATTTCATTATAAATTCGCAATTATTTAAACTATATTCTAAAATAAATAAAATTTAATTTATTTAGAGAAAGAATTCGATTAGCAATTTCCTCAGAATGAAATTACTTAATAAATTTTTTGCCTGAATTAATAATTAGTGCCTATAAAATAAATTAGATCTTATGAATGAAAATAATGTTTGTTCAGATGTTTGGAAATTTAATTATCAATAATTTTGTATCAATAATTCAGTACAAGTAAGCTATAGATTTATTTTAAATTCTTTCGATTATCTCAAAACTATTTATATTCATCATAAATTTTTCTTGTGAAATATTAAATTAAAGAAAGCGCACAATTAAAGAAAGCGTCAGCCAAATTTCTAACTACCTGAAATTATTCACCTTTATAAACAAATTTTTTTTTTAAATTTAATTACTTAACATTGTTGAAATCACTTTTATTATATGAGTTTCATTATTAATAGGTGAATTTCTTGGTACTAATACCACTTACCTGCAAATATCAAAATTCACCTAAAAAATGGAACAGACTTGTCCTTGTTGAAGAAATTAATATAAAATTAGCATTTATTTTCGAAAATATTAAAATTCATTTTAAAATTAAAATTCATTTTTGAAAATATTTAATTTATATAATAAAAGTTTTACTTAAATTAAATCTCAAATCATATTCTATTTTAAGAAAATTCATTAATATTATTTACTTATACATAATATTATAATAAAATAATATAATAAAAGCTTACAATTTACAATATTAAATCATATATAAAATCATATTTAAATGTCTATTAATTTTTAATTATTGTATTCAAAATTCTATTCACTGTTCAGAAATTATGAATTTATCGAAATATCTTTTTTTTTTTTAACATTTTGCATTACTTAAAAAATTATAATTTTAATTTTCCAAAATATCCCAATAATGTTTTAAATATTGTAAAACAAATTGTATATATTTATGAGTAATCATGAATTACACTTTATAATAATTTGTATTACATATTTTTAGGCAGTTCAAATATCACTAAGAACTAAAAATTGAATATTTCAAATATTTTTATATTGAATTATATTTAATAATTAATTAAATTTTTGAATGAAATTTAATCTAAATATAAAACAAAAAATGCTGATATCGCTGCCATTAAACTTAATCCGCTAGCTGCATATAAAACTGCACATGTTGAATTTAACCATGAAACTAATGTACCAATACTTAATGATACTATTAATTGTGCTATAAATACCATACTAGAGATAATAGCAATATCAGTACCAAGTCCACGAGATTGTTGTAATGGAATATTTTCACCTTTTTTTATTTTAAACTATAAATTAAAATATGAAAATTTAAATTTTATTATTAATTTAAAAATTAATTTCAATACTAACACATCCTCTTGCATGATATCTAGCAACTAAAATATATGGTATTGTAAATAATGTAGCATAAATGATACCAGCTGTTGTACTTAATACTAATACACCAATTTTTGTTGGCCATATAGCTAAAATTAGCATACCAGTTGCATATGTTATCATACCACCCATATACACAGTTCTTATTCTAAAAAACCAAAAAAAAAATTTTTATTGAACATAAAAATTTTTCTAATGAAAATTTTTCAATTTACCTAAATAATTTTAATAATTTCTCGACACACATTGAATAAATTGAACATGATAAGGCATAAATAGCTAAACCCCAACAACCAAATCGAACTCCTTCTTCATAAATACTATTTTTTTCTTGACCAGCATTAGACTATAAAATATGAAAATTTTCACAAATTAAAATCAAAGAATAAAATCAAAGTTTTAAGCAAATATTACCGAAGGATTACCACCAAAAACAGCTTCACCAACAAAATCCGTAAAATATAAACAATAACAGACATGTGACATCCATGTTATTAAATTTGTTAAACATAAAATACGCATTGATTTTGGCATTATAACAATACTTTTTAAATATTTTCCCAATGATATTCTTTCAAATTCATCATCATCACTGCTACTGCTAATACTTAATGTTGTCTCTTTATCATTTGATATTGTAATTGGAGGTACTATAGCTGGAGTACCATTAATACCACCATAATTAATTAATTTAAAAGATTCGCATAAACTTATTGGATCATTATTTTTAGTATCATTATGATGATTATGTTCATTAATGTGATCAGACATTTTTAATTCTAATGTAGAAGTCTAAAATGACAATTTTATGAATTTTACTTTTAAGTATTGAAAGAAATTTTTGGAAAATATAGTTACATTAAATATAATAAAAACTTACTTCTTTAATATAATAAACTGCATTATTATTTTTAGCAATTTCTTTTTTTATAGCTACTGCTGATAGTGGACGCATTAATTCATCATTTTCAATTAAAGGTAATGGTATTTCACGAAAACTTGTTATTGTTATAAAAAAACAAATAATAAATATCACAGTTACTAATGTAAAAACTGTTGGTATATTGCCACCTAATTTAGTACCAAATTCTGTTTGTGACCAATCAATACCACCCAATGTATAACCACATGTACCACCTAAACCAGCCATTATTGTAAATGTACTTAATGCTTTAGCATGATCTTTAGGTAAACAAACATCTAATAGATATGCTCTTGCTGGTGTCTGACATGTATCAGCATCAAAATCAAGTAATATTGTACCCAAAATAGTTAATATCACAGCATATTTAAAATTAAAAGTCGGTTCTTCATTTTCAGGTGCTTTAAAAGCTGCCGCAACACCAAAATTTGAGATATTCGAATATGTATTATCCAAAATAATATCTGGTACTTTTTTATAACCTGTATCACCTAACATTATACCTAATTCTTTACCATACGGCACCAATAATAGTCCAGCTAAAATACCAATTGACAGTAATATAATAATTGGCCGTCGACGACCAAATCCTAACCGACAACGATCACTAATCGATCCAAGTAATGGTGCCAAAAAGAAACCAAGTAATGGTGATAAACCCCATACCATTGTCATATGTTCATGTTGAATACCAATTTTTAATAAAATTGGTGAAACAAAAGCTGTTTCAGCTGCATATGCGAATTCAATTCCGACAACTATACATGATAAGCGAATAAAATCGAAACGTGATTTTAATCTGGAGAAATTAAAAAAAAAATCAAAAAATATTACTTGGATTAATTATTATTGAATTTAGAGTTTTATTATTACCTGAAAACATGTGAATAATCTTTAGCTTGTTTCTGAGCATGTTCTTCTTTTACTTTCAGCATATAATCAACAATTGGTTCATTATTTAATGCTGGATCAGTATAAGCTGTTGATGCAACGCCAACCATTTTAAAAAATATTTCTTTCTTTTTTATATGATTTTAATTAATTAATCTGAAAATAGAAAATTGAAAATTATTTAATTAAGAAAATTTTAGTTAATGATGATTTCATTTAAATTTCTTGGAAAAATTGTGTAATAAAATGAAGAGTATAATTGACCGAAACTAATTCAGATATCAAATCAATTATTATTATTAAAGCTCAGTTTTCCAAGTATATTTATATTTAAATCAAAACAATTTAGTAACATTTTCAATTATGAAGCATCTTTCTTTAATTAATTTCTCAACGAAAGACACTTCACTTTAATTAAACTTTATTACGATTTAACATTGAAAATAATGACGTCGTATATGTAAATAAGTAATTAATTATTAATACATATAATAAAATTTATGAATTTTTAACAAAATGATTAATTTGTAAATTAAAATATATTAGAAATTGATTAATTATTTTTTCAATAAAACTTTTAATTAATTGCTGAGAACTAATGCAATAAAATGATTCTAAAACATGATAATCATGCAAACAAATAAGATAATTTAATTCCTAATCTATTAATTATTCAACTATTAATTGAAATAAAATACTTATAATTAAAACACGGGAATTTTATTTAGAGATACATATTAGCATTTTTTGTTATGATTGCATCAGATTACTGGATATATTAATGTTGATTTACTAAGCTTTTAAATAAATAATAGATTCCAGCAGTGAAAATTAGTGATTAAGGTGGGAAAAATTCTAATGATTGAGACTACTTCCTGCTATATAATGTTAATTATGGTTGTAATTGATTTATTATATTGTTTATTTTTTTTAGTTTTTAACATTTGCTCTGTTAACAGTTTTCTTAAGAACACGTACGAATTTTCTTCTTTGTTTAAAAGCTAATTTAGACTACTAATTAATGAAAAAATCGGCTGGTAGTGTAAATTTCTAAACGATTTTTGGCAATAATTTCTTATAAAAATATGTTTATTTATATAAAAAAAGTGATTTAAAGTGTGGCGGTAATTGGATATTCTAAATATTTTTAAATTATTATAAAGTTGATTTATTAAAGAATTCTAAGTCTAATTTCCATCATTCATTATTTTTCAAAATAAGTAGCTACATTTAAAATAAAATTGGGTTGCCGGTAATAGGTGAAATCATATGTAAAGGGAGACAAAGTTATAGGTGATATTTATTGACTTTTTTTAGTTATTTTTAATTATTTTATGTTTTTTTATCAAAAATTATTAGAATATTAAATAACAATATCCACTGTCTTTTTTAAAAATTAAGTCATAAGTGTAAAATAATAAAAAAAGCAACAAAAACTTTATGTATGACGGTGGAAGGATCAACCAAATAATATCAGAATTCAAAAGAAGCAAACTATCAGTATTCAAAAGATACAACTTTAAAATATGGCAGTAGTGTTTATAAAGCCAGGAAATTGTTTTGAGCTACTTAAAAGAATCTACTTTAAAAGATAAGAATCTAATACATATAAAAAATGCAAAGTTTAGTACTGCAATAGTTTTAACAACAACTGAAGAGTTACTTATTATCAATTGGATTCACAGGATATATTTGGATATGGACTAAAGTCGATGATGTTTCTGTATATCCGACAGCTAATACAACATCGATATAGCCATCAAATTTAATAAATGCTAGAGAATTGTATTCCGTCCCTGAACCACAAAATTAAAAAAAATAATAATTATAAATTCTTAATATTATAATAAATAACGCACGGATGTGCGTTATTTATGTTTTATTTTATTTTTAAGAATTTAACTATTTTTTGAATTAATTTAAATATAAAACAAATATAAAATTCTGCGTCTTACACACGCAGAATTTTATATTTGTTTGATATTTAAATTATTTTTATTTTTTAATTAAATGCTAGAATTTAAACAAGTTTTATTTTTTAAATTAATTAAAAACAAGATAATTGTTATTAACTGAACTCAAAATAGCCAATGATTTCAATAAATTTTTCATTCAACTCTATTATCATTTACTCGACCGAGCTACTAAACTGGCGGTTGTTGGGTGTTTTACCTTATGATATTTTTAACTAGTTTAGTTTGTATACAACCACTAATTTCCATATTTCAAATGAAAAAAATGCAAAAAATTTATCGTAAAAATTATATAATAAAATCGTAGAAATCTGCGTTCCATTATTTTAATTGTGACGTTGCTATAAAAAATTTATATTCTCGCACAATACAGGGGTTTTATAACAGAAAGTCGATAAGCAAAAGTCGATAATCAAAAACAAAAAGTTGATAAAAAGTCGATAAACAAGTCAATAAAAAAAAGCGATAAAATAGTTATTAATAAAGGCGAATAAAATACGATAAAAAACTCGAAAAAAAGTCGATAAAAAAATCCACGCAGCACACCGGATACGGGTTCACCTCACCCCAACCCACACTGGTATTTGGTATTGCCCTAGTATTATATTATAGTCGCATAAATTTTAGATCCTTCCTCAACTTTTGTTTTTCTTTTATGTTCTATTAATTTTCCTCATATTATTTAAAAGTTCATTCAAGTTTATCAATTACTGACACTGAAAACTACTAATTATTTTCAACAATAATAAAATTCTTGTTATTAATAGTAATAAGCTTAGTGGATAAAGGTGTTAAGTGATATTTTCATTTTGACAAAATCAGATTGAAAGGTTTTAGTTTGCTACAAGTACTTGATATTTGTACAAGAACTTAAGATTCTTAAGAAGCTCTTAATTATATTTGTATATTAATTCTTGTAAAAGCAAATATTTTCAATAATTATAAATATTTATATTAAAAAGCTAATGTGTCAAAATAAATATCTCCTAAGTAAAATAAAATATGTACATCTCTATTTGTTAGTAGTTTCTTAAAAAATTATAATTTAATTATAATATTTACTATTTTATTTATTTTTATTACGTCTACAACATAAAAAAATCAATTGATGTTCAAATTTATTAAACAATAATTTGTTTAATGAATTTGTACATAAATTAACTTGATAACCTAAATTTTTAATATTGAACTTTTAAATTTTAATAAATGTCTAGTAAAATTTTTTTCGTTATTATCACATACAGGAAAATATATTAATTTTAATAATTGGGTAAATAATCTTTAAGAAGAGTAATAGCCAAAAATCAACAACAACTACAAAAAAAACCATTATTTATGGTCAAAAGTTTAATTAAAACATTACAAATGTTATTATCACTTACAAATAATCAGAAAAAAAAAACAGAAATTATGTATGTCATATAAAAGATAGATTATGTTTTATTTAATTATAGTTATGATGATATATCTTAAATAATTATCAACGAAATTTGATTATTGTTTTCCGTGGACATTGATAATGAGTTCATTCAAAAATCAGGAAAATATACAAAAAAAAATTTAGATTACAGAATAAATTCGGCGGTTGTTGAACAAATAAATTGTTAGAAAAAAAACATATTATTGTAATAATTATTAATTAATTAAAATTAATTTTATATAACTACATTTTAAGATGCTTAAATTACTTAAATTGTGTACCACTAATACAATTTTATGAACATTTCTAAATTCTAACTTATACAAACTAAATAAAATGAATTAAATAATTTTATCAATTTTATTCACTAAAAATAATATCCATAAGAAGAAAGTTCTAAACAGGAAATACGCTGCTAAAATCTGTTTTTGTTTCTTTTTAAAAAAAAAATATACTCGCAGCGTTCATTAACATTCTTTTGCTTAATCAAATGATTAGATTTTATTTTCATTGTTTATTTAAAATAAAATTTAAAAAATTAAATTTTCGAATAATCAAATTAATTTTTAGATAAGAAATTGTTTTTTTCGTAAATGATTGAACCATAAACAAAAAACAAACACAAGATAAATTCTTCACAATTCTTCACAAATCGGTGTTTATTTTTAAAATTTTATTTTTAAATAACGATGATTTTTTATTTTCAATTAACGGTTATTTATTTAAAGCTAAGGATATTATTTTTAAAAACAGGAAATAACGCCATACTGTTAAAGTGAAATAATTTCTAAATTGATTAAACTTATTTTCATTTGAAAATATACATGTAGTTATTTCCTTGACTTATCCTTAAAGTGTAATTAAATGGAATAGGTTAAATTAAAAGGCAAGGTTTGGACAAGATTTTTATCCCAGATATTACCGCGATCAGTAATTTACCTATTGTAGTGAAACTATTTATTAAAATTCATTCACAAACTTTAGGTTTTTAATAAAGTCTAAAGTGTTCTTGAATGAGCCGGATATTTTATCATTTAGGATTTGACCCATTCGTCATAATCTATTTTAAACTAGACTTTTATATTGACAGAAAACTATTCCAGATATTCTGCAATTGGAATTGATTTTTTTATGAAAGGATATTTTAAGCGACAGTGCCAATCCGAGAAACCCAATTTACAGTAGAATAAAATTCTATGTAAAACTAATAGATTGAATTAATTAAGTCTATTTAATTAATGCACTAATTAACACCAATCAGCACTATTCGTATTATAATTGTATAATAAATTTTGTCATTTAAATGTTTAATTATTTTATAGATATACAACAACAAATTATCACATAAATTCCATTTAAGACAATCACTAAAAAATATATTCATTAAAATTATAAAAATTACTCAAAATTACTATTTTTCCAATTTTTGAAAATACATCTATTTTTATGCGAATTTCAAAAAAAAACCATATAAAATTTGTTTTACCTACAAAAACGGATCACTAAAAAAAACCTTATAAAATTTGTTTTACCTACAAAAACGGAAATTCTTTCAAGTGGAAGTAAATTTTTTTTTTAAAAACCCCAAAAATGAGGAAATTTTAATAAAACTGCAATATTTTAATAAATAAAAAAATAGTTATTATTTATACTATTAGCTAGTTTAATTTAAAATTTAGCACTGAAATTAAACCGGACTTACAATTTCTTAAAATAGTTCTTTCCAAGGTTTCCAAATGCAAAACAATATAAATTTAGTTCCTTATTTTTATTTTTTTTAAATATATATTAATTTAATGATAATATTAAGGATTTGCGTAACTAAAATTATTTATTTATTTTTAAAATTAAAAAAATAAAAAACCAAAACGTTCTATTAAAATTCACTAAATTTCACTTATTAAAAATTATTTTTAATAAAATTGCGAAATTTTAAAACCAAATAAAATTTTAAAAATCTTATAAACATTTTCTAATTATTATCATTTAATTTTACTATAAAAAATTTTTTAATAATTTTTTTTTTTTTAATTAATTAAATTAATTAATTATTTTCAATAATTTCTTATAACAAAATTTTCTTGAAAATTATTTGTAGTTTTATGTTTTCTTTTTAATCCGTGATCAAATACATAATCATCCGAAAGCTAACTTAAAACTGATTTGCAAATTTGAAAATATTTTTTTATAATTATGTTTTTTTTTTTTGTTTGTTTGGTTTTTTTTTTTTTTAAAATCTCCCTAACTTTCAACACCATAAAATTGACCTATCAAACTATTTCTTTCTATTACATGTTAATCAGTGTATAATCCGTCTCGACTAGATTTGTTAATTATTAATTACATTAATATATGCATTTAAAAAAAAAAAAAAAAAGATAACAAAACAAAAAATATAATTAAAACATAATTTTTTTATTTTTATTTTATTTTATTTTTTAACTTCAGGCATTCGGTGTTGACGGTTTATATATGTTTGAAAATATGTATTGAGTTTTTGTGGATTGATAAAAATAAAAATAATATTTAATTTTCAATATAAATCGCCAAAAAAATTTTTTTATAATAATTATTTAGGGGTTTGTTAAAATTAATTTATGATAGGACCACAAAAAAAAAATTATTTAAAATTGATTGATGATTAAGGAACTTTTGAAATATTAGAAAATACCAGATTTTATCTAAAATAAAATTAAAATCTTGAAAAAAGAATATATATTAACATTTTTCATTGAATTATAAATAATTTAGATTGAAAAATTTTGGAATGAATACTGAAAGTTTTGACGATAATATTGCTCAATAAAATACATAGTTTGTCATCATGTCCTCTGAAAATAATAACAAACTATGTGGCAGCATATGCAATTCATGCCAAAATATTTGTATATCAGAATTTTGTTGGTAATTTTTAAGTTTTTGTTATGTTTTACGATATGTTTATTTTATATGTGTAAATCTTAATTGGATTTTTTTTGATAAGTGATAACAATATATGAAAGAATTGTATAATTTATTATTTTACAACTAAGGTATATTATTTTAAGCACAAAGTATTGAGAGTTCATAATTCTATTATCGTTTACTAACCTGACAATTCTAAATAATTTTAAGGCAATATAAAAAAATTGCGAAATTTTAAAACCAAATAAAATTTATAGTATTACAAGTATACCAGACATAAAAATTAAATTAATAAACTATTTTTAAATATTTCTTTTTATGCTAATTATACTTTACTTACGTAATGGTTTTATTAAATTTATTTTCAAAATTTACAAGTTTATTAATTCAAGTTCAAAATTGCAGACGTTCTAATTATTATATAAAATGTTTGTACTCACGTAGACTTTGTAAATTTTCTAGATAACAATTAAGTAGTTTTTTTTGTTAAAAACTTAACATACCAGATAATCACAGTATAATACAAGACTATTTATCAATTTATATATGGAATTTTCTTCCGAAAATATATAAACTACATATTTATATAAAATCTTAGGTAAGTTACATCATTTTCGAGCATGGTTTTAAAAAAATTTTTTTTTAATCGTATAATTTCTAGTATAGAACCAAAAGTTTCTCAATCTTTTAAAAACCAGATCAGTATTTTTAAATAAATTAGTTGTGTTACATCATTTTCGAGGATAGTTTTAAAAAAAATTTTCTTTAGTCGTATAATTTCTAGTAGAACCAAAAGCTTTTCAATCTTTTAAAAACCAGACCAGTATTTTTAAATAAATATATTACTTAATTTATTTAAAAAATATTCTTGAACATTCGTAAAGTTTTAATGAATTTTTAACTATAATAAAATATAATAAATTTATTCGTCAGTTTTTTGCAAGAAAACTATAAAACTAAAATAATTATTAGTACTATTTTTCTATTTGCAGGAAAAAAAAACTACTTTTGAAAAAAAATAAAAAATTAAATTCCTTATGTTAATTTTTAGAATATATGTATATTTAAAAGTTTTTCAAACAAAAATTTGTAATTTTTTTTAACTGAAATTATTTATGTAAATATTTATCTCATTGAATATAAAAAAATATTGGTTATTTGTCAATGTTTAAGAAATCAATTTGATTTATTGACATATCAAAATTACGCTAATTGTAAATGAGATTTTTTTTTTCGCTTTTGCTAATCGTAGACCGCAGTTCAAATTTAAATAAATCATTAAATATTATAATAATGTTTGGAAAATGTAATAAAGATATAAATAGTTCTGACATGGTATAATACACTAAAGGCTACTTGCTACTGCACCTATAAAATATTTTCATTTTAAGTATTTTACAAGAAAAATACTATCAATTATTAGATATATAGTTGGCATATTAACAATGTGTTTAAAATTAATTTAATTTTAATGTAAGATGTTTGTACTCACGTAGATTTTGTTAAATTTCTAGATAACAATTAAGTAGTTTTTGTTGAAAACTTAACATACCAGATAATCATAGAATAATGAGTGAAGGTTACAAATATGCTGAATTAGAGTTTAATATGATTTTATGATTTAAATTTTTTCATTCTAATTAACCAACAAGTTAATAATTATCAAAACAATAGAAGAAAAAAATTAGTACACTAATAAAAACATAAAAAATTAGGTTCAAATTAATCTAAAATTTGTACCTAATTTTATTAGGTACAAATGTTAGATTAAATTGTGCGTTTTAATTATCATTAAATAGCTTAACCTGGTATTTATTACCTAGTTATTATTATCAGACAGTAGCGCAGCTGATTTAAATTTATTGTAAGAATGGATTATTCTTATCCAATATATATATTTTTTTAATAATTTATGATTTGATAACGTTTCATTTAAGATTATTTTTGAAATTTATATAAGAGAGAGTATTTCTCTAAATAATAATAAAATTTAATTAATATTATTGTCTCTTTCTAATTATTAAGAATATTTACAAAAATGTAGATTAAGCTTAATTAAAAAAAATATGTTTCTTTTGAAATTATAAAATCTAAATAAATTAATTATGTAATAAAAAAAAATATATTTTCATGCTTCAATTGCAATGATAGTGAAAATTAATTTTAATTGCATTCAAATAATTTACAGAATATAAATATATTTATTGATTAGTAAATATTAATAAAAGAGAATGTCAATGGTAAAATTTCTTCATAATTTTATTATTTTTATTCATTTTTAATTTAGCAATTATTTAATTGTACTGAATTGCAAATTAGATAATTAGTAAATAAATATTGTTTTACTAAAATTGTAAAACAAATATTTATATTCTTCATAAATATATGGCGGGTTTTATTGGAAAAAAGTGTGTAAAATTTAATTTAAGAAAAATTGCAATCTTAACTAAGCTGTTGTCTTTTGAAAGATTGAGAAATATTTTTAACGATTAAAGAAATGCCAAATTTAATATCGAAATAAATCAAAACACAATTATGTATTTATTAAAGTGGAATAAAATTTGCAAAGTAAATGATTTTCTATCAAATACAAATATTAGCTATCCTTTTGTAATTCCTGTGAGAGCTTAGGATATCAACTACAAAATTATCTGTACCTTAAGTTTCTGTAACATTCTGTTGCAATGTGGACTTACTAATTTTATATGGAATCCTTTAATAGTGAAGAAACTTTAATTGGAAGATTGGAACAAGGTAATGACTTTTTACTTGAACTTACATCTTAGCGGTGATTTCATTAGTTGTACTCATTTAAAACTGATAGTAAATTTAAACGACGGTTAAAGTGGAATTTTCACTGAAATGGAACCTACCGCATCATAGCTTTATACACTACGACGAATGACGGTCTACCCAATATAAATAAGAAATTTTAAGTTTTGTTAAAAAAAAGTATTAAAAGTAGGTATGAAATTTTTTTTAAAAATCTAAAAGGGAAAATGGAAATTAATCAGAAAAATTAAAGGTGTTCTAACAGAAAAAAAATAGTCAAATACCAAGCTGTAGAAGTATGGAAATATTGGAAAATATTTTATAATAATTTATTAAAATTTATGTAAAAATATTGTATGTTGATTTAAATTCACATTTATTAACTTTTCAAAAAATATTTATTATATTATTTTAAAACTTGTTAAGCAAAAAAAATATTGGCAAATATATACAATAAAAAGTTATTTTGGTTACAGAACAAAATTTATAACAAATTTTTCAAAAAAATTAAAAATCTCAAATTACAAGAATTGAAAAAAATATATATATTGCTTGTTTTATGTCATCTTTAATTTATAAAAAACACCCTCAAAGTATATAAAAATCATTATTATTTTAGTTTATAAATAAAAATTCCAGATATATTTTCAAAAGCATTCTTTTTTTAAGAACTCATAATAATTAAAATTTTGCAAAAATAGGAACACACTTCGTAAACGTCACAACAAATTGTGAAACATTTATATTAATTCAACTTGAATAACAATTATGTTATAGAAAGCTTTTCAAACATTATTAGTACAAAAACTTTATTTAAATAATATTATTTGTAAATCATCTGTATTTGATGAAAGTTTACTTTTAAAGCTGTGTACTCTATAAATCATAATCCATAAAATTAACTACAGGAAATAAGTTTGTAATTATCTATGTATGTTTCTGTAATATATCTTCAAAAGATAATTCAAAACCAATCATTGGAAAAATTGGTGAATTAAATTATGAAAATGATCGTTAGTAATAGATTTTGTGAAATGTCTATTTTAAAATTCTAAATGAATGTAATAAAAATTATCTATGAAATAATTTATTATGATCCTTAAATTTCTAAAAAAAAAAATAATAATTTACTTTATTAATTCTTACCTTTTTAAAAATTCCTTTTCCTTCTATAAAAGTTTTAATTGAATATAAAACAAAAAAAATTGATAATAAAAATTCAAGTATCAAACTCTAAATTAATAATATTTAAATTATTTATAGTTTTTCTTTTACACAAATTACTAAATAAAAAATATATTTGAATTTTTCTTAATTTGTAATAAACTGGATCCAATTGGTTTTTTCTCATAACTACTTAATATCTCTCTAATATTCACACAAATCCTCAACCAATAAATTTCCTTTTTTTTTTTTTTTAAAAATAAATTTTCTTTCAGAAATTTATTTATTCACAAAATATTCAATATTTTGAAAATACAAATTTTCTTTGCTAAGCTTTCATATCTGAAATAATTTTAAAATCACTTTTCATTTGAAATAAAAGTTTTCCAAAAAAAAAAAAAAACTATTTGAACACAAAAATTTTATTCTATGACAATTTCTAATTTTTCCGTATTTTTCTTCAACCTGAAAGCAGAACTGATTTGATTACGAACTGAATTTAAACTGTCCACTAAAGTTCAGCTATTTATACCCTTATACATTGTTGACTTGATTACAAAAAAAAAAATGAAAAAAAAAGCTTACACTTACAAAACAAAAAGCATCTTTATTTAATTAAAAGAACATATATATAATAATTGCTATCTAAGCTATTATATACATAGAAACTTTAAAGATAAAGTATATATTTATTTTTCATAAATTTTATATGAAAATATTTTATAATATGGTCAATAAAATTGATATATCATTGTAACTACATTTATTTATTATTATCTAAGCTGGAAATTTTACTATTTGAAGTGATGACATTGTTACTTATATTATTGGTATATTTGCTATAAATATCTGGAATATATATCTAATTAAATAAATAATTTTAAGTATTATGGAAATAAAATTAAGGTTAAATATTTTTTAGATAATATAAATATATTCTTTATTTGATTTATTTTTTTTTTTAAGTTCTAATTAAATTTCTGACCAAAAGCTATGTTTTAATAATTAAATATTTGCAGATTTAATTAACACTATCAGATCATATAGTAATGCTAAATACCATATAGTAGCCACAATAGTTTAATAATGCATATAACATTTGCATGACAAAATACGAATTTTTCCCAAATTTTTTCCAAATACATATATTTATGCATAATTGAATTCGTAATTATCATCCCTGTAGTAAATTTAAACATTGTACTTCGTTATTACTTCAATTTATACTACCAAATATTTTGTGATACTAAAAATTCCAATTTCTTTAAAAAATAAAAAATCTCTGCCTTATTATTTATGGTATACACTTAAAATCAAAACTAATCAAAATTTAGTGATTTCATTTGATTTTGATAATAAAATTGAATTATCATCAATTTATTATAGATTAACTTTCTATTATTGAATTTATCAATATTGTAGAAAATAAAAAAAATTTGTAATCACTTATTGACTTACTGATAAATAATTTGTTGTCTGAATTTCTGAATATTTGTTTCTTTCAAAAATAACAACAAAATATTGATTTTAATTTTAGAAATAATTATTATGTTATAAAATATGTGATTTCTTATTGTTTATTATTGTCAATCTTATCGCAATAGATTACCATTAAAATAGAATTGAAGATTCAATTATTGTTATTAATGAAATATATATTTTTAAACGTTATTAAGGTATTTTTGGTTTAGACATTTTTAATGGGCAATCACATTAATATGTTATTTATAAATATTTAAGCTTACAATCATATAATTTTTTGGTTAAAAATATCTGCTATTTTTTGTAAATGCAATTATTTTGATTTGTATCTTTAATTTAATTGCAAATATTTAATAAGTCTAAAATTTAATGGATTTTATTTAAAGTAGATTAAAATTTGAAAATTATTCAAAATAATATTAGTTCTTTAGTGGATTAACTCAATAAATAAGTAATATGTAAACAATTTAAAACTAATAGGTTTAAGATACGAAAAATTCAATATTTGATTTTAATAAATAATGTGGACACTCTATTTTAGTTAAATTTTTGTTAAAGTATTAAGAAATCTCTTTGGCTAATAAATAATTTCCTTAATTGAATCACAAATTTTTTGGAATTTTCCGCTTTGTCTAGGTAATTTAATTAATATTTATTTTTAATTTACTTATAATTCGAATACTCTTCCATTGATCATAATTTTTTAATTGTGGTGAGAAAGTTAAACATTTTCTTACTTAGATTTTTAATAAATTGCCTGATTTTCTATATAAATTTTCATCTAATTTGTAGTAAACAAAAGATATTTAAATAGATTTTGAACTCAATCATTTATTATAAATACAGATATCAAAAAAAAAATTAATAAAGCTACATGAATTAAAATTTCCTAAAATAAAATAAAAATATATTTTTCAGAACTAGGAAGTTAAGATACAGAAATATTTTAAAAAAATTATATGAAAATTAAAATGATTTTTTTTTAACTCATTACAGAATCATTTTGGAAAGTTAATTAAAAATTAATTACAAATTTCAAATTAAATTTTCTTTCTTTGTGTATTTTTTTTAATTTATAATACATATTTATGTATTCATAATTTGAATTAATTAATACTAAAATGGCAAATATGAAATTTTTAAAATAAACATAAAAGAAAAAAAATTTTGCAAAACAAAAATTTAAATACGTATAGTATATGTATATTTGAATTTTATTTTATTGAAATTTTTAAATATGTATTTAAAACAGACAACTCTGCTATAGTTTTAATGACCTTAAACTATTAATATACATAAATAAACTATGAAACAGACACAAAGAAAATTTAGAAATTGGCAGAATTAAATACAGAATATTAATAACGATGATAAGATAATTTTGAAAAGAAAGTATGAAAACAAATTCATAACATAAAATATTCCATTCAGTAATATCTTTTTTTTTTTTGATTTATCTTTATTGCTAACGCAAATAAGTTAGTTAAAAACCTGTGTCGTAATATTGACAATCCAATTACGAATTTAAATCTAAGTTAAATAATTCTATATGTATATTTTATTTCTTGAAATATTACGCAAAGTTGGTGGAAAATTTCTTATCAAATTAGAAAGCTTTACAAACATTTACTATAAAAAATATAAATTTATAAATAGTAACAATAAAAATGTATTTTCAAAAAATAAATATATAAGTTCCTAAAAATATATAATGTTGACATAAGTCAAATATTAAGAATTAATGTTTTTGTGAGTAAAGCAAAAATTTGTTGAGTCTGAAATAAAGATAAATTTGAGAATTCTGGTATACTTATATAATTTAAAAATAATAAATATAATTTAATAAACATTTGACGAGAGGGTAAATATAAAATAAAATTTATTTAAGGTGCGTGGATTTTGAAAAACAATCTAAAAGATTTGAGAATCTAAACCTCAAAAAAAAAGACTTTAAATTATTTAAGATTTATTTAATAATAATTTATTTAAATATATTTATTCTTGTTTAATAATTTAGTTTAGAGCAATCTTAAAATATATTTACGATATATACGTCCATAAAAATTGTAAGCTAAAATTGCAATTTTTTTTACAAATTATTGGATTTTATTTTATTTGATAAAACATTAAGTATAAATATTTGTAAAGATAATATCACAAAATTAATTTTACCTTCAATATATAAGAGTATATTTTTGAAATCTCAAAACGGTGTAAAGCATTTAATAAATAAACACTTAAAACGAAGTATATGTAAATCTGTGCAAATATGCCAAAACATGATATCTCAATTTTTTCATATTTTGGGAAGTTCCGATTTGGATTACAAAACATTTAATCGTAAAATTTACCAATAATGACAAATGTTTTATGTGCTACATATATTATTCTAATCTTAATACTTAATTGAGCAGTTTACAAAAATTTTATTATGATTTTATTCTGTTGATAATTTAAAATTAAATTATGTAGATATCATGTTTTCGTAAATTTCCACAGAAATTTTCCTATGAGATCAGAAATGAGTTAGTAAATTGGATGTTTGAGTAAAAAAAGATATTCAAATCAAAATTTATACTCTATTACCATTTGCCTAAAAGTATGCTATTATTATTATTAATCCAATTGTATAAAATACACATATAAATTACTTGTAAAATAAAATAAAAATATTTTAAACCAGAAATTTTATATTTCTTTTTATGTAAAGATAATACGTCAAGATTATCTTTACATAAAAACGCTAGAACAAAACAACGTAGTATCAGAGATAATAATATAGAGATGAACAACGTCGAACAAAAAATCGTAATTACAATAAACTAGGTAAAAATCTAAAATAGCTAAAATGAAAAAAAAAAAATATATATTTCCAAATTTCGAATTCAGAAAATTATTCACGAAAGATATAGGTGCAGAAAATACTATACAAAAACAATGCACATAATATTTCTGATCTTGCAATATTATATAGACCCTACAAGGTAAAATGATTGGTATTCTCCTTTCGGGTATACAAAGGAAAAAAGACGAAAACAGAGATGAAAAATATTTCTGTTTTTTTTTTTTCAAAAACTATAGAAAATAGAGATGGAATAAGAGAGAAAGTTCTTTTATATAGCTTTTTGCGCTAGATAGTTTAAAATTTCACATATTTATAAATTAAAATTTATTAAATAGTTAACTTAAAAAATACTGATTTTTTACAAATTAAAAAAACGTAATAAGTACAAAACATTTTCAACCAAATACATTATCATAAATTTTATACCAAAATCCGGAACGACGGAACAGATTAACATCATCTTCAGTAATGAATTTTTTATATTTTTCTCGTAGTTTTGGATCTAGAGGACCCCAATTGTCTTGTGGCTTGAAAGATTTACAAATTCTCTGAAAATTTCATAAATTTTCTGTTATACAAGAATTTCAAAAAAACACAAAAATTTCAAAATAAATCACCTCTAATAATGATCCTTCAGTTTTCATAATTGCATACACACCCCATAATGGTAATTGGAGTATTCCAAAAGCTGATAAACACCAACCGAAAACTAAAAAAGTTTAAAATTGAAATGTCTTTAATTAATAATATTAATTGATTGTAAAATTTTTACTATAAGCACTATCCGGATAAATATAATCACGATATTTCAACGGATTTAAATCAATTAAAGTATAAATTAAAATAGCAATCATTAAACCAGGTGTCACAAAACCCCAACATATTCTCCAATAAAGCCCAGTTGATCGATCCATCATAAATTCAATATCTTTACAAAGTCTTTTTACACCTTAAAATGCCAATATTTTATAATAATTAATTAACGTTTATAAAAAATATCATCAAATCTACCATAAATCCATCCTACAGCTATTAATTCTGCAATAGCTAATACAAATGCCACAAATGATGCTCCATAAAAATCCAATAAATTTAAAATATACTGACCACCTGGTGTCAAATAAATAGTACCAATACAGAAACCAACAATTGAAATACTCAATGCAATAATCCAATGTTTTAGTGATGAAAAACGATCCCGAATCACAGTCATTATACATGATGCCATGCCAACATTACTGCCAATTCCAAGGACAAAGAGCATTATAAAAAAAAGTACAGAAAATAGCTAAAATAAAATCTAATATTAAATTGTTTTTTTTTTTTTAGTTTTAGATTGATTACCTGTGGCATAAATTTGAATTTAGCAATTGCATCAGGATATGATATAAAAGCTAAACCAGAACCACCTTTAACAACTAATTTCATATCATCTGTACCACTTTCATAAGCTAAATTTCCTAAAATTCCAAATATAATCACACCAGCTAATAAAGAAGTGACAGTGTCCAGTGATGTAACTATTGTGACATCACTGAAAATTTTTTTAAATGTTGTTGATTTAAATATGTTTAACGAAAAAAGTGAACTTACTTATATAAGTTATGAGAAAATCTATTGTAGGATGCGTACATTATAATATTACCAAAGCAAACAGCTAATGAGAAAAACATTTGTGTAACTGCAGCATACCAAACCTGAAAAAATATCAAATGGAATCAAATTTAGTATATTTTTGAAACGACCAATTGATGAACTTTTACTTTTGGATTAAGCAATTGATCCCATTGCGGTTTAATAAAATATAAAACTCCATTAAATGCGCCTGGTAATGTAAGTGCACGAACTAAAAGTATTAACATTATAATATACGGAAATATTGCTAGCACATAAGAAGCTTTTCCAGAGCTACGAATACCTAAAATGTAAAAATTTATTTAGCATTTGATCTAAAGCACAAATTTGATCAGATGTCACAATTCAACAAAAATGGTTATTTATAGCAGATATTGATTAATAGAAACGAAATAATTTCAAGTTAATATAATTATAATAATTTTGTGTAAGAGTGACTATTCTGTGTTATTGACCAGTGATATCTGATACGATATTTTCCTTAAATTTACCCTTAATTAAAATCAATGCTACAACTGACCATGACAATGCTAAACAAAGTACTAACTCCCAATTTGGATAACCAATTCCATCATGAATTGTGTTCTTTTCCTTTAGTATTTTATTTCTAAAGTATTAAAATTTAATTTTTACAAATTTAAATAATAAAAATCTTACGTATAATACAGCTCAGCTGAACTAATTCCAATACTTGTTGAATTAGTAATCGGTGCCATTTCATACACTTTACTATCCAGCGATGAATTGTAACACATTTCTGTCCATTCTGGACGACAATAACTCCACGGTAACATTGAACTAAATGTTGCAAAAAAATATCGTATTGTTATTGCCATTAATGAGGCATAATAAGTAGTAACAATTGCTGTAGAAATCAGCTGACCATATCCAACACCTTAAAGAATATGAAATAAATAAATAAATAATCTTAATTACATTATTATTTATTACAAACCTCTCATAATTGGTGAAAAATCAAAAACTTTGACGCTACCACGACTTGAAAATTGACCTAATAACATTTCCATATAATAAACTGGTTTACCAACTAACATTAATACAATTATATATGGTATTACAAATGCACCGCCTCCATTATCAAGTGCAGTAAATGGAAAACGCCATACATTTCCTAATCCTACAGATAGTGCAATACAAGACAATAAAAATTCAATATCCTTGCCCCATTTATCACGATCACCACCATTTTCTTCATTAAGGAACTCATCGATGGGTTCGGAAATTTCTTTACCATTAGTTAAGTTCACCTGGAATGAATTTATGATTATTAATATTTTTGAACGGTGCAGTGGAGTCAATTTACGTTATACTACATTAGACCATATTCACTTATCCATTCCGAAAAAAGGGGAGGAACAGAATATCCATAGGATAATGCAAAAGGAAAGAACTGAACGGAATAAACGTATTTCGTATAAAAGAAGTTATTTTCATTTTCCAAATTTAAAAACTGAATAAAATTCTATTTTCACAGTTTTAATTTAATAAAAATATTTTAAAAATAATTTTTAGATCATTTGTGAAATATTTTTTAATTATTTGTAGAATAAAACGGATATGTTCGGTATATTCTTAAGAGAACAAAGATACACACAATATTAATTAAAGAACGCTTTATGTTACTTCCAGAATAATTCGAATAATCCGAATGAATAAAAGCAAAAACTCAACTCGGGGCTAATTACAAACGTTTTTATTTTAAAATATGGTCTAATGGTGTAATGCACTGTAACTTTTTACAGACTGTCAGAAAACTATGAATTTAATTTACTTGAGTGTCTGGGGAATGTGACAAATTTCCTTTATCATTTTCAATTACATGAATTGCATTTTCAGTTCGGATCACAGAATCATCAGCATTTGATACATAACCACGATTAATGATACCATTTTCAGGGTCCATCATTTTATTATATTTATCAATAATTTTTTAGCATAAAGTTTGTGAGCATGTTGAATACAAAGTTTCTGTAAAAATAAAATTAAATTTAATGCCAAATATATTGATTCTAGATGATTTTTTTTTATTAACATTAACCCAACTATTTAATTATCTAACTGGTTAATAGAAAGATTTTCTCCAACGAAAATTTTCAATTTATATTTTAATTTCTACAATTACTTAATTAAAAAAATCTTTCAAAGTATTTAAAAAAAAACTTCCTGTTAAATTGTTCGTATTTCCTGAAAAACTGTAAATGTTAAAACTAAATATGTAGTCAAGCGCCTAGAACAATGACCGGTGATTTAATTAAAGAACAAATATAGAACATAATTTCAAAATTATGGTTTTTTATATTATTGACATTAATTATTATAATATTTTTTACATACTATATAAAAAACGAATGTTTATTCCGTGTTAATGATTCCGTAAACAAGGTCGACCAGTTATATCACCGATTCACTTTTACTATGTAATTTTTACGAAAACAGAAATTAGTAACTTATTTTTCACGATTATATTTTAAACTGTTTATAATTTTAATTATGTGAATCGTATTTGGTATTTTGGTTTAGAATAGAAATCAAATTACTTCCAGTTCTAATTTAGGTTGTAGATAAAATTTCTTTGTATCTATACTGGTATTGTCGAGAGTTAGAATCAGTACTAGATGTTTTCGTTTGGGCTGTCTAGTCTTCTCGAATGTTTATAAAATATTGCTTACAAGCTAATTCAATTTGAAATATTCAACTAGATATACAATATATTTCACCACAATTTTCAATTTGTATATTATATTATTGATTTGGTTGTAGTCTCAATGACATATCTTGATAAGTTTTTAAAACTACTTTAATTATTTAATTGCCAAACATTTAATTGTATATAATTTACTAACCTCTATAAATATATCTATATATTATATATGTGGCTTATACAATTATTAAGTTTAAAAAAATTTTAAAAAAATGTCTACTATCAAATCATATTACAAAATCTTACACTTAAAGCACCTGAACTTGTGGTATCTCAAGATTGAAATTTTTATATCATAAATATTTCTGATTTATATGTAATTACAATAACATTTTCAGATTTCCAGATCAATAAACTTATTTAATTGTTGGTTATTTTTGATTTATTGAAGGTTTTATAATTATCAGAAAATGTTGATTTTATATGTCAGCCAATATGAACAAATTAGACAGCATAATAAATAAATAATAAGAAAAAAATGCACATAAATTTTTTATTTCAAATTTTAAATTGCAATAAAAAATTTCGAATGCAGATAAAGTGGAATTTTATTTAAATGTTTTTATTTTTATGATTATTGGAGGATTTTCAATAATTAAAGTTTAGTATAAATGTTTTTTGTCATTTTATGGTTATTTTGTAAAACACTTAAATTTAAATATTATATAAATATTACAGTGAAATTTTTTTAGTATTTTAAAAAAAATTTTTTTGGAAATTTATTACATATTATGTTAATTTAAATACTAATGGTATCTCAAGTTTGAAATTTTTTGTAACTTTAAATAATAAAAAAACTACCAATCAATTGATTATAGCATAAAGATTCTTTTTGGTATCTTATGATTGCATATTTTTTTATTCATATTTTTATTTATTTTATTTTTTTTATTATTTATTTATTAATATGTCAATTTAATAAAAAAAAATTTATAAGACAAATTAAACTATAAATAAAGAATTACAACGTCATATTCGTCAAAAACTATAAAAAATAAATATTAAAAGCTATTCCAGTTTAAATTAAGAAATTGTACAAAATTAAGTTAAAGTAACAAATTTGTTCAATTTTAGTAAAAAATTTATTATCATATTTTTAAATTAATATCAACACTTTCCTAGGAAAATGATATAAAGCAACATTTTCGACATTTTCCGATTTTTACAGGAATCCCAAAAAACTTTCTATTCAGTTTTGTAGTTCTATAATGTATTTATTGTATGATTATTTTTATGTATAATATTTTTGTACATTTTGTTACATAAATACAGTAATCCCCCGATTTACGAAGGCTCGGTTTACGAAATTTCGATATTACGAACATCATTCTTAAAGTATAAAATTCGTTATACGAATGAAAAATTCGCTATTACGAACAATTTCATAATGTTATAAAATTCGTTCTACGAATGAAAAATTCGCTATTACGAAAAATTTAATTCAATTTGGAACTCCCCGTGTAAATTTTCTTTTTTAATGAATAATGTAATATTTATTATATTTTTGAAATGAATAAACTCTTTTTTCTTTTCTTTTCTAATCACTTTGTTTTAAATATTTCTAAAAATAGGATTTCGTTTAACGAAAATTTTGGGTACGCATCTATGTAGTTTTAACACAAACTTATACTAAAATGGATCTCGTTTTACGAATATTTTCGATCGCTGGAACGTATCTATTTATTTTAAATAGAATACCATACTAATATTGGGCTCGATATACGAATATTCGATATACGGCCACTTTCACAGAACGTATCCTGTTCGTAAATCGGGGGATTACTGTACATTTATTTTACAGCATAATGTCGCTTAATTTTAAATTTCGGCTCTTACAAATACGCTATAAATACATAACTGATACCAGGTGTAAATTTCTTTTAAGTTTTTTCTAGTTGTGAAAAAATCATGCAAACTGCAGCAAAACAAAATTTAAACTATATTAGTTTATTATACAAAAATTACGTTTTCAAAACTTTGTCGCTAAATACATTATCACAGCAACGTGTCGAACATTTAGATTATTAAAAAAATGTTTCTAGATTTATTAAAACATTATTTAACAAAGAAAACATAGTAAATAATACTATATTTTCTTTGATAATATAAATGTTTTACAAAAACATATGAATTATTTTAATTTATCATTAATATTCATAAAAATTTTAACATAAAAATCTGCTAATTTGTTTTCATTGAATCTGTTAAGATAAATTTTTATTTATACTTATTTTATTAAAATTATGAAAATTAAAATAATTTAAATTTTGACTAATTAATTATTTAATTAACATAATTAATTAGTTCCAAATAAACTAATAACAACAAGTATATTTTTATTATATAAAACATTAAATTTAAGATGATCAATTAATTTTTAAAAGTGTTTTGTTGTCAAATTAATATTCTTAAAGGGTAAACAAATTGATTGGGAACAACTATAAAATGAAAATTTAAAATCATAAAATTATGAATGATTGGAGGAATTTATCATAATTATTTCTTGTTTTAGGCGATTTTATTTTAATTTATATATCTTCTGGTCAGTGATAATATAATTTATAACAATTTTTTTGGAACTGTCAGAGTAATTTACAGAATTATTACTTACTACACAACATTTTAAAATTTAGATAATATATATTTGTAACATAAGAGATTAAGGTAAAATCTTAAATTAAATCATAAATTAATTGTTTTTATATTTTAGGAAAATTATTGAATATTCCAAAATTAATATTGAATAATTTTCGAAAAATATGAAAACAATTAATTTAAGATTAAATTAAGTAGGGGGGTAACTTGATCAACCTTAAGATCTTGTTTTACAAATATATGTATATCTTTTACTTTAAAATATTGCGTTGTAAATATAAATTCTGTAAATTTCTGTAACAGTTTCAAAATAATAATTATATATGTAATTCTAAAGATTCATAAATTTATAAATTAAAACAAAAAAATAATACTGATTGATAAGTATTCAAGTTCACTTAAATTTTTTGGCTTTATATCATTCTGCTCCAATATTTATCTAATCAAAGCCGGTAAATTTATCTAAATAAATTACTGATTAATTTTGGAAATATCATATGCTTCAAAATATTTCAATCAACAAGTTATTATCGCTCTAAAATTTTTACATTGTCAAGTTAAACAGGAATTGAAACTAGTGATAAATAGAAGTTCAGTAATTAATTATTATAATCTTCTATGAATATTTTAAAAAATAAGAATTAATCATTTTACCACAAATTCCAATAACACTTTTTTTTTAAAAATTCCACAAATTTTAGAGCTTTAAAGCATAATTTAAGATTTTCATTAAGTTACTTTTTAAAATATTATTATCTTATTTTATTCAAAATTTATAATTTATTATAAATTTTTAATCTTATGTGCAATTTAGATTAATTTGTATTTTTAATGTTAATCTTTTTCTTAAAAAACGACATATTTGAATTTCATTTGTTATAGATTTTTTTTAATGATATTTAATAACAAAATTGCATTTCATAAAATAATATTAATTATTTTTTATCAAATTAAAATTTTATTGCTTACACTATTTCCACAATGTATTTTGTAATAATTTTTGTTATAAACTTTCTGTATTAAAAATTTAATATGTATATAAAAAAATATAGTGATCTGTTATGTCGAACAGTATGATCACGACTAAAACAAATATATTTAAAAAAAAATCGTAATCACAACTGAAAACCTATCAAGCAATAACCTTATAGGTAATCAAAAAAAAAAAAAAAGATAGTGTAACTTCAGGTATGGTTTATATATGGATGTGATTATTGTCTCTACCACCTTTAACACTAATTATGATTTTTTTATGTAATATTATATAAATTCTTTTGTTAAAATATAAAAATTTATAAAATATGCGCGCGCAGATTTTCTGTTAACCCTTTCACGGTACACTATATTTTTATTGTGTTTTCTAAGGGGACACTTGTTGGTATGAAAGCATTTCATGATCAAATATGTTCACGTAAAACAATATTTCTGACGGGAAACACATTTTGTTTACATGTCTTCTAAGCGGACACAATATGTTGGATTGCAATGTAAACATATGAAAAGTTGTACCACGTCTTGGCTTTATTCCGTTTTCAAATAATGACGTGATATCGCGTCATGTCCTACAAAAAACCAACACATAACACGATATCACGTCCTTGGCCGCGAAAGGGTTAATATTATGGTGCACCTTTATTGTCATGACTTCATTCGTGTGTTTCATTTTGAATATATTTTGTTTTAGTAAGTTTGAATCATAAATTTTATTAAATAAATGTGCAAGTTAATTAAAAATTGTCTGTTTATTGAACAATTATTTTTCTGGAATTATTTACACAAAGTACAACATAATGTGTGAGTTCTTACTTTTTTTATGAATTTTATCTGAAATGCAAACTTTTATGATTCATTATTATTAATAATATGCAAGAGTTATTCTTAAACACATTTATTTACAATGTTTATAAACCCAAATAACAACAAAATAAAAAGTAAAACCCATACCGCTCTAGGAGTATAAGATTTAAAATTTAATTAATGTTTGATTAAACAAAGATCACGATTTTAATTGATGGATTTTTTTACATAGGCTATAAATTTCTAATATAATCACAGATATGTAATGGCAAGTGTTTAATTGAATGAAATTCAAATGAAAACTTTTAGAAACATTTCTCTCAGAAAAAAATTATGAAAAAGTTAAAGTTAATATTTATAAATATCTAAAATTAACTAATCAATTTCTTTCATTTTTCTTTTATAAATTTTATGAAATATCTTTTTAGAACAGATTTGTTCTCTTGAATTAATTATAAAATATAATTGTAATGGTCTTCTAACAAACACATTTATTTGCAATCAAAAACCTTTTTTTTTTTAACAAATTTAAGTACAAATCATCTGGTGAATAATATTTGTTTTTTTTTGTGATATTAAATAAAATATTTTATTATGATTATAGACTATGCATACTGGAACTGGTATTATTTGCATTTATGCGGTTTGTTATTTAAAAGATTTTTTTATTCTTTTAAATATTCCGTTTATCTTAGTACATTCGAGGTATTATCATTTTCATTTCAATTTTTGTAGTAATTTTAATATTAATTTATATTTATATAAAAATAATTTATATTTATGCAGAGATGAGATGGATTTTCTATTTGTAACAAGTTATTATTATTATTAGTTTCCTTGTTCACTGCACTGGGTAGCATAGGGCTCCAAGTACAGAGTTATCTGCACTTTAAGTTTCTTTCACATTTTTGCATTGCCATTTGAACCTACTCTAATTTTATATGGATTCCGAACCATACATTTCTTTATTTTTCTTGTAATTTTATTATTGGTACTCATATTTAAAGCTGAATTAACTTTGACCAACATCGATGTCTCGGAACCCAGTACGGTTGGTTCAATTCTCGTCCGGTCTTACTCAGCTGATGGCAGCATAATTTGCACAAAGATTTGATCCATGATACGAGGAATTCTATATATGTTCCTTTGAAAAATCAAAATCAACTAAAAAATTTTAAAATACTAAAAAATAAAATTAAAATAAATGCAAATTACCAAAGAGTCAACTAAGGTTTCAAAGTCAACCAATAAACTTTTAAAATATGGAAAAATTAAATGCAAATTACCAATTTCATAAAACTCGAGTCAACTTTCCTTCATTAAATTTTCTTGAAAATTAATTTAAACAACGCATTGCTATTATTTCGCCATTACACTTTTTAAAAAATATTTTTAAATACACATGCGTTTTTTTAATTGCATTTTGTTAAAATTACCCTCTCGCTAACTTGTGAGATACATAATAAAAAAAATTTTTTATAGTAATGTGCACCATATGAAAGACTGCTATTATTTTGTCCGCAATGTAAGTACTTTAAATAGTTATGCTATCGAAAATTGTGGAAGAAGAGTAGTCGTTTTTTATATAAAAACTAAGTGACACAATCTACATTATTTTAAACCATATAAAATTAGGAAAAAAAATTGCATACAATTTGGAATTAAGCTTAATTTTTTAAAATCAATCTCTGTTTATAGTATAAGCTTTAAAATTTAAAATACATTTAAGATATTCTGTATATTCATTCTACTGTTCACTGTAAAGATATAATTCATTTATTATATTAATAATATTCAAGATAAAAAGGATTAATTTTTTGTCTTGTCTCATATTTATCTTGATTTATAAATATTATTTTAATTACTTCATTCTTTTTAATATTAAAAATTAATATATAATAAAAAAAATCTAATCATTTAACCGATTATTAAATGTTTATTTATTAACTGAATTACAATTTTTTTTAATAACTGAATTACAAACAAATTCTTAAAAATAATTTAAGAAAAAAAAAAAACTAAAACTCTTAAAAAAAATTTCAAATTCTTTTTAAAGATTTTTTTAAAATGTTTTATTTAAATGATATTTATTTTAATTATTTTTTATTAATTAATGATTATTTTTTTAATTTATTTTAAAAAATACTGAAAAAAAAACTAAAGAATAAAAATGTGTAAACATTTCTAATTATTTTATATAATTCCTTAAATTTAAATAACTTGCTATATTTAAGAAATTTTATAATGATTATAATAATCTTTTCATATTTTTTTCATCTTTATTTTTTTTTTGGTAATTGCGAATAACGTGGTGGTGTTTTCCATATAACACTTGAATTTCGTTTTAAATATTTGGGATGAATACTTGGGAAAATATCTGTTAAATCTGGTGTTAACGGCTGTACCGAAAAGAAACTGTCAATTATTTTTGTTGGTACCTCTGCTTGTTGTTCTAACAATATTTTACGATTTGAAGCTGTTAAAAAAAAAAAGTAATAAAAAATGAAATTAATTTAGCAAAGAAATTTTTTTTTTTTGATTTTAGAAAAATAAATAATATTTTATACTTACGTTTACTCCATTCTGGCACAGGAGGTCGATTTGTTTTTTCTACAGTTTCATCATCAGTTGAATCGTCACTTTGTAACATATCAAAATCATATTTTGGCCCATTATTATTATTGGGTTTTTTCTGTTGTAATTGTTTTTTATTTTGGTCATATTTTAATTGCATTTTTTCTTTTGCTTTTTGTATTTTTAAATTTTCCAACATTTCGCGTTCTTTACGTGCTATTTCAGCTGCTTCACGTTCTAATTGTTTTTGTTTTTCAATTCTTTTCTGTTGTTCACGTTTTTCTTCTTGTAATTTCAATTGCCTATTTATTTCATCTAATTGACGTTTTTGATCAGCTTCAGTTGCTTTACGTCTTGCCTTTTCATCTCGCTCTTCCATAATTCTTTTCAAATTATCAGCACGTTCTTTTTCTTTACGTTCTCGCACTTGTTGTACTTGTTGTTGTTTTAATTCACGTTTCTTTTTACGTTCTTCAATTTGTTCTTGTAATTTTAAACCATAACGTTTTAAATCTTCAACACTATTTTCACGTGATTGCGATGGTGTTCGGTTGGTAGGTATTAATGATGTTTTTGTTACAGCTGATTGTAAAGTTTTTTGTATACCAATTACTTTTGATGTACTACTTGGTTGTTTCTTAATAATACCACCAATTCCTGGTGTAGTATAAGAAGGTTGCGATGGCGTTAGAAGACGGCCAATTTGACGACCAATTAGTGGAGTAATGAGTTTTTCTTTTATAAGTTTCGGCTGACATACGAAAGAAATAAAAAAAAAGATTAAATAAAAAAAACACAAAAATACTACATTTTGTATAAAAATTAAAATTACTTTAACAATTTCCATTAAGTTTTGTTCAGTGTTTTCTTGAATATCAGGTTGACAATTTTCTTTAGCTTGTTTAGCTCTTGTTTTTGTTCTTGTTTGTCGTTGCGGTATTGGTGAATTAATATTATTAAATGCTTCTTTTTCAAATGCTTCAACTTTTTTCTTAACTGGACTCTGGACACATGGACTAGGATTAAAGTAAAAAATTAAAAAAAAAAATTTAAATATATTAATTATAAAACTTACTTAAATAATTCTTTTTTATTTAAATGTGTTTTTAGTCTTGGTATATATTTGATTGGAACTTCCATATCCGAATCATCATCAGTCATTAGACTATCACGAACTACTACTGTAATATTTTTGTTATCATCAGATTTTCCTGGAAGTACATTAAATGTCATATCACTTTCAGCAATCGCACCGTTTAAACATTGGGTTTCATTCATAATCATTGTAGCATTATTAATATTCTGATTTTCAGGCATTATAAATGTTGATTGAGCTGCTATTAAATTTGATTGAGTAACAAATGTTGCATCTGCCAGTGAAACAGCTTTATTATGATCAACATCTTTAGCTGAAATAAATGTAGCGTCATCAATTGATGTTTTACCATAATTATTATTTGATGATAATGAATGTCCATTTTCTAATCTTGTCTTCTCATTTGCTAATTTTTTAGTATTATTTGTAATTGGATTTTGCTTAGTTGTTATTGTAGATTGTGGTGGTTGTAAACAATCACCAGTTGGTATAGCATCTTCATAGACTGATTCCAAACTAATATTTTTCTCCGATGTAGTCGCATTGCTAGCATTACGATTAGATCGTGTAATCCGTTTAGAACTGGAAATATCTACATCAACAATCTCAGATGAAAATCGCTCTTCTTTAATCGGTTTCGGTAGTGGTCTTCTACCTTTTCTACCTGGTTTTTTTTTCGATTTTGTTGTTTGTAATTGTTCATTTTCTGATATTTGAAGTTGTTTGGTTTTTTCAATTAATTCCAATGAAAGTTTTTCAATTTTAACTCTTGGTTCCTGTGAAAAAACAAAATATTGATACAAATTATTTCTTTTTTGTTAATAATTACATTTTACTTTTAATGAATTGCACATTTTTATTTCAGTTGTTCCATTTACAAGACTTAACTTTTCAACTTCGCTTTGCGTTACAGCGGTATCATCTAAAGATGATGAAAGTTTTGCGTGTTGCTTATTACGTAAATTTTCTAAAATATATGTTTATATATATACATAATTAAAATAAAAATATTTATATTATTTGAATAATAATATACTTTTCAATGGCATTGTCTGTGGTGGTGGCATTATGTCCATTTCATTTTCTGAATCAGCTATTTCAACTACACGTTCATTTTTTTGTACAATTTCAATGGACTCATCCGCTAATATTTTTCGATGTTCTTTATTTTCATCAACTTCCATTTGTTGTTCTACTATTGATGATTTTTTAGATATATCTGATAATTGCTTATCTGTTTTACAATTTTTTATACCATTTTTAGTATTTGTTACATTTAAAATTTGTTCTTCCTTTATTTTTTTTTTATTATAATTCACAGAGTCATTTGATGGTCGTCGACATTTTGTATTAAGTTTAGGTTCTTTCTAAAAATTATATATATATATTTGTTAATATAATACTGATTAATTAAACATAAAAATTATTTTACAAAATCCAAATTAGTTTTTGCTGCTCTTGGAGGTCGTGTTGATGTATTTCCTTCGGTTTCATTATTCGAAAACATGGAATTTTCTATGATGGATTTTTCTTTATTTTATTATTATTAAAATTAATTTTTATTTTGTTAAGAAATTATGAGTAAAAAATGTTTACCTTCATTGTCGGTGCTAATAATTGTTGATAATGGTTTTTTACGTTTTTTGATTTGTTGTGGTGTTTTATCAGTACTATCATTGATGAATTCGTAATCTGCTAATGGAGCAAAAATAATCTTTTCGAGTTTTTTAGTTGTTTCCTATAATTATTACAAAATTGAATAGTTCATGAATTATATTAAAAAATTGTGATAATTCTGATATGAATTTAAGTCTATAATAAATTAATCAATTGTAACTGAACTATACAGCATAATAGCATTTTTTTTTATTTATTTATTTAGTTCAGTTACAATTGATATTTTTATATTATTTATTGCATAATTAAATAAATTTATAACAGTTACCTGAAAATCCCGGTCAAATTCTAAACATATTGATTCCTGACGCTGGAGTATTCCTTTGAAAAAACCATTTAATTCTTTTAGATCTTCCATTTTTTTTAATGTAACTACAAATTAACTACAGTTTTTTAAAACTATATGTTTTATTATAATATTTCCTTAATTTTTCTAGAACCCTTTTTGTATGAAAAAAAAAATGCTTCGGCTGCAAAATTCAATTCAACAAACAACTGAAATGATAATTCTAATTCAACAAGGGAACAGAATTTTTTCGACTTTTGAATTCACCAGTATTCAGAATTACCAATAGTAAAAACTTAATTCCCCACAAAGTTTCAGCAATCAGTTCAGTTCAGCATACTTATGTTAGTAATGCCAATAAAGAAAAAAAATATTTTCTATTTGTAGTAAAGTTTATAAAGTTTATAATGGATTTACAATACGCATTAAAAACGGCAAAACAGCGCAATTCCAAAAAAAATATTTACGTATAGTTTGGGGTAAAGAAAAACTAAAAGAAGAGCTAGTATAGCACTCTACAATGAAAATAAATCCTGAATGTCAAAAAATTAAAGATTTTTTATAAATTGTATTATTATATATAACTAGGATTGTAGCAGCAACAAATTGACTTCTGCCAAAAAAATCTTGTGCTATGCTGAACTGAACTGATTGAACTAAGCTCAAACTTTCTATGATGACCAGATGCTAAACTTAGCTAGCTGTACCGTTCATTGTTATGATGACCATATGCTAAACTTAGCTAGCTGTACCGTTCATTGTTATGAAGATAAGCATTTGTTTTTATGATTTTATTATATAATTATGTTATTATTTATTTCTTTATCTATAAATATTTATTATAATATTTATTTATATGTGAGGTGGTCTTAGTTATTCATAAAAGTACCTGTATCCTGTATCCAGATTCCATAACAATAAGGTTTCCCATATTGAAGTTTTTATTTTATTTAAAATTTCAACGTGTAAAGATGTTGTCTTGGAGACAAAAGAAGAAGATTAATAATTAATGGTGTATGAAAAATTGAAAAATTTAAAGAAAAATATGCCAGACACAAAATGTTATTTTGCGATGTTATCAATATAAATGACTCCATTATTATTTGTAAAGATTAACCATAAATTTATAATCATAACACCTAATTCCGTTTTTACGCGAACTTTTTTTACGTGAATTTAATTTAACGCGATTTAAGAAAAATATTACGTTCTTTTTTTACGCGATTTGATTTGATTTAACGCGATTCAAAAAAATGAAAATTAGATTTTTTTTGCAAGAAAAAACATGTATTTCGTCGGTTTAAAAGCAGAAATCACTAAGTCAAAAAATATATTTTTTATTAAATCGATATTTAAGAAGTTTGTGTCTATGAACATTTTGTAATTGTATTTAAAATCAAATTGTTGATGAAAAATTATTTTATAAGGTTTTGCTAGTATGAAGTTGGCATTATAATGACTTAATTTAGTACAAAAAACCAAAAACTTGGAAAATGTACTTAGTGAATTTTGCTTGTAAACCAACGATATACATGCATGTATGTAAATAATAGAGTGACCGGTAGATGGCAGTGACAAGTTTCATGTTATAAAAACAAATTGTTTCATTTTTTTTTTCATTAAATGAATTTTTTTAGTTATGGTTTGTTAAATTATGATTTTTTTTTGATAAATTATTTTTTTTAATTATGTGTTTTTTTGTTATCCTAAAAATATCTAATATGTATTTAAATGAAATAAATAAAAAATTTATAAAGTATATAAAAACCTTCATTTTGTATATGTCTAATCACATTATTTAAGTTGATTTTTCAAATGTAGAACCAATCATCTACTTTTATATGGAATCCGTATCTTTTTTTACGCGATTTTTTTTTTACGCGAGTTTTCTGGGAACGTATCTATCGCGTAAAAACAGAATTAGGTGTATTTTCCTTTTCAGCAAAAATAACTATGACATATTAAAATTCACATAACACAAATGAAACTTAATTCAGCACCTAATTCCATCTAATTTTAATTTTAGTATAATTTCAAAAAAAAAAAATATATTGGCAACACTTTTCAAAATGACAGTTTCTTAAAAAAATGAATTACACAGTGTGTGTGAACAGTAAATAAAAATTGTGTGAATTTCTTAGTTATTAGAAAAAAAAAATTAAACAATTAAAGTAAAAAAAAATATAAAATTAATTTTAAAATCGCGAAAAAAAGAATAAAAATATGTTTAAATATCGTAGTATTAAATTAAATCTAATTAAAAATGTAAGTTAAAGTTGGTAAACGTGACCAACAAAAACTCCTCTAAATGATTTTTTTTTATTTATTCTGCTAAAAAGATGAACGAACATCTGTGTATGAAATAAAGATGAAAAATTTAATTTTTTTTTTGCACCTGCTACATCTTTTATCATCTGCAAATCAATTTATTTATTCCTTTTTGTGCTTATAATTTTATTTAAAGAGGAAATGTTTGAACCTTGAAATCAAGGACTTAATAATAAAATACTTCAATATTTCAAGCAAATAGTTTTTTTTAGATTTTTTTCGATTTCTTAAAATGAAAATATATTTAATTTTTAGTTGAAATATCAAATTTTCAGTAAAAAAATTGTAAAAGTAGATTAATAAAAAGTGAAGGCGGCGTTTTTCTATTGAAAAGTTTTGCTTTTTGGAAAATTTACCTTGGAATTTTTAGAGAAAGTGTAACAACAATTTTTGTTTATTGTTTTTCTAAAAGATTATAACAACAAAAATATGGAAAAAAAAATCAGAAAATGTGGGAGATTTAATAATTTGTTTTATTGTATTAATTAAAATTAAATTAATTTAAAACGTGTTATGAGTACTTAAAGGCTTTATTAGCTTATTGTTACGAATTAATTTAAAGTAAATTTTTAAAAATATTCTTGTAAGAATAATTTATTTCTCCTAATTTTCAAATTTTTGTTTTTAATTTCATATGTTTCCTAAGTTTTTGAAGAAAGTGTATACTTTGTGATAAATAAATACAACAGTATTTAATCTTACAGATCATATACCCCAAGTAAATTTGCGACCATTTTTGCAAAAGATTTACAGTTTAATAATAGAAATAATATATATATCTAAAACTTATCTGGAATTACGTAAATATCAACTTAATCCCCATTTACATGGCCACTAATTTAAGTTAAACTCGACATAGAACATATTTCAAATTTACGTATATCACTTGACAAAATATTGGGCTGACGAGATATTTTAGTGTTAATTATATTAGTGCTTTTGATGTTATTTTACTAAACTATGTATATTGGTTTTTGCAAGCTGTTTTTTATCCAATTTAATGTAACTTTCTGAAACATTTTATGATAAACATAAATAAATTTAAAACCAGATTTTTTTTAAATAGTTAACTCATTGGACACGAAAAACGGACAATATTATCATTATTTTATATTAATTTAGTTTTTTTTAATGATCTTATCATAGTCTTTGTAAATATTGCTATAAATTAAATAAAGTTGAATAAGTAAAAAACAAATTATTGGAAATTCCAGCGTAAAAATATGATTAAATAAACACTGTTTATATATTATGATTTCAAAATTTTTTAATTTTTATTGTTATAGAATTTTATTTATGGAATATGCTTATTAATTTTAGTCACTGAAACTGTTGAGTATTTCATATTATTTTGTTGTTGTTTTTTATTAAATAACTTTGAAATTGTTTATGTTTGAGACAAAAATTTTTTCCATAAGCAATAATTTACTTCACAAAAAATACTAAAAATAATAATTTTTAAACTGATTAAAAATTGTCAAAATTTATTATATTTTATACTCTCTTTTATTGTAAACAAATCGAACCCATTTTTAACCCCTTATTTTCAACCATATTATTTCAACATAATTTTTTTTGGTAATTAATATTTTCAGAATTCGAATTTTTTATATAAATTAAATTTTTTATTAATATACCAATAAAATTATAAGCATATTATAAATATATAATCAACTACTCTTACTATTAACAATCCTCTCGATTGATTCAAGTTTTGACTGCTTATTACAGTTGTTAGCACTAATAAAATATACAGTATTTTATAATATGTATATGTACTTAAAAAAGTTTATTTGTCATTTATAGCTAATTAGTTTTTTTCTCTAATATTTTCAACTATATACTCTAAAAAACTATTCATTTGTACAATAATTCCGCGGGAATAATGTTTTAAATATATACAAGTTAATAATAATAATGAAGTAATGTATATTCTTCAGTAATTTTATTTTGTTCGTTAATAGTATTAAAAAAATTCCCTCATAAAATGTATTTTTACAGTCGTGATTAACTAAAAAAATAATAAATCAGTAAATTAGAAGCACGTAAACACTTTAAATTTAATTAATATATTTTATATATATGAATATAATTTAATTTATTTTCACATTTACTAAAAATCCAAAAAAGGAAAAAATTATATAAAATTTTCAAATTAAATCAATAAACAATATATATTTTCATTTTACAAATGAAATATTTTTAAATTTTCACTTTATATACACATTATTATATTTACTACATTCAACGTTATAGATTTTTTCTGTAAATCGATTTTTCTCTTAATTAAAATGTAAACATAAATCAATTTAAAATCTTTTTTCATTCAATTTAAAGTGAATAAAACGGGGAAAATGTTTCTTTATGTATGTGAAAAAAATTGTTTTATTTCAAAGTCAAGACCAATAATGTAAATAATCAGTTAATAAAATAAAAATTAAAACATTTTAATTTTATGTCAGATGATTGTTTTTTATATAAGAAAAATATTCATTAATTTTTGTAAATTTATAATTAAAAATGTAACATTTAAGTTCAGTCTTTTTTCATGATTATGCTTTAAAATTGATTGAAAATTCCACTATAATATTAATTTAATTTAATAAACCTTGATAATGTTTTTGGATTGTTGAAGTTTTTAAAAATTATTTTTATCATTTTATTTATAATTTTTTTTTTAAATCACATTTTTTTAAGAATATTTCATCAGAATAATAATCACTAATAACTCTCATTAAATCAAAGTTAGACATACATACAACAAAGCGGTATGATTTATATATAATTTGTTAAAAAAATACTCTTTTTACATCTTAATGAGACAAAATACAACGTTTCTCTATGAACATTAAAATTATAATTGGAAGCTATAAAGAATAAGCTATATTTATGTTAGCCTAAAGTAAGAGATATCTTTTAGAAGCATTTGCTGCTGGAGTAAATAATTTTTCTGTAAAAAATAAATCTAATTCTATTGGTGATTTTAATTTTGTTTAGTTTATTTGAATAAATTATACTTTCACAAATTAAGTAAAATTATTTCTAATAAATCGATCAAAATCAAAATATATATAAAAAATAATGTAATTAAAAAAATACAATTTCACGATTGACTTCAATCGGTCATAATAACAAAAATATGAAAACAAGAATAGTATTATAAATAAAACAAATACAAATAAAAAAAATATCTTAATTATGTAATAATTTTAAAACTTAAGTATATATCGGCATTTGTTATTTATTATGAAATTTTTTTTAACTATGGACGTTAATAACCTCCACAATTTTCTTATGATTTTTACTTTCAATAGAAAACTAAATAAATGGTTTTGCTTTGTTCATATAATTGTTTTCGTCTAACCTAAAAGAATTAATGTAATACTAGAAATATAAAGTTAAAAGATCTATTTAAAAGTTTCCATCAGAAATATAAAAATTACCAATGGCAATTTATGCAGTTAAGTACTTTAAACGTTATGTAACGTTTAAAATTGAAAAAAAAATCTTAAAATAACAATTGAGGCGCCCATTTCCAAAATAACGTGCGTTTTGGAATTGAACGCCTCAATTGTATAAAAGGTTTACTCGAAATCACTTGGTGTGAATAACGTGCGTTTTGGAATTGAACGCCTCAATTGTATAAAAGGAATATTTTCTTATATTCAAAGAGAATACCTTCCGTATTTAATTATGGGCGTTTTCAGAATTTAGTTAGGGTTGATTTTAAATTATTAAAGTTTTATGTTCGAGGTTCTACCCTTACTATTAACAAACTAAATTGAACTCAACTTTATTGCTATAGAAAGAAAGAAAAATACTATATCCAACAATATGTTTTCATTTAATTTTTATATTATCAGTTTCTTAGCTCATAAACAAGACTCCACTAATTTAAATTTAAAGTTCCTATTAATTTTTGTAATCTTATAAAGTTAGAGATAACTAATGTGCCCTTTTGGGTTAATTAATAATTTGCAAATCTGATTAAATTTACTAATAACAAATTTTTCATTCATTTTTGTATTCTAGTAAAAAAATCAATTAAAAAAATTTTTCCATTATGACTGAACCGGACACAGAATGGTTAGAGGAATTACTCCGAGAAGTTCAATTAGAACAATTTTTACCACGTATTCGTGATGAATTACAAGTAACTCGTTTAGCACATTTTGATTACGTTCATGCTGATGATTTAGAAAAATGTGGTTTAGGAAAACCGGCTATTCGCCGACTAATGGAATCGGTACGTAAAAAAAAAACTCATCAATGGCGTAAAAATATTTTATCAAAATTAATTGGTGGTGGCAAACAACCAAGTAAAAATAAAAATACATCACAAGCTACAATTAATAATGATACAATTCAATATACATCACTCACATGTTTGATACACGAAAAAGATGTTATACTTGGCCAGAAATTAGGTGATGGATCATTTGGTGTAGTTCGGAAAGGTGAATGGACAACGCCAAATAATCATGTTGTACCAGTTGCTGTCAAAGTTCTAAAGGCTGATAATTTAACACAACCTGGTATAATAGAAGATTTTTTCCGTGAAGTTCAAGCAATGCATGCTTTAACACATCAGAATTTGGTGCGATTACATGGTGTTGTATTGTCACAGCCAATGATGATGGTGACGGAATTAGCTGAACGCGGATCATTATTAGATATGTTACGGAAACAATGTAAAACTACACCATTACCAACAATTTGGAATTGGTCTGTACAAATTGCCACTGGTATGGCATATTTAGAAAGTAAACGTTTCTTACATCGTGATCTCGCATGTCGTAATGTTTTGCTTGCTGCTGGTAATAAAATTAAAATTGGTGATTTTGGTTTAATGCGAGCTTTACCGCAACAAGAAGATTGTTATGTTATGAGTGAACATCGTAAAGTTCCATTTCCATGGTGCGCGCCTGAATCGTTACGTTACCGCCAATTTAGCCATGCATCAGATACTTGGATGTTTGCTGTAACATTATGGGAAATGTTTACATTTGGAGAAGATCCATGGGTTGGTTTGAATGGTTCACAGATTTTAAGGAAAATTGATAGAGAGGGAGAACGGTTACATCATCCAGATGCATGTCCACCAGATGTTTATCAATTGATGTTGCAATGTTGGGACAAAACGCCATCCGAAAGACCAACATTTGCAGCAATCAAGTAAGAAATTTTTATATTGTAATTATTTTGTGAAAAAAAAAAAATTATTTTTAGAGAGTTTTTAGCCGGTGTTCCACCACTATTATTAAAAGCTATTGTCAGTTACACAAAGGAAAATCATTTAAAAGTTGAACTTGGTGATTTAGTAGCAATTATAGACGGTAGACCAGATTTGAATTTAATAAAAGGACAAAATCAAAAAACTTTTGAAATTGGTATATTTCCAAGGTAATTTAAAGACAGAAGATAATTGTAAAATTAGCAAGTTATTGTAAAATGAAGTTCCTAAAAAATATCAAAATTTAATTAACAGAAATATTTTGGAGAAACCTAAGCCAAATTCTGATATTAGCCGCCCAGTACATGAAACTTTACGTCATGCTGCACACGGATCAGCATTTGGTCCATCTTGGGGTCATCCAGGTACAATTGACCAAACATTTTTAGAAGATGAAGTTCAACTTAGGGGTAGTTTTATAAAAAAATAATGAATTATATTATTTCTTAAATTATATTTTTAGGTCTTGATTGCACTCAAATATCTCGTCGACGTAAATGTGTTTCTCACCAGGTAAAAGAACGACGTAGTAATGCTGTAAAACAATTTTCTTACAATAAATTAATAAATGAACGAACTGCTGCCGGACAAACTTCTATCAAACAAAATAGACAGAAACCGCAACGTCCACCACAACCAAATCTTCAACAAGAAGGAATTTTAATTGATTTATCACCGGACGATCTAAGTATCGAAACATTTAATGATACTGCATCATTAAATTTAACAAATTCATTCTGTATTTTGGATGCACCAATTGATGTACCAACTGAATCTATTGATGATATATCAGAACAACAACATAACTCAATGCCAATTGTTAATAGCAATAAAAATATACTACAACGTATTGAACCACCACCATATCAAATGCCACCAACATATTCAAATACATTAGAATTTAGTCAATTATCTACAGGTAGTACTACATCAACTCGTGATCCATTTGATACGTCTGGATCTTATGGACAAATATCGTCAAATTCTATTGAAAATAGTGAAAACATTTACACAAATACAATAACTCAGCAACAAAATTTAAATTATTCCAATGATTTAATATCAAAAGGAGCAATTTCAAAACAACAATTTCAACAAATTTATAGCCCATCGACTAAAAAAATGTTAAATTATAGTTCAGAAAATAATTCTCAACAACAAAATAGTTCAACACCGAATACATCAATGACAAACGATGTGATATTAGTTAATAAACAAACATCAATATTAAATAGTTCAAATTTAATGAAGTTATCAACATCACAAAATGATCAACAAATCGAACCCATGAAAAATGATTCCATGACCGTAAATTTAAGTAACTTAACATTGGATGGTAGTAACAGTATTAATAATGATTACAATGACAGTCCAATTATAAATTCTGAAAAGAAATTAGATAAATCATTTATAGCTGAACTGGAAAAAGATATGTACAAAAATTCAATGAGCAATTTAAATGTCAATTCAATTCAAACTAGTAAAGAAGAAATATATAAAAATACTATAACTGGCAATGGAACAATTACTAATCTAAGTCCGGTAAAATTAAATTCAAATATTACAAACAATGTACCAATCACGGGGATACCAAAAGTAAATAATTTTTACCAGAAAGTCACAACATCACAGCAACAACAAAATAATTACGAAAAAACAAAAAATTATGAGATAACCCAAAATTTTCAACAAAAACAAATTAATCTACCATCTAACAATGATACAACACAAATGGTTAATCAAATTTGGTATGATACAAAAATTTTACAAGATAATTATAACACAAATCAAGAAATTTATCCAAATTCTACAAATCCATCACATAATACACCAATTAAAACTCATAATTTTGTAGCAATATCTAATAAACCGAATAATTTACAAATGCAAAATAAAATATATCATTCGATTCAAGATTTAACTACATCTAATAGAAATGATTATAGTAGCTTAGCTGGTGATTTTTATGATAGTGTTGCACCAACACCATCAACATATTATGGACCATTACCAATATCTACAATTCAATCTGGTAATAATATTAATCAATCTGCAATATATGATGAAGTTTCATTTGATGATTATTTACGGCCACATCGGCCAGCACCATTGGCACCACCACAATTATCAGCACAACAAATTCAACGACGTTTAGAAAAAATTAAATATCAACAAGAACATCAACAAAATTTATATAGTAATTTAGGTGGTAGTACAGTGTCATTGACTGATTTTCAAGGAATTAGTGGAGGTGGTGGTAGTGGTGATAATAATGAAAAACTAAAAATAACAAATTTAATAAGAGATTTAGGGACTGGTACAAATGAATCAGATGCTAAAATTGCCTTACAATCAGCTAATTGGGATCATAATTTAGCTATACGACATTATAAAATAGATCAGTTATTAAAGTGAGTATTTTATTTAATTAACTAAAACTGTATAAACTTACATATTATAATTTTTCTTATAGACTTGGCCTTGCAACACGACCACAATGTGAAGAGGCCTTATTAAAAACTGGTTGGAGTATTGAATTGGCCGCATCGGTTTTATTAGAATCTGCATAAAAAAATATATATAGTTATAGTTTATTTTAAAAATGTGTCAAAGTATTAGGGAAAAATTCATATTTGTTAAACAAAGTACTTGTTAAATTATTAAAATAAAAAAATGCACTCAATAAAGTTTTGGTTATAAAATCTATAAAATATTCATACTAAAAAGTTTGTTTTAAGTATTTATAATTCTCTATTGACCAAAATTAAAATTATATTTTAAATTTTAATTATAATTGGTAAAACATTTCCTTTTTTTTACAAATATTTTAAAATTAATTAACGAAAGAAATGAATGAATATATTTTCTTATAGTGTTTTAATAGAATATAACTTTAATTTTTTTTAAAAAAGAATATGATTTTTTAATTTTTCTATTTAACAAAATTGCCTTTAATTTTCATATCGAATAAATATAAAGAAAAAAAAAATAATATTTTAATTAAATAAAATTTACTACTGAAGATATTTATAAAAATATAAAGATATTATAATGTTATTAATAAAATAAAATAAAAAGTATTTTTAAAATAAATTAATAATTTTATTTAAATATATATATGTAAATAATTTATATCTGTAAAAGTGTGAAAAAGTTTAAATGAGAAAATATATAAATAATGTTGAAGTAACTGAAAATATTGCTTTTGGTGTTTTATATTATTTGTATTTATTCACTCTTATAAAATCATAAAAACCATTGATTCTGATTATATTTTATCATAAATTATTTCTTAATTCAAGACATCCTTTGTATTAGATGCTTGTTACAAATTGTTTCGTGGGTTAAAATAATATTAATTCATTTCTCTTTTAAAAGATTACAATTTGATTTTATAGTTTTAAACATTAACTTCAAACATGTATAATTAACAAATAAACAATTTCACTCCTTTATTTTCTAAACTCTTGGATATTGTTATTATTGTAAAATTTACTTTGCTGTTTTATTTTGGTATTTAAGTAATTTAAGAAAGGAAAACAAAAGTTTCTTATCGCTGGATTGGTGGTAAAGGTTTAGCATTTCTTCCATTTGGCAAAGTTCTGGTTCATAGATCGTATTGTAGTTTTTTATACTAAATAACCTTTTTTTATATCGTATACATTTATTTAACTAAAATTAATTAACTTCTTACAAATTTAGAAGTTTAAATCCTTTTGTAAATTTGTCCATTACGAATTTGTATTGCTATTGGCCAAAACACTCTCAAAACATGTAAGACTTGTGATGTGCCCAAAAATTAGGGGTATCCACCACTGAGGAAATTTCAGTTTAGGTGTAATAATTCCAACATCCTGATTTAGCACTATATTTTGCATTACGATTTGGCAAATTGCATTCATATTTATATATAAAATTGAAATTGTAAATTGCAATTCTTATTCAAGATCAAATCTTTAGGTTCCTCAAAGTTGATGCGCCATTAAATAACTATACCAATTAAAGAAATTATACTAATGTTATGTTAAAAATTGGATTAGCGTTATTGTAATAACAGGTATTTTTGTTTGACAATAAATTGCTAATCTATGGCCAGTTCTCTCTTTCTTCTGACGAAATCTATGGCCAGTTCTCTTTTTCTTCTACTCGTATTAGAATATTGGAAATCCTTCGTCAGAAGAAAGAGAGAACAAGTCAATAATATAATTTGTCCTGTCACATCACATGAATTATAAAACCCGCTCAAGCATTAAGAATTTAGGTTATGTTTTTATTTAGCAAACTCAATTTTTTGAAAACTATTTAAATAATTTTCAATTTATTTTCTGTTTTATATGTTACATCAAAAATAAAATATAAATAAAAAGAAAATTCTATTAAAATGTTATAATTACAAAAATTATTAGTTTCATATAAAGATATATATATATTTATATGTACAAATAAAAAGATATTTTCATTTTCTCTATTAAAATAATATTTAAATTAGAAAAACAATTTTCTCTTTTAGCTTAACATATATAATAAGAGTTTTTAATGAACAATAAAGTAAATATTTTTATATAAACATTTTTGTTTTATATAAATTGTTCAATTTTGTTTCGGAGGTTTTTTTTTTTGGTATCACCAAAAATTATTTTTCGCTTTTTTTTTTTTTTTTTGGGTGCCATTTATATAAACAAAAAGTAGTGTGCACATATGAAAATTCTAAAATTTACAATATAATTTATACAAGTACAAAATATATAAGCTATATTTTAAAAATATATAAATTTCTATATAAAATATATTCTCTGATTAAAATTTTGTGCTTTTATTAAGAGGACGTGTTACTTAACAAATTGTTTCTCATATATACATATATATTTAAAATATGTTATATTAAATTATAGTCCAACATATAAAACAATCCACCCGTTCCCACCGATTTTAACTAAAACTAAAGTAATGGTATTATTTAGTTAAAATATATATATACTAAATAAAAATATAAATATGTGTGCATATAAATTTAAATATATATTTATATTAATTTAGAAAATTAGCATATAAATTAGATTTTTGGTGTGGTTTTAACTAATTTACGAAACTGTCTACTGGGATATATAAATAACATAAAGACAGTGTATAATGGTCTTTTTTTTAAGGTTTTTGTAATGAATTTATTAAAAAAAAAAAAAATTTATATATAGTTGATTAATTTTGTCCAACCGAACCGGAAATCCTATCATAAAGTTAATAATATTTTTAATATGAAACTAGAAACATATTTGTTTGTTAGAAATTATGTTAGAAAGTAAAGATAAATTTCAAAATCAATAATAAGAAATATTTTGCTATAAGTATAATAAACGTCTAATGTACAAAACCGTCCACTGAAAAATACTTTTTCTTCTTTAGCACTACAGTCCGTGTTGGACCTTAGTAAACTACTTGGCTTCATAATTCTCTATAACGGAAAGCACTTTTCCAGTTGCGCACTTTTAAAGTCAGTAGATCTTCTTCTATACTGTCTAATTAAATTATCAACAGTTAAATTTTAGCTCGAGCGTTCAGCGTTCGATATGAAATGTAGTCTCACTAACATAACACTACATATTTCCAATTTGATTGCAAATGTTGTTTTAGTGTTAAGCAAGTCGATTATGTTTCTATGTTAGTTTTTTAATAATTTTTCTATACATTGTCGTTTATTCATTTTTATTTAATTTCCTTTGAAAATACAATTTAAATATTTATTTTATATAAATTTAATTTAATTATAAATTACAATATTGCAGAAGATTAAAAATATATTTAAATTCCTGAAAAGAATATTTATTTCAAATTAAATTTGTCATTAAATTTCCACTTGAATTAATAATTTTTTAAATTTTTTTTTTTTTTTGTTATTGAAAATTACTAAATGTTCAACATTTTCTTCCTTTTTTTTTAATGTAATTTATTGATATGCAAATTATACATTCAAGTTCATTAACTGATTGAGCTACAACACAAAATATAAGGAAGAATTAATCTATACAAAAAAAAAAGCAGTAGTGGATGCTCAATGAATTATATAATTTGTTAAATTACTGAATATTGTAAATTGAAAATTGATAGGTTCTAGTGTTAAATTAAGCTTTTATTTCTCTTTGTATCATTTTTTTAATATTTTACTGATGGAATATATAAATATGTACAAAAAAATGCATTTTGGTTTACGTTTCAATAAATCTAAAAAATATAATCATAAATTTTGAAACCGAATTAATTTTATTTAAAAAATAAAATAATATAGATTATATAATATTAAAAAAAATACAATTTTTATGAGTAAACTATAATAATTACAATTTTTATTAAATAATAAATTGAAAAAATAAAATAAAATAGTGATTAATATTTTCTCGTGGCTGTTATGAGTATATTTAAAATTATGATTATTGATTGTTGAAAATATTTTCCTTTTATCAAATAATTTTTTTGCAATAATTGGAGATGTTGAAACTACTATTTTTCGAAACAAAATATTAATTTACTTATTTTTTCATATCTTTACTTCTAAACTCCTTGACTAAATGTCTAATTATTAGGTTGAAGTTTTTTTATAATCTAAAATATCTTTCCATTTTGATTAACTCGAATATTTGCTTGTGAATGAAGTTTGCTCAGTATAATGTTTGAAAACCCTTAATGAAAGGGTTAGACTCGATTTCGGCTCTTGTACAAATCAATTATTATTTTTAAAATTAAAAAACGGATATAAACGTCTGTTTAGAATGAAATTTGTTTTGAAAATTGGTCCTTAAAATTAAAAAACGGATATAAACGTCTGTTTAGAATGAAATTTGTTTTGAAAATTGATAGGTATACTTTTAATGCGAACTAATCCTAATGCAAATTCAAAAATTGTGTATTATTGAAAATTATTGTGTGCTACTTTTCTTCAACAAATTTTTACGGAACGAGTTTTCTCAATCGAATTCGATATTACTCTCCTGTAGAGGTTATTTACATTATTTTAATATAATACGTGATTTCTATGTAATCTGTAAGAACTGAAACCAAATAGTTGTAGTCATCAGTCAGCTTGATGTAATTTACTAAATTGAAATTCAGTTATCAAATTTTATAAACTTAGTTTAAATTAAGTTTTTAAATAGTAATTGTTTAAAATTACTGTTTTAAAACTTAATGTAGATTTCCATCATTAGAAATAAAATTATGATATTTTTTGAATAGTTGCAGTCGGTGTGGTGGAATGGAGGATTGAAAGAAAACAGATGGTGCATGCATATTACCTTTTGGATTAATTTTAAATAACAATACAATTAGAAAACTCTAATAACTTTGATATATAAATATATAATTTCACTGTTTATGCAAAAACTACATATATTTCTTTATTATTCCTTATTTAATTTATCATTTTCTAAATTCTATTTTAATCCGGGCAAAAAAATATATCAAAATATTAAATTAATTTTCAATCTTATAAAATAATATTTATTATATTTAAAAATATAAATTAGTTATCACTCTACTATAAACATTAAATTATATCTTATTATATATTTATAATAATTTTAAATTATTCATAAAACTTTTATAATTATGTAATTTATAAAACCATTTTTATGAAAAAAAAAAAATTTTCTATTTGATTTTAGAAAATTATTATCTTATATATTTATATAATAAATATAATGTCAACTTTATGAGTGTAAAAAAATCTCCATTTACACCACACCGACCGAAATCAAAATATGAAAACTTACCAACTTTACTAAAACCAAAAACTTACCCTTACTCTAAAATATATCCTTTTGAAAATCTCTTGGGTGTGATCTGTGATGATGGTTTTTGTGTTGTTGTTTTTTTTTTTTTGTTATTGTATGATACAAATATTTTATTTCACAGTTGAATTATTTTAAAACTTAATTAAGTGAGTAATTAGTAATCAAGAGCATATTAAAAATGTTTATAATAAAATATAAATTTTCTTTTCGTTTATCTTTTTATTATATACATATATATATATATAAATATATATATCTGTAATGTATATATATAAATTTTTATTTAATGACTTGTTGCTCATTTAATATTTATATTATATAGATATACATATTTATAGTTAATTATTATATTTATTTAAAATATAATTTAAGTAAATTTTATATCATAATTTAACGAAATTATTTGTTAAGTAATCTAATAGAAAATTTTGTTATAGAAATTATTTATAAAAATCAATTTTTAATAAATTATTATTCAGTTTTAATCTTAAAAGAAAATATTAATTGAATTTCGAAAATTAAACTAAAATAAACATATTACATGTGGCGTTTATTTCGAAAAGCAAGTCAAGTCTATTTTACAAAAATTTTTAAATAATGATAATAACAGATAATAACTTAATTTGATATTTTTATCTATAAGCGATTTATAGTCAGAAGTTACTACAAAAATCCCAATAAATGTTACTACAAAAAATCCCAATAAATGTTATTAAAAAGCCCTAATACAATGTATATTTAATATTAACCATAAAACCTTAAAGTTGATTTGCCTCAATTTCAAAATAAACGCTTAATATATTAGAACATTGTGACAAATTGTCAGTGAAGTCAGTAATAATAGCTAAGTTATAAATTGTTTTCGCAAATGAAAATCTTATAAATTATCACATATATACTCGTAAATTGTAACTATCAAATATTCATATTCGAAATTCACAAAAAAAGTGTTTGTTTTTAGTATAAAGTAAAAGAAAATATAGAAAACTATAAAAACTATAATTATTATAATCTTTTAAATATTTATTACAATTTTCAATAAAACAATATTTGAAAATTTTTGCCAAAAAATCTGCTCACAAAAACCAAAAACAGATAATTTTCTCCAAAATCGTAACATTAAAATGCAATTATATACAAAAAACAATATACAAAAACAAATAAAATTGAAATAAGGACATTTTTTTTCCTTCACACTTTACAAAATAAAATAAAAAAACTAAAAACCAAAAGGATCTGAAAAAAAAACTATTAAAAAAAAAAAGAATAGGATATCAGTAGCAGAAGTTCTGTAAATTATTGCACATTTATTTCAACGACATTGACCTGTAAGCCTGAAACTACAAAAATTGAAACGACAAAAAATTTAGATCCATAAAAAAATGAAAAATTTTTGAAATCCTTTATACATATTTTTTTTTTTCCTTTTCATTGTACTTTAAAAGACTATAAATGAGAGTCCTTTAAATTTTTTTTTGTTAAAAAATGAAAAAACGACAACAAGGACAACAAATCACTACGCATAAATAAAATAGAAAAAGGATTTTTTTCGGTGTTAGTTTATCTATTGAAAAGAATTACGTTTTTTTTTATTTTGGCAAAATTTGCTATATTTTTTCCAAGCACATTTATTTCATGTCCACACAAAATATAAAACTAATATAAAGAAGTGTTAAAGGAATTGTTTTGAGGACACAATAATAAAAAAAAAACTTGAAAGGAAAATTAAATGAAAATTGAAATAAAATTTAGTGAGAGTAAAATGGTCTTTTATTATGGTGTAAGAATGGAAAATAATTGAAAAAGCAACATAGAAAAAGAAAACTAATTGTATATATTAAAGAGGAATTAAAGAGGTTTGTAAAAACATTGAGAAATCTCAGTTAACATAATTAATTTTTTTTTGTTCGACAATATTATTCTTATGAGTGATAATTATAGATAATTTTATTTTAGTATTTTTGAAGTAGTACATTTCTAGAATTATTGTTTATGAAAAAATTATAATTTAAGGATATTTTTCGTTATTTTAACACCTAATTTATTTGAGTTCTTCATTTATAACTTCATAAATTGAGATTGCTTCCAACTTCAAAATAACTTAGGCAATAAAAACACTGCTATCCCACCTAATATAGGTTGGAGGACATACTTGAATCGAAGAAAACGAAATTCCTGACCTCCTCGAAAGACTGGAATAAGATAGTACTTTTACTCAACTAGTACCCTTATGCGGGATTTCTACCAGCGCAACCAAAATAGTTATAAGTAAAACGGTAACTTTAGAAGGGAAAACTATTAAAGGATAAATTCCAAGAACTGACTTCATGTAAAAAGAAGACACAAGCTACTAAATTTCAATATAAGTTCGCCTCTTAGCTGGATTCCATTGTCACGTTAACTATCATCTCAAATGCTTGATTGGTCACACAGAACACTCTATAGAATTTGTAGTGTTTACAATGAAAAGGACCAACACCAACGGAATATTGTATCTGTTCTCTTCAGAAAATCATGCTTATTAACAACCTTATTTCAACCTAACCGTCTTCCGGAAATTGGTTATAATAGATACATCATGCTGCAGTGGCTTTTGAAGTTATTTCACGAAAAGGTTTGAAGATTTCTGTATGATCTATCCAATTATTCAAAAAAGATTGGCATCTATATTTCAAAGTTTTCAAAAATGTTATATAAAAAATACAAACTATTTATGGTACCAAAAAGGAAATTAAAAATAATTTATCAATTAAATTATAAATTTATTTTGAATTTTATATTTTTAAAAATTTATCAAATGATAAAGTGTTAAACAAAATCACATTACTAATCACTTTCCAATTTCATTAATAATTAATTTCGTTAAAATAAGAAGATTTATTATAAATTTAATAAAAAATTCATTAACAACATAAACGCACATTATATATGACAGACGTTTAACGTGTGTTTTTGATAAATTATTTTCTATATTTTAAATATTCTAAAGAATTCATAAATAATTCAAAAACACTCATATCTTAAACTTCTACTATTTTATATGTACGATATGTATAACATTTATATACGTTAACTTTACTCCGTAAATAAATTCCTTTTTAAATAATTAATTAGTGTAAAATTTTAATATGATAAATCTATTACGTTTATTTATATTAACCGAACTGGAAATATGAGCAATTAGAATATCTTTTAAACATGAAAAAAAAATCCTTATTAAAATGTTCAACTAGAAATTTTATTTTAAAAATAAAAACACCTTTTATCAGTACGACTGAGTGAGAGATATTGAGAAAGATATAAATATAAATCCTTTAATTCATGTGTAGTAAGTATAGGAAGGTTCAATTATTATTTTTTTGTATGTTTTTACTTACAATACATAGAAATATATATATGTTTGTATATGTATATTTCATGTTTCATGTATACATTTTCCATAAAATTGTGTAAAATTTTCCAAATCTTTCAAAATCAGTTTACGTGTTGTACTTACTATAAATAAATTTAAATGTTATGAGTAATTTATTTATGTATAATGTAAAATTCAAGTTTATTTAAATAGATTTTTGAAATTATCAACTTAGTAGATTTTAAACTGTATATTATATGGCATGTTTGTGAAAATTTACAGGATATCTAAATGTTCTCCAATTTGTGTTTTAAAAAAATAAATAAAATATATTTAAATTGAGATTTTACCTAGTTTAGTAATGATAATCTTAATAGATTTTTGAAATGTTTCACATGTCATTTATTATTTTTAAATTTTGGTAAGATACACATTTTGTCCATTTAGGAATTATTGTATTAGCTAGGCAACACACCAAATTGCTGTGTTTCAAGTTCCAAATTGGTATAGACACCAAACTCATCCATGTTAATTGTTAATTTCCGCGGTCAGCAAATTGTTTCAAACTACAATTTGATGTTTTTTCTAACTTAATGCACGTAAACCTTTAGTTGTATTTTTAGAATATAAAAGAGAAATATAATTTTTAGTTAATTGAGCTACGTTTACATTTATAAGATAACCAATATTAAGCTTTCCAAAAATTACAAAATACTTAACTATAAATCAAAAATTTTAAATTATTTTTAAATTACCATTTATGTTATTAATAAAACTAGGTGTGCACCTAGTTTCATTAATAACATATCAATCAATATGTAATTTATCCTAATTATATTAATATTTAATAAGCATAATTAATTACAATTTTTTTAATCAATTAACACTAATTTGACTTTTAATGTATATATATATGTATATACATAAATATATATATACCGTATCTCTAATTGGATATGAAATTTTCAAAATATATATAATTAATTAAATTTCAATTTTTTGAATTTAAATTGTGTATAAATTATAAATTCTTAGAAAATTTTCCAATTTATTTTACATAGTACTACAGTATATGTACATATATGTGTATATATATATAATTTCAATTTACATATAATATGCTAAAAACTAAATTTCTCATTTGCATAAGTTAATAGTTAAATTTATATATGAATAAAAATATTTGATAAACTTTATATTTTATAGTGTATTTAAATTTAAATATTTCTTCAAAAGATTGCATTATTGCAGGGCTGTAAAAAATTTATATAAATTTTCTGAAATACATAAATTAAATGTTTTGTATTAGGTCTAGGTTAACATATTCGTATTACATGATGTTCAATAAAGTAGAAGACAATACTTTTAAGTTATATTAATAAAAACTATGTTATGATTCAGATTCTAAAACGCTTTTCATTAAAATATCTTAAAAGTATTATTGTATTATTAATTAAATTTTTATTCAAATATTATTATCATAAAAATTATTTTGAATAAATATATTAAAATTTTATAAAAATGTATATCCCTGATTTTTCTCTTATTATGATCTTTTTAAACGTATATTTCATTCACATAAAATTTAAATTGCACACATAATAATAAATCTTGAGATATAAATAATCATAGATCATAAATATTCCAAGAAACATGGAAACAAATGATGTTATATACCGTAAAAAAAAACATTTAAAAGAAGTTTTACTTTTAAAAAAAAAATTAAGTAGAAAAATAAGGTAAAAGCTTTTATGGTTAATGTTTTTTTTATACAGATTTTTATGTTAACTAAATCTAATAAAAAAAAACTTGATTTAATTTTTGAATGACAGAAAACTGTTTTAATAAAAATGTATAAAAAAATTTTTATTAGATTTTTTCTTATTAGAATTAAAATATTTATTAGAAAACTAAAAATTTTTTAATATCAAATTAAGTTTAATATATAATTTTTAAAAGTTTTATATATTTTAATGATGTATTCAAATATGTACAGAGTAGCATAAAAATTATACCTAAGATTACAATTTTTAAACTAATAAAACTTTAATTTATTGCTCGGAAAAAAGAAATTAATAATTTAACCCATTATGGATGGAATGGAATGAAATTATATGGTATATCGATGAGTTTAAAAACTTCTGAAGATTTACCACTAATCGTGCACCTAATTTATACAAATACATGATTTTCAATAATTTTACATGACATTTTAAACCTAATTGAAGAATTTAGAAGAGTATAAAAGTGTTAAATTACATTTTAATTTTGAATGGATATACATAATGTTGCTTCCAGAATTTAACACTTTAATTTCAAAATATTATTTTTTTGAAGCAGATAACACCGTAAATAAAATAGTATATAGATTTAAAATCTTCTCATTTGCATTTGAAAATCAATTTACGTTACATATTTTACAAATATCTCATTTAACACAACCACTTCAATTAATTGAACTGTCGTCGGGCCACATAAAAATTTTTAAAATGAAAATTATAATCATTTAAAAAACATGTCCCCAAGTTATATCATTTTGATCTCATATTGTTTTTAAAAAGGATCCTAAAAGATCTCATATTAACCTTAAAGGGTTAATTTCATACAATTTTATTAAATTTTATGCATTCAAATATAAAATATAGTTACAACACTTGAAGTAATATTTCCAATATTTTTCTAATCTCAATAAATTATAAACTAATTTCGACTATAATTTTATATAATAAAGAAAATTACTTTATTTTCTTTTGTATAAAATTGTAAAATTTATCCTTTAAAAGTATAATTTCCTTTAAAAAAAAAATACATATTCAATTTTAATTTCATTTACGTTATATTCGAAAAACTTATATACGGTAATAATATATTTTAATTTAAATTATCAATTTTCTTGTGTTGTTGTTTTGTTTTTCAATGAAAAGCGTTAACACTATTCGCTAATCTAAAAACTTTACTATATATATTTACTAACATTTTATTTCAATAAGTATAAAATTATTAACTTGAAAATTTGAAAAGTTTTTCTTTCTTTTACATAAATATTAAGTTAATTTTATTCTTTGTCATTTTCTTTAAATATTTACATATGGGTTTATATATGTCATAACATACATATCGACATTAAAGAAAATATTATAAAACTTTGTCAAAAAAAAAAATATCTACATGTATTATGTATAACAACAAAAGAAAAACTCATGAAAATTTTGTAGGAAATTTTCATAGGAGTATTTTTTTTTTTTTTTAAATGACTTTGCAATCAATTTTCAATTTACTGTTTTGTAAATAGCTAAAAGCAATTCGAATGGTTTTTTTTAGTTAAACATATTTGAATATTTTTTAAGTTAAATATAAAATTTTTATATGTTTTTTTAAGTTTATATTATGTTGCGAATTTTAGGTATACAAAGTGGGACTGGGAATATTCTAAAAGCTATTATTTTATAAAAGCATACATAAAGTATATATAAAAATAATAAAAGTTCAAAATCTAAAACTCTGTCATTTTGCTTTATATTTATATTTAAAACTAAATAATAAGCAATAAGAAAATAACAATACCAACTATATACTAGCACATATACTAGTAGCAACAGAAATAGTATCAGAGAAAACAACCCCGTCATTAATAAAACCTCAATAATATTTCTTTTTCTAAATTTTATGTTTTATATTTTTTTTTTTTGCTTGTTGGTTTAAATAAAATTTCGTGTTTAGAATACATAAAAATTATAGTTAAAAAAAAAGGAAGAAAAAAAATAAAAGTATATAATTTTCATTTTTGACTATTCCGTATATAGAAAACTGAGATATGATGGTAAATTATAATGAAAATTTAATATAAAAAAAAATAGATATAACATAAAATTCAAAACGCGTTTTCAAATTTTTGACTAGATATTAATTTTTTTTTTTTTTATGCTGTTGTTGGTTGGTAATAATAAAAAAATTTTTCATAGGAAAAATTATTTTTCAATATGTAATCTATTTGTAAATATGTATAGCATAAAATAATATTAGTACAAAATATTATGAATTTTTTTTTTGGTGGGCGAGTTTTATGATTTTCTTGATATAATACTTCTTTTTTTTTTTGTAAAAGATTTTTGAAGAAGTCTTTCATTTAAAAAATACATTTAGATTAGGAAAAAAAGTGTAAAAAATGATTACATAAAAAAAGCAAATCGATATGTTGATAAAATTTTGAGTTTTATTTGCGATCTACAATTTTATATTAATTTGAGAATTAACTAGAATTATCTTAATTTTACAAATCGAAAAAATTGTCATTTTTTACTCCTATTCGTTCTAGCTCGTAAATAAACTGGGTCTGATTTAAAGGGTATCATAATATTCTATCACAACATACAACTAGTAACTTTATATATAATCCGAACCATAAATTTCTTTATAGTGAAGAAACTTTTATTGCAAGCAGTTTAATGGGTTTATTAGTGAAACATTTGTTGTTAGTAAATTACCTCGTCCTTTAAGAATTTTTTTTAGTCCTAAAATCAAATTTTATTGCAATTTTATTACTGGTACTATTCATTGAAAACTGAGTAAACTTAGTCCTCGAATGAGAATTGAACCCAGATCCTAGTGCACCACAGCATATTGTACTTCCACATCCTACTCTTTTTGAATCAAAATTTAATAATAATTGTGGTTTTACTCATTATAGAATAATTACAATTGTTAATTTTTCGGATTAACAATTCTAATTATAGTTAACTCACTTTGTACCATTTACCAGAAATATTTTTATATTAGGTTCATTACAACTTAATCAAAAACATAAATTAAATTTGAAATATTTAAATTCTTTAAATTTTATTAACTTCTAGTATTTTTTTTGTTGTGTTAATTTACTTAATTTTTTTTTTTGTTATTTCTTTTAGGTATTAAGTCCTTGGAAACCGTCAACTCAGTGGAGATCGAAAAGATTTTTTTTATATAATATCCTTACAACCAATATTTAATAAGGTAAAGAATTATTAAATACCATTTTTTATCATTATTTATTATTAAAAGTCAAAGCCTGATGAATTTATATGCTTTTCAAAATAATGGAGAAAATACAAAAAAAAATAGAAATTTTTGTCTACCATCAAAGGGACGAACAGAGTCCTTGATACTGTTTTTTTTTACAAAAAGTAAACTTTAGGTTGTTAACTTTATAATAAATTCAGGTGGTTTTTTTTTTGTTAACGTTCATTTTACGGTTAACAGAAATTTATGTGTTTTTACTTAAATTACCTTTCAAAAAAAAAAAACAAGGAATTGTCGAAGAAATTTCTTTGCTTTTTCTTTTTAACAGCATAGACCCGCGTGTAATGCTAGAAAAAAATATTATTTGTTTTAAATTACATAGAGTTTGTCTGCTCGTTTGACTATATTTTGGATCTTATCTACAAATATTCAAGTTTGAAGATATTTTTCCTGATTATCCAACCTTTATTAATAGGTTGAGTGTCATAGCGGTAATATATATGATGACCCAGCTATTTATCTAATTTGTCGTGAAAATAAATGATGTTACCATAGATCTCAAGGGTGGATAAGATCACTAAGGTTTCTCCACCTATTGTAACCGGCTATATACGACCGACTGTTTATATTTTTCAAGTATTTTGAAATATAATTTAAAATTTGAAAAATTAGCTTTAATAAAGTGTTTAAATATTTGTAAACAATCAGAAATTAGATATGAAGTCAGAGGCAAATTTTAATTTTTGAAAATGCCATCATGTTAATCGACTGATCTTCATTGTGATATTCCCAAATAAATTATTTTTAATTCGATAGTTATTGAACTACTCTCGAGTTACCTTTCGAATATGAATTCCTTATTAACCCGAAAGCTTTAAAAACTATTAACACATTCTCTACGACGAATTTCAAGGCATGTCCAAGAAATCTTATTCTTTTTAAAAATTTCTATAATTAAGAAAAATGGATATTTGAATCATCCGAAACTAATGTGTCAATATATCTAATTACTATTTATTTTTAATTAAAAATTTTAAATTTCTGTTACCCCTAATATTCCTAAACTTTTATTCGGTTTTTTTATTTTTTTTTGCGTTCGTTATTTACGCTTTTTTCGTTACTTTATTGCACAGATTTTAGTAAAATAAAAAACATATCCTAAAGAAACATTTAACTAAAAAAGAATAAAAGAAAACAACGTAAATATCAGTTTACCTTTGAGTGAACTTTAACGATAACAGGTTAGTAGGTCGGAAAGTAAAGGAAAAAATTGAGATTTATTTGATAATAAATAAATATAAAAAAAAAAAAAAAACTTCCATTGCTTAGCAATAATAAAAAAAAAAAAAAGAACAAAAATCTGTTCTTTTTTAAAATAAAATTTATAAATTTACATAAACTACATGTAAATACGCACGCTTGTAACAAAGAAAAGGCCCGCATTTCGTTAAAACCAAACGAAACAGAAAATTTCATATTTCCATACCATTTAATTTCTAAACATTTTATTTATAAATTGTTAAACACGGTCTTGTTTTTTTATTTATATTTTTTATTTCATTTTTTTATGGAAAAACCACCACCACCCACCTTTCCCCTACACGCGATGAGTAGAATGTGCATAAATAAATGATAACTTCCTGGATAATGCGAACTTTATAACTGTCTGTGGGTGTGTATTTTTGTTTTTTTATAAAAAAAGGATATGTTTATTTAATTGAAAATATGTTTATTTATATATGTATATATATATATATAAAAATATTTGATAGCTTCTTGTAAAAATATAACAAAAAGAAGTATTATTTTTTTTTAATAATGTATACTCTTGTTACGTAAAAATAAAAAGAATATTGGATAATAATACAAATAAAACCAAGAAGATTAAAAGGATTCAGTCAAATAACTTTTAAACTTTAAAGGATTATGTTTTTTTCTTCTTTTATTTTTGGTTATTGATCTTGTTATCTTTGATCTTATAAAGAAATTTTTAAAGCATATAAACTAAATTACTGATTAAAGAGATTGTAGTGAAATTGGATGCTTTTAAATATTTGGTTTCTGATGACAAGTTCTAAATAGAATATTTCAAGATCGATCTTAGACTGAAACCCCAAATTTTACTTTTGTGAGAAATTTCTATATTTTAATGAAGTTGAAAATATTCGTTATTGCTTTAGCAGATTCTAACTTAATTAAAAAACATTCTATAACATGAATTTACTTTTTGACTTCCAAACTTAATGGAAAGTAAATTAATGCAAGTTTTTTACTGCAACCTATTAATAGTGATTTATTTTGTATGGTCAAGTGAACTATTAATTTTTGAATAATTAAAGTAATATAAAATATAACCTCAGACCAAACACTAAGGTCTAATAACATGTTAAATAATTTGAAAAAATTGCATTTATTCTCAATTTCTGAAACATATTTATTCAAAAATTTCATGATTTCATTATTAAAACCAACTCAAATTTTTCACTGTTTTTGGATTGATTTTTGTTTTTCGAGTCTTTCGAGTCCAACATAAAATTGTTCCATACATATTTATATTTTAAATATTTTAATTTCGTAATTCATCTTTTTCTTTTCAGTTCAGTTTACCTATAACATTTTAAAAATATTTCTGACGATCGTCTGTGTATAATTTCGGAGTCCCAATCCGCTAAAATAATGAGGCCATCATATTATTTGTTGAAATTAATATTTTTTAAAGACCAGACAGACATTTTCTTTAATAAAAATAATATTCCTAAGAGAAATATATATGAAATATATTCGACAAATTATGACAATTTTTCTGTTTGATTTAAAATCACTTAAGAAAATTATCAAAAATTAAATTAAAAAACCCAATCCTTTTTTTTTTAATAATTTCATCGAATAGAAATCATCAAATTTAGTGTCATAAAAATAAATTTATAAAAATATCAAAATATAATTTTATCTAAAAATTATAATCTTCCACACTTGTAATAATAATAATAATCGTTAGAGTCTCATAGCAATTAAAAAGGATATTCTCAAGACACTAATACACTTATAATAATTATGTGAAAAATAAAAAATAAAAGTTATAAGACACAAAAATATTTGAAAACTTTTTATTCTTTTATTATAGAAAGAGTGAAATATATATATATACTCAATATCTGTCTGTATATATATATATATATATTTCGTAAAACAATGAACCACGAGTGACATATGAATTTCGTTTTTATGAGTCTACCTGGAAATATAAGTAACTTTTATTTTTCGTCATTTTTTTTCGGTTTTTTTTTTAGTGGCTTGCTATTAAATAGGAAGTAGATAAATCTTCAGTTCTTCTGAAAACTTGGAAAAAAAAAACTTTTTAGATTCTGTATAATCTTGTGAATAAGTTTATTTTTCTTTTTTTTCAGATAAACTTTTCATATGTTCTTAAGATTATTATAACACACACACAAAAAAAAACAGATTTAGAGATTTTTGTTAACAGGACGAAAAGTTTTGTAGAATTTTACACTGATAATATTTACAAAAAAAAAAAGAAGAAAACCTGTATAGTTTTTAATAAGATTTTTTAAAATAATTAAAACGGTGTGGAATATAATTTTTTTCGTGTATAATATGCTGGTACTTGTAAATTTTGTTGAACATTTTTTAAATATTGAAATTTTCTTGAATTACGTTTATAAATCAAGTAGAAATTGTATGATTTACTTTTTAAGTATGAATTATAATTCTTTCTTCAATTTTTTTCGAATGCATTCTGTTATTATTAATGCATTGATTTGAATTCATTTAAAATACAGAGCTTACTATATACCACATTTATGTATTCATTCCCTCAATTTGGTACTTTTTTTTAGTTTCTAGCTTTCAGCTAATTGTATTTGATAAACTTATTTTTCAAGCTTAAAAGTAATGTTGAGATTATTCTTGTTATATTGTACCCCAGCATCAAGTATAGACTTAGTTTAAGTAGTTTCCTAGATTACTAGAAAGTAGTAGTCAATTATATTTAAAAGGGTAACCATTTTGAAAGGGAGTTTGAGTCCAATTGAATGTTGGTCTAAATTAAACTGAGCTTTAAATAAGTACCAGTAATGAAATTAAGTACCAGTAATGAAAATGTTTGAAAAGTTTTTATTTTTAACCATTGGAATGCAACTGCTAATAAAAATGACTCAAGAATAACAGCCATTAGCTTGTTCCAATTAAAATTTCTGCGATATAAAGAAAGTTATGTTTCGGAAACCATATAAAATTAGTAGGTTTAAATTGCAATAAAATATGTTTACAAATTTCAAGTACAAAAAATGTTGCACTGAGGCCATATATGCTCCAAGTCGTAATGAAACAGGAAAAAGAAGAATATTAAAATTTGAAATTTGGAACACTTCTGAGCATGCTACAGTCCAATGTCAAGCTACTCCAAATGCTTTTCTAACAGAAACTAGAAGTTATTTTTAATTACATTTAATATAGTATAGAGAGAAACCTTGTTGAAACTTCTTGATTTTACAGATCTCCAAATGATCTAATTCTACCTATATGTTGATAACATAATTTTCTACCATCAAAGATATATTAACCGCGATGACAAAATCCTTTATAAGTAATCTGTAGCATATTAAAATTTTCCATAGTTTTATCCTTTCATTGACAAATTCTAAGTAGAACGGCTTATCCTGTTTTAGTTGTGTAATGTGATGGTCAGAGGTTATGTCGTTTTTGAAAACTTTCAAAACAAAAAATCTTTTCAAACTAATTCCAAACCGTGTATATAAAATGTCCTTATGTTTACGATAACAAAAAAAAAACGTTTGATTGCATTGCATCACTATAAGAAAATACAAGTGTAAATTTTCTTACACCTTATAAGATAGAAGTTTGGATAATAAAAATCTACAACTTGTTTTTACCATATTCTTAAAAAATGACTAAAAAAAACTTTTTTTTCACATTCTTCGACTAAAATAGACGAGAAAAACTATTTTTCACAACTGTATCGTATATAATTTTTTTTTGTATTTTTGAGTATCGTTTTTTCTTTTTGAAAATACAGAGTACCGAAACTAGAAATCACTTTTTATAATTTTCTTCTTTATTTTTTCAATCAAAATATTAAGAAAAACTGTTTTTGTTGTTCTTGTGTTTTTTAAGTTTTATTTTTGTATTTTAATTTTCATGAATTTCGTAGCCTAACCGAGAAAAAACCACGAAATATTGAAAAAAAAAATACAAAACCAAACATTTACCATTTTTAAAGGTAAAATTGAAAAAGTTTTTCATTAATACTTTTTTTCCTTTTTTCGTAAAAGAAAATTCTTTCCAATCCACGGAAAAAGTTTAAATTTCTCGATCAAGACGTGCTAAAAATTTATAATATTTTTTATTTTTTTTTTCTCAAAACTAGGATGATTTATTTCTGATTTATATACAATAGTAACCAATGATAGAAGAATATAGATTTTTATCTAACCTAAAAAAAATATTTTATATCCTTCGTGGTTAAATGATTCTTGTCGATTTGTAGACCCGCACATAACGAAAAATTTAGCTTCTTCTTCTTTTTTTTTTTTTTTTTAAAAGTTCTATTTTGATATTCAAAGTTTTTAAAATGCAATTTGTATATATTTTTAGTATTTTATGTTGACAAGGATATTAATATTATATATATTTTTTTTGAGCTTTATTCATTCATTTGTCTCGTCCGTATCGATATCAATTTAATGGAAAAACTTATTGATAAATTAATTTTTAATTTTAACTTTTTCCTATAAAAATTTTTTTTTTCCTTGCTGTTTATATGGGTGAGTGTGTCTGCGGAAAATCTGTGTTTTTTTTTTAAATTGAAAAGTTTTTTTTTAAAAAAGTTTATAACAAAATGTTTTGGGCAAAATCGTTATGCTCCTTAAAATTTGATTTGGTTATTATTACATATTATTATATTTTTTTTTATGAAATATAATATTTAAACTTTTTTTTTTTTAAATGTTGAAATATTTTTTATTTTTTAATGTTCAAGATTTTCATAAATTTTTATTTTCATTTTTTTATTTTGAAGGACACAGAAAAATCAAATGCGAAAATGAAAAATCTTTTATTGTAAAAACTTCATGGTTTTTGGAGGGTAAAGTTAAAAAAAATCAGAATGTATTTGACTTTAGTTTAATTACTTTTTAAGTGATTTTCAAATTTATGGTAAAGATATGTTAAAGTTATATATATGATTATAACATTTATATATATTTAAGTGTTTTTATGGATTCAAAATATTAAAAAATTTCTTGAAAAGTTTTCAAATTCTATCATCAACATTTAATTTTTTTTTTTATTTTGCTAGAAAGAAATATGTGGTTATATTAAATTTCGTTTAATTTGTAGCGTACTTAAAAAGTTAGGTCAATTGGGGATTTTTTTTCTTGTTATTAAGGTTTATTTAAAGTTTCTTAAAGAATATGATTTTAAATTTTATAATTTTAGACAAAAAAAAAAAAGATTTTCTGTTAAAACTAAATAATATCTGAATTTTTGTCACCGCGAATTCAACGTTTTAGATATTAATATTTACTTTTATTTCATATTTTAACACTGGCTTTAATTTGTGATAAATAAACTAAATACTTCAATTAAAAATTGTTGTGTCTGAATTTAATTTTGTTACTAAAAAATGTTACGATTTAAATTTAGATTTGAACATTGTAAGCATAATTTTAATCTTGAAATTAATAATTAACCTAACCGGAAAACCAAGAAATTTTGAAAGCAAATTAAATTTTATTTTATTTTGAATTTCACTATTAATGTAATTAAATGCTACTTTATAGGTTAAACCACTTAAATTAAAATTCTTTGTAAACTTTTAATAATTTGAAAATTGCTGTTTTCATTTTTATATTGAATACAAATATTATATAGTATATACTTTCTTCATGAGTGGATTTTGAGTACACAAACATTTTTCAAAATTTCAATTATCCTTTCAAGTGCATGACAAACTATGTGTTTTTAAAAAAAATTATATTTTTTTTTTTGGGAAAAATATATAGAGAAAAATAAAAACTGACCTGCATTAAACTAAATTTTATAGCTATGGTCTTTGTTTAAAAGTAAAAAATCATACAATGTCCTGAGGGATAATAGAAATTTACACTCTCAATTATCAATATTTATATATAAATCTAAAAATATTATAGATATATATCAATACAAAATAATCTGCATAAGAAAACTTTATTTTATGGTTAAATTTATATTCCTATAAATTCGGATAATGAGTTCATTTTCACGGAATGAGTTCATTTATTTATAAGAGATAATAAATTTCTCCTTAATATTTAGTTGAAATATACTTCAGGACATGACCGGAGAATTTCTCCCTTTGCATAAAAGAATTCGGATTCTCCTTTTGCAGAAAAGAATTCGAATTGTAAAATAACAAAACAAAATTGTTCGTGGGTTTCTGCAAATATAAAGAGAATTTTTTTAGTAATTTTGTTTTATACCTAAATATACTATAAACACCGGTGACGACTTTCGGGAAAACACGGTACGCGGCTTTAACACCGTTAAAAAATAACGTTGGACGGCCAAAAACATTTTCTATTAATTTTTTTAAAAAATTAATTTCAATTTTAATATAAAAAAGATACAGAAAAGTTAATTTAAACAAAAAGAATTGTTATAGTATCTAGTATGTATCCTTCTTTGAGGCTGTCATGTTTTGTTTTCTATTTAACCCATTTTGCATTACTTCGGTTAGTGCACAGGAACCAAGTTACTTTAAACTCCTTTTCTGTCATTAATTTGACACCAATGACGAAAGCTATCTAAGCTGAATTTGAAAATCCAGAAAAATGATTACTTTGGTTTTTAATTGAATCCGGGACTTTCCGATTGGAAGGCATAATTTGGGGACTTTAAATTTCAATTTCATTCATTGTTACAATGTTTAGGAAAATAATATTATAACATTCTGTAATTATTGGTTGTTTGGCGATTCTGAAGTTTGATAGTTTTAAATTAAAGTAGCATAATTCAGTAATTTTCTAATTAAAAATGAAAAGATTAATTTTAAAAATTTAAAAATAACATTTCATTTAAATTTAAAATTAATTCACATCACAAAGATATTTTCTCCAATAATTCATATCTATATAAATCATTATACAATATGGCAGCACCAAATTTGACTGCCAACATTTAAAAAAAATATATATAAAAAAAATGTGAATGTGTCAAATTAAGTCACAAATATAAAAAATTCATTGTCAAAAAAAGTAATAAAGTGAAGTGGAAATTATTCTGCAGTAAATTTCATTTTTTAAATTTATACCAAATTTAGGTTTCGTTGTCTTTAAATCACATAATAAATGCAAAATGGATGACGATTGGGGTAAATATAAATATTTTAAATATATTTATCATTTTAGAAATTACTTTTTTTTTAAAAACTTAAATATAGAAGCATTAGCTGATGAAGAAAACGTGGTTATAGCACCAAAAATTCCAAATAATATTAATAAATGGGAAGGTGAAGATGAAGACGATGATGTCAAGGTAATTTATCTGAAAATAGCATTTAGCTTAATATTTATGATCTATATTAAATATTTAACCTAAAAAGAAAATATTTAAATATAGTGTTATTTTCATTAAATGTGAAAAATTTCGTTGCAAAAAAAATTAGAAAGGCACAAAGGTCTAGCAAAAAATTGTAGACGTGTAAAAATAGGCAACAAATATAATTTTTTTTTTGGCAAAACAAGTTTTTCAAAAATCCTTTTATGTAAAAGATTTATTTAAAAAAAAAAAATTAATTTTATAATTTATCTAGAGAAAAAATTTAAATTTAATTTTAATTTATATTAAAAATTCAGGACAGCTGGGAAGATGAAGAAGAGAAAAAAGATGAAGAAAAAAATGATGCCCAATCGACACCATCAAAATCGAAACCTAAAAAAGCAATACAAGCTAAATTAAATGACAAAGAAGTAATGAAATTTAATACATAAATTTATAAATGTAAAATATTAACAATATATATATTGTTTTTTTTAAAAATATTTTTTTGCAGCGTAAACAAATAGAATTAAATGAACAAAAAGAAATTGAAAAATTGGCTAATATGACAGCAGAAGAAAAATTAGCTGAAAAATTACGATTACAAAAAATTGAAAAAGAATCAGATTTAAAAAATGCATTAGATACATTTGGTGTTACTGAACCATTGAATGGTTTAGATGGTATGCATCCAACAAATAAAGATGAATTTACAGAATTTGCCACTGCACTTAGTAATAAAATATCATTATATAAAAATGATGAAGAATTTCCTGGTTTTATTGAAGAATTAGTACGTAATGTATGCGCTAATTGTAAGTTTTACATGAATTTCTTTAAAAAAAAAAAACAATTCAAAAATTTATAATTTATTCTTTTCTATTTTTAGTACCTGCTGCTGAAATTAAAAAGGTTAAAATTACTGTAGATACTTTACATTTAGAAGCACAAAAATTGGAAAAAGAGAAAACTAAAAAAGTATCTGGTAAAGGTAAAACAAAAATTAAACTTCGTGTTGAATCCGATAATATTAAGGTAAGAAAAAAAAATATATATTTTAATGTTGTTATGTTATATCTTTCTTTTTTTATTTTAGTCGAATAATGCTAATGATTATGGAGAAGGATTTGATGATTATGATGATTTTATGTAATTCAGAAATTTATGCATAAAAGAAAAAAATATAAATTATACGAAAAACAAAAACAAAAAAAAATTAAATTTAATAATTATGATCTTTGTCTTTTTTTCTATTTACATAATTAAAAAATAAGTTCGAAATTTATGTATTGACAAGAAAAAAATGTAAATAATTAAAAATATACATATACATATAAAAAAAAAAAACTATTAAAAATTGTTGGAACCGTCAAATTGAATTTATGTTCTTTTTTTTTTTACTATTGTAAATTTTTAATTCTACCTGTCTAGCTATTTTTCTTCTGAAAACAGGAATTATTTATGTGTATACCTGGTTTACAGGACAAAGAAATTATAAATATATATTAAGATGACTGACTATGTTACTGTTAAATTAGGGGCTGTAGTAGTTTTTATATACTTTTGCAGAAATTAAGTTTTTACTTAAAAGTAAAATATTAAATAATTTTTACATGCATTTGATTATTTTAGTGATATTTATTTAATTAAAAATTTTGATAAAATTCGAATAAGATATATAAACTATAGACCTACTGATAATAAAATTACTTTCTGTTGTAGTTAATATAAAAAGATGATGGCCAAACTCTAATCATTTATCAACAATATTAGATTAATGGATATTTGCTTATTTTTAGATAATTTGTAGACATATCTTTGTTTATTTTAGATAGTGAAATAAATATATTTAAATTACATTATTAATTTAAATCAAAATTTCGATAAATTTCAAAAGAGATATTTAGACTTTACACCAAGAAATTCAAAGATAACAACATAAAGTAATATTTACTATCTGATAAATTTGTTTGAAATTATAAGACAATAGTTTATTGAATTATTAAATGAACAAAATAACTAAATTTTAATGTGCAATCATTAATATTTAATAAATATTATTTTTTATATGAAATTAGATAATTATTTTATGTAAAATTTCATTTTATTATTTAATTATAATTTTAATTGTCACCTAATTTTTTAATTTTAATTAATATTGTACTCTACCATCATTTTTTGTCTTTTTGCTGAAGAAGCCAGATGATTTATAAATTAGAAATAGAGAAATTTTCATTTGTCTCTCCTATAATAAATTAATAAAGGATTTATTTTCGAAGATTATAACCAATTAAAAATCACTATATGTAATCTTAAGCAAAGCATAAAAGTTCTACCATTAAATGGTAAAAAAAAGTAGAATCTAAATGAAATATAAAGTAAATAATTTAAATTGAAATCAAATCATTATAATAATTTAGAGTACAATTTTACTTATAAAACATTATGGCATTTATACTAACCCAGTTTTTATGCTTCATTATGATTTCATTTCTCTGAATATTAAACTAATTAAAGATAATGACTAATTAGTCTGACTATTTTCATAATAATACTATCAATTAAATAAATGAGTCATTCTATATTTTTTAATATTATGACTCAGAAATTATTATGTATAATATTTTGTTTTTTGTAGACTGTACACTGCAGAATATGAACCAATAAAATGTATTTCAATGTGGAAAACTGATTAATGAAAGTCTTCATAACAACAATCAAATAAACATTATGAATTTTATAAATTATTGGCACATAAATAATAACCACAAAATTTATATTTATTAACATTATTAGTTATTATTAGTAATCAAAAATTATGTGGTTATTTATTCTTTATATTAACTTCATTACATTGAACCAGATCTGAATTTTAATTTTAGATTAATTTAAAAATTATACTTTTTTTTAGAAAAGCTATAATAATAAAATGATAAAATTACGGCTCGTAACAGAAATCAATTTTAAATATAAATTAACAATTTTTTTTTTTAATATTTTTTAAAAAATCTTTTTATGTAATTATAAAATATTCGATTAAAGTCAATCGAAATTAAGTTCAGTTGATTGAACAGAAATATCATTATTTTCCAAATCATTCAGCAAAAATATATATCTTTAAAAATATCCATAATGACATCGTATTTATTTTATTAAATTCGTAAAAAAAACTTTTTAATTAATACCCTAAATTACATAAAAATATTTATGAAAAATTTATATAATTTTCACTAAATGATTGAATTGTATTAAGTATATTAATAATAAATATTTTTTTATTAATTTTTACTTTTAGATTTTCATTGTTTCAAATTGGTTAAATTACCATTAAAAATTACTTTAAACACAAGGGAAATTATACGATGAAATCATGAATTATTACAAAAGATTCACAAGGGATTTCTACGTTTTTTTTATATATTATTAAATTATAAAATTTTAATAATATGCGACGAGACAAAAATTATTTCAATATAAAATTAATAATTCTTTTATTATTTATTATATTTTATAATTTAAATATTACATTGGTATTATTTGAATAATTTACTTTACTTCATTAGCAAGTATTGAAAACCATAATCTCCATCTCGTATTTTCAATTTTACAAACAAAATTTGAATGATAAATTTGTAAATTTTAAAATTATCTTAATTTACGATTTTATAATACAATTTTCTCATACCATATTTAAAAAAATTTGCTAAAGGATTTTCAACTAAAAATTATATCTTTTATATACTTATATACGATATAGTACCAATTTAATTAAAATTTTACTTTGTACAACCAAGCCTGTGTGGAAAATTGATTGCAACTTTATATTGATTAGAAATTACGTTTAATTTTTCGTTGCATTTATATACTCATAGTGGTTAATGTTAGTATACAGGAAAATTGAAGCTTCTTTTTTGTCTTTGTTAAGTTTTTCGAAAATATTTGATATTTTGTTAGCCAGAAGGTTTTTAAAGGTTGATTGATGTGGTCTATGTTATAATTGTTATATTTTTCATGTTAAATAATTGAAAATGTACTGAAAAGTAGATTTTAGTATCAATTAACTTTATAAGATGATTGGAAGTTTCATATAGATAATATAAAAATTGATTGAATTTGATTAATAATTCTAAAATTTACTATTAGAATCATTATTATTTTGTAATTTGTTTCAGATCTTAGTCAACTCAAAAGATTTATAATCAAAAAATTGGTTATAATTAGATTATTTATATTTTTTATTTAAATCGGAAATATGAATTTCCGATTTAAATTAAAAATATAAATTTTACATTCCTGATATTTAAGATAACAAATTAGTTTTTTCCATAACAGCATTTTATCAAAAATTACGAGTTATGTTTTTCTAAATTAAATATCTTAAAAATTTTCTGATAAAACTTTATAAAAATGTATTTATTTATTGAAGTAAAATCACCCAAAATCAATTTGTAATCAAAATCATTAAAAAAAATTTTTTTAAATTTTTTTTAAAATTTTTTCGTATAACAATATTTTAAGATAAAAATCATGAAGGTAAAAAAACAAAACTAAAATTACATAAAAAAGATTGTGCGTGACTTAAATACCAACAATAGAATATATCGAATTTTCTAAATATTAAATCATCAAGGTCCTTTTTTAAGGTCTCTTTAAAAAAAAAGGTTACTTTTTGTACTCCAGTTTAGTAAATGATAGAAGAACAAGTTTTGAAATTTTTCCACAAAAAAAAAGTGTTAAAAATTTATTTTTAAATTTTATATACAAGACAACTTTAATAAAAGAATTTCTTACAAATCAGCCTCATTTGTATGCATCGAACTGAAATCTAAATTAATCCAACATAAATAGAATTTGAAATAATTTAAGAAGCTTTCTAACACAATATACCTATAATTCTTTAAATAGATATTACATATCCAATTCCTGTGGTGCACTCAAAGTAACATTATTACGGATATACTAGCAACTAGGATAAATGATTTAGGTCAATATATACTATTCATTAGGCAAAAAATACCACTTTTAATAATATTTAATCATATACAACAATTTATCAAATTTAATAAAGAATTCGAATTAAGGAAATCATTCGAACTTTGTAAGCATATCCCAAGACCAATATAAATCTTTTAAAAAGTCAAGCATGCAATGCCTTCCTAAATTCGAATATAGTATTTAAAAACTATACATTAAGTTATGTAACGTTACGTTACATTACGAACCAATTCAATATTATGTAAAAAAAAATTCAAATTGATAAATGTATGAATGACAAAATCAATTTCAATAAAAAGTACTTATTCTAAATTTGAATGAAAATTTTGTGAATAAGTAATTCACTAATCATTCAGTTTATAGATGATTACTCTTATGTAAATGCATTACATAATTTAAATAAATTTATTCATTAATGATATATTAATTTGTTAAATAAAAATAAAATGAAATTTATATTTTATTTTTCCATAAAGATAAACTATTCATATCTAAGTAAAAACTGATTTACATTTAAGATTTTGATAACTCTAAGAAAATTGAAAACTATATAATATAATACATACTATAGTACAACTATTCATATTTTAAATTTAATGTGATATTCTAATTTAAAAGGATTTTTTTTTTCTTTACATAATATTTTATAAATATGTAATATGTATAAATATATTTTATCAAAAAAAAAAAAAAATAATTTGCATTTATATAGAAAATTACTTTTGTTTTTTTCTTTTTTTTTTTTTGCCTAAAGGGAAAATTGCTAAAAAATATGCTCCTCATAATATTTATGATTTAGTAAGAAAATTTTAATATGTGAATAAATGAAAAAAAAAAAAACTTTTAGTACATTTTTCTTTTTCATATATGTAAAAAATTTATAAAGCATTGAGTTGGAAAATTACGGGGGAATTTTTATATTTCTCATAAAAATCTTTTCAAAAATTTTCATTTTGTATACAGTAGTCTTGCGTTAATCCGAACGAAATTTTTTTATTTTACGTTCGGATTATCAAAAGTTCAGATTATCGCACAGCAAACTCTACTTCTTTAGCCATTGCTTTCAATATAGTTTCAAAAGGTTCATTAAATTCGATGTAGTTTGGCAACATGTTTTCGCATATTTTTAATTTTCGTATATTAAACCTTTAAAGCGTCTTCAACCACCTTTCAACTGCATTTAATATTTTTTTTCACAATCGGTTTTGCAACAATACAATAATCTAAACGCCCGTCCGGATAACCACACTATAAATGCACGGATTATTGTACGTTTAGATTATAAAACGTTCGTATTAACGCACGTCCGGATAAGTGAACAGAGTATTGTACGTTTGGATTATAAAGCGTTCGTATAAACGCACCTGTACTGTCTATAGTTTGAGATATTCTTTTATAAATAAAAAAAAACCGAAAGTTAAATTCATAAAAAAAAAAATGTTTTAAATTTACTAGAAAGTTTATGTAAAATTTGACTGAAAATTTATAAGAAATTATTTGAATTTTGAATTATATATTTTTTATAGATGGTTAATTGAAATTTTTCAGATAAATATCTTAATATTTTGAATATAAGAAATTAATTTTTTTTTTGTTTAAAACGAAAGAAATTCAAAACTTTTATTTTTTTTATCTTTTTAGAATTTCAATTTAATGGATATAAAAAATTTTGCAAAAAAAAAAAAATATTAAATCTATCTGAAAGTTTTCTTAGTTGTTAAAATAAAATATAGTAATATTTAAGAAGATCATTAATTTATAATATTTACTATAATTTTCTTCTTTTTTTTTGTTTTGTAAGAAAATTCTTGAATATAAGTTTTTAATATAAAATATTTTCTTAATTATTGATTTTTTGTTTATTAAATTTTAATGATTTTGCTATTTGTTATCACATTATCATCCATTAATTTCTATATTTTCTGGTTTTTTTTTATAGATTAATGATGTAAAAATTTTAATTTTAAAATATTTGAAAATCATGAATCCTTTTATTGAAATAAAAATGGGGGATTTAATAATGTTTCGTCTATACACTTCAAAAAAAAAAAAACTTGGCGCCAAAATACTTAAATTTGGAAAATTCAGAAGGAAAATCTTAAATAATTGAAATTATTAATAATGAAAATAATATTTTGTATATGACTGAAGCAACTTTTTATTAAAGAAGGTTTCATTATTTTGTAATTAATTTATAACAGTACGGTTAGATTTTCAATCTTCAAGGAAAAATAATGCTTAATTATTATTGAGGAATACATAAAATTTATTAAAGACTTTAATGATTGTGCAAGTAATATTTTGTAAAGAATATCCTTTTTAATTGATTTTTTATAGATTATTTTAAGATTGGAAATTGTAAATTTATAGAAATATTAATATTAAGTTAATCAAATTTCTATTTGTTAACCATTTACAAGGAAAATAATTGCTTTTTTTACATTAAAGTCCTTCCTAAAATTCAGTAATATTAATTTAAATTTTCTAAATTTATAAATAAAGTACTGCTAAAAATTATGTAAAAGTACGGCATTTTTGGCATCTAAATATTACGCACTCCAAAAGAAAATATGTAGGAGTAATTTTTATTTTTAAAATTAAAATATATACATATACATCATCTGAAAACTTGTTTTGCATAAAATATTAACTGTTAAAGCAAATATTTTAAAAATAAAAGGAAATTCTTTGTCATTTTGTATAATTTTAATTTTAAAAAGAAAAATCATAAAATTAAAAGGAAAGTAAAACTTTCTTCGATTTAATATTACTGTAAAAACAGGATAACAAAACAATGTTTAGCATAAAATTTCCAAAAAGAAAAAAAAAAAATATAGGAAAAGGACAAAAAAAAAAAAATAATATAAATAAAAGAAATAATAAAAGTTTTAAAGGATTTTCATGTCCATTTTCTGTCATATTATTAATTTAGCGAAAGAAAAAGACTTTTCAGCAAAAATTGTAAAGTTGAACGGTGGATAAAAAACTTTTTTATCTTATATAAAAAATAAATCAGAAGTTTCTGTCTTTTTTTTTGTTGTTGTTGTTTCTTTTATGATTTCTATATTTGAATTAAGGACAATTTTCATTTTTTTTTATATATTTCAACTGTGGAAGAATTGTTTTCTGTTTGTTTTTTTTTTTTGTGAAGGATTGGAGAAAAGTTGAGGAAATGGAAATAAGTTTTCATATTTGAAAACAAACTGTTTTATAAAATATTGAAAATAATTTTATATAATTTTTTTATTTTATTTTTTAGAGTTAATTCTTTTTTTGTATATTTTATTAATAAAAATCTTTTTGGTAAATAAATTAATTAAAATTTGGATTTAAATTTTCTTGAGTAAAATACAAATTTTTAGGGTTTCATATAATTTCAATTCTTCGTTTGTAAATTAACGAATCAATTTTACAGATTATAATTAACTAGATTTTATTAGTACAAAAGAAAAGCTCGTATTTTTAGATAAATGGTCTATACTGCGCAGCAAAGTAAGAAGTAGGAATTACTTCAATATGAAAATTACAGTGAGCTTAGTTTTAAGTAATTGGTTGCTTAGTTTAAAAAGTTCATAAATGTTGGTTTACTTAGTATAAAAAGTCAATATTCTTTGGTGTTATAGTTCGTTAAGAACAGTCAACATTACAATTTGGGCCTAATATTTTGATATGGATTTTGAATCAAAAATTTATTTATAATGAAGACATTTTTAATTAAACTAATCTCAGGGTTATATTAGTGAGAGATTTTTTGGTATCTCACTAACATAAAATTACAGTACATTTAATTTTATTTACTGCCACTCAACGCTGTTTAAACTTAGACCAACATCGATGCCAAGCACGTGAATCGAACTTAGTATCTATCATACCATAGCTTAATACGTTAAAACGTTAAAATAGCTTAATACGTTAAAATTTTAATGCTATTTGAAAAAATAATTTAAAAATTTATGCAACTCCACACTAATTTAATTTTTTTTCTAAAATAATTAAATATATTTTAATAATATTTGCACTAATTTTATCTAACAAAATTTCATTATTTTAATACAAAATTTTAATTAATTTAATATTTTTAAAAAAATTTCAAATGACAAAATATTTTTTTTTTTTTTTTTAGATCTTATTAAAAGTTATTAAATTTTCCAAACTCTAATAAAAGTTTTGGAAAATTTCAAATTTTTTTTTAGTTTAAAACTAAAAAGTTACTTTTTTAAAAAAAACTTTTAACACAATAGCCAAGAGAAAAGCTTTAATTTTTTATGAAAATATCGTATAAAAAAAAAAATGCCAATTATAAATTTTACCAAAAAAAAAAAAGCAAAAAATCATAATTACATAATTGCTTTTCTCATAGATATTTCAAAGTTCTTTTACAGATATTTACAAAAAAAGAAGAAAAACAATAAAAAGATATATAATACCAATTACTATCAGAAATGATGATCTAATTAAGTGTTAAAAGCTTTTAAAATTGAACTAGTTTCATTGAAAAAAAAAAATTAAATAAAAAATATCAATTTTTTTTAAAAATATTTTCTTTAAAAAAAAAATAAAGTTCTATGGTATTTTTAAGTGGTTATTACCACAAACTAAAAGCTTTATGGTTTGATTGTATATATTACCTATTAAAATACATTCGAACTGTATAGAAAAGGTGCAAAAACAAAAAGAAATATTATCTAAAATTATGTAAAGCATAAGTTAGAATTGTAATTGTAAAGGGAAAATTCTAATTGATGATAATTACTATGAACAGACTTCAATGATAATTGGTATGTCGTTATCTTTTCTTCTGTCTTGTTTAATCGTAATTTTTAAATATTATTATTACCAATTATTATAATTTTCTTAACTTTATGGTATCTAATTAGTAATAATGTTAAATGTTTTAAATTAAATTTATTTAAATGAATTTTAAAGGTAAAGTTTAATAATAATTGACAAAAGACAAAATTGTATTTTTTGGGGTTGATTTTGTGTTCAGTGTATTTTTTACTTGTTGTTAATTTTCAAGTATTCTAAATTGTTATCGTTAATTAAGAATATAAAAAAAAATATAGTTTATTAACTTCTTTGGATTAAGTGAGAAAATAAATTTTATAGGTCAATACTGTCTGTAAATGAATACTATTTAACAATAAAGAGTATTTAAATTCTGTTTCTGTTTAAGTGTCAGAATTAATACTAAATTTGATATTAAGAAAAAAACTAAAGTAATTATTTTTTATTGTAAAGAATTTAATTTTGATAGGGTCTTCTATTTTGCAGCTTCCATATTTATCAGCTGTAAATGGCTGGTGTAACGAGAACGCTAGGAACTTTGGTCCCGCCACAAACAACTCAGTGCAATTATTAAAATTGCTTTAGCACGGATATTTTGAACCCTCTTGCTATGTCATTTGTTAACCCCTACATTCTGATCAAATAACACTGCAGTACGAAGTTGGGCGAACCAGTGAACAAAGAGAACATTTTGTAGTTTTATTTTTATACCATTTCAGCTAAATAAAACTTCCAGTTTAAAAAACTAACTTTTAATGTTTAGATTTTTAAATAATTTTATATTTCAGCCACTGAGGTTGAAAATCTATTTTTAAACTTAGAGTAGTAGCGAACTGTGTAGACATTCTTTTGACGAAACCCATTTAGTATTTACCTTGTCCACATATTGTCTGAAATTGAGTCTATTAAAACAACAAGATATTTAACCAATTTAGATTTGACTAATTTTACATCTAATACTGTCATAAATTAATTTTAGTAAAACTTAATTTTACTATTAAATAAATATAATAAAATAAGTTTAAAAAAAATTTGTATTTTAAATAAAATAGTTTTTGATTAAATTTTCTTAATTTATTGTAAATAAAAATTTCAAATAATATTCTTCACTTAACAAATCTTATTTAAAATAAAATTATGCAAACTATATAATAAGAAAAAATGATGATAATATTAAAAAATTTATGATTTTAAACATAAATTTATTCAATTTTTAAAATTAGCATTTTAACATTTCTTTATACTGTAATTGAATATATAGGTTAAATTTTATAAATATTGTTTTGAAGAAGAGAAAGTTTTCTGAATTTATAAAATCTGGAAATGTAATATTATTTGATTTTTATCTTTCTATTTTATTTTTTTTAAATAATATTTTTAAGAGCCAAATTATTAAAATAGAAAATGCATTAGTTTTACAAATATTTGCATTATATTTCACTTAAATTTATAAATGCATTACAATTGAAAAAGATATTCTCAATTTCATGTTTTTAGATATGCATATTTTAAAAAGTTTTTTTTTTTACTGATGTAAATTTTAGGTTTTTCGTCTTATTTTTTAATGTAGATATTTTATTCATAAAATGTTTAAAAATGATTATTTATGTAATAAAATAAAGTTAAGATTTATACAAATATTATATTTAATCAAAATTGAAATTAGAATAAATATTATACAATCTAAATTATAATTACAATTTATTAAATGTAAAATTATAAGAATAGTAATTTTATGAATTAGGCCTAACTTCAATAATATGTAATTTAAAATTTAATTATATACTGATAACAATTAACCCTTTAAAAAGTACGAAAAATAATTGAAAATATCTTCCAAATTTTAAAGTATTTTTTGTTTTTTTTTGTAAAGTGCCCTTTTTATAAAATAAATACAATTTTTGTCTATTTTCACCTTATAAGTGCAATATAGCAACATCAAGTATAATTGGCACCTACAAACCTTTTTTTAGTGTTATTTAAGTATATTTACTATACAGTTTAATTGCTTTTACTATTTCTACAATTTCTATTCTATGGTATACAAGAAATAAAAATGTTTTACTTTAGTTTAATCATAAATTGCTTTAAAATAGCTTGTTTATTTTAGAGCATCTACAATCTTAATTATACTCAGTAAATAATTATTTAATTAAAAAAAAAGAAGAAAAAGAAACTTTTTTTTAAAATATATTGGCTACTAAAAATAATGTTTGGTCATTGTTTGAAGTTAATGGAAAAAAATGTGAATAAAAGAAGAAGTACACCCAAAATGAATTTTTTTTTTTAATAGTAGCAGAGAAAATGAATTCAAATTTTCCCAATTTTGTATTTAATTTTAACTTTTTCAACATTTTTAATTAAATTTTTTTTTTTTTTTTTTACAAACTTTGTAAATATAGTTATTCCAGATTTTTTTTTTTTTGTGTAACACTTAAAAAAAAAAATTTCAACATTTTAACATTATATATCTTTTATGCACTCCTTCAAAATATACAATTTTTTATACAGTATTTTTTTTTACTTAACAATAAGGACTAAACTGTGTAAATCCTTGAATATATAGAGATGATGAGTAGCATCATTATTACATACTTCAGTTTATGTAATTATTTATGTAAGGCAAAATAAAAAAGAAAGAAAATCAATGTGAAAGATATTTTTTTGTTTTAAAAGTTATATTAAGGCATAGTTTACACTATTAATATTTTTAAATTTAACTCCTATAGTTATTTAAAGTATTATAGTTTTTTTAATACGAATTAAATTGACCATCCTTTATAGATTACAATAATTTATTATATAATTTTCTTAAACGAAGTAAATATAAAGATAAATTTGTATGCTAATTTTTAAAGTATATATGTATTTTAATATTTTACAAATATTATAGAGTTTTTTAATTTCTCCAATGTAAATTTACTGCTTCAAAGTGTCATCAATATTTATAGGGATATCTTTAATTGTATAAGATTCCTTACAGATTCATATCATTAAGTATTACCATTTTTTAAATTTATGTAAACTTTTATGTCTGCTTTAATTTCTTTAAAAATATTTTTAAAAAAATAAATTTTATGGTTTAAAACCAATTTAGTAAGGTGATATTTTTTTACTAATTGCAAAATACCTGAAATATTGTATAAATACGAAACCATCATAACTATTTTAAATGTAATATTTTTTAAATTTTTCATAAATACTTTTGAAAATTTTTCAATTAAAAAAATGTTAAAAAAATAAAATAAAATAAAATTAATTTGAAAAATATTTAATATAAAAATTTCATAAAACATGTGAGTTCTTATGAAAATATATAATATACATATATATATATATATCTTCTGTTGTGTACATGTTTTAAAAATTTCTAATAAATGTATTATATATAATTTTTTTTTTTGTAAAAACGTGACATCCTTTCCAGATGATTTATTATATTCTTGGTCCTTTTCATACATTCATTTTATATGTGTATTTAAGTGTCATTTTTGTACATAATGTAATCGATTAATATATCTGGTTCATTTTGGAAAATTCATTACACTAAAAGAAAAAAAAAATACTTTGAATTAATTAAAAATTATAGAAAATTTTTGTTAATTTATAATTTTAGATTTTTTACTAATTAAACTGTATCAACTATTTGGTCAATATGAAATTTCGACCAATAGTTGTTAAAAAATTTACACAATTTACTTAAGGTAATAATGCTAAAATTTATTTTTAACAAATTTTAGCAATATTACCAAGAATTTAATCATTAATTTCTGTAGTCAAAATTCCGAAATTAATTATTAATTTGAGCTGATAAAAATTCATGGTCGAGAAAATGAGTTTTCTTATTGAAATTACAAATTATATGTAGTCCTTTATAAAACTACACCAATTAATGTAAAAATTCTTACATATTTTTTTTTTTAGTGTAAAAATTATTTTGATAAATCTTTTAAATACAATGTCATTCAACTATGTTTGCCGGTTTCTTCTTTTAAAATTTTCCAAGTATTAAGTATAAAGTTTAAAAAATTTTCAAAAAAATTTATTTTTCCAACATATTACATATAACAAAAATAATACTGCATATAAAAAAGAAAAATATTTTTAATATAATTTATTACATTGAAAAGTTTTTAAATAGGAAATTTCCTAAGTAAAGAATTTGTTTTTCCATTTTTTTTTTGTTGTATGTATTATGTATTTATAAAACATTTATAAATATAATACCTGAATTACTTGAAAAAGTTTTCTACAAAATTTTCAATAGGAAATGATTAAGTATTTTTTTACAAATTATTATTATATGTACTCTTACTTTGTTTATTTATAGATTTACCTTGTAGTATAATTATGGTACAATATTTAGTTTGTGTACCAACATATAAAATGATTGAATGTGCATTTTAGATTAATTAATGTGTTAAATTTATTTAATATAGAAAACATTTTACAAATAATATATTTTATATATTTTCATAATTCAATTAGAGTAATTTAATTGTTAAATTGATTTTTTTTTTTTTGAAAATTAAAATCAAATAGTAAGAGCATAATTGGACTGGTTACCTGTTGATTATTTGTTTGAAAAATATATATCTATTTGCAAAAATACTTAACATCATAATTTAATCTTAATTTAAAATTGAATTTTGTAATTTATGGAATTTTAATTAGGAAATATTTAATTTTAATTAGATAAAAATTCATATTCGAGAAAATGAGTTTTCTTATGTGAATTGTTCTTTTTAGTGGACCGAATATTATTTGAATTTGACGTTTAGTGATTTAATATAAAAATTGGTTTTTCCAATTATTTTAAATTAAACAATATTAAAATTAAAATGGCTTAATTTATGAATATTAAAAATTAAAATATAAATTTAAAAAAAAATTATATTAAATTTATATAAAGTACAAAATTAATATTTGAATGACAAAAATTTAAAATTTATTGCAATTATATGTTTTTATTAAAATTTAACATTAATTAAAAATAATAAATTTTTTAATTAAGAACCAAATTTAATTTAAAATGTAATAAATTTTAAAAATAAATGGAATTTATAACATAAGTAGTAATGGAAATGAAAAATTATAGTTGTTGTCTTTCTACTGCTCCCCAAAATTTCAACTTAATTATATGAAATATTAATTAAAATATGAAATCTCCAATAAAATGACATCACAGAACTTATATATTTTTATAAATCGAACTAAAAATTTAGTATGCCTTTATTTTTTAATAAATTTTAGAATTAAAAGTTCGAAATTCCAACTGACAGCTATGTACATATTTCGATATATATATTTTTTTGCTAATTCCTGAGTAACTGAATAACACAAATTTACAACGAAAGTTGAAGAATTTTATTACCTTAGGTCGGATGTTTACAGGCTGAATTTTTAAAATTGTTCTTCATCAATTACCTCCAAAACAGAATTGATGTAACATTCTAGCTTCCACAAATTTTTTAAAGAAGTTTTATAGAAATGTTTGGTACTAAAAAGCTAAGTAAATTCTTAATTTGAAAGTCATTATAGTAAACGATTTAAGGCTGTATTATAAAGTTTAAAAAATTATTTCAATATTTAATTATCCGGGTGGATATCTACAATAATTTTTATTTTAGAAAAATTATGCATAAAATAATATTTATAAAATTTATAGTTAAAAAATAATTTAAATTTTGAAGTAAAAATTATAATTTTGACTAAAATGATTTAAATTTTAATGTTATATGTCAGAGAGAAATCATCGAACCAATAAATGAAACCCAATGTGGTACCACAAATTAACTTCCTATACCAATAAAAAATACAAAAAATTAAATAAAAACCAAAATATATTTTATATAGAATTTTCTATTACATATATTATTTTAAATTTATTTTTTATATCTGTATATGTTTAAATGTATATTTATTTTTGGTTTTTAGTCCTGCTTGTTTTTTTGTTTTTTTTTTTTTTGAAAAAAAGTCTATATTTTTTGTATATCTTTATATGTTAATATAATTGTAGAGGAGTTTTTGTTTTATTTTTAAAATAAACATTTTTCTGGAAAATTTAATCTATTCTTTTTCTAAAAGTTTTCTCTGTTTTAGTAAAGAGTTTTTCCTTCTTTTTATTTAATTTCGGTTTATTTATATATATATACATATATATATTTATTTATTTATGTATATATATATAATAATTTAGACCGCGATTATATATATACAATTTGTAGCAACAGACTTTGTTTTTCCAAAAAAAAAAAACCTTTTATTTTAAAAATTAATTAACAGAGAAAAGTCTTTGTTGGACTTTTAAAGGCAGCCAGCACAAAAAAAAAATGAAAGAAATAAGTTTTTAACCCAAAATTAAACAAAAAAAGGATAATACTATTTAAAAAGGATATATCTATTGCTATAAATCTGAGTATTTAGTCTTATTAAAGGAAGTTTTAACAGAAAAATTGTAAATTTTTCTTGGTAATATGAAACTAAAATGTTAAAAAAGTTTAATTAAATTACTAAAAAAATAATTTAATTGTATTAGAAAATATATATTTTTTTAAAATTTATAAAAATATTTTGCATCTGTAAATGTTAAAAAAACAAGGAATTTAAAGAAGCTATTTTAAAGTCTTTTCATATAAAATAGTAAATTTTCATAATTATAGCCTGAAGAATTTTTTAAAAATCTTATGGTGTTTCTAAGTTAATATTTTTGTATTCTTTTTAATTATTTCTATATTTTTACATATAGAATTTTTTACATCACTACCTTCCTCTTCACTTAAAAATGTATTAAGCTGTTACCCTACAAGAGGACATAATCAGTTTATTACTTCACAAAATATAGAAAAAAAATTAATAGGAAGTTTTGGGCATTTTCTGTAAAAAATTGAAAATATTTACCGAAAAACACAGAGTTGACTTAATAACTTCAGCATATTTTGTAAGCTAGAAAAAAAAAATTTCGTACGATCATCAAAAAAACATTTCAAATATAAGTTTACATTTCTTCAAAAATAAGCTACATAATTTGTAGCTGTGTCTTTTTTCAACAAAATGTTGAAATTGCGATAACACAACGTTTGCGGAAAATGGGTTAATACCTTCTAGCGGAAAAATGTTAATATCAAAATTATTTCCGCAATGTTATTGCGGAAAATTATTTCCGCAATGCTACTAAATAAAGTCTAATCGTTAGAATATTTTTCCTGCAAATAATTTTATTAATAATACAAATTAAAGCTTAAAACTTGAATAGCATTTTAGTTAGAAGTAGAAAGAACCTATCACATTAAGTGTTACTCAACATATTCTTATATCTACAATTTTATGGAATAAATTGGCGTATTATCATGAGCATAAATTATGTAACTGGAAAAATGTATAATTATGTTAATGTAAAAAAGATTTTTATGTACTAATCAACATATTTCTCTGTTCTATCATCACAGAAGGAAATTATTATTAATAAATGGTACTATTATATAATATTATCTTTTATTTAATAAAATTCAGTTTTATAAACATAATTTTCTCTATTACTATTAATTTTATTCTAAATATTAGAATTAATTTCATTATATCCTTTTTATATTGATGATTATGTTATATAAAACAAAGAAAAACTATTATTTTCTTTTAAAAGAAATATACTTTTCAATGAGTAAACTTTTTACAAAATCATGTACATTATTATTATTAATATTATTGGTCCTTTAATATATATTCAATCCTTTTTAAAAATTAATAAATATTTAATGTATTGTCAAGAGTGTTAGGGTGCGGTCAATATCAGTAATTTAATTTAATTGTATATATAAACGTTTTTGAGAAAATTATTAAATTGATATTGTGTACATATTTTGTGTGAATTGTATGTATAAACAAAAAATATATCAATATCCGGTTAAACACTTAAACATAATGAAAATTGTAAAGTAATTTCATATAATAGCATAATTATTTAAATGTTAATTTTTCATATACAAAAAAAAATCAATTTTCCTTTGAATGGTATATAAATTGTTGAGGGTAAAAACATGGTTTTTGTTATGGCAAAAGGTATCAAAATTTATATAAGCTGTAAATGTTTGTTTAATTTTAATATATCGAAATTTACCTAAGATTAATATTAACTAAACTTGAAAAAATAATTAAAAATCTATTTCAGAATAATTAAATTTTTTTTAAAGTTCTTTTAAATTTTAAACAAGATTCAGATTATTTTAACCATGAAGTAGCCAGTAATAATTATTTTGGATATGTATATATAGTTCTACTTACCAAAACTCTAAAGTATTTTATTTAGATTATTTAGATAATTAGCTAATTTCTATATGTCGGTATTTAGGTAATTTCATTAATTCAGGGAAACGATTCATTAAAAAAAAAATTGAAATTGTGATTTGAATCTAATTATTGTTATTTCAATCTGTAAATCGATAGTATTTTTTTTTTATCTGAAATCAGATTAGTCTGTGTGACATAAAAAAAAATTTCAGATTTATCAGATTAAAAATTGGTACAGTATTGCAGTTTAGTCGAAAAAACATAGAAATTTTACTGAATCACAAATATGTATAAAAAATTAGAAAATTCTCTTAAAATTCAAAAATTGTTATTGACCACAAAAAAAAAGTTAATCTGAAAAATCTGAAACAATTTCCCATCAGAAAAATCAATCTGACTGACTAATCTGAAAAAGAAATTCAGATTGATCAGATTGATTTGAGCACAGCTAATATATTTTTGCTTCGATAATAAAAAAAATAAAGCATAATTATATTTCCAAATTGTTCTGTTAATAAAATTGTTGGAAAATTTTATATAATTAATATTTCTCTTGGTTCTATTTAGTATAGCGTATAAAAAAAAAAAACTAGGATAATGTTTATTTAAAACTTTTTAGATTCAATTTTATTTGAATTTCTTTTTTTTTGCATTTTGATTAAAGGAAAATTTATTCTGTAGAGAATATAAAAATAGTAAAACTAATTTTTTTTTATTAAGAACACAATTTCCTACGTGCTTTACACCATATTTCTGTGAAAAGTATTTTGTTAATAAACTAACTATTATTATTATTATTATTATTTTTTTCAATTTTCTTTGAAAAATAGACTATCATTCCTATATACACCATAAATTTTGTATTTATGTTAAGTAGTTAGGATCTTTTGTTATATTTATAGTTGAGAAAAGTTCATCTTAAAGTTATGATAAAGTATTTTTTAACAAAAAATTTATATGTATATATAAAAGATAAAAGTTTATAATTCAATTTTATCAACAAAAGGTTAAGTTTTACAACAAACTTAAAATTTATTAATATTAAGTAAACTGGTAAAAGTTAAATTTATTATATTTATTTATTTATTATAATAAAGTAAACTAAAAGTTAATTATTAGAAATTTTTTTATTAAATTTTTAATATTTTACCTAGGGGGTATGTTTTAAGGCAAAAATTTAAAAATTTAGACAGTGTTTTTTTTTTTATAAAATTTCAAAATTTATGTATTTCTTATATTGTAAAATGAAAGAAGCTGTTACCATTCAATAAAAAATGAGTCTAATTGCTAAACTTGTAGTAAATAAAAAAATACTGATCCAGTTTACACCATTTCTTTTTTTTTGTGTGATCGAAAAATTAGAATTATAGTCCATAAAATAGATACAAAATTCTATAATATAATCACTATTATATACCGCCACATTCTCATATGATCACAATTATTTTTTCAGCTGTAAATTAAAAAGGTTGGAAGAAATGAAGCTAAATATTAGACAGAATTATGATAAATATATAAAATCATAACAAGATGCGTAGGACATAGAACTTTGCCGAAAAGTCTCACAAAAAAAAAAATTAATAAACGCGATTTACAGAGAGTAGACCAAGTTCTAATAAAATCTTAAGGACCTGAAAGATGGAGGCAAATAGTCGTAGTGTAGAAGAATAGTTAGGAAAGTTCATTTTGGACTATTGAGTCAAATATTATGAAATTGAACTAAATACTTTTAAGTTTAAGTGTATTTCTATGACAAATTACCTGTAAAAAATGAGTTTTTTTTTTAGTTGAAGCTATATAAAGATTTTTGATAGTTGACAGTCACGAATCATTTTAAAAGAATCAAATTTTGAATTAAACCAAATCTAAAGTTTTGAAAGTTGATACTGAAAACTGGTCAGAAATAGTGTTTTTTTTTTTACAAAACACCCTTTAAATCGAAATAACACAACATTTTTCATTAATTTATTTGACATTGAGAAAAAATATTTTTATTTTAAATGATTTTTTAAAATAATTAAACACTAATTTACTTATCAACAATAATAGTCATTGTAAATTAAAAAGCTTTTTAATTTAATCTAAAAATTAAATAATATTTACAAACTTAAATACAGCTATGTATATATAATATGAAAACTCTCAGTTTTTTTTTCATTTTATTGAAAACTCTTAAAGAATTTTCTATATAAAAATGAAATTATCACGTTAAAAATCATTAATCATCGTCAAAATTACATTGAAAAGAAACATCAAAGTTTTAAACTTTTTCTTAAGAAAATTAAGACGCATGCTAATAATTTTAGTTATAGTCAGCAAAAGTTTAGGTTTTTCTTTAACGCTTGGGATTAGTGTTTTTTTTTTTTGTGATAAAGTTAAAGTTTTCTAAAAGCAACGATTTTTGTGCCTTTAACTAATGATTAAGATATATTAATTTCAAAAGAGGATAATTGATAAATCTCTAAAGTTATTGAAAAATTTTGAATTTGTTGTTTTGGTGTCGAGGATATTAAAAAAAATAAAATATGGATGAATAGAGAAAATTCATTCGATATTAGCTAATATATTATTAAAATGTTATGCTTAGGTTTGACACTGAAATTTTCTGTAGTTAATTTTGTAAAAATGTTTATGATGAAATAAATATTTTAATATTAACTTTAAGGAAAAATTTATTTTAGGATAATTCTAGTTTTTCAGATTATGAATGTGTATAAGAAATATAATCTAGTTTCTAGCGTAATTCCATTATGCCGATGAACTCTAGAATAATAAATGGTTTTTTTTAAATATTAATATTCTTATGGAAATACTATTAACATTAAATTTTTAAAAATTCTATAATAAACTAAATAAAATTTTCCAGTTTTTATCTATTAAGAAAAAAATTTAATAAATCCTTTTTTTACGGTAAATTTTAATTAAATTATACTAAAAAAAAGACTAATGAAAAGATGCTTTCTACAAAATTCTCCATTATTACAATTTTTTGTTTGTTTGTGAGTGCAAAAATAAAGTCACCACTTAAATAGTTTTATTTTGAAAGAATATTTTTCAACTAAAAATTAATATATGTATATGCTTTTAATATTATTATAAATAATTCCTTTTTCTTTCTTCATAACATAAAATTTTTTAATGATTTAATGGATTTTTATAGTTTTAGATAATAATTATATTTTAATTAATTTATGAAAGTTAAGTAAGTATAATTCTGCTTTTTAAAATATAATTTAACTATAAATGTGTTTATTTAATTAGATGGTATTTAAAAAAAAAAATTAATCCTGTTTTTAAGCCGAAAGATTATAATTATCGGAGTAAAAAACTATATAGCTGTCTGTAAAGTAATTAAAATTATAATTCATATAATTAATTAAAAGTTATTCATATAATTAATTAAAAAAATTATTTGAAATACAAGTTATGTTGAATTGGTTGTGAACTTCTCATGATTATTATTAAACAAAAAGTTATCTATAAATTTCAACCCAAAAGTTTAAATTCAATTTTTTTTTAAAAGGATTTTATATCAGAAATTAACTTTTTGAACAGAAACTATGCTAAAAATAAATTAACAGATTCGTAAACTTGTTATGTTAATAATAATAAGCAAACTGCAGAGTAATTGTGTAACAAAATTTTTTAATTTGAAATAAAATTATGTATTTTAAATAAATTCAAATTGAATAACTAAATCTCATCTTAAGATGAGATTCAAAAATATTTATCATTATCCTTTTCCTTACTAAATAATTAAAGTCATTTTGGTGAAAACTGCAATCGTTTGTGGTTAAACTTAAACCAATCTTTAAATAATTTTGTGGAATTTCACTTTTCTACAGTGAATTATAGACTTATAACAAGTAAATAATATATTACATATTACCATAATATGAAATAAATATAAAATATAGTTTTAATTAAAAAATCATTCTGTTTTTAATCTTACCATCAACAAGGACCATTTTTTAAAAAAAATATTCAGTAATATTAAACTTATTTTTTTTTTTTGTTAATAAATATTTATAATTTATATTTCATGCAATTAAATTTCACATAATTAATCTAAATGGAAGTAATTTTTATGTTAAATTATTTAATAATTATACAGCACTTTAGGTTATATAATTAAATTTATGACATGAAAAATAACAATTAACTATTAAATTAAATTGTTCTTAATTAAATTTTTGTTTTTAACAATTTATCAGTTTATATTTATTAAATTTTTATTTATCAAAAAACAAAAATTTAAATAATATATACTTAAAAAAACGTAATTATGTAATTTACCATAAAAAAAAAATATAAGTTTTTATGTTGCAACAGTAAATGATATTTATTTAAAAAAACACATTTAAATTTATTTGTAGTACTTTATATACGAAAAAAACAACAAAAACAAATTGTTTTTAAAATGCAATTAACTTAATCAAAACACAGTTTACGGATAGTTAATTGAATTTTTAAAACGTATAGCACCCAAAATTATATAATATTATTATCAGACAGAGTGTTTTATTGGTAAATTCTTAATTATTTTTATCAGATTTGTTTCAGTTTTTTTTATTTGTTTTTGTAATTAAATGTTGGCACTAAAGTTGTAATCACTTTTAACAATATTGAAGTTATTTGTGGAATTGTTGAGAAACCCTAATGTGTTAGGTTGAATGACCTAAAATAGGAAAAAAAATTAATTCACTTATAATAAATAGTTTTGCCATTTAAAAGCTTTGATATTAAGCGTGGTTAGAAAGAAGTATGTTCCCACTTGCAGTACATCCAAGAAAACATGACGAAATTAGACAATCGTTTAAAACTATAAGGACATAACCAGGACAACTACTGTGTACTTGTAGTACTGGTACTGGCCAATACGTAAATATGCGCTCTCACTAGGTATTTCGTTCAACTGATAGCGGATTGAAAAAAAGAACGCTTTGTATGCAAGTATCCAGCGCCGGCAAGTGCAGGCTTGCTGAGGTAAAAGTTACGAATAACGCTGACTCCGTAATTTTACCTCAGCGGAATTAACGATCTAGCCGCGAATTGACTGACGGGATATGACAGTTCTTGAACGCCCCAAGATGATTCAGTATATAATAATATACTTACCAAGCCAGTAGTCACGACGGCAGGTGGAAAGAAAACTCAGCTGGATTCACCAATTTTTACCAACCAATTAAGCTTAAATATCACTCTGTACCTAAATAATATAACCACTAAATTCATTATACATAAGGCAAGAAACATAATAAAGATTAACAGTAAATATTATTTTCGATCATAAATTTTTAACTAATATTCATTTTTGCCATAACCGAAACTGAAAATATTTCTATGCTCACGAATAATAGAAGACTGTTTTACCTAACGATATCATATTAAAATTAATATTCATATATTGTACAAAAAAAAAACGCTCATTTATTAAAAATCCTGTTGTGTTCCTGTATAGGTAATGTTTATAAATATAAAAAAGAACTGTTATTTAGGTCACCTCACTGTTAATATTATTGTTATTATTTTGAATTGTGTGTGTTTTTTTTTTTGGAAAACATTGAAATTTTTAAGTTGTACAGCCTTCCGTAGAAATTCATATAAAAACATTTATATTGTGAATTTAAAACTTTATAACCCTAGGAACACTAGGCATATTTTGTCGAAACCAATAGGAGATTCAATAACTTTTAGATATGGTGGAAAAAAAATTATGATCGTTTTTTTTAGGAAGAATAAATTTTGTTGATATGGAATCAAATGATTTTAAATGAACTTAATTAAATCTGCAAAAGGAAAACTTTTTATAAATCTGTGGCGAATAAAATATCATAAATAACTTCAAAATATTTTTAAAAAAAGTGGTGTTACATTCTTTGAAAAATTTAATAATGAAAAAAAAAATACAGTGAGTTTACTAATTAAAAATGATATAAATTATCAATAGAAATATCAATATAATTTCATACTTTGTTCAGAATTCTTCTGGAAAATCATAAATCTTTCTACATATACATATAAATAAAATAATCTTATATTTTATGAGGAATACATTCGACACAAGATATTCTTTAATGATCATTAACTAAATGATGCTTGGCTATTAATAATTTTTATGACATACGAGCTAATAATATTTGCATCTGATAACTCCCGACCGAGGCATCAATTTTGGCAGCAATGTTGAGTGAGTACCAGTAATAAAATTACAATAAAATGTAGGTTAACACTTGGAACAATGGTGACGATCTAACTATCGAGGCTATTTGCTAACCACAAATGTCTCACTAATTAAGCCATTAGCTCGTTGCAATTAAAAGTTTTTGTACTATAAAAAAATTTATGGTTCGGAATCCATATAAAATTATTGGGTCCAAATTGTAATAGAATGTAAAAACTCTTAGTGGGAGGCCTAGGCGCGATTTCAGCTGTTGCGGCATTGAAGAAGAAGAAATTATCATTAAACATGACAGACTAGATGTATAATTATAATTTAGCTATTAATGATGATTAAATGGTCCCGTCTGTCGACAGTATAACTTTGTCTTTCGAAGAGAAATTAAATTAATTAAAAAATCTTGTAATATTTTACAATTAATAAAGATAATTTTATGCTTCTACATATTTTAAATTCTTTACATTTCATTTAAAATAAAAATATATTAAATACAATATATTATCCAAATTAAAATTTATAATACCGTACTATATATTAAATACTAAAAAAACTTATATTTATAATACTTATAAAATTATTAAGTAAACTGACTTTTTAACTTATATCCTAACTTTATATATTTTTCAAGGTAAAAAATCCTTTTAAAACCACCATTGGCATTATTGTAATATAAAAATAAGAAATGCATGCACAGAATAAAAGTATAAATTCATTGTCGTTGATATTGTATAAAGTAATATTACCCTACAGGATATACATCTTATGTTAAGGAAAATCTAAACTAAATTATATATACATATATACGCACAAGTTATATACACAAATAAAAGTACATGAGATATTATTAGTTTGAAAAATTTATTTTTAGTTACAAGACTCAGTGTGTTACCTATCCTTAAGGTTATACAAAAATATAATACTGTAATAATAATAATAATAATAAAAAAAAAAGATAGAATCAGAAAATACTTACTATATTTATGTACAATATCATGCACCACGGATAAGGATTTATAATATGTGTATAGAGAAAATTGTAAGAAATATCAGAAACCGCACAATAAAAAAAAAAAAAAGTTAAACGAGTGATGCTTCTTTCAAGCAAAATAATAGGATAATATTTGAGTAGGTATTCACCACTTTTTTTTTTTTTTTTAGCTGTAACAGATTTATTTTTATATACGTATATATTTTTTTCGACATTACATTTATAAAATTGAGCCCTAGGGAGACTTTTCATGGTGATGCTGTTTCATCAATTGCATGCAAATTATGTTTGGTTTTTTTTTTTTTAGTTCTTATTGTAAATAACAGTCAGAAATTATTTGAATTTTGTAGATTGTTTTTGTTTTTTTTTTATGGAAAATTGTAAATTTTACTTGAGATATATTAGTAAATTTTTTTTTTGTAAATAATTTTCATAGTAAATTTCAAGAAATTTAAATTTAAAAATTACAGATTTACAAGTAATATTGAAACTGATGTCATCATATATCGTTGTTTCAAAGTTTAATGATTTATATTATTTTATTTTGTAGCAGAAATTGAAGATTTTCATAAAATTAATTTAATCTTAGGTGGTTTTTTTTAAAGGGAGTAAAAAAATATATGAGTACCTATAAATAACCATAAATTTTGATAATTAGGGTAATTGAATAAATCTAGTTGTATTACTTTATATGTTTTTATTTGAAGTACCAACTAATCCTATTATAGAGTATTTCGATTCGAAAACGGATACAAAAACTTGAAAAATTAATTTACTATAGATTAAATGTATAGTTCTGCAAGAATGCATTAAATAAACTCTTTTGTAATACATACATTTTAAATTCTAGTTACATAAATTCATATTTTACAACGCAATTTAACATCATTTTGTTTTGTTTCCTTAATCTGTAAATATTGAATATATATTTTTTAATAACTAAACATGTCTGAACATAAATATATTTTTTTTTTATATACTAAAAAGGATATCTTTTTATATTATGCTCAGTCTGGTAGTTATTTGATTTAGAAATAAATGTATGTTTTTTTTTTGCTGATTTTCCCGGTAACTAAACAACAAAAAAAAACATTATAATGTTAGTTGTAAAATTTATCATCAAAAGGATATTACTTTGATGGGTTTCTTTTTTTTTTTTTTTTTTTATTTATTTATTTATATTTTAGTTATAGTTTTACCTGAGGAAGTTTATTTTTCCAGTACCTTTTAATACGTATACATTTTTAGTAAAATTTTTGTTATTGTATATAACCGTATAATAAGTTTTTATGTTTATATAAATTTTTTTATTTTGTATTTTATGATGTTTTATGTTTTTACATAAAGTTAATTTTATGAATACTATTTTAATATGGATATAAAATTCAGAATAATTATAATATATATATTAAGATATAATAATAGTTTTTAATTGGATCAAGTTTTTTTTGTCAACGTTAATGTGTTACCCTTAAGGTATTTTGTTCTGTTTGATAAATAATTTTTTTATAATTTTACTTTTACTATAGATTCATGAATAATTAAATGAAAAATATTGAGAAAATCGAATATTTTAATAAGAATTTTAAAAATTAAAAACAATACACTAAATACTGGAGGTTATAGACATTATAAAATAAATATCAAATTATTATAGATCATTTTAACAAATAATGTAAATAATTTTTATAAAAAAATAATAATTTAAGTATTTTTTACATAATAATGATTTAAAATTAAAATATAATTATGTATTAAAAATAATAAGTGAATTGTATCGAATACCGAATTAGTAACGAATACCGACTTTCGTTATTAGAAAATATTATTTTAAAAGAACTAATTTATTAATTTCTATGACAAATTATTTAAAAAAATTTTTAAATTTCAATTTTATTTAAAATTATTTTAAAAATATATAAAAATTCATTTTATTCATAAAAAATAAAATAAAATAATAGAAATTTAAAATAAAAATTATCTAAAAAAATATAAAATGGAATGACAATCATATTCATAATACAAAATCACTATACTTAAAAATGGACTATCCTACGCTGATAACATTACCAAATTTTATTTTAAAAAAATGGGAAAAAATATTGGAGTACATATTAAACTAGGTACGTTATGGTTTTGTACAGGACTTTTTTAAGTAAACAATTAATAAAATTTAAGGAAAAACTACAAAATTTGATAGATTACTTTACTATCTAAATTTTAACAATCCGTACAATAAATTCCATAAAAAAAATATTTTAAATCGAATCAATATTATTTAATAATATCCAAATAAAATAATTGAAATATTTATCTGATTTATTGAAAAATATCTTGAAAAAATTATGATAATCTTAAAAATTATTATTAAAATATAAAATTATTTGTTTATTTAAAATATGTAAGTAAACTCATCCTGATAAATTTTATGTTATATAAAAATATTTATGTATATACATATATATTTTTTGCCTAAATAAACTTAACTTCATCATCATTCATTTTATCATCTGAAAAGATGATTTATGATTAAATATATGTACTATATATATTTTTTTTATTATTATTATTATAATGTATAATATTATCTTTTGAATAATTGATGTTTTAAAAGCATTACTCTCTCATATCAAAACATAATAAATATCATCACATATATGATGGCTATTTGTACAATTTTATATAAAAATTATTATTCTGATGGTGAATTTTACATGGTCCTTAAAGTTTTTTTTTTGTTCATAATATGCTCTTGATCAAAAAGATATTCTTGTGTTTATATTATGCTCTTATGTGATATTTATAGATAATAAAATAAATGATTTAAGTATATATTCTTTTATATGCTAATATTTTTTTTAGCTTGGTTTTTACAGGCAAAATCAGTTCTTAAAAGATGCTTACATGCAGTTTTTGGTTTTTTTTTTTTTTTTTTGTAAATAAATTTTGAAGAAACACGTACTTTCTTCAGTGTAGTACATTAAAAATATGTATATAAACATTTTTTTAAAGAAAATATACACAGTAAAAAATGTTGTAAAATAAGGCAACTGTTGTAAATGGTAACTGTTGTAAACATTAGTTGCAAGCAAGCAATTCATTTCTAAGTGTACTCAGTTTTAACTCTGAGTACCAATAAGAAAATTACAATCAAATGTTTAATTTCAATGTTAACGTAGGCTTGAAGGCCGTTTGCAAAGAAATAGCAAGAGAATTCTAACAAATTTTAATAAGGAAATAAGAAATATAAAATGTATCTCTGCTGTAGAAACATAATAGCCTTCATTTGTGGCCAAAACTATTCATTTACATTAATTTACGATTTTTCTTCAAACCACGTTCTTTTTCTTCTAAACGAAGCAAATTAAAGTTTATGTATAGATTTGAACTGGAAATTTATTTTTTCAGTGTACCAGTACAGAAAAAATGTATATAATAGATACATATATATATATATCTATTTCTTATTGGAAATGCATTATAGGAAAATAATGTTTATTTATTGATTTTGCAATTATTTTCCAAAAAAAAAATCCAAGTTAAGATTTTATATGATGAATCTATTATTTATCGATTTTATACTCGAAAGGATATTCATAGTCTGACTGCTTAATTATATATTGCACTTTTTCGGAATACATGCTTTAAAAAAATAATAAATAATCTACACGAAATAAACACAGATTTTTTTAAAACTAATTGAATCATTTTTAGTTATACTTAAAGTTGAATTGTTTTTGTAGTTACATATTTAGAATATCCTTTTTCAATAAATCGAATATTTTTCAAAATTATTTTGAAAAATTAAGATATTACAGTAGTCTGACTACATACTTTTATATCTACTAATTATAATATTTATGTAACCACTTATTGCATATCAAAATCAATGATTAAATTTAAAATATTCTACATTACAATTCACTACATATTTTTTTTTTATCTGATTTTTGAATACATAATTTTTTTTTATTTAATTTAGGATTGTAAGTATAATTTTATTTAAATCGTTCACCAATTTTCTTACTGTCTTTTTGAAATCAGATTGAAATTGAAATATGAATATTATCACATAAAAAAGAATAATATATATTTGAAGAGATACATATAAGAATAATTTTATTTTAATAATTTTTGAAAGAAAATATTTACACTGAATAAACACATAATCTGTTCTATTATCTGTGATTTTAAACATACTCTTTTATTATACCTTACATATTTGTAGTGATATAATAAAATGCAAATAGAATAAAAAGAGATTTTCATCAACGGATATTACATAGAACTAAATTTAAACTATTAAATTTCTGTGAAATTTTCTACTTATTTTTGTATATTTACTTAAATTTTGAATGAATGAATTTCATAAAAAAAAAAAAGGAAATTACCTTCAGTAATAAATACGATTTTGTGATAATGAATGATATTTATAGGTGTAGGGGAAAATAAATATATATTAAAAATAAGCACTTTTTAAATATAAATTCAACGGAAATTGCATTTAAATCGAAAAAAAAAACATTTAAAATAATAATACCACAAAATCAACAGATTATTCAATTTTGATTATTTTCTTTTTTTTTTCAATTATACTGAAAAGATAATAATATTTCAATTTTAAAGATATTTTCGTAGAAATTTGTTCACTAATTAAATCCGCAATAAATTTGGAAAAAACCTTTATAATTTTTACATTACAAAATTTTCATATGTAATTTACAATTCATTCAGAATACAGATAAACCTCGTTTAACACGGTACTTTGAGAACACCGGATTTGTATAACACTGTAAAAAAATGCAACAACGCGTTTGTTATAACAAAATATTTAATCCAAAAGAAGCATTTAATAAATAAAATTTAATAAATAACTCAGTTACTACCAACAAAAATTTATATTCATTTATTCAAATGTAGTAATCGCGTTTTTTATTAATTATTAAAATTAAATTATTTTTTGCAAATAAAATTGTTAAAACTTAAATTATTAACATACCTTTAACACGAAATTTTTGGACAGTAGCAGTGATGATGACTGATTAAAAATTAATCATTGATTAATGAATTTCTTTTTGTTATTATTTAAATTATTTATCAGATAATTTTTTTCATAACTTTTTCATAAATTTTTAATTTCTTTTCTTATTAAAATTTTTCTTTATTATATGTAAATTTCTAATTTTATATAACACGGTTTTAGATAACACGGAATCAGTAAACCGTGTTAAACGAGGGTTACATGTAATAAAAAAAAAACACTACTTATTTTCTTCACTCAATATTTTGTCAGTTTTAAAATATACATTTTTTTTTTTTCATTTTTATGAAAATTGTAAAACAGACGAAAAGTCTAGACTTAAAAAAAAAAAAAGAAATTTAATTCCATATCTTTTTATGATAAAAATTTTGTGTCTTCCTTTTATCAAATAAAATCAATTCTTTCAATCGTAATCTTTTCACATAATATACGTGTTTTAACTATCCTGTTGTGGTGGGATATCCTTTTACACTTCGTTTCATTTTATGATTTTTTATATATTAAATAATAAAACATATGCTTTTTTCTTTTATGCATTATATTATATATGAATAAAAAGTGTAAAAAGAATGATTCATAAAATATATTTCACTAGTAAAAAATTATTAAATAACTTTAAATATATTTTATGTATTTTAAGAATCATATAATGTTACCAATTTTTTTTATATGGCTATTATGCATAATATTATTTTATTTTTTTGTTAGATACAATTATGTATCTTTTCACATATGTATACATGTAACCCTCGTTTAACACGGTTTACTGATTCCGTGTTATATAAAATTAGAAATTTACATATAATAAAGAAAAATTTTAATAAGAAAAGAAATTAAAAATTTATGAAAAAGTTATGAAAAAAATTATCTGACAAATAATTTAAATTATAACAAAAAGAAATTCATTAATCAATGATTAATTTTTAATCAGTCATCATCACTGCTACTGTCCAAAATTCGTGCTAAAGAACATACCTTCTTTAATTTAAGTTTTAACAATTTTATTTGCAAAAAATAATTTAATTTTAATAATTAATAAAAAACGCGATTACTACATTTGAATAAATGAATATAAATTTTTGTTGGTAGTAACTGAGTTATTTATTAAATTTTATTTATTAAATGCTTCTTTTGGATTAAATACTTTGTTATAACAAACGCGTTGTTGCATTTTTTTACAGTGTTATACAAATCCGGTGTTCTCAAAGTACCGTGTTAAACGAGGGTTATCTGTATTATATATACAGTGAAAATATACATAATATTTTCATGCTTAAATTGACAGAATAAAATTATATACAATAAAATGGAAAATATATTGAAAATCTAATATATAACTATACACTTGTATATATGTACAGTATATATATTTTAACCTTATAGGAAATATGCTTTTATAGCAATTATACTATGACATATTCAACTATTAATCACTTTCAAATATTATATAGAAACTACCAGAAATTACTGTGTAGAAAAGTCTTGTATACAAAAAAAAAAACATGTTTAATTACTTAAATTTGTATTGTACCAGGAACAATGATTTAATTTGTTTTTTTTTTTTTTCTGTTCTATTTCAAAGGACGACATTCTCTATATATACATAATTATTATTGTATCCTTGGTTGGTTGTCATGGTTATAGTTATCCAGAGGCATATCTTAACTTAATATATCAAACATGTGGTGAAATTAATTTAAAAACATAAAAATTCTAGGAAAAAATAATAATAATTTATATTTATTATAAAATTTTCTGTATACAATCATTGAAACAATTAAATACTAAAAATTACGAAATTATATATACATATATATATTAAGGAAAAATTATGACCATTAAAATTATAGAGAAATTGTCCTACTTTTTACATAGAAAAAAAAACAATCTCTAGAATACTATGGGAGGTAATAAGAAAATTATTAAAATGCTTAATGTTCATTTAAAAACAAAATCATAGGAGGTCCTTTTATACAATGTGGTATTTGGTATATCATTATATTACAATGATTTATTTCTTGACCAGCTATGAACGTAAAATGACCTAGCCAAAATTTTTGTTAGTAATCTAACAGTTTTAAAAATGATATCAGGCTAAGAATTATAACTATCTGAATAGCAATTGTAAAAGTAAACCTTTAAAATTATATTTGTGAATTTTCATATCCATACAGAATGAATTAGTGGAGGTTTAGAGATTATGTATCGAGCGATTAGTTAATTATATCCGATATAGAGTTTCTGAAATGTTGAATTTCATTGTCAATGCCAATGTCTAAATGTGAATATTAAACTAAGAAATTGCCAGGTTGTGGCAATTTCTTAGTTTAAAATACACATTTAAAGCCACTAACTTGGCTGATCCTGAGAATAAATAAAACTGGACCTTATTCACTTATTTGAATAAAATTAATTTTTACAGTGAAATATTTTAAATTAATTTCCTTTTTGAAGTAAATTTAATTACATGAAAATTCTAATAAATAATTTAATTTAAAACCAAAATAATGTACATGAAAATACTATAAAAAATAATATTTCTTTATTTTCAATGAATTTTCATTTTTCTTAAAAAAATAATAACTAAATATTGTATTTCATGGAAAAAGGTTAAAATATTTCTATTTTATTATCCTAGCTAGAAGTTTCATTTCATTCAATTTAAAAATCTTTTCATTCTCTTCAATTCTTGTCAAAGTGTTAAATACATTTTTATTGCAATACAATTCAAACAAAATTCAAGGAAATGCAAAAAAAAAAAAAAAATGAAAAGAAGAAGAACTAAGTTTTTACTTTTTTTTTGTGTGTGTAAATCGAAACTATTGAAAATTCTCAAAGTACCTAGTGTCGTGTTAACAATATAAATTTTTCCAGGACAACAATATAAAACTTATATTTATATGCACATCCTTTTTTTTTTTTTCTGTGTGAAAGAAAGTATATTATTCAACCGTGAAGTTCTCATCTTTTCTATATTTTATTAAAAAAAAAGATTTTGACAAAAATACAGAAAGTGCTTTTTCATGTCAATTGGTCTGTTTTAGATTGTTTTGTGTTTTTTTGCTTTTAGAATAATTTTGATGTTAGAAGTCATAAATATATTTATTTTAAATTTTTTTTTTTAAATAGAAATATTAAATTATTATTGTTGCTATTTCTTATGCTGTGGCTTCATTCGAAGGATTTACCTAATATTGTAATTTAGATCTATCGGAGCTACTGCGTACTGCAACTTTTTTTTGTATATACCCTGGTATATACCTGAACTTTTATTTCTCTGTCGAGTATGGATTTGACTTCTTGGGGTGATATAAAACTCGTCGTCCTTAAGCCGATTTATTTTGGTTCAGTATTTCGGTTCGCATTAACAAATTATATCCCCAGTTGTTCAGTCCTATACAAATAAAATCTATATAAAGCTATTCCTAATTTTTCGATTTTATGTAAATGGTGTCTAAGAGAACAGTGGTATGCGAATACTAATTTTATATGTATTCTGAACCATAATTTTTCTTATAGTGTAAACACAGCATATTATCGCTGAAATTTCAAGTTCTGTCTTAATTCAATTTTACAAGAGCATAATAAAACTTTCAAATAATTAAAATATGATTTTAAATTAGCAAAATTGAAATAAAATTTTAATGTAAAATTTTAAATTTATTTCCATTTATTACCTTTCCAAATTATTACTATTTATGTTTTTTTCTATTAAAATTAATTTTCAACAAACTTTTAATATTGCATTGCATAACATTTGTTGTCTTTTTTTTTTATATTCTAAATTGAACTTTTTACACGTTCATTTCATATGATTTTATTACTTTTAGAAAAAAAAAAAAAAAATTGAAATATTTTTCTTATGCTCATGTAACAACATATATACATGCACATATTTATTCAATGTAAAGAAATATGATTAAGAAAAAGAAAAGAAATAAAAAGTCTTTAATAAAAAGATGTTGGCAGCTTTTCTGATCTTTTGCAGACACAATAATGCAAAAGTAATATAGGTCACTTTAAAGTTTATTGCTTTATTATTTTCTTTTCTGAAAATTATATCAATAATATAGGATTCTCTTTTTGATTTTTTTTTTCTTGAAATATATAGTATACTTCAATATTTTATGTATTGAATTTGATCATTTATGTATTACAAAAATATCATAAACGGAAAAAGGAAGTTAGGATATAGTATGAACAGAGTTATTTGCCAATTTTATAAAACTAAAAAAAAAAAAAAATGAATAAACCGAAAGGAATATTTTGTACTATATATAGTTCTTTATTGAAAAGCATATTTCTATGAAAAACACTTTGATTTATGATAAAGGAGGAATCCTTATTTTATGCAACGAGAAAAAAAAATAATAAAAATAATCTAACTTTTTTCTATTCAATTTTTACAATTGAATTATCAATGAAATATCGATTAATGAATTATTGAGCCTGAAAATTTTCATGTAAAATCGAATATTTCTCTTGTTATTATAGACATTTGAAGTAAAATATGTTCAAAAATTTTATACCATAAGTTGCATTCTTAAAATGTTTCAGATAATGTTGTATGGTATCATCTTTTCAACTAAATTTTTTTTTGTCAAGTCATTTAATTTTGGTCAACATTAAAGCTGATTATATTTTTCATAAAGATTTTCTTTTTTAACTTTTAGACATTTGCAAAAATTTTATTTGGAAAATTAATTTTGTTTTTAATAGTTTCTGAACAATTTCTGGTAACCCAATTGTAGTACAGAAAAATCTTCTATAGCGGTGTGACAATGAAATTTTTATAGATAATGAAATTTAATTTAAGCGACGCTGTGAAAATCATTTTATCCCTCAAACTTTTATATAGTAAATTTATCGATTTACAACAAGTGTTACATCATTTTCCAACAATGAATTTCTAAAAATTTATAAAATATATTTTTTTTTTGTCAAAGTAGTTATATAAAAATATGTCATTTTTATACTTTTTTTTAACTTAATTGGAATCATATAATTTTCTTTTAATTTTTTTTTTAATAATTTCAAGTTAAAATAAGTATAAAATAAAATTTTCAAATATCAATTCATTTTACTATCCTTTAATTTTATAGAAAAAATATTTTATATTTAAAATGCGAACTGTTAAACCAAAATTTTTTGTGAATTTATTTATTTATAAGAGTAAGTATTGAAATTGTAAATAATTGGTCTTTTAAAATAAAAATACAACATAAATATTTTTCAAGGATTACGAAATCAAAGATATAAAAAGTATGTGGAAAAGCCTCTAGTAAAATTTTTAACTAATAATTCAGTTTGTTTACGAAATGCTAAAAGTAAGTTTAATTATTTTAAAAATATTGAAAGAAATTTTTATAGATTTTATTAAAATATTATTTTATTTTTTTTTTTAAGTTCACTCACATTGTAAACCAGATGAATTAATTAGTAGTATATCGAAGAATACAAAATCTGATTGTAAGCATGCATCAATAAAAGTAGGAACACGTTTCATAGTTAAACCAAAATCATGGCATTTACCATCAAATCGTTATACATTACCAGGTTCATTAGGAGCAAATGGAGGATTTATATCAAAATTACCAAGAACAGAACAAACAATTATATCACATAATTGTCGTATGAAAGAATTAGGAGAATTTAGATATTACGATAAAATTAGTTTTATTGATAAACAAAATAATAAATGTTGTTATTTTAAGGGAATATTTACATCAAGTGAGTAAAAAAATATGTTGTAGAATAAAAATGAAGAAATGTATTCAATTAATAAAATATAGTTAAATAAATTTTTTAATTAGAAAACTTGTTAGCACATAAATAAGCTTAATTTTTATATAATAATTAAATTTATTAAATTTTTTTTTTTATAAAATTTAAGTGTTTTAAGTTCAGTCTGACTATTTTTTCTACCAATCAGTATAGTTATCATAAGATAATATTTTCATGCACTAGAATTTGAAATTATTTTTTTAACTAAATTATATAATTATAGATCCACGTGCTAGAAGACCAACTAGTCGATCAATGATACGTGATCTTAATTATGCAGTTAGTTCACCATTAATAGGACCTGGAACTTATTGCCCAAAAATAATATCCTTTGGCAAGTAAGTAAAAAAAAAATATTTTGTATATCAATTATACATTTAAATATATTATAAAATTTAATTAAAATATCAAATTTCTTTAATTTAAAGGCAAGATATTAAAAAAAGAAAAACCATTATTTATATATAAATTTTATAATTATACATCTGTACCAGTTACCGAAAATACTGTTGGTGAAAATGCAACATATTTTGGTTCAGATCCAACTGCTTATTATCCATATCATACAACTAAATGTCCAATACCTGGTAAATGTGATCCAGATATTGCATATAGAATTGAAGTTAATAATAGAAATAAATCACGTCGTTTACCATATAATAGACAATTATTACATTTACCAAAAATTGAAACTGCATTTGACAAAAATATTAAAGGACATGGACATGTATCAAGATTTATTTGTCCAGCAAATTGTCAAAATCCAAAAGTTTTTATTAAACATATTACAAAAGAATTAGAATATAATTTTCTTAGTTTAGATTATCTTAAAATGATAACAAATCCAAATAGAAAAATAATATCATTTCGTGATTCAAGTACAAAATTAATTCCAAAACCTATAATTATAAAATATATGGCAACATATAAAGTAGTTATTAGAAAAAAATTACTTGATACACCAAATTTAGCATTTAATAGTACACAACCAAGATGGAAAGATGATAAAACAAAAATTGTTATTGAAAAACCAAAAGAACATAAACAAAAAAATAAAAAAAAAATAATTAAAAAAGAAATTAAATCAAGAGTATATGATATAAAACGAACAGAATTAGATAGAAATATATCAAAATTAATGACTTATAAATTTAGTAAAGAACCACCATCAAAATTATTAATACCATCAAATTATATTGGTGATTTTGGTACACAACAATTAAAATATTTTTTAGATGATTTACCAAGTAATAATTTTGTTAAAAATATGTATTTAACATAATATAATTTGAAAATTAAAACAAACATAAAAAAAAATTAAAATTAAATAAAAATTAATTAATCTTTTCTATGCTATATTTTCATAATTTTGTTTTTATTATTAAGAAATTACTATTAGCTTTTACAGCAATTAATATTCAACTAATTAAGGAACTCAAACCTAAATCAAATCATTATGGACAAATTATAAATTTTAAAAAATTGAAAATATAATATTTAATAAGTATCTTTTTATAATTCTTCGGTATAGTAATTTATCTTCATTTAGAGTTTAAAAGAAGAATTCTTCTGAAAAGTTAAATTTATTAAAAAGTTTTGGGCTTTATTGAATTTTTTGTTAAAAATTGATCAGAACATTTAAATATGTCCTAATAATGTTAAATGAAAAAAACAAAATAAAAAGTATCATTATTAATTTTCATTTAAATGAAATATGTTTGATGTGGCTTTTGACTTTAACAACATCGATCATTGTATTTTATATTTTTTTATCCCTTAAGGAAAATTTTAAACATGACAGAAAAGGCCAACAAAAATTATATTTATGTAGTATAACTCTGAACTATACTGAAAAGATAGAAAAGTTTTATGTAATTTAGAGTTTGAAAAAAAAAAATGTCAACGATAAATCATCTAAATTAAGTATATATGTAGTGAATTTTAATAATTTGCAGAAAATAAAATCTATGAAATGTTTCTTTTTATATAAGCTATATTCTAAGTAACTTTATTCAAAGCTAATTTTGTCCATTTCGTGCATTTCATTTCAAAAGCATTAAAAATATTGCTACAAGTAAAATTAAAAGTTTAGAAATAAATAATTTTTTTTCATAGGATAATTGAAAATTGAGCGATAATTGAAAGTTTGGAGAACATTTTTTGAATTTGGCACGATAAATATGGATTTGGCACGATAAATATGGAGATGTAACTCTTCTACCTGCGGGTTTTTTTTCGTCTACACGTAACTCTACAGTCACTCATATAATTTTCATTTCGATTTCTTCAGTATGAATTATATATTACATAATATATATGTTCAGTATTCTGACTACAGCAATTATATATATGTTCAGTATTCTGACTACAGCAATGTCTAGAAAATTGTAAGGGAAAGATCAACAACATTGATATCATAATTAGCTCAAAAAAATTGAATACATCTAATAGGGGAAAAAGTAAATAATAGCATCTCCTGTTTTATTTACTATAAACAAAATAATTCACAACAAATTAGTATCCTTAATATGACAGAATATTTAAACAAATATTCTTCTCAATTTAATAGATTGTGGTTATGTTTCGATTTGTGTCTCTAATTCTATTTTAATGTTGTGAATTTTTCGTACGTAAAAAAAACTAATAATCAAATAACAATATTATGGCAGTTTAGATTTTGCACCTCAGATGACTCACTCGAAGATTTTGTATTTATTTAAATATTTTGTAATTAAATATAACTTAATTAGGATGTAATGTTTCAGGCAGAAAAACTATGGTAATTTGTATGAAAATCAGTTGTATGAAAATAAGCAGATAATGGAATAGTACTTTCTGATAAGTTCTGCTATAAGTTGAATAATTTTGGTACATGTGTGCTTGCATATCAAAAGTTCAATTCAAATTTTATGAAATATTTCATCTAAAAAGTGTAGAATTTCCTTTTTGATCAACTTGTTTTGTACGGTGGGATCGGTGTTACCTATAAGTTTTTTTTCTGACATCTACGTTTGCTCAGATAAATATATCAATAAATTATTTTTAATAATAATTTACGTTGGTTTTTTTTTTTCTATTTATATATTTTTATATATTTTAATATTTTTTTAATATTATTTTTTAAATTAAACTATTATAACTTTATACTAATTAATATTAATTTTATAAATATTTTATAAATATTTTACCGAAAAAGGTCTATACGCTTCAAAATGCGGTCAATTTCAAATAACCAGTCATTGAATTTATTCGCTCATAAAAGTAAGTATACAAACATAATTTATCTGTAAGATTGTATAAAATGTTAATTTTTCTTTTTTTCTATTTTTGTTGTTATTAACAACTTGTTAATATTAAAGGACTACATAATCATTATTTAAAACAGACATTATTGAAAAAACTATTAAAAAATAAATACAAACAAATATCAAATTGTGAAAAGAATACGAAAAATGATAAAATTGAAATTTTATGTAAAAAAACTGTTACACAATCAAAAGATAAACATGATTTTGTAATATCAAAACCATGGCATTTACAACCAAATCGATATAATATAAATTATATTGTAACAAGACCAGAAGGAAATAAAGGATCATATATATCTCAATTAAAAAGAACACCAAAAACAATAATCGGACATGATCGTTCAATTAAAGAATTGGGAATATCTCAATTTTATGATCTGCCACAATTTATGGATAAATTTAAGAATAATAGGAATGGAAAATTTTTATCAAGTTAGTAATATTTTTAAATTAATATTAAGTAATACTTTTTTTATTTTTTGCATAATTACAACGATGTGATTTTATCGTTAGATAACATGTTCAATTTACAAATTTACAAAATTATAATTCTTCATTTGAGCTTGGTAAACCTATTTTCACAATTTAGTGAATTAATTTGACGGTGAAGTTATTTCTTTAAACCATATGGTGGTCACTTCTTAAAACATATATATTTTTTTGAATAAATTCAATATTAAAATTTAATATAATTTTTTATTTTCTATTTACCAATAAATAGATCCGAGAGATAGAAAACCATCATCAAGATTTATGTTAATTAATAATTCTATAAGTACAACACCAAATCCAACAAAATATACATTAAAAAATCATTGTTTAAAAATAATACCACCACAAATACCAAAAAAAAATATGTATTACAAGTTTTATCATAATAGTTATGTACCAGTTAAAGAAAAACAATTTTATGATCATTGTAACGAAATTGGTCCAACTACATATTATCCATATAATGTTAAAGAATTAATTAACGGTTATTATGATCCTGATATACATTATAAAATTGAAAAAAATAAAATTTTATTAGATCGTTCATTACCACATAATCAAAAAATATTAAAATTAAATTTAAAATCAACAAGATCTGATAATTATAAAATTCAAGGTGATGGTCATAAATCAAGATTTAAATGTTCTAATAATTGTGCTCGTAATAAATTAATTGGAAAAAAAATAGCTGAGAATAGAAAATTAAATAAGAGTAATCTTATAATAAATTTACGTAGTATTAATGAACCGAAACGTAAAATGTTATCATTTCGTAGTGAATTTCGAAAAACTACTGAACCTAGTAAAAATTTTTTTAATAGTTTAGAAAAACCAATACGAAGAAAATTTAGTCGATTATGTAAACATTTAGCATTTTCAAGTACACAAGCAAGATGGCCAGGTGAAGAATATAAACCAGTAACATTACAAAATGATAAAATACATAAAGATATAAATTTAGTAAATAAAATGAAAATAAAAGTTAATAAAGAAATTAAATCAAAATTTATGGATGATATATTTAAAAAAAATGAGGAAAATACATTTCAATTTAATTTTTTGAATATTTTTCATATACCTACTAGGAAAATGATAGTAAAAAAAGATTATTTGGATAGTAATTTGACAACAGCAAGCAAACAAACTAGGTATTTAACAGAACCACTCCTTACAAATTTTTTTAAGGATTTATAATAATAATATAATAATAATATATAAAATAATAATAATATATAAAAATAAACTAATAAGCTTTTTTTTTTTAAAGTATTTTGTGGATTTTAGATTAGATTTAGATAATCAGATAATCAGGCTACAAGAACAAAACAAAAATGAATGAAATGTATTTTTAAACAAACCAACTTTTATTTACCCCAAAAGAATTTCTTATGGAGTAAATGAAGTAACTACAAAAAAAAAATCAGATACTGGTGTTGTTGCAAATGAATTTGTTTTGCTGCAAATGAAAATTAAGTATTTTTGCTGGAAATGAATGCCAATTTTGATTAATCCATTCCCCTTAGATTTTTCTTTACTGAAATTTATTTGAATCCTCATTTTTCCAGGACATTCGAGTTATCCGGTATAAAGCATTTAATTTTAATTTAGTGTGGTTATTTAGTAAGATTGAAAATAAAGTGATCCCCCAACCGTTTATCTATAAAATTTAGTGATTTGTCAGATTACTATAACAACGAATTTCTAGTGTGAGCCAACGTGTTAATGATTAATGCGGTTTATCTTAATTTGTTAGTTCATTGTGAGTAGATTGAGCTGATTAATTAGATTGAAAATGTATGATTTTTTAAAATATAAAATTTAACTTAAAATTTATTTACACATAAATTTAAATTAGATAAATTTCAAATCAAATAAATTTATAGTTAATTTTGGTAAATATTAAATTTCATTTTTCACTTAACTTAATATCATTAAAGTAAAATTAAATGGAATTTTTTTTTTGTTCAAAATACAAAAAAAATGTTCGGTTCAATTATTTTTCTAGAAAATCTTATATATTTAACGAACCTTTCTTGATAAGGTTAAGTTTTTATCTAAAAGGGAAATTATATTAAAAAAAAAAAAACCCACAAATTCTTTTAAATTTTCAGTATGTTAGGATAAATTTTTAGTTTAAAAAGTTTGTATAATAATATATATATTAGTAGCTAGCTATACATATATATATATATAAGTTAAGTAAAATTAAGTTTGTTGTTCCTATTATGACCTTTTTTAGTTACTGTTTAAAAAATTTTCTTCTTTTTGTTTTAACACGTTGACTGCCATATGCCCCGCCCGCAGTACACAGTACATTTTTAAACATATGCCACGTGTAGCGCCGGCGGTACATACATAATACTACTGACAAATCATATTTTTCTTGTGGCAGTGGGCTTAAACTGTTTATTTATATACAGTGGCACCTTGATAAAAGTAAATTAAGGTTTTTTTGGGATAAAAACCGGTTCAGCCCCCCCATAACCCTAATCTAACCCTAAATAAAAAATTTAATAAAATTTAATTAAAAGACATGCGACTTAAGGCATGTATTAACTATTTTTTTTCTTTTAAGTTTTTTTTCCCCGCCAATTTTCCCGCCTTCCATTTACTAGGGTTAGGTTAGGGTTATGGGGGGGGGCTGAACCGGAAAAGATCCTTTTTTTGTTATGGTTTACATCTACATTTAGAGGTATAGCTGGAACAAAATGGAGAAAAACGAAAAGATTACAAACATAAAAATTTTATTGCAAACATAAAAATTCATTAATTATGTATTATAAAAATTAACAAAACAAAAGAAAACTTCGGTATACATATATGAAATATAATAAAATATAATATAAAATAAAAATTAATGTAATTTATTAAAGCAATTTGTGCATAATGGCGGATTATCCTCACATCCACTGCAAAAAGTTGTAACTCTTTTGGTTTTTTTTGTTGCTTCTTCTCGTCCTTTCTGCTGTTGCAATTGTTTATAGCATTCAACACACCTTTTACGTATAATTCTATTTCGGTTGTCTCTGGTGGTATACGTTTGTATCAAATGCCGTCTAGCTGGTGGACGTTGTACTACAACGGATACTGACGAAATTGATGTTTCGCAAAGGGATTCACAAATAGATTTTCTGAACTCAGCTATTTTTATATTTGGTTTATTTAGTTTGTATAAAATAAGCGCGTTTACAACGGCTGTACTCAGAAGGTACTCAAATGCTATCTTATGGTGCTACTAATTGATGGAATATACTCATCTGAATCTGATCGGTCGAAGTCGGCTTCTTCGGAGTCAGAACTATCCACCACTTTTTTACGTTTTCCGTAAAATAATTTTGGATTAATACCTGCCATAATTACTATAGGGATACTTTTATATACCACTATCTAACACACACAATATCTTTCCACTTATCACTATAATAAATAAACAGTATAAAATTAAACCTTACTATAACCAACTCCCACTAATTATGCAATCGATGATAATTAGAGACAGTGAATTATACCACAAAACAAATTTTTTCAAAAAGTTAAAAAATAACCTGTGTACAGCCGGCGGTACACGCGGCACATTAAGAAAACGGTATTTACTAGGTGCCGCGTGTACCGCCGGCTGCCACAGTCTATAATGTACTACGGCACCGTAGGAATGTAGTATTTATATATATGGTGGCAGTCAACGTGTTAAGTGAAAATAGAGAATTGTGCTTTTCATTTTGGATTAAAGTCACGTACAAGGAAGTTAGTTTCTTTGTTGGTCATCAAAGTAATACCAAATTGTAATGATATTCGATTTTTTTTTTGTAGTTTTCAATATCTTATCTGTATAAAGGATATATAATTTGTATATAAAAGTATATTTTGCATTTAGAAAATTATGATAAATTAATTTTTTTTTTAAGAACATTGAAAGATATTGATTAAAATGGATCAAAATATCAACAAAATTAAATTGAATATTAATTAGTTTTATAAAGAATTGATGGAATTTATGGAATGAAATATTGTGCTTTAAAATTAATGAGTGTAAAAAATAATTTTTTTTTAACCAAATCCTAACTACTACCCCTGATAATTCAGTAAAATTGGTTTCGTGAAAATATTAAATTTTGAAAATATGCTCGTCAGATTTCTGTTATGATATTTTTTTAAAATAATTTTTATTATATTTGTTCAGTTTTTTTTTTGATTACCATTAATATGTTTAAATATTCTATACAAATATTTATATATAAATTTTTTTGTAAATACATATATTCTTAAGTAATCCTGCATGTAATCTTTTGTCCTTTAATGAATACAATTATTCTTTAGTAGCGACAATTTTATTTAAAAGCGATAATCCTTTAATATTCTATCCAATACATACAACTCTTTTAATATATATAAATTATATTATTGCATATATACATTTATATATAAAACATAGAATTGATGCTGTTATATGTTATGGTATATGGGTAAACAAAAATTTTTACTTTATTTCTTCAAATTTCCGGAAATTCTGCAAAAAAAAATGTATTCTCATTGCATATGCTACTGCCATGTTCACAAAATGCATAACATCCTTTTTTCACTATGATAATATATATATATATAATTTCTATATATATATATTCATATATTTATATAAGAAAGAAACAAAAAAATTATATATTGAATTTTATTGGTGCTTAAAGGCAAATATAGTAGTGTCCAAAACAACAAGGATAATAAAAAATAAAAAATAATAATAGTGCGAAAATGGGAAATTTACTCATTTCCTCTATATTTGTTGTGAGTTGTTTTAATCTTGTTTATAGTACAGACACGAAAAACTATTTATCACTTTATATTTTATATAATGTGTCTTAATAAACGAATAAAGAGAGTAAAAAAAATTTCATTTATATATACATTTAAATTTATTATTATAAATGTATGTATAAGGAAAAAGTTTTATAAGATTTTAAGAAAGTATAATTCATAATTTGATTATATTGATAATATGAAAGTATAGGGTCAAAATTTTTCTAATTTCCTGATCATATTAGTGGAAATATTTTTAAAATAGAAAGAAATAAGTTTTAAAAAATACATAATAAACTGAAATTACTTAAGCAATTTTAATTAATTTTTAGAATTAATTTTTAATAACCAATATAGTTTTATGACACATTTAATCTAAAATACGTTAGATTAAGGCCTTTTAACGTACCAAAGAAGCTTAGTATCAGTTTAATATTTGCAATTTGTTTCATAAAACTGTAAATCCCTTTTCTGATTAGTGTCTTGCCTGATTGGCAAATGGTTATGAAATTTGTCATTCAGTTTTCCTTTGATTTTGAAATAAACTTGTTATAAAGTTACATGTCCTGATATAACATATGTAGTTAAAAACTTACTACAAAATAATATATTTTAAGACACTTCATGCCTGCATCCATTAATAAATAAAAATTAAATTTTTGCAATGTTATAAAATCAAATTAAATTATATCACAATGGACCTAGGCAAATGTTACTTGTGGAACTCAAATAATTTATTGTCATTTTTTATACACATTCACCTTTTTTTAAACCTGTTTTTAAAACTTTATAAAAAAAACTCTTAAAGAATTTTTTTAAATGTCAGTGTAAAACTTTTGGGTAGTTTTCCTAATAATTAGAAAATATTTTTTAATACGTTTTTCTTTTAAAAGAATAAGAAAAAAAAACTAAATATTTTATATAATTTATAAAAGACAGTAGAAATATAAAGAAAACCACAAATTGACAAAAAAGAAATAGATGAGACATGGGACTTTACAGCAAAAAAATGTATAACCATTTTCTTATTTTTTTTGTTCTGGAAAACTTTTATTAACTTTTATTCGTAACAATAAAATATTTTCCCCAAAACGTGAATTAAAATATAACAAATATGAACATATAGAAACAAAAAAAAAATTATTTTTGAAAAAAAAAAACATAGTTTTTACTTTAAAAGTTGAATCTAAAAAATTCATTAGTTTGCGAAACTTATGAAAATTTTTATATTGTATATTTGTAAAATTTTATTCCAATCGAAAAGTTTTACGTACATTTCAAATTAGTCTTTTTCTGTATAAAATTGTAATATACTCTATAAATAATCTAGTCCCAAACAGGTAATTTTAAAACCCCTGGACTATTTCTTAACCAATTTATCGTTTTTAAGTCCTTCGATTGTGTTCTGTTTTTAATTTTTATTATAAGCAACTTTGTTTTTAGTCAAAAATGCATTTTCCAGTGATGTGCGTCAAAAATGCATTTTCCAGTGTTGTGCGATCCCATCAATTTGGGAATTATTGTACAAAATTTATTTATATAATAATAATCAATAGATGATATATTTTTGTTGCAAGTGTTGCAAATTACCATTATACCAGTCAATCTTAGTTTATATTTCTTTAAAGTTCTATTTAATAAAATAGTAAGAAATGGAATGGATAATAAAATAATTATGTGATAAGCGGCGGAAATTGCTCCCTTAATTTTAATTATATTTAATGCCCAGCTTTTTTCTATAGCAATTTATTTGATTTGTGTCGACACCATTTTTTTCCGGAGATTTTTGTCACCTCTCAGATGTCACTAAATTGCTCCAGATCTTTCGGGCATGGTTCGGATGTAAGCACATTTAGTGTTTTTTTACTAAATAATTCTATAATTTTTTAATTATTGTGGCAGTAATTTTTCTCCCATTCACAACATTTTATTGTACATAAATAACTTAAATTTTGTTAATTAAATTATCTCATTTACATAATTTTAAAATAAAATTCATTATCATGAAAGAGACAGACTATCATGTCTGTCTCTTTCATACATTTACAAATTTTTAAAAGAAATTGTCTTCCTCTCTCTCACTGTCTTATTAGGGGAAGTTTAAAAGTTCAAGATAAATTTAAATTTTGAAGCAACTTTAATAACTAAGTACAAAAAAACATAATATATATATTTTATTTATAATAATTTTTAAAAAAAAATTTATTTCATGCTTTATATTCACCAGTTTTTTTTGTGTGATCAAAAATCATAGACACGTTCTTTTAATATTTTTTCTCAACATTTTTTCTCACAATTTTTCCACAAAACTACACAAAAAAAAAAAATTACTTCAAATAGAAAAGTTTATAAATTTTTTTTTTTTCAGTTAATATGCATTTCATTTTCAGTTTTCTTGTTTTTTCTTTTTTTTTGGAAAAACTTTTCATAATTTTTTTTTGGTTTATATATTTTTTTAAAAAAAATTATTTAAAAGTTTTTTTTTCGGATATTAAAAGTTAAGAAAAGTTGACATTTTATATAAATATATGTTAACTATTATGTGTAGAGGACAGTCGCCGAAATCGTACCACTTTTCTTGTATTTCGAAACTAAATATTTAGTGATGGAAAATTGTGCTAAAAGTATTTAAAAACAAGTGATACTAACATTAAAAGTTAATTGATTACAGGTTTTTTTATGTATTTTAAATTTTAAAGTTACATAAAGATTTAATGTTATTTTGTATAAACCAAAATTTTAAACTATTATTTTAACTTTCAGTTGATTAAATGGCGCTGTAATTATATATTTATAATCCAAAGGCTCTAAAAATAACAGAATTTCAGATAAGTGAAATTTTAGGTTGATGTGAACATGCTTATCATAAAAAAAAATTAATGTGTCAGACGAAATTATCTAAAAGAAATGTGATTTCGTTCGAAATCATGCCCGTCGTATGTTAGCAGTTTTATAATATTATTGCCGACTCTTGTGGAAATACTGCTCCTTTCTTTCAGTAGTTTTTCTAAGTAAGAAAAACAGTAAAATTTATTACAAAATTTAAATATTTTATTAATAATTTCTGCACATAAAAATTAGAAAAAAGTGGTACGATTTAGGCAAGTCTCTCCTATAAATTCAACAGAATATATATTTTTACTTATTCTATGATATATTTGTATAAACTATAAATAGTAGTAATTTACAAAAAAAAAATGTTACTGAAAACTTTAATTTAGTAATTTTAAACTAATAAAATTTTCAAAATTAACTTTTTCAAAATTTTTTTCAAAAATCATTAACAATTTTCCATAAATTTTGATGAACGCCAAAATAAAATTTAATTTGAATTTATATTTGAAATTGATTCACTAGGGAAATTTAAAAAAAAAAAAAAATTCGTTAATAATCAAAAATTGTAATAATATTCAAGTCCATATGTATAACCTCAAAAAGGATACACAAGAACCAACACAAAAAAAAATAATAATAACTAACATATACTAAATATATAGTAATTTATCTAATAAACACCTAATATGTAATTTGTAGTCTTGTATACGTGATTATAATATAAAATAATCCTGATGATTGTTCAATTGTCGGTAATATGAATTCACTATCACGTTTTATGTTTGCCGCGATATCCTTTCCAATCATTTTATATGCGTTTTTATTCAGCGAAAGTGGAAAATAATAATATATATCTGAATTGTATTAGTAATAAAGGATTCATTTATGTTTTTATTTATTTAAAAATATATTATGTATATTATATTTGTTTGGTTGGTTTGAATATATCCTCTTTTTTTTAGTATTGTAATGAAAATGGTAAATAATTTTTGTGAAATATTTAAATTAAATTTTACATTTGAACTATATAATAATAATAATAGAAATTTAATTTAATATTTAAAATATTGTAATAAATTATATTATTGAGCGATATTTTTGGTGGTTTATAAAGGATAAACTAATTTTATGAAGATTATTTGTAAATATTTTTTTTTTTAGAATCCTTTTTTTTTTATATTAAAACAAATTAAATAATTTTTTTCAGTTTATTTTCAAAATTTCATATAAATTACATTTACGGAAGACTTTTCAATATTTTCTACATTTTTCCGAGGAATGATTTTTTTTACACTTTATTGAATCGTGATGTAAATTTTACTTAAAATGAGATTTTTTTGAAAACCAATACTTATTAAATTTTGAATATGAATTATTATTATTCTAATAAATTCGTTTCTCTTTCATATATAAAAAAAAAAATTACGTTGATTTTCAATTGAATTTTATTTTTTTTTACCTTTTTCCCAACTTGGATTATTAAATAATTCTCCTTTAATATCCTTAAATTGTATTTTTTTTTTTATGTTACATATGTGGTTTTGTTGTATAATTTAGGTGAGATTTAGAAAAAAAGGAAATCCAACCGTGAAAATCTTCAAATGGAATTTTAGAATTCTGTAGAGTTGTGGAGCCTAAGGAAATATCTAATGTAGTTTTTATTAGTATAGCTTTAAAAACCCTTATTTGATGTGACAGCATTTATTAGCTGACCCTTTTTTTTTTTTTTTAAATTCTCTAAGGATCTTGTCATAAACACAGTCAGAAGCACAGTAAGGAATAGGATTTAGAAAATTGTATGTGAAAGGATAAAAATATTATTTTTTTTCCGTTTTATTTGTAAATTTATGTGGTAGGACAAGACATTTTTATTTGTTTTTATTATACATGAAAATTATTGTCAACGTTGGGAATTGAAAATTTAATGGAAATTTTTAGACTATGAAATAGGTTTAGTTTTTGTTTTTGTTTTTTGGTTAGAATTTTTGAATTTCTAAAAATTATATCCAAGTTATATTCAAGTAATTAAGAATTACTCAACACAATTTGGAAAATATTTGAATTAAAAATGTTTTCAATATTTCATTGGTTTTCTGTTGGAAAATTAAATTATTTAGTATTGGTTTTCTTGTGGAAAATTAAATTATTTAGTATTTACTTTGTTGTTCTATGTTTTTGATATTTATGCTTATTCCGATAGTCCAGCGAGACGTGTCAATGGGGAATAACTCCATAATTGAGTAAACTGGAAATTCACGCTAATTTTCTAAATTAAGCAGCTAATTTTGGTTGAAAGAAAAAATTGAAATTCAAAAATATAAAATTTTTATATGAAAATACTTTGAATACTCTTTACGTAGTGATTTTGTTGCAGGTAAAATAAATAGGAAATGTCCAGAATAAAGTTAGCTAGATGAGAAAACATTTTATTCAGCAAACCTACGGCTGCACAACGATTATCGCTCTGGTAACTGGAACAAAAAATTTCAATCGAATGTGAGAAAATTTTTATTGGAATAGACCCGATTAAATCACTTACGACTTTTTATTACTTGTAAATTTCTCAGATTAATTGATTTCGACATGTTTTCTTTTACAGTACAGTCAATTCGTTTAGAACTTGAGTTAAATAATCAGAAATAATCTGATATCATCTGAACAGTGATACCATTTATACTCTAATGTCTATTCAAGTAACTTCATTCTACAAAATTAATTTTTTATATATTATAATTAAATACTATTTCCTTATTTTAATCTTCAAAATAAAAATTCTAAAATGATTTTTTTATATAAAATAAAATATTTGACTGTGAAAAATGCAAAGAAAATTTTTAACTTCAAATATAATTTCTTCTTTATTTATTTACGTTTATAAATACTCCAAAACTATTTACTCAAACTATATATAAGTGTATCAGTAATGTTTCTAACTTTTAGGTAAACATCACCAAAAATTCTTACCATTAAACTTTACTCTAATCTATTATATACAACACATAAAAAAAAGAATAACTTTCATATAAAAAAAAAATGAATTTAATGTTCATTTTAAAAGAAATCTTTTCAGTATCCATTAAGCTTATGTCATTACTTATTATGCATGCTTAAAGATTTAATAGAAAAAAAAGGATCACATTTTACCTGAGTTACATAATGCGCAAACACAGTTAAAAATCTTTTAACAATTTTTATCCCATCTTTACTTTTAGATGTCCTAGTATAAAAAAGTAAAATTTCCTTCAAATAGAAAATTTTGAATGAATATGAAAATCTTAATTTATTGAACTTGGAAAAATTATTTTAATATCAAATTTAATTATTACATAATATGGCATTATAATCAAAATTAAAATAATCTGATTCTGGAGAGTGGGAAAATAGGAATTTAAGTTTTTTAGTTTATGTGAATATCATTAAAAAATTGTATAGGAATCTGTTGCGTGTAGCTCTTAAATAAATTTGAATAAAAAAATGTTTTACTTCTGGTTGCTCATATTGTAGACATAAAATTTGTTTGTAAATATTTAAAACCAGTGAAAAAAATACTACTTTTATTCAGAGTTCTTTTTTTCCAAAATTTTTATCCTTAATTTTGTTCTTACATTAATGTAGGAAACTTGTTTGTCCTTTCTGAACCCAGCATAAAACGGAATTTGAGAAAAAAGAGAAAAACTTTTTTCTGTTGAAATGCAGTATATTTTAAATTTTAATGGACTTTTTACCTTTGGTCCTCTACGGATTTTTGTGTATATAATATCAAAAAAAAAAAACTTTCATTATTTGTCAAGAGAAGTTAATATGAAAAATCTTATTTTATGTAATTTTTTGGTTTTTTGCTATTTTTAAGGAAGAATTATGAACAACATCAATTTATTTTTATATATAAAAAAAATTTAAATGTTAATTTTATATACTTACTTAATCACTTAATGATATTTAATAAGATTTTATGTAACCATTTTTAATTAAATCGAAATAAAAATACTTTATGAATAGCAAGAGATTTTTTATAAATAAAATTTATGTATACTATCAAGTATCTTAACTGAACTTTGAATCTTAAAGATATTTAGATAAAAAAATTTATAGGATTACAGTCACCAAATGACGTAAACTATTTAAATTTCATTGAACTCTTTTAAAATAATATGTTTTTTTTTTTAGGAATATTTATTTTTGTTGATTCAAGCATTTTTTAAAAATAGGAAAAAAAAAATTTATTAAAGAATTTATTTTAAAATGTAAATTTTACATATTGACTATTTTCTATGGTCAACATAAATTATTTACTATTTCTATATAAAACAAATAAATTTATTCGAATTTTCTTTAGTCGTAAATATTTTTTTTTTTTTTTTGGGAAAATTTTTCCTTTTTATTTATTCAAAATTATTGTAGAGTGTGACCACTATTTGGCTGATGAAATTCTTATTCACTTTGATTTTTCAGAAATCAATCACAGAGATTTACTGTGGATAAACAAAGTCATTAATCAAAAAATCTATTTTTATTGTGAAGAAATTATGTTTTTTTTCTTCTTTAAAAAATAATCCGTAGAAGATATTTTTCTTATTAATATTACCAACACAGATTTTGAAGAAGAAACTAACAACAGAGATTTTGCAGAAGAAAATTTTCTGATTAAGATATATTTTTAATATAAATTTTAGTTATGGTCAAACTAGTGAAAAAACGTTATTTGTAAAATATGAAACGTATATGAATTGATATAATTATTAATTGGGACACAGTAAAAAGAGGTTTTAGGACCATACAAAACTTGGTACAAAATTACATATCAAAAAAGTTGTGCCTTTTTTTAAAGGACAAAATTATTCAAAAACTAAATTATAACTTTGAGTAGGATATTTAAATAGGAGACTTTATAATCAATATTCTCATAGAATAATTACCCCTAGAAGCTACTCTAAAATTAGAATAAAATTGTACAACTGTCCTTATATATTTGTATATTTATACTGCTCGAGTTGTCAAATTATGATGATTATTTTCAAATTTTGGTAATTTTGACTTTGTTTTGCGCTGCAAAGTGTTTTCCAATAATAAATTATTTTAAAACACTTGCCATGCGATGAAATTTTGCTTAAATATGATTTTTTTAAATAATTTTCGTAAATTGGCATCCACATTACGGGGATTCATAGAAACAGAACTATAGAATGGTTCCACGATATATCCCTTTTTATTTTTGGAAAGATTTCAATTATTTTAAAATAGTAATTTATTTCATTACAATATTTCACAAAACTTATACTATTTGGGTTTAAAACCCTTTTATAAAAAAAAAATCAAAATAGAATATATAACTAAATTTTGAATGAAAATCCTTATAACCTTATAAAATCCTTATAATGCATTTATAGTTGTCTTTTTCGTCAAAAGTGTAAATTTCAAAATAAGTTAACTTATTGACAAAACTATAAAAAAAAAACATTGTAACATTTTTTTCTTTATAAAATGATGACCGTTGCTCATTTTATTTGCAATTTTTTAACAATTTGGGAAAGGACGAATAAAACAAACTTTTATTTTATATTATTTATATAATTTTTTTTTTGGTTTCCTTTCTTCATCTTTATTTGCTCGGAATGTCCTTGTTAATACTCATAAAAGAATTGAAGAATGTGTTTATTTGTGTGTGAAGTAAATCTTTTGACGGAAATTTCAGCAGAAGAAGAAGACAAAAAAAAAAGGACACAAACGATTTTGTTGGTTCAATATAAAATTACCATTGTGTAAAATGATTTCCACTTGTTTTGATTCTTCTTACAAAGTTGTAAACAAGAATTTTTTATATTAAGGAGCATATGTATTTCAAGGATTAAATTTATTTTTGTATAAAAAAAGAATAGTAATTGAAAATAAAAAAAAAAGTTTTGGTTTTTAACATAAAAGATCTTCGAGCTATAAACGATAATTGATTAAATGAAATTATATTCAAATTAGATTATTTTCAATTATTGATGTTCAGATTAAACGAAGCATGATTCTTTCAAATCTTTTTGATTATTATTAACTAAAAACATTTTCAAGTCACTGAAGTAATATCAATAATTTTACCTTCAAATTGTTAAGCTAAAATTTTAAAATTTTTAATATTTATGTGATATGAAACTATCATAAAATTAATTTTATTTAAGTCACATCATATTATAAAGAAATTATATATCGTACTAGTTTACCTAAACTATATTGGAAAGTAATTTCAGTATTTTTTCTCTCTATATTATCTACAATATAATCATGAAATTATACCATTTCCCAGCATAAAAACGCGATACGAATATTAGAAGTTTCTGTAGTATTTTTTACATTACTACACATATTTTTTTTTTGGATTGAAGAAATTTTTGAAATTTTCATTCAGAACACGAAAATTTTGTTCAACTTTTGTCATGATTTTTGGTTATTGTTATTTTGGTGTTAAATAAAATCTTGTAAAATTTTAGTAACATATAAATTACACTACATTAACTTTAATATTCAAACATTTTGTGAATATCGTTGGTGAATCATTTCAGTATCTAAAATCTATACATATGCATATATATATATACTATGTTTGTGAAGAAAATTGAAAATTTATTATAAAATCGTTGAAAATTTTCAATGAAAGTTTTTTTTTTGTAACTTTAAACGAAATCATTCGAAACGATTTAGTTTTGAATATTTTTTAATACATAAATAGAATTACAATTGACAAAATTGGTTATTCGAAACTAAATATAAAAGTTAGGAAAAGAAAATCAGTAGATGTTAGAAATATGAAAAAAAACTGAATATTTTTAAGAAACCAATTAATTATAAAATATTAATATATATAAATTTGTTAATTAAAGTACCAAAATTAAACCAATTAAAATTACATTTCTATATTAGAAAATGAAAATTTAATTAATTACTTTATAGAATATATATATGTAATAGTTTTTAATGATGTGCTAATATGTATAATTAATATTATAAAATCATTCAGTCATATATATTTCAAAATTACATATTTAACAAATAATATTACCTCAATTAATAAATTTTAGTTATATTGGTACTTGATATACACCAGTACACATAAAATTTTGATCAAAGAGTGACGATGTTATGTGATGCTTTAAAACTGAAATGGCAATTAAATTATTAAGATTTATGCTTAATAATAAAATATTAAATATGCATCAAAATCAAAATGTGGAAAATTATTTTATTAGAGTTTTAATTAAGTTTTAATTGTAATTTAAGTTCAAAATATTACATGCTAAGTTAAATATAAAATTATCCTAACAAGAATCACAGTATAATATAATTTTAATTAAATTGACTTGATTTTATATGCAATAATACTTAAGTAAATATGGATTTTATAGAAATTTCTTTCAAACGTTTATATTAATTATAGTGTTTCTAGTATTTTCTCGACCACAAAACAATGTTTTCATTTACTGAAATTGAGTTGAGTTAAAATTGATTGAGAGGAAAGGAAAAAACAAGTAAAATAATATCAACTCAGTCCATGTTTCCGCGGATACTACCACGAGTTTAATTCTTTATATAGAAACATGGCAATAAAATTGGTAATAGAAATATTTCCAAACAGTTTACATAAAAATTGTGAAGTTTTATGAATCCGAATTTTCAGTTAATACTTTTAATATTCTGATTACGAGTTTAAAGTTCATAACTGAGATTAGTTTTAAAAAAACCAAAAAATCATAGATTATAAAAAATAGTTGTCAACAATTAATAAAACAATTTTTTTTTATTATTTATGATTAAACTCTATTAATATTATGTTGAATTTTATTTATAGGAATGCATTATGAAAAAATGTTGTTTAATTATCCAAATCCCTTTAGTTTTAAAATGATTAAATGATTTTGTAATCGATATTATTTATTTATTTAGGATTCAAATGTTCTTTTTTTTTTTAAAAAAATGTGAATTTTAATTGCTTTCGATTGAAAAATTGTAAAAATTAATACATTTATATTATTTGAATTAAAATATTTTTACATAATATGTACCAATAATAATAATTATAAATAAATGGATACAATTATATAATAAAATATTAAATTTATTTTCATTATATTGTATCATGGGAATTAATGTTGAAAATATTAAAAAAATATTAATAATTTTTCTTGTTTTTTTTTTGTAAATTTTAATATATATGACAATAATAAATAATTATGAGATACTTTTTAATTATAATAAATAATAAATAAAATGTCAATAACAAAAATCATAATTATAAAAGATAAAATTATAAATAAAACCTGAATATATTTCTTTAAATTATTTAAATACTTTATGTTTTTAGGGCAAATTAAAAACAAATATATGACAAAATTAAAAATTATTAAAATTTTGATTAAAAAAATTTATATTATAGTAAATATTTTATAGATTGAATAATGTAAATAATATTAAAATAAATTTCTTTTCAATTTCAATATATTCCCAAGTATTTTCAAAACTTTAACAGTCTCACTGTAATTATGTTTCTTCGAAATTTCACGGTTAGAAAAACAGAAAGAATCCAATTAACGTATATTTTATTGAAGATCCTTTTGTATAATTTTTTGTTATGCTTCATTACATTACATCCTTACCGCCTTTTAGAAGTGAATTATTTGAATTGTGTGGATACATTTTTTTCGGGCGATTTTCCTTACGTAATATATTTAATTTAATTTTTTATTCCATTTTGAAATAATTTTTGATCTTCAGACGAAAATCTAAGTGCGAAACAAATGCTTCACTCCTACTGTGGAATATAACACGACGAATTGTGTAGTTCTTTAGAGAGCATTTTACTACAAACGGATTTTTTTTCTCATCAGTGTGAAATCTATGACAATTAATAGAACTTCAATTGACGGAAACATTGTGCTTTTTCCAGTGTATAGAGTAATTTAGGTATATCGTTTTTTTTGTGGCAATATTTCCTCTTTTGCTGCATAAATCTGACACATCATTATGAAATTTGAATGTAAAATTATTATAGATGTACAATATGTCACAGTCGTGCAGCAATTGCGATGCCGTCATAACATTTTTTAGTAACTAAACATAAATTTCCTTTTAGTTATTATCAGTTACTTTCGATGTTCCCTGCCACACAGTAGCTAACAGAATAATTATGTTTGGAAATATTAAATTAGACCAAGAAAATACATTTTACTGAGCAAGGCACAATATTATATTATTGCATTCTTTCTTCCTTTTTTATAATATTTTTAAATTGCTTAACTAGATTTAATTTGTGCAATATAAAAAATTGTAAAAATTATTTCAGTAAATAAATGATATTTCTCATGCCTGCAGCAAGTACTTTTTATTTATATAAAAAGTACTTGCTGCAGGCATGAGAAATATCATTTATTTACTATATATTTCATTAAAACTCAACTAATTTACCAATCCTAAATAATTACAATTTTACAAACAACTTTAATATTGATTAAAATCTCCAAACAATATTGCTTCCTTTCTCATTTCAAAAACAATATATTTTTTTCATTTTGAATGCAATTTTTTTATATTTTCCTTTAACCTATTAATTACATTCTAATTTTAAAAAAGTTGACGTTTTTATCTAAAGCAATATATTTTCAGCCTAAAAAGACATTTTATTTATTATTCTTAATTTTTTTTTCTTCTTAACATTCTACTACTATTGCTACTGCAATTTTTATTTTCTAACAACAACATCCAAATTGGTTTATCGACAGATAAGTCTTTGAAAATATAAAATACGAAAACAAAAAAATATGAAATAAAATTGGCTCTGTTGGGTTCCTTTTTTTAAACTTTATAGAATTCCACTATATTTACTTCATCTGTAAATGTAAATTTATAGGGTGTTTCATTTACAAAGAAAATTTTCCTGACCAAATTCCAAAATATTGTTAATGTTTATCGGTTTTTTTTTTGTTTTATATTTTATTTTTGTGGTTGAAAATAGAAAATAGAAATGTTATACTTATATCGTTGACTCTTTTACTTTAAGGATATACTTTTTGAGACATACATAATCTATATATCCATATGTGTATGTGTATGCAACAATATACAAATATTCAATGCAATTTTATTTATTTTTTTTCATTGAACTTCTTAACTATTCCAATTCATTATTTGTCCTTTTTAAAGGACGAAATTGTTTATATACATATATAGATATGAAAATAAATTTACCATGAAACCATTTTTCGAAAGCGTGAATCAAAAAGTCCTATATATATATATGTCCTATATATGTCCTTTTGGGGTTATTTTGATAAGGAATCAAAGGCAAAATAAAAAAAAAAATATATTTTTGTGTTTTCGGGTCTGTGTAATCTAAATTTGTTTTTTTTTTTCCATTTAGGATACAAAAAAAAACAGCAAACAAACAAACCAACACATATTTGTATTTTAAAATCAATGCAACAAAAATAAAAATGAATATAAAACAATTTTTTTTAAAAAAACGATTGTCTTTTCTAGAATGTAAAAAAAAAAAGACCATAAAGATTGCAGTCTAGTTTTTGGATTTATTTCCATTGCCTTTTGGCAGTTAGAGAATGGTTTTGGTCATTGAATTTTTTTTCCCAATGGATTAATGTTTGTCCACCAGAAAATAAAATAAAAATAAACTAAATACACTAAACCAAATCTATTGAATAACAAATTATGTATTTTGGATTGTTTTTTAGGTTTTAAAATCTTCAAATTGACTCTGTTTTATGAATATATTTGTGAAGGAGTTTTTTTTGTAGTGCAATTTATTTTTTACAAAAAATAACCAATAATTTCTTTAAATGATTTAAAATAATTTTAAGGATTTAAATTGAAAATGAAACAAAAATTTAAATTAATTAAATTTAAGATTAAAGGTAATTTTTAGTTTGTTATTGATAAATCAGAGAAAATTATTATGATTAGAGTCTGGAAAATTAGAAAGAGTTAGCTAATAAAAATTTAAATATTGTTTGCTATCTGATTTTGAAGTAATTCTCGTGTGAATTTAACATAATGAATATTCTCTAAATTTTGTAATAAACCTTACATTCGAAATTGTATTGAAGAGTAGAATAAAATAGGAATTTTCCCAAATGGAAATATCTGGTGCGAGTTGCATCGAGAAATGTATTTATAATATAATCTTTAAGACGGTGGTCGGAATTGATGTGATTCAATAAAATGATAATAAAGCAGTAGAGGTAAATGCCAGGAAGTATATATAAATCTGGGTCTGTCGGTAAGGGACGCAAATTATATTGTACTCAAAAATTGGAAGTTTATATTATGTAGTAAAAACATTCGGGAAAAATTATGTCAGATGATAAACAGTGGAATACATTAAGGTTGCTACAATTTTTTTTTTCAGTAAAGGTTCTCTAATACAAAATATACAAGGATTGTCACTTAAAACAGTAAAATTGTGGGTATGTACCCAATACTCAAAAAACCCCGAAATCACACTATATTTTTAACTGCATAAATTACTAATTTTGAATACTTTTTTAAAAATTAAATTTTCTAGAAATTTCGATAATCAGAACAGCACATAAGTATGAATCAAATTTACAGTATCTTTTTCATTATAAATATATTTTTAAATAAATATATTTTTATATAATCTACAATTATACATATGTCAACATATATTTCATTTAATCTAAACCAAATACAATTAATTGCATATAATCTGATATGAAACAATCAAATATCCTGCCATGAATTAATTCATTTCATATTTTGTTGTTATTGTCCAATGATAAAATATATAATATAATAAAAAAAAATATCCTTAATAATAATTTATTTAAATAAATGGTAAACAATCAATCATTTTTATTATTAATAATCCAATATTATTTGTACAATTCAATAAAACATAATATGTATAGCATAAAAATATAGGAATAATCAAAGTTGAATTGAATTTTATTTCATAATTTTTTTTTTGTTATTGCACTATTCTACATAAAATTGATATGACATAAATCGAGAAAGTTTTTTTTTTTATTATATTTTCTGGTAAATCGGGTGAAATGAAAAATTAATTTATATTATGAGAATTTTAGATAAAAAAAAAGGGGAGAATATGAATATTTGTATTGTAATAATAAACAAAAGTAATTAATAATTTTCATCATTTATCACTAGATGTCGTTCAATTAACTCAATAGAGAATTAAGTAAATATACATACATACATATAATAATTCTAAAAATAAATTAAATTTTTTAAAAGCTTTTTGTGACTAAAATAGATTAATTTGGTTAAAAATTTCTAAAATAAAATATTTTCTTTTATTTTATAGATAATTTTATTCAATTAATTAATTTATTTAACTTTGATAAAAATTTAAATTTATTTGCTCAAATAAAAATGACAATTTTCTAGCTTTTTGTTTTCTACACAAAAAGGAAAATTAAAAAAAAAATCCCTTTTGATATTGTATTTTAAAACGTAGTCAACCATAAAAATCATTTTAATTTAATTAGTACTGGCCATAAAATTTATACGTATTGTATGTATATATACATTTTTTTTTAACTTAAAGCAATTAATTATTTATTGGGGATCACAATAAAAAAAAAAAAAAAAAGGAAAATATGTATGTCCTTTTTGAACAAAAATATTCAATTATTATTTTATTGACTTGATTTTTAACAATTAAATAATTTATTAAAAATAATATTAAATAAAATAAAAATTGTTTATTCATTTAGATAAAAATTGGAAAATTTATAATTAAGGTGCTGGTAATTTTAGAATAATTTTTCACTTGCATACACCAAAAAATTTATAATTAATTTAAAAACAGCATTATCAGATGATTTAAACTAAAATATTTTGTAGGTGGTTTAAATATAGGTCTAAAATATTATAGAATTAGAAATTCAAAATAAATAGCTCTGATTTGATATCTCGTTAACTTTCTTGAAAAACAAAAAATAACATTAATATGAAAATTATCTTGCTGTTCCTACTTTTGCATCCTTATTTTTTTTTTAGCTCAAATTTCAGTTCAGTTATAGCACTATAAACACAATCTATCGGCTCTTATAATTTAAATTTTAAAAATAGTCTCAGATTCTTCAAGCTTCATATTTAAGCTCTTCAGCAACAAAAGTGAGAATAGAATAATAATAATTAAATAAAATTTCACACTAAAGGAAATCAATGCCACAATTTTTTCACACTGCGATTATTCCAAAATAAATGTAATAATCGCAGTTCTGTCGTATTTTCACAAATATGAATTACGTTCATACTTCAAAAAAAACTACAATGGGTCAACTATCTGTCAGTGTAAAGTTAGCCAATTTTTCTCACTTTTACTAATTTCTAAATTCTTTTTGAAATATATTTGTTATTTAAACATATTTTTATATTTTCTGTTGACAAAATGTTTGATAATTTGATTTATTAAAAAGAAATATGTAATTTAATTCCCAATTTATTTTTAGATTGAACTTAAAACAAAAATTTTTTTTGGGTTTGATTTTTTACAAAAAAAAACTCACTTTTAAAGTTTTGTCAAAAAATGGAAATAAAAAAAATTACGAAAACTTTAGCTTAACAAAATTAAAGTTTTAAATCCTTTTTTATTTCTAACAATTTTATTGAGAAACTTAGAAAACAACATATAAAATTTAGCGAAGAAAATAATGTCGGTTTTAGATTTCCTACTGTGCCAAAAAAAAAATAACAAAAAAAATCTTAGTATATTCGAAAAAGGATTCCAAATTCGTTGAAGCATGTTAGTCGTACTCAGAAAATGTTGATATCATCTTTCGTCTTTAGAAATTATTTACTATGAACGTAAATATTAACTGCAGGTATTTTTCATGATCTTAAGAACAAAAAAAAAAAAAATATTTTGCTAAAAAAAAATTAAAGCTTATTTGTTTTAAAGTAATTTGGGAAAAAAATTAAATTGGTTTTATGAATTAGATTGGCGTGAATCGACTTAAGAAACTCATGTGGATTAGTTATTATAAATTCTTTAGTTTCTGTTAAGTTTTAAAAGTTTAGAAGATAGTATTAGGTACAATTAGAACTTATTATAACATTTTTCATTATATTATCAGATTAGCAGTGACATAATAAGAAAATTTACTGAATTCTTTTTTAGATTTTATGAGGTGGATATTAATTTTTTATATTCGATAGGTGAGGAATTGAAATATTTACTATAAGATTATATAAAACTTAATATAAAATCCTTGAGAAATTAAAATTTAATATTGCATTATAAATGTGTAGAAAGCAATTACAAAACAGCTCTTTTAAAATATTGTATTTAATTCCTTTCCAGTAAATTATATCAACTTTTTCAATAATGACAAAATCAAAATCAATTTCCTCTATAAAAACAATATTATCAATTGAACCATATATGAAAATAAATTACATTTATTTCAATTACAATTTGTAAACGTAAAATACGTATACATATATATATATATTTTCTTTTCCGGTGGTGCAATATTGTGAATACTAACCGGAAAATATGGGAAATTGGATTTACGTTGAATGCTTTTAATTAAAAATTTGCTAGAAAAGAAAATATATTATACAATTTTTCCAATATATTACTTATTGACCAATAAATTAATCTACCTAATCAGATTTCATCATAACATATTGTTAGTAATAAATATATCAATGAAATTTGTCTTAATAATTATTTTGGTTATTCAGTCAATTTTATTTATATTATATATATATATGTGTATTAATAAATTGAAGGATAACGATATACACATCCGGTAAAGGTGAAAATTCCCACGAGATAAAATTTATTTTCATTTTTTTTATTGACAACAAAATAAAAAATCTGAAAATTCTAAATATTTATGATAAATCTCATATTATGTTTTTAGGTCACCAAAAACTGAATGTACAAATATATATATATATATATGATTTTTTTATGTTTATCCATATTTTTTTATGTTCAATACGTTGAACATTACTTGAAAGAGGTAAAAAACAAAACATTAAAAAGGTTATGTTTGTGGATCCATAATATCTAAAGATATATAAGTTAAATAAAGTATGTTTAAAAATTTATTTCGCAAAAAAAAAAAAAAAATTTTTATTAGTCAATGAAAATTTCATCCTGTTTGGTAATACATATATATTTTTTTTTTTTTGTATTTTTATAGCAAAAAGGGTAAACCAAATTTTTTATTAGGTATTGATAGACAATTTAATTTTATGAAAAATATTATTTTTAGTAGACTATTATACAAATAATGTTGTAAAATTATATAATACGTAAACATATAAAGACTAATATTTAATAATATTATATTTTTGTAAAAAAAATCTTAAAAAAAAATTAATATCTTGTGGATTGAATATTTTTCAGATGTTTAATAATTGAAAGAATTAAATGATGATAATTAAAATATGATTTAAGGATTTTATATAATTATTTTATACAAAATTTAAGATGAAAATTCAAAATTCAAAATTTTATTATACTTCGGTGAATTGGTTATTAGAATCATAATTTTAAACTTATCACTAGATAATTTCATAAAACCAAAGTAAGAATTTAATAATTGAAAAATATGTTTCATAATTAACATCTACTATAAGTAAACTACTGATAGTAAATTTTGATAGTTTACCGTCCATTTAGTTGGATTTAGAAAACCGTGAGTTTTATTAAATTTTTTAATTTAATATATGTTTTTTTAGATATGAAATCGGATTTACAAAATATTTTTCATATATAAAATTGTCATAAATCTAATTGCAACATTAAATATCATGTCATAGTTATTGTCCATTGGACATTTTGAGTTTATCATATTTAATTAAAATCATTTTATTGTCAGTAAATCATATTAAACAAAAAAGAGAATATAAAATTTTATTTTTATGTGTAGTTCACTAAACGTTCCAAACTTATATAATGTTCCATATTTATATGATTATATTTGTGGATTTTGAATTTATAGCAATATTAGTAGTAATATTATGAATTATTTAATTAGTGTTTGGTCGATTCAAATTTAGTATTAAATTTTTTGAGATAATTATGAATGATGTCAAGTTAGTTTAAGCAATTGTAGTAAAATACTAGTTGGTATTTTAGTAATTTGTATTAATAAAAACTATAAAATACCAGTTGGTATTTTAGTAATTTGTATTAATCCTAGTACATTGTATTTCCAATTAACTTTTAATTACAGAACATTTCTGAGAAAACTTATATATCAGTAAACCAAATACATAATAAGAAAATTATATTTATGATTCGAATTTTGAATAGAAATTTATGGTGATCATTAAAGAATTTATTTGAGAATTAAATTTTATTTTAACTTGAATTTCAAATCAAAAACTGTCAAATACATATTTAAAAACATTTACAAATATTTGTCGCTGACAGACAGAAATCTAAAAAAAATACTATAGCTAAACATACTAAACTAATTTCATGGTTTCATATAATTGCCACTGTAAAGTAATAAAATTAATTCAAAAATTCATTAACATTAATTTTCCATTTTCAAATAAAATTTTATTGTCCTGAAAATTATTTATATAAAAAAAAAAAAAAACGAAATATTAAAATAAAACAACAAAATAATAATTTTATTCGTCCTTGTTCTTTCCTTGTAAACTTGATTTTATTTTGTTTGTCATTAGCCTCATTTGACCTTTTATAACTGTTTTTTTTTTTATTAGAATTTTCCTTAATTTTCTATACCTTCTTCTTCTTCTTCTTATTCTTTTTCTTCCGGTCTTGTCTTTACTATTCATCCGTCTACTCTCTTGATCCTTGAACAGAAATTATTATTATTTTGGCATTCCAGGCTAATAGTTAATTATCTTAAGAATTTTATAATAAAACAAAAAAATTACTTTTGTTTGTTGCATTTGTGTTGTTTTTTTTTTTCAAACTAAAGGATATTTTTTCTTTAAAAGAATTTAAAGAAAAAATATCTTTTAGATATTCAAGTATTCTCATTTTAGGTCTTTTTTTCTTCTGACTATTATATTTGTCATATTTTTGAAAAAATAACAAAAAAATAAGAAATAATACAATCTTTTTACCTTCTTATCACGTTTTCGTATTTTTTAGGTATACGTATAAAAAGATAACAATGTGCACATAATTTTTCGTGAGATCTTGAGAAAAAACAATATACATAAGAATAAATAATGTCCTTGGCATAAACAATAACTAGAAAATTATTATGTTTATTTGTTGTTGGTGTTATTTCTTATTCTTGTCAGAAATTACATATATTTTTCATTTCAAGGATATACAAAATAAAAAAAACATTGTTTTTACTTTGATATTGATTTTCTGTCAGTTAAACGTGTGTGTCCTTATCATATACACAACCAAAAAAAAAAAAAAAAAAAAACATATTTACATATATCTAAATTATTTTAAATATTTCGTCATATTTTTTTAAAGACAATGTCCTTAAATGATACCAGAACAATAAAAGGAATGTACATATTTTCAAATGAAAATTTTTCTTTATTAAATTTTAATGATTTTGGTACGACACGTACTCATACAATAAAATTTTAAAAATTGAAATATTTCTTTTATTTCAATAAATTTACTCACACTAACTTTGCAGTGATTTTAATTTGTAGATAAATTATATATCATATTATTTTTGTTGTTGTTATTGTTGTGCAAAACTGAAATTTTGAAATTCCTTTTTTTTTCCGAGTTCTTTGATTTTCTCTTAATTAATGTACTTTGAAGAAATTTTCCAAATATTTTTCTGTATATTGGATTAATTATTTATCCTTTTGTTTTTTGTATTGTTGAAATTGAATTTTGTATAATTTGTTGAAATTCTCTTTAAAAAAAAATGAATTACAATATTAACACGAAAAAAAAAACATTGTTGTTGTTGCTGTTTTTTTTTTTTTGTGATTATGTTTTAAAGAAAAATTTAATAAAACGTGCCATGCATTATTATGTATTATTATAGTCTTAGTTGCACATCTTCTGCATAATAATATTTTGTTGTATACCAATAAACTTGTAAGGATTATCAATATATTATGTACATATAATAAAGGATATATTGAGTATTTATAATATGGATATAAGCGAACACAGCATTTTCCGAAGATTTACTTAGATTTACACATTTTACCAAATGCAATTTTATAGATTATTTATGCGGACAAAAAAAAAAACAAAAACAAAAAGTATTATAAGGAAAATTTATTAGTTTTAGACGAAAATTTATATATTTATTTCGTCAGATTAGTACAATAGTAACGCACTAACAATTTTTTTTTGTGGTGTGCATATTCGACTAAAGTGTTGAAAAAAATTTCATTTAAAAACGTAATCAAGAAGTAAGCTGGAAGTTTATGTAAAATTTAGTTCGGTATTTGAAATTATAGATATTTTTTTAGCAATTTGAAATTAATATTTACCATACGTGATTTGGTAATTTTTTTGCGTCGAATGTTTAATATGCCAAAGTTTCATTAAATGTTTAATATGTCAAAATCAACAGAAACTTTTATAAATATGTTTTCAAAGAAAACATGCCAATTAAGAATTGAAGTTTACAGTATTTACTTTAAACTAACCTACAAATATAATAATATAATACAAAATATTATATTATATTCAATTATAAATCAATCAAGCAATTTTTACATAATATAAATCATATAAACCTTAAATTCTCAACAATTTTCTAAAAATTTTCATAATTTTTTACATATACGTTAAATAAGAATTGAACTGGTTTATAAAAAAAATGTCATTGTACTTTATCTAAGTATATTGAAAATTTGAAGGATTTGTAAATATATTTGAATGACTTGAAGAACATGAGATTTTTGGTTTTGACTCGATTAACAAGAGATTTTTGGTATAATTTTATTTTGTTTACATATAAAATTAGTTGAAGAACTAACAAGGAATATTGAACTAAAATCTCAACCTTATAATAATACTAAGTAATTATTTGAAATTTGTTATTTTAAAAAGATATTAAAATAATTTAATAAAAATATTTATATTCCATATTTGACAAATTTAATATAATTTAAATGTAAATATAGTTTTAATAAATGTTTCTGACTTGAAATTTTTTTTTATTAGTAATTTACTAATTTTGAAGTGGTTTAATTTAATATTCATTTGAATAAAATTGAGAATTAAAATTAATATTAAATTTTTGATGGCACAGACAGGAATTTTTCAAATAAATATTTTTATTTTTAGTTATCACAAAATTTATATTTGAGATCAAATTTACTATGTCTAGACATATAAATTTATTGCTTTTTATTAAATTTATTAAACATACAAGGAAATGAAATATAAAGTTTGTATAAAAATATAAAAATGAGATATAAAAATTAAGTTTATATAAAAACTTTTAAGAAAAATATGAGTCTCAATATTAATCACTCTATGTCTAATTTTATTATCCATTTAAATCAAACACATTAATCTGGAAAATTCAGTATCGAAAACATATTGCCATATAAAAAAAAATCTATTATGAAATATAAAGTCAAAACTAATTCTGGACATCAAAGACCTTTATTAAAAATAATTCCTATTTTTTGAATATTGCAATACGTAATTTTATAGACAAAATCTTTATTTAATCTGTATATAAAATTCTATGAACCAAATTAATATATTTTCCATTTTAATAATTTCTTAAAGATCGTCCTTAAATTTGTTTTAAATAAATTATCCGAATTTTCGACTGTATTCGCGTAAATGTCAATTTTCACTAAAAAAAAATTTTATAGGAAGTTTAGGAATTCTAAAAAATTTGAGATTCTGAAAAAAAAAAACAACTGGGGAAAATATTTAAGAAAATTCTTTCGGTAAAACTAAAAAAAAAATTGAGTATAATCTGTATTATTTTTACAGACAAAATTACGCAGTGGAGCAATAGAGAAATTTAGTTTTTGCAGAACACAAATTTTATATATATTATACTTCTATACGGACTACTACAATATGGTGTACTACAATTGGCTTTTTGCAGATATTTGAATAAAATATCTGCATAAAGAAAATTTCTGTAGAATAATTTTCATATTTCATACAATTTTCCTCAAATATAAATAAATATGCTATATTTTTGGTATTAATAATTCGATTTTATGAAATAAATTAAAATTTTGAAAAATAATTTATTTTCCAAAATTGAAGAGATTTGAAAATTCAAAATTTCATTCATAATATTTTTTCCGGAAATATTAATTAAAATTAATGTAAACAAAAAGAAACTTTATAACACATAATAGAAAATTTAATTTTAAATTATTCTTCCTTGAAACTTTCAAGGATAATCCTTTTAAGAATTTTTCTTACTCATAACAGTAGAAAGAAAAAAGTTACATTTTTCCATCAACAATGATTTAAATTTTCTATGAAAATGTTCAGATTTTTCTTTTTTTTTTATATACATATATATTTTTTTAAGTAGATAAAATGCGTAAAAAAAAGGATTTTCATTTTTGTTCTGATATCGTAAAAAAGAAAAACGAAAATGTAATGGAAAAAGTTTTCAAAGCCATTTAACACTTTCATCTTCTTATAAACGTTTCGGATATCAAGAATAATTTATATTATAGAAAGATAGAAGGAATAATAATAATAAAAAAAAAAACATAGAAAGTTGAATGAAAAACTTCAAAAAGGAAAATTGAACAAAAGCAAAATAAAAAAAAATAAAATAAAAATTGTGATGAAAGTTTTATAGAAGAAGAGATTAAAAAAAAAAATAGCTAGAATGTCAATGGTCATTAGGCTCATTCAAAAAAAATAAAAATATCCTTTTTTTTTAAAAACATATAACCTACGTATATAATATAATCCTATTGTCTGCACAGTAATATTGAATATTTAATATAAAGTATGACGAAAGTGAATAGAATTTAATTAATTTTATTTTTAATTGATTCCTTATAAAGTTCAGTTATAAAAAAAAAGGACTTATTATGCTAATTAAGGACAATCATTTTTTTTTTTTTTGTTCTTGTTTTGTTTTAATAGTATTTTAATTAGATGGACTTTTTATCTATGCAATTAGAATGGAATGAGTTTAGATTATGTTGTTAAGTACAAAAATAAGGTCGTGTACAGCAAAAAAAAAAAAACAACACTTACAGAGTTTAGTGTAAAATTAAAGAATAATTATACATTTTATTTTTTTGAAGTAATAATATTTATTTTCAAATTATTTGCAACACTTTTATTTTTTAATGTTTTAAAGTAATTAAACATTAAATAAGTAAAGAATAAATAATTAGTTAAAACTTTTGATTCGAACAATTATTATTCAAAATACATGCTTATTAATTGATAATTTTTTACAAAAATCTTCATAAAACCTGCACATATATACCAATATTTTTATAATTCAAAAATAATTAATTTAATGTCGAATATATTTTAATATAATACTGAGTAGGTATGAGTTAAATTTGGAATTATGTATCAAAGAATTATTTTTATAAAATATCACCACCTCCTGATTAATTGATTTCATAGAAGCAAATTCCATTTTCTGTTTTGGAATATGAAGAATAATTTTTAAACAAAATCAGTTTTAAATATACTTTTAAAGTTGTAAATAATAATTTTGTTTATACAATTGGAATCCAAAATATTTTCATTAAAATTTCGAAATAATCCTTAATTGTTAAAAATTCGAATTTTCGATAAAATTTATGGGCTATTTGAAATATAATTAATTTATAAATTTCTAGTCGTCCGCGATTAAATAATTTCTTATTAGAATACATAGTTTTGCAAATTTAAGATTTCAATCCTTGCACTAATATATTTATTTAAATTAAATTATTTAAAAAAATCTCTTTTACATTTTTTACAAACGAATTTCGAAAGAAAATAAATTTAATATCTATTACAAATATAAAAAAAAATATGTACAATTTTTGTGAAAGATATGTTTTTTTCACATAAATATTTTGAGACAGTTTTATTTTTTTTTATTTTATTTTATTTTGAAATGCTCAGCAAAATGAAAAACTTAACAATTTTCATTCAAATTTCTATGTTTTTTTTTTTATTTATTTATTTATATTAATTTGCAATAAGAATAAAATTTTCTATTTATGATATATGGCATATGACACTTGAAAAACAATATTAAATAAGCAATAAAAAAAAAATTAGGGTAACATAGTCAGAGAAAGGAAGCATTTTCAATACATAATATTTATATAAAAATTAACAAAAAAAAAATTCCATTTATCTTTTAGAATTGTTCTTTAAGGAAAATTGGAATTTTTTTAAAAAAAAAAGTGAAGCAATATCAAAAAAACATATTGCAATTATGACGTTTTTTTTTTTTATTAAATCCTTTAACAAGAGTTTAAGTTGGGAATAAAAAACAATTTGATGACATGAAGAAAATTTCATAAAAATATGAAATATATATTTGGTTTTTTTTTTTTTTTGTGTTTTTCTTTATTTATTTGAAATTATTATAACTTTGATTGTTTTTTCTTCAAAAAGGCTCAAGGATCTTTTTATTCTACATACAAAAAAAAATTCTTAGAGAATATAAAAAAAAAATGGTCTTTTTACATAAAAAGAATTTTGTTTTATGGAAATTTTATATAAATAAAAAAAAATAATTTAATTTTTATAAAAAAATAGGAAAAACAAAATATAGATTTTAGATGATGAATTATAATACTATGGCTAGTTAACTAGAAGATTCTTTTAATGTTTGGCAAAATTCTTAAAATTCTCAGTAAATTTTTTTATTAACCATTATAAACTGGAAACATATTATATATGTTAATTTTTTTACAATTTCCCCAAAAAAAAAATTTCATAGTCCTTTGAATAATAAGGATATATATGTAAAAATTAAAATAATAATAGTTTCAGTCATGAATAAATTATAAAGAAAAGTTACAATCAATAAAAACCAAAAAAAAAAAAGGCCAAAATAATATATATTATATAGAAATATGCAGATATTATAAAAGCTTTTAAATGTTCATTGCATCATTTCACTCTTTAGTTATATAATTTTTTATATGACGACGTCGTGTAATTTAAATTGCTGCCAGCTATTAATTTTCAATTTAATTCTACTGAATAATTTTTCGTAAATTATCACTCCTACCATTTATTTTTTTTATTTCTGTGATTTTTCACTTTTTTTGTGTTTTGGTTTCTGGTCGAAGGTGAATGAGGTGGTAATAAAATTTCAATTTTATTACATTACAATTAAATATATAGGAGAAAAAAAAAATTATTACAAATGCAGAGATGAGAAAGTCGTTAAAAAATTAAAATGATTCCAGGGTCTGTAATATTCATTTTAATATAAAAGAAACCCAAAATGACATTTTTATTTTATTGATGATGCATTTAATATGAAATTAAATATTTAATTATATGAATTATTTTAAACTATAATAATAAGAAATTTAATTAAATAATAAAATTAAATGTTTTAGAATTAATTTTTAAGTTAATGGTAAAATTGGATTTGAATACAAAATATAAATTATTTTGCCGTAGAACACTGTTAAGTTTAATATGTATTTATGCGGATTAATAATTTAATATATTTTAATTTTCTACCAAATTCATTAAAGTTAACCCTTTGCACTCCGAGTATTTTAAACACCTCATATTTTAAGTGATTTGAAATTCATTTTAATTATAAGTAAAAAATAACAATGTTTCCAGCAGTGCTGATACTTGGAGTTTGTAGTAGAATTGCTTCTAGGAGTTTGGAGTAGAAGTTATACCTTGGCACTAGTTGGACCGGAAAGGGTTAATTATGTTTTTATAATTAAGTTCAAATTTACTATTTAGTCATTTAATCAAAATAAACATGAATTAAACGTCAGTTTACATTTATAAAAACTTTCAGCTTATAATACTTGCATTCTTTGAATGGACTATAATTTCTTGGTGAGAATTTACTAATTTTCTTAGCGATTTAATTGACAAATTTTATGCATATGTAGTTATTTTGATACACAGACCTATTTTTTCAAGAAATATTTCATAAATTTTATATTGTAATTTGAAAATATTAAATTACAATTTTTTTTTTAAAGAACTTAACCACTAAACTTTTATTTTCTTATTTATTGAATATCCTTTTGCCCTATTTATTGAATGTCGTTTCTCAAGATTAAAAATATGTTTACTCTGTGATATTTACTATGAATCAGAAACCATATCCTTTTTCGAATCCTTATAATGTTAGACCTAAAAAAAATTTAGGCTAAAAAATATAATACATATATCTTTTTCTTTATTATTGAAAATTTGCCAGGATATTTTAAATCATTGACATGGAAACACTTAAATTTTGATTTATTTTTTAGAAATTTTAAGTATTTTGTCATTTTTTTTTTTTTTCAAATAAAAAACTTTTGAAGTTTAGTTGTATAATTAACAAAACAAATTTAATTTAATTCAAGGTAAATTTTTATTTCCAGGAAAAAATGAAGAACATTAATTAAAAATAAAATTATAAAATTTTCAAAGGAAAATAAAATTTTAGTTACTTGTTAAAATGGGGAATTTTTCTCAGGACAGATGAATCAATGGTTTAGTTTATTATTTGATATTAAATTGCAATTTGAACGATACAACTTCTTTGTAAAATTATACTTTTACTTTTTTTTTTAAATGAAAATTCCACGGTTACAAAAACTTTTCTAATAAGAAATTTTGATCAAAAGTTAAAAAAGTTTTTTTTAGTAACGAATAAAAATGACAAGAATTTTTTCAATCTAATAAAAATAAAGTAAAAGGAAAATACTATTGTGGGAAATTTTTTAAAAAAATTTTTTTTAATACAAATAATTGTAATATACGCTGGAATTAAATCGTTTCGGTTTAGTTTGTTTTCCAAAATATTTATGATAAAAAATGAAATTAGTTTGTTAATAAATTTCAAAAAAATATATTTTTTTTTAGTATATTAAAAGATACAAAATGAAATGAAAAAAAAATTTGCTTTAATTAAGAAAATCCAATTAAGTAAAACCTTTTAAAAGAAAAAAAACATGTAGAAAACATTTATCTTAACCTTTTATTTTATATAGTTTTCCAATGACATTTTTATAAAAAGAAAATTTAATATATGAGTTTATTTCCTATACTTGTTTATTGTGATGCTCATTTAAAGTTTAAACAGTCCCTGCGGATTAGTCACGATTTTTTTTTTTTTTTTTTTTACTAAAAATCTATTAATTTTTTTTCTAATTTAATTTTTTTTTTATATATATATATCTAATGTATTAGAACTTTTATATTTTTTGATTGGCTAAAGTTTAAATATCACGTAATCAATCAAGCTTGATTAGAGTGCGGAAAAGCAAAATTATTTTTTCTTAAAAAAAAAAATAAATAAAAATTCAACTTTTTTTCTATAAATAAACGTGACGGTTAAGCAAATAAGGATAAAAGTATATATATATATGTATATTTTAAGTAAATTACTTTTGATGTATTAATGATCAAAAACAAATTTTTACCCCAATAAATTTAAATAGTAAAAAAAAAATCTATTTAGAAATATTAACAATGATCTTTGGGGGAAAAAAAATAATATTTATAGGGTGTAGCTGAAAAACTGAATTCAATTTTGAAATTATATTATTACAAAACGTTTAATACAGAGTTTACAATACAATTTTATGTTATTTTAATAAAAAAAATGAAAATATATCTATATGCTTGGATAAAAACCACAAATTATGTAAGGTAAATTAAATTAATTTTTTAACAAAGTTGTAAGTCGAAAATTTCAATTTTTATTTTTCTTAATATGTTTAGTTTAGTATCCTTAATTTATTAAAATTTTGAATGTTATTAGATTAAAATAAAATAGCATAACTACAAAATTTGAAGTGTCCAAAACTTGTGCCGTCTGGCGGATATATTGAATATTTTATTTTGAAATTTAAAAGTAATTGTGTTAGAATACACTATAATGTTTCACAAAACATTAAATAATTTAAAATAAAATAATTTTTTACATAAATTTATTGAATTATGAAGATAGTAGAAAATTAAAAAACACCCAATGAAAAAATTATGATAATAAATTATATATGAAAAAAAATAATTTCTTCCTAAAATCTAAAATATTCCAATGCGTATATATTGGGACAATTTTTTTTTTCTTCACTTCCATAATAGCAATAATTTTATCGTCCTTTTTCCTAACTTGTAGTCAAGGTTGTAAAAAAAAAAAAAAATCCATTTAATTCAAGCATGAGAAATTTTCCACCCTTAACACCATAATTTTTTGTAATTTATATAAAAATTGGGGTTAAAGTAATCTTAAAAAAAAAGTATCATAAAATATCAGTAAGAAATCGTAAAATCAGCGTAAAAATTTACTATAAAAATCAAGTAAAATTTCAATTTTTTTTTTAAAAAAAAATTGACTATATATTTTTTTATGACAAATCTATAATAACCAGAAATAAGTATTAAAATATATTTTTTTGCAGAATTTAATACCAAATGAGTACAAATTTTTTTAGCAATTTAGTAAATTTTGAATAAATAACACTATGTATATATGGATTATCCTTGAAATTTAAATGTTTTCATAAATAAAAAATAAAAAACCGAAAGATAATTTTATAACATAAAATTTTTTTAACAAAATTTAATCAATTTTCTGGTCAAATTGTAAACTTTTACAATATAATTTTTTTTAGTTGGTATATTTTAGTATTATTTTATTATTTTTAGTTACTAAATACTAATCTATAATTTCAATTACATTTGCATTACTAAAACACTACCAAATATCCTTTCTCATCACAAATAAATATATTTAATTTACTTTCGAACTCATAGAATGGAGAATTCATTTAATTTTTTTTTTGCACATTTTTACAAGTGGTATTTTCAAAAAATTAATACTATAAATACAACAATATAATACATATTTATATTCAAAAGGGACTTGTGTATAAAATGACAAACTTACATACATACATATATCTAAAAAAAAAACAAGTTACATAATAGGACTTAGAGATGACCAGCAAAACAAAAAAAAAAAGGATATATGGGTATAACAATACTATAAATTGTCTCTTCTAAAATCATATCATTTCGCCTGAGTGACTTTAGAAATGTTTAAATTCATTTTATCACCACCTCCTTACAAATCTTTTTTTTTTTTTTGTGTAGTGTAAAATTTTCTGTGTTTCACTCTTAACATTATACACTTATATATGTACAAATAAATATAATGGCAACAAAAAAAAAAAGGAATACGAACAGAAAAATTTATAAAACCTAACCAAAAAAAAAAAAAAAAAAAGTTTAATGCAAGTTTGGAAGGAGAATAACATTTTTTTTTTTTTTATGATTTAGGTCAAGCATTATGAGATATCATTTTATGATATCCTCAAAAAAGGATAATAGAAATTATATTCTTCTTGTTATCCATGTAAAAAAAAAAAAAAAACATAAATGTATAAAATTAACTTTGGTCAGAAAAGTCTCTGTTTTGGATGACTTAAAATAAATTTTTGTTTTTAGAAAATTTCATAAAAGTAAAATAGCAAAGGAAAGATTATAAATGTTAGATAATGATTTAAGTATATATATATATATATGAGAAGAGGTTGTAAATAAAAAGTGGTGGATAGGGTTACATTTGTTCAAAAACTGTAATAAATTTCACTGTTGGAAATTGAAACTAACTATTTTTTATAGTAGTTTATAATTGTAATAAGAAATTATTTTAAAACTTTATGACAAAAAAAAAAATTGTATTTTTTTTGTTGCTTTTTTTTGAAACGATAATGTTTCTACCCGGATCCCAATTGGGGGTCATATCTGTTAAATTAAAACTTTCCTTTTTATGAATATTAGAGTAAAGTTTAGTATATAGGATTTTTGTATTTTTTTTTTGTGTACAAGTTAAAAGTTAATTTATGTAAAATAATAAAATTTATTATTAGTTAAAAAATTTTTACAAGAGTTATACTTTGTTCTTTATTGTATCTGTTTTTAAATAAAGATGAATGAACTTTTTTTAGTAATTAAATTTTATAAATTAATAATTAAACATAGTTTTCTAAAAATTTATGCTGCGTGCTATGTTAAATTAAATATATTACCATAAAAAAAAAATTGTATGTATTCTGCAAGGAAAGCTACAAAGTTTCTTACTAGTAACTCAAGGAGCGTGTCAATTTTTCCTTTGATGGATCTAGTATAAAGAGTTTTGAGTCCTACTCTTGATTTCGTCTCATGCTTATTGATGAGGGCGGACGACTTCGTTTTCTAAATTGTGAAAGTGCACTCCTTTCTTTGACAAGAAATATCTTTCTTCGTTTCCCCAGAAGTCTACTTGGGCTTGTATCTAAAACAGGGTTATACTATTGCTGTTAGGAAAAGTGATAAGTTTTGGAGATAGTCACAAAATAGTGCTTGCGTTTGGGTTTAAAACTTTCACTGCCGCTTGACTGTCTAAAACTAAATATATGTTAAATTTTTAAGTGAGTTTTTTTTTTTATGGGAAGATTATTTTCATTTTACTCCCATAAAATTCTTTAATTTTCTAAACATGTTTATTATTTTTATTTGATCTGAAAAATACCTATAGTATTATACAACTTTTTTCTTAAATTAAACCATATTCCGTTAATTAATAAGAAAAGTTTTCCATTCTGTTTCCTTTTACTTACATTACTGCAAAAACTAAAAAAAAATAGAAATTCTTATCTCGCTGTCAATAATTTTTCTTTATAAGAAAAAGTCATTTTGAAACAATACTCAACGAACGATAAGAAATTGTGAAATGTAAACACATTTTCCACCTTTTTTGTTTTTTTTTACATTTTCTACGTGGTTAAAATTCATATAAAAATAATAATAAAAATTCTTTTCACCCTAATTTTTTTTTTTTAATTTAATTTTTTTTTTGTTTTTATATCATTCAACTAAAGTGTGAATCACTAGTAACTAGAATGACTTAATCAGAGTAAAAAAGCATTATTAGTTTTGATTTCATTCTTGATGATCTTGTGCGATGCTAATTCTTCTTCAACCTCTATTTTCATATAATATTTTCTTAAGAATTCTTCGTTGTCAAAAAAAAAATAGAAGAAAATTTATAAAAGCATTTTTCCACAACATGCCTAGAACAACAAAAGAAAAAGGAAGAAATTCATGAGTTTTTCTTATTATTTTTACTATAGCGCGCGCGAAGAAAAACTATCATTTCGACAAGGAAAATACACATAAATATCAGGATTTTTCTTTTTTTTTTTACCATATGTAGGGAAAGAAAATTCTTTTGTTTGACTATGAAGTATAAAATGTAGATAATTTTCAATTTTCATTCTTGTTATGCATATTATTTAACATTTTTTTCATTATATAATATATTTTTAAAATCAGTGTTTATTTACCGTGTTAATTTATGGTGTTTCAGAAAAAAAAAAATAACTAATTTTTTTTTAGATGTCAAAAAAAAAAGAAGAGAATATATTTGATAAGAAAACTGAGTTTAAGATTAAAATTTTCAGTTAAACGTAAAGAAAATTTTTAATTTATAGTAAAGTTAAATGGTGTTGGAAAATTTTCATTAAGTTATTAGCGAAGTTGTCACAACAAAAAAAAAAAGGAAAATTTTATATTTAAGTCAAAATCATTTCAATAGTTTTAGAAACTTTAAAATACATTTTTTTTGTAACTATTTAAGCGATTTGTAAGAAGTTTTTTTTTTTTATATGTTTTGAAATAATAAAAGTTTTTAAAAACTTTACAAAGTAATATTTATAACATAAAAGTTTTTACAATTTTGTAAAAATATTTAAAATCAATTTAAAATGTTAAATGATATGTGAATTTCGATATAAAAGAAATATATAATATAATAAAAAAAATTTTCAATATATATGTTCTAATTTTTTTTATATCCTTTTTTTTTAAAAAAAAAAAAAAAATTATATTCTGATCTTTGACGATAAATACACAGTTTACAAAAGATATACCAAAGTAAATGGTAAAAAAATATCTTTTATAAAATAAAATTATGTAAAGTACAAAAATTATGTGAAACGATTTTAAAAATACACATATATATCTAAAAAAAAAAAATAATAATATTTTTTTTTTTTTTTTTGGTATTTCATTATAAGGAAATTCTCTGATAGATAAAACACCATTTCGAAAAACTGACACCATCATCAGCGGAAAAAAAAAAAAAATTATACTAAATCGTTTCAATTTATCTAAACGACAGCCAGACTGACGACAACAACAGGGCACTAAAGCTAACTAACACCCCGCTCCGCAAGCAAAAAAAAAAAAAAAAAACAAAAATTATCAAATATTCTCCAAAAACTTATATGTATTTTTTTTTTTATGTTCTTCTAAGTTCTAAGAGAAACAAATTTGCATAATTATGGGACATGTGAACCAAATTGAAGAGAAGAGAATGAACGAGATAAAAAAAATAAATTAAACTATATACTTTATTATAACTTTTAAATGTGTTACTAGCTTAAAATCAAGGATATTTTTTTTTGGAAAACGTAAAAAAAAATGTTTTTTTGGTTGAAAGCTTTTAAGGATGTGTGTATATGGCAATATAAGCAAAAAAAAAAAAAAATATTAAGATTTAAAGATTAAAAATAAATTCTATTTCCTTAGAGTTTTTTTTTTTCATTTTTATGTGTTTGTAAGAAAATTGTCATTAGAATCTTAAAGGATTATAAATATTTTTATGATTTTTAATTCCATAAAATAAAGATGATTTGTACATATTTAGTTTTTAGGTTAATTTTTCAAATATTTTTAAATTTATTACATTGGATAGATAATATATTTAAACATATTATATTTTGTAATTTTATTACAATAATAACAAGACAATTTTATGACTAGAAAATGATTAGTATTTCAAAAAACTTTTCGATTAGTTTTGTATTTTTATTGTACATAAATTTTCAATTAAACAATTTGACAACAAGTTATTTGCCCTTGATTGTAAAATTAAATTTAATTAAAAATTAATTGTAACAATTTTTGTACACATAATATCAAAGTGAATAATATTCAAAAATATATTTTCATTTCTTATTAAGAAAACTTGTTATTCATTTCAATTTATATTACCAATTTTTCTTAGAAATGTAATTAATTTTTAGAAAAACGCTTCTGGTCTTTTCAAATATGCAATATAAATATTTCCTTAAAACTAACAAATATATTGATTTTTCTTTATTTCTAAATCTACTAAACAATTAGTCTTAATATTATTTTGTCGATTGTAACAGGAAATTCATGCTGTGTGGTTAACTAATGAAAATTTAGTGGCAATTAAAATGGTTTTCCATAAAATTTTATTTACTGTTGAAGATTTTCTATTTTACGGACACGTTATAATGATTTGTGCTAATTCTAACTAAATTTAATTTAACTATATATTTAATGTGATATAATTTAAACTAAATGTCCATTAAATAAAGTAATTAAGTATTTTTAATATATATTTATTATTTTTTTTATAGTAAAATAAATTGCATTGGTTTTATTTTTGCAAAATTAAATTTTATAACAATTTATTAATCAGATTTTCCTTAGCTATCCTTTGTCCATTCCTTTCTATGGAGAGGTCTCAAGTACAGAATTTAGATGTAGTTAAAGCTCAGATTTTATAGCAATAAAAAAGTATATAATTGAAGAGCTGAGTAGATGAAGGCGTTAAGTGAGATTTAGGTAAAATGAGTTATTATTACAAGTTTGAAGATTTTAAATTATTATTACAAGTATGAAGGTTTATAGTATATTTTTAATTATAGATAATAAGTTTCCTGAGTACCACTTTTAGGTAAATGAGTGTTCTGGTGAAATTAAACATAATAATTTAGTGTGTTTCTAAGAAGTTCTCGTCCTGTCGCTTACGTTCATAAAAAACCATGTGCACATCGAATTTTTTCCATTCAATGAAAGTTGGAGTGTAGGCCCTTATGAATACAATTTGCAACATATATACGTATAAAAGTATTTGTCGTATTTGACAAAAGTATTTGTCAAAAAATATACGTATTTGTCGCACCAAATTTAGTACTTCCAGCAAACAGATAACTTTAAAACTGATTTAATAAGAAATGAAATTCTCACTTAACACCGTCATCCTTCAAACTCTTAAATATTCCAATAAAAAATTGTAATTTTCATTAATCTTATATCACAGTTTACTACAAATGTTTATTTTATCTCAATTTACCGATTACTGAATTAATAAAATTGTCGTGACTTAAAGATATTTCCATAAATTTATATTTATTTTGATTGGATCAAGTTTTTGTATTATAATCTAGTTGGTTCACTAGCTGATTGTGTACTTTATTGTACTAATATAGATAATAAGTAATTAAATGTAATTTGATATACAAAAATCATTTGACGAAATTTTTTTATAGAAAGTAAATATTTAATTCTATCAAATAAAATTGTTTTTCCGAATAACAAATTATTTTTATTTACACAAGAATGTCATTATGTTTTATATATTTATTTAAATGTGTAATTTGCAACATAAAGAGGAAAACTTATTTTAATAATTTTAGTTTAATATTTTTTTTTTTGTAATTTAATATTTTAGAGTGTGAAATGATTTTATGAATCATAATTATACAATATTATTTGCATAAAATTTCATAGAAGCAATAATAAATTAAACATATACATAATTGATTATAAACTGATATTTTAAGTATAGTAATAAAAAGGGATAGATATATCGATTTCGGAGTGTAAATCATTGAAAATTCATATAAGTTTATTAATAATTACGTCATAAATTTTTTAGAATAAATTTGCAATATAATACAAATTGTGCTTATAACTCGTCCTTGCAAAAAAACAGTAAATATTTAATTAGAAAATTAACAAAGGTTAAGAAAATTAATATTGTAGTTCGAAAATATTTTATATCACTTACAACCCAATGAGTTTGACTGTCAAGCAATTATTTTTATTTTCTATAATAAAATTTAGAATTACATTTAAGTATTGAAAGGAAAATGATAATAAATATAATAAAATTAGAGATAATCTAAAATTACTAATATCAGAGAGCGGGTTGTAATATTGGAATCAGTATTACAACCCGCACTCTTCAAATTAGAATTTGTTGGAAGATAAAACCTCTTATTGCATTACCTCGAAAATCCTGTTGAAAAATCTTATTATAACATTATAACATTGAAACAAACTAATACGAAAGGAATTTATTTTACAGACTAATACGAAAATCTGATAGAACATTATTATAATACAAAAAAAAAAAAAATACAAACCATTTATTTTACTATAAATTAACTTTAAAAAGATACTTTATCATTTTCTTCAAAATGATTTCATAAATTTTTGATTATTATTTCACTAAAATTTTACTATGAATAGGATATTTTCCTTAAAAGGATTAAATATAAACAAAAAATATTTTTATATGCTTGCATTCCAATAAATTTTCTTAGCATTATATAGAAAAATAAGAATTGATGCAGTTTTGCAATATCTTTCTCCGTTTTTCTTTTTTTTATCTTTTTGATTAAATTACAGAAATGTTCATCCTTATATCACATTTGTACCCAAATAAGTATAAGGAAAAAAAATGTTTTAAACAATTTATTTACGTATGGTAAAACTCTTTTTTTGTATGTTTTAACATTGAACGAAAATGATTTTTCCCTTAAAGATATAATTTTCTATTTGTACAATATAAAAAAAAAATAAAATTTTTCGGGAGTAATGTGACTAGTAAAATGTGTGCATAAGAAATAAGAAGATATTTTATATTTTTAGCTTCTAAAAAGAAAAGGATAATAAAATATTCTCTGTTTTTTTTCGATGTTGTCTGTTTGCTTATTATGTATGTAAATAAATAAAATTTAAAAGGTAACTATTTATATATTCAAATACAAATTTTTTCTGTAAATTAATATGGTCAAACAGGTATAGAAAATTAATCTTATGTGGTAGTAGTAAATTTGATAAATAATAGAAATGATTTTGGAAATGGTCAAAGATAAAGTTAAAAAGATAATATATTACATGTGGTTTGTATTAAAAGGTTGCTATTGAATAATTTAAATTATAATAGAATGATTTAAGTGATTTAATTAAATTTAAGTGAAATAAAATCTTTTTGTTTGTAAGAAAAGAGAACGAACAATTTGACAGTAGTTCATTGTGTAAAATATTTTTAAAGCAATAGGATTCACATTAAAAAATAAGTAGCTATTAACACGTTTGCGCTCAATTATAATTCCTCTGAGAAACGCAAATATTTTTTCATAGCCTTAGATTGTATTAACATTTTGACGTCTCCAGACTGAATTTGCATATGAATAGAAACTACAACGGCGTCTTATGCCGCAGTTCACCTGAACATTTTAATAACTGAGTCAAAAATATTGATATTTGTTTAATATTCTAAAATTTATTACATCTACTTACATTGAATTGTTTGCAAAAAATAGTCCTATTGAGTAATTACTACTTTAATTCGAAATTTAGGTAATATGAAATAATTATGCAGCTGCTCTATGTCATATTATAAGTTTTTTGAGAAAATAATCAAGGATATACAAATTTTAAGTTAAATTTAATCTTTTTCAATTTAAATTCATATTTTTTAAATTTAATTTGATAATTTTCAAGTTAAATTCTTGATTTTTTAAATTTAAAATTATGATTTTTCAACTCAAATTAAATTAAAATATGATAAATTTAAATTAAAAATAATTACCTGACTTATATATCGTGCGTTAAATTACCTTTTAATTGTAATTGAAAATTATAATGTTGTTATAATGTAGATATAGAGTAATTTAGAATAATATATGTCTGTTTCCAAATATTTGTTTAACAAAAAGGTTCAAAGAATTCATAGGGAGTAGAACTCAGTTAAAAGATATGTTATAGTATTATTTAGGATATCTTTTTATAAAACAATTTAGAAAATCAAGTTAATGACATATAAAAACATTATTTTTTTTTTGACCAATTATTCTACTAGATACCTTTTCTAATTTTCCTCTAATATACCATATATTCATTTTTGTTTTTAATTAATTTAACCATTTAACCATAACTGAAGCAAAAAGTATCCTTAATAAAAATTTATTTTATTTGACCCAAATCAAAAAAAAAAAAAAAACACAATAAAAAAATAAACTAAAAAACATAACAAGGATAATAATTGAATTATTCTATCCATGTATAAATGATAATTAAATAAATAAAATCCTTTCAAAAAATCATTCAACCAAAATGATATGAATTTGAATACATAGTAAATTTTATCTATTATTATAAATACTTGCAAGTATTATTGTAATACTACTTAAAAGGATCAAATAACTAAAAAAATAAATAAAAAATAAAAGAGAAATTATTGTCCCTTTTCATTACTATCCTCAGGATAAACTACAATTTAAGTGTTTTTATCTGTTTATATTTTGAACTGGATTTGATATTAAAATTGAATTGTTATGACTTCTTTTTAACCTAAATGTAGCTAATAGGCATCTATTTGATTTTTTATTAAATATCATAAAGATTTTTTTTTAAACAAAAATTGTTTTGTGCAATTTGTTTGATTAATGAAATCATTTCTGTTATACATGTTTATTAATATGAATCAATTTTAATAGAGAAATAAAATTTGATAGAAACCTTTAACCTTTAGATAATGTTTACGAGAAAAAACAGCATAATTTAAATATGAACTGAAGTATTAATCGAGACACCTAATCGAGAACATGGAACATCTAATTCAGAACATATCTATCTTTTTTTTGGAGTTGTAACAGAATCATGAAAACTGAACAAAAACATAATATGGCATGCAAACTATTAGTTTTATATGGTTTAATATTCTATAAAAATCGAATATTGAGAGCGGTAGTTCTAAATTTTGAGCACATTGGTTTTTGGTGTTACGCATATGAACTTTTCGTAAAAGGACAAATGTACCCTTTGCTGAAAAAAGGAATGGAAAACTCTGGTTCAAAATAAAAAATGAACTGAAGTACGAAAAAAAAATTGTTTGGACTCTAAGTTCATTTACTTTGGATTTCTAAATTTCATTATTTTTAATCCAATGACTAATTATTTATTTTAATCAATTATCTACGTTTAAATTGAACTCATTAATTTCTATCATTAAAGTTAAACCAATTTACTATATTCACCAAATAAATCAAAAAAAAAAAAATAACCTAAATAAAAAAAAATTATATCAAATCAATTAACTGCATAACATCATTGATAACATGAAACACGAACAAGAAACCAAAAAAAAAAAAAAAATTGAACACATCCTGGATATATAAGAAAGAATTTTCTTGGTTTTTTTTTTTTTTAACTTTCCTCTTTTTGGAAACATTAATTTTCTTTCCAATAATGTTTTTCAAAATGTGCTTTTTTCACAACATCATATATTTCATTTAGACGCCGAATATCCTGATTTTTTATTTATATCCTGATTTATTAGCTTCATTTCCCCATCTAAACACACACTAAAATCATATATGAAAATAAGAAGAAAAAAAAAAACCGAACTAATATCCAAGTTATTTTCAACGGGTCACATTAGTAAAGTGTAGAATAATAAAAGAATTTTGCCAAAAAAAAAAAAAATATACCGATTTAAGTATTCGTCCTTTTTAGGTTTTAGATTTTTTTTTTTTGTTAAATGATTTATTACAAAAAATGTTTTCAAATTACCAAAAAAAAAAAGGATAATTATTCTCAATTTTGTTCAAGCATCGGTTTTTGGTTTTATTTTTCATTTTATATTTTTATCTCTGAAAGTTAGACAATAAAATGGAAAACGATTTTATTCCAGTCGATTGAAACATTTAAACGATTGAAAGAAAATATCCTTTGAGGATTTTTTGTCTTTATGGTACGATGATGACAATATTTAGACGACACTCTTTATATGTTGTATAATGATAATAAATTAAAATTAAAAAAATAAATAAATAAATATATATTTTAATCAGTAAATTGTTTCATATATCATGATTATTTTTTATTTTGGAATCAAACAAAAATAATAAAATTTTACTTGAATTATCAAATTCGAGAGAAAAACAGTTGACAAATTCCATGAAATATATTGAGTTTTCTTAGTGAAATCAAGAATGAAAGATAATGGATCGTATGCATAAAGATGAAGAGGATCTTAAAATTTTCAGATTTATCTCCATTTGGTATGCAGAAAGTTATGAAAAGATATTATTATTAATTTTGTAAATTTATTTTCTTCAGAAATTTAAAAATAAAAAAAAAATAATGTTGTGGCGGCAAATACGTTCCTAAAAATTTTTTATCCAAATTGATTTTCGTTAAATTCGAATATAATGGGCTTAAACAGGGAACAAAAGGAAAATATTAAATGCAATAGAAAAAATGATTTTTTGGTTGAGATTTGCTCGTGACCGGCATTTCCAAAATAAGGTTGCACAGGATACAAAAATCAATCAATCAATGGTCTTAAAAACAATTAGCTAAAAACTAAATATGTGGTTTAAATTTCTAAATTCTGATGAATTCTTTCAAGTAGCGCAGGAAATTTGGACCATAAAATTTTTTTCCGATTATGCTATTTTTTCTATAGATATTTTTTTTAGAGACATAGCTATATTTCCTATATTTGCTTTCCATATTTCACATCATATTATCCAACAATTTTGTATGCATAAAAACTAATCTAATGATAATTTCATATAAATTTTTTTTTTCCTTTACAAATTATGCGAATTTACGTTTTAAAACATTAAGAATCATTTTAATTGGAACAAAACAATAATAATATTATTTTATGTTGAAAATATCTTGATGTTTTGTGCATAAATACTGTATATATATACTTATAAAATATAAATATGCATCAGAAAGAGATTTCGTCTATCAAAAAGCCAGAAGGCATATCCTTTTCCGCAATCTGTCGTTTACATGACAAGTTACAATAAACTTATACTTATATATTGAACATATAATATGGTTAGAGTCAGACAAAATTTGTCTTAATATTGTTATTATTATTGTACTTATATATATATATAATGGTATATTATATATTCTATGTACTGAGGTTATTATATGCACAAGGATAATAACAAAGAAAAAATATTATCTGTTTATCTTGAATTTTATATTTGCATATGATATGCTTTTAAAGCTTGTGCTTTTATTTTATGGCATTCAATTAGAAAATTTTAAATAAGAATTTGTTTTAAAAAAAAATTTGTATATTGTATGGTTTTTTGTTCAAATATTAAGAAATCTGAAAAAGAATTATTTAACAAATAATATGAAAAGTTTATGTAAATTTTCAGCTCACTTTCTTTGGATAAATATATGTATATGCAAAAAAATCTTGACTCATATTTTTCTTAGTCTATAAATATATGTATTTGGATTTATTTAATTAATTTTTATGGCTTTATTAAATTAAATTGGTTTACACAATGTTATTAAGTTCAAAATATTAAAATTTGATTTTTCATTAATTCAGTAAGTAATAATTTTTATTTAGAAATTTAATTTGTTGCTTGGAGATTTAAAATTCTCTAAAATTGTACATAATTACAAGGAAATAAATATGGTGGATATTAATTTTCTATTTTTTAATTTAATATTTTTATGAAATTTAAATTATATGAATTAATTAATTAAACAATATATGTAATTGAAAAGGTTTCTATACAGAATATTCGCCGTAGAAATCTTCAATATATGTAATTGAAGGTTTCTATGCTGAATATCCTTATTTAACAATCTATAATTTTTTTTAAAAATTAATGCGAACTTAAAAAAAAGTTAGATTGCCAGAAACTAGTAATTTCTAATTTATTTATAATATTCCATAATTCATTATGTCAATTACTTTTGTAAATTAGCTATTTGGACTATTGCCAAACTTATAATTTGACATAAGGTTACATCTTATGGTAACACATAATAATTAGAACTTGGATTTTTGCCTCAAATTATATTCTACCAAAATTAGCAAATTAATTCTTCTTGAATTTTTAATTTTTAAATTAATTTAAATAAATTTAAAAATAATACCGAAAGAAATTCTAATTTAAATAAAGAATTAGATAGTTTTAGTAACACAAGAAACAAATTTCTAAGTTATTTAGAACATAAAACTTGTATTTAAGATATTTTAGTGAAATAGTCATTAATTTATGTAGAATTTGTAAACTCTGTAATATTTAATTACTATAATATAATAAATCTTTGATATTTTGAACGAATGATATATATAATTCAACTGATAGTTATCATTCTTATTCGTATTCTACAAAAATTATTCTACAAAAATTATTATAGAGTATTCTACAAAAATTATTATCCACAATTTTAATTTGATGTCTGGACAAAAGAATTTTTGATAATTTTAAAATAATTAAATCGGTTAAATGGTATTATCGGACTAATATATTCGTAAGAATTACTTTGATCTCATCGTAATTTTTCCATAGAAAAATTTTTCTTTTTTCAATTTATAAAATAAAATAAAAAAAAAACTTAAAAGTTTTATTGTTTTTCTTTCGATGTACTTATCATAATTCTTTCTGACCACAAAAATATATATATATATATATATATATATATTCAATTTTCCTATGTTTTCTTGCAATAAAATAATTTTTTTTTTTTGGTAAAACTAACATACTTTTTGGCACATTTTTCACAAATAATCAATTTCTCTGATTAGATTATGCTTACAAAAATTTCCGACATATGGTTTGGCAATGGTGAAAAATTGTCCTTCAATTTTTTCATTCTTTCATATACATATATATATATTCAATTTTTTGTTTTTTTTTTCAGGATATTCGCGCCACTGGCAAATAGAAAATTTTTTTTTTGTCATCAGTTTTTCAGTAAGAAATTACTGTGGTTTTGTTATTACGATGTGGTTAAAAGAAAATGCGAAAAGTTTTTGTGGTATTTTTGAAAAATGATTTTCATTGCATTACATATATATATACATTCTGGTTATTCAGAAATGAAAATTGTTTTTTTTTTTGTTTAAACGGAAATCCATAAAAGGAATAAAATTTTAAAAAATTTCTTTTTTTATGTGCCAGGAATTTTTTATATCTATAAGATATACATATATATATATTATAAAATATAAAACTAAAAGATCTTTTTCATACATTGTCGCATATAAGAATTGTATAAATATGAATAATATAATTTTTTTTTTTTAGATTCATAATTTTAGATTTTCCATATGAATTAAATTATATATATTTTTTTTTAAGTTTAAGTGCTCCATAATTTATTGCTATAAAGTAACAAAATTTAAAAAAAAAAACATTTTATATCTCCTATAAATTGTCCTTAAAGATTCAAAAAACAAGAAGCAAATTTAACTAATAAGTAAAGATTATTATTTTATTTGAAAATAACTTAAAATTAACTAACTAACTATATTTGTTTTTAAATTTTATTTAAATAATAATTTATTAGTAGAAAATATGAACCCAAAAAGGTGTTGAGGTGAATTCAATTTTTACCTTTAAGAAATATATTCATCTTGATTTGCTGACAAAAGGGTTCAAAAAAGCCAAAAGGCTTTTCATATAATTTTGTGATTAATTATTCTAATATTTTAACAGAATAAATTATCAAGACAAAGTTTCTTTTAACGATTCCTAAAGGACACAAATATTAATATCATATATACTCGTATATATAGAAATTAAATATATTAGCTAGGAAAGAAACTGAATTCCAAATGGAATTTAAAATATTATATCATAAAAAATAATACAATTAAATAACCTTTCTACAGGATTTTCGTTAATACAATCACTACCTGATTAGTGATTGTATTAAGGAATCAACTTAATATCCTACAAATTTATATTATTTAATTTCTGTATATTTGCCACCAATTCTGATTTTGTTATATTTACTTAATTTCTTAACTCAATTGGAGTACAATACTAAATTTTAAATTCTTCCTACATCTGTGCTATTGAAATAAAAATTATGTTAACAACATCTTACAAATAAGATATTATATTTTCGTTACATAACAGATACGAAAATTTTATTCAATTTTTTTTTTTATTTAACCAAAAAAAATTTTTTTTTTTGTATTTAACTTTTACATGTAGAGATACAAAATATATAATTGACATCGTATAAATCTTATTTAAAGTATCCAATTATTTTACTTTTATTGATTTTATATTTGTAATGGTATTTTTAAGGATTTACAATGTTTATATTCTCACAAAGGACTTTATATATTATTTCCTTTCTATGATCCAATTATAAGAATAATGAATTTGTATTCGTATGGGAAATTTATTGTACAAAAATCTGTAAAATTATTGAAATTGAATAGGAATAATCATTTATTTAAAATAAATCAATAAATTTATTATATATTTTTCTCAGAATAATAATATACTTAATTCCATTTTGGAAAATAGTTTAAATATTATTATGTATATAAATTTAAATTAATCTTTTCAATATAAAATAGTTTTTCATTAATTTTCATTTGAAATTGTCTGAAATTGAAAACTTAATTTTTTTTTTGTGGAATTAATTCTTATACGATGATATGACCTTCTCAAATGAAGTGAATTTCAAGAATTATTGATAAAATATAAAATAAAAATTTTAAAACATTTTTACGTTTGAAAAAAATATAATATAAATTTTAGATGCTTTAAGGAATTTAAATAATTTCAAAAAAAATACTTATTCATTACGACTTAATAAATTAACTGGTACAGAATGTCTCAAAAAAAACTCAAGATCTTTTTGGAAATTTAATAGCTGTTTTGTTTACAATTTTTGAAAATACATTAGAGATGTAGTGTTACAAGTTACAGGATAGAGCAACTCAATCAATTCGTTGTAAGATTGCCGGAGAACAAGAAATGTAATATTGTACACATAATTATTAAAAAAAAAATTTAAAATACAAATTAATTTATGAAAAAATTAAAGGCAAAACTTATTTACAATGAAAGTAATTATTTAACTTTCAATCGTAAACTGACTTTTGAGATACTCTGTATAGTACATATTTGTGAAAATGCAGAAAATTTAAATTATTTTGTTAAATTATCTTTTAAGAATTATCAGTTAAAATCCAAATCTGTATAAAAATTCTTTCCAAAATTAATGAATAATTTTTTTTTGTAAGACGAATAAAATTCAGGCTGACATTGTAAGTTTATACTGAAGGCAGTATTTTGAGTATACATATATACTGGTAAATTAATCAATTTTAGTTTCCACAATGCGACAAAATTTCAATTTCTACATAATTCTATAATGCCACTACTTTTCATACATAAACTTAATACTAATCTCAATAACATATTTCTTATATAAATTTTATCTCATATTATTTAGGTAACAAATTTTTGTATCTTACTATCCTAAGATAGTATATTAATGTTAAAATATTTATAACTTTCTAAGAAATTTCCTATTTATTTCTTGACATTTTATTAATCGACCAATTTCGGCAAACATCAGAAAGGAATACTTGTATCTTTTTTTTTTTTTGCAGCGCATTTATATCATAAAATTTTCAATGTTCAATTTTAGTTTTCTTTTTAGAAAATCGTACATTTATTTTATGAAAAATAAAAATAAAAATAGATTTGAAAATTTTTCTATATTTTGATTGATTAAATTTTCTCATCAACAGTATTAGTTATCTATATTCTTGAAATAAAATTTTCGATAATTTTTTACCAATGAATTTTATGTTGTTAAATTATAGTTTGTCGTAAGCACAAGAAAAACTATTTTTTTTTTTTTGTTAAATTCATTGAAAAACTTGTTATAATTTTCTTTTGGGATTTACTGTAGTGTGGGAATTTGATAGCGTGGAAAAAAAAAATTATATTTTATTGAAGTGGAATAAATCTTATTTATTATATTATTTATATTTAATATTAAAAAATATTTCCTCTAATAAAAAATATATATATTTTTTTAAAAGAAAGTATATTTTGGATAATAATTAAATAAATTATGATTGATTTGTAAGTTTATAAATGAGCTACTAAAATTTTGTAGTAGTTTTTTTTTTTTCATTTTAATCAGAAATTATTAATTGATAGACGAGAAATTTTTGACATATTTTCATAAAATTTTATATTAAATTTTGAAAAATTAAATAAATGTTAAATTAGAAATTTTGTTTTGTTAATTATATTTTAAGTTTTTTTTTGCCGGAGAATTCAGTAGGTAGTGGGATATAGGAAATTCCCTACTTGTGTGATAATTATGTAATTATTGAATAGTTTATGGCAATTTTCATTTTAAATATGTCAAAAGTAAAAATATGGTTAACCCAAAAATATTGTTGTTAATAACATTTTAGAAGTTGGTATAGATAGAATGATATAACTAAAATATTCAAAGTTTTGGATTATAATAGACTGTAGTGGTAGTTCATTCGTTGTGACACCGCTTCTAACCTGACTTAATATTTTTATGCAGTACTAGGGAGAAATGTAAAATGAGATAATAGAAAACTATGTTCATCATCTAAACACTAAACGATTGAAAAATTATATGTGGATTTCTAATTCTAAAACTACCATTTAATATAAAAGTTATATTCTTATATACTTTAGTTTTTCGATATATCGCTTCAATAACCATAAGCTTTTGATTTAATAATTGCTAACAAATTTCAATAATCTATCGATATACCTATTATAATTTATAAAATCTAGAAAATATCGTGCAATATATTCAATTATATTCAAACCAGCGGAACAAAAAAGAGAAAGAAAGAAACCCTCCTAATAATAATAAAATGACTTAATAAAATGTGCGTTTTATTTCCAATAATATTTAATATCTTTTCAATGAAAACCAAAAAAAAAAACCCCGTATCCAATAATGTTGCTCAAAGCATTTCAAGTTATTTTCATGCATTCTCTTACCACCCATCCAACCAAAAACCTCCTATTCAGAAAATATAATAAAAATTTTTTTTTTTATAAATATTATTAAAATAGTACAACATTTTCTTTTACCACCTACTCTTAAAACGGCCGCCCAATTTTTCGGCAACCGCCTTAAATTTCAAAGAAAAAGCATATTTTTTTTTTTTGTATAATAATAATGCAATTCATTTCGTATTCCAAGAATGTCGTAGAACTTTTGTTTGGTCATGAGTAAATTGTATAGAAAATATATTTTCTTTTCGGCCCATGTAATAAGTTCTCGACAATAAACGGAAAATTTTTCAAATATTATATTGTTATGCCTTAAGGTAATATAAATGAGGAAGAAAAAAAAATATATTACGGAAAAAATAATAATATTTTGTATCCTTGCTCCACACACAAGAAAAAAAAAATTAAATAAATAAATAAAGAAATAAGGAAGCTAATTTTTACAAAAAAAAAAAAAAAAAAATATGCTATGTCTTACCTTCGGGGCTAAAGTTGTTTTTTCCTTTTTTTTTTGTTATAAAAGTCTGTAAGATTAACTTGAAATTATATTTATAGAATATTTATGGATTGGATATTTTTGGTATTATGATAACACAAAAACAATAATTGTGGCATTTATTTTTAGTAAAATATTATTATTAAATATAAGGCTAATAGTGAACAATATCTAATTTTAGAATATTTTTTATAAAAATTCCAAAATGTGTCTAAGATGTTTTAAAACAAAATTTTATTAACAAGAGGCACCACAACTAACAGAGGCACTTATTAACAAGAGGAGATTTTCGAATATAAGAATAATTACCACTAAATATAATGTTTGATTTCGACTTATGCATTCTGCGGGGCTCTGCCTGCTCGGAAACTGGCTGAAAGAATTTGAGCAACTTCGGTCGACATTCTTTGTGAGTGTCGAAGTTTTATGAAGCGATGATTTTGAGGACTTATGGGAAGTGGCGAATATAGGAGGTGGCACGAATCTACGAATGGATTCGTAGATTCGTTAAGGAGCCACACTGGATTTTCTAAAGGGAAGCGGTTCTTGAAGAAAAGACATTTACCTGCCAGCTTAGGGTTTGGTGTCAGTTGGATAGACTGTGTCATACTCGTTGTCTTACTTAACTAATTTTGGATTTATAATAATAATTTAAAATTTTTACATCACCCGAAATTAGATTTATTTCTTTTTAATAAAATCTATAATTTTTTTTGATACGTTCCTTATTTCTGGTAAATAGAACATAAATATAAAAAATTGTGAAATAGTTTTTGACTCATATTTATTTTCGACATAAAGTACTATAACTCCAATAAACTATAGAGTCTTTTAAATAAATAAATACATAAACAATAAACCACTTGTTATTATCTTGATATTAAAAAAAACGTCACATTTTTTATCTCTTGAAAAACTATTCCAAAAAAAAACATATGACATGAAAATATTAGAAAATATTTTAAAATGGTTAAAACTTTGGTATAATTGACTCGTTATGTTTATACTAAATTGGCATATAATTGTACAAAGAAAATTTCAAGTTAGTTAATAAAATACCAATAAAACTTTTAAAACTATATTAAAAATATTTAAGAATACCACTTAGGATAAGTTTTTTTTTGTTTCTTCTTCTAAAAATGTTTTTGTAGTGTTCAAATTAAGCAAACACCTGGATAAGACTAATATTTGAAAACGAATCAAGAGTATTTCACTGAAAGTTAAAAATTTTAATACATGGTTGACTTATTATAAATAGTACTTACAGGGGTATTCTTAATAATTTTAGTTGCCACTGTCCTTTAAATTTTATAATACACTAAAATTGATAATTATATTAAAAAAAATTCTGGAAACTGTCATTAAAAATATATAAAAAACTAATCATAAAAAATTATGATTTCTTTTTTTAAAATCTTCGTAAAAAAATTCTTTTATTTTAATTCAAAACCAAAATATTAAACTTAAAACCATAGTATTTTCAATTTAACTATCATCGTAGAGAATGGCTTATTAAACTTTGGAAATTTATCTGATGGCAAAAAAAACAACAAAGATTTATTATTCACTTTTTTTAGAGGATTTACTATAAAAGTTATGGTCGTTTTAATGTCGAAAACAATAGAAATGATTTTTAATATTGTAAAACTTAAAGAAATTTCTTTTCTAAAGAAAACTATAGTTGAAATCCGTAACGAATTTAAAATTTCCTGGTTATTACAAATGTCATACTCAACATTTTTGTAGAATTTGAAGTAAGATGTAACGCAACTTTAAACTTTAACCAGATTTGGAAAAATCTAAGCGGAGTATTAAGTTTAGGGCTTAATTAAATTGTACTGTTTGTCTGAATCGAAACGAAATAATTTTTCGACAATAAATGATTGCAATTTTACTGGGTATTGTAGTTCACTTTAAACTTCACAGAGAAAATTTATCTAAAAATTTTCACTTGACTTGATTTATAAGCTGGATTTGTTGTAGCAGTAAGCAAACTGTATTTACAATCAAAGTATTTTTTTAAAGCGTTTTTTTTTTTTTACAAAAAATGGTAGTAAAAATATAGTTTGGGACAAGAGAATATTCATTTCATAAATTAACAAATAATACGTACTATAAAACCATACGTTTTTCTGTATAGTAGCTTTGTATATTCAATTAATTTATATACCGCAATTAACTGACTCCTGCTACCTTAGAGTGAGTTTGATGACTGCTGTTACCTTAGAGTGAGTTCGAATTACTTCCGAGACAACAAAGTCCTTTTCTCAGTATTAACTGTGTCTGGTGAGAATGAATCAGCATAATAGCTTTTATTTGCAGTAAAATGATTTTAAGTATTTATTATTTTGCAACAAGTAAAAGTGCGGCTGCTTAAAAATACATTTGGAGTAAATTTTTTGTTTTCCTCCGTATATAAATTCATATTTAGTAAAACTTGGTTCAACAAATAACAATCACAAAAACGTAAATTACAAATTCCATAAAGCTATTTTTGGAATTTTATCAAGATAATTATCCATTACTTTAATTTTCCAACTTTAATAATTTAATACTATATTACATTTTAAATTATTTCAGTAATACCGCTAAATTTAATTAATCTTCGTCGCTACCATAATTTTTAAGTTCATAATTTTTAATAATGATGACATGAAAACTATTTATCTTTAGTAAAGTACAATTTAAAAAAAAAAACAAAATGAAAACATTTTCTGCAAATTAAATAATAAACCAAAATTATATTTTTTGCAAGTAATTTTATAAAATTTTCCTTTGCTTTTCCATAATAAAAAAAAAAAAGAAGAATCTTTTTAAAATTAAATTTCCATTTATTATACCAGTATAAATTATTTACCCAATTTTATTTAGTAATTTTGTTATGTGGGGATTTTTGTCCTTTATTTCTAAGATAAATAATTTATAAAATTTTCTTCGTAAATTATTTAATATATCAAAAGAATCTATAAGTTAAAAACTTGTTATCCTTATAGCTTATAATCTTATAATTCTGCTAGTCATCATGCGGTTTTTTTCGTGAAAAAGTAAAAAACCATTTTAAGATTTTCTGTGATTTTAGCAGAAAAATTAAGAATTTATAGAAATACGTACTACGGTATATATATATATATATAAAAAAGTGAACATATAATGAAAATATTAAATTATTAAATGACAAGATGAAATCTTGAATTTTTGTGATTTATGTAATTTTTTTTTTCCTCCTGTAAAATGACTGTCAATCAATTATTGTTTTTTTTTTTTGTGTCGTTGGAATTTATCCTTAAGGGGCGATAGAATTATATGACAAGTCATATTCCAAAAAATTGTATTCTTGTTTTGTTTTGCAGGAAATACTGCTACAAGTAATTTTGAACAGTAAAAAAAAACTGATGATATTACAGATTTTTTTTTTAAATTATGTTTATTATTTAATTTTAATTTGAATAAACTTTATTGGAATTTGTGTGACATAATTAGGAAAGTTTCGTTGTAATTTTTATTTAACTTATATTATAAATTGTAGTTCTAGAAATTATATTCAAAAGAAATAGGTCATTCATACAAATATTTGATTTTTAAACTTGATTAGTCTAAAACTTCTTTGAATTTGTCGCATAAAAATTGCATTAGCACTTGTACCCTGTCCTAAATTTCTTCCAAATATCCAGATTTTCAAAGCCTATACTAATACTGTATTTTTAGAGCATTTTTATTAGTATTTTTTGGAAAATAACAGAATTTCAGAAAAATTAATGATTTGAAGTATGTTTCTATAATTTATGGTTGACGTGAGCAGCCCTAATAATTTAATCGGTTGACAAATATCTGGTGTTTTGTGTAAAACAAGTGGAAAGATTACGAACAGTCGAGTCAAACAACCAAGCATAGTACTTGGAAAAAATATAAAGTACATACAAGTAAAGTGAATTCAAAAGGAACCATAAGAATTATTTACTTTAGAAATCAAGTTGACAGTAATCTAAATATTTTAATTTAACTATTTTTCATAAAAACCACTTTTAAAATTGAACAAACAAAAAAAAAAATTATTTACTTTACTTAAAAACTTTATTTTTTACATACAAAACTGTATAGATAGTCTACAAAAAGGATCTAATATAATAAAATATTTAATTTATTAATGATTCTTAAAAAAGAAAGAAAGGTATCTTACCGATTTTTTTTTCCTTCGATATTTCCAAAATATTGTTATTCCGTTTTCTTATTATGTTTACAGGGGGTCCGTTGTCCGTAGAAAAAAAAATCTTTAAAAAATTAGTTACAAGAAAAGTTTAATATTACATACTAATAATAATTTATCAGTAACTAGAAAATTTAAACAATACAAAAAATTTAAAATATTCATTATAAACTAATATTTTTAAAACTAATAAATTTCAACATATAATATCGAAAATATCTGTTTTTTATGTTTATTTAAAAAAACTTTTAAGATAATCCTTGTTGTGTTGTTTTTTACATATCTTTAAACATGCATAATATATGTAAGCTTAATGGATACTGAAAGGATTTTCTCAGAATACAGAAATATCCTTTTTTTTGTTATTGTTGTAGTTGTTGTCGTTACTTCCTGTAAAGCTTATGGTTTTAATAATATATAATATAATAGATATTTATATATAATAAATACTTATATGTAGAAATATATTATAAAACATTATTTTCAGGTAACACATTATTAGATTCAAAAAAAAAACTAAGCAAACAAATTGCCTCAATAAACGGATATATCAATGTAAAATTGATGTGTATTAGTTTATCCATTATAATATTAAATAGAATTTTAAAAAATATTTTTAAGTAAAAATTTAATTTTTAATTTTAATTTCTGTTTGCATAATCATTTCTAATCGTATTTACTTAACTGATATTAGTCCTGAATGATTTCCTTCAAAACAAATATCCCACCTTCCAACATTGGAAATAATTGTTTTGTTGAGTAAAATTTTTACAGAATTTGTTCATAATGATGGTTGTAATTATGATCTTTCGGACATTTTTTGTAGAAACTAAATATTTTCAAAATTTATTGTAGTTAGTATTTAATTTAATGCACAAATATTTCATAGAAAAATTGTTTCTCATAAATACAATATTTTTGAAATAATATTAATATTTAGTCATTTCAAATTATATAATTAAACTGAAATAAATAATTTAATTTACTGGACAATAAATAATTAAACATTCATTTAGCAGCAACTAAGTAAATTTATATCTAAAAGATTTATCATCAAACTCATAAATTTAACAATTTCATTTTTCTATAGTGTTTTGATACACCTGTGTACCAATTTAAATCATTCGTGTTCGTATACCAACAGAATTGTATAAAACAACATAAAAATTTACATTTTTAACATCAATTTACCTTTTTTTTTTAAATCCTATTTTTACTTTAACTCCCATGCTTTATTATTTCTCCTAGTTATAGTCCTGAGTTTTTATTTAACTTTTTTTTTTGAAAAAAAAGCTCTTCGGTAGCTAATAAACGCTGTCATATTAAATAAAGGTTATTCCATATCTTTTCTTTATCATACTAACACCCAACCAATAGTATAGTGTAGCTTAAATTACGGCTAAAGATTTTTGTGGTTTTATACAAAATATCCTTTTATCAAATCCACCTACAAAAATTTATTAGAGGAAAATTTCTGGGTACAAAAATAATTTTTATTTTGTCTCTTTTTGGTATTTTAATAATCGAACCGAATATTTTCAATTTGCTAAAATTCTAGGCACACAATAATAGAAATTTGAAAAACGTAAAAAAAAAAAATGTCGAGTAGTAAATAAAGTAAATTTTTATGGGGTGACTGTTAGTGAATATGAGTTTTTTGTTAATAGAAAAATTGAAAATCCTAGTTAATAATCCTAGAATATTGATTTAATAAAATGGAAACTAGTAAAAAAAAATTCTAAGCTTTTTACTACAATCTAAACACTCAAACAAGTTCTGATTAAAGGTAAAAAATTTATGACTTTCTAGGAAATTAGAAGCCTTACCAAAATTATTTTTTTATAATGTCCTTTTTTTTTTTTTTTTGGAAACCACACTATAACCCAATCAACCCATTTGGAAAACTTATTCAAAATAATTTCGATTGTGCGTAAAATTCCACATAATTTTAATCCAAAAAGTTTATTTTCTTTTGTTATGTGTATATATATGTTGGGGATATTTATACGGAAAAAAAGGAACATTTTCAATAATCTTCTAAAAAGTTTCGTTAATACCCAATAGACATTAGATAAATGAATTTATTAGAGAATCTTTTAAGTGTAAAATGGTTTTTCATCATTGGTTAAAGTTCAATTGAGCAAAATAAACTTTTATACATCTATCTAAAAAAATACACATATACAATTGGAACATAAATATCCTTGTTATAGATAATTGTATATAGGAAATGAATCCTTGTTACTGCCAAAATATCAAAAAAAAAAAATAAAAGAAAAAATTTATCAAAAAAAAAAAAAAATGGAAAATGCGTATATTAAACATCATTGATATGAAAACATGAGGGTGGAAAAATTGCTATGCCAATTGAAAATACAGTTTTTTTTTTCTTTCTTTTTAAAAAATGGCAAACACGTTTAAAAGGATACAAATAAATAAATATATATATATTAGGTGTTTATTAGATGAAATTAATATGGGTGAGTTTTGTTAGATATGAAAATGGAAATGAACGATGATTTCAATCTTGATTATTTTTGTGAAATTATATTTTTCATGATTTTTTACGAAATGAATACGCGCTGACGTATTTGCGATTTCCCAAGTGAACGAATCCTAGATTAAATTCATCATGTGGTTAATTTGAATTTATTTTTTTTTTATTTTTTGGTTTTCTGTGAATTCAATATACACAATTGATTAGGTGTCGGAGCACGTATTGATTTCGTACGAAATTTCAAAAGTTTTTAGTAATCATTGTATATATTTTTTTTTTTTTTTTTAGGAAATAAAATTCATTTTACACGATTTTCAGTGGGAAAAGATAAAAATGAGGTGTTAATATAAAAAAATTTCATTTAGTTAAGATTGAATATTAAATTTTTTTTTATATAATATTTAAAAGTCAGTGATTTATATTGTAGCTGGTTCAATTATGTCCGTAGATTAAGTTGCCTTTTTTTTTTTAAAATATCGTATAATCTTAGATTTATTTATAATTAAATTATTAAATATTTTCAAATTTCCTAAATATTTATACAACATTTTAAATGTAAGCAAAATTTGCGAATGATTTTATATTTATTTTTCAAAAAATATAAAAAAACAATGTCAAAACATTATGGCTATTTACGAAAATACTACTTGATATCACTTACTTTTTTGTCATATAAACATACAAATGGGCTCATCTCTAATATTTGTATGTTAACGCCACAAAAAGAAAACACAAAACAACAGAAATCTGTAAAGAAATGTTTGAAAAATAAAACCATAATTAATGATCTGAACAAAAATAAGTTAAATGTGGCTTTTAACTTTGGTAAAACATCGATCATTTTGTATTTATATCTTATATGTCTTTTTGTGAAATATATTTTTATAGTTATAAATGTTGAAAAACTAACTCCCCAAAAAGACCACAAAAATATTATGCCTTTAGAGACAATTTGAAACTGGCACAAAATAATTAATCACTTTTAAAAATTAAAAATTTCATTTTTTTTTTTTTTGGATATTAAATTTTAAAGTTAAATTAAATTTTTCTAATTAGTATTGTAAAAAGGAAATAATTTAATTCTATTTTCTAGTTAAAATAAATAAATTTGAAAAAAATAATTACTATAAAAAATAATAAAGAAAGAAAATCTTTGAAAATAAATATAAAATATAGAAAATTTAGTGATTGTAAGTCACTTTATTGGCAACAAAATCAGATAAATAATGATATCCTATGACCATAAATCTTTCCTTTCGAAAATCGAAAAAAAAAAATAAGAAAAAATATGTATTGGCAACTATTCTCGTTAGTTTTGTCCCAATCAAGATTTAATTAATGAAAATCGATTGAATTGTAATATGTATACCATACCATACCATACCATAACCCAATAGATGGTAAATAATATAAGATAAGAAGAAAAGAATTTATAAAATTGAATTGTGGTATAAATGGTTATAGTGAAAATTAAATATATAAAACCATCTGATTTCGATGGCCAAACTATATATTGTATTAACAAGTTTTTATTGTGTTTTTGGTTGTGTTGCAATATAATCTTGAAATATATTTAATACATTATCAAAAATCTTTTTTTAAAAAAAAAACTAATACTCTTTTAAAATCAAAATTATAAGGAAATACATAAAAAAAAAATCAATTGTATATTAAATTTAATTTCAAATAATTTAATAGTATGGTAAATTTTAATTTAAATACTAAATAATATGTAAAGTTATTTGACCACAAAAATTTTACCAAAAATATTTTCCAATTTTAGTTAATTTTGTTCATGAAATATTTTAAAAATTTACTATACATAATTATTTATCTAAAATCTACTAAGACTTTTAGAAATTACCTGGTAAATTGTTAAAAAATTTTATAGTAAATGCAATAATTACAAAAAATTTTTGAAATATTTTGAAAAACTTTTTAAAAATATGTTTTCCTTTAAATGTTTTTTTTTTGTTGGTATTTATTTATTAGTTTGTATACTGAAATTGATTCCATGAAAATATGTAATACATAAAATATATTTTTATAATAATTTTTCTAAAACTTTTTTTTATAAATAAATTTAGTTTTTATTCTATTTTTATATTTTAACTTAATTGTAAATTAGATGTTAATTAAAATTATATGATATTTAAAATATTCAGAAAATGTTGAAATATAATAATTACATATTTTATTTAAAAAGTTTTACTTCAAAATTTGTTATTACCATGGAAAAATTAATTTTTATAGAAACATAGGTAAATAATATTAAGGTATTTTTAATTTTAGAAAGTCTTTATTGAATGTGGGCTTTATTAATATTAGGTAAGCTTTTATAATAGGAGGTATAATATTTAATAATATAAATTTAGCATAATTATTGTAAGGTGTTTTTTTATTTTTTGTAAAATTTCATGTTAAGTAATTAGTTATAAAAATATGCTAATTAATTTACAAAAAAAAAAAGAAAAGTACTTTCAATTATATTTTGAATTTATTTTTTAACATAAATTTTTTTTTTAGAATTATACATTTGGTTAATTTCAATTTATACTTGGTAGATACAAATTGAGAATCGATTAATTTCGTATTTAATTAAATGATTTAACATATAATTTTACCCCTTAGCATAAGAAAATCCTCAATCAATTAAGCACTTAATAGGCAATTATTTAGATTTTTAATTCAAGTAAATAATCTAAACATTCTTTATCTCCTATTTATTTCTTAAAATCTCAATATATCATCCTCTCGAAATTAATTGATAACAATTTTTTTTTTTTTTTATTAAATGTAATAATATTGTTGACCTTAAATTATCCTAGGACAAAAGGAAACAGCAAAAAAAAAAAAACATCCTTAAATATAAACAATAAATTCACTTAACAACCTTTTTTTTTTCCTGACTAAATTTCAATTCTTTCATATAAGTATTTTTGTTGTTGTTGTTGTTGCTGCCTTTATCATATATATATATATAGATATACACCTATTCCCATACTCATTATCCTATATTGACTATCATACTAAATGTTGACATGCCGCCCCTAGATGAGGCTTTTCTCTTGATATAATGCGGTACTTATATGAATCAACATAAAAAACAAACTCCAAAGAAAATAAATAAAAGTATTAAAAAGGAACAGGAAAAAAAAAAATATGTATACAAAATATCTCTGAATAGACAATCACCAGGAATCAATCAAAAGGATTTACTGTGGGTAAACAAAGACATTTATCAAAAGATTTATTTATATCAGAAGATAGATGTGTGTGTATGTTTGATTGTATGTTGGTTATTTTCCTAAATAAATTTTTTTTTATTTTTCAAAATAATTTTTATTGGAAGAAAATATCCTGTCTAGAAAATCCTTAAATATGGTTGTATATAAAGTATGCAATCTAATATTACATTATAATATTTAGGATGTTTATTTGTTTTATTATTTTGGAGAACAACAACAACAATAATAAAAAAAAAACCATCTTTTAGGTAGTTTTGAATAAAAATAATCTTTATAAAAAAAAAAAAAAGCACAAAATATTTTATGTGAAAAAGTTTAAGGTAAAAAATCAAAATAGACAAACTTATTTGTTTTTGGTTTCTGTTCATCACTGATCACATAATTTGTTTAGGTGACCTAAAATTTCATTGTATACGTCTTTCACAATAATATATATTAGATCAATGTCCTGCCATGAATCAAATAGTCTAGAAAAATAATTCCACAGCAAATGAATCACCATAGATATTTAATTTTATGTAAGATAAGTCAATTGAATTCATGTGAAGTTATTTTTAATGCACGGTGTGATCCACTTGAAATAACGAGATGTTATTTTTTATAAAATGTTATTCAAAAAATTGGATTATATTATGATTGAAATGTAAAAGAAAATCTTTTATTTCATTAGAAATAATTCTATGAACTTCTATGTTGAGGTATTTCCCTGACACTCATTAAATATTTTTATTTACAGAAAAATAATAATGCAGCAAATAATACCATAAAAGTTGGTCTGATAAATATAAAAAACGGTAATTGAAAAACTTAACATGGCAAAATTATTAAAACTACATGATTATATATTGGAAATAAAGCCTGAATTTATTTTCTGATAATTATTGTACTGTTAAATCAATATTCTGATAATTAGGGTATCGTAAAATAATCTAGAAGATTGCAATTAATTTAATTAAAATATATCATTAAAAATAAACTTTAACAAATTTCTTATTAAATTATGATGTTATTTCCGTTGTCGAAGGAAACTATTTCATGCATTACATTTTGACAAAATTTTCAATATTAGATTTTTTTTACAGGTATTTTCATTGTCAAACATATATGTACATCTATATATATATGTATTATATTAGATATTATGGAAAGGATAAAGAAAAGTATAAAAGGTTTTTCATTTTTTTATTTTCTACTTTGTTTTTGTCTAAATCTAGATCATAAGGATTTTTCCTTATTGAATTCTATTTTTTTTCGTATATCCTTAGGTATATAGGCTAAACAATAAGAATTGATATTAATGGTAAAGGTTAAAATATTTTATGTGTTTTTAGGTAATCATAATACCATTTTATATTAGGATTTTTTTTTCTATTTATTGTTTTTGTGGTAAATTTTATTTTTATATTTTTTTTTTATTTTTGAAGAAAATAGAAGTCAATTGAATTAGGAAAAAAAAAATATGTAAATTTTGTGGCATAAAATATGTTTAGATCAATTTAAAACGATAAAAACATTGAGAATAAAAATTGATTTTATTTTTTCGGAAATTTATTATTTTTACGGAGACAAACAAAAAAACACCTTGAATATAAATAAAATATATTTAATTTTCACTTATATAGCAAAAAAAAAAAGAAGCATAGAAAATCTTTAAGAAAATATTGAAAATACTTTTTATACAGATTAAAAATTATATACTATTATATAACTATAACAGATTAAAAATTCAATTTTTCCTGTCTAATTCATAATAGTTTTGTAAATTTCATAACATTTTTGTATCATAAATTTTACCTTTTTTTGGTATTAGGTTGAAAATTAATTGCCAGTTAACTAATATTTTGTGAAAATCCTAAACTTTATACCTTCAATTGCCTCTTTGAAATCTTTAACATAAATTACATATATACATAAATAAAATTTATTATTTTCTATAAATTTATTTTTAACATCTGTGCACATATTACCGAAAATATTTGTTTTTACTGTATTTGAAAAACCACTTCAAATTTGTTTTCAATTCATAAAATAACTTAAAGCTTAATGTAAATAAATTTTCCTATAAACATAAATTCTTGATATAAACATACTTGAACTATAAGATTCAATATGTATATTATATGTATATGGTTTATATCCTTAAAAGTAAATTTAGAATTATGTGCGCCTTTTTATTGTTCAAAATTATGTAAGGATATTTACATATCCATAAATCATTGTATAAATAATACTTAAACTTAAGTATGTATTTAACTAGTACGCACTACACGACAATTCAAAGGACATATTTTAAGGTATGTATAAAGGAAGGGGATTTTTTTTTGTGTTGTTCGTTTATAAGTTTACAGAAAAAAAAGAAAGGTTTTATAGGTCCAAATATTTCGTATATATTGGAAAATATTTAAATTAATAAGAAAATTATTATTTTCATAAAAAGAGTAAGAAAGAACTTTGAGATAAATTATGTTTAAAATGTCAAAATATAAGTTTTAAAGCTCTAATTAAGCATATTTTGTAACTTCTTGTCCAGACTAATAATTATATGTACAAACACATTAAAAATGATATCTTGTACTGACAAAATATATTCTTGACTTATAGTGCCTAACTCGATTAAGGAATATAGAGAATTTAACAATTTTTGAATGGTTTTATTTATATTAATTTGAAAAGAATTTTCAGAATTTATTGTAAATTATAATTATATTTGTATATTGCTTTTATGTTGATTAAGTATCCTTACCCAATAAGTGTAAATAAAATTTACTTAAAATTTTATTCTAAACATTCTAATTATTTTTATTAGCAATTAATTCTGTAGATTTCATTTACTAACGATTAAATCAATTTTATTTCGGCAAAAAACAATATCATGTTGAAAGTAAATTAATTTTACTAATATACATCCCATTGGCAACTTTATTTATTATACATAAAAAAAAATACTACAATTTCATTCATGTAATGGATTCTATTACTCTTTAAACAATTGTAAAATTTTACATCCATTTTATAACAAATATAACATATAATAAAGGAAAATCTTTTAAAAATACATCATTTTCTGTAAAATTCCAAATGGTTTTCTTGACTTTAGGCCAAATATAAATCAAATTATTATTTATGTAACATGTTTCCTTTAAAACGTCTAAAATTTTAAATTTTATGGGGGTATGAGCAAAAATCACAAAAACAAAAAACAAAAACGTACAAAAACGAAAAAGTACTTTTTGTATTTCATATGTTTTAACTATTGTAAAACTATTGCCACAATTGATAGCCAATTCTTTATTTCAAATCGAGTATTTAATAAAATTTTGCTAGTGGCAAAGAAAAAAGATCCTAAATGAATATCAAAATTCATATTTCAGATTATGGTGTGTATCTATATATATGTTTAAAATTTGAATTGAAGGACTAACCATTGCCAAACCATATGTCGGAAAATTTGCTTTTATTACTATCTAATCAGAAAATTTGATTATTGCTTGTAATTTTGCCAAAAACAAAAAAAATGTAAAAAGAGATAAATTTTTTTGGGAAATTTTTCCTTTTTTTTTCAGAAAGGAAATTATGGAAATTTTTTACATAAAAAAAAAAAATTAATTTTTGTAGAATAATGAGAATTATGATAAGTGCATGGAAATTTTTTATGATATTGATGAAAATGCACATTAAATTATTTTTGCACAAAATGCTCGTAATTAGAAAATGAATTTTAAATAGTGAACTTACGTTGATTAATATTTGTACTCAGTACAATTAGTAAAATTTAAAAAAGAATATCAATAGTAAATTTTTTAAGCTAAATAATTCAAATTTCAAAAAAAACATTGTGTATTAAATGTTATAAAAAATTTAATGTCAACATCCTTAATTCTTCACTTAAATAACAATTACCTAGTCCTAGGATATCTGAGCAAATAATTTGATTTTACGCTCAGTTTGAATTACCAATAAGCTTTTCCAATATGTTCAAAATGCAGATTTTATTGTAAGAATTCGAAAAATATTCGTAAATAAAGTAATACTCCAAATGATGAAATAAATTAGTTGTTGAAGGAAGAACTTGTAAAAGTTTATTATAAAATAATTATGATTAATACAGCTTTTAGTTTCTAAATTTGGTTTAAAATTTCTCTCTTTATTATTTTATCTTAATTGTCAAAGTTTAAAAGTTATTTTCTAACATTTATTAAGTATTTTACAATATAACTCTCAGATATATTCTTTTTAAACTTAAATTACATGATTATGCAAAAAATAATTCATATTAGCTTTTATTTTTAAGGATTCTATAGTTACAGATTTTCCTTCTTTTTTTTTTTTTTATAAAGAACTAAGAAAAACATTTTCGAAAGAAAAAAAACGTGCTTCGGCAATCATTATAAAGATTTTCATTTTTCTACAACCATTTTCATTTTTTTTTTAGTAATAATTTCCCAACAAAAAAAAACAAAATATAAATATAAAAATTTTTTTTCATAAAGATTCAATTTACTGATTAAAATGTTTCGAAATTTCAATTTGTTAGCCATTGAAATAGATAATATTTTTCGTCATTTTCTTAAAAACTTATTTCAATTTTATTTATTTTATATTAGTTAGTTTTTTTTTTTTTTTTGTGTAGCTTTCATCACTTAAATATTTCAATCGAAAGAAAAATTTTATTTAAGAAGACGACTATCAAAGGTCGAGAACAAAAAGGATGTTTTTATTTTTTTTTGGTACAAGAAATTCAGAATAATTATTTTTAGACTTCAACATGTGGTAATAAATCATTTAATAGAAGAAAAAAAAAAACTTTTAATAGTATGTGAAAAGTAGTGAGGAAAATATTTTAGAAATCTAATATATCAGGATTTCTGATTTTTTTTATTTTATACTATATACATTTTTTTTTAGTGTGATATTTTCCTGTTTATATTTGTAGGGAATCAAAGCTAATAAATCAGGATATAAGTAAATAATCAGGATATTCGGCGTCTAAATGAAATATTTCATGATTCGTGGAGTAATGTAATAAGAAAGATGTTCGAAAGAAATATCAAATTGAATCCAGGATAGATAGTTTTTTTGTGATGTGTTAAGAAGCTGAGAAGTACAATTGAATCCACTGTCTTAAATTTTAGATAAAAGGTACTTTAATTAATTTTTAAAAATTATTTTGGTAAGTGTTTATAAATTTACTGATACATATTTTGATAAATAAATGATTTTAGTCATACTGTCTGTCATAGTTAAGACTAATTCATCCTGGCTTAAACGTTAAATATAATTTTGTGATTGTATGCGTAAAAGAAATATAATTCAAATAGAAAATTTAGTGAATTTAAAATCTAATACATTTATAAGCTTCTTACTAAAAATTTCATAAAAACTGATTTATTTTAAAAGTTTGATGAATTTTTTAAAAATTAAATTTTCTATATTAATATAATATGGTATTAATTTTCAAATTGTAATTTATGATCTTCTTTTGTATTAGTTTTCTTATATACCGTATTAGAGCATTAAAAAATTTCTTTCTCATAAATAAAACTATGCCTTCTATGGTAAAGTGTTATCAGACAGAATTGAATTTTCTAATTAATTTTTATTCTTAACAAATTTTTCTACAAAAGACAGGGTGAAATGAAAGTTTTTCTCCAATTAAAATTACACATTTGTAATAATAAAATTAAACAAGTTATTAACACAAATACAATTTTCATTGTAAACATTATCCTTACATTCTAATCAAGTTGTTTAATTTATATAAAGAAAAAAAGAAGGAAAATTGTCAAAATGACCCTATAAAAATAAATTTCTTATTATATTTGAACCACATTGCAATGTGGTTTGATAAAAAAAAAATTTTCATGTTACATAGATATGTATAAGAAAAACAATATTTATATGTATACTGTATATACGATGACATATCTTTTTGTAAACTCTTATAATCTTTTGCTTGTTACAATGTTAGAACAATATGGAAGGATACAAAAATGAAAGAAAAAAAAAAATGAATAAATAAATCCTGGCCTAACTACGGTTTTATATATAGAGAAGATCCAAGACAATTCAGCTAAACGGAACATATTATTATATAGTAAAGAGATACCAAATGGTCTTTGAAATTATATATTGTTACACTTCAGTAATTTTATAGATTATTATATTCATTTTTATAGCTGATTCTGGCCGATCAAAAGAATATTTTCATTATTATTATTATGCTTGCAAGTAAAATAACTTTAAAAAGAATTGGGTTGAATAAGCAGAAATTTATAAAGTTTACATTTTATTTTATATATAAAAGTTGATTTAAAGAAAATGGTTACGATATTGTTTTTAGTTTAAATTAAAATTAAATTTAATTTGAAAATTTGATAAAATTCAAAGACACACTTAGAGCCAGTTTACTTAATCGAAACTGAACAAGTTGTATATTGACAATTTAAATAAATTGAAAATAAATATGTTAACTACTTTAATTTTTTAATTTATTTATATAAATTTGACAAGGTTGGTCCAGTAAAATCTATTCTGATCGACTGATTAGGCTTAAGTTAGGTAATGTTCATCTTTTATATAGAAAAGTAATATATTATTTTATTAACTGGAGCTGGTGTTTGCCTGGTAATTGGAAATTTTATAATAACTTTTTATAAATTAGGTTTAAACCAAAGATAAAGTTTATACGTATTCTGAGAAACAGGGAAATAATTTAACCTGAAGCATAAAATCTTTCGAGAGTTTCTATGAGACTGGCACTTATTTTACTCGTTCTATGAGACTAGCCCTTATTTGAAATAAATGTTTAAAATAAATCGTTACAAAAATTACATAATTTGTATTAATAATAAATTAGACCATACGGTTTTTAATATTTTAATGCTTAAAAGACAATTGAAACAGTAATAACATTTTGAAAGCCCACAGTTTTTCAAATCAGATTCAACTTCTTCAACGAGAAACATACTGTGGCTGTGTAGTTAAGAATTATGCTCCAACCAATTAGAATTACATCTTTGCATTAACAAACTTTGAACAACTTAAGATTGGTATATGTTTATTATAAAAAATTTCAAATGTCAAAGACTTTTCTTAATGTTTTTATTTTTCTTCGTTTAAATTACAATAAAGTTTATTATTTTATTGAATATTCGTAAAAATGGTATATAATAATATAATATATAAGCTTTAAATCCAAAGTAATAAAATGTTTTAATATATAAAATGTATATATATTTTTTTTTTTACCTTAATTTAATGAATTTTATCTTTTTGCTATTTAATCACAAAATTTCTTATGTGTTTTTTTTTTCTTCTGTGTCAGCGAAAATTGAAAATGTATATTTCTTTCTATTGTTGGCATCTTTACTTAAGCTTTTTCATTTAGAAATCATCAAGGATCGTTCAGAATAATTTCAAATGACAAAATTTTACTGTATGTTTTTCGTTATTTTTATATTTTTTGTATTATAATATTGTCATTGAGTATTTGGATTCTTTAGATAAAAGATAAGATAACAAAACAAAAGTATAGAAAATCCTCTTAACAAAAACACATGTTGTACACGCCCAAAGGTAGAACATATAAATATAAAACTTTATGTTATTGATATTGTTTTGAGAAAATATAAAAAAAATAAATAAATTCTACTCTATACAATTTACATTCAGCTTCAAGGATAAATAGAATCTATACTTAAAGATAAATAAATGAAAAATATTTTATTAAAGTAAATAAAATAGTAAATAATTATGTAAAAAAATAAATTTTTTTTTAGTGATTTTGTTTTAAAACTTATTTATATAAAAAAAAGATACTAATAATTATATTTAAAATAATTGGTAATTTGAAATAAAATGTTAAAAGTTTTATTGTACTTAATTTGTAGAATTTGTAGAAAGTTGAAAAAAAGTCATTTTTGAAATGAATTATATAAGTAAAATGTAAGAACCAGTATCACAGTGCGCAGCTATACACTCGACTCAGTTTAAATTCTTTCTTTGTTTCTTAGTGTAAATTTAAATATTATCTTCGGTTTAAACTTTAGTTTAAGTTTAAAGAACTGCAGAAAATTTGAGTTTCAAGAAATAAGTTCGATATTTCGTGTCAAATTTATAAAAAATTACTGTAAAATTTTGAAATTAGGAGATACGAAGTATGTCCAGTAAATTCCACCCAATTTTGAAATTAGGAGATACGAAGTAGGTCCAGTAAATTCCACCCATTTCAGTACACTTTTCACGTACAAAAGATGAATACTACCTAATCGTAGCTAACACTACTCATAACTACCTTGTATTATTTAATTTCTACCCTAAAATTGATCAGCAGTTCAATAAAATGTAAATTCAAATAAATTTAAGTACGTCAAATAATTTTATACTACAATCAGCTGATTAGAAAATTCTAAAATGTAAATTAAAAAGTTTAAAAATTATCAATAATGGCGTAATAGTTTTTCGTAATTCGGTATAGAAATATGACTAGTAACAATCTCTAGACTTAATTACTCCAATAATCACTTCTAATAAAAAATTATCCTAATTTTAATTTTTAATTAATTTCTTAATTATGTTTCTGATTTTAAAAATCAAATTAATGCTGTTTAATTGTTGCAATTATCTGAAATATACCAAAAATTTGAAAAAGATAAAATTATTTTTTCCTAGAAAAATGAAAAATTTATAAATCATAATACTGTAGTATAAATCCTTCTAAACATTAATATGATTCAAAATTTTGAATACACCAAGGATATAATATTTAAAAAATCCTTTTGCATCTCTCAATTATTTAGCAATTTTATATGCAAAATAATAATAAAAGAAATAACTTTTTAAAAAAAAATTCATTTTTGTCCTTTTTTTTTTGGAAAAATCTAACAAATTTAAAATATAAAAATGATCTCCCAAACTTTTATATAATAATAATGGAAAAATTTATATTAATATATATTTATTATTTTGTTTATATGTCTTTATATTATGTTGTATACATGTGATACGTGTCTCTAAGGCATAAGGTTTATTCCTGGGATGTTATGGGATTTCCTTTTTTTTGTTGTTTTTTTTTTTTCTTTCCTCAAATAACAAAAAAGAAAAATATTTGTTGTTGTTCCAGTCTGAAATTTCTATTCATATAAGGATAAAGTTGATAGGGAAATTTGTTATTTTCATATTCATTTTTGTTGTCTATATCAGATAAAAAGGAGTAAAAATGTGTGTTTTGTTACTGTTGTTGTTTTTGTTGTGTTGTTGCTGAACATATATATATATATGTATATATATTTATTGTATAATGTAGAAATTCTTTAAAGGATATATTATTGAATGTCGGTTTTTTTTTTGCTGTTTACCTCTTTTAAAAGGAAAATAAATTATAATATTTTGTAAGGCAATTGCTTTTTCATTTTCAATGTGTTAAAGTTCAAAACAGTTTTTTTTATTTCTCCTTATACGGGAAAAGTATATTATGCATATATGTATAATAAAATTATCTTGATTTTATACTTTTTATTTGGCATTGAATTATGTCATACAATATTTTCAAAAATAATTTGATAATGTCTCGGAAATTTGATATTGAAATATATATATATTATAGAAATTGTCAATATGGGATTTAAGAAAATTTGATTTTAACAATTTTTGCATGAAATTTGATATAAAATTTTCTTTGATTTAAATTAATAATTTATGGATATAAATTTTGTTTTGATTGATATCAGAGTAAATTTATATAAAAAATTTGGTAGGTTAATCTGGTAGCTTAGTTTCATGTACTGAATATATTACTACTTTAAATACAATTTGTAAGGAAAACAATCATTTTACATTTTCCTTTTTACAACTGTTAAAAACAAATTAACTAATAATATTTTACGTCTTTAAACTGGAATCTTATTCTAGTTAAATTGGGTCAAAATAATTAATTTAAAAAGTTTTATCCCTTATCTTAATTTTATTTCTCCTTCTAAAAATAATTTATATTCTCTTCTATAAATTATAAAAAATAAAAAAATAAACTTAATATAATTTATTAAACAACAAAATTATATTTTATAAATTTATCAAAATTTCTGCATGACAGCGTACATCAATGCACTTGATGGAATATAAATTGTATTATTAGAGTCCATTAACCAAACAACCTTTTTTCCATCACTTTTAATAATCGCAAAAGTTCAATTAAATACGAAGTCATCTCTTCAATGTTTGTTTTTACTGTCTAAACCAGAAAATTTTTAGCTGATGAAAGTGAATCAAATGGAAACATAAAACCGTCATAACTATGATACTAAAAAGGATGTATATCTAAGTATATAACTTTATAAATTAAAAATTACTTTGTTTATTTTATATACGTACAACAAAATTTTCCACAGATATACCACAATGTAATACAGTTTCGGACAAATTTATATCTTTCTCACACTCAATTATTTTTGATTTGTGATTTTCGTGGTTCTAAAATACAAAATTAACATAGTTGGTTTTTCAGAAATTTTAGCATAAATTATTTTATAAATTAATTATTAATTCGTAAGAAAACTTCAAATTGTGGGGGTTTTTTTTGAGTGAAGAATGATGGAAAAATCGATTTATTTAGTACAGAATTAAAAAAATTTATGTTAAATAAATATGAAATTTAATATATAAATAAATAAATACAGAGATATTGTAATAAAAACAAAAAAACATATATTTTTAGTGAAATTTATCAAAGTGTTATAATTATTATAAAATATATGATAAATTTTGTTTATTAAAATTATGAAATTTAAAAGCTGAACAAATTATGTATAAAAATTAACAAATTATTTGAAAATCAGTTTTAATATTTGATATATAATTTTGCATAAAATTTATAATTAAATGAATAAATAATAACATTACACCATCAAATTATTTTAAAATAAATTAATTAATTCCAAAAAATAATTTCATTATTATTATACGAAATTTATTACATTTTACAAAATAATCTGCGATAACTCAAATAATATTTATTAATCATAATGACAAATATTATTATTTATGATAAATTTTTGGAAATTTTTTTTTTTTTTTTATAAAATATTTGCTACCATAAAGTTGATTCAATAAATGTATATATTTATATATTTACTATAATTTAATAAATATTCATAAATAGAATTTAGTTGAACATAATTAAATTTATTTCAATAATTTACAAAAAAAAAAAGATTATATAGAATTAATTTTATTATAATATATTAAATTATTTATAAATAGTAAATAATTTTTAAAATTATGAAATATGTATTAGCTACAAAAGAATAATTGCAATAGGTTAAAATACCAAAACTTCAGCTGACGATATTTTTCAACATAAACATTAATAAAACTCTAACCAAATTATATATGAATTTATCCGAAATATGTTCACTAGAGAAAATATTAGTTTCTTTATCCAGCCCTCATAAAAATTATTTTTTCTAAAATAATAATTTTGGTAAATGTAATCGAAAAGTGTAAGAAAAATAATGATCGACACTATAAAAATTATTTGAATAAACTTACAAAGAAAAGCAGCTACACAAAAAAAGCTTGGAGGTGTTTTTTTAAAAATCTTTTAAAAAACACCTTGCACTAATATTGTATTTAAGAAAAACAGCACATATGCATCACCCGCAGTAATATGACTTTTTTTCTAATAAACTTTATAATCATACGATATTTTTTGATATGTTTAAAAAGAAATATCATAAACGGCTGGCATTAGGGTGCTTTACCCTATCAATAAAAAAAATGGAATTTTTAAAATGTGTAATTTTTATTATAGGTAATTTTATGGATTTAGTGAAAACAACATAGAATAAAAAGCAATAGAGAATAAAAAGCAGAGCTATCCCTTATGCTTCATTCGTTTAGAAAATTTTCACACTATGCAACTATTAAGTACTCCCCAACCCAATACTATTTTTTCACGGCAGCGAACCGAAGTATTTGCAAAACTTTAATTAGGGTAATGTTCCAAACCAACCCGATTTAATTTCTAAATTGGAAAAAAAACTAAATGTTTTTTTTATTACGCCTCGGTTTGGGGGCTTTGTTATGTGTTTCGTCGTTAATATGGAAATTTACGTATATAAGTATATAATTTATTTATAGTTTACATTAGACATGCCTTCCCTTTGTCAGTCATATGATTGTGCATACGTTTTTTTTCATTTACATAACTCTGTCAAAGTCTCGATTTTGTTACAATTGAATAAACTTAATTAAATTATTCTTAGAATAAAATTTAATTACTGGAAGATGCTCAGTTCTATTTAATTTCTATTTAATTATATATTCGTTAAAGTTACAATTTTGAGGAGAAACAGTATCTGAAATTTTCGAGGAAAATTTAATTAACTTAATATATGTATAACCTTACACTTGTATTAAAAAAGTTGTAATTAATTACATTACTTTTCCTCTAATTTAAGTTATGACTTTTACTATATTATGATTATACACTTTTTACTACAATATTTTGGAAGACTTTAAATTTGACAACATTAAATTTGTTAGTTTCTGAAAAATAAAAGTTAAAAAAGTTAAAAATTTAAATAGTAAATCCACATAAATAAGGAACTGGTTGTACTTTCATTTTCACTAATCTAATTTTCCAAGAACATTATACTCGTAATTGCTATAAAATCATTTATTCTGACTATAATTCTGATCTTTTAATGAATTTCAAACGAAAACAATATTTTTTGTCTTAATAACCTCTGCATAATCCAAATTAACTTGAAATTAATACCAATAAGTATAAATCCTTCCATATGATAACAAGCTAAATAAATAATACTAAAGACATAGTATTATAATTCCTTATTTCCATACGTACAATCCTGAAATGACCTCGACATAATTTAAATTTGCATTTAATTACTATTCGAAAAGGACTGCTTTAGGGTAATAATAATATAATACCCTCTCAAACTAAAAAATAATCTCTCTATATTAAGATTGTACATAAAATGGGTTATATGGTATTGAATAATCAACTTAAAAGAGGTCACGTTTTCTACTATCTATAGGTATCGATATCTGTTTCAGCATAATTATGGTTATTTACACAAATAATTGAGAATAATGCAAATTTTATGCAAAAAAAAAAACTAAAATTTAAAAATATTTACGAAAGCAAAAGGAAATAAAAATTCACAGGACATTAGATTGGATACTAAAATAAAATTGAAATTTTTAAAGATTCTTTTTGTAAATTTACGTACTTGATATTTTTAATTTTACTTGAATGTGATATAATTTTATAGACTTTTTTAAGAAAATATAAAATTTTATAAATATTTATTCCTATAATTACCGAAATTATTATGTTAATATTATTTAAATTATGTTCATTGCGAAATTTTTAATCAAAATAAATATAATTTTTTTATAATTTATAAATTGGTGTCTGTCTGGCTACTTTTAAGTATTATTTCATTTTTGATTAAAATATTATTTAAATATTCAATAACATATTTTTTTTTTTGTATCATTTTCAAAACTTTATAGCAAAATCTTAAAATTTTTGGAAATACATATAAAATGATGAAATTTTATGGTATTTTTTTTTTATATCGTATTTATTTCACAGATAAAACATCAAACCATTTTTTTAAAACCGAAAATGTTTTATCGTTATTTTTCTTTTAGTTTTATGAGTTAAAAGTTTAAATATGTTTATGTATGTATATAGTGTTTTAAATGATTTCATATGTTGGTATATAAAAATCAATTGACTGAGAAAATTCTTAACAAGGATTTGTAGAAAAATTATTGTAAAATACTAGTGAAAAAATAATTTTGATAATATATGTAGTTTGTGGTTGTGATGTTTTGCCATCAGTATTGTAATTTATATCTGACATGACCATATTTTGAAATTTTTTTTTCATTAAGATTGTATATTTATCGCTAAAGTTTAAAAAAAATAAAGACTGCTTCATAAAACTAATATTTTTATTTTCTCTTACAGGACATTGAAAAAATGTCATATCAAAATGTTTGTTTACAAAAGGAAATTTGATTTTCATTTTTCCAATTTTATTTTATAATAAAAAAATTATATTGATTTTATTTATTTTAAACTAGAATATTCCACTCACAATTATTAAATATCACTGGAAAATTCTAAACCGATCCGGAAAATCAAATAATATCAAAAGATTACTGATAACATTTGACAAACCAATAACGAATTATTCTCGCTTTATCATCTGAAATAAAATTGATCTTTTATTCGATTTGAAATACTAACGATTAAAATCTTTAATCAGAATTTTCAGAATTTTTTCACTATTTTCTATTTTTTTTTACAATGTCTATATTTGTTATAAACTATTATTATTTAAAAACATAAAATTAGATCAATGTTATCCTGATGATCCTGAATCCTTCCTGACATGATACAAAATATAAATAATAGCAAAAAAAAAAAAAAAAATTATGTTTTACATCATCAAACAAAATACGATAGACAAACGAAAGCTTATAATAATATTTTTGCTAAAGTTTGCAATTTAAAAGTGTTTGACATGTTTTATCGGTTTTACATTGTGATTTATTTCTTGATTTCATATATATCTATATATGTATCTCGGAATCGAAAAAATTTATTTATGTTTTGTGGACTTTTAATTTGTTATCGTTTTTTTTTTAGATTTTTTTTTGTTGTTGTGGGGATGTAAAGTTAGCAAATTTCATAGGGTGAGCTAACAGACACTTTTTATGTATTTTGACATGTTTTTTCATATGACATATAATTTATTAAAATTTATGAATATCAAAAGTTTAAAGATGATTGTTTGTGATTTTGTTTCAAATTTATGGGAAATAAATGATTTTGTTTTTGTTTAAATCAAGAAAAATATATGAAAAATTTGAAAATATTATGAGATTTTCATTTTTTTTTTCTCAATAACCAAAAATTTGATTTTACCAGTTATGCTTTGCATTTCAATTTATTTTTATTGATACTTAATTATTATGCTTTTTGCTCGTAAAATATTTATGAAAACATGCAATGTAAGAGAATATGTTTTGCTGTTGGCAGATACATTTAGATAGAAAAAATATTATTCTGAAACGAAAAATAAGTAATCGAAGAATGTTTGGTATTATTATTTTGTTGCAAATTAATTTTATTTGTGGTAAATGTTTTGGTTTTAATTTAATAGTAGCATTCTAAGTGTTTGCTATATAATTTTGATACACTAACGATAACGACTAAACATAACCTCATAATAAAAAAATATTTAGGTAAAATGTAAGCACTACTGATTTTGGGGCAAGTTGTTCTATATATTCATTAGAGACTTTTTTTTCTTTTTTGCAATCAAAGGCTATTGATTTGATAAGAAATTTAAATTGCATTGGCTTGCAGTATTCTTTCCAAATAACATTTTTTTTTGTCAACAGCAAAAACTAATTTATTTGCGAAAACAAACGTTTGATTGTTGTTTAAATTAAAAGTCTTTTGAAGTAATTTAAATTCAATTTTGTAAGAAGAGAAATTGATTACTAATAATTCTAAAGCTGAGCCTTTTGTTTGATCAATAAAATGTAAGGATATAGTTAATACTCCTATAAATAAATTTAATAATGAGTTTAATATTCCGATACGTTAATTACAGTTTTTAGTAGCACTTTTTATTTTACATAAAGTTCAAATGATCCTAATAAATATTTTGAATTTTAGCTTATCTTAAAATATTTAATAAATTTAAAAAATTCCAAAACTTGTCTTATCCATTCTTTAAATTAAATAAAGTTAAGAATGTTTTTACTTGCAATAAATCCATTTTATCAGAAAATTATATTTTGAAAATGTAAAATAAAAATTTAGATCCTCAAATATATTTTTTTTGTTGACAAAACTGAATTTTCTGATAAGCTTTGTTACTTAGCAAGCATAAACATTTTCCATTTTATTTTATTTAAAAAGTAGCTAAGGCGAGTTTTGGAATGAAACGCCTCAATCTATAAATTAAATATCGAAATACCTTGAAAAGATTATTAAAAGGTAATACCAAAAAAAATATTAATAATTCACTTAATATTTTTACAATTCTCTTTTAATTTAAAAGGAAAATTTTATTTTTTTTATAATTTGATTTTCATTTTCTGAAATTCATATAATAAATATTACTAATCTTTATTTTTCATCAGAATATTTATTTATAGATTACTTATCTGGTTATAATAAAAAAAAGTATTTTATCTTTCAACAAGATATTAATGTAAATTGAGCAAATAAAAGGATATTTTCTATGATATAATTTTATTTTATTATATTTTTACATTTCTGCAAATAATATATATTCAAAAGAACTGAATAGTTTCATACTACTAATTTAAACTATATTTGCTGAGTTGTTACAAATAATTTTCCTGATTTGATAAGAAAATTAAATTACATTAGTTTAGTAAATAAAATTCTTTATGATTTATTTGAATTAAAAGTTTTTACTTTTTTATAGAAAGGATATTTTAATGTAATTTATTAAATAAAAATAATTATGTATTTGAAAAAATATTTTATTTTTTTTTTGTGTGTATGTATTTTTATAATAAAAAGGATTAATTTATTAGTAAAATATTTTTGTTTTTTAATAAATTGATTTTGTCAGAAGTATTTCAATAAAATTATATGAAAACTAATTATGAAAATAAATATTTTATCATTTGATAAAATTTTTTTTTTAATAAATTGAAGATAATTGACAAGATTTTTAGATTAATTGATTAGCTCGTTTAATGAAATATGATTCTGGACAATTTATTTACATCATTTTTCATTTAATCATTTATTTATTATCCAAAATCAAATAATATAGTCTTAGTTAAGTTTTGGTTGCTGGTATAAAAATATGGAAATAGTATAATATTTATAATTATTAAAATATTTACTATAAAAATATTTGTTTTTAAGTTCTAAGTGAATTTCGGTACAGAATTTGACACTAAAATAAATATGCTATTTATTTAAAATTTATAAATTTGTTTAAAATTAAAATTTTGTCCAGACACTTGAATCATAAATATATACTATTTTTTATTACAAAATTATAATTTTCTTTGTGGTTAAATTCTTTGTGGTTATATTTTATGATCCTTATCCATTCTATTATGATTTTGTTCCATCAAAACAAAAGAAAAAAATAAATATTAAGAAAGACAATACAATTTTTATGAGTCAATAAAAATTCATGTTAATCTTAACGAGTACCAAAAAAAAAAAAAATAAAAACCAAATTTCAAGTATAAAAATTATTTGAATAAAGAAAAGGTTAAATTATTTTAAATAAATAATACAAGTATAATATTTCCTTTATCAAAAATAATTTAAATATTAAGGATAATCCAATTATTACGTTTTAATAATTATACCATTATCATTGACATTGAAAATTTGACCTTAAACTTAAATATATTTTCCCCCAAAATAACACATTTTCCAAAATCTGAATTATCAAAATTTTTATAAATTATCTTGAAACAAAAAAAAAAATTTCTCATATCTCAATGAGACGTTCGTTTAATAAACATAATTATGATTGTAAACATTTAATCCCTTGACATTTTTATTACACAATTATGAAGCTAATATTTAAATGTGACATTTATTTCACTAAATTTTCTTCTTTTTTTTTTTTCGCTCATCCTTTTTTTATTCCCTAAAATTCTTGTTGTCCTTTCCATACACAAAAATAAATACAACAAAAAATCCAAAAAAAAAAAAAACGTAAAAATTAGGCGGGGATATTAACAAAAATATAAAATTTAAATAAAAAGGAAAATCGTGAGACGAAAACTGAATTAACATTTTAATTTCCATGGTATGTTGATTTCCCAAGTAAAAAAAACAAAAAATGAAAACCAACCAAAAAAAAAGATGGTAGAAAAACTGGAAAACATAGATTCAAACAATGAACAAACACATTTTCTTTTTTTTCGTAATGTTTTTGTTTGTTGTTGTTTTAGTTTTTTTTTTTTTTTTTTCAAATGATTTATGAAATAAGATCCTTTTTCATTGTGCGGATTATAATTATGAAGATTTTTTGGTGAGTTCATTACATGAAAAAAAAAAAAAATTTTTTTTTTATTTTTGCTTTTAGTTTGTAAAATATTTGCATTTTGTTTTGTGTATTTTAAAGGACGAAAATATGTAAATTTTTGAGTTTTTTTCTTTGTTTTTTTTTTTCAGAAAAATTTGCAACACACAGTTAGTACAGAAAAAAGACGACAAAATTTAAATACCATTATAATAAAAGAGGATTTTGTTATAGTTTCATGTTTTTTTTTATCCTGTCCACCGAAAAATGCATTAAAAAATATTTTTATTTAAAGTTTGGAGACAGCAAATAAAAGTTCAATGCTATTAAGGATATTTTAAGGAGAAAATTATGTGGTTACATTTTTTATAAAAAAAAAAAAATCTATAAAATTCAAGTAGTAAAAAATTGATAAAATTCTCAATGTTTTCAAAACATTAATCATTATTCAGATTTTATTAATTACCTAATTTGGGCTTGCACTGGTTTTTAACTAGTCCAATCAATTACTATATACTTGAAAATATATCCTTATAATTTATTATTAATATTAGTAAATTATTATACACATGATATACAAATATAATTATTTTTATAAAAAATAAAAATTTACTAACTAAACTATACCGAATACATAAATTTTAAACAATACCATAAAATTTTAAATTCCCATAAGATTAGAAATATAATATTAAATTATTTATGACCTAATTTGTTAATTTCAACACTAAAACTTCTAATCTACAAAATTGACCTGAAACTTTTCAATTATACTTCAAAATTTAGCCTTAATGTTCTTAAAAAGTTTTTACTATCCAAATCATAGAAACATTATAAATCCATAAATTTAATTTTAATATTATGATTTTAATGCAAATTTCTCTAATACTGCAAAATTTGTATTATTTTTTTTAAATAAAAGAGAAAATATTTGAAAATTTGATAAACTTTTATATGGGGTAAATTTAAATTTTCAATTATACTTTTTCCTGTGTAATACTAATTGTAACGACACAGATATACTTAAGTAATATACAAAAAAAATTTTTTTGTGTTTTAATAACTTTTATCTAATGAAAAAAAAAAAGTTGATCTGAATCAGCAAATACCTCTGACCTCATATATAATTTCCTTAGTACTATTAAACCAGAAAAAAAAATTGAAATTGTATTAAAAAAATAGTATTTTGGTTATGGATAATAACGCAGTCAATTGAATTGATTCCGATTGCCTGGAACGAAATTAACCTGGGTATAGTATAATATTTTAATTTAATTTAACAGTCATGCATGCACGAAATTTGATTAATAAAAATTACTGAAAAATAATTTGTTTAATATTAGAGAATATTTGGTTTGCAGTTTATTAATATATTATATTATTCCGCCACAAAATAAAGTTTGTCAGATTATACACTAATAAAAAATTTAGAACCAAAATTGAAGTTCAAAGAATTTTTTTTTAATTAGTCCTACAAATATTCCATATTATGAATCAAACAACCATTTCCTCATTTAATATATTTAGTTTTTTTTTGTAATTATGATTAAAAAGTATATAACTTAATAAAACTTATAAAAACTTATTTGTAAATTGGTAATTAACATCAAAAATCGAAATTACTAAACAGGTACGACAAATCGTACATTAAAAAAGCCAAATTAAAAATAATAACGCAACTAAAATGTTACAATCATATTTTTATTAAAGTACATTTTTTTTAGTTTGATTCAGATATGTATCAGGGTGCCCTAAAGAGTTAATTTAAAAATTATACTATTTTCTTTTGAAATTATCATTATGATCTTATTTCACAATACTAAATATTAAAATTAATACATACATAAAATTATCTTTTTTTTAAAAAATCATATTGTCCCGCTTATATAATAAATATGTTGCTATGTATTTGTAATATATTTTTCTCTTTTTTTTTGACATAAAATATAAAATCAAAAAAAATAAATTAAAATACCTTAAGCAAACATCCGGTATACCGGAAAAATATAAAAATAATTACTTCCGTTCGTAATAAATAGGGTAATATTAGAATTTGATGACCTTTTATTACATTTTTCGTTCCTCAAAAAAAAAAAATATAACAAAAATAATTATAAACATATTCTTTGACAAGTGATCCTTAAAAGTAATTTCCGTCCTTAATAATAACGGTCAATGCAATATTTTATCTTATTAGTTTTTTTTTGTTGTTTAATTTATATATTTCCATTATTTTAAGACAAAATAAAATTTTACTTACACAATTTTCTTTAATTTTCCAAAAAAAAAACAAAAAACAAAAAGGAAACAAATTTTTTAAAAAAATTTTTATCGTCGTAAAAACTTTGAAATATTAAAAAAATAATATTATGACATTTTTTTTGTGTTTTTTAACAAAAAAAAATATATATTTTTAAATATAAGATAATTTTTAATTTAATATAAACGTTATATAATTTTATAGTTTTAATAGTAATAGTTTTCATAAATATTTATTTTTAAATAATAATAACAAAAAAAAAAAACTTAAAACTTAATATAAAATATTAAAAAATGGCAAAACCACAAAGAAACTTTATACCAAAAAAATTAGAAATACCATTTTTTATTAGTACAAGTAATTTTAATATCTATATAATATTTTTTATTAAAATAATTATTATTATTTTTATTATGGAAATTATAGAAATCCGACAAGATTCTACAAATAAACGATTAATTAAACAAGTGACATCAAATAAAAAACTTTATAAATGTAATGAACCATTAAAAGAAGGTAAAATAATGATTAATAATTTTAAAATGATTAAATTTAATATTAAAAAATAAAAATTAATGGTAATTAGATGTTGAAAATGTTGATCCAAATAAATTTATACCACAACAAATAAGAAAATTAAATACAAATAGAAGTTTAATAGATCCAAAACCATGGCAATTGGCACCAAATCGTTATAATCCAAATCCTATTCATATTAATCGAGAAGGTCAAAAAGGTTCCTACTGGACAAAAAATGAAAGTAAACCAAAAAAATTAGATATAAATGATAAATTTTATGATTTATCATTAAAGGATATTAAAAAGAGATGTGATAAATATAAATTTAATATTCAGCAAGGTAAATATTGTTAAAATTATTAATAATTTTTATGTTTTGTATCTGGTAAATTGTATATTTTATACAATTGAATAAACAAAATATTTTGATGAACTTTAATAAAACTTTAATAATCAAACTATAAAATATTATAGACCATTAATTTATAATCAGATTCTTACTTTATTCCAATATATTATTCTTTGAATAAATCAAATTGTAAATAAGTACAAAAAGTATAATTTATAATTTATAGAATAAATATGGATACGGACAAGAATTAAATCTCTGTTCAGCCAATACAGACTAAAATTTCGTAAAAAAAAAGACAACCGGTATATGTAAATTTTCTGCTGCATAATTAGATGACCGACGAAATAATTAATTAAAATTAAAGAAATCAATAAAATCATTTAAAATTATTATATATACTTAAAAAATTAATATAGTTAAAATTATTTAAAATTATTTTCGAAAACAAATATTTTGAATAGTTTTACAAAAACCAAAAATTAGTAATTACTTTAGCAGTTTCTGTCTAGATTGCTAAAGTGATTATTGCAACTAGTGGCTTAGTTTTTTTAATTTAAAATTCGTCAGCCTGGTTTTTTGATCAACTTGTAGCGTATATTACAAAGCAACTGAATTCCTGACCTTATCCAATGATTATTAATAGAAATTTAATATTCTTTTTAATATATTTTAAGATACTCGTAATAGAAAACCAACATCACGTTTAATGAACAATGATATATCATTATGTTGGAAAGATCCGGATTTTCCTGCTCCAAACGAATATTCAACTACAGCAATCCGATGGTATATATTTTTTTTAAAATTATAGTTAACATAATTTACTATTTTGTAATTAATATTTGTTTTCTTCTTCTGTTGTTTTACCTGTTTTTTTTTTTTTAGTGTGAAAAAACTACCACCACGTAACATTTTAAAACATAAACCATTAATATATCGATTTTATGATAATTCTTCTGTACCAATAACAGAATTAGCAATATATAATAATAATAATATAGTTAGAACTGGTCCAAATTATTATTTTCCAATTAATCCAGTACCTTGTCCATGTCATCATTATAAAAAATGTAAATTAAATGAATTTAATGAAGTTGATCATGAATTGTATGCAATAAAAAGATATCGTCTTGAATCAACAAAAAATGTATTTCGTAAAAAATATTTTGATAATCCAGATTTACGTAATATAAAAGGACATGGTTTTACATATTTATTTAAAGAAAGAATTAATAATAAATCTTTACCATTTCCTAATAAAATTGTAGAACATTTAAAAATTGTACATACTACTGCTTCATATCATTCGCACTTAATAAATATTATTAATAGACCTAGAAAGAAGATATCATTTCGTAGTAATTCCGAAATAAAATTAATTAGAAAACCAAAAAATGTTCATTATATATCTTTATCAAAACCAGTTAATCGTAAAAAATGTCAAGAAACAAAAAATTTAGCATTTATGTCTTGTTTACCAAGATGGAATATAATAAGTCATAAAAATGAAGAACCTTTAGTTAATAGTGATACATCAATTAAGAAACCAGCTATAAAAAATATTTTACCAAAATATCCAAAATTACCAAAATATGATGATATTAAATCAAAATTTATTGATAATCGAATATTTCAAAGCAATATAAAAAATTATAAATTTATAGAAAATTATAAATTTTGTCAAAAACCTCAAACAAAATTACTTTTACCAAGTTTTGATGAAATGTCAACTAAGATGTATAAACTTCATTTAGAAGAATTAAACGAAGAAGATTTTTATAAGAATGAAGAATTATAAATATATACATATATATATATATATAAATATATATATATATATTTAAGTAGGATTTTAGTTTTTAATAGTTTTATAAATAAAGATATTTTATTTTAATATTATTTTATTTATTTATTAAGTTGGCTCACATTAATTACATTGCAACTAATTAATAACGTGTATTAGGTGTAATAAAACTAATATGATCTACATATACCTTTCGAGTACTATATTATCTCCGTCATTTTTGTACCTTGAATGAAAATGAATGTAGGACATCAGTGATAGCACTGATATCATATCATACATATTGGGTTAATTTAGCAATAGTTATTAAATTCACTGTATGTAGCAATAGGTATAATAGTAGTGTGCGGCTAAGAATTCAGAATATAGCTGATAAATTAGTGCATTTTGTTGGATTAAAATTCAGAAAAGAAAAGCAGCCTTTACACTTATTACAGTCAGTATGAAAATATGCTGCAAAATTACTTATGAATTTTAAGTTTTTTTTTAAATCATAGAAAATGGTAATTTCTTCGTCGATCGTCTAATTATTTGGAAAAAAATTCAACGCATACCGGCTCCTCAGCAGAGACTGATTTCTTGACCAAACTCTTAGTTTAAATTGGACAATTAGTAAAAAACGTTAATTTTCTTTACGTAATAAATCTTATTTGTAATTATCTTCAAATAGTCATATTTTTATGAATCAATATCAAAAAATCATCACCAAAAATGAAAAATACGTTTTAAAAAATTATGTATAATACTTTTAAATTCACTTTCTACTCACGTTTATTAATTCGAAATTTGTGTCAAAAAATATTTTATTCTTTTGGTTAAACAAAAAATTACACTTTCGAATTAATTTTCTTCTTTTTTTTTTGGTGAAAAATATATTTTTTTTTTTTTGTAGAGAAAACTTAAAATGTAGGACTTGAAAATGAGCTTTTTAATTGACTTGATAAAATAGAGTACATGTAAATCGTTATACATAAATTATTTTTGTACACGAAAATTTTTATATTTTCATTTCGAGGGCAAGTAATTCACTTGGTTTGAATGTAAAGTGGCTTTTAGCAAGGATAATTTTTGAGAAGGATAATTTTCTTTTTCCCCACATCTATAATAAAAAAAAACTTGAAATGAAAAAAAAAAAAATTGAAAATAAAACGTGAAATTAAAGTAAATAATGTGATACTGTGTCTTCTAAATTTATTTTTTTTTTGTTGTTGTACATCTCAACTTAAAAATGTCCTCATTAGTATTACTAGAGTTTTTTTTGAGCAATTAGTGAAGAAGATTTTTTTTTTTGTTAGAAAAACTGTCACAAATTTGTAAGGACTATTTTTTTTTTTTTGGAATGGTGAATAAATATTATGAATTTTTGTTAAGGATAGCTTGTAGAAAATTTATGATTATTTTTAAGTAGTTTTAATATAGTATTTAAATTAAATATGAATATTTTTAGACTGGTATATTAAAATAATGAGCTGACGATATGAATATACTTAAAAATGCATTAAACAATAATTTTGAGGACTTAAAAAAGAAAACATTTTAGTTATTACGATCACACATCACAGTAGGTAAAAAAGTTAAAATTTAAACTATAATTTATACTAATTTAATTCAGTTTTATGTCAATAATAATACATATATGTCGTACTATTAAGTATTTTTAGTTTTAAAAGCATTTCCACAATTTTTGATATATTAAATTTGTGTCCCACAAAATAAAACATATTTTTTATCAGAATAGAGAATTACAGATGAATACAAAAAATTAATAGATTTTTACTATCCTAATTTTATTATCCCCATAATTAGGGAATAATTTAAATTTGATTATTGCATAATTTAAATTTATCTTTATTTATTAAATTTTTCATGTTTTTAACTACGCAACCTCTCGACAAAAAAAAATATAATTCAAAATTTCATACCCTAAATAATAATTTCCTTTATCTGACACTGATTTGATTATAAATATAATATTAGTTTTATAGTATATATATTATTAAAAAGAAATTATCCTTTAATATGTCCTTCCAAGTTGCCAAATTTTATTTAACTATAAAATGAAGTGGATGTGTAAACTAAAAAAAAACTTTATGCTTTAAAGAATTTTTCTGCATAATATAACCACACAATATAAACAGACATTTATAGTAAATAAACATTGCTACATTTAACTTTATAGAGTCCTTAAATAAATGTTAAATTGCACAAGAGTTGCAATTCATTTATTTAATATACATACAAATAATTTATATACACAAATATATATATATGTAAGTTATACAAAATAAAAAGTCAAGTTTTTCACAATAAAAAAAAATATAATCAGAATTTATGAAAAAAAAAATATTATCCTAGTACATATACATATAGGAAAAATTAAAATTTATGTGAAAATATGAATTTATTATTATGTTTGGATATGAAATTGTTATACGTTTTCTTTCGAAATATGTTGTTCTTTATTTTAATGTTTTTCCTTTGTTTTTCCTCTCTCATTCCACAATAATTATACAAATAAAAAAATTATGATTATACGACCATAATGAAAGTTTAAGTATGAAGAAAAGTGGATAAATGGATTATAATTGTGTTGTGTTATTTTTTTTTTTTTATGATATTAAATTATCAAAGTGGGAATATATTTTTTTATTGTATAATCTTTTTATTTTTCATAACAAAAAAATGTTTAAGGAATTTATATTTATAATATTAAATTTTAACTTTCCTTTAAACGTCATGACGTATATAAAAGAATTAGTATGAACGCAGTGATTATGATTAATTATTAATGTTTCTGAGCATATTTTTATTGGATTTTGTATGATATTGTATTTTTCTGTAATGCATTACTTCACTGTTTTATTTCGGGGTTCAACTATCAAGATTTTAAATTAACTTTATTTTAAAGGCATGTTTAAATTTTTGGTTTCGCCAATAATACGAAGTAAAACCCCATAAAACCTTAAAGGGTCTCATAACTTAAACATATAGCTTCTTCATAATAACGACACCTACAGCTTTAAAAAGCTTGCACTATGTATTGAAATGTTCTGCCATGAGCAACTCTCTTTTTGTAAGATTCCGAAGCATAAATTTTGAATAAAACTTTAATTGTAACAAAATAAAATGAAACTTTAATTTTAACAAGCTAATAGCTTTATTAGTAAGAAGTTTCTTATTACCCAAGGGCTTCGACCAGTCTTAAAATTACATTTTATTGTAATTTTAATATTAGTAATAATTTAAAGCTGAATAAACTTAGGCCAATGTCAATGTTACAGAAATAGAACCACATAACTACTCCACATAGCTTAGCTAGTCTTTAGATGACGATTGGTAAATTAAATTAGCAGAAAATAATTATACATATCAGAAAAAAAACTATATTTTAGCCAGCAATATTTAATTTACGTTTTTTAACTTTTTTAACTTTCTGTAAATACTTATGTGTATGCTATCGCCACTTTTCAAAAATATTATGAAATCTTTGTACAAAATTCATGATAACTTTTTGTGTTTTTTGCTTTTTTTTTAGCAATTTTGATTACACAAAAATTCTGATTTGTTACAAAAATATTTTCCCTTAAACATTAAAACCTAAAAGGACAAAAAAAAAAAATGAGAAAAGATATAGAAAATCTTGATAAATGTTCAAAAGTTTTATAATCTTCAAAATGACAAAAAACTCATTCATAATACAAACAAATAACTTAGTTTACTAAATTCAAAATATTAATACAAAAAAAAAAATCTCTCGTTGATATTTGATATAAAAGGATATATTATTTGTTTTTTTTCCTTCTTTTTATTCCTTTTCATATATCAAAAAACTAAAAAAAAGGATACCCATCAGGAAAAAAAAGAAGAAATTCATTGAATATAAAAAGAAAAACTTTATGATATTTTGACGCCATTCCTTCTTCTCTTAAACAAAATTTTTTTGTTATCCTTAATAATTCGGGATAGTTTACAGCAATTTCTTGCACTCATAAAGAATTTTTTTTTTATATATATCCTTTTCAGTTTTTTTCGATGTTGTTTTTATTTTTGATGTTGTAACTGTAATATCCTTAAGATATGTTGAATAATACTTAAAGGATATTTTTTTTTATTGTAGATTTATTCTATTTTCAAACTAGTTTTTTTTTTCCTGGGTGTCTATTATTAAAATGCTGATATTAACACTTCCTTTTTTTTCTATCCTGGAGTGTTGTGCACAAGGCAACTAACGTACAAAAATTCACAGTGTTTTTTTTTTTTATGAAAATATTAAATAATTTTTTTAATGGGTGCAAAATAAAAAAAGGATTCTTTAGTATTAATTTTTTTTTATTTTGTTTTGAAGATAACAGAGACAAAAAAAAAAACAATATAAATAAATGGAAAATTAAATTTTTACATTGGTGTGTTTTTCTTATGGGGAGAAAATTGTGGTCACAAATTTTCAGCAATGTTTGCATAAAATTGAATAAACTAAAATGTTATAAATCACATATGTGTTAAAATATGAACAGAAAATTTGTTTATGAATGCAATTTTTTTTCGTTGAGAGTGGTTTTTTTGTATAGACTATTGAGATTTCATTTTAATTAAATATTTATTGGAAAATTTAAATTTATTTGTAGTAAAGTGGAAAATTTTATTTACTGTCTTTTGGTGTTGAATAAAGAAATTTAATTTATTTTATACTAAATTTCAATATTGCACTGCAGATCTTAGAAATAGTTTTACAGGAAATAAAATACTTATGAACGTAGACATGATGTAAAAATATATATGTCAAATTGAAAGAAAAATTGTATACACTACTTGTTTTATAACCAAGTACATTTTAATATAATATGGAAAATTTATTTTTTACATAAAGTTAATTGCTGAAATTATAATTTTGTTGCAAGTTGGAAGTTTTCATTGCAAATACTGCATTATATTTAATTTTATTTTTAATATTTACTGCACTTTTTTTAACAACTCCAATTTTAAAGTAAATTATATAAAATTACTATCTTGTTTATGATTAATCTTAAATTGTTAATAATTGTTATTCTAATTTGAAAGTAAATTAACAATAAAATAAAAAAATATTACACTATTTTTCAGTAAATTTACTTCCTAAAATATATATAAAAAAACGATTTTTATAATAGAAATATTGCTCGCTGCTAGTGAAATATTGCTCTTTTTTGCAGCTTATATCTTCTATTACAACAAAAATTATGTTTAAAAACTTAAAAAAAATTCATTTATCTAATAAATATTTAAAGTCATTTAATAAAAATTAAACATGTCCAATAAAACATTTATTTGTTTAAAAAGTTTATTACATACAATTTACTTAAAATAATTTCATTAGCTTTTATAATAAAATTATTGTCCTTTTTTTTATTCTTAGTGTTCTAATAAAATTATCTTGCAAAATTTACGTATATTATGTGCACCTTAATTTTTATATATGTAAAATAATAGTAATCTAACCGTTATACACAAAAAAAAAATATCCTTGTTATTCGTGTATGTGTAAATATTAACAATTCTTACAAAAATAAAAATAAATGTCACGTAAAAGTTATGAAATTTATAGTAAAAAAAAAAAAAGGCCTAGTCTACGAGACTTACGTACTGTTTATCAAATCGTTTTTTTTGCTTCTTTTTCTTTTAGTTATAAATTTTATCACATAAAATTTATGACGAGATAAAAAATTTGAATGTAGTTGTGGGTATTTACAGTAAGGATTTCAGTTTTCATCATGAAAAATAAATGTATATATGTATATACCGGAAACTACTCTTACGTGACAATACGTTTAGGCACATAATCGGATAAATTGTTACAAAATAAAAAAAAAAACTAGATAAAAAAATTAAATAAAATGCAAAATCATTGTTAATAGTTTCGTTAAGGACTTCGAAGTAATTTTGAAAAAGAATTTTTATTAATGTTAAGGACTTCGAAGTAAGTGAAAAAGAATTTTTATTAATTTTTTTATTTTTTTTTAAAGTTTGAGTACTAAAAATTGTTGTTGTTGGAAAAAAAATAAAATTTCAAATTTCATTAGTAGAATAATTGAAAAACCAAACTTTTAATTATGCCTATAATCAAATAAATTTTCAAAAATTGTCTTTCTGTAAAGTTGTTTCTGCAAGCACAAAATTTTGTTTAATTCCATTATTTTTGGCAAAACTGTATCCATGATGTTCATCTGGAAGGAATTATAGTGTTTATGCAATTAATAGCAGTGGTGTTTGAAATGCAATATATTTGTACCTTTTAGTTCATCTTTAATAAATTCTGCTTCTCCAATATTTTCCATTGTTAAAATCAAATAACTAATTTTTTTTTTCAATAATTGCTAACAAATTATTTCATAACAGTTGTCAAATAATATTATTTGACAGATATGGTTCATATAAAAATTACCATATGAGGGGTGGCATATATTTTTAGGTATTATTTTCTAAAGAAAGCAGTTTATCATCCATCTTTGCTTGTGTAAACTTTTTCAAATTATAATTTAGTATAATAAATGTACACATAAAATGTTGCTCAATGACCTGTTGCAATAATTGAAGAATTTTCTAAGGTAAAAAATATTAAAAGGTATTTCTGAAACGTATTTTTTTAATGAAAATTGACCAAATACTGAATTCTCTACAAAATTGATATTGTATTTGAAGATGTAATTTAATTTAGTATACGTATACATAATTTAAAACGCTTGAATATATAGACGAGTGAAATAAAATTAAAGGTTGTGGAAGTGGTTTTTGGACACTAGGTGCGCTTTATTAGTACATTATTTTCATAATTAATTTCACATTTAAATAAATTTGCATTTATTATAGTTATATTTTCGATATTTGCAACAGAAAATTTTAAACTTAAAAGAAGCATTAAAAATTTTCAATCGGCAATCAAAATTATTTTCTATTTTGCAAAAAAATTAAATTAATTCAGAAATTTAATTATTTATCTTCTTGATATTAATAGTCATTGTCCTAATTTCCTCGAAATGATTTATTATATTAATTAAATTAATAAAATCTAGTAAAAAGAAGTCTGAGTTGATCATAAAAATTGTCAAAATAAAATTATGTTTTTTGTTTATCATATTTACTCTAAAAAGGGTTAATAAAATTATTAAAAAATATATATGTATACCATTATTTTCTCTTAAAAATATATATTTTAGTTTTTTTTATTTCATAAATATTTCAGTAAAATATTTGCATTTATTAGAAAAATATTCAAATTTTCATAAACAAAAAAAAGAAAAGAAAATGTTTTTGTTTTCTTAACTTAAGAAATGAAATAGAAATAAAAATTAGAATAATTCTTTTTTCCATTAACTTGATTAAATAAAATACACTTATATCAGTTATCCTTTTTTTTCCCCAAATAGTTTTTGTGTTAAAATACTAAAAATATAATTTTTTTGCTGTAAGAAACAGTATTTATTTAAATTTTTGGAATAGTTTAGATTTTTTAAGATTTCTAGAAAAGAACAGATAAAAAAAAAAGAAAGCATATGAAATCGGATAAAAAACTGACAAACTTCATTTGAATATAAAAAATATTTTTTGAATAAATAAAAAAGTAAAATATATTTTATTTAGTTGAAATATTTCCAAATGATATTTTATATTGAAATTTTTCTAATTGTTTGATTTGCATCCAAAATATTGTTTGTATCCTGTGAAAAGTCCTTTGATTTATAAGACTTTGTAAAATAGATATAAAGTTGCAGGAAATTTTGACTAATTTGTATCCAAATATTTTATAATTTAAATATATTATTTAAAGAAAATCTTCCCCATGATCCTTTAAATATGCTAAATTCTCTGTTTTATATAAATTATCAGTTAATATTTTATTTAATTCATATTTAATTCAAGAAATTTTTTTACAAACAAATAAAAACAATTATAATTTCTTTTGATCAGGACCAATATATTCGTACAGCATTATTTATTTCACTATATTTTTCAGAATATTAAATGATTACTGCAATACTAAAGTACACATTATACTATAAAAATGTTTACAGAAAAATGCATTTCATTAAAAATAAATAATATAAAATGACAAAAAAAAGCACTTGGGAAAATTTTAAAATTCCGTATATATTATGTAAAGTATGATGCCAAATAATGTTCAAAGATTTAATCTCAGTAACTTTACTTTGGTAAAAGTATATAATAATGAAAAATCAATCATTTACCCAGTTTATGTATTGGAAATTTGTGCAATATATTTCAGGAGAAGACGAAATGAACAAGAATGTATTATTTTTTTTTTTCTTTAACAGCCTTAGAGTAAAACATAAATTTAATGTAGTCATGTCTTCTGCAATATTTTTGATTTAATGTCTTCTTATAAATTTATATACTATGACCTCAAAAACTCATTTTCTTTTACACTATGTTACGTATATAGTAAACTATATTACTAAACAACTAAAATTAAAGATAACAAAACATTTATTTTAATTTTCCCATTTTTTTTTTTTTTTTTTTTTGTTACTACAAATCTGAAAATACACTAACGTTAATCATATTTTATTACACAATATTTGTAAATGAAACGAAAACTTTATTAAACAACGAAAATTTAATTAAAATTTATATATGTAGATATTAAACTGCATTTTCTTCTGTAACGAACATTAAAAAAAAAAAAAAAATCTTACCAATATTTGGGATGTAAAATTCTTACTTGTACATCATTTTAAGTGGTTGGCGAAATTAAATTTTCCTGAGAAATATTATATTATATACACTGTATTTCGTAAGCTAACAGTGAACTGGAAATCTATTATAGTGAAATGTAGATTATAAAGAAAACCAAGAAAGATACAATAAAAATAAGGGTAAAAACTTTAAAATTTATACTATACTATGTGTAAAGGATATGTAAAATTGTTAAAGATATTTTAGTAAAAATTAAATTGAATTAATTATTTTTTTATGCAATTAAGACAGAAGAAAAAAAAACTATGTTGTTCATCAAATAAATTAAAATTAATTATGTTTCAGGTTTCATAAAATTTATTAAAAATTAATTGCAATTTTCAAATTAAAAATAATATATTTAAATAATTTTTAAAATATATTTTAAAATTTACTAAAAAAATATTATTAATATTTCTAATTATATTATTATCAGCTGTAATATTTTTAGGTCTATGCTAAAATTTATTAATTAAATTATTTTTTATTTTCGTCAAAACAAGTTAAAGAAGTTCTATTTAAAAATTTTTTTATGTCATTTCAAAAAGTTAATATATTATTTTTTACAAATTTCAGAATACTATATAAATATATTTGTAATGCTTGAAAGACGAGTTACTTAATTTAACTCCTTACCACATCATGTATTTTTCTTTCACATTGTGAACAAAATTTATTGAAAAATGTTGAATAATCATTTTTCAGTCTTTGTTCTCTTCTGTCGAAACTGTTGAAATCATATTTTAGGCCCATTTAATAATAAATATTTTCAAAAGGGGAAAACATTTATTTTAATGTCACGTGAGTCCTTTGTTTTTTTGTTTTTTTCAACGTAATCCAACTGAAAAATATACATAAGGAGTTTGTTCAGATTCATTTTTATAAATTTTCATTAAATAAAAATTCATAAAAATAATTTCGTAAAGTAAATTTTTTGAGTTGAAAAAATATATTTCGTTAAAATTTTACTGAAACTTTTTTTAAATGTGAATCATGTTTCAACTAATAAAGATAGGCTTTCAAGCTGATAGGCTTTTTTGATATTGTACTTAATTTTTTAAATGTTTATCGTAAATATATAAATAATTTTTTGAATACTATGGCAACACTTATTCAATCAACATTAAAAATGTTTTTTTTGTGTAATTTTGAGCTCATGATGGATGATGGAAATCATAAAAACATAAAATTTAAATTAATTTTAATTAGTAAGTATTGTCTTTTTTTGTAAAAATTCCTTGTTAGTACACGGTCAAAAGAAAATCCTTAAAAAGGATATAATAATATTTTAAAATCTCAATACATTTAAAAAAAATATACATATATTCAATAAATTTCCCTTGATGGATGAATTTTGCTTAAAGGTGTGAATGAACCCATAAATGTATAAACGTTTTTTTTTTTTTTTTTTTTTGCACTGTGTTGTGTAATATAGAAAACGTGACATTCTTCCAGATGATTTATTACTTTGTTGATGCTTGTTACTTTTGGTACACACAATTTTCATACTTTTGAGTAATCGATTAATGTCTCCAAAACCAAAAAATAATTTATTTTTCTGTATTATTATAAAAATGTGAACCACACATAACAACCAAAAAAATATATAAATGTAACTCGTATATTTGTCGAATCAAAAAAAAAAAAAACCGTAAATATACATTTTCTTTTTTCTGGAAAAATATATTGAAAATTTACAAGGAAAATACTGGTTGTAGATATTTTCAACATTTCCACAAAAAAAAAAAAAAAAAAAAACCAAACCAAACCCCAACATTATTTATGAATTTAAATGAGAAAAATATGCGACATTTTTGAAGTGAAATTTAATAAGAATTTCGGTTTTTTTTTTTTTGTGCTTAGTTTCTTTTGAGTGATGAAAAAAGGAAAATTATTATATATATTTTATTTGAAATAATTTTAAAATTTTACAATTTTTTATTTTGTTTTTGGGGAAATTTTAAATGATTTTTCAGGTGCAAAATTGGTTTTTTCTTTCCTTTTTTAGATGATAGATTAATGGAAAATGATAAATTTCAGAAAATTGGTTATATATTTATATTTATTTTCGATTTGAAAGAATATCATTAATTTTTTTTTTAGTTTAACACAGTTTATTTTCTTTTTAAAAAAATATTATTTGACATATCGTTGTCGTTCTGTGAAAACTAACTAAGTCCATTTTTAGGGAATACCAAAAAATTACTAAAATTTCAAAGTATCACCTAAGAAAACTCCCTAAGTGCTCCTACATACAATTTGTAAAAATTCTCAAGTCCGATCTTATCTAATTTTTAAACAGTGAAAAGTCACTCATTGGACTTAGTCCCTAAAAATTTTCACAGAACGCCGACGATATATAGATATTAGATATGTATTAGATATCTTTGGCTTGGTAGAACTTGAACTAATTTTGACATTTCTGTTAACTATAGTTATATTTATTTTGCCAGTTAGTCTAAAATTTAAATTTTTTTGTTTATTTTTAACTTAATTCTTTTTTAACTGAATATGATTAAACTACCATTTCATAAAATTATGTTCAAAATTATTTTGAGAAAACACGTTTTGCACTTGAATTATGATTTCCTTGGTATATATTACTTTTTAATCTTTTTATTTTAAAATAAAATTTTTCCATCGGATGACCTGCTTGAATTACAGGTGACAGGAGAAGGCAGTAAGAAACGTTCTTTTCAAACCTATGAAGTCCACAAATCGAGTGGTAACATCCTAATTCATGTATCATGTAGTTTTATTATTTTTAACTCTATTTAATATCTTAAGGACTTTCATTTGCTCTACTTCTTGTCTTAAGCAGTTGTATCTAATTGTTGTTTATACATGCTTGTTTATATGCTATACTTAGTTTCCATGTCTGAGCTTAGTAAATTAATTCGGATAGTAAATTATTTCTCAGCATGTGGAGGAAGTGCAATAAGACAAGTGTAAAAGATATTATTATTTTTTTTACTATTGTAATATTCGTTTTTTGTTCTTATTATTTTTTAGCATTACTGGGCAATATACTAACAGTTTCTTCCTTCATGACTATGCTAACTAATACCCTCGTGTGTGTTAGCTGACAAAGCATTGGTATTCTTCTTGAGATCTTTTTACATGAGTGCGAGTCTTTGGATTGGTTCAGATTAGAATTAGGGACTCAATTATTTAGTAAAAAAAAGCCTACAATTGAAAAATAAATCAAAATAAACAATCTATTTTACTGTATATATAGGACGTGTTGATCTAAAGATTTTTTGTTCATATTTTATTTTTTTGCTCAACCCATAGGATTAGTCAATGAATCTATTTCTAATAAAATAGTGCTAATAAAACATAAATTTGTATAAATTTACAAAAAAAATTTAAGTGGTTAAAAACATAAAAGGATGTTGTTAAAAAAAGCTGACTATATATTACAAAATCACTGCACATGCAAGGTTGACAACTAAAAAAGTAGCATAATTAAAAGTAGTATATCAGATAAAAGGTAACGCAAGGTAAAAACTAATATTAATTAAAACTATAAAAAAAAAAGTACAAATAAAATAAACTAAGTTCACTTAATTAAAGTTTTTACGAATAAACTGGAAAAAGCAATAAAAGTTTTAATTTTCATTATTTTTCTATCTCCTATTTGGAATATGTATTATGTATTATTTTATAAATATGATATTTTCTATCAAATTGAAATATTTTCACATACTTTTTTATTTTGTTTTTCTATCAGAAAATTTTAAATTAAAAATTTCCGGTATACAAATTTTTCCAACTTTTAATAATCATTTTTTTTTTTTATTATGTTTTTGCATTTGGTGATCTTAATTTTAATTAACTCCTTGAAATAATATTTTACTAATTAGGATTGAAATAATTAAATTCAATTCAAATTTTTAATTATTAAAAAATAATGTCATAATTTGCTGTTATTACATATACATAATATGAGTGTATATAAAATGATTTTGATTTTATAATATGAAATTATAAATATATATGGCGGCGACTAAATAAATTGAACTAGAAAACTTATATTCACTGTGAACATAATTGTGATGTGGTGATGGTCATTGGCAACTAATTTTATTTTATTTTTATTCCGCTTTTTTTTTTTTTTTTTGTGTGTTAATTAATTTCTCGATTAATGCTTGTGTTGTTTATTTTATTGACAAATTTTTGGTGGGTATCCGCGACATGCATTTAAAATGCCTACTTATAAATTAGGTTAAAATGTAAACATCAACAGATAAAAGCTAAATCCAATTTCAAAATATAAAAATGTTACAGTATAATAATATTGAATTGCAATTTAGTTCAAGTTTTATATCTTTATGTTACAACTTTTATGTTACAACTACGTGAATATCTTTTCGATAACAAACCAAAACAGTAGATTCAAACAATGGAAATAAATTTTTGGAAAGTAAGAGTTAGCATTAAGTAAAATTTGTTTCTTGAGTTTGTACTGAAAGTATTTGAGCTTGGTTGCAATTAAGCTTGGTTGTAATTAGTAAGTATTCCAAGTATGCAATTGTAGTATAACAAAACAAACATTTGAACTTGCAAATATCCAAAACTTTAGTCACCGAACTGTTTCATAACTGAAAAATTATAAAAGTAGTATACTATAATCAAAGTTTTCAAATATTTTTAATTAGATGTATTAAAGCTTTAATATAACCCTATAATTTTTTTTTACTTTATGTTCATTATTTGTGGCAGGTTTTGCCTCATTTAACAAATATTACCAGATTTTAATAGAAAATGATATTACATTTTTTTTTTTAAAGCATTTTTTCAAAGCCTTTAATAAAATATTCACTCACATAATTTATATTCATATTTGGCGAATCATCATTTTAGACTGTAATTCCCTTATTATTGTCTCAATTTACCACAACTTTCAATAATATTATTGTTTGTTGTTAAGCCATATATTTAGATAGAGTGACTTACTATAAAAAATTCCCCCCTCATTAATATTTTATTAACATTATAATGTAGTATATATGTATCTATAGTTGATTTTGTGGTGCATTATAGATAGAGATATAATAATAATAATAATAAAAAAACAAATGCTTATAAAAAGAGGACAATTTAATTAATGAGTATATGTATATTTTTTATTTGTACGTAAGCTTTTTTTTTTTGGTTTGTTTTACAATTTTTTTTTTTTAGAATTTACAAAATTTTATATTATAAATATAAACGGAAATATGTAATTCTTTTAGAATAGGGTTACATCAATGGTCTATGTGGCATGAAACGGTCAGATTCACTTCAATCTATTTATTTATTTGTTAAATATTTAATTATTATATTTGCCTAATTATATACAATTTAGAATATTTAAATAATTTATAAATCTGTATATTTTAGGCACAACCAACAAAAATTACTAATTATCAAACAAAAAATATTGTAAATAATTATTTGGCTAAAAAATTTTTGTTGTAATAAATATTTAGTTTCCATTTTTTATAAAAAAAAAATATCTTTTTTGTGCCATAAATTATTATTTAAATTAAATGTCAGAATATATTTTGAAAATTAAATTATTTGACAATTAATATTCTTTGTTTTCATCACAGGAAATCAAAGTCTGTCAAATTGAACAAAATTATTACTATTTTTCGAAGATAAATATGGACAACAATTTTATGATTCAGTTGAATTTTAATTGCTTTTACAATTTAGAAGGTTTCTTTAAAAAAATTTTATAGTCAACTTTATTTTTAATTTAATTTATATTTCCAGTTTTGTGGGCAAGAAAAACATTTTACTATTTAAGACATTTTATCTTTATATATATAATTCATCTAATGTAACACTGTCATTATTGCATCATCGAGTAAAAATAGCTTTAAACTTAGTGAGTCGCAATTTTATTAGAATTTATTAAATGAATCTATTTTCATAGATTAATTTTAAAGAATTTTAAATTTCACTTAAATTATAAATAATTATGAAAACAAACCCCCATAAAATTATAATTTACATAAAATGTAAAATTTTTACAATTTAACCACAATTTTTTTTTTTTATTAATTTCGTCATTTGTAATTAAAAATGATTTTTTTGTTTGTTCCTCGATAAAATGTACAATAATTAACAATTTAAAGTTAAAAAATAAAAAATCTGAAATTTATTGAATCGTAAACTTATGTTTATTTGTTGATGCGAACATAAATTTTCATCCTCTGTACATTATGGTTAAGTGAAAATTACCTAATTATTTATTTTAAAATATAGAATTAACCAAAATCTATAATGAATTCAATTTATAATATATATTTTATAATTATATAGAATAAAATAATTTATGATTTTTTATTTTTTTTTTATAAATTAATGCTATATACATAAATTGAAAATTTATTAATTATGCAAAATATTTTGGTCAAATGTTATTTAGTTAAGATAAACTATATCAGATTAAATTAATTTCCGAAATGAAAATCAGGTTATAATTTAATATTAACACATATTATATAGATATATATTTATCAATGGTACTATAGTAAAATTAGTAAAATTAAAATAGTGTTATTGAAAATAATTAAATTTTTAGTTTAGTGTGAGAGGAAGTTTATCACTTAACCAAGGATATGATAAAATTAGTGACCATTTTCAATTTATTAATAATAAATTAGATGGAGAGATTATTATTTTCTACCTAATCAATTTCATATTCTAATAAAAATTTATTTCTAAAAACGTAATAATTATTTTCTAAAAATTTATTCATGATTTTTCGGATGTGATTTTAGTGGTTTTTTTTGTGGAATATTTATGTTTGAAAAAAAATTAGTGTGGTGTTTTTACTGGTATTTAAATTAGTTTATTAAATTAATTTCCAAATAAACAGTATATATTTATGAAAATAAATTATACAAAATAAAATTTGATTATCTAAAATATTTGAAAAATAGATTTCATTTGTCTAAGCTAAGTGAATATATTCTTAAAGTTGTTTCTGGTAACCTTCATTTTTTGTTTTCATATTAATAATTATATATTTATTATTAAATTAGTTGAATTTTCATATTGTTAAATCTATATGACCTATACTTAGTCTCTACTTTTCACTTGTAATTTTAGATCTAATGAACAAAATTTGAATAAAATTCAGCAATTAATCTTTTATTTCTACATTCGATTGACTTCGAATGACCGAATTTTCTACAAGAATGTCTGCAATTAAATAAAATTTTTGATGAATTTTAGAATTTCCAACAGTCTCTTTATTACAATATTTTAATATTTTGACAGCTATTATTTATTATGAGAATATCTCTCTGTTTATATAATTTTTTTATTTACAGAAAATATGTCTGTACAGAGAATTATAAAAAAGTCTCCAAAAAGGAGAAATTATTTTTTCTGATAATTTTCGGAATAATAATTTTCTCAAAAACTCTCATATTTTCTTTTCTTAAATTATCCTGAAATTTTTGATATAAATTTTATTTCCGAATTTAAAATATTTTCAATCCGAACAATCGGAATTAATTAAATATACGATTTGCGCATTTTACAATTTAATTTTCATTTCCCATTTAATGGTTGAAGTAATACATAAACTCACAAAATTTCTCACATGTTATTTCCGAATTTTTTTATACTACAAAATAAATTACATTGTCTCCATCTAAATAAAACCAAAAAAATAAAAAAAAAATGTATTTCGGAGAGATTCAACCAAATCATGCGTACAGATAATTAAAAACAAACTTTAGTAAATTATACTTTTTTTTTGGTTTTGCTACATATCAGACCTAAATATACTTTGTATTACATTATTTGCAGAAAAATGTCAAGAGATAAAAAAAAAATTAATTTTTTTTTTTGTTTTGGGGAAAAATTTCCGAATCCGACATAATTTTTATACACACTAGAAAATTTATCAACACTCATTTTGGTTATACATTTTTTTGTAAAATAGAATAATATAATATTTGATCATAATTTTTACAGATATTCAATGTTATTTTTTTTTTTTGCTTATTTTGGATGCTGTTTTACTATGATATTTTCTGTATGCTCCCTTTTAGAATTTTGTATGTACCATAAAATCTTTAGTGAGAGTTTGCGATCCCGCGGGTACGGTCGAACTTTCTCGGTCTTTTAAAAAGAAATTAATTATTATTTACATTTTTTTTTTTATTTTTGGAAAAATTAATATATATTCTTGTTTTTTTTTTTTTTTTTATAGATTTAAAGAAAATTGGAAATTTTTGAAAAATAAACACGCAATTAAATGAATTTTTTTTTAATAATAAAATAAAATTTTTATAGAATTTTAATTGTAAAAAATTTTTTTGTAAAGATGTCAGTAATTAAAAGTTTATGAAGAAAAACTTTAAAATTAATTAATAAACTATAATTATTTTAATGTTCAATTATTATAAAAATAGAAAATGTGAAAAATTAATATAAATATGTATAAATATTTTATGTTGAAGGATGAAAAAATTTCCTTATAAAAAATTTTACCATTAATATGGTACAATATTGTTTATTAGATGAAATATTGCAAAATCACCTTTAAATTATTAATAAAATATTGGTAATTTATAGAAAATTAGTGTATAAGTAAACTAATGCAAAAATTTTTAATTATGTTAAATTTAAAAATAATAATAAAAATATTGAATTTTTATCATAACATTTGATAAAGTGAAATATAATATAATTTTACTTAATATTCTTAAATTAACAATAATAATTGAAATTGAAAAGTATATGTTAAATATTATAAAATAAAAAGATAAATTTAATTTGAGGTAAATTTATATAAAGTGGTAATAAATGGTTTTTTTTTTTTAACAAAATCATTAAAAATAATCAAACAAAATTAAATAGACATTTATAAACGTCAAAAAATCAAAAAAAAAATCAGTTCATGATAACAAAATATTATTTGTTTTATTTATTTAATAGATAAATACATAAATAGATATATTTATGTATTAATCTTTTAAATAATTTATTTTGAAAATTCGTTAATAGTTCAATCCCGTCCACCCTGAATAATAAAATAAAATTTTATTTTATCTACAAATAAAATTTATGCTCTTCATTTCATATTAATCATAATTTTGTACGTATAAGATATTTCTTTAATTTTATGTAGTTTTATTTTTGGTGCGGCATTTTTTTTTTTTTTTTTTTGTAAAACGATTGGAATGGATATGCCGGAATTTAGTTTTACTTATAATAACAACATAAATTATATAACCTTAAAAAATATAATATAATATATAAAAGAAAATAATTCATAATAATTTATTTTAATATTATTTATGTATGCATAAACATAAATCTTTCAACATATATATATTTATGATTGTATAAAATTTAAGTGATTCAGTGCTATCAGTGCATTTCTAACCACAAAAAAAAAACATAACATAACATAATAATATATATAAGGAAAAATTCGTGAAAAATAAATTTTAGAATATATAATAAATTTAAAAAAAATAAAAAAATTTTATGAAAAGAAGCGTAAAATTGTGTAGAAAATTTTTGTTCACTCGTACAATATTGTATATGTACGTTTCTGATTGAGGAAGTCCGTGGTGGTGTATACAACACATACACGTTTTTTATATATTTATTTATTTTATATTATATAAATTTTTTTTTTTTTACTTATTTTTCCAGAAATAACGTGAGCCCATCTGTTACCACCCATCCACCCACCCCCCTATAAATGTAGATCAGATTATTAAATGTTTAGCTAAGAACCTACTCTTTGTAGGCAGATCAGTTTAGGCGTATATTTACAACTATATTATGTAGGTTAGATATTTGTAATCATATTATGGAGATTGTTTAACATACAAATTAGATAAACAGAAATTTTCCAGTAAAAAATTGAAATAATAATTTCAGAAGTTTGATTTTATTTTGTCTTCAAATTCGATCTAAGAAATAATGGCTATTTAAATTTTTGATGACGATTAGAAGTTTTAGGATTATAAGATTCTTGAACATAGATTTTTTTTTTTTTGGTTCTGAGACAATAAATCTTTTGTCGTATAGACTTTAATATCTAAAAGATCCTTAAAAATATTTTCAAAATTTCGTAATTACAATTAAGTATCTCATAGAACAGCATAATTTAGGTCCACAGGACGATTTCATTTAGGTAATCTAATTTTACTTCTTTTTTTTCCTTTTATTGTCGCAAGAACTCAAATTAAGCGTAGGCTTCGATTAAAAAAAGATCCATTTACTTTCAAAATTCAAATTTTCTCATTTTCTTATCGTCAAGCAGACAAAATAGAATAATTATAAAGTTAATTTTAATAAAAAATTTATATTTTTTAAAAATATGCTAAAAAATATAAATAAAAAGACACACAAATATTTTTTATTGTTATTCTTTTTTCCGTATAAAAAATTCTCATTTGTTGATTTTGTGTTTCTATGCCGCCGTCGTTTCTGGTGTTGTTTTGAACATTTTTATAAAAAATATTTGTAATTTTTGGTGCTATTCGTTTAGTAGATAAATAAATTTTATATAAATTTTTAATATTAAAAAAAATTGTTGTTTTTTATTTGTTATTCATAAAATATATATTATTTTTTTTTGTTTCGTTGCAATAGTTGTTTATCTTCTTCAAACGAAGCATAAAAACATTTTTTTTGTTTTTTTTTTAGATATGTACATGTCTAAATATTTTTTTTTATTTTGTTATCCTATTTTACCGAAATAATAACAAAATAATGCTTAAAGGACATAGAAGCCTTGACAAGTTATATTTCTTCTTAAACATTTTTTTTTTTTGCCTGTGCCTTCTGTTCGTCCTTGTCGTTTTTATTGAATGTGTGACGGCACTTTGATTTATATAATTTTTATGTTTTGTTTAGAAATTTCTATTTTATTACTAAAATAGTAGAAGTTTTTTTTTTAAATATATATATGTTGTGTAAAAGGTGGTAAGAGAATTTTATGTATATGGGGGAATTTATTACTACTGAAATATTGAAGTAAATTTAATATTTTTTTTTTCGAAGATCAAAAATCAATATAAAATTTTTTTTATGTTGTTAGTGATGAAAACCAAATATTCGATTATAACAATGATAAAATAAAACTTTTAGTTTTTATATAAATTTTATCAATCAGGATACATTTTTTACGGAATGGACTGATAAGAAAACTGTCAGTATTCTCTTATATTCTCTTAGCTGAAGCATAATTTTTATTGATTGGCGTAAATTAAATAAAACAACAAGACTTTATAGAATAATTTTCATTTATAACATTTAATTATAATTCGTGTAAAGAAATTAAAATTTTATTTTTTGAATAATGCCAAAGATTGAGATGAGGCCTGTCAAAATAATCTTAATCATTATACACATGAAAATTTATTAGGTATATAAAGAATATAAGCAAAATTATATTCTTGATAGTAACATGATATGGGAAATATTTTGTAATGCACTATCTAAGTGTTAAGATTTATTAGATAATCTTGTAGAGTTGCAAATTTTTCATTTTTTTTCTTATGTTATAAACTTTATCTATAATTAAAGTTAGAATGTTATGCTGTTGACAAGCAGTAGGTTTTTAGTTAATTTACCATACATAAATTAAAAAGGTTGATTTAATATTGTGGCCTTAAAATACTGTGGTCATGATCGTCTTACTGCGATACCATAATTTCTAAGGTATCATAGAATGTTTTTAAACGAAGACAACCTTTTAAGGGATTCAATAATTTTATATAAGGAACATGAAACAATATCCCTCAATCTCATCGAACATTTATCCTAAGAATTGTTATGTGGCTTAAGATAGCCAGAAGTCAGTCGTCATTTCCACAATTTCTAAAATGCCCAACAATCGAATTTGTTTAGATTATTTAATTAAGACTGCAATGGCTTGTACGAAATCGTATAAATATTCCAATCTCATTTCTTACCATAACTAATTTTATTAAAGATATTTAATTTTTAATTATTTAAATTACGTAATTCCTACAATATTCCAAAATATTATTAAATATTATATCTATTTGAAATGAAAAATTTATGAAAAATTCGATATTATCCCCTGTTTATGTCATAATATTAAATTAAACTTAAAATCAATTTGAATTAATTGAATTCTTAGTAGAATATAAATATTTATTATATTATTTTAAAATTTTAAATTTTCTCTTACGTCTAAGAATATTTTAAATTATATAATCTACTACTATACTACAACCACGATAACCCCCGAAAATAAAATATAGTAAAATAAAATAATAATAAAAAAAAGGGATAAAAAGTAAAAGAACGCAAAAAATAGATATAAGAAATTTATATAAATTTTTTTTTTGAAATTTTGTTTTACAGGCAAAAATCCCAAAAGGGTTAAAGTAAAAAAAATTAAAGTGAAAACATCCAGTAAATAAATAAAAATAAAAAAAGGAAATAATGTAAAAAATAAAAAAACATAAAAAAAAAAATATATAAGTAAATATAAAATAAAATTAAAATATAAAATAAATAATAGAAAATATGCTGTTTCATTGGATTTTTTTGCTAACTTTACTTTCATTTGGATTTTATTCGTCAATTGTTATAGCCGCGATAGCACGGAATATTGAAGAGGAAAATGGTAAGTTTTTTTTTTTCATTTAGTATCTTTTTTTTTTTTGTGTTTATATACATATTTAAAAAATCATCATTCACATAGTAGTCCTTTTAGATCCTATTATATTGGCAAAAAAAAAAAATAGGCAAATATATTGTGGGTTGATAGTTCCACCCAAAAAAAAAAAAAAACCAAACATTACATATTCAAAATTTTCATTCAAAGCATTTGAAAGGACGAAAATAAATACATACACATATATTTATATGTAAATTTTTCATATATAAACAAAATAAAAAAAAACAATACGACATGTTAACATTCAATGAAATGAATAATCCCGGAAATACCAAAATTATTTAAATATTTCCGCGATTTATATAATTTAAAAAATATATATTTATATAATACGTATACCGTATACAGTATATACATACATATATTGAAAATAAGGAGGAAAATTAATGAAAAATAAAATAAAAAAATAAATAATTTTCTTGTGTAATGGGACAAAATAAAAATTCTGTTGATTGTTAGTTGATAAAAAAAATTAGGGTTAAAGTGGCTTTTAAAAATAATAATAATTGAAATCATTTAGGACTTAAATTATCCAACAACAAAAAAAATGTATATTGAATTTATAAAATAATATTTGATAAATGAGCTCTTAAATATTTTGGATGGAAATAAGAGAAATTTAAGTTTCTGTAAAAAATAAATGTCACATGGAGAATTTATAAAAATGTTTACAAATTATTTAAGGATAAATTTATTTTCTGGTACATAAATTTACAGTGGAAAAAGAATTATTATTAGAGCCATTAAATCAATCTAATTATGCTTTCAGCAAATACCCCTTTTATCCATGAATTCAAATGATCAGTTGTGACCGATGTTGGTCTCAGTTTATTCATCTTTAAAATGTTTAAGTGCCAGTAATAAAAATACCATAAAATGGGAAAATATATTTTGTTAGGAATTGGTAATGCCTTACTAAGTAAAGCCACTATATGCTTGCAATTAAAAATGTTTTCTTTATTGTCTACAGAAAATTATTTGGCTCAGTAGAATATAAAATTGTAGTAGAATGTTTTGGAAATATTTAGTGGAAGTCCTAGGCTAAATTTAGGCTGTTAAAGAAGAAAAAGGTCAAAACCTTTTAGTATTTCCTGGTTTATTTCAAATTGTTTTATTTAAATTTAACAACTAATTGAAAAACTCATATATATTTCGACTAAAAAATATAAAATAAACCAAAGAAAACGAAGCAAAACGTCGTGTCTCTATTTTAAAGTACATCTTAAAAAATTTTCTTTTGTTATTTTAACATTAAAAATGACCTAAAATATCTATAAAAAAAAAAAAAAAAACAAAGTTTAAATGGAAAAAGAAAATAATTTTTCATAGCAAATTTCTCAAACTTTCTTAACACATAAAACCAAAAAACCATAATTAAAACAACAAGAAACTTTTATTATTTTTCTCGGCATTAAAAAATAAAAAAAAATTTTAAGACTATGTATATTTTCTTCAATAAATTTCCTTTTTGATTTTTTAATGTTGGTTTTTCGTTGGTGCAGATTGCAAACTTCTTTAACATATATATATACATATAGATATAAATTCTATTAAAACAATACGAGCAGAACTTGAGGTTTTAATCAATCTTTAAATGAAACTAAACTTGTAAATGGAAACTTTATACATAGAAAAGTTTTTGTGTGTTTTTTTTCTCCTTTAAATTTTCTACAAATTTCTAACACAATTTTCAGTTTTTTAGTTTAATTTTTCTTAAAATATTAAATATACTTTTGTGTTATTGTAATGTAGAAGCATTTAGGTAGAATTTCTTTTATGAAAATAAATATTTTTACAATGTTGAAAAAAATAACAATTTTTAGAAAGTATAATAATTAATTAAATGATATTTTAAGAATTTAAAATTTTAACAATTTAAAATGTAGACATAATAAATTGATAATATAATTTAGGTTGTAAATTTACAAAAGTAGAAAGCTAATAACTGAAGGTAATAAACTAATTGGAGAAAAAATCAATCAATTTTCAGGGAAAAAATCTAAATAGAATTTTTAATATTAAATATATAATATTTTTTTCTACTAAAATTCATAATTTTTTAAGGTAATTTCATCGTTTGCCAATTTAGTTTACCTGGAAATATGATTAATTTGTATTGAACATTTTCGAATTTAACTTGGAAAATGATGAATTAACATAAATAAATATTTTTTTCTCATTATACTCACTATACTAAGAACACTACTTTTTCTCAGCTATAATAACTCAAAAATTTCATTGAATTAAATCGTAATTCTACATAATTTTAAAAATTAATTTCGAAATCAATTTCAAAATATACAATTTTTATAACTTCTAACTAAAAGTTTTGTTATTTTTAATTAGATATTTTTAGCTTTCACACCGAACTATTTAAAAAATAAATTTTCATACAATTTTCTTTTTATAAAAGTTATTTAAAATTTTTGAAGCTTTTTGAATAGACAAAGTTTATGAATATGATTAAAACTATACTTTCATATCGTAAAATTTCAGAAGTATTTTTTTTAATTACCAAATTTATAATAAATTTCTAAAAACGAATATTTTTCCAATTTATTGTTATGTCCTGCAACAAAATATAAAAAATATCAGAAAATTTCATTTTAAAATAAAATTTGTGAAAAATTTAAATGAAAATTAAATTGATAATGTTCGTTCTTCCAAAATAATAATTTATAAGATATTTAAAAATTCATTTCGAATACGATTAAATAAATTTAAATTTTTTGGTACACGTAAATCTAATTCTATTACAAAAAAAATTCTAATTTATTTTAAATTATTCAATGATTACATATTACAATTTTTTTTAATCATTGATTTTTTAAAGTCATCTTTTTTACTAATACAAAAAATCGATTTTCAATTTTGTAATTTTTTTTTTTTGAAAACTATAATTTGAAATCCTTCAAATTTTAATTTTCAAACATATATTTATTTTTACACACACAAAAAAAAAAAAATAACTAGTAATTTATAATTTCAATTTTACATAACCCATCCACAAGAAAAATTTCAACTTTACATAACCCATCCACACACCAAAAAAAAAATAAAATGTATTACTCGTTAACACTCTCTATATGATCATCAAATATTCCACGTTAAATATTTTATCAAGAATATTGTAACACCATAAAAAATTTAACCCCTTAACATTCTCAAACTCAAATAAACTGATATTTTTTCTTTAACTTTTTTTTTTTTTTTATTATTATTATTATTATTATTATGAAAAACCGAATATCCTTGAAAGATCTTAACAACGATAAATATTCAAAAAGGAGAAAAATCATTCTCATAAAATAAAAAAATAAAATATTTGGAACTGAACCACCATACAAAAAAAATATCTACATATTATATTTTATTTTCATCTGAATATCAGATATCCTATATAATACATAATATAACAGATATTTTCAAAACCCCTAGATTTTCCAATTTTTCATCGTTTCGGGACAATGTATTAAAATTTATACATTACCAAACATTTTCTTTTCTTTTTTTTAAAATCCTTTCTCACCATACTACTTATACCCTCTATACATATATGACCCTATAACCAATTTTGCAGTTATGTTTTTTTTTTTTGGAAATTCAGATGAAGTAGATTACATGAAGCAGAACTGAAATATTGATGCTGCATAACTGGATCACACATATACATCTATAACACACACTAAATAAAAAAAAAAATAAAAAAAACTGAAATTATGTATGACATCCTGCATAAAATATACAATCAAAGAGTATACTTTTATACAGCAAAGGATCTAAAGGGATGTATTTGAATATTTAAATTGTGGATTTGAACCACTTCCTTTAATACCAACACAAAATTTGAAAAAAAAGACTGGAAAAAAAAGAAAATGTTTGGAAAATTATACAATAATGTTTAGAAAAAAAAAAAACAGTAGAAATATTTTCAATCATTTTTTTTTTTCTCAATTTTATTTGTATGTATATTTGTTATTTCCCCGGATGCAGAAATGCTTTCGAAGGAAGAAAATTTAAGGATGAAATGAATAAAAGGATAATGGTGATATGATTATTAATAAATTTTAGAATATTTATGAGATTTGTGGTAAATTTAGTAATTTATGAAAAACCGAAAAAAATATTTGTATGGTAAAATGTTTTAAAATTAATTAAAATATTTCGAATTTTTTTTTTGGTTTTACACTCATCATATTATCCTACTTGTTCTGCTGGAAATTGTATTTTTCACAAAAAACAAAAATTGACTCTATTTTTGACTCTCTAAATTTAATTTTTGACAATGTAAAATCATTTTTCAATATTCAATAATATATCAATGATTAACATCTTCACATATAAGTATGGCCATTTGGTTTTCCATAAACAGAATTATAGTCTGTTTTTTTAACCCCACAAAAATTTTTATCCCTTCCTAAATATGTATGTGTAATTTTAGCCAATTTTATGTTGTAGTAGCCGACGTGATTGATTTATTCATTCGTAATCGCTACTTCAAAATAAATTAAAAACATAAAAAATCTGGAGATCACATATATCTATTGCAGTCTAATGTTGGGACTAAAATTTTAATTTTGACTTAAAATTTTTGACTTAATTTTGACTTAAATTTAAAACCAAAAAAATCAAACATTTTGTATAAATTTGTGTATATCTGTCTTTCATGAAAACAAGATCTTTCATGGCTTTCATTACAGTTTTATGGAGAGAGTATTTTAAAAACAGTAGGGGAGTGAGTTAAAAAAAACATACTGTACAACTTATTTTTAAAATTACTCATAAAAGTCTAGTTTTTACATATTATACTCGAGCTGGAACATTATTTGAACTTTCTTCCCATTTTTATTATATCAACATTTCTAATACGTTAAATGCCATAGGATTGGCCACTAATAGAAATACAATCGTTCAAAATTTATTGAATAAAATCAGCATACTATTTGTATTTATATAGAAAGCGATTTATTTAAATTAAAAATATTCTCAATAAAATTGAATATACCTACTATTTTATATAATTGACTAAATAAATAGATATGCAATTTGGTAAACATGCAATTGTAGTAACCAAATATATTTGACAATATTCAAAATTAAACTTTATTAAAACCAACATAAATATGTACATCAAGAAATATATGTGTACCTAGAGATGTATTTTTAGTATTTCCTATAAATTGTAGTAAATGATTGATGAAAGCTTCCGGTTACTTATTTTTTTAATAAATATTTTGATTGTCAACATACTATCAGCAATATGAATATTTTTACAATGAAACATTAATATCTTTGCAATAAAATTCTTCTGTTTCTTTTAATGGTGGTTTATCTGTAAATCACAATTTATGCTCATACAAATTAGAAATATACTATTACTTTTAAAATTTGAATTGGTATTAAAAATTAAAAATATTTTTTAAATAAAATACAGAAGCTAAAATTCGTATCATAAATGTTTTAACAATTTTAAATCGTTTTTATTTACCATAAAAATATTTTGTAAATATTTTTCATTTAATATACTTTGAAAAACCCACAGTATATATGCTCTAAGCAGTAAACTTTAACTTTGTTTACAGTATATATATGTATATTATTTTAAATTCCTTCTTTTCAGATTATTAGCAAATATATAATAAATAATTTTCCAAAAATTCCAATTTTGTTAATTTTCTAATTTTCCATCAGTTTTCCATTTATTAATTAATGAAACTCTTTTGTAGGCAGATAAACAATGATTATGCTTGGAAAATTTTACAATACACCACCCGTAATAGGATGTAGGTTGTAATTGGTAGTAATGTAAAAAAAAAAAATAATTTTATTTTAATAAGTTTATTATTTAGATTTCATAAGCTTATTAGTTTTAAAATAGTTCTACAAATAAAATAAGGATAATTTGAAATGTCGTATTAATTAAATTAAATTAAGTAAAATATAATTTCTAAGAATATCCTTTTCAACGTAATTTACTTATTATAACTTCATAATAAAATTATTTATATCTTTTATTACATTTTTCTTAGAAATCGATTTACAAATTCATATTATTCAAAGTCATACATCCTTTTTAACATAAATTTTCTTATATATATGTATACCATATAAATATGAATGAAATTACGAAGATGGTGAAATTAAGAAAAAAAAATACATAAATCTGTTTTTTTTTTTGGTTTTATCTTTAGATGATTTTAAATTAGATTTGTTGTTTTTTTTTTTTTTTTTTGAGATCATAAGCTATCAGAGTGAAAAATCCAAATTGAAGAAAAAAGGAACACATTTGGTGTAATGCATATTTAATTTTTATGCAAATATAAAACAACATCAAAGAGAATATAAATAATTTTTTTTTTATTTACGCATTGCATTTTCATTAAAATATTACAAGGTATAAAAAAAATTTTTTTATGGTTATGTTAACAACATAATTTTTTTTTTTTGTGATTATTCTTTATACATAAATATTAATTTTTAATATCAAAAAACAAAAAAAAAAAAAGTTAATACAAAGTTATCAGGATCTTGGTTTTATTTTTTTGTGGAAATATTTATGAGAGTGAAAATAAAGTAAATAATTAGCTGGAATATATTTTTTTTGTATGAATTATGGTAAATTTGGTTTGACTTTATACGGAAAACAGAATTTAATTATGGTTATATTTAATTAATATTTTAATTTAGATTTAAATTTGATTAAAGTATATTCTTGTATTTTATGATTTAATTTTTTTTTTAAGTTAGTCATGTTATGTAGACGGTTTTGCAACTGAAGTTTATTTTTCAACTTTAAAGGCTTGATATTCTTACTAAAATTAGTTGAATTTTCCATCCTAAAAGATGATATTTATTTTTTTTTTAATTTCAATTTTTTTTAACATAAAAGGTATAAATGTCAATTTTTGTATCATGTATTAGAAAAGAGACTTTTAAAAAAATTGATCATTTCAAGTCCCGTGATAGATTTACAAATATTTAGACATTTTTTTATCCTGTTTGAAATTGAATTGGCTTAAAATGTATACTATTTTTTTTATTTTAAATGTTTAGATTAAATAAAAGCATAGCACAATTATGTTTTTTTTAGATTGTACAAACATTCTAAAGTACTTTTACAGCAAATATTTATTATTTCACTTTCGCCAATTATACATTTAATACGTTTTAGGAAATTACATTAATTAATTATATCTAGAATAGATCCAAATTTTAGTAAAAACTTTCTGTGTTTTTTTTAATTCAATCTAAAGTCAATTATATGTACTTCTCCCACTTTCCATTTCCCACTTTCCATATAGAAGTTCCATAATAAAAACTTATACCAATAAAATATACATTCTTTCTATTTAAATACTTGTGCACCACTACCAATAAACATTAAATTGCATTTCTCATTTTTATATCACATATTATAAGTGTCTGACAGTTTTTACACCAAATCCTGAAATTACTTTAGGCTTTCAATATGAAATTTATCTTTTCCCGACGATCAGGATACTTTGGCGACGTCAAATTTGAATGTAAAATAAAATACATATAAAAAAAAAATCTTCTTTTTTAAATCTAAAAAAAAAAGGACATTTTAAATGAAAAACAAAAGGATAATACCATATAAAATAGAGGAAAAAAAAGTGGATAACCAGAGAGACAAGTGTACTATTTAGCAACATAGTTGACTTTTTTTTTTCTACATTGAAAAAGTTTAAAGCTTTTGGACAAACACAAAAGATGAAAACACAACAAAAAAAAAACTTTATTTTTTTTTTCTTCTTGCCTTATTGAATGTCCTTGTGGGATATGAAAAATTCCTTTTTTTTATAATATTAAAAATATATATATATATACATATATATTCCTAGTTTATTCGGTACACAATAGAATGTGAAACATTTAACGTTATGGTATTTTTATTTAAATTTAAATAAAAAAAGATTTTCTTGTAAAATACTTGGGGGTATGTTGAGAGTGTGATAGAAAATATGTTGTTTTATATAAAATTATTTCACTGCTATATATTATTTGTAATTTTAAGTGAAAAATTTTGTCTATTTGAGGCATAGAATAATCAAGGAGAGTGACAAGTTACAGGAATATTAAAAATTTATTGAACAAGTACATGGAAAAAATATATGAGACAACTTTATATTAGTTCAGAGAGCATTTTTACGTACAAAAATTAACTAAGACATTAAAATATTAAATTGGCATTGTCAATAAAAGTATCTGGAAGCACAAAAATTCATTTTTAATTTTTTTTTATTAAAGTTTTTCAGGAAATAGACTAAAAAACTCTAAAAAAAAAACAACTACTCAAGTGTAGTCAAATAAGGACGACAAGCAAACAAAATTCAGATTTTGTTCTTGTTATTTTATTTATTGAAGAAAATATTTTATAGACGTATATTTCTGTGTACTAACATAAAAATATAAATCAAAATAGAATTTAAAAAAAATCTTACATAAAATTTTCAGTATTTATATGTTAAATATATTTTTCTTTATATATTATATAAGGATAAAAATATCCTTGAATGAAAACAAAATATATCAGTTTTTGGTAATAGTAGTAAATTTTGTATTGTGTTTTTGTCGTTTATGAACATAATTCGAAATAACAAATTTTATTTAATGGATGTGAATTACTTAATACGAAAAATAAAAAGAGAGAGTTTTTCAAAAAGGACTGAAGAATATTTCTTCTTTTTTATTTGGTCTTAATATTAACTAACACATAAACATACGGGTTAGTAAACGTTTCATTTTCCGTCAAAATCAAAATTTTACAAAAATTGCGTAGCTAAAATTATACCATTGGCTTGTTGATAGTACTAAGCTGTGAGAACGACTCCCATCCGAGTTATCAATGTTGGTCTAAGTTTACTCAGCTTTAAATTAAATGTAATTTTGTGACTGGAAAAAATGCTAATGGCTGACACCACTTATAAACAAAAAATATCTCAGTAATGAAGTCATTAAGCTTATTCCATTTATAATTTCTTCTTCACTGTAAAGAAAATTATGTTCGGAGTCCATAAAAAAATTAGTTAAATTCAAAATTGGAATAAAATGTTTAAAAACACTTACTGGGGGCCTATGTACAATTTGGGCTGTTGCACCATTTAAAAATAAGAAATTTAGCATCAATTTAATAGTGAATAATCCTAAAATTCTTATTACATAAATTCAAAATGACAATTTTTCATTTAAAAAACGAAATATTTTTAACGTATTTTCTCTTTTTAACTCATTTTTTGGTCTGTAATTTCTTAAAACAGAACCAAACCAAAGCAAACTAAAAAAAAAAAAAAAAACTCTGAAAAATTAAATCATTTTTCATAATAAAATTTCCATTATGTGGCCGCCATCAAGGCTGCTTTTAAATTTCCCTATTAAGGATGACAATATGAAGCAAAAATCCTTTTTATAAAAATTCATCATCATAATTCATATTATTATTACTATTAGTACATTTTGTCTACATTTTTCTTCTTTTTTATGAAAAATTATCTTCAAGGTAGAAAATGATTTTTTTTTTTATATGTATTGTATATAAAGGACATGAAAATTTATAATGTAAATTGGTACGGGCTTTTTTTTTTGTTTTGTTTTAATAATTTTTATGTGAATTTTCCAAATTTATTTTTGAAAACTTTTATGGAATAAAAAGAAAAACCAAAAATAATTTTTTGTGGTAAATAAGAGTTATTTTTATTAAATTTTTCGAATTACATGAAATTTAATAAAAGACAAAATCGAATTTTCCAATATTGTTTTGTTAACAAATAGAAAAAAAAATGATTTTTTAATAAAATTTAGTTCGGAAAAGTTTTATGTAATAAAATATTAAGAAAATAAATGAAATAAAAGTTTTCTAAGAAAAAGAACAGGAAATATTGTAATAGAAAAAGTAAAATTGTAAGTTTATATTGTTATGAAATTATGATGGGGGTTTGTTGAATTTAATTCAATTTTGGATTTGATGATATCAGTTTCTCGCTTGTCACAATGTTTATTTACTTTTCTTGAAATTTTTGATTAAGGATGAAATGTAATCCTTTAAATATTACGTAATAGTAAGGAAACATATTTTTAGTACATCTACATATATGGACTTACATCTCTGACAATAAAATATATGACAGTGGTTACCGAAAAACTATAGTTTAACGAAAAAGAAAACTTGATTATGATTTATAGAAATGAAAATTGTTCGATTTATTTATTTATGTAAATTTATGCTACATATTACCTCGAAATTTTGAAATTGACATTGTAAACCTTGAAATGATGAAAAATGAAATTGTGAAATTCAGAATTTGAATTAGAATTGATTCTACGTTTCTATTTTGAAAAGATTAACAAAATAAATGGGCGGTTGTTGGAAACCATTTTTTTTTTGTACGTACACGATGGAAAATCAAATATTAAAATGTAAAATGTACTTTTATATAATTTATGTTTATAAAAAATGATTTTGGAAAGTAAAGTATTACAAAATAAAGACCGAAATGTGTGTCACATTATTTCACATTTCATTTGGTATGTGGTGGTTCTTCAAACTCTTAAAACTTTTAGTGAGATATATTTAAAAAACTTTACATAAACGTGTATTTAGAAATGAGCGTATATCCAGTGCTACAGTCAAAAAATGATATGTTTGAGATGTGAAGCTCAGTTCATAATATACGCTTTTCAATCTTTCCTAAAAAAACCTTAAACTTCATAAATTTTCATAACAATTAATCTAATAAATTCATATTTCTGCTTGAAATATTTCAACACCAAACAAAAAATATAAAATATCCATTAAAAATTATGATTAAACTTAAAAAAATAAAATAAAATAAATAAAAATCGCAACCAAAGCAAAACTATAAAAAAAAAAATTTATGTTTTTCCTTGAAACTTTTAACTTTTTTCAAAGCCCGGAAAAAAAAACTTTTACTCAGTTTCATTGCTGACATATTCAAGTGTTTACATAAACGTCCGAAATTTTATATTTAAAAAAATATGTATGTATATATAAAAAAATATTATTTCTACAAAAAAAAAAACCATAAGAATTTAGGACGAAAAAAAATGAAAAACCTTTCATAAACATTTGAGCTGAAAAATTTATGATTATATATATAATTTGTTTTTTTTTGCTATGCTTTTGGTTTGCTTCGAATGTGTACAAAACAGCTTTTTTATATCGATCAACCATATTTTTTTTTTTGCCGTCGACTCCTTTTTCAGGATATCAGAAATAAACTTAGATAAAAAATAATGAAATATAAAAAAAAATATGGATGAAGGAAAATGGAGATACAATTTTTGAGTAGTAAAAAAATATTTTTTTTTAAATTATTCATATTTAAAGGTAAAAACAAAAAAATCTTCAGTTTAATTTTTTATTTTTGTTTTTGTAGGAATTGGAAAGAATTAAAAATTTTTAGCAAGGAATATTTTACAAGTGAAGTGTTAAATATTTTTGTTATTTGTATATTGTTAAGATATTCTTAACAGACGGTGATTTAAATGAAAGTACTTCAACTGTGTTGAGCAATAATTTTTATTTAATTTTTAATTTTTTTTTGTTTTGCTGTAAAATGGAATTAATTTGCCTTTTTTTTGATTGTTGCTGTATCCTTGGAAATTAATTCGAAATTTTTTTTTACATAAAATTTTACAAATAAAAAATAGGTCAAAATTGTTTTCTGCTTAAATCTTTTGGAAAATTGTATTTCACCAAAAGTACCAAGTTATTTTATTTTCGACTGATTAAAATTGACTTAAACTAGGTAAACTCTTCAATGTGTTACGGAAAAAACACAAATTCCTAATAGTTTAAGAAATGATCGTAATAATTTATGATTCTATCTGAAGGAATATGTTAGTAAGATTAGTGTTTCTAACACTAATTCGAAGTTAAGTTGTACATTATACAAATTAAACTATGATGTTCATGTTCGTATAATTTTGCGAGCAGGTGTACAAAAGGTTGCCACAACACGGTATTTAACAGTCGTCTAAATACGTTTATTGAAAATAATTTCAGCAATTGACAATATGATTTTGGCACATATTTGGTTTATGTAAATACAAATTTTTTTTCTCTCTTTTTAACTCACGAATTAGAATGTCCACATTTCTAATGGTTGCTCCTATGGATGTAAACAAGCGTAACATTTACAATAAATCATTTTATCGCAAACCCATTTATGTGCCAATAGACATAAAGATGGTCCTTTACAAACACCTAATACCAGAAGTATACTTGATTTTTTTTGGATTTTTTACAAACATTTTCAATTAATTGCCAGCAAATATTAAACTTTGTCTTACCAGTTAAACTTTTAATACAGATTTGCAACGTCCAATTAAATGATCCACCTGATTGAAAATATTTACCTATATCCTATAATTAAAATCACTTGAAATAACTTCTAAATAATGAGATTATAATTTGTTAAAAACTACACAAAATCTTAATATTATTGAATTACTATTTTGAATAAAATTATATATATTTATGAATGCAGTATTTCTTAATCTAACAAATTTTGTAATAATATAATTTTATATTATATTTTTCCATATCATTTCATGGAATTAAGTACATTCAAGTTTTATATTCTGTTCAAACAAGATATGAACTTTTTACATATTAAATATCTCAAAATCTTCCACAAAAAAAAAAAAAAAAACGAAAGAATTTAATTTTATTTATCAGAACATATTACTTAAATTCTGTACAATGTTTATGGCTTATCGCAGTGTAGCAGTGACTTGTAACCGAGAAGGGAATAAATGAAAACAATTTTACAAAAGATTTTCACATTATACACAAAAGCCGACAGCATAGAATAAGATGAATATATTTTGAGGATTTTCTAAGGATATTTATGTCGGGTATTGTACATCGTTTTATGTTATTAGACTAAATGACAACAACAGCAAAAAAAAAAAAAAAAAAATTGTATTCTAAGGATTTACATAGAAAAAATTCTATAAATGTGAAAATTATTATTTATATTTTTTTTTTCTATGGCAAAATAAAATAGTGGAAATAATGTTATTATTAAAGAGATATAATGAGAATACATACGAGTATCTTCTTAGCCTGTTTCAGGAACCAAAAATATTTGATAGTAGTTTTAATATTTAAGTTTACTAACTAATCATAATCAATTTTTAATTACTGGTTAGAATGTTGATTATTGTTTGGTTTTAAAAGTTATTCGAGTCTATTCCAATAAATATTACGGTCGAAATTTCCCACATTTTTTGGAAATTTTCTGACACTTCATATATAATTTCTTCGCAATAAAATAACTGCCTTAAAGGATATGAATTCATCGAAAAGGAATTTTATGATAATATATTTCTTAATTGCAATTTTTTATTTATTTATTGTCAACCAAAATCAGTTGATTAAAATTTAGTGCAGAACAATTATATTTTAAGTATATATACTGAATTACCAATTTATATTGCCGTGATACTTTCCGCCGGACACCTGAAATCCATATGATTAAGTTGATTGAATATGTTCTTATAGAATTACATTTCTTACGTTTGAAACTTAATTAGGTTTAGATAAATAATAATTAAAAATCTAATTAAGCTTCAATTATTACAGATAAATAATAATTGAAGCTTCATTAAGTTTAGATAAATAATAAGTGAATAAAAGAATTTTGCTATCTTAAATGAATAATCTAATTTTAATTCTTTTTTTTGACTAAAAATACGACTACTCTCGTATTTCAGTTCTTTACCCAAATTGGTGTAATTTTAAATATAGCAATCCCCAAGATATGATTAAGACTATCTATTTCAATAATTTTTTACAACCGGAACTGACCTATTAGTTGTCTTTTTCCAAATATTCATAATGACAGGCTTAATAACTAAGAATGTCGGTGCTTTTTTTTACAGGAAGTAATACGTATTGAATCAAATTAAGTTATAGAAATTGATAGTCCTAATCTTAAATAGATTTTAATATTATAGTACAGTTCAAAAAAGTTCTTCTTTTTTATAATTTTATAATAATTTCCGTACTTGGAAAAAACGAGCTTAGTCATAAAACATAGTATAACACAATAACATAAATCTTGAAAATTAATGATTTTAATAGCATATATTTCTTGAATAGAAAACGAAATATAAATAACTTTCAAGTGGATTAGTTTTTCTGTTTTTAATTAGCACTTTTAACATTACAAAAATTTAATAAATATTTCAAAATAGTGCAATTAAAAATTTGTAAATAGATTTTACCCTCTAAATATAAAAGATTTATAAACCATAAGGATTTGAATGAACGTAAAATATTTAATTAATAAAATACAATAATACTTAATCCTCTCATAATTAGAAATATATAAAAATAATCAGAAATTCCTTCAAATAAAAATAGTTAAAGAAAATTTTTAATATATATAATATCTGCGAAGGACGTTTTTTTTTTTTTGTCAGATACAAATAAGACAACATAAAATAATTCTTATAATTATATAAATAATGAAAATATCAACAAAGACGAAAAAATTACGTAAATAAGCAAAAAAAAAAATCCGAAAGACGAAAAATGTAAAACCGCTTTCACTGAGATAGAAACAAACAAAAAAATCCCAAGTCATTTCCTATGTCCTTTTTACTGACAGAAAATCAATATCTGATATCCTTGAAAAAAAAGTACGATAACGAAATAAAGTAAAACAAAAAAAAAAAATGCTAATAACATAGAAAATTAAGGAAGAAAAAACGTTTGGTTTTTTGTTGTTGTTGTGTTGTAGTTATAAAATCATACACACGTACGTACACAATGAAAATCACGGAATATTTTCAGAGTCAGAACACAAGAAGAAGTAGAACAAAAAAAGGAAAATATCTTAAAATATGATGAAAATCCTTGGAAATTGTCATTGACACACAAACACATAAAGTTTTTGAGTAGGCAAAAAAAAAAACTAATTTATACAATAATCAGAAAAATATAATAATTATTTAGATAATTACTTTCGGCTTTTAAGATCCCCAAAACTGAAATAGCAGCCAAAAAAAAAAAGCGAAGAAAAAAGACCATAAAATAAGGATACAGTATATAAAAATATGTAGAAATGTTGAGATGAAACATGTATAATTGTGAAAATGAATCTTTGTTAGGTCGCTAGGATAGTAAAGCTATAGCGGTGGCAATGGAAAGGATATGAAAAAAAAAACTGGACCCGAAAAATTATGATTTCCTCTTTTTAAAATTATTTCCCTTACTCATTTTAATAAAAAAAAATAAAATATTTCATCTTCATTTTTTCTTGTTTGCTGAATTTGTTGATTGTCGTGTCATTGTTTTTAAGAGAATTCGAGGGATTTTTAGGGAGTTTTGCTTTTTATTTATATTCTAATAAGCAAGGATGGCTGGGAAAAATTCTTAAATCGATTTTATTAATGATAGTTAGTCACTATGTTAAGAATGAAAGACTTTGTGTCTTTATGGTAATGAATATTATTATGGAAATTGAATGAATTCTATAATTTAATGACAAATTTACTTGTTATTAAAAATTTTTTTAAAATAAATTTGTGCAAATTTTTCAATATTTTATAATTATTTATAGTATGAGATTAATACAATTAAATAATCTGTCGACTTCTTGTCCCTGTTTCGTAATTCTCAATATTTGAGAGACACAAAGTATTCTTTATAATGTGAACAACATTAATTTTGTTGAGCAATGATTTCATTGGATTACAAAATCAATTTTTCAGTATAACTGAACGGATACTAAAACTTTTATTTAATACTTTCATTTTTTAATCGATAAAAAGTAGTTTCAAAACTAATTTCAACAAAGATTTCGCTACACAACACCAACGTGTTACGTATTATGCTTGGTGTTATGTTGGGCTAAGTTTACTAGGCTCTAAATGTGTAAATACGTAACTATAAAATTTAGAAAAAAAATTATAACAATTGAAGATGGCAGCAAATGTCTCACAAATGAAGCCATTATTTTGTTGCAAGTAATGGCTTCTTAACTGTAAAGAACTTCAGTAGCAATGAATTGCAATAGAATGGTACGGTACCCTGATTTTTTTTTTCCACATGAATTTTAATAACATTAATTTTCATTGTAAAAAGTGTTTCATAATAAAACCTTTACTGCCACACAAATTTTCGTTATCACCCCCAGACGTTATTTAATCGATTTACAGCCATCTAATTGTTTATCTATGTATTTTTCCCTTTATTATAAAATATTAATTTTTATTTTTGTTTAATAAATTAATTAGAGAGAAATGAAATTCCTTTTTTTTTTTTAATTCATAAATTTTCAATTAAGATAATCAAATTAATTGTTCTTAGTAATTTTTATTTAACAAAATGAACCTTTTTTTTTTTGGGAGTTTATACCAAAACTCTTGTATGTATTATCTTTGAATTTTTCTTGTTTTTTTTTTGGGAACATCATTTATTGGTAAGTTTTTGTGTTGACCTTAATTAAAAGCAATTGTAATTTATTTTTCGAACACAATATTAAAAAAGTTTTTTTTGTTGTTGTTGTTGTTGGTACTCTGGTTCTTATTTTTTTTTAAAACACAAAAAAAAAAAGCTTTACCATAGCTAGATAGAAGAAGGCAATAGAAAAAAAAATCAGGAAAAACTTCATTAAAAGCTAATTAGAAAATACAAAACAATTTATAATTGTGTTGGTGGCAGAAACATTTTTTTTTTCTTTTTAAATTTAATGATTATTTAAAGGACAGGAACAAGGCATTTAAGTTGATTATTTTGGTAACCGAATTAATGATTTATAGAAATAAATTTAAAAAAAAATACTGATTAGCAATTGAATGAAAAATTATTTATGTTTGGATCAGTTTATGATCCAAACATAAATAATTTTTGTGAAACGGAATAAGGGCTAAAAATTAATATTGTCATAACATTTGAACATATATGCACAAGCTTGATACGACCATGTATAAACTATTTCAGATAAAATGGTACTATGTAATATCAGAGATTGTGGAAACTTTTTAATTTCAAATTGATTGTGGAAAATTTTTAATATCCTGCAGATGGTATTTACTTTATATGCGACTGTCTCTAAGTTACATGCGACAGTGTCTCCAAAGTGCATTAAGGAAGCCGGTTAAAAGGCGTATTTGATTGATTTTAAAACTTAAGATTTCTATTGTTTTTTCTGAGATATGAAAAGAAGAAACTAATTGGTATGTCTATAGCCACTGGTGACACGCCAATGCGTATTTCACTCGCATTGTTAACCATTTAATTATTATAGCTGTTTTGATCGTTCTAATTGAAATACAGCAAAATGATAGTGAGTGAGTGCATGAAAATTAAGATTGTTGAAAGCAAACAGCTATTATTAGCCTTATAACATTTTTGATATATTCTAATAATTATTTTTAATAAACTAATTTTATTTCACTTGAATTTATTTATCAAAATTACATTTATAAGCAGAATTATTTAAATTTGGAAAGTTTAAATAATAAAAACGAATTAAATTAATTTTCAAATTAAGTATAACTAATCTCTCCAAAAAATCTGAAAACTTTATATGATTTTAATAAGTTATAGTTTAGATATTTATGTTCCAATAAATATTAACATTTTTTTTTCCAAATTTATTTAAGATTAAATATAGCCAGAAGGAAATGAAATATTATTCCAGATATTTGTTCTACTCTAATTTTATATGGCAAACAGTTATCTATTTCTAATATTTAACCAACTATATATTATGTACGTTGCCCTAAAAATATTAATAATCATTTAAATATTCACAAAGTTATTTTTCTTGTATGTAGGTAAATATTTTCTCCTTTTTAAATAAACACAAAGTTTCATATAAATTTTCATTTCTTAAGTTTTGTTGATAGTAAAATAATTTTTAATAGTTTTTTTTTTTGTTTTGTTTTAGTTACGTTATTATTCCCTTCACACCGTGTTCATATACATCCTTATATAACTCTGAAACATTATGAACTCATTAGTTTGTTCCTTAAATAAGAAATTTATATCGTATAAGGATAATAATAAAAACATCAACAAAAAAGTAGAAATAAAAATAGTACTTAACAGTATTAAAGTGTATAAGGATGTTGGAATTATCAAGGAGGAAAATGAAAAAAAAAAAAAAAAATTCCAAATTTTTTATTGGTAGTTTTGTTGACGTAAATCTAAAACAAAAAAAAAAAAAAAGGAAGAAAAACACACACATAAAAAGTGATATCTTACTCCCATTTTGCCATTTCCGGTTATTTATTCTTGCTTAGCTTATACGGTTTTTGTTTTTGTTGTTGAAAATCTTAACGATATTTTTTTTTTCCTGTAGTCTTCCTTGTTGTTCCTGATTTGTGCATATTCTTTTTTTGAATATTATGCATTTTAATATCGTTTGTACTTAAGACTCTCATGAAGAAACTCATTATCCTTCTGCATACATACTTAAACTATACTTTTAAAGAGTTATATATATATTTTCTGTATGCTCATTTTAATGAATTTTTATTTTTATCATGATTTTTTTTTTTTTTGTGCTATTCTATATTGAAAATAATTTTCTTGCTGAAATATGATTTTCTTATTCATGGGGAAAAAAAAAATAAAACCATTTTTCTTATTCATGAATAAATAAGAAAATTTTAATAGTGATTTTTGTTTGAATTTATGTATCAAAAAAATTGGAAATTTTTTAGAATTAATGAAAAGTTCAATAAACTAGAAAAATTTAATTTAATATATTTTAGTTTGTGTTTTTTTCCATATGACAATGTGCTTTTAAATGACATTCAATTGCTTTAAGGTTACATCGGAAATGAAACTTTAAAAATTTTGATTATACATTTTTTTTTAGTTTTGTTTGACTTTTTTATAAAAACTGATCTTAATTTTTATTAGGTTAATATTATTAACCTCATCAAAATTGCTGATCTAAGACTTTATAGATATGTTATATATTTCTAATATTAACATTACGTAATAAACCCCGAGATCTAAAGTAACACTGAATTGTCGTGTTTTCTTCAAATTTAATACTGTATAACTTTCTTATTATATTTTTTTTTTTGCTGGAATTCATAAAAGGCACTTAACTTTAGTCTAATTGACTAAAGTTAAGTGCGTTTATTCGCAGAGGCAGCGAAACGATTTTTTTTTCAGCAAATATGTTTTTAGCGAGGCAATTTACTGGCATTGTGAAACTGCCAGGTAAACAAAAAACTAGTTTAAAAGAAATTTATAATTTTTAAAATCTTAAAATTATTTTTGGAATGTCAAAAATAAATTCCAGAATTAGTATAAAAAATTAAATTAACTGTTCGCACGAAAAAATGATGTTGATACTAATTAAATAAATCTCTGTGAAAAAACTTCAAAATCACATGAAATTTGCATTAGTTTGATGGTTTCAATAAACCGTCTCGCAAATCAATTTGGCAAATAATTTGCTTGGCTGCTGCAACGAAAAAATCGCGTTAGTTTGGTAAGTACCTTAATCTGGATAAATATTTAAGATAAATATGTATGATAAGTCGTTATTATATTATTAATTATAATAAAAATATTAAAATATATGACAAATTAATTGAAAATATTTCTAAATTATCAATTTTGTGTGGGCTTCAATTTTTCTATTAAAAGAAAAATCAATTTAATCTATCACAAAAATTGATTTATAAATTAGAAATGAAACCACAAAAAAACAAAACCACTAAATTAAACCAATATATACATAATTTTATATAAAATTTAATCCACCATCAATTATAAAAAATATATTTAGACCACAATAACAAATATTTATCTATAATAAAACATAAATTCAATATTTGAAATGTATTTTATAGATTTTGACTGACACATTAATAACACATTCACAAAAAAATAAAAAAAATCATTTTATATTTTAACCAAAAATTAAAAAATTGTATTAATAAAAAAAAAAATGTATATATTGGAAAAAAAAAAAGAAGAAAATCCTTTAACAATATCAATCAATGTATTTTTATTTTTAATATTATCTACAAAATTTTATGTAACCAAAATTCAATAACAAATTTCATAAAACAAATTCTATTTTTTTTGTTTTTCTGTATTTATTTTTGTATTAAATTAAAATAAAAATTTCCGATGTCGGCTATTAAAAACAAACGAAAAGAAAAAAAATTATTAAATCTCAGTAAAAGTTAAAAAAGGATAAAAAAAAAAAATGGAATCAGCTTGAAAGCTATTTCCGCTGTCACTAGAAAAAAAAAAAAAAAATCAAATTCTGCGAATTTATTTCCCATACCATAAACCAAAATCCCAAATGAACCACAAAAAATATATATATATGTACAAACAAACCCACCCAACAGATTTTGTTTTAGATTTTCAAACTCCTACATAAAATTTTTCTATCAGTTTTTTTTTGTTGTTTAGAAATATCCTTTTTTTTTCTGGTGCTGTATTATTTTTTCACCGCTCTCTTTCCTAACTAATAAAACCAAAAAGTTGAAAATTATTGTTGGCAGTTTTATATTATATTCCTATCCATATCGTTTTTATTTATTTTTATTTTCATTTCAATTCCCTTTTTTTTTTTTTTTTCGTATCAAAATCGATTTTAATGAAATTTCATTCAATTCCGCCACATTTCGAATGATCGAAATGAAGAAATCTATTATTATTATTATTATTCATTCATTTATTATTATAAAAACTTGAAATATTTTCTTTTTAAGCTATCTGTGTGTGCCATTTTTGCTTCTATTACATTATATATATATTTTTTTAATATCATTATTTTTTCGCCATATATCCCAACCTAGTTTCTATAAAAATATTTGTGTAACTTGTCTGACTTTCTGTCGCAGAAAAAAAAAAAAAAAAAAGAACCAAACTATTAGATAACTGCCCCGCCCCACTACTAGTCAATATCGATATATATGCTATAAATTATGTTTCTCTCTATCTGGGTTTTTAGTGATTATATTTCTGTGTATTCAACTTGTCGGATTATAGCTTCATGTTATAATAATAATTTTTTTTATTTTTTTTTGCTTCTATTACATTAAAATGTAGTTTAGAATATCCTTTAAGATTTTATAGACTTTTATTATACAGAATATTATATAGAATATATAAATCGTTCAGTATTTAAATTTAAATTACTATAATATTAGTATATTATGAATATGGGTATACGTTCCGATATAGAATTTATTGCAAATAAATTACATCTTCGTAACAAATGTAATATATTACGAATTAAATTTAGAGAAGTAAGTATAATTGAGAAAAAGTATTTTAAAATTGAATATTGTTTATAACACTTGAAAGAATCATCGATAATAGAACCTGTATTGTAGTTTTAAGCACCAATTGTTTTCAATGTGATAGATTTGTAATAAATAATTTTTACTACGTAATTTATTATTTAAATTACCTAACGTATGATTGATATTAAAGATTTATATAGTTTACTATACATAGTTAATTAATTAGTTGTAGTATAAGAACTTCAGTCGTTTTATCACTGGTAATCGTTTACCATCTCCTTTTTTTATTAAATGATCACTGTTCGGTCGCTTAATTAAATCTCCTGTTAATCAGAATTCAAAATTACCATTTTTTCATTTTTACACACGATTGCAACATACCGCATTATGATATAAATTCAAAAGAAAATAAAGCGCTCAGTATATCTTACGTGAATTCAGGAGACGTGCTCGTGCTAGATATCGATTTCTAGGACAAATATTCGCTTTTTGCTCCTCATAAGAGATTCTAGGATACCTGGAGGTTTTGTAAAGACTTTTAGAAGTTATGGTATCACAATAGATCCTGTTTAGCTCGATGTTAAAGTTAACCCAACCTTCAATCTATTAATTTATATATGTATTATATAAACTACTACAATTTGTTACTCTAATAAATTTCATTTGTTACATGTAACAAATTGAATATCAATCCCTTTTTACTTTACCATATCTCTTTCACATATTTTCTTTATAGCTCTTCTTGACAACAAAAAAAAGACGAATATTTCTCAAAAGCTAAAATAATATAAGAAGTCAACAAGATGATCTTAAAATTGTTATAATGTAACCGCAGGACATTTTTATCGATTTCTGAAATTGTCGTCAAATAAGAAACAAAAAAACAACAAGAAATCTTAAAAAGAAAAACTTTCTTTCTTTTTCGTGTAGAATAAAAAAAAAAAATTTTCATCAGGGCGTAACCCAAAACTACCCATAAAGTTGGTCATTTTGGTTATTGCTTTAAAAAAAAACTTTTTAAGCCAACAAAAAAAAATTTCTTTTTGGAAAAATTTTTTTTTATTTCTTGACTCTTTTTGTGTTCTGGTTTTTTTTTTTTGCTTTAGAACTTTTTTGTTTTTGATTTCCGCCCTCAGAACATACCCGCCTTTCTCTTTACTTGGTACGTTGATTTTTTGTAAAAAAATTTGTGTATAGAATTCGCGGTCGTCCTTCTATATTTTCCCAAATTGGAAAATATTTCTGTCTGTAATTTTCTTTGTTATGTTCCCTTGTTTCTTTTGACAGAACAGAAAAGATTTTTTTTTTTTTTATTCATTAGATTGTAAATCTTGTAAATTTTTTGAGGTTTTCCAAATGGGGCAAAACTTTATGCAAATCTGTAACGTAAAAATAAAAATTATTTACTTTTCCTTTTCTTTTTAAATTAATAAAATTCTTTGAGCTTGTTGTAGAAAATTTTAATACTTTTAACCAAAAGAGTCTGTTGCAGTTCACATCAATTTTCAATTTTTATGTTAGATAATTTTTTTTTTTTTTTTTTTTGAATTTTTGTTAAAGAATTTTAATGATTTTTCCTTTTGGAATTTAAATAAAATTAAAATTTACAAGAATAATGAATTTAAATTAATAAATTTTTATTCTGTAGATTTTTTTTTGTTATAAACATAAATATTCTTATTGTGGATTTAGGACTAATTATCTTTTTGTATTTTATTTTATATTTTAACTAACTAGCGTAATAAAAACAAAATATTATGGAGAAAAAAAAAGACGATAATTTCTTATTGTTAAGTTTTTTGTGAGAATATAAAATATTGTTCGTAAGTTTCATATAAAGGATATTAACATTATTAAACATTAACTCTCATTAACTCGGGTAACATAAATAATAATGATGACGAAATGATGTAGGGAAAAATTCTCTAAGGTTTTGTAATTAAATATGACTAGAATTTTTTTTAGTTAATTTGTTTTTAGATACTGAAAGATAAAATGCCTTTTTTTAGCGGTTGATTAATAGAACTGGGAGGTGTATGTTAATGTTAATGATCGTTTGTGTATGACTCGGTTATTAGACTCTGAATAGTAGGAAATAGCAAAATGCTCTTCTCGTAAAAACGAATGTGTCGTTTTTACGAGAAGAAAAGTTAAATTTTAGAAGAATAATGTTAAATTTTAGAAGAGTACAACTGAAACCATTGAAAAAAATTACTACTAATGATGCTATACACATCAACCTTTCTTAACCTTATTTACTTATATTATATAACTTTCACTGATTCTAGTCAACCATTGTCTTTGTGAATAATGGGTCTTGGAACCGTTGCGCTAAACTACAGGCTAATAATACGCATCATATCACCAGGCAGACAAAAAATATATAAATAACATAGTAGCAGATTTATTACGCAAAGTTTCAAATTAAACTAAAATTATTTGTTGTACTCTATTTCATATAATAAACATTTTTATGAATTATATATTTTTCACGTTAACATTCACTAATAAATGTCATTAAAATATTTCTTACTTTATTAACTATTACCAAATTCCCTTGAAAAAATCCTTCTAGATAGTTAAAATCATAAGCGACAAAAAAAAATAATTGCGACATCATAAAAAAGCAATTAGATCCTCTGACTATTAAACATTTTAGTGAAGTTTTAAAGTATATTAATTTCTTTAGGGTTTTCTTTTTCATGTCTGGGTTACAAAAAAAAAAAAAAACTAAACATGTCTAAAGCTAAAAGTAATAAACTAAATTCTTATATTTTTGTCATTTTTAATATAAAAAAAATAATTTCTTTTTTTATGGATAATTTTTAGAAATAATATTTTTTTTTCCCTAGTTTTGGTTTATAGTTTTCATCAAAAATATCTTACCATAAATAGTTAAGTGCCTGGAAACCACAAATTTTTTTTTCTCTTGACTTATTGCTTCATTTTTTCTTATATCCTTTTTTTCGGAGGAAAATTTATTTGTTTCTTTGTGTGTAGGTTTTTTTTTTTTTTGTTATGTCAATATTAAAAGTTTCGTAATTTTTATGTCATTTGTTTAAGTGGAAAGAAAGTACAAAAAAAAAAACAGGGAAAATGAAAATATATAAAAATTTCTTTTCGGTTATTTATTTATTATCATCAATCAAAAAGTTTATTTAATTTTGGATTTCTTTAATTTTTCTCATTAGATTACGATTAAGTTTACTTAATTGATGATAAATTTTCAGGATGAGAAATAAAAGGGAACACAAAAAAAAAAATCGTTATTATTGGTAATTTAAGGGATTGAGTTGATTAAGTTATGTAAAAAAATTTGTTAATTTATTAAAAAAAAAAATTTTTTTTTTTTTTGTTTTAATGGTACTTTTAAATTAATTTAATTAGATGGAAAATGTTATGACAAAAAAAAAATGGGTGTATTTTTTTTCTAATATTTGGTGAAAAGCATAAATTGTTGTTGAACTGAATTTGTTTTAAGGTTTGAGATAAAACTTTTTGCATTTTTTTTTTCTTTTTTGGTGTAAAAAAAATATGTTAATTTACTTAATGATGTATAGAATTATATAATTAATGATTTTTAGTTAATTTAATGTGGCATATTTAGATCTCTATTAAAATTATTACTTATTACTTTGTATTATTTTTTTGAAATTTATGAAATTTTGGAATTATTATAATTAAAAAATATAAATTTTTATTTAAGACCGAAATGTATAAAAATGGATAAACATAATTAAATTTAACGAATGTAGTTTTTATCCAGTTTTTAAACTTTTCAGTATTAAATGAAGTTTATTTTATATTAAGCTAAATAATACACAATTAATATACAATTTGTACGAGTTTTAAGTTTAAAGGTTTATCATGGATAATAATTTTTCATTCCATAATTATTTTAATTAAAATGTTATATAATATTTGTGTATGACAAATGTCATAACAACTTTAAATATAAAATAGATCTAATAAATTATTAATAACTTCCATTCATCAATAAAACTATTAATAGCTTCGATTAATTTAGTTTCAAATACTGTATTAAAATTTTCAAATTTCAAATTTTGTACAAATTACATTTATATCTAGAATTACACATTAAATTTAGTGCTATATTAAATATCTACTCTAATTTCTATTTATGCTAGACTATTTTATATCACATAATATAAAAAACTATTATAAAAAAAATTAAATCCTTACATTACTCTTCGTCCAGTTTGAATTTTTTGAAATTGATAAATTATCAATTAATTCTCACACAGTATTTTAATAAATTAAAATTCTAACTATAAATTAAAGAGTTTTAAAATTTTCCAACATAATATCAGTAAATCTTAATTTTAATATAAGAATAAATTAGAAATTTAAAAAAGCCTGAATATAAAATAATTAATATTTTTTTTATACCCTTTTCTGATAATACTAAGTAAGCTCTTTATTTATTCCACAAAAAAAAAATAAAAAACTAAATAAACAAAGTTTATAAGCTTTAAACCAATTGGAATTAAAATTCAAAGCTTTAATCAATAAATTTATATTTTATATAAAATACTTATATAAGTTTACCTAAAAAACAAAAAAAAACCTTTTTGAATTTAAAATTTTCTATATAAATAAATCATCAGCGATTTTCTTATTGACATGGGTACCACCATCTTTAATTATCCTTTTTCCTATCTAAAAAAAAAAAAGAAAGTATTTTATTTAGTTTTATACATTTTAAATTATCTTAAATATTTAAAGAAAATTTGAAAATTTAGCTTTTCATAAATTTATTGAAATTTTCTAAAAATTACCTTCTAAGCATAAAAATTTACTATGTTTATTTTAGAAATTTTTGTTACACAAAAAAAGATCCCTTGTTGTGTTGATTGTTATTCCCCTCAGAATCAATATTACTTACATGATAATAATATAAAATTTGTATAACAAGGATATAACATTATATAATTTATATAGAAAACAAAAGGATGCCCAAAACAATGTTTATTCAGCGGAAAATTATTGTTTGGTTTTATAATTTAACTTTTTGTTATTTTGAAAAAAATTTCTTGTTAAAATTCGTAATCTTCCTTTGAACTTTCCTGTGTAAATTATAATATATACAAATAAATATGATTTTTTTTTATGGGATTTTCTTTCACGAACTTATTATTTTGGTAATTTTGAAAATATATATATATATAATTACAAATAAGCTTTTCTTAGGTTGCCAAGATTAAGTTTTAGTATTCTTTTAAAGAATTTTTTACAAAGATCTCGAGCAAAAAATGAAAATTTTTGTAGTTACAGTAAAGTTTTATTTAAAAGGAAAATGTTTTTATTTTTTTGAATTGGTAATAAAATTTAGATTAAAATGTTTTTGACCATAGGTAATTAAAATCAGACATTTAGTATTATTAAAATTAAAGTATGTACACAATAAATTTTTTCCGAATCATAAAACAATTTAAATAAATTAAGTTATCATATGAAATGTTTTGTTTGGTGCTAAACATTTTAACCCATCGTTGAATCTAAGGAAATGTTTGCAAAAATTTTTACTACACATCAAAGAGTGTTGATATCGTTTAATTATTTTGTAAGTCTTTTTATTTATCCAATTTCAGAATCGTCTCTAATAATTCTAATTTCAATTTCAATTTTTTATTTATTTACTGTCAAACACAAGCATCTGATTAATTCAAAAGTTCAGAGCAGTACAGTATTGTTTTGGACTGCAATCCATCAGAAATAAAAGCTTCGCTGAGATGCACAAACTTCAATTTTTTCGGCGCGACGAACACGCTACCAAACACATTGTATATAAAAATTAATTTTGTGCTTTTTTTATAAATTATTTTTGGTTGTTTAAGGTTTAAGCAAATAATTAAAGGAAATTTAGACCGAAAAAATTGATTTGATAAATTGAAGTATATTTGAATAATTTAAAGCATCAATTATTTCTGAGTATTAAATTATTACGCGCAAATAAGAAACTTAATTGATTGCGTCGTGACATGTGCCAGCGGACACTACTGAAATAAATTTAAATGTAATCCAAAATAAAAACTTCTTATTTTCTTATTGACATAGGTACCACCACATATTTAATATATAATTCTATTTTATATATAATTTCTATTTTATTATAAATTTTAATACAAAATGCATTAAAAATCTAAATTTTTCCAATTTTTTTCTTACTTATAGTAATTTTATTGACATTGTCGGAAAAAAAAAGACTTCGACTTTTTGCACATCAATTCATAATAACAACAATATATAACATTAATTTGATACATAAAACAACACTAACAAGAAGTTATAAACATATCTCTTCCTTCCAACATTTATATACAAACATTATTCTTAGTATATTTATATACAATTATTTATGACATCTTAACATAAAAAGTATATCAGTACAACACCAACCAACATAAGATAAAAAAAAAAAAAAAGGTGAAGAAAATAATGTGTCTAAAATGTAATGTCGATACAAAAATGAACCTTTTTCGACCTATAAAACAGGATATTTTATTTTCTATATTTATTATAACAAGGAAAAAAAAAAAAAGCAACTACTATATATTCAAAGTTTGTGTATTTTAGTTTTATTTATTTGTATTTGTATTTATTCAATCTTCTATGTACAAAAAATAATAATAATAATAATAATAAAAATAAAAAGTAAACAGGATAAAAGTAAAGACAAGAACAACAACAACAAAATAACTATTACTAAAAACTCGTTTGTATATATAGTTGAATATAATAAAAATCCTTAATCGGTATTAATAGTTTTTGACTGGTGAACAAGAAATATAAATTCTATTATTTTGCTTGCTTTTGACACACAATATTATATATAGAAAGTCCTTGTTGAAGGATCAATTATTTATATTTATATATGTATATACGTATATAAAATATATTTCTAAGAAAATTCTATTATTTTCACTTGTATTTTCATTTTTTTTTTTTGTTGTTGGTTATATTCTTTATACTAATAAAAAAGCTGTATCAGCTGGTTTTGTTGTTGAAATTACGTATATATTAAGAACTTTTGTATAACAATTTCAACAGGACCAAATGTTACTTCGATTATCCAAATATTTTGTTTATATATTTTATTTTTTTTCATTCTCCTTTTTCCTTAAGAATATATTTTTTTTTTTATTATTATTATTATTATTATTATTTTTATAAAATAAGAAAGGAAAAACACAAAATATTGAAAATAAAATGTAACATTTGCACAGAAACTGATGGGTACACACTATTAAAGGAGATTACATTTTTTGAGTACAAAAAAAAAATGAAAAAAATATTTTTTTCGTTTAGGTTTATTAAAGATTTTTTTATTTTTGTTATACATACATAGTTTATTTTAAAGGATATTATAGAGAATCCTTGATTTAGTTAAATTTTATTTATTAAATTTTTATATTCAATGACCTGAAAAAATTTTTAATAGTTTTTCGGTATTTGGTCATTATAGTTTGTGAAATTTTATTAATAATATTAAAATAAGGAAATTTGTAATAATTGTTAATGAGAAAATTCACATTTATTTTAATTATAATTAAGGATAATTTGATAGTTTAGGATGTATAAGCGAATCTGAAATTAACTAAATATATAAAAAAAAATTAGAGAAAATATTATTATATTTTTTTTCTTTAAATGAGTTCAACTTATCGTATAAGATTCTATCATTTGAATTCAGTACGGGTCAGTATTCAGGGTTTAAACTTCAGTGTATATTATTTATCTATTTGTCAGTGTAAGTTTTAAAGTTAATTTTGGTGTAAACTTAAGCTTAATTTAAACTGCAAAGGGGTTCAGAGTCAACTCTTTATGTCAAATTTATAAAAATAAAAATTTATTTAAAATTTTGCCAATGAGCATTAACATAATACGTAGGACTGTCCAGTAAAATCCGGTTTAACCTATTTCTGAGGATGGAAATCCTACGTATTATGTTAATGCTCATTGGAAAAATTAAATATTTTTATTATTTTACAATATAACTCTCCTTTTTTTTCAATACACTTTTCACAAATTATTATTAACAAGTCCATGTTGCTACTACAATAAATTTTTAAGAAATATATTAAAAATTGTCTCCTTAAAATGTCCACAAGCACGGCTTTTAGTATTTTAGAATTCAGCGAATTTTTGAATTTAAATTAATGAAACAAATTGATTTCTGATAAATTCGATGATTTCAAATTAATGAACTTTTTTGCAATAACTTATACCGTATATTCATATTTCAAAAATACTTTTAGTATTTTAGAATTTATTTAAATCCTTATTTTATTATATGAATTACTCATAAAATTCCAGAATATTATATAATATTTCTAAATTTTATTAGTAATTAATTTTCATCGAGTTATTTACTATAAATTTTAATATAATATACATTGTTCCTTTGTAACAGATTCCAAAATTTATTAAAATATTTTATTTTGTAATAAATACTTTGTAATATTTATTAATATCCAGGAAATATTTTAGTATTAGTATGTAAATAATAATTCTTGCCGTTTATATTTAATATACATATTGATATTTAGAATATCCAAACATAATAGCTACTAAATTTATAGGAATTTAAATTGTTTATTTGCGTTTTTTCACCAACAATATTTCATATCGTTTTTATAAAGCTGCAACAAAATCCAAAATTTGGTAAAATTTAGTTTTATTTAAATTAATAAAAAAAATTAGTCAGAAATTAAATTTTTCCAAGTATTGAGAGGTAATATGATATTTAATCTTTCGCTAATATAATGATAAATTTAATATGATTTTCTTTATTTAATATAATTATAAAATTTTTCTATATCGTTTTTTTTTTAATATGAAAACATGTCCTTTAAAAAAGTATCTATTTTATTTTCTTTTTATACTCAATATCCTTGAGGTTATTTATTCAAACCCTTTTGTATAATATATATTTCTTTTTTCCTGAAAAAAAACAACATATTTCTTTTAAGTAAAATTATTTTCATTTTGTTTTTCTTTCAATTTTTTCGACAATTTCATTTTTTTCAATCCTTTTTCGTTGTTATTAAGTCAATAGAAATTTTTGTCATGTTAATTCTTTAATATAAAAGTTATGAAAAAGGATGTCAAACATAAAAAAAAAAAAATTCGCTAATATTTTTCTATATAAATTTACTAAAAAGGATTTTTAGTCCTTTGCCTCAATTTTGTGATTAAATAACACAAAAGTCAAATAATAAACTTTGTCAAGAAAAATTCGTACAAAAAAATTATAAAAATTTTATAAGTGAAAAAGAAAAAATTTGGAAATATTTTCTTTAAAGAAATTTTCTTTTCCTTGAAACTGTAAAGCTATACAGTAAGTTTTTTTTTAACCTAACAAAAAGGAATATCAAATTTTTTCTTACAATTTTTTTTTTTGATGCTATCATATTGAAATATACAATTTTAGTTTTATTATAAGCTTGTGGCTATTTAAAAGATGATATTATTATTGCTTCTTCAATTTGAAAAATCCTTTTCGTCATTTTTTGTATATTTGATGATAAACTTTGAAATATTTGCCAAAAATATTTCAATTTGTCAAAGTTAAGTGCAGAAAATTAAGTGCAGAACGTACTTTTTGGTTTGTTAAAAAAAATCATAAAATAAATGAGTATTTTGGAAATTGAAGATACAAAAAAATTAATTTTATATTTCTCTAAAATTCATATTTTTCTTGAGATTATCCTTTTGCAGTATCCATATATGAAATAATAATTGGAACTTGGTTTAGGCAATAATGATCCACAATAAATAATAATTACGTGTAATTACTTATATATACGTATATGTACTCAATTTAAAAAATTCAATATTATTAATATTTTTTAAAGAATCCTGAATTTAATTTTAAATATTAAAGTTATAGTTTTATTTATAGGAAAATTGAGTTATCGGTTTTTAAAATGTATGACAGGATCCTTAATGGAAAATAATTAATGGAAAATTCAATTATTAAATTTGATAAATTACCGAATATTTTAAGTACCGTCGCATAATTTGCAAATTTTAAATATTTATATATTTAATTTTGCATTTTAAATTTATATTTTTTCAATATGAAATATATTTTTGCCATTTTAACTTACATCCTGTTTCATAAAATTTTCTGAACCATAAAAACATTTACAATAAAAAATGGAAATTATTAATTTAAATGTTGTTTTTATATTTACTTTGACTGCAATATTTTAAATATTAAAAGAAAAATTATAAATAAAAATACCTAAAGGAAAAAAATTGAAATTAAAAAAAAATACTGAATTTAATTTAAAAATTAATTTGAAATAAGAAAAATTACCTTATAATAGGTTGTTCACCCAAAGGAATTTTTTGTGTAACAATTTACAATTACGTAATTTATTTTTATTAACTACATGAATTTCGGTTTATACCGCATTTTCATTCTGATATTAACATCCATAAATATAAACCAAAATCCTATGAGACTTATTCTATTTATTATAGAATTACAAAATACTTTTTTTTTTGTACGAGTATATCATGAAACCATGAAAACGAACATCTTAAATTTATCAAAATAAGGAATTTTTCAAATACATATATTAATTATATTTTACTTTATATACTTATAAAAATTAAATATATATTTTCCATTTTATAATATCAAAAATTTTCTTATTTTCTTTAATTATTTTTGCAGGTCCTCTTATTATATCCGAAGCAGTACAAGGAACATTAGGTAGATTACCATGTAATATTACACCACCGGTGCCAGAGGATAGGGTAGCTTTAGTTATTTGGTATAAAGAAGGTTTACCAAAACCAATTTATAGGTAAGATTGTATTTCGTTTTTAGATGAAAAATAAATTAGATTTTTCTTCAAATTAATTTATTTTATATATGTATATAAATTTATGTATTTGTATATATTTAATTACAGTTTTGATAGACGGGATAAACAATTTGAAAATGGTTCACATTGGGTTGATGAAGATATCCTTAATAAAAGAGCATATTTTTTGATTGGCAGTAATCCAGCAACATTGACAATCAAAAATACAAAAAATGAAGATAGTGGAGCATATAGATGTCGAGTAGATTTTCAAAAAAGTCCAACTAGAAATTCAAAAGTACAACTTAAAGTTATCAGTATGTATTATAATACGTATTTTTTTTTACATATAAATATGATATAATAACGAAATTAATTAAAACTTTAAAATGTATAAATATGTTTTTATAGAAAGTGAAATCTATAAAATTTATAGTAAATTTTTATAGTATTAGTACGTGGTATAAAAAAAGATTTACTGAATATTTTGTGACAGTCGCCATTATGATTCTGTGTGATTTTGCTCAGAGTTGTTTTATTTAATATTTTAATTAGTCTCATACACACAGATAAGCATTAATTCGTATTTTAAGTAAAATTTAAAAAAAAAATTAGGAAAAAAGAAATTGAAGCTTAATTGATTCTTGATTCTTATAATTAACATAAAATCAATTGTTTAGTAGTTAACAATTAATTACAATTATTGTTGCCTAAACCCAATACTCCCATACGCACACCTCACATTTAAAAAAATGATTATTAAATTAATCTTAATCAAATTATAATCGATTCCTTGATTACGGACTCAATTTAATATCAATTTTGTTTCAATCAATGTTTATCTGGGATTATTGTGTTTGTTTCATACACTCTAAACTATGTTAGAGAATCACACTGTCAGTCATAACTTGTGTATCACTATATAAATATTCTTTAATTCTTCTGCTACAAGGACTATTAAATTTTCTTAAAAACTAAAATAAAGTTTAAAAAATTATTTAAAATTAATATAAAGCAAGAAAATTTGTTTACCAAAATTTGTAAAAGTTTTTGACTATTCTAAAAGGCAAAAAAAAGTGATTTTTAAAATTAGATTTCCAAAAGCTTTAATTTTGTAGTTTTCTTAGGCTTTCCTACTCTTAAATTTTTAAATAATTTAATATTTTCTATAGGGGAAACTCGACTTAATTTCGTGATATTAAGAGATATTTGTAATTTTTTATATAGAAAATAAAAATATAGATATGAGGTAATTATATAAGAGCAAAGGTACAAGATTCGGTCATAAATATCTAATGTCAAATTTCCAAATTTAAACTATGTTCTTTACGGTTAACTTCGGCTAATTTTGTGATAAAGATAATCTAATTTCATGAAAACTTCACAAAAATGTATTAAATTTGAACTACAATTAAAAAACTGCGTTTCTGATCCAAACTTTCTGTCAAGAAGCCACAGCGAGATGAGTTTTTGGGAATAGTTTAATAGATATAACATGTATACATGACTAAAATTCATGGATATCAATCCAGGATTCCTTTTTCATTGACTCTCACAGAATTAACCGAGCCACGGATAAAGCTGAGTTTACCCTATGCAATTTGAAATTTAAAAGAAGAAAATTTCTTAAAATATAAAAGGATTATATTTCATTTTTATATTCATTTTCAGTAAAAAGGTTTTTCATTTTTTTTTTTAAGTTGGTCAATAGTTTTTTTTCCTTTTTAAACAGAAACTTTAACAAAATTTTATAGTTCAATTTTAAAGTTTTTTTTTTTATATATTTTTTTACTATAGACTAAAACTAGATGATCATAAAAATTTAGTAAAATGTTTTTATTCCTTTTGTGCTTTGAGTATAAAGTTTATATTTTTTTATTTTATTTTACCATTGAATCATAACTTTTATATAATATTTTTCGAAAAGTTTGTATTCATATCTTATGGGATTTTCAAGTTCTTATATAAAATAATATAGTTTTCTAGAAAAATTCTCGTTAGTGATAATAATATATAAATTAGGGTCAGTAAAGTATGGATAAATTTTAATTTGTTTTGAAATTATTTAGCTATAAAGGATTATAAAAAAAAAAAAAATAATAATTAGAGAATAATTTTTCTTTTTTCATATAAAATCTATAAATTTTGTCTTATGGGTTATTTATTTATGGATAGATAAATTAAATAATTAGTATATTTTTACCAAAACTAATGAATTATATTTTTCAAAATATATTTTTAAAATGGTTTTTATTTTTGTACAGAATTTACTGAATATTCTACAATCATAATATTTTCTGATAATCAAAAATACAAAATTAAAACACGACAGACAATTAATTTATATTATGAATTTAGTAATTTTTTTTTTTGAATATTTATAAACCGAAATTTATCAGAAATTATTTTTTTTTGTAAGAAAATTGTATCATTTTTTTTTAAAAAAAGAAAAATATCTGCAAATGAATTATAAAAAAAATATGTTACTTAATTTCCATACTCCTAACATTTATAAATTATTCAATTTGAAAATAATTTTAATTTTCTGTACTTAACTTCAATCATGCACTTAGTATATTTATATTTTTTTTTTTGGCAAAAAAGATATTAAAAATGTGAAAAAATAAATGTACAAGGATCTTTTACAATTATAACACAACATTATAATAATGAGCTTAATTTGAATGTTCATTGAAAATGTTTCTACAAAAAAAAAAAAAAAACAGAAGATAAAAACAGATGAAAATTTCTCTCTAAAGCATAAAGAAAATTTTATCACTTCATCATTATAATCATCATCCTTGTCGTCCTTACAAATTACATTTAGAATGTAAAAAAAAATAAGTAATACATTTATATATATATACAAACTCATTCTCAATTCTCACCAAAAAATTACCAAAAAAAAAAAAAAAAAAACACACGCAGAAAAAAAAGAAATAAGATATTAAATCTATCTTTTTTGCATTGAAGGGGAATACAATTTTTAAAGTCTGTACACATTAAAATTCCAACCTCTTCTTCCTATATTTTTACGTTTGTTAGATATTTTTTTTTTAATATTTATTTTACTAGCACAGCAAAAAAAAAAAAACCAACTTTTCTTTCTGTTCTCAATACTATCAAAAAAATTTTTCCTAACTTTATTTCCTTGAAAATTTTACTTTTGTAACATTGTTAGCTACGAAAAAAAAAAAATTATTCCCTTCTTCAATACCATTTTTCATCATTTTCAGCCATAAATTCCTTAAATATAGAAAATAATATATATTTTTTTTTTCTAGTTATTGTATTTTTGTTCATTTTGTGTGATCCTTTTTTTTTTTCAATACACACATAAATATAAATTTTAAATATGTGTATTATTTTGTGGATGAAAATTCATATTGAAAGTTCTTATGAAACATAGAGAAAGTATTTTCTATAATAATTTCAAATAAATTCAAAAAAAATTTTATATTTAAAAAAAAAAATGTGTATGTATAGATTTCGGTATAAGTGTACGTATATAAAATAATATTTATATAAATTTAAAGCCTGCAGAATATTTTTTGAACTGTTCATTTCTTGGTTTATATATGTAATTTTTTTTTTTGGTTATTACTATATGGAAGGCTGTTATATGGCAAAGAAATTTTTAAATTGGAAATGTAAGAAAAATGTTTTTTTTTTTCGTTATTTCACACAAAATAAAAATATATCTAAAAAAAAGGAGCTTATTATTTGGGTTATTCTATACGAATTAAAGGTATTTTTGGTACTGAAGAAATTTAAAAAAAAATATGTAATAACAATTAAAGTTATGGAATTCCTAGTAATTTTCGTGGCGGTTATATATATTGTTACCTTAAGGCAGCCTAAGTAGAAGTACATCGGAATATTAAAAAATTAAAATTTCTTAAGGATTGTTGGTAGTAAATCTTTGTTTAAGTTATCTAAAACTTTGATAATCACTGTACTAATTGATTAAAAGTATTTCGATATATAAGCTAGGACGTGTAAATGAAATCTCATCCTCATCAAAAAAATAATTATTATTCAAATTATACAGCAAAAAAATAAATAGTAATTTATAGCATGTCCTTTAAAATTTCTTCCAGGAAAATTTTATATATAAAGCTACATGGTTTTTTTTTTTAATGACAGATGTACAGATACAGTTAATTGTTTCGCTATGATAAATATATAATTAATTGGAATATGCAAGAAGCCTTTTGGTAAAAGTGTTCAAAAAAAAAAATGTAACTACCCTTGTTATACAAATAAACCTGAGTAAAATTTGAACCGTTTATTTTCTAGATTAAGATATTCAATTATTAAAAAATATTTAAGAGAATCCTTTAATCTGTAAGTGACCTTATAGCCTAAAGTTACTCAAACATTATAATACGTATTTGAAAAAAATTCAAAAATCAATGTAATTTTTATTGAAAAACCTTAAATATATCGGAATAACATAAGTGAACTTGCACCAGTTTCAAAATAAACTGCTAATTTATTGGCAGGGGAAAAATTTATAAAAAAAAACCTTTTACTAATTTTAGTTATGTCATAATAGGTTATTAATAAAGTTTGATGAGATCAAACTTTATTAATAATTTAGTCATCTTGAAAACTAATCAACCAATTATACTAATATTTTCAAAATGAATATTTACATTTTATTTTATCGTATGTGTCTTTATATGATACCATACGTTCTATAGATTTCTTAGGAATAACTAAAAACTGCATATAAAAAGTAATTTCATAATTTTAATTTTATTATTACAAACATCTTTTCGACTCCTTGTTTCTTTCTAAATATAAAATACTAATAAAATATATTTTTTAAAATAATTTTGTAAATTTATATCTTTTTTTGTTGTTTTATTTTCCATATTTTTTATATACATATGTATATAATTTTTTTTTTTAAATATATTTTCCAGTTCCACCAGAAAATTTAGTTTTATTGGATGATAGCGGTAGTCATGTACCCCATTATATATTGGGACCTTATAACGAAGGAGCATCTATAAATATTACATGCGTTTCATCTGGTGGTAAGTAATAGTAAATATATGTAATTTTTCTCATATTTCTTCCTTTTTATAGTGTTGTTTTATATATATATTTTTTTTGCCGTTTTGAGAATCTTCTTTTAATATACCATCATGTCGAGTTTTATTTTATTTTTTTTTTTGGGGTTGTGGCAGATTATTTATTATACGCAAGAATGTGTGGGCTATTTATTCATTTTGTAAAGATAAAATTATATTTATTTTTTATGTATGTACTTTTCTCGGTATATAATTTTTTTTTTTTGTGTAACCCCAGAAACGAAAAAGTTTAATATTAACTAATCCTTGAGTTTGAAACAATATTAAAAAAAAAAGAAAAAAAAAAAGGAATGAAAATTATATACAAGGATATAAACAGGAAAAAAGAAATGTAAAAAGAATTCAGCAGAAAAAAAAAATACAAAAAATAAAAATAACAATTTTTTTTTTTTGTAAAAGGATATATGAGACAACATAAATAAAGCTTGCCACACTAGAACTCTTCAAGGATTACGAAGCACTTAATATCTATCTACTTTTAACGAATAAGTAAAAAATAAAAAAAAATTATTATTATTCTATGAGAAAAAAAATTGTACAATCCTTATTTTTTTTATCCTGTTTTTTAATAGGTAAATTTTTTCTTGGTTAACTGCATAATTTTTATCTCGATTATTTTTTTTTTTTTTTTTGAGATAATAAAAATTAGATTATAATTTCTGTAAATAATGAGTAGAAATTTACAATTCCGGGGAAAAAAAATATAAAATTTACAGTGAAACATTTTATATGTTTAATTTATGTTGGAAGCTAAGATCAAAAATATAAAAATTTGTAGTAATAAACTTTAGATATGTTTTATTTATGTTGAGAACTATTAATTTGATTAAATTTGGAATATTTCTAACAGCTTTATATAATAATCAAGTTTGATTTTAAGTTGCCTATTTTTAAAACTTTGAAGTTATTCTTCAAGGATTACTCAAAGAAAAATTAATTAAATATTTTTCTATTAAATGCCAACATTTTCTTATTTATTATTCTTAATTCTTAAATTATCTAAAGTTTTATGTAAATTTTTCTATAATTAAAATTTGCTAAGATTTTCATCCGTGTTTCGAAATATTAATATACAAAATACTTAAACTTAATGATTATCATTGTGAAAATTTCAATAATTTCTTCTGTGATAGGAAATGTTATTCTGTTAATTTTATTATTTTTCACCTGAAGTATAGTTCTTTAGAAACATTTAAATCCACTTCTTGTTTTTAGAATTTTTATTATCCAAATACAACTAAAAAAAAAAAAAAATTAGTTTCAATATTATTCTATATACTTTTAATAGTCTTATTTTTTTTATATTAGGAAATTTTATTCTAATTAAATCCGATTAATTATCAAGTGTATATTATATTTGATAGCATATTTAGATTTTTTTATGTTTCTATAATCTAATTTTCTTTTATTTTCGAAAAACTATATAATTATTATTTCCGTAAAATACAAATTAAAGTTAAGTTGAATCTATAAAAATTATTAGAAAATTATATTCAAAAAAATTACTAAAACTCTTAAATGACATTTTATTATATCTATTTTCTGCTAAATATTAATATTTAGACAATTTAGATTTTTGTATATATATATATATATATATATAGATATAGTCTAAATCGTTTCTGGTACGTGATAATGGTTTACCTAAATATTATACTAAAAAAAAAAACAAGACATTTTTTTTTATAAATATATAAAAGAATTTACCTATGCTTTTAATAGCAAAGTAAAACATATTTTCTTTCAGAATATTTAATGACAACACTTTATTACCTTAGAATATAATTATATTAAATATTATTATAAGAGTAAAGAAACAGAAGCTTTTCTATTTATATTAATATTAGAGATATAGTGTGATAATTATTAAGTGTTACTGAAACTTCTGGTTGTGATGTTTCAAATTTTATAGCACCTTTCATGGTATATATCACATAAAATTTGATATATTTTAGTTTTTTAATATTGGTATATGTATATAATAATATACCTATAATCATATATTATAATATATTTATTATAATATAGTTGGAAAATTACACACATCCTTTTTTTATTTTTTTATGTCACATTATTAAGTCATTGAAATTGAGATGAAGTAAAAAGGATATATGATAAAATTTTTGAAGGATAAGTATTATAGATATTTTTAATGACTTCATATTTAGTAATTTTTGTGTTTGTCATAATAAATTTACAGTTTAATGATATTGAAACGAATTCGCGGTTAACTAGTATAGTAGTATTATATAGCTATAGATACATTATGTATAAACTATTATAATAATTATTTTTGATACGTAAAGTTTAATGAAAAGGATATGCTAGAATATTTTATATGATTAGTGACAATCATTAAAAAAAAACAAAAAAAGGTAGTAAAAGGTCATGTGAACTTTTCAATTCAATTATTTTAAATATGTGTTATAAGGATAATATGATGAGGACAGCTAAATTTATGGAAAATTTATGAAATAATCTAACTAAATAAAACAACTGTGCTTAGAATAAAATATATACAAGATAATGTTTATATAAAACTAGAATTAATTTAGTTCTTATGGAAAATATTTTAATAAAAATCGTGTACAGATGTTTTTCGAAAATTATTATATATAGTTGCTTCTCAACTAAGATATTCTAATTTTTAATTTTGTAATCAGAATGGACGACGACATGACTGCCAATCACACTACAGCAATTTCGCTTATTAATACGCTAACGATCAATTATAACAGTTGCTTCAGCGACATATTCCAATATATACGTCGAAGTGCCTGGATCATTAACATTTGGCAATTTCACATTATGAGTTCATCCCTATAAAAATTAAATTTTTACAGTCGGTAGTTTATAAATCATACAAATGTATAGTCAGCCCGAAATAGCTTGTACGCTAGCATATTAGCGTTTAAATATTTTCCTGGTGACTTTACGGGGATGCTCTTCTTGAAGATGTGATAAATCCTTAGTTTACTTAAGTATGTGTAAAAGTTTAGGACTTTTTCAAATAAAGCTTAAAAACAAAGTGATCATTTATGTAAAATCTTATTTTCCATAATAGAAATTTACTTTTTTTTTTTATAGATTTTTTAAATTGAGCATTTAAATATATTACATATTTTTATTCTCTGTTCTAAACAATTTATATAAATATTTTTCTATAAAATATAATTTTTTTCAATTTACTTTCGTAAAGAAAAACACTTTTTGTATGGTTATTGAAAAAACAATTTTTTTTTTTGTTCTGACTATTTTCATACAACATAAATAAATGACATATTTGCAACATCCTTCTTGTCATAAAGAAAATTTTAAATTTATAGAAAATATTTGTTCTGAAAAAGCTGTGCTTATTTTGTTAATGTTTATGTCGGAGGGGAATATATAATCATAAAACATAATTTTACATTTTACTATAGATTTATATTTGTTTCTTTTTTGATAATAAATGTTTTCCATTTAAAATTTTCTATTGTATGATAAAAAAAATTGTATAGTAAAGAAAATTCTTATAATAATAATAATTCTATGAATTTTTGTTGTAATTTTTTTTTTCACTGAAACGAAAATAATAATAAAAAATTGTATATAACTTTTAAAAAAAAAATTATAAAATATAAAAATGATTCGTTGTTTTGAACAATTTAAGCATGAAAATATTATTCGGAAAATTTGAATTTATATACACCATTATAATGCATTTGGAAAATTGTGTAAAAAAAAAATAATAATAATAATAAGGAAAATAGAAATTTTGAAAAGTGCATTTTTTAGGGGAGGACATTTAGAAAATAGACATACAGATAATAAAAGATTTGCAAATAATAACAGGGATCATTAAATTGAAAAATATTTTTATGTTTAAAACGATGCCAAAATTAACATAAGCTTCTTTGGGCAAATAATGTAAATATTTATTTAACAAACTTTTCACATATTTTTAGTGTATTTTTCGTTGTTTGGAAAATAATTTAACATTAAAAAGTGAATAAAAGTTTGAAGTTGATTGGGACTTAACAATTTAATATGGTAGCGTTTTTATTTATTAGTGGATTTTAATAAACTAATTACTGACATTTAATTGTAATTATTTTAAGTATTGAGCTGACTTTATTACAGAAAATTAATTATTTCAAGGATAATGTGGTGACGAATCCAACTAACCAACTAACTTCAAACGGAGTGTTTTTTTCGTAGTGGTATTAATCGAAGCGACTAGTCATGCCAGTATTGCTTATAGGAATTTTTTTTTTGCATTAAATCAATATTTTCAAACTGATTGCTAAAACTATCAGTAAAACATAAAAGATATTGAAAGCAAATAAATTTGAAAAGTACACAAATCAAATTCATTGATACGAAAAAAGGTACAAAATGGGGCGCAAAATAAGTCAAGTCGAATTTTGTGAAAAATTCAACGAGTCGCCATGAAAAACTTTAACTAAAAATAATAACAGTTTTACTTAAAATGTGATTTTCTTAAAACCGTTCTATAAAAACTTGACTTCGTTTTATAAATTTAATTTAAAATTACTAAGTTTATACTTTAAAAAAAAATACTTTAAAAATAAAAAAATTCATGTGAATTCCTGTGAATATTAATTTGACACCATTAAAAATTTTTAATATTTGTTGCTAATTAATTGTGAATTACGTGATTCTGCTTAATTTCATGTCTACAAAATATGAAAGTATACATATGTATATTATTATTGTTAAAATTCTTTTTTCTCATCATTATCTACCTAACTTTAGACAAGATCCACTCAAAATTATTAAATTTTTTATTTTACAATAATTTCTTAGAACATATATTACGCCTATATATTTTTTCATTATGTTATGACGAAGGAGGCTATATATGGTATTCATATATATATCGTATTTGGCTTACTTGACATATGACACAATACAGAAAGTGAATACCACCATAAAGATAATAAGTTTTCTGGTATGCAAACATATATCATTAATGTCACCCCAACAATTGTAATCTTGGCACATACGATACGTAGGGGGAGTCCACAATAAAAACTCCAACTCAATTTAGGTGTTTTTCTTGTTGTTTACACAACAAGAAAAACACCTATTTTATATTTTATAGAGAGCATCACCTCTTACTTCAAAAATTGTGAATATTTTTTGTGTTTTAACAACCAAGAAAACAGGGTACAACATCATGTACATTTAACACTTACATAAATATTCGAAGCTATCGTCATTTCCTTGCTTGCTTTAACAGCTTTTCTATTATTAAAATGGAAGACGACATGTCTTTTGTTTTTCAATTCTCTAATGGGATTACGAGTATATTCAGAGTATATTGAAGAATTCTCCTTTTAATCATAAATATAAATTTTTAAAAGGTGAAAATAAAAGGAAAAAAATATAAATATTCGGAAAAAAAAGGAAATTTCTTGTTGTATATTTTACTATAAATTTATTTTAAATATACAATTAATTTTGTATTAAATCGAAAACTAACCTGTTGGATAAAGTTATCAGTTTGTTTCTTTTTAGCCGACATTATTCAAAAATTACAGTATTATATTGATACTGTTTAGAAAATTCCTTATTTTAAAGTGTATATCTGGAGAACTTTTGCATTATCCTTTGAAAGGACACAGCTGTGAAAATTTTATATTTGGTAATTCTATATTAAATTTAAGTTGACAAATATATTTGAAAATTATATTAGAAAATATATGATTATAACCAGTTCGGTAACAACAGTGGACGCTTCCGAATTGGTGTAAATAAAACTGTTAAGCAGAAAACTGTTAAACAATCTTATTTCGGATCTAAATCACCTGTCAATTTTGGATCTTTCGCTTCCGGAATTACTTATTCTTACAAACAACGATAGATTCAACCAACACTTGTTTGTATTCATTATTTGTTAAATAAAATTTGACAAGATTGACAAGAATAATGGTCAGAAAAAAATTGTTTGCTGCTAAATTCATATTGTGACTGAAGCATTTCTAAAATATATTTATACAATTTCACTTTTTCAGTATCATACTTTTCTGTTGATACTAAGTTGGACTACCGTTCAAAGTAATTATAAAACTGATTAAGTTTAATCAGTTTTAAATTAGTACCAATAACAAAATCGTAATTGTAGAAATTTTAAGTTTAAAAAAAATGTAATAATCCAACGATTAAACTAAAAAGTAACACAAATAGTCGATTTCTTCCGAAACTACATCAGTTAAAATACATTCACTATAATATTCTTCATATTTTAATTACGTCTGTCTCTAATCAATTCAATACCAAAACATTTCAATTAAATCGATGGAAAATTGAAATTAAGCTTATATAATGAATAAATAACCTTAATTAATTGCACCAACTCTTAATTGTCAGCAAATGAAATGAAAACTAGACACAATTAACTTAACTGAGATGATTTTTTTTTTGTGGCAACCAGAAAAAAGTGCCATTCAATTTCTAATTTATTTTTTGTGATATTGCTAAGACAAGCATAATATCAAAAAAAAATATTGGCCCATTTTGATATTCTCTTAGATAATCTTGCGTAAATGTCTGGTTTTGATTTGTTTGTATATTTACCCCTTCTTTCCAGTACTCCTATTTATTTTAGACAATTTCTAGTACAATTTAATTTCACACATGGTTAACATCACAAAAAAAAAATCAAATGTACTTTTTATCTTCTGTTATTGTTTGTGTCACGAAAAAATTGCGTGCTCACGATGATGCCAAACAAAAAAAAAAAACAAAAAAAGGATATCCTATACTCAAAACGAAAAAATTTTCTGATGTTTTACTTTCTGATGCTTTGAACGTTTTTTCCTTTTTTTTTTTTATTTTTTTGAATACGTTAAATTAAAAGGGGGGAAAAATCATTTTATGTATTATATATATTTTTTTTAGATGTCATGTATTCGTTTTCCTCTTTTTCTTGTTTTTTTTTTTTTATTATTATTTTTCCTCATTGTTATTTTTATTATATTTTTCTCTGATATTGTCATGTTTTACGTACCATAGAGTATATACAAGTTTATAAATAATAACAATATAATTTTTATGTATTTGTTGCAGGACGTCCGTTACCAAAGGTTACATGGTGGCATGAAAACACTTTACTTGATGATACTTCAATGGCATTGTCAGATCGGCGAGTTAGTAATGTTCTTGAGTTAGTTAAATTAAAAAGAAAACATCTTCATATGCAACTGACGTGTCAAGCATCAAATAATAATTTAACAACACCAATTAGTAGCACTGTAACATTAGATATGAATTGTGAGTTTTATGAAATTTTAAAATTAGTTAAAAACAAATATTGTTTTCATTTCAGTTTTATATTTTTTTTTTTTTGATTTTGTATACAAACTTTTGATTATAATTTTTTGTTGCAATTAAAATTTATAACATGTTAAATTATTATTTTGTTTTATAGTACGACCACTTTTTGTAAAACTTCAAGGTGAAAATCGTCCACTTTCAGCTGATAATTCATATGAATTGAGTTGTGATGTTATTGGTTCTAGACCACCGCCAACGATTACATGGTGGAAAGGAAGTACTCCAATGAAAAATACTCATGAACTTGTAAGTATAAAATGTTTGTAATATAAAATGAATTTATGAATAATTTTCAAGTTTCAAGTGAAATTATAAAGTTTTAGGAAACATTTTTTACCTGGCTGTACAAAATTTCTAGAAGTTTCAAGTGTTCACGAATATACGAGATTCAATTTAAGAGATCAGAATTTATTTGTATTTTATATTTGTTTCGATTTTGGAACCATTTTTATAATATATATTCAAAACTCGTATACTAAAAGGCAAAGATTGAAAAATTGATATATGTGCAAAGATTGAAAAGGTTATTGGGCTATGCTTTTTAATTCTCTATTTCTTTTTTATTTACTTAAATTCAGAATTTTTAAAGTACATGTTAAACCGCCAGAAAGCAATATTCAGACAAAAAATTATAAATGAATTTCAAATATTAAAATATTTATTATATTAAAATTTTAAATTACCACAGTAAATATTAAAATACTTCAATTTTACGTTAAATGTATTTTAAATATTTAATATTTTCCACAAAACAATTTATAATTTTCCAAGAAAATATTTTCTTTATTTAGATATTTATTTCCTTCATATATTCAAATCTTAAAGTCACTTGACCTAATACTATTTTCATTTAAATTTCAAATTATTTCAAGTCCTTTTACAATTTTAACCAATTAAATTTCAACACAAATGAATGTTATAATTTAGTTATCATAAAATGCAAAATAAATACAAAATATTTCAATATTTGTTCAATTTATTTAGTGTCCTTTATATAGGTAGAAAAATATGATGTATCTATAACATAAAAACTATTCAAAAAAATATATATATATATATATTTCTTTTTATATAGTCGAATCCAGACGGAAATAAGACAACGTCAATATTAACATTTACACCGACAATTGATGATAGAGGAAAATTTTTATCCTGTCGTGCTGAACAAACTTTGATACCAGAATCTGGTATGGAAGATGGATGGAAACTTGATATATATCGTAAGTTATTATTATCACAGGAAAAAAAAAAGATGAAAAATATTTTTAACACTTCCCAGTTGTACTTCAGAGTATAAAATTTACACTATTCAAAGAGAAGTGTTTGAAAGACAAAAGTTTTTGACCTTTTTAAACAAATAATTTCGATATTTTTTTCTTCTACTTATTTGGTCAGTTTAATTGTTAGTTGTTGTATGTGCATAAAATATAAAATTTTTATTTATACGATTTTAGATAATTTATTTAAGCAATTATTATTAACACAAATCCACATCTAACACAATAAATTAATAATTTATTTAATAATCATTTATTTCATCTAACACAATAAATTAATCATTTATTCTAATAAATTTCTAACTAAATTAGAATGTAAAAACTCGTATATGACAAATAGTAATTGATCTGATGAATTAAATGTAAATATTCATTGAATGTGTTTGTATAACTTCGATAAAAATGATGACAAAATAAAGCAAAATATCCAACATTTATGAGGTAAATCAATAATAGAAAAAGGGAAAAATGAAAAATGAAGTAAAAAATAGTAAAAGGTTTTCTATTTTATAAAATGTTGAAAATTTTATTTGGAATTATCCTTCTCAAGCTATCAAAAAGAAGAGTAAAAATTGTATTGTTTTACAAATAGAAATAAATTGATGAAAATGTCAATAGTTCACTGGGTATTATGTCTCCTGTTGAGTAAAAAAATGATGATGATGGCTCTTATTGCAAGTTACAATAGTTAGATTTTTTTAAATTTTATTTTTGTGATACTTTTAGTGTGTATGTGTTTGTAGTAATGATATGTATAGAACAAGGACAATATTCATTTAAATTGGTTATTTTCTTTTCCAATTTAATTATTTTCTAAGCTAAGGGTATTAAAATGCAATGATATTTTTTATATTTATTTGATTCTTTAAAAATTTAAAAAAGGATAAATTTGAATAAAAATTACAAAAGAGTACTAGTAATTTGATAAGATTGCATAAAAATTTAATTAAGAATTAAAGAGAATTTAATAATTTTTAAGGAAACATTTAAATTTTTACAATATCTTTAATAATGCCATCAAAATATCTGTAATTTTATATTTTCTCTTTCCTTTTTACCTACTTTAATTTTAAATTTTAAATAATTTAAATACAATTAACATCCTTAATGGCACTATTATTGTTACAAACAATCATTAAACAAATACAAAAAAATTTAAATATGGTTTATTTTTTTTCCACAAAATTTTATGTATCATAAAAGTTTCATTTAAAAACCACAACCAATTTACCAATAAAATTTCATTAAACTGTTTAAAAAATATGTTTATATATCTTATTATTCTAAATGTGATTCTATCAGATAGAGTCTATCTACTTAAAAAATGGAAAAAAAAAATTGAATCACGATTTTTAAAGTAGACATTTATATTAAATACAAATTTATATACAAATATTAAAATACATTTTCCACAAGTTCTTACGTAAAATACTACAATTTTTTCTCCCATTTACACAAATTACACTAGGGAATATATTAACTTATTTATTCTAGTTTAAATACCATTTGAAATATTTATACGTTTTTTTTGTATTTTATCTACAACAACACTCAACATTTTCATTATAAAATATTGTTCTCTTTAATATACGTATATACTATATATAAGGAAATTCATTTCAAACAATTCAAATGAAGCGTGCTTAGCATAATCAAATGTCAATTTAACGTGAAAAAAGAATTAAATTTTTCGGAATAAATAAATTTTCCAATTAGAAATTATATTTTTTTTTACTATAATTCCTATAGTTTAAATTCTGATTTAACACAGTTGATTAGACTTTCATGGTTCATAGTTAGAAGAATCAGGTAAAATTACGGAAAATTTTAAAGTTTTAAAATTTTCCGTAATTCGAAAATTTTAGAGTTTCTATTAAATTGGATTTTATTAATAACCATCGATCGATGGAGAAATAAAAACAATCCTAAGTTGCTACAAAAAAAGAGATATATCTGAAAAAAGCATTACAAAACTATTCAAGTACCAATTTCTAATGCACTATAAAAACTCTCATAACTAAAAATATTAGTTTCCCAAGTTATGGTAGTTTATTATCAAATATTATCAAAAATTGACATATTTTTGACATTAACTTTTCAATTTAAGGTTGAAAATGCAAATTTATAACTTTAAGAAATGAAACAATATATGTGTAATTTCAGTGCGCACTAATTCAAAAATCATGTTTTGTTGAAAACAACTCGGTTTAAGTTTATCTAGAAAAATGTCACGGTGGAAGTTTGGTAAATCGAATAAGAACCACATTAAAAATTCAATATTTTAACAAATAAAACATGAATGCGGTTAAAATAACTTTAAATTTTCTATTTGTTCCATCAAACTTTAAAGAATTTTATTTAGCATGAAAGAAGAAAACTCTCAATCGGATAAAATGATTTTCTATTATTTTTTCGACCTACTTTCTGCAGTTAACTAACAAAAATATAAAATCTGAATTTGTTTTTATTGTATCCAATGGTTTTGTTCAATTTTCATGAATTGTAAATATCCTTCCTTTTTTTTTTATAGAAATTTTAAAAATTCTTTTTTTCATTGGATTGTTGCAGATATCCCAGTTGTATCATTGGAGCTTGGCACAAATATTAATACAACATTTCGTGAAGGAATTGATGTTTTTTTCGAATGCAATATAAAATCAAATCCTTGGGTGTATAAAGTCAGTTGGCGTCATAATGTAAGTTTTAAATATATATTTTATTTTTAATGAATGTATTAAGAACAAGGATGAATTAAAATAATTTAGAAAGCAATTGTGTTTTGATAAGCCTTGTTTTCTAATTTTCTAAATATCCTTAATTCTTAAAATCAGAATATAGTAGAAATATTTAAGTATACCTAATAATATTTTTGTCCAAAATTTTTTTTTTTTGTTAAAATTATATCTTAAACAAATATCTTTATAAAATTTGTATTGATGCAAAATTATCCTTGTAGGATAAAATTTTATAGTCAAAATGCATTTTGATTTTTTTTTTTTGTTTATTCACAGGGTAACGTATTGGAATACAATCTCGCTGAGGGAATACTCGTTTCTAATCAAAGTCTTGTTCTACAAAATGTTAGTAGGGCACGTAGTGGTATTTATACATGTGTTGGGAGTAATCGAGAAGGAGATGGTGAAAGCAATCCTGTACAATTAGATATTAGATGTAATTACTTTTTTTTTTGTTTTTTTTTTTTGTAGTGAAAATAAGGATTGAAAATTTTGTATAATTTTCATATTGTATGTAAATATATTTTCATATACTGTTTAGTTTAAGGATAATTTTTACTATTTTAGTAAACATTTTAATCGCATGGTGTATAGAAAATATATATGTACATATATTTGTAAAATATTTTTAGGAAATTCATGGATTTTACAATTTCATTGAATTTTAGTTGATAGTATTAAAAACGAAATATCGTCCAAAAAAATTAAAATAATCTACAGGATATTGAATGGAAAATATGTAGTAATACTTTAATAGAAATGAACATAATTTGTGATAATATTGTGACTATAGAGAAGATTGGTTAATCTAAAAATCATTAATTGCTATAAACTGGAAATAATAACAAAAAAAAAAATGTTTAAATAGCTTTTTGAGGTTATGCCAATGATGGTAATTTTTTCGGTTAATGTTTTAGTTTATCTATTTAATGCAGATATTCGATAATATTTACTAAAAAATTGCAGAGTGAGGCACTATAAATGAATGTTATTGAAAGATAATTTTTTGTTGGTATCCATTATTAGGGTATTTAAAGTTTTAATTGATTCTATTCCATATTACTACTTGATAGGAGTAATTATATGATTCTACATTTCCATATTACTACTTGATAGGACTAATTATATATGTAAATTATTATGTGGTTCGGAACCTATTTAAATTGCAATATTCAGTAAAAACCACTCTCTATTAATTGGAATATTAAATCCTATTTTGTTGAAATGTTCAGCGTAAATCGCGAAAATCGGTACCTATAGTTCTGGAAAATTTTAATGCTAGTTTTTAAGTAGTTCTTAAAATTAGTATTGCTTAAAATTAAAATTAGTATCTTAAAATACTAATTTTAAATTTAAGAAAGTGAATATAACTTGCTTATATGTATTCACTTTCTTGTGTGAAGACGTTTTTCTGCTTTTGAAATTTGATTTATAAATAGTTTCTAAAATGTTTTATAAATGGATGTGTATTACATCAGAAACGCCAAGACCATATTTGGCAATTAAAATGCTCTTTGTAGTTCGTATTCCAAAAGATTTAATACTTCATAATAGACATTATTATAATCAAATAAATATCAAATAGATTCATTGAAAAATTTTAAATATTAAATATAAACAATATTGAATGTCGACTGCTATTTTAAATTTTTCTTGCTTACATAATTTACAAATATAGTTGAATATATAGGTAATGTCCATTTTTCAACCCAAAAAACATGTAAACATTTATTAATAAAATCGTCCTTTTGTATATACAATACAAATTTCATTTATCTGTATATATTAAAAATAATCATTATAACCTACAAAATAAAAATTATTTACTATTATATATTTATTCAATTGAAAATTAAATAAATAAAATTTTAAGTGTCCCCGATTTTCCAGTTCTAAGGATCATATATTATTTGTTTTGGCTGTTGCTGTAATAATACGGAGAATTTTTCTAATTTTAATTCTATGAAAATATTGAAAAATAATTTTTTTGATTATAAATTTATTTATTTTTCAATTTTGTTATAAACATTTTTTGTTTTTGTTTTGTTAATGAATATTTTTCTATAGTCGCACCAGTTTGTCGTCCTGGTCAAAGGACCACCTATAGTTCTGGCAGACAAGAAACAGTTAAAGTTATTTGTGAAGTTGAAGCAAATCCAACTGATGTACAATTTATATGGAAATTTAATAGTTCAGCAACAGAAACAATTGATATTGCAGCATCATTAGTTGCAATAGATCGTAGTCGAAGTATTGCACATTATACACCAATGACTGAACATGTATGTGTGTGTTTGGTTATGTATTTATAGATACTCCTTAAATTGAAAAAAAAAAAATATATTTTATTTTTTAGATAATTATTTTGTTATTTATTATTATTGTTTTCTAAATAGGATATAAACGTTTTATGTTGTTTTTGTTTTTTGTGTGTTATGTTGTTTTTCCAATGATTATATTTAATGATAATTTTATGCAAATTTATTAAGAGAATTTTTGTTTTACATTAAATATAGATAAAATTCAATTAATTAATTGGGTTGTCATGTTTTCTCTTCAGTTTTTTTTTTATCTAATATTTGTTTAGTTGGGGTATTTTATAAAGGACAAATTTTAGGAGGGTTCAAATGTACAAAAAATAATTTCATAAATATATTTTATAAAGATTTGACCGTAAACCAAATTTCTGTTTTAGTTGTAGACTTTAATTTATTTAAGTTATTTTAGTTATTGACTAATTATAATATTATTATTTTTTAAATTAAAACAATTAATTGAATTAAATTGAACTTAGAATATATTAAAAATTATAAATAAAATAAACATTGTGTTATCTGAGTATTTTCAAATTAAAGAGACCTTAATAGAGCCACGATGATTTAATACACTTTTAAATTTATTTAGTAATTTAAGCTCGTTAATTTAATTGGAAATTGATTGAAAAACCGAGGGATTTTGACATAAACTAATAAATTCATTTTTTATATTATTTGAAATATTTTTGGTACCTTAAAGCTTTTCAGGAAGAAAACATTGGACACTCTAACTTTTACAGAATAAAGTAAAATTCTAAGTACGAATATTTAACTAGTAAAATAGTTAAATGGTGAGTGGATGGGGCACCTTCCTTCCAATCGGAAGCACCAGAGTTCAAATACAGTAAAAATTCCTAACAAAGCTTTTTTTTCTCGTTTTCCGAATTTGGATTAGCTATCATTCGTCATTGATTTCAAATTAATTCAATGAGAGTAAGGGCTTTCTTCAAACAATGGGTTGCATAAAACACGGATTTTTAGACCAAAATAAATGTTATTTCAAAACATCTTATATCAGTTAGTCCAAACATCCTAAACTCAACAACATACTGACTACCACATATCGCAATTAGTTCAATATTTTTGCGATTCGCAATGAGTTCAATATTTTTTTATTTTTTATTTGTTTAACTGACCAACAATACGAAAAAAATATGAAATTCCGACATTAATTTATGAACTTACTCGATAATTATGATTTTTTTTGTAGAAAATTTAAATTTTAATTACAAGTAATCGATCAAATTAATATGCAATTTTTTTATGTTTTATTTGACATACTAAAACCGATATCTAAATCATATTTAAGTATTGATTTTTTTTTCGTTTACTATAAAACATTTTTCATGTTTTTATTTAAAAACACAATGTTTTTAATCTTTTTTTTTTTTGATCAATTTTTAGTTGCTTTTTGGACAACCTAATAAATTCTACATTGCATTTGTATAACATATCCCACTGACAGAGACAAAAAAAAAAATTCAATTAGATTTATTTTGAAATATATTTCAATAAACTAAATGATCTTCTGGCATTTATATTTTTTTTTTTATCCAAAAAACCAATATTAATTTAATCTTGTTTGTATATTTTGAATTATTTATTATTTGAACTATATAAATAAATAACATAAAAAAATATGTTTTTATATGTTATATAAAATTTTATAATGTAAATTGTATTTTTTCTTTTAACAAAATTTCAATTCATGCATTCAAATTATCATACGCACCATAACCGAAAACATTAAAAAAAAAAAAAAAAAAAAAATTTTTATTGAAAAACCTAAAATATATACAAAAAAAAATGTTCAGGATTATGGAACACTTTTATGTTGGGCGAACAATGAAATTGGAGATCAGAGTGAACCATGTGTCTATCATATAACACCAGCAGGTAAAATAAAATAATTAAAATATTTTTGAAATGAGAAATTCTATTTAAATTTATTCGTTGTTATAGTCTTTAGTTCAGATACAGATTAAAAAAAAAATTCTGTGAACTATTAGTCAGAAAAGCTATATAAACTAAATTAAAATGTTTACTAATTTATATATTAAATATTATAGAATGCATTTTGTTAAAACTTCGAATTTTAAATAATTGGTATAATATTTCTATCAAGTTGAGGGGTTCTATATCAAAATTCACCTTATCCACTTTTTAAATTAAATAAAGTTGAAAATGTTTATGCTAGCTAAGTAACAAAGCTTATCAGAAAATTCAGTTTTATCAAAAAAAAAAATATATTATAAGGTCCAAATTTTTATTTTACTTTGACAAAATATAATTTTCTGATAAAACGGGTTTATTGCAAGCAAAAAGATTCTTAACTTTATTTAATTTAAAGAATGGTTAAGATGAGTTTTGATATGTATAATCTAAATTATTTTGAATCCGCTTAATAGAACAAGATTTCAATTAGAATTCGCTAATTAGAGTGCATTTTATAAATCAATTTTATAAACAATTTCTGTACTTACCTTAAAGTTTAAAAATTTTAAACTTAAAGTTGTACTTCTCCTAAAGATTTTCATTATATTTCAAAAGTTATATTAATGCTTGATGAATTTTCAAATACATAATTTTTTTTGTTTACATAATTTTATGATAATTTAATTTTTATATATACATTTTCAAAGTTGTTATTGAGAAAGTTTGTGTATAGAATATTTCCCAAGTTATTAATAAATTTTAATAATCTTATAATATACTATAATCTATTTTAACTTACTAATTAATTTATTTAAATACTATTAACTAATTATATACAATTTTAATGGAATTTCATTAAATTATATTAATACAGAAAATTTAATACTTTAATATGTCATTCAACTCATAAAAATAAATAGATAAAAAAAATCTTCTTTCTATTTCAGAAAAATAAGTAAAATTAACAACACCATAAAAAAATGTTATTACGATATTATTATCTTTTTTTCGCATAAAGAAAAATCTGTTCTTTCTGTAAAACATATTTTCAACTTTAGCTTTATTGAAAATCCAATTTAAAATTACAAACTAAAAAGGATTAAAGATTTATAATATTTAGTTCTTACACACAAAAAAGAAAAAAAAACTGTCACCTTTATTATTCCCTGTAAAAAATGTAGCTTGCTTCAATATTTTCAATAAAATATAAACAAGAAACTTTATAACTCAATTTTGTTTTTTGTTTATTTTTCTATTATAAAATTTTCGTTACAGGTGAACCAGACTCATTGATCAATTGTACATTACTTAATCAGACATCGACTGGTTTTCAAATAGAATGTAATGAAGGATTTGATGGTGGACTTGAACAAGATTTTATCATGGAAGTTTATGTTAATGGAACTACACGTAATCCAAAAATCTACAAATCCAAGTAAGTAAAATTTAATATTAAAATTCAACTTTATATAAGGATATATATTAAATATACATATATATATATATACCGCTGTATAGTATATGCATTCATATTAAGGATACAAAATGGATTTTATTATAAAATTCTCTACACTTTCAACCACACTCCAATTAATTGTGTACACTTTCTAAAAAGAAAAAATTTAACATATTTTCTTATAAGGATAAGATATGTGCGGTTATAGTCAAGTGGGTGATTGGGTTGAAATATTAGTTTATGATTGTCATAAAGTAAAGTAAACAAAACCACAAAATTGCACACAAAAAAAAAACCGAAAACTTACAATATTGTACTCTGTATATATTCAATTCTTATGCTTTGGTAATGTTTTCGCATTAAAGTAAAAGCATTTTTTTTTTGAATTTTATGTAGTAATTATTTTAAAAAAGCTTTTCATATGAAAGTTATTTTTATAAATTTTTTATGGCGAAAAGACATTAAACTAAATAATATTAAATCTACATTAATATATACGGTTTACACGCTTATTGAACTACAATCGTTTTGATTTTTTATGTTATTTACCTTTTTTAAAGCATAAGAATTAAACGAAATTATTTAAACAGATTTTGTAGTAAAGCCAATATGTTTCAAAATTAACAGAAATTAGGATTTATATTTTATAATAAAGAAATTTAATTCAACTTTATAATTAACTCTTGCACATTAAAAAACAATTTTTGTAATCATATTCTAATTTGGTTTTTTTTTTTTTCATTGTGTTATATTTTATGTTTTTATGTATAAATATATATATTTTTTTTATTTAAGATTACCTTATTTTGAAGTTCGTGGTTTGGTACCAGGTGTTGGTTATAATGTATTCTTAATTGCTCATAACAGTAAAGGACGTAGTAATGCAACAATATTACAAGTTTATACACTAAAAGATCCTGAAAAACAAACTGGTAAGATATTATATTATAAATAAAACAATTTAATTTTTGTAGTAATTATAGTTATTACAAAAAAAAAGAAAATTATATAATTTTTGTCTATTCCATTTAAAATGAAAAAATTAAATAAATGCTGAGAAAATTTTCATGTTTGCTTATGCTTTTTATTTTTTTTTTTAATTAAACAAATAATTTATGATTATTTTTTTGCAGCTTGAAGAAAACATACACAAAATACACAATAAATTAATTTATGTAATTTTTTTTTCTTGGTTGGTTTATTTTGGTTGGCAAGAGAATTTATGGTGTTTTTTTTCCCCTGAAATATTAAATAAAAATTTATTAGAATTTTTGGAATTGTAATTCATTGTTAAATGAGTAAATTCTTTTTTTTTTTACTATGGTTTTTAATTAAAGGATGGTGAACAAGGGATAGTAAGACAGAATTATTTAAAATGTTATTTAAAATTCATAAATGTATAATAATTTACGACATTTACAAAAAAAAAAAATGCAATATTGACATTTCTTAGGAACTTTAATATTTTTATTAATTGAAATTATGTAATAAGGCTGTCAATTTTAGATTAACTACGATTTTTAATAATATTCATGGGTTTCTTATAGTTAGGTGTAATTTCTAGTCTAATGTTTAAAATTTAGTCTATTGTTTTAGTGTATTCAATTGATATCTTTCTGCGACAATGTAATAAACAAGAATTTTAATAAATTTTACAGGAAATGCAGAAAACTTTTTTTTCATTTTTTTATTATGCACTTTATTTTGTACATTTAGTAATAAATTTATTATTTTTGTACATTTTTTCGCATAAATACATTTATTATTCCACACGATGGGCATTAATTCTCTAAATTAGCATCAGTTGAAATAAAATCTCTGGGAATAGAATAACAGGTGCAACTGTCTACTAACTTTTTTTTTGTAGTTATGATAGAACCATGAAAATTGAATCAAAAAATTTGTAAACTATTAGGTTATTGAACATTTTGTCGTTTAATGTATTTCGCCAGTAATTTTATTTCAATTTAATTGAAATTTTTCAGGTATGTATAATAAAATCTGGTTGATTTGAAAATCTAGGGACAAATGCTATTTTTAATTTTTGTATTAAAAATACTATGAGTTATTAAAAAATACATTGCAGAATATTGTAAAAATTCATTTACATTCAAATTTTTATAAATATAACTTTTATACGTATTCATAACTATTTAAACACTAATCTATAAGCTAACCAATTGATGTGTACAAAAAAGAAACCATAAATATGAACTTGTAAATCTAAATCATAATTGAATGCTTTAGCATGACTATATGTAGTTAAATTTGTAATTTTAATTTAAATATAATTTTAGTTAATGTAATTTTAATGTTGCTTTTTTTTTTAAATTATTATTTTTCGAAATTTTTTTCAACTGTGTATTTTTATTTTTTGTTTCGTTCCATATATGTTTCCACAGACCTATCTCTAGCATATGCCCCAGTAATTGAAGACATTCGCCCATTTCTAGGAATCCTATTGGGCATTGTTGCCAGTATCTTTCTTGTTGCATTAATAATTGTTATTGTTGTACGGATGCGTGGTTCATCAGGTCGAGATCGTAATAATTATTCACATCAAGTTAGTCGTGATACATTACATAATGGTGGTCAATCAGTACAGGATATACGTATTGGACGTGATACAATGCAGACAAGTAGTGCTGATAGTATTGATAAAAATCCGGATATAATTCCACATGGTAAAATTATCACTTTATATATTATTTATTTGTTTTGAAGTTGTTTTATAAAATATCAATCCAAATTTTCTCATTGACAGATGAACGAGATGAAGACGATGAATGGACTACAAAAGGACATAATCGTGCATATGCAACAGCAGCATTAGCTGAACAAAATGCGGTTGTAACAACATCAACATATGATAGAATTCCTTATGGTATAATTGACAAGAAGGTCCAAAATCATTTACAACAGCAACAGCAGCAGCAGCAGCAACAGCAGCAACAACAGCAATTACATCAAAATCATCATCAACAGCAGCAGCAGCAGCAACAACAACAACAACAACAAGCAGCAGCACATCATCATCATCATCATACAACACCGCCACCACAATATATAACAACGTATAATACATTAATTCCTGTGAGTAAAATGGGCTATAATACAGCGCAACAAAATAAGGTAAATCCTTAACAACATACATTTTCTATGATAATAGGTGCATAGAAAAAAAATACATACAAGCAAATAATAATAATAATACATGATCTCACTACACACATCTTCTAGACTTTTAACATAAATATTTATGTACCATTATCCTGTTATATCCTAAATCATAGAAGTATCTATACAATATACAGTATGCTATACACTCATTCTATCAGCAGCTTTTTTCGTATTTATTAAGCGTTTGATGTATGTTGTTAAGGAGATATTATTTTTACAACCATTTTATATGTTCTATTATTATGCCAGAAAGATAACAAAAAAAAAATAGTGAATGTACGTTTTAGATGATATTTAACCAGAATCAGATATTCGTTTTCAGATATAAATAATCGTTTTTTTCGTAGCTAGTAATGCCTCTATTATTTTGTATAATGAAATAATATTTATTTTGTATTGTTATGATGAATGGACATTCCATCCAGAAGTAGGATATTTAAATCATAGAATATTTGAGATCTCATAACTAGTTTAAAAATTTAGTTTACTTATATATATTTTTTTTTTGGTACTGAATTTACAATGAACGCTTTTTTTCGCCATCGATACGCAGGTGCTGTGAAAATGAAGTCGAAATATTTAATTAGATAATTACATTTAATGCAGTACTTTGTAACTGTTCTCGCCTTACAAACGTTTTCAAGTGTCAAATCGTGTTAAAAAATTTAAAAAATCAATCTTTTTATGCATAGTAGTATTGATAAAATTAAATTTTGATTTGTGGCCCATACGCCCTTTTTACTGTTTAAAAGCAAATCAAGTGAATGGCATATACCAAGTTAATAAAGAGTGAAATGACCAATTGTCCAGTATGAAAAAACTCTCCATTGTAGTTCTCTGAAAAAGTGGTAACAGAATGATTTCAATAAAACATGATTATTAAATTTTCATTATTTTCCGAGATTTATGAATTAGGTTAATTTATGTTCTAAAATTGGTATAATGAAGTGAAATTCGTCATTAAATTTCATCATAATCTAGAAATAATTGACAAATACATTTTTCTCTAATAATAATGTTGATGTTTTCTGATACCTTTATGGTACCAAAAGTAATAATCTTAAAATGTTAAAATTATCTTTAAAAAAAAAGGAGTAAAACAGAAAATATTAGTAATTATTTCAACGCACTGAGTCAATAGATTTTATTGCAATTAATAACATATCTTTATATTTCGTCACTCATTATCTTCTATTATATGTATTCCTCAATATTTTTCTACAACAGAAATTTTAATTATCAACATCCTCGATATTCCTGTTTAGTTTATTTCCATAAATTTTCTATTAAGGATGTTAATTTATTTGATAATCATTTGGATAACTTCTTTTGTGATCACTTTAATTGAATGTCATTTATTAGTGCAGTTCGTCTCTAATTCTATATAATATACAAGTACATATTATCTTATTATAATTGTAATTCATGTAAAAGGTAATTATTATCAAATAGACTAACCACAATAATATCTGTGACAATGATCTGACTTGATTATACAAGACAAAGTCTTATTTTTTTAACCTCATTGTCTGGTTATATCCGTAAATTATTAACACACTAAAAAAAACTCTTTTGTGAAAAGTTTATTCTGTTCTTCATCCTTTTCCAAAAAAAAAAAAAAACTTTTCATTCCTCTCTCATTAGCTTTCAACCAGCAACAGAACGAAACTTTGCTGCTGGTTTTGCTATCCAAAAATACATAATATTTTCCGGTCATAATATTACCGTTTCTCTCTCTAAAAAAATAAGAAGATATAATGTATATAAATATAGTCCCCAAAAGTCATGCTAACTCATGATGATGATGATGATGGTTTTATGGGTTGGTTTATTTTCCTGTCCTGTTAATATCCTGCTAAACTAACAATACAAACGCAGACACACACAGAAAAAAAATATGAAAACAAATATTTTGTCGATGTTAAATTTCTCATTCTATAAAATTTATTATCGACCAGGGAAAAATTTCAAAATATAAATGAAAAATTGTTTGTAATAGAATTTACAGGTTTTGAACACCTCCAGTTGAGGAGTGAAATTTTTAGAAAATACTATAGAGAAATTAATATTTTTCTTTTTTTTTTATTCTGTGTGACTTTTGGTCATTCATGTGCTTTAAATTATCAGTTAAAAAGTATATAGCGTATAGAAGGTTGAAAATGTAAGCCAGGGAAGTCAAATAAATCGTTATAAATTTTATAAGAGTATAGGGTAACCTAGACTGTAGAAAGTATTGTTCGTTAAAAAACCATTCTTTTTTTTAAAGGTTAATGTTACAATAGGGAATTAAAATGTATGCGGTTATAAATTTTTTTTTTTTTTACCGGAAGAAAATGACTTTCATATAAATTAGGTACGTGATTTTTTTTAGGTCATAAAGTATTTTTTTTTTTTTTTGCAGAATATTTTTAATTTTTTGTGCAGTAATGAAATTGAATTAGTGAAGGGAATAAAGGAGATTTATTTATTCATAATTTAAGGATTTTAAATTTTTAATTATAATTGCTGAGTTTTAGAATTTTTTGCTTGGGGTAATTTTTTATATTATTTTTATTAGTAGAATATTTTAGAAATTATTAGTGCATTAAAGGTTTATTCAACCTGTCATTGTTAAATTTTATTAATATCTTGGGGTGTTTGAAGGCTTTTAGAAAAAAAAAAGGATTTTAAATTTAATCTATTCTCTTTAAATTTGTAAGAAACTTAGTAGAACTTTAACAACTAAAATCTTTAACATGTCATCACATGCCAATATCTTTATTTTATTACAATTAATTAATAATATTTTTTAGAAAATTTTAAGTTATTTTATATAATTTATAAAATTATATATTTTTTATTTTATTCATTAAAATTTGCACTTTCATTAGTAACCATTGCCGAAACATTACATATTTTAAATTTTATTTAAAAATTATTATTTTTATTATTTTTTTAACACAGATTTTGCGTACATTTTCCTCTTAATTAAGACTTTGAATGGAAAGATGTCTTGTGATCATTTGTATAAATGACTTTATTTTAGTATAAAAAAAATTAACATTGAACAACATTTTTTATTTGGTTCTTTTTTATAATTTAATGTCGAATAAACACACACACATAAAAAAAAATCATAATTTGTTCATTTATACATATTAAATCCCCTTCAAATTATGTATAGAAATTTAGTATCAGGATGAAAGGATAATTTTATTGTATTATTTTTGTATATTATGATTTTTTGAGTTGTGTTAAATTGGTATGTATTTAATTTATTTGTTTAATTTTTTATTTTTAATAATCTTTCTGTTTTGATTTGTTTTTTTTTTTCCTTTTTTTTTAATTTTTAGAAAACTAGAAAAATGGTAGAAATATATTCAATAAAAAATGTCATTATGTATGTTGAGGATTTAAACTAATGAACTATTTAAAAAGATAAAATAAAAACAACTTGGAATTTAATAAACTAATTAATTTTATTAATTAAATTAAATTTTTTTCTCGTTTTAATTGCTTTACATAATATTTGTTCTTGTTTTGGATCAATTAACAAAAAAAAAAAAAAGACTGATTTAACTTATGCAGAATTAGCAGCACCAATTCAACGGATTCCAACATATTGTAGTGCAACACTTGGTAGACCAAGACAAAGTGATATTAAACGTGCAGAACCGAATATATATTCACAGGTAAAATATATATATATTTAATAAAAGTAAATTTATATTTTTTTGATAACTTTTAATAACTTATGATATATTTTTTAATGGCTACATTTCACACTTTTCGTTCCCTAAATCATTAATTTCTGCTTCACTTGAAATAAATTATTAAATAATAAAAAATTTCGCTATTAAAATGAGTACTATCATGTGGTAAATACCAAAGTATTATGGTAATTTTATTAGTTTGTTAGCAAATTCAAAAGTAATAATCATAACAATAATATCTAATAATAATTATGCAAAAGTATTTCCCAGTCGATAACATATGTTTTTACACTTTTGAGGTAAAATTTATTAAAAAATTGATTAAAAATAATTTTATAATTGCCACTTTAAAATTTAAATTTAAAAAAAATAATATCGTTAAAATCTCAAAATAAAGTCATTAGATATTTTATTTCATAAAAACGAACTCAAATATCCTTTTTTTCTTAGTTTTTAAAGATCTAAGTTTTTAAAGTTTTTTCTTAGTTTTTAAAGATCTAAACGCTAAAATAGATTGTTAGGAATACTATTTAGCTTTGAGTGTAATAATCTCAAACAAACTATATATAATAACCTGTCACAAATTTTCTAATCAATTTTTTGAGCGTATTTAAATCTACTCATTTATTAACCTCTGTTCAATGTCTTATGAATGTTTAACTTTATTTTATTGAATTGCTTTTGTAATGAATTGTATCAATAACAAAAAAAACGAAATGCCTTAACTATGGTATTACAGATTGATTTAGCACATCATCCCATGTACTCAACTAGTTCAATGTACGGAACAAATACAATAACTGGTGTTACAATGTCACATCCGCCACAGTTGGCTACATTTCCACCACCACCACCAATATTTGCACATAAACCGGTAATAAATCCAACAAAAATTACATCAACATCATCAGCAACACAACAATCATCATCCTTAAATCCAGCAGGAATTGTATCATCAAATGGTAATGGTATTATTGGTGGTGGTACAATTATTGGAATTGGTTTAGTATCATCATCACAAGCTAATATTACACAACAACATAGGAATGCCGGAGGTAGTGTTTTAGGACTACATCATCCTGTTGTTGTTGTATCAGGAAGTGGAAGTTCGGCAGCAGCAGCAGCAGCTGTTTGCTATGCAGAAACGGCGGTAAAAACAAAACAAATGAAATATAAAAATATCTGATTTTGATTTTGTTTTGTCGCTTTATTATTAGTTTTTTCTTTATTTTTGTTTTATAAAGTAAATTTTCATATCTTTGACCTTTTTTTATATTTCTTTACTTCCTTAAAAAAGTTTACGTAAATCAAATATACAATAGTTTGATTTTGCAGATATGTATTGCTGATAAAATATTAAGCAATATCCATATATTAAGACAGTCGTAATTTTGCAATCATTTTGCAAACGGTGATTATTAGTTGCAACATTTTTCAATAATTAATAGTTTTGTTATTTGTACTCTTTTTTATATGATAATTAATAAAATAACTCCTTTCTCATTGTCCGTCAATACAAAACAGGAGACTAACGATGCTAGCCAGTTATTTTTTTAATTATTTGATAAAGGCAGGTTATTGCACGCCGGTTAAATTGCTATAATTCATTAAGAAAGTAAGGTGGATCGATGTGCTATATAAAAAACATTATGTTGCCTTCGACAGGAATTTTACAGCTGGCCTATTATTCCCTTCAAGTCACCCAAGCCTGGACAAGCGTAAAGCCAGTTCTTTTAAGACTTTGTTTCTTGAATCATAGAAAAAATATTGGCTACAATCAACGTTTACATATTATGCAGTCAAAATAATGAAACTTTACTTTAATTTTTTTCTTTTTTTTGAAATTTGCCAAGAATAATTTTGAGTGCGAAAAGAACTATTTTCAATTTAATATTATTTGTTTGTTTTTCATTGTACATAGTCTCCTTTTTTGTTTAGTCCTTTCTACTAAAAAAGAATAACTATATAAATGTCGGAAAATTTTCTCTGTAGTTTTACTTTATTTTATATTTTATTTTTTAAAAAAAACTATACATTTTTCGTTATTTTTATATAATTTTCTGTTTCGCAATTTTCCAAACGCGACTTTGGCATTATTGCAATTGCTAAGTTTCCTTGTTTTGTGTACACAAGATTTTTTTTTTATGAAATTTATCTATTTTTTTATATATATGTATATACATTTCTATGGTGTTTTGTCATTATATAGCAATGCTCAATAATTTATGGTAATGCTATTTATGTTTCATTCAGATACGTTTTTTTTTTCTTGGTAGGTCGTCGATGTTTTTCAATTCATTTCTTTTATATAGACATATATATACTGCAATATATTTTAAATGTTTTTCTTCCTTTTTTCTCTCGAAAGGATAATGATTATGTAAATTTGTCTATTGTTTTTTTTTTATCTTTCTTTTTGTTATTATTATTTTTGTGCAATATCTAAAAGTTTTTTATTTTAGTATATTTGGTTCATTTTTTTTTTTTGTGTATAAAGATGATATCAAATCAGGATAAGAACTTTGTATTTATAGCTACTATATTTAATCTATTTCAAAATTTATTTTTTATATTTCAATATTTCAATATATATTTTGTTTTGTATATAGCTCAGAGATTACAATTATATCCTAACTATAGAAAGCGTGTTTGCCAATATTTGACAAGATTTGAAATGCATAAAAAATATATATAAGAAAAAAAGAGATATTTTGTGTAAAAAAAAAAATACTTAATAATGAAATTTTCAGTAAAACAGAAAAATCATTTGTGCGGATCCTGAATAAAAAGAAATGCAAATATGCAAGGAAATAATAAAGTTGCATTTTATTGCGAATTGAATATTTATTTAAAATACTTCAGGGGTGGTTTTGTTTTTTATATTATTATAAATATCGTATTTGTCTGTTTTATTTTTAATATATAAACAAAAAAAAAGGAATGATCTTTATATCACTTAAGGATTTTTATATTTTATTTTTTGGTAAACAGGAGAATATTAAATGGAATTGAATTGAATTGTTTTTTTAAAATAATGAGATTTTCTTTAATATTTGTTTAATTTGAGTAATGGTTTTAGAATAATTTTTTATATATTATTTTGGAATAAATATATTAATGGCTTGCGCTGACAAAGGATTAACTATTTGCATTTTTATAGAATTAAATTTTATTTGAAATTAGAATAAGATATATTAAATATAAATATATTTACCTTGGTTGTATTATCTAATGATAAATTAATTTTTGTGAACTTAAAAATTAATTTATGTATTTATTTTAAATTTAATTTGTGATTTTGTTCCCATTTTTCGTAATCATTTTCGACATAAATTTATTACAATTATTGTAATTGTAAACTATTGCTACAAAGCTAAATATTTACTCATTATTGCTAATTTATTGCCTTTAAAAATGATGATATTATATTTTAAATAAAGTGAAGTCTGTGTAGTCGCCTTGTGTATACTTGAGGGATTTTTGTTCGTAAAAATGCTGTAAAAACAAACATTTTCACATTATGATTTAAAATAGTTAATACATAAAATTATATTTTACAACTGAAATAATATTGTATTTATAAAGCCTCTTCATTAAACTTAAACTATTTTGAAATAAAATTAGTATTATCATTGAAAATTCGATATCTTATTAGCAGTTACAACCGATTTTTTTTTTAGAAATTCCTATTTAATTCTTTACTAATTATAAATATTTTAAATTTTTATTAATTATTTTACAGAATTCCATACCATCAAATATGCTTAAAACGGTTCCCGAAGAAAATAGTCAAATGAATGTTGATGATTCCATTAATAATAAATCAAAAGATAGAAATGTCAATCATGCGACAAGATTCTGACGATAAATTTATTAAAAAAAATGAAAAATTTAATTCAGTAAGAAAATAATTTAATAAATACATATAATAATTTTATCCTTTTTTGTTGTCTTATATGTTCAATACAAAAATGAAAATAAATCATTGCAGGAATTTCTATTTAAAATTAAAAAAAAAAACATCAAAATTAATAAAAAAAAAATAATTAAAATTAACTGCCATGTTAAATTATTTTTGTTGGTATGCTAAATTATTGTGCGTGAATGTATGTTTGTAAATTATAAACTGAACATAAATTTTATAGTTAAATTTTTTTTTTAATAATTAAATAATCGTATAAAAAAAAATTTATATAAATAAAAAAATATAAAAAATGAAATATGAAAGCAGGAATATAAAATAAATAAAAATATTTTATTATTTATTTTATTAAATTATTAAATTATGGTCTAAAATCCGTAGAAGGAAAAAATGGTTTAATTTTTTTTAATTTAGTACTGTAAATAATTTATAAATTGTGAATATAACTATATGTATTAACATTTTACTAAGGTTTAATCACTATCACATCATAAGAAATATGTCCGAACTGTTTAAATCATTAAAATACTTCATTCAAACTTTTTCTACAAATTAATTAAACGTGAAATCTGAAAAAGATACCAAAGATTCAGTTTTGAATTATAATTAAGTGATCTTTGTAAATATGGCAAAAATATCGTAAAACCTTACAATTGGTAATCATTTTATTATTGTGACAGTTCTTTGATTGAAACTTTAGCAAGTGATTTTGTCATTTTCGAAGTCAATAAGAATTTAAGTTATTTTTTTATAGTAATTTATAAAGCTAACATACGTAATTTAAAAATAAAAAATAATAATTTGATTCGAAATATGTCTTTTAACCATTTCTACTTCTATGGCTCGCGAATTATTAGTGTAATATTTTCGTTGATTATTGAAAATATTTATTTAATTAGCTGCTAATAAATTGTATTAGTAAAGTTTTGTTGCTAGAAAATAGAATTATTTCTGTTTTGAATTTAGAATTATTTTTTGGTAAATTTTTATAAATAATTTATTAATAGTAGTTTTAGCAAGACAAATTAAAAGGAAGATTTTACAAATACTGCAATTAATGATTTCTCAATCAATTTTGGTACATTATGTATAATTACAAAATTGTTGAACATATATAACTGAATTCACTTAGATGATATTTTCATAATATATACCAATTGGAAATACGTGAATCTTCTTTAAGTATTTTTTTATTTACAAACGATGTACTGTGCATATTTCACAAAGAATTCTAGAATGTCTTAGGTATTGTTTGAAAACAAATTTACTAGAACAATTCTAAAGGATTTTAGTAATTTTTGCCTTTAGTATTGACCTAACTATTTTATCAGATCTTTTCACATCTTTAGCTCATAAATCTAAATAATTAATGCTCTGAGCATTTTAAATTGGCACTAAAAATTGAATAAGTTTTCCACTTTTTATTCGAATTATTTATTTCAATTAAAAGTTACAAATATTTCCAACAAATGGTAATGTGGATACTCAATTTTTGACATTCTGATTTTAATTTATTATTAATTAGCGAATTAATAATGAAAATTAAATTTATTATTAAAAATGATAAGAAATGAAGTAAATTGCATTGGTATATTTTTTATATAAAGTATATAATATTTAATTTTTAATTAAATCTCAATTAAAAATTTTAACAATTTTTGTTTTTTTAATACCATTAATTAATGCTGATCAAAGGAAAAATATTTGATTGATATTTTAAATGAAATAAATTATATTTTAATTGGAATAAAATTATATATTATTCTTTATTGTATTTTGACAGTATATACAATAATTAAAGAATTTGATGTTAACAACTCAGTCCACTGGTCTAATATAATAAAACAAATATAGAAAATTACATAATAATTTTAAAGGACAATTATTTTAGGTTAGATAAATTATTTATATTTATTTATCATTTTATAGTACAATTCATTATTAGAAATTTATATAAATTTATATAGTAATATATTAATTGTTTTCTAATAAACTGGCAACATTTTAATACAAAAAAAATTAATTTAAAATTATATTTAACTCAAAGGTTGTTACAAGAGTTTATTAAGTTTGGTCTATAAAATTGGAAATTTATTGCAATCAATTTATTAATTTCATTTATTTATAAAATATTGTTAATATAAATTCAATAAATAATTTTATAATATTATATATTGCTGTTATAATAAAAGGAAATAAGAAATGATAAAATAAAAGATAATGTAAATTAAAAAATTAAATACTAATTATATTGGTGGTGGTGGAACGGATTGTGTACAGAGTTAAACAAAACTGTGCACCAAACAACATATATTTCATTTGCAGTCTGATCAAATGTAGTGTTGTAGGTATTGGAATTCGATATTCGTACGAATAATCGATGCTGGTCCGAAGTTAACTCAGTAAAATAGTACCAGTAATAAAATTACAATAAAACTGCTAACAACTAATGTGTCTAATAATTTAAGTTTCTTCACTTTGCGATTATGCAGAAATTGTAATAGATCTATTTAGAAATCCTTAGTTAGCCTCAATTTGAACTGATTTGAACGAAAGAAAACATTCCATTTTCAAGTTTTTTTTTTGTTAAATTCGATTATACCATTTTACTAGTTTAACCACAGTTTAGCAATTATAGTCAACTTTTTAACATTTTAATTATAAAATAATTAAAATTATTACTAAAATTTCAAAGTCATGTTAAATTAGTCATATTAATGACATCTGGTATCCATAATTATCATGTTTGGTGAAAAATTCTTAAGAATTGATCCGTTTTATGCCGCTTATATAATTAGCAGCATAAATAAAAATTACTGTAATAATCATAAAAAATTATGCCAAAGACGAATTTGAAAATTAATTAAAACAAAAAAAAAAAACGTAAAAACTAATCTTAATCTAACAAAAAATTTAAAATAATAATCTAAATTTTGAAAAAAAATAATAAATAAAATAAAATAAATATATTATTTTATAAATAATTAATTTTTTTTTTTGTTTTTATAGTAATTTATTATAGGATGAGAGCTTATTCCAATTAATAATATTTTTTAATTTGTTAAATTTTATACAAAACGGAAAAATATTTTTCCCATAAAAAAGAAAATTCAATAATGTAAATAAAATATTAATTAAAAATAAATATAAAAATATATTTAATAAAAAAAATTTAATAATTATAAAAAAAAATGACTTTAAATAATAAATTTTTTTTTAATTTATTAAATTAGTAAATATATTAAAATAAGACGAATATGAACTAAAGAATTTATATTATATAAATAAATAAAAAAATACAATTTTCTGTTAAAATTAATTTTAAAAATGGAAATTAAATCTGACTGTAGGTAAATGTAAAATTTATAAATAAAATAAATATATATAGAAATTTAATTAATGAAAAATAAAAAATTTAATTATTATTGTATTAAAAAAAAAAGAAAATTGTAATAAATTCAACAGAAAATAAAATGGAAAATATTTATATAATTTTTAAGTAAATAGATTTAATTACTTAAAAAACAAAAAAAAATATGGAAAATATTTAAATATATTTAAAGTAATTAATTAACAAAAAAAATATTTAAAAAAAAAACCAAAATTAAAAAATATTTATGAAAATAATTAAAAAAAAAAAAAATTATGTATTAAAAATTTCAAATAAATAAAAACGGCTGTAAATAGTGAATGTAAAATTTAAATAAAATATTTAAAAAGAAAAACATGTTTCTTTATAATACAACAAATTAAAAAAACAAAGGAAAGTTTAACATAAAACAGAAAAAAAAAACAAGTTTATGAAAAATAAAATTAAATTTCAATAAAAAAGCATTTTTAATTTTCTTATTCCAACGAAATCTTGAATTCCCTTAGGTAAACCAACAAGATTTAGAAATGACATTTGATTCTGAACAAAAGCTAAAATGATACAGACGACTTTAAGACTGTTTAGGCTTTACAATGATAATCGGTTAATCAGGATATGAATGTCAGTAAGCTGCATAAAATGTATTTGATTCCGTATTCTAGATATACTTGATATAAAGCAGCCGTTTCGTTTTGTTGTGCGACAAGGCTTAGTTTGATCATAGCGTTGATGAGCATGAACGGCTGAATAACTTTTCCGTTGATATTCCTTTAATTGTGGTGTAATATATTTGATTTCAGCAAAGCACTAGTTTTCACTCTTACCAACGAAGTAGCGGTAAGATAACGATAAGACAATTATATTGTGTTCATATTCAAAAGTGACTAGAGTACCCTTCTTAACGTCGATCAATCTAATTAGGTCGTTTCTGAATTCTATCTAAATAGCAACAAGTGGTAAATTTTCTTTTTTTTCAGAAATTTAATGAATGATAAGTACATAGCGCTTAAAAGAGTAAGAAGGGACCGTAATTTAACTTTCAATATAAGTTAAAAGCTACAACTTGATGTTTACTAGTAGTGATAATAACTCTATGTAATAGTTTAATAGTGAAATCTATTTAATAGTTAATATAATAAAAGTTTTATTTTATATTTATTATCCTTAGTTTTGCGGATTTTACTAAGCGTAGTTACAAGTTTAAAACTGAAATGTAGTCCCCGAATTATGAATATTGAAAATTAAAGATCTTTAAAAACAACGAATTTAAACTCAATACTGTAGTTTATTTTCCTGAAATTATATTCAAAATCATTATATGTCTGATTAGCCACACTCGAATATAAACAAAATATTTTATAATTAAAACTACTAGTAAGTAGACCAGTGATAAATTGAGACATGGTTCTTTAATGAATCTTCGCATATATTAGAACTCTCATATTAATATACCTATATCTGGTTTAAAATTTTGTTTAAGGAACGAAATTTACAACGTTTTACTCTAAAATTATAATTTTTATAAATTCTTCATATTAATTACAATTTATACAAAAATGATATAAAAATTATTTTATAAAGCAATTACGTTTTTACGGTCAGAAAATTGTCTCAACAGAGAATTGTGGCTTTAATTGTCAAGGCAGCCAGAACTTATGAATATTTTTATATTCAAAACTAAATTTATTAACAAAATTTAAATAGACTTAAAAAAATATTATTTTTAATGATAAAATTTCTATTCAACTCATTAATTGTACCAGGTTGAGTTATGATTTGTAATTTACCTTTTGAAAAAAATTAATGCCAAAGAAATGATATGAAAAAATTATATTTTTATTTTATTAGATATAATTTTTAATGAGAGTAACTACAAAAAAAAATTTTATATAATGAGAAGATATATTTCCAGCTTTTCAATGAAATTATTATTTTTTATGCCTTATTTTCTAAAGAAAATCTTTTCTAACAATCAATTAAAGTTGATAGAATTCTATGTATTTTTGATTAAATCGAATAAAAATTTAGCATCCTTTAGTTGAAATACAGTTTTATAGCTTCTAAGTTTGAAAATAATAATATTTCCATGGTTTTTTTTATAAAATTTAGAATAAATTTCCTCAAGTTATTACAATAATAAAAAAATTATTTAAGATTTTTCTTTATTTGAAAATGATTCTATGAAATATACTTTAATGACAAAAACTGTTCCTTTTATTATTACAAAAAAAAAACATAAACAATATATATATCTAGATAAATAAAAGGTCGCCAGCATAATATTTTGTCGACAATTAAATCTCTTTTATATACTTTTTTTTTTTTTTAAATGAATACCAAAATAATAAAACATTCTTAACAAGTTAACATTTAAAAAAAAAAATGTGAGGGCAAAATTTCCTTTACAAGACTGTACACAGATAAAAGTAAATGTTCACACAAGAAATGAATAGAAATTATACATTTTCTTTTTTCCAGATTAAAGCTATTCATAACTTTTTTTTAAGCTTCTATTTTAAATATACTGAAATTTTCATTAGATTTTTTTTTTTCATTCTATTTTATGTAATTTATATCTACGTATATAAATAGTTACTAAAGGATTATGGACAAAAAAAAAATTGTCCTTACAATTTAACTATTTATTCACACTATAAAGGAAAGTAAGGATTTATTAAGTTGTAGTATATAATCTGAGTGCAAAAAAAAAAGTATATATATATATTTAAGATTTTGTAGTTAGATAATTCAGTAGTTAAATATAAAAATGTATATAATTTTTTTTATGTGGTCTTTATTAGTTATTAAGGACTAAGACCAAAGTAAAAATTAACACAAAAAAAAAAAAAATATTACATATATTTATTTTTTCATCAGATACAATATAATCTGTCAAAGTTATGATATGGGTTATTGTATTTCTGTTGAACTAAAGGTCTGGGTGTTTTTTTTTTTTTTATTATTATTATTATTCAAAATGATTAAAAAAAAGTATATTTAATGTTAAATTTATTTTAATAAATCCCTAGGGGCATAATGAATTTAAAAACAAAAAAAAAACAACATATAAAAAATATAATTTTTTTATGTAACTGATTAAAGGGATTTTTTTTTCACAGGGGTTTAAAAAACAGCATCCAAAAAAAAAGACCAGAAAGAGAAAAAAAAAAGGATTTTCAGAAGGAATAATTTCGTAAAAAAAAATTAGAGTATTGTTTTGTTTTGTTGCTCGAGGAACTAAATTTATAACAATTTTTTTAAAAAAATTTTTCAAGATGCAGAGGTTAGATAATTTAATTAAAATATTTTCATCTAATCTATTCTTAGTGTATTGATTTTAATTACATAAATCAGTTTAAACAATTCTTTTAAAATATTGTTTTATATTTCAACATATGATCTATAAGAAATTAACATAGGTATATATATACTATATATTAATAATTCACTGGGCTGCCTTAAATAATTTAAAATGAATAAAATTAAAGAGCTCATTTATTAATCGGTTTATAAAAATAAAAGAAAAATAAAAATTAATTTTATCAAAACGATTAAAAACAGTATTGCAATTTAATTACACATAATGTCACAATTCACAATAATTACAGAATATATAAATTATTTATAAATAAATTATTTATTTATATGCAAAATATTTATATATTATTGATAAAGCCAGATATAAAGCAAATTATTAATTGTAAAAGCAATCAGAAGCAGATAAAATTTATTTAATATATTATTGTCATTATACATATATATATATATATAGAGGTGGTATTTACATAAGTTTCAGTTTTTATAATTATTATTATTTTTAATAAAAATTTAAATTTGTAATATCACTTTAATGAGGTTAATTGAAATACATATTCTTTCTTTCTTCAATTTAGTTTATTAAATTGTTTCGTTACTAAATGAAAGCTACATTATTTCCGAAATATATTATTTTATGGAAACTAAAACAAATGATAAAAAAAACAATTAATATTAATAATTAAAAATAAAGGTTTTATAATGATATAATAAATAAATTAATTAATTAATCAAGCACACTATAGCAGCAACAGCAACTAATTATAAAATAACTGGTATAGTACAAAGTTGTATTACCTAAACTACAAATATCTAGTATAAAATATATTTTAGCAATTTACAACATATTTTTATAACATATCTAATTTTTTCCTCATATTCACTCATTTTTGTACCAAAAATCACTTAAATTTACATTAATATATTTAAATTTATATTAATTACAATTCTTGACAATGGTTATTTCTATTTAGCTCAGAATTATCAATTTTAATGGTTAGCTAATGATATACTTGTTAGTTCTTCCTAATTTTTTGGCAAAAATAAGTTAAACTTTATCTCCCCACAAGTGAACCTGTGGAGTGAGGTTATTCTAATTTTACAATTAGATAGCAGTTATGTTTCAAAGTTAAAATTAGTCTTGACAATATATGTTAAAATCTTAAATTAACCGCATTATATTTAAAATTCATATTTGAGACTTCTAATCGTCTTAAAAACAATATTTCTGTTATCCTCTTTTTCTGTCTTCCGTGATGACGATGAGTACTGTATTGTGTTCAAATTTACATTAAAGGATTTATTTAGCAGAAAAAAGATTTATAAGAACCGATTTAATGTTAATTTTAAATTCATATTTATTTTTATATATTCTTTAAAATAAATATGAATTCAATTTTAATATTCATTTCAAATTTCCAAATTGAAAAAGTTAAATAAAAAATTTAACTCTACAATTACAAATGACCTATGGCGAATAAAATTTTTGCTTGATACATATATATATATATATATATACTTAATCAGACATTACTGAAAATTGTTTCATAAAATATAAAAGTCAATACTTAATAATATATATTAACCAAATAATAAATGTCATCATGCTTGGTAAAATTTCAAATATACTGCATCATTGAAAATGCACACAAGCAAACAAATTTATCTTTATTAAATATTTTTTTCACAAAAATATATGTATGTAGTGTATATTTAAAAAAATAAAATAAAAACAATATCCGAGCGTGGATTATTGCACAGCAAACCAATAAAAACTTATTGAACCCACTGACCAAAAAAAGGTGGCGAAATAAAAGTTGAAAGTTTATTTTTTCAATTTTTTTATTTTTTACCTTAACCAATTCCATTAAAAGACTGTGTAAATATTTCCATCATAAAGTAACTTTACCAATTGCAACATTTTTCCCATCCATTTTGTTAACAAATTTATGTATTGTATATATATATGTATACGTATATGTTTTAAATTAATCTCAAACACATGCATCGTAATTCATCTTTTTATAATAGAGTTATGGTCATGAAAGTTTCAATTTAAACCTTTTTACAAACATTGACATTACATACTTTTTATATACATACATACTGTGTAGTGTAGTGTAGAATATCCTTTTTCAATTTACAAAAAAAAAACCAAAAAAAAAACCGTATATACAACTAGTAGCACTTTTAATATTGTGACCAAGTACACTGAGTGAGTGTGATTGTATGGAAGAGTAAAAAGCGGATAAAAAAAATAGATGACTTAAATATAATTTATTGCATAATTCATTTACTCTGTATGTCCTTGTATCATTTTTATGATGAATTGTTTGCAGGATTGCTTTTTTATTATATATGACTTGTTGATAAAGTAAAAAAAAAATCTATGTTTTCTAACACAAATGAATACATATTTATTATTCGGATTCAAAATAAACAATCAATATTAAATTTATTTTATAAAAATAATGTATTTAATTAATACAGATAAAAATTATAAAAAGATTTGTGAAAAGAGAACCCAATCCTCTATAAAAGGTCTAATTCACCAAGCCTACTGATACAATATCCGTTTTACGAACCAGGATAGTCAGGCTTGATTATAAAGGCTAGATTGGAGAATAAAGATTTTTTCCTTACGAAGTTACGCTAAGGCGGAGAATATCGCTTCTATCGATCTGCAAATCAGAAAAGTAATTTCTGAAATTTTTTTAAGAACCTTTAGAAAATTAGAATTTCACAATTAGTTTTGGGTCATAATTATAACCAGCCTTGCAATCTATATATCCACGGGTAGTTAAATATATTTTACATAATTGTTTCTACCAGTAAAATAGTTACGACTTTTCAACTCAGTTTTAAATTTATTAAATGTGATTAAATCAGGTCTGGTTATATTTTTTAAGCGTACTGCTAAAATTTTTCAAATAATTCTAAATAAATTTGGAGACCAAAAATTGTGAATACTCTAGTTGACAATTTAATATTACCTTTAAATTGCTACTATTATGTCAGTCATATGGATTTATTATGTTTGGTTTAATTTGTTTAAATTAATACATTTTTGGTGAACACTTTACATTTAAATATGATTATAGTTAATATTTCAAGTTACTAAGTGACATAATATATAATATGTATATTGCAAAATAGTTAACCTCTATTACAAATCTAGTCTATAATACAAATGCAGATATTTCAATATACCAGATTAATCCAGACACTTGCTATAAATAAGCAATATGGTTTCAATATAAACCAAATTAAAGCTCTTTATTTGTAAGAATAACACTTAATCATAATTTTTTACTATGCTACATTCCAAGAAAGTACATATGTATTTTAGAGACTACAGATAATCCCTTTCTAAAACTGAAGGTATCAGGTTTTGTTTAGTAAAAATATCGATAAATTTTGAATATGTTTTGATATTTTTACACGAAGATATTTGTACATACATATGATTCACAATGTTTTAGGGTATTTTTTAATAAAATATTTAATTTTACTGATAAAAAATATATATTTTATTACTAAGCAAAATGAACTAATGATTTTTGTACTTATATGTAGGTCTAGCAGATAACAAAGCAATAAACATAAAACAATTTATAAGAACATTCAATGTGCCTGCTATAATTATTGACTAATTTTATTCTTCTTTTATTTTATTTAAGGACGCTGAAAAATGATATAAATTTTCAATTATAGACGAAAATCCTTGAAGGAGATTTTATTCTTATATATAATTGTGCTGAAAATTTATTTGAATATCTTTGGTTACTTCTAAGTATTATTGTGAATTTGTAAGTATTTTCTAGTTTCCTGTATATTATTATAATGCTATGTAATGTAATGCTACAATAATAATATAAATAATCTTCATAAAATAAAATTATAAAATTTAACTTAAATTAAAAAAAAAAATTAAGTATTTTAACCACTAGTTTTAATTTTAAAAAGTCCTTTATTTATTATCCTCAATATATTTAAATTAACGTTTTTGAAGCACCAGCTATGGAAATAAAGGATAATATGTCAATACTATTTTCACCAGCATCACTAATATTGACATATTAAAAGAGATTTTTGTAATAAATGAATGCAATAATTTTTCATAAGTCAAAAATGTATTGTAGTTTTTTTTCCGTTTATTATAGACAGGATGTTTTAAAAAATTGCTTATATCCAGGATAACCTGAATTCCATGCAATTTTCATTATTTGTAAAATAAACTTATTTACTTATCGGTAGATGAAACTAATTATAAAACAAATTTATGTAAATATTTCTAATGTAATCGTGATCTTCTGAAGATATTTTTTTTGACATCCTGTCTAGATGCTTTGGTACAATGAGTATCAATGAATTTAAAACAAAAAAAATATTGTATATGATAACAACAAAATTATATATAAAAAAAGGACGTAAATAAACACAACAGAAAAAAACAGGCTTTGAAGAAAATTTATAGTCCTGTGTAGTCTGCAATGCAGTTACCCAAAATAACACTGGTTTTCACACATTTTCTTTTTTTTTGTTGTTATTTTTTCTGTTTTTTTTTTTGGAAAAATAAATTTTATATAAATAAAAAAAAAAAATCATAAATTTTTTCTCGTATGGACGACGGAGGGTAAAAAAAATTATTTGAATTTTATGTAAAAATTTTCATCGTTTTACAAAACCTTTCAGTTTAAATATTTTCTGCGTTGATTTTTTTTTATATATTAAATAAATATTTTCAATTCTTTTTACACTTTCGTAATGTTGAACTGTACAGGGTGATATATTTAGGGAAATTGTTTTGATATATTTTTTATGCAATTCATCTTATTTTTTATTTATACATACTGAAAAATTTGAATATATTTTAGATATATGCCATAAATTTCAAAAATTGTTAATTTAAAAATTAGACGAAACATTTTGAGTATCAATTTCTAACTAGTTTTATGGAAGTGGATAAATAATAGACCTGTAATGATAATTTCTTTCATAAAATCAGTGAGTTGGTTGGCTGATTAACGTACTTGAGGAATAAAAACAATCTATAGCCGGAGTACATATGACTTGGAAGGTCATATTATTATGGAGTTCAGTGCAAAAATATTGGAATATTTTTGCACTGAACTCCATAATAATATTAATATTGATCGCCTAAAGCTCAGAAGTACACTTGATTTCTCATATAAACTGAATCATATTAAGGATAAACTTATATTCAGAATGGTAAGCTTATAAAATTTCAAATACAAAATAATTTTATTGCAAGTCAGATTAGTTTTACTGCAAATTATGTTGCACTTATATATAAATGAATTAACAACACTTCTATAAAATTAGTTAAAGTTTATTCTTTTAATACTATCTTAATTCAAATTCTATCACCCTATTTATATATTAGAGTAACTTAACATACATTTTAGTACATAAAACAAATACAGACATAAAAAAAAAGTTTTAAACCATGTTTTTTTTTTGCTTATTTACATATATAGTTTTAAAAAATTGAAAGAATTTTTAGTTTCATTTTGCACTTGCTTTGGTAAATTCCTAAAAACCATTAACACATTATATTGGCATAAAGCCTAAATATTTTCCAGACAAACTTCAACATCCAATATATTAGAAAAAAACAGTTTTTTTTTATCCTTTTCAAGGTTTTTATTCAAGAGTTTTAAATATAATTTTTTTTTAGAACAATGCTAACAAAAGGATAAAGTGCTTTTTTTTTGGGTGGAGAGAAAAAAAAATGGTGAAAAGGACAAAAATGTAATTTAAAACACTTGAATACTTTTTTTTCAGAAGTTGAAACTAAAAAAAAGGAAGTTTTTCTAGAAAACCACATAAAATGGTTTGCCTTCTTTTAAAGTTAATCATAAATGAAAGAACAGTTGAGAGCAAAATTATAGAAACGTTTTAAATTTATATGTAAAATTATGGCATTTACTATGAAGAAGCATAATATGTATATTATCATTTACAATGATATTAGTTAATAATTGAATGCTGATTTGTTAGTAAAACAAATATTCTATAAATAATCTGAGTATCACTTAAATATAACGTATAGTGTAGTTTAAGATATTGCGGTATTGAAAATATAATACAAATTTAGATATATCCACACCACACGACGACATTCTTTTATGACACATTAATTTATCAATAAAGTGCCAAATAGAATATGTCGTTGTAAAAAATCAAAATAATAATAAAAGCCAAGTATTTTGTATTATTCGGCGCTGTGGTTATATTTCGATATATATTTGGATATTATTAATCGGCGCTACTTTTTGACACTTTGATATATAAGTGTATATAAAAAACTTAAATTTGTAAAAATTTAAATTGTCTAAAAGAGAAGAAAAGTTAATTGAATTGTGGGAATGGTGGGAAATTGTAGTCTAAGTCTCTGAGAGTGATACATATTATTGTGTTTGCTAGAAGTAGAACCACAACACCGACCAGATTATTTTAGTCACCGACCAGTTGACGATAGACGACAGCCGCATATAATTCTGGTTTGGCCTTAAAACTTAATATTAAATATAGAAAATGTGATATTTAGTAGTATAAGAGTGAATTTTAACGACAATAAATAACTACATTCATCTATTTACCCTTTTCTCGCTTGACACTCTACTTAGTTTTGAATGTTTATAATAAAATTCAAATACCTTCTTAATTAATTACAAAATTCGCCTAGATAATTTATTATTTAAGGAAGAAGCTGCAATATCAATTTTCAGGATATACACATAATTTCTGTAAATTAAGTATTTACAAGGAAATTTCTATAATAAAACGAATTAAGATAATATTGCATATATAGTTATTAATATAATCTAAGCCTTCATCTAATAAAAAGTTAATTTTTCCTGGCTTTACTAATATTTAATAAAATCTTCAGAATTGTTTTCATTTGATATGAATTCATTAAATAAAAATATTATCTTTTTGGCAGTTTTTGAACAATTTTCCTTTTTTCTATTTTCAATTTTTTTTATTTTTTTAAATATTCAATTTCCATATTTTTTTTAAACTAAAAAAAAAACATAAATTGGCAAAACAAAGAATATAATTTTTTATATATCCTTTTTATACAGAACTATAGTGTAAATTTTTGTTGGCAAAATAACTTTTAAGTAAACAAGGACATCTTTTTAGTATTTTGACATTATCAGGTTTTACGATATGCAAAATATTGTCATGATTAAAAATATACAAAAATATTTACTTATTTCAGATAATTTTGCAATATAACAAAGATAAAAAAAAACCAGAAAATATGATTTTTTTCAACAAAAAATTATGTAAATATTTTTTTAAGACAACATACAATCTATAAATCTTTTTAGTAGTTTTTGATAAATTGATTTTCTTTTTCTTATTTTTTTTATATCTTTTTTGGCATAAAATGATAAAATGGTTAAAAAGATAACAAGGAACTATAATTTTTATAATTTTTTATTTTAATAAATTGTAAGATAATTTTAAAATAATAATTTGTTAAATTATTTTACAATATTTCAAATTATATAAAAAGTCTTAATTATTTTTCTTTAAATAAAATATAAATTTAATTAAAATTTACCAAATTTTAATATTAAACATTGATTAGTATTTAATTTACTGAATAAATTTACTTATTACAATATGTAATACAAGTCTTACAGGACCCGAGGGATAAATACTAAATAATGTAAACCATATTTTTCCCCTCAAAAAAAAAAAAAAAAAAAAAAACAACAAATATTTTATTTTCCAATCTCTTAACTTAAATAAACATAACCAATCAATAAAATGTCCTTAGTATTTCTATATAATTCTTTGGCTTTAGTAAAATATTATTTTAGCCCAATTCCCTTAAGGGGATTCTTCAGTTGGCCTTAAAGATTTTATATACATTTCTGTTATTTCTTTCGAAATTTTATTAATTTTTCTGGCTGAGGAGTTTTTTTTTTTTATACCAAAAATAATTTTTATAAACGAAAATTGAAGTTTGTTATTCATTCGATTTTCTGTTTTATTGTACAGTATTCGTCACAAGTTGGAATGATATTTTCTTTTCCAATGAAAATATATAAAATAATCAAAATAATATATTAAATTTACCAACTTAAAAATAAATATCCTTAAATTTGTTATTGATATTTATAATATGAAGAATTTATTATATTTTATATTCTAGAAATTTACAAAAACTATGAAAATATAAAAGTATTCTATAAATTATTTAAAATATTTCATATTGGATATATGACCTTTTATTTACATATATTTAAAATTATTTATTTCTTACGCAATTTTATTTTATTTTTAATCTAAAAGTTATGTTTGACCGAAAATGAAAATTTTTGTATGTATTTAATAATTTTATAAAATATAAAACGTCTATCAAATTGTTGAAAAATCTTTATGCTAATTTTCTACATATTCTCTCTTGAATTATATTATTTTTTTTATATATTTAAATGTATTTCTAATAAATATAAATCAAGATATGCAAATTTTGACATATGTAAATCACTTTTAAAATTTATGGTGCAATATGAACAGAAATGATAAAGCTTTAAAGTTAAAAATATTAAAATTAGTTAAAGTTTTTTGGTTAGAAGTGTCTGGCTAAGAAATTTCAGGAGACAAATCTTAATTTTCATTTTGTTACATATATTTTAAATAATAATTTAATATTTTTTAAATTATATTAAATTATAGTTTATAATTTAAAATAAGTTTCAGAGAAATTATATAAATAAAATATTAATATATTAGATTATGTAAAGTATAATTTCACTCGTAAATTTAAATTTCTTGGAAAATTTAATTTTATTATTGCTTTAATAGTTTAATAGTATTCCTTTAATAATAGTACATTAATTAATATCAATTATAATTGAAAAACTGCAAATTCAAATATACAACAATACTTTTGCAATCAAGTTTTCGAACTCCTATTGAAAGAAATTTATTAAAAACCGATGGTGTCTTACTTAGAGATTGTGATTTTGGGCCTTTTATCATTTGTCGAGAAATGAGAATTCCGTTTTTAGTCTTTCTTTCAATCTCGAGAATCGAGAATAGTTTTATTGAATTCTCGAGAAAATTAAAAAATACATTATAACTAGATATTTTATAATTTTTTTTATTAATGTAATAAAATAAAACTAAAATCATAGCAAGATACGAGGGCAGATTGACGTGGACTACCTATGATGCAGGTAATAGGTATTTTTTACCGCTAAAATCATTTACTAGGGTATATATAAAATTTCAAGTCGTTATCTTATTCGGTTTACCTGTAACAGTCTTTTAAACCGAATAGTAGAGTTATTAGAGGCTTAATATTATTGTATATTGTTGGTCCACTGTATTAGGAAAAATTTAATTTTAGGCCATAACAGAAAAAGTTTGCCGACCAATGATCTACAGAACATAAATTTTAAAATATATTATGTGTTTATCTATTTTATTGTTGGCCAATAGAGAAATTAAACTAAAGTGGAAATTTCGCGAGAAAGGGAGACAGATTTTCGAGAAATGAGAATCTTGAAAATAAGTCAAATTAATTTTTTCGAAAAAAGCGAAGTCATATAAAAAAAAATCCTGGATAATTTTCGAGACAGAAATTCTGCAGCACAATCTCTAGTCTTAGTGTACATGGTATGGTACAATATGTACTAAGTTTGATTTCTACGATATAGTTACTGAAGTTTGTCTAAGATGTATTGAAGTTTGTCTAAGATTACTTAGCTTTAAATGAGTATTCTATTAATATAAAATATATAATGTAATACAATATAAATTTAAGATTCGGAAAAATGCAAACGGTTGAAGCTATTTTATAATAAAGTTTTAGAATTAAAAGTTTCTTTCACTGAAGAATCTTTCATAACCGAAATCTTTTGAATTAAAAGTTACTGTCAATAATGTTCCTCTATAATAGAAATAGAAATTATTTTTGCAAAACAATTGGAATTGCGAAATAATTTAACTTTTCTATTTAAAAAAAAAAAACTTTACTTTTTCTAATATTTATTCTTCCAGCAAGAATTTTCCAATATTTATTTTTTTTCTACATTTCTATTTCATTAATTCTTACAGCAAAAAAAAAAAAAAACAAAAAAATTCCTATTTTTCTAAAAGAAAAATATGATATAATCATAATAATGCATTCATTCACATATCATTTCAATAATCATAAATAGAATTTTGACAATCATATTATCCTTTAGAAATTTCTATCATTATTTTATCTGAATAACAAAATCTGAATTTTCCATTCATCTGTTAAATTCTGCAACAATTCAATCCGTTATATCCATAAAAATTATCACATCCATATTTTCTTCAGATTCCATATTTTTTTTTCCATTTCGATATAGTATATTTATAATAATATAATAAAAGGAAAATGTCAAATTCTTTTTCCGCGTTTTCAGAACAACAACATAAATATAAATGAATTTTTTTTTTTATTTAAATAGAAAAAAAATGGATATATATTATAAAGGAACCCTACAGGAGTTTATATACTCCTATTATATGATTGTGTATACAAGGATACATTTTTTTTGAATCTCTCTTTTATAGTGACACCTAGAGCGCAACCAATGTAAATGATCTTGTTGTAAATTTAACGTGTTATCTTTTTTCCAATTCAATGATAATGTTTACGAATTGAATTTGATTGATAAATCGCTGTCAGTGTACATAGAAGTAAATATCATATATGTATATACATATACAGTAATATATTTTATGAATATTATGACAAATATTTATGTTCATATATGAAAAGGGGGTAAATAAATTTCATTTTGAGTAAAGAAATATTGAAAAAATATTTTATATTTATGTTATTATCCTTTCTTTATATCCTTTTGTAATTCATGATATTATTTTATAATAGAAAAAAAAAATATACTTATATGGTTGCCATATTTCTTGGAATCATAAGAAAAGATTTTATAAATTATAAAAAATCGAATTAGTCATAATTGAAACCCGTCACATTTCAAATAATTTCAGTTTTTTAGTTATGTATTTAACTGCGGTAAATAATGTGGGAATTTCCTAAATTTTTCTCGGACATAATCATCTCTACGTCTCAACCGTGAGAAGTTTATAGTACCTACGATTTTCGGTAAAAATTCACGTTGCGCCGTCAAAAGAGGTTATGCACTTATTGCGATAGAAACCAATTGCTTTCGTTTTAAATTTTAAATTATATATTCCTACAAGCTTCATGTTGGAAAAACTGTTCTGCCAACGGAAAAAATGCTCTCTAATTTATCCTAAACAAAAAGTAAAGTAATTTTGAAACTGTTCTGTATTTCATATTATTTGCATTAGTAATTATCACAAGTTTGAAATTTCAAAAATTCATAGAACTTGTCTGTATCTATTCTGAAAATGTAATATACTACATATAAGTAGTATAAATTATAGGAAACTACAAGTCAGTAGATTTCCAATATTATAATAAACAGTGATTTATTTTGGTTTACAAAACAAAGAATGTTTTAACATATGTAACTATACAAATAAATTAAGGATTTTTTTTTTATAAAAATTTTAAAACTTATATAAAAAAATATTTGTACACATTTATATTTCAACAAATTCTTTTTCATTGCACTAATAATTTTATGATGCATTCTTGTAGATAATAGATTATAAAATTTCTTTCTTTCTACTTTATACCTAAATATCTTAGATATGACTACATAGTAAATTTATTTATAGTCTAAAAAAATTATATAATATTGTAAAAATTGCTGATGACACTGATTTTCATATAACATAAAATTTTCAATGGGAGTAATTTTCTCCGATATATGATATAATATTATATTTTTGTGATTGATATGACGGCATATAAATTGAAATATTATAAAATAATCAGATAGAGTTTTTCTGTACTACAATTGATATTTTACATGATTATAGAGCAAATTTTTATTTTTACATCTTATTGAATATTAGTTACTCAAAATAGTTTCTAAGAGATTTTAATTTTTATCTATTGGAACTTAATAATTTTTTAAATATTAATATAAATTGGTGGAAATTTGGTTTATATTTCTATAATACATACTTAAGATACGAGGGCAAATTGATAATTACGTGGACTACCTGTGATGCACAGGTAATGCACATGTATGAAGTAGGTATTTCTCAGTGAATTTTGAAAAATGGATAAAAACGAATTTCGTGTGTTGATCCGAGGGCTGATTGATAATTACGTGGACTGACACAGAAAACACAGTATTTTCGGTTTTCTTTGTATTATTTTCAACATCGTTTTATCAACACACGAAATTTGTTCTTATCCATTTTTAAAAATTCACTGAGATTGACTTGTTTAAAAGTTTACGTATATATTTCTATAGTACACGTAAACTAAATAAGATATCGACTTGAAATTTTATGGTAAAAAATAGCAACTTCATACCTGTGCATTACCTGACTCATAGGTAGTCTACGTAATTATCAATCTGCCCTCGTATGTTTAGCCTAAGTCAACATTATATTCAATATTTGAACGAAAATTCTTTTACTGAAAATTTTTATATATGTACTTTATAATATTAATCATTATTATAAAATAATTCAACAAAGTACAAAATACATTTATCAAATTAATTTTTTTTGAAACATATTAAATGTACAAATAACTAAACATTATCATTAGACTGAACTATACGTATACGTTAATACCAAAATTTCCCAAAAGATTATTTTGTAAAATTGCATTTCCAGATGAAAATAAAACCAAAAATAATTTAAAACATAATATAAAAGTTTTTTCAATGAACCACAAAAAAAAAAAAAGAATGTTGAAAAATTTACACTTCAAAACAGTGAAAATGGTTCTAAAACTGCAATTTATCATTGACACGTTTTTCTTCTTTTTATATACTGTATGTATATATATATATATATATATATATATATATATATATATTAGTACGTAATTTCTTTTGAAAATTTTATCCTTTTTGCAGGACGTATAAGAAAGAAGCTGTGTGGTAGGTGATATCGAAAACGTGTTCTAATAAAGAGATTGTCTCTTTTATATATATATACAGTATATATATTTTTCTATCTGTTGGTACTCGAAACTTTTTCAAATCCAGCTAACTTTAAGTAATTCTGTTTATTAAGTCTTTTTGCAGTAAAATTGGAAGTCAAGTATTTTTTTTTTTTTTTTGATAAAATTCGATGTGTAAATATATTTTTTCCTTTTAACTTTGTTATTTACTCTATTCAAAGATTTAGATAAAAGTTTCAGTTAAGATTGAAACAAATGTCATTTAATTTTTCATAATATCCAATATATTTTATACTTATATTTTTTTTTTATTTCCATAGTTTCTTTTTAAAATTGTCTGTGTTTGTTCATATCCATTTCGTTCTAGGATAATTTATATATTTTTTTTTTTCATTCTGATATTTTTATTTTGAATAAAACCAAAAAAAAAAAAAATCTTTCTTTTTTTACTCTTAAAAGTGATGGCGCCGAAATAAATATAAGTATCTTATATAAAAAACAAAGTTACTTGTATGAATGAATTTATATAAAAAAAAACAAGGAATGGAAAATTTAAACTGAAAGTGGTTAGCACATTATGGTAATAAATAGCGAATGTATTAAAAAAAAGAAGATGTTACTCTCTATTTTGTTACTTTTTTTTTATTATTTATGACCATGATATTTTCTGAATAATATTTTTCTATAAACTTGAATTTGAAATTTTATTTTACAAGTAAACGAATCTTTTTAATATGAAATTTTTGAAATTCAAAATTTTTCAAAGAATATTGGTTTTAAAATTGGAATGAGAATTAGCATCTGGTCGAGAAATTATTATTGATGAGTAGCAAAATGTATAAAATGAAATTTTTCATAATCGATTTTCATTTATCAAATAAAACTGTTCTTTTACAAAAATTACTATTTAAAAGAAAATAGCGATTCAATAAATTATCTAATAGAAAATTATAATTGGCCATTTATAACAATTTATGAGTTAAAATTTTAATAATTGAAGTATTTTTGTGATAATGTCACAATCATTATTAGTTTATTAATATAAAAAAAGTGATTAGTAGAACTATTATTCAGTAGTTTCGTATTTATGGGCTTTATAAAGTTGTCCTATACACTATAACTAATTTTGAAGTGATTTGGAAAATTCTTGAATAATTCTTGATAATTATATGTGCAAGAATATATTTTATATATATATATATATATATATATATATATATATATATATATATATATATATATATATATATATATATATATATATATATATATATATATATATATATATATATATATATATTATTACGTTTTATACGTTCATTGAAAACTATTTCAAAACAGTAATTATAAAAGTTTTAAAAAAGAAACGGTGTTTGTGCCAAAGAGTATATATTTTGCAATACAGAATTTATTTGCAGACAAAAAAAAGAATTGCACAAATGAATCGTATTCTACTACAATACTTTAACTACAAATGTTTGAAAGATTACGAGAAAATAAATTTTATTTGCAGTAAAATAACAGTTTTAAGACAAATAAACTACATACCATTGCTTGCAAATATAGTTTACTGAAAAAGTCGTATTTTTTTAAATCTATTGCAGTTTACCATGTTAAGTAAGATTATTATAAATGCATTTATCGAAGTATCAGTCCCCTTGTCTGAATTATTAAGACACAATATTTCATTATAGTTCTCTAAAAAAATTTTTATTAGAAAATACGTTTTTTTTGGTTGAAGAAATCTTGATCTTATTGCGAATTCTTCAACCTCTCTAATGAATTATTGAGCAACAATTTATATGCAAATTAAATGATAATTTGATAAAACTCCATTAATTAGTTTTATATTAATCCTACGTCCTCGCTAGCAGCGAGAAAAAATTGGTAAACTTCAAAATAAAAGGTAAACTTCAATTAGCAGTTTAAGTGTACATCAGATTACAAAAAATTAATAATTTAAAGAACATCAACAAATTTCTTTAAAACCATGGATAATCTGCTTTTATACACTTATCCACTGATATTCAATTTAAAGAAATTTTAAATTAAATTAGACATAACTTACCATTCTTATATGTACCTGAAAATTTACCGAAAACTCTTATAATAACAATTTAAATTAATAATATTAATTTCAACAAATTTACAAATTTAAATTATTTTCTTATAAATCCATCAAGGCAAATAAATTGATGATAATCCTATGAGTCTAAGTATCCATTTCTTGTTTTTTTTACCAAAACAATTTTTTTTTTTATAGATTTTCGATTATCGCAGGACTTTACCCAGATTTTCTCAGTTCATTATAATGAAGACAAAATAAAAACCATAAATTTTAATGGAAAAATTGTGTTCACTGATTTTCATATAAAACAGCTAAAAGAAAAAAAATTATTGAATAAAATAAAATATTTTTTTTGTTTCTTCTTCGCTATGAGCCGCTTTAAATTATGTATAAAAGCATAGAATAGCGATGAATAGCTTAAAGTATATTTATATCAATTTTAAATCTTTGACTTTTTAAGAGAAGGAAGAAAAAAGAAATATTATTATGATGGGTTTCTTTTTAAAAGTAATGGCCTTACAAAAATTATGGGATGGTTTTTTTTGGGATAAGTTAAATAAGATTGATTTTATGTTTATTAAAAAAATGTCCAAGGATAATGTCGAAAGGACTCAAGTTCAATTAAGAATAAGCTTGCGTAATAATTAGATATGAAAATATAAAAATTACAATTATTAAAATTGCTGCAGATTTTAAAGTTGAACATATTTCAGTCAAACTTTTATTACTAAAGATGTCTAATTAACGTTAATAATAATAATAATAATTATTATTATTTATTTATTAGGATAAGCGTATTTTTTCCAAATTTTAGTATATTTTTATCAACAAAACTAAAAGTCAAAAAGTCTTTAAACGAATCTTAAAAATTCATTTTATAAACTTAATTTCTAGAATACAGATAAAAGCATAAAGTTTAGTTTTTTTCTGAATTGGTGAACCGAATTTTCATATATATAGTAAAAATGTTTTCCACTTACTGAAGCATATACTTATCGATATTTCCTAATTTCAGTTATTTTTAATTAATTCACCACTATAATCTATATAACTTGTTTTCGTCATTATTTTCATTCACTTAATTGTTACGATTACATTTATTTTATGTGATTTTCTGTACAACTGATGTGAATTCGATAATAATTGCAGCTTTATATTTTAATTCAAGCATATTTTATATATTTAAGTAGAACTAAAAATATAGAAATATGTACATATTTTGAAATTATTTAAAATAAAATAATTTTAACATAAATTTGTTTATTAAAATATGATATAAGATGTTTTTTAATTTTAGATTTTATCGTACACAATTATCTTACTCAAAAAATTGTTATCGCTATTGATTGTTTTAATATATTTTTTGGAGCAAACTATTTTTAATTAAGCTTGTAATTTATTTAAATTTAAATATTAATTTTAAAAATTTCAAAAATTAATATCTTATCTCTTAAATATGCCCATAAAATGTCTTCTCTTCTTTTTAATTTAAATATAAAAATATTAAGTGGTTTTGAAAAAGTTTTATGTATGTCAAAAGAATTTTATGAAAACTAATAAACTATAAAATTTAAAATACAAAAATTTATTATAAAATAAACTAAATAAAAGCAATTAATTGTAAGATTTATATTCACAATTGTTAATAAAAAACAAAACAATAATTTATAATCTATAAACTTTTTTTTAACCTCAAATTGTCTTTATCTAAATTATTCTACAGAGCTTTATCATTAAATCTAGGAGAATTGTAAATAATTCAGTATTATAAACACGCAATTAATATCATCTAAATTACATAATTTTCAGCAAAAAAACAATACAATAAGATTTAATCACTATTAATAAAGAAAATAAAAAATAAAACAAACAAAAAATGTATATCCATTAAAACTAAAAATCATTATAAAAAGGATATCTTATTTTGTATCCTTTTTTAGTATATTATTGATAAAATATAAATTTACATGATTCTTTTTGTCTAACTTCACCTTAACTATGTATTTAATGTTCATTTTGGTATATTATTGTAACACCTTTGAATCCTTTTTTTATTCCTGCGATATAATAAAAGCATATATGAATAAAAAAAAATTCTATTATAATTGGTGATTAAATAAAGCTTCTTATCTAGGGCTTGCAAATTTACCGACTTTTTCAATTACCGGTAATTCGGTAAATTTTGTGGAAAGAACCGGTAAACCGGTAATTTTGAGTGTATTTTATTTAATTGCTATTTTATTCAAACTAATTACATATAATAATTTTTATAAAATTTCATTTATTTTTTTATTATTAATTCATTTTTATAAATATGTTTTTAAATCATTAAATATAAAATTTATATATAAAAAAGGATTCCATATATTTTCCCGATTTCCAGCGCAATTTTGAATATTTTTCGAAAAGGTCTTCGGAAATGCTCTAGAAATTAAATTCCCTACACGGAAATACCAAATATGTGGGGATTCCTTTCAGTTTTAAGGGTTTTCATTTTTTTGCTACAAATTCTGATGTTTTGTATTGAATCTCAATAAATTTCCCTATTTTCCCGCTTTCTCGGGCAATTTTGAATATTTTTCGAAAAGGTCTTCGGAATCGCGCTAGAAATTAAATTCTCTACATGGTGATACCAAATATGTGAGGATTGCTTTTAGTTTTACGGGTTTTAATTTTTTTGCTACAAATTCTGATGTTTTGTATTGAATCTCATTAAATTTCCATATTTTCCCGATTTCCCGGGCAATTTTAAATATTTTTCGTAAAGGTCTTCGGAAATGCGCTAGAAATTAAATTCCCTACACGGAAATACCAAATATGTGGGGATTGCTTTCAGTATTACGGGTTTTTATTGTTTTGCTACAAATTCTGATGTTTTGTATTGAATCTCATTCAATTTCCATATTGTCCCGATTTCTCGGGCAATTTTGAATATTTTTCGAAAAGGTCTTCGGAAATGCGCTAGAAATTTAAATGTATTGAATCTAATTCAATTTTCATCTTCGAAAAGGTCTTCGGAAATGCGCTAGAAATTAAATTACCTACACGGAAATACCAAATATGTGGGGGATTGCTATCAGTTTTAAGGGTTTTCATTTTTTTGCTACAAATTCTGATATTTTGTATTGAGTCTCATTCAATTTCCATATTTTCCCGATTTCACGGCCAATGTTGAATATTTTTCGAAAAGGTCTTCGGAAATGCGCTAGAAATTAAATTCCCTACACGGAAATACCAAATATGTGGGGATTGCTTTCAGTATTACGGGTTTTTATTGTTTTGCTACAAATTCTGATGTTTTGTATTGAATCTCATTCAATTTCCATATTTTCCCGCTTTCTCGGGCAATTTTGAATATTTTTCGAAAAGGTCTTCGGAATCGCGCTAGAAATTAAATTCTCTACATGGTGATACCAAATATGTGGGGATTGCTTTCAGTTTTACGGGTTTTAATTTTTTTGCTACAAATTCTGATGTTTTGTATTGAATCTCATTAAATTTCCATATTTTCCCGATTTCCCGGGCAATTTTAAATATTTTTCGTAAAGGTCTTCGGAATCGCGCTAGAAATTAAATTCTCTACATGGTGATACCAAATATGTGGGGATTGCTTTCAGTATTACGGGTTTTCATTGTTTTGCTACAAATTCTGATGTTTTGTATTGAATCTCATTCAATTTCCATATTTTCCCGATTTCTCAGACAATTTTGAATATTTTTGAAAAGGTCTTTGGAATTGCGCTAGAAATTAAATTCCCTACAAGGTGATACCAAGTATGTGGGGATTGCTTTCAGTTTTAAGGGTTTTCATTTTTTTGCTACAAATTCTTATGTTTTGTATTGAATCTCATTCATTTTCCATATTTTCCAGATTTCTCGGGCAATTTTGAATATTTTTGAAAAGGTCTTTGGAATTGCGCTAGAAATGCAATTCCCTACACGGTGATACCAAATATGTGGGGATTGCTTTCAGTTTTAAGGGTTTTCATTTTTTTGCTACAAATTCTGATGTTTAGTATTGAATCTCATTAAATTTCCATATTTTCCCGATTTCTCGGGCAATTTTGAATATTTTTGGAAAAGGTCTTCGGAAATGCGCTAGAAATTAAATTCCCTACACGGAGATACCAAATATGTGGGGATTGCTTTCTGTTTTAAGGGTTTTCATTTTTTTGCTACAAATTCTGATGTTTTGTATTGAATCTCATTAAATTTCCATATTTCCCGATTTCTCGGGCAATTTTGAATATTTTTCGAAAACGTCTTCGGAAATGCGCCAGAAATTAAATTCCCTACACGGAAATACCTAATATGTGGGGATTGGTTTTAGTTTTACGGGTTTTCATTTTTTTGCTACAAATTCTGATGTTTTGTATGGAGTCTCATTAAATTTCCATATTTTCCCGCTTTCTCGGGCAATTTTGAATATTTTTCGAAAAGGTCTTCGGAATCGCGCTAGAAATTAAATTCTCTACATGGTGATACCAAATATGTGGGGATTGCTTTCAGTTTTACGGGTTTTAATTTTTTTGCTACAAATTCTGATGTTTTGTATTGAATCTCATTAAATTTCCAAATTTTCCCGATTTCTTTGGCAATTTTGAATATTTTTCGAAAAGGTCTTCGGAAATGCGCTAGAAATTAAATTCCCTACACGGAAATACCAAATATGTGGGGATTGCTTTCAGTTTTACTGGTTTTCATATTTTTGCTACAAATTCTGATGTGTTGTATTGAATCTAATTAAATTTCCATATTTTCCCGATTTCTCGGGGAATTTTGAATATTTTTCGAAAACGTCTTCGGAAATGCGCTAGAAATTAAATTCCCTACACGGAAATACCAAATATGTTGGAATTGCTTTCAGTTTTACGGGTTTTCATTTTTTGCTACAAATTCTGATGTTTTGTATTGAATCTCATTAAATTTTCATATTTTCCCGATTTCTCGGGCAATTTTGAATATTTTTCGAATAGGTCTTCGGAAATGCGCTAGAAATTAAATTCTCTTCACGGAAATATCAAATAAGTGGGGATTGCTTTCAGTTTTAAGGGTTTTCATTTTTTTGCTACAAATTCTGATGTTTTGTATTGAATCTCATTAAATTTCCATATTTTCCCGATTTCTCGAGCAATTTTGAATATTTTTCGAAAAGCTCTTCGAAATGCGCTAGAAATTAAATTCCCTACACGGAGATACCAAATATGTGAGGATTGCTTTCAGTTTTACGGGTTTTCATTGTTTTGCTACAAATTCTGATGTTTTGAATTGAATCTCATTAAATTTCCTTATGTTCCCGATTTCTCGGGCAATTTTCAATATTTTTCGAAAAGGTCTTCGGAAACGTGCTAGAAATTAAATCCCTACACGGAAATACTAAATATGTGGGGATTGCTTTCAGTTTTAAGGGTTTTCATTTTTTTGCTATAAATTCTGATGTTTTGTATTGAATCTCATTAAATTTCCATATTTTCCCGATTTCTCGGGCAATTTTGAATATTTTTCGAAAAGCTCTTCGAAAATGCGCTAGAAATTAAATTCCCTACACGGAAATACCAAATATGTGGAAATTGCTTTCAGTTTTACGGGTTTTCATTTTTTTGCTACAAATTCTGATGTTTTGTATTGAATCTCATTAAATTGTCATATTTTCCCGATTTCTCGGGCAATTTTGAATATTTTTCGAAAAGGTCTTCGGAAATGCGCTAGAAATTAAATTCCCTACACGGAGATACCAAATATGTGAGGATTGCTTTCAGTTTTACGGGTTTTCATTTTTTTGCTACAAATTCTGATGTTTTGTATTGAATCTCATTAAATTTCCATATTTTCCCGATTTCTCGGGCAATTTTGAATATTTTTCGAAAAGGTCTTCGGAAATGCGCTAGAAATTAAATTCCCTACACTGAAATACCAAATATGTGGGGATTGCTTTCAGTTTTAAGGGTTTTCATTTTTTTGCTACAAATTCTGATGTTTTGTATTGAATCTCATTAAATTTCCATATTTTCCCGATTTCCCGGGCAATTTTGAATATTTTTCGAAAATGTCTTCAGAATTGCGGTAAAAAATAAATTCCCTACACGGTGATACCAAATATGTGGAGATTGCTTTCAGTTTTACGGGTTTTCATTTTTTTGCTACAAATTCTGATGTTTTGTATTGAATCTCATTAAATTTCCATATTTTCCCGATTTCTCGGGCAATTTTGAATATTTTTAGAAAAGGTCTTCGGAAATGCGCTAGAAATTAAATTCCCTACACGGAAATACCAAATATGTGGGGATTGCTTTCAGTTTTAAGGGTTTTCATTTTTTTGCTACAAATTCTGATGTTTTCTATTGAATCTCATTAATTTTCCATATTTTCCCGATTTCCCGGGCAATTTTGAATATTTTTCGAAAAGGTCTTCAGAATTGCGGTAAAAAAATAAATTCCCTACACGGTGATACCAAATATGTGGAGATTGCTTTCAGTTTTACTGGTTTTCATATTTTTGCTACAATTTCTGATATTTTGTATTGAATCTCATTAAATTTCCATATTTTCCCGATTTCTCGGGCAATTTTGAATATTTTTCGAAAAGGTCTTCGGAAATGCGCTAGAAATTAAATTCCCTACACGGAAATACCAAATATGTGGGGATTTCTTTCAGTTTTAAGGGTTTTCATTTTTTTGCTACAAATTCTGATGTTTTGTATTGAATCTTATTAAATTTCGGTATTTTCCCGATTTCTCGGGCAATTTTGAATATTTTTCGAAAAGGTCTTTGGTATTTCCGTGTAGGGAATTTAATTTCTAGTGCATTTCCGAAGACCTTTTCGAAAAATATTGAAAATTGCCCGAGAAATCGGGAAAATATGGCAATTTAATGAGATTTAATACAAAACATCAGAATTTGTAGCAAAAAAATGAAAACCCTTAAAATTTTCCAGGATTTGCTTTGCTAAAACTAACAACATACTTTTGTTTTTAATTGTTATTTAACATTTTTAATGTAATTAACATGTTTAATGAATAATATCAACGAGATCGTTGAAAATATTAAATCTGAAAAGTTGGATGAAGTTGAAAAAAAAAACTTCAATTTCGAACAATGTACACCACATTGTTCGAAATTGAAGTTTTTTTTTTCAACTTCATCCAACTTTTTAGAATTTATATTTTCAACTAACTTGTTGATATTTTTTGAACTTCTATGGTTGAAATATTAAATTATTTAAATATCTAAACATTGAGAGTGAGATTTTTGAACTTGGAATTCTGTATCACAAAATCTGTAAGCGAAATAGCTGAAACACGGATAGACAATTCTAGGATTTTATAATGTGATACTCTCTTCTGGAAAAATCTAGTATATTATCAGTTTTACTAATACGCTCACACAAGAAACTTCTGACAAAACTAATAAAACTCTCAGTAAAAATCAAATTAATTTTAAAATTTTAAACATTAAATTAAATTCTTTTCGTTAATTTTTTTTAAATTTTTCTTTAAAAATTCGGATAAATGTGAATTAAATTTAAAATAAATTCATGGTGAATGAACTTAATATTTTATAGCATTATATAAATTTAATAACTTTGATTTTCATTAAATAAAAATAAATAATCTTTTCATTTATTGCTACACCTTAAGCCAAAAAATATTCACTATTTATATATTATATATTTTTTTTTAAAATACCAATAAATATTAAATCTTGTGTGAAATTGAAAAATGAATTTTACCAAACAATATAAAAGACTTTGATAAAGTGAAAAGTTTAAACATGAATAATGTTTATGATATTGATTGTATATTTATGTATACATGTTTTTTTATTTTTGTAATATACATATAATATTATGCGCAACAAATTTGAATCAAAATAGGATACACAGAAAGTTCTTATCACAGCATTTTACCTATTGCAATGCAATTTGCAATATGTAAAAATGATAGATGTTAAATTTCAATGAATATATAATTTCTTTTTTTTTCCAGAAAAATTGAATTAGTAATATTTGCATAAATATATTTATATGTTTATTTCAGTATATATGATATCTTTCAACATTAAATATAACATTTGTTAGATATTCTAAAATAATTCATATTAATATTACCTGAATATCTTTGTTCGAGTCATTTTAATGAATGACGAAAATTCAACAATTTATTCGTAAAATTGAGAAAATTAATAATTAACAAAATCCCAAGACTCATTGAAGTAGAATTACTTGTTACATTTTAATGTCATAAAAATTAAATTTCTGTATATTTCATTTGCAATTTTAAACAATTATAAAGTATTTAAATACTTTATATAATTAATTTTGTTAAAGTTAATTTATTTAATTTTCTCTCTTTTTTTCTGATTAATTCTTTGAATTCTTCTTTAGTTCATTTCCTCTTTAGATAATATATTTATTTTCATTAAATCCACGAAAAGAACAAAGATATTTTCTTTGTTTTTATATTTCTTATCTGTCAACTTTTCTCCATTTTCACAGAATTAAATATAAATGAAATTGCCAAAAGGAATTTTATTTTTAAAATATAATTATGAAAGAAATTATAGTAAAGATAAGTTGAAAGTATCATTTAAATTATATTAAGTTATGTTGTAGCTACAAAAATAAATATTTTAAGTTATTTTACCAACAGTAATCGATTTTTTTTACTAATTTGTAAGTAATTTTTCTAGATTTTAAATATAATTCAAATTATTTACAATAAATTACATTTTCCAACAATATACGAAATATTGTTAAAATAACGTATAAAAGTAAATTATATTTATGCTGTTATGAAGTTAATTAGCCAAAAAAAAAACACTTGACATAAAACTTACAAACTTAAATTGATGACTATATGTTAATTCATTACGGTGACTGACACTTTCTGCAATTATTGCACCTGATATAAAAGTGTGGAAATTTTGGTGTTTTATTTTCTTAAATAGGAAAAATGGAAAACAAATTTGTTACTAATAATTGTTGTTGTCGTGACAGGATAAAAGAAAATAATAAAAAACATAAATTAAGTGCACTTAAGAAAAGATTTATGAACAAAAAAAAAACAATAAAGTATACTTCTTTATGGGTTTACTATGATTTCAGAAGGAAGTATAGCATAAGTTTGTATATACTTAAGTAAATTACATTTTAATGTTTTCCTTTTATAGTTTATGATGATGTAAAAATATGAAAATTTTAAATTATTTTTAAAAGTGTTTCAAAAAAATAAAAATGGCTTTTAACCAGTTAATTTTTAGTCTTTGTTTTAAATATTAATCTATAATGGAAATGGAAAGTATCAGGTGGGGACATAATTTATTAATTGCCTCAGTTTGATTGTGGCAATCCATTTCTGCAGACAAATAATGTAATTTAGTTTCAAAGTAACAATATTTTTATTACCTTTCTATACTTATTATTATACTATTAGCTATCTATGAATATATTAAATTTATAATGTGGAGACAACAATATTAATTTATTCAAGCCTTTTTAAAAAGTTGTTTATAAGATTTATAACTACAGCGTATCATAGACTTCTGACATGTTTTGCAAAGATTTTTTAATTATTTAAATAGTGAAGTACTTCTATATTTTACACCTCCAAAAAGGGGATTTCCTTTATATTTGGAAGAAAATGCAACTATTATTAGTTAATAAATAATAATATTCATTTATATAAAAATAAATAATAAATTAAAATTTGAAAAGTTATAAATTTATTTTCACTAAATAAAAAACTTTACTAAAATGCCATATTGTTGCAGTAACAAAATAAGTCATCGTTTTTCAAAATTTCTTTCTTCAGGCACGTTTAATAGTTAAAAGACAAAATGCACATATATATTTATAAAAGGAAATGAAGTCCTTCTTTTTGTCAATATTATTAAAGGATACTTCCCTTTCAAATTTTCTTTTTCTTCATTTTTTTTTTTTGTTTAACAGTTTTTAGTAGTTTTTAATGAAATTTTTTTCTTATTTATTTTTGTTTATTGAAACTTTGAGTGTCAAAATAAAACTTTTACTTTGTATAAATGGAAATTACGAAATGGTGTTAAACTTTTTGTATAAAATTTTTTAAAACAGACTTTATAACTTTTTGGTTGAAGAGCTGATTTTGAAAAGTAGTTTTATTTTGAATAAACTTACTTTGAAGAAAATTAATATTTTTTTTAAGTATATTTTAAAAGCAAAAATAATTTTTTTTTTTTAAACATATTTTTATACTTCTAAAAAATTTTATTAATCTTGTAAAATTTTGCTTATTTTTGATAAGTTTCATTGTGAATTCTATAAATTTTTTATTATGTTAACTTATTACATATATTTTTATTAGTTGTACACCCAACTCTTTTTTTACACGGTCTTTTTTTACACGATTTTGAAATAACACGATCCACAAAAAAAGAACAAATCTTCTTTTTTTATACGAAGTATTTGGTTTAACACGATTTCCAAAAAAAAAAATTCTTATTAATTTTTTTTATGTACTACATATTCGGGGAATACCCAAATTTTATTATATGATGTATAATTAAGAAACTGAAGTCGCATTTTCTATTTTTCTATTTAAATTTTATTGTTGTGTTCAGTTCGTGGAAAAATTATGTTTTAAATTCTTTTTTTTTTACTTATTTTACTTTTTTTTACTTATTATTATCTATTTTTAATAAAAATATGTATGAATTATATTTTCTAAAATTTATATAATATGTTTTAAATATTTATTCGTTTTTTGCGCGGTTTTTTAGAACAACTTATGGTTAATTTTTTTATTTTACACGGTTTTTTACAATTGTTGAACACATCCTCATTGAGGATTCCTCAATTTTAGTATGGTTATCATGTCTTTTTTTACACGATTTTTTTTTACACGATTTTAGTTCGAACGTATCTACCGTGTAAAAAAAGAGTTGGGTGTATTTAATGTTTATTGCATTAAAACTTTCACAATATAAAAAAAACTTATAATATATTTTCAATTAAACTAAAATATTCTCCACATCTTATAATATTGTCATTTATTTTGAAGTTTTTAATAACAAATTTTAAAAATTTTTTAAACACCTTTAAAAATAATTAAATTTTTTTATTTGATTTCTTATTTATTTAAGAAAACTTTTGTGAATAATTTCTATCTTCTTGTTGTTGTTATTTTGGTTCAATGTTTTTATTTGCCAAAAAAAAAAAAAAAGCTCAACAGTTGGTAAAAAAGAAACATTAATAGCCACTAAAATAAGATAAATGATACATTTTGGCACAATAATTCTGGAATAAAAATAAATCTTTTAAATTTTCTTGTTTAAATATATATTTTTTCTATCTAATATTTTTTTCTTTTACATTTTATTTACTGTATTTATAGCAAAAACTAAAAAACAAAACAGAAATAATGGAGAAAATTTAAACAATTCGTTAGATAGAAGATGCATTTTAACATTAAAAGAATTTAAAGTCTCGAAAAGTTAATTAAAAATTCAGTGTAACATGAAAAAATTCAAAAGAATTTTATTCCCTTTTTTGTTTATAAAAAACAAAAGTGTACTTCTTATTTAATAAAAATGTTCTCATTATCACGCTTCGTAAATTTTCTTTCATTATTTTATAGTGTTTATTAAATGACATAATTTTTACGGAAAATTTACTATATGTATTTTCAGGTGAAAATACATTTAATATTACAAAGAATATTAAAATTGAATTTTTATGCTATAATAGATGATAAAAGGTTCTGAAATTTAATTTTGTTATCAACGAAAAAAAAATTTTTTTTAATGGTATATTAGTGAGTTTTTTCTAAGGGTGTCAATAAAAATGTCTAGAAAAAATTGAAATTAAATTTTAAAAAGTAATTTAACGTAAGTTCACTATACTGTATTTATAGATAGATCTTTGAAATAATCCTAAAACAAGCATAGAGCATGACATTGTCTGTGAAACTTAATTTAGTAAAATGAAATAAAAAATTGATCAATTTTAAAATATACATATAAGAGAGATTGAATAAATTATACAACTTTTCATTATTTAGGTATTTTTGTGTAGAAATATTTCATAAAATTTATATAATTTGTAGTAGATTTGAAATTAATTTCAAGGAGTTTTAATGAAATAAAAGTTGAAAATATTTTGATCCTTCTAAAATATAACAAAATTAAATCTTAGATTGATTTTAAATCTAAAAAAGTGGTTATAAAAACTTTAAATGACAATAAGTTTCTATCACTTAGTTCGAACACTTTTACCACAATCTTTAATTAAGTAATATCAACAATATTATTATTGTCGAAAAATACAAGCAAAATTGGTAAGATTTAGGTGAATGTCCCCTATAATTGTACATTTTCACTTTAAGTTAGTAAAATTTAGTAATGAAATTATCATACACAGTAAATTAAACTTAACAATACATCGTTTTATGTAAATTATTCAATTTTTCTAGGAATTGTTCATATTTTATCTATAATTAAAAAACGTATTTATTTCATTTATTTTTAAAAAAAATATTATAATATTATATTTAATTTAAGAAACCGTGCGGATAATTTTTTTCAGATTTAATAGCATTTTCAGATTAAATTAGTCGTTTTGGAAATTGAATTAACCGTTTTGCAAACATTTTTAACCATCTTTAAATATAGAAATTTTCAGATATTTATCAAAATAAATAAACTTTTTTTATAATTATAACTGCCAAAACTATGTTATTAACATGATTAAAAAACTAGGATCTGGGAACTGTAAGAATATAATGTTCATGTAAACCAGATCAGCAACAGATTTCAAACCATATTTTAACGATAAAAGCATATTTTTACATCGAATATCATATTAAAAAGAATTATAAATATATTTTTAGCATAAAATTAAGAATTTTGTTTTTTTATCTTTACCTTTTTCAGTTCCAATCACTGACCACAAGTTCTGCTGTTGATTTAATAAGAAAAAAGGTTATATACATAACCTCAAAAAAAAAATATACGAAGAAAAATTGTATAAGCAAAATATTTGTATTTTGTTAAAGAAAATGTTTTTATGGTTTCCGGTAAAGTGAATTTTCACACATTTAATTAGTATTTTGTTACACAAATTTTCATTTTCATGTATATTATAGCAATTATATTATAAGTTATAAGTAAAGAAAATTTAATATGGAAATGTTTTGAAAAATTCTGATTTTTTGTGTGTAAATAAAATTTTCTTGTATAAAAGATTAAAATAATAATCATAAACTGTTCATAACATTAGGAAATAAGATATAAAATTTTGTAATTTGTTTAATAAAATGAAAAATTCATATACGAAAAAAAAATATATATTCAAACGAGCAGAACACAAATAAATATTGTAATAAAATTAGGTCATTTACAGATAAATAAATATCTTGTAATTAAGAAACAAAATAAAACACAAACAAAATGAAAAAAAAAAAAAAAAAATTTGAATTTTTTAGACATATTAATTCTGAGACTACTAGCTAGGCTTATTATTCTAGATTAAAATTATCTTCTTTTATTTCTCAAATAGGTTTTTTTAACATTTTTAAGATATTGATAAATTTTGAATCTGAGAAACTAATACAAATATTTATACAAAATTTTCTAAATGAATATTTTAATAATAAAATAAAAAAAAACGTTTTTTTCTTTGTACAATTTTTTATTTTCTAATTTTTTTAATGTATTTTTTTCTTTTTAGTAATGTCCTCGCCATTGAAAGCACAAAATATGTATATACAAATATTACAGAATCCTTTTATATTATGTAAATTCTTTTTAGATTTGGATATAGAAAATCTATAAATTTGCATCAATCTGTATCTATTTTATTTTTGTTTTTCTATTACTGAACCATAAAATCTTTTGGATTTTTACCAGTTTATTTGTAATTCAATATTTTTTCTTTTCCGAATAATTTTTAATTTTTTTTTTTTATTTTTTATGGGGATTTTTTCTGTGAATGTAAAAGAATATAAAAAATTCCTAGAAATATTTAATAAAACAAAAAAATGTATAAAATTTCGTGGAAAGTATATAATTTACTTGTCAAAGTGGTAAAAAGAAAAAAATTTTTAAACTTTAAAGTATAGTATTATCCAAAACTGCGCGTTTTTTCGAAGCGGGGGAGAAAAATTTTTTTAGACAGTAATTATTTCACAATTTATACGCAACCTAAGGCAATTTATTCGTAATGAAAATATCAAGCAAATATCAAACATTTTGCAACTGATTCTAGTCACGTTTTAATTTTTCTTAAGCAAAATGTGTGAGAAAGAAATAGTTTAAGAAAAAAATACGTAGTGATAAATTTTCTTCTCCCATTGTTATAATCCAAAAATAGTTAGGAAATTTCTAACTATTTTTGTGTGTATTGTCGAAACATTTGAATTTGAATACAACAGCTGAAGTGTCAGATAACTAACAACTGATCTGTCAACCATTTTTTTTTTGGTAATTTGTTGTATCAAATATCACAATTTACAAATTACAATTCATTCAGGGAAACTGACTGACTACAAAAAGTTAATAAATTATAATGAAAACAATTACATAAAACATCATATACTTTCATATATTTCCATTTTTAATAATTAATTTTTATTACATTTTATAACTTCTAAATAACAATTTAATAATATTTATATCGTTTAATTAAAAGAAATTAATTAAATAAAATACGATATAATAAATTGATTAAATTTCACTACAAATTTAAGAAATTTTCAAATTTTATATCCATATATAGTTTTATACAAGAGTGAAAATCATTAAATTATTTTTTTTTTTTTATTTTCATAAAAAATCTCTTATTTTTTACCACAAAATATTATTATTTTAAATAAAAATCCTTTTAATCTAAAAAAAAAAAAATGTTTATGCTTTAAACAAAAAGAAAAAAAAAATATGAATTATAATTCACTCTGTAAACTCTATAAAAATAACATAAAAAACTTTTATTACATTATTTTTCTGCTCCCTCGAGGAAAGTCTAAATAGCAAATCCCTTCAAGTAAAAAAAAAAAAATTATATACATTTATATATAAAAAAAAAAAAAAAAGCCCCAAAAATCTAAAAATGGAATATTTTCACTCAATGAGCAACCACTTGAACACGAGTTTATTCTATGCAATAAAATTAAAATTACCATCTCCATTTGTGAAATATAATAAGGATTTTCTATTCCCTTTTATTTTTCTTTTATTTTACTTCTCTTTTTTTGGTTATTTTTGTTGCTGTTGTTGCTCCGGTTCTCTCTATTTGATCTGAGAAAAAGGGTTGTTTTCTATTTAGATTATATCCTTTTATCCATGAAATAAAAAGCAAGCCCTAAAAAATAAAAAATAAAAAAAATTTTTAGACTGGACAATATGTCTATATATAAATCTTCAAGGATATTTTCTTTTTACTTGGGCATTTTGGTATTTTTTTTTTTTGTAAGTAAAAGAAATTTTAATATTTTCCATCAATTGTTAACAGATTGTCAAAAGCAAAAAAAAAAAAAAAAACAAAATAATAAATAAAATAAAAAGGGTTTTACTTGGGAAATACGGAAAAATTGTATCTATTTAAATGTATATAATAAAATTTATTGAAAAAAATGAACCATTTTAAGTCACACATTATTTTATGAGGTCATATTTTAAATATAATAAAACATATGTAAAAAGGACTTTGTTTTTTAAATACAAAGAAAATTTTCTTCATATTCACTTTATTTAATTTAATAATAACATAATTATATTACTTTGCCCATAATTATAATACTTCGTTGAAAATTGAAAACTAAATAAATATTGCATTCGTTTGATTTTATTTCATTCATCCTCGAATTCGATTAACAAAAACCACACAAAATAGGATTTTTTTAATATTTAAAACACAATTTAAATAAAACGGTTTGATGAAATATTAGTAAATGTGTATATTTTTAATACTCTTTCTACAAAATTTAACCACCAAATTGATTTGCATCATTAAAATTTACCTAATACTTTCATCTTACGATAATTTAATTTTTTAATATACTTTTTAATATGCTTTACGTAGGTATCCGAATTCAGAATTGCTTTAGTTTATATAAAATATATTTGAAAATAATACTCTTCACCAATTTGATATTTTTTTTGAAATATTTAATATTTTTCTAAGAAATAATTCCGATTGGATACGAAAATATAAAAACATTACAAATTGAAATAAAAAAATATTGAGTCGACGACTTGAAATTTTTTAATATTTTTCAGTTTGACAAAAATGTGATATTTTTGTTAAGTAAAAATATTATTTGAAAAACTATTTACTCTACCTTGTACAACAGGAGCAACTTTAAAAGAAGGAATAACGAAGGTACAAAATTTAATATAAAATACAAATAAATTCCGATGAAGATACAAATCAATTTTTAAGTTACTCTATTAGAAATCTTGATGATTAATAGTAAAAATTAAAAGGATTAAACTTAATTCATAAAGCTGCTCGTTAAGCTTTAGTTTTTTTTAAATAAATTTAAATATAATATATAGTCTAGTTAATATCTTAAATAAACTTAACTACATAAATTATGAATCATAATTTATGTAAGTAGGTTTATGAGTGATTGAAAATATAAAATACAGTGTTACTTATAACTCTGAACCAGCAATGTTAAATAAATTCTAATATAATAAAATATATATTAAATATTTAATTAATAATTACGGGTAGAACCTCGATAAATCGATGAACGGATAATTCGATTTACCCCTTTAATTCGATTTTTTTTAAGTCTGTAGAAAATTTTATTTAAATTATTTTGCTCGAATAATTCGATTTCCCTGCTAATTCGATTAAATTTTTCAGTCAGCATTAAATTATCGAGGTTCTAGTCGTATTTATGATTTATTAATTAAGCCACTGACATTAAAAAAGTTAAAAATATTAAAAAATAAAGTTAAATTAGTAAAAATTTGATTTTTTGGGTACACTACTATTGTCTCTACTATTACATATATGAAAAATAAATAGCTTGTTGTAGTCCTCGATGATCATAATTAATTTTATTTGTTTAATTATATTTTATTTATTGTAGATTTTTATCTTTATTATAATAATTAAAACTTGTATAGTCTTGTAAAATGAAACAATAAAATTTTACTTAATATATAAGATATTTGAAATCATAATTAAACATAACATAATAGATAGATTTTATTGTCTTTTTTTGCATCTCATTCTTCTACAATTCATTTTCACCAACAGTTTGTACATAACATGTCATTAATTTAAATAATTTAAATATAAATTATGAAAAATAAACAAAATATAAATTCTTTGATTAAAATCAAAATGAAGAATTAAATATTTAAGATTTTCAATGGAAAATCCATATATAATTTTTTTTACAAATAAATGTTTTTTTTTTTATTAATTTCACTTGAAAACGGAATCCGTTAAAAACGTCAAAAATTTTTTATTATTAAATGTAAATTTCCTTAGGGTTTTTTTATTTCGCTTCCAAAAAAAAAAAAAAAAAAAAAAATTATTTATTATTAATAAACAGAAAAAAAAAATTGATATCACTGGTTTTTATGCTACCGCAAATAATACAACATAACTTCCTTTTTTTTTTACGTTTAATACTTTTTCTTTGTTGTTTTTATAAAATAAAAAAAAATCTTATTTAATTTCCCCAGTGATTAAAGTAATTTGAAAATGTTAATGTTGCCAATTTTAAAACAATACAAAAGGAAAAATATAATATTATTTTTAACATCCTGAATTAAATTTCCTTATATTTCCGTATATGTACTGCGTATATATATATATATTTTATTTATTAAAAGTCATTACGACAAGAAAATAAATTGTTTAATTTAAATTGTTTCAATGAAAAATATTATTTGTATTTTTCTTTTTGGTGTTTTTTGTGTACACTAGAAAAAGAGTGTAATTTTTAGATGGAAAATATGGAAAATATAACCTTAATCACCTTAAGTATAAAATACAATTTGTGGTATAATGATTCAATTAATTTGATAAATAGATGGAGAATATTATTTTTTTTTTAATTTATACAATGAAAACTGATTAATTTGACATTGCGAGATAGTTTAATTTAGCATATGGGCATAAAAATATAATCCAATTGTAAACATTTAATTTTTGTAATTATTATTATTATTATATGTTTGTTTTAACTTTAATTTACTTTAAAGATATAAGATTTAATTTATCTATAATTTTGATTTTTTGAAGTTGTATTACAGAAGGATTTTTTGTTTTCTTGGTTCCTATTCGTATTTCAATAATAATTTTATACAATGACGAAAGGTCGAAATGATAACAATTTCCACGGCAACTGTAATTCAATTTTAATTACAAATATAAAGTTGTATTAAATTTTCTTCATTATGAAATATATTATATATTTTAATTTAAATTCTAAGAAAATTTACTTTTGAAATAAAATTTTGTTTTTTGTTCGAAATTTATTTATAAAAGTTTTTGTTTTTTTATAATTTTTAATTATAAACTAAAATATTTCAAAGAAAAAGCGTAAAAGATAGTCTTGTCAATAATATGAAATTTAAAGATTAAGTTACTAAAGGATAGTCTAAATCTAAATAATATATTTTTTTTGGTAATCAGTTGTTATAGTTTTTATAATTCCTCTCAAAGTTTCCGACTTATAAAATATTCAGTGGACACAGAAAAATTGACTTATAAAATATTCAGTGGACACAGAAAATTGAATTATTGAAAATGTATATCTGTAACAATGTTGACTAAATTAACTAATAATCTTTTTAAAATGTGTACTTCGCTTAATTCCTCAATTTATAAAGTACACAAGGCCTAAATATGAATTAATATTATATTATTTAAATAAATTCTGGCATCAATTACATGTTAATTGTTTCTAAATTTAATAATCATAAAATATCCTTTTTAGACTTAGAAGTAGACTTAGAAGTAATTTCCGATTTTGATCATCCCAGTAATTTTTAAATGAATTAAAAATATATTTTTATATCCAGGCAGGAATGAAGTTATAAGAAATTATTTAAAAAAATTTCAATATTGCAATCTATTACAATTTAGCTATAATCTCTCAAAATTGTTCATTTACTGATTTTTGTGGTAAAAAAAAGTCAATCAATTCGATTTTTATTCAATTTTTTTCTGTTTTTGATATTTTTGTGTTTTTCCAGTCACAATTTTTCATTTTTTCAACTTGAATAATGAATGAAAAATAAATAAATATATATTTTTATGTTGAATTTTGTTTTATATTTTATTTATTTTTTTAAAATTATGTATAGTTTTTTTTTTTTCTTTATAATATTATGTTTGTTTTTTTTTCATAAAATATTTAAATTTCAATTTTACTTTATGAATTATTCAATCAAATTTATTTATCCCAAATATAATCGACATGAAAAATAAAGGATGAATGTATGAATTTTAAATTTTCATGTATTTTTTCATTTTGTCTTTTATTGTTTTTAGTATTTATTTCTATTGACAATTTAACCAAAAAACAAAACAAAAAAAAAAGTGAATAAATGAAATAAATAAAATAAAATTCAAAATAATATGAATAATTGAAAATTGGTTTTCAATTTCCAACATTCTGACGATTAAATCACCATAAACATATGAAAAATACAAAAAAAAAATAAGTTTTAATTTAAATTGTTTATAATTCACGTAATAAACTGAAATTAAAATTTATCAATAATACTTATCAATAAATAGGCACGACATTCAAATAACTCTTTTTAAAATTGTCACGGACAAAAAAAATTGAACACAAATTAACACTTAATTTATATATAAAATATTGATATTTTTTATATTAAATAAATTAACACTTTTAGAAATTTGAATAAATTAAATTTTTTTATATTGACAAATTGCCAAACTGACAATTATTGGTGAAATTTCGAAATTATCAGCTGTCGACCGACTTGTTGGAAATTAAAACCAATTTTTAGAATTTTATGTTTAAAAATTCTGATATCTTTCTTAGTAAATATAAATAGCCATACATACCATTATGTACTAACGAAACGAATATGAATAAGCCGAATGGGTGCATTTCAGATCTCAGATGCAGATCTCCTTCAACAATTTGATCTTCTTCACAAGTAAATAGTACACAGTTCGATATATCGATTCATTGTCGAAAATTTACACTTAAATCAATAAATTGACATAAATTAATGAATGTGTTAATATATGTATATAATTTTCGAAAATATGTATACTACTACCACTTTGTTTCTTTTTATATAATTAATTTTTCAAATAAAACTCACTCTTGAATTGCTTTTAAGTTTACAAAATTCAAAAAAAAAAAAAGGAACAACTAATAAACTAAACAATTATTTCGGAAACCAGAGATAAAATTTAATATTTTTTAGTTTACATTTATACACTTAAAAAAATATTACTTAAGAGACAATAACAAACTATAAAATATGAATTTTTCTAATCTGCTTCCATAAAGGAAAGTTGCCATTTTATCACAATTTTTTTCATTTTTTTTTGGAAAATTTATATATGTGGTTTGTATCATTTTCCTGGTGTATCCTGGTGTTTAAAAAATAAAAATTTAAAAATTCTTTACAATAGCAAAAAAAAAAACTAAACTTGTCTAACGATGCATTCACTTATATATATATATACATATATATATGCATATTCTAAAACGAATAACTTTTAATTTTTGTTGTCCTGGAAAATATAAATTGTTTTAATATAAATTATAAATATTTTTTATTTATGTAAGTATGTACATTTTTTGTATATTAACTTTGTTTTTATCACAATATATCATGAAATTTTACTAACACAGTTAAATTGAAAACATGATGATGATAGAATTGTCAGCAAATTTTATTTTCAATTTTTTTTATTTCACATTTTTTTCTAAATTACAAGTAACTTTTTATTGTTTCAATTTTAAAATTTGTTTTATTGTGTGACAAAATAAAATGATAGTGAAAAATTGTACCTAGAAGGATACGAAACATAAAAACTGTAGCTGGAATTAATTTCTGTATTATTATGTAGTTTTTATTAAATTATATGTAAATATTAAATTTATTTTGTTTATAAAACCTGAAGAAACTGATAGACATTTTATATCTTTATGTATAATCGAATACAATGAAAATTTAAAAAAATTATCCTTCTAATATTCACCTTTCTACTACAAAATTCTTGGAAAATTTCCCGCCACTTTTAAAAATTTTAGTCAATAAAAATTTAATATAAATTTACTTAAAAAAAATCACTTTAAGATCAATTTAACGATTTTAAAGAGAACGATTTTAATTTACTTAAAAAAAATCACTTCTTTGCAGTCAATTTAACGATTTTAAAGAGAATATTTCTTTTCATATTAAACATAAAAAAAATTGACTAATACAAATAAATATCGACCTGTAGGTTTGCATGTAATTTTCTATGTATTAAAGAATAAAATCTAAAAAAAAGATGATATAAAATCAGAAAACACAGCAGAGCATTGCATTCAGTAAAAAGCAATAATAATTCCTTTTATACGCTAGGCTGAGCACGTTCGACACAGAAAAAAAATATATAAGTGAACAACCTAAAAGAAATCCCATAACTCTATATAGCGACATATCCTGTGCCGCAGTCTGGGAATAAATTTTTTTTTTTTTATCATTGGATATAAATTTTGTTGGTTTTATATTTCTGCCAGGATCATGTAAATTTTTTCCTTTTTTTTGCTACTTTTTCTGATTTCTGTAAATAGGGGAAGGTAAAAATATATATACTTATATAAGAAAAAAAAATCATTATTCAATTTAGAATCGATGTCGATATAAGAAAGTTAGGTTAGTTATATATATATAAATATTTTTTTTTTTTACAAGATAAAATATCGATGAAAATTTATTTTATTTTTATGTAAAGAAAATGAAACTACATATTTAACCATGCTGGGTGGTTTATTTCTCAAAAAAAAAGTGAAAGAATAACTTGGGTATTGATAGAGTTACAAAAAAAAAAATGTAGATTAGCAAGTGAAATGTTAAATTGAATAAAAAATTAAATTAAATTTTAACATTTCTGATAGAAAAAAACCTTCATAAATTTGATGTAAAATTAAAATTTCATAGCTAATATAAGTGGAAAAATTATAATTAATGTAAATATGTCATAATTAAAACTATATTAAATAATTGATAACTGCATATAGTGAAATGTTGAAGTATAAATTCTGCTCAGAAATATTAAAGAAAACTTTCACCAAATATATTTTTGTGGTTAACTAATGATATGATGTATTGAGCTTAATCAATTATTCTTAAGTTATTTTTTTCTAAAATCCATTGTATCCACTTTTTTACCCTGAATGCACGAGAAAAAGCGGTGTACGCTTCTATATTTGCAAAACGAATAAAAACCAGAACCTTCGAATTCTCAGTTCTCTAACCACTGGACCAGTTCTCTAACCACTGGACCAGTTAGCTTGTTATTTTACTAACTATTTAGTTTAAATGATTCACCAAATAATGGATACAAAAATATGAAAATAAAAATCATTTAACAACGTTTCCAAATGTTAAGATATTAGAACAAAAGAGAAATAATGTTTTTTCTATATCTTTCGTCCTTGAAAATACTCCAAAAATCGGATTTAAGAATTTAATATAAATTATTAGCAAAAATCCTTAATATTTCTGTATACTAATAAATTGAAATTTTTTTTACCCTAAAACTTTTTTTATGCTTCACAATTTATTGCTGATAAACTGTAAAATATTTACGTATTTCCACAAAAACTATTTTTCCCATAAAGAAATTCCAATGATCATTGGACTATAATTACAGAACTTGATTTTTTTTTTACTTTTACTACATTCAAAGTATCGATAAATTATCATCCTTTCATATAATGCGAACACATTTTTTGGGTTTTTGAAAAATTACATACAAAATTACCAAAAATCAATCACAAACGATTTTTAGTTTTCTTTTTTTTGAGTAAACCCTATACAACATTTTTTTTTAAAAAAATGGTAAGGATTTCCTTTGTATTTTATCCTTTTGCGGATAAAGAAATTATGCTGCAGGGGTTCACTTAATTTGGAGAATATATTTTTAAAAAAAATGTATATTCGAAATATTGTTTCACCAGCATTAGTAATATGTAGCCGTAAAAATTAGAGCTATTGAAAGTAGTATTTTTGGGATATTTTGGAATTAAAACTGATATAAAAATAAATGCAATTAATTTAGAGTAAATGTAATGTAATTTAGAGTTTTTCATTCGTCTCGGCGACGTCTTGCAAGTCTTACGAAGTCTTACAGCCCACCTTATTTCTACCATTTTAATTTTTTTGCTTTTTCAATTACCTCTGATATTTATTTTTAGTTCTAAGAACCAACAATAAATTTCATTAAATTTCAAAAATAAATTTAATTTAAATAAAAAGCTTTTATATAAAAAGCACTTAAAATAAAAAAATATTAATAAGGACATCCGGAAAAACTAACAAATTTGTAATAATTTCTTTATACTAAGTTTCTTTCGTTAAAACTTAATTTTTCTTTCAAGTTTGTAACATCCTGTTTTAGTCCATTAGTTCTTAAATGTATGTTATTTTAAAATATCTAATTAAAAAAAGCAAAAATATTTTTTTTCCTAATACCTTTTTATTGTATTTTTTTTTAGTGAACATTTTATCATAATTATATTAATATTTTGTTCCAATTTCTGGTAATTGTGTACAATAACATTAAATATAATAAGTTATGCTGCGAAACATGACAGAAAAATCTCTAAATAAAAATCAAACTAATCACAATTTTCTAATTTGAATGATCTATGCTGAAATAACAATGAAATTATGCTGAATTAAAAATGTTGAGTATGATTACAGGTATATTTTCTTCCAATTTTATTAAAGATAGATAAATATTTTATTACAGATCTAACAGACAATTTCTTAATTAAACTGTAACGTGGGAGAAAGAGACGTAGGACAATCATAAAATTGCAATTATTGAAAAGTTTAAAGAATTGAAATTTGTTATCATATTAAATGGGGTTATTTAATTGTCAATTAAATGGGTATATAAAATAAAATAAAAACAGAATTAAGTTTATTAAGTTTTACAGAACTTCGAATTGCATTTAGATAAAAAATTTGAAATAAATATCAAATTTGAATTAATCTTATTACTGGTACTCATTTAAATCTGAATAAACTTGGTAATCATTTAAATCTGAATGAATATGAATAGAACAACATCGATATCTCGGACGACAGTTGAACTCAATACCTACTCCATCACAGCTGACTGCACTACCCCTTTAAGCCAGCTCTGGTTATTAGTAAAAATCATGAATTAACTAAGATAATTTGAATGGTTATGAACATATCATCAAATTTCATCTTTCTTACAATTAAAATAAATTCTATGTAATACCATAAATTGTAATATTTCATCTACAAAATCTATTAAAAATTTATAACATTGCCAATATATTTAATCAACCTTTTGAATGCAGACATTACATTAGGAATTATTTACGTTAAATTTGTAAAATGCGTAAATTCGTAAAGTTGATTCGAGATGAATTTCATTCGAGATGAAATTTCCTTTTTTTCATACATACATATATAAGTTGAAATGTAATCTCTGTGATAATCTAATAACTAAATTAGATTATTCTGGATCCTGCAAAGATTTATATGTCAAGTCAAAAGTGATATATCATCACAGGTGATGGTTATATAATTTATGACCATAAGGAAATATATATCTTATACGTATGTTGACAAGGCAGTTTGTTTTATGTAATTAATTAAATACAATCAGACAAAAAAATTAAAGATATATAATTGAATTAGTTTGTAGAAAAGTTTTCAATTATTTAAGGGTGTATTAGTGCAACAAAAAAAACTTTCATATTACTATTATATTATAATATAGTTTAGGTAACATTATTTGAAAAAGTGATGACTTTCAGGAAATTGACGAAAAGTTGAGTTATTTTGAGGAATCAGAATTTTTTTTTTGTAGAAAAATAGAGTTCATATTAATCCTAAATAATTTTTAAGTAGGTGTAATCAAAACTTTGAAATACAAGGAATTTTTTTAGAAATCTCTAAAATCAATTTTTAATTAAGTAAATATTTTCTTATTAATTTTCCATCACCTATAAAAAATTCTAGTGCTTTTGAACTTTAGAAAAATTTTAATTAACGACAATAAATTCCATTAAATTTCCAAAATAAATTTAATTTAAATAAAAAGCTTTTGAAAATCATTTAAATAAAATTAAAAAAAATTAATTAGGACATCCGGAACAACAACACAAATTTGTAATAATTTCTTTATATACTAATTTTCTTTCGTTCAAAGTTACTTTAATATTTCTTTTAACATTGTAAAATAATTCATCCGCTTCCAGTCCATTAGTTCTTAAATAGGGATATCCGTCAGGTTTTAAATGCCCAACAATAATAATACAACAACAACAACAATTTGAAATATCTAAATGAAAAAGGAAAAAAAAAAATTTCCGATATATTTATTGTCATTTCAAGTGGATCTAGAATCGATTTTGACACATTAAGTGGACGACTATAATATTTAAGTTTTTTTTTTGTTTCCTTTAAAGAATTTTTCTTCTCTTAAATATACCGTAAAGGAAACATTTTTATTTTCATATCCTTAAATTGATATTGGAGACTATTTTGTTTTGTTTTTTTTTCTTAAGAAATACTAAACTTTTAAAAAAAAATTATATATATTTACATGAGTATTTGTGAGAAATAAAAATTTAAGTCCTTAAATGATGGCAATAAATAAAATAAGGGGCGGAAGTAATTCAATTAAACGAAAATATTGATTTGGTTTCTGTTTCTTTGGACTAAATTTATAGCACTTTTCAGCCAAAAAGGACGAAATGTTAAAGGAATAGTTTTTTCTTGTTTTTGTTTTAGGGATGTCGATAAAAAATTGTTGGCTAAATTGAGGGAAAACGGACAAAAGAATGCGAATAAATTGATTTGTTGAAAATGAAAAATAAAGAATCCAAAATTTTTGTAAGAAAAGAAAAAAAATAATACTCCTGATAAGGTCATCAACGGAAACAAAATTGAATAAAAAATTATTTATGTTTTGTTGTAAAGGAATTTTGTGATGACGTAATATTTTTTCTTTTTTTTGGTGTTAAAAATATATTGCCTTTTTTTTTAAGGCATTATTCGGTGAAAAGTTTGTAAATTTGAAATTTTTGAGAAATTAATTATAAATGAGAAATTCTTTGAAAATTTTTGTTCAAATTTTAGTTAATTGTAGTTGTAAGCCCCTATGATTGCGAACGATTTGAAGTTTTAATTGAAATTGTTTAGAAAATATGTACAAAATATGTAAAATATTTTCATAACATAGAAGATATTTTGTCTGCATAAAAAAATATCTATATCAACATTTTATTTATTTTGATTATACTTTTTTATCCTTAATCTTTGAAAGAACTTTTATGCTTTGTAATATCATTTTCTACTAATAGGTACAAATTTATCATAAATTTTGTTGACAAATATATATCTACTGCCATTTGATTTCATGTCTTAGTAATAAATTGTTAATATACACCCTTTATATTAAAACCTCAATTTTACTTTTAAGTTTTTGTTTTTGTCAATTTTAAATTCCATAGATTATCTGAGGAAAAAAATTGAAAATATATACGATCATTCAATTGCACCTGAACACACTACAAAATTATTGTATATGTATATAGAATTTGTAAACATTTTTACCACTCCACACCTAAACCAAAAAAAAATATATTGTATTTTAGACATTAATTGAAAAACTTCATTTATATTTAATTTAATATTAAAACAATTTTTGTTGACCAAATTTTGAGACGTGATCATTTTACAAAATCGAAACAATGAACGATGATTTATTGTGACACAAACTAACTTTAAGAAAGTTTTTTTTTGTTCGTTCATTTTTGGTTTCTTTTTCTTTTTAAATAAAAATCGAAACAGGAAAAATGTCTGAAACTTTTTTTTTAGGTTCAAGCAGGACACAAAAAGTTAATGTAGTGGTCAATACTAAGATGACAGACATAAATAGCTTATTTTCAATTAAAAGTTTTTGTCAGACATATAATGGAAACTAATTTTCGATTAAAGGAACATTTTAAGAAATCTACGAAATATAGAAGTTAATATTGAATTTTTCCAAATCTTTTTCTTACAGATTTGTTAAATTTTAAGACATTTTATTAGAAATTTAATTTTGGTTTTAGATACTTATTAAATCCTTGATTCTAATAAATTACATAATTCATATTATTTTAAGCTTATAAGTGCAATTTAATTACAATTTAATTATTCAACTTTAATAAGTATAAAAAATTTAATATTACTACTTAATTTTCGTAAAGTCCAAAATATGTCTTACCAAAATTTGATTTAAATTAGTTTAATTTCTTTCTAAATTCTTTTGATGTATGCTATTAATTTTTTTTTTCTTCTATAAAATTAAATTTTATTTAATTATAAAAAATTTTCAAAACTAATCCTAATACTTATTAAATATAAATTTTCTTTATCTAACAATAAACCACAAAATTACTCTTTAAATATTTATATAAGACTTCAATTATTTATGAATTTCAAACAATTTAACTAAATCTTTCGGTAAAGATATTCAAATATATATTAAATTTCTCTATAAAATTATATATTTTTATGAATTTTAGTAATAAAATATTTCTTTTCATAAAATTAAATAATGAAATACTATAATAGAATCACTTAAAATATGTAATTAAATTTCTTTTGTATTTAAAGTTGTTTTTGAAAGATACGAAATATTTTCAATATAAATTAAGTTTTCTCAGTCAATTTCAAAACAACAATTAACCCAAAATTTTACTAATTAACAAGAAGAAAACAGCGATATTTCACTCAACAAAAATTTATAATATGTATTGAAAGGAATAAATTTAATAGAATCAGACATTTTTATAAAATTTAAATTTCAACTAAATAAAATTAAAATACAAATAGCTTCTGTTTTATTTATATGTTGTATCTTTTGGGAAATATTCAACAACCCAAAGTTATTTGAATTTTTAATAATTTTTTTAAATGTACAATGAATACAAGGTTTAAATTTATGAAAAGTGAATATTATTTTATTATAGACATAAGCAAACAATTTATAAGGTAAGGAAAATTATAAGACCTGTAAAAAATATCAAAAAAAAAAATGTTTATATTAATTTTGTGAAGGTTTTTACATTTTTTATAATGTTAAAAAATTTAACCTTGTCGAAATAATAATACAAAATTTTCCGTTTGTCGTATTTCAGTGAAATTTTAATGAACATCAAAACTAATGATTTCAGACAAATTATGATATTAACCACCTGGCAATCAAAAAGTTAACATACTTTTCACGACTAAATTTAGGGTTTTTCTTTTATTTAACTAATAGATAACCTGTTTTCATATTTTTGATACGTTTATAAATAGTATTTTAAATCCTAATAAAACTAAATTTTACTACTGTACTTTTTAAACCAGCCTGTCTCAATCTTATTGGTCGCGTTATACAACATTTCTTTTTTCAATACTATACTCAGACTTAATTAAATGTTTAAATAACCTTACTCTAACCAGGCTTTTCTAAACTTAATATTTCAAAAACTTGACTTCAAATCATAATTAAAATATTTATTTTTGGTTCTTTACTTACTTATAATTTAAAACGCAACCAATATTCAGTCGCGTTCAGTTGAAAGCAGAACTTTAAAAAATCAGAACCGTAAAGGTTTCACAAATTTTATTTTTGCATTAGGTTTTTGCAATAATACCGCGTATTTATATTCAAAACTTTGTGGTTTATACTCAAAAAATTTTCTATTTTTAAATTTTTGAGCAAAATTTTAAATTAAAACATTATTAATCTTCTGGAAAATTGTATCTAAAATATAAGTATTTTCTTTTATTTTCTTGTATCAGTTAAAGTTTTATATTCTATTTTCTTATTTTTACAGAAAATCTATAAAAATTTACTAAAAACCTAATAAAGTTGATATTATTTTATTGAATTTTTTAAATCGAAGAATAAAAACTTCTTATGATAAAAATAGACATCAATTGTTGGTGTAAAAAGTTAATATTGACGTTGTCTTATTTCTGTCTACGATTTTAAAACTGAAAAGGTAAAATTTGCACAAAAAAAAAACTTTTTTTTAGAATTTTTTATACACTTTCCTGTATATTGACTGATAAAATATTTCTCGATGCAAAAAGAATAAAAAAAAGTAAGTGAACTTGTAGACATTGTACCTAAATATAAGCTTATCGTTTTTTTTTTTTTATTAAATTTAAAGGAATTGAAATTGAATTTTATTAATGTATTTTTTTTTTTTACAATTTTTAGACTTTAAAAATACTGTTATAGAAAATTTAAAAAGAAGTTTACTTAAAAAGGATTTTGTGTAAAAATTGAAAAATAACTCTAAAAGTTTTTATGTAATCAAATTGGATTTAAAAAAAAGTTTTAATAGCAATCTTGAAAATGATTTACTTTTAGAAATTAAATTATTGAAGTAAAAGTAAAACAATTTTCCAAAACGTGTACAGCTTAATCAGTTTTAGCAAGAACTTTCAATTTCTTAAAAAAAATTTATGGTTACAGACTTGCATATGTAAAATTTGCACAAAGTACATAAATTCATATTTTATTTCTATTTGACATAATTGATTTTATTGATAACACGGATTTGGAATCCCATTCCGTTTGTCCTTTGTACCACTAATTTTAGTATTAATTTTATTATTTAATTTTATTTTTTTTTAATTTTCATGTTACGAACAAAATTTAATGAGCCTACAATTTATTTTACTTTAAAAGTTAAAATTTGAATAATATTTTACATAAATATAAAACACCAGAGTATACTAAAAAGACTAATACAAGTTTTATCCTTTTATACAAGGACATCCGGGTTAAGCACATCAAAGGAATTTTTATATCATTTTTATTACAAAAATAAGAAAGAAAATATGCTATATAATTCTGATTAAGGAAAATCTTATGGTTCTTAAAGATGTTAACATAAATTTTTCATCAATGTTTATTAAGTTTTCACAAAAAAAAATGTCCTTTTGATGATTATTTTCTCATTATTTTTCTTTACATTTTTATATTTTTGTCAAGAAAATTATATATACAAATGAAATTAAAGTCCTTACAAACAGATGGTACAATTTATTTAACTTGAAATTTTCAAATTCTGTACATAATCTGTGGTTTCTTTAGAGTTAGTTTTTTTTGTTAGTTAGAAGAGAAAAAGGCATGTTAAATTGAAGTTCTTAGTAATATAATTATGTGAGAAATTTGTAATATTTAAGATATTTGATACAATTTATTTCGAAGGACCTAAAAATATTTAATAATAGAATGTGAATTTTCACTTGATTTCAATTTTTGGAAAGCAGTATATATTTCGAATTAACCAAGGAGAAGGATAAAATAATTCTCAGAATTTTATTCTTATGAGTACAGAGGAAAATACAAATGTTGAATTGATGGCATAAATATAAAGTTAGTTTAATTTAAGTTGTACTATAAAATGTGTACTACAAGATTCTCTCCTTATTAATTTAAACTGGAATTTATGGATAATTAATTTTTTTTCTGTGTGCTTCGATTTTGGAAAATTAGGATCTTGTAGAATTACACATTTCAAAATTGATTTAAAATCGTAATTTTTATGCAACTTTGATTAACTTAGTAAATGAGAATTTACAGTCTAGGGATCGCTTCAGTTTTAAGGATTTTCAATTTTTTGCGACAAATTCTGATGTTTTGAGTCTTATTAAATTTCCATATTTTACCGATTTTGAATATTTTTCAAAAAGATCTTCGGAATGAAGAGTAAATATAATACGGGCATTATTTTCTTATTTACTATTTACATTTTCTTAGAATTTCAATCAAGGAAAAGTAACTATTAATTCTCTTAAATTTATATTCCTAATATATATTTTGATTTAATACTTTTAATATTGTTTTAGTTTCAAAAATTACCTTTTCTTATAAGTATATATCTAGTTAAAATCATATATGTACATAGGAAAAATCAATTTTCTTGTCATCAATCTATTAAAAAAATATTCATATTACTAAAATAAAAATTATGGAAATAGATTTTCTACCCTTATTAATTTAAATTGGAATTTATTGATAATTAATTAAAAGTATAATAGAAAAAGGACCAAATAAAATTTCAATAAAGTTTACTTTACTATTAATAAATTATGAAGAAAAACTACTATAAAAATAATCTTAAGAAGAAAAGTTTTTGAATGGTAAAACTTAAGAAAAGAAAAGGTAGAAAGGTTAATAAATCTAAATTTATTAGAATTGAAATTATTAGATAGTTTAAAACTAAAATGGAGTTTTTACCAAGGGAGCATAAAATAATGAATTAACTTAAATAATAATTAATTGTAATCATCAGAAAACACCCCATAATATTGTTTTTAGTAAATATTGATGATGTTAGTATGGGTATGATTTGAAGAATAATTGATGTCACTAAAGAAATTCTAAAATAAAAGCTTTAATATTAATGTCGCATTTATAATCTTCATTCTTTTAACTACTTCAAACTTTCAATTTCATACAATTTTTTACCAAGGAGTTAACAATATTCTTAGTAACAATATTATTTTTTAATATAAATTTTAATTTTATATTTATTTATGGAAATTAATTAACAGAAAAATAGTTAATATAAATTATTTTGTCACAAACATGACTCAAAATGGTTATATTACTTGAAGTAAATGAAAAATATTATTTTCTTGTATGCAACTTTTACACAAATTTTATTAAGCTCTGATGAACTTTTACATTTTCACTCTTTATAAGAAATATTTTTCATATAATAATTTTTTTTTTACGTAAATTACCTCCTTTTTAAAAAATATAAATAAATAAAATGTGTTAAAACTATGTCACTTTTCAAAAACTCATTTCCTCTTTTAAAAATAAATAGATTCAAAATATTATAAAAGTTTGCGTTGTTCAAAGTCTAATTTAAAAGATAAACAATACAAAGTTGTATCAAGTATAATTTTATTGCTTTCATAAAAGTTCCAGGAAAATTAAAGAAAAAAAAAAACCCAAACCGAAAAGTTTCTTATATAAAAATTTTCACTAATTTTTAATATAATTTTAGTGTTGTTATAAAAGTTATTTAAATTTTTTTTTTTGGTGAACAGCAGTATTGCTATATTTTAAATAGCGAAATAGAAATTATCTTAAAAAAAGATATAAATTACAAAAAAAAAAAAACAGAAGTTTCATATATTCTATTAAAAAAATTTGATAAGTAAGTACTAAAACTGTAATAGATACCAGCTAAGTTTAAAATTATAGCTTTAAAATTTTTCTATATCTCGTCAAAGTTACCTGGACGAAGTTAGCCCTTTATCATTGTGCTAATAAGGTATTGTATGTTGTTTTAAAATCGAATTAGTAAATCGACAAGTTCGCACCTTAATGTTTAACCGACAAAAACTACTTTTAATAAACTAATAATTTGGATAAAATGCCATGTTTTGGTTCAGTTTTTATGGGTCTATAACAATTACAAAAAAAGGTATAGGAAATTTTCATTTGTTATTCCTAGAGATTCTATAAGAAACACTTGAAATTTATATTACTAGCCACATTGCTTTGGAAAATAAATGTATTTATACGATAAAATGCATAAAAAGTACACAAAAATAATTAATTTATTACCAAGAATATAATAGGAATATTAAGTTTTCTACATTTCAATTAATAAAATTAATAGATTTGCTTGAGTAACTATTACATAAACAGATCAAATTACATTATTTATAACATTGTCGATTATGTGTTAATATGCTTCACACTATCAAAGCATATTTTTTGTTTCTAAAATATAAAAATAATTAAATTCTCATTATTTATGACCTTCAACATGAAATTCATTAAATTTCATTGTAACATCTTTAACCATTTTATATTTTGGTAACATGATCACACTCTTTCCATCAGTTTTTTTTTCAATGCTACAATAAGCTTCTGCTAAAGTATTTCAACAATTTTTGCTCTAAATCTAAATTATAACCGTGTATAAATTTAATATTAAATAATTTGATAAATTATGATATTACTCTTTTACAAGAATTATAAATTCACAAATGCATACTATACACATCCTTTATATATTACATATACATTATATACTTTGAAAATTTATTGGTATGTGTAGTGCCTTAAATAAATGATTTTCCGTTAGAGACATTAATCGATTACACGATGTATGTAACAGTAACAAGTACAAGTAATAAATTATCTAAATCTAAAAGAATATCACGTTTTCTCCTATTTTTGTTATGCGTTATGTGTCACGAATAGCGTGGGTAGGAACTTCAATAATGATTTAAGGATGAGACGTTTATATTTTTTTATTTGGGGTGTGCACAACACACATAAATTTAATGGGAGTCAAAATGTGTAAAGGAACTATATACATATATGTATAAGAAAATTATGTATATAAACTGATTATTTTATGCGTCACAAAGTATATTTTTAGCTTTTGATGAAATTTTAAAGACTAATTTTGTAATTTTGAACAATGTCAGACATGATTGACGCTCAATTTGCTAATATTTTAATTTATTTTATATATATACATATATTTATATTTTTCAGGTACTTTTTTTCATTATTCAGACATTCTTTTGAGACATAAATACATTAAAGAAAAGAAAATGTATTAATAATATTTTTTTTTCGTGGTAAGGTAAAGTTAATTAAGAAGTATCGCAAATTATTTTTTTTTTTTTTTTTTGGTAAAAAATGATTAATTTTAAATTGAAGAAATACTTTATGTTACATGACTACATACTATATAGATGTAGTAAATATTTTTGTTAAATTTAATTTTAATAAAATTAAATTCTATTAAATAATTAAGATTATTATTTTTAGGTATAAATAATGATTTCGTTAAAACTTTGAAAATTTGATATAATTAGCGTATTTGTAAATTTATTATGTAAAATTTGGGCACGTTTTAGAAAGTTTATAATAAATTTATTAAATTTTAATGATTATTTTTACAATAGATAAGATTATCTTTATTTAGTTACGCATTAAAAACTTTTAATATAAATTTATTAATCAATATCTTTGCATCTATATGAAAATAATTTTATTGAATACATTCAAAAATATAATTTATTTTTAAGTGTCAAAATTAAATATAATGATAATTATTATGAAGCATTCACTTATCAATTCACTTATTTTTAAATATTGATCAATTGAATTCTTCAAATTTGAAAACTAAAAGTATTTTTTGGTTAAATTTAAGTTGTTAGTTTTACTTAAATTTTCAACATATTATTCTATTTCGACAATTTAAAACGTAACTACGGAGTACAATGTACCCATAGGTATACAAGATTTGGTTTTATAGTTTCCATAGAAATTGTTTAAAATAATTTTTTTTTTTTTTTGGAAACCATGTTAAGAATAAATTTCATAACTTTTACGTGACTTTAATTTTATAAATCTACTTTGTTCATTTATATAGAAAATGATGGAAAACTTAACAAGTTTGAATTTGTGAATTCGTATAAATAAAGTTTATTATTAATATAAATTTTATATTGTTATACAGAAAAGTATTATTTTGGTTAATAATTATTTAAATTTTAATATCTCTTCTTAAGATTTTATTTAAAGTTGAAGTTAATTTAGGAAAAAAGTAAAATATAATTAATTAAATATTTAAAATACAATAGTATGTATGTACTACAATTTCTAATTTTAAAATATACATATTTAATATTTATTACAAATAACTTAGTAATAAAGTAGTATCGGACTAAATAAAATCGAATGGAAACAACTGAAGCAAGGTTAGACTTTACATAAAAAGTTTTGTAAATTAAATTAAAAATTAATTAAAACCAATTCTTTATAATTAAAAATGAATTAACAAAAAAAATTATAAAAAAGTTTATAATAATAAAAATAATAATATTTTATATTGAGTGTTATTGTTAATTTGACCAACACTTTTCAAAACTTATCAATAATATTTCTCTGAAAACTGAAATTTCATCGGATTTCCATTAGTTTTACTTGTCACTACATTAAATATAATTTTCACACAAACTATTACTAACACATCTAATTTACTTTTCTGTTAGAGATTATTTTAAATATTTTCAACTAAATCATTAAAATTATTTACAATTATTTAAACTCAAATTAAAGTTTAATTTCTTAAGTTTTCTTTTTCTTGCTATAAATAGTTAGTCTTAAGTCTATAAAAAATATCAAAAAAAAAAAAAAACTTTCATATCAAGTTTCCCTAGACGACATTTCCATTTCCTTCATATTCCCATATTAAAAAGAATATTAAATTGCATAAAAAAGAGTAAAGATAAAAGTTTTGACTTCCTATTAAAATGTTATTAGAATATTTTGCCTTTAGGGGATTTTAATAACAAACTATACACACAAAGTTTTAAAAATGATTGCTCTTTATATTAAAGCAAAAAGTATATTTATAACTTACAAACAATTTTGACTAAAAACTTTATTTTATAAATGTTTTTTTTTTTAACAAAATGCACTAAAGAAGAATGAAAAAGGATATTATTTAATATGTTCATTGGTAAATGGTAAAATATTGATAATTGTTTAGAATTTAGTGGTAAGATCATAAGGAAAATGGTGAATCTAAAATTTAATTTGAAAGTTAATTTTTTCTAAATAGTTTCATTGAACTTTTATTAATATTTTTAAATTTTTAGAACAAGATTTATAAGTTTATAAGTATAAGTACCAGTAATAAATACAATTTATTTTTTAACACTCGCAAAAATGAAGTTGAAGTAATTTCCTAACAAAAAAAATGTCTTACTAATAAGGTCATTAGTTTGTGGCAATTATAAAGAATATCATTGTTTAAAATCCTCATAAAACTAGTTAGGTTCAAATTGCAATAGAATGTTATGAACAAAAAACCATACTCTTGAAGAGCTGCTGCGACAGTACTTGGCGTGTCAGTAAAATTAATATATAATTGATTGCAAGAAATTTTAAATTTATTTTAAAATATTTTTCTAACTTTTAATTTTTCACTATTTAAGAAAAATTTTCTTAACATTCACGGGTTTATTAGACATTCCGCAGTTCATATCTAGAAAAATATTTAAAAAAACTTTTTTTTGGGATACGAAATGGATTTTTTTGAAGAGGTAAATTTGATGGCTTTTTTGGTTCTTTATTATGAAGAAACTTTATAAATTTAGACAGAAATTTTTCTAAGTAGAAAAACAAACTTTTCTAATTTTAAACTTTTCAAAAAAAAATATATTGAACCAAAAATAAAAACATAATATAAAATAAAATAATCAGAAAAAAATATTTCCTCAAATAAAAAATGAAATACGAAATATATTTTGCAATCAAATTTGTTCGTTGCTAAGTTAAAACAAGAAAATTATAAGAGTACTAATTAAAATATCGAAAGTTTTAAAATGAAAATCGTTGTTAATGGGCCAAATGAAAATTATGTACTCATGGTTCTAATATTACTTAACAAAACTTAATAATTTTCTACATTTTACGCCTGTTTATTTAAAAAAATTTAACTATCATAATAATTTTATAAAATAAATTAAAGTTTTCATGGACTGCTTGTTAAGTGTTAACGTTATGTTTGGATCTGTATCCCTAAGGAGTTGATTAAATTTTTGAAATACATATTGTAGTGTAGCTGTGTTGTACAAATTTAAAAATGTGAATTAATGCTAGATAAAAAAGAAATTTATGTAGTTGCGAAAATATTAAATTAATAAAATTGTATAACATAAATTTACATCAGAACAAAATTTTCTACAATTATTTTTAATTCTTTAATTGAAATTTTTAAAAAATTACTACTACAAAAAAAGAAATTCTATAAACTTTCTTTTTTCATTTTCTTTCCACTGTTCATAAGATATTCTAACTAAAACTTTTTACTTAATGTTGGTTGCATTTTTCATACCTTTTTCAACCACCAAATTAATTTTAATTTTTCTTAAATCTTAATGATGTTTTTAATTGAAGAATTCCTTATGATTGGATAATTCAAAGTATCACGTAATCAATCAAGCTTGAGTGGAATGTAAGAAATAAAATGAAAACACAGAAAATCTGGAAAAAACGGGTGTAAAAAAATCCTTCCATTTTTTTTCTTTTACGTGACGTTATCCCAAGAAATTTCTTATTTTACTAATTGTTACGTTTTAATGAATTTGCTTTGAATTTTATCTAATATTAATTATACTTTCAGAGTTTTAAGTAATTTTATAATTTTATACAAGTCATCCATTTAAATTTCCTTTCTTTAAAGACGTTTCACTTTCCAAATAATATTTAAAATATCAAAACGAAAAAAAAATCACTACATGTTCAACATTCTATTTTCTATAACCTAACTCTTTTATATATAAAAAAAAAGTTTGAACATTTTGTTATAAATTCAATATTCTGTTCACATATGTCTGGCACATTATATACAATTTTATGCAGAGTCATCCCTATAAAAAAAAAAATGAGAAAAATTATGTTCATCAAAAGTGGTGGATCACAGATGGACTAAACTAAACACTAACATGTTGATATTTTAATAATGTTAATGCTATAAACAACATTTCACGTTCATAACATAATTTCATTAATTTTGCATATCCATAGACAAAAAAAGATGACAATTTCGTTATATATATTATTTTTTTTTTTGGCTGGTAAAAACACTGTAAGTTTTATACATCATTTTATAATAAACGAATTTACATGCCCTCAACGCTGTCATATAGGAGTGAAAAAATAAATTCTAAACTACACATTATTAAAACTAATATAAAAGTAGTTTTTGGATCAAATTTCTCCATTTGTATAAGGATTTAGAATTATGTTGTATTAAGAAATTTTCTATTAGTTTGTTGATATTAAAATTAAATTAGTAGAGTGGCGAGATTTTTTTACAGTGGTAGCGAAAAAATGATTCTTAGACACAATTGAAATATTATGTCGACAGTTTAGGATAAATTTCGTGGTCTATTAGAAATTTAATTTTATATATTTTTCTAATTATTAAATTATTTTAGACATTTCAAAATCAATTTCATTTCTTATATTTCTTATCAAAAATTTTCTGTTATACTGACAGTTTCTTACAGTATTCACTATTTGACAATATTGTTTGATATTATTAATTTATACCAAATATCAAATAATATTAAATAAAACAGATACAAAATGAAAACAGGTGGTTATCGCGTGCAAAAATCGCTGCTAATAAATATAGCTTTGCTGCTGCTCCTACGAAAAACACGTCGTTTTGGAGAGTCATTACAACTTTTACTAGTTTTATGTAAACTCATGAAAATTTTCCATTTTTTACTAATAATTTTTAATAGTATGTATTTCAAATATGCCTTGCAAATTTATACAATATTTTGCAAAGTCACTTGATATGTTAGAATTCATTAATAATTGCGCTAAAAATTGTTCAAATATCATAACAAAATTTTTAAATAAATTAACTACATACTTCAAAATTATGATTAGTGTTTAATTTAATTTACTATTATAAAAATTAATATTATATAACTTTCACATTTTCATTATATGTTAATTATTTAAAAGATATGTTTGCAAATGGTTTGCTTAATAAATTAATTTCCAAAACATTACCAATCAAAATTAAATTAAATTTTCCAAAATTTTGAATTATAATACAAAAAAAAAAAACGAAGAAAATTCATGAAAATCAAAAAGAATAATATTTGTTTTTTTTTTTGTTGGTATTCTATTCAATCTGTCAGACTTTTTTATTTAGTCTAAAATTCAAAACCAAACAATACTAAAAATGAAAATATTTTTCTTTGCTCCACAATGGCAATAAAATGTGTAATAAAATTCTAAGTAAACAAGAGAAAAGAAGTCATAAAAATTCTAAAAGGCCGTTAAATGTTAATTTAATGGCATTCATAAATAATTTAACTAATTTTATTACACCTTACTAAAAAAAATAAAAAAAAGAAGACAAATTTTCAAAGCTAACTAAATCAACAATAGAATTTAGTATAAGGACTTATGACAAAAATAAAACACCCTCTGAAAATTCATTTTATATTAAGAACAACAAAAGACCACACCAAAAAAAAATTGTGAAATAATAAAATTAAATATTCACAGACGTTATTCACAGAATGACCATATACACTAAAAAAAACTCCTCCATCACCAGAAACTAATGAAGGAGAATGAGTTTTTCTTCTTAGTGTCACATTGTAATCTAAATCCAAACAACAATGTGTCTGTTTATGGCCTAAAGACAACAAGGAGAGAGAGAGAGAACAGTTAAAATTTTGGAGTTGAAGGAGAACATGATGAAAACAAAATGAAATTAGTTTTGAAGATGGGCGGGCGTGGGCGGTTATGTCTAAGGATATTTTTTATGATCTGGCAAACTTTTAGCTTCCATCTTAATTTAATTAATGAATTGTTGAAGAAATGATTTTTTTAATTGAAAATTAAGGTAAAAATGTTACAAAAAATTTTAGCTGAAAATGTTATGGATTGTGAAAATTTTTTATGGACATTAAGTTTTGATTGCGACAAATTTCTGTAACAAAATAAAAGTATTTTTAAAAATAAGTTCTTAAATTTATTTTTAATTGTAAAATTATTAATTCATAAATAAAAATTTAAAAAAAAGTTTTTTAAGTTAGTCAATCAGAGATTGCAAATCTGTTTTGATGTCAAAGTGATCATTAAATTATGATCTACAATAATTTAAAACTCACTTTGACATCAAGCTGAATAGTTAATTTTTATCTAAAACTAAATTTATAACTTGAATTTATTTTTGATTTTATGGATTAAAATTAAATCGGTTTTAAACCCCAAAAATTATTTTCTAAAACTTTCCTCTTATGATATATAAATAAGTATATTTACTAATTAATTAAATATGAATCAAATTTGCAAATATATTTTCATTTACACTTTTGTATTATTTATTGCAGTCTTGTAATATAAATACAATTATTTGAATTACGATTTTACAAATAAGGCTGTGCTTTTTTTACAAATCATATAGAAATTATCTTAGTATTATAATACTAAAGTGGGCTATAAAAACTATTGAAATTTCTGACAAACGAATCACTAAAACTTCAAGTTTAATTTAAATTATTTTCTAACGTTATATTAAATTTATCTAAGGAAATTTTATTATATATTCATAGTTTTCTTGTTTCTATTTTCAGAAATATAATTGAATAGTTTTAGGATTAATTTATATAAAATTAATAAGATATTTTATTCACGTAAATAAATTTGCAATTGAAATAAATTTAAAGATAAAAGAGACGAGAATTTAACAAAACAAAAAAAATTATATCACGTTTCTAGTTCTTACTAATAATTTGTTTTCAATTTAATGCTGTTTTATTAATTTATAGTCAATGGATATTTCAAAATAGTATTATTGCTTCAGTTTTTTTAGTAATTTTAAAATTTTTATAAAGGTATTCAAAATTATTCAAAATTAAAGTACAATAACCTCTAGAGTTCAACTAGAAACATTTTTTTTTCAACAATAATTGATAATTTAATGATTTTAATAATTTTAATAGAAGTAAAGATTTTTACAAAATAGCCGAACGACGGTCACAGATTTTAATAAAATAGTATAATAAAAATTTAGTAGCATTTAAATGGCATTTTACTTTTAATCATAAATATACAATTACCCCATAAATTTAAAATTTTTTTTTTTTTTATTCAAATACATTTAATATTACGCTATTGTGTTATTATCGTAATATAAAGAACATTTCCAAAAAGGATATAAATCCATGATAATATAACATCAGAAATAAATTTAGCATATAAAACGATAAATATGTCAAAAACTTTAAATTGTCATTTCAACAATAAAAAATTATATTATATAACACACATAAACAGTTTTTTTTTTCAAAATTTCTTTAATGTCCTGTAGAACATTGATTTGTTTGGTGTCAGAATCATCAGGATAATATTTTGTAGTTTTTGTCAGAGGCACTGTTTTTTTTTTGGTCAATGTATTACTTAAAATTAGGGTGAAACAAAAATTTAAAAAATTTTAAAATTCTTATAGTACATAGAACATTGCTCAAAAGATTTATTTTTTTAAGGATTTAAATTTGTTAAATAATTGAATATAAATTATCTTTTCAATTTGACATTTTTCAGTTACCATTTAATATTATCTTAATATTTAAACCAATTAAATTCTACAAAAAAATCTTTAAAATCCTTAAAAAAAATAATCTTTTTCTATTGACTTTCTAACAGAATAAATTGAAAATTTTCATTTTATTACTACTGTGTGTATGTCCTTAAACTTTGCACCCAATGAAAATAAATCCAATTTTCAATCCTATTTTATCTAGCGCGAAATATCGCGCAATTTTTTTTTTTTTTTAACACCATGTCAAATGAAAACGAGTTAAATCCTTTTAAAAGTTACGAAAAAAAAATTGTCGCATTTAGGATTAACAAAAATGTTTTTTTTTTGGTATAAAATCTCTGACTCGCTATTTTTAGGATTTTAAGTTATTGGATGATAAAAATTGTTTTTTAGTATATATTTGTTTTTTTAAATTTTAATTCGAAAAATTGTTCTATTTTGAAATCTTTTTTAATTTAAAATAACAAAAATGGAACAAAATGAACATGGAATTGAAAAAAATTGTTATGCAGTCTATATATTAGGAGTTAATTGGAATTAGAATATCTAATATTTTATGTATAGATAGATAAAGTGATTATTATATTAATGCTAAATGTAGAATCGTATAATTTATAATTATTTGAGAACTTAATCTCCAAATTATTTTAGATAATAAAATATTCTAAACCTAAGGATAAATGTCATTTATACTTTAGGTGGAAATAGGTAACCGGAAAGCAAAAAAGAAACAATTTTACAAACAGTGGATTATTTGTAATTTAAAATTTTGAATTATATAAAAACTTGCCAACGTTTCAGTTGAAATTTCAATTTTTCAGTATGGCTGCGATAAAAATATTCGTGAACACATCATGAAACATATTAAATGAATAAATCTTAATCAGTTTTGACATAATATTTCTTTAGTCATACGATAAAATAGATTAAAAAATTTGATAAAATTGAAATTTGATAGAAATTTTTTTAAATCAATTATCCGATTTTTCCCCGAATTGATATGAAAACAAAAATATTATTAATGTGATCAGAAGTAGTGAAAATTAATATAAAAGTATTAAGATTTATTATGTATAATTTTTATTAAAGCGGAGCTTAAAACTACAAAATAATTTTTCGGTTGAATTTTATGTGGTATCTTTTTTGCGACGTGATAATTTCTATATTCTATTTTATCTGTCGAAAAAAACTTTAATATACAATTTACATATTATATTTTAAACGTCATACAATCATAATTATTATTATTCTTTATTAACTTCAAAGTTCATAATTTCCTTCAAATAATTATCTAATAAATTTTCGATATAATTTTTATGATTATTATGTAATTGATTATATATTGAAGTTATTTTTATCTAAAATACACACTAATACAACTTTTAATTTCTGATTAAATTAATAAAAACAAAACTAAAAACCAACAAATTTTCTCTTATATTTTCCGAAAAATTATATCTTTTGTTCTATTAATATAAAAAAAATATTAACAATTTCGAGAAGCTTTTAATCAATCTTTAAATACTCTTTTTTTTTTTTACTTATATAATTTGTGGCTCTTAAATGTTTATTATATAATTACTAATAACGAAAACTGTAGAAAATAAAGAAAAGGAACAAAAAAAAAATATGAAAAAAAACTTTTTCAAATTAACTTTCTGATTGATGAGAATTATCGTTAAGTATTCAAAACTTTTCTCCTCACTATTAGAATATTTAATAAAATTACATGAAATTTTACTTATGTTTCTTTTTATTACCATACATACACACAAATACAAAAAAAAAAAAAAAATATAAAGAAATATCTATATATCCTTATTATAGGAATTATTTAGTTTTAATATCTAAAGGCTAAAACTGAAAAGGATCATTAACTTTTTCCATCAAATAAATTCTAAAAAGCTCTAATTATAGTTTACTTATAATAAGATTTCTTTTCATTTCTTACAGTATGTCTTCAATAATTATTTTTGTAGCATATAAAATTTTTTCTAGTTATTATTAAATTTCTATAAAAAAATTATTCAATTATTTTGGTTATTCTAAAGATACTTTTAAATAACGACACTCTGTATATAGATAAAGAAAAATATATGAAAAGGATATATGTATAAAAAAAAAAAAACTATTCTGTTTACAAAACTGTAAAAACACTTACATTTCAATGAATTGTAAATTGTGGTCATGTAATTCATTTTTAAGTATATTTAATCTTCATAAACTTACAAGTTTTTCATTTTATTATATAAAAGTTTGACCACACAACAACAACAACAAAAAAACTATGTAAAAACCAAAAACAAAAATAATATAAAAAATATTTAGATATTCGAAAATATATTATGTCCTTTTTTTTTTTTGTTCAAGATAGTTTACAAATAACTTTCAAGTGTAGAAGTTTTTTTTTTCTGAAATTTCATTTTGTTTTTTTATTTGGGGTTTTTTTTTTGTTGTACATAAAACTTTGAATTAAAACTTGTATATTTTTTGTAACATAAATCTTATTTAAATACTACTGCCCTAAATTTATTGTATTTTAATTATTATTAGAATTAATATTATTTTCCGAAATTTTGATAAGGGAATATTTATTTTAAATGTCCAAAAAACTATACATATTTATGAAATAAAATTTCACTTAAATAATGTGAAATTAATTATGTCACTTCACTAGCAAATACAAAATATGTAAACCTTTTAAAGTTTTACAGTTCAATTTAATAAAGTACATATATGTAGGTAAAATTATTTTGTTAAAAATTTGCGAGAATATTCTTTTAGAGTTGGTTTGGAAAAGTTGATTTGAAAACTTTAATACCGAATTGAAAAATAAGAAAAATTTTACTTTTTGCGTAAGATAAATGTTTTGAAAACTGTAACTGAAATACTAGAATTATTTTATTTTATATTTAAAGGACAAATAGAATGTGTCTCTGTTGTTGTCTTCTGTCTGTCGTCCCAAATATTAGAAAAAAATTAAACTACTATTATTCGAGTAAATTGTTGTTATTCGAGTAATTGTTGATATTAACATTCCAGGGAGTAATAGAAAGATAATTAAGGATTTTATTGGGACATTTTGTTTATCGTATTTATACGGAAAAAATATCAGGTTTGCAAGAAAAACCTGTCGGTAAATTTCGATAAAAAGGCAAAGCTTGTATTTCAAAAACTTATTTATTATTTAATCTTCAATTTATGCTGCTTGATTTGTTATAAAGTTTTTTAATCTTATTCGTTTTTTAATTAATTCAAAACATAAATTGATGATGATGATGATGAACAAAATTGTTTCTGGTACACACTGTCGTTAACTTTACTAATACGGTATATGAAATAATTTTTGGTTCAAATATTTTAATTTGAAATATGGAATAATTAATATTCACTTATTAACACATTACCGTCCGTGTGCAAAAATCTGTGAGTTTTATAAAATATCAAAGTCCCAAGCACTATTTTTTAGTATTTCATCCAGGAACAGTTTTAAACCATTTGTTGCCGAAATTAAAGTATGTATTTCGAAATTAAAGTAAGTAAATATTTGAATAAAAATATTTAAGGAGATTTGAAATCGAATTTAATACTAAAATTATATTTTTTCAATTAGAAAATTCCACCAATAATCTTCTTTTTTTTTTAACTTTCTAAGTTGTCTAAAGTCACATATGCGTTGCTAAAAATTTAGGAATTTTTATAATTAAATTCTTTTTTATAAAAATTTATCTTATTATTTGAAATATATTTTTTTCTTTTAATTAAAAATACTTTCTTACTGTCCGAAAATTTAATTAAATAGCAAAAAAAAAAAAAAACATAAAAAAAATGAAGAAAATTTATTAATTTTATAAAATTGGTTGTTGGTATAGCAACAGTTGTGTACAAATAAGTCGTTTTAAAAGTCAATTTTTTTTAAGTATTTTTCAAACAAAACTTATTTAATTTCCCATTAAAAAGGACCAAATTAAAAAAAATTTTCAATACAAACATGTTTTCCTTTTATTCATTTTATTGAGATATTGGTTAATAAAAAAATATATATTTTCTTTTTAATATGTTTCGCAAGAAGTTGTATTTATTTTTTATGATATTTAAAAACATTAAAACCATAAAATTAATGTCATATCTTTCTTAAGTCTTTTATTATTATTATTTTTTTTTTTTTTTATTAATATAAATTTTTGGTGCCAGTTTATCAATAATTTTACCTTTATAAAAATATAAACATATCGTTCAGTTATTATATTTTTATTTTCATTGAAATTTAATAATGGTTATTTTAATGATTTTGTGACATCTTGGTTAGAAGATAAAAATATGATATAAAAATTATGTTATTATCTTTTAATAAACGAAGAATATGGTTTATTAAATAATATTTCAATAAAAAATTATAACCTCGTGTTTATCTCAATAAAATAATGATATTAAAAACATAATAATATTATATTTATGATTAACATTAATTGTAATTTAATGCTGTTGAACAGAGTTCTATGATAAAATCAAAGTCATTTAAAAATTTGTAATTGCGGTCAAAATTATATTAATAAAAATTAATGTTTTAAAAAATTGAATTATGCGGTACAGTCATAAATTTCATTATAATGATATTATTTTAAAAAATATGAATAATTCCATCAAATCAGAGAAATTTATATGTTGAAATCATATGGAAGGGAATTATAAAATTTATGACATCTGTCAAAATGTATCTCTAGAAACAAGAAGTTACAATTAAAGTTTAAGAAAATTTTCCTTTTAAGAAACCATTTAATTTAAATTTGTATAATCATTATACATAAGTTATAATACATACTATAATAATCTTCTATTTATGATAATGAATTTTATGAAATTTTTTCACTAGTATAACATTAAAATACTTATAATTTACTAACAACATAATTTATTGGTTAAAATTTGGTCTTTTGGCTAAAAGATAAAAAATTTGTTTATATATAATACTTAATTAAAGATTATAAAATATTTGACCAATTTCACTGCATTATTTCCAATTTTATGAATTCAAACATTTATATGTACTACACACATTATGTAAATATTTATTTGACCAAAAAAAAAATGTATAATTTTTGTTCAAACAATTTTTAGAAATTAAAGTAAATTACTGATGTGAAAATGTATGATTATAAAATTTCTTAATCAAATTTATGTACAAAATTTTATTTACCAAACCTTGTTTATATACATTGTTGAAAGTTTTTTATGTTCTAGAATTATTTAGGAGATTATATTTATTTAAACGAAATATCATTGGCTAAATTCAATGAAACATAAATAGTTTTTAAAAGAGGATTTTAAAAACTTATTTTCACACTTAATTAAACAATTTAATATTTGCAAATTATTATACATAAATTGAACCTTAAAGTACAGAGCTAAATAAGAAGTTTAAGATTTTAGTTGCTGTAAAAAAATTATGTATTTTAGATTTCTTTTTAAACAAACTGATTTAAAAATATATTAGAAAGCGTTAAAGTTGTGTCTTGCACAACATTTTATTAAACTCATTAATAATTAAAATAGTGTTTATTAAATTTCAACTAATATAATCACTAATAAATGGAAAATATAAAGTGTTGGTTTAATAAGTTATGCTCCACTTAATCAGGACATGTTCACTGTTTTCTTTGAAATGAAACTGATCTTCAAGTATGAAATAATTTCTTTCTATTTCATAAATTTTAATAATCTATTAACCTTAAGTTGTTTTGCCATGCAATCTACCCCGATTGTTACTCAAACCATAAAAATATATTTCAAATACATTTAAGTATAGTCAATAATATTACAAAAAGTTCCATATGCACAAAACTGCAAAGAAAAATTTTTAATAATAAAAACTTTTCCATTCTTTTTGGTTTTCTATTTGAGAAGTTTTCAATTTTACCATTTGAATCAATTGCACACAAAACTAGTTGTAGACCTTTTTTTTTTTTTTTAATTTTATGGTTCTTGTTTTGTAGTTTAATGTTTTGGCTAAAAGTTTTGCCTAGAAAAACATGGAAAATTGAATTGTTAATAAATTATACAAAAAATCTTTTTTTGTCCAAATTTATATTTCAAGATTGTAATCAAATTGTTTTATTTTTTTTTCTGTTGTCTTTTAGTAAAATATAATTGAATTTTGATATATCTTCAGGAGAAAATATTTTAAAACAAAAATCATATTCGTGTGGAAGAAAAATTGATAAAGATCAGAAGAAAACATTTTTCACATAAAAAAATTAATTTCTTCTTTACAAAAATCAATCTTTTAGACAACAAAAAACTAGCCTTTATGGTAATTAATCAAATATAAAGTTTGACATGAGTCAGCAGTCTGTTATATCTTAGTTAATCTATTGATATACTATAGTAAATAGTAAATCAGTAAAATATTTTTATGTTGTTTTTTAAAAGTTACAAGAATCTTCAAGGATAAACCAACACGTAAAACTCATTTAAAAATTATTAAAAAAGTTTCTATAAAAAAGTATAAAACATAACTAAAAATTAATCTTTTAATTTTCATGAAAATCCAAGAACAAAAACAAAAATTAAGTTCATTTTGTATTTGTATTTTTTTTTTTTTTAAAGAAAAGAATCACTACTATATCCTTGTTTTTATATCCTTTTTACGTATATCGGTGTAACACCTGGTATTATTTTGTTTCAGATTTTTTTTAATAGACCAAAAAAGAAAATTTTTTTTAATAGACTTAAACTCCATTAAAAATTACTCGTAAACATTTTCAAATAAACCAACTAAAAATGTTCATTTTATCCTCTTAGAGATGTGTTTATGTGTTGTTAGAATAAGGATAATTTTCATAAAAGAAAAATAATATTTTTTCCTTGTTGTAAATAGAAATTATAACTCTTTTTAAAAGATTCTTTATTTGTAGAATAAAACAAACAACGATAACAAAAAAACAAATCCTGTTCTTGTGTAACATATGGTCAAACAAATTGTACGCAAAGTAATTTTTATAAAATATTACGGTTCCAAGGATCTAATTTGTTAAGAAAAAGATGACATTTATAAAAAAATAGCTATTAAGAAAAATTTTATAGAGATACGTGCAAAATTCTAGAAATCTTCAAGTTTTTAAATTTAATAGCGTTTTTCAGAAAAAGCGTTATATGAAAAACATTAATGAACTTTTAACTTCTTTCGCTGTACAAACTCTTTGAATTGTCAAATCATATTAAAAAAACATTAAAAAATTAATCTTTTTATAGCATTAATTTTGAATCACGTATTTGTGGTCCATACTCCATTGAAGATTGAATATATACCGATTTAAAAAGGAATTCCAATAATAAATTTGTTTACAGAACAGAAAGTTAAATTGCCAGCAACTAATAAATAGTAATTTATGCTAAGATATTCTCAACCGTTTAGTGTTTCTTAGTGAATTTGGTTATCTTGCAGCTGAAGAAAATTCAATTGATTTATTGGACAGAAATAGAATTATAAATTTTGCTATAAATCATTTTTGTAATCTAATATATTACAATATATATATACTATTACTGCAATACACTGAATATTTAATTTTGAGAAAATTTGTTATATCTATATTCACTCAGCTGATAGTGGAGAAAATTATGCTGTCAATGTTTTCATTACAAATATTAATAACTATAGAATATTTTATAGTTCTTTTATTGGTCTTTTTTGCTTTGAATTCGTTATTAATTTATATTTTTTTAAAAATACATTTTAATGCATAAACTTAGCCCACCTGTTTGTAAAATATAAAATTTTTATTAAACAAAAAAAAGAATATTTTTCCAATTAGTTAACAATTCAAATTCAATTTTATATTTATTGAAAATTAATTTTCAATAAATATTCATGTGGAAAACATAATAAAATTAATGATCAATTAAAATTTTTCTTTAATGAAAAAAAACAAACAGAATAAACCAATTAATAAAATAAATATTATATTTCATTATCTCAAATAAAAAATTTGAAAATTATAAACAAACCAACATAAAATTACAAAAATTTTCTTAGTTCTGTATAATGAATTTAAATTTTACAATACAATTTTCTCATGCATTTTATTGTAACAAAAATGAATATTGAATCACAATTGAAATAATTTTCTTTGTCGGTATTTCCTTGCCATTCATTATTATACTTTTAACTAACCAGTAAAAAAAAATGTTAGATGAGGATATATTCAGGAAATTTGGTTTCCTATTTTACATTTCATAATGTCTAAATATTCATTTGATCTGACTTTGCACAAAGTCGTTTAATTACTGTGGTTTGTTGTTGAAAAATTCATGTACAAACTTTTCAGATCTACACCAATTCAATTACATTTGCATTTTATTACAAATTCTGTATTCTAGTAATTAACCAAAAATAAATTCTATGTTTTATAAAAGTATCGAGGTATTATTGAAAGTTTAATAATTTTTATAGAAAAGCTTAATAATAAAACAATTAATGTGAAAGTTTGAGTTTTTCTGTTCTTTGGCTAAGATTGTTATAGCAATTCTGAATGGTTTTTTTTAGAAGAAAGTATTTGTGAGTGTATGTTAAAAAGTAATTTAAAGAAATTCTATAACCAGCAGTTGGTACTAACTATTTTATTGAAGAAATTGAATACTATTTAAAAAATTTAAATTCACCAAAGTTTTTTATTTAGTCTGTAATGTGCATTTTGAACAACATCTTTTGCGATATCTGTTTAGACTACATTATTTTAAATTATAAAGAGAATTGAAATATAATTATTGAAGTTCAGTAAAAATTATATGAATATCAAACCAAATTTTAACTATCACAGATTTAAATATGTTGACAACTTTTTCTTAAAGAATTTAAAAAAAATTGTAATAAAGTTCATAAAAACACATCAATTGGTTCGTTTTCTTAAATTGACAATTATTGACAATTAAATTGACAATCTAAAATTTTACATAATGAAAGAAAAAGCAGTATTATCCATTTATTATGTTCATATAACATTAATTACATCATGGTTAAAAAAAGTAATGAAATTTGTAATTTTTTGAAAACTATTTTATTCAAATTTACTTTACAATCTATAAAATCAGTAAAAACGACCACACTTCTGGATTACATAAATGGATTATTTTTTTATGTAATGATTCGAGTTGTTAGTAGAAAAAAATGTTATTTACGTTAATCAAGTTTTTCTTGATTACAATGAAGGTTCAGATAACCAAATCTATTTATAATCAAATAATTAGCAACAATTTCCAAATGTTAGTTAATTGTAAATAACTTTTTTTTTTTTTAGTTTTTTGGTACACTTTTTCTTTAGAAGTTTTATAATGTGATATTTTAACCCTATAGCACACCCTGATACAAATAAGAACGAATCCATACCAAAAAATGTTTAATAGTTAAAATGCACAAAATTGAAATTTATTAATAAAGTTAAATGCTAAAAATTGAAATTTATCATAATTACAAAAAAAATTATATTATAATTTAGTATACGATCCGCATATATTTGTATGCTTCTCACAATTAATAAAATTAGGAAATTCTATAAACCTGCCGTACTATATATTTAAACTTTTTTTACTTGATTATATACCCACTACCCAAAAAATGGCAAATATCTGGAACAAAGAATGATTGCACAATTCTAATACACCATTTAATAACATTTTAAATTATTATAAAAATATTTTCTTGTTCACTAGAAACTATATGGTTAAATTGATGGTTTAAAATATATGTAATTTGTATTATAGTATTCTGTTTGGAATTCTATACTTATTCAATTAATTTTGACTGGTCAATCATTACAGTATAGAGAATGTAAATATCCTAAAGAAAAATAATACTAAAAGAAATAATTTCCATTTTCCAATTTAAAAATTTGCACAAACAAATTATTTACAACAATTAAAAACCACCTGAAATATTGATTATTAATTATACATAATTATTATGTGTCATAAAAATATGTTTCATTAGTGTAAATTCTTAAACCAAATATAAATAAAGTTGAATAATATTATTTGTGGTTTATTGAATTCATTATGTTTTTTTATAAAAATGGTTAACCAATGATATTAATATTACTTTGATATATTTCCATCAATATTCTAGATAAAATGATATTTCATTAAATTTTAAAAAGAAAATATTATTCAATTTTCTTTATAATTGAATAATATTTTTTAAAAATTTATTATTTTATGCTCGTTGCATAAATATTCTTGTCTTTTTCAATTCCTATTAAATTGTAAAAGTCACGTTTTATTTTGTATCTAAAAAAAAACCTGTGGATGATTTATAAATGCGTTTTGAATTTTTTTTCTAAATATCCTGTTTAATAACTACAACAATATTTTAAAGTTTTTTTTTTTTAGTGGATATCCTTTTTGTAACGAAAAAATATTTCAAAAAATATGAAGTTCAATTTTTTGATTTCTAAATTGTAACGTACCAAGGATAAATAACTTGTTCAATAGTTTTTTTTTTTTTAGTTAAGGGACATTGCTTTTTTATTTTATGAATTCTCTTAGAATTGTGCATTTTTTAGATGAATACGTGAAATGAATTTTTTTTTAGATATTTTTGAAAATTTATACATTATTTAAATGTATATGTAAAAATTGTTTTATCGATTATTTTTATTGATGATCAAAAAGGATGGTAAATAAATTATTAAAGAATTTATAAATTTATATTAATGCATAAATTTGAATAAAGTTCTTTATGTTTTTATTTTTTTGTTGTTGTTGTAAAAAGTTTTATGTATTCATGAAATTAAAAAATGAAGTCAATATTTTCGATTAATAAATATGTATTACCAACACAGTTTTTTGTGTTTGTAATTCAAATATTTCACAAAATTTGTGAGAATTATATTGTTTTCTATCACCTCTATATAAAGATACATATTTTTATAACTAGATTGTCTACTGATTTTAGTACAGGAGCACATTTTGTCTTTTAAGACAAGTTCAATACAAAATTAAAGCAAGTAAAGTTGGATATTTTCTCGATCACAGAAATAAGTTTTGTACACAAATTCAAATCGAAATTATAACAATTATGTAATTACAATTAATAATTATGAAAAAGATGTTAAAATTTTAATACAAATTAAAATTTAAACGCATCTTGTCTTACTTATTTTTATTTGCAGTGTACCCAATTTGAAAAAAGTATCATATTTTACAAGTAATAAAAAGTCTGCAGTAGAAAATAAATATAAATATTTACTAAAGTATATTTACTTCAATGATACTTTCATTCTGGCATTAAAAAAATTCGGATTCTTGTCCCTTGGATATACTCAATAGTAGAGTAAAGAATAATATAAAAATATGTTAGTTATTCCACGTATTTTGTCGTTCTAATATTATTGCTACAAAAAAAAAAGACATTTCAAGATTCAAAAGTACAATTATTTAAGTGTTAAATTATACTACACTGCGGTAGTAATAAATTTCAATTTTTCTGGTGTGAAAACTATGCAATGGGTTCTTTTTTTTTGTAGCAAATTTTATAAAATTCGAAAACATATTATTAAAACAGTAAATTTAGTACATTAATATTAATATTTCTTAAATTTTATTAAATATATCAATTCAGTTATTATTCAGTAGACATTTGTAGTTTTGTTATTAAAAGTTTACCATCTTCTCGGAACTTTTCCCGTATATCCGTTGAATAGTTGAATTTTACGAGAGCAGATTGATAATTACGTGGACTACCTGTCATGCAGGTAATACACAGGTATGAAGTAGGTATTTTTTACCTCTAAAATTATTTACTAGGCTATAAATAAAATTTCAAGTGGATATCTTATTTAGTTTAGTTCTCTTTTAAACAAGTCAATCTCAGTGAATTTTAAAAAATGGATAAAATCGAATTTCGTGTGTTGATACGAGGGCTGATTGATAATTACGTGGACAGACACAGAAAATTATTTTATTATTTTCAACATAGTTTTATCAACACACGAAATTCATTTTTATCCATTTTTTTCAGGTAATAATTGGTAGAATAAGATTTTCATTATTTATACATATTTGATGAATCTAAGAGATTTAAAAAACTGGCTATTTCTAGTAAATATTAATTATGAAAGTATTTAAACAATATGTAATGTTTTACCTAAAAAATTATTATTTTAAATGTAAAAAATTCCTAAAAAAAGTTTTTCTAAATTAAATTTGTCTACCAAAATCATCAATAGATCATAAATAATTTAATGCCCTGAAACTCTATAAAAAATAATTTTTATTTATATATTTTATTTCAGAAAAAAATATAATAAAATTCTAATAAATTTCCCAACATAATGCAATTCATTAATATTCCGAAAATGTAGGCAATAATAATTTTGTATTGAAAAAAAATATGGTATGAGTTTTTAATATATTTTCTAGTTTGCTCGAATAGACATAATAAACTTTTTCAACATAATTTTCAAATATTAATATAGCTGCAAGCAAATATAAATAATATATTATATAACGATAGAAAATTGATATAATATTCGTAAGGAATATGTGGTAAATTACTAAAAGAAAAATTGTCTGATTAAAGGCTATTCCAATACAGCACCTTCTATTGGTTCCAAGAAATTTAAGGATAATGTCAAATAGTCACTAGAAGAACAAATTTTACTAAAAATTTTCAATTGGATATTAAGTTACAATGACATAAACACATATACCCTTTTTAAACCCTTTATTTTCCTAGGAATCATTAATCTAATTAATCTACCTTATAATATAGTATAAATTTCATTCTAACAACAAAATTTTTAAAAGCATTAGAATTTTGTTTTAAAGTTTTAAATTTCATTAATTATAGCTTTTATATTATTAGTGAAATTATAATACTAATGATTCTCTAATGAACAATAATATTTACCCCACCAAAATTAAAAACTTTCATAGTATTTAATACTGAAGACAGACAATCATTCCATTAAAAGAAATATCATCCCTGAAATCAATTCATCCTTTTCGTCCTTGTACAAAGTACAAAAATAATTCGATAAAATTCAATAATGTTTTCAAATCATTTATCACAACAATCAGTAAAAGTTATAAGAAAACCTTTTGGCTAAATATAATCATTTGTCAACGTAACGAGAAACATAAATTACCAAGGTAATTGAATTTTGCTCAACACCTATTTTTTTTTTTCTATTTTTTTTTCTTCTCCCTTTTTCCAAATTTTTGTTATTCTGTTAAAATTAAGGATTTATATCTGGAGGCTTGATTATTACCTGTAAATATTGGTAATTTACAGTACTATATATATCTTAAAATATTAAGGATTACTATGGTTATTTTATAGATAATATTTAAGGTAGTACATTTACAAAATTAAATTTCAAAAAATACTAATCTAAAGTCTATCATCTAAAAAAAAAAAATGTTTATGAATATTTTGAGATGATAGAAAATTATTATTGGCACTTTTATTATAAACGAAAAAAAAAAGTAATAAATAAAACGTACACATTTTTTACTTGTGGACATTTTAGATAAATACGCTGAGATTTTATAAATAGATTAATGTATTTTTATATTCCAAACAGTTTAAAATAAAAAAAAATGATTAGAAATAATTTTATTAAATCTTGGTAAATATTAAAATTCAGGACTTTAACAAAAATTAAATTAAATATTTAACTTTTGATTTAAGTTCAATATCGTTCACTCAATTAATCGTATATTTTAACATCAGATGACACTAATTTGGATTACCAAGGTTTTAGAAATTAAAAATTCCTTGTTAACCCAGCATATATTTCTAATAAGAATTTCAAACTAATTCTTTATGACCACGGCTTTCTTTTACAAAAAAAAAAAACAGGATATTTCGTTGTTAGTATAAAAATTTTCATGATGCAATACTGAAAAAGAACATTACGATACCAAATTGAATTGTGAAATTTTATTGTACAGTGCCACCTACACTTTATTATTATATTTATACTATTTTATTACAACTGTCAAGAACAATATTTTTAAACATTATAGAACAACAACTAATATTGTCGTTGTCCTTTAACAAACATAGAAAAATGTTTATTCTTTAGACTTTTAGAGAGAAGGTAGAGGCGTCTATTTATATGGCAATAAGCAATAAACGTATGTGTTTACATGACAGCTTTATTGCGGTAACTTTTTACAATTTATCTAATTTAGATAAATGTACGACAATGTTCCATTAATTTTTTTTTTCTTTTTCACTAAGCATTTTCACCTAGGATATTATTATTTTTTTCTCCTTTAATATTTTATATTTCTTATGACTAAATTATAATTTATTATTGAATGGTTGTGGTTTTTTTTTAATGAAATATTATTAATAATTATAGGAGGAATAGATAAATTAAATATTTTGACAAATTAAGATGCATTTTTATATACATTTCATAATAATTTAAAGTTTCTATTATCACAGAAATAAATTTTAGGACGTTTTTTTTTAATTTTTAAGATTTAGAACTTTTAAAATTTAATTTAATTAAAACTAACAATTCAATTCTAGTTGCAATTTATTCAATTTCGAATAAATCTCTATAAAATTTATTATAACTTTTTTTAAAAAAAATTAAACAAATCTGACCTTAAATAATGAAAATAGTTTACAGAACAGAAAATTGTTTAGACAAAAAACTGACTTCATATAATTAGTAGGTAAATGGTATTCTAAATCTAAATTCTTGATCCCAAATTTATTAAAATTCTAAGGAAAATAAATAAATTTTTAATTTTATGACCACAACTGAACTAAATATTGTATATTACATAATTTATGTACTAAAAATTAAACAAAAATACAAAAGAAATCCTTTAATACTTCTCAAAATTAAGTTTATTATTAATTTTATGATTTTCTGCTACAGTTACAATATAAATTCAAATTCTTCTGTACATTTGTGGTTAATTTTCTTCCTTTTTGCACACATTAATAGTAATGTGATTACAAAAATTATGAATCAAATATTCTGAAATCATAATTGGAATATTAACTGAAAAAATATATTAAAATTGATATTTTTTTTTTCTGGTTTTTTTGTTGTTGTTGTTGTGGTTGTTATTCATTCCTGCTGATTTCCTTTTTGAATACAAAACTTGGTAGCAAAAGATACATAAAAAAAAAAAGGAAATATCAATTTATTTCGATTATTTGTACAAATGTGAATATATACATAAAATGGTGAAAAATTGGGGGAGAAAATAAAAAAAAAAAATGTTATATGAAAATTAATGCCCAAGGATAATAATTTATATATACTATATACAATTTCTCTATTGATTCGTTCTTTCAATGAAATTTTATTTCGAAAATTAAATACTAAATTATGAATCACCACATTGTGATTGCTATCGGCTATTTTTAGATTATATATGATTTTTCATTAATATATTTAAATGTGTATGTAATAATTTTATGTATACATAAATATATTTTTTTTTTTTTTGGTTAACAGTTGGTTTAATATTCATATTTGGTACATCAATATATTTATTTTTTATCTTTTATATTAATGAAAATTAAATATGCCAAAAGAGTTTCCAAGAAAAAAAATATAAATTAATTAATTTTACTTAAAAATAATTCAGTCATATTTATTTGAATTGAAAAGAAAAGGAAAATTATGATACAAATATTTTTTTTTTTTGGGTTATGGTAAAATTAGATTGAAATTACCAGAAATGAGTTCAATAAGTTGGATCAAAAAGGACAATTAATTAAATTAAAAAAAAAATGTAATCAAAAATAAAATTTTAACTGAAAATATTACCTTTAAGGTTGTAAATTTCAAAACCAGTTCAATAGATTAATATTTGTAGTCATAACCTAAAAATCAATTACACGTCTAGACGTTACTCCTAATTTTCCTATGTTACTTCTGACCTTAACGTTGTAAAATATTTTTTTAAGAAATTTATTTTATTTTTTATCAAAATGATTTTTCTTTTTTCGGACATAACAATTGGTCCACATAAAAACTTTTAAAAATTTATAAAAAATATGCACACTTACTAACTTGAAAATTATTCCACAGAAATTGATTTTATATTCTATAAATAACTATAAAATTTATAAATAATATTCAAGTATATTTTATAATATTATTATTTTATTTTGTAAGGTTTTTATGATGGACTTTTTTTTAAAAGAATATTATTTAGATTTTCATATTTATTTCGGAAAAGTTGGATATAAAAATTTAGTTTAATGTTAAAAAGTTTGAATACAAGAAATTTTATTGGAATTTAAATATAAAACTGTTCTTTAAGTTTTACTATTATTTTACCAATTTTTGTTTTGATTAGAAGGTTCTTTTACTATTAAATTTGTTGCTTCAATCAAAGTAATTTACAAAATTATTAATTTCCTAAATTAGTACGAATACCAAAAAAGAAAACAATTCCCTGAATTTAACTTAACTAAAATACTCGTAGTATAAAAAATTTGATTAAACAAAATTTATGTTATAAAAAACTATTATATTATAATAGCCTTTTTATGTTGTTTTATAAAAGTTTATTTAAGTTTATCTATTATTCAAATGCTTTTATATATTTCATAACATACTAATTAATTTTGATGTCATTTCACAATCAAAATAATACAGAAACTTCAAAATGCGGAATAAAATTTGCTGGAAAGCTGAGTATATTCGAACGAATAACCCAATTAAACCTGTAATAGTTTCGTTTAGCTCAATCGCATTTAACCGTATAAGAGGTGATACGTAATTGTTTCCATATTAAAACTTTTGGCCTCTTTTTAAAATCCTTACTTATCAGTCTGTAACATTCTTCACATAAAATATAATAAAATCTGTCGTTTAATTTATTAGCCATTAATTTTTTTTTTAAAAAAACATAAATTAAAGTAATAAAAATTTACGAAATTTTATGGCTTTTTATTATCAAAACATGACAATTTTTATGTTTTATAAAACAACAAAAAAAAAGTTTTTTTTTTTTTGGTTGTAAAGTTTAAAAAAAGATTGTTTTTTTTCATCCTTAGTTTATACCTAAAGAAATTGTCCCAGTCATGTTGGTCCCGCATCCTTACAATTATAAAATGTTTTTTTTATTATTTACTTTCGCGAAATTTAAGTAAGAGAATTTTTTTAAATGAACTTTTTCTCGTTTTTTTCCTATCTTTATGTGATTTAATAAAACTGATAAAGATGACAAGAAAATTATATAAATAAAAACCACAAAAAGAAAAGAAAATGTAAATCAAAAATTAACATCTTTTCTTTTATTAAAATTATTTTCATTAAGAAATTTTTAATTTTTTTTCTATTTTTTTTTAAAAATTTTATAGAATTATAATTCTATAAAATACAAATAAGAAAAATTATGAAAATTTGTGACCAGTTAAATGTATTTAAGGAACCCTTTCAAAGGAAAACAATTTTGATTAGATTTTTTTAGACTATTGTGCTATGAAAATTTTATAGTCGTACGATAGAAAATTATTTTTATTTTCTAAATTATGAAAATTTTTATATCTTATTTACCGAAAATAAAAAAAAATTATTATAAAGGTGAACTTTATGAAAACATCGGAAAAAATATAGGAAAATATTGAAGAAAATCTGGAAAGAATATAAATTAAAAGATTCTGGGCATGTTCCATTTTACTGTGCTACATGAATAAATTTAATTAAATTGGAGAATAAAAGAAAGAGTAGATTGATACACATACTTCACATACATATTTCTTTTGTAAACAATATTGTAAATTAAGGATACAATATTATGTCCTTTATAGAATGCTATTTTTATTCTCTGCAATAAAAAAAAATAAAGGAATACATTGTGTGACAATTGTATGTCTAAAATTGTAAGGATATATTAAGTGCTAGAAAAAGGTAAACTCTGAATTATATAAACGTATTATATTAATAAAATTAGAGGATTCTTCAATAAATTATAGAATTAAACCAAAATAGTTAATGATAATTTGGAAAATTAAAAAAATAAATTCGTATTCCTGAAAATAATTAGTAATCAGAAAATTATGCATATACATATATTGTTTTTTGAAAGCTAATTGGTAAAAGTACAGAATATTAATGTTAGTATACTATTTTTTTAATGTACCTAAATAAATCTATTCACAAATTCTACTTAGTACTTGACAAATTCTACTTACAAAAGTGGTATTTTAGTACTAACTTTTAAAGTTCTTCAAATTCATGAATAATAAATTATAATTTTTTCTTATAGATAATTTTTTAATCAAATTTTGAAGGTTAATTATTAATATTAAAAATTATAATCCCACAAAAAATTAATATTTTTCTTAATCGAAATTATTCCAAACTTTATGAAACATTTCTTCAATTTTATAGTATCAAAGTTTTCATTTAATTTAATTTTAATAAATTACCAATGAAATGCCTTTTAAACCACTAAAAAATTGCTTTAAAATTCTTATCTCAATTTATTGCATTTTAATATTAAAAAAAATTTGATGAAACTATTTTACAAAAAGCTTCCAGCAATTTAAAAATTTGTTGCATAAAAACATTTTTATAAATTATTATGATTTAATAATTTATGCTCGTTAAACTAAATTAATTAAAAAGAACCAATATACAACAATAAAACCAACATTATTTGGATAAAAACAAAACTTTTTAAAGCTTTTTACCACAAACATTTTTTATTTTTGGTAAATTTTCTTTTGTAAGTTAATGAAAAATTTTGTAAAATGGGAAAATAGAAAACAAATATTTTATGAATAGGAAATTTTAAAGAAAATATATTTTTCTTGCTAATTAAAAGACCAAAACAAAAATTTTTTATAATAAAATTATTTTCTTTCTTTTAATTAAGTAAAAAAAAAAAAAAATTACCAACAATTAAATTTTATGTAGTAATTTCAAAATAAATAATAAAATTTTAATTATGATTTTTTTATGTAAATTTTCTTTATGAAAATTGAATTTAATATAAAATCTTTTTTAATAGATTTAATAGATTTTCAACTAAATTACTAAACTGAGATTTTATTTTTTTTTTATGAACAAAAGTCAAAATTAGTTATCTTATCTTGTCTAATATTTCATTAAATATTTAAAAGAATTTACAATTTTCTACAATTTCTAATTTTATTCTGAAATATGAAAAAAAAAAACAAAAAAAAAACTTTTAAAAATTTTCATCTTGAATAAAATTTATTTATGTTAAGAAAATTAATAATTTTCTATTATTTGACTTCATTTTTCTTTCATATCAAAAAATAAACTAAATAAAAATAATTGAAAACTAGTATTTTCCACATAAAAGTTTAAGGGTTTTTTTTTTGTTTGTAAATGATTTAATATAAAATTTTAATTTGCATATTGTCTTTTTACTTATATGTATAAATTATTTATGTTGAAATTTTGCCTTGTAAGACATTTTAAGAAGGAAAAAGTATATTTTAAGGCTGATTATATCCAAAAACTTAAACAAATAGAAAATATAAAAGATAAACAATAATTTCATATATGAATGAATTTTGGTATAGAAATTTTATATATCTAAGTTTTGAATAATTATTATTAATAAGTTTTAGATAAAATTTACATTATGTTAAAGATGTTTTTTTAATAAACTCAAAACAAGTAAAAAAAAATATACCAAAAAAAAAAAATACAAAAGGGAATTGAATCTAAGCAAAATTATATATAATATAATATTTTTTTAATATATTTAATTCCGCGAATTTTGAAACTACGCTATATAATTTTGAGCAAGAATCTTTGTACATGAATATCAGAGAGAAATTTAAGTACAAGGAATTTTTTTTTCTAGAAAAATAGAAAATGAAAATAAATTTTTTAGTTTTCATTTGAATTTTCGAGTTCTACAAATTTTCTTAATTTTTCTAAATCTTGTAGCTGTCTTAAATATTAATGGTATGTACATAACAAAAAGCTTTAAAAACTTAGTTTATTTATACTGCAAAATTGTTCAAAATATATCAATGACCACTCTTATAAATACCAAATTATTATTTTTATTATCAAGTTTCATAAATAAAATTGACCTAATTTTGTAGAAGAACTTAATATTTAAATTTTTAAATTATCCTTTTTTAAATGAAAAATATTTTTTGTTAATAAAACTTTTAAAAAATATGAAAAATCTATAAAATATTTTAGAGAAGTTATAGATTTTGCAGACATTCTTTAAATTCATAATAATACTATTGTGATATTGCTACAAATATATTGAAATTTTTTTGGAAAAATTCATTTTCATAAATAAAATGTACACAAAATATTCTCCTTTAAATTAGTAAATTTCTTTAAAATATTACTAAAAATATAATTGATTCATAAAAAATTACTAAAAATATATAATTGTTTATAATATTATTATTAAATATCTTGAACAGTATGAACAACTTTTTCAGACCCACTCACATTTAATTTTTATGTTATTGACATTTAAAAAAAAACTGATTTATTGATTTTTATTTCTACTGTAATCAGATATTTATGAAATCTTTATTATGAAATTGATATTTTATTTAAAATTTTTATTTTTAATTGTAAAGTGTTTATGGACGTCAATAATGGTCTACTTCAGACAGTTTTAAAGTGGTATTTGACTTTGAATTTCGATAATATAAAATATTTTATTCTAAAATTTTCATATAATAATCTTTAAGTAGTTCTTTGGAAAATTGTATTATTTTTATTCATTTTCTGAAAATTTTTTTTTTGGTTATTTTTTACTCGAGACGATGATTTTGTTAAAAACAATATCGAAGATAACATTTTAAAGATCATCTTTTCTCAAAATCAAAATAACTTTTTACCATTTCAAATGAAAAAAATAATTTAAATAGATAATTCAGTGCACCTAAATAAACATAATGTCCACCCATCTTATACCTCCAATTTATCGCATGCTTAAAATCCTATTACAAAAAAATAATAAACCTAATTCTTTTGTAATATACACAACAACAACAAAAACAAAATAATAATTTCTTGATTCCTTCTTTTCCACAAATAATACCATCGCAAAAAAAAAACCCCCGAATACAAAAGAAGATCACAAAAATGTTATTTCAAACTTGATATCATTTTTATATAAATCCTCTTTTATTCGCATGTAAGGACATCGTAGTTTTATTTGTTGTGTATGACAACATCTCTAGAGCATTGTATGTATAATATAAAAATAAGGGAGAGGAGAAAAAGGACTTAACGAATAAATACAGTGTCAAATTTAAGTAAAGGTTTCAAAAGGAATTTCATGTTATACAATCGGATCCAAAATAAATACAACTTATAAATTTTTAGGTTCAACTGAAATCTCTGAAGTGGGTATCGTTTAAGGATATTTTTATGTGGTTGTTTTTTTTTTTTTTTTCTTTTGGGGGAAGATTTTTCAACAAATCTACCGGTAACTGGGAATACAAAACGCACAACGCAAAAAAAAAATATAAAAAAGGTTTTTTTAGATATATATATAAATGTGTATAAGGAATATAATGATTTTGTTGTGGTAAATATACAAGCGGTTATTGATTAGTTGAACCGAAAAATTCAATTTAATTTTCTTAGATGTTTAGAAAATAAAATATAATATTCTGCTAGCGATATACGCAATATATCAAGTCTCAAGTAGGAGAATGGTGACTGGTTGGCTGTTGGTAATGTCTGAGTATAAAAAATAATGTGATTTACATAGGACTTTTATATGAATTGTTTACCTTGTATTTACCTATAAAAATGTAATTTTAAAATGGAACTATTTTTAAGAATTAAGTGACAGTATACTAAGCTGTGCTGCGGTACAGCTTAGTATACTAGGTCCTACCGTCCATTGTCTAAAATATTGTCTAAATTTCCTCAGCTTTAAATGAGTACCAGTACAATTTTAATACAATGTTATTTAAGATGGGGAAAAAATGCAAGTTAATTTTGAGAAATTTCAAAATTATAATTCCGAATCCAAACAAAGTTATTTTGGCCCAAATTGCAATAGAATGTTGCGAGAAGTTGTCATGCATACTTAAATTTCTTCAAAACTTGATCTCGGTGTTGCGTTTCGGTAAAAAAACATTTAAATAAAATAGACTTAAATAAAAAGTATATACATATTTTAAATTTCTTTTAATTTAAAACTAATTGCTGTATGTAATAAAATGTTAAGTAATTTACTAGTTATTTCGATTTTATTTAAGTTTAAATACTAAATTTTCCTTTTAATAAAACAAAAAAATATATATATTATAATAATAAAAAAGAACGACTTAACTTTTATGATTACACATTTTTAGTTGGTAAAGCAACAACATATTTTTGTGGTATAAACCAAGGGTTCAAGTTAAATATAATTTCTTTTTTTTTTTTTTGTTGGATTATATTAAAAGAATTGATTGCTAAAATAGAATGATTTTTTATGATTATTTTCTTTTAAGGGTAAAAAAAAAACCATAAATTTTAATTGTCTGTTTATTTTCCTTTTATTTAAGTAATTAATAAAAGATTTTATTACATAACAAAAAAAAAAGCTTTATAAATTTTATTTTTCTAACTATTAGTTTGTATATTTAACAATATTTACATCTAGAATACAGAGTAGTTAATAAATATACGACATATTAGTCGAAAAACGATATAGTTTTTCATTTATAAATGGACATTAATTAAAATTAAGTTGACAATAATCAATTTTAATCAAATTTGTTAGGAATTATAGAAAAAATTAACAAAACTATAGTATAAATCACCAATTAACCATTTTTCAAAGTAAATTAAAAGTAGTAAAAGGATTGAAGCATTGCCTAAAAGATATATTATACATTAATATACTAACTAACACCTTACAAGACATAATATTCAAATCCTTGTCAAATTAAAACAAAATTCGTAGCACATATAATTTGATTTTTGTCTTCTGTGTATTCCCAAAAGTGACTCGAATATATACATTACCTATATACACAAAGTCTTTATTCAAAATTGATTATTCCCAATTTGATATTGATTAGTATCAATTTAAAATTGAAAAATTATTATTTAGGGACTTAATTACATATATTTAATATGTAAATAATTTTCAGCAAGTCTTCTTTTAGGCTTAAATCAGTTTTTAAAATAAATATCTTCACCAATATTAATTTTTATCTAAAATAAAGATAAAGAAAAATCTGTAAACTTTCAAATAATTTAAATTACTAAAAATCTTCATAAACTTAATTATTTATAAATAAAAAACTTAAACTTATTAAGTATATAATTTTAAATTCTACGTCCAATAATAAACGATAAAGTTTATAACTCAATTTAATTTGTTTGTAGTAGAAATAAATTGGAAAGCAAAATAAAATTTTAAGTTTTTCCATGTCATAAAATAAAAAAAAAAAAAAAAAGAAAATGTATAGAAATAAAAAAAAAAATATAAATCGTTTACGCTGCACAACATTCTTTTATTTTGTAGATTTATAAAAAAGTATTAAAATTTTAATTCAAAAATGTCAAAAACATTGAAATTTTTTTTATTTTTATTTCATGTTTATTTTCAAATTAAGTGTCATTAGGAAAAATAAATTAAAGTGAAAATTCAAATGAAAAAAAATGTCTAATAAAATTTGTAAAAGTTAAATGAATTTCAAATAAAGATTTTGGTTAAAAAACTAGAAGTTTATCTGCATATTAATTAACGAACAGTCATATTCCAATAATGAAAATCTTATCATTGTCCTTCAGTCATTTTAATTATAAATGATTTTTATTGATTTGTTAACGTTAAACTATAAAACTTTTCATAAATTTCAAGAAAAAAATATTATGATCAATTTATTGTTTCTCTGATGCTGTAATTTATAATACTTTGAATTTATCAAATAAGATTTAGTACCACATGACATGCGTAGGAAAAGCCTGCCCATTTATAGTTTTAGAGAAAATCGAGTTTAAACGAAGCTCACCTACCGATTTCTGAAATCAAGCCAGAATTGAAAAAAAAGTAGGTGTAAGTCGTAAGATGTAAGATTTTTAAAAATGCCTAACAAAAAACTGCTGCATCTCAAAATATTTGGTTTAAAATGATAAGGACCAGAAAATCTTTGATATTGAAAATGAATTTTTTTTGGCTAGATTGGAGCATGTATAGATAACTGTATCGAAGAAAAATGAGCGGAATTCAAAGTTTATTTAAACAAGTTTATTTCAGTTGAAAATTCTTTAGAATAATGGAACTACAGTGATTTTAGAATATTTTTAAAGAATTAATTTCTAATGAATTTAGCTTAAATTGGATGCAATTACAAGCGTCAATAACGATTATAAACATATTTGTACACATACTCTTTTACTTTAATTTCAAATTTTACCACAAATCTTTTATTTTATATCTCTGATATCCTGAAAAAAATGAAGTTTTGCAAATAATAGATGGAACCAATAATTTACATAAATTTCATATTCATTCCTTTGTTATGGTAAAAAATTTGTTATCTATTTTTATATATTTCTTTTTTGTTTTAGAAAAGAAACTAAATTTTTTAACTTATTAGAACCAGAAATAAAGGTCCTTATCACGTAATTACCTTTTGAAGTACAGTTAAAGAAATAAATTTAAAAAAAAAAGAGTATCATGCACACATGAAGAATAATAATCGATTAAACTTTTCTAGTAAAGTGTCACTATACAAAATGAAGTTACCTTATTATATATTTTACTTTAGATATAGCTACCATTTACATTTTAATCCATTTTCTATAGAACAAAACCACTTAAATCGAATGTCATGTTCTATCTAGAAGATGAACCTGAAACCGCAGAAATTTAGAATAAAGAAGAATGGATAAAAGATAATATTTAATAGTCTACTTTAAAATTATATATATATATATATGTGTACCATTAAAGTAAAACTAATAAATTTTGCTATAATTCTTTATTAAATTATTGCAATATTTTGGTATCAGTTATATTTTAAAAGTGATTAAGAGCTTAATCATTTTATAAAAGTGGCAATTTTCTAATCAAAATATATTTTTTAAATTAGTTTCTTTTAGTATTCAGTAATCAGTATAAGGAAGTAAATATTCCATTTGAATAAAATTTGATTAGAAATGTATAAATTAAATATATTTTTCTAATTAGTGCTTAGTTTTATTTTGCCAGTACTAAGTCCGAATCGTTACTTTGATTTCAACCAAACTGATTTATTTTATACTTAGTCTATGTAAGGCTGAACTACAATAAAATTACTAATTTACAACATCAAAATAAGGGAAACTTTAGTCCCATTAATTAAAATTTAAGCTAAATGTCTATTATATAGATTTAAAGAAATGTCAGATTCAGAGTATAAGGTATATAGAGAATATTAACTTAACAATTAAATATATTGTTTTTTTTTTTAAGTTAATAATATAAATCTTCTTTAATCCATCGAGTATATTTTTGTAAACTATGCTTTAAAATATATATCCTTGAAATGGAAATAAATATAATAATCTTCATGGTTGAATATTGCCTTTAGGTAAAGGACACAAATACCAATACCACATAAGTATATATTTAAAGGTAGACCACAAGGAGTTTTTAAAGAAAATCACACAAAATTGTGACAGAGTTTTTATCGTATTATATATATACATATATATATCTAAAGGAGATATAAATAATTTATATAAATTTTTTTTACTACCCTGTTTAAAGTCAACTATATTACAATACAAATTTAGAATATTTCTAGTTCAATTAAGAAAAACTACCTTTGGGTACCATTACAGACATTTTAATCCTTGACAATTTCACATTTTCATTACACTAAGTTTAACTAAATTTTATTATGTGATGTTTTAATAGTTAAGTCCATGGAAAATTTTAAGATATTTCTTTATACATAAAAAAAAAAAAAAGAATAACAATACAGAGTGTTTATTTATAAATTAATGCTTTTAATAATTTACTATTACATACCTTTTGTAGTTTTAATTTATTAAATAATTGACAATTTAAATGAGATTAGTTTAATCAGCATTAATTATGTACAAATATTAAATAGTAATAGTGAAATGGATAACAGGAAAATTAATTAATTATTAAGTATAAATAGGATATATGACTTCACTTAATCTGTGTAACTTATATTGTGGAAGAATTGATATCTTACTTTAATTTCTTGATTTAGCTAATTTTCAATACACAATTAAATTACTTGGTAGGTTACTATAAAAGGAGTCGCCATTTATGAAGAAAAACCCTTCAACTACGCCCATCCTACTCGGTTAACAAACGATAGCAGTTTGGTAGACAGTTAACTTGCCACGAACAAAATTTTAAGAAAATAGTTTTGTGTCCTTAGTTTGATTTCTCGCCCGAAAGGATAATGGCAGATTTATATGACTTTAATTAGAAAATATTCTAATTAAAATCGTATAAATATACCAAACTAAACTTTATACAAAAATCACCCTGTAACTAATATTCAGTATATATTTGTTTAATTATTTTGTAGAATGTTGACTTTCTTTGTTTCGGTTTTCAAGTGGTGGTTTTATACATACATCCATATATGTAGTCAACAAAATAAATAAATATATAAAAAAAAAAATACAATTCTTGGTTAAGGTGAAATGTTTATTAAAAGGCAAAATTTATATATTACACAAAAACACTATTAAAACATACATAAAATTTGTGTTTTTGTCCTTGTCGTAATTAAATTAAGTTAAAGATGTATTTATTTGCTTGGGATATAATTATTATTGTACCTTATGGAATAATATTTTCTATACATATATGTATCTATATGTGATATGTATACATATATATTTTAAAGAATGTCAAAATAGAATTTAATTTATGTAGTCCTTTCATTTTATTAATAACTATCTGTGCTCTGTTTATTTTTTTTTTTAGTATACTGTAAAAACTAATTTAAAGGATAATATTTATGTTATTATTTTCTTTGGCTTTTGGGAATCTTTTAGTGTGACTAAAATTTAAATGTTTTAGAGAAAAAAAAAACTAATTTTACTTGATTTTATTATTTTATACCTTCTTATTAAAAATTTTGGGACCCCACAGAATTTTGAAACAGGTATATATAATCTAATTTGAATGAATTTTAATTATATTTGTATAAATTTTAGGAAAAATATTTTGGAAAAATTTTATGGTAAGAAAATTACAAACCAGAAACTATATTAGAAACAAAACCAAAATTAATTTTATTTTAATTATTATAAAAATAATGAAATTTTCTGGAATTTTTTTTTCAGAAAATTAAATTTTTTTTATAGCCAAGTTCAAGAATGTATCTGAAAAAAAAAACAACATATTGGTAATATTATTTAGATTAAAGTAATTAAAAAATGGTCTAATTATTTCAAGAAGTTTACAATTTGGAGTTTGAACAAGTAAATGTATATTTAATAGTACTGGATAAAATAAATATTGTTACTTGTACCATTTTTTATATCGCGTTTTGTGAAAATACGACCCTTTTCTTTTGACAAAAAAATCATTTTTCTAAATAGGAAAAACATCAAAAATTTAAATTGCTCGCTATATTTCCTATTTAATTATTATGTGTCTTTTTTTCCAAACATATAAATATTTCTGTGATCAATAAATTTTATATGTACATGAGAAATGAATCAATCTACTGCATCAACTTATTAGAATTTTTAAGTGCTGGAAATAAAGTTATTCATCAGTATTTTATCCATTTTGCAAGGTGTAACTTTCATTTTCACAAACAAAAGAAAATATTTTTGAAAATGAACTTGGTTATATTTGAAATTTATTATAATTTCTATTTATTATACATATTCATAAAACTTGCAATAATTTTATGCAAATACATGATAAATATCTCAAACCATTAACAATTTTTATAGTTATTCTAGTTTTCTCTTCTTTTTTTGTTTACTACACAGACAAGAAATATTATGTATTAAATTTAATTCTTTTCATATTCCAAATTTTTTTAATAAAATTATATTTACTCTTTAACCAAAAACATTAAAATTTATATCCTTTAAAAATTTAATTCATATTGTATAAAAAAAAAAAGTATATCCTGTATATATATGTATATATAAACTTTCACATAGTTTTGTAAATATTTGAAAAATTCTTCAAAGGAACGGATGAAATATTACTATTAAAAATACTAAAATAAATATTTATAAAAACCTGTCACGTTACGGAAAACACAATGTTACAAAATAAATAGAAACAAATTCCCGAATATTATAAAGCGTACATGATTAAATTCTAATGTCCCTGTTAGAAGATATTCCCAAAGCATTTTACTTACATTATATACATAATAATAATTTATACACGTATAAGAATATCTATATAGTAAATTCTTATAATAGTTTTACAGATTATTATAGAAAATGTGTTTTTTATTGTATATGTTTAATAATATATATATATAAATTTATGTTATATGTATGTATATATGTGGGAAAATATTTCAATAAGAATGTGTAAATTTTATTGTTAGAAACAGAGAAACATAAAACAGGATATCAGAAATTTTAAAACACATATGTGGACAATTTTTAAATTTTATTTTGGTTTATTTATTTTATAAAAGTATACAAATACAAATATATTACTCTACTGTTGATGCAATTTGTTAAGAAAAGTGTTTTTTTTGAAAAAAAATTGTAAATGTATGTTTGGTAAATAAATTGACAACAAGTTAACTTATTTTCAAATTAGAATTCAATTAATTTAGCTTATGAAATCTTGTTATATTTATTGATTTCTTTCTTTTAATAATATTACAAAGATATTTATGTTAATCTCATAACTGTAATAAAAATCTATTTTAGTTATATATATACATATAATATATATATATAATTTAATTTTAACTAATCTGTCTACAAAATTATAAAGAAAAACTTAAATTTTATAATATTATTTCTAATCCATCATTAATGTCAAAAAATTTAAAAGATTTTAATGGATTTACTATAATTAGCATAAAAAAAAATACTCATGCTATGCTTAATATCCTTTATATATTTAAGTATTTAATTCCTAAACAAAAATTTCTTCGAAAATTTATTTTATCGTTTAAAAACATTTTTCTCTCATCCTTATAAAGACATTTTTATTTATTTATTTTCATCTTTTTCTTATTTTTTTGTCAATGGTAAATCATTTTGAGCGCCTTATTTTCACCATTCAAAGTGGATTTATTTAGTATCCCAGGCATAAAAAAAAGGATCTTAAAAATTTCCTATGGAATACATTTTCTTTTTTTTTTTTTGTAAAACGGATATTTATATACTGGTGTCTATTTCTGGGTATATATGATACGAAATGTATTTTTTTTTTTTGTTGCCAAAAATAATATAATAATAATTGTCACATAAAAATGACTTGATCTTCGTCCTTGTTTTTTGTTAAGCTTTTAAATTTTCAAAAAAGACGAATATTTTCTAACACAATAAAAAAAAAACGAACAACGCTATTTTAAGTTTCCACCCTTGTTAATTGGATTTACAAAATTTAATTTTAACAATAATTTTTTGTGTAACTTTGTCTAAAAATATATTTTTGTGAGGGTAAAAAGATTTTTTGTTCGTAGATACACAAAAAGATATATTTTAATAAAAAGGTACAATTATACATTAAAAATTCTATAAAATTATGCAGGACAAACAATGTTAAACATAATTTTCACATCAATTTTTATATAAATGTACATAAAAAAAAACTTATTGTATTAGTTGAATGCTTTTATTAATTATTTTTAACTAATAACCGTGGGAAAATTACAAAATGGCTTTTTTTTTTTTTTTTGACTGTAAAAAAGCTATTTTTGTGTCAACAAAATGAAAAAAAAAATTATTATGTAATAAGGTTTTAGAATTTGGCAAAATGGAAAATTGAAAATTAGTAAAAATTAATATTAAAATGTGAAATATTAATGTTGCTGTAATTAGAAATAAAAAAAAGGAGCCAATATTAATAGAAAACTGAATTGGGTTGGTTAAGAAATATATTTTGACAGTAAACCAGATGATTTTCCGATGCCATTGCAATTTATCTATATTTTTAATTTTCTGAATTAGATTATTTTTTTTGCAAATTTTTGGATAAAAAAATTTTCTTATGTTATTGCTTTGACGGTCGACCGTCCGTCTGTAAAGTTTTTCAAATTATAATGTAAATCTAAGTTAAGTATTTCAAGACTATCCCGCAGGCGAATTAATTCGCGTTTTGTGAAAACGTTTTTTTTTTAAATACAAAATTTAACAGACATAGTACATTATTATCTAAAATTGATAATAATACTTTAAAAAAAACATATTATTACACCTCACATTAGAAAGGAAAAGTAGAAAAAAATAACAATTTGCCTTAATTTCAATTTTTTCCAACGAGATAAATCTATTTATAAAAAGGTTTAAAATGTAACGTAATATGGTTAATAATGATGGAAATTAATGTAGGTCCGTCAGTAGAAAAATAATAAAGAAGACTAGAGTTAAATTATATACCAGTTAGTACAATTCAGCTAAATTTGATAGATGGCGCACATGCTATTAGACTTAAAAATTTATGTTAATATAGTAAACATTAACCAAAATTGATGTAGTATGTCTCATGAAAAAGGTAATTAAAAGTAGAATAGAATAAATTTTATGCGATTCTTATGTTGTCTGCAAATAGGGTCTTTTTTACATGCAAATACGTATTTGTTCCAGTAGTATATTGTGAAATTTTAATAATTTTAAACTTACAAATGTCAAATGAATAGAACAAATGTAAACACCCAAAAAAGCACATAAATATGGAACAACTGAATAATAGTTCGGCTAGAATTTTATTTAATTAAAATCACACTAATTTTGATAACTATATTCTATTTTTTTATATGTTGAAACCATTAATCATTATCACATTCGGTCATTCCTAAATCAAATTTGAAAATATCTTTTTAAAAAAAATTTAAACTTTTATTTCAACGTTTTTTCTATTTTTGAATAGTTTGATGATTGATGTTATCAATTTTTAAATGGTTTCAAATTAAAAATAAATAAATTTGAAATAAATTCATATATAAATTGAAAATGTAAACATTGAAATGTCATATATTATTTATTATCCTGTGAATAAAATTTTAAAAAAACATTTAAATAAAAATATAAATCAAATTAAAATTTAAAACTCTAAATTGATTAGAAGTATATTTTAAATTTAATTTTTTTCTACTCAAATTTGTATTTAATTACATTTTTGGTTTAATAATATGTATTTGAAAAATTAAAGTAAAAAGGATAATTTTTCTGTTTATTTATTTAATATTAAAAATAATTTTAATATAAAAACCGAGTTTTTTGTTTTTTAAATTACATCCCAGAGAGTTAATTGAAAAACTTTTTATATTTTAATATTGAATTTTTTACAAAGTTTTCTGAAAGATCAAAAACCATTACAATTATTTTGAAATTATTATGATATTTTTTTTTCCACCCTTTGGGCATTTTTTTTTTATTGTTTTCTTGTGTTCTTAGAAAAATTAAAAAGTTTTTTTCATTTTTTCATTTAAAACATAAAAAAAAATTTCTTTGAAATTTAGTTTTTTTTTTTGTATGGAAAATTCTTGGAAAAGTATTTACGTAGCCAATAACTTTGATTGCATACTTAAATTAAAAATTTTAAGTGTTTTAATTTTTTTAAATATAATTTAAATGCAATTAATGTTTACCAAAAATCTAGTACTAAAAATATATTTTTATTAGATAGTAAAACATCTAAATTATAAAATTAAAAATACGAAGAATTAATAAAATATTTAAAATATTTAATCAAATATATCCTGTTTTTTTGCGAAATTAATTTTATTTTTAAGAAAAGGATAATAAAATAAAAGCGTTTTTAATTAAAAACGCAAAACAAAAAGACACTAAAAACATCAAAAGAAATATTTTGTGTAGATTTTTCTGTAACAAAATTTAAATAACCAAATTAACTTTTATTCGGCCAATAAGAAAATTTGAAATTACGTTCTGCATTACTTAAATTTTTCAAAATCTTGATTTGCATTTCTAACCTACTAGCTATTTTATAAGGATTTAAAACAAATTTTTTGTGAAAAATTTTTAAATACAAGTTTTTTACTCATAAAAGTGATATATTTATTATGTTATTATTCATTAACTTAAATAAACTTTGAAATAATCAATAATACAATAAAGATTAAATTATAGCTTGTACTGCAAAATTACAAATTTAAATTATCGCAAATTAAATTTCTCAACCTATCCAATTTACTGATGAATCAGTTTAGTAATTTAAGGAGGAAAACTAGTTTACATTGACGATCAGAGTCAGAGGTGGGCATAAACATTGTCAAATATCATTTTCCTAATTTATACTTAAAGTTTTATGATACACATTCAATTTTTACTATCCATTTAATAATAATAAAAATATGCTTTTCCTCCAACATTAAACGTACTTTCAACAAACTTTCGTTACATTAGAAGAGGTTAATTTTTTTATACCGTATATATTCCAACAACAAAAAAATGGGAAAGTATGATGGAAAAAAAAACAAACAAACAAAAAAAAGGCAACAACATCAAGAAAAAAAATCATCTATTTTGTCACTCATAATGTCCTTTTTTTTCCTGTTTAATGTACTTGTTAAAATAAAGGATCACAAAATGGTCATTTTGTTTTTTCTTATTGTTTCTATTGACACAGGAAAAAAAAGGGTTTCCTATTTAAATGAACTTTTTATTTTGTAGTCCCATAATATATTTTTATTTTTTTATGTTTTTCCTAGGTATATTATCAAGGACATGTGTCCATTAATCTTGGTTGATGTACAGGGAAAAAAAAAAGAATGAAGCAATGTTAATTATTTTTATAAATTGGACAAAAATGACTTAGACACGGGTTTATTTAGTCTTAAAAAAAAAAACATAAACAAAAAAAAGATTATAAAGATAAAATTTGTAGGTAAATTATAGATTGAGGTTATAATTTAAATGTTATATGATTTAGGAAATTATTATTTTCAAATAAATAGTAAGATTAAGATATTCAATTTTTTTGGTAAATACTTTACTAAAATTACCAAAATTAATTTATCCATTTTTGTAAGAAACTGAATTAATCTTCAAATATAAGAACTTAATTGTTGAATTGAAAAAAATTTCAATAATTTTACTGAAGAGAGTTCTGTAGGTATTATGTATACAGCTAGTCTATTACAAGCTATTAATTGGTAATAACTTTAACAACACCAAATAAAATAAAATTTCTGACACAGTCCTTAGTGTTACTGAAATCATATTCATGTACATATCAGAATTATCACATTGCATTTTCAGTGTTTGGCATTAAAACTAAATATAAAAATAAATATCAGGCGGTTGACAAAGTAACCCAGTAAGAATTTGGCAAGGACATTCGAAATCCACTTAAATTAAATATTAGAAATTAATCAAAAATTCATATATATGTATATAAAAATATCTATTAAAAAAATATCTTTTTAGTATCTATTTATGATGACATTTCCAAATTGTTTTATGAGTTTTATAAAATTGATATTGAAAAAAGAACATGAAAAAATTTATATAACATATTTTCACGTCTACTAGACATAACAAAAAAACCCGCACACACACATACAATTTTCTTCTCTGAACATATCGCGCTGCCAATAAAAGACAGCACTATCTTAAAAAACTAAAATTTCGAATTACTTCTATTGGGTAATTGAACTAAGAATTCTCTACATTTTGCTCAGACACAGGTTTTTCTAGGTTCAGAACTGGCCAAGATTTTGAAGTTTTAATACCGAATGATTTTTTGGTACAATTTTAACTATTAATAATAATAATACTTCTTTAGGTAGAATTTTAGCCTCTTTAGGTTGAAATTTAGAATTCTAAATATATATGGCAATTTTTAAAAATATGGCTTTTTAGGATTGGACGTTTACAAAATCTTACTATTTTCCCAAATTTTTTTTAAAGAAAACTGCCGCAATTTTCAAATGAAATTTATATTTTAGTGTCTTAATTCAAAATAGCTGTTTTATACAAAAACTTAACCAAGTTAAAACTCGATTTTTTTCAAAATTATCAATATTGAGATGTGGCTGTCTTTTACTGGCGGTGCGATATAATTTTGTGTAAGATATACGAAATATTAAATGGGAAAAAAGTGATTATTTTATAATATTTCAATTTATATTCCGTCATATCAATCTTTCGTATTAAATATTATTTATTTTATAAGAAAAAAATGAAATAGCTAAGTCACCAAGGATGGATATTTTGATTCTAAAAATGTATCAACATTTTTATGAGTGCGAATAAGTAAATGTACAAGTAATATTTAACTAATGAAATCATGTCGTTTGTCGTATTCGATTAATTACTTTCTTAATTAAAAATGAGGATTTGATTTAAAATACGTATTTTTAAATAATAATTACTAGTTAGTTAGCAAGGGGTCATTGCCACCAGGTACACCGAGTACCAAATAACTTAACACATTTATTCCTGGATCCATGCTTCCTCAATGAGTCTTGAAAAATATTAAATAAGTTTTAATTATTTGATACTCACTTAAAAGGCTAATATAAAAAGTGTTTTTTTAGTTCTGGTTTAAAAGTATAGCTAAATTCATATTTGGCTCCCACACCTATTTACATCCATCTGTATCCATTTTTAAGATAAGAATCTGTAATATCCTTTTGGAGACTGGTACAAACTGATACATAATATATTAGAAAGTAACCAACATGCTAAATGCCATTTAAGGGAGTACGCCAAAAACTTATAATCGATTTAACATTAACTTTATTGATACAAATATTACAGAAATAAATTTCAAAAAATTTATATTTTTTACAGAAAACCATCATTTTAATTAATTAATATCGAACATTGTACACTTTATATATATATATCACATCCCTTTTTTCATCCAACACCTGTTACATATCTATATCAATCGGTCACGTTTAAAAAAAAAAACTAAAACTATTTATTATACTATCATTTTCTAAATTTATTTTTCTCTTTCAAATAAAGGAAATAACAAGAAAACTTATACATATAATCGAAATTTTTCTTTAACACTTGTCTAATCCCATGTGAATTTCAAGAGTCAATCATTTTTATATTTTTTGATAAATTGACAAAAAAAAAAAATAATAATAAATAAATATTTTTCTGTTATAGATCCTTTTAAAAGCCAAATACAGAAAAAATACAAAAAAAATGAGAAATTTCTTTTCATGTCATCCTTTATGCCTTTGATTGGACAAATAAATTGATACCAGGAATGATGATAAGAAGACTGAAAATTGTATGTCAAAAAAATAAAAATAAAAAAATAAACAGAAAATGTTAAGAGTAATTTTTGATTCATTTTGCCCTTACGGATGAAAATATCTTTTCTTAAGTTTGTAAGAAATTGACTCCTTTTCCTATTCGTAAAATATAATAAAGTATATTATTAAGAAACAGTTTTTTTTGTTGTTTTGTTTTGTTTTATTGATTGGTTATAAACATTTTCCTAATTGATTGTTTATCAGTTTTATGTTTTTGGATTGAAGATTTTTTTTTATATATCATTTTATAGGTTGTATTTTTATTTTTTAAGGATATATATATATCTATAATTTTGGAATGTATTTGGAAAATTTTAAGAAAAATTATTTTTCATTCTGAAAGAGAATTGTGATAGGTATGTATTATAATAACTGCCAAAAAAAAAAAATAAAAATATTTTTAAATTTATTTAGGAGTAGACTGCGGAGTATTAATTTTGTGACAAGAATATATGTACATAGTTTTTGATTATTTTAAAATTAAAACAAATAATAATTAATAATTATTGACTAATTTAATTTATCTCTTTACGAATTTTACTAATTATACTAACAATAATTTGGTTTTAATCCAAATTATTGTTAGTACCTGGTTTTAAGGTATTAATTGTACATAATTGATTAAAACCAAATTTGTGTTTTGGAGACCATTTCTGAGACAATTTTTCTATAAGAACTTTTCTCCTTTATGTTATATCTGTAGATTTTTTTATATAAAACTTTTGTGAAACTTTTATGAAAATTTTAATTTTTCTGATAAATTTTACTACAGGTTAGTAAGCATTTTTATTCTGATTTTGGGCAAAACATTTATTTTCCTGAATTTTTGTGCTCAAATTAAAGTATACTTCCAGCTGATTAGAAAGCAGTACGTTTTTTTTTTTAAATCTGAACCATCTGAGCAGTAAAACTGTAGACTTCTTGTTCTACTATGTACTATCTGTTGCCTGCAAAAAATTATTATTTATTATTATAATTGATTTAACATTGTTGACTCAATAAAGATTTTTCACTAATTGTAATATTTTCGTTTATTTGTTTATGTATAAAATTCTATTTTAAGCTAATAAATTATTTTCCATAGCTATTTTTTTAACAAAATTTAAAACTTATTGAAAAAATAATTCCATTTTACATTAGTTATTAAACGGTGGTATTCTTAAACCAAAAAGTTAATTTAATTAAAAGCAGCCACTTTCCACTTTCGAAACTTCTTTTTTCTTAAAAAAAAAAAATCCTAAAATGTTCAGTTAGGAAAAGTGAAAACTTTTTTTTTTATATGTTTTTGCACTTCATTAAAAATTGTGTCTGGATTTAATTGACTTTATAGATGCATTTTCTAGAGTACGAGTATATTCAATAAAAGGAACTTTCATAAAATCCATAAAAAATAATTTAATGTCTCTTTGAAAAATTTTTAAATGATGGAAAATTCTTGATGAATAGAAAAAGAAAATTATATAATGACAATAATTCCATCAAGATTATTATTATTCATGAAACGAAAGAAATTTAAGTATACTTGAATGAAAAGTTTTAAAAATTTTACTTTTTATATATTTTTGGTTATGTCAAAAATTAATTACAAAAATTTTATCCAGTTTCGTAAAATAAAAATATTTGGGTTTTTTTTTACAAATAATTTTATTAAGTGAAATTGATAAAGTGAAATTGGGAAATTGATAAAAGTAGTTCTGCTAATTAGGATTTTTTTTTTGTTAAATAACTAATTAATTTAAAATATATAATATGTAAATGTTACTTAACTAATTTAATTTAATATTATACTTGGATAGCAACAGCCTATACAGAATTTGTCGTATAAAAAAAATTAAAAATATCTATGGTTTCATTTCAATTAAAAATTACGTAATATATAATTTCCTGATAAAGAAAAACTTTTTTAATTTTTATTTTCCTTATTTTATTATAAATAGAAATTGTAATTCGCAGAAAAATTTATATATGTATGCATATATATATAAAAATTTGTTAGAAATATCGAATTTCAGTATGAGGAAGTCTTAAAATATAAAATACACTGTAGGAAATAATTTAAAGTATATATTCACAATAATATTTTAAAAAAAAGTCAATTAGATAAAAAAGCGGATATAAAAAAACTTTTCAATATTTTATGAGAATTTTCGAAATTATGTATTCATAATTTATTTTTTAATATTTTTCGATATTAAATTAATTCTTTCAGACAATTCTACTATATTTAATTATATTGACTAGTTTAGATTCAACAAGTTTAACTTCAAACAAATTTAACATAATTTTTTAACTCTTAGCATAGGTCCTTTGAGTATAAGTTTAAGATATCAAGACACTATTAATTTCATGACTTCTTTAAAATTATTTCTCTTTTGTACTTTAACTTTTTTTAATATGGGTTAACAAATTTTTATTAAATGTCATTTAATTTGTCATTTATTTCTGAGTATATATATACTTCAAATATGTCAGCGACAATCTTTACAAAATTTTCTTTGAAAATTTTGTTAATTTTATTCAATTTCTAAATAAACATTCTAATAAAACCAAATGGCTTTTTCTTGGCAAAATTACCATTAAGATATTTATAAATATTTACGAAAATAAATAATTTATATAAAAATTTGCAAAAAAAAAAAAAATTATATTCAAGATATTAAAAATTAAAGATAATTATTTGCTTTGATCATTTTTATTTTAATTCCAAGGTAACCTCAAAACACCAATTCCATAACAAAATAATATTTTTTGTTGACTTTTCTAATTAAGCAAATAAAAAACAATTTATTTCGAAAAATTTTCACGTTTTTCTTGGGCGTTAATTATTTATAAGGAAAAATTTATTTACGTGTTGAACTATAAAAAAAAAAAAAAAACATACCCACAGGAAAAAAACCAAAAATAGTATATAATATAAATAGTATCCTAAATATAATATTTATTGATTGTTCAAATATTGTGATTTCAAGGAAATTTTTTTGTACGATTTTATTACAAATTTGTGTATGATTGAAAAAAAAAAACTGCTGAAAAAAAATATTACTTTTTCGTTGTTGTTTTGTATCAATTAATTTGATATCGAAATGTTACACACAGGAAAATTCAGAATTTGTTGGTCAGATTCAGTTTTATTTTTTATTTTTGTGGTTATTTGGATAAATATTGTCTTAGAAAAGGATGTGTTATATGTTCATTTTTATTGTATTATCCACGAATAATATATTTGTATATTTTTGTAAGTTTATATTGATTTTATGTTTACTGTGATCCGAATAAATAATTAAAAATAATTTCAGGAAATGAACAAACAATCCATAAAAGTCGATACGAAATATGTTTAGAATAGAAATTTTACATGAAAATAATAATAATAAAAAAATATATGTAAGGATTATGTTATCAAGTTTTAGTATTATAGAAAATTTTTAGTTAAAAATGTTTAGTAATTTAGTGTTTTTCTGGTATGATTTTTTCTGTATTTAATAACTTTTGAGATAAATTAATTTTATGATATTCAAAAAAAATTATGTAGTAGTTCGATAACAAATAAATTATATAAAAAATTATAATTTACTATGGAAAATAAACAACAAAATCACCCCGTGAGAAAAGTGAGTAAAATTTTTGAAAAATAAATTTTAGCTAAACTTCAGACAAATTTAACTTAATTTATTTTTAACTCTTAGCATAGGTCCTTTGAGTCTTACACTGACAAAATTAATAGTTCAGATGAAATTGCACATTTTCGTCCAGTTTTCATGGTTGCATAACCAGTACAAAAAAGGAGCGCTGAAAATTAAGTATCATCGCGCTCAAAAATACATTTATTACTATACCCATAATACTGAAAAAAAAAAAAAACTAAAGAAGAGAAAATTCTTTTCCTTTTCCTGTCAAAATTTTTGTAAATGTCGCTTAATACATTTTCCCGTGAACGTGTCGATATTATTATTTTATACAAAGAAAATATGTAAAATTAAATAAATTCGAATTTAAACATAAGTTTTCAAAGAAACTAAATAAATTTCTTACACTGACAAAGTTTGTTATTAAAATTTTAATTCAGTGAAGAAACAGACTATTTCAATAATCCAAAAACAAAAAAAATATTAAATATCTTTATAAAAGTTTTCAATTTATCAAAAAAGTATGTTCATAGTTTTTCATTATGTTTAATGCTTTTTACATATATATTTTTGGAAACAACCCATAAACAAGCATTTTTCTAGCATAAAAAAAAAAATATACCATCAACCAATAAGAAAGTCATCGCACCCGTATATATATTTTAATTTTCTACATTTTCTTTACACGAATCCAGGTGTAAATATTAATTTCCTGCCTTGGGAGTGAAAGCTTTCGGTAAAATGAACATAAGATGAGTTTTTTTTTTTAGTCTAGCAAGATATCAGAGACAGTTTTGGTTGGAAATAGTATATAAGATAAGGTGGTTTTTTTTTTGGTAAGATGGTATCATTATTTACTACTTTCTATAAATTTTCTTTCTGAACAACAAATGGAAAAAAAAAATGTAGTGATAGATAACTGAAAAATAACAGTGTAAGCTAATAAACGTAATGAAAACATTATGGTAAAATTTATGTGGATTTATATTATTTATCTGTAATGGTGAAAATTTTCATATGAAAGTTTACATATAAAAATGAAAATAGAAAATATTTTATTATAATTTTTGTTTGATTAAGTTAGAGTTAGATATGATAAAAGTTTTTGATAACTTTATTTTTTGAATTGATTAAATTTAAATTTTGTAAATTATATTCTTTAACAATTTTGTGCATTACGCAAATTTGCAGTTGAAAAGTGTAAATTTCAAAAGTTTTCTTTTTCTAGTACAGTAAATTAAAATTGAAAATTTGAAAAGTTTTTTTCAAGTAAAATACATGTCAAATGACGACTATATATTATTCATAATTATGGACGAAAATGTATTCATAAATCTGCTCAGCGGTTTCAATAAAATAATCGCTTAACTTAAAATTTGGTAACCGAATATGAAAAAAATACTTTAGTAGAAGGATTTTAATTTAATCAAATTTTCATATATTGAAGGTGCCTTGAAAATAAACGCCTGTAATAACGTCATTGCTTTAGGATTATAATGCATTAGATTGAGATCGAAAACCACAATACTGATCCCGCTGCATAAAGTTTTAAAAGCCACTGAAATGTGAAATTAAAATATAATTTTTAATCGTAAATCTATAATAAGACTTACGGGTATCTCATTACTTAGTATTTATATTTATCGGAATACATACTATTTTTTTTCAATTATCCGTGTTAACTTGACGCAGTTGTATTTGGAAATTGTTAAATTCGATATACAATATTATTAACGCCAAATAAACATATTTTTGGGTTAATGTAAATTGGTAGTTCAAGTTGAATTTAATTTAAATCGTCACTCTTACAATTTTCAAATATCCCCAACATAAAAAAAAAATATTTAAATTAAATTCAATTCAAATAAAATTTCGAAAGATAAAAAAAAAAAATAAGCAGATAATTCTCATTCTCCGCGTTTTTTTTTTGTCAAATCAAATTCTCTTTGACTAATGGAAAATTGGTGTTACTTTTAGCAAAATAACAGAAAAATAAACTCACTTTTCAGTTTATCTTTTTTTTTTCATTTTTTATATCAGTAAATTTCAATGTTATTGAGCCAAAAGTTCGTCTCCATTCCTGAATCTATCAAAAGTGTAATACATTATTTAATGGAACTTCTCTTTGGTTCAATTTTTTTTTTGTTTTTTGGTGGCGGTTGGGATTTTTTTTTTTGTAAAAATATATTATTAAATTTTTTTTTTTTTTGGTGTCCCATCTAAACCACAGAGGCTACACACACAAAAAAAAAAGGAGTGCCTCATTTGATATAAAAAAAAAATGTCAGATATTTTAACGAATTTTTTTTTTTTTCTTTTATGTGTGAAAAGAAATATATATATTTTTATGCATGCCAGTTTGCGTCAATCAGCATTTATGTTCCTTTTTGCATCACTGAACTGTAAAATGATTTGCAGTTTATTATGCGATTTACAATAACAAAAGTATTGTAGGATTGTTTTTTTTTTCTGATGTAGTTTTTATGTTTGGTGTGAAAATCATTTAAAGGATATTCAAAGTAAATAAATCTACATGTTTGGATGTGTTTTTTTTTTAAAAATAATTTTAAGGATATTAAAAAAATAAATACATATACAGTATTTATATATATATATATTCAATAGCTAGGACGGTTTGGATATGTAATCGTACTGGATACTATTTCAATACTCAAGTTTTGAAATTCTGGTTTTGTAATTAAATAATGGAAAATAATTTCATGTTGTTCGGTCACATTAATAAACAAATGGTAAAATTAAAAATCAGGATAAATAAATTTTACAAAAACCAAGAAAATAGGAAGACTGAGTACCATGCTCTCTTCTACACGTTTTTATTAAACAGTTTTTTTTAAACAGTTTTTAGATTATTTTAGTTTTCAAATCTTGAATTGAAGTAACTTAAATTTTAGGCATTTATTTTATATGTTTTATAGTGCATTAAAATTCTGCATTGATGGTGCGTAAATTTTCCGTCTATGTATATACCGAAGTTTAAAAAAACTGAAAAGTAAATGTATTTATTGGCATGCGAGCTATGTAAACAAATGCCACTTATATAAAGTTTTTCCGAGATTTTGTGAACTCGTTTATTTTCCGTTTCAAATTTTCTCAAATAGCATCATAAAAAATGTAATTGAGGTATGTAATAGAATGAAAATTATTTTTAATCTCTGTACGCACCTAAATTCCTGCAACTTAAAAAACAAAAATATTCTAGGAAACGATTTGGTACAAGTTTTTTTTTTATAAAACTGGTTCTGTCTGATTGAGTTTTTTCACTAGAATTGAGTATTATTTTATTTAATCTGTTTGAATGTCAAGGATATTTGATAAAAATAATTATAAACCATTACAGAATATATACTCCAAAAACATATAAATTGCTTGGTTTAATTTCTGATTATTTATTTATGTTTATTATACTTAAATATTTTTAATATATTTAAGTTTTTTGAAGAATTTTATTTTTATCTCAAAAAACTCTTTATGCTCTAATTTAACATCAATTTAGCTCATAATAATCCTAAAATTTTCAACTAAATTTAATAAAATTAACACCATAAAATATTTTCATTACTCTTTTTTAACGAAATTTATAAATAAAAAAAACTCACCAAATTAACTTTTAAATACTTTTCTCTTGGTGTTAAAATAATTTGTAATAAAATTTTTCGTATTTTTTTCAGAAAGAAAAATTATACCAGGCCACTTTATTGCCTACCTAACCACATAAAAGCAAATGTAAATATATATTTATTTATTTTTATTTATTTTGCTATACCTATAGTCGTCTCTAAATGAATTTTAATTTAAAGAAAAAGTGGTTTTCTTTTTTTTTTTTTGTTTATTTATAGGAAAATATTTTAATTTCCTTCGGCAATTCTCTAACTTCTTAAATAAACGCAGAAAACCTTTGTAAAAAAAAAAAAAATATGTTCTTACCAAATTTAATACGAATACATAGAATTTTGGTTAAGAGGATATAAATAAATTTCTTTTATTATTGTTTTACTTGTTGGAAAGTATTTTAATTTTAATGCCTATTTTTACATATCCGTAAATGTTACTGGGAGAAGTACGTAATATGAGAAGTATTTTGGTTAATGTTTACTTATTTATCCTGTCTTAGTCTGTATTCTATTTTTTATATAATATAATGCATTAAATTTATTTTTATTTGAAAGCTTGAAAAGTCAAAATTTGTTATGACAAGTAAATATTTACATTAAGAAAATTATATACGAAAATATCAAATGTTTTTCATTTTTATTTGCATTTCAATTCAAATAATGTTTAAATTTTCAAAAAAAAAAATTAAAAGCTATATTCTTGAAATAAATTTTCAGGATCATCCATGTTCCACAGATTAAAGTTAAATAAATATTAATATTTTTTTATTTTGATTATACAATTACCTTATCTGTCTCTAATTAGAACCATAAATTTACGGAATTTTTCCTGTCATTTGAAAACTATTTCAAATATTATCTATGATCTCAATAAACTTTGACTATCTAATATCTGAAAATAAAAACAATATGATTTAATACTTGTTTGGTAGAATATAGCAGTTTTATTTTAATAAAAATTTACTTTAAAACATTAAATTATCTTAGCAAAATTTCATATCTATTATGTAGTATAAAAATGTTCTTTATTCATATTTTTCTGACATGATCGATTTAACATAATAAATAAGGATTAAAATATTAATTTTATAGTTGATTCGTATGACCTAAATAATAAATAATTCAAAAGGATATTAGTCAATAATTACAAAATTAGAAATAAAATATAATTTATTTGTAAATTGCTTGAACATTTAAAAACATAAATAAATTTAGATAATCTGTTGTAAAATAATGTGGTTTACAATAAAATAATGTTTTGGTATAATAATAATTTAGATGTCTATTAACTGTGTAGACAACATGACAGAACTTAAAGATTATGAAGATTATTAACATAAAAAAAAAAATCATATTTAAATTATGTTGAAATTAAATTTTTTTTTATTATTATAATTAGTTAGTTTAGTTAGTGGTTTAGTAATAATAAATTTATAACGATAATTATATATCATAATATTCAAAATAAATTATGTAATATTCAAAAACTTTTAGTTTAACGTCAATTGCAGCTGACCATATAATTTTGTAATTATTAGTTTCACTATTAATTGAACAAAAATAAAAATAAATATAAAATAAAAAGTAAAACTACTTATTTGACCGAAACTGACATTAAGGATACTTGAACATTTTTTCAACTTTTTAAATAAATGAAATGTTTTCAACATAATTTTTTTAAAATTTTATTAAAAGTTTTTTTTTTTTAAAAAAAAAAAAAAGAAAAATAAGCTTAATTATGATTAATTATAAAAGTTTGTTCGTTATTTTTCTTTTTTTTCTTTAAGTATACAGTTTTAAAGTTTTCACAAGAAAAAAGTTTAATTTAATTTATAAACTTAAATCAATATATAATTTATTAAGTTTTATTGTTTCAAATAAAAACATAATAAAGAAAGAAAATATTAGTGTAATTAAATTACAATTTTTTTTTTATTTTAGTTTCATTTTCAAAATTGTTTTAATACTTTTTAATATTGATTTTATGTTTTTCGTATTTTAACAAAGAAAATATGAATTTTGTAAATATATATTTTTGTAAATAAGCATAAATAAATACTCAGAGATTATAAAATATAAAAATATGAAAGAATATATAAAAAATATGGTCAAGATTTTTTAAAACAGGCAATGAGTTAATTGCTTATAGTTAGAGTCTGAATGAATCCTTTAAATTTTCCTAGATTTTTAGATAACTTATAAGATTTTTAATTTCATAAAAAAAACATTATTTATTAATTTTAACAAATATGTAAATGTCTAATTTAAAAAAATTTTAATTTAATTTTATGTACTTATAATTAAAATTAAATTGTTTTTAATTTGTACTTTAAAATTTTTTTAATGTGATTTTAAATTTAATTATTTATAAATTTAATTTGTTTTGATTTTAGTAAAAATTGAGAAAAAAAATATTTATTGACATTAATCTTAAAACTAAAATCAAAGTACTGCATCAAGTATGTAAAAAAAAGGTTGATTTTAGTAGAAAACATTGTTATGTAACAAGAAACTGTGTGTTACAAGAGCATTTTTATGTTATAACAAATTTTGACATTAAATATTACGAAAAAATTATTCTTCAAAATGTCACAATTTAATTAATATTTGAAACATAAATATGACATAATAAAAAATCTATTTAATCTTTTCTTGGTATCTAGGTAATATCGTTAAATGTAATATAAATTATATTTGAATTTTCTTCTATTTTTGATAAAAATGTTCTTCCTAAAATAATCTAAGATATACTTCCAATAAAATTAAGAATATCTTCAATTTTTCTTTAAGTATTTTCAATTAAAAATCACAAAATCTGAAATAAAATTCAATATCATGAATAACAGAAAACTAAATAATGTTTCAATAAAATTCCTTGTATTCAATTATATTTGATTATCCTCTAAGGACTGATTATAAATATAATATAGGTTATGTAAAAAAAATCAATAATTTTATTTCAAAGGTTTCTTTTTTTTTGCTTGTTTTTTTTTTTTTTTTTCGTAGACAATTTAATATTTACCTAGGCACGTGTACCTAGAATTTAATTTCTTTAAACTTTTATTACCATAAAAGAAAATTTCTTTAACTTTTAACTGTATTGATTTTTTTTTTTTTACATATATCTTCTTGTGTCCATTTAGCGAAAAGCTCTCTAAGAACAGCATCAGAAAGAGGATAAAAATTCGTAAAACTTCCTATTTAATGGTACTAAACCTATTTCTAAAATTGCTTAAACATATATTTAAGGACGATTTTTTTAAAAGCATTTAAATGTGTTGTTTAAAATAAAAAGAAGCTGAAATTTTTTTATTTAAAATTGTGTTTTTTTTGTTCCTGTTGTGGTTTCAGAGCATTTGTGTATAACAAGGATATATTTTTTTTTTTATTATTTTTTGTTTCTTAGTATAGTAAAATAACATTTTCTGATTATTGCTGATGTTTATCTAACTAATTGAAAAATTTCTACTCTATGGTATCCTTTTAGATTTTTCAGGTATATATATAGTTTAAAAAGGAAAAGTTGCGCTAAAATTGAATATAGAATATAAATAGGTATGTATATTTTTTTTTTTGAATTTTTTCGAAATTTTAACTCTGCATAGTCGGAAATTGGTAACAGAAAAAAAGGATACTTTAGTTACTCTACTGTAGAAAATAGAATTAATTTTTGTTTTTCGTTTTTGAAGTGAATATTATTTCATCATTGAATTTAATTTTCAAGAAATTTATAGATGCTTATTTTATTAAATATTTTAACAGTCAATTTTCAATTTGATTAGTACCTATTTTCTGTAAAATTACATGGTTAAAATAAGTATTACAGAATTATGAACAAAATTGCACGTTTTTAAATGAATTATGAAATTGTTTATACATTCTTTTAATTTAACAGAGTTCAAGAGTATTTTTAATAGGGGAAAAAGATTCCTTGAAAATTTAAATTAGGATAATATCATTTAATTATTTAAAACTATAGTTTAAAATTTTTTTACAAAAAATGTTGATAAATATTATAATTTTTGTAGTATGTAATATGAAATACGAGGGTAGATTGATAATTACGTGGACTACCTGTGATGCGGGTTATGCACAGGTATGAAGTAGGTATTTTTTAAATTAATAAAGAAATTCAAGCGACAAACAAATCTTACGACAAAAAAAAATCAACTAATAGACAATTCTCATGGCAAATTGTGCAATTAACTGCACTAAAGATGTTAATATTTAAAAGTTTCTAGTTTGATTAAGAACATTGAAAAAAATTATAGTAATAAATTTTAAAAAATTAAAAAAATTTTGACTAGGATATAAAGTCTACAAAAATTGTACAACATTTATCCTATTATTTACAGTACATATACTATTATTTAGGGAAAGAGATTTATAATAAATTTTCCTATTTTTTTTATTCATTTACGTATACCAGCAACGTTTTTCAAGCTAAATTCAAACAAAATTAGTGGCACAAATCGTTGAACCAATTAAGTGCTACAAACTGAAAAAAACGCTTATTCAGGTTTTTTATAATATTAAGTAAACTTAATACTTTTAACCGGTAATTTGATATATCATTTACAAAGTGAACAGCGGCTTCTACCTCTAATTTACTTTAAAAACTATTTGAATCTTGTTTCAAAAATTTGGAATTTAAATTGAAAATATTAGATTATTATAATTAATATTGAAATATATTTTTTTCGAAGAACAGAAACATATTTATTGACTTATTTAAAAAAAAAATTCAATCATAAAATGATTCAAAACAAAATCATGATGCTTGACAAAAAAAAAAAAAAACAAAAATTTGTAGACGTACTTTAAAAATATTCTGAATATTTTTTAGCAATTCTCTTTTAAACATGCAATCAAAAAATTATCCTTGTTTTACTGTATAGAAAACAGAACAAACTTGAAAATTTTTTTTTTTTGTCCAATCGATTAAACATGAATTGATGGAAATTGAAAATTAGATTTTCAATTTTTTTTTTTTAACTATATACATTGTAAAACTTTGTAATGAATCAAAGGAAAATGAATTTCCGACTGAAGAAATATTTTAAACAGAAATTTTGAAACATAAAAAAAACTTAAGTTAAAATGATAAATTGTTGTAAATTAACTTGCTAAGAGTTATTGGTGTGAAAGAAATTTTTGTATATTAGTTAATTAATTTTTGATTATACTGATTGTTCAGGTGGATATTAACACCTTAAAGGTAAAAAATTATTAGCTTTGTACTGTTGCAGGAAAAAAGTTTTCCAACAATTTAAGTGTATAAATTGAAGAATTTTTATTGTAAATTATATAATTATAATAAATATTTTGTAACAGAAATTATCCCAGAGCTAAAAATTAAATTTTAAAATTGTTTTTTTTCATTTTTCATTTTTTAGAATTACTATCCATTTTTTATGTAAATAACACTACTAATTATAATGAAAAATTTTAAGCAATTAAATATAATTGCAGTGAATCTGTATACTAAATATTATCTAAAAACCAAAACCATTTTAATTATTTAAACAAGTTGAATAAATTTATATTTAAATAAGTGCCTAATAGGTAATTTTAAACTCATGAATTGTAAAAAAAAATAATGCGAGTTAATTTTATTGTTAACCCAATAATATCGTTATTTAGTAATATCTCTCAGTTTTATATTTTATTATTATAAATCAAAAAATATAGTCACGGTTTAAAAATGTTGAGATTTTTTCTCCATAATAAGAAATACTTAATTTAAAGTTATGGAACAATATTATATATACGTATATGTACATGAAAAAATAGGTATAGCAAATAAATCAACATACAAATACTCACATCATTATGTATATTTAAACAAATAGCTACTAGGAAATAGGGTTTAATTATACTAATTATACAGTATGTAGCATATGTACCTATTAATCAAAGTTCCATATCATAGCTGATTAGCTTAACTCGCCAAAAAGAAAAAAATTTCATTACAAACTTATTTCAAGATAAAATAGCTTTTAAAAATATTTTATAAAATGGTTAAATTTTCGAAATTAATTTAATCATTTTTTTTAAAGGATAGTTCAAATGTATAATCACTTAATATGTAGACATTAGTAACCAAAATAAAAAATGTTACTTTACAATATGTGGCATAATTTAAAATATATGCTACTATATTATATTAAATTATTGTTCTTCGTCCTTTCCTTAATTTAAATAATTATATTCGGTATTAAGTCAAAACTAACAGGTCTTTAGTTCCTAAAGTTTTCAGTTTAATTTTTATATAAAAACTGATACAAATCTGAATTGCTAGATGTCACCAGTACATAAAAGTTAAAATAAGTTAAATTTAAATTCAACGAATTTTAAATCCAAAAAACTGGATTTGAAATTGAAATAAAAAATATATGTATCTGTAAATAGAAAAAATAATGATAAAATATCATTATTAAATTTATCAACTTTAAGAAGGTTAGATTTGACTTTTGACAGTTACGAATCGGAATCATCAATCATTTTAAAGACACAGCATAATTTCAATATAACATGACAGAAAATGAAAATTATATATTTTAACTCACCATAAATGAAAAACTATTTATTTTTTCTATGTAACATTGAAATTAATCTTACTGTGAAGTTGAAAAACGAATTATTTTTGATAAATGAATTGTGAAACTTAATATTTGAATTTCATAGAAAATTATTAGGTGACAATTTTAAATTTTAGTTAATGTTATTATTTATATATTTTTGGTTAATGTACATTAATATTGAATTATACATTGTATTTATATAACTTTTTTCGATTACAACACCCTGACTTGTAAATCCTAATTTACCCTATTCAGATCACGATTAATTAAAATTTTTTGAATTTTTATATAAAATCCTTTGAATTAAAATTTTTATTTGGATTTACAAAAAAATTCGAGATTTAGCAAAACTACAAAATTGAGTTATTTATTTAATAAAAAAAAAATGTACAATAATTTCAAAAAGCAATGTTGAAAATTTATTAATAAGTAAAATAACTTAAAAAAACATTAACTAATTTGTGAAAATTACTTAGCCAATTATAAAGAAATTAAGTTATTTTTTTTGTATCTAAAGTCATATAATTTTCATTTTCTTTTAAACAAAAACTATAATAATTATCAGCAAATAATAAATATTAAAACAGACAAAGCTAAACACTAACAAATTATTTTTATCAAATTTTCTTAAGGCATTATTTACAAGATATAATAGAATAGAAATAATTTCTGTAAACAACTTACTGCAAATTGTACTTATAATAGTAATGAAAAACATACTTTTATTTTAAGTCGTACAAGTACAATGTGACTTAAAAAATTCATAGTGTGTTTTGAGTTAATTCATTACCACAAAATGATGTACAATGTCCAGAACCAATTAAATAATATTTTATATTTGGATTTTTTGAAACATTATTCTAATTTATACATAAAAACATAGCAGTTCAACATAATTTTTTTCTATTTAAAAAATCACGAGTTCACAAAACACAAATTACGCCTCCTATCGGATGAGCTTGAAGTAATTTTTATCTTCAAATTCGGTCATCTTTGTGATGAAGTGACGTTAGCAAATTGTGTCATCTTTGTGACGAATTATCAAGTTTATGTCTACATTTACTATGTTAAGTCATAATTTGAAAAATTATGCAGACGATACACCGATAATATAAGGAATTTTTCTTTGCGTTAGTACAATACTTTGAATTTTATTACTTCATACTCCAAAATACCTTATTTACTGAATCACCCAATATCATTTATTTGATAGAAAAATTAAATTCTTAAAAGCATAAACTGCATTTTATTATTTGTGATGTTTATACGATTAAAATGTTTACTCTATTTACCTTCATTTTATCTAACCCACCACCTACCTAACTATATTTTACCATCACTGATGATGGCCTTTCATAAAATTCCTCATATAATACTTTGCTTGTATATATACATAAATTTTCTTCAGATAACTTTTCGGGAAAACATTATCACAATTGCATAAAAGATGCGGGAATTTTTTTTTTTTATTTTCTTTTTACAAAAAAAATTTATATTTAAAATTGTGGTTTCTTGTTCGTTGATAATTTGATACAAAAATCTTTTCCAGTTTTTTTTTTTTTTTTGTAAATATTTATTTTGCACTTCGTTGCTGGCGTGACACTAACTACGTTCATTTAAATTTTCCTTTTTTTTTTTTGTGTTTTAATTTTATACCTTTAAGGATCTTTTTGTTATGAATCTTTATTTTTAACTGTCTACCTGTTTACCAGTCATAAAGTTATGGTTTTTCTTTTGTTTATTTAAGTTTTGATAAGAAAATGAAAATTTTCTATGTGAAAGGGAAAAAAAAGTATATACTAGTATCTTTTTAAAGAAAATTTTTAAGTGGAAATTTTAATATTTTCTTTAAAATGTTATTTTGAAATGATTTTTTTGTAGGAGAAAAATAGGTTACCTGAATAAATCTAGGCAAAATTTGAAATTTAGTAATTATAGACTATAAAGGATGTAACACATTGTATTATTTTGCATTGAGAAACTAATGAAAAATTACAGTTTTTTGATGTATAATAATTTAAAAATTGAATTTTATGTTACAGAAAAAAAAATAGCTACAGAAAATATTATTTTGTTAAAGTTAATTTGAACTTGAATTCAAAATAGAAAAAAATGATAGATCTTTTTACTAATAGATTTTCTAATTCATTTACATTTTATTTCTGTTAGCTTTCCTTAGATCCTTTCTAAAGTAATTTATTAATTTTTGCTCCTTTTTTTTTTTAACATAGAAATCGTCACGTTCCAGTATAAATAATAAAGAAAAAAAAAAGGACTTAAATTTTTGTAGAAAATTTTCCTAAAAAAGAAAGTGTTTTTCTTATATTATTTTTTTTTTTTTTATTTTGCACCCTCATCAAGCTTAATTGGTTACGTGATATTTAAAGTTCACTAATCAACATTGAATTTCCGATACTCAAAAGAAATTATCAAATCAATTTTTTAACTATACGAAAGAACTAAAGTAAATTATTTTTGAATTTATTTTAGATATGAAAATATTTCATTTCTTCAAAAACGGAAAATTAAATTAACAACTTAACTTTAGAAAATTATTTAAATTTTTTATTGTAGTTAAATTGATAATTTTAAAAAAAAAATTTCCAACTAAATATTGTTCAATTTAAAAGTCGACTTTTATCGACAATAAAAAAAATAAATACAAATATGGTTTTTTTTCTAAATAATGAAAATTACCATAGATGGTCTATTAACTGCAGATATTAAGATTATAGTTTATTGGTTAAAGTTTTATATATAAATAACATCAATTTGGTTTCATATAAATCAAATAAAACACACTTTACCATAGATAAAAATATTTTGCTTTCTTAAATATAATATTGAATAAATTAATATTATTTATACAACGGCAAGAATAAAAAATAAAACAACATATTTGCTAAACAAATAAAACTAAACATAAATTAATATTATAGAATTATACCATAAAAAGCAATAACAGAAAAATATATTTTTATAATAGTCAGCAATAAATGTTTTTTCTAAACACACAAAATATAAAAACGCGTGAAAAATCATAAACTATTTTCTAATTTTTCACAAAAAATGAAAAAAAAAAAAATTTGTTTTTTTTTTAACTCTGAAAATGATATTTTTATGATAAATTACATCCATAATTTTTATATACCAAAAAAAAAAGAAAACTGAAACATACCGAAAATAAAGCTGGTTAAAAACTATTAATATTTTTATAAATATTCGTTTATATAAATATTTTATTTTTATCTTTTTTTTAAATACATATATGAATAAAAACAAATGAATTATAAAAGATTTAAGTTTTGTGTAATAACATATTTGATATTTATCAGTTAAATATGAATGCCATTTTTAAGGATATATAAAACAATAAAAATCCTTTTTTATGGTTTAAATGTGGATAGGGGATTTGATTTTTTTTTTTTCTGTAAGGTAGAATATACTTTAGTGGATTGGTCCTTTTGAATAAAATTTCTGTTCTCTTTACTAATAGAATCAATTCACTGTAGTGAGTACCAAAAAAATTTAATTTTGTGTCATGAAAATTTTATAATGTATTTGAAATATTTCTAGAAACACATATTAAATGATATACTAATTTAAAAATTTATCCATTAATTAAAATATATACCCTATAAACAAGGCAATTTAATGATTTTGATAAATTGTAGTTTATGTTAAAATTTTGTATTGAGATCTTTTTGTAACTTTTATGATATATTCGCACTTTTCTCATGAATTTATGATATAAATCTAAATTTTTATTAACTTTTAATAATTCATGAACTTAAAAACTTAAAACATTAATGAAAATTACCACAAAAAAAAAGAGGGGGGGGGGGGGGGAATTTAAGTTTTTATGGCGCCTTAAATGTAAATGTCTAATTTACTGGACATTTATGAAAACATAATTTCTTTTATCTAGAAAACACTTTCTAAAATGCTAAATGCAATTATTAGCGAATTCTTTTAAAATTTAATATGTAAGGATTCAAACAAAGTCCATTAGAATACTCATTATTTAGAATTTACATAGTCTTTAAGTGACAGACAATCTATTTTAAGCAACAAATTGAAAATATCTTCCAATTTAGACAAAGAAAATTTGATATTTAAAACTTTTAAAAACAATAATTTAAGTAAACAAAAAGACGCTGAAACAGGAAATTAACAAATTTCCTATTCTAATAGTTACATAGATATACATATAAATTTTTCAGTTAACATAAAGAAAAATATGTATTTATAAAAATTTTAATATTTTAAAATATATATTTTTTTAAATAAGGAAGTTATGTTAAATAGGAAATTATGTACTTTACCATTATGACAGTATATGGTATATGAAATAAGAATAGATTTTCTGAATTTCCGGAAGTCTTTGATAAAATTATGTTTTTTATATAAAATATTAAAAGGTTTTTATAAATTAATAAATTTCCACTTTAGTATATCATATAAAATAATAAAATTTTATTTACCTAAAATAATAACGAATTGTACTAAGAAATTTCTGCTAATCAAGTGAAAAGTATATTTGTAAAAATTTGAAAATTAGAAAAATAAGTATTCTAAACCATAAATAATTTTAATAACTTTGCTAAGCACTTAAAATTGGAAACACTACATAATCAAATTTAATTATTTAAAATTTTAAATTTTCCATTAAAATTTTGATTAAGAAATCATCTGCAACCAATCTACAATAAAAAATATAAAAATTATCTAGGCATTATACAAACCACGTTTCATGTACAAAATCTCTCAATGATAACAAAAGAAAAGAATAGATGAGAATCCCCAATGATCTGTCATACAATATCTTTGATGGCGATTCTAAAAAAAAAACATGCCCTCAGAATTTTAAAATTATTTAAAAATAATAATAATAATAATAATAAAAAAAAAAAAAGTAAATTTAACACTGAAAAATATTTTTAACAAAAAAAGAACCTAATTCTATATTTTATGAAATAAAATCATATTCTCATAAACTATAGAAATGATATCTACGAGTATATATGATTTTTTTCTATATATCCTTTATACATAAAAATTTCTCGTGAAAAATATGAAGTCGTATTTTTTCAGTTTTTATTATTATATAAGGAATAATAATTTATATTTTTGAAATGATATTTTCACTAAAAAAAAAAAAAAAACACATACAAATTTATGTATTCTGAAGTTGTGTAGTTTCTGACAAGGATACGTGACAAAAATTTAATAATATTTTCTTTTTTTAGTGAATTACTCTAAGCGCAATACTATACCAATAGCAGCGGAATCATGAAGTAAACAAAGTTCATCGTAGTAGTTTTATCTGATATGCTTTTTGTTTTTATTTCTGTGTGATAAGTTAAAAATTAAGTGAATTTCTTGATGTATTATGATAACTCTAATTCGGAGTTAATTTTTTGAAAATGGTTTTTATTTTAGTTTTTGTTTTTTTTAAAGGTTTTCATTATGGAAAGGATGATATGAAAGATGATATTTTGATCATCGTTAGAAAAAATTGAATAAACTAATTATTTGGTGGAATTTCGAGTAGTATAATCTAGAATCCTTAAGTTAATTTAATTATATTTATAATATAAAAATATGTGTATTCAAATTTAAGAACTTTTGCAAGAAATATTTTTGTCTAGACGAAACCGTATAAAATGATTCGTCAATGGAAGTCGTTACCTATACTTTAAATATTCAAAAAAAAATTGACAAGTTTAACTTTTATGAAAATATTTAAAATTGTTTGAAGTTTTCGTATTGTTGCCGTCGAATAAGTGGCAATGGAAGCGACTTAAGGGAATAGAATTGGGCCACAGCGGAGAATTATTTACTCTTGTTAAAAAACATATAAATACCATTGACATTTCGAAGAGTACAAGAAAGAGAACTACTTTTTCTTATGATGGAAATATTTATGGGAAAAAATATTTAAAAAGCTAGCAATTATTTTGTTCTCAAAATATTTACGCCAGTAAGTTAAATTTTGTAAAAAATTAAATAAATTAGAATTAAAACTAATAGACTAAATGTTTTCTTCCAATTTCTGCTAACTATTCGGCATGAACTAAAATATAATTTTCACTCAAATTCACTTAATTATCAAAATTATGTTAAACCATCCAATAAAAATTCCTAAAACCACAAAATAGAAAATTATTAATTACATATATATTTATGTAAAATCATATTTTCTCCTAATATTAAATCAAGTGTAATAAAAAAAATTATATTATATTTTCCATTTTATACACAAAAATTCGATGATATAATTTTTCAATCAGGAAATTCACACTACTTTTCACCCTAAAGGTAAATACAAAAGAGTACGCGTTATTATAATATCCTGTGAAAAAAATTAGATTTACTTTTAGTATAATTTTTACATTAGAATATAAAATATAATTTTCTTCTATTTTACGAAAGAAATGAACATAAAAAAAAAACGAATTTTTATTACTATTACCACCAGGAATAACAATTTGTGAATTTCCCAAAAAAAAAAGGAAAACATTTTTTTTGTTTTATTTGTTGGTGTCGTGCACGTGCTAATTTCATAAACTGAAAGAAAATTTATATGAGCAGAAAAAATTTTTCTTTTACATTTTTTTTTGGTTAATGAATGCTACGTTTAAGGAATATCAAATTAATTGCATTAAATATATTCATTTTAACCGTACAAATATTCATAAAAATTAAAATTAAAAAAAAATTTACGATAAGAAACATTAAATAAAATTTAGTTTAGATATTCTAATAAATATCCAAATGAATAGTATATAAGAAAGAAACTATTAATGAGATATTTTTTTGCTAAGTAATATTTATTTGCATTTAAAGCATTTACTACTACCATTTTTCCCAGTCTTAAAATTATATTTTATTAAACTTTTCTGCATCGGACGAAAATCGAATCTATAGTAATCTACCAGATTGTAGCCACAATCCGTCAATAATGTAACTCAAAATATTATTATATAATTATTTAATAAATTTTGAATAAAATTTAAGTAATTTTCACTTCACAAAATTTTTATTTTCTTGTCAGTTTTAAAAGTTTAAGCAATTATCTTCAAATTTTAGGACATGTAATGATATTTTATTTCTGAATATAAAAACAAAAATTAAACAAAACATTAAATTCATGACAAACAGATGATACTCCAATTTTAGAAAATATATACAGAAAAAGGATAATGTCAACCAAGTACACCATATGAGTAAAATTATTATTGGTAGCATATTTTCAGTAAATTTTCTAAATTAAATATACAATTTTTTTCTTTTTAGAGTTTGTTAGTATCTTATTTTTTTTTATTAACATAACATAAATTATTTATAAAAAAAAACATATTTTTATGTTTTGAAAAACATTTTTACTGGTATATTAGTTTTCTTATTTCAGTAATTATTCTAGTTTTTGAAGATCGATATTTTGTCCTGTATTCAATTTTATTATAGTAAAGTTTTCGAAATATAATATAATTTTATATTTATAAAATTTTATAAATTTTCAAGTTGCTAATGCTTAAGCATTTTATAAATTTTCAAGTTGCTAATGCTTAAGCATTAACAAGAAATTCATTCATTTTGCTATCTGCTTAAAAATCTCCTTACAAACTCTCTGATCTTTTGAATTCAGTAAAAAGAAACTAAACAAGAAACTAATATGTATTTTTTGGTATATTTGAACTACAGCTCTTTGAATAATATTAATTTGTTTATATAATATTTTTGCTTGTTTTGCTAATATACTTTCGAAAAGCATTTGATTTTTTTTTATGATATTTTCGTTGTTCTTGATTTGTCTACATCAGCACAGCAATATATAAGATTTTATGAAATAAAATGACAATTTTTTTTTCATATAAGTATTCTTAAGTTTTCCATTTGGAAAATATCATCAATCGCATATATAACTAAACTTTTTTTTCTTCTTCTTTTTCTATTTCAAATGAAAAGCTTATGTTTTAGATATTTCTATTTTTTTTTTTTATTTCTAGAAATATAGGACAAAACCTATATAAAAAAAAATAAAAACCCTCTTAACAAACATATGTTGTATCCGCCCAAAAGGTAAAACATAAATATAAAAGTTTATGTTATTGATACTTTTTTTTATTTCTATTTCTGATTCAAAATCGTGGAAAAGACAAAAAAAAAATTTCTAAACAAAATCTAATGATTATTTTCCAACTATTTTCTTTTCGTTTCAATTATGTTGTACCTTTTTCTTGTTGTAAATAATATTAAAAAAATGAAATTGAAAATAATGGAAAAAAATTTTTAATGAATTGAAAATAAAAATTCATTATTTTAGGGTAATTGCAAGAAAAATTATTTCAATATTTTAGTAAAGTTAAAAAATTATAAATTATATTGAGAAAGTTTTTTAAATAGACTACAGACTAGACTCGGAAGTTAACTAGTTTTAGTTTTATGCTAATCATTTCAAATTATTAGTATTAAAATTCGGAATTATCGGATAATAAATCTAAAATGTCTATTTGCTTCCTTTTGTCTCTATGTAATGTGTTGGAATAATTAATTTCTATTGATTACCACAATAAAGCTTCGAGATGAATTACACTGTCCAATGATGTAAGATTAATTTCAAAATATATCCCTATTTGCAAAGTTTGTACAACACTTTTTACTGAAAAAGAAAATTGCCGGATACCTTTTCATATTCGCCATGACCAAATTTTCCAAAAAATAAAAATTGTTAATACTTTAAGAAATCTAATGATTATAGTTTAATTAAATTTTTCCTACTTTAATTATATAGCAATATACCTATGGTCAAATCTCCAGCATAAAACTAATTTCTTAATTTTTTGGTTATTTCAAAATTAAATATAGTAAATGTACATAATCTCAAAAATAATATCCTTTCAGATATGATATTAATAAATATAGTTGAAATAATATTCAATATTTGGTAATAAAGAGTCAACAATTATTTAGTTACTAATATCCTTTTATATATCCAAATTCTTAAAATAATAATTTATTGTTCATAAGTCAAAATATTTTGCCTAAAGGAAATTATTTTATGTTCAAATTAATTTTACATATATAAATCTATATTTATTATTATTATATTCCAAAATTAGCTTTAGTCATTTTATTATTTCAATTAAAATTATATATATTTGGAATTTATATTCATAATTATGTCTAGATCATAACTTCTGTAGAAGTCTACAAAATTTTATTCAAAATTACTATAAGTCATATACCATTTATATTTTATTAGTTTTCTAAATTTAATTAGTTTATGGTGAAAAATTATTTAAATAATTTGCTTAATTATATTTTGTAATAAATTATTTCCTTAAATTTGAATTTAATTTTTATTTAAACGAAAATTAATTAAATATTAATTTAAGAGAATATCTTTAATTAAATCTGTATTAAATTTTAGATAGTTATACAAAATTTAAATTTTAGATAATATTTTAAATTACCTATTTATTTAACAAAAAAAAATAATAATAATTTTTCCTAATACAAATAACCAAAATTTATTAAGTCAATTAAATATTAACAATAAGTTTGAAAAAAAAAAATTTACCATAAATGTGTCTAACCATAATTACTAACCTAATACAGGAAAAAAAATTTTTTTTAGAAAAAATTATAAAAATTAAAATTAATTTTACATAATTGAAATTTTATGTTAGTTATAATTTATTCATTAAATTTCAATTAGTTGCGTTATTAAAAATTCCAAAATATTTCATAAACAATTTTTTTTTAGATATTTTATTAAATAGAAATATTTTCATGATAAACAGTTTTAAATTAAAGCAATAAAAGTAATAAAAATCGTCCAAACAAAAGCTGTTAATGTTCATTTAATGGTCATTCATAAATAATTCAGCTAATTTTTTATCTAATTTGATATTTTATCATTTTTATATAGTTACCTGGGGATAAAATTGTATCTAATATATAAAAATATTAAAAGAAAAGTTGTTTTTTTTACTTTTTTATTTTTCTCGTATAAAAACAAAATATTTTTCCTGAAATTTTTTTTAAAAGTATTTTAACTGAAAAAAATATCCTTAAGGACACAATTGCCACCATCTCAAATAAATTTTATTTTATAAAAAGTATCTTATGATAAATTCATAGTAACAAAAAAAAAAATGTCATTGTCATACAATCAATTTAATTTCACTGCTAAAGGACATCATTTTTAGTAGATGGTTTTATTTTATTTTTTTTTTTTGTTCTTTGTATTTTGTTATCTTAATTAAATAAAATTATTGTTGTTGGTAAAGGAAATTGAAAAATAAAAAGAAAATGGCTGGTATTATTCAAAGTTTAATTCATTTTAGTAATATTTAAATTGTGAGATAATAAATTTGAAAATTTTTAATTTGGAAAATAAAAAATTTATCTTATTATTATTTAGTACTATTTCTAATAAATTTATATAATTTGGAATTTTATAAAATGATATTAAAATAAAATGAAAATTATTTAATTTAAATGATAAAATTCAATATGTCAAGAGTTGTTTCTAAAGAACATATTGAATCAAAAACTTTGGGGAATGGGATTATTCTTTTAATACTGAATACCACTGCAATTTTATTAACTTCTCACAAACTAAAAATATTAATTAAATTAACCTAAATTAAATTTTAAATAAAAATATTACTAATTTACATAATTTATCTAAAAGTTTACAGACATTTTAAATATTTATTTAAAAATTAATTTAATTTACAGAAATAGATAAAGAATTATATCTGACACTATTAATAGTATACTATATTACATATTAAATATCTTGTTTATTTTTATTCACTTAAAACGACAGCCAGACTGACGACACATATGACACTATATTTTTAGGCTTAGTATACATTATGTACCACAATAAAAATTTACATAATTACATGTGATATGAACTCAAATACGTTTAGACATTGAAATTTTTACCAAATAAAAAGAAAAAAAAGGAAAAAATTTGATTTAAGTACATAAAAGGATGGAATCCTTTTTTATACAGTTGTAAAGGATTTGTATCCTCATTAAATATTTTAAATTTTGAAATATTGAAATAAGTTTTTCATAGTAAATTCAATATATTACTAAGTATACATAATTCTATTCCTTCGTTTTTCCTTGTTCACCCCATTGTGGAGCATAGCGTTCCAAGTTATCTGCACTTGAAGTGATAAACATTTTTTATTGCAATTTGGACCTACTAATTTTATATGGATTCCGAACCATAAATTTCTTTATAGTGAAGAAACTATTATAATTGCAACAAGCTAATGGCTTTATTAGTGAGATATTTGTTGTTAGCAAAAGGCCTCGACCGCATTTTATTGTAATTTTATTACTGGTACTCATTTAAAGCTGAGTAAACTTAGACCAACATCGATGTCTCGGACGGGAGTTGAACCCAGTAACTAATGCACCACAGCTAAGCATACTACCACTTAAGCCACCGTCGGTCTTAATTCTATTCCTGAAATTTATTTAAATAATTCTTTTACAACAAACTTACATAAAATAAAAAAAATAATTTAAACGATGTTTTATTTTCCTCGAAAAAAAAAAATGGGTTTATATTTGAACAGTTTTAATTATTTAAAACTTTTTTTTTTTTTTTACAAAGCTTATGCAAATATAATTTATACTTTGTCTTAAACTTTTGATTTAGTTAAACAAGACTGAAATAATTTCTTTATTCTTTTATTAAGAAATTCTGATGTTTTAACTTAAAAGTCAATTTGAACTCATGACAAAAAAAAATAAATACATACAACAATTTTATTATCTGGTTAAAAAATATTCCAATAAAAATACTTTTACTAAAATTTTCCAACAAGAAAAAAAAAAAAAGAACAAAATAAAAAAAAATTACTGAAAAAATAAAATTTCAAACAAATAAAATTTTATTTTTCAAATTGGAAACTTGTAAAAGGAAAAATGTTTTAATGTTAAACTTTTACTTTTCTTATTACAAGAAAAATACCTTTGGCAGGAATTGAAACTTTTCCAATTTTAAATTTCTTTTTCATGAAGTAATTTTTATATAATATAAATATATATATATACAGGATATGAAATTAAAAGGATTTTGTCCTTTATATCGCAATATATACTTCATGAAAACCAAAAATATTTAATTTTTTTTGTTGTTGTTGTTGTTGTAGTTTATGATTTGATAAAATTTTTGGTTAAAATAAAGTTTGAAAAATCATAAAAGTTATATAGTAGAATAATGAAATTTACCCAAAGAATAATAATTTGTTGCGGACATCACAAAATATCAAAGTTAATTATACTTGGTAACTTTTATTTATGAAATCTTGTGAATATTTTTTATTTTATATTTTAAGGATATTTTGTCTAAAAAAAATCTAGTATAAAAAAAATCTAGTGTAAAAATCTAGTATAAATTAATAAGAATATTTTTGAAAATTATTTTGTATCTATGAATTATTTTTAGGTGTGCTAATATTTTGTTTATTTTTAAAAGTTTTTGAGTGACAGAGAAAAACAAATAGAAAAATTAATATTATATCATAGATAGACGATTATAAAATGAATGAATAAATTAAAAAGCTATAATTTAAAGAATGTTAAAGTAAAACTTTAATATATACTTTTTAAAACACAAATATATTTATCTGTTAGATCTACTGAATTATTCAATGTAAATGTAATTTTATTAATGTAATTCTATATGAAATTATTCACAAAATATATTTTGCTAAACAGAACAAAAAATATACTATTAAATCATGTAATTTTTAAATTTCTTTAGAAATATTTAGTTTACTTTGAAAAAAATTATTAAAACACAAAATTATTCAGTTAGTTTTTTTTTTAATCTTTAAAATATTCTGTTAAAACTCTTTAGATATAAGAATTTTTATCAAATATTTCTCAAAAAAAAAATTAATATAACAAACTATCATTTATGTATTTATCAAATCCTTAAAAAATATTGAACAATATAATACAAATTTCACTACCATATATATTTCTGACCCTGCAACAGACGTTAATATTGTTCAATTTTATATTTTAAAAGTGAACAATATTAAGTTTTCGTAAATATCCTTTTTAAATTATTGTAGCTTTTATGATACCAAAAAAATTATAATTTCAAAAAATTTTATAGTAAAATTATAAGAAAATTTCTAGGAAAAACTTCAACATATATAAGATTATATATAAGATTTAAGAAAAATTATTATTTAAAAGATTTTCTACATAATATTTAAAAGATAATATACTAATTATATTGGAAATTTTCATGTTCTCTTAATACAACTTAAATTTAGTCATAAACGTATATAAAAATATTTCTACTATAATATCATTAATCTATAGTAAAATTGCGTTTTTGTATGTATATAAAATTATCCTTATTATACTTATTTTTTTTTAAGTAAAACTACTATTAAATTTAAGTTTATATCCAATGTTAATCAGACAATCTATTCTTACATCAACAATAATACTCAAAAAAAAAAAAAAAAGGACAAAACATAAATATAACTATCACTTGTACAATAAATATTATGAAAGTCACGTAAAAGTTATGAAATTTATTAAGCAAAAAGGCTCCAGCTTATACACTGTTTATCAAAATAGTGTTCTCCTCTACATATATATATTTATAATTTTTTTTCTACTCCTTATAAATCTTTCTGTATATATATATAGTTAAATGACATTGTAGTTGTAAGGATACTTTTCCAAAAAAAAAAATCACAATTTTTGAAGGTAAAACTACACTTACGTGACAGTACCTTTAGGCACATAGTCCTATAAATTGCTACAAAGAAATTGTTTTACACAATAGAAAGGAAATTATTATAGAAAAAAAAAGAATCAATGTTAAAAATTCTGTTCGTTTTTTTTTTTTACATCTCTCTGTGTCCTTAAAGAATATTTATATTCTTTAAAGGAAAATCTTATTTACAGTTTAAATTTTAAAGTTTTATTATTAAAAATAGAAATGAAATGACTGTAAATTTACTTAAATTTTTTTTTTAAATTTCTTAAAAACTTTAAATATTACTTGCAAATAAAATATAAGTCCTTAAGTACACTTTATTTGTCTGCACAAATAATTAGGATATTGAAGATATCCTGTAAAAAAATATCCAATATAATTCAATATTATAAATAGATATCCTTACAAGCTGCATATCTTTAGAATTCATATTAAAAAAATCAGTGCAGCATAAAAATAAAATATTATCACATTTTATTTTTGCATAATTCTTCTTTTTGAAAAAAAAAAAAGTTATTTTTGAAATGACCTACAAAAAGATATTTTTATAATGATTTACAGAAAGTATTAAGTTACTAGCCAGTACTTGGTGCAAATTTAAAAAAAAAGTTGATAAACACGTTTTGTTTTAGGTTAAAGTATCAAACTAACTAAAAGAAACTGACATCTAATTTTGACAGAAATTATCTAGAGTTAAAATTAGTATATAAACGCTTACAAAAATTTCCAATTATATTAAAGTTTATTTAAACTTTAGCTTAATTTTTGTTTTTGTAAATCAGCTAATTGGCTATGAATAAAAAAAATTATGTAAAATTTTAAGATATTCAGTAACAAATCATCACGGATTTTCATAAAGAAAATACAAGGTTTATAAAATTTAATTCAACAGAATCCCAAACAAAATAACTAAGCTTCTAAAATCATTTTAATAAAGTAAATTAGAATAATTAGCATATAACTTTAATTTTATTAATTAAATTTTGTAAAAATTAATTAATAAATTTTTTTTTTTGTGGAAAATTTACAATGAACTCCTGTAGCGTTCTTGCTAATAAAAAAAAATTAAATGAAATAATCAAATTAACCATACAAATACGTTATTATACAGACAATAGAGAATATTTCTATCTACTACTATATAATAATAATTCGCTCTTTGAAGAAAATCGTGTGAATGCAAGAAATTTTTTAAACCTTTTGTTAAAAAGTTAATGAAAATTGAGTGGCAATTAAAATGATTTCACTTAAACAACTCCGCTGATTTCTTCTCCTTTTTTTTTTCTTTTTGGTATATATGTATGTACATATATATAAATATAATTAACGAAATTTTCATTTTGTAAAATTCTATTGTATACCAAGTATATAAAAAATTTCATTGAAAAATAAAGATTTTCATTTAAAAATATTAGTGATGACGACTAAACGTCCTTGCTTCATTACATTCTTTCCGTTTTTCCTGTTGTTTTGATAATTATATATATATAGTATATGATGGAATAAAATCAGTAAGCACGTTAATGTTTTAGACAATTTAATTTTGCAACCAATTAAAATATGTAAGGAAGGATATAATGAAAAGGATCTTCTCTTATTTCCTAATATGAAAAAAAAAATATATATATCTTTTATGTATAAGTATATATATACGAAATATTAGAATTTAAGGGTGAAAAATTTAATTAATTTTTTTTATATATACATATGTATATTATGTATATAAAAATGTTGAATATTGTAATACAATTAAATTATGAAATATATGGTAATTTATGCAATTTTCTTTATTTTATTTTTTTATTGTTGTGTTAGGTTAGGCAACAAACAAAGTAGAAGATTTTAATTTACACGAACATTTAGAAATTTGGTTAATTCATTATTTCAGAAAAAAATCCAATATTTATGTAAAGAAATCATTCAGTCTACTTGCTATTTAGTCTAAAACTGAAAATAGAAATAAATTATTTATAATAATATTATTTAGAGAGGGTAATAACAGTAATACAACATAAGAACACTTCTGCACCAGGAAATATTTATTGCAACTTTACAATATTTCTGTACTTATTTTATTCGTAATTTTTGTGCGTTCACAAGTTCTTTAATAAAGGAATTAGCAAATTATTACAAAAATTTATACCATAAAGTATTATAACCTTAAATATCAATTATAATTAATTCAAAGTTCAAATAAATAAAAAGTTTCAATATTTTATTATACTCGTAGGTGTATTAAATAATCGACATATTTTTTGATATTTGTTCAATTCATCAATCAAATTTAATATGATTTAAGGTATACAATATTTTAATTACATATTAATATATACTTTGGTTGTACTATTAAAATAAAATTTCCATTAATTACAAAAAATTATTCAAAATAATCAATAAAAATATTTAAAAATTATTTATTACTACTGTTTAATAAAAAAATATTTTTAAAAAAATTAATTATTTTTCGTATAATTATATATTTTTAATAATAATAAGATTTTTTTTAATAATATATTATGTATTATTAATTTATTTCCAAAAGGAAATCCAGGTATGATTTAATAATGACAAACACAATGTAAAATTTAAATAATTTATGAATTTATTGTGTAAAATCATTAATATTTAAATGACATTAATTTGTAATTTCATAATAAATTATCAAACAAAAACAAATTATAAATGGATTATGGCATTTTATCAAAATTATTGATTTAAAAAAAATTTAAGTAGCTAATTTAATTGCTAAATTTTCAACTTAATCATTCATCAAATTTTAATATTTTTCGATAGAATTATAAATTATGAAATATAAATATGGATTATATTTTGAAATGAATTATTAATATGTTCGCAGTTTTGATAAATTTTATAATTGTTTAAAATGTATGTTAAAAACGTTAACCTTCATATAATTCAGTTCAATTAACCTGATATAATTCAGCCAAACTCTGAAAATTCGATGTTATAGAAAATTATTTGAAAAGACAATTTAGGTTAAAATTACCTCAAATAATTTATTTTAGAAATAATTAAATTCTAAATATACTAAATGCATATTAACGCAAATTTATCTGTTAACTTTATTATCAAACAAATTATCAATATCACTTTATTATCAAACAAAAATTACCTTTATTAGACTTTAAAACCTTAATTTTATTCTTAGCATTCTTGTATTCCAGTCTAGAGCTATACTGTAATTGTAAATAAGTAAAACTGGGTCAGAATTTGTCGAATATTGATTTGATACACCCTAAATTAATAACAAATTAAAGATAATTTGGTACAAAATATCTAAATAGAGCTATTTATAATACTTATCTGTACCGACAAAAAAAATAATACATTTAAAACATAACCTATAATATCTTGAATTCGAAATGTTTATATTTTAATTTTTTTTTTTATTAACAACATCAATATGTTAAAAATTTCTATCTATACATAATTATTCGCAAATATATTTTATAATATCAATTTTTTTCTTCCGAAAATACTCCTTACATTTTGAAAAATATATGTACTTATAAATAAATTTTAAGAAACCAGAAGACTTTGAAAATTCTGCAAAAACTATAAAATTTTAAAAATTACCTCTCCGAAAATTCTCTAAAATTAAATTTTCCGATTTTTATAGGAAAGTGGAGAACATAAAATATTAAAAAGGAAAATTTCAAAATTACTGTATTAAAATTTTTCGGATTTAAAAATATTTTCTGTAAAATGAAATATAATATATATTTTTTATTTTACAGATTTATCTGCTAATATTGAAATATTTTCTACGATACTCTTTATTTTACAGAATTTTTCTGCAGTACACATGGAAATTTTTAGTGAGAAACTGAAATCGTGTTAGTACAGTCGAATATTTTTAAATTATTTTTAAAAATATTAGAAATAAATTTATGTGATAAATATTTCGTAAATTATAATCATAAAAATGTTGTGACTTAATATATAAAGCTATTAAAGTTTATTTAAAAAATTTTTTAACAATTTTATGATATAAAATGTGTGAATTTTAAAAATAAATTAAATTATTGTTTGTATTTTAATTAGTTTGTGTTTTTTTTCTGTAATTATTGTAAAAATATGTAAACTGTATGTAATTTTTTAGGGAAAAATAATAATACTATGAACAATTTATGTTTCACATTTTGATAGACGAATAAAATTATATAATTTAATGACTAATTCCAAAAATTTGATATTTACCTGAAGTATATATAGAACTGAACCTCTATACACAAATTTTATTAACGAAGGATAATTCAAATTATGGCAATATTATTTTAACAACAAATCATATTAATATTCATAATATTCTATTGCTTTAACATTCAAATTCTATTACTTTAATATGCTTAAGGAAAAAATGAACTTTAATTTATTATCTATAATTTTTAATATTCAATATTGTAATAAAATGTTGTAAAAGTTTATTTTAAATTTAGTCGAACCTAATTTTGTTAAATTTCTCCGATATTTACAATTGAAATTTTAGGAATTTATTGGGACAGATAGAATAGGTCATAAATTAAATTAATCAAATCAGATACATAAGATAATATTATTTATTTATATAAAAAAAATAGTTTTTATTTAATTTATTTTATTTTTAGGACTTGATAGGAATTGGACTAAAGTTATAAAATTAAATCAGTTTAATAATTTCAAGGACTATGGTATTTTAGATTTTCTATTACTGACTTACCCCGAGTAAAGAATTTCTAACTTATTTGCTTATCGAAATATAATTATCAGTTGAATGTTATACCTCTTTAGGATTAGTGTACGTATTTCCAAGTAAGCTACAAAATGTTGTGGTTAATAAAAATATTTTAATGCAAAACTAGCTAGTATACTTTCAATCTCAAACATACACTCTTTTAATTAGATTATCTGACTCAACATTAACCCTGCAATTATTTATCCCATCTGTCCTTTTTAGTTCTGACTAAATTATAGCAAGTTTTAAACATAGTGTAAATAATGAAAAAAAAAATATATTATGATAAATTTTAGTCAACCCGGAGACAGAAAGTAGTAAATGTTAGACACATATGTTGTTAGATCGGCTCAAAAATATAATTAATAATTATTTTACCACTAAAAAAAAAAATTTTTTTTTTAAGAAAAATATATATGCAAAAGGATATAATCATTTGTAACTATAATAAATTATTTATGCCATAAAACCATCTAACGAATAAAGTCGTAATATTATAATAAAAAAAAATGTTTGCATTTATAATTCCCATACCATCATATCAGTTATTATAATTCAGTATGTGTATAAACCATAATGTAAAATTTATATTTTATATTCTGTATTATTTAGTTTTTTTTTACAAAAGGACATATGCGATTTTTTTTATTCTACATAGACATACATATATATTATGAAATTCTGTTTGTAAATTTAACTTATTTCATAATTTTTCTTCATTTACAGAGTTAAAAATTTCCAGCTACTTTTTTTTATTAAATATAATTTAGTTTGAAATTTTTATGTATGCCACCGCAGGACTTGATTGGGAGTGAAATTAAATACACACACAAAAAAATAAAAAAAGGAAGAAAAACATAAAATTTATTTTGTAAATTTTTTCTTGTGTGGAGGTTTTATTTTTTTTATTATTATGTGAATGGAAAATTTGAAATTTTTTATAATTTCGTAATATAAATTTTCGTTGAGTTTATAATTTTCAAAAAAAGAAAATATGGTTTTGTATATATTTGTACAAATGGAAATATTTTCTTGTTAATTTATGTCATAGTCGTCAGGACTATAAGTTTTTAAAAAGGAAATAAAATAAATATTTTATTAAGATAATTTTTTATGGGTAATGTCAAAAGATTCATATTCTTTTAAAATAAAATAAAGATTAAATAAATTAAATTTTTAAAAATAATTCGTAAATATTTTAATAATTTTCAAATTTTATACTATATTATTTAAAAATATACAATTTACTTTTATTGATATTATAAAGCACAGCATAATATGTAACATTGCAAGTATATTTTAGTTTTATCAAAATAATGAATTTGTCATTTTAATCCTTAAAAGATATTGAAAAATGATTATTACCAGAAATTCATTGTATTAATGATATTAGAGGAAAAATTTACATGATTGGGTGATTTTACATGATTGGGTTAATTATATGTTAAGTTTAAATGAAGTGTTATTTAAGTATTTATTTTTGTTAATTACTCAATATTTAAAATAATTAACTTTTAAATGACTAATGTCAACTCTCGAAAAAATTTTAACATTGAAATCTCAGTAAAAGAACTACATTACAATATTTCTGAGGCATATATTATTAATTAAGATTTTAAATTAATTTCGTTATATAGTAAGTTTAATTAAATGTTGGTGTTATTTTGAAATTTAAGATATTTAATTTAATTTATATAATTTAATAAGATTATTTTGCAAAAAATAATAATATTTGAATGCAAAATCTCGCTTATGTTTCTAAAATGATTTATAAGAAATATTAAATAAAATAATACTCCCTCTGTTCCAAATTATAGTATATTATCGTATAAAAATTAGATCAGACTACAAATTAGACTAGATATAATATTATACAACATACAGAGTAATATTTTTCTTATGTAGTCCGTAAGTCTGAATTGTCTGTAAGCCTGAGTAATCCGTAAGTTAGATTTGTGCATATAAACTTTTTGCATAATCTGTGACAAGATATATTTTATAATTTATATTAGTAATAATAATTGATAACAAAATCCATGGATAAGTTATTTTAAAATATACCAAAAAAAGTTTAGCAAAAAATAAATATTTCTATATTTTAATTTCACTGATTGCTTCATTTTCATCAAATTTCAATTATTTTAGACAATAAATTTTCTTAAAACTTACTAACGATAAGCCAATTCAGTAATAGAAAGTATCACCAATCAGTTTCCGGCAAATAAATGTTGCAAACAATATCAAGAATCCTGTAACCATCAACAATTTTATGCATCATTTTTATGTAACTAACAATAATAAAATTCAATAAATTATTTAAAATTTTCAAATCTCATAAAACCTTTAAACGACATTTTCTCAATTGAATAAAAAAAAATTAAATTTTGTAAAAATATTTTTAGACCAATAATTAGAAATAAAAATTAATCCCTTAGACTAACCCATTTATAAATTACCCTTTTAAATATTACCAAAAAAAAAAGTCCTTGCGTTTGACAAAGGCAAATTATTATTGATAGTAAATCGATTACCAAAAAAATTTCCATGAAACATAAAAAATTAAATACGGTAATTTTACCAAAAAGAAAATTCCATGTTACAGCAAAAAAAAATTTGACAAAATAAAAGATTAAAATATTATAAATAAAAAACATTAAAAATGAAGGAAAATCAATGAAAATTTCTGCGAAAAAAAACAATCTTTAAACAAAAAGTTACTTCAAAAATGTGATGAGAAAACATTAAAGGAGAAAAAAAATCTGCAACAATAAGAAAAACTGTGAAAAAGTATTTAATTTCTTTTTAAAATAATTACCATTCGTCCTTAAAGAATAACTAAATAACGACAACAGCATTGAAACAAAATATGAATGTATAATATTTTATTTTTCAAGGGTTTTTTTTTTTAAATTTCTGTGCTGCAAAAAAAATGGTTGTCCTTTTATTTTTTTTTTAGGAAATATTTTTTTTTTACAGTACATAATTTCTTTGGGGGTGAAAGTAAAATAAATCCATAATGAGAGAGGTCAAAATGCCATTAAGCTGATGACTGAATTCGCTAAAAGAATTTTATGAAAATAGAAATTTTATAGTCCAGGATGTTAATTTTTTATTTTACATTCCTTTTTCTTGTGACTAAAAAAAATTCATGTTAATTTAGTGAAATGATTTTAAATTATACGAAATCGATTTTAATAAAATTAAAAATTTCCCGTTTCATTTTTATTTGGAAGCCATTACTGAAAGGGAACAGAAGTGATAATTTTTATAAATGATAGAAGGAGGAAAAGTAAATAATAAATAATTATTTGGACTTAAAAGATTTTACAATTTTTTTTCTTTTTTTGGACGAAAAAGAAAATACTTTATATTATTTGGACGGGAAGAAGGTCGTTAGACTATTTGTCTTTTTATATCATTTTTTTTTTGTATAAATAAAAATTAATGATGATTTTTATTTATTGACGTAAATTATAAAAAAAGAAACAATTTAAATTTTATTATAAATTTTATTTAACGAAATTATTTTGTAGATAAAGTTTATTTATCGAAATAAAAAGGATATAACAACATATATTAAAGTGCACTGAAGGATTGTTGACATAAAATACGTAAATTAAAAAAAATTCTTACTCACAATGTATTTCAATGTATTTTTAAGAGTTTAATTTAAGTTTCTGTATAGTATAATCTAAACTAAACATAATGCTAGCATATTCTGTCATTATAAATAAGTAGTCTGAATAAACTTTCATTAAAATTGTAATTAACCGAGAAATATGAAACTCATTGAAAGAAAATTTTCCTTTTTAGGAAAATTTCTTTGCCGTTTGTAATAAAAATATATTTCTACTATACTACTGATTATTTCATTGGCTAACGTGAAAATAACTTACTAGCCTCAAAGAATTTAATTACATAGTTAGTGGTTGGTTATAGTAAGATCAAATTTAATTTAAAATTAAAAACTTTTTAATGATTCTTCGTTCAGTCCGAACAATAAATGAACCTCTAGTGTTTTGAATAGTTTAGAAAAATGTAGAATTTGTAAAAATTTCCAAATTCTACATTAGAACCACTTCTGGCTTTCATCACACTTTAAAGAATACTGATATTAAGAAAATATTTTTGCTATAATATAATTCTATAGTATGTACCTACACTAATATTTTTTTTTTTCCAAAGAAATAATAAGAATTACGATTTCAAAACTATTGAAATGAATTAATATAATTTTATCAATATTGTAAATCAATTAAAATCTTAATTTCTATTCCTAATAAATTTTGAGTGACTCATAGTTTTCTTTCTATTACTCCGCGAAATTACATCACAGAACAAGTAATTAAAAATTAAAATTTCATAATTTCAACTGTCATCTCCCATACATATATTTTGACAATTCGGGATATAAATGAAAGATACAAATATAGAAGGAAATTTGAAGAATTTTATTCCCTTATTGAAAGGTTAGTTTGTATTCCCAACCCAGGTACTGAGCTGAAAAAAAAAAAATTTTATCCAACTTATTAAAATCAAAATCCAAATATTCTATAAGATTTAATATAATTTTATGCTTTTCAACTTAATAACTTCTACATAAATCAACAAATAAAAATCAACATACATAAATATTAAAAATAATAAATCATTTTTTACTTCTCAACAAAAAAAAATAAAATTATTTTTTTTTTTATTATGAAATTACTTTAATGAGTAGAGAGGTTCGTCATTCGGTAACATAAACCGTAAAAATGACTTTTATCTGAACGGATATAATAAAATCCTATAAAAATAATAAACCTTCTAAAACCAAATAAAAATCTATGTAATTACATATATATTTGTGTATGTATAAACTAAATACATAATATAAGTGATATATACCTTCCCAAACACAAGTGGTTTTTCCTTAAAAGATCTACGACATCATAATGTACCAATTAGAGGCTTTGACCATTTTAATGGATACTCTATACACAGTTCTAAATAAATAATATAATATAAAAAAAAAGCATGAAACATATTTATATATAGTTTTACATTTTTATACCTAAATCATAAAAAAAAAACATACAATTCTTGGTATTATCCTTACATATGCACACAAAAATTATGACTAAAAACATAAAATTATTTTCATTATTTCAGTTTGGTTTTTAATATTCTACAACAAAAAAATAAACCAATTTTCTTCCTTTTTCATTTTAATGAGAAAATTTTTTCGCTTCTCTGTATTTTAGTTTTAATGATATAAAAAAATATTCTATTTTTTTTTTTTTTATTATTATTATTATTTATTTATCCTTCGTATAAAATAAGGATTTGTATTTTTTTTTTATAACAACACATAAAATAATAAAAAAAAAAATAGAGTTAAGTGCCTTAAATTATCCTTTTTGACTTATTATTTTTATCGTAGTTTTTTTTTTTTTTTTGTAGTTATAATATCCTTGCACATATTTATATAATTTTTTATATATATATATTTTGAAATACTTAAAAGGTTTTATAATTTGTATGTATATATACATGAGATCTATCATATAAATAGTGGTGTATATATAGAAAATAAAGGAAAATGTGAAGGACTCTAAAAGTTGATTAAGGAAATAAGTTTTTATTTATTATCATCAATCAAAAATAAAAAAAGTTATTTAATTTATATAAGTTTTTCTCATTAACTTGCAATTAAATATGACTTTTAAGGACTGCGAAAAGGTAACGAAAATTTCTAGAATTTAGCATAAAAAATAAAAGAGAATTAATGTTTCTCTATGATTGTTTTAGTTGAAATAAAAATTTTTTCGTAAAAAGTTTTCATTTTATTTTGATTACAAATCGTGAAAAGAATTTTCATTATCCTTTTAATTAAATTGTTCTTAGTTTTTAAGCAAAAATTTTTGAATTCATATTTTATTTATTAGAGGATTGAATTTTTTTTAAGTGATGACCGCGTAGTTCTTTTTTTTTATGAAATTTACTTATTTTCTTTCTTATCTTAAAAGTTGAAAACATCTGTCTAAGAAAATTGCTTTATTCATTATTATATTTATTAGAATGTTCACAAAGTGTTAGGAATGTTGCATAAAATAATTTGTTGAACAAAAATTTAATTTAAAAATTTAAATATTTTTATATTACAAAATTTAAAAAATTATTGTGATTAATTTAATTCTTAATTAGTTAATAAGCTTTCGTTGCAGTAATCAGATGTGTTAATACGTCAAAAAAAAAAATTACTTATATGTACTATGTTCATCTCAATTTTCTAATTTCTTAAAACTTAGATTTAGTTGAAAGTAGTTTGAAAGTTTGATTTTTAGACTCTTTTTAAATAGATAAGGTCATTACTTTGTCATTCTAAGACTATTTTAAAAGAAATATCATATAATTTCTATTTAATGTTGCTTTCACAAAATTTCTGTTTGGTGTTACTTTCGCAATTTTTTTTTTTGCAAATATATTTCTATTTTCTTTATCTTCATCGAACATTTGTGATTTTGTTGATAGTTTTATAATTTTGGAAATTTAAATTTAATCTAATTTAAGATAATTTTAAATTTAATTTAAATTAATATATCAATTAATGTAGTTATTAATGACATGTTGTTTGATAAGAAAATTTAGATATTTTAATTTCACAATTTGCGAAAATTTCTAGAATTTTGGATAAATATTTTTAGTTTTTTGCATAACTAAATATAAATAAAAATATTTCAAATACAATTCTAATAAATATAACTTTTTAAATTAATTTAAAAAATTGAATTTTAAAATGTCCTGTCATCAAAACTTTCTATTAATAATATAATTGTTCATGTTACTAAATATCTTCTATAACAAAACAATATAAAAAAAAGCTAACCACATAAATTTATAAATTGAATTTTTCTATTTTTAATCAAATTTCAATTGATATTTGCTTGATATTTGTAAAAATGTTTTCCAAATCGTTGTCATAAAATATCAATTTTATTGCACTTATTTTTCGTATTGAATGAAACAGATATTTCTATTTTTCAATGTTGCAACTTTTTTTTGTTATGTTTTGTTATTTATGTAGAAATATTTCAATCTGTAAGGGAAAAGTTATTAGGATATATTAGGATATATATATATAAAACTAAAAAATGATATGAGTTCTCAGTACTATAAATCAAATAAATTGAATTTGTGGATTCGGATGCTATTTCTTTTATATAAAATTTTTAATATAATACAAATCAGAATAATAAATATGTAATAAATTTTAGAATGTAATTTTTTTTTATAAACGTATTTATAGAATTTAATTTAGCTACGTTCTGTTGATCATATAATTTTATACAGAATTCTAAATCTATCATAAATAAATTCATTATAGGATATTTCAGTATTTATATTTAGTATAAAATTATGATTAACCAAAATCGTATTATCGTAAATTACTAAATTAATTTAAATTATTGTATCAATAAAAATATAGATTATTTTATTACGAATTAATACGAATATATTTACTCAAATCAAAATATAACATAAATTCTATGTTTTTCACTAATAATGTTTTTTGAATACTATATGATTTTCAAGTTCATATAAAATTTTTTAGCATAATCAATCTAAAAACATTTTTTTTTAATAATATCTTATCTAAAAACATAAAATAGATAATTTAATCTCCCTTTTTATTATTTGAAAGTAATTATTTATGACCTAACTATACTAAATATTTATTTGTTAAATTTTATGTAATATGTATTTAACTTACATTACAAAATACTAATTTATGTTTTTACAAAATCTCTAACTCAATAATAGAATATACATAAAATAAAACTATTTATTTTAAATATACACATACTAGTTGCTAATAATTTTCAGGTAAAATAACAAAAACCTTTCATAATTACAGACTAGAATAATATTTCCATTGAAAATTTCACACTTTTGTTCAATTTTCCCTGTAATTTTTATCAAAAAAAAATTACTTCAACAAAAACAAGAATGTTTTTTTTTTTTTGGTTGTTTGATCAAATATCAAATGAAAATTGGTTTCTTTACTGCGGAGTCGTCTTAAACCAATAATCAAATTGTGGACACACTATTATATATATTTTATCTAATCATATATCGACTTGGGGAATAAAATTAAAAGCTACAAAATACCATTTAACTGTGGGTGTTCTTGCGAACAAGATATTTTATAAATAAAATAATAAATGTCATTGTATGTAAATAGAGAAATTTAAACTGAGTATAAATTCGTATTGCTAAAATACATAAACATAATACGAATTATTTGTATAGTAATTTTAAAATTTATTTACTTAGAAATTTGTAAATATTTTTGGTAATTTCGCAGACCCAGCACTAAAATATGTAACCATAACAGATAACAGACAGTAAAATCTAATAGTTTAGGTAAAATTTTAACTTCGTAAATGAATTTAAATTGTGAAATTTTTCAGACATAATTATTTTTCATTTCATAATTTTGCGTTAAAAGATAGTGAAATAAATTTATTTGTAGCTATAGAAGGTCATATTCCAAGTACATTGAAATCAACTAAAAACTATTAGCAACATGTGACATAATTTCCAGGTATTTGATTACAAGTTTATGGTATAAATAATTCATAAATATATTTTCAATTAAATCAATTTTATATTCATTGCAGACTTGATTGGCAGTAATAATCAACAATTAAATATTGGCTGAACAATCTTTCATCATAAATTGTTATTGAAAATCTTGCGAAAGAAGTTTAAACTATTAAAATATAAAATAATTATTTACACGATTAACATTCAAAATATTGTATTCTGTATTACAAGGTTATAGGCAAAAATATCCTGTCATTTATATTTGGAAAAAGATATTAGAAGCAAATTCTAGAAATAATTAAAATGTCTATCAAATTTAGTCAGAAAAATAATTAAATTGAATAAATTATATACATTTATTTTCGAAATATTTTTTTATGAATAAAGATATTTAAAAAGAATATAGACATACAAAAATTCAACAATTTAAAAGATATTTTTTAGGTAATACATATCCTTTTTTTTTTTGCTAAAAGTGCGATTGTTGATATTAAAAACAATTGGGTATAAATTTAATTTGTAATCTTTGATAATAGTTTATATCTGAAAAATTGAAGTAAAAATTTAAATAATTAAATTTTAAAACGTCAATGTTACATTTTTTTTTTTTTCAGTTTTTGAAATTTCCATCAATTTCTATAATAAATTTTATGTAAAATTGTGAGTATTTCTGACAAAAATCTATTCAAAATAAGTAATTAAGTACTCTATTGTGGATTAAACTTAATAGTTATTAGAAATAAATACTATATTGTGGATTAAACTTTCAATCATATCCTGTACAATTGTCAATTTAAAATTTAATTATTTAAATATTTTCTTCCATTTTTTCAGATATAAATTATGTATTATCAAATAGTTTATATCTGAAAATTGTCGCACTTTCCACTTCTACTACATATAAAAACACTTTGTAATTTTATCTAAATTTGGTTTTTTACCCAAAAAAAATCATCTTCACATTTCAGAAATAATCTTAATTTTAATATGAAAACTACTGTATCGCACCGCTAATAGAATATTTCAATTACCTTAAAATGTTATTTTTTTAGCTGCGATAAATGAATTTCCTACATTTTTGTGGACACACCTACGTCTTACGTTTAAATCTGGGGAAGAAATTGAAATTTTATGATTTTTCAGTACATGTTTAACCATGAACAGTATACACTGCCATAAATTGCTGCAATGACATAAAAATTGTTGCACTGAAATACTGCCATGAGATGCTAGCAATTAAACTCGATTTATATAAAATTATAAATTTTAAAATATTACAGTTTTCTATTAGGTTTGCGATAAATGAAATTTTCTATTAAACACGAACGCCGCCTGACACATGTCAACTTAACAACTTCTTCATTAGTGAGAAATTTAAAAAACGATATTATTCCATCTTTTAAATACTTTTGACATGTCACAATATTTCATTTAATAATTCAATTTAAATCAAAAAATTGTTAATAAAATTATAAACAAAAAAACACATCAACATAATTTTCATTATTACCAATAATTTCCATTAATTCCATTTCCTATCAGGAAATTTTTATATTATTAATGCATCAATAGAAATAATATTAAATTTTAAATATAATATTATTAAAATTATTTTATATACATATTTACATAATATTTAATTATAAGTGGAAAACCATTAAAGTCGATTGTTTTATGTAATTCAATAAATAATAACATTTGCAATAAAAAAATAAAAAACTTGAATTAAACATTTTAATAAACTATCAGCAATTTAAAAATATCACTACCACCACAAAAAAAAAAAAACATTTATATTTAAAATTTATAAAATTTCCAATTTTAATTTTAATTTTTTTTAAATGTAATTTCAAGTTTTTTTGTAGTTTTTATGGAAAATTTAATCAATTTATATTTTAAACTGAACATTATTCTTGCCAACAAACCCCTTATTATCTCAATTATAATTTCAATTCAAAAAAATATTCTAATAACATTTAATTTTAATAATTTTGTAAAAAAATTAGTAACCAGAAATAATTTTAATTTTATTTCTATTTCCATTTATTTTTCTTAGAAAATTAATTACATAAACCTGAATTTCTATCTTTTTGTGACATATAAACTGACACCATAAAATTAAATAGGCTTCTTCTTTATATATTCTTTTTTTTTTAATTTTATGTTTTGAAGACAAAAAATAAAAATTTTTTTTTTTTTTAAACATAATTGGCAATATTGAAATAATAATCTGGAATTCGGTCATATCCTGTGAGAAAAGTTTTAATTGGTTTTATTTATTTTGAAATAATTATTATTCAGTTTTGTGTTGTGTTAATACTCGGAAATTATTGAAAATGAATAAATTATATAAAAAAAAATTTTAACAAAAAGAAAAAATACAAATTTATGTAAAATAATGTTTTTTTTGTATGTTAAAAATTTAATATTTGATTTCAATTAATATTAAATTCAAAAAAAAAAATTAAATTATTTAATCATTGTACAAAAATTTTAAGGATTAATGATGGATTATAATATAAATTTATTGGATAAATTTATTTTACTACAGAATTTTATAACTTTTATTATATTATAATTTTTAATTTGGTATTTCCTTCGTATTTCTTTAGTATTCATAAAATATAGTTTCAATTCAGCATAAATATTTGATATATTCTGGTTAAAAAGGAAATTAAAAATTATTTTTTTTTATAAATTCTTAAAACTTTTCAGCATATTAAGTATATAATAAATTGATAAATTTTCAAAGGGTAAGTAATTGAATGAAAAGTTTTATTACATTATAACTATAAGAAAGTTTTACTTAGTGTTAATCTGAAGAATTTCGATTATTATACAACTAATTGAAATTCTCATAATTTTTCAGCTTTTAAGATGTTTTAATCGAATATTTTATTACTTTTGTGTCTAGACAAACTTTTATTAATTTTATTCAATTTTTTTAAACTATGTTGGAATAATTCTTTTTTTGTAGCAAATCGTTTCCTGACAATTATAGTCGAAATTACCTATAATAATCAAAATTTATGAATTCTTTCAATATATCCATTTTGGAAACTTTCTTAGCCTAAATGTTAGTTTAAATTGTCAGTACGAAGGTGAATTAAATTTTTCGTTTCGATGGACCAATTTTATTTGGAATCGATTGACCAATTTTATTACCATTAATTAATTATTGTTTATCATTTTCACTATAAGACTTTTTATATAATTTTTTATGATATATCCTTTTTATTTCTTAAAATTATTATTAAAAAATTAATTTTTTTTTTATATCTCCAAAATCTGAAAAATAATCCAATTTTATCTTAATGCATGATTTTCAATTATTTTCAACTTCACTCTAAATAATCTCATTATTTAATATGTACAATATTCTTTATTTTATTATTAACTTTCATATAATAAAATTGAACTGAACCGTATTATTAAAGTATACTCGTAAAGGTCCTTAAAACCAATTTAATAAACAATATTAAAATAAGACAAGAAAACATTACAATTTTTTTTTTTTATTTTATTAGATTTACAAGTATAAAAAAAAACAACTTTTATTAAAATCTAAAATATCCTATTCAAGTACACATGTATATGTTAATCTACAAATACGATATAAAAAAGAATACAAATTTTTTTTTTAATCAAAATAATCATCGATGCGGTAAAACCAATATTAACAAATTTTTGGGTAGAGATTTTTGGTTCCTCGTTTTTCTTATTTGCTGAGTGAAGTTCAATCTAAATTAGTACAAGTATAAAAATTTTCAACTGAAACCCAAAAAGTTTTGTTGAAATATTTAATAATATTTTTACCAAAATTTTAATACGTAATAATATTCTATAGCATATTTATTTTATAAGGTTTCATGGAGAATTTATTATTAAATTCAACTGAAAACATACAATTTTGTTAAATTTTTATAAGTGGAATATAGATGTAGACTTGAATTGACGGTAAATTCTAGAAATGTATTATATATTTAATTAACAATTTGTATTGCAGAATATTAAAATAATTTTTGCAAACCAATTGTTTTCTTTTTCAGTAAAATTTCCTTACAAAACTTACTTTTCTAAGTAAAATTTTCCCGCCCTAAAAGCGATATTTAACGTCAAAATAGGATTGAAATTATCATATCAACAAGACAGATGATGTAGGCTAATTATATCAACAATAGAAAAATAAATTTATCACATATATAATGAATTATGTGGTAATCAACTCCAAATTTCATGGTAGAATCAATGAATCCATAAAACTTTTTAAACAAATGTAATTCCAATTTTGAAGTCTCTTCAATAGATAAAGTTTCAAATAAATTTTACTTTCCTCTCGCATGAGAAATATCTCCACACTTGGTACTTAATACAAGAGGAGTTATTTCTAGTACGCACTTAGTAACCAAAATTATAGGTATATGTTGAAAGACCGATTTCCTGGAAGGATTAGTTTTAACCAGCGTTTTCTTAACATTAATAGTAATTTTTATATATTCAGGTCATAATTCCTAATTGGAAACTAAAAAAAAAACCTAAACCAAAATAATTATTTCTGGTAAAAAAATAAAAATCGATATCCAAAAGTAATTCTCCGAAAATACATACTTTTTTCTATTATCATCTAAATATCCCATTTTAATATTCTTCAATTCGTTTTTATAATGATTTGCCTAAGGGAATTCATTAGATGACCCTAAATCCCTTACGTACTTTCATTTTTTATCATCATTTTTATATAGTCAAGGACTTCCATCCTGATACCATGACATTGCAAAAGTAACAAAAAAAACAAAAAAAATCATTTTTTTTTAACTTATTTGACTTTAGTCTTATTCGTATTTTGTAGGGAATAATATTTTTGTCAATATATCATTTTATTAAATATTATAACTTGAAGAAATGTCTCTGGGGAGCAACTACTTAAATTGGTGTCTTGACATTTTGATATCATTTTTGGAATAAATTTTTTCATCAACAAAAAAATGGAAAAATATAGAAAATATGATAAACAAAAATTCATAACTAAAAGAAAATTATTATTGGTATGAGAAATGAAAATATCATAAATAATATGCTATCAAAGCAAATTTATATTTGATGAGAAACCTTTTATATATTAACCAACAATATTTTGTATTTTTCTTTATCCTTAATAATATTTACGAAATTAAGTTGAAAGTTATTGGCAAAAGTGTATGTATGTCAATTACTTAGTTTCTTACAAAACTATCAGGTCATCACAATTGCCTATAAAATTGACAAATTTTACAAAACATATTTCCAATTTATTATTATTATTATTACAAAAAAAAATCAATTTTTAACCTTTAATCTTTTTAGTGTACATTTTTTGGAAGTTTTTTCACATACTTTTCACCGATAAATACTCAATAAATTGAACCTCATTTATAAAATCTCACAAAAAAAAAAAAAGATATTGGGTGTCCGATGCCAAATATAAAAAATATGTTGTACTAAAAATAGAATAAATGCTTCTAAAATGCCAATAGATCATTGATATATATAATTTTTTTTTTTCATTGACTAAAAAGACATCCTTTTAACGTCAATTCCCAAACTGTGATATCTTCTGTAAAAATATGTTTTAATGAGAATTTTCTATTTTGCTTTATGTTTATGGGAGAAAAGAAAAGTGATGGTTAATTCATGATGAAAACTTTAATAATTCACTTTAAAAAATTAAAAAAAAAAAAATTTCAGTAAAAATTAGGTAGTGAAGTATTTTTGGATATAAATTTTGGTATACCATAATTTATATAAAATTTTGTAATGTATAATTTTACTAGACTTTACTTAGTAAAAGCATAGAACTTCTATTTGAACTAAAAATTATTATTTTAAAATCCAAAATTTAATTTCTAGTTAATAAATCAATTTTGACAGTGTAAAATTTTACAGACAGACGAACAGGTACAAGGAATTAGTAAAATGAACAATTAGTTTAGGTATAAAAATATAAAAACTAGCAGTTTTTTTCATCAAAATGGTAAAAGTTTTCCGTATTGTAACAAATATGAAACAAATATCTAATTGATATATGATCTTAGTCCTCCGAATAATAATAAAATTTCGGTCAATATTTAACAATTGACGGTATTTTGCTTACATTTCCTTAAACAAAGACCACATAGTAAAATCTTAAGACTACAAAATATATTCTATCTTATTTTTTTTTTTTGTATTTACAGTTAAAAAATAGTTACAAAAGTCTGATTGAAACAAATGTCAATTCATTTTTCATTTTTCTTTCCTATATATTCATTTTTAGTTTTACACTTTAGCTGTGTTTATATTCGACTGTTAATCTCCATTTTGGAAGTTGGAAAATTTATTTGAAATTTTTCTTCCAATTTTTTTTTTGTTTTTGTCTTCCTTTTTTTAAAGAAAAATAATAATAAAAAACCAAAGGACGTATTCCCTTGGTTCACTAAAAGCGACGGCGCCAAATTATATACATGAAAGGCAAAAACAGTGCTTTAAGTAAAGTGGTTAGCACATTATGGTAATAAATAGCATCGTATTAGAAGAAGATGTTACTACTCTACTGTCTGTTATTAATGATCAGAATATTTATTATATTTTCCACACTTAAAATTAAAAAAAAAAAAAAAAAAAATTATTTTATAAATATTACAAATAAAAAGAAAATTTATAGCAGTGAGACTGAATAAGAAAATTGATATTTTGGAAAAACAGATTTTTAAAGGATATTACAAAATAATAATAATAATAATAAAAAGACAAATTTTTGATTTAAATATTTAAGTGAAATTTTTTTTTAGTTCTCAAATAAATATACTATATATATATTTTAGTAAATCGAACTATAAAATAAGGATATTTTAATTTTAATTTGAAATATTTAAGTCAATAAAAAATTCTATATTTATAATTAAAGTTATTTTTTTTTTAATATATTTAATTAAGTCAAATCTAAGCTTTTACATAAAATATACTTAAATATTATTTAAAATATTATTTATATCATCTTTAAATTATTATAATAAAAAATATAACTTATCATTCTATAATCTGTGGGATGATATATTAGTTAAAGGACTTTATGATTAATGATATTAAATATTGATTGACAAATTTTTGTAAAATCATATTTATAAAAATCTGAAATAAGAATGCTAATATTTTTTTATAGAAAATATTCTTAAAAAATATTCCAATAAATTATATAAATACACATATATATATAAATTGTATTTAATATTAAAAGATTAATGAGAAAAATCTAAAAGTTAATATTTTGATTTTTTAAATGAAAATAAAAGAAAATCAAAATCAAGAAAATAAGTCAGTAAATAAAAGATAATAATTATTTAGGTCATCAAACAGAAAAAAAAAAAAAACATATTATGGTTCATTTAATAAATTTTCATCGTTTTCTTTATAATATTAACGAGTACAACTGATGGTACTATTAAAAAAATTTACGTTCTACATAACAAGATTATTTTAAATCTTTTTTACAGCCGTTAAGTTATCTTTTATAGCTATCTAAGTACTCTTTAGAGCCTCTAAAATATAAATTCCTTTAAAAATGAAAATATTTTTTTGTAATAAAATTAATTATGATATTTTTGTATTGTTAGGACTAATGGATAAATAAATCACACTAACACCCCAGACTGTATTGATGGTAAATTATTGTAATTTTTCAATTTTAAAGTCAATTGATTTTGATGTAATAACGATTATAACATTCTAAATCAATACGATAAATTAAATTCGTTTAGCAGACAAATCGACAGTAAACCATTTCAATTTTTAATGCTCTGCATTTGATTCTTAAACATATTTTTACATTAAGGATTATTGTTAATATCAATGACATACCAAAAATTACCATAAAATATTTTTATTTCAAAAGTTATTAATAGAAATTTTATATATTTTAAAATTCATTTAAATAATTGCGTTTTTGAATAAACATTTTATTTTTAAATGATACAGAAAAGTAGCTTATTTTTTTTATTATCCTTTTAATTGAATGTATAAACGAATTCATATTTTGTTTTGTAGTATGTAAAATTTTATGGATCTGTTTTTTTTTTTTTTTTTTGTGTATAATTTCTTATCATTTACAAAATTTAACAATTCGCACATATTTCTTATGGTTTTATGTATATAAATGAAATTTTATTATGTATTTAACCTTCACACTTACATCAAAAACAACAACAACAACAAGGAAAATAAAAAAAAAAATGAGGAAAATGTGTTCTTTTACACACATAAATAAGAATTAAAAGTAATTCTAAAAGTTATTTATTATATATACAATACACAACAAAAAAGTTTATACCATTTGTATGCTAAAGGTTCAGAAAAATAATTGCTTATAATATTAATGTTTAAGGATATATTAAATACAGACATTTTCATTTTGAAAACTAAAATTTATTAAAATGTTTATTTAACATACTTACACATATATAGTATATATATTATTATTATTTTTATTTGTATTTTTTTTTTTTTGTTTTTTTTTTGAAGAACAATTTTAACGTTCTATAAAAACCACATATTTCGTATAAAACGTAAGGATAATTTTAGGATTGAGTTAATTTATTTGAAGTGGAATGATATAAGTAGATTTATATGTAATTTTTATGCTCAGTTGTTTATAATGGTATATATTTTTTTTTTAATGTGGTTAAGTAATTTGAATTTTATTTAGTCAATTTAATAAACTAAATATTTTTATAACTTTATTATTTTAATTAATTTTTAAATATTTTAATTTAAATTTTATTACAAAAATTAGATTGAAATTTTATTATGTGGATGAAAAAAAATTTGATTTGCATTTTGGACAGATAAAATAAAATATATTATTGATTAATGATTATATACAGCCATATATTTTTTATTAACAAAGTTAACCAATTTTTAATTATTATTTTGATCAACAAAAATTGTAGTCTTTAGAATTACTTTTAATTCTTATTTATGTGTGCTATTAAAGTTAACATAAATTTCACCGACTTATGTGCAGATATTAAAATATTTATAGATGTAAATTTTTAATTTCTATAAAAGTTCTTGTAAATTGAAATTTAACTAGAATATGTTATATTAATTAATTATAAACCACAAAATTCAACGACTTTAACACTTTTTACTTCAAATTTTCTTCCAGGTACATTTTGTCGATATGAAAAAGTAAATTTCTAAGGTTTTTCCGACAATAAAATTTTACAAAGCCATAAAAACAAAATAAAAACTTAAGAGAAAATTTTTTAAGAATAAAATCATAAAAGTTTTACATTTGAGAAAATTACTAAGAAGAAAAATGAACTGAATATATAAGAACCAAAAATAATATTGAAATTATTATACCATTTTAGGTGCAATTTTCTTATATACATATATGCTTTATTATAGTAAAATAAAATATTTTTCATATTTTGAACGTGTCCTTGATTCGCAAAATGGAAAATATTCAACTATAATACTGATAATACAATTTTGTTTTTGATAACTTTTAAGTATTCACAATACTTCAGTTAACCAAAATGATGCTATAACATAAAAAAATGAAAAATTTGATTGAATACTTTTTTTCTTATTTTTATATTTAAAAAGTTTAAAAAGTTCATTGACATAATAAGGACTATACGTTTTTTAAATTATTGAAATTATTTCAAAAAAAGTTTACTAATTCAATTTTTTCTTATCTACACTCTTTTAGTTTCATAAATTTTATATTACTAATCATTTTTTATAAAAAATATAATAAAATATTTGACTCAGTAAGATTATACAATGATTATGCATTAACTATCTTTAGTGAAATTTAACGTAAACACTTTGTAAATATAGTTTTAAGTGAAATATGAATTAATAAATTTTAATATCATAGTTTTTGTCACAAGTTTTTTTGCAGTTTTGAAGAAAATTGAATTAGATTTTTCTTAAAAAGTGTTTTACCTTTGAATCTGTTATATTTTACCTTTAAAATTGGTATACTTTTATAATAACTTAAAAGATTACCTTAAATTTTATAATTAGATAGATCATTATCCTATTAGCAATAATGCAAAATAAGATCCAATTGCTATAAAAATTCCATTACGTCGTAACTTAATATATTTAAAGGTAATTAAAATTATTCCAGTTAAAAATTATGTGAATAAAATATTACGAAAATATAAAATATTTGCGAAATTTATTGAAAATGTGTATGATTATAGTTCTATATTTTATTTGTAACCATCGTTATACAAACAGTCATATTTCTTCAGAATGAGAATTCTTTTCCAACAAAGTAAAACTTGAATTCTTAATTACATAATTATATTGACAAAATTCTTAAGATTGTTCAGTAAATATCATTGTTTTCAAATATATAATCAATTAATTCCTTCTACTAAATTTCCCTATTTATGATATTAAAACTTCTTCTTTAGCTTTAATATATGTAACAATTCGAAACCTTAGGATCAAACAAAAAAAAATATATCCCATCTTAAGTTTCAACATTGCGTAACACCAAAAAGTAAGAAGAGGTATTTATTGTGGTTTTTAGTATCGCACAGCAAATAAATTTAGTTTTTAAATTATTATTTTTTTGGTTATACTAAAGAGGAAAAATATAGAAAATTTAATGTGGTATTAAAACTTATTTTACTATCTCTCTAAATTAACATATTAGAGAGGAAGAAAATATTTGTGGAAGGTAAAGTAGGTGGCATTATAAATTTAATCCGGCTTACGAGGGTTTAGATTTCAACGTGATAATTATTTTATTATTAAGGTTTTTAAACGTAAAATAGTTTTTTAGATTGTATTATATTACTTTTTGGCAAATAAATATAATTAAAATACCAAAAAAAGTAAAACTTGTAGTATATAAGGATGAGCACAAAAACATTCTATAGTATTTTTGCTGGGAAAAAATCGCTTTTTTAGAAGTATATACATAAAAATTATACAATAGGAAATATGAAATATAAATTTTCAGTTTTTTCTTAACAAATAATCAGTATTTGATTAATTTAACTTATTAAGAATGTAATTATTAGTGATTTACTTCAAGTTTTCAATTGTAATCCTTTTTGTATATTTAACATTATTCTCAGTACTTTAAAAAGAAATACTTACCGTTCAAAATTGTAATTCCAGCATTGATTATAATTCCATTATTAATAATTACACTGAAAAATTAGTAATTCAAATTTAACCTTTATTTTACTGGACTAACAACGAACGAAACTGACGAAAACAGTAGTCAAAATAAACTTAATTTTTTAAATAAATTTAACTATGACACACAATTTAAATGGCGCAAAGTAACGTCAAATCAACTCAAATTGATGATATAATAATTTTTGAATAAAACTTAATTAATAGCTTTGTAATTTGAAATTATGAAGTTATAATAGTTTTTAAATTTTTAATATGATTTAAAACTTCAATACGTTTCTAAATTTAAGTAATTTTTTGATAGCTGCGAACCTACAGCATTAAATCTCAATAAAATTTTACATTATTTCAACTTTACTTTTATAGTGAAAAGAAATCGTTCATTGTAATTCCAGTATTAAAATTATAAAATTTAGAAACAGCTTAAAAAAAATTTAAATCTTTAAAATAATATCAACAATATTCTTTAACTTAATAACATCCTTCAAGCAATAAATCTTATAATATCACTGACCCAAATAATTATTCTTGGAATATTTAATATAATAACAAATAAATTAATTTTTAAAAACAAATTCAAAAATCTCTTGAAAGCATAAATTATAAAAGCATAAAAATAATCAATTCTATCAATAAAAACAATTTTTTTTTTATTTTTGTAATGTCATAATAATAAAAATTAATCTTGTATGAAATTAGAATTTTTGTATATTAAGTTTTGAAGATTATTTGTAATAGTAAAGTAAAATGATTTTATAAATTAGTTCGGTCATTGATTATGAATTGAAAAATCTTATTATAAAGAAAATTCAGTTTATATTTTCCAAAAATTTAGTCAATTAAAAATAACTTAATTTACTGTCAAAATTAAATTTTATGATTAAAATTAATTTTATTTTATTATTTTGGTTTATTTTAGTTTATTTTTACTATTTTACCTATCGTAAAATTTTACCACATAATCATTACACCTGATGCATAAGAATTCATTACTAAAAAAATACAATGAAAAAAGAAATGAAAAAAAAATTGTATTGGATAATTTACTTTTCAAAAAAATAACATAATTGCTATTGTCTTGCAGAAAAAAAAAAAAATAAAGTGCACTTCAGGATAAATTTATAGACTCCTGTAAGGAACAGAGTAGACAATAAACTACCCTGCAGGTTCCATTATGATATAGTGTTGTTATTTTATCTTGTTTTATGTTTTTTTTTTTTTTTTTTTTTGTAACCATCTAAGGACTCTCTAACGTTAAAGTAACAAATTTTACCATGGTACTTGTCTGTTGTGGATGATGTGGATAGAGTGCTTTCTTTTGTTTTATTTAAAATATAATTTAATTTTATTTTTTGTTTCAGTTTTTTTTTCATTTATAGTGAGAAAGAGTGGAAATATTATTTATATAAGATACTGTATACGATTTTTTAGAAATGGTTTTAGTACAATTTTTAAATGCTATTTTGAAATTTTATGTCAAATTGAAATAAAATAAAATGAGTGAAATTATGAAAATTGGAGAAGAAAAAAAAAAAGAATTCATAGAAAATGATTTTTTTAAATTTAATATTTTCTACAGGATTTTTATCCTGCTAATCTGACTATATTATACTTTTATTATACAAGACTTATAGTAGAAGATTTATTAAATCCATTAAGCTGACATTAAATAATGATATTTTAAATGAAAAATAATACAAAACAAAATAATATATAATTCCTTCGGTTAACACAAGATTTTCAAGTGTTCTACCACTTAAATCAATTTCTGCATTTTGAAATTTTTCAAATTAAATTATATTTCTCAGTCAACTTAATAAATATTTAAAAGAATTATTCTAAACAAAATTAAAATATTATTATCTAATTTACAACATATTTACCATTTATAACATATTTTACATACTACATACATATATATATATATTTTGATATTTAATTATCATTTTTTCCTACTAAAAAATGCTTCCCTTTTCTACCTAAAATCTGTTTCAATACATTCTATTCCAACACAATTAATGCCAAAAAAAAAACTATTTTAACCCCTAAAACCTTAAAAGTAATTACATTAAATATTCTTACCTGTTATACTGGAGTCTAATCTAAACCCTTAAGGAATTTTTTGAAAAAAATAAAAACATTTTGTTTTACTATAACACCGTTTGATTACATAAATATACAGAAATTTGAATAAACTCAAATGTCCATGGTTGCACTGAGGTTTTGTTAGCTAAAATAAAATTGTTTTTCAACTTGTTGCGAAAAATTGGCGAAATTATCCTTGTTTTTTTTACATAGAAACATAAAATTAATTCCTATTTTGTATATTGATTTTATAAGTGTAGTATATTACATAATTTTCCTTACCAACAAAACTTAGTGTAGTTTAGTGCTTTTGGAAAAAAATCTATTTATACCTATGCAAAATAAAAATATTTACTTATCTCATAGTATCTGAACTAGTAACTCACTAATTAATTTTTTATAAAATTTACTCATAACTTTACCATATATCCTTAAATATATATTCCCTCAGAAATCATAACAAATCACTAAATTCAAAATTTTCACTCATTGAGCAATCACTTTAACTATAAATATTTTCTAGGACAATAATATTTAAATTACAATCGTAAATTCACAAAATTTCGTTTATTTGGGTAGAAAAAAATAATAATATATTAATAATTTTCAAAAAAAAGGATATAATACCTTTTTTCTACCAATAACCAACCCACAAAATAACAATGACTATTTTTTTTCCTTTTTTTTTTTGTGTAGAAAGGAAATATTTTAATACATCTGTACATCAATTGTTAATAGATTTCTTTTAATACATAAATAAAATATATCCTTTTCGGGGGAAGAACAATAATAAATATTACAATATATTACATAGTAACTTGTCCATTTTAGGAAGCCTTTTGAAAGTATGTCAAATTACTTTAAAAAGGTCAATTTTTTAATATAAATTTTTTGCAAAAAAAAAAAAAAATAGAAAGTTTTTTAAAATTGTATAAAAAGGATATTCATTGAGAAAATTAAATAAGGATAATAGGACTTTTTTTTTAAAAAAAAGAAATTGGGATTTACATGTAAAAAAAGAATTTAAAATTTTTATAATTTTATTTAATGGTGAAACCTTAATGGAACTAAATAATATATCCATAAAAAAAAAACTATTTTCGAAGAAAATAAATTTCATTCAAGTTCGAGGCAACTAAACAAATTTCTTAACAAAAGATATAGTGAAAAGATGCAAATCACTTTCATATGTAAATCATAAAAGGTACGACAAAAATATAGCAATTTTTTTTTTTTTTTTGGAAAATTTCTGCTTAATCAAATCTTTTCTACTTTATTTTATCAACTCCGATTTATGACCATTATTTATAATCAAAATTTTATCCTTCATTTATTTAATTCAGTATTTCCCTTCAACATTTTTCCTCTTTAGATATAAATTTTTCTTTTTTTTTTTTTTAAGAATTAAATTATGTGTAAAATTTTTAGAAAATATTTTTGATTGAGTATTTTGCCAGTCAATTTATTTAATTTTCATTTTTTTTTTTTACTTTAGACTTTTTTGTTATCAAGAAAATGTGATTGGTTGGGTTGACAAGAAATATTATTTGGTGAACAATAATTTATTTTACTTCAAAAGGACAATATTCCCAATGCAGACCAAGTGTTAAATGTGTAAATATAAACAAAATTATTAATTTTCCATAAATTTATTATTTATGTTAAAATTATGTGAATGAAAATTAAGAATTCTTAAATTTATTTGTTTTTCTTCAAATGTGATTAGTTCAACAAATATAAATTGAATATTTATTTTAAAGATAAGCTTTCAGATAATAAATTTTTCAACATTAATTTCTATAGATATAATTATTTATAAAATTTAATTTGTAAGATAAATATCAAACATTATTTTATTAATAATATCTTTTATAAGAAATTAATATTTGAAATATATGTTATTAATTATTTACCCCTTAAAGCATTTTCAATATCCAATTTAATTGTGAAAATAAAAAAATTATACTAATATTCAAAATTAATTTTAAATATAATAAATATTATTAATATTATGTTATTTAAATTAAATAATAACATGTTTATTTTATCAAATATATCCTATAAAAAAATAATTTAAAATAATTATACAATTTTTCGTTTTTTTTTTTTTAGTTTCTACAGAAAATTTGCATGTCTTTTTGTATTTGTTTTTATTTAATTATTTATAAATATTATTGTCAATCATGTGCAATTTTTATTTATCAATTGTTATTCATAGAGTATCCTTGTTTATATTTTTCACTCTATATATAAATATTTATATTTTGGGTGAAGTGTATGGTTGTACGTGCAGTATTCTTATATGCAGATCAATACAAAAACTATTACATCATTTGTACGATAAATTAGTAAGTAAATTGTTTACCGTATTTTTGTTTAGTAAAAGTTTTGGTTCATTTGAGGTGTTTATTTTGAAAAAGTTACAAGTACATTTTTGAAACAAATTTAAGATAATGATAACAGATATCAGTGAAATTATCTGTAAATGATCTGTAGTCAAAAATATTACTCAAAAAGTCTAATATTTGAAAAATTCACTCAAAAAAACTCCTATTCAAATTTTAAATCAACGGCTGAAATAGAAAAATACAAAATAATTTAAAAAAAATTTTATTTGACTTTATTATTAAATAAAATCTTTTTTAATTTCTCTAAAAAAAATTTATATAAATTCCAACAAGAAAAAAATGTTTTTAAACTTTTCAATATTCCAGAATATCAGAAAATCATTCAAATCCGATTAAATTTATAAGTAGCCAACGCCAAAACAAATAAAGATTAAAATTTAAATATTTCTTTAATCTATTCAAACAAAAAAAAAACCATTAAATTTTCCTCAAAATCGATAAATTTTCTTTCGAATTTTTATCATATATACCCCCCCAACAAAATTGATAACAAGTTCATTATTATTCTTTCAACTATTCAATTTTTTACTATGATTGTGTGTTCATAAGGACAAAAACTATTATGAGACAAACGTTAAAGGGACAACAACAGCTGCAACACTGTTGCATTATTGATTATGGATAGAAAATTATCCTTTATAGATGGTTATACTAACAACAGTAGTAACTCTATGTTGTCATATAATAATATTATTTAAATAATAAAAAAATAAATATATATAAAAGATATTGAAAACAATGATATAACATATAGATATAAATTCAATTTTTATTAAATTTTCATACATTTTATTTCATTTGACATCAAAAATATCAACAACCAAACCAAAAAAAAAAAATAAAAGATTTTTTTTATGTTTACATATTTATTTATTTATGTGTGTTTATTTTTCGAAAACCATTATATCATGGTATTATTCAGAGGTTTTTTTTTATTTTTTTCGTAAAATATTAAAATTTCAATTTTCCTTTTATAAATAATTCAATCGAATATTTATCCTGGGTAAAATAAAATAAAATATTGCAATGAATAAAAATGAATTCTCATATGTTTTGGGCAAAAGTTTTATTTTATTAATTTAATTTTTGTTTATTTTTATATTTATTTATTTTTATTTTTTTATCAAAATTCATATTAATTAATGAATAATTTTTCAGAATCCTTTTAAAAAATAATAATTACATAATTTTATTTTATTATAAATATAAAATGAATGCCCCACCATCAACTAATTTTATTATGTTTCAAAGTAAAAAAAAAGTAATGAGTTATTAAGACTAATTATTTAATATTTAGTCAAACCAGAGATAATGTCTCTAGTTTGACTAAATATTAAATAATTAGTCAAACTAGAGATAATTACCGACTTATTCAAAATTTTACAGGATACACTATTCAGTTTTTTTAATTCATTAATTTTGTGAGATTGATAACAGATGAAAATATCCTTATTCTTCAATTAAAGTGGATGGAACCATAATAACTAAATCAAAACATGATATTTTATTTAAATTATTTCTTTGTTATAAAAATTATTTTTGTGAAAATATTGTCCATTAGTATCAACATAAAAAATTTAACTAATTTTTATACATAAATTTTCAATAAATTTTTCTGAGAATTTTAGAAAATACATTAATGATTTCAATAAATTTTTAATAAATTTTTCATATTAATACATAAATAATAATTTATCTGAATATTATTTTTTAAAAAAGTTTTTATTGTTTCGGAAATTTAAAGTATTTTACATCAAAAAAATGGTACAATAATAATTTAAATTAAATTGATCACGCATACAGATATTTTCCAGAATTTATTCTATAGCAAGTGACATATCAAATTCATATCCGTTTTCGGAAACTAAAAATTTATCTTTTTCCTTTTTTAGAAATAATATTTTAAGTCATTTTCAGTTTTAAGAAAAAAATATGATTTTCAAAAAAATAATAAGATTTAGAGGCCAAACGCCTAAATGGTACAATTTAGGAATGCAGTTTGTTTCGGAATTTGCTGCAATACTACTTTTCAAATTAATCAAAACATTAAAATTTAAATTTATTACAAAATCTAAACCTTTTCTACCCATTTCGACACAAAAATACCGGTACATTCTTCTCTACAAGTTATTTCGGATCCTTTTTATAATTAAAACAAAATTCCATTCGCTAAAATATGAAATATTTCTTCATTTAAAATTTAAGAACAAATATCTAAATCTTATTCTAAGAAATTACTTGAAATATTCAACTGTGGAACAACGAAATAAAACCTAAATAGTTATTAGCATAACTCTGACCAAATAATGAAGCATACAAAACTCGTAATTCAATTTATATTTGTAATAATTTTTAAATGATATTCAAAATTTCCGAAAAATGATCATAACCTTTATTTAAAACTTTTATTAATTTAAACGCCAGAAAAAATTAAATGATCAAAATATTCTTATTAAGTTTTAAGTTTCAAATCATTAAAAATTAAATTTAATATAAATGATATCGACGTAAAACTGTATAAATTCTACGAAAAGGTTATAAAGTAAATTCGTAAATATTTTAATATTAATTACAATATACCTATGTACGCAATTCTAAATAAATATGATGAATTCTAGGTACTAGATATTTAATGGTAACGTTAAGATATTTCTAATACCTTTGACAGACGTTAAGATGTTTATGTTACCTGTTTGTATTTTATAATATCTTTTTTTATTTGATATTTGTAGCTTCTGATTTTGAGCTGACTTCCAATTATTTTTTGTACCCATTTCGAAATCAAGCAAAATGCTCGGAATTTCAAATACTCGCATTTAAGTATCAGTATATTTTCATTCTAAATATTTTATTAAATATCTTCATTATAAAAATTTTGTGAATGAACTTCAGTTAATCGAAATAATGATGTTATAAAGTATGAATAAACATAACAGACGAAATGCATAATTGTACTTATAATTAAAGTGTGTCGTCCGTCCGTCGGCAGTACATATAACATTTACGAACTAAAATATATTCCCCTATTTTGTAAATTTTCCGAGAATTTAAAAAAGTAATTTACCAGAATTGTTAATTGTTTTAATTTTCTTTACTATAGCAACTATCCCAATGTAAACAAGGAAATCCACATAACATAAAATATTAAAGTTCTGTTGGTAAATTAATAACCTTTTAAATAATAAGGAAAAAATTGTGATAATAACTCTAAGCCTAATAGTTTGAAATATTTGTTTTCACAAGAATAAATATTTTCTCTTTGATGAAAACTTATAAATATAATATATTTTTCCACCTATAAAACAAAAATTTTTTTAAGGAATAAAATACCTTGGTAACTAACACTAAGCTACGAAATTTCTTTTCTATCATAATTAAAATTACCATAGTAACTTTTAATTTCTTTACAATGATTATTCCTATTTTTAATAAATTCAAAAAAATATCCAAAATTTTGATTTGTCTGTCGTTTCTAACACGTTTGTGACACGTTTTCAGGATAATAAATAATGTTTTATTATAAAGACAAATTTTTATTAAATGTTTTTTTTGTATTGCGTTGATTTTAAATCGGAAAATAAATTATTCTTCAACTCATATAGACTCTGTTTTATTTAACTCAGTCTACAAAAAAATGTTATACCATCCTAAATTTTGCGTAAATTTATGCAAATTTATATAAATTTATGTTTTTTAACCCACATGATTGATTTATTTATTTGTATTATAATAGGACCTCAATGCCATTAAAATGATATTGGAATATGAAACGTAAAATAGTATTATGGTTTATTTATTACTAGAATAAATAGAATAAAATTAATAGAGACAAAAGATATAGTTAAAATAGTTCTTGACAAAACTTTACAATTAATTAAACGTACTGAAAAGTAAAAATAAATTTTAGGCTGACAAATCATCCTATACTACTAAGAATTATAAGCAGATAAAGAATATCGAAAATTAATCAATTAAAATATGCCAATAAATTAATTAGAATTATAATGCTCTGACCTTTCTAGCATATTTTAGATTAAATTCTTCATTAAGAAATTCATCAAGGACATAATATCATGGAAGGCTGCACAAAAACTCCTATTCAAAGAAAATTAATTGGAAAATTAACTATAAATATTTTTTTATAACGAAAATTGATTTAGGAATTTGCAACCTGAGCATGAAAATATAAATAAATTTTATGAATTTACTTAAAGACTGTAATTTTTTGTTTTAATTTCTTAAACATTATTAAATATCTTCATTATAAAAATTATAGAAATTTTCTGAAACAGATTATTGATTGTAAAGTTATTTCTTTTACAAAATTTTATTACAAAGTATTCTAATTTAAAAAAATAGTTTCTTTTCTTCAATTTAAATCAATGTTTTAGGAAAAAATCCACCCTCATCATTCTTAAAAAAATTCTACTCAAATAAGTAGAAATGTAATGGTTTCATTTCGTCCTTTATTTATGTTCATAAAAATAACAAAAAAAAAAAGTGATGTAAAAAAAAACTTTATTCCTTGGAGAATAAATTTGATATTCAAATTAGTCTTTAAGTAATTCCATCATTTAAACGGATATTTGTAATTTTTTTGTTTTGTTTTGAAGGATATTAACAAAATTTTAGCATATCATAATCAAATAAATGTGGATCAAATATATTTAATCAAATAAATGGATATTCTAATTTCTGTGTTTTAAGGATCCACAGACATATTTGTATATTTTCTTTAAATTAAATATTATTCTTATTAATTGAATATTTTATGATCGGGTTATATATTTATTTTAAGGAAATTTATTATTTAAATAAAACAATTTAATGTAATTAGTCTAAAATGGAACAAGAATTATGTTATTGTACAGAATTCTCAATATATCAAAAAAAAAAAAAAAATTTAACTTAAATAATTTACATAATTATGAGTTATGATACATATTTCATATTTAAACTCAGATAAAATTAGTGGTCTATTAAAAGATAAATTGCAAAAAAAACTTTTAATATTCAAAAATCGAACAGAAATTCTAATAAACATAATTTGTACATAAAATCAATATTGTAAAATAAAATTAACATGCTATATTTCCAAATTACTCAAATGTAAAAATATGTACAACTTTATTCAAATCTAAGCTACAATGATAGTGGAACATTAATGGTAATTTGTAAAATTACACAAAATTCTTCAATTTTTATCATCCAACATTTTCCTTCCAGCAAAAAAGTTTTAACGTTTTTTTTTAAAAAAATTCAACAACAAATTTTTAGATAGTAATTATAACTATTCTCTTATATGACACAAATAATAATGTAACCCTACAGATATTTGTTATGTAACTCAATTATTATTTTCTGTAACAATATATATATATAGAAGTAAAGTGTAATGATTGTTATAACATTTCCTTCTACAAATATTTAAAAATATTTGTTCAAATTTATCAAAAAAAATTTTTGATGTTTTTCAAGTTATCAATTTGCCGAGACAGAAATTTCCTTTTCCTTGTAAATACATATTTACAAATATTATATGGTAAATTTAGTTTATACATACATATATTATATATGTGGCTTTGATTACATGGAAAAAGTGAAAAGTTCTATTCAATGGATAACTTTAGATTTTCCATTAAAATGTAAATAAAATTTTACTTAAGGGTACATCATTTTTTTTTATACGTAAAATTTTAATTTAAAGGAACATTTTTTGAATAATATTTTTTAATATTACAATATTGCTGAAATATATTGTTTTTTATTTTATACAATAAAGTAACTAAATATTAGTTAAAGTCATGAAAATTTTATTACAAAAATATCTCAAGTTAAAATTACACTTTGTTTTAGTCATTTTTATTTAACGTATAATACTAAAACTTTATGGATTTTAATGTAAATATGGATTTATGGATTTTAATGTCAATAAATTCAATTTTAATGAAATATTGCTTAAAAGATTTAATTAAATAACTAAAATTTAAATTTGAAATTATTTGAAATTTAAATAGAAAATTTTATTTAAAAGTTTTGTCCTTTCTAATTATTCAAGTAGAAAAAAAAACCTGAAAAAAAATGTATTATGTACTTTTAGTCAATTTTCTATATTACGAACAACTCAATTAAGTTACACATTTTGTGGTTACATTTTTTCTAGTCCATAATTACAATTGTAATTTTTTCGTTTTGAATTTGAAAGTTGCTCTTAATTAACCATGTTACCTTTAAAAAACAAAATCGTGAGATGAAAATAGATAAATTTGTTATAAATTTATTAGATAATACAAAGAGAAAATGTTGTCTGAACAAGATAATTACAATTATTCATATATTTTTTTTACAAAATATTGCATTCCACTGTGGATATTGTGCAAAAACTAATATCATAATATTTCATATCAAAAAAATTAAATATTTCGTGATACTGGAAAATATATTAAATATTTACTATTAGTTGTCTCAATAAGATATTAAATTTTCCTAAGTTAAAATTTTCAAATCAGTTTAAATTCAACAAAATTATATCGTATTCTGTTCTGATAAAAAATTAATTTTTATTTAGTTTAAATTAAAAAAAAAATTGATTAAAGTAATTTTGATGGACGACTTTATGATGTAATACTTAAGAATATTTAGTAGATCAAAGCTGGTACCCATAAAATAGCATAATTTTTTTTTTTTTAAATTTAAAACATTATTTTAATTTTTACCATGAAAACTTTGAATATCTAAATATCTATTAAAATTCTTGAAAAAATGATTAAATTTTAAATGAATACAGAAACTTAAAAAAATTATTTATACTACATCAAGTCAAATTCAACCTTTAGCTACTCATACAATGTAAATTTAACTAGTTTTACATGAAAGTTAAGAAACCTTTTTTACTCCTACAATATTATTCCATAAAAATTTTTGCTTTCTTATTTTCAAAATATTTGAATAACATTTAAATTATCATAAATAGTTGCTTTGACCTAAATTCATACTAACTAATTCAACAGCCCTTTTTACTACTCTACAACACACATAAATTATTTATTATTATCCATAGGATATTCAGTCAAGATTTTCTAAAAAAAAAAAAAAAAATTTTGCAAATTCAACAAAATTAACCAAACAACACTCATTCCTCATCAATTTCTCTAGTCTCCCAGATTCATCTTAAATTATTTGCATAAATATTTTTATCCCACACCATCTACTCAAAAACTTTGAAATATACTAAATAATAATAATCCCACCTACAACCTCTCATCCCATATAAAATGATATACTTATTATATAGGACAAAAAAAAAACGAAGAAGAAAAATATAAATATAAAAAAAAAAATCCTTTTCGGGTCCTGTTTCTAACCCGCCACCATTAAAATTGGATATGACAGTAATCCATGAGGAAAATTTAATGCTGTCCAATTAGGGATTGTCTTCTGTTGTCATAAATTAGAAAGGATTTAATGTTGAAAAGGATTACTGCAATGGAAATGATAAAAAAAAAACTGTATTTTGTTGCTTTTTTTCATAAACATAGAAAAACTACTAAACTATATCCCTCTAATAAATTAACAATTTTAAAAGTTTTTTTTTTTCATTATTATTTAGGTGAATTGGTAAATGGATATTTTAGATGGAAGGAATTTGTCTTATATTCGTGCTGGTGGTCAAGAAGAAACTACTCTATGTAATTTAACAAGTATCACAGAAATTCTGTTGGTGTAAGAAAAAACAACTTACTGTTCAATTTCGAAACTTTGTACATCAATGTTAAAGATTTTCTATTTAAGATTAGATTAGCGTGATCATCTAATTTGACAAATTTGTAAATATAAAGTGCAAGTTTCATGGTGAAACAAAAACTTTCTTAGAAGTAAAGTTTTGACTTAGAGGTAGGTATATTGTTTTTGTTTCATAATTAAAATTGAAACTTTTGTAAAGTGAATTTATTTGTTGACAGTGGACATGGTATGTATATTAAATTTTTTTTTTTAAATAATGAAATGTTACAAGGATTAAATAGAGATTTAATCCTTGTAATATTATTGCGAGATTTAATCCTTAAATGTTATTGCGGAATTTTTTGAAAATAATTTTTCAAAAATATGGAAATATAATTTTTGAACCTTCAGAGGCTATTTAAATATTATTATTTGAATTAATATAATTTTAATCTCATAGTATTAAAAATTGAATTCAATAATTTAAAAATTATAATATGAAAATATTGAATTATATTTTAATAATAATTTTAATTTGTATTTTAATTAATATATTTATTGTTTTTATATATCGCCATAATTCCTGTCTTCAGATATAATTTTATAAAAAGTTTAAAGTTAAAATATTATAAAAGATAATATTTAATTTAAATTAATCAAAACTTATTTTTTAAGATTAATATTTCATTATTTAGTAATTTGACTGTAAAAGTTATCAAAATTTACTTACTCTAAAAAAAAAAAAAAAAAAAAAGTCCATAAAACTAAAACTTCCATAATATTTGATATTATCTACAAAAACACTCAAAAATCTTATCGCTCTGACAAAAACAAATCATTCTGCAACGAAACAAGAACAATCATAAAAGAAAATTCAGTGTGTTTTGTTATCTGTCAAAATTTATCTATAACGCAACGTGAAATGAAAATAAATAAACTAGAAGAAAAAGGAACAAACATTTTTCTCTTGTGACGTCAATGATGAACTAAATCTAAAAGAAGTACATATTCATATACAGAAAAGTTTCAAAAAGGCATAAAAAATTGGATAATATCTTGCATGCTGATAATACAAATATTTGTGCAACAAGCAAAAATTTCTAAGAAAGATTTTTTGTGTTTTCCACTTCTATTTTTTTCCACATTAAAAATAAATTTGAATAGCTTTTCGGTAAAAATAGAATGAGCAGAATTTATTTGTATCTAAAAAGAAGCTTTTGAGGTAAATAAAATCAGAAAATTTGGTTTACCAAGGAAAAAAAAAATGAAAAACTAGGTTACGATTTTATAAAATACTAAATGCCATCGTTCGGTGTAAGATTGTTATCCTGATTATATTCAAAATTTATATTATGTGGCTTTAGAATATCTTTTGAATGTTGACTACAGTTTCTTTTAAAATATGTAAATGATTTCATTTATTTATTTTATATAATAATAATAATTTAGAAAATATATATTTTATGGTTACATATAAGTTGCTAAAAATTATTTTTAAATTTTCAGACTTTAACATAGAAAATTGGCCAATGAAAAACTTAAAATACAAAAAAAATTTGTAAAATATAATTAATATTTTTTTTTTAAACTCAAACCAAAAGAATTTATTATTTAAAATTATGTAATGTGATCCAGATGAATGATTATTTATATTTTTAAAATTAGATTTATTTCCAAATTGGGTTTAAAAAAATATAACCATTGGAACTTTACTATGAGCATAAAAAATAACAAAATTATTTCTAAAATAAAATCATGAGTGTTTGTTTTTTGGCGGGAAAATAAAATTTTCCAATAAGTGCATCAATCGACGGTAAATTTAATTTCCAATAATATCGTATGAAATATAAAAAAGTCCTTGAAATATAAAAAAGGAAAAAAAACTACCAGCAATAACAGAGCATTAATTCGGTATATAAAACTTGAACGCATAAATACATTATATACATTAATTTTACTTGTAATTATATTAAAATTAAAATTGATTCAATATAAATCCACTACTTTAGAGTTAGAAGTGAGAAGTGAGATATTTTTAATCAATAATAAATTTTGTAAGTATAGCTATATTAAATAATTTTCAAGTTGAAAGTCATGACCAGCAAACTATTACAATTTTATCAGGTGTTACTAATCCATAAATAAAAAAGTTAGAATAAAATTTGTAAAAATATTAAATTACAAAATAATTAAATAAGATTTATTGTTAAAAATTAATTTCCTCTAAATATACTAAACTGTCATATTTGCTTTTCTTAACAAGTCAAATAAATAAAATATCTACTTTTTCTACAATGATTTTTTATTAAGATCTGTAATACATTTTTATTGATAAAGTTATTTCTTTAGTTAAAACATACCAGTACAAATAATATAATTTTTAATATAATTTTCTACTTCTTAGTTAAGTGCATCAAATATAGAAAGTTTTCTATTAACTTCACATTATTTCCTGTGTACAATTTTATTTAAATAAATATATTACTAATGCCATTCGTTGCAGTCAATTTGTTATTTAACTACTGTGTATGTTTTGAGTGGTTTTTGAATAAATACAAAATTGTTATTCTTGTTAAGAGTTCAATTACTGAGATTTTTAAAAAAAAAACTAATTTATTAAAGGAAAAATGATTGATTTGATTTGGGATATTAACACCGATTTGGTAATCATTTGCGAATATTTTACAATTTCAACTATAATAAATTATAAAACCAAAACACCCTGTATTCTTGCTCATATGCGTGATGTTTTAAAGTATGAAAATATTTGTTTTTTATTTTATTTTTAAAACGATTTTTTTTATTACCTTTCGTTTTGGTTGACTAACTGTTTTATTACTTCCGTTTAAGAGAAAAACATTTTTTTTTTTTAGATTTTCAGATTATTTTTCTTTTTTTTACCTTATTATTACTTTTTATAAGATTTTCTTCATATTTTTGAAAAGACTTTTTAAAGAAAAAAAGGAAATTTAAAAAAAATGATTTTATATTCGATTCAAAGAATTAGGAAATGAAATATTATTTCCGGTGAAAATAACTTTAAAAAATACTATTGATTTTATTTCTTCGACTGATTATATTTGGAAATTTTTGTTTAAAAAAATAGTATTAAGTACATATATAAATAATATTTTCAAAAATTGCAAAGAAAATACTATAGTAATATAAATTTTTATTAAATCTTGTTAGTAGATATGTTTGCATAGTTATGAAATAGATTTAGCGAATGTTAGAAACAGATTTATTCAAACTCACTATTCTGTACAAGTTTCAAACTATTGCAATTTTTTCGTTGAATATGCTAGTTTTTAGCGGGTAAATTGATTATAGTATTTTGAATATTTTAATTCATTCAATCTTAATTATCGTCATAATTTGTTGTATAATGTTTTTTGGTGTATTATGCATATTTTCTTTAATATTTGTACAAAATATTCCAAATTCAAATTGAAATTACAATTTTCCGTAGGAAACCTTATAAACATCAAAGATAATTTACAACACTTTTTTTGTCCCTAAATATCATTTTCAATTAATCAAAATATTCTAATACAAATTATTTGTTTTGTAAGAAATAAAATTCGTTAAATCCTAATAATTTCTATCACAAAAATTGTTTAAAAAATTTAAAGATAACATTTCACTTTATTAAAAAGAATATTTTACAATTTATATAATATCGTGACTTATCGTTCTACATAAAAAATTTAATTTCACTTGAATACAAACCTTGCCAAATTTTCTATTTATACCAAAAAAAAGTTCAGTTGAGACTTTCAAAAAATTGAATTTATCGAAGAAAAGTTTGAAAATATATTACTTTTTAAAAAAAACAAAATTATTTACTTGATAGACAAATTAAATATATTATAATATACATATGATCCTATCAAGCGCACGTACAAGTACAAATTAAATTAAAGGAGCTGTGAAAGTCTTATTATTAACAGTTCTCTGATTGGTGTATTTAACTCCAACTCCTTAATATATCTTTCCAAATTTTTCAAAATGAAATTCATCTTATTTTATAATACAAAAAAATTTGTTATGACGAAGATTATAAAAATTATAATGATTCTTTTTCAATTTCCCATGTGTATTCAGGAATTATTATATACATATATAAATCCATATATATTATAAGTGATCTACTTTTCCATGTGATAAAGATTTTCATTATTTCCTGAGCAGGTAAACATTAATAATTTTGAAAATTTTTAAGATTATCTAGTAAATTGAAGGTTTTTACATTGAGATCAAATTATGGTACATATATGACATTTATATTGTAAATTGTTAGAACAAAATTATGCACTAAACTTCTAACTAAAAATTAATTTGATTTTTAGTCAGAAAATAATAATTTAATTAACAAAATAACTAATAATTTATTAAAAAAAATATTTAATTAATTTAGCAAAAATACTTTTATTAAGTTACAAAATGTTAACATTAACGGAGACGACAAACATTTTTTCACTGTTAATAATAAATAGTTTGTTATAAAATTAACTAGATTTCCTAACTAATTAATTAATCTAGTTTTTTTTTTAATTATTTCAAAATTTTAATCTAATTCGAATAAATTTGATAATTTATATATATAATATTTTAAATTAATTTACTACAAATTTTCATATTTTATTAAAATCTTAATTTAATTTTTAAGCAACTAGACGTGTTCATTTTATGAATCTCCATTTTTTTGAAACAAATTTTTTATTATTGTGATTATCATATTTTCAATCCTAAGGTCCGTGAAAATTGAACTGTTTTATTATTATTTTTATTTTACATGAGAAAATGGGAAAAGTCTCTATGGATTTTGAAATTTAGTTAAAAAGCTTTTTAATATTAATTTTCTAAATTTTTTTTTGTTTTGGGCAAAATTCAATATTTAGCAAATAAAGTTCATAGATGGAGAAATATCCAAAAAAAGATTTTAAAACTGGACACTAAATTAAAACTGCTAGTACGGAGTATAAGTAAGATAATAAATAATAAGATGTAGTCATCCATCGATGAAATAATTTTGATCATACAGTTCACATTAATCGATATAACATTTTTTTTTTGTACAAATCCAAATTTAAATTATATTATCTTTAAGACTTTCCTTTAGGATTCTAATTTGATTTAAAATTACGTTTAGAAATTCTCTTTAATTCTAATTTAGGTAGTAAATTCTATGTATATATAATACTAATTATCTTTCTAGAAAAAAACTATAGTTATTTACAAACTAATTACGTGTAATTAAGTGGCTTCATTATATACACTTTCCTTTTAAGAAAATTTTTCTAACTATGTTGTTATAACCTTTTTATTCTACTCTTCTATACAGTGTAACAAAATGAATTAAAAACCTCTTTTTGATTTATTAAGTCTTCAATATTTCGATCCTAATTTTATATTTTCGAGCATATTTCATGTTTTTTTTTTTTTTGTATTTTGTATTTTCATCCTTCGCACTAAAGAAGCAAAAAAAAAGAAAATAATTTATTTGATGTAATTTTTTTTTTTCAAAGAATGTTTATTGGAAAAGTAATTTTTCTTTTTATATATATAATTCTTTTCCATTGATTTTCTTTGTAATCACAAAAAAAAAAAAAAATAAATAAATAAATAAACAAAATTTCATTGATTTTCCTTTTTGTGTAAACTAATATTCTTTAAGTGAAAATGTACATAGAATTTTTTTTTGTTGCCATCTCTTTGATGTTTAATAATATTACATTTTATTGAAAAAGTTAAATATTATATTTATTATATATTAGTTTTATTTTAGCTTTTATTGATTTTCTTTTAATATTTTCTTAAAAATAATTTTTCTTTTGCTTTCTACTTCATTATTATTATTTTATTATTAAAGTGATGAAAATTTTTGTATATTTTGTTTTTTTTTTTTTGCTTTGACGTAAATTTCGTAAAGAATTTTCCCCATTTTTTTTTTATTTCCTAAATTTTTATGTCTAATATTATAATCTAACGCTCTAATTTAAATTCCTGGTCGGCTTTTAAACACCAACAAAAAAAAATAAAAATTTAAGGGATTTTTCTTCTTTTTTTTTTTTTTTTTATATCATTTCTCCTATCAATTCTAATTTCAAATTAAATCTTCGTAAAATTCCACTTCTGGTATTACTAACCCAATTAGATTATATAGAAACGTGCTAAAAAAAAAAAGGAATGCAAATCATATCGTAAAATTTAAAAGAGAAAAAATAGTCGTTGTCGTTAAAAACTAAGGAAGAAAAAAAATTGGAAAATTATTGTGCGTGACTAAAATATGTAAAGAAACATAGTATATAATAATAATAAAAAAAAAAAAAAAATTGAAATCATTAAATTAAAATCTTACAGAAGATATAAGTATCCCCTGTTTATATTACAAGAAATTTTATTTATTTAAGATTTTTCTTTTGTATACAAGTAATGAAAATGTTTCAATTTTCATTAAGGAAAATTAAATATATACTCTCATTAGGATCAATTATTGTAAATTGTATTTAAATGCTAGCAATTAAACTGAATTATTATTTTATTAATGATAATTCACATGAAATTGTCATAACCTTAAATTGGAAGCAAATATAGTAATATTTCTACAAAAATAATAATACAGACAAAGTCCTATTTATATAATTTACTATAATATTACTACAAATATCTTAAATTATATTTATTTACAGAAAATTATTATTTAAAATAAAAAATATAACTTATTCTAAATTTTATCATTAAACTCAATTATGGAATTTTTGTTAACGATATAAGGTGATACTCTAAATGCTATGTAAATCAATTTAAATTGGAACATTTTCAAGAATTAATTCTGTATAATAAATGATAGACAAAATGTTAAAATTTCTTTAATATTATATCAATATTTTTTTTTTTTTTCGATTTTTAGTAGACTTTAAAAAACAGGACATTTTGTCTATAAAATATAATAATGAAAATTACAAGGACATTGCGGTCATAGGTCAAAGTCGAAAGTAATTAAATTTTCGACTTCTTAAAAATAAGAGAACCTAAAATATCGACGTAAATTTATTGTAATTATTTTGTATATTCAAAATAAATTTAATTTCTTTGTGCAATCAGTCAACCATAATGTCTAAGGATATTTTAATTTTCTGTACTAATAATATACATATATATATATATATATATATAACAAAAATAACAGCTACGGGTTAAAGCTTTTGATGGTTGACAACAAAAAAAAAAAATTTCACAAAAATTAAAATTAAAATAATGAAACGATTAACACACAAAAAAAAATCTTGATAAATTCAGTCAATTGTGCGAATGTCCTTTTTCATTTAGTTTTAAATTGTGAATATTGTCATTAAATGTTTTATGAAGGGTGGATAATATTTATTTTGCTTTGATGATGATCAGGAAAATTAAGAACCATTTTAATAATGTGAAATCTTTTGAAAAGCATTAAAAACAGTAGGCAGGACTTTTAAAATTAAAAAAAAAAAATTTTTTTTTTGAAAAGCTTTAATTGTAAGATTTTAGATAATATAAAGATGACTTATAAATTCTTATCATATTTTGTTCCAGACCCAGACATATTGTTCTAAAAAAAATCTTAAATTCTCAAAAGAAAACTTTTCAATAAATTAAATATACTTTAATCAGGGTCATTATTAAACTATAAAATCCTTTAATATAAAATATCATTACGATTGTGATTGTGTGAAAATGGAATAAATATTCACCGCAGTAAAAAAAAAAAATTAAATTAATACAAGTTGACATTTTTCTTTGAAATTTTCCGAAAATCTCTCCAAATCTTCTCTGTGAACATTGCACTTTATGGAAAATGGTTATCGTTATTTATAATCTCGGAAGAAAATCTTATTTTTTGTTTGTTACACAAAAACTCGAGAAAATTATGTAAAAAAAAAATATTTTTTTTTTTCTATTTTCTCCTTCAACATTTTCCATTTTTACAAAAAAAAAATATTTCAGATACTCTACTGCACAAGGTTGTTTTTTAAAATTATTACTCATGGCCGAATAAAAATAATATTTTTAACTTAAGAAATTTTTATATCACCCTGTGTTATAAACTGTGTTAGGTGTTGTAAGACAGATGGCGATTTAGATAAAAATGAGATAATGGATATAAACTAGAAAATTTATGAGTTTTAATGGTTTTTAAGTGCACATTTTTTATATAATTAAAATTTTTCCTATGTTGACTAATGTTAAAATTTACAACATTAGTCAACATAGAGAAGGTGTAAATGGTGTTTTTGGATCAACATTTACTTAGTTAATTTATTATTTTCCATTTTACTAAGTTTTTTTTTAACTCCAGTAATATTAAAATATTAAACTTTTAACGTCTTATATAATTTATTTTATATAATCTTTTATAAGGATAAATAAGGATTTAATAAGGATTAAAATTACTTTTTTTTAATAAATAAAACTAATTTTAATTAATTAATTATTTAATTACAATTAAAAATCAATGTCATGTTCTAACTATATTTGCAATAAATTAAATAATTTTAAATTAATTAATTGTAAATGTAAATTAATTAATAATATAATAACTGATTTATAATTTAAATTCAAGAAAAATAATTTTAAATTTTTTATGTTTATAATTTTAATAATTATCTAATGACTATAACTAAATAAAAAATATACAAACTTTGTATAATTTTCTTTGATTAACTTTTATTTTTTTGGTTATACATATTGTGGACGAAAAATTAATGTTATAGTAAAATAATAAAATATTTAAAATACAATTATCATAATTAAAATGAAATATAACCAACAGCTTAATTGAATTTTCAACAAACCATAAAACAGTGCAGAAATATATTATATATGTATACAGCCTGCTTGCTATATAAAATAATTATACAGGCTGCTTGCTATAATTTGTATGAAAAAAATTAAATGGTTAGTAATCTGTTTATTTTAATAAATTTCAAACTATGTATTTACAATATTTTTATGATATATTTTTTTTTCACTCTGTACACCATCCGAGAGTGCATACAATACTTATTATTTAATAATGAAACTATTCATTATATAAAACATAAAATATAGTCATTTTTACACGAACATTTCTATTATAATAAATTACCTTAAAAGCAGTTCTATGTGAATCATAAATAATTGAATTAAATGACGTATACAAGGCCCTGAAATATTAGCTTGATGAAAATAACAAAACATTGATGACATATAAATTAAATTTAGTTAAATTTTTCAATTATATTGAAAATATTTACTATTCTAGTTAAAAGAAAATTAATTTAATTATTTTATTAAAATAAAGATTTTATTAAATTTTTCTTCTTATACAGCAGAAACATCTTAGTCTCCTATTGTTAATTATATTTATACGATGTTAGTACGGATTTTGGTATACGTTTTGTCTTCAAGTCAACGAATGGTTTTGTCTACAAGTCAATAAATTAATTTAAACCATTTTAAATGTATTATGGATTGTACTATTATATATTTTTTTAGTAGTAATACGTTTGATTCTCTTGACCAGAAGGATAGAAAAATTCATTATAAAATGTCTTTCTTGTTTATTAAGTTAATATTTAAAATTTACCAAAACTAAATGAAATTCTTCAGGTAAAATTTCCCTAAAATTGATAATAATCTGGTAACAGTTGTCAAGCCAAAAAAAAAATAGTTTCATTTACTTTAAACCTATAGATTTATGCTTCGAAAACATTTGTATGTAATAATAGGTTCGCTCGACAAGATACAAAAATTTTTGGTTTTTTTTTTTTCGGTGAAATTTTGTACGAATATAGAGGATAATAGGATGAAGCATGATTACAAAAGGCTGGAAAACATTAAATATTTATGTATAAAACGATTGTGTAAAATAATGAAATTGTTGTTTTTTTTTTTTGAATTAGTAATTACGTATTAGGTAATTGTAAAATTAAGATTTCAGATGAATTAATTAACCTTAATTGTAATTATTTATTTACCAATTAATTAATTTATATTTAATGATTTAATTCTAATCTAGATTATAATTTAGGTACAATTTATTTTAATTACACAAATCTAAAAATGTCTTCTACTTATTTCAATATAATAAATATTTTGGAAAAAAGAGTTACAATTTATTTAAGTTTTCCAATATAAAAAATATGATTTTAATATACATGCAATTTAAATATTTAATACATAAAATTAAAGCTATTTAATATGAGATTACTTAAATTTTATATTTTGTAAAAAATATATATACATTTTAGATGATAAGTCACGTTTTATAAAAAAAAAAACACTTTCTAATATAATTCAAAAAAAATTTAAATAATCTTTAAATCAACAAGTTTTCGTTTCAAAAAATTGCAATATTTTTTCTGACCATTTATATTTATTTTTCAAATATTTTTATCTGAATTATTTTTATTTTATTTTTTTCATTTTTGCATTCGTCAGAAAAATTTTAAATTTGAAAATAAGAAAATCTACATTTATGGACATTTTCCAATGAATTTTTTGTTTATTTTCCATCTGGGAATTTGGATTTTTTTTGTTAAAGACTATATGACTTTTTTTTAAAAAAATATTTTAAGAAAATCAAATATATTTTGAAATATTATACTTCTTGTGGAAATGTACAATCTTCTTCAATTTATATTCATACCCAACAGAGCAATATCATTGCATAGTGATAAGTGTTACCTCTGGGATATTTTGTTATACTTTATTTTCTTTGGATAATACTTGCCAATATTATGAATTCATAAAAAAAAAAACTTACTACATAAAAATCCTTATATATTTAATAAACCAAAAAAAAATATTTAAATCCTTTTTTTTTCCTTTTAGTATAATGATAAAGATTAGTTTTCCCCAATTTAATTAGTATATTTTCTTTTATATTTAAATTACAAATACAAAAAAAAATCTATAAAATCTTTATACAAAAAAAAAAATGAAAATTTAATTTTATGAAATTTGTGGACAAGTTAAACTTGTAAATTGAATTTGATTATAAAGAATGCAGACACGTCTTATTAAATTTACTATAAAGAGTATTTTGCGTTTTACCATTCTTAGTTGTTTGTTTAAGAAAATTGTGTTTCCATTTTTTTTTTTTTGTGTGTGTATATTTTATTTTATTGGATTATATCAGTTCAAAGGATATTATTTTAACAAGGACAGAAAAAATTGTAAAAAGATACTAAAAAAATTTTTTTTTTGCCAAGATATTGCAGTATATTTTTTTTCTCTGAATTTCGTTATTTTGTGTATCACAGCCAATCCTAATCATAATATAAAAAATATGTAAATTCGTTTCTTTATTAAATTATCTTTGTTTTCAATTTCAGTATTTTAAAATTTTAAGGATATTCTACAAATAAAATTAAAGTAAATAATATCGTTTTGCTGTAAATTTATAAAGAATTTTCATTATATAATATTATATTAATATTTAGAAAAGTAAAGTTTAAGTATTATATTAATAATTTCATAACATTACATAAATTAGTTAATCTCACCTTAAAAACATTACATAATCATTTTTTTTTTAAATATTACATATTGTTTTTGAGGTGAGATTCAAATACCAAAGAAGTATTTTCTATAATTATTATGCAATTTTTGCAAATCAATAATCCCTTAAGTAAAATTTACATAACTAAGAAAAGATGTAAAAAAAAAGTAACAAAACACTGATATTGAGACAAATTTAAATTCGTCAAATTCGTGTACAATTATTTCATACAAGTTTAGGTTATAAAAGTAATTTACTGTAGTCGCAATTGAAATTTATTTCAATTTAAGTAAGAATAACCAAGTTATTGTGGAGTCATTACTTTTATATACACTTAATTCTGTTTTTACACGGTAGATACGTTCCAGACGAAAACGTGTAAAAAAAAACCGTGTTAAAGAAGAAGTACATAGAAAATAAATTAGAAAGGGGAATTCCCTAACGAAATTTTTAAAAGATTACCGTTAATAAATTTTAATCAAATTTTAATCAAATAGCTTTTTTTAATCGTGCTAAATCGAATGAAATCGTGTAAAAACGGTATGAATTTTTTTTTTCTAGACCGTGTTAAGTCAAAACCGTGTAAAAAAGACCGTGTAAAAACAGAATTAGGTGTAATTTACATATTAAAAACAAACCTAATAATGTAAAATTTTTATGGATATATTTTTTGGATATAGTATTTTTATGGATGTATTTTTTGAATAAATATGAATATATTCCTTACTTCAAGTTAAATAAATTCCTGAAGTTACCCTGAATCATAACAATATTGTAATAAAATTATTATTTATGTAATTAGCAATAATATTGAAAAATAAAATTATTTAGAAATAATTTTATTTGTAATAAAACAAATTTCGTATTTTTGTAGAGAAATTAATTAACAGAAATATGTATATATGATATCCTGCAGCAAATTCATAAAAAAACTTATTGAAATCAAATATGCCTTTGAATTTTTGTTATTTCAATAATTTTGAATGTAATTAAATAACATTGTTTTATTTTTCTCATTTTACCATATATTTATTAAACTATCAATTTATGTTTCCTGGTAAATTTTATGTTAATAATTTCATATTTATTACACAATAATTGAAAATTATTGATGTTATATTACAAAAATAAAAAAAAAATTATATGTCATTAAAATTCATACAAAATAATTCTCGACTTTACAATACTGAAATATTAGCTTCATTAAATAAAATCAAATTTCACAATAACAATAAATAAAATCAAATTTCCAAAAGCTATTTAAAAATATATACTGATAGTATTCACACACTTTTTTGATTCGTCACATTTTATAGAAAAATTTAATCTTTTATTGAAGCTTTTAAATTTTTGCTAAAAGAAAATACTATTTCTACATAAAATATGGTTTAGAATTGAAACTTTGTTTAAACGGTTTAAAAGTGGAAACTACTAGTGCTAGCAGTAACTAATTAAATTAGCATATAGCATATACAAGTATTAATTATATTTCCTAATATATTAAAACCATTAATAAATTTCAAAAATTTAATCATAAACTTGACATTTAAGCACATTGATTTGGTCCATCAGATATAATTTGTATTAATTTTAGTCTAGTGATTTTTTTTAATAAATAATTTTCAATGAAAATCATTCTTATTCGTTTCATATTTTTTTTAATTTATTATTTTTAAATTTCTTTTTAGATATTTTTATTATTGAATTTACTAACCGAACAAAGAATATTTTTTTAAGGGTCAACAAATTGTTGATTTTTCTGGAAAACAGAAGTCATTCACTTGGAATTCATTTAACTGAAAAAAAAAATAACAACCCCAGGAAAATAAATGAAATATTCCAAACTTTAATGTTTTTGTTTCGTCATAACGCAAAAAAAAATATATGTTTTGGTGACCAAGGAGAATTACTGCTTCAATTTAACCAAAATTACTTATAGTTGATTTGTTTCATTTTTGGTAAAAATTTCGTTCAGCTAAAATTGCCAATAAATTCGAATTTAAAATAAAAGTTTATGTAATAATATTCAAATGAAACAAAAAAATGTTCTTATAATTTATAATACTCGAATTTTATTGTTAACCCATTGTCAACTCGCGTTGCAATAGCGCCTCATTTAACAGAAATATTATTTTATAAAATAAACATTTGATGAGCTTCAACTTTATCAATATTTGACATTAATTATCAAATATATGTGCTAAATATTTTGTCAAGAATAAAAACTTCACATACTACGAGTATTCTGTAAAAAAATACTGTAGAATGTTTATTATTTTTATGAACTTCAAAAAATTTAACATAAATATGATTATTTAAATTTTATCACGCAACTAAATTGATGTTGCGAAAACTGTATCGCTTGGTTTGTAAATCTGAAGTAGGTATTAAAAATTAATTATCAAATTACATGAAACCACCTCCAATACTATGTATTTTGCGGTAGAATAAAGGAAACTAAAACATTAAAATCTATTGAAATGTATTATTTTAGATTTTAAATAAACAGATTTCACTAAAAAAAATTAATTAATAACCGGAATGGGTTAATAATGTTTAATTTCTATGTGCATATGTTAAAAAATAGCTAAAAAGGGCGCATAATAAGAATATTTAAGTTATTAAAATTAGTTAAGCACTTTAAATGTTTACAAATAAGAAAAATAGAAATTTATATATTTTCCTCTTAAATAGGAACTGAAAAATAAGTTTTCCTATTTTGAATTACAATTGGCTTTAGAATATCATAGACGCTTTTACTTGTTGTTTAAATTCTACACTAAAATTAATTTAATTAATTATGTAATTATGAAAATTTTGACGCAATTTAAAAAAAAAAATTAAATTATTATACATAACTATTATTATTATATTTATACTAAATAAAGAGTATTTTACAAAAATTATTATTTTCTTCATGAATTTCCTACCTTCTCTCTTTCAAATAAAATAAAAAAAAAAATTGCTTACTACTACAAGTTCGTCCTTAATTTATAATTGGTAACCCGACGTGTGTTTACTAAAATGTTATATAATTTTTTTTCGATTTTTTGTTTTCAAATTTTGAATAAATTACTATTCTAAACATGTATGTTACTTTGAAACATTTCCGGAATTTAAATTATATTTACGTCGGAAATATTCTGTATTATATTTAAACGTTATATACATACGTATATATTAATATCGTCTCCCATATATATTTATAAAACAGACTTTTTCTAAAGAGTTTTATAATTTTTTTTTTTTTACCTATTTAAATATATTGATAAAGTTTCATATAAATCTCTTTGAGAGAAAATATTAAATGTCGGAAATTTCAGTTACACTTGGAAAATATATTATGCAAGGAAAATTATTATCCACTGATTCTGATCAAAGATTGAGATAAATTTTAAAGTAAAAAATTCTTAATATAATTTTCCATTAAAATATTTTGTAAATATTTCATAAATTTAATCTTAATTTCTTTCAATTTAAAATTTCATATATAAAAAAAGTATTTAAATCCAACAAATTAATTATGTTCAACAGTCTCGCTTTCATATTTAAACCGGGTTGAAAATAAATGAGTTTATTATTTTCATATTTTAATCTTCTTATATATTTTCGCCGATTTTTGTTTGCAGCAGGTAAAATTTTCCTGCCACATGCATAAATTTTCATTTATCGATTTATATATTCGTCTAAATTTTATATTCTGTTTTTGACAAGCACATTAATAATTGACATTAGTATAAAATTTATTTGCTAAATATTTTGACATAATCAATTTTAATAAATTGTATTTTTGTGCGTGTCGGCCGTGTTAAAAAATTTGAAGTTAAATTTTGTGACTGTGATGGAAAATCGCCGCAGCTCCAACTTTTGATTCAATTTGAAAATAGTCTGCCAGAAAAACGCGATAGAAATGTAAAATAAGCTTGATTATATAATTATCCTGTTTTTAATTAAGTGGTAAAAGTGGATTAAATTTTCATTAAAATATTTAACATTTACTCAACATCAATTCCCTGGTATATCAAATTTTTACCAGTGAGATTCTCAAATATTCATGTAAAGATTAATGTTATTATTTTTACTATTTTTACTTGACTAATAATTTCATGAAAATTATAACTTTTTTTTTTTTCAATTATGTACAAAAAAAAATATATTAAAATCTTGTCAAATTAAAATTTGTCAAAAATATGAAAATTCAATTTTTTCTTTGGAAATATTTAAGGTTTTCTTATAAAAAGTAAAAAAAACCAAAAAATAATATAAAATTAAAAATAATTAATTTTAAATTTTCATAATAAATAAAAACAAGAAACCAAAAAATTATTAATTTAAATAAAGTTTTTTGAAATTATTTTTTTTTTTTCAAAAAAAAAAAAAGTAAAACTTTTTTTTGTATCTTAATGCAAAAAAAAAAGATATAAATTAAAAATTTTCTTGAAAAAATTTAAATATAAAATTGAAATGAATTGTGTTATAATAACCAGCCAAACACAATAATAAAGTTAAGAGAAATATATTATGTTCTTCAATCTCCAAATAATTATTACTAGAGGTGATTAGGAATAAAGACAAATTATTAAACTATTTGATACTATAAGATGTTGACACCACAAGCACCGAAAGTGCCTAAAAAACGAAAGAAAAAAGAATTAATATTAACAAACACAAATATAATACATGTTAAAGATAATCCAATTAAATTATATCCAGTTATTAATTTTTATAATGACATTGAAGGTTCAAGAATGTCTAAAATTAAGGATAAGGATTTACAAATACATATAGAACCAAGACGTTATCGTTGTGTACCACCATATAATAAAGATTATAAAAAGAATTATAAAGAACAAGCATTTATACTTAGCAAAAGATATCATTATGGTATAAAAGATTGTCGATTAGATGGATTTCATTTAACTAAACCAAATCCAATTATACGTAATCCACCGACAGAGAAAAAGAAAAAGAAGAAAAAGCGTAAAAAAAGAAAATGTAATAATAATGATCCAAGTGAAAATATATCATTACGTTTAACACCGGGTCAATATGTACCATATGATTTTAGTACTAGATTTATTAAAGTAACTCGACCAAGTCAATATTTATTTACATATACACCAGACCCATTAACATTAAAAGAAGCTCGTGAATATAAAAAACGAGAACAAATTAAATGTAAAATAGCAGCTCTTGCTAGAAAACTGGCTAGAAAGGAAGCACGTCGATTAAGAAAATTGTTAGCTGCTCAAGCTCCCAACAATAAAATAAAACAAGCATTTCGATAACAATATTTAAAAAAAATGCTTATAGAGAACTATTAAGTATATTATAATTAATTTTGGGACTAAGGTCTGTATTGTAGTAGTTTTAGTAGGTAATATCTTTTCCAAAATTTTGAGATTTCCAAATGATAATTTCAATTCTTATAATATGTTCATTTAAATATTTACAACATTAATTATGATGTATAGAAATTTAAATGGATTAGAATATTATTGGAATTATGATTTCGAAACTTTAAGTTTTGTTTGATAAAGAATATTATAATACTTGTTACTACAAAACATAATTTTTGTTTCAAATTGCAGAGACCAATATTTGAAATATTTTGTTTTCTAAAAGAAACATAGTTTTTTGACACTGTGTAAAAACTAGTAAATATTTCAAAATATCTGCTTTAATAAAACTTATACTGTAGTCTTTAAGTAAAGTTTTTATAATCAGATTTACTGCAGTACTTTAATATTATTAGTACTGAAGTATTAACTGATTAAAATATTTTATTCACTATAACGCTTATTATTTGTATCGGTTCTTATGTTGCTATAATGTAAAAAAAAACAATTATAATTATGATATTATAAGTATTTGTAACTCGTAAACGTATATTTATAGTATAAGACTAAATTTTTGTAAATAGTTTTTTGTCTAAATTGTATTTTTGAAAGTAAATACATTGTTTCACATAAATGATAATATTGGTTTTATATTATTTTTTTTTGCAAATTCTGGGAAAAGATTGGTTTTTAACAAAATATTTATTTAAAACTGTTGGCATGATTATTTCAACATTGCTTAGTTTGATTTACTTGTCTCAATTTTCATGCCAAAGACTACATTGTGATAAGTATATAATTGGTTTCATTGTGAAAATTCGAAATCAACTGTTTTGTTATTCTAATGTCAAATTGAAAATTGGAATAAGTAATAAAAATATGGTTTTTGAAGAAAAATTAATAGAATTAAATTAATTTTATGGGAATAAAATTTTATGTTATGACTTTGACTACGCGCCTCTTCCAGTTTGCCTTATCACGAGCATAAATTAATAATTTTAAGCGGTGAAACGACAGTGGCGAGTTGAAAACCAGGATTTACATTATTTTATAAGTATAACTGAAGAACAGGATTTAAATTATTTTAAAACAGTTTGGCATATTAATCCAATTTACAATCGAACCGAAATCTATTAATATATACTAACAACTATCTTTTTATTTAACTAAATAAATATTTAAAATCTAACTTTTTATCAATTTTATATACAAAAACAATTTAATAATTTAACCAACAAAATAATTAAAAAAAAATTTTCAATTTTCTTATCTCTTTTTCTTTTTTTTTTGTATTATTTTATCAAAATTTAAAATTCATCTCAGTAAAAATAAATAAAGTAAAATTAATCCTTTCACTTTAAAATAACATTTATTCTATTATCCAGTTTAAAAGTTGATTTGTTTTAAGAAAATTTATTCATTTTCAAGGCAAAAAAAAAAAAAAAACATATTTCCATAATTTATGGACAGTAATAAAAGCTGCTAAGTACTGATGATTAAAATTGAAATTAAACAAAACGTATTTTTTATTTTTTTTTTGTATCCTTTTCTATAAAGGCTATGATGATCAGTTAAGCTTGATAAATTTTCAACTAATTTAAAATGCTTAAAACGAACTTTTCAGAAAGTGAAAACTTTGAAATATATATTTTTATTTTTATAGATATTTTATTTATAAATTTGTTATTTTTTTTTGAAAAATTTCAAAAATGTGAGATGATTTTTTAATGTGGTATCTTTTTGTTAGCCAGATTTTTAATTTATTTTTAAAATGAAATTTCAAGGATTTTTTTATCGACATTTATTAAATAAAAAAAAATTGAATGGAAAAATATCAGTTAATTAAGGAAAAAAAAATGGAAATAATTTATAATAATTAATGAATTTCAAAAAAATATTATTCTCTCTGTTGAAAATTATGGTATAATACAAATTATGGTAGAAATGTACAATTTTGAAACTGAACGAGTATTAAAATGAAATTATGGACTTTAGTACATAAATTGGAAATAACATTCTTCTATTAACTCAAAATTTTGAATTTAACCAACAAAATAATTAAAAAAAATTTTCAATTTTCTTAGAAATACATAAAATGTAAAATATTTTAAAAGTAATTTTCATTTATATACTTTTTAGTAATTACTACAAACTCATAAAAAATTATTAAAATTTTTTTTTCTTTACATATTTTTCGAAATTATTGTTTTGATTGTACACACAAATTTGTGTAAACTTTTAAAAAATTATAAATTCTTTAATATTTAAATCTAAAAAATTTAAATTATAATGAAAAATTTATAAATACTTTTCCTATCCATTTGACGATTGACAAAGAAAATTCATAAAACAAGTTTCTTAAATTGTACCATTTGGTTTGTTTGGTACATCAAATATAAATGAAATTAAGTTTAAATTATTTTTCTCCAGTTCCCCCTAACAAGTTTTTCGGATTATCTAACAAATACAGCTGCGATGACTAGAAACAATTTTAACTATTTCATAAAATCCGTGTGCTGCTATTAAAAAAAAATTAAATTTAAAAACTAATTCTTATGATTATTTAAATATTGAAAAAACTAAATTATTTCAAATATTTGTCACAAAATAATATATACTAATATTAGACAAACTTATACACACCATTATTTATTATGTTTGTATATTAATAATCATTTGTGTACAAAAATAAAATTTATATTTGTCAATAAAAATAATTGTTTTGATATGCTCAAGGGATGACAATGTATAGATATCAAATAAAAAATTTAATATCACCCTTAAGGCAAATAAAATATAAAAATATGACTTTATTTTATACACAAAAATAAAAGAAAATACATCACAGTAGATAAAAATGATAAACAATCAATTATGAAAATATTTATAGTCAATCCATATATGTACTTTAAATTTGTCATACAAGTTAAGTGTTAATTCTTTTAGGATCTTATGTTTCTGGTGAAATATTCCAGTATTCCATCACTAAAGTAAATGAAAAATATCCATAGTTAAATGAAAAAAAAAAAAAGTTAACTTAAAATACAAGAATCAAACTTTTTTCTTACTCCGGGGTTTTTTTCATGATCGAGGGTGGAATATTTTGTTTATTATTATCAATTAATCATTGATGATAAAATATTAAGTTTATAGATTCTCAAGGGAATTAAAATAAAATAAAATGAAGAATTTATTTTGACATTTTTACTTGTTTCAAGATAATTTTTTATTTAACAAAAATATTGCAGGGTAAAAATAATATTAAAAATTTAGTAAAAACGTGACAAATTTATATTTTTATTTATAAATAATTTTTTGGAAAAATTATAAAGACTTTCGACAATATTTCATATTTTTACCAAAAAAAAAGAAAAGTTATTTTATATTTAGTAGGAAATTTAATATTTAGTAATTGCAGACAACTTAAGGTGATATTCTAATATGTCGTAATATTGAAGCTGTCGATATACCTAATCGATATATAGCTAGACTTAATACTGTTTAAATACTGTATTCATTTTAGTACTTAAAATACTTACCAGATATTTTTCCGAGATATAGGAGTCGCACAAATCCTACCACTTTCTAAATCGCAGCACAACATGTATTAATGTATTCGGATTATTAATATCTATTGATGGGATATCTCAGCATAAATGACTTATATTTACTGTAAAATAAAGAGTTCAACTATTATTTAAAAAATATATTTCATTAAAATACCTTTTATAATAAACTATTTATTGTAGTCAAGTTAAGGCTTGATCACAAAATTGGACAACTTTGGGCTACCACACAAGGTTCTATCTTTCACACCAATACAATTAAATCAAATTGAAAATCCATTAAGTTTTCCGGTGAAACGATTTAACAAATTAGTATCCTTAGTTATACGTTGTACCAATTAGGATCTTTTTTATTTCAGCTTTTACTAGAATAGTACTTTTTTCTTTCAGTGAAAAAATAAATTTTCAAACATCACGATTTAAATTTATTATAAAATAATTAACATTTGTTTATGATCTAAACAAAAAAAACGTAAATACCAAAAAGTCGTACGATTTAACCAATTCTCCTGTCTAGCATCGACCAATATTACTCAACGATCGTAAAACCCATCACATCAGTCAAAAATTTTTCTGTGCAAGAAATTTTATGTTATTTAAACTCAATAACCCATTTCCGAACTAATTTTCCTTTACAATTTATAAGTTATTATCGAAAAGTGAATTATGATAATAATTTTCACAACTAAAGTATGTTAAAACCTTGCAATTTTTTTTATCTTTATCCAATTTGTATTTATAATATTGTTCATATTGGAATAATTTTATTGTGCAATTTCTTTTTTTTTTGCAAATTCAAAGATGAAATTTAAAAATTTATGCAACATCAGTTCATCTACTCAAATGCTACTTCGATTATAGATTTTTTTTTAACATATTTTTTTTGCAATATACTTACTGATTCTTTATAATATTATCAATATATTCCAATACAAATATTCTTTTCTTTTCTATTCGATTTTTCAAGTATTGATATGACGGAATATAAATTGAATTATTATAAAATAATCAGTTTTTCTTCTTGATAAAAATTCAAACACCAAAATATCAAGGATATGAAATTTGTTTCATGAGATTTACTATTTTTTTTTATATTATATACAATATTATAAGCGCGGCGGAAACACATATGAACAGTCAGTCAATATGAAAATATCTCCTTTTATTCGTGTATATATAAAATTTTATAATAATTTTCAATTTTCATATAAATAAAAGATAGAAAAGACTCAAATATATTTCAATAAATATTCTTGGTATTGCATGAAATTATTTTATTTTTTTTTTTTTGAGAGGCGCCATATTTTCATGATCACCGAATGATTTTTCATTTTTCATTTTTTTTTTTTTGGTATATATTTATTTTTCTATTTCCACTTTGTTTTTTTGTTTTTTTTGGGGTATTTTCGGTAGGAAAAAATATTGAAAAATATCGATAAAATTATTTTTCATTTTTATTTTATGTTTTCTATTTCCTGATATTTCTATGAATTTTTGACTAAAATGATAAAATTCTTTTTTTTTTTTTTTTGAATATGATAATAATAATAATAAATGTGAATAATATTAGGAATAAATTGTTTTGTGATTGATAATGCCATTTTTTTTTTGTTTTGTATCTAAGGAATTCTTATAAATTGGAACAAAATATGAGATAAATCTAAGATAATTTTTTTTCCTTATTTGTATAAATAATTAATTAATGTAGAAAATTATGTTATTTTATGAAATAATTATGTATAATATTAATGTCCAGGTTTTGTTGAATGAGAATTTTTTTGAAAGCAACAAAAAATATATATCTATTACTAAGAAAACATCTATTTTTGATCATATTTTCATTGTTATGGACGAATGTATCTATATTACAATTTATCTAGAATTACTATTACATAGTAATTCTAGATAAATTATGATACGTAAGTTTTTTTTACCCTAAAGCTCATAAATATTAAATTACAGAATTTACATAAAACTTAATATCTTTCACATTTTTTCTAATAGTCAGATTTTTCTGTAGAATTTTTCTAATAGTCAGATTTTCCAATAGAAAAAAACATATAGCATTTTTTCAATAATTTGATGCTATGAGGATTCAAATTATTTTTCTTTGAAGGCCATATTATAAATCTTTCTGTATCCTTAATAAAACAAATTAAATTCTATGTTCACAACTAAAAAAAATATAACACAAATTTCTAATTGAAAAATTTAATTATATGTATATATATATCTACAAAATTATAATAAGAAATAAACTAAAGATAAAAAAATTTAAATTAAGTTACTACTAAAAGCACTTCTATTAAAAATTAAATAAAAAATTGCTTTTAGCTAAAAACAAGAAAAAAAAAAGAAATTAAATTATCCTTGATTTAATTATCCATCTAATAAAGGATTCATTACAATTCAACCATTTCCTAACTCTATTTTTTTTTTTTTTTTTTTTATAAAATTTCATTTTGATCAAATAAATTTTCTTTTTTGTTTCCTTAAAAACAACACAAATACAAGGAAAAATAAAAAATAATTCAAAATGGAAAAGTATTTATTTTAATATACCAGAAAAAAAAAATAAAATAAACCGAAATATCTATTTTATAAAAATGAACGTAAATTATTATTAGCAAATTTATCACAACAACACTAAATGATAATCTGCTTCTTTTTTTTTTTTTATCCTGGACAAACTCTATGAAGGATTTTTCTTCTTTCATTATTGTTTGTTATGTATTTTTTTTTTTCATCTTTAATGAGGCGCGGCGATCATCAGGCCTTTAAACTTTTCAAAAAAAAAATTCTTGTAAAAGTAAAATCATAGAATATTTTTTGATGGTGAAATGTTTATATAAATTGTATATAAGTATAAAGAAAGAAAAATTCTAATGGAAAAATTATGTTCACTGATTTCCGCTCTTTTTTCATTTTGCTTGTCCCTTGACAGATTTATTTTTCTTTAAAAGCCTTCAAAAAAAAAAAAAATAGAAGAAAATCACGACAGGGAAATCGTCTTTTATATTATAATATTGATGATGATAAAGAAGGTTAAAGGATATTTATATCAATTTCCAAAGAAAATCTTGACTTTTTAAAGCCAAATAAATTGTAAAAAAAAAAAAATATATGTATTATATCTTATATCTATTTTTTTTTTTAATGGTAAATATCTAAAAGTAATGGATTTAAAATTTTAGTTGTTGGTGTTGGTTTATTTTTTAGATTTTTTTGAAAAAATATTCAAATTGATTTTAAAGACTTTTAAAATGCCTTGAGATCAGAAAGTCAATTTATTGAATGTGTATTATTTTATTTCTTTTCTAGTATATACTTTTTTTTAATATTAAGTATGCTTTTTTAGTGATGGATTAGAATTTAATGATTACATTTCAAAATCAATATAAATTTTATAATTACTTAAAATATTTCCATAAATTTCAATAAGATAAAATTATTTACAATATATTTTAAAGAATACTTTCTATTAAGTTAAATTAAAATGAAGATTAAGATTTAGAAATTTTCAATTTAATTCTTTAATTATGATCTTTATCTTATTGCTTTAATAATTTGGTTTAATTAATTGAACTGATTTCAAAGAAATTTGATTGGTTTTCGAAATTTTTTTAGTGTTAGTTAATATTATTTTATAGAAATTCAATATTTTTGTGAAAATTAATCAAAAACTTTAATTATCTGCTATTAATTCTTTAGAATTTCCAGTTTAAAAACATTATAAATTTTTGATTTTTGTTTTAAACATAAATACGTTTCGAATGTATCTAAATAATAACATTTTTTATCAAATTGTAGAAAATTCAGTTTAATTTTGATGGTAAAAAAAATACAAAAAGATATTCATAAATTAAATTTATTTTCCATAATTAGAACCAAAAAAAATTTAAAATAAAATAATAACTAAATTTATTAATAGCTTTTCTGTTACTAAAAAATTAAATCTATGTTTTAATTTTCTATTTTTTTTTTCATTTCGTATACCGAAATATTTTTTCACCAGATATGAAAATGTATTACTTAACATTTTCATATCTGGTGAAAAAATATTTACCAAAATGATTAAATATGCTAAAAAAAAATTCTAATTAAAACTATATCCACTGTTAAAATTTTCTCTTTAACTTTTATAAGTTATGTAAATTTTCTATTTTCTCAACTTTTTCCGTAACTCTCGAACAAAAGAAAAATTATTACAATGTAATTGAAAAACTTATTTAAACAAAAAAAAAAAACGAAAGAAGAATAAAAATGAAAATTCAGTTTTCCTTTGATCATTAATTTTTCTCTTTTATTCTTTTTATTTCTTTTACAAATTTTCATTTTTTATATAAAATTATTTTATGTTTTTTTGTTAAATTTGCCTAAAAGCATGAAAAATTCATATAATAATTTAAGAGTAATTGTAGGTCGGTTTTTTTTTCTTGGTATTTTCGGTTCTCTAGCCCTGAAAAATCAAAAGTAACACAGTCTTGATAAAAGTTTTTCAATTAACTTGCACAATAATCTTAAAAAAAAATTCAAAGCAATTTAAAATTAAATTAAAAAATTATAATGCAAATATTTTTTAAAATTGAATTATTTTAGGTTTGTTTGGATAATTGCAGTATATTTAATTAATTTTATGTTATTAAAAATCATAATGAATAAATAAATTTACTAAATTACCAAATAATTAATTTAATAATATAATTTATTTAAAAAAATTATTAGAAATTATAAAATTAAATCAAATTCTGGATTTAAAATCGAAAATTAAATTTAATTGAAGAAATAACATAGCTTTAATTTTTTTTAGTTGGATTTTGAATATAAAAACGATTTTATTTCGACCTCTGTTCATTTCCTTATGTACGAAATTTGTTGACATTAACTTTTAAATAAATCTAAAATTAGTTTACAAATTTAACCCATATAGTGTTTCCGGCCTGTACACGTTAAAGTTTACCAGTAACCACTTCTTAAGTTATTAAGCTGTAGTCTAGGTTTTAGAGGTAGGAATAACGTTTATAGGCCCGAAAATTAACGAAGTTTAATATGTATTTAACTTTAAATAAATTGAAAAATTGCTAAAAATTAAATTTAAAAAAAAAATTTCTTAGTTTTTAAACATTTATTCTACGCAATATTTTTAATTACAAAAAAAAATTATATTTGAAATATAAATTAATTTCAATGTAAATAAATATATTATTATAACCACATCGTCCACATATATTTTGAAAAAATCATTTATATTATTTTTATGGTTGACAAAATTTCCCAATACTGACATTTTCTTATTGAAACCAAAAGCAATTCATCATTTTTTTTTTTTTATAGTTTATTTATTCATATTTTTTTTCCACGATATTTTGACATTTTTTTTTTTCATATTTAAAACTATGGAAAATTTTGATTCTGGATTGAAAATTCTGAATTAACCAAATATGATGATAAATGATATTATGGTAATAATGTATATATAAAAAAAATCATTTTTCTGACCATAATATTGTTTTTTATTTTGCTACCAAAAATATTTTCGATGATAAATTTCACATTTTTAAATTGGTATTCAGAAATGATAACATGTGAAAAAAAAAACGTGAAAAACAATTGTAAATTTAAAATATGTGGTCTATTTTATTAACACATTTTTAGTTTTAAAGAAAATTATTGAAAAATAAATTTTTTGACATGACAACAATGCGACATTTTTTTTGATTAAAATAAAACCATTAAAATAATATTTTTATAACCAATAAACCAATTTAATTTTAAGAATATACTATTACCCAGTAACACATATATCATCAAAATCTCGATGACAGTATTCCAAAATAAAATTTAAATGGATTTTCTGTGACAAATTCAGTTAATGTCTTTTTTCTGCAATACAATATTATTATTTATACAAAAAGTTATAAGCTATCATTATATAAATTACAAATATCAAACAAAATTAAATCTTTATCAAAAATCTTAATATTATCTTATTAAATTTTTGATTCAATAAAATTAATGTATGTATTTTTCAATTGTAAATAATAAAAAATTTAGAAATTGATTCTAATACAAATCAAATTGTATACAAAGAAATTTCCTATAATTAAATCCAATCAATTTTCGGTATCTTGGAATAAAATACTTAAAAGTTATTTCATCAAAAATCATTACTTTCCTTTAAAAACTATGCACTTTTCTACAAGAATAAAATGTCTAAACAATATTCGTTTAATAGACAGTAACCAATAGCTTCTTATATTTTCAACAGAAATTCTTATAGAATAAAACAATAATCTAGGAAAATTTTCAGAAAACGATACTATATACTGTTTTTTTTTGTTTTTCCTTTATTTTTACAATGGACAACAACTTGAATTGTACAAAAGCAAAAAAAAAAGGGGAATTTTCTGAAATGCAAAGTTATCGTCTTGGATAAATAGACATTCTTAAGAATTCATTTTATACTAAAACTTAAATTCATTTTATACTAAACTAGTACAACTTATAAATTTCAATTTTTTTACAATGATTTTTTAAAAAAAAACAAGACATATAAGAATTTAATCAAGTATACAATAAACATAAATTGGATATGCAACCTGAAGGGTTTTCTTTCTGGTATTATAAGTAAAATAAATTTCTGGAAATTTAATAGAAAATATTTATTTTTCAATTTTATTTTATATTCTTGAGCATTGAAGAAATGTTTTTAGTAAAATTAAAGTTGGATTATTTTTGAATTTTAAATCTTTTTATCAATATATTTAAATCTTAAAATATATTTCATAAAATATCTTGTAAAATAGATATAACTTTATATCGTAACACTTAATATTTGTATTAATGTTTGATATTTTATTAGAAATTATGAATTTGACAGCTTTATAAAAATTTAGTCTTTTAGAAATAAATAATTGAATGAAGTGTTGAATTTTCAAATAAAGTAATTAATAAATTAGATTTCGTCGTAGTAATAAATTTATAACAACACCATTTAACATATAATTTAATAATTTGTAATTTATTTTTATTAATTTATATAAATTATATTATTTTTATTATTACTTCTTTTATAACAAAATTTTTCAGTAATAAATACGACAATACTTATAATAATTCCGGTAAGCCACAATAAGATAATTCCATAAAAATTTTGTAGATTTAATTTCTGTGGTCCTGAATCAATTGTTTGACTATTCGCTACAATTGTTTTTTGTATTAAATCATTTGTAAAATGCGCAGAGACCTTTAATAATATAATTAAAATATATATGTGTAAAATATGAAAAAAATTATTTACATCCCATTCCCAAAAGTTAACAATACCAGAAGCTTGTAATTGTAAAGCAAAACTATCAAAATATTCTAAATGTGGCCATAATTTAGTTACATATGCTGCACAAGTTTCAAAATATATATCTTCAGACATTACCATTAAATGTTCTGCATCCTCAACTCTAATAAAATCTGGTACTGAATAATGTCCTACAAAATTTTATAGTATAAATGAAATTTATATAAACATGACTATTGACATCAAATTAATATGTATTATAATAATATTTACCAAAAGATAAACGCTCCAAAACATAACCAAGATTATTTTTGTCTGATCTCTTTCTAATTTCATCTCGATTTAATTTCACAAATTGATTTATAATTTGCCTAATAATTGGCTAAAATTAATATAAATTGTAAATTTTACTATATTAATAATAATATTGAAATTTTTACATCTTCTGAATTTTCAATAGCAAAAATCCAATTATCTACTGTTGATGTCCATTGCAGTTTATGTTTAACTAATCTTTCTAATGTATCTGTAGGTTCTTCAAAACTAACAAGAATAAAATCTTAACAATAATTTATTTTAAATAATTATTTATGTATAAATTACACTGGTATTGTTAAAATACTAGATAAACCACCACCATAAAGGCTTCCAATTACCAAATCAACTATTAAAACTGAAAATAATATAAATCGTATTGGTAATGTTTTAGATGTTTCTTTAAATCCTTGTGATAAAAATATTCTTAATGTTATATCAATACCAAAATTACAACTTTTACGATAATTTTTTTTATGATTTGCAGTTTGTATTAAATATGTTAAAATTAAACTTATAATTTCAATTATTACACAAATAGCTACTGCTAACCAAAGCCACAAAGAAAATGGTTGAAATGGTAAAAGCCAACCAGTCAGTATTCTATTATAAAAGAAAAAAAAATATAAAAAAATTTAATTCAACATGAAAAAAGAAAAACAAATTAACTTCGGTATTGGTACAAGATTTGTTGCACCAGACCAACCCAAAATTGTTGAAAGATCATAATGCAAATATTCCTTATGGCTAATAAGAAAATTTCAAGAAAATAATGTTTTTAAGCAAAGTGTATGTATACATAAATAATTTTATTACAAAACATAAAAACCTGAAAGTCCAATGTCAACAACACCTTCAATTAAAGTTTTATATAATCCCTCCCCAGTCAAATTAAAATAAGTTTTACCCCAGTAACTTTTTGAATGATCTAAAATTTATTTTGTAAATATAATAGCTTAAACCAAAAAAAAATATATATATAAAATAGGAATACCATAATAAATCTGAACAGTACAATTATATTTCTTACAAAATTCACATAAAAGTCGTCCTTCAGTTCCATCAAAATAAATTGTATTATTTTTATCTATTCCATTAGTAATATCAGCAACATTGCCTTTTAGATCCTATAAAAAGTTTATATTAAACAGAATTTATACGATAATACAAAACTTACATATGACAGTACAGTATATGGTCGATAATCAAATGATACTACACGGATTGGTCTACCCATTGTATTATACATTTTATCAGGATATAAATTATTATTAAATAAAAATGAATTATTTTCACCAAAATATTTATCTAATAAAATTAATTTATTTTGTTCATTAATTTTCAATCCATTAAAATATTTTGTCCAAATATTAAATTCATTTTCATTAACAATTACAATAAAATTAATATCTGGAAGTACTTTTACAAGAAAAAAAAATGAAGATATTTATTTTAAAAAAAATCTTTTTTAAAATTTTTTTTTAATTTAATTAAATTTACATTTTAAAATTCGATGATTCATTATTTGATGATTTGTTAAATTAACCGTTTTATTATCATAAATAAATAGAAATTTATTAAATTTTGAACGCCATTCAAGTCTATAACTGATGTTTGAAAATGCATCTAAAAAAATTTGTATATCATCACCAAATACTATAAAACGCTATAAATAAAATATTTAATTTATTTTTTAAAATTAAGTATAGATTTATATTAATTTCACCTCACAGGATGCATTCTGTATAGTATTATTTAAATAATTATAAAATGTTGGTATATCAATTTTCCAATTTGGATTAATTTTGATGCTGACTAATTGAGTTTGGTTATCGAATATATTGAAATTATAATCAAAATTTTTATTCCAAAAAATACAAATTCCATTATAAGTTAGTAAATAATTTTGAACTGAAATTATTAAATAAATTTATAAAAATAAAATGAAATTTTTTTTTGTTGTTGTGGAAATTTGATGTTAAAATATACTTATAAAATTAATTAATGTTGATAAATGTGAAATTTGAATTTTCATATTATATTTTAAATTTAAGTTTTTATTGGTTATGAACCGAAATAAGGAAATATTCAAAGACAACTAATTTTAGTTATCCTACTGAACTTTATTATATACCAACCAAATATTATATATAAATATAACAAATTTGTATACCAACAAAATATATAAATGTATATTAGAATGTTTAAAATTATGATATTACATTTTATTCAAATAACTTCCTACGTACTGTTTACTAAGCAAATAAATATTATTTTCATTAAACTGTTTACCATAAAATAATAAAGCAATTTTTCAAAATTACATTTTAATATTCTTATTTTTATTAATATTTTAAAATTGGTTAATTTAAATATTATATTAAATAAAAACAAAAAATTAGGGCAAAGTTGAAAAAATTAATTTATGTTAAATAAAGTATTTAATGCTTAATTTTTTTTGTAAAAGATTCAAATCAATAAGTTTCTTGGTACTGAAAACTTAAACTCAATTTCCTAAAGAAATTGAAAATATTTCAAAAAAAAAAGTGTTTAATCAAATTTTGTAATTTTTGAAAACTATGCTTCCTTAATTACATACAGAAAATAGAAATTTATATTCCAGTACGTCTTACAAAAAACTCATTAAATTGATTTAAATATGAACATTTTTATAGCGCACTTTATTTTATTTTTAAATTTTATTTTGTTTTCAATTATAATTTGATGATATATGATTTCCGCCATGTATACGTACGTCATATAGCACTATTACTCAGTTTTATCAGAGATAATCTGAGTTAATATTAAATTTATTAAGTAGCTAAAAATTAATATTTGCAATAGGGCTCAGTTATATTTTGTATTCTGATTCTAGATTGTAACATTAGAAAAGAAGTTGTAAAAATATTACTACTTTATGTAGTAAATAATAAATCATTATCGCAAACACTTCAACTATTATTAAAAAAACTTTTAAATTATTAAAAAAACTAAATTAAAAACAAAACTATATTAATGAAAGATTATCAGACAGATACCATTTCAAGAAAAAGAATTTATTCTTAAATAATAGGCTTTAATATACAATCAATTAATTAAATTGGAATAATTATAATAATCAAAATTTATGAACTTTCATACCCAAGATAATAGATAATTTATATCATGCGAACAATTGATAATTATTTTAATTTCAAATAGAAAATAGTATCAAAGAGATATAAATAGAGCTTGAAATGTGATATTATATATTAATCTAAATTTCTAACTGGAATCGAGAAGATGAACACTTTTCTGACCTTCGTATTGTGCTGTGTATCACTAGTAGTGATAACTCAAAATGGACTTGTAGAAGCGCGTAGTGGTAATTTTTTCGATATTTATCTGGCTCTTATACACTTATACCTGTACTAACAATGCCAATTTTTATTTCAGAAACTTGTTTTTATACTCCATCTTCAGGCGATTATAATAATTGGTTTCCTGTAAGTGCTTTAAAAGTTTTCAAGTTTAGAGTCAGTGCCCAAGCTTTTACACTTAATTTAGCTAGCTATCCAGTCAATGAGTTTCCTAAAATCGAAATTGGTATAAGTCATCCTGGCACTGATCATTTCGGTACAATCTGGCGAGATAATACAGAAGTTGTCAGTCAAGATATTGACAAAAAGTATTATGCTAGTGAGAGTGAATTTATTGGATATTGGGTAACATGGAACAATAATAACATTTATATTGGGTTAGAAGGTGAAACAACACCTTTCCTTTCATTTGACGATCCTAGACCATTTCCAATAAATTTTATTGGTGTACATTCAATTGCCTCAGATAAACCTGCAGCTTGGATAATCGGAGATAACTAACAAAATACAAAATTTGAAATATTGTAAAAATGTTGGACATTTATTGAAAAGTAAATAAATATTTCAATTTTATAAAAATTATTTTAATAGAGTTTTAATATGTCATTTTGAAACCATGAAATTTCTATTTTAGTTCAGTTTAAGAATTATTAATTTCAAAACTATTTAATTACTTTTTATTAGTTTTAGATTTGAAACATAACATAATACATAATTTATTTTAAATTAACCACCCTGAGAAATAAACTGCCTTGCCATAATAAGTAAAAGTTAAATTAAAAATTATCAATAGAAATTCAGATAATATTTTTAAATAATATGTAAAGTAAACACAAATTTTCATTAAATGCTAGCTCATATAAATTATTTGGATCTTAATAAGTAATCAAGTTAATTTTACTTTATTTAATTTTGGAAACTATTACAGATCGTATGTTTCATTCGAAAGTTCATTAATTTTTATTATAAAATATAATTATTTTATGTTCTTCCGAATCGAGTTTTGGTTTAAAAATCTATTTCATAACATCTTAACAAAATATTAAGATCGAATTTAAATACTTTTAGAAAATTAACTTAACATTTTTTTTGTATAAAGATATATTTTTAGTTGTGTAAAGTATAAATATAGAAAAAAATATCTTTCTTATCATAGATTAATAAATCAAGATAAACAAAAATATTAAATATAGAAAAGTCGATTGAATCTACTTTTCTATATTTAATGTTTAAAAATTAATTTCTGTGAATATGTAAACAAATTTTCGAAAAAAAAATTATTGGTTAAATAATACCAGTGATAATAATATTATCTCTGATTAAATTAAAGATAATAATATTTTGGATTTACCTTTTTAAACTCAATAATCTTTGTATTGATATTATTTGTAGATACCAGATATATATTTTATAAATGTTGCTGACATTTTTTAATTAAACTATTCATTATCATTTTGGTTTCAACAAATAAACTTTTTAAAATGGTCATGACTAATTTTTTTTTTTTTATCACAAACATAAGAAATCACAAACATAAGATTTTTTTTTTCAATAAAAACTTTTTATATTTGATTCAAAAAATTTGTTCTTAAGTTTCTTTTCCCATAACTTTAATTTAGATTCTAAATTGCCTTGTTGACAGCATGGAAATTGAATTGAAAACTTTATCATTGCATATTTTTTTCTTTTAAATAAATAATTTATTTTTCTGTATAGCATAAGTTGGTATTTGATGATTAAAAGGTATTATTCTTTCAAATTGAAATCTTTAAAAAGAAATTAATTTAAATCTAAATTTAAAATTTTTTAATAAAAATAGTTTATTAAATTATTACGAATGTTTTCAGGGTGTCTTTAAAAGTTTAAGTATATAAATTTAATTTTAAAATTTAATGAATATAAAATTTATTAAATTTTAAATTTTATGTTTCTTTGTTTAATTTAATTCATTTCTTAAATTAAATCAATTTATTATTTTCATTTTTTTCATAATAATATTTTCATAAAAACATTTTACTGAATTAAAACTATTTACATTTAGTTCGTTTTTTTTTTACTGGAAAATTTTAGCATTTATAACAATTTAAGTATATTAATATATACATTAAATGCATAAAAGGAAACAAAGATACTAAGTAAATATAAAAAAAAAATAAACTAAAGTCAATGCACTGGTTTTCACGAAAACGTAAATTTACTACATGTAAATAGTAATTTCCTGTCAGTAATAGAACGCTTTGTATATAATAAATTTTATGTATTAAAACAATTATAAAAAGGATAAATTTTATTTCATTTGACGAATTAGAAAAACTATTAATATTATAAAGTGTTATATATGTTTCAGCTGACAATAAAAAAGTTTCAGCTGACAATAAAAAAGTTTACGTAATAATTTTAAAATAATTAAAATTGTAATACAATTTTAAGTAAAATTTGTAAAATTTTTGTAATTTTGGAAAGTTCTTTTTAAAATTTTAATGCAAAACATGCTTTCAATATGATTATGTATCAGTTATTTAAGATGCTTTAAAGTACAATTAGTTTGTTATCTGCTATTAAAAATCTTCCTTTAATTTATGTTTCTTTGTGTATACCACTTGTAGCATATGGTCTCATTACAGAATTATCTGTACTTTAAGTTTCTTAAAATTTTTATTGTCAACTAATTTAATATGGCAAGACCTTTTTTATATGTACAACTAACTTAGTATCGGAGTCACTTATAAATAATGTACTAAGCTCTGATGCAGTAGGTACTGGGTTGTCCCAAGAATCGATGTTGGTCTAAGTTTATTCAGCTTTAAATGAGTACCAGTTATAAAACAATAGTAAAATTAAATTTCAAGATTGAGAAAAGTGCTAACGGTTCAAGCTATCCGCTACCAACATTGACTCACAAACAAAAGCCATTATGTAGCTTGTTGCAATTAAAAATGTTTTCACTATAAGTAAATTTATGGTTCGGAATCCATATAAAAATTAGTATAATATGTCCAAATTGTAATAAAAAAAATTATTCTTAATATTGTCATGTCAAGAAAACAGGTTACTCGTACTTTAAGCCCCACGCGAACAACGAAAAAAAAAAATCAAATATTTGATTGAGCTACCGAACGATTTATCAGAAACTTTTAATTAGAAGAAGGTTATGACTTTTATTTGTGAATAATTGTTGTTAACTGTTCGCTAACAAGTGTAAAGGCTATAACATCCACCTAAAACAATTAATGGATATTATAGCCTGTCATTGTAATATTTAAAAAAAAAACACTGCCAGTTGACCTATAAAAATATAAAATTATTCGTTTCATTCATATGAAGAAAACTTTATTACGAAACATTTCTACAACTTGACTAAAACATTTATTTATTGAAATATTATAACTAAATACATTTGTATAGCAATAATCATACATTAATACTAAAGTTAAATTATTAAACAAAATATATCTATAAGACAATTAAATTATAGATTCAATTGCCATTTTATTATAATTAAAGTTGTTAAAATATCAATAATTGATAATTGTAATCTTTGTACCATCTTTGTGTTAAAAAATTATTTCCAAAATGTTGTTTCAACGATTTGGTTAATTGAATATGATTTTCATGCTAATTAAATTACATATTTTAAACATTTAATAGATATACAGTTGTAATTTATTTCGTTCGATCAAATTGTATTAATATTAATACTTGTATTATAATTGCAGATAACATAGAAACAATAAACTTATTATTAATCAAAAAGAATCCACAAATTTTAAATTTAATTTGCTCTCTCATTACTTGCAAAGAAAGTATATTAATCTGTAATGAAATTAAATATAAATTTTATAAAAAATTTCCGGTAATTATTAATTAATTTTAACAAGACAAATAAATATTTAATTTTAAACAAACTTACACTTCTTTCTAAACGTTCATCCAATCCAATAAAATTACTAAATTGTTTTAAAATATTTCTTGTTCGATTTGATTTAAACATTACTAAATTTGTTATAAAACATGTTAAACTAGTATCAAGTAATAAAAATATAACATATAAAATTACAATAAATATATTAAAAATTTTATTATTTTCTAAAATTATTGTATATATTAAATACATAACACCAATATTATTTAAAAATGTTATTAATATAACAGTTAAAAATTGTAATTGATATAAATTATTTATACTTTTAATTAATTTATAACTTTTATGATATATTATTATTAAATAATCAATTTTATCACTTAAAATACAATATCTTTCAATAATACCACCTTTTAATATATTTTTCTTATTATTTTTAATATTTATAATTTTAATATCATTTAATATAATTAATAGTTTATTATTTAATTCATTATAAATTTCTATAAATCTTAATGTTAAAAAAAAAAATATATTTGCAAATATTTCTACAATTTGTGTATTAATAATATCATAATACCAACCAATATATAAATTTAAACTTGGTGATTTTATTGAAAATATATAAATTAATAATGATTTTAATATATTTAAACTAAACCATATTAATAATTTTAAAGTAAATAATATAAAATATATATGTGTAAAATTAATATTATTTATATATAAATTATTAAAATATTTTTTTTCAAATTTCATTAAATAATTAAATAATTTTTGTAATTTATTATAATTAATTAAATTTAATATAAATATTATTATAACAGTTGTAATACGTATATACATAACAGCTGAATAATAATAAAAAAATATTTGATTTGTAATTGAATTTTTTATTTCATTAGCAGCATCTTCATTTGTAAATATATAAAATCCTAATATAATATTTAAAATATTAAAAATAAATGAATAATAAAATGTAATTTTAGAATTTTCTAATAGTTTAGTTTTTATATTTAATTTATGAAATTGAACACCATATACATTACAATAAAATCCACCAAATTTAAATATACTATTCATTATAATATTTTTGTTAGCTAAGGATACCATTATGAATTGTACTACTTTTATTTTTAGATTTGTACTCAACAAGTTTTTATGTAATACTAATATTTTATTTTATTATTATTATTGGATTCTCTAAAAGTGATATATATTTGTATTATAATTCAAGTAATTTTTGTATTTAATAATTTACTATTATATAAATTATTAGTAATCTATTATTGCATATATTTTAATTTCATAAATTGTTTTATATAATTTATATAAATATTGATTGAATTTATTATGTCAAATTGGAGAGGAATAAACCTTGGTATTTAATTATTCTTAATATTGTCTTGTTATTTTTATTTATTTTTTCTAGAGTCTAGACTAGTAGAAATTACATTAGACTAATTACAGATATTAAAATTGTACAGAGAATTTAATTTTTTTTTGCAGATACAATGCAGATTTTTTTAGTAAAATTATTAAGAGTTAATGAATGATTAAAATTAAATTTAATTAAAAATACTTTTAATAGTCAAAATATATATTCCATTCCAATATGAATTTAATAATATAAATATGGTTAAATCGTAATAAGATTACGTAATATTTTATTACTCGTACTTATTGAAAGCTTAGACCAATAATTAATTCTTGAACTACGAAATTATGTTTTGTAGTAAATTTGAATTTTGATATAAATCTAACAATATTTCACCAGGACACTATTTTACGAAATATTAATATGCTTTGAGTTTTTAACATTATTTAACAGATTAATGCAGTACCAGCTGAATTTACACAATGTCAATTTCACGTATATAACTTTATAATTAAATTATTTTCGTAACGAAATGATTATTTCTCTAACTACATACATACTCGTTACCAAATTGGAATTTTAGTTGACTTTTCTCACAAATAACTTATTTTAATTAAAAACAGTATTCAGTTTTTATAAAATATAAACAACTAAAATAAAAAACATAAACTTTCGTATTTCAAATTAACAAATCTGTCAATACAATTTAAAGAAAAACAACAAAAAAAAAAAGTTTTAATTTAAATGCGAAAATAGTTTTTTAAACTTAATTTTTTTTTTTTTTAAATATTCTATTTTGTTAAATTATTTAAATAAAATAAGAAAACTTTATTAATTTTTGTTTTTTGTTTTTGTCATTTACAAATCCGAAAAGAAACTTCATATTAATGAGTACCAAAAAAAAAAAAACTTGTTGAAAATTCATTTTTCCACATAAAAAAAAATCTTAAATTAATTTTACAAAAAAAAAAAACTTTAAAAGTTTAATTATTTTCCAAAAAGTTTTTTTTTTGTCTATTTGGAAAAGTAATTAAGAAAATTGTGTGCATAAGAAAAATAATTATATTTTTTTTTTTGAAATCTTATTGAAATCATTTCAATTGATATTATTTGGAATTACAAATTTTATTTAACTTTTTCATATAACATTTTTTTTATTTTAGTGAAAATTTAACCAAAAAAAAAAAAAATTAAATTCTTTATCTTTGGTTTTTTTTTTCATCTGAAATACAAAGTAATTTTTCTCCATTAAATTTCATATGAAAAATTAAATTATCTATCGAATTTTTCAGTAAAAAATTTATGCGTAAAAATATTTAAAAAAAAAAAAAGGAAAATTGTTGATAAATTTGATAACTTTTCCAAAAAAAAAATTATTATACGTATATATAAAAATAAAAATAAATTTTTTTAGCAACAAATTGTTTATTCGGAAAATTCTTTTTTTTTTTTTTTTTATCTTGGAAAATGAAAAACCTTGAAAGTATTTTCTGAAAAACGATATTATTTTTTCCACTTATTTTAACATAATAGAATTTAGATTCCATTTTTGTTTGTTTGAAAAAAAAAAGAGTCTTCAACTTATAAAAATTTATCGTTAAAAAAGGCTTTTAAAAAAAAAAAAAAGTGTTTTTTTTAAAGGTTTTTAAGGAAATAATAATATTATTATAAAGAAGGAAAAAGACGAAATAAAATATATAATATTTTCCATTTTTTTTTTATTATTATTTATTATTATTAAATTAAATTGAAAATAATAAATGGGGAGAATACATAAAAAGGTTTCACTAAAAATTATTTTTGATTTTTTTTTTTTTTGGTTAGGACATGTTTTTTTGGAATTTATTTAGGTTAATCTTATAATTATTCTATAAAAGACTTTAATATGTAAACTGTAAAGGATATAATTCGAACGTAGGCGATTAACATTACACCAAATAATTTATTATTTTTGAAGATCTACAGTACAAGTGAGTTATTCCGAACGTAATATTTTTTATTTCATGTTCATATTATCAAACGTAAAAATTTGAGTCTCGCACCGAAAACGAAAATTTTGAGCCGAACGATTTCGTAGAATAACGTTGACCTCATCTGCATTTTAAATTTTCTGTTGCAGTATATTTTATTTCTTCAGCTATTGCTATTATAAACTATTGCTATAGATTTAGTTTTGAAAAGGTTCAATAAATTCTGTACAGTTTGATAACCTCATTCCGCATATTTTTAATTTTCTTAAGCTGAACGTTTCTGTAAAGCGTCTTAACCTTCACCGGTATTTAAAATATTTTCAGAATGCATCGATGTTTGAAACCATACGTTAATCCGAACGCAAGTTCGCATAAGCGCATATTCAGATTATTCTACGTTCGTATTTTGGTTTGGTATGTTCGGATTAACGCACCTGTACTGTTATTATATTTTTAGTTTATTTATTTAAAATAAATATTCAAAATAATTTTTTTTGTCGATTTTGCTTCCTTTGGTTATGGTAATGGATTTATGTTAGATAACAACTAAATTTAATTTTGTGGCAATAAAGTAATTGTAATCATTTACTATATTTGTTTCCATGCACAGACTTGATTTTTTTTTTATTATAATCAAAAAATTAGAAAGCTTTCCCTTAACTGTAAATACAGGATTTGGGTATGGGAAGGGATGGAAAGTTTAGAAAAGGAACGAGTTAAATTGAAGGACCATGGTCAACATGGAATAGTTCACAATCCTCTCAGAATTGTAATCAAAATATTATAATTTCCAATACACATACTTTATATGCACAGAAACTTAGCGACATGTAAAATTTTTACTTAACACATCGGTGGACGCATAAGTAAAAAGTTTTACATGTTTGTTTTTCAACTGTTTCTTTCTCACGGTTTGTTTTCTACTGGTTATCATGTGGTTCACTGGATATCATCAAAATAAAATTATGTCTATAGGTTTATTTCAATATTTTATAAGGTTTTTTGCATAAACCGGTTTGCCCTTATATCTGAAAAACTATATTGACGCATATACCAATATTTTCCATCACCATGTTTCCATTACAATTAAAACAAATTGTACCTGGAAAAGAAATATACATATTGAAAAAATGTCAACTCCACTCATGACACTATTTTTGAAGAATTGAAATGAAAAAGTTAATTTTTCAGTTTGAAAATATTACTGGTTAAATATAATTGTCAGATTAATTTTAAGTGGATCAAAATTAATTCAGATATATTTTTAATATAAATAATATTTTAATAAACGAAACTTACTTCAGCCACACTGTTTATTTTACTATTATTCTTACGAAGATAATTAAGCTTTTAGTTTATTTTATATAAAATTAGTTTATAAAAAATAACAATCGGGTTAAATCTGGTTCTATGATTTATTAACATCAGAAATTTTTTGTAATTTAATATTCAATAAAGTAAATAAATAAAACTTATTATGCATAGGTAATCTCAATATTTAACATGACTTTTTTCACCATATACTTACAAAATACTTGATGAAAATAAACTGCAAAACTTTATTTTCGTTTTATAATAATTATAAAGTTTTAGTTTGATTTTATTTATGATTATGGATAAATTACATTCTAGAATAATTCGTAATCATAATTTAATCCACCATAAAATATTTGCCATGAAAACAAGTATAATTTTACCTAAATTTATTTTTAAACGTTAACGTAACAAACATTAAAATGAGAGTAACAAACATTAAAAATATTGATACACAAGTATTCACTTTTAAAAAAAAAATTGGGAAAACTAAAGTGTATCTCGACATGATTACAATATCAAAAGGAAAAATTACAGCACACTAGCGGAAAAGTTATAAAATTTATAAAAATTTAAAATAGACAGAATGTAAGATATATTAATTCAAAAGTTTACACAAATATTAGTTAAATTTGAAACGCCATCTACCGACCAAAGCAATAAATTAATTTTAATTTTCTTTTTCTTTTTTTTCATTTTCCATTTAATAATACAAAAATTTTTAATTTAATAATAATTATCCCTAATCACATTTATTTACTTTTTACCCCAAAATGAAATTATTATAAAATTATGGTGAAGGAAAAAACCTTTTAATCCTTTATGGATAAAAAAAAAAGGGTTAAAAAAAAAATAAAGAAATTTTACTTTTGATCATGATGGAAAATATATGTATGATAAATTTCCACACATTAGTCATGTGTAAAATATTTTAAAGCTTCATTTAATTTATTAACAAGAAAATTTTCTGGTTTTTCCTTTTTTTTATAGTAATATGTATTTAAGGAAATATATTTTCAAGGAAGAAAAAAAAAATTATTTCATGTTTATTTACTTACTTACTTTTTTTTTGGAAGGATCCAAGAAAAAAATTAAACAATAAACACGAACACCTGTGTAGAAAAAGTAAAAAAGAAAATAATGACAAATCCAGTGACAAAAATCTAACAACACATTTTGGTGATAATAAATATTCTTTTTTTTTTTTCGTGGAAATCCTAAAATATTCTAATTTATGTGGTATAGGCTTGGTATGGTGATGCTTGTTAAAAAGGTTTAGAATAAAGATAAACAAAAAAAAACAACAAATTTTAACAATTTTTTATTTTGTAATTCTTTTTTAAAAGAAAGTTTCACACAAATATTTTAAATTTCTTAAATAATTTTAGTATAATTTTTTGTGGTTATATTTAAAGTTACTTCTTCTAAATTTGTGGATTTTATTTAATAATAATAATTTTTACAGTGAAACTATATTTTATTTTTCTAAGTTTAATAATACAATTTTCGTGACGTTATAATTAATAAGTATTAATTGGACATCTTTATATTAATATAGGAAAATTGATTGAAAGTTTGTTAAGGTTGTCTTTATATTCTGAAAGGCATTAGCGTACAAACTGATTTAGTTTTACCAAAAAGAGGAAATTAATAAATCTAAAGAAACCATTTAAAATTTTTTAATTTTAAAGAAAATATTCAATTTTTTTTTTTTTTGTAATACAAATATTGATTAATTTTATTAGTTTAAAACGCCACTTTACGTCAATCTATATGAATAATTTTTTTTTTTTTTACATTATTTATAATTTGTTACTTATCTATTATACAGCTTCAAATTATTGACAGCCTTTTACATACAGAATAATAAAATACACAATAGATTTGTCGTAAATAGCAAATAAATTATGAAAAATACAAAATAAAAAATATAAAAAATATAAAAAATATCTTTTATATACAATATGAAAACATTTCAGCACGTGAACATGATTTATGACAACATTCATCAGCAATTCCACTCATTTTTAAATGTCTAGCTTGACGTACTTTTGGTATCATAATAGCACCAGCACGAATTTTAGCAATTAATTGATCCGAAAAACCAGTATTTTCAAAATCATAATCTAAATTTCCACTACTAATATCATAATCAACGTATGGAACTTTTTTTATAATGAAAAAAATAAAATTAAAACATAGTAAAGATATTAATTTTAAATATTTATAACATATATAAATTTTTATTTAATTAATTTTAATTACCAATTTTCTTTATTCGTGCATTAAATTTTCCTTGACAGATTTTTTCTAATTCATGTATTAAATTTGTTCCACAATATTTTTTACTTTCATCGGCCCAGCATAAATTTAAAATAACCATTAAAATAAAAAATGCTTTACAGACTAACATTTTCTTTGACATTATTTCGGATTTAAAGTTTGAAGTATGATATTATTTGAGAAAAATAAATAAATTAATATAATAGTAACACCTTTCTTCTTGTAATATAAATAATATTTTGAGTTTATTATGGCTGAAGTATTACTATTTATAGGAAAAGTTCAGACATTAAGTATTAATCTTATATCAAGTGATTATAAAAATTTGTTTTTATAATTTGTGTTGTTTTTTTTTTTAGATGTAAATATAGTTTAAAAAGGGCGAACACAGCAGGATAATCAAATTTACCAAAAAATTAAGCATTATTAAAATATATTAAGAATAATATCATTAAATAATTTAGTATAATAATAATTCCTTCTTCCTTTTTCCACCTTCATCCTTTTTCTTTCCTCGTTTGCTCTACGACTCATAGTCGCCATAAGTTGTTACCTATCTCACCTTTGGTCTGCCAACACTACCTAACTCATTAAATTTAATTTAAAACCTGACTACTGGTACGTTCTTTAGTAATTTCAGATTTACCTAACAAACATTTCAATTAAGTTATATTACGCAAAATTCTATTATCTATTTTTCTATTAGGATTAGCACATATTTTTATTGCAATTTGGTTCAACCAATTTCACATATAGATCGCAAACTATCGATTTAATTTATTTAAGAATCTTTTTAATTGCAACAAACTAATGAATGAGACATTTCTTGTATGTAAATGATGCAATATTTTCCATTTATTGTTAGCAAAATGCATCAACTTTTCCCAGTATGCAAATTATAAAAAATATACGACAACCGAAAATATTTGAAAAATTTAAAATATCTGAAGTTTCTCCTTAGTAAAGTTTTGTTACTGGTATTCCATGCCTAACTTACTCTTAACCGACATTATATTTACTTTTTGGCTGAATTATTACTTTTGCTTATAATAAATTTTAAATTCCAGGTACACGCATGTTCTAATATTAAAATTTAATTTGCATACTAATTAAAAAGCATCATATTTAAAATATTTTAACATGTGTTATTTTTTTTGAATTTTTATACTACAGTAAAATATTTTTAGATTAGATCTTATTTAAGAATGAAAATATTATTTTGTGTAACAAATAATTATTAATAGTTCAATGAATTTATCAAAAATATTTACTTCAAATTTTACGCCTTTTAATTCCTTGAATCAATATTTCTAAATTCAAAATATTTTTAGAATTAATAACAAATTCAAAATAAAATTATGTATATATATAAATTTTGTGTAAATTTTCCTTTTTGACTTTTAAAAATTAAATTACATTAAAAGTCCTTTTTTTTTTTTTTTTGATTTTGGTACCAGGGACAAAAAAAGAAATGAATCAATTTTTTAATATAAAATATTTAAATGAATTTTATTTTTCACTCTTGAAATTGAAAAAAATAACAAAGTTCAAAGAAATTCTCCAAAAATTTTCTTTCATGTTGTTTTTATTATTTAATGGAAAATTGTTGTAATTTTATAAAATAATTCGATTTTCAATTGATCCTCTTATTTTTAATTTTGTACTACTTAGTGTCTTAGATTTATGATAATAATTTTTTTTTAATGGATTCCCAAATTTTATTTTTCTTATTAAATTTTCTTATTACATTTGTGTTGCTATTTTACTTTATTCAAAGAGAAGTGATATTTTTTTTTTCGTTAGATTCAAACGAAAAATGTTCAAATAATATCTTACAGGATATTCTTATATGCGGTGATATTTTTTAACGGCTGGTAATGTTAATTGTAATTTATTTTAAGTTGTGCATCAATGATCTGTAAAATAAGTTGAGTGTTTATTTTGATTGCCAATACAAATTTATAATAATATATTTAAAATTTTGTTAACTCGTAAGTTACAGTAACTAAAATGTGGAATATATTAAAATTGGTATTAAAAATGACTCACAAATATTAAGCTGTTTGCAATACTTTCTATTCATTATTTTTCTGAGAAGTGGTCTTATTACCAATAATATTTACTTGTAATATATATAAATTTTTGATGAACGCACTAATTAGCATGTAATTTTTCAATTTTCATCATGTAATTTTCAATTATTGAAACTTTGCTTAATTGATTTTAATTTACAATTATTTAATTAATTATGTTAATTAAATAATTGTAAATTAAAATCAATTAAGCCTTTTATATAGGAAGTAATAAAATTTAAACAAACTTATATTAAATTATTGATTAAATTTATTATTTTGACTTACATAAAATTGATGTTAAAAATATATTTTTTTTTACCCAAAAGCTATATACTAATTATTTTTATATATTTTAAAAATTTCTATACTATAAAATTTTTCCTGCACCACTTAAATTAACTTACCAAAAACTTTTAATTTTCATTTAATGCTACTCAGTGTAAAAAAATTAATTAAAAAAAAACACAGTAAATTACCACTAAAAAAACAACAAAATACCACAAAACCAACGAAACCAACTTAACAAAAATTAATTAAATTATAAAATATTTGCATTATTACTAATTTTACCATATATTGTTTTTTATTTATATATCAATTAACTTTGAAATTTATTTATTAAAGGTGTAATAAAATATTTTTCTTTACCTTTAAGCGGTTTGACTATTAACGAATATTTTTAAATCTATATTTACCTCAAACATTTAACCACAAATCACAGTTAAATAATAAAAAAAAAAACTTTTTAAATTAAAAAAAATATTTAATTTCATTAAATAATTTTTTCACGGTGAAAAGAAAATTTAATATTTAATAAATGAAAAACAAAAAAAAAAAAAAAATACCACAAAATAAGGTAACTTAACTTTCTTAATACCACAGAAGTACCAACTCATAGCTAACCCTCTCAAAAAGCAAAAAAAAAAAAAAAAGGATATATACATTTTTTTCCTGATTATGTTATATTTATATAAATATATATGTATATAATAAAAAAAGGAAATAAATTCCTTTTTTATGTTTTTTGATTTTATTTTTGTGAGTGGAACCACTTGTTGGTGAATCAATTTGTTGATTTTTTATTTCAACAATTCACCCCCCTGTCATCATACCAGAGAGTAAGAAAAAAAAAAAAAAAACCAAACCACCCATCAAAGGACTTCATAAATAATATGGTTTTGTTTTTTTTTTTTTGAAACGTATGCGTATATATATTTATTTCATTTTGTGTGTATTTAGTTATTTAAACAAATGTTTTTTTTTTTTTTTTTTTGCGTTGTTGTAATAAAAAGCCAGGATATATCATGAATTATGTAAATGTTAAGATGAAAAATATATATTTATTTTCAATTTTACACAAATTTTTTCCTTAACATTGAAAGTTTATTTTTCTTAAATAAAATTATTTATACACATACATATGTACATTTAAAATAAAAAAAAAAAAGGTAAAAATCTTTGTACACCTTTTCTGGAAATCCTAAGACGGTTGCAAATAATTTGGAAATATGTATTTTATCAAAAAAAAAACTTTATCCCTACATTAACCAGGATTTCTGTTTTTTTGGGGAGGAATAAAAAAAAAGGATATTATTTTAAAAAAAAAATATATGTATATTTATTTTTTTATATATTAAATCCGGAAACACATAATGTTTGTTTATCCGATCGTTAATAGCTCAAAAGATTTTGAGACTGTTTTTCTTTGAGAACAACCTTCTTCAATGGGCTTTTCTGGTATTGCTTTCGATAAAAATCATAGAAATAACACATTTTTTGTTTTGTTTGTGGAATAAACTCATCGAAAAAAAAATTAAAATGACTGTGTGAACAGGGAAAAAAAAATAAACTTTATATTTTTTTATATTGAAAAAATATTTTTAGATAAAGTTTTTTCTTACAGAAGGATATTAAAAGTATTTTATGATTTTTTTAAAAAATAAAATGGATTTTTGAAAAAAAAAACAATTGATTGATGGGTTTACATGTTCAAGATTATTTTTTTTTTTAGATTTTGGATAATAAAATTAAAGTTAAAGTACTTGGTTTTAGGTAAAATATTGTAACTGAATTAAAATAGTCTTCTTTAATTTTATAAGAATTTTGTTTATTTTGGTTTTTTCATTGAAATCTGGAATTTATAAGTGAATTTTGACATATAAATTGAAATTTAACCCTAAAATTTAAATCTCTCAATTTTAAGTGAAATATTACGACTTTCTAAACAGGTTAAGAAAATATTTGGGTTTATTAAGAACCGAATCTTCTTAAGTGAACTTTAAGATTTGTAAAGAGCTAATTAACATTGAATTTCTATAAAAAAATTACTATTATTTAATACGTTTTTCATAAGCATTTTTTTTAAAAGATTATAAATTTAAGTTAATATAAAAAAATATAATGTTACATTAACAATATTTATAAAATATTATTTATCCTGTTAACTATCTATATGCAGAATCCTTTTGATACAAAAATGTAAAGTTAATTATACATTTAATAGTATTTTATATAAAAAAAAATTATAAAATTATGAAAAAAGTATATAAATATTTATTTATCGAAAAAAAATTTATCGAAATATAATCCTTTTACTTAAAATTTATATACGACTTTTTTTTTGTTATATTTTAAATTATTTATATAACATACATTTTAATTATGTACTTAGTGAACGCACTTTTCCACTTTTAATCCTGCAAAAAAAAAAAAATCGAAACTTGTCTGTATTTTCAATATCATTAAAAAATATTGCAAAAAATATGTAATAAAAAATAATTATTTTTTATATATTTATTATAGAAAGTTTAAAAAAACTGAATATTAATTTATATTAAAGAAGTAATTTAATATAATTATTTTTTTTTAATAAATATTTAATACGAATTTAAAAAAAAAAAGAGTTTTAAAGATAAATAAACATTATTACATAATTAAATTGTCAAGCGTATTAATATCATCAAGCGGATTAACATAAAAATTATGCTTAAATATATAATTTACTTTGAAACTATAATTTTGTAATGAAAATATTAAAAATATTATTCAAATTAAGTATTAAAAGAAAATTTCCTAAAAGTATTAAAGAAAATTTTCTACAATACTCATTTCTAAGAATTTAACTATTTAGTAAATTTATTTTATGAAAAATATAAATAATAATTATTAAATAAATTTTTATTTCTTAAATGTCAATTAGAATTTTATTAAATCTCAATCAAATCATAAAATCAATTTACCAAATACATATAATTTCTTTTTAATGCTTGCTAATTTTATAAATTTCGTCTCGCAGTTATTTTCTTTAAAAAAATTTTTTACTTTACTAAATTTTCCAATCATCAACAAGGCGAAGGACATTTATATCTATACATACAGTCTATAAATATAAAATAATATTTTCGTCTTGAAAATTTGAACAAAATATTTTCTGAAAATTATGTGATATCATCAAAATAATATTTTCAATTCAATTCATTTTGCCAGTCAATTTGATTTTACCACAAAAATTATTTTTATTTTTTTTTTATGCCAAGCTTTTCTAATTTTAAAACAAACACAAAGAAAAAAATCGTCCTGTGTCCTTCTTTTATGTTTTTGATAAGTTAACAACTATGGCCGATACAAATTAAAATTATTGTAACAAGAGTAGATATAATTGTTCTTGAAAAAAATATGTAATCATAATAATATTAATATTGTGGAAATTTATCAAAAATTTCTATTTAAAAAATAAAATAAAAAATATTTCGCAAAAACTTAATAGAAATTTATTCTCAAATTTGTAAAATTTGAAGCGAACATTGATTGATTTTTAAAGAACAATTGAAAAGAAACTAAAAAAAATATAACATTTAAAATTGAATATGTCTGTCGAATATTTTTACCGCCAAATATTTCCGAAACACTTTGAAATGTGATTTCTGTTTGCCCAAATCAAATAATCAAATAAAATTAAAATTCTTTTTAGATTTATGATAGGTATATCCTGCAGGGCCCTACCTGCTGGCTAAAATGGCGAAAATACTGGGACAGACTTTGGTCGTAGATCAAGACATAGGGACGATGGATCACATAAGCCACACTTTTTGTGACAATCGAAGACTTATAGGAGCCACACTTTTTGTGACAATCCAAGTCTTATTGGGATTAGTGATGGCAAATACTGAACAGTTTTGGATTCGTTAAGGATGCAGATGAATTTTCTAGGGTCTGATGGCGGCCTAACTCAAGCGGCTGATAACCTCTTTTTAAAATACCTAATCACAGACTTTAATAAATTCCAATTTTCAAAAGTCTAAACAAAATTTTATATGTTTTGGAATTGTGATAGTAATGATACTTACAAAGTAAATTTCCTTCCATAGTTTTAAATACTAAAGAAAAATGGTAATCCTTGTTTAAACAAACTCTTTAACTTTGTAAGTTTTTTGAATACAATTTTTAAAATAAATTGAATATTTTTCAATACAATTAATTTAAAATATAATACAATTAAATTTATAGGAATTTTATGGAAAATATTGATATTACAAATTAATTTAAAAACATAACCAGGATAATTAAAGAGGAATTTTTTTATACACAAATTATTATATAACAATGATTTATGTTGTTCATTAGATCTAAATTTAAATTCATATAATAATAATTTTATTGTAAAGTGTTTTTTTTTTTTTTTTTGGTTTGGATAATTGATTACAGAATTTTTCATATTTTCATTGGTTGGATATGTATTATTATGTAAGCATCAATTAAATTTGTTTTTCCATGATTTTGCATAAAAAATTTTTTTGTAATTATGCTAGGGATAAATTGTTAATTAATAAAGAAATTTATGTGGGAAATTTTCAAGTGATTAATTATAAAATTCCATTTAGCCATAAAAAATTCAAATAATAAAAGTTTTTTTTTTATTAAATATATGATTTTTTATAAATAATTATTTTTGTTTTTTCAAATCATAAAAATTATTTGACCATATAAATATATTTATGCATAAATATTAAAATTGTTAAATGAACTAGAAAATTTTTTTTAAAATTATTTAAAAGGGAAAAAATTATACCAATTAATTATTTTATGCTTAATTAATTATAATTGGATTTAGTAAAATACTTAAAAGTTAATACATAAGTAAAATTTAACATATTGTAATTGGTAATGAAAATATATGACAATGAATGATTTATTATTGGATAATCAATTATAAGATAGTGATTGTTCCATTGCAAACATATATATAATAAAATAATTTATATTGAGCATAATATAACATAAAAAGAAAATTAATTCAAAAATCGGATATCTAACAAAATATTATTTAATTTCATATAAAAATAAACGAATTAGTAAATTCTAATTGCAATAAAATTATGAGTAAATTAATAAATTGCTGAATATTGAATATAAACTCTGTTAAAATGCAATCTGAAAGCAAATTATATGTAAAATTAAGTTCTATTTTAAATATCTTGATTGCTCTTTCTATCGTTTAAGCGTTTGCGGTTCCCAAAGTGTGGGTCGCGACCCACTGGTGGGTCGCGAAGCTATTTTCGGTGTGTCGCCAAAAATTTAATATTTAGTTGATCGTATTACATTTCGTCAATGAGGTTGCATTTTCGTCAATGATCGCAATAAAAAATAAATATCGCAACAAATTACAGCTATCAAACTCACTTCGCTTAAAAATAACAAATATAAAAGTAGATGTCGAAGATGTTATTGCAAAAAATAGAAAGCAGGCTCATTCATCTCATACATCCTATTAATTATTCTTAAATATGTGCGTTAAATAAATATGTAAATCAAAATTTTTAGCTTTTTTCTTGTTTTACAGGTGGGTCGCGAAAACTTTGCGGTCTTACTAGTGGGTCTCGACTGGTAAAAGTTTGGGAACCCGTGGTATACTAACTACCAGCAATTCAAAAATATACAGCCATGGTAGCCAACACAAATACTGTTTAGTTACTTGACATTTATGTAATGTTGTTTTAAAAGCCACATTAATTCTTAAAATATTAGAATCTTCATAATTTTAAAAAAATATAGCATTTAATGATTCATATTATATAAATATTTATAAGGATACCTTAATCTTCTTACGCAAAATAAATATTAGATAAAATTATCTATTTGTTTATATTTATATCCTAAAAAAAAAAAGAAAATTGTACGACAAATTATAAATCAATTTCTTTTAAATCTCGATATATTTTCTAATAGAATTTTTATTTCTTAAGGAAAATTGACTATATTAAATTTTCCTTAACTAAATTATAAAAAAATATTGGTTACCTTTTGAAGAATATTTTTGTTTTTGTTTTTATTATATAATATATATATTTGGGAAAAAGAGTTTTTAAAGCTGGGTTAACCTAAACTATATTATAAATTTTTACCCAAAAATGAACCCTCAAATTGATGCGTAAATTTTTTTTTTTTTTTTGTGGAATAATATCTTGTAAAGAAAGGGCCACTGCAAAATTTACATTAAAAAACAACGAAGTAAAATAAAAATCTCTATGCTAAATCAGATTACAGGTATATACCAAAAAAAAAAAAAAAAAATAAAATTAAAATTCTTATAAAAAGAATAATGAAAATTGAAAAGTTTGTTAAAAGATAATTTTATGCTAATTTCATATTTAATTGATTAATTTTGGTCACAAATTTTTAGGTAAAAGAAAGTAAGGTTATAAGTTGACTTGCAAAAAAGAAGATTTTAATTCTAACTGACTGTCATATGGTAAATACATTTTCAACAAACTTTCGTAGTACTCTTATTATTTCAATAAAATTTTTCGTTTCTCAAATATTTAAATAGTGATTTCGAATTATAAAAGAAAAAACATATAGATTTTCGAAAAATTATTTATGCTACCAAATTTACTTAATTTAATACGTTTAAATTAGTAAACTCGTTAATAATTATGAATATGATACTAGATTGTTTAATACTTTTAATGAGGTTAAATACCAAATTGAACTAATTTTATATGAATGCGATTTAAATCGGAAAATAATTCATGGATCGCGTAAATAATAAACACACCAAAAAAAAAAACACCTCAAATTCTTTAATACGTTTTTTTTTTTTCTGTTTAACAAAATTGATATTTAATCTCAGCATAAAAATGATGACAACAGAACAGAATAAAAAAAAAATGTTATAATAATTTTCTAAAAAAAAAAAATAGGAAAAAAAAAATATATACCCAACAATGAAAGGTCATTTTATATTTCTTTGAATTTTTCCTCTTTGATCCTTATAGCTTATCTTTTTAACTTTTACCAACAAATAAAAAAAAAAATATAGAATTAACTTAATTTTCAACAAAAGTTGATTTTCTTTTTATACTATAGTTTGTTGTTGTTTATTTTTTCAACATCATCATCATCAAGATTTCAATTATTTTCATTTTTCAACCATAAAATAAGGATATCATTGTGTAATATTTCGAATCCTTTCAAAAAAAAAATATATATATAATATTATCAAGGTAATTTTTTTTTCCTAGTCACAATTTTTTATTAAAAAATTGTGGTGAAAATATTCTCCTTTATTTTTTTTTTTTTTAAACACAAAAATATAACCGAAAACTATTAAATTGTGAATTTACTATTTTTAATGATTTAGTGTAGTTGTATTTATATTTTCCTTATTATTAAAAAGTATTAGTATGTAAAATATTCTTTAATTAATAAGGGTTTTTAAAAAAAAAAGTTCTGTGTCATGATAAAATAATTTCAAAGGATTAAAATTTATTGCCTTCAAAGTTTGTCCTAATACATAGTATAGAAAATGGTTTCAATTTTGTTGTTGTTGTTTTTTGTGGGTAATATTTATTTAAAGCAAAACTTAATTTAAAACTTTATTGACGTTGAAAGCTTTATCACAAATAAACAAATTTTTTGTTTTCTTTTTTCCAAATCTTTTATATGACATTAACAAGGGTTTTTTTTAGCATACTAGGATATTTCTAGGATGAAATATAATATTATTATTTTTCCTTTATATCGATTAAAATCATTATTGTTAAATTTATGTCCTTATTTTTACTATTCAAATGTGCCCGGAGTTTTCCAACACAAAAAAAAATTGGAAATAATTTTTAAAGTTTGGTTTTTTTCGGTGTAAAAAGGTCAAAAATCTTAATTTTATGTCGGGACCTAAAAATTTTACTTGGAAAAAACTATACATAGAAAAAAATATTAAAGGATACTAAGAATTATTATTTCCTGGTTATAAGAAATATTCAATAAATGATTTAAGGATAAGTTTTATTTATATTAAATTTATTGAATTTGTAAAATTAATATTTTATTAAATTTTAGATTTTGTAGGTTGTTTATGTTGGCAAAAAATATAATTTACCCGACGAATTACGGTGAATATTAAGGTGAAATTTAAATCTTAAAAAAGAAGATTATTATCAGGTAAATATATTTCTTAAATTACCATTTATAATAATAAATTTAAATGAAATGCCTTCAGCTCGTAAATGTTCTAAAATTGATAATAAGCTGAAATTGTATAAATGGAAAAGTTGATTCTTACAAAACCTCTGTTTAATATGATAAATTTATTGCGTCCCGAATTTTGACACAAACTGTCAAGCGTTGAAAATAAAAAAACAATTCCAGTCTCAATAGTTGAGAATTTACAAGCATTTTATTATCACAACAAATTACAATAGAACTTTCTTAAATTTACTCTTCTGAAAATTTGTAATTATGTAGATATCGTATTTTTAGCAAATTTCAACAAAATTAATCTTGAATTATTTTTGTAAAACAATTTAATTGACTTAAATTAATAATCAATTATTTTTCAATTTCCTACGCAGTAAAATCAACTCTTTTATTCAAATATCAAAAGTCAAATTTAACTCATTTTTTCCGGGTATCTGCATTATATGCATCAAATTGTACAATTATTTTGAATATTTATTATATGTATTATGAAAAACATGGATTAATTTTCGAAAGCCCTTTTATTTAAACAATAAATAATTGAAATATGAAACTGGGTTTTTAATATTTAAAGGATTTTTTTTCTGATTGAATTATTGCAAAATAGACAATTTGAAATCAATATATTTTTTGTATGGAATAAAAGGAAAACCGCAACTTTGGCCACCAGTATGGGAATTATAACCAAATTTTATGAAAATAAAAAATACTAAATTTACAATTTGAATTATTTTAATTGGAAATGTATTAAAAATGTATTGTTAGAAAATATTTATTAGTCATTTGAATTCTTAATTAGTTAGTAAATTGTTTCGAAAAATATTTCAGTGCAAATGATTAATTAAATTTCCATATTAATTAAATACGTTTTATAATGTCTAAACTACATGCTATTTCCTGTAGAATCGAAATGTGACGCAACAGCATATTTTTTTAAAGTCTGAAAATTGGAAAAACAAATATTAATTTTAACTATATAATATTTTTTACTATTTTGACAACAAATTAGGTGTCACGGGACACGATAAAATAGCTGAAAACTTAATTGTCGAAGACATAATCCTACTATTTTACCGTGATAGCTAATTTGATTATTTAAGTAATTATTTTACCGTGACATATAGTTTTAAATAAAATTAAAGTATATTTTAAATTGAAATAAATACAACGACTTTTACTTAGTCGTTTATTTTAATTAATTATTTTATATTCTAAACAACTTAAATATATGTAATATATATATCTATTTTAAATATTTTAGTAACTTTTTGAATCTATACTTCAAATCTATGCTCTTTTTGTGTTATGTTTTTGGGAAAATTAAATTATATATACAAAACAACTAACTACTCTTCGTTAAAGAACAATTAAAAATAATTTTAGTAAATTCCAAAAATTTATCTAAATCGACAAAAAAAAAAAAATTATTATGTTTTTTTTTTTTTGGTATTTTGTAAATATGAAAACATAAATCATTAAAAATATTAGAAAACTTTTTATAGGGTAATTATGATTTCATATTCAATGTGTAAAATTTCATAAAGATAAAATGTAAAATTTTCTATTTATTATATTTTTTTTTTTTTATTTTATCATATACACATATAAAATAATTGCTTAGAAAATAGGATGCAATTATTTTAGCAAAAAACTTTATCCATTAAGGATAAAATGAAAATTTTATCTGGTGTACATATACTTATTAAAAGTAATTTTAATCACTAACATGAACATAAAAATTTTGTAATTTAGTTTTTTTTTGTTTTTGGGTTTTTTAGAATAGATATTTCGTTATGGACAAATTTCTCTAGCCATGCGTTAATTTTATATTTACAATATTATAATAGAATATATTTAAAAGAATAAATAATTTTTATTATGAAGTTTTGCAATATTTATAATTTTGTTGTCGTCATCATAGTTGAAATTGTTGAAAAATTATATGAGTAGGAGAGGTATGTCTAATGCGTACCAATTTTCAGTATTCGTGTAAAAATACTTAATAAAAGATTAATATTTTTGAATAAATATGGGTTTACTGAGTAAAATTATTATATGTTTACTGAGTAAAATTATTCTTTTAGTGAAAAAACGAAAATTTACAAAAAACGAAATAAGAAGGATTCCAAATGCTGCAATTCGCACAACCCCAAAAAATTAATTGTTTGATAATTGTGGAAAAATTGATAACCCACACTGAGCCAATTTAGGCAACAATACTCAAGTTAAAATTTATTACAAGAAATATTTAATTTTCAAGGCTTTTTAATCAAATTAAAATGTACAATAATAGTTTAATATATTAGTCGTTGTAAAATCTTTACTTAATTTTAAATCCAAATATAGTCCACATTAAAGTCCACAATAAACACGTTTGGCTTATTCATAAATGTATAAATGTAGTTATTACATATTTATAAAAGTTTTAGCATAATTTCCCATTAATAGATATGAATAATATTATTTAGTGTCCGAATACTTTTAATTAGGGTTTGGTATGGTTTTAGCGACTGTTACCCTACTTACAAAATTTATTTTTAAAAAATGTTATATATTTAAATTATAATAATTTTTCAAATTTATAAACATGAATATAGAAAGATATAAATTTTTATAAACTTTTTATTAAAATATATAATTACAAATTATTATGTTTTATTATTATAGCGCCTCGTGTCTTCATTAAAATGTTAAAACAATAATAACTCTCATCAGCAATCGGTTGATGACATTTGGAATATATGATAAAGTTTCGAAAAATATATAATTATTATGTATAAATTGAACTTTGTTGATGAAAGTTTTATTTTTATAGCAGTTAATTAATTCATTGAGACAATATTCGTTTTAATTAACATTAAAATATTTGAAAATATCTTCAACTGATGATTTAATAACTTTAATCAAGTGTTAATTAAGAAGATTTATAAATTTTTAATACTACTATGTTCATGATTCATTTTCAGCACAGCAAAATTAATTTATTATCTAAATTTTTTACCAATGTAATACATATTCTTTAAAAAATATATTTTATTAAATTGATAAAAGAATATTAATCTTTACACAAAATACATATGACAATAAAAAAAACCATAAAATTTTCAATAATTAACTAAATAAATAACAGGAATTTATCTATTTACCCAATTAAATTCAACCCTGATATTTATAGAATAATTACATTATGATAAATCAACTTCATCCTATAAAATAAATGTAATTTTTCTACTTTGATTTACATTCCTTGTGAAAAATTTATACCTCTTAGCAATTGTGCTATGGTTATAATCGATTTATTTCTGTATATAATTTATGGCTGGATTTGACCAACTTACTAATTAATGTTAACCCATTGAAAAAAATAAAAATAAAATAAAAATAAATAAATTTTGTATTTTCCTCAGGATATTACCCATATTATTATCTTTCGCTGATTCTGAAATTGTTTATCCACTTTTCTATTTATTATTTTCCCCTATCAGTATATAAATTTTGTTGTTAAATAAACCATTCATTGTGTTTAGATTTAACGATGCGGTATATTTTAGGTAAAAGAATTTGGTGTTTTTTTTTGTTTTGGTTGGGAAAATAAATCGAAAATCATTTAAGAATCAATGACGCAGCTGGCTTAAAAATTAAAGATCATTAAGTACATAATAATATTAAATTTTAATATAAATTTATCAAATTTAATAAATATATTATATATTCAATAAATACGTTTAATTTTTTTATAATTATACTTATAGCAATTTTAAATCTACTAAATTAAACAACATATATTTTATTACAGCAAACTATATTGGTTTTTATGTTATCAGTTGTTTGATTTAATAGAAAATCATCATAATCTTACAGATATTGTAATATATTAGTAAGTTTCGAATCCAAAATCAAAAATATTAAAAGCACACTGAAAGCTTTGAACATAGAAGCAAATGAAATAATTTTGCATAGAATTTTTGTATTCTTCATACACTTTCTCTGATATATTAAATCACTTTTCACGTAATTTATCCTTAATTTTTTGGTATAGATGATAATCGCAAGCTGCTAAATCAAAATTATAGGGTGCATAACCCAATACAACGATTTTTATCATGCCATATTATCGTGGTGGAGGAAGATGGTTTTTCTTGGCCAGTTTTGGTGCATTTTATTGATAACAACCAGAAAACAATTAGTGGTGTACGATTTAGAACCGTATTTCTATCATCTGGATCTAGAAAAACAGTAGCCTTATGACAATCGATCAAGGTCGCTTTCGAACACATTCGAAGTTTATTTTTTTCCACTATCTGACACTTACCTCGGTTTCATCTAGTGTAAAATTATGCTGAATTCAACAATCATAAATTTTTAATATGCACAAAACGATATATAACTCAATTATCCTCTGCAATTAACTTTCATACAGCTACAACGTTTCCTTCAATTACAACTGTAACTGGCTGATTTTCACGAACTTCATCACTAAGCAAACTATGTTCTTATAAGAATTAGTTGTGCACCTCTTTATAATTGCTAAAGATGATACTTGTTTGTCATTATGGAATTGTGTTAGTCATTCTTTCAAATTGTAAGAAACAAATTTCTTGAGAAAAATTCATTATTTACCAGAAAACACCAGTTGCAAATATTAATTTATATTTAGAACTACTTTATATTTAAATATAAACTTAAATTATTAAAAAAATTAAATATTTCAATAAAAACCGAATTAAAACAAATAAAATATTTCAAATATTTTATTACACATTTTAAGTTATACAATATTATAAAATATATTTTTAGAATCCTTTTAACATAATTATTTAATCTTATTTTCAAATTGTAAAATATTTTCTACATAATTTTATTATTAACCAAACAAATTTCAACATACAAATTAAACTACAACTGGTATTCAGGCTTTTAAATTCTTTATCAATTGATAAATTCCTAAAATTATTATTTCAAATAATATTATCTTTATATAGTATAAAAAATTTACCAGAAGTTTTGTAAAATAAATTTTGTAAAATTTTCAAATTAATTTTACTAAAATAAACCTAAATTTTAGCTTTAGAATAAATAAACTGAATATAATAAAAGAAAAAAAATATAGAAAATGGAAAATTCAATTTTTAATTAAACATATAAAAAATTATTAGAATATTCTAAAAATATTAGGTAAATTACTGAAAAATATATAAATTAAATTGCAAATATTCGTTTAGAAATTATTTCTGGTAACATTATATTGAATTAATATTAAAAATTTAATATATTTTTCATTATCATAATATTCGTGTACATGATTTTCACCAAACATTTTTCGTAATACGTATAGAAAATTATAATAGCATATATTTAGATTATTGACTTAACTATATTACATATTATTTTTGGAAGACCATATCATTTTTGGGTATAAAAGCTAAAATTGTAATATGAGAACAATGAATATAATTTTTAAAAACAAACTTTTGAAAGCCGATTTAGTAATGAGAATATAAATTAAATAGAAAAGCTTTATTAACGAAAGTTATTTTAAGTCAAAAATAATAAGTATATACTATTATAGTATATTCGAAATTCACTAAGGATTTATATAGCAAATTTTTATAGTGTACAGAGTAGTTAGAAATCTCTGCACTAATATACTCGAGATATATAAAAACTGATTTTGATAAAAACTGTGTACCATAAGGTCTACCAAACCATATGCGTTAATTGTTTTTCAATTATTGATGATATTATTTTGAATGCCGTACTTTAGTTTCATTGGCTACAATAATTAATAACAGATTTACAGTGGTTATTGATTGAAAAATTACTAGCCATTGTAAATCTGTAATTAATTATTTTATCTATCATCATTTTTAGAAGTTTATTTTGAAATAATATTTTTATGAATCATCCTGTTATTAAAATATTGTTTGTTTATTGAAATTCTAAAATTAGTAAAAATCTAAAATATAGTAAAATAAATTTTAGGGAAAATTTTATCTTCGACGAATAATAGTAACCTTATTACCCTAAAAACCTCTGTCATCAGCATCGATAATATCGGGATTTGTTATTTGTTTTGTACAAGAATATAATTTATTTTTTATACAGTACGTAGTATACAGTCAGTGCACAGTATACAAATTTGTTCAAAAAAAAAATATAAATTTAATATAATGTTTATTGAGAGTACAAACTTTCGGAAAACGATAAGTAAAAAATAATTATGAAGAATGTTTAGAGAGTTTATAATGCTAAGCGGATTAATTACTAGTATTATAGTTTTGTAGTAGTATAGTATATTATTTAGTATAACAAAGTTATTTCATACAACATTAATATGTATTCATCTGAACTTTGTAATAATTTTAGATAAACAAATGTATGCTTAGTACAAAAAAATTTTAATTTTAATTTTATTAGATTAAATATGCCGGTAATATTTCATCATTAAGTTCATCATATGAGTAGAGTTTTGGACTTCTTTACAATTTTGCTCCAGTCAACTGTGTGTTATGATCCTGTCTTCAACATCGTATTTGTAGGATCATGCTGTATCAACCCATTTGCTTCTTGATCTACCACGTGTTCAGTTTCCATCTAGTCGTCCGTTGAATATTATCTGTGTTCCATTGAATGTTATCTTTCAGCCCTGTTCATTTAAACCACTGTTCTTTTACCATTTAATAACTAATTAAATTTCAAATTATTTTAAATTTTATTCTCAAACAATTACCAGCAAAAGTTATTTCCACATCAACCAGAATAATAGTTTTGTATTATTTAGCTAGTAATTAAAATTAATTGATATTAAGATATTTTATGGTTTTGGCAATACAAATTAGTTATTTATCACATTTTAAGATGTTAACACATTCTAAAACTTTTTCTTTTAACCTTTGAATGGCAAATGACCGGATAAAACAATTTACTAATAAAGAAAATGTCAATTTTAAAGTAACACTTAAAATGCTTATATATACAAAAGATATAAACAATGTTATAACTAAGTAAATTATTAATTACATACCTAGAAAATTTGTCATCATGAGATAATGGACACTTTAACAAATGGAATTTAAATTTGTCTTTGTTTCAATATTATGTACATTGAATATTAATGAATTGCAATATAAATTTTTAATTTAAGGAATATACTTCAGAATTTAAAATGAAAATAATTTTTTTTTGTTATCATAAAAAATGAAAACTGTTGGTTTGTGTATGTTTAAATATGAAAACATGTATAATTTTTCATTATGTTATGTTAATCTTGAAATATTTAGTTGATAATTCAGCTAATATTTTTATTTAAGTAATCAAAAATATTATTAGTATATAATTATTACTTGTAGATAATTAGTGACTATAAAATCAATAATTTTATTTAGCTTACAAGTAATTACGTAATGTCTATAATTTGTACTTTTTTATAAATCGAAAATAATTTTTTAAATAAATTTAAATTGTTTATGTTTAATTTTCGAAAACCAATAAAATAAAAATATATTCCCTAATATTAAGTTACTTTATTAGTTTATAAAATTTTCGGCTTATATACTTATTACCTTCATCTTTTAAAAATATAACTCACTTAATTTTCTGAAACCGAAATGTAAAAAGTTTTTTGTAATAGAAATTCTTTTCAATTTTAACACCTTTCTTCAAAAAAATATATTGGCTATTAATCTTTTAAAGGACTATTAAAAGAAAAGTGAAAAAAAAAAAAAAAAATTGGAAAATTTGTGGATCAAATACACAATACCAAATACAGAAAAAAAAAAATAATATAATTCTATCTAACCTTAAATAATGGTATAAAATCAATTTTTGTTTAATTGAATTACTTCCGCTCTTTATTTAATTTATTAGCTACAATTTATATTAAAGGACATTAAAGGACTTAAGTGTAAATGCGTTTGTTATATCATTGAATTGTATATAACCACAATTTTACTATATTTTCTATTAAGGATTTTGATTTTTTTTTATCGTTTTCTTATATTTAGTTCAAATTTAAACCAGATCCTTGAGAAAAAAATTTAATTTTTTTTTCTTATATACTTAAAAAAAATATTTGTAAATCATGGTATGGGTGGGGAGGGAAAAAATATACAATAATAATAGTCGTCCACTTAAAATCTACCAAAATCAATTTTGAATCCACTTCAAATCACAATAAATATATTTTTATTGTTAAAAAAAAAATTTAATATCATTGTCTCATCACTGCAAAATCTAATGGAGTGGAAAAGAAAATCTCTACAAAAAAAAAAACAAGAAAATAATATAACCACAAATACACATAAACTTAATATAAAAACAACAACAAAAAAATATAAAAAATAAAATTAAAATAAATATATTTTCCATTTATATTATAGACGAAAAAAAAAATTGAAACCATTTCAAATCACCATTTAATGTAATTTTTGGAAAATTGAGATAAAATTATTGAGAAAAATTGATATCTATTTTCTTGAAATAACAAGATTAAGAAAAAAATATAAATATATATTTAAGGAAATTGATATTAGGGGGGGATGGTGGATTTTATGTCTAACATTTATGTTAGAGTAGAGAGGCCAATACAAGCAAAATTAAATTCAAGTTTAAACAAGTAATTGATAAAAATTTTATATTACAAAAATACTAACCAGAAAATATGTTATTTAAAAAATAATTTACATATGGCTAAGTTTGATTACTTTAAGACTATTTTAGATATTTAATGAATTGTGTCAGTCCTTGTTTATTACTTGGAGTTTTCATATTAAATACAATATTTCTTAGTATATGTAGTAAGAAAGGACATTTAAAACGGGAAAAAAACTAGTAGAAAAAATCATGTTTATTTAACTGGACAAGAAAAATGTTGGCAAGGACTTATTATAATCATATTAAGTAATATTGACTTTATGACTATAATAAATCCTTGCCAACATTTTTAATAATATTGACTGATAAATTTGCTTATATTAAAAAATGTTACAAACTTTCAAACTGGCTACTTTATAGAAGTGTTTTTTGATTAAAAGAACCCAAAATCCTATAGTTACGAATATAGACACACTTTATATTTAGCTCGTTTTAATATATTTGTTGCCAAAAGGGTCGTTCGTATATGACCGCCTGGCTTCTTACCTAATTTTCTAAAGCTTTCATATGTGATCGTCTCAACAAACTTTGCCACTACATGAAAATTAGTATTAGTAAAATAGATTTTCCTTGGGCATATCTCTAATAACGCATCTCTGATTAAGCAGACACATGTAACCGGCTAGAATCTCCGGAGTGGCTCAATATGGACCCCCGAGCGATTGAATATATTTTGAAATATTTTGAAATATAATATAAAATTTGAGAAATCAGTTTTAATATTTTTAAACAATCAGAAATTCGTAATGGCATCAGAGGCAGTTTTAGAAAATATTGCTTCACACTCCTGTATTTTTTTTTAATATAACGTAAGTATACCAACTTAAAACTGAAATAATGTTCTTCTACAACTATAATTTAAAAGTAATGAAATATTTTAAATATAATTATTATAAAATTCATTTAAAATATATTCATTTATTATCTTTAATTTTCCAAGAAAACTTTACTCAAAATTTCTTGTGAATAAAATCTATAATCTTATTAAGTTTTAAGTATATTAACTATTCTAAATAATATAAGATTTTCAAAAATATAATTAATTTTTTTTTTTAATCTAAAACATCAACCATTAAAATACCAGTTCATTAATTTCCTTTTTCTAAATACATTTTCTAAACGAAACTTTTCTTAATAAATTAAATTTTTTTTTATATAATTTTTTTGTTTTTTTGTTAGCATATAAATAAATACTTTAATCCATTTCTAAATATACAATTACAAAATTTCTAATTAGTTTATTTGATGTTAACATAAATAAGGATAATTATAATTATTTTATCATTTAAATCCCTGTTGATTCATTTGACTTAATTATAATATTTTACTATTTCTTTGTAATTTAAATCATAAAGATACATTGTTATATAATATTATGTAAGTATTTATTATAATTTTGTTTTTTCGTTAAATTAATATAATAAATAAGAAGTAATCGATAAAATATTTATATGAACATAATTAATAGATTTTAAATTATATAGATTTAAATTTTATATATAATTTATATTATTAAGAAATTATAATATAATTGAAAATTATGTTAGATTAAAATTTTCATGCCTAATATAATCTATTTGTACATAAATATACTTAAAATATGATTTTAATTATTCCATAGAAATATTTCTTTAATATATTACAATTTCCAGGTGAAAAAATATATAAATTTTACATAATTATAATATGTTTGATTTATATAAACAATAATACTGGAGTTAAACTCGACGGCGATAAAAAATGACGGCGTCACAACGGCGTCCATTTAATTTAAGTAGTTAAACTAAACGCCGTTCATTTTAACTTCAGTTGCATGATTTTTGAATTGTTCCTCAAAAGTCATAATTTTTTAATTTATTTCACAACCACAAACTTTTAAATTATGATTTAATTTCTGACATTAAACATATGATTTCAAAATATCATTTGACGCCGTTAAGAGTAGAAATGAATTCAACTTTTTTAGGAACGCCTGTTGACGGCCGTTGAGTTTATATGATTCTATATAGTTTCATATATTTTAACTTTTTTTTGACAGTTCACAGAATGAACGCCTTCTGAACGTCGGCGAGTTTAACTCCACTATAAAATAGCATACAAATATTTTGGTGTTCAACTAATTAATAGTAATAAGAGTTATATTTAATAAAACGATCAGTTAATTTCAAATATTATTAAAATTAAGGTCTTATATAGTATATTCTGTATGTACAAATAGCATATTTTCATAATTCGTGTTATAAATATACTTTATTTTGATTAATTTTAAAGTATTTGCTTGAATTTAAAAAAATTCTATAATCAAATTGATTTCGTAACCAATTAAATTATTTTTATAAATTTATATAATATTTATAAATTTTCTAAAAATAATTTTCTTATTTTATATTTTATTCAATAAACTTTGATATCTTTATTCTGAATCATATTATAAAGTAAATTTAGTAGATACAGTATATAAATATAGAAATAAATTCGTCTCAACTTGTGCTTTTAACAAAATTCCAATAAAACAATTTATTATATATATTTTTTTTCTATAATATAATTTCATTTTAGTCTCTATTTTAAAATAGTATATGAAAGAAGAAAAAAAATCCAGGTTACATAAATATAGCTATTTTTACTTTTCAGGTTGAAAAATCTTTGAAGAGTTTTTTTTATCGAGGAAAAAAAAAATTAATATAATAAAGTTTATTGCATTTAAGAAAAAAAAAAAACTAAAGTACGTATGATCAAGTTTCCATTTTTGTACTGAAAATTTAAAGATAAATACAATATTTTCTTTAAAGAAAATAATTCAATTTAAACAATAAAAATAATTTGAACTTTTGCAAGTCTGTTATTTTGTTGGTAACCCAAAAAAAAATGCTTTTTAATTTAATAACAATGACAGAAAATTGTTAGCATTTTTTTTTAAATTTTTGTAAAATTATTAAAGTAATAAAAAGAAATAACTTTATGAGCAGCCGTAGTTTTAATAAATAAACTTTTATCTAAAAGTAGAAAAAAATGTATAAAATTAATTGGACCTTTTATTTCGAATAAGGGGCAAGTAAAAAATTTAACAAAATACTCAAAAATTTTAAGGAAATATCAAAAATCGTTTTTGTAATTTCTATTAAACCTTAAATATCTCGGAATAACCTGAACTTCCAACATAAACAACTTAATTAAAAAAATTTCTTGGCATTTGATGAAAGTAACTATCAACTTAATATAATTTACTAACAACTTAATATTTCAAAAATTAGATTAAATGGAATTTATCAAAATTAGAATAATTTTATTAGCCAATTATTGTTTATCTAATATATTAAAAGTAATATAGAAATAAATGTATTAATTCAAATAATATTCGAATTAAATTAATTAATTAATATTTTGTATTAAACGAATTGGATATAAAATAATAAATTGAATGAAAAAAATTAATTAAGAAATAGTAAAATTATAATTATTAAAATTAATTAAATGCATAAATTTATGGATATAATTTTATACTCGTATATATGGTACACTGAATTAAAAATTATTCCAAAATGTGTAAATAAAAAAATTACTTAAACTTCAAAACCATAGCATTTTTTAAATTTATATTAAAATATTTAATAAGCTGATAAATTAAAACTATTGAAACAAAATCGACTACAAATACAAAATTTTATATCATAACTTACCAATATAATAAAAATAAGTTGTTATCATAACAATATCCTTAATCCTTGTTGAGGATATTGAACAGATAATAAATATCTTTTTCATAACAGAACAAAAAAAAAATACATATTTCTAAGATTACATAATTTTATTGCTTCCCAATACACCTTGTATTATTAGGAGTTTGTTTTTCGTATTTTCCGGGAAATACGCGAAAAACAATTTATTTATTTCCTTGCCAAAATTATACACTTATTCATGGTGATAAGATAAACATAAATGTTACTCTACACAGCCTACACACCTTTTCTGATTACATTCATACTGAGATTCAATGAAAAAAGCTTGTCTACAATTTTACCTTTTGCTCCTCTTCGAATAAATTGACTTTTAAAATTCGTCTTAAACCACAAAAATAGTACCAACGAATAACTACAAATCACAAAACAATGATGAAGAAATGATTTCATTCATCTCTTGGATTATTAATATTTGTCCTTTTTCACCTTGTGAAGATCCTTTTATATACACATTTTTTTTGTTTTTTTTAAGAAAAAAAAGGCCAATTTAGAAATAAATTTTGTACGATGCGACGGACAAAAAGTTACCAACGTATATATACCAGAAACAAACTTTGAACATTTTTTTTTATTGTTATAACACCTTTCCGGGTGACAAACTGTTGTGTATTTTATTGAAACTGCCACCAAAAATAACAAAAATAAAAATGAGGAAAATGGTAAATGAAGGTATAAAAGTTAAATAATAAAATTTATGATACATAATAGCGTATAGTATAAATTATAATGTTGTTTCTTTTCCTTTTATTTTTTTTTTTTTTTTGTTACGTATGTATTGTACGGATTTTAGGTCATGATATGAGAAAAACATTATGTTATGGATACAATAAATTTTCTAAAAGTTGGTAGTTAGTTATTATTGGTATTGTTATTATTATTATAGATTAAAGACTTGTTTAGATTTGGTTTTTCTGTTGGTGGGAAAGAAAATAAACAAAATTATGGTTTCTTTCTTGAAACGGAAATTGTCGTAAATAATATACAAACAAAAAAAAAGGTATAATAATAAAAAAAAAGATGAATCGTGGGTTTAAAGGTAACATATGGATTAGATTGTTTATGTTTTGTAATTTTTTATAATATATTTTTAATAATTTTGATAAAAACAATAATTAAATGAAATAAAAACAATTACATATTTTAAAATTAAAAAGAAAAATTTGTGTTTGTAATTGCTTTATGCTACAATAAATAATAGTATATAAATGTTTTTGAAAAAATCTAATACTAAACTGGAATATTTGAATAGGAAGAGCATAAAGTTGAGTAACTGCCAAAAATTAGGTGAATGTACAAATTTAATTATAGTGCACTAAAAAAATCTGACTTTAAACTAAACAAATTTCTAAATTCCAATTATGTCTAGGCTTATTTTTTTTCAAATATTTAATATATCATTAGAATTTAATTTTAATACAACTACCATGCAGTCCACTTTTCCAGCAACATGTCCATATTATCCAAGAATTTTCTGAAATACAAAAGGATATTACGATTTTAATAAATTCTTTATAATTTTATTTAAGTACTTTATTATTATAAATTTTAATTAAATGAACTACAACAAAAATTTTAATTAAATAAATTCGTCGGAAATGAAATAGCAATTCACAAAAAAAATCCTATATCTATTTCCAAATATCACTTTGCCTAAAAACTGCTTTGTTGCAAAACGTTTTTCTGACAGGTTATAAAACAGAAAATATTGGTGCAAATACGGTTCATATCCGATTCAATTTGAATTCATAAAAAACAAATCCGTTTTATTTTCTTAAAATGATGGTACTATTCTGATTACTCAAAAATATCTGTAGAATTTTGCCAAAATACGATATCTAAACGATATCAGATCTAAGGAATTTTGCCAAAATACGATGAGGACAAATTACGATCGATTTCTTTAAAATTAGATTTGCTTAAAATTTGTAATTATGTAGGTATCGTATTTTGGCAAAATTCCTCAGATCTGAAATTAATTAAATCAAAGTAATTTAGTAAATAGAACCCAATATTTTTAAAATTGTGACCAAAATAAATATTTGTAATGTAAAATATACATAATTGAAATCATAATGATTCAAAGTTATTTTATACTACAGCCAAAAAAAAAAAACATAATTTACCTATTTTTTTGCTTGTAAATTGTATCTTTTTAAATTTCCATGTTTAGAAATATTTTTATTTTGTAGTAAAAGTATGAAATGAATTTACTACTAATACATAATATATTTATAATTAAAAAGTTCCTTTTTTGTATAAAAAAAAATATATAAGTAATATTTTAAAATTTTCCAATACACACACATTAAAATGCATTAAGTTCTTTGAGAAATATTCCCCCAGACTGACATTTAACATTATTATTTTTTGTAAATAATCCTAAAAATGAAAAAAAAAATAATTAAAAACTTTTACAAGAATATATAATAAACAATTTGTAATTAATCGTGTACAAATAATTATCTCTGCAAGTTTCAAAATTAAACTAACACTATCTGATCCTCTGTTCTATCCTTATATATCTTTAAAGAAATTACTATTTTTATTGTCCTTAGTATTTTTGTTGCAGATATTTGTCAAGGGAATTTTCTATCTTTGTTTATATACATTTTCACTTAAAGAAAATTATGAAAAAAAAAAAAACAAACAATTTTTACAATAGAAAATTTCTTAATTTGTTATCTGTTAAACAATTACAACACAAAACACATTAAAAAACATTAAATATATATTTTATTTAAAAAGGAAAAAAAATTTTTAAATTACATAGAGGAAAAATACAACGACGACGATGTTTACAACAGGTGAACAATTTTTTTTATTTTTTATACGGTGTGTAGATTATTGTTTATCTAAATGGAATAAAACATTATATGTAATGGAAATAAGTATATATGAAAAAGTAAATAAAAATGTTTATTTCAATTTAAAATTATATATCTATATAAACCAAAATAGTATATTTTTTTTAGTAAATTCTTTATAAAGGAATATTATATTTGTTAGAAGCCAGATGGTAAATTTTCAATTTTGAAAATAATACTTAAATGAAAATTAAGCACTTTCTATCTAAACTTGTTTATTTTTTTAAGTAAAATGTATTTTAAAATTTAATTATAGTTTTTCATATTGTGTAAAGAAGTTTATAGATTAGATTGACCAGACAAAGCCATAATTTTAAAAGTTTAATGAAATTTAATGATAATTGATAAATTTAGCAAAAATTAAAGTTTATTTGTATTATATTTGTTTAAAGTATTGAAAAGTAAGGTTTAAATAATTACGTATTATCAGATTGAACCTAAGACGTAATATGTAGTACCAATTTAAAATTATGAAACTATCTAGCTTAAACTGGATCTCAAAAGATTTTACAATACTCCAAGAGAGTTTGTGAAAGATTTATTTACTTCAGATTGATTAGAGGCTAGACGGACTTTGATTGTATATCTTCGTTTTGACAGGTCCAGAAAAATGCATTATTTATGTAATAACCATGATATAAATACTTTTCATTTATTTCCATTTTGAGTGAAAACTTTGTACCCAGTAGGCTGTTGTAACACAATCATATTATATTTTTTAGAAAAATAAGTTAGCACGACTTCCGTACAGCGGCATTTTATGTAGGTTAAAATGGATTGACAATTGGTTTCATCGCTTTACTAATTTCAGGCTATTGAAAAATAAAGTTTATTCTTAATCAAAATTGACTGCAGACTGCAGTAGTCTACTTATAGCTTTTTTATATTCACGCTGTGGCAGGAGACTTCCAGTGGAACCATATTTTTGGCACTTTAAGTTCCATATTTCTACAAAATATTTATATTATCCAAAATTTTCTGAATTTAAATTGAAGGATTCTTTTAAAAGACCTGTACCATAAATCTAGTCTCAAATATTCACTTAACATATTTCGAAAAGTTAAGTAGAAAACTATTAAGTGAGTATAACTCTAGATATTTTTTAACTCATGTTGTAAAAAAATAAAAACTTTTATTGCATTTTTGATCTTTTATTTGAGTTTCTTTTATTTAGTTACCCTTATGACCTGCACGTTTTAAAACTAATTAATATTTTCCTTTAATATTTTTTTCCCTTAATGTAAAAACTATCATTCCTTTTTTTAGTCAATAGCAAATAAAAAAAAATTATTCGAAAAGTTTTAGTCCGTTGTTACACAAACGTGATCAGTATATAAAAACTAACTAATATTTTTTTTATGATCAGAAATTAGTGAATTTTTAAAACTTAACTCTTAATTAATTACTAAATTGTTTTTTTTTCTGGTGCAATGACTTGTAAGTAAAAAAAACATAATTTTCATTGCAAAAATACTAATTTTTTCTATTTTATTATAGAAAATCTATAAACAAAATTTGTTCTTCAAAATTTTTGAACATTTTAAATACTTGTTTTAAGTGTTGTTCAAAAATTACAATATAAAACTTTTTCAAAAAAAAAAACGCATAATTTTTGGCTAAATACCTTTTAAAACTTTATTTTACAATTTTTCCTGTGATAACAAAAAAAAAAAACAAACCAAATATTTTATTTTTCAACAACCAGGAAAGTAAAACTTTTTTTATTTTAATAGCTTATTTGAAATGCTAATAGAATAAAAAAAGTAAAAAAAAGGACACTAATATATATATTTTTTTTATGAAAGTAGAATTATTAAAGTTGCAAAAAAAAAAATAAGTATTATTTTTTAAAATTTGTTATTTAACATTAATTTTTATAAAAAAAATTATGTAAAAACAAAGTTGACCATTGAAAAGTTTCAACTTTTAGTTTGTGCAAAGTTTTCTTATAAAATTTCTGTATTATAACTAAAATATTGAGTGAAGTTTTGAGGTTAATCTTTGCATTAAGGAAGTTATCGCTCAAATAACTATTATGTTCTGATTCGGTAGTCACTTTTTTTTCGAAAATAAGATGGTCAGTTTTGTTCATATTCTGATAGTCGGATTATTAATGAAGTAAACTGCTTTCAGTGAGATTAATTATATTTTGATAGTCGTAGAAATTGACATAAACCTTTTTATAAATGTATACAATTATCTTATTTTTAATTAAATAAATTATCATCAAAAATTAGATTGCTTAGTTTCCAAGACCATAAAAATATAATATATCTCATTAAAAGTAATATAATTCTTTTACTTGACTATGAGAACATGAAAATGATAATTGCATTTTTTTATTTCGCAAAACAATCTGACTATTTAGAAATGTATTTAATTTGCTAATTTTGTAACTCTTTATCTGTAAGGATTTCATTAAAATTTAAGTATTAAATGAATACTGTTTGATTTTACTAGAAAATCACTTATCTGAATATAAATTTTCATTTTACTAAAATTGAATAATTATCAAAACTTTTGGAAACTAATAAATTTTATATGAATATTTTGATACAGACAGTACAAACAAAAAATGAATATATTACAGGAAAAAGGAGAAAGTTTTCATAAGCTTTGGTATAAATAGTTTTAAAAACAAACTTTTTCTACATAAATTTAAACAAAGTTTTTTTTTTAAATATATATTATTACACTTAAAGATTCTATGAAAAAATATAAAATAATTTACAATAAGCAATTCAATATCAATAAAAAAAATAATTCAACGGTGAGGAATATTTATGAAAATATCTTAGCAGATAAATACCAACAGTTTTTTTGTTTAATTACATTTGAAAATCAATATAATATTTTTCATTTAACCATAAATTGACAAAATATACTTTCATGTTAATTTTTCAAGAAATAATAAACATTTTCAAGCAATAATTTCCTAATTATTGCAAAAATATAAAAATTACTCAAAAATTTTCCATCAAAACAATAATTGCAAAAAATATCCTGTGTTTTCATTTTTTTTTTAAATATCCTTTGGCTATTCTTACATACAAACATTTTTAACTTTTTTTTTTTAAATTCATAACATAATTTGGTTTTTGTTCTGATTCTGATTGTTTATTATAAACAAAAAGCTAACAAAATATTAAAAAAACGCCTGGCAATTTCCTTTCGACTTAAAATTCAAATAAACAAAATTGATCCGTTTATAAGAAAACAAATGATGTCCTATTAAAACTCAAAGAGTTTGCCTGATGAATTTTAAAATTTTATAAAATATTATGATAAAATTTAAATGCTATTATATACCAGGTGTTTTAATCTTTATTTTACCAGGATATTTAAGGTAATTAAGAAACAAAAATATGATAACATAAAAAATATGAGCAGAAATTTTAAATTTTCATTACTTTTCAACTTCTTTTCATGTTAATATTTTAATCTACTTTTATTTTCTAAAAAATTTGAAAACCAAACTAATTAGTTTTAAATTAAATAAGAACATTTTACAAAATAGAAAATAGTAATTTGCTAATAAAAAGAATTTTTAACTACAATATTAATCAAAAGTTACGAAGATTAAATTGATTTTTTAGTTATCGCCTTATGGCTACAAATAAAAATGAAAATATTGTAATTATATTTTTGTTTATTTTTTGGAAAGTTTTTCAATAGCTAAAAGGAATACTTGAGACCGCCGGATATTGTGGTGTTCGTTCAAATAAATAACTTTATCAAGTATGGTAATTTATTTTTATTTAATAGTACTAGTATATAACATTTACTAGTATATAACATTATTTTGTTGTTTTTTTTATTAAATAATTATTGCCAATAATTTTTTTTGTTTAACTGAAAGATTTCAATTAAAACACTGTAATTAAAAAAGACAATTTGAAAATGAATTTTTTGGAGAATGGAAAATTATTGAATTATGTTTATATTGAAAATATTTTCCAAAAGACCTAACAATTTATAAATACGTATAGTAGCACTCATTCCAAGGATTACCGAATAGTAAAATTAAAATATTTAATTTTTTTTAAAACCTTACTTCTTTGCAGCACTAATTATAATTCTCTGAAACAAATCTATTGATAGTGTCCATGGATAGTGTCTAATAGGCTGCCTAGAGTCGTTAATCGAAATGTGGAGCTTTCCAGATTTCATGAAAAAATTATATTATGTTTTTACATGTTTTTCAAGGAAAATTCAACGTTTTTCAAGTTAAATTTAAATTTAGTTTGAAAAGTGCGTCAAACTATTATGCCCAAAAAAGTCTTGTTAGAAATATTTCATTAGACGTGAATCTCATTCCCTAAATTTTAATTTTAATTTAAACTTTAACCTATTTTTAACGTTTCTTAAGAATTCTCAAAGCAAATTATGCGTAATAATTTCGGTTTTGAACATAAACATTCAACTTCAGCATTTAATATTGTTCATTATACAAAAAAAATTATATTTTAATGTCCCTTAAATCCACTTAAATAAAACTAACAAAATTCTTTGGTATGTATATTAATAATTTTAGATTATGTTCATAAAATTCTTTGACCATAATATTTATACATAAAATTATTTTTACAAAAAACTCAAAGATTGATAATATAGTTGTAACCAAAATTTATCATCATAAAATTTTTATTTTTTTTTATTATTATTTTCAGAATTTATTTATAAATTATTTTACAAATATTTTCCAAATTTTATTTCAATTCCCTCAAGAGTATACAAAATATATACAAAATTTTTAAGGATATCATTTTTTCTTTAAATAATATAATGCAAATAATAAAAATGAAAAACATTTATTTTATTGTTACCTTTTATATTCACATAAAATAAAAATTATGTTTTCAGATTTATATAGATTTTTTTTGTTCAGTTTCTTGTGATGCTAAAAAATTGAGTTTTTTTTTTAGTTATTTTTTAGAAAATAGTAAAATTTAAGGTTTTTCCTCAACAACAAACTGTTTTTTTTTGTCATAATTCCTGATAAAATGAAACAAGTTTCAGAAGTATCAGATTTTCAAATTTCAGAAGTATCTGATTTGTAAAAGTTTTCAAGAAATATATTAAAATAAATTGTATCTTTAGTAGAGAAATTATATCTAATATTTCTTGTTAAAATAAAATAATAATGAAAATTATCAAAAAATATAGATGGCGTTGAAACATTTCATTTTAATGATATATCCTTTGAAAATATACTTTCAACAAATCCTTATATTTGAAAAAAATTTCATTTTTCTGTTGGTAAATATTATAAATCAACAAAATTATTACACAAAAATGAATTATATTTCTTATATTTTTTTTAAAAGTATTTTCGTTTTTATTAAGCGAAATTATATTATGACAGTAAAGATAATAAAACAGAAAAAAAAAAATGAGATTTCTTTTTTACCGAATCAAATTAAAGAAATGAAAAAAGGACGATGAAAAAAAAATATACAGAAACTTAAGATAATTTTGCTTATCAATATACAATATTTTTTCTATACTAAAGATTATGGTATTTTTTTTTTTATTTTACATTTTATTTTTATTTTTGAGGATATTCCTTATTTTTTATGTCTGCAACATCGCCTGCAGTCCTTCAAAAAAAAAAAAAATAAAAAAAAAAATATATTTAACGATGTCACAAGGGGATACCTGGCACAAAAGATAATAAATATGTTTGGATTTTTCTTTCTTGTATTTTTTTTTTTTTTTTTTTTTGGATAATAGTATAAAGGATATAAGTCGTAAAAAAAGCTAAAAACTGCTCTAAAGAAAATCCTCTTTTATTTACTTTATCGTTTGATTTGTTGATAATATTTTTTTTTTTTTTTTGTAAGAAATTTTCTCTGTTTTTTTCAATTAAATTGGCAAAAAGAAAATAATAAGCAAAAATAAATTTTAATTTGTTAGTTTGTCATGTTTTATTAAATTAAAGGTGAAATTTTAGAACTAGCTATGTTTATGTGGTATTAATAATTATACTAATTGTGTTTATCAAAGAATATACAAAGATACCTCATTAAAACGGATTAGTTTTCATGCTTTATTTAGTTAACATACATTTTATATAATTATATTTTTAAGAGATATTTTTATAGTTATGTCTTTGCCTATAAAATTTAATTTTTGTTTTTCATAAAATTCTACTTAAAATATAGATTTATATAAATTTTATCATTTTCAGATATGTTTTAATATAAAATTGAATTTTTTTATTCCTTTAATTCAGAATAAAACCAGCTGGAAAAATAAATTAATTTTAAAATTTCTTAATTTTTTTTTTTTTTTTAACAAACCCCTTTAATAAATTTATTCAAATCGTTTACTAGTAATAAAAATCTTTCTAGCGAAAAACATCTTTTATGTATTATTTATAGGTTTCCTTTCACATAAATTTTAATACGATTTTTTTTTATTTTATTTTATTTCATTGTGCAAGGCGATTCGAAAGAGTTTATAATTCTTAAGAGATTTGAAAAGTTAAAATCAACCTACGAAAAAAAAAAATAATAATAATAATAATAATAATTTGCGATGAATCTTCTCTTCACTATAAGGAAAATGAAAAGATCATAAAAACAATAGCTATCAATAAATGAGCCAAAAAGGACTCAAAGTTTTATGGCTAAGTCATGACACCATTTCATTAAATTTCTACTGAATTATCTTTATGTCCACATATGTTTCTATATATTATAATATGGAGGAAAAAAAAGGGACTATTGTGTATGTTTGTTTTGTCCTAAGTGAATATATTCTACCAGGTATTACAGCAACAACAAAATTTCATATATAATTCTTAGCTGATTGAATAGAAAATGGATCAGTTCAATAAAATTGGTTATTGTTATTCAATGGAATTAATTTTAATGATAATAAAAATTGGAAATTTTTTTTTTTATTATTATTTTTGTTGCGCGAGTTTTTATGTAATAAAAATTAATGAATTTTATTTTGTTTATCAGGAATTTTAATGATCAGCATTTTAAATGATAAACATAAAATTAATTTTAATTTGATTGGGTATATCATTGATTATTCAAAATTGCCTTTAACTAAGAGTTTGATCTGAAATTAGTTCTTTTATATTTCAGGTGACTAACAAAAACCATAGCACTAATATAGCAGTTGTTATTGAGAAGACTTTCTTCGTGCCAATTTTCTGAAAAAAAACTCAAACCAGAACGGTTTCAATTAAAGATAATTTCCAATTATTTTTTGTTTATATTTGTGCAGTATTGATGCAGTATTGAAGCGTAATTTACAAAACAAATCTATTACGACTGTTCATTTGTATTGGTATTTGTACAACTGAAATTAAATTGCCACAAAATGATGTAAAAATTGCACTAATTTCATTTTTTTGGATAAGTCGGTTTTTAATAAAAGGAGTTCAGTTTTTTATCAGAGGATTTTCGCAGGATACCAGAGCAGTTTTTGGTAAACATACATAAAAAAATATGAAACCCAAAAAACAGTTAAAATTACATTATATGTTAAATAATAACATTACAATTTTTGTGTGAAAAAACTCCTTTAAAAATTAATCATATACCTTTTATGTAAAATAATAAAATTTTGTGGTATTTTGTGCTAATTCGGTATTAAAAAAATATAAACATTCCTATTAATCCTTTTTTAAAAACATTATTATTAAATATAATCTATTATATTTTTTTAACACCACCACAAATGGTAACATATTCAGGTAAATAAAAAAAAAATGGACACATTTTGACAATATTCAGAATATTTAATGTACAATTTCCACAACTTGTTAAACACAATATACCATTATCATAAAACAAAGTGAAAAAATATTATTTTAAAGTATTTTTTTTTTATTGTAGTTAGTGTGGAAAGTCCTTTTTTTTTAAAAAATTCTCTTATATAAAAACAACACAAAAAAAAATATCATTTTTATTTTTAATGAAAAAAAAAAATTAATTGGTGCAAAAGTTAAAACCCATATTTTTTCATGAAACTCAATTAAATAAAACCTCAATTGTGACTTTATGATAGTGTAAAAATTGCTCAGGTCAATTAAATAGCTTTTGTAAAAGTTTTAAAAAAAAAATTCAATAAAATTTAACATGAACTTTGTGCAACATATTTTTCTACTCATAAAATATTAAAAAATAATTTTGAATTTTCATTTGCTCAAAAAAAAAAACAGCACCTTTTAATTTCAAGTAAATTGTTTCATCGATATATAAAGAAATAACTTGTAGTACAAGGTGAGTTAAATTATTTTCTAGGTTGTTCATAAAATATCAAAGTTATTCTCTAAATTCTAAATTATTGTAAACATAAAATTTACATAAAAACAACATTTTTTTATATTGAAAATATTCCATTTTCAGGTTAAATTCAAAGTTTTTCAAAATTGCAACCTAAATTCATCGTTTTTCAAGTTAATTTCGTAATATTTCAAAAAATTCAAAGTTTTTCGAGTGAAAATAAACTGGACTTTCACTTCCAAAAAGAAATATCAAATTAAAGATTAAAAATACAGCTTTATTATTATTACTAAAAATACAGCTTTATTATTATTACTAAAACACGATTTTTTCGAGACATGAAAAACGTAGAATTTAACTTAAAAAACGTTAGATTTAACTTGAAAAATTACGAATTTAACTTTAAAAACGTTGAAATTAAACTAAAAATTGTATTTAATACTAAATCTTTAATACCGAATCTAGCTCACTTTCCCAATATTATTAACACTTACCTCGTATTTATTAGAACAAATTTTTGTTTACTTCATAAACTTCAATACTTTATGATATTCTTATATGAAGAAATTAATATACCAGAATTGCAATAACATCTGGTTATCGGTAAAAAAAATATGTATATTAATATTGAAACCTGAACAACAAATATCCACTCATGATTCAGGATATGTTTACTTATATGTATGTATATAAGTTGGAAAAACAAAACATGTTTTTGTTAAAATTCTTTAAAATTTTCAATTTAACTTTGCAAAAAAAATATATATGAAACAGAATTATTTTATTGATCTTCTGTGCATTTTAAAAGTGTATTATTAAAATATACCTCTAGGCAAAATATAGAAATTCCAATATCATTTTAGAAAAATAGGAAATTTCTGCCTATCAGTGGAATATTCAAGCGAAAAAGAGCATAGTGAAAAATTTTTAAAAAAAAATTTAGAAAATGTTTGCAATTACTTAAATTTTTTGTTTCCTGAATATTTGATTGGATACTTTAAAACAACTGGCAAATCAATATTAGTTCTCAAATTTAGATTTTATTTTACAAATAATTACCTAATTTTTCTATTTATGTCTCGAAATATCCTTTTTATAGATTGAAATTTTCAAAAATATTGAAAATATTTTTTTGGTAGATATTTTTATTTTATTTTGAATGACCAAAAGGTTGAGTAATAACTATCCATTTTTTTAAAAACATTGTCGTAGATTTCACATAATATGGCTAATATAGAAATTAAGAGCAATTGCTATTAAAAATTTATGTTTAAGAATGAGGGGATCAAACTAACTAAAAATATTCTTGTGTGACTAGTTAAGCTGTTTATAATTTAATTAGCAAAACATACAAATGAAATTTTCAAACACGAAAAGTTTTATACCTTCATTTTTCAACAACCAAACTATTTTCAATCCTAAACAAGTATAAATTTGGTTAAGTTTTTCGTTGATTCGTAATATCAACTACAAATATACATAGATGAATAAAACTCTACTTGAAACAACGAAATTTTAGCAGAGCCTCTAAGCATTATTTAAAATCGTATTTTCAAATTAAAACAAGGAAAAAATAAATTTTCCTGTCCTCACAGATAAACAAGTATTAAAAAAAAATTACCAGCTTAAAAAAAGTATCTCTTTTTTGTACACAAAGATCCATCCTTTGCCATTTACATTACAGAAAATTTACATTTTAATTCAAACGCTCTTCAAAATAAAATTTTAAAAAAAAGTAACAAATACTTTGGCTTCAATTCTTGAAGCCAAATAATTTTCCTTTATTTTTCTGTACCATTTAAAACAATTCAATTTTTATAATCAACATTTTTCGTTTTATTTTGAATCCTGGTGGGCATTGAAAGCAGAAAGTATCATTTTTTTTTTAAATTCATTTTTATCTTATTTTGTTTGGTTAAGTAAGGCAAATGATTCTGCAAATAAATGTTTATTCTGAAGTCTGAAATTGATTATTGCTGATGTGAATCTAACTAATTGAAATTTTTCTTTTCAATTACTTTCTTTACGTTTTTTACTAAAATTAAGGATTTTTAAGAGGCAATAAAATGCACTGAAATAAGAAAATAAAGATTTTTGTTATTAAACAAATAATTTCATAAAAAAAAGAAAATTGAAAATGTTTTACGTTAAAAATGTATTAGGAAATATAAATAAGGTTTGTGTAAGTTAAAATTTACATAAAATCAATACTCAATCTGTTGATCTTGACTACAGAAATGTAAAAAATAATAATTTGTAAAAATGTTTTATACAAATACAAATCATAAATTTATTTAATTAAAATTCGTTTTTCATTCTTTTTATTAAATTTGCATTTTAAAGTTTTCATATAAATAACATCAAAATTACATTTAATACTTACCATACATAAAGTATTAAATTTCTAAAAAAAATTATATATTCAAAATATGTTGAAAATTTGTAAAATAGTTTTTCTTTTAAAAAAGAAATTTTTCATAAAATTCCAAATGACAAAGGTAAATGTACTGCAAATAAATAGCATCCTTGTTTATGTGGTATAAAGAATTAGAAAAATTATTTAAAATATTTTTAAATACGGTATATACAAGTATTATTCAATTCTAAAAAGTTGCATTTTTATTTTATTTAACTAAAAAATTGTAAGTGTTATAAAAGAATTTTCCTTTTATTTTCTCTGGTATTTTGACAAACTCTCAAAAACAAAACCACAAGTAGAAAATTTTCTATTACAGAGTTATATATTTTGGAATGTTTATGCATAATGAATTAAAGGTGATGGACTAATATTCATGGAATTTCTATATCCTTATATCTTGTTGGTCTTGTTGATATACTAAAGAAATTTTGAATTTTTTTAGAAACCTGTTAAAGAGCACCTGCTGCATATAATAATTTGGATTAAAAAACATTTATAGAAAAAAACATATTATATGTATATATTTAGAAATTCAATTTTTTAAAAAAACTTTACTGAATTACTTTGTTTCATCAATTCGATAAGCCCTTAAATGTCGTACTGTTACATTATTTTACCCTTAAGAACATTGAAAAAAATAAAAACATAGTACTACGATATAAACATTTACAAGTTCTTACTAAAGTTACTCAATTATATATTTATACTGCTTTAATATCTTGATTATCATAGTGCAGCAGGGGCCTATAATTTATTAGTTTAACTACCAACTTTTCAATGTTGTTTGGTATTTCTCTTCAACGAAAGGATTCTTGAAATGACCTATAATTATTAGTATAAATTACTTTTTTCAGTTTACAGAATTTATAATGTAATTTCAAAACTATATACTGTATATATATATAATTTTGAAATAATACTTATTAGATAGCCTGAAACAAAATATATCAAAATTTTAATAAAGTGTTGTCAATTTTAACATAAATTTATTTGTTCAAAACAAATTACCAACTAAAGTAAAATCTTTTATAATATTTTATAATCAAAATAACGCCTATTATTTATCTATCAACTCCAAAATATCTGTGACTATTGACCATACAATACCCTACAGAATATAATAATTTAGAAACTCATTAACATTTCAAATTACACAAAGCCAATTATAATTTATATTTTGATATTATACAAAATTATTAACCTTACTTACATATATATATGTCAATGATTGATATTCTAAGAAATACCTGAAATTGACAATTTAAGAATAATACAAAATAACTAATAGATATTAATTTCATCTTATATTTTTACGTCTATTGTCATTTTTAGACAGAATTATTTTCGGTCTTCTTGGTTTAAATTACTATTAGTCAAATAAATTTAAGATAAAAAAAAAAATAAGAATAGAATTTAATTTCAAATTTCCTTGACAAGGAAATAATATAAAAATTTATTTTCCTAGAATGGGTATATTTAAATTTTTATAAATATCCCCAGTCTAAGTAAAGAAAATTGAATATTCCAGTAAAATAGGACTAAAATTAGGCTATAAAATGTTATATTTTCTAAGAAATTTAATTTTTTTATTTATTTTTTTGAGTAAATATATGTAAGAACTATATATTATATTCGGATTTTAATAGTCTGAACTAGAATTGCCTTTCTTTATTTCTATAAAATATAAAATAATCATAAAATTTTTCCATCTTAAATCACAGGTCAAACTTTTATGTATGGATATTTGGTCAGCACATTAAAGAAAGTTGTAAAAATTGAATTCCATTAATTTGTAGCAATTTTTAGCACTAAAAAAAGAAGAAAAAAACGTTTGCTTGTATAGTCAAAAAGTATCAAATTGTATTTTTTTTTTCTTATCAATTTTATGTTTAAACTTTATTTTTAAAACAAAAAAAAAATCAAAAAATTTTTATGATCTATAAAAAATAGTGACATTACATTAAATTATATTGGGCTAGTTATGTTCTTTCATCTGAAATTTATGCTCTAAAAGTTCTTTTTAGCTGATTTGGAAAAATTAAATATTTAAATTAAAATTTTATAACAAAATTAAAACTTATATCATTTTCTTTGTATTTAATTAAACCATTGATTTAAATATTACAACAATTTTAAAAATCTAAGTTAATACATTTTTTAAATATAAATTTAGTTCTAACTACAAATTATTATCTACCAGATTTAAATGATATAACTTTTAATTAATGTTGATATGATAAACAAAGTTAACTAGAACTTATTATACAAGGTAATTTAAAGTTATATTATTTTAGAATGAAAAAAAAAATTACAAACAATTTTACTTAGAACTAACACAAAATTACTTAAATTAATTCCTTGTACAAAAAAAAATTTCATTCTACAAATATTTATAATTCATTTTATTAGATTTATTTGTAGCTTATTTTTTTTTTTTTTTTAACATTTTCTCATGACTTTTGAATGAATTACATTCCTTAATTGCCATCAGCACTGTCAACAAACTAAAAATATCAAGGAAAAACTTTTATCTGTGCATTTTGAGCATAAAAAAAAGTATTCGCCACAGGACAACAAAACTACAAAATATTCTTTCTTTTTTTTTATTATTATTATATATAAATTTTACGTACAATAATAACGAAAATTATGACCAACTCAGCTAAACAACTCACAAAAAAAAAAAAAATGTTGCAAAAAAACATAAAAAAAATAATTTACAGAAAGATAAAAAAAAACAACAAAACCTTGATAATATTTTCACTTTTGAAAGACAGACAATAAACACAAGTTTACAAAAAAAAAAAACCAGAAATATGAAAAATCCTGGCGAGTAAAATTAACAAAAGGATACAAAAAAAAAATCATACAAATATAAAAAGTTATCCTAGTGCGAAATCTGATAGTGGAAAACACTATTAAACCGCATAAATTCTGCAATGTCTGCACCAGATGACAATTTTTATGTTTTCGCAATTTTCACAGTTTTTCTTTTATATTGATTTGAATTTTTTTTTTTTAAATAATATTAATTTTTTTTTTTTTATATATCCTTTTCGTCCTTTTTCTATAAGGACTTTTTAAATCCTTTTTCTATAAGGACTTTTTAAAACAAAATTCATGACAAATGATCACTATAGTAGTTTTGGTTGGAAAAAATAGCCAGGACGCACTTATGATTTCTGTTGTCAACGGATATTTTTTTTTTCCTGATACAGAAAAATGTTTTGTAAGATTGGGTAAATAGTGGAAATAAATAACAAACATATTGTACAGAAATGTTAATGATGATTTGAATATGAATTTGTCTTTTGAGTTCTCGTTTTAAAAAATGGGTTAACTTCACTTCAGGTCCTTCAATTTTGACAATTTTACTCATCTTCGACAAAACTGGCGCATAAACTATATTTCAGTTCTATCTAATGATTTTATTACCACAACTTACCCAATAATAGTTATAAAGTATCCTGATAGTCATTGTAGTCATTGTCATCATCATCATCGTTAGTTACGTCTTCCTAAAGTTAGAATTTTTATTTAATACCCCTCACTATGACATAATATCCTTTATATTTTAAACCGTATATGATACATAGCAGTCTTTTGTCGATGGTTTAAAGTCTGTCTACTCTTCATATTCTACAATGTGCTAATATTTTTGCCTGTGCTCAAAAACCAAAACTAAATAAAAACAATAATTTAAAAGTTATGATATTCATTTTGCTTTGTAGCGCATATTTTTAAATAAATTGCTTTCATAGTTCTAATGATCTCCTCATGATTTCATATCCAATAATATCGATGGTATTTTATTCATGACCATTTACGATTCTTGTTCATTGCATTAATTCAATTTCAGTGCAGTTTTTTTTCCTAAATAATTTATTATCAGCTTAATGAATTGAGTGCCGACTTTGGACATTTATTTTAAGTATGATAAAATATTGTCAAACGAGTCAAACTGTATAAATAAATTGGTAAAAAAATGATAGCAATAATTTACATATGTATATATGATAAAAACTGAAATATTTTTACGGATTTTTTCTTAATATTTTAAAGTAAACAATTTTAGACAATAATCATCTGAAAGACATTTTAAATAAAGGTTATATTTTCCCCTCTTTCAACACTACACCCAAGAGCATTGCTATTATTAACCATTTGGATATCAATTCGTCATCTTTTTACATTTATTTTTTTGGCCGGAATTTGTATATGCTCCTTAATGGATCACATATTATTACCAAGAAAATGTAACTAAAAATTGAAACGACAATTTAAAGCCTGCACAAAACTAATAATGTAAATCTAAAATCATTCATATATTCAAACAAATTTGGCTGTCCGTTAATTTCAAATTCTTTCTAACGGCTGGCGGACAAATTCACCCTTGAAACTGTAATCCCTAAAAATAACATTTAAGTCTATTTTATGTTTCTTGTACCAAATATTACACTAAACAAATGATGCAATGAATTTTTCAACCGACTCTCATGATATAAATTTTCCACTACGATAGATAAATATAAATGCTATGTCATTGATGTGAAGCTGTTGAAAATTTCCATATTATGATACAGTATACCCGAATTTTACAGCATCTATTATTTCCATAAATTTTAAGCAGATTTTCGTGAGGACTTTTATATATTTTACGAGTATAGAGAGACAGGACAATGAAATGAATGAATAAATGACAAAACATATCATGAAAATCAGCCGTTGATATTTTTGGCATAAAAGTATTATTTGTTCATTTTTTTTTTTTTGATGGGTGGGATATATTAATGTGAATGTCACTACCAGATAAATTTGTATATACACACACATATATATATTTTTTTAAAGGGTGGCAATAAGTTTTCTACTTACTCTCTGTGTAAAACAAAAAAAAAAAAACATTTTCGCTAAATTTAAACATTTCTCAATGGGCTAGCAGAATTATTTTTTTTTACAGCCAAAGTAGAGCATCATTTATTATTGAATTAGTTATGCTCTAAATCACGCCATATCATCGAATTGTTTTGTTTTTATTTAATTTTTTGGTGGACAATTCAAAATACCAATGCAATGTTATAGCGGAAAATGATAATTGACAATTACAAGAATTTTTTAATTGCTTTTTGGTTTAAAAAAATACAATATAGAAATGGTGCGTTTTAGGAATAAGTATTTGATTTAGTAAAACCTTTTAAATAATTTTTGTACAAATGTGTATGTATAAATTTTACATTAATTTGAGATTACTTGTCCGGAACAATTTTTTTGGAAGATTGAGAAGAACAAAAAAAAAAGAGAAAAACTTGTGCAATTCCACTTCAAAAAGTCATCCTCAAATATCTTTGTTTCGATTTAAAATTATTTTTAACAAAAAAATAGGAAATTTCTCTTGACTGTTAGAAAATTTATGGATGAATGAAAGGGAAATGAATATCCGACAGAAAAAAATTTCATTTTGTAAATCTATCGTAAAATAATTCTGTAAAAGATTTTAAAAAAAATTACAATTTCCGACACATTAATTGCTGTATCTTAAAACTAATTTATTGACAAAGCCTTAAATTTAGTAGTTTAATAGGAATTTACAATTAGAGAACATTTTTGGACTTAAATTTTAGTATAATATTTACAATAACATATTAGATTTATGTATTATTAAAGTTACTATTTGTACAATATATTTCACTAAATTACATAATTTACAAAATAATATACTAAAAAATCATATTAAATTAATTTTCGAATCATCTTTCCATCGAAGTTACTTGTTCCTTCAAATATTCTAATTGTTCTGAATTTTGTTTAATTGATTCATATTGATAACCCATATGCTGGCGAATTAATTCCATTTTATGTAAATTTTGTGCAGTATTATCCATAACCGATTCCATTTGAGCGAAATTTTTTAATGTTTGACCCAAAATCTAAAAAACAAATACTTTAATTTTTAGTTTTTATTTATTAAAATTTTATTAACCTCATTAGATTTTGATCCTCGAACAATTTGACGTGCTACTGATCCAATATTATTAACATTAACACTAACTCGATCAGCTAATCTTCTTTTACTATCTGTAAACAGCTGTCGAGCACTACTACTTGATGCAGAGGTCATGATTGATTTTAATATATTTGCACTTGAAAAATATTTTTGATGTCACAGCAGGAACGTAAATTAACTGTAAAAAGACATAAAATCACATAAATATGTTTGTAGACCATTAAATATAAGTTTAATTGAAAGATATGTGTAGACTTTATTAGATTATCTTTGTAATAACTATAGTATAAATTAAAATTAATGAATAAAGGGGTTAAAAAATGTAAATATTTATAAGAAACATAAATTTATAATTTGATATAATTTCATTATTAAATAGTTCTAGCCCAGCTTAATACCAGGTCATTACGTTAATTTCATTCCCCTGAAGATGTCAAGCTGACTAGGATAAGATGGTCAAAAGGTTAATGTTTGTGATTGTTTAAATCTCTTAAATAGCAGACATAAAATTTTACTTTAAAATAATTTCTATGAACTGTACAGTTTATGTTAGAATTTAAAATGTTTCTATTGCAATATTGTTTTAAGAGTTTTCATTGTCAGGATGACATAATTTATACAAATTAACTTTTAATATATCTATAAATTTGATTCGTTAATTAATATATTAAAAACCGAGAAGTGAAAAACCAATTTTTCAAATTTTCGAAAATAGTTAATAGTACTTAAATTTTACATACCAATTACAAGTTTCTATAGTTTCGTTGATTTATATGCTTCCAAAATTTTTATTTATATTCAATTAAATAAATATATATGTTCCACTACTAATTAACTAATTAAGTATTTATAATTTATTTACTTTTTGTAAAGAACATATATTTTTATATATTATTTATTTATTTTATTTCAGACAGCAAACAAAAAAAATTAATTCGCCAATATGTCAAAAATATCACAATTTTATCAATTTAACTGTCACAATTAATGAATAACTCAAATATAAAATTCGGTGGAAAACTTTGTACTGTCATCTGCTATGTTTACAAAAAAAATTGAGTTACTTTTTTGTGAAAATTGATTTGACATTTGAGCAAAGTTCCAGATTTTATCTCTAAAAAATGAGAAAAATTTGGATATGGATAAAAACTTAAAAAATGACTGAATCGTTGGTTTTTTTTGCATTGTGGTATAGTTTCGGTGGCCTTCAATCAAAATGTATACAAAATGTGTTCTCACTCACTGAAACTAGGAAAAAGCAGTGAAAACTTTAGCAACGGCTTGTTTCGTCAGATTTTTAATAGAACAATTATAGTAATGAAAAATTTTAATAAGTTAACACATGTAAAAAAATTTAACTCAATTTTAACAGCTATTTCCTCAATTGGAATTCGTATAGCTGCTATTTCAATATTAAATAATTATAATTAAATAAAAACCCTCCTGTGCTGCAAATTTAAGTATAAAATGACAAGGCGCCAAAGTTTATGAAGTTAGCGCCATCTAAACACTTTTTCAAGAATTTTTTAGTAAAATTTTTGAAAACCATTCTTAGGTTGTTGCCACGGATTGAGTAACATATATATTGGTTATTATCTCCATTAACTAAAAAAACTTAAGAAGTTTTATCATTCCTTTTCCTTCTGAATCAAACTCAAGAGATTGAAAATTCGTTAGTTAAAATTCGTTAGTTAACTTGTATCATTCCTTAGTTTCGAAATAACATTCCTTATTTCATTCGTTAAGTGAATAGAAAAATTTTATTCGTTATTTTTAAATTTTATTTGTTATGTTGTTAGCTTCAATATATTTTTTTTTTATTAATTTTAAATCTAAAAATACTTTTTTAAATATATTTTATATCTTAAATATATTTTATACAAAAATTTCATTAATGATCATTTTTTATAATAAAAAAAAAAATGTTTAATGAAACAATTATACAAATTATTGCTTTTCTATTTTTTTTCAAAGTATGACATTTTTTTTTAATCCGCGCAATAAAAATATTTAAAATTAAACAACATTTCGATGTTTATAGAGGTCTTTTTTTTTCTTTTCATAAAATATATTTAATATTTAAAATTTAAAAAAAGGATAAATATTATTTGGACTTATTTATTAATTTGGAACATTGATTTATAATTGTATAATAAATCAATTTAATTTAATTTAATGAATCTTATTTATTGTTTTTGTAAATTTATTATATATATTTTTTTATTAATATAATTTTTTAAATATTTTTAGTAGAAAAAAAAATTATAATAAATCTCATATTCCCGACATATTTAATTATTTGACTTTGAAAAATTCAAACATGAAAAATTCATTTGACTTTTTTTGTAATACATACAATTTAAAATAAATAAGCAAGAATTTAGATAATTTTAAAAGTATTATTTTATTATAGAAAATATATAAATATTGAATTTACATACATTCATACATATTTTTTTTTTACTTTCTCGTACCCCGGAAAACCAATCAGTTATTTTAACTTTTAAAAATATTTCGATTTGCTTTTTAAAATAAAAAACTTCGAATATAAATAAAGTTCTTAAAATATTTCTAATAATATTCCTTAATTTTAAGGTACATTAAGTATTTCCTACATTCTAAAAAAAAAAAAAAATTAGTCACCACAAAACTTAATATTTTAATAGGCCCTAAAAATATATTTCCCAAACCAATTAACATATTGTTTCAGCTAATTTATCAATTAACATTTTTATTTGAAGGTTAAAATTAAACGAACTTTTTACTTAATATTTAACATAGTTTTTATTTATTTTTTTTGCTCTGCATATTCACAAAACATAATGTAAATTCCAAAAAAAAAAAAAATATTTACCATAGGTAAAAAAAATTAAATATCAAGCTATTAGCTACAATCACAATATGTAATATAAATGATTTAGTTATTTTAGTTAGTAATTGGTTAGATAAAATATAAAATCTTAATGGTCAAAGTTATCTACTATTATAGCATAATTAAATGATATACTAACTACGTTTTAAAATCAATTTAGTTCATGCGCCCACATTAATTACACTAATAACAAATTTTCATTCATTTTCCATTAAATATTATATATATTTTTAAAATAAACAAACAACTCATTAAATTTGCATTTCTATAATATTTAAAAAAAAAAAAAAAGAATTGAATAAATCTTAAAAAACAGGGTTGGTTCAAGGTCATTCAAATGATTGCAATTAGTATGTCCTGACTACAGAATATATGTAAATGTAATAATAATAATTTCCCAAAATATTTAAATTAGTTCTAAGACATTAGAATTGAATAACGCATAAATTATTAAGCTAAATTGTCTAACAAAAACCTCAGACCAAATAGCACAGCTATAGTTAAAATATATTTATATATTCTAAAAAAAAAAAAAAAGAGTTAAACTTGACAGCCCAGAAACGCAAGTATTATTATTAACTAAAAGTAAATCGCCTATACGAAAAATAAGATATTAAAGACAATTCGGGTGAAGGTCATCTTAATGTTCTTACTATGGTGTGGTTTTAAAAAAATGCAAATAATAATTGTAGTTTTTTTCCGAAAATGCAATTTAATTAATGGTAGTTTCACCATAAATAATTCAGTGTAGATATAAAAATAAGTATTTAAATAAATTAGTGTAGCAGCATGAAAAGTAATAATTTGAAATATTTTAAGGAATATGGTATAAAACCATTTCTGAGATTATTATGTAGTGTTAGAGCTGCGAAGGATAAATTCAAATTTAAGAAATATATACTAAGTAAAAATTCATACAAATAATTTTGTCAATTTTCAGACTACAGAAGTCTAGTTTGTATAAATATGTATTAAATTTACGTTAGATTTGAAGATGAAGATATCATGAAGAAGTTAGTCTGTTTTTCCTACTATTTTATTGGAATCTAATTAAAAAATAGTTTACTAAAAAAATATACAAAAGTGTGTATAAATAACTCTTTTATTAGAATCTGTATTAATTCCTTGTTGACGGTTGGTATTTATTTAAATTTGAAAAAATTACCGTGCAATCGAATACGTTACCAATTCTTACAATTTTCCTACTATAAGCTGTTAAAAATGAATCGTCCCGCCAACAAAATTCTATATTTTACACTTGAAACTTTTGTTGATTTCCAACTGAAAAACTTTTTATTTATACGTATATAAATTATTACAATTTATATATTTCTGTAATTCTGTTTAGATTTTTTAATTTTTTTTTTTCTTGTGGTAACCTCAAAAGTTTTGCTCTTGCTATTTTAACTTTAGATCAAGGTTATTTCCAACTTGAATATTTACCACTCTTATTTATATAGAAAAAAAAATCACCTGTACCATGAAAATTTATAGTATATGATTTTATACAAATATGGTAAATAATTTTCTTGGAAAATTATTATAGATTACCGCATGTTGATTTCAAACTAATAACATTTATTATCATATATGCTACCATTGATTTGTTTACTTTTTTTTTTTAGTAAAATAATTATATTTCAATTTTATAGATATAGAATTATGTTATTTATCTTTAAAATTGATAATGGAATGTGGTCTTATAGTAATGCAGTTTAATTTTTAATAATAATAATAATAGGTCATAATTTTTAATAGTTATATTGTTGTTAGATCAATTTATTGGTTTGTAATCAACGCCCATGGTGCTACAAAAAATAGTTAGGATAATTATGTATTTTGTTGATTATAAAGAATTGATTTGAACAAGTAAATTATCACAAATGATTATTAATTTTATTTTAATATGCAGATTTTATACTAATGAAAATTGATAAAAGTTACCGTGATCAGTGGGACCTGATCACTGTACCTTTTATCAAATAAAAAATTTAATTTAATATAATTTTTTCCAATTGCCAATTAAATTTTTAATCATAATTAAAATTTAATTTGTGATTTTAATTTAAATTTGAATTTTACTTTCCCAATAAATTTCAATTCATAGTCTATTTAAATGCTCATAAATAAGTATGCTTTCTTTAATTAAAAATTTCTTTTAGTAAAAAGCACTCTTTTTTACCAATAACACATTATTAGCTGAAAGTCAGAAATAGGGAAATATTAATGTTTTGTTAATAGAATATTTTTATAAACTGGATTCAGTTGATTGAAATTACAGAAATACGTTTTAGACCTAATTTGAAAAATATTTGTCTTAAAATGTACGTAATTTTTTCCATTTGAAAAAAAACTATCCTGAAATTGGTCATACAACAAACCCATAAAAAAAATTATATATTATTTTAAATATTTCTTAACATTACATCATTTACCAACTCTTATATAATCATACTTTCCATATTATTATTAATTTCCTTTATTTTTGCATATCTAATAAATAATCATAACTTTTTACTACTGAGCCTAATATTAGATTAAAAACTGCGCAACAAACTTGAAAAAAAAAAAACTTTGATTTGTAAAAAATTAAAAGTTTTGCATGATTTAATATTAACACATATTTTTTTTAATACTCTGCACAAAATTCCATAAAAAATATTACTTACTAAGTATAATTTATTCTTATTCTGTCAGCATAAAAAACATATTTAGGGAAACGCAATTTGGCCCTGATAGTTGAACTTTTTTTTTAGACATTATTCAGTTACAAAAAAACATAAAAATGTTAATAATTTAAATAATTATGTCATAAAATGTCAACAAATTTAATTTATTTTTGTGTATTTTATTTTTTTATAGGTGTTGGCGGAAATCAAAATTATCAGAAAATTTCACTTTAAAAAAAATAAACACCAAAATCATTACATTAATAATTTTTTTTATAGCTCTACAATAATATATTTTATGGACAATCGTACACCTTCAGTTTTACCTTGTTGTTGTTTTTTTTTGAAATTTCCTCAAAACAAAAAATAAAACTGAATTTTATCGGAAGTGCATAATGCGTAAAATTTTCTACTTATAAGTTTAAAAAAAAGTGTAATTTTAATTTAAAAAAAAAAAAATATTAATAATTATGTAATTACATATTCATATTAGAATGAATGATATAAGTTTTATTTAAAATTATAATGAAATAAATTTAATAATTTAATTCGCATCTATAATAATATGAAATTTTTCCTGGTGTGTTTATCTAATTATAATTTTTAAAATTTGTTTTACTTTAACTTTAATAAATTAATAAAAATATGAATTTTAAAAAAAAGAAACATTTTACCTAATTTTAATACAGTTCAGTATGGTAAAAATTATGTAATTTATCACTTTGAAAATTCAAAAATATAATTAAAATTACCTAATAAGAAAGAAAATAAAATTATAGTTTTTATATTTTATGTTCATATTAGAAAATGTTTTTTTTTAGTTGCTCTTTTTTAAGGTTTCCAAGTAATAGTTTAATGTACAAACAATGAATTATACCTTAAATTGAAAATTATTTTAAATTTTAATTTAGCTAAATTGGTTAACGATTTATTTCCAAATTATTTTGTAAAATAAATCTTGGAAATATTTTTAAAATTTTTTATAATTCAAGTTTGTAGCTATACTTTGAATTTTATTATTACCATTATAAATGACGAAATATTGGATAAAAAATTACAATACTAAATACGAATAGAAATAGTTTAGTAGAAATAAATAATTTACACAGTCAGTGATAGTTTGAGTTATTATTTCATCTATAGTTCTACATAGTTTCCATGGTAAATGCACTTGGTCATATATATATAAAATTAGTCCTTTTCCTAATTTGCTTATACCTTATATTAATTAAATACCTGTAACATTTGTCAAAAATCACTAAAATAATCTGAATAAATATAAAATTTATACAATTATTTATAGAAGTTTATTATTAACTCTTTCGCGGCCATTTACTGCAATTGCAGGTAATTTTGTGGTGGTGTATTACTGAGACATTACTTACAGTTAATATTAATCTGTGTTTTTCCCATCGTTTTTCTTTGTAATATGATTAAGTATTATTAATTATTTTAGTTTAAATTTACCCCTGATTATAATGTCCAAAATTTCGTTTATAATGCTTTATATCTATGCTAATGTGTTGATATTGGATTTTCAGTTTTAAAAGCAGCTCTCAGTCATAAATTTAATTAAAATCATTCAAATATTAAAAATAATTTAATTTCACGGGAGTTTAAAACAATTTTAACCTAAAATAAGTACTAAAAAGTTTTCAAAAATAAATTATGAAAAGTAATGATCATTTCTACTCTTAATAAATAAATTTTCAAAATATATTTCAATTTATTCTCTTATATATGTAATATTCATTTTAAAAATTGAATGATGATTGAAAACTTCTTCAATTCTTCAGATTTTTAAAATTATACAAATATATACGTAATAAAGCAATAAAAAATCTTTACAAAATATATAATTATTACTAATATCTTATATGTTCATTTAATTTTTAATGTTTTTTTATTTTTTTTTTAAATTCTCGTGACATTAAAGTTGTTGATTTCATTTCAATACACGATTCTCTGACTGGTTATAAAAAGGAAATGTCGAAATACATATTCAATCTTTAATGAGGAATTTTAGTATTAATAAATATATATGTACATAAATATCTTTTTTAATATTTTATCTGGTAATCTGCAGATATATTATTCGATTTGAGTTTTAAAGTACATTTATATATTGATTTTAATAGTTTGTTGAAAAATTATATGTAATTTTAATTTAAAAAAAAAAAAGTTACACACTATAATATAATAATTTGTTATGTAAACAAAGTTTACAATAATGTAAATAATTAAATTTGAAATGTTATGAATGAATAAATCTTATAGATTTGTTTGTGATAAACTAGGTCAAATGAGGTACAAAAAGATTTTAATTTAATTATATTTTAATTCTTATTTTCTGTGTATTGGACCTGAAAAACTTTAGTGTAAATTACTTATATTTTATAAATAATGAAACAAGAAGTACAGAAGGATGTTTAATTTAGATGAAAAATAGAAATTGAGTAAAAAAATATTATTTAGAAAGTGTGCAAGAAGATCAATAGGCAGTATTACCAATTTTTGTCTTGTTCTTTTAATTCATTAAAAGTTACTATAAACTTTACAATAAATATTACCAAAATAAACAATAACTAATATACTTGGCCTAATTTTAAAGTATAGTCCAAGTATTTCACCTTAAAATTTTCGTGCCTAAAAGGTCATTGAAGTTCGCAAAACAATGAATTAAATTGTTAAATGTTTCTATGAAACTTTATTTATACTATATTTAATATTTTAAATGTTTTAATTATTAGTGTAATGTTTACACATTTAATTTAAGTTAAAAAAATATAATATGTACCTTTAAAATTTACTAAGGTTAATTTAATTTTTATACAGCCTGTTTAATAATTTCGTTGTAACACTTGTCAAATTGTTTTCAAATACTTTATTACAACACTACATATGAAACATAATGTCAATATTTTTATCTTTTTTAGGGGTAGATTAGAATCACTCAAATAGTTCGAAAATATAACAAGATTAATTTTAAAATGCTAATGGTCAGATTCATAAATCAAGCTTAGCTGCGAGTTTGTGTTAAGTATTGGATCTCTATACATATCCAACACTTAACTATATAAATGAAATGATCTTAAGACCATAAAACGAACTTATTGGAATATTTTTGATTATGGTTTGACAACTAAAAATATTAATTAAAAACTAAATATTTTATGATATTTTCTCACAAAATTTTGTTTATATAATTTAATTTGGAAAATGTCAGATGTAAATCTGACAGAAAAAATGCTTTTACAAATAAATTAGGTAGTGAAAAAATTGGCATCATTGCTAACATTGTTGCAGTTAGGGAAATTATCACAAACTCACAAGCTTGGATAATGTACCTCAAAAAATACTACCAGCTGACGCCACAATTTTTTTTGCAAATTTGGTCTATCAAAATAATCTCGTTATTATCTTTCAAAAACTTTAATGTAAAATTTGTTTTATAAATGTAAAAATGTAAAATCATTCTTAGCTAAATTTGCGGTTAAAATTAAGTTATGCCTCGTTTATGAATTTGATCAGTTTTTCAAGTTTCTAGACATAAAATAATAAGTAAATATGTAAACTAATTTTAAATGTATATTTTACAAATAATTTTACAACAAAGTCTTAAATACTTTTCATCTAAAGATTTTTTTTTTCTTCTAATTTTAACAATAATAAAAAAAAATGTACAAATATTACCGACAATCGAACAAGTCAATAACATTGTAAATGAACAATAAACTTAAATTGTTAATATATTTCAGAACTTTGTATCTCTCCTTCTTCAATTTTATAATCTAAAATAACCGAAACAATTCAATAATATTACATGAAAGACATTTATTGAAAAAACATCATTTAAATTTCAAATTGCCATAATTTCAATGCAAAAATTTTATTTCACACGATCCCTCTTCGCAGCATAGTCAAGGTGACACAAATAATAGTATTTTTTATTATTATTATTAACATTAAAATTTACAAAAATTAAAAGTTAACAAAAAAACAAATAAAATAAAAAAATACTAAAAAATCATAAAATTTATATTAATAAAAATTTGTAAATCGCTTAAAAATTATATAAAAAAAAAATTTATTTTATTTTTTAGACTTTATATAGCTGATACAACAAACACTTGTCAATACTTGATGAACCATTAAAACTTCTTCAAATCATTAATGAGATTATTGTGTGAAATTATAAATTTTTTTAAATTAAATTTTACATACTACAAATACATATATGTATTATGTTGGGATCTCTCTTACGTTATTAAATTAATTATAAAAAATACAATGTTTTATTTTGTTAATAAAAAATTTTCAAGTTGTGATGAATCACTTGAAAAATTATCTAATAAAATAATATCTATTTTTTTTTTAACATAATAAGAGTAGAAAATCTTAGTATATTTTCAATTTTTAATAAATATTTTCAATTGATTTGACATAAAATTCAATTAATTTTGGAAAATTTTAAATAAAAGAAACTATCAATAACAGATAATGTTTGTTAGTGTCCTTGTTTTGAAATAATTAATCTCAAAAATTTAATTAGTTTTGCAGATTATTTTTAAAAATATATACAAAATTGAGGGTCAACGGAAGGTATAATAATGAATTTTGTTTCCATCTATTCAAATATTTATATAAAAAGTTTTAGTCTATTCAAATATTTATATAAAAAGTTTAGTTATTTTAAAAAAAGTAATAATTAAAAAAATTTTTTGTTGAATTCTTTGAATTGACTACTATAGTTTCCGATTATTTCAATGTGAATATGGAAGAAATACTAGGAACAATTTTGTATTCTAGAATATTTCCAAAAAATTTAAAAAAAACTATTAATTAACCTTATTGAGATTCTTCGTTTACCTATTAATGCATAAGGTTATTTTTTTAAGTTATGTTAATAAAATATTGGTCAGCCAATATCAATTATTCTTTAAGATTTCTATTTTATTTTTAGTTTCCGAATTCTAATTTTCCCGTTTAAATATATTTAATATCGTATATTTAGAAATGGATACGTATATTTAGAAATGGATATTTAGTATTCTTAGCGAAAGGATTTAAATACTACTTAGGTATTACTAGTAAACATAATTTAATTACTAGTAAATTTTAAAAAACTAAAAATGTTTAATAAATATCTCTGCCAATGCCTAAAATTGGCTTACTAGTTTCAACCACATTTAGTAAATAAAAAAATCTATTAATTATAAAATTATATTTTCTACCCTCTACCCTGGGGAACCATAAGAAAATATTTCATAATATTGAATTTATAAAAATGTCCAGATTTTAAAATATTTCACCAAACAACTGTAGAAGTACAAAAAATTACTCATTTAAATATGCATAAAAAAATGATCACAACAAGAACAGAAGCGTGAGACGCACTGTAGCACGATCTGTATAAACGTACCACATTCATTAATAAGTTAATACGCTAATTAAGAATTAGTAAATTTCCATATTATCTGAAAATTTTCACCCTTTGTAACAAAAATCAATAAAAACAAATTATTGGTGGTAACCAAGACTAAATAATTTCACTAGTAACCAAGTAACATCAATAAAATAGTAATATCTATAAAAAAAACTATGTCTATCCTTTCAGTGATTCATTTCTATTTATTTTTTACACTACGAAAATTTTTTTTTAACGAAAAAAGAATTTTTTTTAAATATTCTTAATTTTACTTAAATTTTTGCGATAAATAATTTTAATTAAACTTAAAGATGGGCAGGAAAAAAGGTGGTGCTAAAAATAAATTAGCTCGTATGTCTGAAGAGGAACGGGCTCGTTATCTTCAGCATCGAGCTGATATGGAAGAAGAGGCTAGACGAAGAAAGCAGCAATTAGTTGCACTCTACATGAAAGTAATTTAAATCTCCAATATATTTTCTTTTATTCAATCGTAACGTAAAATTATCATAAAATTATTATTTCAGAATAAATTAAAACGTGAAGAAGCATTTTCACGTTTAAATTTGGCAAAAATTAATCAAGAATGGCGTTCAATACTCCGTCAAATAAAAAATCAAGAATTGAAAAAAGAAGTACAAGAAGTTGAAAAACTTTTCCATGCATCTTTAGAACAGAAATCACGAATAATACAAAGATATCTGAATGATTTGGATGAAGCTGAAGAGATTTATGCAAATTTATCACAGAGTCAAATGGAAAATGTTGACAAAATCATTGGTAAACTTTTACTGCCCAAAAAAGAAAATATTTAAAATATAATTTTTAATATTATTTCAAAGATCTGCAAAATGAAAGAATGGATTATTTTAAAAATCGTTACATTGAGGAGAAAGAATTAATCCTAAAGGAATGTAAAGAAGATTTTAAAAGTTACAAGGAAGCACGATCTAAAGCACATGTACAGCTAGAACGTGTCTATTTTGCTTTAGATGATGTTGGCGACAAAACTGTAAAGGAAATTGATGAAAATCATTTAAATAAAATGGATATTTTGAAAAGTGAGGTAATTTAATTTAAAAAAAAAATCATTTAATTTTTATTCATATTTCCATCACCAAAACTACTATATACTATACTAATCCAAAATGTGTTTGTATACGTTAATTAAAAACTATTGTATGATCCTGCCAATCTTCACAATTTACTCTAGCATAATCAGTCATACAATTAATTAGAGTCTTTGAAAATAAACATTTATCTTTGCGTTGATCCATTTCCAAAAAATGAAAGCATTCTTGAATTGAATCGGTATAAAATTCTCGAAGATCATGTTCATGGACGTCTCTAGTTAAAATATGTAACACTTTGTATTTGTCCGGATAATCATCATTGTTAAGCTGTAAAGGTAATAAATATTTTTCAGAGCAGTTTTAATTTCAAAGGATAATAGTAGTTAAAGCGATATAAATTTTCAAATGAAATTATTTTGGTAACCAATAAGAAATTAATAATTATTACTAAATGGACTGTGCTGATAGTAAGTATAGAGCAAAGATAAAATTATACAAATTAGTACAAGAAAATTCATTACGAAAAACCTTGAATTATATTTACAAAATAACTTTGTATAAAAACAGAAATTAATAATACCACTTTTTATATTTAATTTATTTGGAATTTTGACTTTCGCTCCCACAAAAAAAAAAATAATATTATTTTTCTTACCATATTCATTTCTTCAAAAAAGCAATGAATAATACAATTTCTGTCATTTTCATATTGTCGATCAATCATTTCCGTTCCATTATTATTACCAGTATTTCTTTGGTATCCATTATTATTATTATTATTATTATTTCGTTGATTATTATTACCATTTCCATTGCCATTACCATTTCGCCGGTCATTTTGCTGTTGTTGTTGCTGCCTTTTTTGTTCATTATTTGTAAAACGTTTATATCTATTCTTTATTCTCATTTGTAAATGTTCACGATTTTTTAAACGATTTGAATTATCTTGTTCATCACTACTACTACTACTATGATATTCATCATTAAAAGCACGATTACTTTGATAATTATTATGATTATTATTATTGTAGTTATTAAATTTATTAGTATCAGATCCAATTTTTTGCATACATTTTCTTATTACCCTTTTCATTTCATCATCGGATGGACTTTCTTCGATACGACATTTAAGTGATTTGACCAAATCAATCATACTACACATTAGTATTAAACAAAAAATTAAATATAATATTTTAATTTGATTCATTTTGATTGTGAGTTTGAAAAATACTGAGATTTTTTAGAAAATTGTAATTCTTATTTATAGTCTCTAGCTAGACTATCGAATTAAAAAGGATATGTCAATCTAATTAACATCACAAAATAAGTAGTTTCTGAATTAATTTAAATTATGAACAATGCAAAAAACAAAAATTTCAACAATACTAATCAATCAATCAATCAAAAATCTTTAATATTTTATTTTACAGATGGCTATTAAATTAGAGGAAATTACAAAATCACGTGAACAACATTTAGAAATATTATGGAAAGAATATCAAAAAATTCTTGATGATTATGTTAAATATACAGAATCATTTTATGCACAATATAATGAATTACGTGAACATGATGAAATTAATACACAATTAATTAGATCACATTGTTATGAAGTAGCTGAAGCTACTGATGAAATGGCTAATTTAAAAATTATTGCAGATAATACTACAGAAGAATCAGAATTTCAAATACAATATTTAGAAAAATATCGAAATAGTTTAAATGATAAATTTTTAGGTATGAAAAAAGATTTAGAAGATAAAATGAAATATGATGAAGATGAATTTCGACAAATGTCTGTAGCTGGTCATGATACATTAAAAGTATACTATTAAAAAACCAGTAAAACAATATTTTTTAAATTAAAATTTCTTTTATTTTTCAAGGCACTGGAAAAAATTTACAAAAAAATACAATTAATTCTGCAATTAGCTGGTGTATGTAGACGATTGGAAACAGAACGTGAAAAAACTTTACCATTTGGTCAACCAAAGAAAGATGCTTTTGAAAGATCTGCTACTTTAACAGATGATATGAAAATTCCACCAACTGAAATTAAAGATGTACAGAAATTAATTTTTTTTTTTAAATTTGTTCCTTTCAAATTAAATCACCAAGATTTTTTTTTATATATATTGTAGAAAGTTCTTGAAAATTGGTATAATTTGGAAAATTTTTGGATTCGTGTCAATAAAGTAAAATTAGATACAGCATGTTTGCAAGAAGAAAAAACATTTTTGGAAAATGAAAATGAACAATTAAAAGCACAATTAAAAAATTATTTAATACAGGTGACAATAGCTACTGGTCCGAGTGGTGTTATGAATGAACGTTTAATGTTTCGTCCGAATAGTATGAAAGTTGAAAAAGTTGTACATATTGATTTAAATAAACCAGCAACAGCAATGGTACAAGGTAGAGAGTATTCAATGAAAAGACGATTAAAAAGGCGACCTGTTACTTGTATTGAAGCGAATTTATCGAATGCTATACGATCTGCTAAAATAGTTGAGGATCGTTCGAATACGGTTAGATATAGTTATGGTAAAATGGGTAATGTTGTTCATTCATGGTAATTGAAATTATTCAAATATGAAACGGATTTTAGAGTTAATTTACTTCATATTAATTTGTTCGTATGGAATACGTTTTTTGTTCGATTTGTGTTAGCAAAATTATTCAGTCAAATTTGAAGAGAGCATAATTATGAAATTTATTAATCAATCATATAATTTTTTATGGTCTAATAATTCGATTGAATATTAATAATAGCATTTTAAAGAGAAAAATAATTAATTTAATATCAAAACTTTAGTTATATATTATGATAATCATATAATTTTATTAAAATTTTATACTCAGTAATAATAATTAATTAAATTAAAGTAATCCTATTTAATTCACAAATTAAACTTTCACTAACTTCCGATAGAACAAAGCCGGAAATAAATCATAAAATTAAATAAATATTAAAATAATAATATTAAAATATTAAATAAATAAAGATTTAAATAGAATATAAACAGTGTTAATACCTACTTGTAATTAATTAATTTAAAAAAAAAAGATGTTAAAAACCTTGAAGTCTCCAAAACATTTTATATTTAAATTAATTTTTTTTTTTTATAATCTTTTATATACTTTTAAGTCATAATATCTGTCAAATTTTCGACACAATCTATAAACCGATGATTGTTTACAACAGATAATAACAAATTTGTCATAAATTTAGACATAATTATGATCTTGACAAAAATGTGCATTAAAAAAAAGTTATATACATTTTATTGTAATTTGATTATACAGTTTTTTTTTAATTTTGCAAATATGTAGTTAGTAATTTTTTAATTATTATTTTTTTATTTAGCCGGCCTTCAATAAGACAACAAATGCGTTTTTTTCTGTTTATTTGCAGTAAATTTCAAATTATTACAATTATAAATTTTAATTTTTTATATCAAACTGTCTTTTTTTTTGTTGCTGTTGTAATATATTGCATTAAGCTAGTTTAGCAGAATAAATGACAGTTTATTGAAAGCAAAAGAAATAAAATTGATTTTTATGTTAGAAACTTTTAAAACTTCTAATTAAAGAAAATCTCTAATTGGGAAATTTATAAACTTCAACAAGAAGTATTTTCTTACTTCTACTAGAATTATACTTCCACAAGAAGTATTTTACTTCTACAAGAAATATTTTCTACCTAGTTCTTCAGTTTACTTGGTGTGGTGGTAGTGTACTAGTGGTGCAGTAGATACAAAGTTTGAAAGTACACTAAGAGCGATCTAAGGGATTGATATTATTGGTCTCAGCCAGTTTTAAATGAATACCAGTTACCAGTAATGAAAAAAAAACATACTTTATAACTGGGAGAAATACTAAAACTCAAATGATATGTGCTAACAAGAAATGTCCCTCTAATAAACCCATTAGCTTGTTGCAATTAAAGTTTCTTCATTATAAAGAAATTATTTAATTAAATTGCACATAAAATTAGTAGATCAGAATTACAATAGAATGTTTCGAAATCCTTATTGGGAGCTCGATTTATGCTGTTTGAAGAAAGTATTATAATTTATTTGACTTTGCAGTACTGAAATAACACCTTCCTCTTAGGATTGAAAAAGCAGATCTTTTATTTTGTGGTCTTTAACTAATTAAAGATTATTTATGTTAAAACGTGCTAACTAAATCATTTTTTATTACAAGAAAAATTTCATTTTAAATGAAATTTTTAAAATAATTAATTTTTAATTAATGCAGAATTTAATTAACACAATAAAATGCAATAATACTGTAAATAATAATAATAATAATATAAAAAAAAATTGACAATGCAATAATTTCGACATTGAAATATTTCAAAACATTATACAATTTAAAGTTTAACTCGCTTACTCATCTAATAATTTAGAATATTTGAAAAATAAAAACCAGCTGTACTAACTAGTTCAGTAGAAAAAAAAAATGCGTGTCAACAGCTTTACACATAATTTTTATGTAATTTTTTTTTTTTTTTGAAAATTATGCAATTTAATTATTTGTTAGTAAATTATTTTCCAAAAACCAACCAAGACAAACGGAATTCCTATTTACAAATTAAGCAAAAATTTTAAAATTAAAACATGGTAAGCCAAATTATTATAATGACCTTATGGCCTCAGTAATGTTTAAGCAACAGGTAATTTTATATTTCTGTTTATTTTGTTTTTGTAGACCCTCTGTAGATTATTTACCAGCAAACATTTTACAGTTAATATTAACGCTGTCTTTACTGAAAATGGTAAAAAAAAATGTTTCAGAAAAATAAAACAATAATAAAAATACATTTTCGACCTTAGGATTGGTGACCCACTGACTTTGAAGATGTTTTTTTTTACAAAAAAAAATATTATTTTACTCTTTTCTAGGTAATTTAAACTATTGCCACTTTTGGCACTATATTGCACGTTGTACATGTTCCAGGTATTTCTGAATATATATATACTTTGGAAATTATGAAATAATATTTACTTTGTAAATATAGTTTTAGATGTTGTTATTACTGTTGTGTGCTACTATCCAATAATTACAATTAGCACGGTTATTCGTGCGAAAATTCATGAGAATGGTGGCGTATTGTTGTTGTTGTGTTTATTTACATAAGAAAATGAAATTGAAAGTTTATTTTTATGAAATTACAGAAAAATGAAAATTTTTCATATTCATTTTTTTTTTAGGTTATATGTTATTGAATTTAGTATAAAACGTTATGGTTTTAAATGAAAATCAAAAAGTAGATTAAAATTGGCATCATGACAAATGTGTTAAAGAGACGTGCTTTAAAAAAAAAAAAAAAAACTTAGAAATTTATAATTTAGGTTATGCGGTGAAATTAACAAATTTAATCAAATTTTTAATTCTTTCACAATATTAATATTCTAGTATTTCCTGTTCTTCACGAATTTGGTGAAATAAAAAATTTCTATTTAGTTAATTATTTCGTTATACTTATGTAATTTTTAAAAGACCACTTTACTATTTTAACCCTCCTGAGTCCTGTGATGTAAATATAAATCAAACCAAAAAGAATATCCGATAGTTTCAAGATTTGAAATATATTTCAAATTTTATTTGATTGTAATTTGCATCGTGCTAGTTTAATAAAAATATAATTGTAGCGAAAATAAAATTAAAAGTTTAATTTTTTTTATCACTTTCAATTTCGGGTTTTCTAGTGCAAGATCATCGATTGTTGTTTAATGATTTGAAAATCGATTTTTAATGCTAATTTGCAAATTTTTATATAAATTTTTTATTTGTTTTATAAAATTACATGCTTTTTAATCAAAATAAAGGGTTACCTTGAAAAATAAATGTTAAATCACTGCTAATAAAAAAATTATGTGAAATGCTACTATATTTTTTCATTTATTTTCTACTATAATTACTTCATTTTGCTTAGAGAAAAATGAAAATTTATAGCGGTAAGCGAAACTGGAAAAATCGACATTATATTCTTTAAAAATATTGAGGGTGGCGTTTATTAAGTTATGATGCAGTAGTTACTGTGATGGGTTACAGTTCGAGTTACCACTATTGGTCTAAGTTTATTCTACTTTAAATTAGTACCAGTTATGAAATTGCAGTAAAATGTAATTTGCAGACTGAAAAAAATTTTAACGGTTGAGGTAATTTGCTAGTAACAGAACTGACGGAAAAAAAGCCATTAGATTTTTGCAATTAAAAAGTTTCTTGACTATAAAGTTTGGAATGCTTATACTAACTTTATAATCATAAAATGTTAAAAAACTTCACGTACAGATAACTCTGCATTTGAGGTCCAGTAGAGTGAAGAAGGAATTCATTAAACAAATTATTTGCATTATAATTTGTCCTTAAAAAAATATATAACTTTTATTATTCTTTTTAGTCAACTAATTTAATTAAAAGTAAAAGTACTGAATTTAATTAAAGATGGCAATACAACGAATTGAATTAAAGATGGCAGTACTGATAGAAAATTTAGTAAGAATTAAAAAATAATTTGTTACAATAAGAAAAACTCTTCAAATAATAAAAAATTTCAAGGTTTTTTTTTAATATTTTCTTCATTAAATCTTTCAGTTTATTGAATAAACTTGCCAGCTAAAATATTTAGTTAAATCTTCTTCAATTTTATTATTTTGGTGATTTAAAATTACGGTCACAAGTCACAAGAATAAAAGTATATTCTGCAAAAAAAAAAATTGGACAATATTGTATATATAAAAATAAAACAAGTTTAATGCATAAATTTTAGTTAATCCAAACGATTACTTAATTATATTAGAAAACTATTAAGTCTACTAAATTATCATCTTCAGGTTTTGGAATTTTTATCTTCTTTATTTATTTATTTTTATTTTATTTGTGAATGAAACTATGATTAGTTAGTTACCATGTTCATCAGGTGTTCATTACGACATTCCTTCATCATTGCAATATATTTAACAAACAACAAAAAACAATTTAATTTACTATCATAAAATCTATTTCTTTTTTATTCATATAATTTTTTTTATGAGACCATCAACAAAAAAAATATTAACTGAAAAAAATACATCTTTAATTTATTCAGAAATATTCTTTTAAAAAAAAAAAGAAGTTGAATAAAAATCTTAAAGATTTTTTTTTGTGCCTTGATAATTTCGCGTGGCAAATTTTTTTTTTTTTTCTGCTTCTTGTAATCATAAATTTTTTTTTTCATCTTGTAGTTTTTGTTGAATAAATAAAGATAAAGTTTGTTTCCAGGTAATAAAAAAAAAAAACCAAAAATCCTAAAATATTATACATGAATTTTTGCAAATAATACAATGAACACTAAATAATTTTTGTGAAAAGATGAAATTTTTATTTTCTTGATGAAAAAAGAAAAGTTCATTGTACCTAAAACCGAAAAAAAAAAAGCTTTTACTGCGGAGGAGAATTACGTATAATGAAGATATGTAAACATTTTTCAATTCTAAGAATTTGTATTTTTGTGTTTTTCATAATTATTTAAATTTTGAAATATAATTTAGAATTAAATAAAATATTATTTATTTTAAATTTAATGCACTTAAAAAAAAAAATTTACAAAAAAAAGAATTGTTAATTTATTAAAAATGTTTACTTAATTGATATTTAATTTACAAATATTATACGAATAAATTAAATTGTAAATTAAACATTTTATTGAATATAATGGCAAATTCTTTGTCATTAATATATTTTTTAGAAATTAAGTTAATATTTAAGTTAACCAACCATCCACAAAAATGTAAATTCTAAAATATTGTGTATTAAGGTAATGACCTAAAAGGATTTAAAATAAGATTCTAATTACTTATAAATTTTTAATTTATTTATTTAACATAAACAAACAGATTTATTCCAAATTTTAAACTATTAAAGTTAATAAACCGAAATACGCCCAAAAGTATGCAATACATTTTTAATAGCCAAAAATATCCTACAAAATGCAAGGATTTAGTGAAAAATTGTTAAATTAAAGGAAAAATTATAATTAGTAGAAATTATAATTATAATTAGTAAAGTAGAAATTATAATAACAAGAAGTAAAATTGAAACCTCCGCGTGATATTAATCAAATTTAAATACATCCACAACAGTTTGGTGTGCATTATATGCTGGTGGCATTGTCGGACGTTATATTTTTAGAAAATGGAACTGCAGAGCGCATTACAGAAAATGGTATGATATACAGATGTATAATAAAATTATTACGGTATTACTTTCTAAATTTTCATAATTATAATCTCAACTAGTTGCTGCTTCATGAAGATAGTCCTACATGCCATACTGCTACTGATTGTTTTATCGAAACAAACATTCAATGATTCAATCATTTCGAGAAGTGGATATGTCAATTTGACTCGTTTAGATTATTTTCTGTGTTGTTATGGAAGTTTAATGTTGGAAAACTATCAGCAATTGATAAAGTATCAACTATTTAGAATAAAACTATTGAAACAACATCACATGAGTTGCCAATAAAATTCAATTACTAGTTATATCGAACTCAAATCTTAAAAACATTTTGAAACATGAAAATAACGATTATATTCTGATATTCATTTATGAACAAACTCTTAACAATTTTGACAAAGTTTTACTATTTCAGACTAATATCATCAGAATAATTAATTATAAGGAGTAAAAAAAACACACACAAAAATATTTTCATTCGATTATTAAAAAATTTGTGTTTATGAATATTAATTAAATATCTGACTCATTCCATATTATTTGGCAAACAATTTTATTCACTTAATCTAAAACAGATGTCACAATAAAATTACTGCCAATGACCATATTTACAACATTTCCTCCCATCAAGTATAATCAATTTTCACAAAAAAAAAGCTTAATTTAAATTTGATTTCAATTTCCAGCTGTGAATTAAAAAAAAATTTTTTTAATTATTTTTTGGCAGTTTTTTTTAAATCTTAATATTTTTTTAAAATTTTAATTTCAAGAAAATACGCAAAAACAAATAATTTATATATGAAAAAAATTAATATTTAATAAATTTAATCAGAGGACATTTTTATCACCATATTTGTGAGTTTATAATCCTTTTTTTTTTGTGACATTTTTCTTAATATAATAATTTGTGTCATCCTTAAGTTTAAGTTTTGTTTGAATTTTCAGCTGTCATCACGAATTCAAATAATTTCAGTATTGTTTCATCAGTTCCCAAAAATGAAAATTAGTCCTTACTGGTTAGTATTGGAATGAATTTTGTTTTTTTTTTTAATTATATGCGTTTTAAAAATTATCTTTAGGCTAAAGAACTTAAATGTATTTTTTTTTTGTTTATTGATTTAGATCTTGAATATGTCTAGACCTTTGAAAAAACATTGTTTCTTTTGATGTTGCATTTGCATAAAAATTTGAAAATGTAAATTTTTATTTTGGTAAAAAATAAAAATTTAATATATAAATTTAAGGCTTACGTGTAAGTGGACTTTTAAGTGACTTGGTAATCAACAGAAAAAAATAAAGTCTTTGACATCACAATAGAGTTCAGGGACAGTAGAATTTTTGTTTTAGGTCAAAATATGCATTAATTTTAGGCTTAATTAATACTAAAAGGTTTTCGAGTATATTTTTTTTTCGAATTAAGTGTTATTAGTTGAATAAATAAACTGATAAATTTAACTAAAAATAAGTAAAATATTGCAAATTTTAAGTTAATTGATTATAATACATAAAAAACATAATTCAGTAGATAATAGTTTTTTAATGTGCTGGGCAAAAATCAATAATAATAATTTAGGGAATAACGTAGTTAGATAGAATCTGAATATTTTTTATGCTTTCTATCCGAATTCAGAGTTTCCAAACAAGCATTTCATAATTAGTCTATTTTTTTTTTTGGTGAAATTGTATTGATTTGTCTTGATCATAAACATGTCTAGTTTAAATATTAATAGTACTGTCGAACTTTTTATTTAGCATTAAATCATCTTTTATTAATTGTGAACAAAAGTATTAAACAAAGAATGAATTCATAAATATATCATATATATTATTTGAAAGATACAAAACACAATATAATTTCTAACAAAATTCGATTAATGTGACCAATGGCCCCATTGTAGAAATAATATAAATTAAACAAATCTTTTTTTTTCCAGAGAATTAATAATAAAATTATGATAATTAATATCAAAATTCCTAATTCAAATATTAGTTTTTTTTTTGTTTGTTTGTTATGGTAATTTATTTTGAATTCTAAAAAAAAAAATAAAGGTTTAGAACTTTTATTATATATTTTTGCGTATAAAAAGAACATAATTACTTAGAAATATCAATAATTCAAAATTCATTGAGAATTTTTAATTTTTTTTGAAAATCATAAATATATTTAAAACAAACAAATTAATCTTATTTATTTTTTAGGATTAACATTTATTCGTAAGTGATAGAAAAACTAATTAATTTTATAGGCTTTTATGTCAATGAACTGATTTTATGATTAGTATAATATTTGAAAAAAAAAATGTATAGTTCAATTCCTTAAGTATTATTCATTATAATTTTAGGTATTAACCCTTTCGAACCGTCAATTCTAATAAGTCACTAGAAGTTCTGTGAGACCATAAAAAAACATTACGCATATTATATTTTTAAAGGTTTAACTAAATCGTATTAATGAGATGCATAAACAAAATGCAATTCACAGTGGATTGGTTAGTATTATATTAATATTGCTAACTTAATTATTTCTTGATTTCAATTTAATATAATTTATAACTTTTTGACATATATGCCAGCGAAACATTACCTGTCCACAGAATAAAAATACTAATTTAGAAAAAAAAATATGTTTTATATATAACTTCAAATATATCTTTCTCAAAATAATGATGAAATTTAACAAAATTAAATATTTTAAAGATGCAATCTTTCATACATTCTATTAAAAAATCAATGTAGTAAATTAGTCTTACGACTACTTAATACTTAAAGCGACAGATACCTCGGTATTCGATACAAAAAAAGATTAGCAATTATGATAATTAATATCAAAATCTTTTATAAAGTCCACTTGTACCGATAACTTCATAATAAGGCTGTAATATTAATTATTAATATTAGAGTCTTATATGAAGTTATCGGTACAAGTGGACTGCCTAGTCGTCTGTTAGTCTAAGGCTTAAATACTTGCAAGTTAATTTCGCATGTATTAGATTTCATATGGCAACTAACGCTTTTCCCATCTGAAAATCAATTACAATTTTTATTCATTGATTTCTAGTAGTAAAAATTGAGCAATATGTTAAGCTAGAGACTTATAAAGTTATATTCAATTTTAAAAGTTAATATTTTTCTTCAATTTTTAAGTTTTAAGGATGAATGAACTATAAGGATGAATGGAAGTAATAAATTTAATTATTTATTAAGTTTTTTTTATTTAAAATAAATTTTCATAAAATAAAATCACTTTAATTAGAATAACAATATGAATTAAAAATATTAAATTTCATGAAAAAACTAACTTACTATAGTAATTCTATATTGAAAGGATGCATTCACCTCAAATTTGGTTTTTTTTTTCAAAATACATATATCAATTTATTAATATTATATTTTTTTTATTGAAATTTTTAGTCTCAATTTCAAAAACTAAATTTATTAAATAACAAAATTAAATATATATTTTTTTAAAATATTTTTTGTAATTTGCATAAATATGTTTTTAAATTTTTTTTTTTAATGGAAAAATTTTAAATGCAGGATAAAATTATATCCAAGTTAGATCATCGTTAAAATTGAGAATGATTTCTTTTTTTTTTTTAGAAATGTAGTAAAAATCATGGGAAAGTATTAGTAATAATAATAATAATAATAATAAAAAACTAAGATCCTTATCAAAAAATTATGAAGATTTTAAAATTAATATTAATTTTTATCATAAAAAAAAAAACAAATATAAAAAAACAATCTTACTGCGCAGACATTTAGTCTAACGAAGTAGTTTAACAGCTGCTGGTTTATGTGGTTTATTCTTTACCAAATAAACAAAATAAAAGTTTCATTCAAAAAATTCACTAAAATTGATTTCCAAAATTGATAAGGAATTAATTCAAAGAATTCCTTGATTTTGAAGTATCATCATTAAAATAAAATTTTTATTTTTTTTTTTTTTTTGTATATGAAAAGACATAAAAATAAAGTCAAAGTTTATTACTCTTTTGAGGTTTTTATATAATTGTTTATTCATTTTGATTAGCAACAGATTAAGCTCAGCAAGCAATTTTGTAAGATATGCTGGTCACTAAAATTTACAGATTAATTAAATTCTAGAAATTAAAAAGATTTTTTTGTTACAAAATAAATTATCATATGACACCAAATATTAGGTGGAGTTTAGGCAACTCAATATTTCAAATTTACTGATCGTATATAGACATAAACGACTATATGACTTCTAGACATATGTAGTTAAAATATGTTTAACTCAAACTGAAATTTAACTGAAACCGAGCAACTGATGACTTCCACTAAGGATTTTATATGGAATTCGAACCATAAATTTCTTAAAAACTTTAATAACAACAAGCTAATTGCTTTATTTGTATTAAGAAATTGTCTCGACCACCTTAAATTACATTCATTGCAATTTTATTAATTGTACTGGTACTAAATTAAAGCTGAATAAACTTAGACCAACATTCATGGTTCTAATGGAAGTTTGAACCCAATATCTACCGCACCACAGCATACTACACTACCACTAAATCACAGCTGAGTATCCTTGTCAATGCACTAATATTTTCTGAGGCGTTTTTTTATTAATTTTTCGTGAACATCTAAAAAAATTTCAATTGCTAGATATCTAATTGTCAAATTTTCCGAAACACGGAAAGTTTTTATTTGGTAAAAAGGACAATATCTTGTTTTCTTATTTTTGAAGATTGAATTTTTATCGAATTTCAACTTAACGAAAATCTAAAAGTAATCATGTTTGACAAATTTCCAAAGAATTTTTATTCTTTTTCATACGAGTCAAGCAAAATAAATAACTACTACAATTAGTTTTGGTTTTATAATATGAAATAATAATAGTTTTTATCATAAACAGATTTCAGATGCCCACAAAAATATTAAATATGATTATGTATAAGAAATAAAAAATTATTGTATATTTTGATTAATAAATTGTTTTGAATAAAACACTAAATGAAATTCATAGACCAGACTAAAATAAAAATCTTGTAGTTGCAGTAAGCAAATCAAATTGTTTAATACTTAATATTTTCAATCTAGCAGCAGATAGACTTAAACTTTCAAATACCAAACAATAGTTATAATTTACCATAAAATTATTAATAATTCAAGATAATTAAATATTAACTAATTGATTATTATCAGAAAATATGCAAAAAAAAAAAAAAAAATTCCATAAATTTATTAAAAAGTCCAATAAACTTCAGATTTTTCTAATTTCTATTACAAATCATATAAAAATTTATTATATATTTTTAAATGATTTACAACAAGTTTTGTTGTTTTTACAGCGTCATAAAAAAAGAAGACTTCTAGTCTCTTCTATAGCTAAATCTGATTAGTATTGATGGCAGTAATTAACTACTAAAACCACAAAATATATTTCCATTTTATTACAAATTAAAACCTTGAACTTGATAAAGTTAATTTTTTTTGTAAACATATAAGTAAAATTTTTAAGTTAAATTCCTCAAAAAAAAACCAAATAAAACTATGTTTTTTTTATATATAAAAGTTTCAATTTCTTTAGAACTAGCTAGTCAAGCTTAGAAAACAAAAAAAAAAGTTTATCAACAAATAACATCAAATCTTAAAACTAAAACCACAACAAAAAAAAAACACCAAAAATCCTGTGATTATGTTAAATAATTTTTTTTTTTAGGGTACCAGGCACCAGCATTTACAAATAATTTTTTTTTGCTTGTATTAACTAGTTTTATTAACTTAATTTTGTCAGTTGCTGAGTTCAAATTTATTAGTATTTTTTTCTAGTGACAAAAATTGATTTAGATTATCAATCATTCTGAAAAAAAAAAATTTGTATATTTTAAATTGATATGATGATGATGATGGTAATTTTCCAAGGCGGACTATTTAATTTTTTTATTTTATTTTGGCCATTGACTTTATTGTCACTTTGTTTACCAAAAATTAATATTAACCAAGGTTTTTTTTTTCCTTATTGGTTATGTTTTGAAATGATGAAAATTTTTATTCAAATTGAAAAAAATTTTTTTTTTAAATAAATCAATTTGTTAATCCGACAGTAAAATTTACCAATATTTTATATCTTGGCAAAATATACAAAAAAAAAAACATAAAAACTGAAATAAAAATTATTTTGAAAAAGTTTTACTATTTAATATTAATTTTTTTTTTAAAACATAAAAATTTATAAATTTTTTAAAATTAACAAAAAAAAAAGAAGATACAAATTAAACTAAATTTATTTTGCGACAGTGAATAAAAAAAAACATATTTAATTAATGGAACGTGTTTGTAATTTAGATTTTTATCTGAAATGTAAATCGAAATTTTTTTTTTTTGATGATTATTTGATTTTTTTTTTGTCAAATTATTTTAGTAATAAATTTAATTTTTGTTTAGAATTAGGTTTTTTTTATTAGATTTTTAGAAACTTCTACAAAAATCAAAAATTTATTTAAGTAGGTGGTTTTGCTATTTAATATTTTTTACAGAAAAATTTCCTTTTCTGTATAGAAAAAAGTTTAAACTATTAGACAAATGTGTCATCGGAAATATATACTAAAAATTTTTTTCAAATTTAATACTGAAGCTACAATGAACGCTTTCATTTCACTTTCTATTCGCTATCTTTCGCAACCTACAAAAAACATACATAATCTTGTATTTTTTTATACAAATTAAAATTTAATTTACTGATTGAAAATTTGCCCCACACGCTATGGAGTTGGTTTTTCGAGCGGCGATTATTTTTTTAAATTTTAACTATTAACAAATTAAGCTATAGAGTCTTAATTAAAAAGTTTTTGAGATTTCCTCTAAGATCTATTTCTCAGACAAAGAACACAAAATAGCCAATGGAGCAAAATACTATTTAACAGACAATTTCACAACAAGATAATTCAAATTAAATGATGTTCCTTAGAATAAAAAAACTTTTAAAAAATGAATTTTTTAACATGCGTTTCTAAAGCGATCACTCTGCCTAAGTAGCTACCGTCTCACAGCTGTAGGTACTATAGAGTGACATCCACATATTAATATTTTCCAAAAAGTCAGGCGAAAATCAGAGAAAAACTTTTATTATGATTTTGCACTTCAATGCTTTTGAAAATTTTCTTCTTACCCATGTAACTACAGCATTAATTGTAATTATGTCCAAATATTTCCACTTTATTTTGCCAATTTCTGAATACATCAATTGTAAACCCAGTATAATTGAGAAAATTGATCAAAAATCTATTTTCTAGGAAGTATTTAAACCTAATTTTTTATTTTGTAATAAATATATATTACCAAGCATCGATCCGATTGATGGAATATTAGTTTAATTGTATTTACTTTTACAGAAAATGAAACTAATGTAATTTATGATCTAATATCTATTAAAATCAATTAGATTTATAAACAAAACCAAAAATTGAAATTATTTTTATATCATCATTTCATGTCTAATTAATAATTTCTATTATAAATTCATAATGCATTTACCATAATAAATTTAAACTAATTTTGGTTATATATAAATGACCATTATTTAATTTCATTTCCAATAAAATCATTTATTAAAACCAAATTTATTTAATTTTTCCTAAAAAGCTAAAAAAATGTAGTTTAATTTTATTGAATTGTCAAAGTTTATTTTGTGGTGTGTTAATAATAAAAAAAAAATAAAATAATAAAATAGATATTAATAAATTATAAAATCTAATATGATTTTATGTAATAAATATTTATTATATATGTTTCAATTTTGACATCAATAATTTTTTTTATTTAGCCTGAAGATGCGAAAATATTTAAAAATAACTACTAGACATATACAAATATTAAATTAATGCACATTTTTTAAAAGATAAATCTACAAAAAAAAAAACTTATGTCATGATTGTAGGCAGAGATTTGTATACAAAATATATAGTATATTCCAGTTTTAGATAAAAATTTCTTTAGAGAGTTAAATGATTATATTAAGCTAAATTTTCCTGTTCTTTTATTGAAGCTATCACTTTGTAGCTGAAATATTCAATTATACGTCTATGCAATTTAGTTAGATATAAATTATGATTAAAGTTTGGAACTGATTTCAGTTAAAGGTAAATGGATAAAAAGTGTTGTCGTGCGGTAAGTACTGAATTTTGACTCATGTAATACAAATTGTAATATAATGTATTTTAATGCTGTTAAAATGCTAACTACCACTGCCATTTTCTAACAACAAAAATCATTAACTTGTTGCAGTTAACGTTTCTTAACTTAAGAAATTTATGGCTTGGCATCCATTTAAATTATTAGGTCCAAGTTGAAATATACTGTTTAGAAACCTACTCGATTTGGGCTTTTGCCAACAAAAACTAATTTCCAAAACGTATGATCTATCCAAACTTAAATCCTTGTTTCTCCGAATTTCAACCGTTGAAGATGAATTAATATCCGCCATTATTTTATTTAAAATAAAATATTCCCGCCATTTTGAAAAGCTAATAAATTTATTTCAACAAAATGGAACTATAAATGTCTTCAAACTTAAAACGTAAAAATTTTTCGTACTGAAAACAAACCCCATTCAATTTTTATATATCATAGTTTTCAATGCTGATATGTTGTTAACTATGTTGTTTAATGAAAATAGTTACAGTTTTTGTGGAACTTTTTGATCAGTAGTTTTTTTTTTGTGTGTTATTAACGTTATATGATTATGCAATGAAATTTGAAAAAAAAATTCAGAGTGTTGAATAACCATTAAAATGAATCTGAACCACTAGACATAAAACATAACGCTTTTATTTGAGTTTTTTGATTATAATTTAAAGTTTAGATTTTTTTTTTTTAAAAAACTAATTAACAAATCATCAATAATCATTATTACTGATTAAGTTTATTTTAAAGAGTTGTAAAATTAATATTTATTTATTTGTTATATCAGAAAAAGGCTTTTTTTTAGTGGTGAGTTTAAAATATAAAAAAAAAATGGAAAATATTAATATGTATCGATGTCATCAGTGGAAAGACTATTATTTAATCATATGTGAAAATTCAAATTTTTCATATAATATTTACTATAAAATTATTAATTATAGATTCAATTTGAATGCTTATAAATGGCTTATTAACTTGAAATTGCTCAAATTAAATTATGAATAATTAACATGATGTAAAATATCTAACAAAATATATAAAGTTATAGTTTTTCTTTAGAAACATAATATATTTCTGAACATTGTATCCTGATGAATCTAAAAACAATGTAAACTATTTCTAAATTTCTAGTGGAAATTAAGTCGAAAAGTTACAAGAAAAAAAATTACCACAAATTAAAATTTTTCAATAAATAAATAAAATTTCCTATAAATATTAATAAAAATTAATTTTATGAATATACTCTATAAAAACAAATCCAAATTATTATGCTCATCAATAAAACCACTTTAAGAAAAAAAAAACTTTATCATTTCTTATGTAAATTTCTTAAAATAAAATTTATATCTTCTATAAAAATTATTAAACTAGAAAACTTTTTATTTTTATTCAATAAATTTTTTGCTCATAAAATGAAATTTAGATTATTACACAAGAAGAAGTAGTAAAATTAATTTTTTTTTTGTTTGTCTATAAAAGTAGAATATTTAAAATTTAAATTAAATAAATTAAAAAAATTCTGCAAATAAACATAAAATATAAAAACTTGTAAATCTTTTAAAAACGCCATTAATAGATCTTTATTTAAAGTAGATAACAATTGAATTTTTATCAACTCATTAAAATAAATCAATTTTCTAAACAAAAATTTAAAAAAAATTATCTTACTAATATTTTAATATATTTATATCTTTTAGGTTAATTTCCGATTATATGAAAAAAAAATTGATTAGTTTTTCTATATTTTTTTTTCTTTTTCAGTTTTATTTAATCTTTTTATATTTTTATAATAATAAAATTTACATATTTATTTATATTTCCTATTTTCTAATATTTTATTAGCATTCGACTTTTATTGTTTTTACTAATTTATGTGATTAAACATTTTTTTTTTTAATGTTGAAAGAACTGTAATATTAAATAAATTAGATTAGATAAAAAGAAATGATTTTAATTATTTATTTTCCTAATGTGGTAATTCATTGGTTAGCGATTAAAATTTTTGGCAGAAAACGGTCATATAACATTAAATATCGATCAGGTGACTATTATAATTTTCTGTATTGTTTAATTAATCTGTGTCATATCAAAAAAAAAATTGATTTTACAGATTTTTAAAGTATCTTGACGATTACTTGCTACAACTAATTTTTAATTTCATTATTTGCTTACATTTTTGATTACTCGAACAGGAAAATTTTAAACTATTTTCATAATTTTTATTATGAATAATCCATGAGTAACCAAATGTTGTTGTCAAATTATATCCGAAAACTTTAATTATTATTACTAACTGATAGTTTGATGATTTTCTATAATTTACATTTTAGATTATTCAACAAAAAAATAATATTTTTTTTTTTGTTGATTTTTAAAAATATGTAAAATATTAAATTAAATTTAAAATTTTTGATTAACCTAATAAAAAAATATGTATTTTAATATCTTACTGACCTATATATTTATAATAAATTTTCTTCTATTAACATATTTAAATCGGAAATATTTTATTCAGTCATTTATGAATAAAGGAAATATTTTAAATAAGATCATCATTAATTTTCATAACATATTAATACGGTTGGAAAAAGCTTCCCCATTAAAAAAAAACATTAAAATAATAACGAAAGCAAGAAACTAAAATAATTATTTAATATTTTACTTATTTTCATAAAAATTTCATATTATTTAATTATGTTAATTTTTCTTAAAATTTTATTCCTACTTTTTAGTAACGTATTTTAAATTAATTGTTAGTAAATATTCCATTAATTTGTCAGTTAATAAGCTTATTTACGGATTTAGCTACTTTTATTGACAAATAATTCCAAAATTTAAAACAAATATGTGTATGTAGATGTTTTTGTGTAAATAAATTTCACGTGAAATCGTTATTTGAAATAATTTGAATTTGTAAAATCTTAAAAAATTATAAGGATATAAATTTTAATGTTTTAAGTGGAAATGTTAATATGCCAAAAATAACATATTAAGACCAGCTTAATATTAAATTTTTTATAAATATCTAGATAAGAAAATTCTTCATAAATTTGTTAAACAATTATTAAAAATAACACTTAGTTATTTTAAATAAGGTTTTTTTCAATTTAGTTCCTAAATTCTTTCTAAAGAAGTCTACGATTTTAGCAAAATTTGTTTACTACAAAATATTTAGTACAATTATATTTTTGAAGACTTTTCTAAAATTTTGGTTTCAAAATTACTCTAACTAACAATTGGTTTAATTAGTTGTATTTATCAGGAATAGTGGTTACAGGAAAAGAACTATTTTTTAAAATATCACGCATGTAAGTAATGTTTTCATAAAAATATTAGAACAGAATATCGTCAACGTACATGGCAAATAAAAATTTTCTTAAATCAATAAAGAGTAATTCTACCAAAAAAAAAAATAGTAATTAATTACTTTTGCAAGTACATTTACTCAAAACCTAAAGCTCTCAAAATAAAGCACTCTCCTCAAGCAAAAACTTTAATTAGTACAATTACTAAAAAAGTATATTCAGAAAAAAATTAAACTTAAGTTCAAATAAAAAAATACTTCCATAAACTTAAACTCTCCGTTTCCATAAACGATAAGTTTTTAATATTCTCAGAGTAACTAAATGTCATTAATTCACCAAATCAATTGCATTATTTAACCATTGTTATGTACCATTATATTTATGTTCACCACAATAAAAGCTATCGCACATACTCTCTAGCCATAACAACAAAAACCAAAAAAATAAACTTAACTCAGCAATATTTCTATAACAAAAAGAAAAAAAATTTCTTAAAGACTTTAATTTACCTTTAATTGCAACTTTGGTTTTGTATTTTTTTTTCTTCAAAAATGCTTTATCAATTCTCACTTATACATATTTAATAGAAACTCAATTTTTTTTATAGTATGTGTCACCTCCTACCGAAAAAATTATTTAAATGAAAAATAAATGTTAATTTTAAACATAAATTTGTTGGTATTTCTTGTATTCAACATATTTTTAACAACACAACAAAACATTTTATTTTTTTTAAATCTAAAAGAATTATTAAAAACTTGCGATTTCATATAACAACAAAAAAAAACACTACAGATTTTTTTCAATTTTTATTAAACAAGAAAATTTAAAAATTTTAGTGTGTGCCGAACAGTTTAAGTGGAAAGACATAAAACATAGAGTTTGGTTTTTTTTTTTTTTTACATATAGTTACAATATTTTTTGGTGGTTTCTTAAATTCAAATATAGAGAACCCTAAAATTGTACTAAAGTCAAGACAAGAAAAAAACGATTTTTTTTCCGTGCGCGGCCACATTTCTAAAAAATAAAAAAATTAATTATTTTAAAAAAATTTTAATTTTTACAACAAAAATAAATTAATATTTCAAATATTTAATTAATATATAAAATAACGAAATATAAAAAGTGAAATTTCCGCTAAAAACTGTCGTGTGTAATTGTGGTATGTTTCAATAGTGATAATTTGTAAATTTGTAATATAATAATTTTTTGTTTTTTTTTTTTTTTAAATAAAAATTAATATAAAATATTTACAACAATTAATTTTTAACTGATAAAATATTATTAAAAGTGCACTTAAAGATAAATTATATCTATAAGATACTTCAGTTTAACATAATTGTATCTTTAATTAATATAATCAAAATTATTCAATATTTCGTGAAAAATGTCTAAAATATAAATATTGCTCCATCATATAAATAATTTTTTTTAACTATTTTAAAACGTATCTTTTATGTTGTGTTGTATCTTTTGAAAGTATATATGTATATGTAGAAAAGTTACATATCAACAATTATAATTTTATTTTTGTTTTTGTTTCTTTCACTGTGTATGGAAATGAAAAGTGCAAGTTAAAATTTTTTTTTTTATTCATGATATAATTTTAAACAATAAAAAATATAAAAATATCTATATACAATTACAGGTAAAATATTATTGTTTAAAAAAAAACATATTTAAAATATGCAGATAATTTTTCTGATATAATTTTTTCTGTTTTTTTTTTAAATTTTGCGAGTGTATTTAAAGAAATTTGTAGTTTTTATAAGTTTTATATCAGAAATGATTAATAAATTAATAATTCAAGTCAAGGATTTATTGTAGTTTTTCTGTTTTAATTAAGTTTTTGTTTGGAGTTTTTTTTTTTAAGGGGGTAACCAGTTTATGTATATTTTTTTTTATTTAGATTTAATTTTAAGTGGAAATATTTCAATTTTTGTTTTGTTATAGAAAAACTAAATATAAGAAAACATTAATAAAATCATAAAACTGGAATAGTAAATTTAATATAGGAAAAATTAAATTTAATTTCATTAAAGATTTTAACTAATATTTTTATAACAATTTATAAAAATATTTTAAATTTTCAAAACTTTTTATTATAAATTTTTTACAAAATATATCTATTATTTTTTCATATTATGCTTATTAGTATTTGTTGAAATTCACATAATTTATTGATTATTATAGCAATGTATTTGTAATAAATAAAAAAAAAAATTTATGCTCTTATGTAGACAATATATTTAATAAAAAGAAGCAAAAAAAAACAGAAACAAAAATATCTCAAAGAAGAGAAAGTGAATTTTTATATGTTGTTTTATTGAAGAAAAAAAAACTTTATTTTAATATGATGACATACAGACATATAAAAATAACCATGTCTACATAGGAAAAAAAGCACAATATATACATAGATATTATTTAAATTAAATTAATTATTATATAAAACAAAAAGAAATAGTAATTAATAATTAAAATTAGAGAGAAAAATAAAACTAACAAAGTAAATCTTATTACAATTTTACAAAGTTGTTTACACAAATACATTTTTCATCGAAAATTTATGTAAAGAAAATCATAATAATTTTAAATTAACATAAAACCATGCACAAAATTGTTGTAAGAAAAATAAGCATATATTATAATTTTATAAAATATTTTTACAAAGAGTACTTAATTTATTTAAATAATTTTAAATTTAAATTTTTGTCAAAAATTTGACTCTTTATTTAATATTTTTATTTGAATACATAAAGATAAAATAAATTTCAAATTAAATACAATTAATTTAGATATAAATTATAAATATCTTTTAATACAAAACTAAGATCTTTTCTTGTTGTAAATTACTCAATTATTTCAAATTTTTATAATAGGATTTACTTTGAAGTTCTCATATAAAATTAAGCTGAAAAATTTCTTGTTTTTAGTATTTATAGTAACTACGCTAACATATTTTTTTGACACAAACTAAATAACAAAAATACTTTTAATTAATTAGTATTTAGTGTTTAATAGAAATAATTTTATATTAAAAAAATTAATAAAGTGTGACAAATAGTGAAAAATTTTGTTGTGTTTTAAGAATATTTTTTTTTCGAGTTGTGCAAAATAAATTTATTATTTTAATAATCAACTTATAAAAATTTTAATGGATTTTTTTTAATAGCAGACAAATTTATCATATATGGGATTATTATTTTAAAATTAAATATATTTTTTTAAAAGCAGGTAATTTTTTATGAATAAAATTTAAAAATTGATTTTTAAGAAATCTGATTAAACATTATTTAAAAAACTAGTTATAAACGCAAATACAAAATTATAAATTGTTATTTAATTGAAAAAAAAATGATTATTAAACAAGCCTATCTGAATTTAAAACTCAAATAAAAATGAAGCTCCAAAACAAACAATCTTATTTACTATGTAATAGTAAATTTGATATTTTATTATTGTTGAATGAAAATCAAAACTATTAAAAAACTTAATATTTACTATATTAAAACTAAATTAAACTTAAAAACAATAGTAAACTTAATTGGTTTATTACTAGATTTTCAAATACATGAATTGGACTTTTACAGAAATTTCTCACATTTTTAAAAATACTAACTAACTAATAAAAAAAATTTAATTTCTAATTAAATCTTTGAATTATTACAATTTAAATTATATTCATCGGTTTTTATAATTTTATTCAAAATCAAATCAAAAAAATAACTTTACGGTTTAAAAATATTTTTAAAATTAATTGCCCCATTGTTTATTTTTTTTGTTTTTGCGGTGTATTGCAAATCAAAAATGTTAAGCGACGAACTTGAAATTAATCGTATTATATTTTTCACCTCTGTAATTTAAATTTTTTTGTTTTCATATAACAAAAAATATAAATTGTGTTAAAATATTAATTTAAATTGATATGTTTATTATAATTATTAATTAATGAACCAACGTTTATCCAAAAATATATATATCTATATATATTTTTATTACAGATTTCAACAAATATAACGAAGAAACTAAATTATTTCTTAATTAATTTTAATTATTTCATAATTAATTTAAAAATGATGAGATTTTATTTTGATAAAATTGAATATCAGTTAAAACATGTTTAATTCATAATATTATATATTTTTTATTTGAGGGCCATCAAAGATAGTTTCACTGTCAGTTTTGAATATTGTGAATTCTTTAAATTAAAGGTCTTCTCACAACTCTTTATTTAAATTTATATCTTAAATAAGCTATTATCACAGCGGAAAATCTTAATACATTGCATTTTTTTTTCATACAAATTCACAGGAAATTTAATGAATATATTGTAAATTATTTTGGGGAAAAGATTAATTAAAATATTTATTGAATTAAAACTAATTTTGAAATCTGTGGTTTTTTTTTCTCCTTCATTTTATATTTTGTGTTGTTGATATTTTAATAATTTTTTTTGTTTCTGTAAAAATTATTATTAAAATTATGAAAATGAATATCGTGTTTAGCTAGTTTTGTTTAAATTATAAAAAAAAATATGAAATTTTATAAATTTCATAAAATCTTGTTTTAATAGACTCTTGACGAGTTTTAGAGAAGAAATTTAGCAAGAGCAGTTAATAGACAAGATAAGCTATTAAAAAAATTGGGTAATTTAAATTTTTAAGCAATGTTTCTTCTGTGAATTGATCTATGAATATGTAAAATAATAATTATGATACCTAAAGTTTGAACCAAAAAATTTACTTAATTTTACAAATTTATCAGTCATTAAATTTGTCATCATTTTTATATATATGTACATAATTTCTTTAAATTAATATACATAATTTCAAAAAAAATCACACTCCTCATAAAACACGGGTAAAATTATTATAATTCTTTTTATGTTTCGCTTATAAAGAAATTATTTAACCACACCTTAACCATAAAATGGAAATAATCAAGTTTCAGCATAAATTAAAATCATTAAAATAAATTCTTATTATAATTTCTTATGCAATTGGACATTAAACAAAATTAAAAACCACCTCAAAATCATTACATAAACCATGATCAAATTAATTTATAAATCACTGTGTACCATTTACCATTAAAAATAGTAAACGTTTTTTTTGTTGGCATTTTTTCAAAAATTTCAAATATATTCTTTAAAGCTATTAAAAAGTAAGTTGAAAGGAAGAAATAAAACATATTTCTTTTTTTGAACAAAAGTTTAATTACTAATTTGACCACCAAAAGTTTTCTTTAATGAACTTGTCGTAGTAACACATTTTTTGTCGGGCACGTGTTAATTTTATTTATAAAAAATAAAAAAATATATTTAAATTTTTTTTAATTTGTATTTATTTAACTGAAAAGAATGAAAGTTACTGATATTGTATGTTTGTGTTCGGAACTTAAAAGGTCATTAAAAAAGATATTTATTTATCTATAAAATTTACCTTTTTATTTCTGAACACTTAATATATGTTAACAATGAGAAAAAACCAATTCAAGGTCAGTGTAGGTTATTATTACCTTTTTTCTTATTAGATATATTTAAATACATATATGAGATCGTTCTATTAAAATTTAGATTTAGTGCTAATAAATTCCAAACCTACATAATAAATAAATTATAATTTAGTTGAAATGAAATTGAAAAAGATGTGAAAATGATTCAAAAAACAAACAAAAAATAGTAATGAAATAAGTTCGAAATTTTTCGATATTTTTGTTATAAGAACTAGCAAGTTTCAAATTTCTTTAATAAAGAATTAATATTTTTAAGGATCATATAAAACAATATTAAAATTAAGATATTTTAAAAGATCAAATTAATTGTTACATTTAATATTGAAACTCAACAGAAATATTTTTTCAAATGAAATTTATAATAATCAAAATATAAATTCAGTATAAATTAATTTGCATAGTAGTTAAATTTACTAGGAAAATGTACGAAAGAAGTGATTATAAAATCTTTAGAATTTTATAATTGATATATCTTTTTAATTGCTATTTTTAATTTCTAACTAAATAATGATTATGTCTTGATATCTCAATCTATAATACTATTATGAAATTATCATATATACTTTTATCTCACACAGTTAAATATAATTAATGGAAAAAGAGAAAAACTAAGAAAACATTAAAACTAATTAATTTATACCTAAAAAAAATTTTTAATTTATAATTAAAAACTGGTTAACTTTATTATTGTTTTGTATCATATTTAAGCAATTTACGCAACTTTTAATATGATAACTTTTTTTTTATATAATATTTAGAAAATATTCTAATTAAAGCGATTTATTTCAAATCTCGTAAATCTTAATTTTATTATAACAAAGTTTTGATTAAATAAATTTATGACTAAAAATAAAAAAAAAATTAAACCACTTCTTTAATTCATAAGCCCTTTAGAAGGTTAATTAATTCTCAAGAAATGTTTTATTCTTATATTAAATATATTTATTTTTTTAAAAAGTTAATTAATTATGAGATATTTAATATTTAACAATTCTTTTGTAACTGTATTGGTCTAATGTTTCTTAATGAAAACCATTTTATGAGATTTAATTCTAATGTAGACCTACTAACTTTATGTGAATTTTAATCAATAGTATTATTAATATAATAGTAACTTTCATTTTTTTTTTAATTAAGGGATTAGTAGACTATTATAACCACCATACTGCTTCTTCTTTCAAACAAAAACATTGAGGTTTAGCCTTGTCATCAGACATCAGGGCTAGCACATCATTGCATACTCTGCTTTCATTGATAATTTCTAGAAACTAGTACAATATTTTGATTGCAACCCATAATAGTTTCTAAGCGAAATATTATTAAAGTTACTAGATATTTTAATGATAGTATTTCTTAATTTCATAGATTTATCAAAATTGCAATAATTATATTTTAACTTATTTATTAAAGTTTTGTAAACAAACACCAATATCTTAATTAAAATTTCGTATTTCATGACCACAGTAATTAAATATTGCTTTATTTCATAATTTTAAAGTCCACTGTTCTGTTTTGTTAAATAGACCCTGAACAAAATTTATAATTATCAAAAAAAAAAACACTAATTTTTTAAAACACTAATTATTTTGTTGAAGCTCATATTTAACACAAAAAAATTATTTATGTAGGCAAAAATACTACGAAAAGATGCATATTAAAATTTTATTGAAACTGATATATACAAAAAACAGTAAATGTCCATATTAATTTGAATTGTCGATTAGTTGACCAGCTATTTGGAAAGTACTAGGTTAGATATTAAAAAAATGCATCATTTTAGAACATTAATATAAAGTAAATGGAATAATAAAAAACAAGCAACACCATTTAAAATCCTCAATTTCCACATTTCTAAACAAACCCTTAACTTTCAATTTTAAACATTGTTTTCAACATAATTGCATTTTACAAATAAAAAAAAATACATAGGTAATCAAAAATGATTTTATGTAATGACAATGATACCTTAATGTTCTCCTTCCCGATCTACACGATATCTCAGGCTTCCATCGTTCAAATTCTCTATGTAATTTATCATGTTTAATGTGCCAAAAGATTTTTTTTATGATTAGATTGTTAATTTATGTCCAAACTCGAGATTGTCTCATAAAATTACATAAAACAAAAACATAATAAAAAGAGCTATGTATTAAAAAAAAATATATATATATATAAAAAATGCTTACATTGATGAGCAAGCAACAGAAAAATAATTGTACATTCCACAAGTTTTATTTTTCATTTTGCACGAATTAATTTTTTTTAATACAATATCTTTTTTTGCTGTATTAGTTTATATTTACGGAAATGAAACTTTCAAGCTCAATAAACTTAATGATGACGAGTTTTTCTTATGCATATCGCACTCGAGCAGATGGCGCGGAAGCTAATTTAACAAAGGTCTTTAATTATGACTGGATTTTTAGTTTTTTTTTTTTATGTATTTTTGTCTATCTCAGCTTATTTCTAATTACAAAAAAGTACTAATAAAATATTATATATTACAATTATTAAATAATAAATATATTTTTATGTTAATTATATTTTCAAGAAAAAAAAAAATCAAAAGGAAATTTAATGTCAGCGAAAATTTTTAGTTCGTTGTTTTTTTTATTATTTTTGGTGAAAATTGAAGAAAGTCTCAAAGTTTTTAAATTTTTGATGAATTTTAAAATTAAGATTCAAATCTTTAGGGAAATTTTTTTAGTTTTCCGTGAGTAAAAAAAATGATTTTAATAAAAAAAAGTATGACGTTAATAATTAAATTTTTTAAAAAATTTTATATGATAAAGTAAATTAAAATTAACACCTGTCTTCCTATTGGAATAAATTATTTATGATTTATCTATAACAAGATTCTAATTAGTTATAACACAAATATAGTTTAGTCACATTTAGTCACATGTCCGCTAATTTTAAAGCTGATAAGAATTTAATTACATAATTCCACGAACAGTTTCATAAATTTAAATTTAATTAAATGTTTACATAAAATAAAATATTTTTAAATATGTTATGCTGTTGTATCATGTTTCCATAAACTAAATATTTTTTCGGTTAAACTAAGATCAAATCAATCAAAAAATATTACATTTTAACAACAATAAAAATTAGTAAAATTAATATTTGGCGCTAATGTGTCGTATATTTTTTCCAAGATACTCTCATAAGCTTACAACAATTACATCTTCCTGTTATTCTTAATAATGATTTTATAAAATTTTGAAAAATTACTAAAGACTGTTTTTCAATTAATAAATATTAGCCATGTATGTGGCTGATCTTAGATTGTCTGTGGCTGTTACCTACAAAGATTTTCAATAAATTTAGTACATAGTCGCATTTTTAAAATAACGTTCTGTGTTGTTACCTAAGAAATAAATAATTTTGTATTCTCATTTTATAAAATAATCGTCAACCTAAAATATCCGAAATTTCTAAAATTTTGTAACTTTTGGCGTGAAGCCTATTGGCGGATATCAGTGTTTACATTCGGATTGGCTGAAATCCAATATCAGCCACAGCCACGACTAATATTTATTTGTTGAAAAACAAACATTTAACTACAAAATTTATTAGTTTTCACTACTCTGGAAATATCATAAAAAACACCTTAATTTTAAAATTGTTCATATATGTATGCCTAAGATTATTGCGCCACACTATTTAATTTATTAAATTCTATTCATTAATTCTCTCAATTTAATTTGCTTGTCTTCCATTTAATAGTTCCCATTTTTTTTTCCATTCAAATAATTGAGTCATTCAATGAATCCATTAATCTTTTTTACATTCTAACTAATACAAAATTCAAAAAAAAAAAATTTAAACGCTTAAAAGTTACGTCTTCTTTCAAAAATATTTTTTTAAATAAATTTTTTTATATTTTTTGTTTTTTTCAAAAAATACAATTCAATTAATCAAATACTCAAAATTAATTTCCAATTAAATGTCTAATAAATCACTTAAAAATGTACTCGTAACAAAAATTAAATTTAAAAAAAAAAAAAAATATTAAAGCTTTTATGATTAATTGAAGAAAGTTACAGTCTAGCCAATCTAACCAAAAAAAAAATAAAATTCAAATAATTTTAATATCAGCAATTAAAAAAAAAACTGATGCTATTGGTTAAACAATCATAAAAATCCAACAAATTTTTAGAAGGGAAGTAAACTTTTTTAACTACGCTATTTTAGGACCTGCAACAATTTTCAAGATAAAATTGGCAATCTTGTATACTGGATCAAAAAAAAAAATTTATGAATTTTACTTTTCAGTTTATTGGTAATTTTATGCTGTAAGGTTTTTTTTTATTTTTTTTACTTGTTGTATTTACCTATGAAAGGTAGAAATTTTATGTTTTTTTTTTCCTATTTGACCTTTAAGGCATTTCAAATCCAAACAAAAGCATTAAAATAAAAATACAAAAAAAAAATTTCACTGTTGCCGTAATTTCAAAGCATTTTCAGTTTTTTACTTTCACTGTTGGAATAAAAAAAAATATATTGAATTACTTAGCAAATTATCTCTGACAAAAGTCAAATTAAAATTATAAATAAATTCAGTTTTTTTTTTATATATTTAATAAGATTAATTTACAATTATATCTAATTGTACTTAAAGTTCATATATGATGATGTATCATTTTACCTATTTCATAAATATGTGTAAAATTAAATTACATGAAGAATTTTTTTTTCTTTTCAAAATTTATATTACGAAATTTTAGGTTTATTATACAGTCAGGTTAAATAGTAAATGGAAATTTATAAATATTGTTTAAATTAAGATCAGAATTATTATACCAGTCATACTAAACTTAAGATTATTGCTGTCTTATAACTTCGATATTTTTGTCGTATATTGGATCATAAATTTAGGTATAATTCAGTGTGGTACGAAATAATTTATTACACAAAATAAAATCAATTGCAAATATGCTGAATATAAATAATTGTTTATTAAAATATTACACACATTGAATTATTAATTTTTACCTAAAAAAACTTTATGCAAATATAATAAGATATTTTGTAAATAAGACAATTACTATTAATCTTCACTGTACATAACATATGACTCTGAAAAATTAATTTACCCAAATTACCAACTTCACTAAACATTTAATAAGCTTTTATTTCATAATACAGAAGAAAAAAACATATAATTTTGATGTTAATATTACAAAATATCATACAAATTAATCAGAAATCTTTTATTGAAGAAATTATGAAATTTTCATAATTTTTCTATTTTGTACATAAAAAAAATTAATTGATATTTAATTTATTTTATTTGTTTTCTAAATATTTGATTTATAATGATAGTTAACAAGTTCATTAAAGACTTTCTATATTTGCAGTATCGAATAAATATTTGTTTGTGACCATTTATGGCTAACATTTATTTTTAAAAAAATATATAGTATTGTTTTTAATTTCGGATTAAATAACATAATTTAATGGCAATTAAATTTTAACTCATTTAGTTTAGGTTAGTAAAATTAAATATTCTCGAGGCTATCACTGTTATCAATATTTTAATGTAAATTAGGATTATTTTAGAATAATAAAGGTAATATTAAACTAAATATTAATTGCCGCCTTGTATGGATGAAATCTTACAACTTACATCATTCACTTATTTACTAATTAATACTAAAATTTAACCTTAAATCATTTAGCATGAATATTCAGAAACTATTACTATAATCGTAAATTATCATGGTATTTATATAAATCGCCACCATAATTACGAACTTTAAAAAGTTATTGTTATTATTGTGAATGTGTACACTCTAGTAAACAATAATGCCAACATAATTATTCTTCCGATTCCGTATTAACAATTAAAAGTAAAAATGAAACTGAAAGTAATTTTTTTTTTATATATAAATTTATGTTTGTTGTTGGTATTTATATTTATGCTCGAGCAATTTCTCTTACAAAATTCTCTTATAACTTTAACTATGGCTATATAGATTTGCAGAACTTTAGTTACTAATATAATATAAACAAAACTGTTTTCCATTTTATGTGAAATAGTTAGTAAAAAAAAAACTTTAGATAATATTCTTAAACATAAATATACGAAAAAGGGAAAGGAAATGTTGAATTGTTTTATGAGTTTATTTTAAATTAAACTCATAAAACAATTCAACATTCATTTTTATATTATTTTAAATTATCAGTGTACATGGAAAAAGTACAAGATATTATTTTTGTTATGAAAAATATTTGCTATAAGAAAAAGGCAAAATGAATCCAAAAAATTAAAAATATTAAAAATATACCCTTATATATTGCAAAAATTAATAATTAATTTTGTGTAACAATTTTGAATATTTTTATTTACTATGCCAATTAATTAATTTTATTGCATCTTATAAAAGTCTTAATTTAAATACTTTCCCAAAAACTGAGCTAAATTTTTTTTGAATAAATTTTTCCAATATATAAAGTAATAAACCATAAAATATTTTAAATCTACCATTTTGATTATTAATAAAGTTTACATAATTTCTCTGTAAATTTACAGATTATTAGTAAGAGTTTATGTTTTAAATTTTTAATAATATGTAATCTCGGAAGTATATTTCTATTGTGGTTTTGAAACTAAAACTTCACTAAAAATGAATTAAGAAATTAAAACGAAATTTAATTAACCTTTTAATAATGTTAAACTTTGATTGATTTAATCAGTTTATTTAATGTTTTATTTTTAATTGTAAAATTGAACATGATTTCCATCAATTAAAATATTATTTTCATAGTTTTCATGTATAAAAATAGACATTTTTACAAAATTTATGTTTATTCCTCGGTAAATGATAATAATAATTTAATAAAAGTTAATTTTGTTTAATTAATGAGTACTAAAAGTTAATTAAAAAGCCTAATTTTCAATTGCAATACTAAGTCCAGAAAAAAATTAAAAAGCAATTTTTTAAAATTTAATATTTAACTTGTGTAGATTTAAAACAACTATTTTACTATAGATTTATTAACAAGTCAGATTTAAGCAAAATTTACCACAAAACGAAGTATACACCAAATAATAAATAAATCATCAGAACATTATGACTAAACTATATTTGTTAAATAATTTATATTGCTTACATAAAACATCTTTTTAATAATTTAAAATTTCTTATATAATATTTTCCAAATTACTTTATCACTGGACAAAAATTAAAAATATTTATTAAACATTAATTTTCCATATTTTTTGTACTATTTTATTATTAATTTATCAATTAAAAAATATTAGCTTTTCAACTCTTAAATACCCATTTAATCTTGTCTATAAAACACAAATTAAATTAAATCCTAATAAAATCATAACATAATAATTAAAAATAAACACAAATCTTTCAATTTAATCTTATATTAATATTTTTGCTAGCAACATATTATGTTGACACAACAAATAAACACAACGTGGCTATATACAAACTTGAAAATTTCATAATCTGTATTTTTTTTAATTGAATTACCACAACCACAAAAAAACACAAATATTATGTATAAAAACATGAATGTCAAAATATTTTTTATGGTAACAAAAAAAAAATATTATTTGTTGATTATAAATTTTCTTGATTAATTCAATTACATGACATTAAATAACATTGAGTAATTTATTAAAATATAATATTTGGTTTGTTATTTATGAAAATTGATTAAATCTGTAAAAAAAAAACAACTTTGTAATGTAAAAGTACAACTTTATCACCTCATCCTTTAAGTTAAGTTAAAAATTTTTATTAAAAAAAGGTTTTAAGTTTATGTTTTTTTGTTTTTGGTAAAAAATATTTTTATGTTCGACGTATAACCTACGCAAAAATTATATTATGACCTTTTTGGTAAGCTGCCTCAAAATAAAATGTTAATATCCCTTTTTTATGGGAATACCAATTCAGTAAATTTTTTTTGTTTTTAAAAATTAAATTTTAAACTTTTTCAATTTTGTATTTTAATGCCGGCATATTATTTATTTTTTAACTTAAAATGTTAATTTTAATTCAAGCTGCGAATTAATTTTGGGTAAAATTTAAGGCATGTAAAGCCAAAGAGTTTTTATTACTGATAACTAATTTTATTACAGTAATAAGTAAGTTAATTTATGAAATGTACTGAAGAAACATATCAACAGAAAGTGAGTAATAAAAAAATAACTTGATCCTTGATCTTATTTTACAAAATTTCCAGACATATTCGATCTGATTAAAATCCCAAAATTTCGAAATTGTTTCTATCAGAATCAGAGTTAGAAACTATACTTATATAAACTCAAAATATTAAAATGGTCAAATTTCAGTTGTATCACTTTAAAACTTTACTCACATGCAATTATGTCATTTTTAGCTAAAAACATATCTTAATGAAAAAAAAAAAAATGTAATTTTCAAACCCAGGAAATTCTACTTTGTTTAATTAAAATGTTCAAACCAATCTAGCATAAATTGTAACAAAGAATTTATATTAATCTAATTGTGAAATCTTTTAAATATTTATGTTCCTGGATAGCAATATTTATAATTATATCCATAAATCTTTAAAATAATCTTTTAATAAATAGCCAAAATTAAGGTGTGTGTAAAATCATTATATTCTCTAGAGTCTAGAGTCTAGATAATAAAGATTATGATTTGTAGAACATGAAATAGAATTTGCAATTAACTATTTATTCAATATAACTTGTAAAATTTATGATTTATATAATTATTACAGCTTAGCTAAATATACTTTTACATTAAATAAAAAGATTAAAATTCAATTTCCAACTTTAAATTATATAATTTATAATCTAACTTTGACTGAATCTAATAAAATAGTCTTTAAGCCTTAAATAATTATTATGATTCATTGAAATCTTAACTATTATTTATAAATTAATTAAAAAAAAAAAAATCTGTTAAAAATATTTTTATACAAAAAACTATAATTTTTTATTGAAATCAATAAGCAACTATAATTATAAATATATCTTTAACAGTTTCACAATTAACTGTTGAAGACTAATAATGTTTTTTAAATAAAATTTGTTCAATTTGTTCCTGAACTTACATATATATGGTTCAATACTAGTGTTAAATATAACATTAATCAAAATTAAAAATTTCCTCTTAACTTCCTAAAATTCTCATATAAAATAATATGTAATTTTTTTTTTTTCACACAAATTATTTTAAACCCAACATAAATTATGATTTGCGTAAAACTTCCTTAAATTTTTTTTTTCTTAATAAAATTTAATAATAATTAATTCAAGTAGATTACGAGGCAAGCATTAATATTAACAAATTTAATCAAAATATAATTTGTTTATAAGATTTTGTTTTTTATGGTCGTGCAAGTGAAAAGCTCTACTAATTTTCAAAGAAAAATGATTTTTATTTTGTCGTGTCTTAAAATTTATTACATTCTTTTAATCCAAAATAAAAATAAATTATTTCAATTAAAAATTTTATTTTTTCATTTTCAAAGTTTAATGTAAACTAAAGCAATATATGTATATAAAATTTACAATTTATTACAAAACTTTTATCATTCCTCAACAACACTTATATGTATAGTAAAAAATGTAAAAAAAAAAAAATTTCCGGTTACATAATATTTTTAAGCATATTTTACTCAATATATTTTAGTATTTTTCTTTTATTTTTTTTGGATATGAAGTAAATTGATTATTAATTATAAGACAAAAATTGTAACACAATATGTTTAAGCTTTTTAAATAAATTTCATAAAAATAAAAAAAAAATTACCAAATTTTTGCAAAATATATTTTGTTAAAATAATAAGTTACAATTAATTTTACTGGTCATGGTAATTAATTATACAAATTTTTGACTGTTTTTTTTTTTGGGTAAATCATAAACGATTAACAAATTTTATTTTAATCATAAACGTTTAACTTAAGCAATTTTGACTAAAATTAAAATGTTGTCCTAAAATTTACTAAAAAATTGCTACTACAAAATAGATTTGAAGAATTTATAACAATAAATTATTATGCAAAAATAAAGAAATATACACTATGTCTGTTCCGAAATATTTTATACATTTCTACACTAATTTGTATTAAACTTTATATAAAAAGTGTCATATTTAAAACCGCAAATAAAAACACTATAAGAATTTTTATTTAAAATTAATATGGCACTGTATTTAAATAAATTAATTACAATTTTTTTTTTTTGTAATTAAATATTAAAACATGTTTTTTAACTATAAATTATGAAAATAAAAAGTAGGAATTTATTTTAAAAAGGTTTTACCCGACCCAGAAATACGTATGTAAATTATGTTGAATAGTAAATTATGTAAAATATGTTATTTAGTTGGAAAAAATTTAAATAATATTTAATTGAGTTGATAATTGTCAGATATTATTTAATTGAAATTAACAGAAATCTAAGTAATAATCAATTAAGTATTTTTGTGACAACTCAAGCCAAAATAATTGAACGATATGCTTAGAAATCAAGAATATTAATTACCAAGCACTTTGAACTCAATAAACTACAAAATAAATTGAATGAAAATTATTTTTTTCGGTATTCATGTTTGTAAACTTTATTTTTAAAATTTGCAATCAAAATAGAAAGTTTAGCCTTCTGAAATGTAAAAACTATCAAAAAAATTTCATAGTCTTTAATGTTTTTAAATTTTAAAATTTATCTTAAAGGAAGATTTCTCATAATTCAAAATGTTGTCATCAAATTTGTAATATAAAGATAAAAACTCTATTCTTCTATTATAAAATCATAGTTTTTTTTTTGTAAATTATATTTTGGCTTTGAATTAAATTTTAGAAATTAAGTAAAAAAAAATAAATAAAAATAATTTAAAAAATCATAAATATTTTCAAAACCAAACAAATTAAGGTAAAAATAATGATTTTGGTTTGGTCAAGAAAACCTTTTAACTGTGACGAAAATAATTAAAAATGTGAAAATTTATTTAAATGAAAAAATTATTACATCAAAACATTATGATTACATTAATGATTATGCCATTATTTTTAAACTTATTTTATTAAAACTTTTAACGAAATTCACAATAGTTTCCCTTCGGAAATTTTATGATTTTCTATAGTGTATAATTATTAAAGCCATGTACCATTGAGTCTACTATTTTCGTTACTAAGTACTTTAGCAATTAACATTAATAATTTCGTAGCAAAGTGGTAATGGTTTTCAAAAACTGATTTATGAATATTTCAAATTCAATGCATTACGGATTATACAGTAAAATAACAAAATAGTGCGATTTTTTACTTATCGATATTATTATATCATAATTAAGACCATCTTAATTTTTTAATACATTTTAGTTTGGAATATTAGCAATTTTCAAAGTACAAATTTAAAAACTGTTCGTACTTTGAATGTTTTTTAGTAACCGCTAACATAATTTGAAAATTCTACCATATCGATTACATATTATGCTTAATTTTACTTTAGTAAAAACAAAATTTACCAATCAAAATTTGCTTAACTTTAATAAACAATAATATTTTTATGAAATTTATACAAAAGATTAAAAGATTAGTTTTCTAAAATAAATTTTTTTGTATAAATTATGCAGAACTAAACATATTCAAAACATAAAAATTTATGATTATATTACAAGAAAATGTCATCTGCATTTGTAATGCTAATTGTTATATAAATATTAAAATCAAATTATGTTATTAATGTCAAACTATTATGCAATATTTTTCTTGTGATTTCATAAATAAAAACAACAAAGCAAAATATTAGATTTGTTTGATGAAATATGTATTTGAAAATGACAATTTTTATTGCAATATTAATAAACTAGTTTTTTTTTTAGAAAAAAAAACAATTAATTTCGAAATATTTAATTTAATTTATGATTTATTTCTATTTTCAGATTTCTTCAATACAAAATGACAATAATGTATGGAATTCTTTTGGTAACATGGACTTTATGTTGTACATGTCTTGCAATTCCAGATGTAAGTAAAAAAAAATTATGAATTTTTGTAATAACTTAAACATTATTAAATAAGAATTCTGATAATCGTTAATAAAATAGAATTTAACAGACCGTTACGGATTAAATTTTAATTATTAGAAAATATCAAATATATAATTTGAAATTCCGAACTAATTACAGACTACATTAATTGGTCAATTAAATTTCTTGACATTCGAATAAAACTTGAATTAAGGTTAAATTGAAGAGAGATAATTTGTTAAATTTCAACTAAATTTTGAAGGCTTAAAGTGATAAAGTTAGATAATAGCTTAGTGGTAACACTATCAGTGGTAGTTTATTAAGCTGTGGTGCAGTAGGTCAAATTCCATTCGAGGCATCAATGTTGGTATAAATTTAGTCATCTTAGAATGAGTACCAGTCATAAAATTATACAATGATATGTAATTTTAAGACTGGGAAAAATGTTCGAGTTTGCGTCAATTAAAGTTTCCGTACTATAAAGAAATTTTCGGAATTTATATAAAATTGTGGAAAAGGGTACAAATTACAATAAAATGTTATGATATGCTTTAACTGAAGCTCAGGATCTTTACGAACTGAAGACACAAGCAGCAAAAGAGAGAGAATTTTTAAATTTATAATATCTACGACTATGTTACTCAATTCCAACCTCAACATAATTTACTTAACTATTTCTAGGCAGACCAGAGAAATTAAATACATTTTTTTTTGTTAAATTTGTAGAATTTATTTAGTTTTTTCTTAACATTATTGCAATTTTATGAGATATCTCGGCATATGAGTAAATCACTCATCACTAAAATATACCGTGAACCTTAAAAAATTTGTATTATGCAAATATTATCATTACCATTAATTGAGTACAATTATATTTTCCAATGTATCATCATTCAAGAAACCCTATTTAAATTACATATATGTACTTTGCAACTAAAAAAAAATTAATTAATTATTATGTTCGGCTTATTCATCAAAAAAAAATCGATGAAATTTACTAATTTACAATATTTAAACGACAAGTCTCATTATTATTAATAATATTTTAAACAAGAAACCTTATAACACTTTAATAATTTGTCCACATGTTTTTTTAAAGTTTTTTGTATAAAATATAAATATTTATTTCAAGGCAGAGACGAAACCAATTTAAAATTCCCCTAAAATAAAAATTAATTTAATAAATTCAACCATAAAAAAAATGTATATTATATAATGATATAAAATAATTATTAATAAATATCAATTTCTTTATATAAAAAAAAGATTTAATATTCATAAAAGTACGGGTCATCGATATACGGCTGCAACAAAGAAAGGTTTTTAGTTGAACGATAATTTATGTTGGCGATTAGTGCCAAGTAAAAATAATTGAACTTCAATGATAAATGAATTTTTTTTTTTTCGAATATAAATATTTATTTATATATTTTTCTGTTTGTTTTTTTGGTGGACAAGTGTTTAAATGTTAAGGTTAAATGGGAGGAAACATATATGGAAGGATAAAATATCAAGGTTAATTGAAGATACTGCCAGTTGATAGTAATCAGGAATTTTGAAGATATTCAAAATGTAATTTTTTAAAAACTTGAATTAAGCAGATTTTCAAAATGAAATTATATCGAATTTTATATGTAAATTACACCAATTTTGATGGTCAAAAATGTAGATTATAAACTGTAATTTAGAGACATCATAAATTGGAAAAGTTCACTATTTCGAGTGGAACTAAAAGGTTGAATAATGACTAAAAAATATAAAAGAACCATTTTTACTTATCAATCTAAAAGTTTTTAAGCATTGAAAAATAGTTATTTTCCAGACTTTTCAGTAACTGGAAAAGTGGATTTTTAACAATGTAAATATTCTAATGAAAATATTAGCAAATTAATATTTTCTTGGCACTAATCGCCAACATAAATTATCATTCAAGCAAGAAAGAAATATTATTCGATGTTATGCAAATTACTGGAAAAGACTATAAAATATTTAATATGAATATTAAAAATAAATTATTATTAAATTCTACAAAATACTGTAAATTGAAATCGGAAACTACTATTAATTTTTTATAATTATTTACTAATTAATGCTGACAATAAATATATTCTTAATTATTTCTTTTATCATATACAAATTTGCATAGAAAACTATATAAATCTGTCAGAATTGACTGGTATATATATGAACCATGTCCACCTCTCTTATACCTACGTTATTTTATAATCACTACACACAGCTAATGGCACATGTGATTCTATAGAAAAATTGACATATTGGCGCTGTTAATAACATGATTTTATCTAGTGCACTCTACTCCACCTATTTAAGAATAAATTATAATCAAATTTGAAAAATAATAAAAATATTTAATTATAATATATATAATATTTTCCTATTTATTTCATATTAAATATATTTTTTATTATTTATCTATAAATTTATGTTTTTTGTGCTTGAATTCACCTGTTAATAAATGATTGACAATTTAGTCATAAAAATTATAAAGTTTTTAAAAAAAAATCAGAATTATTACAAAATTATTTAATAATATTATAATAATTATAATTTTATTTTATTTTTTTCAATAACTACTTTTGCTTTGAGGTTATAATTTAAATTATGGCCAAGGTCATTTTAAGTCTTGCATTAAATTACGCGATAACATGCAGCATACATCATTCAATGCAAAAACACAATACAACACAATAATTTCAACTAATTTTTCTTAATTTATTATGATAATGACAATTGGAGTTCATTTGGAAATTAAACTTAGTTTTCCCAGAGAACATTATAATCTACACAAGTACATACACGCACATATAAATAAACATTAAAAAAACCTGGAAAATATAAACATTGGGAATTATTTTAGAATTTGAATTAAATTTATGTTACTAATTAAAACTTGTTACTAATTAAAACTTGTAATATTTTTATGGAATAAAATTTGATTATTTAATTATAAATTAAATAAGTACATGAAATTTTAAAATTACACCCTTAGGCTAGGCATTCAAAGTCTGACATTTAAAAGATAATTCAATTAATTTTTAACAGAAAAATTCACGGCTTTCACGCAAAATTTATTTTTAGGTAATTGCATTTTTTCAGGTTTTCAATAAAAATATACTAGTTTCCCAATCATACATAATTTAGTATTCTTACCAGAAAATTTATAATTAATTCTAAGATTTAGCGTATAATTTCAAGTGTGTTTGTTAGCTACAACTGTATCACTACTTAATCTTATTTATTAACCCTCTATTACCATACACAGGCAAATATGTACTATAAATCCATTTATTGACTATATCATTGAAAATATTCATAGTCATAGCTATAAAAGTCTGCAATATAAATCATTTTTCAATGCTTAGAAACTTAAATAGTGATTCCATATAAAAATTGAATAATAAATTTTCATGGTTAAAACAATGATAAGAAAACTTAAGACTTACGTGTACCTCACGTACAAAATTTTTATAATAATATACAAATATGAAAATTAAAATAAGCTTTTTTTATATTAAAAAATAAAAACGTATTTAAATTCGATTGTGCAATTTTCCTTGTCAAGGGTAATATTTTTTTTTATTTTATATACAAGTTTCTTTTATTATAAAAAATGATTCTTTTACAAAGTTGCTTATTTCTTAAATTATTTATGTATGAAAAAAAAAGCTCTACAACATTTCAGTTATGTGAAAGACAACTTCATATTTTATACTTATTTATTTTAGAGGACATTTAACGCATTAACTGAAATAAACTTGATAAATTTTGTTGTAATTAAGAGTGTATACAGTAGCTGTCATTATAATATTTTGTAAATTTCGACGCTACTGAAATATCAAATTATTAATCATAATCATAAATATAAAATTTAGATCATAAATTATTTGTTTGAAAAAGATACCAGCATAAAAAGAATATTTATGTGTATTTTTTATGAAATATTAATAATTTTATATGATTTATAAATAGTAAATTTCTAATACAAAAAATTCATAATAAATAAAAATTAAATTTTCTCATAATAATTAAATTTAAAATTCAAAAAATTTTCAATGATTTCCATTCTTTAGCATAAAGAAAAAGTAATTAATTTTATTAAAATCTAATTAAATTTTTTTTACGAAATTGAGGATGAAATAAAATAAATTATTATTAAGGCCTATAAATAAAATCCTCCATAAAACAACTTTTTTTTTAATTTTCCATAAAAACAAAACTCATAATTAATATACATATTATTTCATTGTAAAATTTTAATTTTACTTTTTATTTATTTAATATGTAAAAACAAAACATTGAATATTAAAGATACAGTAAACTATCATTAAATCGAACTCGACTTTACAACAATTTTAATTTATTTAGAATCAGATATTATAAACTCAATTTCTCAATAGAAGTTATTATGTTGTTAAATTTTCAAGTTTCACAGAGAAACTGTCACAATTCAGCTATGTACAATTCCACTTCAGAACATTTTAACTTCCCCAAACTAACTTAGAAACAATTCTACTAGAAGAAGAAGTAAAATTTAAAAGAATTTAATTAATTTAAATTTGAGAATATACCAAGTTAAATTACGCAAATTACTACTGAAATTGTCACAGTGGTATTGTGCTTGGTAAAATTGCTGCTAGCCAAATTTTTCTACTAGATTAAACCTGCAATTAATATTTTAATAGACTACTTTTCTGTAGTATTATCTTTTAATTGGATTTTTGTCGAAATTATTTTCATAATCTGTTTCAGTAGGGAACAGTGTTGAGTTTGACACAGATTATGTCAATAAATTTATAATCACTTTATTTGATTTTAGAAGATGATGTAGCTTCTATAAAATTGCGTAAATTTTCCTCTTATTAATAATTCCAAACTTTACTGTGAGCATTTTTTTTTTTGATAACTCATAACTACTACAAGCTTCATTCATGAAATCAAATCCACTAATTTAATGTTTTCATAACTTCTATATTGATACAATTTTTTTTGTATAAAGAGTTCTAATTAAAATCATGTTTTAACTAAAAAAAAAAAATTTTAAATCGTGATTTCGGTTACACAATCTCACCAAAATAAAAAAAAAAAATTATTTTTCCTTTGCTATAATTCTTTTAACAGCTTATTGTTGATCAACAAACAGAAACTTTGTTCAGAAAAAAGTATTTAACTTTATAATTTTAACGACTAACTTTAAAATAATATCAACAATAATTTTTCACTAGTTATTTTCATTTTTTTTCTGATAAAAATCACCTTGAAAGTTCTTTGTACGAGATGTTAAAAAAAATTAAAATTTAGTCTGTTTTTTACGTCATCTGTCATGTTTACTGTACAGAAGATAATTAAATCGACTAGAAACCATATTTTTTTTTATATAAGTTTTTGAGAAAAATTTACAACCCAACTTGCCAGGGTCAATTAAATTCATTCAGAAAATAAATTCTTCAAAAAAAAATTGTTAGCAAATATTTTTTAAAATTCAATTTTTAATTGAAAAAAAAAATAACATCTAAAAGATATTTTTCAATTTGCGATAAATATGAATTTTTTTTTTTTGGTATTTATATCGCAATCAAAATTGGATTTTAATTATTGGTTTTAATGAACCACAAAATTTATAAAATATTAATTTGATTGGTTCACAAAATTGAATGATTTTTATCTATACCATAGATTTATGTCAATTTTTAAAAATGAGTGCCATTAATTAACTTAATATTTTCATTATAAGATTATCGGAAATTCTTTTTGCTTCAATCAGACACTTTTCTTTTCAATTTCAAAAATAGTAAAATTGAAATCTCTATTAAAATGTAATTAGCTACTATTCTGATAGGGTTCAGATTCGAATCAAGGTTTTAGGCAATTATTGATATGTTTATTTGAGAATTTTATATTAATGTTTTATTTTTAATATAATTCAGATTAATTAATTTTTTTTTTGGATTAAATTTCGATTAGTTAACGCTATTTTCGACATTTCCGCATATAGTGTGATCGAAGTTTTTATATAATTGAGTTAATATATTTTATTCATAATTATGAAGGCAACTATTTATTTTTTTTTAATATATATAGAATATTTTGTATACAAATTAACACTATTTTTAGGTAATTTATAATTTGGGCTATTTATGTTGCGTGAATAAACATAGAGTTTCAAAACAAAAACAAAAAGGAAACTATAAAATATTTTTAGATCAGTTTTAGATAATACAACTGGTTTCTTTTTGGTTAAATTTGAACATTGAACTTTTTAAAATTTGATGAATAAAAAAAAATTTAGTCTAAATTTCATTTTTCAAATTTAATTATTGATTACAACAAATTGTACCTTACTATTAGCACATTTCGCTGGGTTACTAGTAAAGTCTTAATTCCTTACTGATAATGTGCTATGCAATACCTTAAATTATATTTTACTATAAATTCAAACTACCAACAGCCCCTTTTGTAATATTGGTGTTCTACAAACTTTTCATTACCTGTTGTACTATAATAATGAATAAGTGAACACAAAATGTTGTCCAACCTTAACTTTTCTGTCTTTCATTAATTATACCAATTTAAAAATCATTTTTATTTAATATAATATTTCCAGTTTTATTATAATTTACCCAAAACAAACTTTAAGAGCCTAAACCCACTTAAAAGCATTAATATTAAAAAAAATTTAAATGTAATTTACCCTAATAAAAAATAAAGCAAACATATTCTACCAAATAATTCTATAATCAATTTAAAATTCCGGAAAAATATTATTATTAAAAACATTTTGAAAAACTTCTAAATATTAAATTTTTAATTGACTTCAATATTTTAGGCAAAAAAAAAAAAATTGTTACATTTTCAGATATTTTTAGTTTTTATTTCAATTACTATAAATCAAAAGTAATAAACGACTAAAATAATATTAAGAAATTTTTATGTCTAAAACTAAGAAAAACCATTAAATAAAACGAACCAAAACTTTAATATTTGTTTTCCTTCTTCCAAAAAAAAAATAATAATAATAATTTCAAAAATAGTATAATATTTTTTTTTTGCTTAAACTTTATACCACGATTTATACGCCGACAAGGTAAACCACATTACCACTTAATGCTTAGTACTCACAATGGTAAAGCTCAGCTGGCTGGTTTTATTTTAAAAAATAAAAATAAAATTACTATTTCTGGGCTAGTTAAATTTACTATATACATTAATTGTTTAAAAAACTGACTCAACCGCAAATTAATTTTAATATTATTTACTAGTTTACCATAATCGAAATGACTGACCAAGTCAACGGAATTCCCCACTTTCATATTATTACTTCATGACTATAAACGTAATCGAAATTATATTACATATTGTACACACGAACGATGCTGTCCGCCGCTGGTTATCAAAATTTTTTATTTATTTGAAAAAATAAACTTATTGATCGTGTGGTGTTTGTCGAGACAAATTTATCATATAGTTATGTAGCAAAATTTAATCTCAATTTTATTTTTATTTAACTTTTTAAATTTTTATCTAATTAAACTGGAAAATAGGTAATATTTTAAACCAAAAACCAGACTTTGAAATTATTGTCAAAATTATGAATATATTTATTTTATTAAATCCTAAATATTATTTTTGTTTTCTTTTAATTACAAAAACAAGAATTAATTAATTAATTAAATGTTAAAATTGTAAATATTTCCCTATTCAGAAAATTTAACTTGACATTTTAATTGGCAAACATTTATATCAATTTTTCGACATATATGTCGATCATTGAACTTAATAATTCTTAATTTGATTTTTTGTCTGAGCTATAATTAAATTGTTGTATTTCTGGCTAAACGCTAATCTCACTCGAAGTTAGTGTTCACATATTTTACATACTTGTAAAATATAAATTTTAGACTTGAAAACAAGCCCCCTAAGTCATAAAACTTTTAACCATCTAAAAAAAAATTAATTTACAAAAAATAAAAAAAGTTTAAAATTTTACTTACGTTTAAAAAAACTGATTATTAAATTTATTTAAGTAAGTTATTTTTACGGTTATGAAAATAATTATTTATTTCTTAATTTTTATGCAAATTTATGTCATTTTCAAATTATATAAACTTTTCTCAGAATCATAAATAAGATCTTCATTTAAAATAAATTATCGCATTAGATAAAATATTACAAAATAATTTAGAAAAATATAATAAAATTTAAATAAATTTTTAATATTCAAGTTCATCAAAAAATACATATTTATTGTAAATAAAACTAATATTTTGCAATAAGTTCATAAAAACTCTGAATTTATTATTTCCGATTTGATTGAAAACCGGTTTTACTCGAACTACTTTCAAATTGTAAAGTTCAAACCCCGTTTACTTTATCAAATTACTGCACTTAGATGTTATTATTTTTCTATCATTTTAGACTGATTATGATCTACAATAAAAAATATTCAAATTAATTCAAAAGTTAAAATTTTACACACGCACACAACAAAAAAAACAACATGAATTTTAAAAAATTTATAAAATTTCAAATTCTTTCCGATTTCCGTTTACAATGAAAATTCCGGTTGTTATTAAAAAATATTATTTTTTAGTTCCGTTGACATCAGCTCATCATTAACAGAAAAAAAAAATATTTCAAATTCTATCAACTTTTTCCATAAACTCATAATCAATAAAAAAAAAAATTTATGATTGAATCAATCATCTATGGCTCACATATCAAATGGAATCCGTTATTTTCATATTATTTGAATCAATATAAATTTAACAGGTTTTTATGTTTTTTTTTGTGATTAATTTTTAATGTGCTAACAAGTTTTATTCATTAATTTACAACTACAAACATAAAAATTTTTAATTATATATTTAGTTAAGATTGAAATTATTAAAATCGTAAATTTGCAATTTTTCATATAAAAATATTAAATTTATTTTAAAATTTAGTAAGATTACCCTTGAATATGTATATTTTTATTTTGATATAATTTTCCGGTTTAAATACTCCCACAATGTTATACCTGTTACAAAATAAAAAAAAGTATCAATATTTTTTAAAGGTGTTGAAGTGTTAAATATATATCCTTTCCGGCAATTTAACTGTATTATTTTCAAAAAAAAAAAAATTGCATAAAAATTATGTGAATGCAAATTCAAATTGAATAATTAATTTTACTTAAATTATTTATTTTTTAAAATAATTCGTATAAAAATTAAAATACAGTAGACTCCCGTATAACACGATTTTATCCAACGCGATTTCCCACAACGCGTTTCGAAAATTGCGATGGTTTATTCGTATAACGCGGCTCACATATAACGCTTTTCCCGTGAAATACAGGAATTTACCATTTAAAAACTGGTAATGTATACAGTATACCCGTACGCATAAAACATAAATTTACATAAATTGACAAAAATTTAGGAAATTATAAAACCTTTTGTGGTTAAAAAACCGAACTGTACACGTTATTTAACAACGACATAGCTTGGAGTTTCTGTGCCACTTCAGCCACTATAACGATTTTTTCCCACATATTCAACTCAAATTCATACAACGCGATTTCACCCAACGCGGAACGCGTTATAGGGGAGTCTACTGTATTTCAATAAAAAAAAAATTTTTTAAAATATCAAGAAAATAAATAATAATTATAATAATTTTTAATTTTTGAAACTTTCTTTTCAGGTTCATAAACAAATGACAGTGAATCAATTACAATCAATATTTCATGTTGATAATATTGATTCAGTTCCGCATTATGAATTAATAAAATTACTACATCATGGTAGTAGTGGTAATGATGATAATAATAATAATAATAGACGTAAACGACGTAGCATAAATAATCAAATGAATATTGAAAGTAAAAATATTCATCATATTAAAAAAGATTTAAGTAAAACATCATATTTTAGTGATATTAAAAATTTAACAGAACAAAACAGTGTTAATAGTATTAGTGATTTAAGTGATATTAATAAAATAAAAAAATTAGATTTAAGTGATATTAAAGAGCATAATGTGTCATTTAGTGCATTTGGTGAATTATTAAATTTAACATTAAAACAAACAGATGGATTATTTAAAAATGGACCAGAATCATTACGTATGTGGATGGTACGTAGTGAACCAAATTCAACACAAGGTTTAGAATATGATGAAATTGAAGAGGTAAGAGTGATATAATTTTTTTTTTTTTTTAATATTACTTAGTTAATTTTAATTTCATATTTTTTAAAGAATTAAGGTTTGTAGAAAGGTTTTTAATAAGAAATATGTTAAAAATATTATAAATTATAAATGCACCATCTCACATAAGTGTGCCAGTTTATAAGAATGGAACAAGTTTAGTTGAGCAAATTTGTTCAAGTAAAATTAATGTTATCTCGAAATTTAAATTAAAACTTTCTGACTTAACTTTGTAAAATCTCTCCAATAATATAAAAAATTAATAATTGATTTGACTAATAATTCTATAATTAGTCACTTCCAATTTTAATTATCAGAAAACTTAGCTATAAATTGAAAATGAAAGTAAACGTGTTTTATAAAAATACAAAATATTAATTAAATATAATCAATTTTTGCATAAATACTTTAAGATTAATTATTCTTTTATCACAAGATTATTTTATATCACAATTTATAAATAGAGCTAAATAAGCATACAATTTTTGTAGTCACATAGCAGAAACACTGAATTTGTTATGCTTCCAACTAGAAAATTATAATTTTTTTCCTTAATCTTTGACATATAAAAAAAAACACATTTTATTTAGAATTTTTTTCTCACACGCAAAATGACTAATTTTATAGACCGACTTGTCATATCAAATGAACCAAAAATAAATTTTTTTAAAAGTATATTATTTTTAAATACTTTTATTGTGGAAACGAAATTATTTAAAAAAAATTAATCTATAACGAATATCGACAGACAAATAAAATTAATGTCATAAACAATATTTTGTATTTTTCTAATTTATGTACATAGTAATTATTAATATTTCATGCAATATTAACAAATTGAAATTAAAATAATAATTACATTTGTATACGATATTAAATATAACCTTTTAAAAATTTGAAATTGGATCGATGACTAATTATATTTTCATGATCTAAATATTTTACGTCTGAAATCATTCAGGCAAATAAATAAATTTTATTTTATTTATTATTGTTCCTACAATTTAACTTTTGAAGAAACTTTAAGTTTCATTTTTCAGACAGTGAAAAATTCCATCTTATGCACCCAACGTAACTTTTGCAAATAATTGGTATTAAAAAAACAAACTTTGTTTTTATTCAAATTTAATAATAATAAATTTCAAACTTATAAATACTATATAAGTTTACTTTCTCAAAATAATAACTTTAAATAACTTTAAATTCTTACTTTTCCAAATTTCTGTAACCACAAATAATATTAACTAAATTTTGTGAAAACTTAACCATGAGAAAATCATATCTTATTTAATTTTTTTTTTACCATGTATTTTATTTTCTATTTCCTTTTTTTTTGGAAATAAAATGAAATGAAAATATTTATATAAAAAAAAATTTTCCCCAGAAAAATAAAAATAACTTTTTGATTACAAAACAAATTTTCCAAGTTTTGGTAACTATTTCATAAAGTTTATCATTACTCTTGACGAGAATATTAAACCAAAACAATAAAAAAAAAAGAAAAAATTGACAGTGCACTGATTTAAGTGTAGTTTTCCGTAAAAAAAAAAATATAATAAACTGAAAGCAATATTTATTGCATAATTGAAAATTATAAAATGTAATATATTGTTATTGTATGTTCATAATATCTTTTCTCATGTAATATTAAAATAAACTAACCAAATTCCCATAAATAAATCAGAGAAATTGATTTTGTTAAATTAGATTAGATATATTAGACAAGTAGTAATAAAATATATTCAAGCAAATTTAGGATTTTGCTGTGATATTTCGTATATAATTTAAAAATTTTTCAGGTAAAATTAGTTTGGTGAATAAATAAAGTTATAAAAGACTAGAAATTATTTTTCCCTTATAAAATTTCAAAAAAATATTGAAAATATTAAATTTATTCATTAATCTCCATTAATCCTTAATCAACATTATCTTACTTTTCTAATATATTTTGTAGAACAACTAAATAAATTCGACTGAAAGACTGGTAGACTATAATTTAAATTATTATTTTTACTTTTTTATTGATTTTTTACGTATTGTATATAACTTGTGGTATTAAAATAAAATATTTTATTAATTTAGCTTATAAAGAAAAAAAAAAACCCACTCAATTTTTAAAATTCACTTTCTGCTTGACATTTTCAACGTGTATCTAACAAAATTCACTTTCTGCTTGACATTTTCAACGTGTATATAAACAAAAAGATTAGAAACCGAGACAAAGGAGAACTTTCACTACTACGTAAAGCTAACAAGAAAAAAAAACACTGAATAATATTAGCGAAAACTTAAAATAGTTTCGCAAAAACAAAAAACAAAAATAAAACCTTAAACCTACTCTAAGAGTCCTATATTTGGAAATTGTTCAGTTCGATAGCAAACTTACAGATAAAGTTAATAATATACATAACAATATGTAGATAGATTAAAAGTTATAAACATACCGAACTGAACTTCAGATGGTATATATTTTTTTATTCTCAGCTAAATGATATCAATTTAAATTTATACTCTCAATTGCAAATTAAAATTTTCAGCAAATTTTCATCGAAATTGTCCTTTTTAATCTGAATTAATTTCGCTTTAAAATAGTTTAATTAAATTACCTTCTTTTTAAATATATCTCAAGAAATCTAAATTGGTTATATATTTGAATATTTATGTAGGCTGAAATTTTTTAGCTATCGCTACTATAAATTGTCACATAAGATTGTAAAATTTCCAAAAAACTTAAAAAGATAAAAATTTTAAATTATGTAATTTTTTGCCATATTGTAAAAAAAAATTATAGGTAAATTTGCATTATTAAATGAAATTTCGAATACGTTGATCTAATTCAATCTGCAAATTTTTTTGCTTAATAAATTTATAGATCAAGCAATAAATCCAACTTGTTGTTAATATTGTGATAACTATAAAAATAGGGTATGGCAATTTTTCATAATATATATTAGGTTAACAGGTCTAATATAAAATTCCCTTTATACCAAATAAATTGGGTACAGACGCGTTTAAAATTTACGAAAATCAAGTAGCAAGACTTTTATTATAAACTTGTTTTTATCTGCAAAAAATAATAATAATAATGCATTGTTTTGTAATAATTTCATAATTTCTTATGGCTAACGAATAAATTTCGAGCAATTTATGTATACACTAGAAATGATTCATGGTCAATCATAAAATAAAAAAAATATTTAGCAATATTATTATGATTTTATTTTCATGAAACATAATTGGAGCGTTAAGAGATTTTGTCTCGCAATATCAAATTATCGATATTTTTGTGATAATTTTGAAAATTCATAAAACTATAAAGTAAAGATTTTATTCGGGTCAAAAGATTTTTATATTAAAATATTAAATTGTTTTTAAAAAAAAAATCACAAACTAATTTCATATTTTTATGTTAATTTATGTTTAATATAAAATTTCGTTTTATTGCTTTAAAAATAATTTATGATCAAATTTTATTTAAAAAATTTTATAATTACATTTGTCTTTGGAAAACCAATTCACACTTTTTCTAAATTGAAACCATTAATTCCAAATAAAAGTTTTAAATAACAATCTTTTTTTTTTCATTTGTAAATAAACAAAGATTTAGTATTATGCCACAGAAGCACGATTCTGAATTTCTTGCAAAAAAAAAAACGCTCTCCAACAGATTGAACAAAGAAAATAAAAATTTTAATAGTTTTTTTTTTTTTTGAATACATTAAAAACTATTTCGACATAATTGTAAAATATTTATCGACGAAGTTGAAATTGAGTTCAACAGCTTATAATCATCTTTATAGTCCAAGACAAATACCCTCAAAATATTTAAAAGAAAAATGAAAATACTTCTTTTGTCTAAATCTGCATAGAAGAAAAGTTAAATTCACGAATACCAAAACATTAATTTCCTGCAAAAAAAAAAAACAATTTGGTTGCATATCATTTGATTTACTGGCCTATGACTGAGTGTATGCACTTAAATATCAATACGATGACGAATACAAGGCAAATACAGTTTACACGCCATCAGATGAATAGTTGTATGAATATGATTATCAAAAACTTACGATTGTTAAAAATTTTATTTAAGAAATTAATTAAAAATGCTAGATTAATTTGTAATTGACCCATACAAAAAAATATTATTATGAAAAATATTAAGAAGACATGAAGAAATAGACAATACATACTAATCAAAAATTATGTACCGAAAATCAATAAGCTGATGGCTCAAATTACCATTTATCTGATCACATCCTTTTTTTAAATATTTCTATTATTGTATAATTTGGCATATTAAAAATACAATCAAGTACAGACTTCTTAATTTTCTAGTATGGTAATAGGTCAAACTATTGCATAAATATTATTATTCAGTATGTCACAGCCGGCACTCACAGTTTATGTAATTTCATGTAATTTTTCAATAAATTTAGATACAAACCGAAAATAAAAAATTTACATTAACATCTGTTGAATGAAGTAATAATTATGATTATATTATTAGATATTATTAGCTTTTATTTAATACTTACAAAAAAACATAGCATGAATATTCACAAAAAAAAATTAGTTATAATGGAATATAATTTTAAAAAAATATATTTATCCATAGGCAATTTTATATTTAAATTGTGGTTATTTTATTTGTCATAACATAAAACTCTTCTACTATTTAAAAATTTCAATAATTAAGTAGTAAATATTTTATTATAAAAAAGATCTTTCATTAAATTTTAATTATTGTTAACTGGACTGAGTCATTATTGTGCTAACAAAAATTTTAAGTAATATTGCAATAAAATTTTAATGTTGAATGAAATATAGAAATATAAAACTATTGAATTACGTAAATAAAATATTTCAATATTTGTCTAATAACTAAAAAATTAATTAAATTTTAGAAATTGTTGTAATAATGTTGTCATTATATTTTGTCAAAATTGTGCTAAATTTTTGTCTATTTGAAGTAGCATAAATTTCTTTAAAAAAAAAAACCTTTAAAAAGAATGCTGTCATTGTGCAATTATAAAAATTACGGAATAAATATAAATATATTTATGCAAAAAATTTTTATTATAATAAAATATAAATTAATTGAAAATTTCTTAATATTTAATTTAATTTATTTATAGTACTACTTGTTTGCTCTATTTAAAGAAATTGTTATCGATATTTTTTTATTCATATATTTTAATTTTTATGTGGTAAAATAAACCACATAAGAAAAAACTAATTTCAATTCTTAATATGCAAATGGTTTTTTTTCATAATTTATCAAAAAAAAAAGTATATTTTGCAGTTCCGGTATCATAATTTTTTTATATATACTATTTATGTATTACTAAGTCACTAGTTAAAGTGGACTATTAAAATTTTACGCTTTGGTAAACAAAATTTCTTAATTTACAACAAAAAAATGTTTTCTCAACTTTGTTGTGTAATTTATATTAAATTTAATTTATATCAAAATATTGACTTTTCCACCTACAAACAAATTATTTTACCTCAAAGTTGAGTAATTTTATTATCTAAAAAATCTCATTAAATTTCATTACATTTGCTATAATCAATAGAATTCCAAGTGTCTAGCCCAGATAAATTTAATTTCATATCAATTATGCAAACTGTTATAAATTAATAATTGTTTATGAGACATTTAAATAATTACAATTTGTTAATCAAAGTTTTCCGTTCCATTAAATTGAATTTTTCAATTAAAGAAAATTGGTTTTATTGTATCTATATATGTTATTTTGAATAAAATTTTATATATGCAATTTTGATTTGAATTGTGGTTATGTTTATAATAACAAACTTAATAAATTTTTCAATTTTGGTTGTGCAAACTAAAGAGTGCTTTCTTAAACTTTAAATAATATTTTATTAAATATTTATTTATTTAATTTGAAAAAAATAATTTAATAATATTTATTTATACTAAATATTAAAAAGTATATTACAGAAAATTTAGTTTTTTTCCAAGCCATATTTATATATATATAAATTTTCTCATCATTTCAATATGATTGATAAAGCAAAATTTTTATTATTTTCACAAAACCCCTTAGAGAAAAATTGCTTCTCATAAAAAAAAACTTTTGCAATCTACAATTCCTGTTTCGTAATATATCAAAATTACCATAAATAAAATATATTGCACTTTCAATAATAAAAATTAGAAAAAAAACTAAATCTGCACAGTGTTTACAGAGTTTACCTTTTCATTCACTTGTCTACCAAAAAAAACTAAGTTTAACAATTTCCTACACTTTATTATTCTCAGTTGATCTGGTATTGATGATGCCTAGTAAACTGGTATACAATATTTCAGCCATTGGCTCTAAAAAATTTTAGTAGTTAGGTAATTTTTTTTTTCCTTTAAAAACTTTTTTTTTATAGATCTGTAAAAGATTATTTATTTTTTATTCAAATTACTTCGTTACTTTAATCTTTTAAAAGAAAATTTAAATTTTTTTTTAACCTATAACAAAATCTTTATATTTTAATCTATAATAATTCAAGATAAATTTTACAAGTTTTCCTCATTAATTTATTATAGTTTTAATAATATTTCGTTAAACATTGTTATATTCGGTCTACTAATATTTATTATAACAATTATTTCAGTTTAATTTTAAAATATCTTGATATTTAAGATTTTACCTAATTAAAATATTTTTACATAATTTAAATATTTTTTTTTAACTCTAAATTATGTCAACATACCCCAACATCGTTTTTTTACAGAACTTTAACTAGAAAACTATATTTATTTTCCGCATTCAAATTCATTGCACCGAATCATTTTTTTTCTCAGCACCCATATTTGGAAAATTATTGTTTTGGACAAAAAAAACGAAAAAAAATTGCGTGATAAAAATTTTATTGTAAGAAAATTTGGTTCAGTAAACCAAAAGTACAACAATTTTAAAAAATATTTATATTTAATTGAATGTTTTAAGTATATATTTTTTTCCTTATTAAGGAAAAGAAAATCCAATTACATTATTACTTGCTATTTTCAGTTTTTTCCTATTACATAATCAAATAAACTTCCTCTAAAAAACCAAATTACAAAATCAATTAAAATGAAAATCTTTTCTCTAATTATATGATAAAATGTGTTTTATGGAAAGTAATGAATTCAAATATTATCAATATTGTTTTATCAAAATGAAGAAAAATTATTAATTAATAATCTCCAATAAATAATAAAAATAAGTTTATGAAAAGTGTAACAAAAATTCTCGGTTTTTTTGGGGTTAAGGTTAATTCCAATTTGTCATTTTTGGAATTTGGAATTTTAGGTTTTAAGCTTAAAATTTGAATTTTGGGACATTTTGAAAATTAAATAAGTAAATATAAATTTTTGATATATTTGAAGAATCCATGTAAATTTTTGAATATAAAAACTATTATTATTTTGAATTATTTTATCGCGACTTATTTCTGGCTTTTCTCATATTTTTTTTTAACTTAATAGTACACCTCTAGGCCTACAAAGAAGGCTTACAACAAATTTTACAATTCTTTTACAATTTGGCACTCCCTAACACCATGTTGTCTTTAAGAATATTAAACTAAAAAATATATATAAAAATTGTAAAATAATTTATTAATAAAAATAGCTATTTTTTAATTTCATTTTTGCTTTAGCAATCAATCAATCAATCACCTTTGACATTGACTTTCCAACATCACTCTTAACAAAAATTGTGATACTCTTTTAAAAACTGCAGATTAGTAGCGAAATTTATACTTAAACTTTTACTAAAATAATTGCAAAATGACGTAGAACATGACATGATGACATACTCACAGCTTTTCCATTCAAGCAAAAGGAAAAAAATTATACAAATTTCATTTATCACTAAAGTAGACTTTGTACTTTAGTGATAAATGAAATAATAATATCATTTTATATTAACTTCCACATTTTACCATTTAATTCATCATTAATTTGATACTCACTTATTATTTCTACCACAGCGGGTGTTAATTAATAAGGAAGATAAAAACAAAAAAATATATATAAAATATATTTTTAATGCGGAAATAAAACAATTGCAAAAAGGTAGCATTATTTACCAAAATAAAATACAACCAATTCATAAAAACTACAACCGCCGCCATTTTAGCCTACAAACTTAAAAACTTGATGCGGCTTTAATTTCAGTGTTTCGGCGAATAATTTTAATATTTTTGCTAGGCACACAATCATAAAATTAATAAATATACATACATATAAATAAAATATATGCTCAAAGCAATCTTATGCTAAACATGCCACAAAATAGTGATTTTTTTTATGCATGTAGAATAAATGATCAAATTCACTTTCTTCGTTGTACAATATTTAACTTTGTTTAATGGTACACAAAAAAAAAGTGAAAACTGTATAAATTTTCGCGGTTATATTTTTTTGCAATAGATTTTTAGAAATTCATATCAATAAAATATAAACATTTTGAAATTATAATAAAAATGTGTACAATTTTATTATTTTAAGTGATTTTAAAATTTTGCGTTGTGAAAAGTCATTTAAAGTGTTTTTTAGGTGCTATATTATTTATAATAAGATAGTTTCTTTTATATTGTCAATTGATAAGTGTTAATTATTAATTTCAGTAAGTGAAAATAATTTTTTTTTAAATTAAAAAATTGAATAAAACCTACTAAACAAAAATATTAAGGTACAAACTTGAAAAATAAAAAATTGAAGCTTTATTCAAAATTGAAGCTTTGTAGAGAAAATTGAAACTTTATTCATAAATATTTGTATTGTAATTATTTAAATATACAATTTGTTTATTAATGGCTTAAAATATCAATAGCTCAAAAATCTCAAATTTTATACTCAAACAAAAGAAGTACGTCGATCTAACAGATATAATTTTTTTCAATTGGATTTTGATCAATTTATTTTTCAAATTAAACATGTATATTATTAATAATCTAATCATTTATATTATAGAAATAATTAATCTTTTATTTAAAATAATTAATAAATACTTATTTGATTTTAATGCACAATAATTGTAACCTACCTACGCTCATATGTTATTTTACATTGTCAACATGAATTTAAATTATATGAATAATATTTATTTATGAATAATATCGCATTTTTCAAATTATTCCACATTTTACCACTTAGTTAGAAGATTCAATTTTTATAGAGTGAGTTATGTGCTGAAAACTGTTAGCTTATTCCCCAATAGTTAAACATGGTATTTCAATTAAAATTCTTATACAGTATTGTATATCAATTACTGAAAAATTCTACATAATAATTATAACCAACTATTAAGAATTATTTTAAATTAATCATAACTTAACTCAATACATAGATACATAAATATCTTTTTTCAAATTATTATATAAAAATGGATTTAAATGTTTTTCAATAAAAAAAAAAATTAATAATAAATTTTTTGCATTCTTTAACACCACATATTATTTAAGTCCAGACATCATTAATTATTTAAAGTATAATTTGGAAATTTTATCTTTTTAAGAGACCTTGTCAGTTGAGTTTGCAAAACTGTAAAAGAAGATAACATAAAAATTTAAATTCTTACATAAAATGTCTCTAATTCTAAACGTGTTTTTAGTTGAAATCTAAAATTATTAAGATTTTTAATTTAATGATTTTTGGCTAAAGAATTTTTGATTATGCAATGAAAGTCATCTGAGTGTCATCAAAATTTTTATGAATGAATTTAAATTGATATAATAAATTAATTCAGATAAAAGAATTAGTTTCCAATGTAAAATTTATAACCATAGAAAAACAATAAATAAATTATCAAAACACGACATAAAATGTCAAAAAAAAACTAAAAATTCGATGGAATAAATTTAAAATTACAAGTTTAAGGTGGTTTTAAAAATTTATGATTTTATTACAAAAATCCAAGTTTAAAATCTTAAAAAGTTAATTTGTTTTTTTTTAAAAAAAAAAGTAAGTTACTTATTGCAAAGTATTTTTGAAAGTCAGAAATTTTAAGTACTTGTGTTTTTAAATAACATTTTAGTATCGGCTTATTCAATCTGAAATTAATATAATTCATTAAAAAGTCATTGAAAAATAAATAATTAGGATTTGAATTTCTAACAATAGAAACTCTTGAGTTAACATTAAATATTAAGAATATAAGAATTATGCTAACTAGTCCACATTTAACGTTTGCCCGAAACATAAATATTTTTATATTATTTGAAAACTGGTATTTTTAGCAAATATCCATTGATTTAAGTATTTTATATTATTTATATCATTCAATTTAAATTATTTTTTTTTTTTTTGGAATTATTTATAATTTATTAATTTTTATTTCTAGAGTCCCGCCAATCAAGAAAGTGAACACATCGGTGAAGTATTTCAGGATGAAGAAAATATGGCGGCCATATTAATGCGTCGTCAATTACAAACTGGTGATCTAATAATGGTAAGTAAATTTAACTTAATAATTTGTCTATGAAGGTAGTTATTTATAATTGTGAGAATACTTAATATTTTTATTTTGGAAAATAGTAATAATCTTTTTCTAATTATACTAATCTTTTTTTGATTTTTGTATTAATATTCATTTAAAATCATTCCATATAAAGTTATGCTGTGACAACTTCAGATTTAAAATATTAAATTTCACCAATATAGTTTTAGTTGTTTTATGATTTTGACAAACAAAATCGCAATCTTTAATTACATTAAATAAATACAAGTACTAAAATAGGTTTAACGATTAATTACAACTACAATTTTTATATTTGTTATTTACAGAAAATAAAAATTACTTTTATACATGTTTCACCTTGACCGTATTACATAAATTAGAATCAGAAAGTTAGAAAACTATTTGATTTGTCTTTCAAGGTTTAAATTTTAACTTCTCAAATTATAAACTAAAGTACTTCGAGGTGTTATTATATATTAGTTTTACACAATTTAAATCTAAATTACTTAAATTAAACCATATAAATCAGTCAATAAAAAAGATCAATTCAAAAATAAAATATAAAAAATTTACATATTTTATGTTTTTATATGCTTTAATTAAATTAAATTAAAATTATTTATTAGCTTTATTTTATAATATGTAAATACATAATTTAAAGATTTTGATATCATATATCTTTTAATAGCTACTTAAAAATTCTACTGAAAAAATTACCAAGTGTTACATAAAATTAAAAAAATAGTTGAATTTGGCTTTCATAACTTTAAAAGTAAATATCAAAGTTAAATGTAATTTAATAATTTTAAAAAGATTTTTTTGATGAAAAATTTATTGAATTCAATTTTAAGAAGATGTTTCATTAAAAATCCTAACATAAATTCATAAATTGACTATATTATTATTAATGTCAATTATATTTTTATTGGAATTGAAGATCGGTCAACAACAAAAAAAAAATGTTTTATTTAATTAATATTAATTCATTTCTGAATGACAACGAGTTATATTTTTTTATACTTTTACTTTACTTTACAAATTATGGTATCTTCTGATAAAATTGAATTTAAATTAAGTTGTAATAGTTGATTGCCTTGTATTTAATAGAGTTTCTTTTAGTAAAAGAAATCCAATCTGAAGATGCTCTGCATTTTATTTCTTAATTATTAAACTTTTATTGCACAATGCAATTTAGAATGAAATTCAAAATTGTGCAAGATTAAAATAATTTATGTAATTAAATACTTTTTCAAAAAAATTGTAAATGTTAAATAAAATTTAGTTTTTAATTACAAGTTTGTCGTCTAATACTTTTGTGTTTCGTGAAATATAAAATATAACATTTACGAATTCTGAATTTCAAAATTTATGGTAAAATATTTTGGGATATATCTGTAGTTAGAAATTTGTTTACCTTTCAAAATATTTGATTACGAAATGTTGAAAAAAATTTCTTTTCATCTTTTCCCACCTACAAAAACTTAAATATTGAACATCAAAAATTCTTTCTTCCTCCCAAAAAAAAATAATTATTATTTCATTTGTTGTCAAAATTATTAAATTCATAATTCATTGACATTTGGCATACCCATCAGGTCATTTCAGGTCATATAATGTGAACGAACTTTATTCTATTATAATTGGGTATACACAAGGGTTAAGCACCTTTTTTTTGAAGCTATTGTTTGTTAATTGATTCAAAAAAAAATATTTACAAAATCATTTACTTGTCGAAAATATTGTAAAAAAAAAAAATGAAGAATACTTTTTGACAAATAATTTACAAGTTTCAAAAGTTTTAAATCATAATCATAAATTCTGTCCGATCATTTTGCCAATCCTCAAAAGGAATTCTTTTTAAGAAATAATGATCAAGGTTTTTGCACCTTAAAAAAATAATAATTTTCAAAAGATGTTCCTAATGATTAAATTGTTCAAAAAAAATAAAATTATTATATTACAAGCTAGTAAATTGAAATCTTTTGAAGATAATTTTTACGTTATTAAATAAAATAAATTTCTTACGAAATAATTCAACTTTTTATTCAATATTACCAATAATTTGTATGTTCATCTTTTCTAGTAAATATTTTTTTGTAGTTAATAAGAAAATCATTAAGGCCGGCTATTATTTAGAAATCTTTTGATTATGGGTTTAAAACACGTTATGAAAATTATAATATTTGCATTAATTTAATTACCGGACTCATCAGTTTTAGTAATTGACGGTTGGGAATTAGATCTGAATGAAAATATGATTAAGTATAATGAAGTATAAATGAAAATTATGATTAATTAAATTTTTGAGAAATTTTAATTAAATCTAGACAACTATGATAGATTTTTGAAAGTTTTTGTGTTATCAATTTTTTATTTAAGAAATATTAAATTTAATTTTTTTACTTTATTATTTCACTAGTTATGCTTTATGCAATATAATTATTTTATTTATATCTTTATTCTTTCAAATGCACAATACGTGTTAATTGATTAATTGTGTATAATTGATAAATATAATTCTCCTCATCGTTATAATTTTTCTTATCAAGTTCAGCAAATTTTCGTTTTATTAGCATTGAACAAAGTATATGCTAAAAAACATAATAATCACTTTTAGAAAACAAAAGTATTAAGCGACAAACTTGATAAACAAAATCTAAATACAAAACTCAATGTTTACAATAATTAGAAATATTAATAATAATTTTCATAAAAACATTAAATAAATAAATGTAAAATTTAACAAATAAAAAATTATTTTTGCAGCAATTATAAAATGTTTCTATTAATATATGATTGAATAAAATAAGTGTATACACGATTATTTCTAAAATTTAAGTTTTGTCTAGACTAGACTAAGCAAACTATAAAATCTGTTGCTTTTTAGTCTTTATAATTCATGCACTTACAACAATCATAAATAATTTAATTTTATTGAAAAATATATTCTCAATTTATAGCTTTAAATTACCACCATAAATATCTAACATCAAAGATTAAAACATTCTCACAGAAATCATCTTCTAATTCTGAATTTATAGTCTTGTATTTTTAATACATGCAATGTCTCAAGATTCATCATCTTTAAACGACGGGATACTAATCTGTTGCAATATATCTACTCTTAAATATTGTGGTAATCTAAGTATTTTTTGGAAGAGCAAAAAAAAACCACTTAAACCGATTATTGTCATACATTCCTATAATGGCAATTAGTCAACTCCCATTCAATACAAAATTTTGAATATATAAATGCAATTTGGTTGTTGAGGTCATTTACAAATTTTTCTGCAAACCAATAAACATATAGAAAATTTTATAAGTGCTGATTATTATTTCACAAAAACAAAATATAATAATTTTGCAATATTTAACAGGTAGTTGTTCAATATTATAAAATTTTATTATGGTTATATTAAGCACGTTTTATTTTTACTTTACAAATAATTTTAATACAAATAAACTTAATTTTATACTTGCCAGTCTTGGTCTAATAATAATTTTCTTTGAATGGAAATTCTGTAAAATATTGTAAATTTAATTTTAGATAAAAAGAAATCAAAGTAATGTAACTTAATCAATATCATCAAAATACATATTCTAAAACTTCTTCAATAAATGAGTAATCAACATCAACTTTTCTAAAACTTCTTTAATCGTAGTGTATGTCATTGCATTGTCATACACTATGATTAAAGTGACAGACAAACTTCAACGATTGTTAGCTGGTTTTCTTTCATAGTCAAACAAACCATAAAAAAGATCTGCATAGAAAAAATTTTTTACAGATTAATGTTTATAGTGATAATTATGTAATCGTCATGATTTATGGTAGAAACGTATTTTTTTTTCTTGTATTGCACTTTGTGGTTTTTTTTAATGTGTTTCTGTATTTTGCAATAAAATTTAAATTTCTTGTATGTGAATAAAAAAATCAATCTTTATCTAAATTTGGTAGTGTTTATTGTTTTGTGATATGTGAGAATATTGAAAATTTATTTAATTAAAGAAGCTCAGAAATGAAAAGGTCGCATGTTCAAACGTAATAAAGTTTTGTTCAATATGCAATAGAAAGCAATACTTTAAAAATTTATAACTTGGTTAAAATGAAATTAATTTTTTAAATAGGATTCCGTTTTATGACTAATTTTACATTTGTTTTAAAATAAATACTATTGTGAATTAAATATGTAATGATCCAAAAAAAAAATTTATAGTTTAATCAGCAATAACTGATTAGTTATAACATTTTTAAACATATTAATTGTACAAATAAGTTTTTTAAAGCTGATGAATCTAGATAATGAGCTATATTAAAGATTCCATTATGTTTGTCATAATTTTCTTATAAGGTCATCAACAATTTTTTATGAAATTAATAATAAGCAAAATACCAAAAACTTTGTCAAACTTTTTAATTAATGGCACAGAAAAGTAATTAAAAGGTTATTAACTTCGCCCCCTTAATAGGATAACCAAATTACTATAAATATGTTAAAAATTAAATAAATAAATATCAGAAGTTTTTTTTTATAATTATGACTTAAGCTTTTTCTTCTTAAACCTACCACATTTTCTTTTTGTTAATTAAATGTGTAAGAGATGTTGAAATAATTTTTATAATAAATGCTTTTAGTTTTTTTGCAGAAAGTAATCGTATTAAAAATATTTAATTAACAATCAATTATTGGGTAATAAAATTAAAACTATTTTAAATATAATGAAATTTTATATTTTTAAAATAGCAATCCATAAAAAGGTATATTAATTATTAAGTGTTACCATAATGAGATGATTTTTTCCGATAATAAAGATTATTACCAATTTAAATCAATTTATAATATAATATTTAAAATATATGATTAATATTATTACTATGGTCGACAACTTGACAAATTAATTCATTAACAAATATGGTTTTATTGTCAAATATTTTAACATTTATTAAAAACTCTGAACGATGTTAAATTTATTTACAAAAACCAGAAGTCAAATTATAAAAACATAAAATATTTTAAAAAAAGAATTTCTCATTAAAACCTTTTCTGAAAGCATAAATTAAAAATATAATTTAAAATACAGATTTTAAGAAATTAAATTGACAATTTTTGATTTAAAAATACGATTATGACTATAATCTAGAGGACAAATTTTATGGCCAATTTTTTATTTTGATCATTGTTTAACTTACAAATGAGTAAATAATATCCAAACAAAGATTTGAGAGGATATATTTTAAAAATACATCCTTGGTGAAAATATATAATTACAACAAATTGTCTTAATTAGTTTAGTAATTTCAATTATCCAAACAAAAACAAAATTTTCTGAAATCAAATTTACCTACATCAAGTGAAAATTTTAATCTGACTAAACTATGTTCTTAGTTAAGACTTAATAAATTCTTTATATTTAACATTGATCCCTGATCTACAAAATACATTATATGTATCAATAAAATAAAAAATAAATTACGATAAAATCAATAAATAGTAGAAATATATTTATTATTTAAAAAACAATTTTCCAGTAATTTATTTTAGATAGCTCCACATTATACTTAAGTAATATATATATATATTAAGTAGAACGAATTTTTTAGTATATAACCTTAAGTCAAATTTAATTCTTAACTAAAATTTATGACTATTTTATTCATACTGAAAGTAATAAATCTTTTAGCTCAAAATAAACTAAAACAATAAATAAATCAATTGCAATAAACTTCTTAACGAATTAACCATTAAAATATCTATTTTTAATTTAGTTAATATAGTTTAAATATAAATGTTAAAACAATGATCATTTTTGTGGTGTGTTATCAACAATTATTAAGTATTAAAATTTTCACCTTGACCACAATCTGACATTTAAGAATAAATATTTATTATTGTAATGAATATTTTTTTCAAATTATATAAATAATTTTAAAAATTTTTGATTTAAATTGTGATTAGCTACTGTATAATTAAACACTTTACTACATTGGATAATTTTCTTAATCCGATAATGCTGCTCTATAAGCTGCGGTATTCTTAATCCGATAATACTACGATATCATGCTGTGGTATATAATTATTAATTTTAATAAATATTACCTGCTTTTCTATCAATCAAGAATTTTAAATTCAATTTTATTTTTTATTTTAGTTTTTTTGGTATAAAAAGAATTTTTAAATTTCATTAAAAAAAAAGTATTAAATTAATTAACCTGTTTGTTAAAAGATGACATTGAAAAAAACTTACAAATATACAAAATTTTAGAAGTTTATCTATCAAATTATAATTTTGTTATTTAAATGATTTTGACATAATATATTATAGATTTTTTTTGATTAATTTAACATTTTGTTATTAACTAATTAAATTTATTTATATACATATATAAAGATTTGATTACGATAAATTATTAGTTTTTTTATTTTTATATAAATTTAACTTCTATCCGTATTACCCCATCCTTGGCAATGTTTAATAATTCGGATAGACAAAAATTTTGATTGACAAGTATTTCCGATCATAATTTTATTTTATTAAAAATTTGAAACTTTTAATAGTTATATTAATTTCTAAAGATTTCTTAGTTTGTTGAAGATGATTAACTAGTTTTAAAGTAAAATCAATTAAATTATTTGATTGTAAAACAAAGAAAAAAAAATTTATTTTCATATTTATGATCAATGTATTTATTTTTCCGGACATGTCATATTTATAAAACTGTGGAAATAATTTCCAAAAATTAAATTTACCATAAAACTTTCATATAAAATCGGTTACTACTAGTATTAAAAAAAATTCTTTAATAAAAAATATATATGTCTTTTTTGTGATCTTAAAGGTCAATAGCTTAAAATGCGGAAAATAAAAAAAAACTAAAGTTATTATTTATTTTCAGATAAATAAATTATTAAATTAATAATTAATGCTAATATAGACATAATGTTCCGGTATCTGGTAAAAAAAAAATTTTTTTTAATAATTTTGTGGGGTGGCGGAATTATTACATAAAAGGTTTTTAAGGATTTAATGAAAAATGAATTTAATTAATGATTTGGTAATTTGATAATTTTAGTGATGTGCTGAAGGTATTTAATAGTATTTAAATATAATTAATATAATTTTTTATTGAAATATTATACTGAATTAAAATACAAAATTAAATGTTTTTCTAAATGTAATTTTATTTTTGTAATTAAATTGACCTTTGTCTTGAAAACTTCAGAAAATTACTTCTTCGGATATTGAAAATAAAAAATTACTTATAATTCAATAATTTTCAACCGAGTTTCTTACTTTTGTGATATAGATCAGTTTTAGTAGACATTTTTATATGTCTTTTATATTGTCTTGTCACCAAGTTACAAATACGAAATTAATAATATTGAACAATCATATAATCATAACTTTTTGTCTGTTTTTAGTTTTTCAAATAATATTCTATTTAATTGTTAACCTTTTATATGTAATTTAATTTGTTAACAAAATAATTATAAGTTGTTGAAGTACATATATTTTTATAGTTTTTATAATAATATTAAGGTCATTTAAAAAATTCTACTCTCATTTAACTTTCTTACATAATTATCAAATTAGAAATCATTTAATTATATTACATATTATTTTTATTTTTTTCTTAAAAGTTAAAATTAATTAGCAACAAAAAATTGGGGAATTTTTTGAAAGTATAAAATCAAGTTTGTGACTTAACATTTTCTGTTTAAATGTGTAAATTTTTTATTATTTAAGGTTTTATGTTTATTTATTATGAGTAAGACGTAGATTTTATAATTTACAAATATTTTTAATTAATTTAAAAAAAAAAATGCTTTTAAAATCGGCGCTTTTTTGAGATTTGTATACGAAAAACTATAGTTAAGGACATCCCCAATAATTATTTTTATATATTTAAATGTTATATGTAAGGTCTGAAATGTTATCTTTAACGACACACTGGACTTATGACTTGCTGAATATGGACAAACTATAAACCACGTAATATAAAAAACAATATTCGAAATAAATTTATATTTCTGCCATCTTTTATTAGTCACAATAAACTGTTAATAACTTCTTTAATATACATATATATTTAAAGTTTAATATACATATACAGATCCCATTTAAATAACTGAAAAAAAGACCCCCATTAAAATTTATTATATTCAGCAATTTTACAAACCTGAACTAAGTGCTGTGCCGTAAAATCATTAACACTGACCTTGATTTTATTATTAAAAATGACTACAGTAAAAATATCAACTTTATTAACTTTAAAAATTTATTTAAATAAATTATAAACATTAATTTAATAACAGCAATTATGGAAAGTGATAAAAACTTTCGTTTTCAACTTAAATGTTTACTGTTTTCATTTTTTATTATATGCAATTTATCTTAATTGCGCACAAAATTAATATGAAATTGTTAATTAATATTCTTTGATTGTTATGTCTCAAATATTCGCAAAGTTTTTCTGTATTAATGGCATAGCGACGCGATAACATTAATATTATTCAAATCAGGTGTGACATTAAATTTGTGATAATTCAATCAAAATAAAATTTCATAGTCTAATTGAGTAGGTATTTTTAATAAAAAAAAATCCAAGTGCAAGTTCAAAAAAATTATAAGAAAAAAAGTTTTTTGAGTTGTGTTTCAAAAAATGGTCAAATAAAAATAATAATCGAGTGATTAAATTGATTTAAATTTGTTTAATATTTTGAAATAGGAATTTTATGATTATGATTGTCAAATTATATGCAATTTGATAAATAAATCAAATTACGAAATTATCTTAAATTCTTTAAATGGTAAAAAAACTTAAGGTGTTTATTTATTAAGATTAATTGAATACAAATTTTTTTTTTTTTGGTAATATTTATTTATTTTTTTTTCAGATTTGTTAGTTTTACCTTCAAATATTTTGTACAAAAGGTTTTTTTTCCTTTTTGTAAATCAATTTTTTGTTGTTTTTTATTATGGAGACATCAAAAATGGTTTAAAATTTCGTAATTTTTGTTGACAATTTTTATTTGGTAACAAATTGAGATAATTTCTTAAAATTTATTAATTTTACATTGAAATTGAGGTTAAGGTTTTCAATTGTCAAATAAAAAAACTACATTTTTAGAACATAGCAATGGTATGTCAAAATTTTAACTGTAGAATATACTAGTGAAATTTTTATGTTACTGATTTATTGGTGTGATAAAATGTTTATTTTCAATCATTATGTTGATATTCAAAAATTTGATGTTAAATTTTTTTTTTTTAAGAATTAATAAAAATGTTTTTATCGGCAATCCGCTAATTTATTATAACAGTTATAAACAAAACATAATGTCAATAAGATATTTCTTAATTTCCGGAATAAAAAACATTAATAATGTCATTGAGTATAAAGAAAGTAAAATATTTTTGATCAAATTTTATTGAAATGATGCAATGAATTTTATGCATAGAACTATTTAGAAAAAACATTTAGCTTGCTTTTTAATTTTAGATTAAAAATTTTACCTGAAAATTCAAATATACAATGTCTCTTCAACAAATTTCAATGCAACTATGTAAGTTATAAGGTATTTCTTATTTTATGTTGCTGTCTAAAGTTAATTATTGGCAAGACCTAGCAGTAATCTATATAGAGAATTATTAATTAAGTGGTTTTTTTTATTGTAACTTTTAAGAAAAAAATTTAAAATGCATATACATATACTAAAAATATTTCAGCATAGTAGCAGTTCAATAGAATTTCCAGTAGTTGTACGTATTAATTGAAAAATTTTCATTATTTCAATTAACTTTGTTTCAATTTTTCTGTACATAAAAATCAATGACCGCAAAATAATAGTAATAATTATAAAATTCCATGAAAATAAAATCACTTACAAATTAAGTCATTCTGCAGTATCATCAGAAAATAAAAGTGAATCTCAATACACAACACACTGACTTGTATTACACTTTGAAAAGAAAATACAGCACAAAGAGCAACAGAAATCAAAAAACACAGTTAAAACTAAAAAAAGTTAGCTTGATTCTCGAAACACGCCTATCGAAATATAAAAAAGTATTTTTTTTTTTTCAAAACCTTTCATTTAGCCTGCAGCATGTAAAGCCCAAATAACAAAAGTACAAATTTATTATTTCTGTAGCTAACAGTGAATTGCGTAAGACATTTTATTGTTGCAGTTATAGGAAACGACTGACCATAAACAGATAAAAATGAAAATTTTATTTTTATATACATTTACGCATCTCTTAAGGCGCATACCTGTTTGTACCTATAATTAAACATATTATATAACGGGGTTTCAGTGTCAATAGATTTGTAATGATTTGATGTTTCTTTTTAGAGGGATTTTATTTTTTATTGAATTAATTTTATTGAATAATTTTTTTATATTTGTATTCAGTGATGGCTAGAAGGCGTATTAACTGTCAAGTAAAGAGAAAATTAATGCATTTTGGAAAATTATCATTATTATAATCGAGAGCAGGCGGAACTTTTTTTTAAAAAAAGTTCTTTTTGACAGTTATGTGTCTATTTACTGTTACTTTTCGAGGTCGATTTCAATGAAGAATTAAAAAGTTGTAATTAAGAAAATATGTAATCAAAAGTTCGATGAACTAAAAATGAAAAATTTTAAAATTCTTAACAATAAACAGTCGTTGTCATGAGAAGACTTTCTATACATACCATGGAAGATAAAATAAAGCAAAAAGTTAATTGTAAATTTTTAGTTATATAACATAATTATAAATCATGATGTTCTCAAAATGTTAAACTTTACAACCAAAATAATTTAAATCATTTTCAATTTTATAAAATCATAAATAACTTCATTAAAGAAGATGCTCAAGTTTTATATTTGAACGTGTATGTCGCAAACCATTCCTCAACTACCCAACCTTTGTAACCAATCCCTGTAAAATAAGTAACTAAGAGGTTAAAATTCTCAAATTATAATCATTTCCTATGTCTTCGTTAACTCCAACTAATAAAGTCAACACGAAAAACGTGACAAAATATTTGTTCGTTGTACTAGTGGGATAGAAATTTAATATTTATGAAAAAGAAATTTATAGATTTCATAAAATATTAAATTAATTTCTATTACGAAATAATACTAATAATTAAATTACAGGTTAATAGATGACAGTTTGTTAATATTTTCCATTATTTAGATAATATATTTAAATAAATGAATTAATAAATTATTCTTACATCATCCCTAAATTTATCACTCAAAATTAATTGAAATTTGGTTTAATTTTGATATATATATTACACAATTTTTGTTTTTTAATTTTCCATTTAAATTCAATCTTTCTAAAACACTGTACATAATAAATTAATATTCTGCTAAACTGCAAGAGATAAACTTTCTTTTTTCTTTCAATTTATTCAGTTGTAAAAAATATATTTACAAGCTTGACTAAAGTATAATTTTGTAATAATTTCCTTTCAATTGTAAATTATCAAAAATTGACGCCGATTTGCGTTTTTTCAAAAGATTTACCTTTTTTCTTTTGCTGTTGTAGGTGTGTAAAATTATATTTTATTGTTCGTGTTATTTAATTTTTCAATTTGTACAAATAAATTGAACCCGAAAAATAAAATTATAAATTACTAAACAACAAGCTTAGGTTTGGATTTATTTTGTACATATTTTTGAAAATTAAATTATAAAAATATTGAATTAGAGGAATTTTTTTAAACAACACATAAAGCAAAATAGTGAACATAAAATCTTAGGTAAAAAATAAAAAGATAAAATTAGTTTTGTTGGGAAGAAAATATTATTAATTTCTAAATTATTTTGTGGTTAAAGTGTTAGGTAAAGATATAATTGAGCCAAATTATGAAATAATAATAGCATACACAAATAATACACTCATAAATTCATTATCGAATTTAACATTTTGTGGTAGTTTAATAATTCGTTATATTAATTAGAATAATTTGTTAGAGGAATCGTAAATCTAAATTTCGAAAATTGCAAACATAATTGGAATTATATAAAAAAAACATTTACTAACTATGTTTTAAATTTAATTGAAAAACTGTGATAATTTTTTATAATTCAGATTCTATTATTGATTTTATAAAATTCAAGTTTGTGATTTAACATTTTTGATTTGTTCAGTCTATAGTAGTGTGAAGGAAAAATTTAAACATATAACTAGAATTTTACAGAATTAAAAATTAGTAAAAATGAATGAAAAATCAATATCATTTCGATATGCAGGATAAATATTTGATAATATTTAACAAAATTAGTTTAAACTAATCCAGACTTAGTTTATTATATTTAACTTGTTATTATTTAATATTACCTACAATTTTTACACATTTATAATTAAAAAAAAATCCTTTAAAGTTCATAAAAATTAAGTAAAAATTAAAGGCTTTGCACAATTAATTTAAATATATTGCTTACATAATCAAAAATTAAACAAAAGTTACAATTCCATGTCCGATTAATAGCACATTTCTATAATATTCATTAAATAATTAACAATATAAGAAATGCCGACAATTTTTCACCTATAAAAAAAAATTATCTGAAAACTTTCAAATAAAATTTTACAATTCAATTGTTCATAAACATAACTTCAGTTATACCTCAATTCATTATAAACCACACTTCCTTCCATGCCGGGAAATTAATATATTTTACCAAACCTAAAAAAAAAACCAAGTAAAAATGTTCACGTGGGTGTTTCGGATTTTCCTCGTTAACTAACAATAGACTGCAAATATTTTACAATTGTGATCTATATCCATAAATTTTTATTTAATTTTTTTTATCTTCATACCAACCTTACCACAAATAACTGCCACAACCACTGCCGCCACTGAAATTGATAGTGAATATAACCTGAAAAAAAAATTAATATTATGTTTCAAATGAAAGGAAAAGTTATTTTTCAAGAAAATCAACCAAACAGAGAAGAAAATTATACAAATAATTCCAGTATAGCGTGCAAAAAATCTTTTAGCATTGTAGACGTATGGTCCACACCTTTCAGTTGCAATATACCTTTTGAATTGAGACTAAGCTGCATCGAGTGCAAACTAATATTACAGCATGGCTTTTTGGATAAATAATTAATGTAGTGGTTGCACACATTAAAATGCTCTATATTAAATCACCAAACACTGCGGATGGTGATTTTTTTTTCATTAAGTTTATAGCAAAAAAAAAAAGTCATAAAACGAAAATAAACTTTTATGTAAGAGAAAGTATTCACAGAGAAAAAATATATTCAGAAATATATATAATTTTAAAAATCGTGTTTTATTATTATATGTATATGAATAAATTTTAATTCTTAACTTTTTACAGGGTGATCTAAAATTGCAGTATTTATTAAAATTGGTATTATACTAGTGGCTTCTTGTATGCTTTAGAAATTGTGTAGAAATTGACTCAAAGCAATTTTATTTCTTAAAATCACAAAGTATAATATTCCAGTATGCTACATAATAATATTATAAGTTTCTTATTAAAATTGTTAGACAAAATTATAAATCATCGTACGAAATTCACCAGTTTATTTAATTACCTTGTATTATACAAATTATATTCACCTTTATATGCTATAACGATTAGTCTCGATCTCAAAAATATTATATTACAATTTATACAATTTAAATATCGAGCAAAAAAATAAATTAATTTAAATTTAAATCAGGTCCAGCTAGTATTCACCTCTAAATGAACTTTCCTAACAAAACCAGACAGAAACCTCCTTCTTGTTGTTTTTTTTATATTATTATTATAAACTTTCTGCCAAAATTGAATTTTAAATAAGTGTACACATAACAAATTTTTATAAACCAAAAAAACGAAATATTATATTAAATTTAAAAATATATAACACGAATGAATTATAGGTAATATTATGGCATAAAACTCCAACAAACTTAAAGCCAACTAAACATATTGATAATTTTTTTTTTTCATCTTTCACCTTACTGTTAAGCAGGATCATAAATTTTTTTTTTTTAATTTATAATTTTCATTTTTAATTTCATTTTAATTACATGAATTTCTCAAATTATTATATCATTTTCGTAGTGGACAATTTTAATAAAGTAGAATTTTGAATAAAAAAAAAATCCAGTTTATGTTTTGTTGGGCGTTGTTGGTTTTACATATTTTTATGTTTTATTTTTACTACTTGACTAAAGATTTTCCAGATCAATTTCAAGGAAAAAAAATTTCTTGGTTCAAAAAAAAAAATAATAACCAAACTGTGGTGTATTATCGATTTTACGCAATAATTTTAATATTAATTTGACGACAGGTATTTTGAGTTTTATGTATATGTATTTACAAAAACAAAAAATTTTTTTAATCTAATTTAATAAAAAATCAAAACCGAGAAAAAATAAACTGCTGTCTCAATTTAAAGTTAAATAATGTTTAACAAATTATCCTTTATGTTATTACATATATAATATTGCATTTTAGATTATTTAATAATTTATTTTATAGATTTTACTTTCGGAAAAAAAAATATTTGTGTTGTATGCAGGTCATATAATTATAAAGATATTAATTGAAATAATAATTGAGGAAAAATTATAAATATTTATATTTGATATCTTAATAGTCAATTAATATAAATTTAAGATAAGTAATTAATTTGTTGTGTAGTAAAATTCAAATAAATTATAAAGTATAAGTGAAATAAAGTTTGGAAAGTTTAGTTAAAATTGTAATCAAGATTTAAATTGAATAAAATTTTTAAAAAATTGTAAAAAAGCTATAATTGAATAGTTACTTCAGTTATTTTACATCAGTAGTTATGAAGGTTTAGTCTTATTGACAAAGTTAATTTCTGTTCTTATTTTTAAGGCAAGTGCATTCAATTAAAATCATTAAAAATTGAGTAATGTTTACCCCCATCTAAACTAGATAATATAAAAATTTATAATTGAGAACCTAAATTATTTTGTAAAATGTATTCCTACATAGATATTATCTGTTGACAATATTTCATTCAGTTACTCAAAATTTTTTATCTAAAAAGCGGTTGATATACTGATATATGCTTTCATTACTTTTGTTTTATCCAAAAATATTCTAATATTGTAGAAACTAAAAAAATCATAATTTAGTAATTTTCTTAAAATATAAAGTATAATTTATAAAATCTTATTTTCAAATTATTTAATTAATATCTAAATAGTTTAACCTCAGGCTACCATATAAATTTAATAGATTTAATAGCTTTCATGTCTATCAAAAAAATTGTACGAAAACATTTGTTAAAATTTCATATTATATCACTTAAAATCCACCTGTTCATTTACCAATTTAGGCGCAATTGTTTATCTTACTTTTTTTTTTTACAAAAAACAAACACGTTCGTTTAAACACTATTTTAACATTTTAATCAGATTAAATAATCAAACATCAAAATAATTTCAATTAAAATTATAATATAATTTTTTTTTTGTATAAAATTAATTGAAATTGCCCGCTAGTAATATGATTATACACGTAAAACATATTTTTTTTTTGGTAGGCTTTTAATTAAAAAGGTGATCACACCTTTTTTTTATTAATTTATTTTGTGTTTTTTAATGATTTATAAACGGATATAAGTGTAATGCACTTTTGCGTAGGAGGTGAGAAGAATAATTAAATAATATATTGTAAAAAAAAGTAATATTTATTTTTTGAAGAAATCATAAAAAAGAAAGTTTTTGTCAGTCTTAGGTCATAACGTCAACTAAAAAAGTCATAAAATATTTTTATATTTTTAACAAAAATAAAATTGATGAATTATTGAAATTTTTGTAAAGTAAATTTTCAAGTTAAAGTCGATTAAAAATATCTATATTTATTTAGTTACCAAAGAAGTTGTAATATAATTTAGTTATACAAATATTTTTATACCTTGTGACACCAATATTTAAAATAAGTATAGCTACATTATTGTTTTAAAAATTATCAAATATAAGTTGGAATTATTATTAACAAGTTTCACCAATTAAAATAATTTCGGAAACTTTATATTGAACCAATTTGAGTTTTTTAAAAAATTTATTATTTTTCTTTCATTTCTTTAATAATTTAATTGCATTATTTTCTTTTAACTTTACAGGAAGGAAGCATTGGTCATGAATTAGTGATAAAACCATTACCACATGAACTCAATCCAATAAAAGACGAAGTACATCATATTGTTTATAAAAGATCAGTGGACGCAACAGAATCTTTAAGTGATTTTGGTAAGATCATTTATAAATTATTATTGTTATTTTATTTTTTAAATCATATATTAAATTTTCAATAACATTAATAACATTAATGTATAAATAATTTAAATTTAATGGATTTCAATTTACTTTAAGTGAAATTATTTACGTATAATTGCCATTCAATCCATTAAATTTTTAAATTTACAATTTAATAAAAATGTTTAAAAGTACACTGTTTTTTTTTTTTTTTTTTGGAATTTCAATTAAATTCTAATGTTAAAATTATTGAAAAGTTATTGTTTTTGAAATTAATAACTTTAAAACTACTTAACAATATTACACTTAAAAATTTAATTTCTATAATAACTTCCTGTAAGATTTGAAACAAAATAAATTACAATATTTTAATATTCCCTTTAAAAGTTCAAAAGTCTGGAGGACATGTATATATAAATGTTATACGCATTATACGTATACGTTATATTAAAATTTTGCGAAAAAAAAACAATACGTGATTGTCAATCCATCAAGGTTAATAATTCACGAAAAAAAAGAATATTTAAATTAAACTAATTAGTAATTATTTCAAGTAAATATTTTATAGCAATTTGATTTATTAAAGAATGCCATAAAGAATTTTAACGTTAAGGTATTTAAACTTTGATAATTATCATAAACTGACATTAAATATAATATTTGCTAATTTTAAAGATTTTAATCTTTAGTTACTTAGAAATGTACATATAACAATTATAATAAAAATGTTACTGCCTTATTTCAATTGAAATGACAAATGTAAATAAATCATCTGTTCTTCTTATGCTAACAACATATTTAAGGTCATACACCATACAGTCATAAATCATTTAGCTCGTTACCGAACTGCTGTAAAAAACCACAACTAAATTGGCCAATTGAACAAAAAAACTTAACTTCACTAAATTAGAAATATAGAAAATTGCCTTAATTAAAATTTATTCATAATGAGAAATTGTATAGTCTAGCAAAAATTGGGAAAAATAGTGGCATGACACTGTGACTGCCTCTAAAAACAACTATATATTAATCGAAATATTTCTACAATCATTTTTAATGTAATTAACTACTTAAATAATTCAATTATACCCAACCTTATCCCATAAAATTATTTCCTTTATTCAGCAACATTTTTAATAAATCCACATTTTTTTTTGTTAAATGTTATAAAATCATGCGTAGAATTTTAATTCTAATAAAATTTTGAAAAATTCTATTAAATTTTTTTTTTTATATAACTAGGAAAAAAAATCAGTTTAAATTACACACCTCTTTTACCATACCAAATTATTTTATATTTCTAAATATTTTCAACAATATAATATGATATTAATTTTGAAAATATATAATTTCTTTAGCATACATGGAACCAGATAGATTAGAAAAACGCTACCGAGAAAAAAGATCAACATCACAATTTGATTCTTTAGATTCAAGCAAAACAAAATGGACAGAACGTGACGATGATGATGATTTGATTGCATCTTCATCGAATATTAATCGTAGAGCAAGACGTGCAGCACCTTACATTATTTATCCAGAAATTTTAGTTATTGTTGATTATGATGGTTATAGATTACATGGCGGTGATAATGTACAGGTAAGATTATTTTTTTTATTTATATTGGTAAAATTATAATTAAATTATTGATGAATTGGGTTAAATTACTTAAATATTATTTGATTCTATATAATATTACATAAAATTTTATGATTGAAATTAGAAAATTATTATAATTTTAAAGCAAGTTTTTGTTTGTTATATAATCAAAATAAAAATAGGTGCGGATTGGTAGTAAAATGGTAGTGCAAGGTGCCGCATTTTATGGGTGCAAGTAATTTTTATTTAAAGTTAATTAATATAAATTTAACAGGTTCTTTGATATTTATTGTAGTATTTATAAATAAATATGAAATATTCAAAGATTTTTAATAAGGTTTTTATTAAAAATTATTTATTGAACACAAAATTCTCAGCGAAAATATTAAAGGAATCTTTTTGCAATACTAAATATAAATTTCAAGCTACATTTTTAAAATAGTTATGTTAAATAAGAAAAATTATTTCGTTAACTACTATCTATTTTTACATTATGAAATTGTCAGATTTATAATTTAATATAATTAGTAACTTCGTATTTATACTGGGAATCTTAATTGTAGAGCATTTTAATTTTAGGAAATTAGTATAGTAGTTTTGAATGATTGACGATTTCTTAAAATGTATTCAGTAGAAATTAGCTACCAGTTAATTATTTTAAAGTTACAACTGGTAGCTAATTTCCACTGAATACATTTATCCAATCTTGTTTAATGAAGACTGATTAAAAAATATTTATTAAATTAGTTCTACAACTAATGTTACCATATAAAAATAAATTAATATTTTCTCAGGTAAAACGATATTTCGTATCATTTTGGAATGGAGTTGATCTCAGATATCGATTATTAAAAGGACCTAGAATACGTATTAGTATAGCTGGCATAATTATTTCAAGGGTAAGTACAAATTTTCTTTTTAGCTTAATGGAACTTTAAAGGATTAAAAAAAAAAAAAATGAAATCATATACATTTGTAATTGATTAGTGAAATTTATCTTCTATTTTAAGTTTCAGAAATTCTTTTTATTTTGTATTTTTAACGTTTTTTCAGTTAATTTCATTTTAATTATTTATTTCTTCATAAAAAGATTTTATTTTATTTCAAAAAAAGAAAAATGACAACCAAATTAAATTTTGTGAAAAAACGACAAAATCATAAAATCGTGACAAAATAGTTTCTTTAATAGTTTTTATTCTCAGAACAACATAAATAATTATTTTTCAGTTTTTTTTATTTTCGTTTATTTTTTCTGTGGTTTTAAAAAACTTCAAATAAATCACAAGTAAACAACTTCCGCATTTAAATAACTCGCTCACATTTGATTTCTAACTAAAAAAAAATATTGTTTAGTTTAATTGTAATATTGTAAAAATATATAAAATTGTTAACTTGCGCGTATATGGAACTGAAATAATTTTTTTAATGGATTAAATCTTAAAAAGTTTTGTTATTCACACAAAAAAAATAAGTTAAAATGTTGTTTTGTTTTGTCAGCCAAACAAATGAATTAAAAGCAAATTGTCCAAAAAATTAAGAAAAAAAAATGATAAATTTTAATGCATGATCACTGAAATTTTGCAATTACAATTCGGGAAAAACACTAGAAAAAACACATATAGAAAAACTTTCAAATATCTTAGAAATGTTTTAAATTATCTGGTATTACTTTATAATAGCTAAAATAATTAATTTTTGTTTCAGACTTGTAAAATGCTTTTAAATTTAATTGTCAGAAGAGTTAAAATTAATTGTTTTTTTTTATGTTTTGTTGGTATTTATAAGATTGGTTTGGAGAATTTTCGTTAAATTGTTAAATAATAATAATTATCATTATTTTAGGTTTCCCTGAAAGCTTTAGAAAAAAACAAGGTTTTTAAATAGGATATATTTTTTTAAGAAATTATGTCCAAAAATGTAAGATTTCTTATTGACAATTGATACTAAATTAATTTACATCAATTACTAATTTCAATGCAATTTAAAAGTTTACGAAGAATTTCAATTTAAATGCAATTAATTAACTTCGATTATTGATAAAATATATTTAGTGGATCTAATGTTACTCAATTTATTTCATAATTAATGAAAATCATTAATTAAACCAAAATAATAGACAATTTTTTATAAATTCATAAGAATTTTTCACTTAGAAATTTATTAAAACAAAAAATTTTCTTAAGTTTTGTGGATTCAATATGTTTTCAAGTTAAACATCATTTTTTACAAGTTGATATACTCTCGTAAATCTGATAATTAAATAAAATTAATATATTATATAGTAATTGATTTTATTTATAAGTGAACTAATTTCCAAGTAGGTTAATTGGACTAAATATCTGCATTTTTATTGCCATTATGACATTCTTTAAATAAATGTCAGTCTGATATAGGCATACAAAAAAAACTTCTTTAGGAGCACATAAAGGTAATAATTAAAAGCAAACATTGTGAATATCATCATGTTTGCATTTTATAGAGACACAAATTGGAAATATCGTTTATTATTTTTTTTATTGCAAAAGTAACTGTGAAAAACGTGTGAAGTAATCAAAAATATTGAATAATAATAAACTATAATCTGTTCATTAAAATTAATAATCATGATTATTAGTATAGTTGTCCGTGAAATGAAAAATAAAGATGGTCAAGTAAATTGGAAATTAACAGACATATAAGAATATATACGTTTTAAAAGCAAAAGACAGATTAATAATTAATGTTTTAAATGAAGTGTTAAATTTAATTAAAATATGAACTTAATGGAAAATATTCATCTTATTAGGACCCGTACAATAGTTCAAAAAAAACCTAGCTTCATCCAATGCATTCGACTCTGCACTTCTGCACTGGATGCGACTCTGTTGTTTATTATAAATAAATCATCAAAAATTTTTTAAACTACATATTTCTAAATTTATCAAACTGTATTTTATATTATTATTACTGTAATTGTCTGCTTAAAATTCTAATTTTATAAATTCTGACAAACCTCAAATTCTAAACACCATACAATAAAAAAAGAAGGGAACATTTTTTAAACATTATTAAAGTCATGTTCAACATAAATAACATTTTTTTTTAACTCTGTCATAAAAACAAATGTTATTACATTTAATATAAACCTATTTTCATTATAAAAAAAAATTTTATACTGTCAAGAATTATGAACTTTTATGCTACCACAACAACTGGAAACTATCGAATTTTTTTCCAATATAACATAAAAAAAATATTAAAAGCAATACAAGACAAAAAAAAAACATATTTTTGCTGTTATGCAATAAATATATGATAAAAAAAAACATTAATATTTTATGTCTTTGGGATCATCTTCGGAATATTTCGAATAAATTTTTCATTTTTTATAAGATTTGATTTTGATTGAAATAAAGACACGGTCACGACAACAACAAAAAATCATTTTACTGAGCCTTTCACACGGTGGCAAAAGTTATCATATAAATATCAGTGCCACCAAAGTATAAGAAGAAAAAAAAACTATGTATGAGCGGCTTTATAACCGGTTCAATGAATAAATAATATTTTTTGTTTTTAGATTAAAAATTTATTCATTTATTTTTTTGTCTTTGATATCAAGTCATTAATAATGCATGCAATGATGTGCGATGTCACAATCTAATCGTCATAATCATAAAAACTAATCGTGGTGTTTGGCGATTCTCTAAATAAATTCAATTTTATATATTTTTATGGTGAAGATTGTCTGATATTAAGTAATTTGTTCTTTATGAAAAATCATATAATTTATGCCAATATAAAAACAAAATGATGAATTCATATTGTTAGGTGATATGATTTGTAGTTTTTAGTCGGCAACGACATTTTCCTTTTTAATTTAATTTATAATGATTTTTTTTTTTTCGTTATTTGTAATTAAATTCTAAAACTGTAACAAATTAATTATGCAAAATTAATCATAAAATATGATTAAAGAAAAAACTTGTAGATAAACAATGTCAGTTATTTCAGTTACTAAATCAAGTGAGAAATTAATTTAAAATTTGTAATATTTCTCTTGGGTAAAATCAAATAAACTGAAAAATTATAGCTAGATAATGCAAACTCGTAACATAACTCGATTTTACATGGTTGATGGGTGAAATAATAAAAAATATATCCAAAGAATTATTAAAACACTATCTTGCTAAAAATTGTATTATATTTGTAAAAAAAAATAAAATAACCATACAATTATCAAGACAGAACTATTAAACTTGTTTATAATTACTACCAGGCACAGAGAACTGTGATGATAATTTTCTTAATTTTTTATTGCTAACATTTAAAATCCGTGGCTACCGTTTGGTAATATAAAATTTCAATAATTAATAAGAATGAGAATAGAAAATCAATTTTTTTAAACAGTAATAAATTGTTCACCACTTTCATTATTAAATTATTAGCTAAAGTTCAATGCATATATATTTCCACTTGTCTATACTTAATTAACCATTTGATAATTTGCGTTCATATAAAATGAAAATTAAAAACAATCTAAAGTTGGAAATTTATTTTCACACACTCGGTTAACTTTAAACTTCCGGCCGCAACTTTAAAAGTAAAAGTGTATAAATAAAATTAAATCGTTTGCGATATATAATATAAAAAAACACAGTAGCATATTCAGCATAAATCATTTTTATATTTTGTTATTTTAAATCTTAAACCACTATAATATTTGTGGCGTTATGAAAAATATAATCATTAAAATTATATATACCTCAAAAGGTGAAGAAAAACTTGTTTATGATCTGAAATCATTTTTAATACGATCACCAAAAGGTGTAAGTCAATTGATTCAAAAGTAATTAGTACAAGCATTTATTTTATGATTTATCAATTTGGATATAATTTGATTTGAAAAAATATGAAATTTTAAATTTATAATATGTATTAGATATTTGTAATTTAAATATAGGTTTTAAAGATTTAGTTTTTTGATTAGTATATTGAAAGGCAAATCCTATTTAAATAATTTAAACGTTCAATTAAACTGTTCCAAATGTCAAATTAAAAAACAATTATAAATAGTTATAATTTATTTAAAATTTTTAAAATAATAATTATTATTATCCTGAAATCTATATTGGAATTTTTTTTATATTGTAAAATGGTCAAAAAAGCTTAATATAACTTGGCCAGACATCTTATTGCATATATTAAAATTTTATAAAATGTTACTTAATATGAAACATCAAAGCATTTAATTAATTAACTTAATTAATTTACCTTGCTCATCTTGATGATACTACAGCCCCTAATATAAATATACATTAAGACAAATTCAAATGATGATCTAGTTTCATTTGGTTTGAAGTTATTTGAATAAAATTAACAATGACATTGACTCAAATTATTTTAAATAAATTTAATATAGAGCTAATCAATTAACAAAATTTCAAAATCACTTAAATTTTTTTGTACACTTCTATTTAAATTCACATTAAACTATTTTCAATTTTTTGCTTTATAAATCAATGAAATTATTTACTTTAAAAAAAAATAAGTTATTTAACATAGTATACAACATTATTTTAAAATCATTGTTCAATCAAGTAAGAGACCAGAAACTTTTAAAGAATTTGGAACGAATTCAATTACTCTATCCCCCAAAAATATTTTAAAATAATAATAAATATAATTATTTATTAATATAATTTTGCAACAAATTTCTTTTGAATAGCTATCAAATCAAGGTAGTGACAATACTTAACAATATTATTTCTTAATAATTCTGTAAAAAAAAAAAAATGTTTTTTATTAATATTTTTAAGCGGCCACCACTACTTTCAGCTGCATTATATTTCTTTTATTGCTCCAATTTAACCAGAATAATAATCTTTGTAACCAATTTTTATATTTTACAATTTTCGTAATCCATTTTCACTTCTACTACTTTTTATTATTTACTTTAACTGAAAAAAATAAATTATTATTTATAAATTCATAGTCCTAATTTATTTTGTGGTATTTTATTTTTGTTATTGTCAATTATCATAAAAATAACTTTTTAATCTGTAATTTTATTATTATTGACCTATTCATATAAAAAAAAAAAAACTTTATAGTCTACATTAAATTTAAATATAATAAATAATTTTGGTACATAATTTAAATTTTATGTATAGTAAAATAAACCCACCTACACTATTAATGGAGAACAATTTATATATTCAAATTTGTTTTGCCTTTTTTATCAAATTTGAAAGGTTTTAGTTTAGAAATTTTAAATTTAAATTTAAATAACAAAATTATTCATCCAGAAAGCATTACTTATTTTTATAAATAGAAAAAACAATTTATCTGATAGAAATATTTAATTCGCGACAGCTTTAATTACAATTTTTTTTAAAAAAAAATCTATTAAAATATTCAATTATTGAAAAAACAAATTACCCAAGAGAAAGTAAATTAATTTCATGTTTTTTTTCGTCATAATCCGAAGAATTATCGATGTTCTTCCAATACATATACAAACATTTAAAATTTTTTTTTCATATTTCATTCAATAATAATTTAAGGATTCCAACTAATCATTATATTCAGTTATTTATAAAGTTTTTTTTTGTAAGAAAATGCTTGTAAATAAATTTAACTTTATATCTAAAAATCAATCCTTAATGATCCAATTTAAAACCAACATCTTCATCTGTTTCAATGCCAACTTCTTCAATTAATTTTTTTTTTGTTTTCGGATAACCTTCCATAATTGCATCAATCATTTCATTGCACATTCTTTTCCGTTTACGAAATTCTGTTAAAACCTTTTCATGACCTTTATCAATTTTTTTAATGTCATCAGATGAAAGCTATACAATCAAAATAGAACATTTATTTTTTATGTTTCCAATTTTACAATTTACTTGTTATTATTTACCTTGGATCCTTGAGATTGTTGTGATATTTTTATTTTATTCAAAATATTTATATTGATTTCAATTTCATTAAATAATTTCATTCGTTCATTTTCTAAATCCGTAATTGATGGAATTTTACTAAATTTTTTCAAATCGGATTCAAGTTTTTGAATTATTTCTTCTTTACTTTTAAGGTCATTTTGGAGGTTTATCAATTGTTTTTCCAATTGGGATATTTCAGAACCGTTCTAATCACGATATTAATTTATTTTTAAAAATATTTTTTAAATAATTATTCTTACTTCTGTTTTATTTATATCTTCTTGTTTGATGTAATATATTTTCTGTTTTCCAAATAACTTTTCTACAACTTTTTCCTTTGAAACTAGTGAATCGATGCTTCTAAAATTTATTTTCTTTAAGAATTTTAAATTTTTCATTTAAATTTATTGTTTTTACTTTTGAAGTACTGATTTTCCATTATCTTTTCCGCATTTCTCAAATATATCATTAAATGACCAAGGACGATTTGAATCTTGTAGGAATTTTAGCACTAAACTCGTTACTTCTTTATGCGTCATAACTCGCTAAAAAAACAATTAATTTTTTAAAACATATACTGCATTTAAAAGAAGAATTGCATTTAATATCTTTGATTTATTAAAATCTCTTAAAACCGTAAACCAATTTAGTAACTTTTTATTTTTTGAGCAAATTTTAAACAAGTTTAAAATATTATTTGAACAGATTTAAAACTTGTAAACCTATATATATTTCAGGAAATTATTTCATATTTTAAATCGTGACTTGATACTAAACACGCTTAAAAACTTCCCAATTTTAAAGATTTTCTAGATTTATAGTTTTATTTAATATTTTTATTTTTACAAAATATATATAAATTACGAAATTAATCTATTTCTGATTGCAATCTAATTTGTAGGGAAGGGATGCAACACCATATTTGGAACGTAATCGTGTCGGAAGAGATGCTATTGATTCAGCAGCTGCATTAACAGATATGGGAAAATATTTATTCCGTGAACGAAGATTACCCGTTTATGATATTGCGGTAGCAATTACAAAGTAAGTTATTTATTATTTTCGGATAAAAACTTCATTTAAAATGTAACCAATTCAATATATAATAATCATTTCCGACAATACCAGATTATAATTTTTGATATGATTCTGAAATTATCATCAAATTTATTCATTCGTTTTTCAAAACAACAACAATAAAAATACTCTTTAAAAAAAACAAAAAAAATCTTTCCAAACTAATAATTCACAGGTACGATATGTGCCGGAGACGAAAAGGTGGCCGTTGTACTAAAGGCACTGCGGGTAAACAAAAAAAAAAAAATTAAACCAAATCTAGAAATTAAAAAAATAATAATACAAAAATTTTAAGAATAAATTAAAATTTTTGTACTTAATTTTTGCTATTTTAGTTAATTTTAATTTTTGGTTGGTGCTCATCGTTGTTGATCATTTAATTTTTAGAGATTTTAGTTTTCGTTTCATATTTAGTAAAAATATTTCATAGAAGTTTTTTTCATTGAATTTAATAATTAATATTTTATTTAATTCATTTTTATTTTAAATATTGCATTTATTTTTTATATATTATTTGGGATTTTTTACTACCAAAAAGTATTAAACTGACCAGTTTTTTTTTTTTTGGTATATAATTAATTCTTCAAACATTTACATCGTTATTTTTTTTTTAATTAGACTATTTTTTCGTTATTTTTAGAGCATTGTAGATTGCTTTATTTTTTGCATTAAAACATTATTTTTTATACTAACCAAAAGTATAATATAAAAATTAAAAAAAAAAAATTTCAGGAAATCAATTGGAAATTTTCACGATAACAAGTTAAAATTAATTAAAACTTGTTCTATTACCATCCCATAAACATGAATAATATACATATAATTCGTGACATAAAAATTCTGTTCAAATTTATATTGATTTTATCGTAAAAATTTATGATTTTATCGTAAAAATACAATATTTGGGCGTTACAAACAATGTTATACCAATTTTTTTCCTTATTATAAATACAGAAAGTAAAATTTTAAATTATTTATGTTTTATATCAAAATTCTTCCAGACTTGATATGTGCAGAAGAAATTACGCTTACGGTGAATGTAAACGGGGTACAGCAGGTAACAAAATTATGGAAAAATTTGTAATAATCTAAAAAAAAAAACAAGGATTTCTTTCACTGCACGCGTATTCTTTTATTTGTGTTTTTTTTTAATATAAATAATTTACAGATTATCCTTATTTTTTTTACAAAAAAAATCAAAATTCTTATTTCCAACTTTAATTGGGATAATTTGTATATAAATAATATTTCTTTAACTAAACCACAAAAATAGAATGTTTCTTTTATGATTTCTTGTATGTGTTAAAATATTCAACTTTAAATGTGGAATCTTCTTCTCGTGATTGTCGTTTCTTATATGTATTTTTCGTTATATTCTAATTTCCGCATGAAAATAGACACTGATAATTAATTTTACTTTTTAAACCAATTCTATATTTTCAACAATTACAATTATGTAATCTTTTAAAAATTAACCTTACAGACAAGCTTTCTTTTTCCAAATTAAGATTATAGATTAGCAGTTACAACTGCAGTACAACCTTATTTTACATTTAATTTTTCCGAAAATTGAAAAACAACACACCAAAGATTATCTAAAAATTTAGTTAACAATACCAAAAATAATTTGTGACCGAATTTAAACTATTTAATATTTCAGTTGAAGAAATGGAAGGAAATTTTGCTACAGATTCATAAAAATATAAACACAAAAATTGTAGACGGACCAAAAATAGAATAGACAAACACTTTAGAAAATTGTATAAAATGGCAAGGAATTAATACTTATGATCGCATTAAGTGAACTTCCGACAGTACCGTATAATGTCGGAAGTTCACTTAATGGAATCATAAATATTCCATTAATTCCTTGCCCATTTTTACAATTTTCTACAATGTTTGTCGATTCTATTCATATTTTAAAATTAACTTTTACGACTACAGTCCATCCAAATGAACTTTTTTCCTATATTTCTTAAGATGGAGGAAAAATACTAAAATTTAACCCCAATATCCTATCGGTAAATTTATTTTAATTTTCCCAAATTAAGGTTGTAGATTATTACAACTTAAATTGACAGTTAATTTTAAATTTACTTATTCGGAAATTGAAAAACAGAGGACAACAAACCAACGATTCTATTAAAATTTATTTAGCAGGACCAAAAATATCTTATGACCGAATTAATATTAATTTGACATTTTCATTTAAATTAAGTGGACTTTATACATTTAACAATAATTTATATATGTAAATGATTTAATTATTATCGATGTGTTACTAAAAAAAACTAGAAACTTTTTTATAATCATTTTCACTCTTCTGTCTACTTTCAAGTCTAAAAAACAGTCAAAATTCTCCTAGAATATATCTTCATATTTCTTTATAATATACCAACAAATAAAAATACTAAAAAAGGTAAGTTTTACTAATATGCTTGGATTGTGGTAATAAATATTTAAAAGCTTTCAAAAATGGTTAAAGTATTCTTTTTTGTAAATCTTTGTAAATAAAATTGGCAAATTTTATTTTCTTAATAAAAGCTTTCAAAATAATATTTTTTTTTTGTTTTTAATTTTAAGAAACTTAAAAAAATATCAAAACTAATCAAAAATATTTCCAATCAAAAAAAAAAAATATTAATTTAGGATTTGCTTATGTTGGTGGAGCATGTGTCGTAAATAAACGTCTTGAAAAAGTCAATAGTGTTGCAATTATTGAAGATACTGGTGGTTTTAGTGGAATTATTGTAGCTGCACATGAAGTTGGTCATCTGTAAGTTTTTATTTTATCAGTCAATCAATTTTCTTTTTTTTTAATTAGTCTTCAATTAATCAAATTTTTTTTTGTTAAAGTTTGGGAGCTGTACATGACGGTTCACCACCACCAAGTTATTTAGGTGGTCCAGGTGCACAAAAATGCCGATGGGAAGATGGTTATATTATGTCAGATTTACGTCATACTGAAAGAGGTTTTCGTTGGTCACCATGTACAATACAAAGTTTTCATCATTTCTTAAAGTAATTAATTTCTTAATTGATCCCATTAAAAAATATTTAATATTAATTATAATTTTATGTAATAATAAAGTGGTGATACAGCAAGTTGTTTGCATAATGCACCACATGAAGACAGTGCATTAGGTAGAGCATTACCTGGTACTTTATTATCATTGGATGCACAATGTAGAAGGGATCGTGGTACATATGCATGTTTCAAGGATGATCGTGTATGTGCCCAATTATTCTGTTTTGATTCACAAACAGGATATTGTGTTGCATATCGGCCGGCAGCTGAAGGTTCCTCATGTGGCAGTGGAGTGGTAGATTTAGCAATTTTTCATGATTTAATTAATTTTTCTTTATTTGATTATTTTTTAATTAATTTTTTTTCTATTTTCTTTTTTTTTTTGCGATTATTATTATAATAGCATTGTTTGGATGGAAGATGTGTTGCAGCCCATACAGCATCAGCGTATACACAACATGTGTACCGGCAAGCATATAAGTAAGTTTTATAAAATTTATTTAACTAAATAACCACTATATATTTAGTATTGTGGAATTTTTGTGATGTTAACAATTCTACCAAGAATATGAATTGATAATTTATAAACAAAAGGATAATTTATAAAGGTTTTGAGGGAGTTTCTGTTTCAAATAACGAATTAGTGTTACAAATTAATTGTAAAAAATTGCAATATCTAAAAATTTTTACACTTTGTTTAATTTGTAAAAATTTATTGGAATTTATAGACAAATTTCATTTGTTTATCTCAAGGAAACTTTTAATTATGTCGAAAAAAATTGAACTTTTTTTAATAATCAATTAATTCGTATTTTAAACAGAAATAACCAAACTGTTAACCTGAATTATTTTAACACTATTTTTCTTGTTAACTGAACGAAGTATAGTAAGTATTATTTGTTAAATTAAATGTGTACAAAATCTGTGTGTTTTTTAACTAATTGTATTTTAACAAAAAAACACTTATTAACACAAATTTTATATTAATAAAACACCACTATTCCCTCCACCACTACTACAAAACAAACAATACCAAAAAAAAACCAAAAAAAAAAAAAAAAAAACTATCAAAAAAATTATATAGCATCGAAGATGATGATGAAAACGAAGATGATGAAGAAGATGATGATGAGGACGATGATGAAGAAGATGACGATGATGATTATAATGAATCAACACCAAAATCATTACCAACACCAATATTTACAAATCCAATAATATCAACTACACCAAAACTATTATCTACAACTACAATTATGACAACGACGCCAACAACAATATCTACTACAGTACCAATAACAACTACCACAATAGGTACAACAAATACACCAACAATATTAATACACAATTCTACAACACAAACATTAAAAAATGATGAAAATTTACCACCAATGATAACAATAAAAACAACAAAATTATTAACAACAAAACGTCCAACAACAAATTTAAATCCATTTTATTATGGTATATCAAAATTAAAAGCTCATCTAGAACAGCAACAACAACAACAACAAAAACATGAATTACATAATAACACAAATCACACTACAACTATAACCACAATTAATTTAAATAATAGAAATAGAAATATTAGTAATAAGCAATTATCATTAAAACCAGTTATAAGAAAACCATTTGATTATTATTTAAATTTATATAATATTAAATATCGTAATAGTCATAGTAGTAATAGTCCTTATTATAGTTCTTCAACAACAACACCAACAACAATAATTGCTACTACAACTACACAACAAATACCAATAATATCATCAACAGCTGGAACAACAATTGCCAAAAATTTACATGAAATTAATGGAAATTATGATAATATTAATGATGATAATAATAATAATAATAATAATAATAATAATAATAATAACAACAATGATGATGATAATGATGACGATGATGATCCAGATTTTGGATTAAAATTTAATATTAATAATAATTCACCAACAACACAACGTAGTTATATATTTGGTGGTCGTTCAACAACACGTAGTTCATTTTTTGAATCATATTTTCGTAAATTAACAACAAAAACATCAAATTTAGATAATTTTGGAAAATATTTTCGACGTATCAATATTAGTAGTAGTAGTAGTAGTAGTAGCAGTAGTAGTAGTAATAATAATAATAATAATAATAATAATAATGATAATAATAATCATTCGTCTGTTCAACAACATCAACAACATTTACCAGCTACACCGCCATCTTATTCATCTAATTATTTGGGTGACAATAGTAATTATTTACCTGTCAATGTTTCTGCAACAGAACGATAAAAATAATGTACAAAACAAAATAAAAACATTTTTTTTTTATTTTTGTTATATGTACTACATTTATATTATTTTAAAATGAAAATTAATTATTTTGAAATTTTAATAATTCTATTTTTTTTTTTTTCCTAATTTTTATTATAATTTTAATTAATTTTTTTTATGTGTGCTCTAATTTAATTTATTCTTTTCTTTTTTTTATTTTTTATTTTATTTAAAAAAAAAAATTTAAATACAAACAAAATACACTCACAACAAAATAATTAAAAAAAAAATTTTTAAAAACTCAAAAAAACAAAACAGAAAATTTAAATCAAATTTTTCCCGCACCAAAAAAACTAAAAAAAAAAACCGAAATAACGATCTGAAAATAAAAAATTAAAAACTGCTCGAAAATTTTTTGGGTAAGAAATATAATTTTTTTTAATACAAAAAAAAAAAGAAAAACCATTATTTTTCATAATAAATACATTCAAAATAAAAACCAATACACCACAATCAATAAACACACACATTTAAAACACAGCTCACACACATTAATATTAAAAAAATTAATATATTGGATTTTAATAAAATTGAAGAAAATTTAAAATACAAAAATTTTTTTATTGGCATAAATATTTTCCAAAAAAAAAAAAAAAAATATAAAAATTTTCAAAATTTTCATTTTTTATACGTTTTGGGTTTTTTTTTTATTCATTTCGAAATTTAATTTAATTTAAATTTAATAAATTTATTTAATTTTTTTTTTTTTGGAAACCATTTAGAGAATAACAGTAAAACTATTATTTACATACGCACATACAAAATACCTACATAAATAAACAAGCAATGATTATTTTTATTTTTTATATATAATGCTGAGTACATTACAGAAATTACATAAAAAATTACAGAAATTACATAAATAATAAAAAAAAACTACATGACCATTAAAAAAAAAAGGATAAAAGGATTTAAAACAAAAAATGTTGTGGTATCAGAACGCATTTTTTTTATTTTTTAAAGAAGAAATTAAATTCTAAAGAATAGAAAAATTTCTTTACCATTTTTTATTTTTTAATATTTTTTTTATTTTAATTTTTATTTTTATTTTTGTTTCTGTTTTTTATATTTTTATTTTGCAGCGCACCATTTTCGACGATCCATTTTCGAAAAAAAAACCTATATCGAAAATTACATTTTAAATTTAATTATATAATTTTATTAATATTCTTTTTTTTTTGTAATTTTTTTATTTTATATTTCAGAAATCATTTAATTTTATATAAAAAATGTCTTAAAATTAATTTTTATTATTGATTTTATTTATGAAAATATTTTATGTTGTAAATATGTGAAACGAGATTATTCTAATTTTTTTTTTTCTTTTAACTTTTTCTTTAAACCTTCCTATTTTCGACCAAAAAAAAAACATAATATTTGTAAATAATACTATATTTATTTATTTGTTCAATTCTATTAAGTATTTTTTAACTACCATATTTTAATTCTATTAAATGTCAAAATCTATTAAATCTTATCAGGAGAACATAATATACCACAAAATATTTTAAAAAATAAATTAAATTACTGGCAATTAGTACACCCAGAAAATAAAGAAAATCTTGACAAAAGTTATTGTCAAAACATTATTCAGGGACAATTATAATTATTTCACAAATTAATATCTCTTATAAGCCAAAATTAAACAATAAAAATCATAATTATGTTAATTTATTGATTAATTATGTTTGACTATTTGATTTCAAATGATTTTTATTTGGTATATGTATAAAGATGTTGAATGGATGATTTGCTGGAGAGAGATATGGAGATGCACCGGGAAATGTTCGTATTCAGAGCATAATTACACCCAGTACTTTCTAAAAATCTTATTATCTCTTCTAAAACTTCAAAGTCCAGTATAATATAATACGATGTTTCTCTTGTTTACTCTTCTTTTCGTACATTATAAGCACGAAAACATTTACAAACCAATTACATAGATAATATAACCGAAAATCAATTCAAATCATAAATATTATACTGATTCCAAAAATAATTATATTCGATATAGCAAATATCAGATTCTGAAAAAAAAATAATTAAGATTCACGAAATTGATTATGAATAACTAATCAACTGGTGAGATGGGATTAATCAACGTCTATATCGATATACCAATTCAGTTAATTAATTATGAGCAGTTGACTAATATATATATAACACTGACTAATTTCAAGACTATTGACATTTCTAACTTTGACTTGACAAATTTTATTATTTTAAGCTTTTCATTTATATTTTATTTTTTATTTTTTATTTTTACATTATTTTAATGTTCTTTTTGTTTTTGAAAAACAAACTTTATGTTTTTTTTGCTTAATATTTTCAAAATTTGCTTTTTATTTATTCATATTCATTTTCATTATTTTATTTAAGTTTATTTATTTTAAAATTTTTATTATTTCATTCATATAAAAGCTAAAAAAATTTGGCTTAGTTTTCGTAATTGTATTGCTCTTACTAATACAATGTAGGTGCTTACTCAATATTTTACTACTAATCTACAAGTTAAACGTTGCATAATGTTACATTGCGTTAAAAACATAAATAACCAAATTAATTCGCAATATGTTTTGATTATTAAAACTGATTTATATTTTAAATTTTTCCCCAAGTCGGGTTTATTTATGAAGTTTTATTAATTTTAAATTTTCTTAGTGTTAAAATCATTAAAACTCTAATAGTACATATTTTAAATTTTTATATTACTTTCAGTTTGTTTTGGCAAATTAAAATACATAGTACATATTATAAATACTATTTTCTAAATAATATAAATACTATTCTCCATTGAGTTGACGTGACACTATCAATTATTTATAGTAAATTAAAATTTGAAGTAAATTAAATTAAATTAAAATCTTCAATTACAGAAATTTAGACATAAAATATGAGTTTAAATAATAAATTTCTGTTCAGTAAAATATACCCACTAAAGTACTACAGAAATTAACCATTCAGTTAAATTAAATATTTAAACTGACTTAACGTAATAACGTTTATTGTAGAATAGTAGTTAAGAATACATAAAAAATCATACACAATCATAAACACATAAACATTAAGGAACAAGAAAAATTCAAAATTTTAAAAAAAAAAAAAAAAAAAACATAATCTCGTTTCACTAACAAAAATTATTTTTAATAAATAAATGAAAAAAAATATACATTTTAACACAAAACACTATCAATAATATCTTTTTAAATAAATTAACATAATTCTTTTTATATGCTTTTTTATTTTTATTAAAAATATTTTAATTAATTTCGATTTATTTCGACTTTTTTTTTTTCTATTTTCAGTGGGAAATAATTAAAAAAATTTAAATAAATTTCAAAAAAAAAAAAAAACCTTATTAGAGCTCAACACAAAGTACCAACGAAATATTAATTGCCATTATTTTAAAAATAATAGCTAGATTGTTTTTTTTTTGTTTAAATTTAAAAAAAAAAAGGAACATAATTTAAAAACTAAATAATTAAAAAAAAAAAAAATTTTAGTTCAACTTGACTGCAAAACATATCAACAACAAAAAATCTATATAAATAAATAAAAATAACGAACATATATTTAAACAAATTTTTATATGTGATAGTAAGTTTGTTTTATTAATCATTAAAAAAAATCTATATATTTTTAAAAAAAAAAAATATCCTAAAAAAATTATTGATAAAAATAAAATATTAAAAAACATAAAAATTTTTTGGGAAAATGTGCAGAAATTGTGCAGAAAATAAAAATATAAATTATATTTTCTCCTTTCATAATATGTATATGTTTTTTTTAAAAAAAAATTCTAATTTAATTAACATTTTAAAAAATAAAAAAACAATAGTCTAATTTGTAAGAATTTATTTTATATATTATTTTAATTAAATTTTAACGATTATTATTTTTTTTAAATTTACATAAAACAAATAACAACAGAAAAATATTTAAAAAAAGAACCACTAATATTTTGGAAAATAAATTTGAAAATTAGATAAATATGGTCAGTAATTTTATAAACAATTAATTTGTAAAATAATTTAAATGTTTCTAAATTTATAGTATTTATATAACTTTATAGTATTTACGTATTTTGACAATATAATACTAAAGTTTAAAAAATATCTTTGAGTTTGTTTGTAAAAGATATCTGATCAACATTATTTTGTTACAAGATAACCGATCAATTACTTGTTCACATAAAACCATATTGAAATCTATGGTACTAATAAAATTATGACGATAACGATTGAGATTATACGGAATTGTTGTGTCATTTTATTAAAACGTACTAGGTACGCCAAAAGAAATTAACCAGAATGGATTTATATAGTGGTCTGTAACCTTTCACATCATAATCTATTATAGATTTCCTTTTTTTTTTTAAAAAAAAAACATTTATTTTTGGTATCGGACTCTATGTTCATTATATTTTGATATTTAGTATATTTTGACCATGGTCAGAACTTTCTCTCTACAGGATTACAAATATTTGAACATTTTAATATTTGAGTACATAATATAAAAATCAATATTATGTACACAAAAAAATATATTAATAAATAAATTGCATAAGAACTGACAAACTATAATTGGCATTATAATACTTTTTCATAGTAGTAACACGGTTTAAAAACTATAAAGCTATAGTCTTCAATAAAAAATTCACTTATGAATTATAAAAAATACTTAAGTTGATCTGAGAATTTATAAATTTACTGACCAATTTTAAAAATTAAATCAAAAGATTTCTTTTAAATTTATTAAAATATTTTATTTGTCAAAAACAATTTTTTTTTGAAAATACGAAAAATTTCGCAGTATTATTTAACAAAAAAATATTCAGATAAAAAAAATAGAAACTATTTTAAATATTTTGATACAATAATTTAGAATAGAAATTTTTGAAAACGATTAATATTCATATAATTTTATAAGACAGTTTTAAATAAATTTTCTTTGCTTTAGAATACGGATCGTTATAACATCGCCATTAGATATAAATTAATTATTTTATTTTGTATATTATTTAAGTTGTGCGTTTTTGAAAAACGATCATTTTATTATTTTATAACTAGAATTTATCATTAATCGAAATTTTTTTTTTTTTTAATATAAATACATTTCAATCAACCATTAAAAGATTTCAACAACAAAAATGTAATTTAATAGAAAATATTAATGAATTAAATTTAATAGAAATTACTTTTTGACTCCTAATAAAAAAAAAAATTGTAAGGTAGGTGGCTTGAAAAAAAGATATGCCTTAATGATTATATTAATTTTTATTGTAATTCTAAGATAAATAAATAAAAATTTGTAAAAAAAAAAAATATTAAAGTATAAAAATGTATTGTGCTCAATCGTAAATAAAAAATACTTTTTATAAAAAAATAAATTGCCTTTTAGTTTATAAAATGAACAGTGTTCTATTAAAAAAATAAGATTTATCAGTTCCTTTCAGTATCTATATTTTTAATGGAACTTAGTTGAAATATTTACAATGTCTTCCTTTTCTTTCAATCGTGAAGAGTCTACCATTATATATGTTATAAGTTTAATATGTATATGGTCATTTTAGAATCTTGTTAGATTTTTTAACATAAATCATAGATAAGCACAAATTTAAATTTTTACATTTCTTTTCCAAAAGTCATTTAATTAAAAATTATCAATTCGAAATAAAGTAACAATCGTATTTAGTTTTTGCCTACGATTAAGCAAAAATAAATACGATTGTATAAGGAAAAAAAAAAATCTTTGAAAGATTTTCTGTAGTCACCAATACATACTTTGTTCAAAATTTTGTGTTAATTATTATTCTGCAATTTGGTACGTAAAACTTTTTGCCAGATCACTATTTATATTTTTCAGTAATAATTCCTTAATTCTGTTCCTTTACCAAATATGTAATGTAGTATTTTTATTTACGAAAATAATCAAAAGTATACATTTATTAAAAAAATCTCAACACTTTTTCCCACCCCCTGAATAATTCCCATCTCAGGTTCTAATTTTTCCCTGGTAATGGTAACTGGTTATTGTAGGTAATTAAATTTCGGATCAATGCAGCACAAGATATCACACAAATCATTCCAGCTGGCATCATTTTACCAGATTTCGACCACCGTGCACCCATAATACCGGCCAACACTAATGATGTACAAAGTTGAAGTATTGGTCTTGGAGGTTCTTGGGAATTTAAATGGGCACCATATCCTAAAATTCCACCAAAAACGAGGCCAGCACCGAGAGAAGGAATTGAACCTATAGGAATTTAACCCATCGATTAAGCAATTGCAACCAAAAACAAAAGTTGAACAAACCTGCTTTTACGTAACCCATTACTCCACCAGCTGCAACAGTTGCAGCATATAAATATCCAATTAAATCAACAGGCATTTTAATAGTTTCTTAATAAATTTGAAAACGAAAACAAATGAATTATTATCTTTTTAGTCTTTGAATTCTCCGTACTTCGTCAGTAATTGCATGAAATGACAGAAAATGACAAGTTCGCAATTTATCAAACTGTCAGAAAACCGGTTAGAGGTAGGTATTTTTGTAATTAAAGGTGAATAGTATTTAATTTTTGATATTTTAAGGAACTAGATAACTAAAATTAAAATTCGACTTACTTGATTATTTTATTGATAACTGATTAATAAAACACATTTAATTTATTTACTTTTATTATTATCAGCAATTTTTTGTTAATGTTTTATTTTGTTTATTATCTCACACCGCCAAAAACTGACAGTTTATATAATTATGTTTATACGACAACGACAGTTTTAAAATTATCAATCCATCTAAAATAACTGGCCCCGTTCCCATTAGCTTAAATTTGTAAAATTTCTGAAATTCTATAATTTTTGAGCATTTTGATTGGCAGAATCAATAACAGAATTTCAGAAATATTCATGCTCAGGTTTTTTGCTTCAACATTTGCAAAAATATGTTTCACATAAAAATAACAGAATTTCTGAAGTTTCAATATATTTTAGATTGACGTTTCGGAGCTCGGATTTCTATTCATAGAAATCCGAGCTCCGAAACATTGGTTAAAGATTTTGAAATAAGAAAACTCAAAAATCGCACCTGCAGTGAACGATTGAATTTTTTGCAGAAAATATGTTCAATGGGTTTAAAAACGACCAGAAAAAAATGTGGTTATTTAGTTTGATAAGATGAAAGGAGAAATTCAAAACTAGGCTACTAGTTAACCTGTAAGCTACTAGTTGGCCTCTTTCCTATCCCTTTGATAAAATCAATCTGTTTAGTAAGAATACACTATCACAACTTAATCGTAACTAAGGTTGAATTAATAAATTATTTTTACTTGCTCGAGATATCCGTATGTGGAAAAAAAAATTATTACTATTCTGTTTATTCCATTATTATTGTTTGGGAAAAAATCAAATATTCAAAACATGAAATACAATATTATTATCTTTATTTTTTTTGTTAAAATATCATAAAGGATGAAAAAACGTTACCTAAAACCGTTCGTATTTAAACTAGATTGCTTTTAGAATGAGTTAGGTCCATATATCTGGATATATTTTGTTATTTTTCTTCTTCTTGTTTCTAAGTATAGTATACCATAGTTTGTCCGCTTGTTTCATAAAGAATTACAACCCAAGTAGTCTCGGGATCTTGTTAATAAATAAACCTAATTCAAAAATATCTACAAATAAATAAAAACCATTTTTTTTTTGTGTCTGGCGACGAAGATTTTTTTTTGTTTATTTATTTTCCTTTATTGAGAAATTATTATTTTTTTTATATATATCTTAAAAAAAATATACATTTGAATCATAAAAAAAAATATTTAAAGGAGAATATTTAAAAATTAAAATCAATATAATAGTATCCTGAAATAAGTTGATAGTTTATTTCTGTATTTAGGTGAAATAATAAAAAAAAAATATTTATTAATTAATAATTTTAAAAAAATGTGTTCTTGAAAAATTTTGAAAGAAAAATTTACAAGCCGAAACGAGAAAACTGAAAAATTATATTACAGCTATTAACTTAATAAAAAAACTCAAATGTTTTCGTTTAAGCACGTCAAGCCAATAGTTTTTTCAATTATGAAAATTTTTTTTACAATTTTTTTAATTTTTTTTTATATATATAACATTGAATCTTATAATTATTTATTTATTTTTTTTCAGTATTTTTATTGAACTTTTTATTATTTTTTGTTTTTTTTTTTTTTTAATTACATATAACGCGATGGAATTTTTGAGAATAATTAAGTTATGAAAATTATGAGCTAAAAGCTCATTAAAGCAAAAATTATATAATACATTATATAAAAATTACATTCTAATAAAAAAAACCCTCATAATATGAAAATGGAAGAAAGAAATTTTCATAATTATATTTAAAATATAATTTGAAACCCCATCGATTTTCTAAATATATTTGATGATTTATATGCCTGAGTTTTTGAAACTTAAAAGAAAAAAAAATCTCTTAATATGGCAATTTGATTACACCAATTACAGAATTTTTCCAAAATTTATTATAAGTAAAAAAGATAAATATAAACTTGAGTTTATATTTAATAATTTATTTGAAAAAAAAAAACATAAAAATTCTACATATATTATATGAATTAATTATATTATTATTTTAATTATTTTTTTTTATTTTTTTATTTTTTTTTCATATTTAAATCTAAATTTTAATATAGTATTTTTATATTTATTTTTAATCCGTTTTTTTCTTTTGCAACAAAAGCGCGCGCGTTTTATCTTTAAATTGTAATATTTTTGAAAATCTGTGCAAAACATATTAAAAATTATGGAACACATATTTTTTATAACGGACACATAGTAAAATTTTTCTTATATATTATTAATTTAAATTACCGATCAAAAAAATTGTAATTTAGAACTATTTTTTTTTTATTATTTATGAATAATTAATAAAAAAAAAAAACGAATTCTTAATTTGCAATTTAATATTTAATTTAATAATTGAGCTTCTTAATATTATCAATTAATTCTTATGTAAAAAAAATTAAACTTTCTGTGTTTTTTGTTTATAAAATTAAGACAGAAAGTTTTTACACTTTAAATTAAAAGAAAAACTAATATAACATTAAAAAAAAATGATTATTTTAGAAGTTAAGGATATTAATTTTAGATTTATATTAGTTATAATAAAGAGAATTATTCTCAAAAAATTTAAAAAGACAATCTTTCGAAAAAATATCGTTTTATCTCTTGCAGGTATTAAAATTATTTTTAATTTTTTTTTTTTGTTTGTTTTAGTAAAGAACTAAATCTGCACATAAAAATAATGCAATATCGTTTATAAAAATATAAAACCTTTGCATCACTTTATATAAATGAAAATGTTTACTATATAAATTTCTTGAGGATATAGCAATACCAGGTATTGACTGTACTAAAACATCATCACCTAAGAAGAAAGAATTTTAAATATACTTAAATTTGAGAATAGTAAAGTTATGTTTATTATAACTGCTGTAGCTTATATTGAACTATAAGCTGGACAAATATTTATAATATAATTTTCTTTCTTCTCATGCATAATTAAGATTACAAACACAAGTGAAATAGTTTTATTATTTAATAAATTTTAATGTAAAGATATAAACACTATAATAATTCCGTTATAAATAATGAAGAGTTAATATTTAACAAATTTATTGTGTTTACTGGACAAATACAGTAATAATTACTAGATCTCAAACTAACCTATTTTGCAGGATTCGTTTTACAGGGTGGACAAGAAGTTATAGGTAAAAAAAAAAAAATAATAATAATGTAAAACTAAACATAAATTGTTGCCTCATTTCGTTGCCTTTTTCTTTTTTTTTTTAATAAAATATGTTAGTGAGAGCGTATTTTATAAACGCTAATAACCAGAGTTTACGATAAAAAAATATTTAAAGTTCAATAAATTTTCTTTCTTTCAATTAATTTTTTCGATTTTTTTGTATTTATCTTTCAGTTTTCTCATCGTTTTTTTTAAAGATTTTTTAATTTCTGGTTATTAATTTTAGTGATTCTGTTTGTAATGGAGAAATAATAAAATGAAAATCGCAAACATATACCAAAATCCTTGAATTTCGAAAAAATATTTCGCATATCAGGAATCGATCGTTTCTGGTTGTAGATTGTATATTCCTTTCATGTTTTAATTGTGGGTTGTAGGTTGATCAATATAAAACTTCTGATATATTCTTCCGAATTACACTGAAAAAATATTAGAATTAAACTCTTATAGATTACATTTTAAAATATAATTTGGAAACAGTTTAGACGAGGTAACACTACTAAATGAAACTATGACATTATTTTTTTTTGTCTTAAAATATTGGATTACTCTGCAAATTGGACTCTTATTATTTTTTTAATACAAACCATAAAAACTTCCTTTTTTAATGTTATATTATGGCGAATATTTGTAGTATTCATGTATTTTTTATATGTATGGCATGTATACGGTATTATGATGAGATTGTGTATCGGAAATAATTCGAAGGGTTTTATGTTTCTTTGTTTATAAAATTTCAAGCTGATTGACAACCAAAGAAAAGTATCAAAAAACAATAATAAAAACAAAGAAACCAAACAACAAATCCAGAAAATTAAAAAAATTGAAAAACGAAGTTATACTGTAAAAAAGAATCATTTATTTAAATTATTTTCGTCGTTTTTTACTCTTCCATCTATTTTTTCTAATTGACACAATATACCTAAATATAAAAATTAAATATAAAATTTAAAAGTGAAACTTACAAGTAACAGTGGTCAAAATTGAGTTTCGATCACTATTATTAGTATTACTACGTTTAGGACGTCACGAGCATGCTACTTCAGTAGCTGCTGATGTAGTAGCAGGTGGTCCAGCTGCATTACTGGTTGTCGTTACCGACGAAGAATCTTCCAAAGAATCCTCAGAAGACATATGCGACCGTGATGTCGTTTTCTCAACAGAACCATTATTATTTCCAACTTTACCAGATGATGTCACTTCAGTGATTTTTGATTTCCCATTTGTAGACTGTTGTTGATTGGTTGTAGTCGTAGTTGTTGTAACTGAAGCAAAAGCATTATCATGTGGAAATGTTGGTGGTTGAGTTGTGGTTGATGTTGGAGTTGTTGAAGAAGTGCTATTGTCATTAATTGACGATGCATTCGAATTTTCTTCGTTTTGCTATGAAATAAAAATTAAGAAAAAAAATCCAAAAAGAGTAAAATCACGAAAACAAATTTAAAAATTTAAAAAAGGATAAGTTAATATCGCACTAATTTAAATTTGCTTTTATATACATTACTTCGAACTCTCGTATTAATTATATTATTTATATTATTTATATCGATATTATTCTTTGTTTTTTTGATATAATTTTCACTCACGGATTCACTTGTCCTATTCCTCTTCGGATTGGCACCTTTTTGTTCAACTTCAGAGGATAACCGCTTCTTAGAAGTTAACAGTGAAGTACTGTGACTCTCCATTGAACGTCTTTCACGCTTCAATATATCTGATTCCAAATACTGATGTAATTGTTTTCGTCGAACATGTCTAGCTTCAATTGTCATTCCTTCCTTAAGCATTTTAATATTCGCCTAAAATGAAAACAAACAATGGGCGAAATTAACAATATATGTATAATAGAAATAAAAAAATAAAAAAAAACATTATTAAGTAATACTTACAGCATGAGAATGAACATGTCCTGTAAAATTTTGTATATTTTCGGTGAGATCAACATTTAAATTTTCAGTCCTTTGAAATTCCAATCCAATAAACCACATTGAACAATGTGCTGGTCGAGGTTTTGAATCTGTAGCTGGCGTTGCGCTGTTTGCTGGTGATGCACTGTTCGTTGGCGTGGCATTGGTAGATTGTGCTCCACCCTTCGTTGTCGAGGCATTCTTCGCTGACACAGCACTATTTGCTGCAGCTGCATTCTTCGTCTGCGTTGCACTCTTGGCTGGCGCTACACTGTTCGCTGAAAGTGTTCCATTAGCTGGTGTATCTGAATTTGTAGTAGTAGAACTGGTATTATTAATACTACTAGCTGCTGAATTTAGAGTAGCTTTTAATTGATTTAAATCAAAACATTTTGGATTAACATGTGCCAAAGCAATGAATTGGTTTCGTTCCAAATGCCCAACTAAAATGCGCACTTTCGACTCTACTAAGCCACACCATTCTAAATGGTCGTCAGCATTTTGTGAACTTACTAAGAGTACGATAAAATGACGATATCTGCAAATTACAAAACATAAAATTATTAAAATAATTCTTATTTTTAAAAAACAAAGTGTAATTACCTATAAAAAAAGCTCGGTGCTTCAAATAGGCGATCCCACGTTGCAGTGCCCAACATAATTTCTTCTGTAATTGCCATACCTCGATCAAATTCATTTAACATTACTTTTTTTGTTGATTCTGAGACATTAAAAGTTGAGTTTTGTTGTGGGTATGCCGGAGTTATGATCGGCATTAAGTGGTACCGATCTGGAACATTAATTCGTGGATCCCACACTGGAAATCCTAAATTAATATTTTCAGGATGTTTTAATAACACTGGGTTGGGCCACTTCCATCGAGAAAATACAAGGAAGAATTTATGAACTAAAGTAGAAGCTGTTGCATTTGGATATAATTGGCATGTCCTAGCTACAAGCATGGCCCATGTGACACCACCAAAATATCCAAGAGAATTAGAATAAATTCCATGTTCTATCCAAAAAAAAAAAAAATGTTAGAATACATACAAGTAAATTTTATTTATTTTTCACTTACTTTTTGCCCATAATTTTATAGTTCTGAGTGCTAAACGAAAATTCTCTATATTCGGCACTAGGTTTAATATTTCATCCGTGACACGACAACCATTTAAACTGCGTACAGACCGAGCATCTAAATTCTTCAATAAACTATCATCACGTAAATCAAAATCGTCAGGTATTTCTTTTAACGACAGTCTTGCAAACAGTAAATCTATCTCGATTCCATCAAAGTTCATCTTTATTACTGGCACAAATGCTTCTTCCACGGCACGGCATTCTGTTACTTCCGGCTGTTGTCTTAACAGCTCAAAAAAGGATGTAAAATAGTCTGAACGTTCAATATTTCTAGGTGCCACACATAGTGCATCAATATCAGCACCTTTGTGATGAACACCTAAACGATACGAACCAAAAGTATATATTTTTCCACCCAATTTTTGAGCTGCTTGTTCGGGCATATTTTTCGAAATAGATACTTCGAAAACCCAGCGTTTAACTAAAGTATTTAGTTTTGCTAGTATTTCCATTCTATGATTCAACTCTGCTTCTGATTCAAACACTTTATATGGTTCCAAAGCTTTACTAAGTTCTTTAGTTTTTACAAAATCTTCTGGTTTAGGTTCAGCTGTGCTAATAGCTGATGTCATACCAAGGGTTTTTTGTTTACCCGCTTGTTGCTGATCCTGCCTAGCTGGCTGGATTGTATTAATTCCAGTTAAAGTTCTTAAATTTCCATTTTGTTGTTGTATATTTTGCATTTTTAATTCGGCATTCCACATGATTATGATTTATTTGTTAATTGTCGTTTTTAATGATTTAAAGAAATTGTTGATAAATTATAATTTTTTGTAGCAAAAGTTTTTAATCTGAAACTAAAAACAGTATATGAAGTAACTATTTTGATGATTGTAAAATCACTTTAATTTTTAACTAAAAATGTAATCGTTGATTAAAATTAATTTAATTGAAAATTTAAATGTCGGCAACACATTGAATAAGATGTATAGACGTAGTTTTTTTATAAAAATTAAAACTTTTAATTTAAAATTTATGTAAAAATTGCACCAATTTCAGTTCGAGAATTAGAAATGAGGTTATAAATTTAATTAAAACTCATGGTGTTTTGAAGAAACATGAATAAATTGAATTAAATGATAACAAAAAAGTTATTATTACTTCGGTTCAGTATGTTTCTTTTTTTGTAATTTTTTGATGTAATGAAAATTGCTTTTTAACACTACTTTTGTAATTATTAATAATTTATTAATTATTTTGATGCTAAATCGTGTTCTTTGTTAATTATTCCGTAACTTCGGAGCTTTCTTCTACCGGAATTGTTTTTGTATTAATGTTTTTTTTTTGTTAAACAATTTTTATTTATTTCAACCACCGTAATTAATTTTTTTTACAATTTTTATTCTTTATTAATACAAATTTGTTAAATATTCTAACACTTTCATCATTTGTAATTGAACTGAGTAATATTGAAGAAAGTTAATAACTTTTATATTCGGTTAAAATATTACAATTAACATAAACTAAAATAAGAGGTACGTAGGTAAAGAAAAAAAAAAAAAAATTCCATTGAAAAAAAAATCTTTATCCACCGACTTCAAAGTCACACTTAACTGTGTAAAATGCGTATCACCTCAACGCACACCACCATATCATCAATATTTATTTTATTGCCTTTATATATCGCGCCAGCCATTTAAATTCTGTAATTTGTTTCAACGAGTCACATACGGACACACACATATAAAGTTATTAATACAAATGTTTGATTGTAGTTAAACGCACCTACCTCCTTTTTTTGCCTTTGCTCCCGTGAACAAAAAAAAAAAAATAAAGATGAAATATTAAAATTTTATATGATAAAATTCGCACATAACTTTTAATATTTACATTTAAATTTGGAATAAATTTTATTCATGAAACTTTATTTTATTGATTGGCCAATAAATTGAAGAATTTTCTATTTATTTGCACTGTGAAAATCATAGAAAATAAACAAATTATATTTTTTATAGCCACACAATTAAAAAAACTTGAACGAAATATGTGTCGAAATTGGAATGCATTATAATTAAACAGTATGACCAAATTAGTGATAATTTATTCTTCAAACTTTAAAATGTTGGCAACAATGATTTAGGTTATTATTATTGTTTAAGGTGACCATATATTCAAAAAGAAAGGATTTTTCTGCAATGTAAAATATTTTTTCTTTTTGCTCAAAAAAAGAAAAATTGTCAAATTTTTCAGAATATAAAGTTAGAAAAATAAGAGTTATCTATGGAAAAGTTTTTAATTTATTTGTATATGCGTGTGTGGTAATAAAAATTAATATTTTGTAAATAATAGAAATGACAAAAACAAATAACTAATTTAAGTCGTTAATATAAAACATCTACAAAAATAAATTACCTTAGGATAATAATTAGCATTATTAATGATAGGTTTAAATTATTTACCTGTAAATAATATTTAAAAATTTGGATGAATTTGTAGACTTGACCTATAATACCTACCTGAAATAGAGGCGTTCTATACGACAAATAATAGGTACTAAAAATTTATATTGCTTTACGATATTGCTAATAATAACTTATTATTACCTGTCGTAAAATAATTGCTTAAATAATTTATACCCTGACTTTATTATAATAATTTGTTGATGTGAGCTAATAATTACCTGTAATAAAAAACCTCCAGTAAGTATATTAGAATATTACCTATGATGATAAGCGCAAACTAAAAGTATATTGAAATAGATTACCCAATGATTTAAAATTTTTATACATAATTTTGTATTTCATACTTAAATTATTGATATTTTAGGTTTAGTACATGTCTTTTAGTCATTAGTAAATTTTATTATGTTGAATTGTATAATTAAAGGATAAAAAACTAGACAATCTATAATGAGATTATAAAATTGTGAATTTAATAATGTATTTATAAAAGTGTTAGTAATATCAGAATTAATTTTGTTTTTTTTAATAATAAAGGATTATTTTTAAAAAAAACCAAAATGAATGTTGATATTAGTAACAGTTAAGTAGTTCAAATTATTATTTTTTCCAATTTCAGTTGCTTCTTCAGTTTTTTAAATAAGACAATTATAAAATTATTTTCTTTGATCAACTAGGAAAATTTGATAAGATTCTTAATAAATAATTTTCTATTCAATATAATATCATAATAGGTATTCTACAACTAAAACTTATATTTTGAAATAGATGTCGTTCAGAAAATTTGACTTTAGATATGAAACCTCAGTACTGAACGTAGATCCAACAAAAGAAATTTTTAAGAAATGTCAAAAACATGTCAACAAAAATGGATTTACAAAGTTATCGTTTCTTATTAATTGATAAGTTATACCATTATTAATCTATCTAAAATAAGCAAATTGAACAAAATATTAAAATGTTTCGCAATAAATTCCAAGAAAGACTTCAATAAAACTTCGACTCGTATTGATGCTTACATATTTACCATATATTTGGATTAAACCCATTAAGTTTATAAAATTATGATCCCTTGGGTACGTGAAAAATTGGCAGAACGTCGTATTAAATGGAAAACACGAAATGATCCAAACTCTGCGACAAGTACTTCTACACAAAATTCTCCTAGTCATCGGGAAGATCGTCAAAGTTCAACGTCAAAATTGTAAGTGAAAATAAAAAAATTATTATTTCAAAATCAATGACATCAAAATAAAAATTCTAAAAATTAAATAATTCTAAAATAAAACAAAAAAATGGAAAAACTTATGAATATATTTCGTAAAAAGTGTTTAAGTTTATAGAATTTGAATCTATTTTGTTTTTATTAACATCATGTATTTCAGTAGAACTTCTATATCATCGACAGAATCTAAAAAGGATTCTGAACAACAACCAAAAGACAAAATCAAAGTTCGTATATTAAGTCAAAATGCTCGTGTTATTGTATTACAAACAGCAACAAATAAAAAATTAATTGATCTTAAACATGAGGCCTTAATTGAATTCGCTGAAGATTCAGCCGCTTTACCATTATTTGCGTCTGACGTTAGACAACTAATACCAAAATATCGTTTTGTTCGACCAGATAATGAAAATGGACAAAGTTTAAATGAAAATTTGACAATAGCACAATTAAACATAAGTGATAATGAAACACTTATGTTAAATGTTCGTCGCACAAATACTGCTATTTATCGTTTGCGACCATTAACTGAAATTCATGGTCCAGGTATAGATGAAATTGAAGCAGCAACAAGAAATATACCAAATCAAGAAACACCAGCCCGTAGAGTTAATATTAATGATTTAGTAATGCAATCTGATGTAAAATAAAATATTTTCTATACATTCGAAAAAAAACTACTTCAAAGAAATTATATTTCAATTTTGTAGATTCAATTTGATGTTCGTAAAGTTCTTATATCATTAGCACTAGAATCAGCCTATGTTATTGGTGCTGGACCCTATGCTTCACGTTTAATATTAATGCTAAAACAAAAATTAATAAATAAACGGAATCATCAAAGTGATACATTGCAGTGCCTTGTTGATATGGGATTCCCAAGAGATAAGGCACTTCATGCACTTAAAGTAAAAAAGTAAATAAATTTGATTATTATATTTAACAATTTATTTTGTAACAATTTTTTTAAATTTAAGTGGTGTATATTCATCAGCTTTAGAGTGGCTAATAGAACATCAAAGTGAAACCTTAGTGCAGACCTATGATAGTAATTCAGTAATTGCTAAAGTTCCATCGAATTTAAGTCAAACGAATGTAAGAAATAAAAAAAAACGAAATTTACAGAGTACTTTCTTGCTGTGATTTTTGTAATCAAATAAATCACAAATTTACAATAATTTTGTCGAACTTTCCTCATGTCCAAAAAATTTAAGTAATAAGCCTATTTTAAAACTTTTGAGTATTACATACTTAATAAAAATAAATTTGTTTATTTGTTCTAAACATAGTATTAAGTAAAATATAGTATATTTAAATTATTTGTAAAGTGAAAAGCTGAAAGTTTGGTAATAATTAGAAATATAATATAATTTATAAATTAATGTATTTGCCGAGTAAAATAACATATTTTTCTTCATATTACTATAGAGTACTGTGGAAAATGTAGAAGCCCTATTAAAAATTATTCGAATTTATAGTCATCGTGAAACATTGCCATCACAAGAAGTTATAAATAATTTAAAAGAAATGGGTTTTCGAGAAAAAGACGTGTTAGATGCCTTAAAGAATACACATAATAATCAATCGGCAGCATGTGAATGGTTATGTGGTAATCGAAGTAGTAGTTTAATGGAATTACGTGAAGGTTTATCTCCAGAATCACCAATATTAAAAGCAATGATGGAATCCCCAGAAGTCCAAATTAGTCTTAGTAATCCAAAAGTTTTTATAGGTAATATTAAGTTTGTAATATACAATAAATATTAATATTATAATATAAATGATCTAATTTTTTAACATAATGTAATTTTTTGTAATTTTTATTAGCTTATTTATCAATGTTAGAAAATCAAAATGCATTATCAATGTGGCTAGGCGACAGTGATACATCATCAGTTATATCACATATCCTTCGTAAATATCATGAAGAAAAACATATTTTAGGTATTAATCAATTTAATGCAACAAGTTTCCGATAATATTTGGTTTATAAAAAATTTTATTTTGTTGTAAAGTAAAATATACAAACAGTTTATTATTTAAATATATTTTTGTTGAAATCCATAAAAAAATTTATAGTAGTACAAATTAAAAGATAAAGATGAAAAAAAGTATTAAAGAATATTTTATATTTGCAGAATCATTTGAGTTTTATAACAGAAACAAAAAAAAATTAATTAACTGAAAAAAAACTCTTATGAATAACACATTTAATTTATATTAAAGTAAATGTTAAAATATATAAAACACGAAACTTATGATATATTAATTTTTTCTGAAAAATAAAAAATTGATATAAATAGTAAAATATTTTGAAAAACGAAATAATGAAAATGTAATGTAATTGTTAAAATTATATTATGTTAGCAAATTTTTTAGATTTTACAATGTTAAAAGTAAAATTTTGGTTGTGAAATATTTCAAATTCATTTAATTGCTTAAAAGCGCAAAATTGGCACAAAAGATATTAACATAAAAAATGATAAAAACTTCGACTTAGACATCGATATATGGATGGATTGAAATAAACTTAACATTTAAGATATCGAATGTTTCCGTTTCTAAGTATATAAACCCCGGTAATTCTCGATAATCTTAGTGATCGTCCGAATGTCCGTCAGTTTGACAGAGTAAAACCGTTATTGTATTCAATAGTGATATTACCAAATAACTAAATTCAAATTTATTTGCCGTGATAACGAATATTACTTAATTATAACATTTTTCTTTTAACGAATAAAATTCAATTTCCATTTGTAATAAAATTGATGGGCATCAGTAAGATTCATATACGTAAATTAGAATATTACAATAAAAACTGAATAAATCTTTTCGACAATTTGTAAGTGTGAACTTTTGAGTTACTTGGAAGCTGTTCTACATTTTTCTGTTAATAATGTAAGATCTAACTGATTTAATTATTTGTAGATTACGCCACAACTCAATTATAGATGTCAATCAGCGAATTTAGTACATATGTACTTCAATTTGCTAACATTTAGTACTCTCCATGCATCTATTTTGATGAATTATTTTTCAATTCTCTGACATGACATTTGGTATATTTAAGTGTATTTTAACATATTAAGAAAAATTTAAATGCTGAAAAAATAGTTTGTTAATAATACCAGCCTGCGCTTTGAATGTGGTCATATATTTAGATAAAATTTTAGTAGTGTTATATAGTATAAAATATATAATATATGCAAAAATAAAATATTTGATTATTTGAAAAAAATTATATTACATATTAATAAAATAACATCGATTATTAAACAATTTTATATACATACAATAAATAAGTTTTCGTTGCTTTTCAAAGAATATGTAAAATTAAGGAAATTTTCCCAAGATCAGTTCAATATTGAAAAAAAAAAAAAATTAATGCAATTGTGTGATTAATAAATCTATAAAATTTTATTGCCTTAGATGAAAATTGAGAACAAACAAATTTTAATATAATATTAAATACCTAATTTTAAATTAATAAATATTAATTTTAAAAATTAAATATTCACATATTGAAAAAATTGGTTTTCAATAAATTGTATTAAAAAAAAGAAGGTTTTTATCTTCAATAAGAATTTGTTTAAATAAACTTATAAATATCAATTATTCTATTTAAAGAACAAACATTGTAGATGTTTATTAAACGAAAAAAAAAAAAACAAATATTATTGATTAGTGGCCTGATATACACGAAAACTCACCTCATAAAATTCATGAAAAATAATTCCAACTAATGCACGAACTCCACCATAAATACAATTAAATAGAAAAATTAAATTATAAAAAGACCGTTTTAATATTTAAATTTAAAAATAGCGTAGTAAAAGAAAATTATAATTGCAAAATTAATAAAATGTTTTATATTTAGGACAATCATACCAAAGATTACAATAATAAAAAAATTTTTATTGGAATATAATCGTTTTTAATTTAATACTTAGTATTATAATAATTTTAATATATATAAATTGCTATATAAAGAAAAAATTCTAATCTATACTTGGTTTCGTTTCGAAATTCTCATTTAATACGGGAATGAGATGAGAAATTACTATTAATTCATTCACCGATGACAAAGAAAGACGATATCGTACATTTTAAATATAAAATACATGATTTTAAATTAATTTGTATATGTTATAAAAATATATGTATATATTATTTTTAGATTAAAATTATATTTATTTATGGTAAATACATAAATAATTTAAGGTAATTAATAATATTTTATTTAAATTATATAATATATAATATAATTAATATATATTATATATAATATATATTCTTGACTTTATATACCGAATCATTATTGTTTAATCATCTAGTCCTGGTACATAGTTTTCATTGTCTTCGTCATCTTCATCACCGAATTCAATATTAATTAAGTTTTGGAATGATTCATAAATGTTCACACTTTCTAATGTATCTCTTGCTTCTAGCAAGAATTTAATATCTGAACCATTTAATGTTGTATTTTTTAAGAACTTTGCCAATATCTAAATCATTTAATGTTGTATCTCTTAAGAACTTTGGTCAATTTTTTTGATGTTGCTTTTCCACGTTTAACCGCAATACCAGTTTTGTCTTCGAGTTGTATTTTCCATTTCATAAATGTTTCTGCAGTAACTCGTGTACCTTCGAATTTTTTTTCGAAGATACACACGATTTCTTCCAATTCATTAAGTTTCTTTTCCATTTCTTCAGCTTGTTCTTGTTCATCGTAATATTTAAATATCATTTCCATACCTAAATTTTCTGTAACTGTTTTGTTAATATGCTCTACATATTAACAAAATTGCAAACTATTATTATCAAGATTGACGATATTTGTATTCATCTTTTTTTCTGTGTTTGTGAAAACTACTTTACAATTTCTTCTTGTTCGATAAATTCTATAATTACTATTGGAATTTTTACTGAAGAAAAACATTAGTGATAAAGATTCTGGTGCCACCTAATGATTCGTCCTTTCTTGTTCAGCCATTTCAAATTTCAAATAAAATCCATTAAATATTATTGAATTTCTTGTGGAACTACAATCGCCTTTTGCTGATGACCTATTTATTAATTACATGTATTTAAAACCTGCGATTCGGTCAATTAATTAAAAGACTTATACATATTTTTTTTTACTTTTATCAAATATTATATTTATACATAAAAAAGATTAACACAATTTATTTCAACTATATAGTAAATATTTATGCAATGTTTTTTTTATTTATATTTCTCAATTAAATTTATTTAAATAACATAAATTAAAATTTACTGGGGTTACAATTTAGTATTATGGTTAAAAAATTAAATAAAAATTCACGAAAAAAAAGTTACAATAAAAAAAGCACATTAAAATGAATCTCTTATGAAATTAAAGTTTTGGGAATATTTCATCAATCTAAAAAAATAAAAAAAGCAAAAATAAACAAAGCAATTTGAAAAATTTATTATCCCTAACTAGTGCTAATGAAATACTGATTATTATTAGCAAGTATAGTTAGTTTTAGTGATTGCTGATTGAAGAAACTTAAAAAAAAAAAATAAAAATTAAAAATATTAAAAATAACTTAAAATATGTTGTGAAAATTGTGAAAAAACGCATTCAATATGAATGACATACATTTACGGGTACAAAAATATTTAAGCTCACACTCATTCATACAACTATTTTTAGAATTTTACAAAACTTTTTATCCCGTACAAAATATTGTTTATTCCTATTAGGGTTATGATATAATTATCAAAATTGACTATGAAAAATGATATATGTATATTAAAATATTTTAATGAGGTTTTAAGTCAATTTTTTTGATTAATTTTGGTGTTTGTTGTGCATGTACATTTTTTTTTAGTTATTTTTAGTCTTTTTTTTGTAATTGCATTTCCGTTTCCATATTATTTCTAACATTTTTTAGTACAACATGAGTTTTAACAATTTGCTGACGAATGTCACGTTCAACTTGTTCCTTTTTCTGATTAGCAGTGCGTAATAATTTTAATGTGTCTTCATATTGACGACGTGTGCGTTTTAATTTATGTCTTAGTTCAACATTTTCTTGAAATACCTTAGCGCATTCATGATCATCTGTTAAAACTTCGTTCGATTGTTGTAGGTTATTTTCTTTGTTCGTATCGGTATTTCCATTAATATTATCTAAAGAAGAATATTAAATTAATAAAATATATAACAAAATTTAAATAAGTATAAATGAAACAAACCTAGTTTGTCTTCGATTTTAGTTTGCATTTCGATGGTTTTTATTTTTGAATTTTGTGAATTATTTACAACCTCTGCAATACAAATTCGACCGGGATCACTTTCAATTCCTAAATCTGGTGAAGAATTTTCCAATCTTTGCGCAGTCTGTAAATTTTCTAATCTTTTTGTTTGATTTTCTTCAGTATTTGCAATTTCTTCGGATGTATAACCAGATTGACCATCGCTACCGCTCGCTGCTAATTTATCAGTTTTATTATTATTACTGACATTAAACAATTTTTTATTGAGATAATTATTTGTTTTCTGCAAATGAGTCATCTGTTCTTTGGAACTCAAATTTTCATTTTCTCTTGTTTCTAATTCTTTAGTTAACTCTTCAACACGATCTTCTAACTTAAGCCTTTCATTAGTAGCTTTTGTGCGTTCTAAAACAGCTTTAGAAGCTACCAACGTGGATTCATCTAATAATTTCTTTAAAGAACGCATTGATTTTTCATGTTCAATTAAGTTTGATTTTAATTCAGCTTCATTTTCATTTAAATATTCAATAGTACTTTGTGCTTCTGATAATTTTTTTTGTACACATTCCAATTCTTGCCGACAATTTTCGTACATTATACGTGATATCCAATCACGTTGTAGGTATTCCTGATGTTTGGATTCCTGTTCTTTTAATTGAATTTCTAAATTATTTTGCAAATCTGTATACAATTGATTAAATCTTTCCTTTTCATCTTCTTTTAATAATTCTATATTTTTCTCATGCTTTTGTTTGAGATCATAAATTTCACTCTTAAATGATTCAATTTGAATAGTAGCAACTCTTACTTCAACACTCAATTTATCACGATCTTCTTGAATTTTTTCAATCATTTGAGATTTATCAAGAATATCTTTTCTTAGCATCTCTTCAGTTTGTTTAAATTTATCATACTCAGCGGATTGATTTTTAAATGTTGCAATTTCAATTTCTAATAATCCATTAACAGTTCTATATTCACTTAATTCTCGATTAATATCCAACATTTTTAGATTTTCTTTTTTTAATCGATTATCAGCATCAACTAGTTCACACTGAATTTCTAATATTTTATTATCTTTTTGCATAATGATGTCTTCAAGAAGATTAATTTTTTCTAATGTTTTCGATTTTGATCGACGATTTAAATCTGTTTCACTAGCAGTACTTGAATTAATTACGTCTTCTTTAGATTTTTTAACTTTCGTCCCTGAATTTAATTCTTCTAAACCAATTCTTGCAAATGACACATTGCGATCCGGTTCAGACCATGCTTCCGATTCTGACTGAATTTCAAATTTTATTGGTAGACTTTTACGATCTTTTTTCACTGATTCACTTAATTTATGTTTATCAAGTTCTTTTCTTAAGGCCTTCACTTGTGCTTTTAAATTTTCTACTTGTGATTGTGTAGCTGGAGCAGCTGATGATACTGATTGATTTAATTCTTCATGGGAATTAAATGTTTTATTTTCTTTATTTTCAATATTACTGCTAGCTAGTATACCAGAAATACTACTTAATTGAATTAAACTGGATTCGTTTAGAGATAATCCGCTTATTGACATTGACATATTATTCAAACTTCTTGAAAGATCTAAGCTACGATCAATAGCTTTTCGCATTGCACGGCGACGATCCGAAGCCAAACCATTAAGAATATCTTTATGTTGAAGTAATGAGTCTAAAAATCCTGCTAATTCTTCTAGTCGTTGGGTTAAAATAGTACAACCTTCAGAACATTCTTTACGCCATTTATTTGCTTGGTCTGCATCTAATTTAGCTTCATCTACTTCTAATTTTAACTTTTGAATAGTTTCGATTGTATCAATTGAATTTAAATTTTGTAATAAATTATTAACTCTCTTTTGTAATGATTTATTTTGCATCAAAGCTGCAGCATAATCTGAATCACTGAAGAATTGTTGTAATTGTTCTGTGGATATTATATAACTGGGACTTGATGGAGATGGAGCATTTGGATTCAATTTACTGCAAATTTTTGTAAGGCGCTCAATCGCTCGATTTTTTTCCCATAGTTCCTTGTTGACTAGATTCTAAAGATAAATAAATAGGGGTTATAATTCTTTTCTGACAAAGTTCTTACGAAATATTAATTTCTTTACACACTACCCAATTTTAACTTACTTGTAAATTGGATGTTTTCTTTTTAATTTCTTCCTCCAATTTTGTAATTTGTAAATCTTTTCCCATAATAGATTTTTCATATTTCCCTCCCAATAAAGAAATTTCAGGCATTCCTTCCGAGTCACTTAAAGATCTGCACAAAGCAGTAGAATTAGATCCGTATGTAGTCTAGATAAAACAAAAAATTGTTTTTTGTTTCGTTTTAAATAAAAAATTGAAAAAAAAATATTTTTAAAAAGGAATAATAATTTATTAAGATTTGAATCAATAATTATAAATTAGTAAACAATGATAACAAAATATAAATAACATTTAAAAATATAAGACAATATTATTAAAGAGTATTTTTAATTTGGTTAGTTTGATGTAATAATTTGTTCGTGCATTTCAGTAACTTGTCACGATAAAAGTTGATATTAAATTTTAGGACATTTAAAAACTTCAAAATAATATTCACCTCTTTAACTTGACTTATATTCTCTGGTGAATTCTATAAATATAATGAAAATTATTTGATTTATTAATAAATCAAATTAAATGTCAATAATTTGTCTATAACGATAATTTTTAGATTTACCTTTTTGAGTCTTTCATTTTCATTTTGTATATCTTTAATGGTGATCATTAATTTTTGTATAGTTTGGCAAGCTTTTTCATTACACATATTATTATTTTTTATTTGATCCTCAAGTTCATCAACAAGACATATTTTATCAGCTAATTTTACCTTATATTCGTGCAATTCATCACGTAATTTTTGATTCTAAGAAGAAATTGAATATAATAATTTTAAGCCAATTATTTATAAATTAATATAAAAGATCACCGAAATATATATCAAATATCTTAGGAACTTCCTATTAATTTAGCTACTTTTTTGAAACTTGTTTTAAAAAAATTGCCATCATTTTCTTTAATACAATATATATATAAAAAAACTCTTATTATAGAAAATAAAGTTTTGATGGTAACAAAATTTTGTTCTACAGTAAAGTTTTGCGAGTTTAATTATTCATTAAATTAAACTATATATAATGGAATTTTATATAATGAAAATGAGTTTAAAATAAAAATATAACGAATAAATTTTATGAATATCATTTTTACATATGAAACATCTGACACAATTATATCATACTCCCATATGGTCTAGTGGCTAGGATATCTGGCTTTCACCCAGAAGGCCCGGGTTCGATTCCCGGTATGGGAAGATATTTTTTTTATATTTTTTATATATTGAACTTTTAAATCTTAATTAGTTCCGTCAACAAACACAAAAATATAAAACCCTAATATAATAGATATGTCTATTAAAAATTATATTTATGATTTAATAAATTGCTTCGAATTTTGAAAATAAGATTAAAACTAATATACAAAATAAATATATTTTATTATATTCAAATATTCTTTTTTTTTACTATTTCTTTCAATACACGACTTCATCAAATTATTTTTACAATAATAACATTAAAAATATATAATTATATATAACATTTTATCTCAATTCATTTTGACACATAACGACATACATTTTTATTGCATTTGCTTCGAAAACTTGCTGTAAACATATTTAATTCCATTTGTTGGAAAAAGTTTTTTATCAAAAAACCTTCCCTGTAGGAAAAGAAATAAAGGATTTTGTTGATATTATTTTTTATATTTCTTAAAAATATAGCATAAAAAAAAATTACAATTTACATTTTTTCAATAACATTTTTAATTTCATTTGAAAATTTAATCATTTATTGTAACATTTTATTTTTAAAAAAAATGTACTATACATTTTATAAAAGAAAGTACTTCATTAACACTTTTTTCATTGACATTTTTCTAATATTCAACAGATTATTTTCATTTTCATTTTTTTTAAACAAAATTTTTAATTATATATATACGTTTATATATATATATAAATATATATAATTTTTTTTTGGAAAAATAAAAGAAAAATTTATTTTATTGATAATTTTCATTCAAAATTAAAAATGTACAATATAATAAAAACCGAAAAATAACATATAAATCCCATTGAAATTTTTCGCATTAAATTTGCATACCAAAAGTAATTTACCTTAAACTCATGATTTAATAATGTTTCTTGAAGTAATTCTGGATTTGTAAATTTTTTAAAATTATTATTGGTCGTACAATTTTTATCAAAAAAATTATTTGATTTTAATAATGATGGTAAATTTGTATTTTTTAAAGGTGATGTTGTTGTAGTACAATAACAAGTACTAATACTTGTATCACTATTTGACCCACGTATATTATTAAAATAATTTGGTGGTACAAGCAGACTTGCAACAATATTTGTATGAGGATTTGATCGGCTACCAATTGTTGTACTAATTTTATTTTTATTATTACTATTATTATTTTCATTTTTAATAATTGCTTTACTAATTGAACCAATTGTACGATTAATATTAATTGAAATTTTTTCTTGCCCATTATTATTTTCTTGAATAAAATCAAAATATTTATTATTATTATTATTATTAATAATTTTTTCACGTGGATGATGAATTTTATTTAATTCGTGAAAATTTTTCGTTTCACGAAAATAAAATGATGGATTTTGAAAAGTACTTAATTTTTCTTTAAGTTTATATTCAGAATTTGTTTCACTTGTATCATTATTATTAGTTGTTGATGATTTTGATAATTTCGTTTGACAAATAACTTCTGGATATGAGTTAACAAAAAATAATGGATTTGCTAAATAATTTTCAGACATCTCATTAATTGAAAACATATTATTTTGGGAAGATGATGATGCAGATTGTTGTTGTTTAACTTTTAATATTTTATTTTTATTATTTTCCAAATCTATAATAATATTTTTCAACGTTATATTTTCTTTTTGAATTAATTTTCTGTCTTTTTCAAATTCAAAAAATTTTTTTTCAGATTTTTCTAATTGTTCAGATATTTGAGATATTTGTTTTCGTTTATTTAAAATCGTGGACTAAATAATAAAGAATTTTAATGCTGATAAGTCGTGTATTGAGTAAAATTATATTTAAGTTTAAAAAAAAGAATATTTTGTAAATTGTTATTTAAAATAAATATTATAATAAAAGATTTATTTTTTTTTTTTTTTTTTATGTATATATAGATAATAAATTTATGAATTAAGAAAATGATAAATGCTTACATGCATATCATTCATTAAATCTTGTTGTTGTTGTATTTTCAATTTTCTTTCTTCTAAACATTTATTTTGATTAATAATATCTTGGGTACGATTATCAATATTTTTAATTAAATGATTATTTTCTTTTAACAGTAATTCGTTACGTTCTTTTAATTCATTATTTAATATTTCTTTTTCAGACAATAATTTGTTTAATTCCATTGATTTTCTCTTGAATATTTTAAAATAAATAACTTTATGATTATAGATATTTTAGATGCATAATATAAATAGAAAATTTAGATTGTGATGTCTAATATCCCATATGGTCTAGTGGCTAGGATATCTGGCTTTCACCCAGAAGGCCCGGGTTCGATTCCCGGTATGGGAATTTTTTTTTCCATATTTTGTAATTCTAGTGATTTTAGTGAATAATTCGATTACAGGTAATATGGGATATTAGAAATTGTTTAAATGACTGTTACATCTCAAGTGTATTATGTATTTAAATATTTTAAAAAATGTATTTTTTTGCAACAATTATGAACTTATATAAACTTACCGATGCTGATGAAATCTCTTTTTCTTTATTTTCAAATTGTTCTTGTAGTTCAGCATTTTGAAAGTTTAATTGTTTTAATTTACTTTCAATATCCTGAATGATGTCATTTTTTTCAATAATTTGATCTTGAAATTCTTGAATTTTAATTGTTAGTTCTTCATTTTTATCTTCGAACTGTCTAACGGTTCCTTCTAGTTCACGTATCTAAGAGAACAATTAATATAAATATATAAAATATTGGAACAAACATTACAAAAAAAATTACTTTTTGCAAAGAATTTATATCTTTTGGTGTAACTAATTCAGTATCAGAATTAGTAACTTTTTCCAGTTCTTTATTTTCCATTTCTAAAAATTGTATTCTTTGATTCAATTCATCGATGATTTCCTGATTTTTCTTTTGTGTATCTTTTTGTATATTTTCCATATGTGTCATTGCCTGGGCGGCTTCCATAAGTAATTTTTGTTTTTCATCTACATCTTTAAGTAAAATTTCCGTTTCCACCTAAAAAAAGTTAAAAAAGATTAGATTATTTTTTTACGCATGAATAAATATTATAAAAAAAATTTTGAAAACATAATTAGTGCATATCACCAATCCTCAAACATTAAAAAAAAATTTTTATTGTTTTAATTTAACCAATTATAATAAATTATTGAATATTTAACCTACCTTATTATCAATATATTGTTTCATTAAAGATTCTTGACCCTCGGGTGTGGACATTTGATTATAGCCACCAGAAAGTTTTTCTTCTAGAAAATATATACGTAATCTTAAATTGAAATTTTCTTTTTTTAATGCTGCCATTTGTTCTTCAAATTCCCGTACGGAACGGCCTTGGCCAGGTGAAGTTGTACCATTATGTTGTAGACTAATACAAGGTGAACGATAACCCACAACGGAATCTAAAACAAAAGTATGATAAGTTTTATTTCTTAATTTCGCATCATTTATAATTTTAAACCTCCTATTTTTTCATCAGTATTATTAAACCTTGATTTTAAATGTTTTGCAAAAGGACTTAATTTAGGATCCATTATTTAATTCATACAAAGACTCGAAGAACCAATGAAATTCCAAAATTTTTTTTTTAAAATTTAATTTAATATTTTTTTTTTTTGAATTTCAAAAACTTATAAAACAAATAAACAAGACAACAATTAGTTTTTAAAACCCGGTTTTAAATTAACTTTTTGTAAATTTTTTGAGCAATATGCATATACTCGGAATGAAAAATCAAAAACGAGAAATCTTGAAAAAAATATACATCGGAACTAGAGATTTTTATTTAATGATATTATGAACTTACAATCATGTATTACTTAGATTTGGTAATTTAAAAATTAAATTTTTGTAATACATAGTAGAAATTATATGATTGACAGTGGTATTTTAGATTAATTCTACCATTTTATATTTATTTTTAGAGGACAAATATATTTTTAGACGAAAAATTACCAAATACTATAAAGTATTTACCAGCTTTCTTAGTAATCAGGAAACCTAAAAAAATTTTAAATTATATTTGGTTGACTCCGAAATAATATTAATTAATATATACATATAATGAAATACTTTAAGAGATTTATATTAAATCCTTGACTTTTTTTTTGTTATTGATACATTATTTTTTTTCGATTAATTTGCTATAATATATATACACGCCATTTTGGTATAAATATCATAAATAATTTTACTAAACTTTCTATTTCAATTATATCGTAGATATAAGAATATTCTTATATCTACGATTATATATTTATACATTGCACCGTAATATTATTATATATTTTTGTTATACTCACACAAAAATTTGGTATGTATATTTTAAGATATTATAATCTTTTACTATACTTTCATGAGGCGCCTATTTAAAAATTAAAAATTTAGGTAGGTAGAAATTAAATTTTAAATTTTTCCTAATAAATGTTCTAAAATTTTTTAGAAATAAAAAAAATATGTATTTATGTATTTATTTTTAAAAATTTCAAATAAATCTATGATCTACCTAATTTAATGTTACGTGTTACTTTATATCAGAATGATGTTGTTTTTTTTTTGGCTGATTTTCAAAAAGTGTAGAAAATATTGAATGAAATATTTATTTATGTTGTTGTTTCATAACAACACAATTAAAATTTACACCATGTTCTTATTTAATTATAATATATTAAATAAATATTAAGCAATTTTATTAATTTCGCGGAATAAACATTATAAAAAAATATGTTTAAATTAATTATTAGAACAAACTAATTATAACATTTATTAATTACTTAAATTTATTATAAAATACTCACAATTATCCATTGTCACATCTTGGAGTTGACCAGGACTTGTACTGCAATGAGAAAAAGAATAAATATACAATAAATATTGTTTATTATTTGTATTAATAATAAAAAATAGGTTAAATTAAAAAGAGGACCACCAAGACTTTATTTATGCTGTGTTGCATTTTGCAATTCAACTTTGAACATTTTAAGTTTAATTTTGTGTACTAAACAGTATTAAATTCATGTAATTTTTATTTTAAATATAATTTATTATTATTGCAATTAAAAAACAAATTGTGTGGTTCATAATCCTGAAATTAATTAATATAAACAAAATTTGCCTGTAGTACTATAAAGAACCTTGTAAATAATCGTTTTTTGAGTAATAATTACTAACAGATGCAAAATTCGGAATTTTATTTTGAGTTTTTCATTCAATTTTATTGGTAAAATCAATTTGAAAATTTTTGATTTATGTATATACAGACGAGCTTATAATTTAAAAAAATTATAAACACGAAAATAAATACGAATAAAATAAAATTGCAGCTATATTTATAAAATCTCGTCATGGTGTCTAGTTAAGGATTAAAATTCTGGACAAATACCAAAAATGACAAATTTTGGAATAATATAAAGAATTTATGGAAATTTTCAAAATTAGAATGCGGCCACATACAAATGGAAAGATCCTTAGTCTTATAACTTATAATTTTCAATTGAGGATTATTGAGAAAACTTTCCATTGAGAATAACATCCGCGTTTGTCATCATATTTGTGGAAAAATTATAACACCTTCTTTCTCTTTAATTATAATCAAACATCGAAATATCAAACAAATAAAACCAAAAATGAATTATAACATTTAGGAATTTCTAAAATCCGTATTGAATTTAATTAGTTATTACTGAGTTTAAAATATTAATTTCAATTTTTAATATAGTATAATTTCCTTCATTTTCTTAATTTTCCAAATTTCCTGTTTATTCTATTTTTAAATTTTTGTTACAACCAAATATTTTTGATTTAAACAAATTCTTCCTCTGACAAAAGATCAAAAAACATTACTGAAACAGCTAAAAAACGTAAGTATGAGCAGATATATAATTTTTCTTTCTTACTCTCGGAAAACTCTACGACTTTTCTTTTGCGTCATCAAAAATACATTTTATTTATAAACTTACAGATTTACAAAATAAAATCAACATAAATTTTCTATTGTAAAAAAACCATAAGAAAAATGAAGTGTAAGAAATGCAGTTTGCATTGAAATCTGTATCAATTTTGTGTACTAATTTATTTTATTAAATATAATTTTTTTCAGTTTAGTTGTTTTTCAACATTAGTTGGCGGCATACTTCGTGGTATATGAGAATTTTTTTTGGAAACATTTGTTGATAGTTTGCCAATGTAATGCCAAAATAAAGTGTGTGTTTTATGAGTAAAATTATTTTTAATGTTAAAAAACTAATTTTTTTTTTTATCCTTCTAAATTTTATTACACAATTTGCAATTATTTATGTGTGTTTTGATTATTTAATGCTCGCGTTAAGAAACGAAATCATTATATAAAATACAACAAAAAATATGTAAATTGGTATAAAAAAAAATTATTTAATTTTAAACCAAATTTTGTTTTTAGGGCGTAATTTTTTAAGAATTGAAAATGCATCTTTAATTTTACTTCTTGTTACATATTTATTAAATAGTTATCTTTTTAGGTATGTTTTGCGTGGACAAAAAATATGTTAAGATGACAAAGTGTTTGCCCGTCTATATGGATAAACTTTTCAAATAAATAAAAAACCAGATAAAATGTACAGTAAATGCGTGGGATATTTAGGAATTTCTCACTTTCCATTTAAAAAAAAAACACAAAACAAATAATCAACAAGTTGTAACTACAACCCTTCTAAATCCATTCTTTTTAACTTCTAAAATGCTTAACTTAACTTAATAAACAAATCTTACCAAAATGGACTCAATGTTACTCTCTTTCCAGGAGTTGTATTTGTCGAATTACATCGAAAAATGCCAGCCATAATTTATTTGTATTTATTTTATCATTAATTATTTTATTATAAATCTTATTTTGTTTTTATATATAAAATACTTTTTCTTATTTATTACACAAATTAATAATGAAATTTTAATAAAAATAAAAGTTAACTAATATTATTAATTTCCTGTCACATAATTTTAAGTTTTTACCTTTTTAATTATATAAATTGCATTTTAGTTGGATTATTTTATTTACATATTAATATAATTTAATATTAATAAATATTTGCGACATAATTAATTTAAAAAAACCTAAAACATGAATCATCTTCATTAATTGTAAATAGTGCAAAATTGTAATAATTAAATTGATTTTTATTTATTTTTTTTTTGCATATTTTCTGAAATATTTATTAAATTTTCAAGTGGAATAATTTCGAGAGCATTATATAAAAAAATAGCTAGAAATAATTTATTTATATATTTTTCTGTCTGTAAGAATTTAGGGCACACAAATAAAAATATATTTAACAAAAATTTTGCAAACCGATATAATTGAAGTAGACATATTTTCATTAAGTTTACTATACTTTTCCTAGAATAAAGCTAAAAAAATCATGATGAAAATAGAAACACTCAAAATTTAACAGTGCAGAAGGAGAAAAAATTAATAAAACATTTTACGTATAAACAAAAATACCTAATTAAATTAAATAAAACAAAAATGTGTAAAAAAAGAATTGTGAAAATTGTACAATTTTTTTATTTAACAAACCTGAGTAATTTTTTTAAAGAAACTGCTTTTACAAAATTTTTGTTATTATAAAAAATCTGTTAATTACAAAAATTTTAACTAGGAATAAATTGTAAACAATTTATTTTAATTTTGTATTTATTGTAAACAAAACTTTAGTAAAACTTTTTATTACTAACGAGTGTTTTTTTAAGTAAATTCCTTGGAAGCTCACATGTTTTAGAAGAGGGATTTATGTTATGCCAATGGATAAATGCTATGGTTACCATACATGTTTCCAGTATTAAAATAAGTTTTTTTTTGTTTAAAATAAAACCAAATATTGTATACGAAGTTAGATAAAAAAAATTTTATAAAAATTATTTAAAATTTGTAAAATAATTTTAAAAAAGAGTAAAATTTCGAATAGGAAAACAAATTTAATAGATATTATGAATATAAATACGTATATAAAAAGTGGAATTTAATGATTATAGTTATTAAAATCAAATTAAATACATTGTGTGTAAATACAGCTTTATCTAAATTGGTATTAATGTTAAAATTATTATTAAAAACATAATAATTTAAATAAAATTTTTCACAGATAAGCTAAAAATACAAAATATTAGAATATATAACATAATTGTTTATCTTAAATTTTAAATTAAAATATTTTCATTCTACAATTAATCTAATGTCAAGAACAGCAAAAATTATGCATTAATTTTTTTTTTTTTTATAAACCTTCAAATTAAATTGAAACCTGCAAAATTATACAGATTATCTTATATGGAATTTGCACAACGAGTTCCCATATTTGGTTATATAAATAAAAATAAACGCAGTCCTCAAATAAAACAGATAATAAATAATTCAGTCATTTGGGGTATGTATAATTTTGAAATGGACGGACAATAAGTATTGAGACTATTTTAAGTATTGAGAATTGTATAACATCATTTCAAAACACTTGTAAAATTTCTAAATCTAGAATATATAAAACTATATTTTTCAGTAATTTGTTTTTTAATAATCTCCTGTTTATAATTTATTATACGTTTCTATTTTCTACGAAAAGATCGTCTAATACCATTTCGTGTATATATTTAAAGGTACGAATATATGTGAATGTGAATCAATATTTTAAAATGTTAATGGAACTGCAAATAAATTAACATAAAAGACTTTTCGTTTATCTTAATTATATTTATATTTTATATAAAATAATTTCGAAAAAAATCAAAATAACCTTATTAATCAGTAAAATTATTAACATTGAAATTGATCTAATAAATGTAATAATCTTCATCAAAACAAGTAGGTACAATGACAATGAAACTAAAATGATAAATAGTAGTTGAAATTCAATCGAATCAAATAAATAGTAAAAAAAAAAAATTATGCAATTTAACGCTTGTAAATTTATTGTACGTTTGAAAATTGAAATTTATTTTATAAATAATTCAATTGAATTAATTTTCATTTTAACGTCGCAATTCCAAAAATATATGTAGTTCATTTATGGACTAGAAATATAAATCACAATTCATTTTAGTTCAAATATATGTAGTTCATTTATGGACTAGAAATATAAATCACAATTCATTTTAGTTCAAATTTTAATTATCATTATTTTTCACGTAATAATATCAAACTAGTATTGTTAATTATTAAACTAATTAACATTATAAATGCGAAATGTAACAGGAATTTTATATAAAATTATATATAATAAATATATTACATTTTACACATAAATGTATTACAAAAATAATCAATTAAAATAAAAATCTTTATTTAAAAAAAATTGGTAATTAAAAAAAATTCTTTTTCATTGGTTTGTATCATTTTATATATACATATATATATTTACATATTTAAAATAAATAAATTAAAAATAAAATAATCAAATATACTCAATGACCTAGCAGCCATAAAATAAATAATCTTTAAATTGTCATATTTACTTGGACTTAAATCTTTATTATATTTTACATAGCATATAAACTTTTAAAATAATTGTTACCACTAATAAAGAGCAATTTTAAAATATGTACTTTTTGTAATTGAAAATAATTTCGAATATTCTATTAAATTAAACAATTTATAATATTTGTAATAGTCTTATTCATTGTTGAATGGCAGTTAAGTTAATCTATTAGATTGTTACAATAATTTATATTTTCTAGTGTGATATTAATATTATTAATAAAGTAATTTTTTTATTCAATATTAAAGACCTACAGTTAAGAATTAAAACAATTAAAAACTTCCAAAATCTTGTTCACAATTACTAATACTATCCAACTGCCAGTGTCAATATTCAAATTATTAAAAAACAAGACATATTTTCAGAAAATTTCACTCAGTGATATTATATTAATTTTTAAATTTCGATGACATTTTCTCACATGTTACTAACAACAATGAAGAAAAGTGTAGGTGTGCTACCTACAAAAATAAACTTTTGTTTAAAAAGAAATAGTTCAAAAACCAAAATAAAAAAAAAAAAAATAGATGATAAATTCCGAATGTAATCTGAGAATTTTCATACTTTTTTCTTCAGTATATTTCGATTCGTTTATGATGCGCACATAATCATTAAATGATTCTGCGATTACAAAGAAAAGAAAAAAGAATAATTAATAATAAACAGAGAAATATAATTGGACCACATTAAATATGATTTATAAAAGAGATTCTTTCAGAAAAGTTCAGAAAACATTTTATCTTGACATAATGGATTTTTTTCCGTATCATCGAAATTTTCACATTGCAACTTAGAAAAATTAATTTTGACTAGTATAGTGACTTGGGTCATTGAACGACAACCGCAATCGCCATTACAAAAGTATATAACATATATATTACAGTATATTTTATATCTTATTGCGGAAAATTTTTTTTCTGTAATTGATGGGACAAACGACCACAAATATTTTGTTCATATCTCCGAAGAATGACTGTTTCCTGGAAATTAATTTTTTTTTGTAAATTTATTAGAAAATTGAAAATTTATGCTTCATTTAGAGATTAATTGAGTAAAATTATTTAAAATATAAACAAGGACGGTCATGTAATATTAAGTAAATCTAAAAAGGAAAAGGTGAAATATCTTTTTCACACTTAAAAAAACGTTGTACCTCTTTAGTTATGATATTGAGAACATATTATTTTACATAAATATTTAAGTTCATAATAAATGCAAAAAGTAACAATCTTAACTGATTTTAATTAAAAATAATTTCTGTTTTATGGTATATTATTTTCTGCTGAAATCTAAAACAGTATTTAATATATTAGTATAAATAACTTAGTAAGAAGCTGTATAAAATTCTAAATTCAAGAAGGAAATTGTGAGCTTAAGTACAGTTGTTCTCGTATTGATAGCATAATAATTTCTAGACTAAAAAATAGAAAGCATATGTTTTAAATTTAAATTGATATTGTAATACAACTATTAGTTACAATATTTATACAAAAAAAATATTTATGTAATTTAAATGTTATACAATATCAACTATAAAAAATAAAATTATGGCAAAAGAAAATAAAAATATTTTTTTACAAATATTTACTTGTACATATATGTATATATCAGAAATATTATAAACTCCAATGAGAAATTAAATTATTCAAACGTGACTCTTACTTCACTGACAAAATAATATACATAATTTAAAATTTTTATAATTTTTACTTTTTCAATAAATTCAATTGCCAATACGAACAAATTTTATTAAAAAAAACTTTGTTAAAGCTCAAAAAATTCTAATTTACATTCGAGAAGAATAATATATTATAATTTTTTATATGAATCTGGTAACCATAATTCATCACATTACATTTTAGTTTATTTAAACTATTTAAATAATTTCCTAAATAATAATAAATTAATCAAATATTTCAACACCATTATCAATTATTTTATCACACATTTAGAAAAAACACGAAAAATTATTACCTTCTATACTACAATTTAAGGGAATCTAATCTATTTTTATAAATTTAATTTTTAAATTTTTGTTGCACTGAAAAAGTGCATCTTACATCAAAGTGAAAATTATTTTTATGATTTTGAAAAAAAAAAAATTGTGGGATGTGTTTTTATTGGTTCCAAAAATTCATATAATAATTTAGAAAATTTTAAAACCGTAAATGAAATGGAAAATTTTAAAATATATTTTTGTTTTGATTTAAAATTTATTTTTGTAGTATTCTCAATTTTAGTTTTACATTATTATAACATACCGATTTATTTATCAGCGGGTGGTTTATCTTTTAACCAACAAAATAAATAAATATTTAAAAAATTCATGGTTTAAATTAAAGACAAATATATAATGAAATACAGACGTTCTTTTTATTTTCAAAATTGAATGATTATGTTATAAAGCGCATTTTATTTATATCATAAGCCATTTTTTTTAGTGATACGTAAAATATCATTCTAATTATACAAATGAAAAAAAAAAAATTATTTTTTTTTAGTATTAGTTTGCCCCAATGACCGGAAACTTCATATCAAAACAGGGCGCGAACACTAATGATTATACTCAACCACAAAAAATCATCAAAGCAATTGTGGTTATATTTTTTAGCTAAAGGGGGGATAAAAAAGAATATATATTTAAATTTAAATAATGTTTTAAAACAAATTAAAATTTTACAGACCTTTAAGGTTATCAAAAGTTTTTAATTAAAAATGGAACGTTAACAAAAGCTTCTCCAATGTGTATTTGTACATAGACCAGATAAGATATTTACTAAAATATTGTAAATAAGTTAACAAAAAAATGGTTGAAAACTATATGTAAAATTTTTAGTATGCTTTGGATTAAAAATAAAATTCGTAAAATATTTTTGAATTTAAATTTTTTTTTTTTTTATAAATTTTTAGCTCTCATAACCAAATTCCATATTGAAAAATTTATTTTTAAAATGAACAAATTTAAAGTGAGTTTTCTCAATTGATATTCAATTTGTAAAAAAAAAAAAGTCCAATGTACTTCTTCTCTGATTTTAAACATTCATTAAAATATTACTTTAGCCTAAAAGTCTGGCAAGATTTGAAAAAGCTTATAGAATTGTTTCAAAAATTAAAAATAAGAATTTTTTTATCTAATTTTAATATAATGGCCTTTGGCCATCTGTAAAATTTCTGCCAATGATTTCGTAATTGTAATTTATGACTCTAAAAATTTGAATTCTAAAAATTCTGTTTATAAAAATTCATTTCATTGGGTTAATTCAGAGATAGATAAAAATCTTAATATAATTTTGAAAATAAACATAATTAAAAATGTTACAAAATAATAATGTACAGATCGGCTGGGGGAATAATTAAAATCGCGGCCCACTCGTTAAAACTTTCTATAAGCTTAAATGAAATGAATTGAAACAGAATTTCATTTAACATAAATTAAATTTTGGTAATAAAAAAAATGTAGATTTAAAATATAAAATTTCTTAATTATGCTTTAAAAGTATTATGAACAAAAATTTGAATAAATAAAATCGATTAATTCTATATTTTATCAATTTTTATATTGTTTAAGAAGATTCAAAAAAACATTAATGTCTTAAGGACAATTCTTTCATTTGGTAAAGAAATTAAATAAATTTATAGAACATTTTGGAACAAATATAAAATTGATATACTAATTATTTTTTTGATATCTTAAATGTTTAACATATTTTTTGAAAAGAAATCAAAAAGATAATATTATTAAAGTATCTAAGGACATTACAATAATTTATATTGTAAAGACACGTTCCACATGTAAAAAAAACTTTCTTAAAAGGATAATATTGTCTGAATAGAATACTAAAAAGAATGAAAAAACCAATAAAGATGCTTATAAAGGACAAACTTATTAAGATTGTAGTTTTGATACCATGATATAATAATTACAAAGAGAAATATGACGTTATTAAAGTGCTAATTAAGTGATTTTATATTAGTGTTTATGGACTATCAAATTCTAATTAATGACAAGTTGATAAAATTTATTAAATTACAGACAAATTCTAAGTAAAAATATTACAAATTTAAGATTTATTTACTTTCAGATTAATATGAATCATCATAAATATTATAAAAATAATTAGTTCTGCTCTATCAAAAGGCAGACTATAGAATAGTTCAAAAGATCAAAAATTTAACTAGTATAATATTGTGAATCATGCATTAAAGATGACCTGATAAAGAAAATTCTTTTAGGGGTTTAGTTCTCATACACACTAATCGAATTGTTCAAAACACAACATCACTCCGGAAATTATATTAACCTTCAAAAACAATCAAATTCTACATATTTTAAAATATCTAATGGTTTTTTACTTTTTCCGCTATACAAAATAAAAATATTTCAGTTTTGAATAAATTCATTATTCCTCTGTACCCTTAAAGAGGGTTGGTTACAAATCATGCAAGTATTAGTCATCATCATCCCTTGATTTTTTATCATCACGCATGTTGCTTAGTTGGCATACTGAAATTTCCCTCACAATGTATTTCAGGATTATTATTTTTTGTTAAAAGAAAAATGTGCTATAGAACGATGAACATTTTAATGGAAAATCAGAGTAAATAGTAATTGCGATGCTATTGTATTTTTGATCATTTTTTTTGGGCTTAAATACAAGTTTAATTGCCAAATTTATTAAATAAATTTGAATAAAAAATTAAATTAATAAGAACTCTTAAAACAAAATATTTTTCAATATTTTCAATCACAATTAAAACAGATTATTATTTTGGCTTTAATTAACAGACTCTTTACATACAAATGATAATCAAAATATAATTCTATATCGAAATGCGTCAGCTAGTCAGTATGTATTTGTGTAGCGTATAAAAGGACCAACAGCATATTAATATTGGTTTTGTTAAATGAAGGTGAGAGTTTCGTCCTATATTTCAGAAAATATATCGATATTATATGAAAACTATTTTTTATGTCATCATAAAAAATTGTTCTTGTTTCCTTTAATTTAAAAATTATAAATATTTTATTTTCTACTAGATATTTTAGATTAAATATTTATTAAACTCTCTAATTTAATTTACTCTCGAATATATTCCATGAAAAACTGATAATAACTAGATTGAATCCTGTCTTTGTTTACCAAAAATTTTATTATTATTGCTCAGTATTCTCCTTAAAAATTTAAATTAAATTTAAATTTCACTGTACCTTATTTTTCTTTTAAATTAAATTTGTATTTTTTTAATAAACTCTCACTTGAAAAAAAATTCAATTAAACTCAATTAAAAAAGACCATCATATTTAAATATAAAACTTAAATTGCTATTAATTCAAAATCCAGACAGAATTTTATTTTAACAAAATATGTATTCTAAAAAAAAATCAAATTTTTTGTGTTTAATTGTAAATTTTGTAATAATTTTGGGTTTTTATGCTTTAAATACAATTAATATTATACTATTTATAAACTTTAAATGCGTATACACCAATACCTCGCTATACGGCCGCTCTTTTTACGGCTTTTCGCTATAACGGCCTACTTTAATTGCGGCAATTTTTCGATTTACGGCCCAAAATGTTTCGTTATACGGCCCAAAAAAAGAACAAATGGAGAAAAAAATATGTACATATTTTAATGCGTTGCCGCTGCAGTATATAATAGTCACATAAAAGTTAATATTCTCGTAAGTAGAAGTGTTTATATACATATTTGTTTGCGATTCGTTATACGGCTTTTCGCTTTGCGGCCAACTTTCCCGGAACGTATCTAGGCCGTAAAGCGAGGTATTGGTGTAATTATTATTTAAACTTCAATTCAAAATAATATAATATTTTTTTTTTTTATAAATGCGCTCGCGTTTTCAATTATTATTTTTTCACCGAATTTGTTACTCAGCAGTGTCTTGTTATTTTGAAAGCGAGAATAGAACTGAACTGAATGAATTTTCCTACATCATACAAAAAAAAAATAAACGCTCTTATTGAGGGAATAATTTATACATTATAATAATTGAATGCTATTTTTATTTTAGATGGGAGCATCAAAATATCTGAAAAGATTTCTTGTTTTTAGATACGGAAAATATACTTAACTTGTATGTATATATAAGCTTAGGGGTGGTATTTAGGATGAAATATTTTAGTTTTACATTAATAAAATGATCAAAGATTCTTGAAATATAGAAAAAACTTCGTGTTTTGGTACTTCATAATACAAAATGAATTTAAATTGTAGTTGGTTTTCATAATTTGTCGAAAATTGGGAAAAACTATTCTGGGAGACGGTTAATTTTCAAAACAAAATATTAAAATAAATTTTTGAAGCGCATGTATACTCAGTCAGAATCACAACTAATATTGGGATAAATAAATATACATAAAATAATATGATATGTTTAAATAGTAATAACACAGTGACGTAGTTTTTGTAGGATACATAAATGAAATTTTTTTTTTTTTTTTGTAAATGACTAAATATTAATTTTCTGTTTATAATCATATAAATTAAAAACTGATAAGAATTTCTTAGTTATGAGTTCTGTTAATAAAATATTTAGTATTTTATTTGAGTATAAACATTTCTTTTTTTTTTTTAAAAGATTACAAATATTTTTTTTGGAAAATAAAATTACATATTTTTATTTACTATATTTTTGGGGTGATTCAATTTAGATTTATTTATTTTTTAATAATTATGAAGCAATGAATGGTAAGTTGATAAGAAACTGTTATATTGTCATATAGATATTTAGTTGACATGATGATTATGTTTCCGATAACATTAGTTTTAATGATGGAAGAATAAATTCTTTGCATACAATTTTTTAAGTAAAACAATTATTGTTATCATACAAAATTTGTTACGTTATATATAATGATAAAAAAGACCACAATAATAATATTTTTTTGTATCATGTTATAAAATTTAATTTAAGAATTATAAATTTTATTAAAAATTAGGACATAAAGATAAAGCCTTTGCTTATTTATATACGTATATTAAATTACTACTAGTGAAATTGTAATTGTATTCTGAAACATACTCTGAATGCAGTATTCTGAATGCAATACATATGTACATCTACTGACATTAGTAAACCATATGCGCCATATAATAAAATGAGCATATTTAACATATATATAAATAATTCTAGAATTTTATCTTTGGTAAGATTTTATCAAGCTGAAAATTAAAAATTGGTTGAGTTTCAAAATTTGTTAATTTTTTCTTTGAGTTACGCCAGTGATTTAACCACAATTCTCTCTCAATAACAAAATTTTCCCTCATACTATATGCCAATTTATTTCAGAAAAAACAATGATACAAATCTGTAGAACACATGTTCTTTATTTAGATGGTTCTGCTCATCTATATCCACGTTCCCTTTAAACATTAGAAACATACTAACATCCGTATTCTCGACATTAAAACTCTTCTCAACATATTGTAACAAGAAAGAAAAAGATAGAAATATTCCATGTATTTAAATGTGCTACCCTTAGTTTTACGACCCTTTATGGATTACCACACATAACCATTCATGATGAATGAAAATGCAGTTATAAATTATAATACACTAAAATTACAAGTACCTAGCAGATGGAATGTTATTTTTTCAAAAAATAGAAAAAGACGGTATGCAATGAGAGGAGGGAATTAAATTTAAATAGATATCATCAACCGGTTTATTTTTCATTAATTTGGAATTTTAAAAAATAAGTAAAACTTGATAATAAGACAATAATAATAATAAAAATTAGAATTGTTTCTAGTACTAATGTTCTGCTTCATTAAATTTGAATTTAAACTAATTTTTATTTTTTCAACAAATTCTAAAATAAAATTAAAATTTTATATATTGACAAGATTTAACCAAATTAATTGAATTAATTAAATTATTTTGCAAAATAACAAATATTTATTTAGTTTGTATTCAGATAATGATCAAAAAGTTCAAATTTTCCGACAATGATGAATTCACATTGAAAATTGTAAATATAGTTTTTTTTTGTTACGTAAGAAATGAAAATTAAGAGATCTAGGGGAATGCTTAGATTTATGCAAGAATAATAATACTACAAGGTATAAGTATAAAATTATATTATCAGTTAAGTAAAATAAAATTTTTAGTTATTAAAATATCGTAGAAATGCATCGCATAAAAACCCATTTTATGTAGCCGGGTTTTTTTTTGTATATTGTCAATGGATGTCCATTTTATTATAGTATACAAAATGTTTTGGCGCTTTATATTTGATTGCAAATATTTTTTATTTTTTATTAAATGGCACTGTTTTTGTTCGCAAATTTGATATATTTACAATAATTTTGGCAATACGCCAAATAACATATTTACAATTAAGAGAACAAATATTTAAGATGATCTATTTCAGACTATATGTTCACTATTATAATGTTAGTAAATGATATGATGATGCAATGCATCATTCTCGGTTTAGAAGACGATAAATATTATAAGATCCACAAATTTTGATGATCTTAGAATATTATCTTGTTTCTATTTAAATTTTTTTAATAACAATTTAAATAGAAACACTTTTATTTTATATATACAAGATTTTAAAAATACATTTTAACCAAAATTAAAACAAGTGTTTGAATTTTTTTTTTTAAATCAAAAAATAATTGAACAGCATGAAAAATTAAGTTTGAACAGCATGAAAAATTAAGTTTTATTTTATGTAGAACCTTTTCTTTCATCATACATATATTTTATTTTGTATAAACAAAACAAAGAATAATTTAAGGTTATGGAAGAACATAGAAAACATTAGCGGTGGGGTAATTAGGTACGGATTTAAATTTAAATTACAATTTTCCAATAAGAGTGGAATATGAATATGTATTAAAATTTATTCCTTAAAAAAAAAATTTAATTTATTTGCAATTTTCAAACGGAAGTTATCAATTTTACTTACAGCTTTCCTTGATTATCACCACTTTCATGATAATTATTTTCAGCATTAATTTCTTCTGGAAATTCAATGTTGGAAGTATATTTTTCGGTCATTTTTTTTTATTAAATTTACATAGATTTAAATTTTATAAATAAATTGTATCAAAACTTTTATAAGACGTACGATAGAAAAAATATTAATTTAGTTTTTAAATATTTAACAGTTTCAATTGTCAAATCAGCATCAGTGGAATATTGGAATTTGTCGTTTTTGCAACACGTTGCCGCGGAGCGATATTACTAGAAATAGTAGATTCAGAAAAAAGAAATAGATTTTTGAATACGATGTTATAAACATTTCAATTACATAATATATAAAAAATTTTTGCATTTTATATTATAAACATTCTATGATTTATATAAAAAAAATTAAAAATAAATTTTAATAAATGGAAATTAAATTTCAAAAGTAAAAAATGAAAATTAATCTATACCAAATAAAAGTTAGTAGCAAAACTTAATTTAATTGGGTAATATTAATAATTTGTTTTATTTTTGTATAAATATAAACAAAATTAAATAAAATTTAAAAATAAATTCTGTGCAAATTATCCAAAACCCAATAACTACATTTAAAAATTACTTAATTTACTATTCGTTGATTATTTTATTTCTACTACAAATGGAGCAAGTTTTTTCCGGACAAAAAAAGTAGTACAAAAGAATCTGCTATAAAAGTAGTGACATGGCAGCGCTAGCAATAGGTTTTTTGCTATGGCAGCTTTCATGTACTAAGTTTATAAGTATAAACATCTCATTAGTTCGTTTATTAGATGGCGAAATATACAATTTTTTTTTTGTTTGCAGTCCTATAGTGTAAATTATTTATGCGCTAGATTATATTCATAATATTTGCTGTTTCTTGTAAATGTATTGCTGAAAATTGCATTATAAATTGTTATATAATGCTATGTTTAGGTCGGTGACAGTTTCAAAATGGATTTTCGGTAAAAACGCGTCATTATAAAAGCGCAGTCAACCAATTTGGACACAGGAAAGCGGTTTTTTTATGTGAATAAAAGAAATACGACATAAACACTGCAGGAACTGCTAAGTTGGCTCTACATAAATCCAATCATTTACGTACGGAAATCTATTTACAAATTGTACTGTTTCAATTATCATATTTCAACTATCGATACGATTACTATATGTACGAAGATTTTTCAAAATAATTTTTATATTAGTAAACAATATGGTTGGTCTAAACTCTAAATATTTTCCAAAATTTGTTTTTAAAAACTTAATCTAGTTTAACGATCGAGCCAATTGAATATTTTGCTCTTTTTGTCTTCAAATTACATATTTTCGATTTATTTATTTCCATCAATTTAGATATCATGTATAAACAGAAGAATAAAAAGTATTTTTTGGAAAACAAGTGTCTACCAAACATGAACTGTCATATTTTTTTTTGCAAAAATTGCACCACATTTATTTTATTTGTTTAACTAAAAAATTTATCATTCCGGTTTAATATATAATATAATTAAAAATTTCCAAATGAGTGCATTTCACGTTATAATTAAAAAATTATCAGTTTAAAATACACACTTATAATCGTAGAGAACACAGTAAATTTTTCTTATCATCAATTTTTTCCCAGCTAAAATACTTAACTACTACTAAAAATGGAATTTAATTTGCTTCTCGTATAAATTTCTCTTGGTTTTGTTAAAAATAATAAAAAAAAAATAATGAATAATAAAATTTATTTATCAGATTGAATAAATTACAACAAATAACCAGTACTTACGAAAACTACAATTATTTTCTATTTATTTGCTCATTAAAACATATCACAACAGCATTAAAATTAAACTTAGAATTGCATGAAAAAAAACCCCAATTTACATGCTTTATAAATTTTATTCCTATTTCATAAATTTATTTATTTAAATTTCGGATTTCTTTATCAAATAACAAACAATATATTAAAAGTATGTTTGCATCATTAAAGAATAAAATTAAAGAAGAAACTGGTAATGATATCCAATCAATACCAAATCGTCTCATTAAACGTAGTGGACGTTTATCCTCATCGGCTAGTATTACATCTGAAGATTTAAGTGAACAGGTAACTAAAAACATAATTTGTTTGAAATTATTTCTTAATCTACATTTGAAAAAAAAAAAACATTTTATTAATCTAAGGAAATTCATACGTTACGAACACAATGTGGTGACGTTTCAGTAAGATTAATTGATTTAAAAAAACGTTACGATAATCTTGAAGAAGAAAAAAATCGTTTAGAAAAAACAAATGAAATATTATTGGAATCAGTTAAAGTAGCACAAACCCAAAAAGATTTAATATCAAATGAACAGGAAAAAATACAAAATTTACAACAATCAGAAATAGAAAAACTTAAAAGTTTATTATCATTTCGGGAACAAGAAGGTGTTGATCAATTGGGAACAATTAAACAAAATCAACAACAAATTGAAAATTTAAGTGGTGAACTTGAGAGACTGAAAATGATGGAACCAATGATTGAGGATCTTAAGGTGGGACAATTTTTGAAAATCAAATAAATTTTTATGAATTTTCAAAAATTAATTGCAAAAATTATAATTATCTCGCAGTGCACGCAAATAGTTTGCTTTTTTAAAAAAAATCGAATGCTTCATATCATATTTTTTAATTAAATTCATTTTTGTGTGTCCAATTTATATGTTTGGTTACTTTTGGTATGTAATAGTTTTATAGAAATTTGTTTTTGGTTTTTTTTTATAGTTTTATTTTCTTGATATTAGATTTAATTAATTTTCTTTATTGTATAAATTTTAGGATGAACTAGAACGATTACGACGTTTATCACAATTGGAAAAGAATAATTTGACTACGACATTAGCTGCTGTTGAAGAAGAAAATCGTCATTTAAAAATACGTTTGCAAATTGTTGATCAATCACGACTTGAAGCAATTGTATCAATGAATTCTGATGAGAAAGTTCAAGCATTAGTACATGAACGTAAATTATTGGAACAACATTTAGAAGAAGCCCACCTGCAATTATCAGATATAAAGAGTTCATGGAGTGGTCAAAATTTAGCATTAGAAACACAATTAAGTCGTCTGTCAAGACAAGTAGCTGAAGAAACTACTGAAAAACGAAAAGCATTAAAAATACGTGATGAATATGGTGAAAAAATAAAAGCTTTGGAATTTGATTTAATTAACACAAAGGAACAAATAGGCTACCGTGATGACAAAGTAAGAATATTAAATGCAGAGTTTACAAGTACAAATTTACGTTTTGTTTTTTTAGATAAAATTATTGGAAGAAGAAATTGATGAATTAAATTTAGCTTTAAGAGATTCTCGTGAAGAACATGAAGAAGAAATCATTTGTATGAAAAGTAAATTTGTAAGTAAATAAAGGATTATTTATTATCCGGGGGGAACATTTATTTATGTACAATTTAAATTATCGCTTGAGTGTCATGCTTTTACTAATATTTTAAAGAATTTAATTGTTTTACCATTAAGAAAATACTTATGTTTTTGTTAATTAAACTTTTAGTTTTTTATGTTGTGTTATTGAAAATATTATTTTAAATAAAGTTTTACTAAGTTTTTAATAGAGTTTTTATTTTTATTCTGACATTTATATAATTTATTATACTAATCAAACAGCACATTTTTTTAAAAATTTAATTAATTTGTATTTCTTTTGCTCATTTTTTTATTGTAATCCTTTGAAAGTGCATTTTTGTAACAACATTGATTTTAAACATTAATTAAAATAGGAAAGTGCAAGACAAGAATCACATGATTTAAGATTAAGATTATCAGCTGCCGAAGAACGTCTTACAGAATATGTTGAAAATTCAGAACAAGTAATGCAAGCTTTACGAAAACAAAATCAAATGTTTCAGCAACAATTAAACGAATCGATACACAATTTAGAATCAGAAAAACAAGAAAAATTAACAGCATTATTACGTAATGCTGAAATATCGCAAAGTGAAGAAATTTTAAAGAAAAATTTACGAATTGAAGAAGAAGAAATTAATGAATTAAATGAAAAAATTCAATGTTTAGTAAATGATAAAGAGGAATTAAAAAATAAATTTAAAATAAAATTTGATAACATGAATCATGAATTAAATGAGAAAAATAAGGTAATTATAAAAATCAATTAAACTATTTTGAAAATATGCACATTATTTAATTATAAAACTAACAAACTTTAATTTAAAAATAATTTTGTTATTTATTTCAATTTAATTTATGTAATTTGTTGTTTTTCAATTTTTCATTCAAATTTATTCTTAATTGGTATTGTTTTAGTCAATAAAAAATCTAAATCAGAGATTAACCGATGTAAAAAAGACCTTGCAAAATGAAATTAAAAGTAATAATCAATCTTTTGACGGTGGTTCGATGGTTAGTGAAAAAATCAATGATATACGTAATAGCGGTTTTAATAAAATTGCTTATGACGATGTTGTACATGCCAGAACAATTGTTATGGATGAAGTTAATTTTAAATATTTAAAACATGTTATAGTCAAATTTTTAACGAGTCGTGAGGTAAAAAATAAATTATCTAAATATTGATTTTAATTTATACATTTGTTTTGTTCAGGTTGAAGCATTACATTTAATACGAGCGGTCGCAACATTATTACAATTAACAAATGCTGAAGAAAAATTACTGTATGATACATTAAATTGGAAGATGAGCTGGTTTGGGACTAAACCAGTTAGCGTGCCTTCACGTTTTCAGTAATTTTGAATTATATATATTTAGAATTATACATTTTTTATGTTGTTTGTTTATTTATTTAAATAAAGTATAATAATTTAATAAAATATTTGTATTAAAAATATTAATTTTGTATAACAATAAATTTACAATATTATAGCTAAGTTAATTTAGCTGACAATAAATATAGCTGAAAAATTTTTTAGTATATATATGAAAATTGTTTGAAAAAATAAATACCAATTTTAAGTAAATAATAATTAGAGTATCCATAATAAAAATATTAAAAATAATTCTAATTATTTATTACTTTTAAAGTTATTTAGATTTTTTTTGAAAATAGTTAATAGTAAAAAATGGTAGCTTTTAATTTAAACTTTGTATTAAGCTAATGATATTTTTTTTTGGAAATATATATCTCAATTATATTTTTATATGCTAATTTAATACAAAGACAACAAAGTATTGATAAATTATGTTTCCTATTTAATTTTTTGAGAAACAAAAATCATTCCAAAAAGTATATATATAAATATTTTAAGCTGTTATGTTACATGTTTTTGTATGTTTAAGTTGATATTTCTTTTTTTTTTATTTATGAAAATTACTAAATTTTGAATATTAAATAAATTATTTATTATATATATAATCCGAAAAAAAAACTTTTGCTTTTATATCTATGAAGGAACTGATTACGTTTGCGCATTTTCTTGACAAATACAAATTAATAAAAACCAAAGAGAATAATTTAAGTTGTCGCCGTTTTAAATTTCGAGTACGAATGAAAACCAAATTTATATTAAGATTATCAAAAAAACTTTAAATATAGTTTTGAAAACAATGTATTAGTTTTCATTCAGCTTTATATTATTGCTTTAAATTATATTTTTTTTAAATATAGACCAAAACCTCGATATGCGTCGTTAATTGGGACCAGAGAAAGACGACGCAATTCGAAATGACGCAAATCGAAATAATTTTTCCTATATATTCCTACTAGGTTCTTGATAATTGGTACCATAATAAAAAATTTCATGAAAAAATCCAACAAAACATATGCAACAAAATAACATATTGCAACAAAAACTTTTTAGTTCAAATAATAAGAGAAAAACATACATAATAAAATATTAAATAATAAAACAAACAAAAGTTCAATAAATTGCACAGCAACTAGCTATTTGTTTTAGATTAGATATTTCATTTTTTTTAGTCCGAACTTGAAGATTCTAAGTAGATGATATTTACACGAAGGGTTCCGTTCCAGAAAAGTTGTCCGTGAATCGAAATTCCGTAAATCGATTTTTTTTCTATCATAACAAACCTAATGTATGTAAGTATTGTATACGGTACTTCTACGTAAAAATAACGTAATATGTATACTACAAGTTATATGAATTATACATTTTATTAAAAAAGGAAAAATATCCACTTCTATGTTTTATTTTTTTTCCCCGTAAATTGAAGTTTTGTACGTTAACGGAGACCGTAGAATAATTTTTCTATTCCGTTATAGCGAAATTCCGAATAAAGAGTTTCCGTTAAGCGAGGGATGTGTGTAATTATTTATATTAGAAAAATTATTTATATTAGGAAAATTTAACAAATGGAAAATCTGAACAAATGGGTAATCCCCTTTTATAAATTTAAACGACGCAAATAGAAATATTAACGACGCAACTTCGAAAACGACACAAATCGAGGTTTTGGTGTACTTACATAAAATTTGTGTAATCTCATACGCTAGATTACATCTATTAACTTTATTTTAAAAATGTGTACCAAATATGCAGCCTGGTTCCTAAAATCAGAGAACTCTAGTCTAGTGGTCAAATATCATTAATTAAAAAGTGAAACTGTTATTACTATTTTAGGAATATTTAACCTGCTCTCTTTACTAACTAATTTGCATTTGTTCCCCAATTTATATTTAATAACCGTTATTTTATACGTCCTTAAAGTTTCTTGTTGATTATACCACGAACATATAATTATTTAATAATAATAATGATATTATACTTCTTAATTTTCTAATAAATAAAATTGCTTGCAATATTATTTAATAGAAAACGTACATTTTTAGTTGCAAACACAATTTAGTCAAATAATAAAAGTAAAATTATACACGACCTTTACTATAAAACTACATAAAAAAATTAATAATTTTTAAAGGGATAAAAATTATAAAAAAATTAATTTAGCATACGTGCATATGTTTAAATTTTAAACACTCGCTATAAAACAATATGTAAACTCTTTTTGGAATCTAGTTACAAAATAATTTTTATTCTGTTCAGAACTATTCGTCTAATTTTTCTAATGTTGGATATAAAATTTATCCCATTTATTTTCTATACTATATTATTAGTATATGGTCAAATTGATTACTGCGATAAGAATTTACTATGCAAAAATGCTGCTGGCCCACATATAAAGTGCAATAATGATGGCGTAAGATAATTTTGCAATGAAAATATTATATTACATATTACAAAAAAAATCTATTTTTTACTAAATAAGAATTTCAGCAAAAAATGTCCTGCTGATGTTAAGCTGATAAAATTAACAAATGAAGATAGACAAAAAATTGTAAAAGCTCATAATGTGAAACGAAATAAAATTGCAGCTGGTGAAATACCAGGGTATGAACCAGCTGAAAGAATGGCACAGATGGAATGGTCAACAGAATTAGAAGAAATGGCTGAATTGAATGTGAAAACATGTCAATCTCAACATGATAAATGTCATAATACACTAAATATTCCATTTTCTGGACAAAATTTAGCTCAGTGGCGGGGTTATCCAGCGCCAAGAAATCCTAAGGAACAGATTTTTTCTTCAATCAATAATTGGTTTAGCGAGTACAAGAATTGCGATATGTCTTATATTAATGAATATAGAGAACATGAGTTATATAACTTTTTATGATATTTTAAATAAAAGTTTAAATTTTTAATTGTTTTCTTATAGCCATGGGAAGGACATTGGGCATTTTACAGTGATGGTGTCTGATCGTAATAATCGAGTTGGTTGTGCTGGAGTTACATTTACAGAGGCAGAGGGAGAGCTTACACAAATTCTTACTGCTTGTAATTATGCTTACACCAATGTTTTGGAACAACCAATGTATACAGCTGGAAAAAGTGGATCAGGTTGTAAGAATGGAATTGATTCTGAATTTACAGCATTGTGTAAAACGAGTGAAATATATGATTGAAATGTTTTTTAATTAATAAATTATTTTAATTAACTTTGCAATTTTTATTTGTTTCGTCTCTAAATCGAAATTCCGTAAATCGATTTTTTTTTTAACATAAGAAACATAATGTAATTGTATACGGTACATCTACGTAAAAATAACGTAATATGTATACTAAAAGTTATATGAATTATACATTTTATTAAAAAAGGAAAAATATCCATGAACAGAACAATTTGAAAATTCTATTATGTATGTGCAGTTCCTCATTTACTTCAAGACAGTAAGATAATTAGATAATGTACATATAGTTGAATATAAATACAAAAGATAATGCGTACATAAAATTTTTGCTAGGCAATACCTACTATTTGAAATTTAAAATTTTCGCCGTTATTACATATATTTTACATATAAAAAAAAATGTTAAAAAAAAGTTTTTTTTAAAAAAAAACTTTTTTTAAACACAAACCTATAGCCCCCTAAAAAGTAGAAAATAAAATTGGTTGTAAATCTTGAGCATCTAGAACTGTTAGAATATTGTTAATGGAAATCTGGAATATTTCAGGCTTAAAAAATGGCAAACATTAAAAGAACCACACTAAGCATTTGATGTTTATATATACATATGTATATTTAGAATATTTGAAGAATTAATTTAGCTGAAAATAAATATAGCAGAAAAAATTTTTAGTATACTACATGAAAATTGTTTGAAAAAATAAATACCAATTTTAAGTAAATAATAATTAGAGTATCTATAATAAAAATATTAAAAATAATTCTAATTATTTATTACTTTTAAAGTTATTTAGATTTTTTTTGAAAATAGTTAATAGTAAAAAATGGTAGCTTTTAATTTAAACTTTGTATTAAGCTAATGATATTTTTTTTGGAAATGTATATCTTAATTATATTTTTATATGCTAATTTAATACAAAGACAACAAAGTATTGATAAATTATGTTTCCTATTTAATTTTTTGAGAAACAAAAATCATTCCAAAAAGTATATATGTACATATATAAATATTTTAAGCTGTTATGTTACATGTTTTTGTATGTTTAAGTTGATATTTCTTTTTTTTTGATTTATGAAAATTACTAAATTTTGAATATTAAATAAATTATTTATTATATATATAATCCGAAAAAAACTTTTGCTTTTATATCTATAAATGAACTGATTACGTTTGACAAATACAAATTAATAAAAACCAAAAAGAATAATTTTAGTTGTCACCATTTTAAATTTCGAGTACGAATGAAAACCAAATTTATATTAAGATTATCAAAAAAACTTTAAATATAGTTTTGAAAACAATGTATTAGTTTTCATTCAGCTTTATATTATTGCTTTAAATTATATTTTTTTTAAATATACACCAAAACCTCGATATGCGTCGTTAATTGGGACCAGAGAAAGACGACGCAATTCGAAATGACGCAAATCGAAATAATTTTTCCTATATATTCCTACTAGGTTCTTGATAATTGGTACCATAATAAAAAATTTCATGAAAAAATCCAACAAAACATATGCAACAAAATAACATATTGCAACAAAAACTTTTTAGTTCAAATAATAAGAGAAAAACATACATAATAAAATATTAAATAATAAAACAAACAAAAGTTCAATAAATTGCACAGCAACTAGCTATTTGTTTTAGATTAGATATTTCATTTTTTTAAGTCCGAACCTAAAGATTCTAAGTAGATGATATTTATACAAAGGGTTCCGTTCCAGAAAAGTTGTCCGTAAATCGAAATTCCGTAAATCGATTTTTTTTCTATCATAACAAACCTAATGTATGTAAGTATTGTATACGGTACTTCTACGTAAAAATAACGTAATATGTATACTACAAGTTATATGAATTATACATTTTATTAAAAAAGGAAAAATATCCACTTCTATGTTTTATTTTTTTTCCCCGTAAATTGAAGTTTTGTACGTTAACGGAGACCGTAGAATAATTTTTCTATTCCGTTATAGCGAAATTCCGAATAAAGAGTTTCCGTTAAGCGAGGGATGTGTGTAATTATTTATATTAGAAAAATTATTTATATTAGGAAAATTTAACAAATGGAAAATCTGAACAAATGGGTAATCCCCTTTTATAAATTTAAACGACGCAAATAGAAATATTAACGAGGCAACGACACAAATCGAGGTTTTGGTGTACTTACATAAAATTTGTGTAATCTCATACGCTAGATTACATCTATTAACTTTATTTTAAAAATGTGTACCAAATATGCAGCCTGGTTCCTAAAATCAGAGAACTCTAGTCTAGTGGTCAAATATCATTAATTAAAAAGTGAAACTGTTATTACTATTTTAGGAATATTTAACCTGCTCTCTTTACTAACTAATTTGCATTTGTTCCCCAATTTATATTTAATAACCGTTATTTTATACGTCCTTAAAGTTTCTTGTTGATTATACCACGAACATATAATTATTTAATAATAATAATGATATTATACTTCTTAATTTTCTAATAAATAAAATTGCTTGCAATATTATTTAATAGAAAACGTACATTTTTAGTTGCAAACACAATTTAGTCAAATAATAAAAGTAAAATTATACACGACCTTTACTATAAAACTACATAAAAAAATTAATAATTTTTAAAGGGATAAAAATTATAAAAAAATTAATTTAGCATACGTGCATATGTTTAAATTTTAAACACTCGCTATAAAACAATATGTAAACTCTTTTTGGAATCTAGTTACAAAATAATTTTTATTCTGTTCAGAACTATTCGTCTAATTTTTCTAATGTTGGATATAAAATTTATCCCATTTATTTTCTATACTATATTATTAGTATATGGTCAAATTGATTACTGCGATAAGAATTTACTATGCAAAAATGCTGCTGGCCCACATATAAAGTGCAATAATGATGGCGTAAGATAATTTTGCAATGAAAATATTATATTACATATTACAAAAAAAATCTATTTTTTACTAAATAAGAATTTCAGCAAAAAATGTCCTGCTGATGTTAAGCTGATAAAATTAACAAATGAAGATAGACAAAAAATTGTAAAAGCTCATAATGTGAAACGAAATAAAATTGCAGCTGGTGAAATACCAGGGTATGAACCAGCTGAAAGAATGGCACAGATGGAATGGTCAACAGAATTAGAAGAAATGGCTGAATTGAATGTGAAAACATGTCAATCTCAACATGATAAATGTCATAATACACTAAATATTCCATTTTCTGGACAAAATTTAGCTCAGTGGCGGGGTTATCCAGCGCCAAGAAATCCTAAGGAACAGATTTTTTCTTCAATCAATAATTGGTTTAGCGAGTACAAGAATTGCGATATGTCTTATATTAATGAATATAGAGAACATGAGTTATATAACTTTTTATGATATTTTAAATAAAAGTTTAAATTTTTAATTGTTTTCTTATAGCGATGGGAAGGACATTGGGCATTTTACAGTGATGGTGTCTGATCGTAATAATCGAGTTGGTTGTGCTGGAGTTACATTTACAGAGGCAGAGGGAGAGCTTACACAAATTCTTACTGCTTGTAATTATGCTTACACCAATGTTTTGGAACAACCAATGTATACAGCTGGAAAAAGTGGATCAGGTTGTAAGAATGGAATTGATTCTGAATTTACAGCATTGTGTAAAACGAGTGAAATATATGATTGAAATGTTTTTTAATTAATAAATTATTTTAATTAACTTTGCAATTTTTATTTGTTTCGTCTCTAAATCGAAATTCCGTAAATCGATTTTTTTTTTAACATAAGAAACATAATGTAATTGTATACGGTACATCTACGTAAAAATAACGTAATATGTATACTAAAAGTTATATGAATTATACATTTTATTAAAAAAGGAAAAATATCCATGAACAGAACAATTTGAAAATTCTATTATGTATGTGCAGTTCCTCATTTACTTCAAGACAGTAAGATAATTAGATAATGTACATATAGTTGAATATAAATACAAAAGATAATGCGTACATAAAATTTTTGCTAGGCAATACCTACTATTTGAAATTTAAAATTTTCGCCGTTATTACATATATTTTACATATAAAAAAAAATGTTAAAAAAAAGTTTTTTTTAAAAAAAAACTTTTTTTAAACACAAACCTATAGCCCCCTAAAAAGTAGAAAATAAAATTGGTTGTAAATCTTGAGCATCTAGAACTGTTAGAATATTGTTAATGGAAATCTGGAATATTTCAGGCTTAAAAAAATGGCAAACATTAAAAGAACCACACTAAGCATTTGATGTTTATATATACATATGTATATTTAGAATATTTGAAGAATTAATTTAGCTGAAAATAAATATAGCAGAAAAAATTTTTAGTATACTACATGAAAATTGTTTGAAAAAATAAATACCAATTTTAAGTAAATAATAATTAGAGTATCTATAAAAAAATAATTCTAATTATTTATTACTTTTAAAGTTATTTAGATTTTTTTTGAAAATAGTTAATAGTAAAAAATGGTAGTTTTTAATTTAAATTTTGTATTAAGCTAATGATATTTTTTTTGGAAATGTATATCTTAATTATATTTTTATATGCTAATTTAATACAAAGACAACAAAGTATTGATAAATTATGTTTCCTATTTAATTTTTTGAGAAACAAAAATCATTCCAAAAAGTATATATGTACATATATAAATATTTTAAGCTGTTATGTTACATGTTTTTGTATGTTTAAGTTGATATTTCTTTTTTTTTGATTTATGAAAATTACTAAATTTTGAATATTAAATAAATTATTTATTATATATATAATCCGAAAAAAACTTTTGCTTTTATATCTATAAATGAACTGATTACGTTTGACAAATACAAATTAATAAAAACCAAAAAGAATAATTTTAGTTGTCACCATTTTAAATTTCGAGTACGAATGAAAACCAAATTTATATTAAGATTATCAAAAAAACTTTAAATATAGTTTTGAAAACAATGTATTAGTTTTCATTCAGCTTTATATTATTGCTTTAAATTATATTTTTTTAAAATATACACCAAAACCTCGATATGCGTCGTTAATTGGGACCAGAGAAAGACGACGCAATTCGAAATGACGCAAATCGAAATAATTTTTCCTATATATTCCTACTAGGTTCTTGATAATTGGTACCATAATAAAAAATTTCATGAAAAAATCCAACAAAACATATGCAACAAAATAACATATTGCAACAAAAACTTTTTAGTTCAAATAATAAGAGAAAAACATACATAATAAAATATTAAATAATAAAACAAACAAAAGTTCAATAAATTGCACAGCAACTAGCTATTTGTTTTAGATTAGATATTTCATTTTTTTTAGTCCGAACTTGAAGATTCTAAGTAGATGACATTTACACGAAGGGTTCCGTTCCAGAAAAGTTGTCCGTGAATCGAAATTCCGTAAATCGATTTTTTTTCTATCATAACAAACCTAATGTATGTAAGTATTGTATACGGTACTTCTACGTAAAAATAACGTAATATGTATACTACAAGTTATATGAATTATACATTTTATTAAAAACGGAAAAATATCCACTTCTATGTTTTATTTTTTTTCCCCGTAAATTGAAGTTTTGTACGTTAACGGAGACCGTAGAATAATTTTTCTATTCCGTTATAGCGAAATTCCGAATAAAGAGTTTCCGTTAAGCGAGGGATGTGTGTAATTATTTATATTAGAAAAATTATTTATATTAGGAAAATTTAACAAATGGAAAATCTGAACAAATGGGTAATCCCCTTTTATAAATTTAAACGACGCAAATAGAAATATTAACGAGGCAACGACACAAATCGAGGTTTTGGTGTACTTACATAAAATTTGTGTAATCTCATACGCTAGATTACATCTATTAACTTTATTTTAAAAATGTGTACCAAATATGCAGCCTGGTTCCTAAAATCAGAGAACTCTAGTCTAGTGGTCAAATATCATTAATTAAAAAGTGAAACTGTTATTACTACTTTAGGAATATTTAACCTGCTCTCTTTGCTAACAAATTTGCATTTGTTCCACAATTTATATTTAATAACCGTCATTTTATACGTCCTTAAAGTTTCTTGTTGATTATACAACGAACATATAATTATTTAATAATAATAATGATATTATACTTCTTAATTTTCTAATAAATAAAATTGCTTGCAATATTATTTAATAGAAAACGTGCATTTTTAGTTGCAGATACAATTTAGTCAAATAATAAAAGTAAAATTATGCACGACCTTCACTATAAAAATACGTAAAAAAATTAATAATTTTTAAAGTGATAAAAATTATAAAAAAATTAATTTAGCATACGTGCATATGTTCAAATTTTAAACACTCGCTATAAAACAAATATGTAAACTCTTTTTGTAATTTAGTTACAAAGTAATTTTTATTCTGCTCAGAACTATTCGTCTAATTTTTCTAATGTTGGATATAAAATTTATCCCATTTATTTTCTATACTATATTATTAGTATATGGTCAAATTGATTACTGCGATAAGAATTTACTATGCAAAAATGCTGCTGGCCCACACATAAAGTGCAATAATGATGGCGTAAGATAATTTTGCAATGAAAATATTATATTACATATTACAAAAAAAATCTATTTTTTACTAAATAAGAATTTCAGCGAAATATGTCCTGCTGATGTTAAGCTGATAAAATTAACAAATGAAGATAGACAAAAAATTGTAAAAGCTCATAATGTAAAACGAAATAAAATTGCAGCTGGTGAAATACCAGGGTATGAACCAGCTGAAAGAATGGCAAAGATGAAATGGTCAACAGAATTAGAAAAAATGGCTGAATTGAATGTGAAAACATGTAAATTTGGACATGATAAATGTCGTAATACACTAAATTTTCCAAATTCTGGACAAAATTTAGCTAAATGGAAAGGTTATCCTCCACCAAGAAATCCTAAGGAAAAGTTTTTTCCTTTTATCAATAAATGGTTTAGTGAGTACAAGGATTGCGATATGTCTTATATTAATGAATATAGAAAACATGAGTTATATAACTTTTTATGATATTTTAAATAAAAGTTTAAATTTTTAATTGTTTTCTTATAGCGACGGGAAGAAAATTGGGCATTTTACAGTGATGGTGTCTGATCGTAATAATCGAGTTGGTTGTGCTGCAGTTATATTTACAGAGGGAAAGTTTACGACAATTATTAAAGCTTGTAATTATGCTTACACCAATGTTTTGAAAAAACCAATTTATACAGCTGGAAAAAGTGGATCAGGTTGTAAGAATGGAATTGATTCTGAATTTACAGCATTGTGTAAAACGAGTGAAATATATGATTTAAATGTTTTTTAATTAATAAATTACTTTGGAATTTTTATTTGTTTCGGCTCTGTCATTATTTTTAGTAGACCCTGAAGATTTAGTAGACTCTGATTACCTTTTACAAAAATGAATACTAAAAAAAATATATTTTTTTAAATTAAATTATATATTATTGAATTTATATAATCTTTATTAACATATAAAGATTATCTAATATAATTTATTAGATATTAAAAGTATTTTTATTAACATATAAAGATTATGCAATACCTTATTGTCATAACCTATTTTTATAAATCCAACACAACAAACTTAATATAAGAAGTAAAAATAAAAATTTATAAAAATTTAATTTGCAAACTGTCAAATTTAATTTTTTAACGGTTATTAAAAAGAAAAAATTTTCAAGCCATAAAAAATAATTTTGACATTCACATCTTTTTTATGCTTAACATAAATCGGCGTCTTCATGCAGCGTATCGCTGGATGAAGATGTCAAATTCAGTGTAAATTCGGCGTCTGCAAAATCTATCACACTTGCCTCTATCACACAAGTCATAAAACTGTTTTCTACATCTCGTTCTGGTCGACATCTTCACACTTCATCAAAATATAAATCATACTTTAAATGGAACAGATTTTTTCTTAAAAATGCAACATAAAAATTGACTATACATAAATCGTACAGACATAAATAATTTATTACATTTTCAATTATTACAACCGCCTTTTTTACAGTGTAGCACGGTGACACTTCATTCTAAATAAAAGTCAAAATAATAACAGATGTTTTGTTGATATGAAGATAAAACCGAGAAGTCAAACCGTTGTCTTTAATTTTATTTCTTTATTGTCCATATATTTATAAATTCAAAAATAATGTCACAAATCACAGATATAAACGAAGAAAAGCTATTGGCAAGCATCCAGCAAGAATACAAAATTCTGGCTGAATAGTAAGTAATAAAATTAAAAAGTTTAATTTTAATCAGTGCACAAATTAATTTTCCAGTCAAATGGTTGAATCAGAAAAAACTGCTGGAATTTACGTCATACCATCACAAGAAAATTCCCTTTGTAAGTCCAAGATTTTTTTAAATTATTTTAAAAAAAATATATTACAAAACAACATTAATTTTAAGTATGGTTCGGCGTAGTATTTCCTCGGCTTGGTTTTTACAAAGAAGCTGTATTTCGTTTCAATATATCACTGCCAGATAAATTTCCGGAAGATAAAAATCCACCAGCTGTACTATTTCAAAGTGAAATTTTCCATCCCTTAATTTGCCCTTATACTGGTAGCTTAGATATATCACAAGCATTTCCACATTGGAAAACTGGTGAAGATCATATTTGGCAATTATTAAAATATATATCAATAATTTTTCTTGAACCATGGGAAAATCTAAAATCTGGTAAAAATTTAAATCAAGAAGCTGCAGATTTAATGCGTCAAAATCGTGCTAATTTTATAGCGAAAGTTAAAGAATGTGTTACATTAAGTGTTGAACGTATTTATGATACGCCTCCAACAAATGATCCACATTATATTACTTTTGAACAATTCAATGAAGAATTACATGGTCCTGTTTTGGAAAATATGAAAAAAAGTACAAACATATCAAATACAACACCGCCAAATTCAGGTTTATCATGGGTTAAAGAAGGTGAATTTAAAGCTTTAAGCAAAGAAGGTTAATGTTATAAGAAATTAGATTATTATTTTTTATAAAAAAAGCAATAACAAAAACTAGAGATTAAATCCAAAAATATATTTTTTAATATAGTTATATAAATATTTTAATAAAAAAAAATTCGATACAATTAAATCACAATATTTTGTTATTTAAATCAACTAAATTACAATTTTCTACCCAATTACGATCTAAACTAAGATTATTATTATTCCAATTTAAATGTGTTGGTGGTTCCATTTCACCATTTTGAAATTCAAAGTATTTACTCAATTCAATTGCAAGTTTTGAACGTATTAAACCAATACCACCAACTTTATTCCATGCTGGATGGTATACACGACCACTTTTTGGATTCATATAAATCTTATTTGGTTGAAAATCAATCATTAATGAATCACCACCATAAGCATAAGATAATTTTTCATTTCCTTATAGAAAAAAAGATATACGGTATTCAATTTTGTTTTTCAATTGAAAATAAAAATATTTTCACAAACCATCTTTGATTTTTACAATGTGTGTGAAAACTATTGGTAAATCGTCACATCGAATAAAATTGCGTTCCCGACCGCATAACGAAAGATATGGAAAATCTTGGCAATATCTATTAGTATCATTGATTTTTAAACGATTAAAGAAAAATTTTAAGAATTTCTTATCTTTAAAACATGAAGTGAAATTTTTCATTTTTGCATCGTCAAGGAAAAGCTAAAAAAAATAGTGAGATTTATTTTATATTACCAAAGTTATTATAGTGGTTAAAAAGATTACCATTCCTTGATGATCAATGTAGTAAAAGTATTCCCGTATCCGTGGTTCTGGCTCTTGCCCTTGAATGTACTGAGTAGCCAAACTTTTTCTTAAAATTGAATAAGGATTTTTGGATAGCAGAAATTTCCTAAAATTTAACATTTCACAATTTGTAGTGGAAAATCCCATTAACAAAAAAACAAACAATATATTTTATTTTTATCAGCTGTTTCCATACTTAATATAATAAGAACAAAACAAACTTGAAGTTTGCCACAGTTTACAAAGCCATATTTTTATTAATTGGTTAGTGTCTTCAATATCAAATATTACGCCATCTCGTCTGGAACATTGAAAAGATATTTTTTAAACAAATCACGTTTCAAAAGAATAGCCACATTGTTTTTTCGATTAATATTTATTTATTGAAAAACAAGCTTCGCATTTTTGTATTCATAAAATAAAATAAATGAATCCCCAGCAAATTAAAAAATTTCAATTAACTAATTATTTCTCATAAATAATTTCTTAAATTCTTCAATCATCTTAATTAAATTATACAATTTATTTTACTATAACTAACTTTATCTTACACAATGCAATTTTAATATTGTAACATTACATATTACATTTGATATGCAGGTACTTGTCGATATTTTCGTTCCTTTCTGTCACTAATTAAATTTTTACAAACTCCAAAAAATCCAGCAAAAAATACTACACTGACTACAATACAACCGACAATAAAATAAGGGTGAAAACCAGGATAAATCGAACCTTGTTGTGTTTGATATTCATCTGGAAGTACATATTCCGATGATAATTGATCAGCCTTAGTTTTTATTTTTATCTGATTAAATTCCACTATTTCATTATTAGTGTCTAACGAAAATGGATTTGTATATTCTGTTCTTACATTCATTATTTTCGAAACTAAAATCTATAATTAAATAAATTATTTTTTTAAAAATATTATATAATTTATGTTATTATGTATACTTGAATATTTTCAATATTTTTTGTTGTTACATATCCACTACCATATTCAAATTGTAATATTGCAGATGAAATTTCATAAGTATGATCAGCCCATATTCCAATTAAACTGACATTTACATAACTTCTTGCTGGCAGAATATGTGAAAATGTATAATTCTATAAAAGTACTATTATTATTTTCATTTTAAAATTATAATAAATTTTAATTTGATTACCATTTTTCTATTAACACTACCTTCACCGTGCTCATTTAGGTCAATATAATTGTTGCTATATTCATATTGTCCTTTTAATTGTTGTGGAATTTCTGTTGAATTATATTTAATTTTTTCTTGAAATCCATATCGAATTGTATCATAAATTTTTTCACTAGTATTTTCAAAATTATTTAAAATGATCTTTCCTAAAAAATATACATATATGTATATATAATTTATTAATATTAATATAAATTATAAAATTTATTATTACCCATTGGAGCTTCACGATCACTGTTTGTAGCATTCATCCAAATTTTATATTTTATATCGAAAATCGTGTATGTTAATGGTATTAATTGAACAAGTAGAAATATATTATTTTCAAAATTTGGCTGAAATATTAATAGTAATTTATAAATTTTAATGTTTATAATGTATAAAATTTGTAATAATTTGAAATATTTATGATATCAGTGGCGTGCGATCTTTAATAAAATAACATGCTCATCCTGGAGCATGAAACTATAAATTAATTATATAAATATATTACAAAACATAATTAATGACGAATCGTATTTATTTGTAAATATATTTTTTTATTTACACATAAATTCGTTAACTAATTTACTTTAAATTGAAAATAATTAAAATACAAAGTTTCATCACTTTTCATCATTATAATTATGTGGTTTGTGAAATATTTAAAATCCAAGATTTATTGTACGAGTATAATTTTTATCATTGTCAATATAATTCGATGTAATTTTAGAATCTCCTGCCAGTAAGTACACTCACAGAATATTAGGGTGCGGAAACCAATTTTAGTCAATTTTTTTATGAATACTTCCATAAAGATTTTTTAACTGTAGATTTATTGTATGTTTTTAAATAAATCTTAACATTGTTACCATACAAGTTATATTATAATTTTGATCGTAATTTCAACAATTTTCAAAAACACATTTATATATTTGTGCACACAACTGAACAAGTATATATAATACTGTCAAACAAATAAATAGACAATCAAAAATTAAATAATTTTTTTATTTTTATGAACTAACCAACTTATATAATCACACCCTTGTAAGATTTGCTGGAAGAAATTCAGTTCCCCGCAATATAATATTACCCCATTACAAAATATTTAGCTTAATTACATTAGTCATTAAGTAATATCATAAACACTTGCACATTTATATACATTATTTAAAACTAATCAATAAATTTTATATTTAGAAAAAAAATATAAATAATATTGAAATTACCTTAATGGGATGAATTAACTGAGCACCACAAGTTTTTGTTGCCATTTCATATTGACAAATTGTAGATGTTGACAATGTCTCATTAGAACTTTTAGCTATTAAAGTTTTCTATCCAAAAAAAAAAAAAAAAAAAAACCAACAAAACAAATTAAATTTAATTAAATTAAATTCAGTCATTTTGTAAATTAAAAATTAGCACAAAAATATAATAAACTAAATAAATAAAATAAAATTGAACAAAAAAAAAAAATGATGTTCATAGAAAAATATGCTTTTTTTTCGATAACTTTTAGATTCATAGATTGTAAATTATAAAATATTTAATAACTTTGATAATACATTTTTTATCAATAAACCAATAAGCAGTTTTTTATTATTTTTCGAAAGCTCAATAAATATATATATAAAAAAAAATGATAAAAATTTTAATATTTGTATACCTGATAATTTTTTAAAAATTCTAATCGATTTTGATAAACATCCATTGATAACCATGCCAATTGTGTATTATTTGAATCAAATTCACATATTTTAATTTTACCTGTTCTATTCATTTCAGCATCATGAATAAATATAATTTCAGATTCATTAATTAATTTTGAATTTTTTTTGCATGCTTCCGTAAGAACAAACTTCGAAAAAAAAAAAATGTTATTAAAATTTTTAAAAAATTTTTTTAAATTTAAAAAATTCTCACCTTTTCTTTTTCCTTTAAAAATGTGATTTTTAAATTACAATTAATATCTGTTAAATTTTTTTTTATACATAATTCATCTTGACAAAATATTATTTGTGATAAATTAAAAATTGATATTATTAATAGAAATACAAACATTTTTTAATAAAAAATAAACAACACCTTTAACATTAAAAAAAAAACTTTATTAAGTGTGCTAAAAACTTGATTTAGTAGATGTGAACGAATGTAATCGCATCTATTTAAAAAAATTAATAATAATATGAATATAACTTTGAAATTAATTTTAAAATTTGTATGTTTTTTTTGTGAACAAGAGAAAAAGTTATGTTTTTTTTTGTAGGAAATGTTGAGCTTTTTATATTTGATTATTTTCTGATAATACTTTTACCTGAACTAAATGGTTAACAAAAAAAAAAGAGAGCTTAATTTTGTATCAATTTAGACGTCATATTGTTAAATGTAAATGAGTCAGGTATACAGAGTACTGTGTGTGCGTTAGTATATATATGTATAAATTCAAATATTAGTCAGGTGTTATTAATTAAAATTCCATAAATAAAAAACATTGTATATATTCTCTTTAATCAATGTATTTAAATGTTAAAATAGATGTAGACGTAATTAAATAAATAATTAGAATAAATATAGTAATTTTTTTTTCTACCTAAAACAGAATATTTAAAAAAGTGTTGTTATTGAAAAAAAAAACAACAATTTGTTTTTAGAATTAAGAGTTTATACCCTTGGAAACAACATTTTCCAGAAATTATTTAGGATGATGATTTATTAAATTATAGAAATTAAATAACATTTAAATTGTTTGATAATTTTACGATTTGATTTTCATGTATCCTAACAAATTTGAAAAGCTTCAAAATCAGAGAAAAATGTTTTACATAAATATTGGATGTTCCCTATTATATACACCTAGTTCATGTAATATCTAGAACTCTTTCAATTAAATTAAAATGAAATAAAAAAACGTAGACATTGATAATGATAATTATTATAATTTAAAATCTAATTTTAGTGTAAAATATCTAATCTGTTTTGCAATATTTTGAAATATATTAGGTCAGTAATAATATAATTTTATCAAAAAAATATAAACATTGATAAAAAATTAATTAAATACAAAGATCATAAACATAAAGATCATATTTATTTCGTTATTAATAAATAAATATTTTGCGCAATTTTGAATTGACAGTAGGAAAAATATGTTCAGCTCCCCTGGTCTCAGAAAATAAAATTTATTGAACTGTGAAAATGGGAAAATGAGATTTTTTTTATTTAAGCCATTGCCGGCAATTTAGATGTACAACATATTATTATATGTGAATTAATTAAATGGATTTTTTTAAATTTATATACATATATTATATATATCCAGTTCTTTCTTATAAAAAAAAAGTTTGTGGAACTCTTTCGCCTAAAATTATGCCATAATAAAAAAATTATGCCATAATAAAAAAAAACTCTTTCGCCTAAAATTATGCCATAATAAAAATAATTTTAGTTAGAAAATCGTTAACTTTATTAATAATTTAATTTCTCTTGTTAGTTCTTATAGTAATATACTCCTAATAATTTCGTAACATTTTTTCCTATTATTTACATAGAAAATATAAAAAAAAGTATTTTGAATATAAGAACGTACGGGAACTGAGTTCCGCTGCGTTCTGCTACAATAAAAACCCTGTATATATCTAAATACACAAATATATATTTTTGTTGTTTGTACCATAGTCAAGAATAAATTTGATTAAATAAAATTGCCTGAGTATAATTATGTGATAAGAATTAGCTGCAAGAATTGTGCCAGAAGAGTTAAGAAGAATTGTGCCAAAAGAATTCTTTGAGAAAATTGTGCGAGAAGAATTAGCCTACAACTATTTTAAATATCAAATATTGGTTAATGTCTTCACTATCGAATATTACGCCATCTTACGTCTGTAAAAGAAATTGTATTATATTAAAAAGATATTTTCTAAGTCAAGGAACTTTTTTTTAAAAGAATTGCCATTGTGCTTTACATTTTTATTCATAAAGTACACATTAATTTTTTTTTCTTTTAAACAAAAATCCTCCGGAAATTAAATAAATTAAAATATTTCTACTAAATCATAAATTAAAAATAATTTCTTAAATTTTCGTAAATCAATTTTTACCCACAAATACAAATAATTTATTTATCAACTTTTTCTATTTTAAAGAATTATAATCAAATTACAAAAAAAATAATAATAGCACCATTTTCCAATTGGAAAAACCTACAAAAACTCTTTTTCAGTACAATTTTTACCAAAAAAAAAATATCAAAATATATTTTGTATGCAAGTCAAGTCAGTCAGTCTGCAATGTAATCATCATCTTCGACGTAAAATTTAATAAAATCTTATTTGACAAAAAAAAATACAGGAAAATAACCAAATTTAATTTAAAAAACAAAAAAAATAAAAAGTGCTAAATAAAATAAACATTTAATTTTCTAGTAAAAAAAAAGTGATAAACAAATTTCTTTTTTTTTTAAGTACAGGCAACAAAAAAATATATTTAAAAAAAATAAAATTTCCCAAGTGAAAAAAAAAAAATAATTGTGTCCGCCATTTGTTTTAATTTTATCTTTTTTTTTTTTATTATTTTTGTTTTTTTTTTGTTTTTTACTAATTTAGTTTTTTTTTTTATAAATAAATAATATTTTGTGATTTTCCGGGGGGGAAAAAAAATCTATTAAGTTTAGTTTCGATCAGAAAATTTACTAAGGCAAAAAAAAAAGTGATAAAATAAAAAATTGATTGAAAAAAAAAACATAAAACTGTGTCATAATTTTTAAAGAAAATTTAAAAAAATTTTACTTGTCAAAAGTTGCGAAAGTTTTCATTTTTGTTTTTGTTTTTTTTTTTTTTTTGCTCAATAACAAAATTTTAATTATTTTTTTATTATTAATTATTTAAACATAAAAAAATATTAAAACTGAATTTACATAAAAATAAAAAGTAAGATATTCTTAAAAGAAAATATTTTTAAAATCCAAAAAAAAAAGAACCAAAAGGGAACAAAAAAATCAATAATAAACGAAGAAGGATTTAATCACAAAAAAAAAGCAACATAAACATTTTTTACCACAAAAATTTGTAAGTAAAGCTTTTAAAAAACATAAAAACTTTTAAAAACATAATTTTTATTTAAATATTTAATTAAAATTCAAGTTTTATACATTTTCATTTTATGTACATGTTACTAACTGGAAAAAAAAAAGTCATTGTGGGGGAATTTGATGTTTTTTATCATAAAAATTTATAATTTTAAAATTCCAATTCTGTATATTTGGTGTTATGATTATTATTGAGAAAAAAAAAACAATACTACACACGCAAACACATTCCGTCATCATTAATAACAGCTGACTTTTAATTTAATTTATTTGGAATCATTTAAATTGCTATAATCTTGACTTCAGTTTCTGTCTATTTTGTTGTACAAAAAACCAAACACAAAAAAAAGAGCGAAGACGGATTAAAATAAGCGTAGATTTAAAAATTATTGTTGTGTTGATTTTAAAATTTATAGGAAAAAAAAAGCACAAAGATTCTTCTTTTTCAATTTATAACCAAAAGCAAAGGTAAAATTACAAAAAAAAAATATTGATTACGCAGTAAAATGTATCTTTATCTATTATTATCAGATGTTTTGATGATTAATACTTGAATAGATAGTCAATATATGATTAATATTTTCAATACAACGTAATTTTTCAACGTTTCATTAAATTCTTCAAGGCTCTTTTTTTAATATTCTATGATTTTTATTAATTTTCTAAAAAAACAAATCGTAATTGGGATATTAAAATCCTTAAACCAGTTTTACTGTTCTAGGCTATGGTATATTTAGATTAGCAATGAATTTTAATACTTTACAATATTACATTTGTAATGTAATACCTAAAAATAAAATTGAGTTAAATCATGAGATGAAAATCTTATCTTTTATACTTTTAACTTTACACAGATTGTATCACACAATAATCTTCTTAGAATGTTGAATCTGACAAGACTATAGTTTTTAGAAATGACATTTGTTTAGGAATTAATTAAGCAAATTATTGTATATGTTAAGTGAATTTTCACAGAATATTTTTCCACACACCTACTAAACTACTCAACAACAACAAAAATTGTTATATTCTATTGAATCGGAATAAGAAAATTTTTTGCATAATATTGTTTTCACTTTATGGTTTATTTTTCTTTTGAGGTTAATGAAACGTAAACCGAATTTTTCTACTCATAAAATGTGCGTGTTTCACAAATTTTTTACGCTAAAATAAAGTTTTTATTTTATTTGTGTTTTTGTTTTTAGAAAGCAAAATATATTTCATAAATTAAAAATTTGATTAATATTTATTTTCGTAATTTCTAAACGTAAATTGGAAATTTCCAAATATCTAGATTTTTCTTTGTTAAATAAACTGAAATTTAATTGTGAAACATAATTTTAAAAGTTAACGTTATGAAGAAATATTTGTTTTTGATATTAATTCCTAAAATTTAGAATTATACTATAATTGATGAAATTTTTAAAATCATATTTAATTTTATAAAAATTGTATATTTACGATATTATTTTGTATTTTTAGTTTAAATATCTCTTGTGTAATAGAAGAGATATTACATGTGTAATAGAACTTTAAAATAGCCAGAGTATTTTTTATAAAATACTATCATAAATCATCCCTCTTTATAATTAATTATCTGCAAATTAAATATACTTAGGTATATCCTCCTACTTAATTGTGAAATTTAAATATAATTAGAAATATTTTTACACAAAATTGTAAAATTAATCAAATGTACAAATTTAATGCTGATTTAAATTATGCTAAATAGCCAGGAGAGAGAATAATCTTATTAATTATTTATAAATTAATTTAAATATACATCAATATTCAAATTATAGTAATAATTTATTAAAAAAAAAAACCAATTAAATATTAAATAATTATAATTAGAATTTAATTATAATAATTTAATGCTGCTTTAAATTACTTAATCTGGACTGCATTTGCAGTTGTTTATTTACATATCGTAAAAAATATTAATTTTAGATTATGTATTACGAATATATAATTACCATTAAATCAGGTAATAAATTTTAATTTTATAAATATGTAAATAGTAATCAAATTTAATTTTATATAAATATTTAAAATTTCTGTAATATCGTTTTCCGAATATTTTGGATTCTATTTTTAATTTAAATTAAAAATAGAATACAAAATTTTCGGAAAATAATGAAAATCTATTTCAGTTTATTTTAATTAATTTAATCTAATAAAAATAATTATTTGAGTGATCTTAACATTTCTATTTAATACCTTTCATGAACACTTACTGCAATTGCAGTAAATTGGTTGCACTACTGCTTTGCCCCTGCTTTTTCAGGGACATTTTTCTGAGCACCGCTTTGTATTTTAGTCATTAGGTAGCCATTGCTACATACTCTCTCAGAACGTAAGACTTTGTCTGTAAATCTTTTTTCCTCTTTGTTATTCCCTTGATGACACTGTTGGTATAAGAATTCCATTATTAGGTACAAAAATGAATCACTCAGCTGTAGTGTTTTTTAAAATATTTTTATATTCTGGTTTTTTTATTGAAATCACAATTCTTGTCACTTGAGAGATTCTAATAGAAAACGAAGTGTCACTTACTGTTGTAAATTAAAATATTTAAATAATCACTACAATATATTTTTAAAACCTATTACAATAAATTTTACTTAATCCTTAGTAACACCAAAATTATGATTCTTCAAAACTGAAACCGTCAATGGGTTAAATTATAGGTTAGAATTTTAGAAATTAGCCTCAACTATCATTGAATTACAGATTAAAAAAATTTTTAATTTCAGTTTAACAAATTTTAGAAAAATTATTATACAATCATGTACTTACTGACTACACTACGTTCCATCCACAGCATAACATTTCCAGAATAGGAATTTTTTGTAATTTATAAAATGATGGAAAAATTAATTTAATGTGTTGTGCTCCCATTTTTCAATTATTAAAAAGGTTAAGAAAATTTCTTACTTTTTCAAGTTTTCTTTGTACTTTGATTGGTAATCGTGTAAAATTGTCTCTTAGATTTTTATTACAAATAATAATTATCTTTCATTATTCTTGTGTTTAATACAAACAAATAAAAGATTCTGTAAATATTTAATTATTAATCTACAAATCTAATTAAAAATTCATATAATATTAGAGTTTTTCAAGAGTTTTTTTTATTTTAATGTAAAATATTATAAAATTCAATATTTTTTATTTTTAAATTTTCTTTGAAATAAAATTAATTTCCAATAAATAGTAATTAAATCATAATTTAAAATGGTTTTGTCCTATTATCTATTTTATTTTATTAACACATAATAAATGAGAAATAATTAATTTAATTATAATCTTTAATTATTATGCAATCATCATTTATTGCACGTCCACAATTACCACAATCTTTTATTTAAAAATATAATTTTTTATATAACAAATTTAATATTTTATAAATAAAATAATTTATATTTTATTTTAATTAAATTTTTAACAAAAAAACTAATTTGAAAACAAAGAAAAATTAAATTTGTGCAATTCATGAAATAAATTAAAATTTATAATCAAATTTTCATAAATTCATAAATTGTACATTAAAACTGTAATTAAATTAAGTAATTTAGTATTTTAGTTATCTTTAAATATAAAATTTTCTCAGAGTTGCCATTTCCATTTAATTGGTTTTTGATAAATTTTAATTTTTTTGAAAGATTATTGGCAACATTAAATTGTAATAAAAAATTGATTGAAATGTTAACGAGGGTAGTTTTCCTGCAAATCTCTATGAAAATTAAATAGTGCATACCTACGATGTTTAGTTTTTTATCGTGATTCGAATACGGAAGAAAATCAGCCTTAAAATACGACGGGGCAGTGTACAGTGTAGTATTAACATTTCTACACGTTGATAATAATTGCAATTTGCACAGTCCTGAAATCTTACAGTGAAGTTTTCATAATTTATCGACACCTCTTTGCGAAAATGTATAACCGACATTCCCAAAATTTTATTAGAGACGTATAAAACTTCATAATCAGTTATTATTTTATGTATATAGTAATAAATTGATTACTTTGATCGATTTTGTTGCAGAAATACCTTTATTTTTGAACACGATAACGATTAATTATTAATTTGCAGCGGTTCTAATAAAATCGCTGGAAATATAACGCTGATGACAGGTAATAATGTCTCCTAACTATTTTTTTGTAGTTGCATGAAAACTGGACTAACACAAGGCATTTCATTTAAACTGTAATTTTATTATAAAAAGTGTTTTTCGTAAATTTTGTTGCTTAATACATTATCGCGGGAAGCCTGAAATAAAATAATATTAAGAGGAGATATTTAAACTATGTAAAATTCCCAGACGAAAGAACTCCTTCTTTAGTGGCATTCAATTCCCATTTTAAAAAAAACGAGACAATTTTGAAAGTAAATTAACGACTGTTATATAAATATTTCCAAGGTTTAAAGTTTTTTTTTTATGACCGATTGAAAGTAAATTTCATAAAAATACAAATTATTTCTTTTGATTTTTATTATTTTCCTTTTTTCAATAATAAACTTCATAAAAATCTATTTTAATGATCAATTTAAAGATGTAAATATTTTAATAATTATTGGCAAGAAAATAATATAAAAAGAATGAAGGATACTTAAAAAAAATAGGTACTCGTAAACATTTTCCATAAATACATATATTTCGATTTTTATTATCTACTTTAATTTTTTTTTTTTTTAAACTTTTCCTTAAAATAGAATTATTAAGATAAGAAAAATTTTTTGTATTCTTCTGAATATTCTTAGAAAATTTTATATTTATAATTTATTGCATAATAACAGCTTTCAGTTCATTTGAAATATTAAAAGCCTGAAATAATATTAAGAGGAAATATTGAAATTATGTAAAATTTTAGAAATATTTACATAATATAATACAAAATTTGGTACACTAATATGTATAATATAATTGTCGATGTACATCAGGCTTCTTATTTGAATTTTCAATACTTATAATTTGTTGTTGGTCTTGCGATTCAGAGTCAGATCGAGAGAAATTCTGTTTAGTCGTAATATAATATTTTAGTATGCTTTCGGTGCCATAAATTTTTGATAATTATGCTTGCAGTGCCAGTTCAGTTGTAATAGTTTATTTTCGATCTAAATACTTTTAATAAGACCTACTAGTATTATATTAATCGGTGATTATATTATTCGATTTAAAAAATTTCTTATAGCTTATTCTAAAACTTTACTCCATTTTATAGGAATATACACATGAATTATTTTGTATACCAAGAAAAATTAGTAAATTTTTGATAAACTGAATACTTTCCTTCATCATTCTTTTTTTTTCTACGTTTATTACATTCCACCAATTATTTTGACAAATATGAAAAAATGGTGGGAAGAAGTTAATCAATGAATTTCCTGTGAAAAATATAATTAGTTTTTGAAATTTTGAAATTCTCACCATAAACTTTCAAGATTTCTGAGAGTTGAAAAAAAAATAAATAAATTTACCAATTTTCTTAGCGAGTTTTTTTAATTAAAATTTAGACTGATATATTCTGTGTATAGAATGTAATATAAACATCCCAGAGAAAAATCTAAAAATTATATAAATATTTATTTAATTATAAATATACCGACAGCTAGCAACTGACAGCTACCAATCCTTCTTAAATTTCGAACAACATGAAAAATATTTGAAATATTTTTTCTACAATGAAATAATAAGAATTCAATGAAATTTTATAGAAATTTACAAAAAATATAATAATCTAAAGGTGGTAATTTCGTAAACAAATCACTGGCTAAACTTGAATTTCTACCATAAACTTGAAAAATGAGGGAATTTTTAAAAATATATACTTATGTATACAAAACTTAATAATTAAATTAGCATGACAAATTTCTTAAATACTGAATTTATTGCTTCACAGATTTTATATTTTCTGTATTTGTTTTAAGGAGTTCACCGCCTAAATTTAATATAGTTTAGTACTTTTTGTCTCAAGGTAAACCAATTTTTATGGTAATACGTTTTTTTTTATATATATTAGCAAAACAAAAAAAAAATAATTTTAATTAAAATTCGGATATAAATTATTTATATTTTGTTATTGGTAATAAATGATTGTGGAAACGGATCTGTTCTCAAGGATCATTAATTTTAAATTACGGATTCAATTAAGTCGTAATAATATTTTAATTTAATATGTCAATTAAAATATCTCAAAATATTTTGAGAAATTCTAATTGATATATCAATTATTCTACTTTTCCCTAATAAATTATATTGGCACGTTCACTGAAAATTCGATTTTGTTGTGTGTACAAAATTCGAGTATTCTCGTAGTTGGCAGTGAACGTTTTAATAAGTTTCGACGAAAAATTAAAAATTTAATACCATTTGATTAGCTGGAACATAATTCAAATTTGAAGATTTACTTTCGTGTCAATTGTTTAAATATTAGTGAATATCTAAATATTAGTTATTTAACTAAATATAGCACTAAGTGCGGTTCGGCTGAAGGCCGGCGATGACTTAGTGGTTCTAATTTATGGCCTGGCTATGATTTTCGTCTAAGACATCGATGTTGGTCAAACTTTACTCAGTTTTAATTGAGTTCCAACGTCATTAAATGTAATTTTAATTACACTTTACATTGCAACAACTGTGTCACTCATAAAGTCACTAGCATGTTGCAGTTAAAAGTAGCTCCACTAAAAATAAATGTATGGTTCGAAATCCATAGCAAAGTAATAATAAGTTGTTAAGAGACTCTTAAGACAGGTTAAGAGTCGAAAGACCAAAACATTGATATAGCCGAAAAGTAGTATTTGTGCCAAAAGTAGTATTTTATTTTAGCCAGGATATGTCCTCAAGACAATTTAGGGAACTGTACTCAAAATATTTGAATTTGGATTTTTAAAGTTTTACAATAATTCGAGTAAATGATCTAACAAAGCTTTTACTATCTCATCTAAAATCTAATTCATAAATACACCCAAAAATTCAGTGATTGCAACATACTGTAGTATATAATTATTTTCAAAATATTTTACATTGTTACCTGAGAAAATGACTAAGTGAAAATAAATGTATTGTAATTAAGTACACGTGTACAACTTTTTTTTTTATATTATCCGAAAATTAATGAAATTTCAACAGTTTTTCATAACATTAACATTAATTGTATAATAATAATCAAATTCTAATATAATTTGAAATTTATAATAAATGTTTTATTAATTGCAATCACAAGCATAAAAAGAAAACCTAAATTTTCCTCCTACACAACAACAACAAAAATCGATTGTAATTTTTTTTTTTTTGTGATTTTATATAATAACGGAAAATACTTTAATTTACCTTGAACTTTTGTATTCTATGAATGAATCTGTTTCAAATATTTGTAAAAAAAATAATAATAAAGAAAATCTTCTATATAGTGGTTTTTATAATTTTCTAGGAAAATTTCTTTAACAAGAAAAATCTCATTTTATTTTAATTTATAATTTCATTTTTCCAAAATGTATAAAGAAAAACAAAAAAAATTTTCTTTGTTTGAAGAGTAAAAGTTGAAATGAAAAGAAAATTTTATAAAGAAATTAAAATTAAATATTTAAATGAAATATTTTTCATAATAAAAAAAAAAAAGGGCAAAATAAAAACCAGGAAGAAAATTTTTTTTTAATCTACCAGATACAGATACGAGTTTTATTTTTGTTGTATTTCGAAAGTAGTACAAGAAAATTTACTTTGTGTTAATCTGTAGAAACGAATTATACATCATAGAATAAAACATGGTCTTTTTATAATTTTAAAAGAATTTTTCACAAAAAATTAAAAAGTTTATTGAAATTTCGAAAATAATTGCATTTTTTTTTTACTTTAATATTAAAAAAAATAAATCGCTTTTATTGCAGAAACATTTATACACAAAAGAAAGATTCGTTTTATAAAATTCTTCGAATATAAGTTGATATCAAAGTGATACTTAATTTGGATAAATGTTTTGTAAATTCTTGGATAAATTCTTGAGTAATTTAGTAAACATCTAATCTAGTTTAATTTTTTTGAAAGGGTCCTTGAAAAAATATAATTATTTTACATGATTTATGATTAATTGGATTAATGTATAGCGTTTATTGTTCACATTCAACATTTTGTAGCAATTCCACATTTATTCTCTCCTATTTTGCACATAAAATAAATTAATATGTTCTAAAAACTGATGTCATTAAATGTAGAATTTTCGGAATGTATTTTTCGAAGAATGTCCAACAGTTTTGACCTGTAAAGGTCGACAATATAACATAAATATAATATAACATTTTTGATGTTTGTTTACATGTAAAAATCAAAAGTAATTTCAACATCAAAAAATATGTTTAAATTTTTTTAGTGTTTTCGTTTTATTACAACTTTAAAAGGGGGCATAATATCACGCTCTCATGGAAGAATCGCAAGAATATACAATTTTTACGTGCAGAACGATATTACAGAAATAAGGGACTTAATATTTCTGTCATTTGCATTAATTTATAAATTATTCAAAAATGTCGGTAATTTATTTATTTTGTATTGTTGAGCAGTCAATTTATAATTTACTTGTCGTAGTTTTAGTTCCCAGCCGTCGAATATGTGGAACACCACAATTTGTTATCAGAGTCCAGCGTCTCATATACGTGATACCATACACTCTACACACCGCAGTCTACACCACAATTCTCTTTTCTGTTATAGACCCATCTGGACTACAGCATAAATCATTTCGCTATAGCGCCATGTCATCAAAGTTTGCCAGTTTATAAGAATGTCTTTTTCTTATTCAAAATGTTCCAAATAGTTATAAATAAAGATTATGTCATTTGCTATCGTATTATCGCCAAAAAATTTTTTACACTCTGTTGGACATTTTTCATCCGAGTCCCTTAAATTTTTTTTTATTTCGAAGAAAATTAAGATTTATGAAAACAAGTTTTTTATGAAAATTAAACCATAATATTTCTTTTAAATATTAAAATTTACAAAAAAATTAATAAAACTGGATTATCAAGAAGCTTAAAATTTTAAATGCTTATAAAAAATTTTATCCTAAAATTTCATAATATCAAACGCAATAAATAGTCAGAAATTGAAATATTATGATTTACTTATTTAATAAATTTGATGTTGCTAATATAAATTAATCGACTTGACACTATTTAAAAGAGAATATTTAAATTACTTTAATAAGAATAATTCAAGTTTTACGTAACCACACAACGCTTACATAATAATAAAAAAAAATTACTGAATTTTCTACGACTTAAAAAACACGAGAAGAATTTATATTCTAAATTAATATGACAAACCAACTACATTTTTAACATTAATTTCGTCATAATTATTACAAAATAATTTAAATAAAAAATTTTCGTCTGAAACGACAGATTGATCTTTTGATGACCCTCTATGTAACAACTATAATGCTTATAAAAGTTTCATGTTGCAAAGGAGATGAAATAGCCTTCATAATGAGCACATTTCTGATTATCAACACAGTGTATTTTTTTTATCAAAAAAAAAATATATTAAATAAACTCTAAAAACTGACATCATCGAAATTTAATGATTATTTTAAAAAATTTTTTAAAAAATATTCTGAATCTGAACAGAAGAAACTAGAGTTTTAATAATTAAGCATAATAAACAAAAGAATTGAAATATGTAATTAAAAAAAAAGCTGCTAAATTTTTATGAACTTTTTATTTGTTTATTTGGATAATTTAATGTGTTTTTTAATTTTAGTTAATGAAATGGAAATTTCCGATTCGTTCAGTTTTGAAATCATAAATAAAATTATTTTCTGTTTTTTTTTAAGAGAAATTTAAGTTAAATCAAATTAGTGTTTTAAAAAATTATTTATAACTTTTTTAAGTTTAAGTATTTAATTATATTCTGTTTAATTAAATTTATATTTTTTATTTGGCAATGATACAGTTGGGCAAAAAAGTATTGGTACGCTGCTAATATTTTCAGAGAAATATGAAAAATCACCAAATAAAGATAAAAATAAAAGAAAGTAATGATTATATTTTGAAGAGGTATTTATTAGGTATAGAAAATGAGGGAAATAGATATAAAAACGGTTATTTCGTACTGCAGATATATCGTACTTAAAATAAAAGTGATAACGGAAACAAATAATATGTTTTAATAATTTAAAATACAAATTAATCGTGGGAAACAATTGACATAAAAAACTTATTGTACAACTACACCGAGATAGAACAATTAGATCATGAAATTGAAAACATTTGATATTGAAGCCAAACTATAATTAAATAATTTATATCCAATTAAAATAATGAAAATTTCCTCGTCCAAGGTAATTAAAACTATTAGAGAAGAACGAAATGTACTGCAGGCTATCCAAAATAAACGTGCTCCAAAAATTGTATCTAAAATTGCTGCCAAGTATGTGCACAAACCAGACGAACCAATGTCAGAGTTGTGCAAAAAATTTTAGTACTTATTTGGTGATATTTCTTTTAAAAAGAAATATGAAGAACCACCAAAGTTTACATCTCTAATTAACTAGCCCACAAAACTAGTAAACATTTTAGACCATTGAGGGAATAGATTGAATATTAATGTTGCCGTAGTAGCCAGATCTCTCTAAGGTGAAGAAAGTGAACCTTAATGATAATATGTCTCATGACATAAATATCTATGATTTTGATCTTTAGCTAGGTTCATTAAAGTTGGTTGGTAATTACACTACATTAGTTTCTGTAAAACTTCTGTGCTTAATTCTGTGCTAACTTTTGTAATTTCCTTTATTCACGTTTTTCCCTGATTTCTATATTTACTATTTCTTGAAATTTTCCCTTATGTAATATTCTTGAATTTAGTTTATTTTTATAGTTGTAAAAAAATAAAATAAATTATAATATAAAATCAATTCTATTTATTTTATCCCTAATCTTTTTTTTCCGACTTCTAACTAATTATATATTTTTATTTGTATTTATATTATTTTACTTAAATTTAATTTATAAATAACTTTAGACGTGCTTTTTAATTCGATAAATTAAATTAAGGTGACGTAATTTGAAATTGATTTATTTTTTTTAATCTTTTAATACTAAAAAGAAACAAAAACTGTTCAACATAAATTTAAGTTAATTCTTTGTTACACAAATTTTTAATTTATTTTCATTAAATCTAACATATTTTCATTTAAAAAAAACTGCTTTGACAATCATTTTACATGATTTTAGTTTTTTTGAGTACAAATCACGTAAAAATCACGTATATAACATTTTTTAATTTTGTTTTAAACGAAATTATTTGATTACTAAACATAAAATCTTTTAATTATTCCTTACAATAATTAAATAATAAATTAATTTTGTTTAATTTTTCGTTGTAAAGTAATTAACATAAAAATGGGTGGATGTTATTTTTTCAGTTGTGTCAATAAACTTTAATTAATATTTTAATTTATTATGTCAATTTTGTTTCAATTTAATTTGTCATTAAATATAATTATTTTTTTTTGTAACAATATTGAAACTTTAAAAACATTCAGCCTTTTAAAACGCCAAATTAAAATTCTTTGTAGATTTACAAAGTCGCAGTAAAATTTTATTAAAATTATGTCATAAAAAATTATATCACCTGATTCTTTTTTGTGGCTGTAATATTGGAAATTTTTTTTTAAAAAAATATTTTTGTTCGCATTAAAAATATTGATAACTATAATTTTAAATTTACTATAATACATACATTTATTTTTATTAAACTTTACAATATTTAGAATGAACTTAAACAGTCTAAGGTAGTATTTCAAACCAGACGGAAATAATTCCAACTTACGACTGAGGATTTGTAAAATTCCGGAAAGACAACGTCATTTTACTTTTAAAATGACGTTGTCTTTCCGGAATTTTACAAAGATATATATCTTGGTCTAAATATAATTTCATAAATTTTCATTTGCTGACAAAACACGGTTATTTCCTATCTGCAGTCTAAAAAAAAACGGTTATTTCCTATCAAAGTTTTCAGATATCTTGGTTTAAATTTAATTTCATTTGTTGACAAAGTTTTGTAATTTAAAACTTTTTCAAAATTAGTGTTTCTGTTGTGATAGATTTATGATATGTTAAATTATTATTTTGTTTCAGCAATAAAAGTGAATTTTTCAAGATAATATAATAAATTAGACTTAATAAAACGTCATCTTAGTTTCAAAGTAATAATTTACTTATTTACTTTTATTTGTTAAATTATTAAAACAATTGAGGATAAAAAATGTTGCTTTAATTTTTTTAATACAAACAAATTATTAACAAAGAAAATTCTTATCAATTTTTGACCTAAAAAAATATTTTTATCGAAATATTTTTATATAAATTGGCTTTATTAAGTACATAAATATAATATATTAAAATTACATGTTTTGAAATGTAAATATAATAACAATCAATGAAAGAGATATTGACATATGCAATCTAAATGTCAATAGAAAATTAAAATAATCAATAGGAATTATAATAATCTTTTATGATTCTAAATATATATCTATATGTAATTAAGAAATAATTTTTCATTATCAAAAAAAGAAAATAAATAAATTATTAGTGGTAGTAATAATTTGGGAAAATTTATGATAATTACAAATTTTCTTCCATATTGCAATAAAAATTACGCAATTTTTAAACGAAATTATACCTTCGGTTTAAGTTAATTTCGAAATTTGGACTCAATTAGATTAAAAATTGAGTTAGAGGTGAAGGTCATTGAGTATGGATCATACAAACTATATTTTAGTGTCTTCATCTATTGATTCTCTTTGGCGCTACAGCTCTTGAAGAGCCTGGGTCTCCCTTAAAGGGTCCCCTAAATTTTTTCCGAACCATAAATTTCTTGTTGTTAGCAAATGGTCTCGACCGTCAGCATTTTTCCCAGTCTTAAATTACATTTTATTGTAATTTTATTACTGGTACTCATTTAAAGCTGAGTAAACTTAGACTAACATCGATGTCTCGGACTTTAGTTGAAGCCAGTACCTAATGCACCACAGCTTAGCAAACTACCACTGAAACCACCGTCGGTCTCGCTATTGAAGTTCATTAAAATCTTCTTAATTGTTAGCTGAAAATGTATAATTTATGTAAACTTTGTTTGTTCACAAGTACTAAACTGCAGTGAGCGACCAACTGATAATTTGATAATAGTACAATCTAAAGTTTCTTTTTTTATTTGAATTTATCGGGTAATTTTTCAATTCGATTGAAAAAATTTACAGGTATCTGATGTTTCTAGATTATCTTTTGCATATTATTCAACTAAATATTGACTGCCACTAAATTATAAACTCCGTTCTATTCTTAGCGATAAATCTGTTCTTATATTATAAAATTTTTGACAAAAAAATGAATAAATTAAATTTATATTACGCTTCTAACCTTGTCCTACTTCAAATGGTTTCCTTATATTCTATTGTTCAATATTAAATTAATATATATTTACAATTTATTAAATATATATTCCTAGAAAATATTTTATGAAACGAAATATATTAAATTTATTTTCCAAAATGTATTTAATAATATTTTTTTTAATTCACATTTTACCCTTATGACTGGTAGTACTTAACATCTGGCACATTTTATTGCCCTGGAAACAAAAAATATTATTTTAAAAATAATATTCTTGAATTGTGCCATTGGGGAAATTATATTTTTTTATTCCCGATTGTAAACATATAGTAAAATTGTTGTCATATTTACTTTATTGTGTCAGTAGGATGACATAAATTTATTAAAAAACATTCTGGATTATGTGGTGTATAACTTTTAGTTCAAATAAATTGTATTTCATCTTTATTTTGTGTACCCAAGCAAGTATTATGTTGAGTAAGGTTGATATGCAATTTATTTTTTATTATGACATCTCGAGGGCTTCCAGGTCATAAATAGGTTAAATTGATAAAATAAAAAATATATTTCGTGAGTTTAAATTTATATAAAATGGAAAATAAATTTATGGTAAAAAAAAAACAACAGAAAATATTATCAGTTTTGTTGTTTTTGGAAAATTGAAAAATTAATTCTGATATTTTCGACCGGAAATTAAGCAAAATATTTGGCCAGTTTTTTGATTAAATACCAAAATAAATAATTTTGATATTTTTTTAAAAAAAATTGTAAAAAGAATATTTTTTACTATCGAATTAATTTTATTTTTATCATATTATTTGCGTGGAAGATAAAGGAAATTGTGAAATTATTTTACGCATTTGATTAGTCACAGTTAGTGGATCATTAATAAAGTGGTTTGCTAAATCAGTGTAAATATTCATCCATGTATTGGAAATAATTGAAAATTAGTGATACTAATACTTAACACTTTGATTTCGGGGATTTTGTATTTTCGAGAACAGTTTTGCAATCTAGAGAACAACTAACGATATTTAATATTAATTATTAATATTATTTGTTATATTACTGCAATATAATATTGTCACCCTGTCGCGAAAAAGTATCTTAAATAAAGTTTTCAAAATTTCTCTCTTTTTTTTTTTAAAGTTTTTCAAAATTTCTCTTTTTTTATGAGAAATTTTGAAAACTTATTAGTATAATAAATTGATTATTTTTGTGAATTTTTGTGGCATAAATACATTTATTTTCAAACACGATGAGGATTTATTATTAATTTCCAGTGGAGCTAACAAAAAAGGTCACAATGTCACAACAAAGGTCACAACTTTTGATTGTTTTTTTATGATGGGATAATGAAAACCAGACCAAAACATGACATTTGATCGAAACTCTTAGTTTGTATAAATATTGATTGATTATTTTGTCGCCTAATACATTTTCATGTGAAAGTGTTAATCTGAATCTATCTTATATTGAAGTAGAAAAATTTGTGATGTGGAAAGGATATCAAATATAATCTTTGAATTTTTTAACTAATACTATCGGCAATAAATTCGTAACATAATTTTTTTATGCACTTGTGGCTTTTTTTCACTTCTTTTAATTTGGTATTATTGAAAATCATTTAATTCTTTTGAACTGAATAAATTTCTTTTACTAATTTACGTATACATACACATCACATCTTCAAAATATTTAAAAAAAAAACTCCAAATTAATCTACAATATAAGGTTTTTATATTTATTTCTAAAATAAATTATTTCGTAATTGTTCTTACTCTTTATTAGTTAAACATTACAACATATTTTCGTAGAACATTTTTATGCTAATTTAAATTCATATACAGAAACATTAAAAAATACCACATACATCGTTTTGCTATAAACACGTACATTTTATTTTATAAATAATAATAATAAAAAATGTTCAAAACTTTTTACGATAATGACTGGCATGTCACATAAAAATTAAAATAATATACAAATAAACAATTTTTTAACATTTTCTTTTGTAATATGTAATTTTTCTTTTGCCTTGTTCACGCATTTTTGCGAAAAGTTTAATTGATTTTTTTTTTGTCATGCCTTCCATTTTTTTTGTTGTTGCCAATAAAATAGAAAATAGTATAAGGAAGCATAAAAAAAAAAACTTAGAAATAAATATTTTTTTTTGTGCAGAAAAGTGTGAATAATTAGATTTTAATTAGAATATAAAATGTAAATATGTTTTTTTAAAAGTAAATATTATTTATTTGCTTATGATGTTTTTAAGGTTTCACATGTTTTTTTCTTTCTTTTTAAATTTATTCTGTTTAAGTGTAATTTTAAAGATAGAATGTTTTACATTATTTGTAAACATATTTTTTTTTTAGTGGTGCCATTGTCAAGGATTATTAATCGTAAGACTATTAAACATACATATAATAAAAAAAAACATTTAGAAAATATAAACAAAATCTTTTTAATCTTATTTTATTAAAGATTATCTAAAATTACTAAAGTTATTAAGTACGAGTTTATTTGAGAAACTAATATTGTGGTTGATAAATATTATTGATTTAAAAAATTCTTGTATTTCACTTTGCAGAAATTTTAATTGTATTTTATTATGGATTAATATCACCAGGCAATAAATATCATCCCTAATGGTTTGTCATAATTAATCTGTAGTGTCCCAACAAGTGACAATTACATCTAGAGTTAAAATTCCATCAGAATGCATTGGTATCGTCTTGAGTAATGAATTTGATCCTCTATTTTAATGAAACTTAATCATATTTGACAGTTTGAAATGATTTGTACATAAATAACGTTAAATTTGTTTATGCGAGACCTCCTGTCTGATAAAAAAAATTACTCCGGAGTAATTTTAAATATTTTTCTTTTAAATATTTTTCAGTCAATGACTATGTTGCGGAACTTTTATATGTGAAGTGATATATTCAGCAACTTCTATTGGAACGTTTAATGCGATAGACACAAATTTTACAAATATATCACTTTCATCCTTTGTCAAAGCTATTCAATTATCTTAACGAAAAAATTAAATTTCTATAAAAGTAAATATCTTTTTGGGAAAATTCCACAAATTTTAGAATTTTGAACTTTACTATTATAATATTTGACCCCTTTTTTCTTTGATTAAAAAAATAATCTTTAAATAAAGTAAAATCTTATCAAAATTAACCTATTAAAATTCAATAGCAGCTTTTGACTAAATAATCTTGATTATATTATATTAATAAAATTTCCAATATTTTTTAATTGATATTGAAATCTAAATACATTCATAAGTGATTGATATTTAACAATTTAATTATAATAAATTTTTATTAATATAATTATCGATCCATCATAATTTTCGATATCACAACACCCTTCATAAAATTATCAATAATGGAGCACATATCTGGTATATGACATTTTTTTTTATCATTTGATGAAGTCATAACAATGAGGGGACTTAATGCTCTTATCAAAAATGAAAAATGAAATCTAAAATTCTAGAAAATGAAATCTAAAATTCTAGAATATTTGTTTATTTTTGTTATTTAAGTACTTTTTTGTCCAATTTGTATTTTCTAAGTTCAACTCTAAATAAGTCGTAAAACACCTTTCGGCTATATTTTATAATCTTATCTTAATAGGTGAATAGTATTTTTCTGGACAAAAACTAATAGGGTTTTTAGCACAAATTTTATTAATTTTATATATTTTAATATCTAATTTTAAAGGTAAAAAAGCATTAATTTATATATTTTTTATGTATATTTTCAAGTAACTTACGTATTTCTATCAAACTTCATAATCTTAATTACCTAATATTTGACTATTATTAATTCAAAAGTACAACATTGTTTTTTGATTTACTTAAATTACGACATTTACAAGTAGTTTGATACAAAAAACTGATTAATAACTTTTGTAAATTTCCAAAATTACTGATCTAGATTAATTTTTCATGTCAAAAATAAAACTACATATATATAATCATATTAAGGATATTATTGAAAATTATCAATAATTATTTGTTCAACTAAAGTTTATGAAGAAAAAAAACATTGGTTCTGTACTTAAAGGTTATATTAGGTCTAATACTTCAATTTTGTCTAATATAAATAAATAAACAAAATGAAATTCATTGTCACGGTATTTTGTCAGCATATTATATAGTTTTTTTTTTAATAAAACGTGACCTCAAACGCAATAACTTCATTTCAAAATACAAAATTGAAATTAAAATGTGTTGTAATAAACTAAATCGATAAAAAAATATTATTAATCAAGAATATAATTTGACATTAGTAAAGAAAAAGTTAATTGACAAGGTTAATTGGTTGAAAAGATGATAAGAAATTCATGGACAAATGTATGCAGATACGAAATGGGTTCAACACATTAAAAATACATTTTTATTACAACTTTTTTAGCAATATGTATAAAATGTTGTAATACGTTTTTTTTTATCTGTCAGTTCTTGTTGACAGACTTTGACAGTCATAATATTTTACGAAATGTCAGATTCAGTGTAAATGAACAAGGTCAGAATAATTCAGAATATGAAAAAATTTATATTTATCAACAGTTTGATACAACTTATAACTTGCTATCACACTGAATAAATTTGACTGTTTATCTACTTTTCATTTGACATTTAATACAAATAATTGTATTTAATACAAAAAATTGTTTACACATGTGTTCCAATTCCAATCTATTTAAATAAATTCATAAAATTGTGATCTAAAACTCCCTAGACCACTTTATAATAGCTCACTAAACACGGTATATCATGATCAATTCAAGGTTTATGATAAAAGTAATTAATGTACTGGTATTGTTGATACCTAAGACGTTTAAATAATGTATCGCACCTAGGAAGTATGTATTTAAGATTAAAAAATATTTAATTAGAAAATTTTTTTATAAATATTTTTAAATATCATAAATAAAATGAATTAAATTCTGATATCAATTTATTTCGTTTAAACATTAAAAATTTCACCATTTTTATTTACATGCCGCTAAACGTGTTTTTGTTTTTTATATCGAATATTATTATTTTTTTAAAAAAAACGTTTTCAAATATTTGAATTTTATGAAACAGAGAATGTGAATTAATTCGTATTACAAATATTGATGTTATTCGGGTATGCTTTTATTTTCAATAAACAACTTTATTTATTATTTACATTAAAAAAAAAGCTTGTAAACTTTAACTTTGGTTCTGAGAAAAATATAAAGTCAAATGAGCAATTAAAAAATTTATTTAATTAATTGAATATTAGCCAATTTCTAGAATAATGTAATTAGATTGAATAACTTTATAGTTAAACAAATTTTTTTAAAAATTAATTTTAGTTCAATTATAAACTCATTATTTTAAAAATAGTTTTTTTTTATTAATTTTCTAACTATTTTAATGAAATACCATAAAATACGACAATTTATCTACCACCGCAATATATTTTTCAAAATATTTAAATAATTTTAATATTTTAAAAGAAAAATATATTATTAGAAAGTAGAATTCTACAAATAAATGATTATATTTTTAATTTTTGCGCATTTTTAAATGTAAATTTTTTTATTTCACATATATAAAATAATATTTATTATTATTATTAAGAAATGTTTGGCCAGATTTTTCAATAAGCAGAAAAAACACGCTTAAGAAAATATTTTGCTTGTTTAATAAAATATTCTTATAATAGAAAATGAAAATGTCGTCAATTTATAGTTATAAATATAAATAAATTTTTTTTTGCATTGACATTCATTATTTCTTGGTCATATCACCCACTAACCAAATTAATATAAATTAAAATATTGAGTAGAACAACGCACTAATCGCTACAATGAAAAAACAAAAAAAAATACTTTAAAACTATTTCATAGCAGGGTTGTCACCGATATGGGTCGTCAATAATTGGAATATTTTAATTTTCGTACAATCTTGTATATGTACAATTTAAAGTTCAACTAATGGTAGTTGATTAATCAAAATTTCCAATGGAAATATTGATTAATCAAACAATTAATGATTCATCAATTTTCAATTGGAACTAAAAAACCGAAAGTTTAAATAAATTCAACTCTATATGACGAGTGAAAATTGAGTAAACACTTTGCATGTTTTACTGGCTCTAAAAACCAATTGAGGTGCTCATTTCCAAAACGAACGATGTACATTTTCAACAATATTTTTTATAGTGGAAGCATGGAAGCTTTTGATTGCCTTAAACACCGCGAGTAAAAATATTTTTTAAAATTAATTGTTGTCATAAATTACATAACAATACGATAGAAAAACGTAAACCATGCACTTTCAATATGACAACAAAAAAGTCTTATTACGCGGACGCAGTAATGGTGGAAATGACGACGGCCTCTATTCAAAGAACCAGCAAAAAATATAATTTAGCTATTATGAAAAGATTTTCAACTGATCGAATATCACGAATATCACTAGAATTTTCAGGTAGACTGAAAATGCGTGTATGGAAAAATATTAAATTAGTATACATTGTATTTTAGTTGATTTGAACACTTTTTTTAAACTAAACGCTGCGTTACGCTGCGTTTCCTTTGTACCTAAAGTTATATTATGATTCGCAAAGCAAAATACATACTATTTTTTCTATGATTAATATTTTTTTTTACTCCAATTTAAAACAGAATTTTCTAAAAATGATTATTCAGCAAAACTTGATCATTGAAAAAAGTTTGCCGGTAAAAATTTTGTATATGTTGCCATGTAAAATTAGGTGTAAAAATATATATATTTTTTTTTGCAACAAATTAACATAGTAATTTTATTTTTTTTTAAATAAAAATATTTTTTTTTGTAGCATATTATTTCATGTTTTGCCTCAATTTAACATAATTTATTTAATAACAAATTTTCATTTATTTTTTTTTCTGAAAATTAATGATTTCTGGCCAAAAATAAAATACTAAAATTATAAAAAGAAAAAAGAAAATTCAAATGTGTGCCAAAAAAAAATAAAAATAAACTTGATTTGTAGAATTTTGAACTTAAATTCTTGAACTTGAAGAAAAACAGTATAATTGAATTTTTTTTAATATAAAAAAAAAATATCTTTTTTTATTCAAAATCTAATTAATTCTAGAGAAATTTATTGCTTAATATGTGATTCATAAATATAAAAATTTTGTGAATGTCCTTGCGAAGGATATGCTGTAAGAAAATGAGTTGAAAAACAATAAAATTATAAATTTTTCGAAATAATTTAATCGTAAATTTTTGGAATTGATTTTTTAAAATTATTTTATGCAAAAATTTATTTTCTCCGGATGCTAAATATCCGGTAAATTCTATTTTAAAAATCTACTTTAAAAATCTACTTTAATTAAAATCAAATTGAAATATTTACCAAAATCTAATAAAAAAATTAAAATATTGTTATTTTTCATCATAATTTTGAGGTAAAAATTTATTATGATTCATATTGAAATTTAAAATAATAAATTAAATATAAATTTTAAAAGTGAAATATGTAATTATATTTCATTCAATATTTTAAATACAATTTGAATCTTGTGATCTATGCGATTCGGTTTATAAAAATATTTTCATAGTAAATGTTAGAAAAATAAATATTTTATATTAAAATTTTTGCCGAAAATAAATAAATATCTGACTTTTTTTTGTTTTTAAATTATAATTTACAATAATTTTCAAAGTTTTCATTTTTCATTTTCATTATGATTTTTAGTGAAAGTATAATTATTAAATATAATTTTATAAATATTGTAATATGTACTATAATTAATATAAGAATCATTTTGAATTTGTAGAAATATTTGTTCAAGAATTTCTGTATCAGCTGAAATATAAGAATCTATTATATTTAAAGCATATATTTGTCTTCTGTAGATTAAGTATTGATGTCCATTTAAAACTTAAATGAGTACCAGAACAAAAATTACAATTAAATTTATTTACTGGAAACTAGGAAAAATGCTAACGCGGAAGACCATTTCGTAACAATAAATCTTTCAATAAAAATAAATTACTAGCTTGTCTTGTCGCCCATGGTTGTAAATTTGTTAAGTTTAATATTGTGCAGATATAATTAACTTCAAAAATTCACGTGTGAAGTGTTGATTTGGTGAATAACCTTATAAATGAGCCATAAACTTTGTAATATAAGGTGATTGATTGTTAGGAAATTTTTGGATTTTATTTTTTTAATATACCTTCTAGAAACCTTTATGGTTAAAGAATTAATTTTGAACAATTTATCTGCCACAATACTTTAGTAATAAAAAATATATTAATACATATTGGCAAATTAATTTCGACATTATCTGGGCTTGTGTCATACAAAATTATTGTTTCGATAACATAAACGGCAGTCAGTGACATTGTATATTATAACAATTGGTCAATTTTATATGAAGACCCATATATCTAATCTAGTAAATACAAAATTCACAAAATTGATATCCATACTTAATGCAAGATATTTCAATAAATGAAGAATTAAGAGAATGAATGTGTTAAGTGACATTTTCATTTTTTAGTAAATAAAGGTCAGTTTGCTACAAGTCTGTAGCAAGTAGAACTTAACAACTACATATATTACATAATATTTCTTTTCTAACGCAGTAATTCCATAAGTAAAAACATATTAGTAGACTCAACCTGTACGTTTAAAAACATATTAGTACGCTCAACGGTTACATTTTATTTTAAATTCTAATTTCGTTTGAGGTGACCCTTATTTTTCTTTGTTGTATATAATAAAAATAAATTTAAATAAAAAATGTAATTAAAAGTTGAGAAATTCTAGAGAAAAAATAATATACTGGCAGTAACCTAATTTACAAAAATAAAAAAAAAATATATATATAATTTCCAAATTTTACAATTTTCTTAAAAACAAAATTTCCAAAGTTTTTAATTACAAATTCTTTTTTTTTCCCTTAATTTTATTTATATCCGCTATGGAAAATTGAACAAAAAGCATGTTTTTTTTATTCTCCTTAGAGCTTAATTTACTTATTCAGAATATTTCGAAATTTTCCGATATTTTAATTTTCTTTCTGTAAAACAGCAACACACACGATGTATAAACGATCTTTTTTTTTGATAAATGTATATAGTAAATTATTTGTAGAACAAATAAATAAAATAAAATCACCCGTACAACTTGTATCTTATTTGTCAGGGCATCATAAAAAAAAAACAGCTTTTAAAAACACATTTTTATGATCAAAATTTCATCATCAAAAGAGATCAGCATACTTTTAAAACGTATGTAAACAAAAATTTAACTCGTTATTAGAATTTTATTTTGAAAAAGATTCTTTTATTATTCTTATGTTTTTTTATGATGTTTTGCTTTTCAAATTACGAATTTAGTCTATGAAAATTGCGTCACAATTATGACACAATTAAAAGTAAATTAAATTTAAGATAAAAAAAAATGAAAATTTAATTTGATTGTTTTTGTAGGATTCATTCAGTTTTTATTTACATATAATTGAATTTAGGAAAATTTTTCGTGATTCTATCATCATAAATTTACACAATGCATAAATATGTTGCCAGAATTTTCTTGTGTATATTATTTTTATTTAATTTACATAAATCTGATTTAAAGAATTTGTCAATATTTTTATTGATTTTTTGTTGTTGCTGTTGTGACAAATATAAATTATGAAATTAAATTCCCAATAAATTATTAAAATATTATCATAATATTTATAGTTTAGAAATGGGATGGGAAAGAAAAGTCATGCGACAAATTCATGACCCTCCCCTCTTTTGAATTTTCGTGGTTGATTCATTTAACACTCGTGTATAATTTTCATTTTGTGCTCGCTTTTTTTTTTTTTGGGTTTATTGGCAAACGAATTATCACCGCGGTACTTTTCGTAAATTTTAATATGTTTAAAGAGAATGGTTTATATATATTTTTTGGTGGCGACATAATTTACCCAATGATATATTTTTTTTCATTTTCGTGTTTTGGCATAGTTCCATTTAAGATTATTTGTAAAATTGTGCAAACCAGCTGAGCTATTATTACTCAATGTATGTACTGCCGGATATTAAAGTTGAACTTAAAACAGGGTGTTAATATTAAATTTAAATTCAAAATTCTGTAAGCTGTAGAAAATATTTTGTGGAAAAGAAAATTTGTTTGTATAATCGAACCCAAACATATTTTACATATGTTTTGAAGCGATTTTATCAGTAACATTATCTTAGATTCCACATAGGTTCCACATAAATTATTTACAAAAATATTTGAAGCGCATAGTGAATAAAGGTTTTAAAACTTTTACGAAATATCGATTGGTTTATCGACTGCACACAATGCACAAAGAAATATTTTAGTGGAATATATAAATCACAGATGTACATATCTAGTATGTGGAACATAAAAATGGGTTTAATATTTTGTTTCCCAATATTGAAATATTAATTTTTCGTATTAAATTTAGTAATCACAATAAAAGTTAAAAAGGGTTGATATTAATGAATTTTCACAAAATGGCAATTTAGGCTTAAACTAAAATTTTATAATTCTATTTATTTTATATAAAAACATAAATTTTACATAAAATTCATTTTAATGAAAGCATGACATTTTTTTTTAAAATAGCGAAAACATTTTTTTTAAAGAAATGTATTTACGAATTTTTATTAACAAAAATCTTGTTGTGAACTTTTGAACTTAAATATTACTAAAAAATATTTTATTACGTAAAATTTTATCACAAAAAAAATTTGAATAGAAAGTAGTGTTTTTTAAAAACAATTTAAATGGAAATAAACAAAAATCACACCACCTATAAACATGCTTATGTACAAAAACATAAAAATATGTTATTTTAATTTCCTTGTATATTTGGATCATTCACTGTTCGATAAACGTATCTCATTTGAATTTTAAACTTTAAAAGTGTCCCCTGCTACTTCTGTTTATCTCAATATATTTCTTTGTCTCATTACTACTTATTTTTTCACTCTATCGTCGGTCTTGTCATACTAAAAAAATTTCATATAAAAACACACAAAAAAAAATATACGCAAAAATTAAATTTTTATTTATAAATTTTTCTCAGAGTAAAGAAAATTGTTTCTTTTTTATTCAATTTTTCATGATTTTCCAATTTTTTTTTTCCTATTGAGCAAATAAAAATAATTATTTGTGTATTGAAGATAAAAAATTGTACATACTTAATATCTAAAATAAAAATTTTATAGATCTCGTCAGTATTTTATACGTGGCTGGACTGTAAATACAGAAAAATCTATGAGCGCGTAAAATCAAACAAAAAAAAAGGAAGAAAAATAAACGGAAATTTCATTTAAAATAAACAAAACAAAATTTTCATAAAATCGTCGTTGAGAAAAACGATCTATCCTTTTGTGGTCATTGTGTATATAACAAGAATTGCTAAAATATTACTTTAAAAAAAATGTTTATATTTTTGGAAAATTTTATTTAGTGCATAAAAAATAATTTGTGAATAAATATAAAATTAAAATTAGAAAATTGTGAAGAATAAAACCACTTGAATAAATTAAATACGTTTTGGAAAATCTTTTAATGAAAAAATTTCTGTTCGGGTCTAGGAGTCGAATGTAAATTTTTTCGTTTATAATTGAGAAAAATGACGAAATTTTGGTTTTTTTTTTGAAAATATTTTAAATAGTATTTCAAAATCAGATCAAAATCAATAAATTTTTTTTATTAGGCTAATTAGTGGAAGAAGATCAATAACAAATATGAAATTATTTTTAAAAGTGGCGCCTTCATTTATGTGAACGAAAATTATGCTATGGTATTTTTCAGTGATAATTACAAAAGTTTTATAAAGAAATCACATTTTTTTTTTTTATGAAATTCAAAATTAGATGGCCTTAAGATATAAATTTAGATTTTTTTTTTTAATTTTGTGAAATAATGAAAAAAATTTTGTTTAAAAGAATTTTTAATTTTTTTTTCGAATTAATTTTAATGAAAATGTTATTTAATGAAAAATTTATTATGAGTGTGTTTTAATTTAAGATTATGTAAAATTAATTTATAGATTTTTATTGGAGATGGACATAAATTAATTTTTGGTTTGTATATTTTGATGATTTTTTTTTTACTTTTTTGAATTTGTTGTTTGAATAACAAATCAGTTTTTATAATTGAAGAGATTTTAGAGAATGAAAGTGTTAAGTGATATTTTCCTTGTGTGAGAATATATAACGATTATGGCCGTAGACATAGAACATACTACTTTTAAGATGTAGCAAAATACCCTTCACTTAAGTTAAGGAAAAGTAACAATTTTAAATACTTTTAGAAAAATATCACTTAACACGTTTATCCGCTGCGGTCTCCATTTAATAAGATAAAATTTGAAATTAGATTTTAAGCTTTCCTGTCACAAAGAAATACAATAATTTTTATGAAAACTCTTATGTTAATAGTATTCAATTTACCTGTCTATCTATCCACTGTAACGCTTTTCAAATTCTTATTTAACACTGTTGCTAACTTCGTACTTGAGACCTTGTTTAAAATTATTCAATTATAAATTAACTGATAAATAGTCAATAATATTTAGGCTTGGACACGACTCGCAAATTATGATTTAATAGAACTTTAAAGAGTAATTTTACATAGCATAAAATTATCTTATAATTAGCATTGAAAAATAATAAAACTGCGACAGCAATTATGGCAGAAATTTTAAAAATTATTTATACTAGAATATTTTCCATAAAATGATACAAATCATGATTAATTTTTGAAGGGACACACAAAAAACCCTATTAATCTGTAATTACTGTGCTGTAATTTGATTGCGCGGGACAAACTTGTTTTATTCATATAAATCTTTATTTGAAATTTTTAATTTAATCTTATCTTTAATTACTTTTTAATTTTGTCTTTTCAGATTAATCTAACTGAAACTTAAAAATCAACACTAATTATAATCAAAAAGGTTAGTACCTTTATCAAGGTTTATAAATTTAATTTAATTATTTTATTTATAGTTTTTGAAATATAATATATTTTCAAGTTGAATTTTACATAAGGTTTTTTTTCCAAGTTTTATTAAAATTATTATCAGTTTAAATGCGTTTTAAATATTTATAAAATATAAATTTATCACAAATTTGTCGACTTCAGTCATACTAGGAAATCATTTTTCCATTGTTAAGTTTTAATAGTTAAATATAAAATGAAGGTGACTTTTCTGACTTTATAGTATATACATTTCATTTTATTATGGAAATTGAGTTTTTTTTAACGAGAAAAATAATATAATTTAAAATTATAAAAAATAAATTAGTTTATATTTTACTATAGCGACTTATTTATAGAGTTTTGAAAATATATTTGAAGTGATGTCAAAATGACGAATATAGTTTTAAGTTTTAATACAATGCATTTTTTTTACAGTCGAATTAAATATAAATTTATGGTTTTATATGAATCGGTAGCAGTGAATTAAATTAGGTATTTCTTATTCATTTATTTACTACCATCGGGAAAATTTAATTTTCTGAAATATGCTCTAATACTTTGGTATCAATTGACAGGAAATTTAATTTATTTTTATTTGCAAAAAAAACGAAAATTGATCCTCTACGTTTTAAACCATATTAATTTCCTGTACGTTTTAATTGTTATTCTATAAATAAAAAGCTTTAATTTGGTATATAAAACGTTTTGATCAGATAAGCATTTATATATGTTTGTCAGCAATCTGACTATGTTTAAAAATAGTATAAAATTGACATGGAGGATAAAAAACACTATAAATATGGTTATATTGCTCAGATATCGAAAAATCTTTTGTTATCTGCTGGACCTATGCTAACATATAAGCACAAAAAACGAATGTAGTTCCAGCACAGAAAATTGTCCTATATACAAGTGTGTCGCGGACAATAAAAAAAATTCTTTGCTACTACACTGTCGTTGTGACCATTGCGAAAAGTTGTAAAATTTGTAAATTACTATTTTGTATCATTCGAATGGGGCCTAAAATTCGTAATTACTTTTTAATGCAATATTAACTATCTGAAATGAAATTTTTCATCAGTAAATTTCGTCCTAACTTCACCTCATAATCTTCCGCCTGAAAAATTTAAAAAAAAAAAAAGCTATTTATGCTAACCTACTTTCGCATAATTTTACGCAGTCTGAAAAATATATACAGTCGGTGTAAAAAGTCTTGTAAAAGTCCAGATATATTTTTTGAAGAAAAATAGTATTAGTTTCTATATTTAGCAGTTTTAATTACACAGACTGTAAATAATTAAATCGTCTTCGAATCAGAAAATGTGCGTACACCGATAAATATGTGTTTTTAAAATTGTACAATCAATTTTAGTACAATATCCATTCTCTTCATATTTAATGACTAAAAATATTACAATTAGTTATTTATTAAAAATGGTGTTTAGATTATTTTTATTTTTGAGAACTAATATTCAAAAGTACTGACTCTGCGTATTCTCGTGCAATTATAAATATATTAAAAACTTAAGTATGTATGAAGCCATATAAAGCGAAAAACTATTTTTAAAACTAATAAATTTGCAACATAAAAATATATAAATTTAAGAAATTTGAAAATATTTATGTTATTTCCAAAAAATATGTTTTTCCTTTAGAGAAAAATATGAAAACTAAAAATACTATTTAAATATATATTTTCTGGTAAATTAAATTTTTGCTTATTGTCCATTCTAATTTTTTTTTTTAAATTATCATTTAAGAAATTTTCCGCATAAATTGCTACTACATAGATAGTACACACAGTATATTCCAGAATTATGCTGTTTTTTACTTTTGGTATTTTAAATCTGAAAAAAAAAAATGGAAATTTCTCCAAAACTACCACAAAACATTTACGATTACATAATCCTACATTCTGTAAATTTTCATTTTATACTCACAAATATTTAAAATATCTTTTCCTAGAAATTTATATGAATAATTGAATAATAAACTTACATAGTATCATTAACATAATTATTTTAAATATTATACTTTAAAGTTATTTTTTTTTTTTTGTAAGATAAAATATTTATTTACATATTTTCTTTATGAAAATCGATTTTTCCGTATTACGAAAAGAAAAACCTTTACAAAAGGGACAAAATATAAGTTGATACTTTTTTGAGTTAATCTTATCACAAAATAACATTAACTTTTACCATCAATACAAATACAAAAAAAATTTCCTGGAAATTTCCTTCATCTTTATATTATATTTACCATGGATTATACTTATTCAGACTATACAAAAATATATTATTTTCTCTTTCTATTGTATTAAATATAACTTGTTTTTCAAATTTTCGTCCTTCAGAAACGTAGACAAACACACACACACACACATACAAAAAAATAAAAAATAAAGTTTTATATTGTTTACATATTAAAAATGATGAAAATCCTGGCGACATTTTGTCTAACCATGAAATTTGATGCTTGATAATATTTTCAATGTTGCTTTTTAAATAGAAATAAATTCTTAGTTTTATTATAAATATTTGTTATTTTGGAAAACCGGAAGAAAAGTCAAGGACAAAAAAATTGTACAAAAACTAAATAAATAAATTTTTGAGTGCCATAGAGATTTATCCTTGTTTAAAAGTCATATTTAATTTTAAATAATAATGGCGTTGTTTCAAGTGCTTTTATGGGAATAAGTTTATATTATTTCAGTTTATTGCAATATAATTTTAGCTGTTAATTTAAATATATTTAATGGTATTACGGAATTTTTTAATATACATTTTTGAAATAAATATGAAAAAAAATTTTAAATAAAAATAGTACATATAACTTCTTTTTCCACAACCACTTCTACTACTTGAGTCACTACAATTCCTTGAAGTTCAAGTGCAAAATAAGATTTAATGTGCGAATAAGTGAAACGATTTTATTATTTTACAGATGTAAAACTATGTACATCAATATTTGATAGGACAGTCAACAAATATTTCCAATTTTTATTTTATTATCTTTTTTCTCAGTTTTCTGATAAAATTTACAACCAGATTTTTTTGGTAATTTGTCGGTTTTCTATGTTGTAAACAAATTATATGAAAAATAGAAACGAATGTATCAGTTTATCCTCAAAAATTGAATTCACCTCTAATACTTAACCTTGAAATCTATAGCTGATAAAAAAACATCTATTAATATAAAAATGAAAATCGCACTAAATTTCTAATTTTTTTGTTACAACCAACACAAGAAAAAATCAATAAGAAAGTAAAGAGATTACATAACGAAATTTTTTACATTTATAAATAACAAGGAGCTTAAAAAGTCCTTGAAATTCAACTAAAAAAAAAAAAAAAGAATAGATGAAAACAACTATTAATACGTCAGGAGCATAAATTTTCCAACAAATAAAATTTTTTTCCAGTTGAATAAAAAAAAATTAATATGCATTGAAATCTATCATCCGTAGAATATTAATTATAAAGGAAAATTCTTTGAAATAGCAAATTCAATAGTTATGCTTTTTATAATCAAGTTTATCCTCCTACTCAAGCCTTTTTTTTATATAAAAAGCTTTTTCAGGAATTATAATTAGAAATTCTTTAGAATATTTATAGACAAAGTTAGATAATTTATATAATTCACTGATAATTTAAACTTTATACTAATTATAGAAATAAAAAATTGTTTTTTTTACTTTTGTCCATAAAAGTCGGACTGATGTCCTTTAAAAAGTTCGAATTTTTCTTGAAGGATAATTGATTTATTCAAAGAAAAAGAAAATAAAAACCCATTATCCGTTTCTATTTGATATGGTCAAGCTCAAGGATATTTGTTTTTATAATAATGTTGGTTGTTCTTAAAAGCTTTGACACTGAAAAATTACAATTCTTTAAATACTTTTAATCACGCAATATTAATATAAAAAGAATTTAATTTATTTTAAAACTATGGTTTTTCTCAAGTTTTAAAAGGGAATTAACTTTGGAATTCTTTTGCACAAGGTTTATTTAAGGACATTTAAAGATTTATATTAAATACGATATTTTTGTATACAGAAATTATTATGATTAGTAAATTTTTTCAAGAATTTAAATTAAATAAATCTCATTAAAGGTTTCGTGAAATGACATTATGCACGACAGAAAACTAGAAACCGAGGGTAAAAAAATTGTTTTAAATGTCATTAAATATAAAAATATTGAATAACCGAAGAAAATTAGACACATTATAATTTAAAAATAATACCTTTTCTCGTTTGCTCATATCAATACAAATCAAATTATTCATACTACTTGAAAGTGAGCTTACACTAAATAAGATATCTCGCCTGATATATAAAAATTTAAAAAAATATAATTCATCCAGTTTTTAATGATAGTTAATAGTACGTATAACTTGTTTTTACAGCCTAGAAATGTTAGTTGACAAAGGCTAACATTGTCATGAATGAGTTTGGTATGAGTTCTTTCTTTATTTATTAGAGTACTAAAATTATATTTGTGCAAATGTCCTCTTGTAGTTCTACATAAACTGCCTACCTGTAACAAAACCCCATTTCATGGAAATTTAGCTGTAAAGTTGTAACCGGGTAATATTTTATGCAATGGTCTAATAAGTTCTGTGGATGCCAATCTGTTGCATTAATTTTAATAATTTGTCTTAGTTCTCTCAGCGTTAAATAAGTGTCAGTAATAAAATTACAATTAAATACAATTTTAAAATTGGGTAAAATGGTAAAAGTTGAAGCCACTTTCTTACAAAACCATTCACCTTCTTGGGGCCACCGTCTTACAAAGCAATTAGCTTATTGTAATTTCTTCACTATATAGAAATTTTTGGTTCAGAAGCCATATAAAATTAGTTGGTCCCAAAAGTAATACAAATAAGAATATAATTCTGTGTTAAGAATATAATTCTGTGCAGAGTCCTCATGCTTCTAATTGGAGTGAATAAGGAAAAAAAAATATAAAATTTCGAATAAAAGTTTATATAAAATATAAACTTTTATATAAACTTTTTTCAAATCTATAATTGTAGTCATCATTTCATTTTAAATGTGAACATGACTTAAAATTTATTTCATAATTTAAAATATTCTATGTATATAACATATATAACTGAATTGCAGCTGTTATTCATTTATTGTGCATAAATTATGTGGGCATAATTTATATCATAATGCTTTTAAAAATGTATTTCTTTGCTTCATTTAATAGCATAAGCTTTTCGAAAATGCTTTTTAACGATGCACAAACAAACAAAAATAATGAATCATTTTTAACTAAAGAGAAAAATTTATATTTTCATATACCGAAAATAATTGAAAAATATTAATGGAAAAAAAAATTATACTTAAATGTGTTTTAAACTGAAATTATGACGCAATGTTTTTCAAAAAGACAGAAAAAATATTATTGCAATTATAAAATATAATTTTATCTAATTTACAAGTTTGATGCACTAAACATAAATACATGACTAAAAATATTAAAATATAAAAATTAGACATAAAAACTATATAACTAAAAATGTTGTTAATTGTTCTTACCATGCAATCATTAATTAGTATCTTTTTAACGATATATACATATGAGGTGTGGTGGGTTGGTATTATTATTTTTCTAAATAATTGTAGTCAATTAAAATTTCAATGTCACTCATATTTTAAAAATCTTCAACTTTTGTTATTACATATTTTATTTTATTAAAATTAATTAGTGTTTTTTTAGAGCAAAAAAATTGCCTTTTGCCAGGGTTTTTAAGTATACAACAATAAATTTTTATGTGTCAAGTTATGTTAAGCTGTAAAATTTCCTGAGGAAATAAAGACTAAAAAAAATTCAATTTTAATTTAATTTAATTTTTGTTTTACCAACATTTAACTAAACTATATGGCAATTTGTTAAGCTTTGTATCGTACCGCCGTGAAATGAATTTTTCCACGCTAGTGAAAATGTTGTGAAAGAATTTTATGGAGAAGAAAACATTAAGAAGTATTGAAAAAGTATAAAAAAGCAAATTGACGAATTTTTTAGAACCGAACAACCAACCAAATCAACCAAACAGAATGATCAAATGTCAAAATTCTGCAGTGGAATAATGTTTTGAACATTATTTCACTAGCGAAAAATCTTTACACTGAAAAATTTTCTTAACTTTTATCTTTGCAAAATAAATTATTTCACGATGGAACAACAGCGTACCACAAAATAACATCGTTACCGTAATTTTTCAAGAGATGTTAAATTTGTATGAAAAATTCATATCACAACGCCTAGCATACGAAGCTTTACACATAAATCTAATAAATGAAAATACAGTAGTGAGGAATTACAATTGATTTTTTTTTAAATAACAACAGCTGAAATAATTACGGAATTTTCCATAAAACATGAATTCTTTCAAAAATGTTGGAATAATTTTTCTTAGAACTCTAATTTATAATAAATGACTTCATTTATTGTGGGAAAGTTTTAAACAAAATCGAAAATTGACTTATAATTAGTTCAACAAAGTATATTTTGTATTCAGAAAAAAAAAATTGTAGGTTTTTTCTTGCTAAATCCTTGAATATTAAAAAAATAAAAGCTTTTCACATGAAAATAGTATGAAAAAGAGGAGTTTGTTTTTGTATCAAATCTTGCCTGATTTTTTTATTACAAATTATTGTTCTGATAAATACATAACTGTATAGTTTTTTCTATAAATATTTGACTACTAAATTGACAAATACAATTTCCTAATTTTCAACCTTGAGGGAAATTAATATTTAAGTACACAAAAATGTGTGACCATTGAATTTCATAAAATTTACTTGACCTTGCTTAGCTAAATAATCATCAAATTTAATCTGAAACTTTTTGGTATTTTCGATTTTGGCGAAATAATTTAGGAAAATTACAAAAGTTTTTGGAGTGTGTTCCGAAATTGGTGTTTTTTTTTGTATGATTTTGACCTTAAAAGAATATCTGTTAGATAATTTTGTATAATTTTGACCTAATTCTAAATCAATTATTAATAATTTAATTGCTTCTTTTCACAATCGACAAAATCTAAATTATAAATATGACTAAATAGAATTTTCAAAATCCAATTTCAAAAATACTTTTCACCAAAGAATTGTTTTTATTCTAATAACATAAAAGTAGAGAAAAAACCATTTTAATGAAAAATATTAAAATGAATAACCAAATAATGTTTTTTTTTATGTTCATTTCTGGGGATTTTCTATAAAATTTTAATTTATCTGCCAAATGCAGAACAAGAGATTTACATAAAATTTTATTTAAATATTTTTTTTTAGTGGTTTTATGCCAATTTTTTTAATAAATATACAAAGTCAAATATAATTGTTTAAATAATTATTAATAGTGATTTCAACGCTCATATTTTTATACAACAAAGATTTTTTTTTTTTAGTTATTTACATTTTCATAAATAATTTTTCTTAAATTAGCTACTATTTTGTTTAAAAAGATAAAAAAAATCATAAATTTAAATTGAATGAAAAAATCCTTTGAAGTATGAAATAGAAAAATACTTGAAAATTTAATTTTTAATTTAGAATAATAATAATTAATTTTTATATAAATATTTTATTTCGAAATTGGCATTGAAAAAAGGGTAGTGAAAATCTTTAAATTTTAAATAAACGTTTTTTTTGAATTTTTTTTTTTGTGAATTGTGGTAACGTCATAAAAATTATATAAAATTATCTCGAATTTCTTAGAAAATCTTACAAAAAAAATAATATATTTTTCCAATTTTCTTTTTTGTGTGACAACGAAAAATATTCAATTGAAATAAAAATATTTCTATTTTTTTTTTGTCATTTTATTATTATGAGAATTTTGATTGACATTTATGTAAATTTAGAAGAAAAAAAAATGTTATAAAAATGTTTGCGTGGTTGTCAATATGTTCAAATTAAAGTATAAGTTAAAGATAATATTTTCATTTTTTTTTGCAATATTAAATTATAATAAATACGAGTATGTAATCGATAAATGTAATATTAGATATTAAAAAAAAAAACAGAAAAATGTTTATAACACTTTTGATATTTATAATTTCCTTTAAATAATTTCAATAATAAAAAAGAATTAATAAATATCTATTGAATCCCAAATGGCTTTTTGTAATGTAAGACATTTTTTTATAAATATCATATTTACATCAAATTCATGTAATATACATATTTATCCAATAAATTGAATAAAATCAATAATAGTACTTTCTGGCGAAGATGAAATATGATAAACTAAAATAGAAAAGTTTGGAAAAACATAAGAGAATTTAAATTAGAATTAGAAACATTTATATTATATTTTGTCATGAATTAATTTTTTCACCTGGTGGAAAACATTTTCTCAAAATAATAAAAAAATTCACCAATATTTATTTTTAAATAGAGAAATTATCTTTATGATTTTTATGAAAAAAATTATAAAATTTTATGAATCTTTAACAAGAATTGTACATCCAAGTATTGTGTACACTAATACGCAATAATATACAATCTTATGTGACTGTTACATGTAACCTTACCTGAAGATTCATTGTGAATTAACATATTCTGCTCTGAATATTAATTTTTTTGTTGATAAACTAAATTTATATATTATATTATTTTTCATAACCCATTTAAACGTCAAACTTTAATTCGATTTACAGAAAAAAGTAAAACATTTACAGTTTTATTTAATTTGTATTTATGTTGCTATTTTTTTGTATATTTTAACTTTGCAATTAATAGATTAATTAATGTCGTTCATTTTAATGCTTATTCGAAATTATAAAATTACAAAAATCATTCAATTTCTAAATTAAAAAAAAAGTCAGTTATAATCAGCTAATTAATTTATAGATTTTAATATTAAAAATCTATAAATTAATTTCCTAGTTGAATTTTACAACAATAAAGTAAGTTTTTTTTGTTAAAGCTAAGAATGTAATCCGCCGTCAAATTTTCCAATCTAGTAAAAAATTGTTATAAAAAACTGAGAAAAAAACAATAAATAATTTTTCTAACTTTTAACTCTTCGAAAGTAAATGTTTTTGATATGTTTTTGACATTTACTTTCCAAAATAAGGAACTGCGTAAGCGTAACTACCAAGTAATTTTTCACTTGGTTTTAAATTTGTATGAAAATTTCATATCACGGCGGACAGCATACTAAGCTTAAATGGAATAAAATTAGAGCAGATTTAGAAATTAAAATCATATTCATAAAAATAATAGTAATTTTAACTATTTTGTATTCATCTCAACGTATACTAATCTAAAATCTCAACAATACTTGATTTTATTCAGAATCCTTCGAAGGTAATTAAAAGAATTTACTTCTTTTTGGACTAAATATTTTTTTTTTAATTATATTTTGCTGATTGGATATGACTTATATAAGTTTAGCTTATTCAATTCTTTTCACAGATATTAAATTGTTACGTGGTAGAATTAGATATAAGACATAATATTTGAAATAAAACTTTTTCGAAATGTGTAAGTTTGCATTTGTTTGAGAAACAATCAATATAAGTCAAAACTATAATTAGTAAATTTATTTCTGTATCAAATTGTACTCGGTATATTTCAATTATTTTTTTTTTTTTTAGTTATTAACTAAATTTTCTATGATGATATCTAAATATAAAATTATTGCTGTACGTGGAAAGGATTTGATTTGATTTATTTCTGAAACGAAAATAGCATGTTCAAATATAATTTTTTAATATTACCAAAAAAAATGTATCCAAAAAAATATCAAGGATAACATATTTCTTAAGATTGCAAAAATATATTTATCGATAAAATGCCATAAAAAGAAATATTTTTCATTAAATTATATCATTTCTAATAAAAATCTTATGATTATATCTAATTTGACAATTCGTCTAACTAAAACAAAAATATTTTATTAATCATTTTATTTCATATTTTGATTTAGATATTTAAATGTGAAAATTTCCACAATTATAGTTTAATTGAATATCTTAACTTAGTAACAATTTTAACTTTGGATTAGAAACAAATTAAAGTTTAAAAAAAAAATATATTTAATTTAAAAATAAAAAATTATAAAAATGTGACGTGGAATTTTTTTTTTTGTGGTCATAAAATAAAAACAATTTTATTAAACATTATTTTATTACTCTTTACTAATTAGTAATTTATTACCGATTATTAAGATACAGCGTAGTTTCTATCAAATATGTTAGGTTAAGTGATTTTATATCAAAATTTGTAGATTACAAGTTTTGTCAATCAACCATTTATTTGTGTTGATGTTGAACTCGTAAACCTTGAGATATTGAATATGATTAACATGCTGCACTACAAAAAAATTCAACAGACATTGTTATTTTGATTTTTTCCACTGATGTGTCTGTATAATATTAAATAGATTAAGTAAAATTTACTTAATCTTTATAATTAAAATCTGTTGTATTTAAAATTTATTAGTATAGGAACCATTTAAAGTTTAAATGGTTCCTATACTAATAAATCTTGAGGTCTAACACATTAATCAGTGGTTTTATACTTTCCACTGGTTTTAAACTATCTACTTAAAAATTTAACATAATCTTTTTTTGGATTCCATATCGTGTAACATTTAAACTTTTAATATGGTGGAAAATTATGATTCAATTTGTTTCCTATAAATCGGCTATCAATTTAAAATTTCACAAGAATTTCACAAAATTTTTAAATAAATATTATATAACTCTTTATCTATAAATGACCCTGTATTTAAAGATAATTATTAATCAAAAATATTAAATTTAAAATTAATGCCACAAAATATAATTAAAATTTAAATTTTAAATTATCAAAATAAATATTCTTTTTAAATGGTTATGGTTTTCGTTTCATTTTAACTCGTTCGTCATTTGATTTAAATTGCATTTTCTGTTTTTCAATTTTTCGCCTTAAAATTTTCCAATAAATTTTTATAATTAATTTCGAATTGTTTATAATAAATAATATCAAATTAATAAAACTAGTAGTTTTAAGTCGCAATTTTTTTATTTGAAAAGTTTAAATATAATTGAACATAAAAAGCAAATAACTTTTTGACAAAAAAATTAATTTACAATTAAAACGTTTCTAATTAAAAAAAAAACATAAACCATTTTTTTTATTTTTGATGGATGAAATTTTTCATTTCCAATTATTTAATTCCAAAATAATTATTAATCATTAAAATAAATGATATCAAAATTTGAATGATTAATAAGTCAAATTAATTAGAACTTTCAATGTCAGGAAAATTATATTTTAGTTTTAGAATCTTGAGCTTTTACAATTGACTCTATTCATTATAGCAGTTTGGATCACAGATTAACTTGTAATTGACTGATTTTATCTAAATGTAAAATATTAGTGGAAAAATATTTGCTATTTAATATTCAGATATTTTTTGACATTTAAATGTTTTTACGAAGGAGCAGCGTAACTACCAAGTATTTTTTCACTTGGTATTAAAAAGCTAATTCAATGATCCACATAGGAATTACTCTAAATTATTTATATTTACATTTTATTGGTTAAACCAATTTTTTCTGTGTATTTTTTATTAAGTAATTAATGCTTACATTATCATAAAATAAATTAAATGTATCTTTAGTTTAGAAACATTATTAATTTTAACATTTTGCTATTTCAAATATGAACGTAATACACAATATGATCTAATACACAATATGATGTAATACTATCTTTACTTCTTGTAAAGCTTAAGTGGGGCAAATCGACTTTTTTGTTATTCCGATATAAAGGTTTTACCTTTTCATTTAAGTTGAAATTTGTATTGGGAATAACTTTTAAAATATTAGAGTTTTTGAATAACTTTTAGCTTTAGATCGCTTACAAATAAAAAAAATTTAATTATATTTTTTTTTTCTTTTTTTAAGTAGAATTGTTCCACTTTCAAAATAAACGGATCAGTTAAGCTTCACAAGAACAAAAATGCTATTATTAGCAGCAATACTAACGCAATTAAATTTCACATTTTCTTAAAGAAAATAATATCAGGAAATTATTATATTTAATATATGTTAGTTTGTTTTCGTCTTTGGGAAAAATATTTAACAAAGTCAAAAAGTGTTAAATATTTCTAAATTGTGTTAAATATTTTCTAGAATTAAATTTTATTAGCTTAAATAATTTACACTTTTCCAATTTTCTGTTAAAAAAGTTTTCAATATATAAACAAATTAAAAATTATGTAATATTTTTTTTTTTACATTGCAAAAATATTTATTTTAAAATTGATAAAAAATTAAATAGTTTAGAAATAGTCGTGTGAGAAATAAAAGGAATATTAATAAAAAAAAATTTTTTCAATAAATTGTAGCGAAATAATATTTTATTGTAAAAAAAAAAAATATTATCATTCCAAAATTGGATGATTATTGCTGACACGAGCTTTTAAATTTGATATTTTTGTTATTGATTATAAACTCGACCTTCAAATTCATTCGAACACAGTCTAAGTTCTTCTAAATTTAACATCTTTGAAATTTTTTTGACAAAACAGCATTTTTTTCTTAATCAATAAGAAATTTAAACTTTTAACTTAAGTATCAAAATGGAAACTGAATTTAATTAAGCAGATTAAGATTATTTACACTAATTTCACATATGTCAAAATTTAAAATATAATTTAACATTCACTGTGCTAGCAAAATTATAACTCAAAAACCATAAATAGGCTGCAAATTGAATATCAAATGTAAACAATAATTTTGGTTTACATTTCCAATCGTTAATTTTTGATTCCGTAAAATCTGAAATTTTCATTGCAAATTTGAATTTTTCATGGAAATTTAAATAAATAATATTAGATCGTGTACTAAAAGTTTTACCCTAAAACACATACATAAATTAATTTTGACAATTTTTGACTCAAATTTAAATTAACTTTTATTTATTTTTCTAAGGATTTGGTATTTGTGATCAAAATGGCTTAGAGAGACTATGGGTAAATGCAAAAGATCCAAAAAAATATTTTCGATAAAATTTACTTAGAAATTGTTGTCTAGTTTTAACCAATTGTAAAAGAGATAAAAATAAGAAATAAAAATCAGAACAGAACACATAAAACTAAAATTATTTTAAATTAAATAACCATTCATAATATTTTCACATAATTCACTGCAATTTCTAAAAAACACTTTACATTACGTTCTTGAAATGTGACCATCCATGAAATTGACCTAAAATCTGTTTATATTATTTAACTTTTTAATAGCTTTAATTTTTCGAAGATATTATAAAAAAAAAATTTTTCCATTTAAGAATATAAAAAATAAGATTGATTTAGTAAAATCTTGTTTTTTTTTTTACGTAACTCTTTATTTACCTGTAAATTCAAAAAAATAAAAAACTATTTATTTACTTTTTTTTTTGTTCCTAAAAACACGCAATATTTTTATTGATGGTACACCGCAATTTTTTAATATTATGAATTTTTATTTTTTTGTTAATTACAATTGCGTATCTAAAATTATTTAAAATTATATCTTTTTTCATATTTTACTAAAAATCAAAGAATAAAAAAAGGGAAATGTTTACTTTTTTTTTTGTGTGTTGAAACTATTTTGCCGCTAAAAAAACAATTAAAAAATTTTCTATAAACAAATAAATTTTTATTTATATTAATTTATGAAAATATTAAATTAGTTTGTATCTCTTGTTGTTAACAACAGATTTCTTAAAATTATAATTAAATTTTTATTTGAAATTTTAATCATTTCAAAGTTAATAACATTAAAAAAAAAATTTTGCTTACTAGGTTAAAAAAGTTCACAGAACTATTTTAATTATGGTAATATTATTCAAAAGTTTTTTATCTTAATTGGAAATATATTTTTAATTTATATCTGCAAATATTTCCTCAACGGAAAATAAAAATCTTTTATACATATATATAAACATGAATAAAACTTCAAACAATTTGAAAAATCTTTGATAAACTACCGATTAAAAAAACTATCTTCAAATAAACTTTTTGCTTGTTTTTGTTTGAATTCGGTGAAAGAAAAAGAAAACAAAACATGATAAATCTAGGAGTTTGCTCAAATAAAAATTATATAAACGAGATATTTTTTTTTAATCTGTTTTCGAAATGAAAAGCTTGAAAATCATAATTTTCTTATAATCAAAAAAAAAAACAACAGCAATAATTTTATATTAATTAAAAATGAATTATAAAATTTTTATAATTTTTAAAATTAATTCTAAAACGTCATTCACACTGACAAAGTGACATTAACATTCAAATTTGGAATAATATTTTACAAAATTTACTAATAAAATAAAATTTACTAATTATTTTATTACATAATTGTGAATGACTGTATAAAAAATTATTTTCTTTTAGCTTTTACCATGAAATTAGTTTCTACACTAAACTATCAGTCTACACTAAACTATCTAATTAATCATCAAAAAACCAGTGATATGGAACTTATGATACATCGTACATGAGACATTAAAACTTTTGTTTCAAGAGTTGAAAATTGAATAAAATTTCTGTGGAGTAAAATCGATGGGGATATATTGATTGAGCATCATATTTCTATAAATTTTCTATGCTTATAGTTTCAATTTACTTAGTGTTTTTTTAAATAAAATACAGCTGTTTTGCAGTCAATTGATTTGTCAAACCAAACAATGATATGTACAAAATTTAGATGTGTTCACTATTAAGCAGTTTATAATTTTGTTATATTAAATCAGATTTTCGTAATAAAATTTTCTAAGCATTCTTACGCAGCTACGTAGCAAAGATTTACAAAATTTGTCTTAAAAGTTTATTTTTTATTTACAACAATTATGTTTCTTAATCTCAACATATTTTATGGCACTCAATGTAATGAATAGTTTTCGATTACTGTACCAGAAGAAAATGATATTGTTTTCTTCGTGTATTTGCATAAAGTCTGTTCTAATCGCACAGCTCCGACGACGACTAATTAACACGACTAAATAAAACACAATAAAAAAAAAACAATATAGTTATTTCATCTCTGATTTATAAATTCAACAGACAAACAAACTAAAAAATACTTTTTATTATTTATGGCCGCTTAAAAAAAAAAAAAAAAGAATCACTTGCGCACGCGCCTCCTTCTAATTAAAAAACACCCTGTTCGGCTTAAGTATTTTATTGTGACGTCGTCATCGGCGCGCAAATTTTATATTCACGGTGTTAACCGAAAAGATACATATTTTTTTTTTTTTAAAAAAATCGTTCGAGTGTAACAAATCGACAGTCAGTCTAGTACTTAACCGCAACAAGTGAACAATTAAAAAAAAAAAAAATTATATAAAAAAAAATTTTCAATTATCATTAAATTACAGGTGATTTAGTTTTTCATCGTGCATTACCTATAAACGTATTTGTGTCTTCCGGGAAAAAATAAACACTTCTCACGCAAATATTACATTTTTTTTTTGTGTGTTATGAAAATGCGAATTTAATTTAATTTTTTGTTTTATTGTGAACGATTTTTTAAAAAAAAAAATCTGTTGGAAAAAAAAAATCTTTAAATAAAAAGCTGTTTTATTGCGTGGTGGTAAACGTTTATTTTATTTAAAAATTTATTTAAAACTTATTTTAAACAAAACCAAAAAAACTTATAATAAAAAATTATATTTAAACAGGTGTTTTGACGTCATTTTTATTTAATTTTTCTGGTTTTTTATTTTGTGATAAAAAAATTTGTTATTTTGTTTAAAAAAAAAAATGTGATAATTTTTTCTTTATTTATTTATTTATTTATATTTTTGGGTGAAAGTGTGTTCGTTACTCTCTGACCCTTAAGATTTTTTCAAATTTACATTAATTAATGTCAGCAACTGATAAATTGATAAAAAAAAATCGCAATTAATAGAAATTATCGAAAAAAAGATTCAAGATTAAAAAAAAAAATGTTTTTGTTTTGAAATTGTTTAATAAATTAAATGTTTAGCTATAAAGATTGTTCTTTAGCTATAAAGATTGTTGTTGCTAAACAAATTTTTGTTTATTTTTGTACACCAAAATATTCCAAAATATGAATTTTTTTGCTTAAGTAGTTTTTTCGGTTGTTTTTGGTATTCTGTAAAAAAAAAATAATGGAAATTTTTGTTGTTGTAGATATTAGAAACATGTATTGCTTTCTTCAATATGTTGTGAATGAGGTTGTATGTTGTTTATTTTGATGTTGTTATAAAAGTTTAGTGATTTTTATTGTGCCAGGTCAGGTTTACGGTCAACAATTATTTTTAAATGTTTCATAAAATATATGAAATTAAAATAAATGAATTTATGTTGAAAAATAATAGATACATTTATAAAAATTATTAATAATGACGTTAATTAATATTGTAAAGTGTTTTTTTGCTAATTAAATCCTTTATTTGTAATTGTTTAATTAGGTACTTAATTTATGTGTGAAGTTCTTAATTTATGTGGTTTTTAATAAAATATTGACGGCAAAATCAATCTAAATTAATTCAAATTTTGTAATTTGAAACATCAGTAAAATGAATTGTAATAGTTTTATAGTTTTTTTGTGAACCATTTAGTAAAATAATCTACATATTTAAATTTACTGGTATTCTTTTATGCCTCAATAAACTTTACAAATCTATCGATTAATTTTAATGCTTATTGAAACTACGCTTTTGTGCCCATTCATTTCCTATTGGGTATTTTGTTTCCTATTTACTATGTCAAATTACATAAACATGTAAAAATTTGAAAAAGGTTATACAACGGTCGAACAAATCCACTTTCATAAAGGCTAAAAAATCTTAAAAAATATGAATTACCTTATTTAAAATATATAGTTTGTTTCAAAGATTTTAAGTGTGATTAAAATAAAATATTATTTTATAGTATTCATAGTCGATTATGTTAATTTTAAAAGCTTTTATAGCTTTTTTAATATTTTTTAAATATTAATCAAGTGGTACAATTTATAGTGCTTATTATCTATTTAAGTTTTATTATATCATAAAACTCGTCATAATTTTAAGCGTTTTGGCACTATAAATTGTACCACTTGATTAATATTTAAATACAACAATAGCTCACATGATTATCCTGATTCAAAGCATTTAATGTAAATTACGTGATTAGAAATACGATATCGTAATAAAAATTGAAAAAAAGTATCCTAGAAAATGAGTTTTATTGAATAAAATTTTATGTGACAATGAAATTAATACATTATTATAATTTTATTAAAAACTATTGTAATAATGTGTCTAATTACCTGAACATCTTAATTATATTGTTATGCACATATGTATGTTAATTAAGTTTTCTATATAACACATTATAATTAAAATTATGTATAGTATATGATAATTAATTTATATTCTGCAGTATGACTAATTTCTTTAGAATATGATTTTTCTAATTTAGTTGATCTAAAAAAAAAAAAAAAAAACAATTTTATACGATAAACAATTTTGCAATCGTTCAAAGCGTATATTCCCTTGATCGTAGAGAAGTGAAGGTTTTTTTGTTCATTAAAAAACAAAACAAGTTAGTAGTTGTAAACTGACTGATAAGAATAAATATTATTATAATAATGAAAAATAAATAAAATGTTAGTCACATACTAAAAAATTGAAGTAAATAATTTTTCTCAAATTTTGTATTTAATCGAATTTTTGCGATTTCTTACATTTTTCATAGACCATTTTTTTTTTTATTGATTTTTCAAATTAAAAATTATAATAGAAACAAATTTAATTTACAATATTTAATTATTTTGCTAAATAAATTATATTATTTAAAAGTCAAGTCACCGAGAGAAATTTTTTGTTTGTTGTGTAAATTTATTTTTATTTTAAGTTAGTAATTTTTAAATAAATATTTATATAAATAAATTAATAATTTTCCTATATTTTTTCTTTCATTACAGATTTATAAAAAAAAAAAACAAGCTAGAAGTCACAAAACATAAAAAAATTATTTTGGAAAATTTATTTAAAAAAAAAAAACATTAAATAAAAATTAATAGAAATTCAAAAATTCAAAAATTAAAAATTCACATAAAAGTGGAAATATTTATATTTTAACAAAAACAAACAAAAAATTGTTAAACTGTCTTACGTAACAGGGAATGGTATATTTTTTGGGGGATTGGGGCATGGGAGATTCTGACTTAACGTCATACCATCAACATGTTCCAAATATACAATCATCTCATATTAATCAACAAATCCACAACCACCATCAACAACAACAACAGTTGCATCATCAAGAGCAACAACAACAACAACAATTTCAATCCACAAATTCAACAGATGTTCAACAATATTTAAATCCAATTCAAACTACATTATTATTGAATCCACAAAATCAACAAGAACAACCACAACAACAATATCATCATCAGTTAACTCATAATGAGCAAAGTGGTTTCATAGTAACACAATCCAATCATCATCAACAACAAAAACAATTACTGCCAACTGTTGCGGCTACTGTTACTGATAATAGTACAAACAATATTAATAGTAATAGTACATTGGTAACAGTTAATTTACAACAATTATCAGTTAGTAGTAATAATAGACAAAAATTTCATTCAACAACAACACCACCAATTGGTATTGATCAAAAAGCAATTGACAAATTTATTGGTAGACAAAGATCAGAATCATGTTGTGGTATTGGAGTTGGTGTCACCAATATACAAAGTGGTACAATTGGAGTTGATCAAATATTAAAAAAAATTAATATAACACAAACAAAGGATCTCATTGAAAGTGATGATGAAGTTGCACTGCATCCACTTTCAAATCAGGTCAGTAATATTTTTATATTATTAATAATATTTTTGTTTTATTTCAACAAAATTTTTCGTAATAATATTGAAAATGAAGACAATAACCTCCAAAAAAAAATTTTCTATATTTTTCTTGATTATTGTATTACATATCTGAAAAACAACAAAAATTTATAAAACAAAACTTATTTCATTCATCAGAACAAACGAATAGGAGAGGAAGAGGCCACTGAACTAATTAAAAAACAACAGAAATCCTATAAATATATTCAATTTTTAAGTAAAAGAAAAACTTAAATATGGTTCAATGAAGTCGGAAAAATTCTACGGGGAAAATTTTTCTCTTACTCATTTTTGTTTTGTTATTTTTATTTTTTAGAGTCATTCTTGGTCTGGTATTTCCATCGTAAATTCATAGTAAATTAATTATAAAATTTTGTATTTATATTCGTTGTTTTTTTTTTTTTTTTGAACAAAATTTCTGGCGTGCTGACAAATATAATTTCGAGATTTCAAATTAATTATAGATAAAAGAATGAAAACCAAACTAAAACAAAATTTTATTTTGGAAACTTAAATTTATTCGTTGTGGTGCTTCTGGGGGATAGTTTGAATTCATTTAAAAAAAAGTTTATATTATTTATAAAAATAATAAAGATTTAGTAATTAATTATCAACCAAACAAATATCTCAGTCTCTATATTATATTAGAAAGAAGGTACCACCTTAGGGACCTACTAATGACAGGGTGGAGTTTTGTTCAATTATCAAAGTTAATGCTGTAATTTGATTGTGACTAATTCAATTAGAAAACTTTGCAAGAATAAGAATAGTTTGCAGCAAGGTTTATTGTGACATTGTTATAAATATAGCGAGAATGTGGGAAGCCATTTTTGCACAATTTTCGAAAATAGATTTCAACGTTATTCAAAAGCTAAATGAAATAGAATTATAAATGTCTGCAATTTATTTGTACATATTTTAGAGTCTTTATTTTGAAAATTTACTTAGACCTTAATGCAAATAAATTTACAAATCTTAAAAAAAATCAATCTTCACTGTTTTTAAAGATAATTTGTAATCTAGTAGTAACCAAAGTTATACAAATACATTTTCCCTTCCTTTCGCGGATTGGCAAGATTGGCAAAATGTTTTAACTCTAAAAATTATTGTAATCACTGATTTAGAATCATTAGTATCAATTTAATTATCATAAATTATTCAATTTTAGGTTGGCGGTCATACCCGTCTCTTATTACTCAACCAGAGTACAGTGATAAAACCATTAAATTTACGTGAATTAGATTTTTATCAGAACATTCCTCAGGATATCCAGAAGTTTGTTCCAAAATATAAAGGTAAGATTTTACTTTTAAGTATAAAGAAAATTTAAAAAAAAAATTTTTTCTCTACCAATTTATGTACAATTATTTTATTGCTTAATTTTCATTACTAAATATATATGTATATTTATACAAATATTCATGAGATATCATTTAGATGCTCATAATCGCATTATATAAATAGTTTTTGAAATAAAGAAAATTTATTTATTGTAAAACAAAATAATTAAAAAAAAAAAAAGATTTTTCATCCTTTATATATTTTTTTGTTTGTATAGTTTTTAAGAAATAAGAAAATTACTATTTTTAAAGATATAAAAAAAATTGTATAAAATTTTAAAATTATTGCTAAAAATAAATAGAAAAAAAAGAAAAAGACCATGTCAAGAATTTATTCATATTCATTCTTTGTCTTTTACAAAATCGCGAAGAAAACATATTACAATAACATTTTTTTTTTTAAATCTACAAAAATAACGTTAAAAATACGCCCGCCAAAATTTAAATCGAAATTTTATTTATTTATGTTTTGCCTATTTTTTTTTTTTTTTTGGTAATAATGGTCAAAAATTTAAGTGAAATTGTGTTTATTTTTGTTGAAAGTAAAATTAATGGCCCACAATAATTTGGGGTAAGTTTTGTTGATGATGTTTAAAAATTAAAAAAAAAAGACAAAAAATACAAGAAAAAAAAGATTGGAGCAATTACAAATTTTTTTAATTTATAAAATAATGATGATTGAATTTTGAATGCACTTGAATGCTGAGTATTTTTGTACAAATCCTTTATATTGGTATTTTTTTTTAGTATATGGCAGTATTGTAATTATGAGGATTTTATATTGTCCTTTTTACTGGTCCATTAAATTTTTAAGTAGAAAAATTACTATTATTTTTTAAATCAGTTAAAACTTTTCATGTTTGGAATATATTTTCTCGAATGAATATGAAAACTTTTTATCTGATACACATATAAAATTTATTCATTTCGAATTGTAGCAACGGCATTAATGACTATGCTGCCATCTGCTAGAATTTATTTTTAAAAAATCGTTGTAAAATGTGATAAAAGAACAAAATTATCTGCAAACTATTAATACAAAAAAAAATTATTTAATTTTATGTATTATATTAATTTTTATAAAATTAAATGTGGAATATATTCAATGTCAATATATATAATAAATACATTTATGTGTATATAAATATTAAATTTTAAATTTGTTGGTCAATTTTCATTGAATATACATTTTTTTTAAGTTCAATTACTTCCACATATTTTTTTTGATTTGATTGAAAATAAAAGGCGCCGCCAGCATTGATTTGAACTTGGCAAATAATTCTGAAAATAAATTTCCGAAATTAAAAATAAATTTTCGTTTCAAAACAATGCTGTGTGCCGATAAATTTATATTTGTATTTGTGTGTTTGTTGGTTTGATAGAAATATATATGTATATATTGTTTTTTTTTACTATTTTGACTTTTCCAAAAATAATTTCATTTCCTCCTTTAGTACATAAGACTACGTTTTAGTTCGGTTCTATGTTTTTTTTTTTTTCTTTTTTTTCCTTGTTTGATCAAGGATGAAGAGACTAACCACCTAAACTCCATTGGACCACAAATTCAAAATAATAAAAAAACCAATTGAATAAAATAAATTCAAACAAATTAAAAACAAATAATGACTGCAATACAAGATCACTTGATCACGCCCAATAAAAGAAAGATGTGTTTCATCTGAACGGAAACGCTTGCATCGCCAAACACAAAATAAAATCTCGAAAATACTCGTTTGAACTTTTTTACTTCTGTGTGTGAGCTTATTCTCTATTAGGGTGGCTGACTATTTTCTTCAATGGTTTGTATATTCTTTTCTAAATTTTTTGTTTTAATAATATTTTTGTTACTTAAAATTCATTTATAGTTTTTTAATAACGTACAACTATGATATTAATTTTAGGAATTATAGCGAAAGAATTTCAGAATTATTAGAATAAAAGAAATTATAATATATATTGTAAAAAAGTCTGAAATTCTTCTTTACATCTAAAAAGTAATTTTAAAAAAAATTATTCAACAAAATCAATTTATGCAATTTGTCTATTTTTCATCCTTTATTTGAATAAAAGTTATAAAATTCATTTTCATTTTTAATTTCCATTTTATTTGTAAAAATAATTAATTCAAATATAACTTTATATTTTTTTTTTAAATTAAATATATTTCAGATTTATCACAAAATATTCACTTATTTATTTACAACTAATAAAGTTTTTATTTAACCTTTTTCAGGTGTTATGCAAGCAACTACAATGGGTGGTACAAAATTGGATAAACGTTATTCACCTAATTTTCGTGATGAACACGTTCGCAAACAAAGTATTGCATCAAAAAGAAAACGTGATGATGTTCTTAGGTTAGTATAAATTAATAAATTAAGTAAAAAAAAATCTTTTTAACTTAAATTTTAAATGGTTATAAATGATAATATAAGAAATCTATATATATGGGTACTTTACACAAATAAAAAACCTTTTTTTTATTTTTATAAAACTATAAAATTACCAAAAACTTTTTTTTTAGGATAAAAAAAATTATATATAAAACCAATCTCTCTCACTATAATACTCCTCTACCAGCTTTGAACGAGCATAAAAATGATCCAACGATTAAAATGTAGAAATAAATTTAAAAAAAGAAAAAAAATTGAGAGTAAATATTATACCAAAAAAAATAAGTTTTTTTTTGAATAACAAATTTCCTTAAAAAGTTTTAAAAAATTACAAAAAATTACAAAAAAAAAAATAAAGTTTCTGTCCATTGACTAATCCTGAATTTTTATTTCTCTTTTCTTTTTCAGAATGAAAGTCCATAGAAATGGAAATGCAGCCGAAGTTATTAAAAGTATTTCACAAGTAGACAACTCTAACAAACAATGTTAGTATTCGAACCGATCAACTACGTACCTGACTGATTAAAATTCATTAACACAAAAAAAAAAACCAAAAAATCAATCATCGAAAGAAATCGTTTTGTGCAGTAATTTAATTTAAATCTTCCTTCACACCATCATTCTGCTATTTTGTTTTTGTCCACCATTTTCTCAGTCATAATCAAATATTTTCTATTATTGCAATAATTTTTTTCCTAGTTTAATATTGTTTTTGTTTGTTTTTGCATGTTTTTAATTATAATAAATATTTAGTTCAAGAATAGATCATAAAAAATTAGTGCATTAGATAAAATCTCGATAATTTAAAACCATATCTCAATTAATCCAAAAGTTATCAAAAATTTCTTATATTTTCTCAAATATTGATATTTTACAAAATAGAGCTTTTCATTTAAATAAATTATTAACAATTAGTTTTAGTAAAAAAATTTTTTATGAAAAATAAACTTTAAATATATCTCATTCAACCAAATCTTATTGTATTATGAATATCTGCGTCGTACCAACATTTTTCGAAACTTTAATACTATTTCAGACCTAGAAGAGACATTGGTTGCTGGCTGCTTATACTTTCATCATTACCAATAATATTTCTTAAACATATTAAAACAGCATTATATCACATTCATCTTCGTTGAATAATTTCTCCATTCTGTTACTATTATTTTATAAATCCTTGTTTAGTGACTCTTGAACTACACTGTCCCTTCAATCTGGAGACCGCAAAAAAACAAACTCAAAAACAATTCCATTTCTTTTTTTTCTCATTACAGATTTTCTAATGCTCGAAAATATTACATCACAATTTCGTAATCCATGTATATTAGATTTAAAAATGGGCACTCGTCAACATGGTGATGATGCAACCGCAGAAAAACGTACTAAACAAATGGCAAAATGTGCAGCTAGTACATCAGCAACATTAGGGGTTCGTTTGTGCGGTATGCAAGTATTTCAAACAGATTTGGGTAATTACTTTAAACGTGATAAATATTGGGGGCGTGAATTAAATGAAAATGGTTTTAAAGAAGCATTACGTAATTTCTTCAATAATGGATATGAATTGAGAACAAAAATTGTTAAAAAAGTTGTACAGAAATTAGCACAACTACGGAATGTAATTGAAAAACAATCAAGTTACAGATTTTATTCATGGTGAGAGTTTTAATAAATTGTAATAATATTCAATAGATAATATTTTTTTTTTGTTTTTTAGTTCTCTACTTATTGTTTATGAAGGATTCGAAGAGATTCCTATACAGCCAATGGATGTTTGTTTCCAAGGCGTTACTACAAATGAATGTTGTTTACCATTTTATGATGATACATGTGCTGTTCATGGTGGTGATTCAGATGATATTGAGATTCTGGATGATGATGGAAGTTTAGATGATAATGAACTGGATGATAATGATTGTACAGAAAGTAATCATAATCATCCTACACAATGTTATTATGATGCTGATCAATCAAATGATTCCACCGAATTGAATCTCTCTTCATCACATGATGATAGTGATCATAATCATCGAATTGTACATTCAAATAATATAAAATCATCGACAAACCTACATCGAAATAATAATAGCAACCAACAAAATCATCATCATCGTCATCATTCACAAGAATATGATGAACATAATTCTAGTATTGAAGTTAGCACTGATGCACATCATCGAGGATTTGGTGAAGCAGCAGCACGTGGTGCTAAAGGTGCTGCTGCAATAATATCGCCTTCATTAAAACAGCAACAACAACAACAGCAACAGCAATCATTTATTCCAATTTCCGAAGAAACAGTATTTTTAGATCCAGAACCACCGATGCCAAGTATTTCAAACTCAAGCCCACAATCTGGTGATTCATGGATGAATTATAGTAGTAATAGTAGTGACGATTATTCAGGACTTTCAGAACAAATAAAAGCTGTAACTTCTGGACGGCAAACAGGTAAAACTAAAATTTAATTTATGTTATATATAATACCCACAATAAATTTAAAATCTTTCATTTAGTATTTCAGTTAAGTATATTTCTTATTAAAATTTTATATCTTGTTTAAAATTTTAGGCAATAATAGCTCTGATGAGGCAAGCTCAGATTTTGATAACAGTTTAATTGGTCAGACAGAGGCAATATTAAGTAAATATAATCAATCTTCAAAACAAGATTCTAACAGAAAAATTGATATTTGTATTCAAAAAGAATCAACATTAATAACAACACTACCACCAATAAAACAACATTTATCACCAACAAAATCAACAACAAGCACTAATAGCAATAGTAGCACTAAATCAGCAGTTAAACGTTTACGTAGCAAGGACGACGAAGAAATTTCACCAGATGATAAATCAGAATGCTCATTGTCAGTTGCGAAAAAATCTTCAACTACATCAACAATAACAACAACCATGGCAACAATACCACCAACATCATCAGTAGTAGCAATAGCAGAAGTGACAGCATTAAAATGTAGCACAATTAATCAAACATCAACAAATAAAATTGTTGATGAAAATATAACGGATATCACAACACCAACAAAGAGACAATTAACCGGACCTATTCCAATTGAAGCAGGTCTCATTGAAAAAAATAATAAAAAATTAAATATTATTAGTGATTCAAATGTAACAACATCAAATAATGTATCTATAGCAGCTATTGCAACTACTACGGCTTCTAATAAAATAATTTTAAATGAAGATAATATACGACGTCATTCTCATCCTCGTCGACAACAATCACTAAAAAATCAAAATTACCAAGGTACTGTTGGAAATTCTGATAGTACGGGGACATTAACAGCAAATATCAGTAATACAAAATCTCCAGTCGATGTTCGAATAATTGATTTTGCTCATACGACATTTGTACCTAAAAACGGTTCTGGTTTATTTCCAACATCAGCAGTTCATCATGGACCTGATGGTGGGTTTTTAACTGGTGTCGATAGCCTTCATAGACTATTAAGTGAAATACTGAGCGAAGAAAAAATTGATTAAGAAATAAATTTTTCATTAATTTCTTTCTTTTTATTTGTTAAATTAAGATTTCCTCATCGTTAAGAAACTTTTTTTTTTTTAAAAGCTTTGAAAACTTTTGTTGGGAAATTTACAATTTTTTTTTTATTATTACTTTTCTTTTTTAAAAGCTATAAGTTTTTTTATGTTTTTAATTTGAAAACATAATTTTGTAATTTCCCTACAAATTTTACAAAACAAAAACAAAAAAAAAAATTTGGTTTTTTAAAAGACTTTATTTTTAAATAATTATAATTAAATTACAATTTTTATTTTTATTTATATAATTTAAAGATAAAAAAAAGAAGAAATCTAAAAAAAAACATATTTCTACCAATTTTAAGATAAAAAAAAAAAATTAAAAATAATATTAATTAAAAATTAAAAAAAAAAAAAAAAATCTTTCAATTTTTTTTTTTACATATATGTTTTAAAACAGATAAAACTAATGAAATGGTATTAAAAATTAATTTAATTTTTATTAAATAGAAAATAAAAATAAATAAAAAAAATAAAAAAAATTGAGAAAAAAAGAGCAAAATGAATAAAAAACTAAAAAAACATAATTGAACAAATTTATTAATAATAATAAAAATATGTAATTATTATAAGAATAATAATTTGTATTGTGAAAACCCCCTGGTGGGGCTCTCAGTATTTCTTATTATTTTTAATTTAAATAATTAAAATATATTTTCAAAAAATATATAAAAATATAAAAAATAAGTAATTTTTTTAATATAATAAAAAAAAGTAGAATAAAATTAATATTTATATAACTTTTTTCACATAGAATTCAACAATTTTTAAATTTAATCTCAACATCTTTAAAAATATAACATATAACATTAAAAATAAATATGTGTGGAGGAAGAAAATATTATATTAATAATTTTAAAAAAAAAAAAGCTTTTGATTTCGTACCAAAGTTTTTATTTTATGTAATGGAAAAACATAAAAATTTTAATGGACTTTTTAATCAAAATTTGAAAAAAATGTTGAAATTTCATTTGAAAAGTGTTGAAAAGTGTTGAAACAAAATGATTTTTTCTTGTTTTTTGTCCCATATTTTTCTTTAAATATTATTTTTTCTGTATTTTTAATATTTCGATTATTATAATAAGTTGATTTTACTATTGCTGAAGGCTGAATGTCGTCTGTTTTATTTAATATTATATTGAATAAATCTTTTTTTTTTTTTTTTGGTGAATTTAATGTTTTTCTTTTATTGCCTATACTCTAGAGTTTATTGAACAATTTATAAAACAATCACAAAATATTAGTTAAGAAAACTATGAAAACAATATAAAAAATATAGATAAATTAAAAATTTATTACATATTCAAGAGAAATTGAATAAAAAAAAAATTACACTTGTAATTTATTTTGTAAAATTGTTGGAAATTTATTTTTGTTTTATTTTAATATATGTTTAATTTTCAGTGTTTTTATTTATTATATATAAAAGTTATTAAAATGTTTATAAAAGTTTTGGAATATTTTTTGCAGATTGTGTGCTAATTTAAAAAATCTGCACAATTTTACTAGATTGAAAATTTATTTATTTTCGTTGTATCAATTATATGTTTTAGTCATCTCACTAAAGAAGTAGAAATTCGAAACATAGTAGTAAGTATGGCTGAATTTTTAAAACAATAGCGTTGATTCAGGTTCTGTTAAACAATTTACCAGTAATAAATAAATAAATTTCAAATAATACAAATGCCCATTATTTAATTAGTATTATTTTATCCTTAATATAAATATACACCCATCCTTTGATTTACGCGTAAATTGAAGGGTGTGTGTTTATGTTTATATTTTGTTTTGCTTTAAATTGAAAAAATAATATACAGAAATAAAATTTTCGGCTGTTTTCTGATCATTGAGTGAAAATGAAAATCCATTATTGTCTTAAAAAATTCACATAATAAAAAGTTGTCTTCAAATTACATTTAACTAATTTTAAATAATCGCTTAAAAAAATATGTTTAGGAAATAGAAATTCTAAAATATCATCTAACTTAATAAAAATCAAAATAGTATATAATTTTTTAAGCAATAATTCGGAAATTGCTAAGAAATTGTTATTAATTGCAATATTTTAGATATAAGATAGTAAAAATTGTTTAATTATTAAAATTTATGATAAATGCAGCACTAAGTTATATTAAAATATGATAACAGATTTTACTTTTATTATGACAATGATAAAATAAGTATTGTACTTGAATAAGGTATTATTTTTAATTTTTCCAAATATAAATTAAAAATTAAAAAATATAATCAGAAGTTACACATACATAATTTCTTTTAAAGGTTTATGTGATTAATTTTTACTAATATTCATTATTGATTTTTAAAATATGTGTATTATAATGAGAATATATGTATTATTGAAATAATTATTATTTAATTAAATATTTAAACATAAAAATAAAATAATAAGTTATTTTAAAAAAAAATTTTTGTAGTTTTATTTAATTTAAAAAGTATTAGCAAACTTTACAGGAGCAAATAAAGTTGCTTAGTTGGTTATTTCTCCGATCAATGACAAAATGGTTACAATAACACATCAATGTTTATTATTATAATAAGTTGATTTTTCTTTCTAATTAACGATATTTGGTGATCGTTTCTGTCGTATTGAACTATAGTAACAGAGTAGCGAATCCATACCGCCGACCGCATGCGTCGCACAGCCAACCAGTTTAGGGCCAACCAATATATTTAGCTATATAAAATTTTAAAAAAAAATCGTAAATTGTTTTTAAACAAGGTACAGCAATTTACGATTATTTCAATTTTTTCAATGGAATCCGATTTTTTTTAGTAGATTGTTTTTAAAAAAAACTACCTACCTTTAATATCCTGAAAATTAAAGTTTTCGATTGCTGGTAGATATTATAAATAGAATAATTTTTAAATTTTTTTTATTCATAAATGTTTCCCAAATTTTTTAAATTGGAAATTACGTTGCATGATTCAGAGGTAAAATTAAAAAATTATAGTAGTTGATTCAAAAATATTCAGACTACTCTATATGTACATGTAATTGATTCCAGAATACATGACATGTAATCGATTCTGAATTCATGACATGTATTTGATTCAGAATACATTACATGTATTTAATTCATGATACATTTCATTTTCATGTATTGTAATTGTTTCAGAATACATTAGATACATTTGTTGGTTTATCTTTATATAATAAAACGCTTATCGTTATTGAATTTAAAACTGCAACGTAAAGATAAGATAATTACAAACATGTGTGAACAATCAATTTAAAGCATTCAAATGTAAACTATTTCATACTATGTACTATATTAAAAGAAGCTAAAACTGAATATTTAATATTTACAAATGAAACCGCATCGTAGGTGAAACCGCATCGTATCAAAAATACATGGAACAAATTTTTGAAACAAGATTTGATTTTTTTTTTATTTCCTCGATAAATACAGAATAAATATCATATGCAAATGCTGAAATTAGATTACCCGAATTTTAGAAATAGTATATACATATTGGTGCGAGCCAGTATGAATGGAAATAAGTAATTCGAATTACATCTATCATATTTTTTTTTTTGAGGTCCACCTAAACTTAATCTTTGTTTTATTGGTCCGTATTAGCTTTGGAATTTCACACATTTGCTCTACAGAGTGAATTATTAAATGTGTTATATAAATCGTTCCACAATATCTTGATAAGAGGAAGTGTGATAATACGTAGAAAAGAATTCGTCTCTTTCAATTTGAATTGGCATTTACAGTTCTGACATAAAATTTTTATTAAATACAATTATACAATTATTTATTATAGTTTCGTCTTCTTAAGGATATATACTGGAATAGTATTTCTAAAAAAAATAATTCAAAAGGCCATTTATGTGCATTTAATAAAATATTGTTCATTTGAAATGTGATCGGCTAGAGATATTATTTGAGTAGAAATTCGGGAATTATTTATAAACTCAAAAAAAATAAAGAAAACTGTAACATACTTCAGTAAATAATTAATCGCATAAACAATTTACGTTTATTATGGAAATATGAATTATTAATTTTTTCAATGGTTCATAACTGCCTTAAATGAGACAGGTAAGTAATTTTTTGAATCTTAATTTGAAATATGTAATACTGTATAAGAGGTTCTTATATCACCTCCTCTTATTATTTACGGTATTGTACATATATTTGGTATTACTGTGTTGTTTTCAATAATTCTTTTTATTAGTGATGACCCTTCAAAGCAATTTTTAATATGTTTGTTATAAATTTCTATAATTTCTTACTCTATCCGAAAATATGTACATATTTATGTTAAGTCAAGCTCTTATAGATTCCTTTTTTAATATTGATAATTCTAAATTATTAAAAATAATACTTGATCTTTTTTCAACATGTCCATTTAAAGTTTAAAATTTTTTTACAAAAAAGTTTATAAACTATTTAATTAAAATACTAAGAAACAATAAAACATATTAATTTCATAGTTATTAACCAAAGTCACAAATGGTTTCAAATTCAGTGTCATGGTTATTAATAATTGTTATTATATACATATAAAATTTCATTGATGATTTCGCTATAATTGTAATTTGACAACTTTTATGTTACCAAAATATGCTACAATACCGAAACAATATTATATAATTTCTTCAAAATTAGCTTATCTATATAAAAAAAAATAATGAAACCAATTATAAATTTACGTGATTTTATATTTGATGAAATTTAAAATATTTTTTTGATGGAAAATTTACATAAATATAAAAGTTTTTGTAATTTTCATAATTATTTCATTTTTAATAATCATGTTGAATCGAATTATTATTTTACTATTTACAATTCAATCGTTTAACTATGTACAAGGTGCAAAAAATTGTAAACCACAATTTTTTGGTTTAAAAGATGAAATGAATTCTTATATCAAAGAATTACAAGATGGATTAGAAAAAGGATATAAAGATTTTTGTAAGATTAAAAAATTAAAATTAATTAAAAACACTTTAAATTTGAATAATAATTTTATTTGGTTTTAGTAACAACTGAAATACCTCGAGGACTTATTTCACCAGTTATCATGGATGCTATAAATTATTCAAATCCATTTGGTGAACTACCAGACTTAAATAATATTAATTGCTCAAAACCAACTTTAATTTATGTTCATCTTTTTTATTCACCAAAATATGAAGTCCTTAAACCATTATTATATTTACAAAAAAAAAGAAATGATTACAATATAATAATATTAAATTTTGCTGAAAACACATTTCAATTTTATAATAGCGTAAAACGTTATTTTTATGATCACGCTTATTTATTATATCGTTTAATATTAATACTAACGGAATGTGGTTGTAATATAGATAATATTACATTAGCTGGTCATGGTCAAGGTGCTCAATTAGCTGCATTATCATCGACATTATTAACTGAAAATTCAGATAATAATATACAAATACCATTATTAATTGGATTAGATCCAGCACCATATTCAAAATTTCATTTAGATAAAACGGTTAGTAAACAAGTGGTTATTATACATACTGAAACAACACATCATTTGGGTACAAAAAATAGTCTAGGTCATATTGATATATATTTAAATAGTCCAATTGGACAGCCTGGTTGTAAAAATGATTTAATTTGTAATCATATATTTGGTATTGGTGTATTAGTTGAAGCAGCTATTAAAAAAAATATTTTAGCTGTAAATTGTCCAAGCTATCATGCTTACAGAGCTGGTGAATGTGATTATTATAATGTTTTGACAGTTGGTCTAGAATATGATGATATTTGTAAAGGAAACTATTATACATTAACTAAAGCGAATTATCCAAGAGGTTTGGGCAGTAATGGATTAGGTTGTCCGAAAAGTGTATTAATTGATGATTAGAATTTATAAGGATTTTATTTTATTTTTAAATTATATTGTAAATTAAGAACTTGTATTGCAAATTAAAATTATTGTTCGAACTGTCCCAAAAAAAAAAACTAGTTTTTATTTGCATGTTATACAGCTTTTTGTTATACGAACGGCTGCTTTTGAAACTGAAAAACGTTGTAGTACTGAAAAACGTTTCAAAGCCACTTACAACTTTGTTCAAACCTTTTTAGCCTTGTAAAAATGTTGAAAAACGTTGCCAAAGAAACTACAACGTTTTTCAAACCTCACAACGTTGTAATTGTTTTAAAAAACGTTGTAAAAATTTTAAAAATGTTACCAAAACAATTACAACGTTTTTCAAAACCATTACAACGTTTTAATTATTTTACCACGTTTTTCAAACCATTACAACGTCATAATTCTTTTGAAAAACATTATAATTGTTTTGAAAAACATTTCGAAGACACTTAAAAAGGTGAAATTATTTTGAAAAACGCTGTATAAGTTTTGAAAAACGGGAAAGGAACTGGTCAATGTGGCTCCCGAATCCATATTAAGGTTCTATTACTCTCGTCATGGGCTAGGTAGAAAAGGGGCAGTAATCGCACAATAGATCTAAAGGTCGCAGTGCTTTTAAATAATTTAGAAAAAAAAGTGCTTTTAAATAATTTAGAATTCAAATTCCAGAATTTCAACAGTTATTCTATATTTATATTTTGATATATTTTATATAATAAGTAAATGATAGGGGGGAAATGAAAAAACCAAAAATAGAAGCAAAATTGGACAATTTTATTCCCACTGTTAATTTTATATTTAATTCAAAAGGTTTTCCCTAAAATTTCTTAATACCACGATTAAAATTAAAATGAACTACCGTCATAAATATTATGGGACTCGACGAGTTAACATTTTTTTAATATTTTACTATTTTTTACTATAATTTATTATTTTATTACAAGGAATTTTAATGAAATAAAAAATCAGCTGATAATTCAGAAATTGACGCCAGCTACTGGAATAATCATGAGTGCCATACGATTAAGGAAACTTGATAATATTTGCTTCATAAAGATACGATTTAATATATAAGTTTTCTAAATACTGCTGTTTTATTTCACTAAGAAAAAAAGTTTTTCTAAGAATAATATCAAAATTGAAATTTATTACAAAATATAAACCTTTTATTAAGTATTTCTACACAAAAATATCAGAACATTAAAAAGTGATATGATTTCGGCAAATCTCCCCTATAATGGTCTAACATATTTAGGATAAAAAAAAAAATATTAAATTAAAATTCTTTGTTTATTTAATTTTATTTATATAATAATTAATATCTTATTTTCAAATATTAATTCTTTTTTATTGTATAACAATGATTTTGTTTTTTTTTTATGTATATTTATGTATATTTATGTTTTCTGTATTTTTGCGTGTAATTTAAAGTTTTTTTTTTTTTTTTTTTGTATAATTTTTGCAATTTTCATTTTTTTTGTGTTATCATAAAGTAAATAAATTTTTATTTTAGTTTACTTTTACATAATTTTAATTTATTTATGTTTTTTTTTTTGATTTTTTTGATTTTTTTTTCAATAATATGTTTTTTTTTTATATATAAACTTTTTGATATCAAGCAACAATATTTTATTTTAAAAAAAGTTTATTTTTTATAAACTCCAATTTTGCGTATAAATTTTATTTAATAATTTATACAAATTTTATGTAGGTAAATAAAAATAATAAAAACATTAAAATATTATGAAAATATTTAAAAAAAAAAACGAAAAACTTGATTATTAATAAAATAAAAAAAAAAATTTCTCCAAACAGGAAAATTAATTATTATTTAATAATTGTTAAAGAAAACTGTGAACAAAAATTAAAGGAAAATAATAATAATAATAATTATTAACAAATTGAATTATTTTAATTTAATATTTGTAATAAATCTTTTTTTTTTTTTAATGATTTTATTGTACTACATTAATATGCAACAAACTTCAGGTGGCTTAAGACAATTATTATTATTATTATTGTTAATATTATTATCAAAATTATTATTTTTATTATTATTATTATTATTATTATTATTATTAATATTATTTTTATTAAGCAATGTGTCATTATTAATAATTTTTTCATTTAATTTATTTTTCATAATATTTTTTTCAATTTTTTTAATTTTATTTGGATCATCATCATCATCATCATCATCATCAGTTTCATTATCATTATTATTAATATTATTAATATTATTATAATTAATGATATTATTGCTTAGGAATTCGTAATTATTAGCTAATAATTGATTATAATCAATTGTTTTACCATAAACACTTTCATATGGTAATAAATTATTTAAATCGTTTTGTGATGATGTCGATGGACAACCACTACTTAATACCGATTCATTATGATCATAATTAATATTTTCTTTTATTTTATTTAAATTTTCTTTTATTGGATTTAAATATTTTTTAGGATTTTCAATAAATTCATCATCCCAATATTCTAATAAATCACATTTTAATTCATTATTTTGTTGTTTTTGTACTAAATCCGATAAGTTTTTAGCAACCCGCTCACATGTATTATTGTCATCATCATATCTTATTTGACTATCGCTATTATAGTCACTATCATTATCCATTAATATTGTTGTTGTTGTTGTTGTTGTTATTATGGATGATTCTTTATTAACAGATGACACATGCAAGGGGTTGCTTTTCAAGTTTTTTGAATTATTCAATTTTTTTACAATCCCATTTTTTACAATTTCTTCTTCAATCGGTTTATCTTTGTTGTCCGTTTCATTTTCATCAGTCATAGACCATGTATCTTCATCATCATCATCATTATTATCATCATAGTCATCATCGTATTCATTATATTGATCTAACGATTGTTGACTGATTGATGATTTTATTAATGAACTTAATATAGGATCATCTGGTATACGTAATAAAGGCTCTGGTGAATTTTCTTTTGATTTAGAATCTAACCATAATTTAACAGCTTGTGTTAGTGGGAATTTTTCTAATGATTCTAATTCAATTGAGTTCTGTGGAAATAGTGATGCATTTGAAGATTTTTTTGGTGTATCAACATTTAGAAGATCTGTAGTTGTTTCGGAAGTATCACAAACATTTTCTAATTCTAAATTATTTTTCGTAGGGCTATTTGGATTGGAAGTTGTTGTTTCATCAACTAAAGAATGACTAGTAGATATAGTATTTTGTATAAAACCATTTCGTTTTAATAATAAATTTTCATTTTTTTCTTCATCTTCGGTTTGATTTGAATCAAGTGGTTTTATTGTAATATCATCAAATTTCATTAATTGTTCTTGTAGAATTTTTAATTGAATCTCTAAGCTTGTTGAACTTGATGTTGAACTCTCTCTTTCGAATTTTCTTGATTTATTATCTTCAAATGATTCGAAAAGTTTAGGGGATTTGTTTTCAATTTTGTCGTCAATCGATGTAGAATTCTGAGTAGTTGAAATCAGTCCATTTGTATGATGATATTCTGGTTCGATAGAACTTAATGGAGTGATTAACGTATTGATATTTGTTGAAGATGGAACACTTACAGGTATATACATTTCTTGTTTAGATATTTCTGGTATTATATTTGAAAATTGCTTAGAGTATACTTCATCGTTTTCTGTGATTTCACCTGACACTATAATGCCTTCATTGACATCTTCGTGAAAGCCATTTATTTTGGTATCTTGTATCAAATGTGAATCTATATCATTATAAAAACCATTAATTAGATTTTTACCATTTAATCCATTTTGTGTTTGATCTTTATCAGTGTTATGTATGCCAGGATTTTGTACTCCACTAAAATTGTTTAAACAATTTTCTGAGATATGATGTTCCTTAATATCCTTAATAATATGGGTTAATTCAGATTGCTCTTGAAACCCGGTTTTCTTATATTCTGAACAAGGTTCACTTGCTTCATCAGATATTATTGAACTATCATTAAGTCCGTTGCATTGTCCAACGTATTGACCTTCTAGACTTATATTTTCGATTAGAAAACCTTGTTTAACATTGTTGGATGAATCATTAGAAAAAACACTGCAGTTTTTTTGAAAGAGATCTTCTTCAAAGTTTTCACAGTTTTCAATTTCAATATTTTCTATGCAGCAGTGTGTTTTGTCTTCAAATAATGATTCAGATTTCATACAATCAATAGGAAGCTCTTCTTTTTTTCCTATTTCGTTAGTTAAATCATTTGTTGTGGATTCCTGATTATCTAATTTAAGTGATTTGCATTCTATAATACATTCCTGTTGTAATGAATTTTTTTCTGTTTCATGACAAGTTTCTTCAGTTATATTAATACTGCACTCATTTAAATTAATATCATCTGCAGATTTATTTACAATTTCGGTTTCATTACTTGTATTGTCTTGAATCTTACTCGGAGGTGTAACTTGCAAGCTGTTAATAGTAGCAGAAACACATTCTTCTGCTAAAGCTTCTACAATAATATTTTCACAAGCTTGGTCAATCACGTCATTACTTATACCAACGTTAAATTCATTTTCTAAAATAACTTGCTGCTCCGTTATTGGTTCTTGTTTATTTACATTGTCATCATTAATTTGTGTATCATTAATATTTAATTCTTCATCTGTTGAACTGTTTATTAAATGTTCTTCGATAGTTTTGCTGAATTTTGGTATATTTGATTTTTCAATCCATTTAAATGATTCTTGTATACAATTTTTAATATATTCTGAGCTATCATTAATATTTTCTTCAGAATTCAGTTCAGCACTAGGCAAACTTGATAATTCCATATTCTCTACAGTTATAATATTATTTTTTTCTGATGTGGCAAGGTTTTTTGTGTCACCACTTTTTGAATTTTTTGATATTTTATTTTTTACTTCCAATTTATCTACATTTTTTCCTCCTTTTCTGGATATACCTAATTTATTATGTTTTTTTTCCGAATTACTTAGTTTTACATGTTGTTTATCACTATTTCCAATTAATTTCTCTAAATTTTCAATAGTAGAAGTTTTTTTTAACATTGAATCTTTAAAATCATTTCTTCTTTGAGTTGTTTTTCCAATACCCTCAATAAAGCTTGCATTAAAAATATTAAAAGAATTCTTATTACTATTTCCTCCAATTGGTGATGCACTATTGCTATTACTAGATAAAGATTTAATAACATTTAACACCATTTCTTCTTCCTCTTTTAAAATACTAGTATTTTTATATTTATAATCAAATCCTCCATTCATCATGTCCAAGGGATTACGGCCAAATGATTTATTCATTAAACTTGAATTTGGTGAGTAAATTCCTCCTAATATTAAATCATCATCATCTGCAGGTTCTTTTGGTGTTTTTAATGACAAATCAATTTCTTCGAAAAGGCGACGAGCCAAATTTGTAGCATCTTCTTCAGGTTTATCAGTCTTTTGAATTTTTATTGGTTCATTTTTGTTGCTACTCTTTTCATTAATTTTAAGCGTTTTTAAAACCGTTGGTGTCTTCTTTGATGATGTTGATAATGAAGATTTTTTATTCTTGGATTTAGATTTTTTCTTTTCCAAAGGTGTAACTGAACCATTGTTATTAATTTCTTCATCGTTTGGTTTATATTGTTCGGTTGGTATTACTAAAGGCTCTTCAATTTCACCAGGGTCTTCGATAGCAAGAATTTGTTTCTTTTTATTATCACTGCACAAAGGCTTTGTCTTTTTAACATTTTCCACAGGGTCGTCGAGTTCTTGACTACTCTGATTAATTTGTTCCGGTTCTACTTCCTCAAGGTCGCCGTCCTTGAAATTTTTACCTCGTTTGCCTTTTGGCTTAACTGTTTGCCAACTAATATTTTCTTTAGCGGCAGTTAAATTATCGGCAGCATCTAGAGATTTTAATAAAGTTTGGATATCAATATCATCATCGACATCTTTTGTGTTTATATTATTAGTACTGATATTATTGGCAGGATTATTTTCATCTGGTGCTGTTGTTGATTTACTAATTAGGTTAGATTTTGTGTTTAGGTCTTTGTTAACCATTTGTGCATAGCTAAGTACATTATTAGATTTCTGAGGTTCTATGGGCGAAGAAATGCTATCTTTAGATGGACTTTGTCGTATTTTTATTGTATTTTCTGGTTTATTGGGTTTTTTCTTGATAAATTTCGTTGAAGATTTATCTAATTTTTTAGTGAGTTTATTAATATTTCTCTTCGTCGAATTTGGTTTTGGATCTTCTCTCCTATCATTTACATCCTCTGTTATTGTTGTTCGTGGCTGAAGTTTCTTTTTATTTTCTTCAGCTAAACTTAATTTAATCTTTTCAGCTAAAGTTAATTCAACTATTTTTGATTTTGCCATTGATTCTTCTGATTTCTTAGTAGTAATTTGCTGTTGTATAATTTCGTTTTCTTCTTTGATGTGATTATTGTTAATAGACGTTTTTTGAGAATTTTCCATAGAAACCTCTGTATTTTCTACTGTATGTTGTGGTACTAATTTATCTATATCCACCGATGGTGATAAAGATTCCGTTTGATAACTTCGTGGAAGGAACTCTTTAACATTAACATTTAAATGTGGTTTATTATTTATTATTTCAACCACATTTCTAGGTTTAAACTCTTCAACATTAGCATTAAATTTAATTTGTTTGTTATCCTTAAATGATAATTTAGAAAATTAACATAAGTGGATTTACTAATTGGTTTTAATTTTAAACTTACAGTCTCTTGGGTTATCGATGAACATATCTCATCATCATTAGTTTTATTAGCATCATCAACTAATTTAGTATCACATAACTTAGTTTCTGAAGGTAATATCTCTTCGTCTTGTATAATAGCTGCCTCTTGTTTAACTGTTGTTTCACTTATAGTATTTGTAACCTCATCGTTATCACTGCATTCATCTTCAGAATAATCAGTGGTAGTTGCCTAAAATAGTTTTATATTTTATATAAATTCATTATAGATAAAGCTCAACTTTTCTTACACCAGTCGAATTTCTATGAATATGCGGCATATCGCGACGAGTGTTATTGCGATTTGATTGAATACAATTTGTTGATTGATCACTATCATCGCCGTCACCATCATCATTCGCATCTTGCTCGACTATATTCATTGGAACATCATAGCCTGGTCCTTCATTAAAAATATATGAATTTAAAATTTCGTGTTTATAAAACATATTTGTATATTTTACCTATAATTGGCATTAATGGTGGAGCATTGTACATATTTAATGGATAAAACATTGGTGGATAATACTGTCCTCCAAAATTGCCAAAATTTATAAAGTTCGGTTGGCATTGATTACTCTAAAAATCGAAAATTTTGATACAGTTTTATTATTGAAATTATAAATAAATACTAACTACATTTGTGAAAGGTTCATTAATGTAACCTTCATCTCTTTTCTCTATATTTTCGTCTTTCGGTTCAATAGAACTTTCTTCGGTATTCGAAGTACTGTCCACTGAATCACAATTATCCAAATCAGATTTACTATTTTCTGTTATCTTATTCGTATCGCTTTCGTTAAGTTCGTCTTTGTTGGATAAATTGTCCGAAATTTTCTTAAAATAATTAATTTAAATATTATATTTTTATTGTATCTAAGAATTTCGGTATACAAATATAAATTGTTAATTTTTTACAAATTTTAATTACCTTATCATCACTATCCGTGACTTTATTATTTTTTTCTTCATTTTCGTTATCATTCTCTTCAATATCATTTTCGTTCAATGGCGGAGTATTTAAATCAGGAGGAAAAATATTATAAGGCGAATAACCATAAGGCATCATAAACATTTGACCAGGATACTGATCAAATCCATTAGGCATATAAGCTATAAAAAAGAACAACAATTATTAATAAATTATTCTTCAAACTTAATATTTTAAATAATTGAAAAACGTACGATTAACATAAACAATACCATTCTGATCAACATAACTATACATAAATGTATGTTCTTGATCTGGTATTGAATCAGATTGTGATGATGAACATTGTTCAGGACTTAATGATGAAGGTACACTTGTTGCTGACATTGATTCTTCATTTGATACAACACTAGCTGCAGCCGATGATGTAGTATTCGTATCAGTGTTAGATGATAAATATGGTCGGGGACGTGAAAAATAACCTTTTTTAAATATAACATCTTGTCGAGGTGTTGTTATACGTGTATATTCATCTATAAAATGTGTATAATAGAAAGGAAAATTTTTTTTAATAAAATGAAAATAAATTCATCAACAGATTTTGAATCTTTCTTTTTATAAAAATAATAAAACTATTTTAATATTAATATTAATGATACCTTCATTAAAACAAGGTTTGGGATAATCGTTCTCTTTATTTGATGTCGGTGTTGTTGTGTCATTATAAGATCGGTTAGCTCTACTAGTTGCTCGTCCAGCACCATAACTTGAATAATATTTAGATGATGATGATGAAGATCCTCCACCAATATTACCATTTTGTTGCATTGAGTATGGCCTACGTCTATATGAATAACGTGATGATGATGTATTGTAATTATTATTATTGCTATTGTAGTGATAATTTGTATTGATAGGGGTGGTGTTATTTGTTCTATTGGCGGTGGTTGTTATATTGCTGTTATTGGTAATTGTAGTGGTATCATTATTATTGTGCTGCTTATTACTATTATAGTAACTATTTAAATCACTATCACTATTTCGATAATCGTTCCTATATTTATTATTATTATTTATATGTATATTATAATTATTATTATTATATAGATTCGATGATGAATTAAATGAAGATGATTTTCGTTTTAAGTACGAGTAATTTGTTCCAGAATATTTAAAATTGTCATCTACTGAAGAAGCTGAAATAGAAATAGAAAATTAAATTAATTTAAAGTTTCTTTTCTCTTATGTTAGTGCATAATTTTAAAGTTATACTACAAATTAAATTTAATTAATTAATTATTCAGAATTATGCAATTTTATTTACTAGATGACATACTATAATAACATGAATTTTGAAAATCTAATTTTTTACTATGGTATATTAAAAAAAAGTTCGAATTCATATTTTCATAATTTCGTAACAGATTTAAACGATTTAATAAATCCGAAATTCAACTTTATATTTATAATAAGCCTCCAGTACTAAAATAAAATAAAAAGTTTAATATAATATTTCATTAAATTCGAAAATTGGTCAAATTTTGTTGTTTTTCGATATAATTACTATGTCTGTAATTGCTTGTAATGAAACCTTGAATAAAATTTATTTTTATTACTAAAATAACTATATTGGCGCTAAATATGACATATAATATTTTAAATTAATTTTTAAGTTAATTTACATTCAACAAAATAATTGAATCATTAATTCAATTAATAAAAAATTAAGTAAGCTCAATTACATTTAATTGTAGTAATTTTCGTGCAGGTAAGTAAAAAAATATTGTCTAATATTTAATTTACAAAATATTATTATTATTATTATTTTTGAACTATTTTGATCATTATAGATAATTTGTACGCTAACATAGCTTTTTAACACAAAAAAAACAAAATCTTAATTTAATCTATTGTAAAAAAAAAAAATATTTAATTTTTTATTTTTAGATTTTATGTTGTTATTCAAAAAAACTTTATATTCCTTTTTTTTTATTTTTTTAAACTTATAGTTTTTTAAATAATTTTTTAACAAAAAAAAAAAAATCACGAGATTTTTTCAGAAACAATCTTTTTGTGGTCGTCCATATTCAAGGTTTTTTTTTATGCTCAGCCAAAAAATCATTAAAATTAAATTTAGAAAATTCTTTTAAAGAAAAGTGTCAAAGTTTTGTAAATATTATTTGAATTTATGTATGATTCGGAAAATAAATATGATATTTAAAACGTAGACATCAGATAAAAGTTAAGAGCAATTAAGCGGTTATTTTAATATTTATAGAGAAGAAATAAAATAATAATAAAAGTGAAAGATTATGTCGTCTTAAGGATATGTCGATTAACGGATTTTCGAAGTCTGTTTTATTAATGCTACAGTTGTAGGTCTGATATTTCTATTATAATTCTAGACAGTCAAATTTAATGTTAAATTATTTATGATGTGAAATTATATATTTACATAACAAAAAATTATATTTATGAAAATTTTTAAAAACAATTAAATTTCGTTGGTAATCAAAAACGCATAGCATGACAATTTATACGTAATTTAAATTTTTAATAAAATCGACAATTAATTTTAAGTTTTTACGTTTTTGTTTTTGTTTTTTTTTTTAAAAAATGTTAAAATTTGTTAAATTTTATGACATCGTAAATTTTACTTAATCCTAAAAACAAAAAAACGAATTTAAAATTAGATAATCCAATTATTATATTAATTTGACCTATTCAATATTATTACGTGTCTTAAATATTTATAAAATAAAAATTGTTTTTTTTTTTCACATTTAAGCATATAAATAATTTTTATTTTTATGATTTTGACTCTTTACATTATTATTGCGATTAATGTTATCAACAAATTAAATTTAATTTGAAAGAAGAAAAAAAAGTACTACGAGGTTACATACGAAAATTTTTGCTTTTCAATGATTGAAATAGAATTTAAACTTCCGTGTTTTCAGTGTACAATTCGTCTAACATAAAATATCAATAATATACTAAAAATTATTTTTGAAAAAATCAGTTTTCTCTTGTTTAATTTTACAAATTTTTTTTATATACCATATAAATTTTATGTTTCTGATCAAAAATTTAGTATTTTTCATAAAAATTTAATCAGATTTTTAATCTTTTTTAAAATTGCAATCATATTGATTATAATAATCGAAACCATTCTTTTATTTACAATAAATTTTTCAAATATATATGTCAAAGAGATTAATTACTTTTAGCTACTACATGTCATATCAAATTTAATATAATATTTTTCAATTCATATTGAATTATTTTAAAATTTATTTATTATAAATTATTAAATATCTGTCTATCAAACTATATATTTTCTTATCAATATTATAAAAAAAAATAAACATGACAAAGTTAATATTTCCATGACGTTCTTAATCATAATAATAATATAGCGATATCATGGTATACATATATGCTAAAATATTTGCTACAGAATTTTTATGATCTTTTATATTAGTAATAATAAAATAAATATGTATTATACAAACATTTAATAATATAAATTATATTTTTTATTATTATTATTATTTTCAATTTTGATGATCCCCTTTAAAAATAGACCTGGATACTGATAATAATATTATATAAAAAGAAGAGGTCATAAAGAAAATAAATATAGTTTTGATTTAATAATTGGTAATAGTAATTTATTTTTGGTAACCTACAGAATATTTGTGAAAAAATTATGTTTAAATATGTTTTGAAGGTTAGTATCAGGCGATTTATAAAAATGGAAACTATTTTAATTTTGATTATAAAAGTAAAAGCTGATTTAATATAATCACTTATAAAGATTAATAAATTTTAAATTATAGCAAATTAGTTTACTAAAATAATTTTATCAGTTGTTTTTATTTAGTTTTTTTTTTTTTAAATTTGACACTAATTAAAATTATAATTATTTTAGACTTATCAAAAAAATCTTGTATTTTACAACAAATCAAAACAATTTTAATTAATACAATTAATTTGATGAAATACACAATTTTTTTTTTTAATATAATTTTTATGTTTCACAGCTAATTTTCATACTTTAAAAATTTTGTGCTCGCTTATTTGAAATAATTCAAATATGAAATTATAAAAACATATATAAAAATTATAATTTTACACATAAAAAATTATTCTATCCTATGTTAATTAATTGAAACACAAGAAATCGTTCACAACTTCAGAACCAATATACAACAAATAATTTTTTTTTGTTATGTACATTACATACTCACTCGTATATATTTTCAGTTAATTTATACATAAAACATTTTGATTGAAATTGTAAAACGTTTTATTTAATTCAGAAAATGAAAAAGTATTAGATATAATAAATAAAAATTTACTACACAATTTTATATTCAAGAATATGCTTTTTTTTATGTATATTCGAAATTTTCTACAACTGTTTCAGGCTACAATAATTTATCATTCACCGATTGAACTTTGTGTGAATAAAAATAGATGCGCCTCCTTCAAAATTAAACTGAAAAGATGGGTTTTTTTTTTTTGTGTCGTTCTTAAAATGATTTTGTGAGCGAAAAGTAAAAAAAAAAATAAAATAAATCTTTACTATGAATTCTATTCTAATTTAAAAGACAACACAAGTCAAGAAAGAAAAAAAAAATCACAAATTGTTAAAAGTTATTTGAATTTTATTTTTTGAAATAAATTAAGAATAAAAAAAAAATTATGTTACATTCAAAGGTACATTAATATATCTATAAATTTAAATATCTATACATTTAAACATATATATGATTATATCCTCAAAAAAAAAAGATAAAGTTTGTTTTTAAGTTATTTTCATACTAATTCGAAGAAGACAAAAAAAAAAAGAAAAATTTGAATATTGGCAATCAAAAATAGCACCCCTTACAATACTAATTCAAAATTTCCCATTTTGTAAAATGTTTTTATTAGAAAATTTAACTCGAGACATTTTATTTTGTTAAAGATTTGGATTTGGAAAAATTCCATTGATTTTAAAAAGAATGTCGAGACATTTTTTCGGGTGCATATGTTTTTCTTAAAAAATTATTGAAGATATTATATACACGGATATAAAGTTTTGGTAAATTTTCTATAAAATAAGAATTTATATTTATTTAGTTAATATATCTTTTTCCTAATACTTTAATTTTGTATTTTTTTTCTAGGAACAATCTTTTTGTAGTAGAAAATAGACATATCCTGACGGGAAAGTGATAATTATCGTATGTGTTACTTTGTAATAGTTTAAAGTTCTGTAAGTTGATTGTACTATAATTGACAAGATTTGATTGTATAAAAGGGTTATTCAATAATTTTTATACTATTTCGAATTAGATTATAGAATTACAGGAAATTGAAGAAAATAATTCACTATTTCGGTTTGTAAATTGACTTTTATGAGTATTATTAATCAAAATAATAACTCAAATTATTATTTTGATATGAGTATTATTATTGGTTATATTATAACGTCGTAACCAAGAAATTTAAATGCCCTAAGATTTGTTAACTGCTTTCAATAGTACCTAATATTAAGTTTTCAAACGCAGGGTTTATTAGAAATTTTAGTTACTTTCTGAAAATTAAGAAAAATCAATTAAAAGTATTACACTATTTCATATCTGTATTACAATTTGCATTAAGCAAAATGACTGACAAACTGTCAATATTAATTAATCAGCAAAATATTAAATTTAAAGTTTCATTTTTTTTCTTATCATTGTTTTTTATTATTTAAAAAATTATATTATTTATTTTAATTTTCTTGATTTCGTTAGGTCAAAAAAAAGTTCATAACTTTTGAACATCATAATTGTTCTTTTATATAATAATTTTTACAAAAAAAAAAAATACATTTCGATTTACATACGTAAATTGTATTTATCTCGTTTGTGAGGAAAATATCTTTATGTAGTGTTAGTTTTTTCTTATTATTTGTTTGAGAGAAAACTCAAAACAAATAATAAGAAAAATATTGGCACCAAATATGTGTATACATAAAAAATAATTGAACTTTGTCAACTAAAAAATAAAAATTTGTTTATCAAATCGAGTATTATTATTATTATTAATAGTATATTATTTTAAACGCAATAAATGACAAATTATTAAAATATTTTTTTATATGCGATTTTCAAATTGAAATATTTATGTCGCCAGTAACAAATTTTTATGATATGGTCGCAAAAAAAAGGGCTTGAAAAATTCATTCATCAATTTTTATTAATTTATGTTAAATAAATATATTTATTGTATTTAAAAATATATTGTAGAAAAATACTATATTTACTATTAAAATAATAGTAGGTATTACAAATACAGACAGTTTTAGCACATTTTAATTTATCAACTATGTATATTATTTAACAAATAAGTAGATCTCTAAAAACCCAGTTTTTTCTAGTTTTGTTGAAAAATAGTATATTGAGAATATATATATATATAAATATATATAAAATATATTTATATTTACAATTTGAGGTAAATTGAAAGAATATTCTTTTAGGTGAAAGAATACTAAAACATTTCTTGTATCATATTTTTTTAAGTGAACCTACTAAGATTTCATTTAAAATTACTAATAATGAGAATTGAATTTAAGAAATTAAAATTTTACTAAACTGCATGAAACTACGTAAAGTTAAGATATTTGCCATTTCATTTAAGAACTAGTACATAATTTTAAAATTTTTATGTACAAGCACTCCGTTTATATTCGTATTCACTGATTAATTTCATAATTTATGTACATATATGTATATTGCACATAAAATATTTATATTTTTTATTGTGAAAATAATATTTAATTCCATCTGAAGACATAGAAAAATAAATAAAATATTAAATTCATTTTATAAATCTTATTTACACATTGATTAGGAAGCCTAAGTAATAAATTTTCAAAAAGTCTTGTTGAAAATCATATTTCATTTATTTTATATATTTTTTTCTAGAAATTTTTTTTTAGATTATAACTTTTTATATTTTTTTTTCTCTAAGTTTTACTATTTTTTTTAACATAGAATTTTAATGAAAAATAATATGTTTACCTGCTAAAAAAAAAAACAGATAACTATACATAGATATTGTTAATTCATTGTTACAGTTATTAAAGTTGGAAGTATTGCACCTTTTTCAGATCTAATTTAATATCGCCAGGTAAATTTATTTAAAAAAAAAAAAAATGTAGATAATTTGTTAGCACTCAAGTGTTATCTAAAATTAAATATATTTGCTCGAGTTTATAATAATCTATTTTTTATTTCTGTTCATTATCACTAAATCAATTTAAGTAAAGAAATTCTATTTGTTGTAAGTAAAACTAGTTTTATTTCAATTACATGTGTTTTCTTTGGACAGAAAAGTAAAAACCATGTTTTTTATGTTAAATATTAAATAAGAAACTATAATAAAAAAAATAAACTAATTTGAAAGTTTATTAAAAAGATATACACATTTATATGTAATATATTTTTTTCTGAAGAAAACATAATTTTTCATTTTTTTTGTGTTGCTAGACGAGATGTCATAGTTAGTTCAAAATATTAAGTTTGAATCGTTTTTTTTAAATCATACTTTATGAAATTTCACATATTTATTTGTTTTACGTATTATTATCATAAATTTTCAACACAAAAAATTTATATTTAAATATGAATATTATTCTGCATTTTACGTAAAATGAGGAAAAAAGGGGCTAATCACAATTTATTTTAAGATTAATTTTTGTTTTTAACTTAGTTTTCATAAATTTTTATAGGAATTTTATTATTATGGCTAGTTAGGATAGATTTGATTCTTAAATATACTTCAGCCACTACTGGTGGGCCCATCATTACTTATCCCTAATAATATTTTAGAAGAGTTATATTTTAGAAGTACAGTAATAGACGCAAAAGAATTTCGATGTAAAATATTTACATAGTCTAAATATTTTACGTCGAAATTTTAAGCAGAGTGTCGAAATTCTAAGCAGAATTTACAATCTAACCAATAACTACATATAAAATATATCTATATACCATAATGGCAATCTGAACAGCATCTTAAGAAATTAGATATCATTCAATGAATTCTTTAACTATTTGTAGATATTCCATTTTAAAAACTTAAAAACTATGAAAAGTCAGAATAATAATATTTTTGCGATACTAATAAATATTTTCTATACTATTGAAAATTAAAATATTACTTTAATTTTACAATTTTTGGCAACCTCTTACAAATCAATTACAATATTATATGATAGTTTTGTTAAAACATATGTGTCCTGTCAATAAATCCGGACACCTCTCAACTAACAAAAAAACAAAACACCACTTTACTAAAATATATCACATTTTTCTTAAGTGAAATCCGATATTTTTGTAAAATATTTATTTTTAAAAGAAACATAAATGAAAAATATTAAATATGGCAGATAGACCAGATGCCGACACTGTGTTAAATATTATATTATAAATTTTAATTGCCATGCTAAATAATTTTCATAGTTCATTATTGATGTGAAATCATTAATCAAGAAAAAAAAAATATTTTTAAAAACTTTTCTACAAACCAATTTAATTTAATCAATATGTTTTTTTTTTTTGTGGTAAATTTACATTAAACATTTAAATTTCACTAAACATATTTTCGCTTAATTTCGCTTAATTGATATTATACTAATTTATTTTAAATTTAATTTACGTAATAAGTTTCTTATTTTCAGTACATGTGACTTTTTTATTTTATCTATTTAAAAATAATTTATTTTTAGAAAATTTTCGTATTTAGCTTTTTGAACTTTTTAAAATGTTTATTTTTCTTTTTGTGGTTGGTCAGTTGTGCCAGCTATCAATTCAAATAAAATTCTATTGGAAAAATTTAACTTTTTTTTTTTAATCTTTTAAAATTAGGATATTATTTTTATATTGACGATAAAGATACTAATTGTAAAAATTAAGTAATTCTGCATTAGCATTAAATTTGAATTTTGTATTCGTAAGAAAGTTGCAAATATTTAATTAAGTATTTGTTACTTTTTGTAATTTTCATACTTGAAAGTAATTCAAAGGATTTTATTTTACAAAATTTACTTAAATGTAAAATTAAATGTAAACTTTTGCTTTACTAAAAAAATTATTTATAATCAACTAACTAAAAAATTATAACATATACAATCACTGAATATTGCATCACTATTGAAAATGTATATATATATTACGAAAAAAGTATTTCATCATCAGAAAATTTATAACAAATTAAATTGAAAATATTGCATAAATAAATTTAGCACAATTTCAATGAATAGACATCATAACGAAAATAATTAACATAATTATTCAAATTATATTTAATATACTTAAATATTTATTTAATATATTACATATTTTGGAGAATGCAAATTGAAATTTATTTAGAGTAATACAAATTAATTTGATGCTTTTAAAAAATTAATTAATAATTCAGTTTTTGAAAAATTATATAAATTAATATAACCAGTCAAAAAAATATTATTAAATAAATTATTAGACAACATTCTTATTTCACTACACAATTTTTTTTAATTTTGTTGCAATCATTTTTCACCTATTTTATTAATAAAATTTAAATAACAAATTGTTTTAAAAATATTACTTAATTTTTAAAAGCATAAATGTATTAACAATAATTACTTCAATATAAATTTAATACTACTAAAGCCATTAAGTTAATTTTTATGACTAAATTATTTACATATTTGTTTTTAAAATATTTAAACCTGGCATCTATTAAAATAAATATTTTTACAAAATAACAACTAATAAATTATCTCATGCTGTGATAAATACAAATACATTTTACTGATAGTAGAGAAATGGCACATATAATCATAATTTAGAATAATAAAAAAAAAATAAAACTAAATTCTATCTACAAGAATATAATAATTTTGTTTAAAAAAAAATATTATTCTTAGTTATTATTTTAATGGAATATAAAGTATATTTTAGAGAACCATATATCGACATTAATGTTCAACCACGTGTGCTGCCACTTTTGACATTTTTAAACCAAATGTTTCTACTAAACTACTAGTGTGACAAAAACCGAAGAGGTCTTCATTTTACTTTTTTGTATTCATCGGTTCTTTTTTGTAATCCTTTTTTATATTTGTTCATACATTTTTTTATTAATTTTGTTCTAATTTGATGTACTTATGAGAGAAACATAAATCATAATTATGGAATGTAAAACAAAAGAATGAAATGAGAATTGTATGTATATTTAAATTTAAAATAAAAATATTTTCATAAAAATGACTGAAGTTTGTTGAAAGAAAAACTAAGGTTTCAGACAGTAAAGACAGTAATTTTAAATAACATTAATAGTGTTTTTCTTTATAGAATAAATTCTGAGATAATAATTTTCTTTTAAATTATACCTGATTCCATTTTCAATATTTAAATATTCAAACTTATGTTGAAAAATAGTCTGACACTTATTTAAATACATATTCAAATTTGTGTTGGAAAATAGTTGGACACACAGAAAAACAATAATTATTCATTGGTTCTTTTATTATTTACTTCAACAGACAAATTATCATATTGAATTTAATAAGCATAATTATTTTCATATCCAAATAATAGAATTTTTATAAAATCAGTCTTGTGAAATATGAAATGTCTGACGCCAGATCAGCTTTTATAATTTCACCATATAAAAAATATTTTATAATTTCACAATTTTTCTCATAATCCTCTCCAATATTCAGTACTAATTTATTTTCCTTTATTGACTTTCATTTATTTCAAAAAATTTTCCTATAATTTGTGTTTTTGTTTTGTAAACTTGCAGAAAATTGTTATAAACCCAAAATAAAAAAAAAAAAACTAAAAAAAGAAAATCACATTTTATTTATTTTTAAGTTATACTTGTAGTATGTTTTCTTTCTTTTGTACAACAATTTATTGGCATAAATACAAAATTATGGGGTATGTCATTATTGGTTGAATGCCAAAAAAGAAATATGGTCACGTATATTCAAAAATTATTCGTGTTTAGTTTTTGTTTAATGCATTTTGATATTTTGTAGCCAAATGAAATTCGATTTTCTTCAATTTCAATTAGAAAATTATTTAGAAAATCTGTTTTTAATTTTAAACGTTTTTTTTTTTAATTTCTTTTAATTTGAAAATATTTTCCTTATTAATTATCACATGCAACGATTCTCTCTTATGAATACACATAAAATTCTAATGATTTTAAATTTTATTTTTGTGAATAATTTTACTACAAAATAAAATTTTTTTTAAATATTTTATGAAAATGTATATTTTTTTTTGAATGAAAATTCTTGATTTTCTTGTTAGTTTTTCTTTTTGGGGTTTTTTTTTTTAATCAGCGCATTGTTAGTTGATGAGATAAAGAAATGTTAAATAGTTATGATGCCAAAAAAAAAAAATTTGAGGGGGTCTCTAATTTAAAATGCATGAAATATATTTTTCTTAATGAAAAATTCTAAAATTTTAGTAAAAACATTTTTAGTTTTTTATGAAAAACAAAAAAAGAAATTTTAATGGATGAGTAAAAATTAAATTAAAGCATAAAATTTTATAATCAAATATTTTTTATTAAGTCATTCAGATTTTATATTATTTTGTATTTAAATATTATGAAAAATTTTTTTATTAATTTCGGTTGAATAAATAATTTTCAAGTACAATTTTTTTATGATATCCATAAAAAAACATAGAAAAATTTAATTAATTTCAATATTACTTTTAAAATTATAAAAAAAAATTGGAATTAAATAAATTTAATTCATATTATCATTCCGAAACTAAATAATATTAGTCAATTAGTAGTTGGTAATAATCGAAGATAATTATTACAGATAATATGAAAGTCACGTATCTGTACTTTAATAAGTTTATTTTTGTATTCATAAGATAACGTAAAATCTGTTAGATATTTTGTATATAAGATATTTTAATGAAAAAAACCGTGAGATAAAGAAATTTACAAAAAAATGCACATTGAAGTAATTCAGTTCTAAATTAAGTTAATTTTAATTATTTGAACAATCAAGTAATTTCTTCAAATATTAATCTTAGTTGTATACACTGAAATATTCAGAAAACTAATATTTTGAGTAATTTTATCATAAAATTTTGAATTTAAGATATTTTCTTTAACAAAATACTATAATGTCCATCAAAATAAAAGCATTGAACTAATAAAATTAAGAATTTACTATAAAATATCCAAATTTTTTTTTATTACTTTTATCTATTCTAAATTTGAACATAAATATTTTTTTTCATATAAATTCGAAAGGTAATTTTAAAGATCAAAGTTGGATATTAATTTGAATATATATTTTAATAAAACTTGAAATTAATTTAAATAACCTGTTTTTATTTTCGTTACTATCTATTAAGAATATCATAAAAAAAAAACTAAAAATAAATTATTATTATTTTTTTAAATTAATAGAAAATTAACATAAAATTTTTCTAAAATGTCAACATTAATTAGGAATTCCCCCCATTAAATTTGCAATAAAATATATATTTTGAAATATAAATTTTTCCTCTCACATCAATTTGGGGTAAAAAAAAAATTGTTTTTCTAGCCGTAACACATTGCGTATTGTAAACATCATAATTAGTTTAACTATGTAATTAGAATGCTGAAAAAAAATTGGTTAATAATTACTCTTATAAATATATTTGTAATTGAATATGAATTTGAAAAAAATTCAATAAATAAATCGTGAATAGACTGAATTAACACCTGACTAATTTTACATGAGTTTAATTTAATTTTCGGATTTATGCTTCAATGTAATTTAAACAAAAAATTATAATCAAAAACATGAAAAGTTACTAATTTATTGGCCAATTTTCTTCTCTTTTTTTTTGTGACAATCGAAATTATAATTTTTTATTATGTAAATTGTTATTAAATATTTAACATTATTATTAGTAAAAAAAAGTCTAGAAAATTTTTGTAAATCAAAACTATAAGCTAGATTTTTTAGATTTAATATTAGATTATTGGGGACTCAAAATTCCAACCAGAATCGGTAATTGAATATGTAAAGGGCCATAAGTTAAAATTGGTAGTAAAGAGAAAAGCTTTTAAATACATTAAATAGGAGAAAGTATTTTCAGTGAAATTCAGGAAAAATAGAAGGATGTTCAGCTATATTGCATAAGTGACACTATTTTTTAAAAATTAATTTAATTTAATGTTTATATTACTGAGTATTAAAGCTAGTCATTTCTAAATATGAATACCTTTGAACATAAGATCGTTGTAACAAAAAGATAGAGTAATATAATAAAATATTGAAATACTCTGCTACCATGAACTATGATTTACTTAAGGATTTATAATAAATTTATAAATTAACCATGCAATATTGATTATATCCTAAAAAAACAATAGTAAGAAATTCTCTAAGTCATTTATTATAATAATCTGAATTCTTAAATCTATTTTTCACCAGCTGATTTATCTTTATGAAAAATTTCTTATTCACTACATACAATCTATAATTGATACAATAATTCCACACAAATAAACATAGCCCCCCAAAATAAAAGTTTTCGCATACACGCATACATTTAATCCGAAGCTCGTGACTTTTTCATTCGTCAAGTTTACTCTAGTGCAATACATATTTAAGTATACATATAAATTGATTGTTATAAATATAGAAAATTTACTCTTTTTATGTAATCCACGTGCTTTTTGACGAAACCATAAAAAAATGTTCTCGATAAAAATTGTGCCGGTTATGTAATCATAAAAACAACAAAGAAAAAATTTAATAATTTTTTTCATGCCGGTATTTTAGTTAATTTTTCCGGCACAATTTCATAATAATCAAAGCTTATTACATTTGAAATTTAACGTTTTTTATTTTTGTATTTTCGATATCGAATATATTTTCATTTTATTGTACAAATTAAAGCTTTGACCTTTTGACTTTTTGTTAATTTTGTTAGTTTCTTTTTAATGGCGTTGTCACAAGGATATGGGGTAGGGGTAGTAACATTTGTATATTTGCTAAAAAATTGCTCTTTTCTTCGTACCACCTACAAACTTAAAGTAAAATAGACGCGACAAAATAACAAAAAGAAAAAGAAAATTGAGAAAAACTTCTTATTAAATTATTTTTGGAAATTGTCAATATGTAATATAGGAAAAGTTTTTCTTTTTTTTATATGAAAGGAAACCGTTTGTGGACACGAAACTTTTAAAAGTAAAAAATATGAAAAGGGAATGAAAAGTAATGTTTTTGATTTGTTTTTTTTTTTTAACAGTGAACAATTCATTTTTATTATTTTTCGTCCTTACTGGATAGAGTTATAGTATAGTTTGTGAATTTGATCAATATTCCCGAAAACAAGGAAAAAAAGAATATATAACAAATTTTCTAAAGGAAGGGTGGAATTTTTTTTTTAATGGAAATTGTAAATTTGCTCTTGTCGCAATGAAAAAAGAACAAAAAATTTTAACAAATTTTTTGATTTTCATGGATGGATAAAAAAGACTTGGAAAATTTTAGTTTTTAGTTAACATAAAAATCGATTTTATTATGGAAAAAAAAATTATATATATTTATGTATTTAAGTAAAGTATAGTATAGTTAGTGCACTTATAAAAAGTTCTAAGGATAATAATTTAAAATGAAAATTTATAGATTTTCTTCTTTTTTACCCAAGAGAAATTTGCAGAACGAAAATGTATAGCAAACGGCATGGGAATTTATTTTTTTATTTGATTGTTTTCTTTAATGCCACCGGAACTTTGGGAAATATTCAAAATCTTTATAAGGTTTGCAAAAAAAAAAAGTATTTTAAATTTTTTTCAAATAAAAATAGATTTCAAGGATATAATTTGTAAGGTAAAATTTTCAAAAGTATGGTAAGTACTATTTGCATGAATATGGGTTTTAAAATTGATATTAATATTGCATAAAATTTTTAGATTTGTATATTTATGTTTATAAATGTTAAAGTATCTTACTGTTAAAAGAATTTAAATTTAAAAACCATAAAAATTATAAAATTTTATGAAATATTAGAATATTAAAATTTGGTAACAATAAATATATTTCTTATAAATTTGGTCATTAAACTACTAATTTGTTATAATTATCTCAAATTATATTAATTAGTATTTTAAAATATTATAAAAATAATATATAATTTTTTAAAACAAAAATGACACAAAAAAAATCACTAATTAAATTTATCTAAAATAATTTTCTTTTGGCACGTACTTTGTTCAACTAAAATCCTATTTCATACTCAATTACTTTTGATTACTTAAGTAAATAAGAATTTAAAATTAAAATTATTTGTCAACAAAAAAAAAAGCAAAATATTCCTTTTTTTTTTCTAAAATAATTTTCTTTTATGAGGAATTTTCATTTAGAAATTTATATTAAAATCAAAAATATTTGTATAAACTTTTTTAATTTATTTCATAATTTTTGAATAGCAAATGTTAACCACATGTGAGAGGAAATATTTTGGAATAATATGGTTCTACAACATTTTTGTATGTTTTATTATAGTTTTTAGCAAAATTTAAAATATGCACAAAACAAATAAAATAAAAGCAATTTTACTTTTAAAAGATCCCTTTTGAAGCATTATTATCGTCGCCATTTTGTTACAAGCGATTAAAAAAAATATTCCCACCATTTTGTCAGCCAGTCAGTGTAAATGTTTTGTTTAGCTAAAAATTAAAAAACTTTTTAAAATTCGTTTTAAACAAACTCCTTAATTTCTTGAAATAATAATTTGGCAGTTTACGGAATATCATAAAACTTGCATAACTAATAAATAAGCCATTAGATAGACCAAAACAATTAAGATATACACTACAGAAATACTTCAAAAACACTTAAATAATTATTATAATTTTTTTTTAGTTTTTTTGGCAATAAAAAATTATTCGAATTTTCCTAACAAATTAGTTAAACTTATTTTTCCTATACTTATTGTTTCAATTAGTTGAATTACGTATAAAAAAAATTCCATTATTACAATTTCGCAAATTTATGTAAAAAAATAAATAAATTGTTTTCATTAATTTTTGTGTAAGTAAATGTGTAAGCCAGAAAATATATCAGTATTTCTTTTTTAATTATATGTAATTATATATAATTATGAAAAAAAACTTATAATTTTATAGCTAAACTTATAGATTCAACATTAATATTAAAATTTTCTATTACCAATAAATTAATTATTTCAGCCTTTATAAGAGTATATATGTTAATTTCAAATTTAACTGTGATATTTATAGCTCAAAATTGTTTTACACAATTAAATTATTCTCTTAATACTATTATATACATATGCTGGTTATATAAATTTTCTTCATTTTTCCATAAATTCTATAATTAATAAATTTTTTTATTCACAGATAGTATTTTGTAACCAATGATACCAATATACATAGAACAATGTCTCATAAAATATTTAAAAAATTAATTTTAGCTTTCGCTAAAAATAATTCTACATTTTCAAAATAATACAAATATTTGCATTTATGCACTTATATGACTTAAATTAACACAAATCATAAACTAATGTTTGTAGCTTAACTTCAGTTAATATAAAAATAAATTTTGATAAAAAAGATTAAATAAATGAAAATTTTCCAAAAATCAACCTAGTAACCGCATACTAAATATTTCACTTAATCTTACATAATCAATTTAAATCATAAATAAAATGCCATCTAGTAAGACAAATTGTAAATAATTTTTACTAAAATAAAAAATGTGCTCTTTTCAATTTTATGATTTCTCAATAATTTGATGTAATTTTGATTAACAAAAAAAATTAATGAAAATGAAAATTTTATTTATAATTTTTTTCATTATCATTTCTTTTTTTTTGCTTTCATTTGAAAGGTTAAAGTTCAATCTCATAAATATTAATAATAAAAATATGTGTGTGTGTACGTTTTAATTTTTTTTTTTTTGTAACATTTAATTTACCTTCGTCGATATTTATTCCGTTGTTGTAATTTCCTTTCGATGCCGCTGCCGCATTGATTTCGTCCTGTTCTGTTATTGATAATGTGCGCCATTGAGTTTTTCGTTTTGTACCTTTCTTTCCCATTTATTATAAAATAACAAAAATTTTAAAAATTTTATTTTTTATGATTTCTTCCTTTTTCTTTTTCTTTTTTTTTGTTATTATTTTTGTTACCAGAACAAAATTTATAAATCTTTTTATTTTTTTTATATATATTTAAATTATACAAAAGTTTTCACTAAATTATCGTTTTTCGTTATTAAAAAAAAATACTTTTCTTTTAATCCTTTTTTTTTTTTTTAATTTTTTAATTATTATTTTAAAAAAATCCAATTTGATTATCACTTTTTTTTATTTATATGAAAAAAAAAATATAACACAAGAGAAAAAAAATCTTCGACGAAAAATACCTTGAAAAAGATTCAAAAGTTATACATAAAATTAATTAATTAATCAACACATAATAATAAAAATAATTAATTAAACGATTTATTTATGTTGTTGTCGACGAATGGGGGTAAAAGTCAAATAAATGAAAATTTTTATACGCATTTATACGCAATTATTTTGAAAAAAAAAAACATTTTTCTAAAACGCATTAAAATTTCATTTTTATATTACGAAAAAAAAATGAGGGTTAAATGTTCGCATAGAGGGTGGTAGTAAAATATTTGTTGAGGATGGTCAATGTTTTTTTTTTCTTGTCATTAAAATTTCAAATAATATTTTCACTTAAAAAAAAAATCGTGATTTATGATTAACTCCCAAATGATTTTTATACATTAAAATGTCTTTACGTGTTCTTGTCACAATTTTTTATTAACTAAAACTAAAAATATGTTCGTTTACTTGTGACTGTTGAGGGTTAATTTTTTATTAAAACTTAAAATATTTTTTCCACACACAAAAAAAAAAAATTATCAAAAAAACCTTCAGAGTTCTCACAAAAAAAAAAACTAAAATTTATGATGTTCTTAAAGTATCTATTAGATTTTTTTTTTCTTTTCTCGTTTTTCAGCAGCCAAAATTTAGTAGTTTTTTTTTGAGAATTTTTTTTTTAACCGCGACGATGGCGATTCAACGATCGACTACAACAAAATGACGTTTTAGTTATATTTAAGGGGCAAAATATGTATATAAAAAAATAAAAATTTGGCTTTTTCTCTACCAATAAAATAAAATTTTATGTCTAGTCAAATTCTCACATTTTTAAAAAATCCACAAATAAAAAAAAATTTTCAATTCGTTTATGTTGTTAAGTATTTTAGTTAATCAAGAATAAAAAAAAAAGTATATTTCTCTTTGGGATTTAGTTTTTGGCTTAGAATTGAGTTTCTAATCTAATGAAATCTAATAATTTATGTATCTTATCAGTAAGTATGTTGTATATTTTGTTTTATTTAATGTTGCACTTTATTATTATTTAAGTATAGTTGTAGTAGTTTGATTTTACAGAGTGTAAGAGAAACAGACTAAGAGAAAATTAGAATCACATTATTATTATATAGATTTATTTAAATAATTTTTTTTTTTAAATAAATTTTGTAAATGGAAGAGAGCATTAAAAGGTATATTTATTTTATGTTTGAAAATTTTACTTAGATACAAGTGAGGGATATCCAAAACATAAATTGTATCTATTAGATACAAATTATGTAATCATTTTTTTTTTTCATTTTTTCTTTCTTTTTGTAATAATTAATTTAATTAAATGTTTGTTTGAACCCAATTTTTTTTTGTACACATAATATATAAATATCCTTGGAGTTTTACTCAGTTTTAGAAGGTTTTTGCTGAATATTTGTATTTATTAATTTTGATTATGTTATGAGAAATAAACGATTATATCGTAAGAAACTTTAGATTTAAATATTTATTACAAAAAAAAAACAACATTATTTATGTATTTATTTGTTATTATTAAAGTATTTATTTATTTGTAATTGGAAACTTTTACAGGCAAATTATTTATACTAAAATTCACAAAATACTGAGTCATAAAAAAAGGTTAAATATTGTAGTTAAATAAATCAGGTATTATTGAAATGCATAAACAAACAATGTAGAGCATATATTTACTTTTTTTAGTAAATAAATTCTCATTTAATGTTCCAAAAGTATTAAGTTTATGTAAAATTTATTTAAATTTTGTGTCATTAAATTTGGTCAAAAAGTTGGCAGAAAAATTCAAAATGTTATTGAATATTGTTAAAAACTGACTATTACTGTGATAATCACTGTTTTACCGTCATATTGTGATTATTGGTATAGTTAAAATTTACATAGCTGAAAAAATATTTGTAAGCTCATTTTGATTCTGAAAATTTAACTTTATATAGTGACATTTTAATTGGTTTACCAAAAACCACTAATTAATTTTGCTGTTGAATTGGTTAATAGAGAATTATTTTAAAAAATAATAAAATATGTATTATTTAATATGTTATTTTGTTCCTTTCATTGAAATAAACCGAAATATAAGCGAGACTGTATGTTAAAATAATCGAGACTGTATGTTAAAAAAGTCTATGCCAAAACTAAATGTTATCTTGAGATGAAATAGATTTTATGAAATTTTCAGTTTACGTTACAATTTATTCATATTTTCTATTTTTTAAAGAAATTTTTATTCTTATATCATTTTTCATTCCATAAATACTTTTATTTTTTTATTAGTTTTCATTCCACAAATTTTTTTATAATATTTTTCAAAAATACAACAAAAAATTAAAAAATAAAAGATATTTTTATAATTTATATTTATATTTACTTGTCAGCTATAATTATTGTCGAAAATGATGAAAAATTATTTTTTTTTTAATAAATTTATTTGAATAAATTTTTTTTTACAAAAAAAAATTTCTCTTTATTATTCGTTAAAAAAAACATCGCTTTCTCTCTCAATTTATGTTTTAAAATATAAAATATACAAGCATATGTAGCTTTTAAAGCTCTCTTACTTAATCCATAGCCAAACTCTTATCTATATTACTCGAAAACTTTGAACTTTTTCCTACCGATGACATGATTATATAATAACTTCACGTGCTTTATGCTGTAATTTATGTATTTAAAGCATAATATTTCTAATATGTTGACATATTAAATTTATATGTTACCAAAAGAATGTGTATGCCAATATTTATTTTGTTAATATCAAAAAAGTTTAGCGATTTCGAAAGAATTTATTTAATAGATACGACAATTAAAGTCCATTATGCAATTTTGTATCTAAAGTTCATAATAACTTTTTTGTTTATAAATACAAGTTATATGTCTTAGCTAATTTAAATTTATTAAATATGTAACGGATATCTAAAGGAAGAAAATTATTTAGATAAAAAAACTGTTTTATAAATCTAGTAGCTTGAGTAATTTTTCAGAAAAAATTACTCAAGTTAATAATTAATCTAATCCATTAATTTTCATATACATATACCCTTTTCAGATTAAATTCAACATTTTTCAGATCAAATACAAAGTTTTCAACATTGCAAATCTAATTTAAACTAAAATTCGTCATTTTTAAATTGAATTTACATTGAACAATTATGAATTTTATATTGGCATACACACTGTCGAGTTTAGTTTGAAAAACGTTTAATTTAAACTGAAAATAAAAAGTAGTAATTCCCGTAAATAATACAAAAAAATAACGTAATTAGATCTAGTATTCTTTAGTTCAGCTATTTCTCCAATCATAAATAATTTATAATCTATCTATTCCTAAGTTCAGATTACAAAACTAATAAATCATTATTTGCATTAACATAAAATTTAATGCAAATTGATAATAAATCATTTCTCTGAACTTGGATAAAAATGAAATAATAGTTTATGTTACAATTTATGCACATCATCTATCAGGCTTACACTTAATAATTCATAATCTATGAATTAAGCTTTTCGGATAAAATATATATGTAGGTCAAAGCTTTGTTGAAAATTGGAAAGTAAATAAATTTGCATATACGGATGGAATTCAAACTATTTATAATTTAAATTATCTATTTAATTCAAATTTTAACAAAGGCCAGATGAGGTTGGTTATTTTGATTAATTTCTCGGTAATTCAAATATTATTTCGGTTCTATGAGTACTTTGGTAAATTAATTGATGTTTTTTTACAATTTAAAAGATGAAAAATTAACTTTTGATGCTACTAATAATAAAACCAGTTTTACGCATCCACTTTAGACGATATGCAATCCACTTTAGACGATATGCAAGTTTTTTCCTATTCTAATATTTTAATTTCGAAAAACAAAATTAAACAAATAAATTCACAAAATTTTCAATTATGATTTTTAGGAGTAGAGAACTTTCTTGGTATTATAAATTATATGGATTGCATCATATAATTTATAATACCAAAAAAGTTCTCTACTCCTAAAAATCATATACCCATAAAACTACCTGTCAAAAGAACAGATTACAAAATCCATAAATCCATAAATTAAAATTTTATTAATATATTGGAATAATGAAATTTTCTCATAATTTCCAGATAAAAATATTATTTTTATTTATGATTATTGTCATAGATTTATTGGAAAAGCTACTCAAATATTACTATCTACGTATTGTCTCCTACATTTTCCAGTGAAGTTTTCAGGTTAATAACCTTTATATATAGGAGTAAATAATATAACAAAAAAGGTATTTTTGTATCTATAAACCCTTAAAACTATACATAAGTAAATTTTCTGTCTAAGAAGTAAAAGGGGGTGGTTTTTACATCCCTCATTTCCGTCTTATTATTTTTTTTAGTCTATAAACTTTGTAAATTTTTCTGTTACTTAAATAGAAAGCTTTTCAAAATATTCGTATATTGTCTATTCTTTTTACTCAAAAAAAAATCTCATATAATTTTATTTTTAAACCCCACAACATAATAACAACAATAAAAAAGAACAATTTTTTTATGTTGTTATATAATCATTATTTTAAAAATTCGAATTAAAATATTTTTACTTAATATACTATTTTTAAAATATATTTAAATTTCGGAAAATTAGTATAAATAGGATTTTCTTTTCTTTTAACCAGGAAATAAAATAAAATTAGACTAACAAATTAAATTATATTTTTCGATAAATTTAAAGATTTTATTTTTTTCATTTTAAATCACTGATTAAGTAATCATTTTCATTTTATTTTCAAAAAAAAAAAAAAAAAATCACCGCCCGCCGCGTATATACTGAAAATACTTATGCACTGTTAAGAAAAACTTCAGGTGGAAAATTTTTAATGTACTATTCAGCAAACCAACAACAACAAAAAACACTTTAATGCACTCAATTCGTACATATTTTTAGATTTGAAAAATAATAGTAAAAATAAAAATGATAAAAGATTTAAAAAGGAAAACTAAATTTTTAAGGAAAATATTGATATTAAAGAATTATAATTTTTAAATTTTCTTAAATGAATTTAATAAAATTAGTAAAATACTTGGCGATTGAGTTAATTAGTTACAACCATTTTAGAAAACATTAATTTTCCATTTTTAATTTTACCGAAAATTTATAGGAAATTATAGTAAAAATTTATAATTAATTTCCTATAAAAAAAAAAGAACTATATTTATAGTAATACTAACTACTCATAGCCGGCAATTATTACGCAAATAAAATTTAACTTATCCTAATTTTCACTCAAATTTAATTAAAAATAAGTTTTTCATTTCTAAAGTTTTTTGGTTTTTTTTTTTTGCTAATTCGTTCGCTTGCGCGTTCTCATTTGCACATACCCTTAAGTTATTTTTTTTTTTTTTAATTTAATTGGTTAGATAATCAATTTTAAAATATAATTTAATTTCAATATTAAAATTACCACAAAAAAAAACTAATTATTATTAAACTCGTACATAAATTTATTAAGTTCGAAAAATAAATAGTTTTTCTTCAAAATTATTTAAATAAATTTTCGAAAAGAAAAATTCTATTAGTGAACTTTTTAATTGCAGTTATTATTAATGTTGTGTCCTTTCAAAATTATTTTTTTGTATATATATAATCACTTTTTTTATGTATTTTATCTTTAAAAGCACTTTTTTTTTAAAATGATATAACCGATAAATTATTAATTTATATTTAATTTAGTTATAAAAATAATTTAACATTTTTCTTTTAATTATTATTTATTTTATATTCAATTAAGGCATTTTGGAAGCAAAAAACTTGCACATATAAATTTCAAAAAAAAAAAAAAAAAAAAATTTTTTTTTTTTTGCAAATTTCCAAAAATTAATTAAATTATTTTCTTTTCGAAATTTAATTTTTATTGTTTTGTTGCTTTTTAATTAGCGAACAGAACGCTGTTTTTTTTTTTTTTCAAAAAAAAAATTTTCTTTTTTACATAATAAAAGTATGTATAGCATAAAAAAAAAATTTAAATATTTATAATAGCTGCTAAAGATATAAAAATTTTTTTTTTTTGTTAAAATATAAATTTTCGAAAAGAAATAATTTTGCGACTACACGAATACGAGGAAATAACCGGAATGCAGCCAAAAAAAAATTTATAAACTTGAAGCCGATAAAAAGTTTTATTCTATAAGTAACAAAACGCATTAAAGTTCTATATGCTTTTTTTTTTCAAAAGATGCTTTTTGAGTGTTAAATTCTCCCCTTTTAATATATATTAGATAAACTTTTCCATAAAAAAAAAAATTGCAATAAATTGTAAAAATTTAAGAATTTGGTTTCGTTAAATTTTTCACTCATAAAAAATTTCAATAAGAAATATACTGGGGCTGTATAAGTCTTCTTTATTTTATACATAGTGGAGAAAAAGCTTTTTTAAAAACTTTTATTATTATATTATTATTTTTTTTTGTATTATGGTTTTGTATTACTTTGGGGTTGTATATTAACCCAAATTTAAAGCCCGTTGAGAATTAAGCCAAACACAATTTCATTAATTAAAATATTTTTCTGATAAATAAACAAATAAATTTTTAATTAATAATTTTATTTTTTACCTCTTTTATTTAATTTTTTTTTTTCATTTTTTTTTTATTTAATTTATATTCATTTTAATTATTATTAATTAATTCATTAGTAATATTTTCTTTAATTATTAATTAAATTTATGAAATTAAAACTTTATTTATGATTGTTTTTTGTTGTTGATATTATGTTTTGTACTATAATTTTTTTTTTTTAATTTCATGTAATTATTTTTTATTAAATTATAAAATCAAATAATCTAATTTTTATTTTTATTTTATAAAAGAATTTAATAAATATTAAATTGACTGACATATTTGATATGATTTTTGTTTAGAAATTATTCATTAGCATAGATTTTAGCATACTAAGTTTATATATTCAAATAAAAATCTTTTAAGTTTTTATAGTTACAGAATAAAATAGTTTTTATTTAAAATTATATACATATATTTTCAGAATTTTTATTTTGTAATTTTTATAAGGGGGGACCGTTGCAATAAATTTTGTACAACAATCCCCTGGTACAGAAACACAATTAACTGACATATTGTTGTAATTACTCATTTACCAGGCACGTACCTTAGAAAATTTGTGAAGAAATTGACGAACCAATAGTTAAACGCCGCAGAAATCGACGGAACTATTCATAAATTAATAATTAATGGGCCGAATACTAATGTGTAAAACGCACTATTAGAGATTATTATATTTCTAACTACAGAAGACAGTAAGTAGAAGCACCTAACGAATGAATGTTGAATGTAACTATGGTATTTCTAGAGATCAGTATATTTTTACGAATGTACATATTATGTGCATTTAGTTATTAACTACGTGATACAATAAAAATAAAATAAAACACAATTCTTTTTATGTAATTTTTTAGAAACCTTTTTTATGTTAAATATATGTATATATAATATATATTTATCCAAATTTCTCATATTAAATAATATGCAACAAAACACTTAGTATTACAATATTAAATATATATACTTACTAATAAAAAAGTAATTTTACAATAAATTTGTTACATTGAAAATATATGTACAGTCGCATTATCCATTATGTCATTACTAATAATTATCTTGTTAAAGCACGTAAACTACATATTCTAAAATATAATATTTTTATATAATATTTAAAGATAATAACGAGGAAGCCTAAGATTATTAAATTTTATATCAATTTATTCCGTTTTCTCTCACTTTTCTTATATAAAATTTATACACCACTTTTATATATACATATATATATATATATATTTTAAGACGAAAAATAAATAACATAGAAATAAATTATATTTAGTCAACTCTATTAAATTTCTCTTGTCTTATGCGCCAATAATACAAAATAAATAAATTTCTTACATAAACATAGTAAAATCAAAAAGTTATAATAATAATTCTTGTAATCGAAATAAAAATAATAAAAAATAAAATAAAATATTTCAGTTTTAGAAATCTTTATCGTCATTTTGCATTGATGCTGCTATTTCAGCAAATTTTGACATATAATCTACACTTGTTTCACTAATAACAGATAAATTTGACGAAATATTTCCGGAATCCTAAAAGATATATACAATTTCATTAAATTATCTTAGTTTTTTTTTTGCTAGATAATTCTATGTTACCATATTTGTGATGTCACGACCGTTATTAATTTCATCCAAATGACCCAATAGGCTACTTAAAGAAAAATCATTAAAGTTATCTTCTACCCATTTTGAATCTCCTGTATTTTCACGAAATAGATGCATTGGAGGAATACTGCTAAATGATGTGTCATCTTAAAAAATAAATAAATAAAAATTAAATATTTAAATTAATAATTATGTGTATATATATATATATATTTACTTATATTGTCATCTAAATATTTCTGATTAACTGGTACTGGTGATGGAAGTGATAATTCCATTAAAGCTGATAAATCGGGTGTATCATCATCTTCATTATAATTGGTATTACGAGGTGTTGTCAAATCACATTGAGTAGTTATTGTTTCTGACTTTGTTGTTGAATCCGTTGTTGAGTTAGTTGTTATAGTAGTGTTTTCTTTTGAAATATCATCAATATTAATTTCAACCTGTATTGCTTTGGTCTGATGATCAGTCTCTTTGTTTAATAATAATTTATTTTTTTCAGCTATTTCCTTTTCTTTTTTATTTTTTTCTGCTTCTAATATTGTTTTTTGACGTTGAGTTTCAACAAGATTATTTTGTAAATTTTTTACTTCGACCACATCATATGATTGATTTAAACCTGGTTGAACTGGTAATAATCGTTGAACAACTAACTGGCGTGAACCACTATTTCCACTACCACGAATATCACGAGATTTTGGAAATCGGAGATTCTATAATATGAGAAAAAAAAATAATAAAATTTATAAAATAAATATAATTACTGCTAAGTGTGAAAAACAATATAATTGTAACGATCGCAATCCTGCTATCTACAACTTTTACAAGATTTTCGGAATATTCAATTAACTATGTATGACACAACCTTAAGTTTTGAGCCCCATGTTTTATATGAATTTTTAAACCCAATACAATCTTCACTTTTTAGTCTTATTTTAAAATCTATTTTAATATAATAGATATAAAGTAAATCTTCCAACTTACATTAGCAATTTGTTTAAAATCCAAAGATAGACCTGGTTTTCGAAATGGCGCCAAGGGTTGACGAAAAATATTATTATCATTATTCGTCTGATTTAGTTTATTCGAAACAAAGCTATTTCTATTTATCATCTCATTATCCATCTAAAACAAATAATAGAAAATTTATTTATCAAATATTCACAGATAATAATTATTTATCAAATAATTACCTTTGTACTTTTTCCTAATCTGTCACAAGAATGCCCACATGAACATGTTTTTCTTTTCATACGGTCACTTAAATTTGCAATTAATAATAATTGTTTTAATTTATTACTCAATGAACAATCGCGAATTTTATTAATTGTTTCAATTTGTTGTTTTTGTTGTTCCTGGGTATTATCAGTACTAATTGTTGAAATTCCATTAAAAGTCACAACACCATTTGAAAAAATTGTTGCAGCTTTCTCATGTACATTATTAGTTTTTGGTATTGGTTCATCATTATACCAATAATATTCGAAAGTAACTTTCGAATCTTGGCCTAATACAATATATAAATCACCAATTGTTATATCACCAGCATCTAAAATGGTCCAGCCTTTTCGAATTTTTTTAATAACATCCTCACTTAATAGGGTCCGTAAATTGTTGATTTCTTTTTTTGTATCACGCTTACGTGAATATTTTGTTAAATATTTACTTTTCTTAATTGCTTTATTTTCAGTTTCTTTTTTATTATCGTTTTTATGATTATCAACTTCACTGTTATTGTCTAATGATTGCTGCTGCTGTGGTTGGTCAAATAATTTTGTGGTTATTATTAAATTATCATCATGATTATCACATAAAATTTGTAAAAATCCCTCAGAAAAATCATTTTCTGTCGTACTTGAATGTAATAGTGGTGGTGATGTAAGCGGAATTGTAATTTTTTTCTCAAGTTTTGTTTCCACAAGCACACTTTCTACTTTAATATTATTTTCTGGTAATTTTAATTTTATATCATGATCTTTATTATCACATTTTTCTTTCAAATCTTCAGTTAATTGATTACTTGTTGGTGTTATACGATTTTCACAATTTTCAATTTTCACTTTTTTCATTTCAGGACTTTTCTTTTCACAACCACTATCCGATCTTTGTCTTTTATGCGCAAATTTATCATGACACAATGTTTCTCCACGAATTCTTACACCAATTCGTTCTTCATATGAATTTAAACATATATTAAAGCTACTAACAAATTCAGTTATGCTAACCAACGGTCGATGAATTATTGCATCGGGTAATGGTCGTAAACAAATTAATGGTTCATTTGGGGAGGTTTGTGATATTTCTGTATCGATATGTTGCTGTAATTTATTTATATTATCAACTTTTGGTATATTCTCCATTTGTTGAGTGTTTTCATTATTAGCGTGGTTATAGGTAATGATTTTTGAAGCTTCAATAATCTAAAAAAAAACTTATTTTACAAACATGTTTTTAAAAATATTTATAAATAATATGTATTAACTACAATTATAAATATAAAAACTGTTCGGTAAACTGAATAAATAAATAAATAAAAAAAGTTACCATATTTGTTTCACGACTACGCCATTTATTCTGAAATGTTTTAAGGACATTTATTAATTTCTTTTGTAAAGGCACACTTGTCCTAATAAGTGGATTTTGAGCAATATTTTGTACATGAGCCCATGATTCCATATTAGCTGGTCGCAAAGTAACTTCAACTTTAGCAGGAAGTTTAATATCTTCAAGCCAATCTAAAAATATTATATTAATTGTAATTGGAATTTCTTATTGACAAATTTATTTTAATAATAAAAACCTTCTAATTGATTCAATTTCCTCAATGCTTTACAAGATGGTGTTTTAATACGTATATTTTTCCCTTTACTTCGTACTGTCACGTAACCTTTATAAACTAAATCTTTTATTTTCATACAATTTTTTTCGGATACAAATTGCAATTTTCTTCTCATTTCACCATAATTAATAAGAGCATATAATTCTTGAACTGGTTTTTTAACATCTACAAAAATTATTAAGTTAAAATTTTTAAATATTCAAATTTTCTTATTCTATTTCAATTATTACTTACCATCAGAAAATTTAATATATTTTGATGATAACTTATGAAATGTTTGATAATAAATTGTCCTAATTTGTTCTTTTGTCTTAAAACATTGATCCGTACAAATTTTACGTTTTAATTTTGTATTTATATAATTAGCAATTGCTTCGAAATCTTTACCAAACTCATTTAACGCATCAAAAAAGAAATTCCTTTCTAAATTGGTCCATATAACACGTGAGGGTTTTTGTTGTGATGGGGTTTTTTGTAAAGCTTTGTCTTCTTTTAATTTTAATTCACGTTCATTTGGTGGAGGTGTTGTTGGTCGACAAGAATTTTCTTTCATTTTTTGTATAACACGTGCTGATGTCCTAACTCCTGGACAATTTTCTGTTATCACAGATCCAAGAAGTTCATAATTTTTAATACCATTCTAAAAAAAAATATAGGTATGTAATTACTTTTTAAAATGTTTTTCTTTTTAACTATTTCAATGACCTTACTTCATTTTTTTGTTTATCATCAATACTTTTTGATGATGTTTTTGTAATATGAAGGTGACCTTTTTGATTTTGCTGTTCCTCATTTTGATTAATTGGGGACAAATTTATTTCTTCAGATTCCATCATGGCGCCTCACAATAATGTTTTGATATTTGTTTGGCTATCATAAAAAAATTATTAAATAGAAAATTGTATTTCAATTAAATTAGTTTAACAAAAATATAATTATTATAATTAAGACTAAATTATTTAAATTTAGTTAAATTGTATTTAATAATTTTTATATATTATTAAGATATTTATATTTATGGCGCGTAATAAAATGCATTTTATATTTCCTTAAATGCGCAATTTCTGATCCTTTTAGTAATAAAATTAACAATATTTTCATAATTTTGATTAATATTAATAGTTTTAGTTGAATATTTATTATTTCGAAAATTTCAAAAATAGAAATTATGAAATTAAGTTACCATAAAAAATAGAATATTAATTACCACTACTAATCGTGTCTTCTGTCCTTATTTTTTTTTCTTGCCACACAACATAAATTTCACCATTGAAAAAATAAATTTTTGCATAATTCCAATTAATAAATAAAGTAAATTGTAATTTAAATATTTATTTACAATATTTAAATTAAAAAAAATTATTTACTTAATAAATTTTAATATAAATAATTATTTAATTAATATTAAATAATTTCTTTTTGTAATTAAAAATCATAAAATGGCGCACCAAAAATATTTTATAATTTATTATAATTTAATATTTGTGTATTGTTTCTAATTGATTTATAGCAGACTTAATTGAAAAATTGATTAAAATAATGTGAAAATTATAAACACTATTAATAAATTAAGAAAAACTTAAATAATCATGAAATTTTAAAAATGTTTTTCGTAATGAATTTCACTTATTTGTTATTTATACCACTGACTGTCCCATCATTTCCAATTTTTTTTTTGTTTACTGGCGAATTGTCAAAAAATAAAAAAATAATAAATAAATATTTGTGTTGCCAGATGAATATTTATTTAAAAAATATTGTGGTTCTGCTCTAAAAATTTATATATTTGTCTCGATATAATAGGCAACATTATTTTAGTATCTAATAAATATGAAATGAAAGTAAATAAATTTAGTTTTTCATAGTTTCTGGAAGTTAGTGGTTTATTTAATGGTTTACAATATCGTTGTAAAAGAATGAACAGAGATGGCAGTGAAGTAATAAATTATCATAAGACTGATACAGAATTTATGTGATAAACAATATATAAAATAATGCAATAAATTACAGATTTATAAAAGTATCTAAATTTTGTAAAATTTTATTTTAGAACATAAAATAGTATCCAAATTTTCATTCTTCAGTTCGCTTATGTTATGATGCCTGGTATCATATAAGATGCGCAACTGGTTTTATAAAAAAAATTATAGAGCTTTCTTTTTTTTAATTGCATTCTGAAATATTTCAAATTTTAATATTTCAGCAGAAATTTTTTGAGAAAAACGAAATTCAATTTATATTGCATAAAATGATTTGGTTAATTGTAAATTTTAATCAATAAGAAATTTTGAAATGATTAGTAAATTAAGAAACTTTTATTACAGTTTCAGGATACTAAAAATTCAGGAGGCTTGGTTCAGTACGCTCATAATAATGAATTATCCTATTTATTAGTAAAACTACCAACATAATTTATCATCCAACTTTCTGATTATTATCATAGATATAAGAATATCTTACACGTTGTTATCTACAAAAACCCGCAGAAGTTAAAAATTGGACTATTGTAATACAATTATGTGTTTATCGTTTAACACCCCTATCACACATTTTTTTTTTATGCCAGCACCCTTTACCCATAATTTAGTAGAAGTACAGAATCATAATATACAAATTTTCACAAAAAAAACGAGGAAAACAAAAAGGAAATAATTTAGTGAATCAATTTTTCAGGTAAATTTCAATTTATTATCGGCACTTCTGACGAAATTCAATTTTCCTATAACCAGAATCAAAGCTTGCACAAAAGGTTCAAGTAATTTGTATACAGCTGATTTTGATTAAATTTTCTTCTTATATGTGCAGATGAAGATTTAAAATTCCGTTTGTTATCAATAATATTCCTTTTTTCTGTCCTATGTAATCTTAACAACAATATTGAGATATTTGTAAAGAATATTTACATAAAATTAATCCTTATACGTCGTAGTAAAATATTAAACTATCCCGCCAAAAAGTAATGTTTTTCAAATTAATAAGAAATCGAAATTGTGAGATTACAACTATATGTATAACCAAATCTCTGCATCTGTCCTCTTATTTCTCCTCCTTTTTAAGATATTTTAGTAAAGAAGAAAGAAGAATTACACTTAAAACAAATATTAGTTTTCAATGCGTAATAGCGTCCCAATAGGAAAAACTTTATTACACAACTATATTTATTATACAACTATATTTCCAAATGAAGTTACTAATATTGCGATTTGCTTAATAACTGCCACGTTAATTCCACAATTAAAATTTGAAATGAAATCTTATGTTTGAACTTTAGGAATCCAACAATTATTTTTTCAAGTAAACTATTCTCCGGATCCTGTAAATTTTGTAAAAATTTGTCCTTAACATTACGTACACCAATAAAATTAAACGAAATAATGATTAGCAGGTCCCTCTCCATCTCTTACAGATAGTAGTAAAATGGTATGTATAAAGCAAACCAATACCAACAGTAAAAATCAAATTTTACCTGTTTTGCTTGCTCTGCTGGCAGTTACGTGTTTCTCACCCCTATTTGAAAATTTTAGTGAGGGTTTTCAAATAATAATAAATAATTACGTGGTCTACGAATTGAACAACTATGATCAGATATCAGTATCGGTTAGCGTGCATAAGGTTATGCATGACGTTAATGCGCTAAAATTATATAAAAATATTATTTCGTTACGAGTATTCGTTTGTTACGCGCGCGCGTTTTTTTTTTCTAACTGAAAAATATTATTTAATTTATTTTTCATGAATTATTTTATTATTTGTTAAAGTTATTTGAAATTTATTTTAATATCTTTTTGATTTGGACATTTTTAATTTTATTTGTTTTATGTTTTTGATTTGTGAATTTTTTTTTTTAATAAAATTATTGTTTTAAAATTTTCATTTATTTAACATTTTTATTATTTTCGAAAGTTTTATTGTTTAACTTTTATTAAATTTAAATTTAAGAAGCCTTTAAAATATAGAAAATTGATTTAAAGGAAAACATGTCATTTTCTAAAGCTAAACTGAAGAGATTTAATGAGGTGCCAGGTAAGATATTTAATCAAATTTAATTAATTACATTTTTTTTACAAATATGTTCATTTAATTAATTAACAAGTCAACATTATTTAATAAAATTTATGAAGTTCTTAAAACAAGATTCGTAGAATTACTATAAGGCTCTACGGAAGGCACTAGGTTTTAATTTATATTTTAGATATTGTGTAAATATTTTTTATGATAAATTCGAAATTAGGCTTGATTATTAATTTATGATTGCTAAATGAATACTCGAAATAAAGAATAAAGTGGTGTCTAAAATAATCAAAAAAAAAATTAAAGGAAATGGGACGAACTTAGTGATTTGGTCTGATGGTTTGTATTTAAATCACAAATTGCTTATCTAAATCACAAATTGCTCATAGGAAATATATTTGTCCCGAGGGGAATTTTATGTTCAAAGTTCCAATAAAAATTAATTTTTTTTATATCTACAGAAAACAGAAATACTAAATTATATTTTCAAAATAAAATTTATATGTAAAATACAACAGATAACTCATTTACCTTCTAAGGTACATATGTATCTGATTTTCTTATATGTGAATATTTATGGTTACTTTTGTTTTACTAAATTCTAAAGTACGTAACTTTATAGGTTATTTCAAAATTTGGTTTTAGATATTCATGATTCGGGAATAAAATTCAATTTTAATTTACAAAATTTACCAATAGTATTTTGATAAGTATATCATTTTAAATTTAAATTAAATCTTTAATATTTTTCTTAATTATGTGGTCAAAATATATGAAATTTGCTTGACCCTTCTAATACTGTTTCTACTAATTCCCTAAATTTTTTATCCCGCGGAGATATGCTCGAAAAACTCAACATGAGTCCAACCATAAAAATGATTATCACACATTTTTGTCTCCAACAATAAAAGTATATTTCTATCAAAACTTCCTCAAAAGACAATTAAATTTTTAGAATTCTATTTGAACAATATGAACGAACTCCATATTTAACCATAAATTTTCAAATATTTTTAAATGGCACACGACGAAACTTCTTTTTAAATCAATAGTCTAGTTGCTTTACTGATCTTTATCATTTATTTTTAAGCAACTGGCTGGTTATTATTTTTTTTTGTGCCCCTTTCGTAATTGTTGCAGCTTTCAAATAATTTTTTTACTGGCTTCCTTTAAGACGATAAGAAAATCCTTACAATAAAAAAAAAAGTAATTTATAATAATGTTTATAAGAACTCGAGCATAACGACGTAAAAATAATGGCATCAAGCAGATGTCTTCAAGCAAAACAAGCACTCGTGTCGCATGTATGTGGCCAAGAATATTAACACATTTTGAAGAAAATAATAAAAATTTTTAAACTAAAATTGTATAAAAATAATGTCCACTAAAAAAAAATTATAAAGGACAATTGAACAATTCATTTCATTTGATATTCCTTTTTTTTTTGTTTTGGATGTCAACCGACAAGGATAATTATAAAGTAAAAATCTGTGTTTTCTCAATTTTTACCACAATTTCTTTTTTCCTAATTTTTAATCTTAGGATCAATATCCTTTCAATACATCTGTTTTAAGGACAAACAATAATGATTTTTCTATTGAAAAACTAAAAACACTGTGAGGACTTCATTAAAAATCCTTCCGCCTAAAATTTATTTCTAATTATTTCTTTTCATTGAAATAAATAATCTTCTTTGAAAAACTAAAAATTCATTAATTATCACCTTCACGAATATCCTTTACTTACATACAAATGGACAGAAAAAAAGGATAAGAATGAAATTTAAAAAAAAAACATAAAAATATGACGAAATTGAAAAAAAATATCTAATCATATCGACAAAATGTTTATAAAAACTTTCTAAAGTCGGTAGCAGATGTTTTTTTCTGGTATTACAACAAAATAGTAAATTTGTTTTCATGTCTCCAAATATGAAATAAGAAAGGTAAAAATAATATATGATATTTATATAAGAACGTCTTTGGACTTAAATTTAATGTTCCTTAGGGATATACAATTTTTTTCATTTAAGATTAGAATCAGATTATAGTTAAAATATTTTATTTACTTATAATTTTGATTGATTTATTAGTTTTCAATAATATTTGTAAAGTAAAGAAGAAAAAAAATCAGTTACGGATTGGAATTAAATTGAATTGATTGTGTTCCTTATTTGTAGTACAACAATGTTTTTCTTCCATTTTAGTAATATGTTTGTTTATTTGGAAAAATATTTATTCAAGCATAGTTTATTTACAAGATATCAATTTTGTTTTTTTTTTCTTGATGATATGCATAATTAAATGTTTGAATGTAAATGAGGAAGGCTTTTAAATAAATTGTAAAATTGATAAACTTTATGTTTTTTTATGTTTTAGCAGACAAATTTAGATTGATAAAAAATGAGGGCTCGTTTTTAATAAAATATTAGTTTGGAACGGAGTTGAAAATTATTAACAGAATATTTTATTCGAAAATATAAATCATATAATTTTATCATTATTTTGATTTTATAAGAATTAATTATAAGAATCATTTATGGAAATGTTATTAGCAAGTGGTAAACTTTATACAAAGTTTACTAATGAATTTATGAATCTCTGCACCCGATGCCAAATGTTTTGCTCATATATTTCTAAGTACATAGTCAGTCAGTCCATAGTCGAAAGATTATTTTCAATAACCATCCTTTAATTATACTAAAGTATTTGTCTTCCTATTCTTATTGTAAAGCGCATATTCCTTTTTACATTACTTTTTCCATCCAAATCCACTCAAGTCTTTCATTACTGTTCATCCACTTCATTTTATTAGCGTTCGGATTATCATAATAGCAAAAAAGGCACTTTGGATAGGACTATAACTTTATAAATTAATTGCAAAAACTTAAATAATTATCTAAACGAAATAGAATTTACCATTAAATTATCAACTTTCTATATAAATTTAAATAATTTATTGGATTTTTAGTGGTCCGAAAGTTTTACAGACAAGCAAAGGCAAAAAATCATACAGATTACTTAGTATCCTTTTTACTAGATTAAATCGTAAATTATCAAAATTGACTATGCAGTTTATCGTTTTATATAACAAAAAATATTTTGAAGATTGCAGAGCATATCTGAAGATTTACAAAAAAAAATTATTTTACATAAAATTCTTCGTAAAAAAAAACAATTCAAATTTATTTGACTAAACCAGGGAAAAAAAATTACTTAAAATTCCATGGCATGTGGTTATAAGTTTCTCCATATTTAAGACAGCACGAAATTCAAATAGCATATTAAAACTGAATCATCATTAAAAATTATGATAAAAAAGTTAATCACTAAAAAACTGATCTGAACACAAAAGATCCCCAATTTTTTTTTTCTTAACTAACTTTCGATTCAGATCATTAATCAAGGATGACTATTCACTATAGCGACAAAAAAAAAACATATTCCCATAACAAAAGATATCCAATTTAGTTGATGTGTGAAAGGAAAGTGAAACAGGATATAGCCAAACTAATAGTAATGAACAATTTTTTTTCTTTTATATAACTTCAGCTCCCAAAGACCAGAAATTGTACCATAATTTAATGCGACACTTCCTTTGAGTTCAAAGTACTTTTCGTTTTGTTTTCTCATCATAATTTTTGTTTTCCATAAAAATAATCAACAATTGGAAATTTTAATCATATATAAAACGGGATTTTGTCTAGAAAAATTTCGTTAATGTCAGCTACAAAAAAAAATCTATTGTATTCATGGGTTCCCTTTAAGATTCTATTTTTATTATTCTTCAATGTTGCATAAATTTAAAGGAAACCGAAATAAACAAAAAAAATATTCCCATACTAACACATTGAAAAGGATATTCTGCTTCGATTATTTTTGTTGTAAATTTCGATACACAATTTTTTTTCGGCATAGTCCCTTTTTAAAGGATATTTTTGTCCTTGTTTAATGGTAAATCATAACGTACTTAGTAATTTTATCATTTATAAAAACTTCAAGAGATTTTTGATTTTAAGACTTTTCTTTTCCCCCTAAATAAATTGAAATTTTATTTTGTTGGTTTTTTTTTATTGTAAAACTTTTACAATCAAGAATTACGTCTTTACAATTTCGACAAAAAAAAATATAAAATTATCAAAGATCCAGGTGTACACACGTGGAGAAATCTAACTTCAACATAAATTATTATTATTATTATTATTTTTTATAGTCTTTTTAAAATAAAGAAATATGAAATCTGAAAGAAAAACAAGGAGTAATATTCAAAGCAAGGATTTCCTGCGCATTTTTATATTCAAAAAGAGAGAAATAAATAATTGGGGTAATTATAAAATTATTCATGGATGGTATATATGTGATATAGAGTAATTACCATATATTTTGCCAGGAAATTGAGGATATAATTTCATTTTGAAATTTGTTTATAAAGAAAATATTTAAAAAAGGATGTCCCTAAACTTGAATGTAAATTTGAACATATTCGATAAATCCTTTATTTATGCAGTATAAATAAATAAATAAAATCATAAATATTTTGCAAAATTAACATAGTTGGACAGGAAACTTTAAATAAAATGCCAGAGTTCAGTTATACTTAAGATAGAATCAAATTTTATCTTTAAATTCTGGGAAATTTAATCTTTAAAATTAAGAATTGCATTTTCTCTTAACTTAAACTAGATTTTGAATTCATTGGTATCTATGGTTTCTAAACAAATCGTCCAATAAGTGCCTATGTTAATACTCTGATAAAATCAAGAATTTATACAACATCAATTTTAATTTATACAACATCAATTTTATTTACGACGAGTCACAAATTGAACTTCCAAAAATTAAACATTAGCTTGAATTAGTGATAACTCAAATTAATCGAATTAAGAAAATCAATACCATAATAGGTCCTTTAATTTTATGACTACGTTATTTACAGTAACAATAATAATTGAATTTGCCATTTTATTTATTTTTAGTTGGCGATTCTCCGTCTTGTTCAACAACAACTGATCGGAAAGATCAAATAAAAAAATTCTTAAAAGATTTAAAAGATAGTACAACTGGCTATCACAGAGATAAGGAGCCTAAAATTCCAACAACACCAGTTGTCTCGGATACGGAATCTGTAAAAAGTTCTAAATCAGCAACAATGCGTTTATTTAGAACTGTAAGTATTAGAACAAAAATCTTAAACTCTATTTAAAATTACTTGTATTCCTTAGCCGTCATTACCTCACCGTTTAAGATTTCGTCAAAATTCTGATACAACAACACCTAAAAAAGAATTGAAAAAAGATGTTCTTCGTGGTAAAGAAGCTCTTCAAGCTGCAGAAGTTGAAATTAAAAATAAAACTGAAATGTTACAAGAATATACTACACAAATTGATGAACTCCGTACACAAGTTTTCCAATTAAAGGAAACCGAAATAAAAACAAAATTAGAATATACAAAAATAATTGATACCAAAGACAAGGAAATTGAAAATTTAACAAACGAATTGAAAACAATCCAGGAAAATTATAATACATTAAAAAGCCAAGAAACTGAATTAATAGAAAAGAATAAATCACAAAATAATGAAATTAAATCATTATTGGAAAGTCATGAACGTGAAATTACATTTTTAACAGGTATTAATACTGAAATGGAATTAAATAAAGAGAAATTAGAACAGGAACAAAATAACGTTTTTAATGAAAATCAAAGTTTAAAAGAAGAAATTGAATTACTTACAGATGAAATAAACATTATTAAATTGGCATTACAAGCTAATGATGATAAAAATCAAGAATCAAATTTATCAATTGAAAAATTATCAGCAGAAAATATGTCCCTTTTAGATGATATTCAAAAATTGAAAAAACAAATGCAAGATGATATGCTTAATTATGCAGCAGAAAGTCAAAGAATGTTAAAAGAATTGGATCAATTAAAATATGAAAAAACAAAAATATCAACTGAATTAATGAAAAAATCTGAACTAATTAAAGCATTACAAGAAGAATTAGCTGAAAAAGTAATTGATTTAGATTTAGATCGTGAATCAATTAAAGATGAATTAATTAAAGATGAACGTAAAAAATATGAACAACAATTACAAACGTTAAAAGAAATCAATGATATGAAAATTAAAGAAATTGAATCAATTCATTATTTAGATATGGCAAAATTAAATCGTGATCATCAAGATGAAAAAAATAATTTAAATAAATATAAAAATGATGTTATTAAACAATCAAATGAATCATGCGAAGAGAAAATTCGAATTTCCGAAATACAAAATGAACAAAAAATTCAAGAATTAGAGAAAAATTTAGAGGATGCAATTATACGGGAACGTAAATATTGGAAAAGTGAAATTGATAAATGTCAAAAAATTGCTGAAGCTGAAATAATACAAGGTGAATTGGAAAAACAAGATTTAAAAACATTATTGGAAAATGCCCATGAAATGTTACGTGAACGTGAAGTTAAAATACAAAATTTCGAAGGGCAATTAACAAATGGTATTGATTATTATGTCCGTTTAAGTGAACAATTAGAACAACAAATTAATGATGTTAAACAAGAATGTGGTAGAATAATGACAGAAAAATATAATTATCAATTAACATTAAATAATACAAGATCAACTGTTAATATATTAATGGAAAGATTAAAAAAATCTGATTCTGATGTTGAAACATTAAAAATTGATTTAGAAGCTACACAAAATTCAAAAACTGAATTAGAATTACAATATAAAACATTAGAACAACAAATGAAAAATTTAAAATCTGAATTAGATGAATATAAAAATGCTTTACAATCATTACGAAATTCATCAATGGCATTAGAAAGGGAAATGAAAGAAAAAGAAACAATTTTTGAAAAACTTATGACATCTGAGGAAGAAACATTAGAAACTGTTAATAAAATTGGTAAATTATTTAATGAACGTATTGAAGAAAATATTGATAAATATTTTGAAATGTATGTTGAATTGAAACGTAAATATGAAGCACGTGAAACATATATTAAAGATATGAAAGCATTACTTGATGATTTTGCAACAAATATTGAATTAGCTAGATTGGAATTAGTTTCAAAAGATAATAAATTAATGTTAATAAGTAATGAAAATAAAAAAATCAAATTAGAAAATATGACATTAAAATATCGTTGTGAACAATTTGAACAATATCAAAATGATAATCAACAAAATATTATTAAGAAATTTGATAAAGCTGAAAGAGATATTATTGAAAAACAAATAAATGATGATAATAATGATGGTGATTTAATTAGTAACCAGATAATTGAAAATGTTTTAGCTGAATTGGATTCTGATTTAAATATTATAAACTGTGATAAATTAAAAACATTGGAAATGAACAGTAAAATTATTGATGAAAATCAAAAATTAAAAGACACTCTGGCTGAACAAATTCGAAGGAATAATTTGTTACAGGAAATGGTTGAAAGTGAGAATTCAATTGATGCTTGTAGTTTACAAAAAATGGTAAGTTTTGGCATTCGCTTAAAACAGTCAGAAATGCATAAAAATATTTTGTAAATTTAAAATAATTTGTGATATTAATTTTCCAGATTGACGAAAAAGACAAGGCATTACAAGATGCACAAAATATTGCCCGTGAAACAGCAGAGAAATATAATGAGTTAAAAAATCAAGCAAACTTTAAAAATTTAGAAAATTTAAAAGAAACAAATGCTCATCTGAAAAATGTAAGTTTTGAAAATTTTGTATATTACTTTTAAATGGAATATAAATTTATGATTAAATTCATATTAATATTTCGGTTAAATTTTTTAAATTTATGATTAAAAATGTTTGTATTTTCTTTACAGAAAATCCTTCAACTACAAAACGTCACCAAAGAACAAGAATTGAAAATTACTGAGCTACAAGAAAAAACTTATAATGGTACACCACGAAAAACGGTAATTGGCACAGTTCATGGTACACCACGTACACCCAAAACACCAAAATCATTGTTCTTTCCCGGTAAAGAAAATTTATCACCATCTGATACGATTAAAAGTCCCAAAAATAATATACTCAAACCTCGTAATTAAATTTTATGGACAAATATTTGGTTATAGTTTAATTATGAGTTGTAGTTTAATGATATTATTTTTGCTATCAAGGAAAATGATTTATTTGAAACAAAATGGTATTTTGATGAAAAAGACGCTTAGAAGGAACAGAAAAATAATTTAGCTAAAGTTCAATTTATTTGAATAACAACTATATATTTTTTTCAAAATTGATAAGAATTTTTGAAACTCGAAAGAAGTCAAGATCAATTTTCATAATCTTAAGTTATATTTATATATATTTTTTTAAATTATTTTATTAAAATTATTTTTCTATTTAATTAAAATTTTCTTCTTCATATTTTGAATATTTAAACATTTTTTTTTTTCATTTTAAAAAGGAAAATTTATGGTATTTTACCAAATAAAATATAAAAAATTAATAATTTTTCATTTTTTTTTGTATTTAATATAAAACTTTTTATAGAAATCATATTTTTTCGAAAAATATATCGAGTTTGTAAAAATATACTAAATATACTATTTATGTATTAATTGAAATATATATGATATAATCTTAGAAAAATATATAATGTTGTTTTATTTTAATTAATTATTTTAAATTGAAGCATAAAAAAGATTCAAAATATTTCACAATTAAAGTAAGATTTTCTTATTTTAAAAATGTATTTCAAAATTATTATAATTTCGTAAGTATTTACTTAGAATAGATAATTTTCTATGAACTCTCATCCAGAGAATGCAAAAATAAAATTACTCATAAGTAACATGCTGCCATTATTGAGTTAAAATATTATTTAATTAATGACTTATTATATAACGTATTTAAGTTAATAATTTTTAATGTTACCTTTAAAAATATCTAAAATTTACATTAACCGGTTTTAATTATAGGAAATGACGTCAAAACGTTGTTCTAAATCTAATTATCCTTTTTGAGTGGCTGAAATTGAAATATACTCCTTTCCAACCTAAAATGCATTAAAATGCATAAAAACTCTAAATTTTGTACATATTACAAAACGGCCATTCCGTATATTTGAAAAGCATTATCAATAGAACACATCAGTTTTGACATTTGTAAGGTTTTATTATGATTTTACCTTTAAAAATCAAAATATTTCTTTGGTTGACTTGAATTAACTTGTGTTCTCACAAAAGTTTTTCTTTATTTGATCGGTTTTTGCTTGTGAATTTAATTACGTTAATAACGAAAAGTGTGTGTGTTCTATAACATAATAAGAACTATAAAATATTAAGTAAGTGAACGAAAAAAATAAAAAAAGATGCCACCAACGCGTAGGAAATCTTTATCAAGTTTATTTTTTGGAAATGCTAGAAGACCATCTTTTCTTGGTGAAAATAAAAAAGATATTTATCATGATTTGTGTAATTCTAGTATTAAAGTTGAGCGCAGGCAATCATTAAGAAGTTCTAAGAATTTAAAGGTAAATACAAAGATTTTTATTTCATTTTCAATTCATACAAAATTCGAATATGAACAGTGATTTGACATATTGGTCCAAAATAATTTGCTTTTGGCGTCACCTAACGGTGAGCACAGAAACTAAAAATTTGGATTTAAATTAAAAGTACATAATTAAATTCAAAAATATAAAATTGAAGCAATTTGAAAGTTTTACTAATAAAGAGCAATATTAAACTTATTTCTGTGGTGAATTGTTTTCTACATTCCTCGGTAGACGTTGCTAAATCTTTGTATATTCTATTAGAATTACATTGATTAAATTTAATTTGATTGAATTTTGCGATATTATTTTTGCTCTCAAGGGATTTAGACAACTTAGTGGTGTTAAGGCTGTTAGTTATAATACTATCGTTTATGGTGCTGATTGGTAGCTTTGTTTGCGGTTCTGATGTTAGAATTTATTCGTCCCGTCAGAATGAAGAAGAAAATATGCTGTAAAAACTCAAAATTTTGTAAAATATTTCTTTAAAAGCATATTGGTGTTCTTGTAGAACCTTGTATTTTAAAACAGATTTTAAAATGCAGCTAACGACACTTTACGAATTTAATTCCTAAAAATTTACTTGAAAATCTACTAAAATGTCACAATATTTCAGATGTAAAATTGCTTTGATATACTTAGCCGTATTGGGCTTATATATTTTGTAAAATAGTTAAAATTCTGAAAAAAAACTACATATTTCAATAATTTCCCTTATTGGTCGGATTTTAATTAACTCTAATATCGCAATATCACTTAAACATTTTTTTTATTAATTACAATTTTTAATTTACAATTGACTGACTTAATTTAAAAGCCCTAAAAAATATGTACATATATAATAAAAAATTGTTTGACCTCTGTCAACCAAAAAAACTTAACTCTACTAATAAATATTAATAAATATGTACTAATAATGTCTCAATTAAGGTTCTTCTTACTACATAGTTCTGGGCCAAACCTAAAACTATTAATTTATATTCGAAAATAATAATAAAAAAAGAATTATTTAAAAACATTTTCTCTTCCCCATTTTTTTAATTTTTATTCAAAATTGATTTTTATTGTCTTCTTTTTTTCCCTTCGTAAAATTATTCTTTCTATTTTTCGTTCATTTCCTTTTAACGAAATAAAGCAAAACAAAAATAAAAATTTCATTACCATAGTCGAAAAAAATGAAAAATCTGTGTCACAAAAATTAATCACAAAGTCACACAATTTTTTTTTTATATAAATTATTATTATTATATTTTATTTATAGACGATTTTTATTTTATTTTGCAGTGTTTTGATGAAATTAAATTCTTTTGATTGACTTTCATCAATTTATTACGAAATGATTGATTTGGTTTTTTATGTTCGAATTTGAAAAATTTAAAAATTTTCAGTCGATTTGTTGATCAAGTGCTAGAAAGACAATCAAAAATATCTTTATTTTATTATTTAGGAATATTAAATTAGTTTCTGTTTTATTGTTTTTGTATTACTTAAAAAAAAAAAATGCAAAAATGGAGATTTCATTCATTACCGAATCGTAGAGCAATACGGAAACGTAAAGAGGTAAATATTTACAGTATTAACATCAAGTTCTTTGAAAAGAATTTTACGAAATAGAATGGTGAACTTTTGAAAGTTTGAACTTTGTGCATTAAATAATTTATCATTTTGTTCATTAATTTTTGTGATTATATTAAAAAATTGTGACACATAAATAGTGTGTCACAATTTAAATTGTGTGTGTTAAAATTGAAATTGTGTGTTACAATTCAATGAAAATCGTACATCATTACAAATAGTTCGTACCAGTTTGTAATAATGACTTAAATACTATATGTTTTTATATAGGTAATCGCTAATTACAATTTGGCAAAACGGAAAAGTTAATTTTTCATATAAATCATTTCAACATTTCGTAAAACATTTCTTGAAGTTATTTCAATATTATGACGGTAATACCATAAATTTTTCTGTTCCTATGGTGTAACTCGAATAACTTTGTTTTTAGAACGAAAACCTCCTTCCTACACAGTTCAATAGAACATGATTTGTTATCCAACATTTTTTACAAATTAATTACATAATTAATATAAAATTTTAATATTTTGTTAAATGTCAAAGAACTTTCCAGACAAATAGTAAAGTAACAAATTTTTCAATGAATCTATTTGATTAAAAAAAAAACCAGAACAACAGGTGTTATCTTGCGTGATATTTTAAATATTTTAAATATTGTATGTTTCTTCAAAAGAAAAAAAAAACCTAATCATGCAATAGATAATTTTTTAACGAATTGCTGGGAACATTTTAGAATAGGAAATTAAAAATTGTCTTATGAAAAATGCTGCAATTATTCGACTAAATAAAACAAACACTTCAAAACATTCACTTGATTATATTCTTCAATATATTTATTTTAGCAAACAGAAAATATAAGAACTGGCAGTTTCATTGCGTAGAATTAGTATCTATTATTTGGTTTATTCAAAAAATATTAAGTATTTTAATTTTTTTTTTCTTTTTTGCTTTGTATTATAGAAAAATTATGGTTAAAACACCGTTATTATGTCGATAGAAAAATTATCCAACTTTCAAATTAAATAAAAATAATGAATTATATAAAAAAAAAAGGGGACAGAGACGTGTTATGACTCTGTTTTGGGATCATGAAAATTCGTTTGGTTTGCATGAGTTTAAATGAATTGACACCGAGTAACTGAAGATTGAAAAAAATTATATTGTAATTTGTTGTATTATTTACGATTAGTTTCCGTTTTTCTGTAGATTTTTTCAAAACAGTTTAACATGTAAAAGAATCATACTGTGATTTTGGTGTAAAACTCGTTACAGATTAAAAGTATAGTTGTTTAGAAAATTTTCTATTTATCATTCCATTTTTTATACATTTTTGTGATACAAAAATTGAAATTATAAAAAAAAATTTTTTAAGGACTATAAAAATGGATTTTTATTGACTTGTTGCCTGTGAGTTTATTTGTGAATTGTAAATATTTTTAGATTATTATTTAATAACTATGGTACATGGCACTATTTGTTCATCTGTTAGATGTCTCTTTGGAAACGTAATATGAATTACTACAAAGTATCTGTTACGTTTATGAGTAGGAGAAAATATTCTACCTCCATTCTGCTCTCGATTTTGATTTTGATTTCATTGCAAATTGCAACTGATTGCGTTAAAAAATTTGCTTATATTGTTTGTAATTTAATGTATTCTCATCCAATTTTAAATTCTGACGAATAAACATAAATAATAAATAAATTTATAAAAGAATATTTATTTATATTCTTTAATAAATTTATTTATTTATTATTTATTTAAATTATAAAAAAATATTTAATAATTTTTTAGTTATTTACGATCCAGATAAGGAAAAAATAATAAATAACACTTTTTCATTAAATCCTAATTCATTAAATTGCCTAAAGATCCACTTTTAGGCATAATTGTGTTAAAAAAAATGGAAATAAAATGTAGACAGGAAGAAAATACTTTGTAAAATTATATTCCGAGGTGTCATTATTCATGTCGAAGAAATAATATATAAAGAAATTTTACAAACTTACAGATATAATATGATAATATTATATCTGTACTCGTAAGATCGTAAAATAGTAGTTAATTACAAGTTACGTATTTCAACGGATTAAAAAAAACGTATATTTACTTAATTTTTTTATTAAATAATTTGTCACTGTTGAATAATTATCAACTTTCTTCAAAACTCAAAACAATTTTAATCTATAATTTTTTGAAATTAAATTATATAATAAATTTGAATACTATTAGATTCTGTGGGCACAGAAAACCAATTGTTGGTATATTAACTGTAGACTAAATGATAAGAAAACATGTACTCTGAAGTGGAGATTGATAATAATTGTAGATTTTGTGGTAATTATAAAAAGAATTGGACAGAATTTAATCGTAAACCACCATTCCTCATTGCAACATAAATTTCGAAAATAAATTTACTTTATGGATGAAAAAAGTTCGAATTTCGTCTACAACATATTTGTGCGATTTAGTTTCGCCACGACGCCACAATAACCTAACATAACCTTGATATAATTGGAAATAAACTTTTCTATTATTTTTCAATTTTAATTTAAACTACATACATATATATTTAATTTCAAAAAAATTACTCGAGTTTTTCGCAAATCAGAAAATTTCTAAATTTAAATTAAGTTTGTCAATGAACTTTAATAATATTGAAAGTAATGACATTGAAATTTATTATAAATTTTTATTTCCAATTTAGATTTTGTCGACTTTTCTTGTGGTTTTTTGTTTGCGCCTTTAAATATGACACTTTTTTCTAAAACTGTGTTTCATTTTTTAAATTTCTTTAATAACCACAGAAAAAAAGCTCACAAAACGAAATAAATAAATAAATGTTTTGAATTTCTTTACCCACCAAAAAAATATCAGATTAATTTTTAACATATTTTTTTTTTCCAAATATCACATATCATTTTTGTAATCAACATTTATATATGCAAAATAAAATCTAAACTATTTATCAATCAATAATTGAGGTAGCAATAAGGTGTCTATTTTTAAAAAAAAAACTTTTGCACATTATAGAAAAACGATTCATTAAGTTTTCTTATTGTTGTTGGTTTTTGAAAAGAAAAGGGAAAGCGTTCCACAATTAAATTTATAACTGAATTAACTTTGTTGTGCAATATGCTCATATGCAGTTTAAATTAATGAACTCAAATATTCATATATCTTCAAAGTTAATTTAAATTTTGACAAGAAAATTATTAAAAGAAAAGAAAAAAATATCAAATTTCTATTTCAGATAAAAGATCTTTTATAATTTTTTTTGTTGTACATAAAACAAATAGGAATTTTATAAAGTATTTGATAGATATGTCGAAACTTCAAAAACTAACCATAAATGTTTAAGCAAAATTTTTTTCTACCTTCCTTGTTCATTAAGTTTAAATTTCCGTATTGTAATAAAAATTTGACATTTATTAATAATTAACATTAAATCGTGTGTAAAATATTTCCATCCCAAAATTTTTCAATTGAGTTGAGGGTATATTAGCTTAATATCCTTTGGTTTGTAGGTGTCTTATGATACATCTAAAAGAATTATGATCATTAAATTTTGAATTTTATAAATATGCTCAAGTTATTCTTTAACTTGGTATAATAATCGAGTTCTGTTGTTTTCGATATAGTTCAATTGCTCGAGAGTACGAAAGATCGTATTAAGTGGACAGAGCTCGCAGTTGAAAACTATTTCCACCTGCATGGAAATAGTTTTCAACTGCGAACTCTGTCCATTTAAATAGTCAACTTTTTCATTTCTGGGATATATAAAAATCAATTTATTATAAATTTTCACAGTCCATGACTTTAAATACTTTCAATTTCCTTCACATAAACAAATTTTGTAGTTATTCAAAAAATATATATTAGAAATTTCTGTGCATTCATTTAACGACCTACACAATTTATTAAAATCAAAATTTTAAATAAACATCATAAGTTTCGCCAGGATTCAAATATATATATATATATACATAAAACTAACACGCAAAGATAAGCGGACAACTCTCTATACAACTTTCCCAAAAAAAAAAATCTGTTTCATATCTAAATTATAATTTGTTTTATATTAAATCAACTTGACATATCAGAGTGGAAAACAAAAAAAAACATATTGTGTCATCCAAAGTGAAAATTTGTGGAAGATTACAAGAGAAAAAATTGAAAAATAGAAATCTAAAGTAATTTATAATTTTATTTAGTTGTAAAGAAGTTGTAAAACCTAGAAAAAAAATAAGAAATTATAAATTAAAATTATTTTCAAGGTGGAAACGAAAAACTAGTCTAATAAAGTATATCTGAAAAAAAAACTTAATTATACTTTTATGCACTTTTTATGAGAAGATATAAAAAAATCTTTGAATAAGAGAGAAAAAGGAAGTTTTTATTATGATTTGTAAGATGGCACAATAATAATGAAATTATTTGTCAGTTTATGTTATGAATTTTTTCATAATGAAAATGATATTAAAGAAAAGTAATTAAATTAGAAAGTCATAAGATATAGAAAGAAAATTTGTTTTCCGGATTGAAAATTTTTAAAATGTTTGTACGGATGTTAATTTCAATATATTTGTTAATTTTTTTATTATAAATTTAGTTACAAATAAGTGATTTTATATTACTTTTTTATAGGTATATGCAATTTGAATAATTTGTTCGTTTTAATTTTTACTCTGGTGTCAATCAGTGACTCCAGAGTAAAAAAATTGTAATTTACTAAATATTAGTAACGCTTATTAATACTCTTAAGTAGAAAAGAAGTACCTAGTACTATCAACTTTAACTATTAAGAAATCAGATAGTGTAATTTTCACCAAGTCTGTCTGATTAAATGCTCTGAATGGTATATTTGCAGTGACCGACGAAACCGCCGAGTATTTTCTATGCTAGGGTCTTCGTTAGGATAATCCTTGCTCCGCCTAAAAAAGACTGTAAGATTCCTTGGAAATGTTAGATTCATTAATAACGTTTAGATACACTTTGGGCCTGAATCTTTGAAAAAGCCTAAACTAATCTATTACCATTACGGATTCTAAACCATTACTGAACGTTATTGCCCTTTTAGAACAGATGAACTAACAGTAAATATTTCTGAAATTTAGAATTTTACGAAAACAAAATTTGCCAAAACAATTTTATATAAATTTTACAAATTTAATTTCTTTAATAATATATAAAAATTTACATGGGCGAAAAATAAATTGGTGCCAAAAAACCATATGTAAAAATTCTAATTTCAAAATAAAATAATATTTAATAGAAATAACATTTGTTAAGTCAAAGAATTAGAAACAAAGGTCGACCTGGTTACAGTTTTAACATAGATTATAATTGTATATTACCTGTTCCAATCTTTCAGTTGATTTTGATTAAACATTACAAATTTAAATTTTAAGTTTTGTAACGCATATTTTAAGCTTTGCAAATGTTCTTAGCCTTAATTATGGTTCTTGTTTCTTGCTAGATTATAAACTGTGTCTATAAAATTAAAGACCAACTTGAACTTTTCAAATTTATCATAATTCTAAAAATACAAAATGTCATCTTAATTAGATTTACAGTGCAACATGATTTTGAAGTTTTTCAAAAATAATATCCAATATCAATCCAATTTACCATGTATCATTAATAGTTATGATTACTTACTTTACACTTATCTAGTTTTCTGAAAAAAACATTAATAATTATTCGGAAAAATAAAATATTCACAAACAAATCAACTACTCAATTAATATTTTAATTTTTCGTAATATCCTCATTCTTTAAATGCAAACAAATCAAATCTTTAGTCTTCAACATGATTGATTATTATGAAAGATATTTTATTGTATTTTTCTACAATTTTATTAAATAATAAACTATAATTATAATAATAATATTTAAAATATTTGTTATAATAAAGTTTATAAAAACCATTCACATTAGTTAATTTCGAAATTTCATATATAAAAAATACCAAAGAATAATTGGGTTATATAAAATTAAAATATACAAAATGCTGGTTTTATACTCTCTGTTCAAATTAAAAATTAACCGCGCAAATCATCAGCTGAAAATAGTAATAATAATAATAATAATAATAAAATAGACGTTGTGCAAATTGTAATTGTAATAATTCTTGCTCACACACTGAAATATTACTTAAAAGAGTACACGAGAGTAAAAATTTATGTTGAAGTATATATATTATTCCATCATTATGATGGGTTGGCCTCCTTACTCATCCGTCCGATTTGAACTAACCTAACGAATTTACCAGCAGTTTTGTTTAGTATATATGTTGTGTTTAAGTGCAGAAAAACTAGTATAAATTCCTCGATAATAAAACATATGATCTGTAATTTTTTAGCAACAGTATTTTCTTGGCATCTGGTGCAGATATGATTTTGTTTTGAAAATAATCAACTTTAAATATAATATCAATTGATGCTGATTAAGAATTAATGAAATTTATAAATTTTTTTCAAATTATATTAGAAAATTTGGAGAAATTAAAAATTATATCTTATCTAATTAAAACTTTCTAAATTATATTAGTTTTCTTCTATCTAACACGTTGTCATCTAACATTAAATTCATATCGCATTTATTATAAAATAGAAATAACTAAGAGAATCATGTATAGAGAAACTAATCTTGGTATCATAGTAAAGCTATTAGAAAGATTAAATCGGTAAATACAGACATAATTTTGTTAGAAAAACGTTAACATTAGTGATTGATATTTTAAATATTAATGTTATTAATTCAAGTGATAGGTTGGTATGGAAATATTATATTCTAATTTGGCCCTACTATAGTTTTATATTCTTACCCTTCATTTTTTTATGGTGACGAAAATTTAATTAATGGCTAATATCATAGTAAGAAACAATTAGTCTTTACTTTTGACATTTTGTCTGTGAATTTTCTTATTATTATTTATTTGAATTGAAATAGAATAATCAATTTTAAACATAAATTGAATTAACAACACAGGACACTTTCAATAAATATTAAATACGTGATTGCTGACAGTATGTTTTGCTTTAAATTTTATTTAATCTTCTTTTAAAAATATGAAATTTAAAATTCATAAAAATCTTAAATTTAGACAAATAATTACCTATTATAATGCAATAATATTTTCAATTAAAAAAATTAATTATTGTATTTACGTTTTATTCAAATATTATCAAAAGTTATTAATGTGATAATTAATAATAGTCAAATTATTGCTTTGCATAATACAGTATACAAAAAAATGTTTTTTTTTTTTTTAAATCCACTTCTAATACCAACTAACACTAACCCGTCATCACCAACAATATTTCAGTAACGAAACGACCTCCGTATGCATTCAGCTTTTATTCATAGGTAAAACATTCTTAATATTTACATTTTTCTTTTCTTTAATAACTATAGTAAAATATTAACATTTTTTTTTTTCATAAAATTCAAAAAACATAACATAAACCTAACCTAAAAAAAAAACCAGCAATAATAGACAAAATGTAGTTGAATCAATTCAGTTTGCTTCCAACATTGATGTTAGTCAGTTGCGCGCGCCATACGAACGCATGCTTACTGCCAGTACAACATAAAAACAGATAAATAAAATATAAAAGACATAATTGAGCATAAAAAGATTTTTCTTTTATGTTTTCTCAATAAAAAAAAAACACAACAGCAAAAAAAAAAAAAATACGGTCATAAAAAGTCGTGTGCTTTCTCAATATTGAAATTCTTCACATTAGACGGAAAAGTGTTTTTTGTTATTTTTTTTTTTATGTGATTATTGAACGAAGATTATATGGAAAAGATTTTTCCAGTGAAAATCATTAAATTCTATTTATAAAAAAGACAATTGATAATAATTGAAAATTTTCTATAATTTTCCGTATTATGAAATTATCATATATAAGTTTCGAACAAATACAGACTTTTTTTAGCACATAATTTTTAAAATTTATGAATTATTTACAAGTGAAATTAAGAAAAACTTTAAATAAAATATTTTAGTGTTTTTATGTTGTAATTGGTATTTGAACTGTGACTATTTTTTCAATTAATTTAATATCTAAAAGAAAATTTCACTTTTTTTTTTTAATAGTGTTTATTAAATTCATTTATTTGTTGGGGATAATTGGGAAAATTTTATCTAATAAATTTTCATAGATTTCATTTTTGGTACATAAAGTGAACATTTTTATAATTTAAATTATCGATAATTTAACATTTTTTTTTGTAACAATTTACGAAAAATATGTTTTAAAAAAATGTATTTTCAAAATGATAATTTTTTTTTAACAATTTTTATGAAAATTGTTAAATTAAATTTTTAAATTGATTTTATTTTTGATAAATACCAGTGTTAATGTTGTTTTGTTTCTTTTATGTTACTTTGGATATTTAATGATTTAATTCCTCGATTTGATTTAAACAGCATTGAGTTTCTTTTTTATGTAATCAGTTTATTGATAAATAATTGGTATTTTTTTTTGTTATTTATTTGATTTTGGAATTTGTGTAATTTTTTTTTTTTTTTGTGTTATTTTGAAATTAAAAATTTATTAAAGGTCTTTAATTTATTTATTAAGGTCTTTATAAATGTAGTTTTTACATTATGCTAATAACATTTTTTTTATAAATTATTTGGTTAGTGGATTAAATTTGATTTTATAATTATTATTATTTTTTTTACAATAACAAACTATGATTTTTATGGTTAGCTTATTATTATAATTTAATTGAATATGTTTATGGAATTTGTAGATTAGAAATAAAAATAATTGGAATATTAGTTTCCGAAGAGTATGATTGGTAAATTATTTAGGCTTCACAATTTTCTTATTTATCGTTTATTACATCATATCGCGGCAAACTCTCCTAACTTGTAAGTTGTAACTAATAGAGTTTGCCTCCTCTATCTTTTGCATTTAAAACTTACAACAAATTCTGAACCATAAATTATATCGTAATGAGAATATTTATTGTAAGTAAATACTCTCAATTTTTAGTATTTGTACAAATAAATAAAATTAGAAAATCACTGAGAATAATTTACTAAAAGTAAATCACTTAAATTTCTAGTATTTAGTGCGTATAGTTTTAATGCAGCTATATTCTATTTACATAAATTAAATATTGATTTAAATATTCCTTACAGCATCTTAAAATACTCAATACTTTCTACTTACTTACTTAATAGTGACTTGCTCAACATTTTGACGGTTAACATAATTTACTACTAATTAAATTTTTTTTTACAAAGTTACCCAAAATACTTGAAAAATAATTTCTAATTAAAAATACTAAAACTTAACCAAAACAAATTTCCATTTCTATATTTTTTCCCCCCTCCGAAAAAAATTTAAATATGTAGAACCATACAATCAGATCCAGACAATAATTATTACTCTTAAAATTACATTAAATAGAGATGAAAATACGGATTTATGGTTCACTGTTTTTGGGAAATGAAATAATGACTGATTTTTAATATAAAAATTTACGTTGTTTTTTTCACCAACATCAATAAAAAAACAATTAAACCTCTTTTTAGCACAATATTAAGATAAAAATTTAAATTTTTTTGTAAATTAACAAAAAAAAAAAAGAAATTTTCACAAGAAAAATGAACATAAAAAACTTTTAAAAACAACATAAAAAAATTCTGAATAATAATGACGATTTCATAAATCATAAAGTTCAACTCAATATATGTTTAAGTAGTTTGGGAAGTTTTTAATATATATAAAAAAATTGTAAATTGTGGAATTAAATTGAATTTAGGTGGTTTTTTTTTTAAATTAAGTTTAATATTAATCTGAAACTGTGCTGTAATATAAAATTTACTTGAGTGATTATTTGGGTTTGGTGCAAACAATTTTCTTCAGAAATTATTTTAAAAAAATTGGTTGGAATATTCAATTACATAAATGTATTTATGAAAATTCTGTTACTTATATATAGTAAATTTGTTTTTCAAGAAATGTTGTCTAATGCTACATAAACTTTATATTATGTAATATTTTATAAATATTACAATATTTTTGTTGAAAAGAAAGGTGTGATACAAAAAAAAAACTCACCTATAAATTCCCACTGTGGTAAAAGTTTAAATGGAAATTATAGTACTTGTTGAAATAAATTGTTAAAATTTAAAGACTAATATATCTCAAATATATTTATGAAATATATTATCGAAAATATTGAGAATTACAAGTCTTATTCCCTGTCAAAACGAAAGTAAAATGAATTTAGTCAAATAATTTTTCTACTATAAAAAGTTACTTTAGTTACAATTTAATTAAATAAAAACTATTAGTAAAGAGAAATTTTAGTTTAATAAAAAAAAAAACCGTTTTTTACTTTCATTTTCTATTTCTACGTCACTTTTTTACCTAATTTCTTATTATTACTTACAAAAAAAACATCATGAATATCACCGGAAATTGACCTAATCAAGCCAAAAATCTAAGAATTAAGATTGATTAACACAAACTAATTTGAAAGGTAATACTATAAAAAAATTTTTTTTTAATAATAATTGAAGGTTCAATATAGTCTAATGATATTAGGAAATAAAGATACCGTAGAGAGAAAATTATTTTCAATGTTATTGAGTGTTAAAATTATTAATTGTAATAAATTGTTAAAAGTTTTATATATAGGAAGCAACTAACATTAATTCATCGAATGTTCATCTTTATTGATTTTTTTTTATGATTTTGTTCACTCCTTTATTGACATGTCTTTTTTTATATTTATTTTTTTAAATGTGATAAATGTTTAATTACTGCTACAGTATTGACTTCTTTATTTACACTTGTAATTATCAATAAAATAGGTGACAAGTGAATAAAATACAATTTTGATATTAAATGTTATAACAGTTTATAAATGTCCTAATTCAACTTATTTTTACAGTAAAAGTCAAAAATTTTCAATAATTTATTTTCACTCAAAAAAAAATTATATATAAACCAGATATATAATTCTGAGTGAAAAATGACAAAAATTCATTATAACAACTTTTTATTGATAAATAAATATTCATATCTTTTTTTTCATTTCTATGGAAATCTAATAAATATTTACAAATTCTCCGTATTTTAATGTACTTAATTTTTTTTTACCATTTTTTTTTTGTGCAAATGTAGGTTAACACATCTTAATAAATTTTTTTTTTCTACAAATCATATAATAAAACTTGTAACGCATCTCAAGTTTAAATAAATCTTTGAAATTTTCAATCTACTGATCTATATTTGCAGAAAAAAACAAGTTTTACCAATTTCTAATTAAATACAAAACGTAATAAAAATAAAAATTTAATTCTGAAAAAATTCTAAATCAAGAAACTACGAAAGAAATGGAAAAAAAACTAGTAAATCCCTCAGCGCTTTTAATATTCTGCAATTTAAAATCAAATATGATGATAATCTTTACGACTATAGTGTAATAAACACGTAATGTCATTACTAACCTATATTTTATTTATGGTTTTTTTTTTTTTTTTTTAATTTCTGTTTTTGCTAATTCTTCGTTTTTATGTTGTGTTTTCTGTTTTCGGTGCTTTATTTGGTGTGGTTTGGTTCATCTTTTTGAATTAGGTGATAATGATAATAATATGACGAATGTTAGAGGTTGCGGTTAATCGAATAAATGAGTTTAAATATTTTATAAATGTTGTAAGATGATAAAAAAAAATACTTATAAATTAATTTTATAGTAGTTAATTTTCGTAATAGTAAATTAAGATGTAATGGAGTTCAAAATTAGATAATTTTAATAGAATTATGTATATAAGCAATTTTTAAACCTCGGATTGTCATGTCGCAACAATTTATTGAAATTGTAATTTATTCTTCTGGGCATCTAATTTTTTTTAATAAAATTTCCTCAGACCATAGGTTTTGTCTATCAATTACAGTCAGTTAATTAAAATTATGACAAAAGCTATATTTTCCATCGGTTTACACCATCAAAAATTTAATTAATTTTAAACAGGCAATTTTCCAGTGGTATAGTTTTCCTATTCCAGCTGGAATATCCATGTTGGTGCTTTATAAATATATTTGAGATTATTTTCGAGTTTGGGCTTAAAACTAATATTATTTATATAAATCTAATTTGGTATACATTTTGTGTCTGTTTTACAGGAATTCCGTTAAGATAATTGAATTTTACGCCAATAAAATATACTATATTTTACCGGATATTTCTATCGAGAAATAATTGAAATGAAATAAACTGAAATTATCATATAATATTTGACAGCAATTTATTTTTTACTAAAAAGAAACAGCCTAAAAATCCGACTTTTATTTCAAATTAAAAAGAGACAGGGTTATGAATATTTATGACTACACCACTGGATTTCTTTAAAACCAAAACATAAATATTTTAAATAAACCATTCTTAAAATTGTACGACGGACAGTACGTCTAAAATAGTTCACAATATGTCTAAGCAACAAATAAGCCTAACAACAATGTTTATAAAATTCATCACTCCAGGCACTTTTTTTACTAAAATTTATAAATGATTCTTAAATTTTGTATGTTTTTAAAGGAAACTACACATTTATATGTTATCCAACTTATTGCTCATACCATAAATGTTTTTATGTACAACATCATAACATATATTTTTAGTGTTGCATAACCATATTAAAAACTTACATAAACATTAATCGTCCCGCATTTAGACTACAACATTAACCAAAAACAGTAACCACTAGTTAGAATTTCTTGTAAAAAGTTGGTCGAAGAATGAAAATAAAATATATAATTATTAAAATAAAAGATATTCTTTTTGGTGATAAATATTTTATTAGTTGTACTCAACATATTATTCTAGTCATCATATTAGAACCGGAAATATTCTACATATTTAACAGTTTCTAAGCTTTAGTATATAACCGTTTTTATTACAAAACTCTATTTTTGTATATTGTATTGAAAGTAATAAATTTAAATATACAATTTTTGTTGCTGTTAAGTCTTTTTACAAAAACAAAAAAATACAAACAATTTTTTTTTCAATCTAATCTATCGTGGTCACCAATCGACACAGTTTCAAAACTAGAAGGTATGAATTCACAATATTTTTGATTACAAGATTTCCAAACCTGTTCAGTTTTTAAAAACAAAAAAACTAGTCGGAATTTATATCGTTTTTTTTTTCTATATGTTATATATGTAACTAGGAAAGGATTGTAAATTCACCTGAAAAAAAGTCGATTAAAAAAAACATATTAGAAAAATATTTGGTACAAATTAGTTGGTATTTTTTAGAGAGTAGGTTTTCGAGCAGGTTTTCAATTTTTAGGATTTGTTATTGAAATGTTTAAGCTTAGTATGCAGTCAGTCAGCCATGAAATTAAATTTTTAAACAAATTTAACATCAAGTGAAAAATTAAGTACATACACAAATTTAACACCAAATAAAAAAGGTATACAGTTCCATTGTGAAATGATTTACTTGGCAATGATAAAAGTTAAAGAAAAATTGTCAGTATTTTTGTGTAGTATGCACTTACCATCTACTAAAATTGAAATAATTTTTAATTTTAGTAGCTCTTGTTACAAATTTTTGAAAAAATATCAATTTCAATTCGTCAGTTAATGTTCTTTTTCTCCAGGATACTTTTTTACACCTTTTTCACGGTAGTGTTCAATAGTTTCGAAAATTTCATTTCACTGCCGATTGCATACTAAGCTTTAAAATTTTTAATATATGTTACAGACATAAGCGCTTGATATGGTCTTATTCTGTATTTTTTTATAATAGTAGACATTATTTTGGTTTACATAAAAATAGTATTAGATTTAGTTCTGTGATATTACTTTGAAAATTAGACTAACACGGATAGGGGAAGGTCTAGAATTAGATTATGTCGACCGTATGTCTAAAATTATTAATAGTTTTTGTAATTGAAAGATGAATTTATAAAAATTAATCAGTAGATTTTTAACGGAAAATTACTCTGTTGAATTACAATTAATTAATTTTCTGCCAGACTTTATGTAAAAAATTGATTTATTTAAGAATAAATAGTTTAAATAAAAAAATATTTAACTCATAACGAATCATGTACGTTCTTAATGATTTTGTAATTTCAAAGTTAGAAAAATTCTATATACCAGAGTAGAAGCAAGTTCTACGGATTGTTGTAGCTATGACGTTCGTTACTTTTAAAATTGGGTAATATTTGGTAACGATAATCGCCACCAACAAAGGCCTGTCTATTTGTTTATTAAAATTTCGAAGTTATAATTATTTCACTACGAAACATACCTTTCATTGTTCATAAATATGATATAATTTCTCAAGAAATATCTTTGAAAAAGTACACCAGAACCGTAAGCTGTACTTTAAGCTATGACAATAATTAACAATTTACACCAATTTTGATTAATTTACAATTTACACCAATTTTGATTAATTTACATTTTACACCAATTTTTATTAGATGCAAAAATTATCTCATTAATTCTTACAATTGTAAAGAAAATATGTTCACTCAATTAGCAATTTCCATAAAAATTATTATTTTTTTTACAGATTTTCTTAACACTTCTTTAAGTATAAATTTTAATTTTATTACAATTTTTGTAATGGTTATTAAAATTGTATTTTTTATTACTCAAGAGATTAACAAATTTTTATATAATTACTATTAGTATAATTTTTTTTAATTGTTATCTACAAAACAAACTTAAAAAGCCAACAAAGATTCCGGTGAGATAAATTTCTTCCTTGTCCACTAAATTTATTAGAATAATCTCAGTTGCATATTGCATATTTGTTTTTTTTTTTTAACTGTTTGCGGTTTAATATAAGAGAATAATTTTATGTTCTTCATTACCATTTTTATGGTCATTTATTATTATGTGAAATTTGATTAGATAAATAAAAGCATAAAGTTGTTGGCCTATTAAAAAATATTAACTGTTTTTCCTTCAATGTTTTTCTTTAGTTACTTTTTTTTTGTTTTTTTGCATAAAACTACTATGAAATATAATTAGTGTTTTTTTTTTTTTGTACAGGATTTCATAAAAATCTGATAATAAAACTGTAATTATTACACAAATAAAATTTAATTGTGAAAATAATTTTTATTATAATGTTATTTAAACAAACTAATAAATCATTAAAGAAGATTAACAATTTTTTTTTTATGTAGTACGTATCTACATATTGTATCTCAATAAAAAAATATATATATATATATTTAAACAAAATTTCAATAAATTGTTTTTACTCGATAATTTCGTAATTTATTAATTTCTTTATTAGATTTTTATTTGTTAAAAATGATAAATGACTTCATTTAAATTTATTTGTGATCAGGAATATAAAAAACAAAATGATTTTAATGATTTTCATAATGAACCAGTTTTTTTTTAAAACTGTGATTGATTCAATTACTATTTAGCTAGTAGCTATTTACTTTTTAATACGGTAATAACTTAAAGAAGAATACTGTAGGTTTTTTTAAAATCCGGTAATTTGATCTAAATAAAAAAAAACATTGAATGAAAAAAATATGACCTAATGAATAAAAATAACAGAATTAAAGTTTTTCGATCATAAATCTGCCTGTTAATAAAACATGACTTTTGAAATAAAGGTTTTTCAACATAAATCTTTAGAAATAACTGATCAAAATCATTAAGATTAATTATTAATATATTTTTTTAATTTAAACATCTGTCGAATATCAACAAACTATCGAACTGAAATAAACTTTCAAGCTAATAAATAGAATAATATACATAATAATAGTGGAGAATTATTTACATAAATTTATGAAAATTTCAGAAAAAATTAAAAATTTATATTTGAAATTTTAATTTGTACTTTCTTATTACACAGTTGGATTAATTATTTAAAGAATTATTCATTATTCATGACATTTATGAGTATTTGAATTACATTTAAGTATTTCAAAATAAATTCAAATTTTAAAATATGCACCACAAAGTCAATTTTAGACCGTAGGTCTTGTCGAAGTAGGTCTGTGTACTTTTCGTGTACAAATATTGTAAAAATAAGATAATTATGTTTAATAGTTTTGCAAAATTGATATGCATTTAAATGTACACCACGGTCCAATCGGTTAATAAATTATATTACATATTATGTTTTTCAATTCCATTCATTAAATTAACGTAGTGAAAAATTTCATTTACACACAATTCAAAATTGTATTTAATCTAAAAATTAATACAAAATTGTCATAAAATTATTTAATTATTACGTAAAATAATAATATTTTATAAAAGTAAAACGTAACACTAGATTCCAATGCCAATTAAATCTTTATCTCGACTTTGGATTTAAAGTCAACTATAATTTTATATTTCCTCTAATTATTCAATTAATAATCATTTTACTACATATTTTCTAAAAATAAATTAATTATATTTAAATTATATCAATAAATAATTAATAAAATCATTGTAAAGGAAATCAAGTTCCAAGAAAAAGTATGTCAGACGTTTTTTTTTCTGTTGAATTTTAACATCATATAACTTTAGAAAAAAACTAAGAAACATATCATATATTTAATAAATAATATTCAAAGATCAACTATAGTAACACTGAAGTCTTAAATAATTATTATTAATTATATAGATACCTGAATATCGTTCGAAATTAAGATTTTTTTTTTATTAAACTTAAATTCAACTTTCATAAAAAAAATATTTGAGCTTTTAAAGGCCGTACATTTTTTTTTAATCAAACATTAAATTGCACATTGTTCGAATATCAAAATGTTAGCTTTAATGTTTTGTTAGTTTGTCTTCAACATAATAAAGTTTAAAGCTATAAAAAAAACTGGAAAAATTATTACATAATGTTTATGATTTGTAAGAAAAAAAAATTGAGTATATTTTCATTTATTAAAATATTTCAAATATAAAAAATTTTATACTAAAACAGGAAAATTTCTGGTTGTTTAAAAATTAGTGCCAATAGTTATTTAATTACAAAAAAAAAAAACAATATTAATAAGAAAGTTTAGATAAATTTGAAATTACTTGAGGCAAATGGATGATAGTGAAAATTGTTAAAAAAAATTTTTATAAAATTTCGAATTAAATATTGAAAACTTTATGATTATGAGAACAAGATTTTGTAAACTGGGAAACTAATTACGGAGTGTTATAAACTTTACTGAATATTATCAAATCAATAAGGTTCGTCACATTCAATAGTTATAAGCTTTTTACAAAAATTGAAACTAATAACATTTAATTCTATTTTGAAAACACCTCCATAAAAATGATGATTGCAATTCCATATATCTTCTTCGTTATTACCACACCTTAAAATTCTTCAAATATTTAAATTAATGTTACCACAATGAAATTGGTTAAATTTTCAATACTACACTATGTTCAGCTAAAAGCTCGTTTCAATAAAATACTGAAGGTAATATTTTCGTGATCAAATTAAGATTACAAATGATTGTTTATGATCAAAACAATATAAAAGTTAGGTATATTTGCATTTAGATTATACTAAAACTGATTGGATTATTTATTGAGTAGAAACCGATACATTCATAGTCAGCCCTGTAGAAAAAATTTGTTTGATGACAGTAGAATCTTGGAAATGTAGCTTATCGAATATCTGTTGACAATTTAACATTATATTTGCGTGTCCTGCAGTTTTTTTCCTAATATGCAAGCGACATTTCATTCTAATTTTCATATATTGTGCTAATAGTATGTCAATAATTTAGAGGTTTGTAAGGAGAATAAACTTTTTGCATTTCTTGTCCTTGAAAACATCTGATCGTTAACATGAAGTTAGGGGTTTTCTTGAACAGATCTTAAAATTATTTCTAAACATTTCTTGAAATTGAAACGTTCTATTAAATTTAATTGAGGCATAAACAAATTAATTTTAATTATTTTATTTAAATAATTAACTGCTTTCTCTCAAATCAGTGTAATTTTTAGTTAAAACCAAAATTTTTGTTAAAAAAAATAAATTTCACACTTTCTTAATCAATTAATTAATACCAATTAGTTTCAACTTATTAATTTATATTTTAGTTTAATAACATAGTGTTACAAAAAATATATAATGAAAACTTATTTAAATTAAAAAAAATATTTTAAAAAAAAGAAGAAAAATTAAATTTTTCAAAATGAATCGATTAAAACTTTTAATTGTATCGGAACAAAATGATTTCGATAAAAAACTTTCAAGTACAATAAAAAAATTTAGCAGTGAACGTAATTTATTTTTTACAAATCTTTATAATAATTCAATTAATTGGAATAGTAATACAAATTTAAATGATTTAAATAATAAAAATACAAATGAAAAAAGTACAAAATCATTTTTTCGTGGTACATTATTAAAACGTTGTAAAAGTTCTAAAGATATTGGTACAATTGAAGAAATTGATATTGAAAATTGTGAAAATAGTTTTGTTGATAATGACAATTTAACAAATAAACAATTATTACAATCACGACAATCATTTAATTTAGATGATTTTGATAGGAAATATTTATTTTCTGAAAATCGTAAAAATATTGTTAAAGAATTACGGAAAAATTTTGAAAATTGTAATAATCAACAAAATGATAATAATATAATTGAACAATCAAAACATCAACGACCATCTGGTATACCAGTTAGATCAAAACCACCAATCAGTGGAATAACAAATAATTTGAAAAAATCTATTGATACAATTGCTATTGCTGATGCTGCTGGTAAAATTAATGATGAATTTGGTGTTAATGATATTGAGAAACGTTATAGTTTGCGTGACAAATCTTATAATGTAGAAATACGTACAACACCAAAACGTTTAATTACACGTCATTCATTTTATTTGCATCGTAATGAAGCTGATGTTTATGAAGTTGGCGATGGATGTGAAGATTATACAAGAGTTAAATATAAAGCAAGACAATTAATTGATATGTTTAGTCGAAAGGATCGTTCGGGATTGGTTCAACAACAACAACAACAACAACAGCAACAGCACCAACAAAAACGACAAATTTCAACTATTAATGTTAATTATGAAAATTGCAAAAATTTTGAAAATATTGATGAGAAATCTAATTACAATAATAATATTTTATCAGATTTGAATGGAAATTTAATTATTAAAACGCCGCCTTCAAATTTAGATGAAATTTTTATAACAAGAAATAATTTATTAAAAACAACAACAACAAATTTACAACAACATCAACAACAAAAACGACGTTCATTAAATGCAGCCATAACACGTGACAATAATTTATATCGTAATTTATTAAGTGATAGTTTTGAGGATAGTAAATATGGTATGAAAAAAAGTGGTAGTGTTAATAAAATTGATTTAGAAATATTAAAAAGTGAATTAGATGATTATGTTGATCCAACATGGTGTGCTAATAAAAATTTAGGATATGGATTTCGATCACACAGAACTTTAAGCAGTAATCGTAAGGTAAATATTTAATTTTTGTTATAGATATGTATGCATAAAAGTTGAAGAACCATTTAAAAAAATTTCGAAATGTTCGTTAAAAATTCTATTAAAATTTAATATTCAATTGAGAATTTTGGAATATTGAAATATTCCATAAAAAAATCGAGCCCTTCTTTGTCTCTTCATCATTTGTAAACATTTTCAATTTTTTATATGTACATCTTAATTATTGGTAAACTTCTCATTATAAATATGCAAGGTTTAATGAGGACCAACGGTGGCGCCATAATGCAGAGTAAAATATAATAAACTATCTCAGTAATTGAATTTTATTAATTTATATTAAATTGTAAACATTACATAGGTTATTGTAATATGTAATATTATTTTGAATGAAATTATTCCCTCCGTGACAAAATAAATATTATAAGTTCATGTCTTAAGTCTTTTGTTTTAATAACATTAAATTGTTTAACAGCATTAAATTGTTTTATTATTCAAATAACTTATTTTGAAAATTTTAAATTAATCTTAATAGTAAATATTTTAATAATTTACTATCTGAGTATTAAAATATATGTTTATTTTGGCACGCACTAGGAAAATCATTAAAATAATTTATTCACTTGCATGATTTATATTCATACTTTCTTATATAAATAAAAACATTTTTTAATCATTTAATTATCATTATTATTTTTATAACAATTATATTTAATGAACTGGAAGTATTGTGGAAATTTTTACTACAAATGTGGAAATTTTTACTACTTAATTCAAGAAATTCAAAAAAAAAAAATTAAATAATAAACATAAATTTACTATTCAAAATTTGGTTGATGAAACAAATTCAATTTTGAATACGAAAAAAAAGAAATCATTTTTCTCATTACAATTTGTTAATTAATATTGCCATAATTTAAATTTTCAATATTACTAACACGTTATCAATTTGTACTTCTGTCAGTTATTTTTGGTTTGATCAATCAATGGCAATTTCCTAAGTTTTATGAAATAGCGTGATTTAAAAAAAAAAAAAAGTAGTCGATTAAAAAACGTTTTTATTTTTTTAGTATTTGTATTTAAAAATTGAACTTAAATTGTATAAATATTAAAACTAGTAATATTTTTTAATTAAAATCGTGCAAAGAAATAGAAATTGTTTCTTTTTTTTTTTTGATTAATGGTGACATAACCATGAGAGTAACAAAGGTCGATGTTCGTTTTTTTTTATTATCACAATTAATAAATTGCATAAATAAAGTTTTATTATTTAATGACTTGCAAATAGATGTATGTATTTGCAAATTGATATAATAAGTATTTGTTACAATTGTTCAAATAAATAAATACATGTTAATTTGTTATGGTACATGTTTTCAGACCTTCTTAGTGCACCCAACTAGTGCGCATAAAATGGAAAATATATGCGTGCAAATTCTGATTTTTTATAATTAAAAATGTTAAACAGAAATCTTATTTAATTTTATAAGCTATAGTTAATTGTAATTGTAATTACATTTGTGATTACTTAATAAGAATATTTATAGGTTTAATAAATTGTGCATTGTTAGCACTAATAAAATGTCCGGCTTATAAATTCATTCGAGTTGGTACTAACGTTTAAAATACTAACGTTTGAACTGAAGTGCAGCATTAATATGACCATTTATTATAAGTCATCAAAAAATTATGTCACGTAATACCACACATGTCTTTGAACATACCACTTATAAATCCAGAATACAAATATTCGAGAATACAAAAAACTCAATTCGAGCTACTGTCTTAACTTTGTTGTTGTCAAAGTCAAGCAAATTGCTTATTAAATATTGTATTTTCTACAAAAACTTGTAAAATTACTGTAAATTGCGGTGACTGTCATAAACTTAATTTTCCTATTAACAACGACAACACAAATAATATTTATACTAAATTTATAGTAAATTTATAGTTGCAAATTACCTAAATCCGATTTATTCCGGAATATAAAATTTTTTATTTTAATGTTAATTCTTAAAAGTAAGACAAAGTTATGTTAAGTAAAAAAACTGTTTTACTGATAAAATATTAACATATACCGCATTGATGCAATTAATTATATTATATATGATTTTAATTAAAGAGATTCTTTCTATTTTCTAATAATTGTGTTATTAAAAACGTAAATATAAATTTTAACTATTAAAAGTTTTAAATTTTATAAATCTTTGCATATTTTAATTGTATTTTAAATTTTTTACATATTCAAAATTTAAATTAAAAAATAATTTTAAATTTTGCACCTTGGAAATGTATAATTGAATTTTATACTTAAATTATAATTTAATGTTTTTTTAAATAAAAGGAAAATATTTATAATAATTAGCTTTTTTATAAATTTCGTACCATTACTTTTATTATTATTATATCTTCTCAGTATGGTATAGATTAGTTTTTGAAAATAATAATAATTTTCAAGTTGTTCAACCAGTTATTAAAATATATTTAATGTTGAATTATGTTACATTAATATATAAATATTTTGTTGTTGCTTTCATCATATTTATAGTTAGTGTTAGGGTTTTAAAACAAGTTGATTTTACTTTTAGTTTGCAAGAGAAAAAGCGTTGTAAATTAATTGGTTAAAAACATGCAAAGTCAATTTTAAATTTAATGGATAAGAATAAATTAGAAATTATTTTCAAATTTCAGAAAACTTTTATAAAATATCTGTCGACTAGGTATTATATTTAGTTTTGGTGATAATTGCAAACACTTGAAAATGTAGGACAAAAATTACAACTATTTTTTATGCTCAAAATCATTGTAATTACTTTTGTAATTTGTTTGGTTTTTGACATTTTGTTTATGTACTTTTTATTACAATAGTGTTGGCAACGAAATTCTATAAAGACAATACTATTAATTTTATTTTAATTCAACAAAGAAAAAAGTGGAATCGTATTTGGAAATTTGTTTTTTTTTGGTTAATCAAACCTGGTCAGCTGGTTCTACAATGTCCTACATTCTTAAATACAAGTTGCATATAAATATTCTTTCATATGAAGAGAAAGCATATTGTAACTGTTCTATAAGTATATTTTCTATGAAAATTACTGCTGTCTTTGTCCTGGTAAGAAAGCTGAGAATCTAAAGTGCAAAAAATTTGTGAAGGTCATCAACAATAAGTATTTATAAATGTTTAATAAAATTTTATAATATGAAATTTGAATTATGCAATATATATGATGACATAAATACAGTTAAATTACGCATAGATAGAAAGAGTGGGTTAACAACATTAAAGATTAAAAGACGGATCAGCCGTTAAGTCTCACACACAACGGAATTTAAGGAAAATATTTATGATTTATTATATAGAAAATTTATTAAACAGATTATGTGTTTAATGCAAAATGTAATAATGTTCAGGCATCATAGTTAAATGTGAAGATAATATTCCTCTTTATAATAATTGGTGTTTAATATTATTTATACATTTGACAATATGGTTTTTTTTTCATTATTTTCATAAAGTTAAATGTGTAGATTTGTTTATTTTTATGCGGAAATTAAATAAAAATTTTACCGTATTTATAAGTTAATACCTCAGTAAACATAGTTATGATAATTTTTAAATTAAAATTTAATTCAATACCTTCCTTATGTAAAATGACGGAATATCTTTGGTGCGAATAATTTGAAAATAATTAGTAATTAACAGACTAAATTTGATAGACTAATATATTTAACTTTTACAGAAAATAAAAAATTTACTTTGAATATAATAAAACTTTAATGTAGTTTTAGTAATTTTAACCCTTAACGCTCGAGATTTATTTTTATAATATATACCAACAAACCGTCGTATTTTAGTTAAATTTTTACAGTCCGTTTATAATAATAAAAAAATAAAGAAAATCCTTCTGAAAAAAATTGCCACCAAACCCAAAAACCTTAGTCAAACTAATACCTTAGTCGACAGATATATTTAAAAAAAATATGTTAAATTTAATTGACAATTTGCACTCCAAATTCTAAGAATGTTACTGCAGTACGCATTACTTTACGAATTATTATACAAATATATGTATAATTTATAAATTAAGTAATATAAGAAATAAATTTTATATGTAGATTTTATTTTGAAATTATGTATTGAATTATTGAAAATATTATCGTACTAACTTTTTATTAAAAAAATATGAATATGTACTAATATTACATGCATTTACTTAAATACTTAAAAAAAAATTATATAGGATTCGCCATACTTTCTTTATAAATTTTATTGATTTTGATATTTTGTATGGTACTGAAATTTTTTGTTGAAAATTCAGCTACTGGAACATTAACTTGACTTTTAAAAATTTTAGTAAATTAAATATAATTTTAATATTATTTAATTTTTGTTCTTTTGTTTCAGGTACGTAATTCCGGCGAAATTATTTAGTGAGATTTTTCAACAATTGGTAAATAGAAGAATTTAATTTATTTAATATATTAAAATTAAAAGGTGGAAAATTGATATTAATTAGATATTACTATTTATTTAACAACCCATCTTTCTTTTAAGAAGTTATTATTAAATTTAAGTTCTTAACATCTTTACACGAAGGTTTTTGTTATATACAAGTATTTAAATCACGGAACAGGAAATATTCCTGTTCTTTGATAGCTGTGTTGTGATGACTAATAAAAAAACGTTTGGTTGTCATAAAAAAATAACCCTCGGTTTTCTTATTACTCATTTCTTATTAGTCAAAGTCAAGCCCAAAATAATTTAATAAAATAAATTATTCTAAATTTCACATATGAATTTTAAAAATTAATTGAATAGCTTTGTGTATAAGGTGTTAAGTGACATTTTATATTTGAGTAAATCATGCTTAAAGTTCTCAGTTTGCTACAAGTACTAAACATTTGGGAAAATTCTGAACACCTATATTTAAAAATCGTTTCTAAAGCAGAGAATACCAGAACTCAAAACGCATATATTTTAGTATGCATTTAAATTATGCATATTTCTCATTTTACACAAATGTCACTTAACACCTATATCCACTCCTCAATTAATAATAAATTATGGTTTATAGTTATATGTACTTGTAAATATATTTGATAATACAATAGTTTGAGTAGTCAAGTCATAAAAAATTAAATATATAATTATTTTTTTAACATTTTGATTGTTATTTATGTATTTGTGGAGTACAATTAATTAATTATTAGAAATTAGAAATTTTACGGATAAAAGAGTATAACAAATTATTTTACTATTCAACTTATACCGTTGATTTATATTCTTATACCGTATATTTATCTGTATTAAATAATGGTTCTAGCATTAACTAATTCAGCACAATATCGTATCATCATTCTTGCTTCAAACCAGTTGATCTTACCATATTTAAATAACATTTTTTTTTAAATTCAAAATTATGTAATTTCAAAACAAATCCATCTGATTGATTCTGAAGAATTTTTCTCTCATAGAAATTAATATTTTTATTTATTATTCTTTTCTATCAGTTATCTGACGACTATTTTTTAATTTAACGCTAAAATTTCAACTCATCCCGCAAATGAAATTAATGAATATAGTATCTCAATTGCCATTGAAATTATTTCTCTGTGAATGCAATTAATACAATATTTTGATTTGCATACTAATTACTATCACGGTATTCAACACACTAATTTATTCAAGTCTTTTATCATTTACTTAAAGGCTTTGAAAAGTAACCGTTCGCAAAATTAACCCGTTTGTATGTACCGAAACGATCATTTATTTTCTTAAAAATTTAATAATATATTCTGAATAAAAAATTTGCCTTTTGATAACAGAAGTTTATATAGCTCTAAAAAAAAATACGATACGAATTTCTTCAACAAATGATCTTAAATTTTTTACGAACATTTGTCGATTTCTCGAATAAATTTTAAGAATTCTAGACATAGAGTAACGTAATTACGAAATTAATTTATCGTTTCCTCAAACCAAAATATTTCGAAAACTTAATTCAGCTCATAATATCGAATTATATTAAAATAGCTTCGAAACCAGCTCAGAAAAAATTGATCATTCGTTACTTTGGAAAAATATCTTTCGTTACTTTCATTCGTTATTCAAATAATTTAATTGTGTGTAAAGAGAAGAGGGAAATTTGAAAAAAAAAATATTCGAAGATCGTAGTTCTTTCAAAAGTTTTTTTTATACAAAATCAGTCGTCGTACGGAAATTATTATCGTTGGACATAAATTTTTCGTTTTCGCCCGAATTTTTCATTTCTTTGCATTAAAATAAAAATTCTGTTTTGTTATTACTATTAGTGTTTGTATCCAAAATCAGCCATTCATTCTTTCAAAATTACCAACAACAAACCGGAGAGCGGGTGGCCAATAAAAATATTAAAAAAAAAATAAAACTGGTCAGAGAAAATTATAAATTTATTTATTAGTTTGTTCTGTTATTTACATATTTATAGTCGATGTTTTAATTATTTGTGTGTGTTTCTATTTTTAAAAAAAACTGACAGACGTCATTATTACATGATCTGTTTGTGAAGTGCAAAAAAAAAACACTTTTATAAATAAAAAATTTCAAAAAAAAATTCTAAATAAAATTAAGGAAGGAAAAAATTTTTCGTGATTGTTGATCATTAGTGAAAAAAAAAATTAAAAATTAGAAGAAGTTTTTAAAGTAAATTTCATAAATATTTATTTAGTTTTTTTTAATGAAGAGATTTCTTAACAGAATCTATTTTTTTAACAGTTACTTTTTAAATTAATCTACACTACTATAAAAAAAAAAAGTGTGTAATTAAAGCGTAAAAAATTTCAATTAAATTTTATAAAAGAAAATCATGTGCACTCATAAGTGAAAATTTATTTTGTTGTGATTGTCTGCGTAAGAAAATAGACTATTAAAATAATTTTCTTATGAATTATTTATTTATATTTTTATTTTATATTTAAAGGTAGTTTTACGCTTAGAAAATTTACTAGCTGATAGTAAAGAAGGAGATAGTTATATTGTGAGAATTAAATAAATATTACTACCGATCATAATTTTCCATGGCACATAAATTAGCAATTCCGGATTAAATTATTTCCCTTTTCCGAATTAAGGATTTACTGTTCGTTTTTTTAGTATCATTGACTGTTTTTGTTCTTATGATGACGGGTGTCCTTTATATTTAACTGTTTAAACTAAAATTACCAAATTTATTTAGTTTAGTAGGTTTCAGACTATACAATTTAAGTCTTATTGAAGCCAGTATGCTGAACTACATTGTGGTCTTTTCGCAATATAATGGACATAATACAAATAAATTGTAGACCTAAGCTTTTACCTAATTATTTATTGTAAAATGTAAACACTTTATTTTCGATTAACAAAGTAGGTTCACAAAACATTGAAGGAAGGCCACCGTTCTGAGCCAAAATGTTATTAAAAAATTTTCTTTAGTTAATTTTGGTTATTTGCATCTGGTTTTTCTCTCATATAAAATATAATAAATTATCTCATTTCGCATACATGGTGAAATTATATTTGGTGGCAACAAACATTTTCAAAGTGTAAATCCAGCCAAATTTTACTATAAAAAAAATTGTTGTTTCACATCTGTTCTTCATTTTATTCTTCATTCTTTACTGTGGGTCTGTTTTTTTCTTTTGCATTAATTTTTTTTTCTTTTTTTTTGTTGCTAATAAACAATCTTCTCTTCGTTGTTGGTCAAATTGGAAGTCTAAATGACGTCATGTTCTTGTTCAGTCACGAGATTTTTGAAAAAAAAAAAACATAATAAATAAAAATTTAATAAATACAGAAAATTTTTATTTTTGGTTAAAATAGTTTTTATTTATAATATGTTCTTGAAAAAAAAAATTATATTTTGTAAAAGATTCTCTATAATTATTATATGTTTTTTTTTTGTTATTGTAGGGCAACGAGGGGGAATTGTATTTGGAAGGGTAAATTTTTATTTAATTTTAGATATTCTAGAATCTAGAGGGTAAAAGATTTTTTTTTTTTTCTTGGATTTTCAATAATTTGTTCTTTTTTGCCTTTGATGATTAATTACTTTAGGACGTGACTGAATTGTTTTAATAATTTTATATATGATTCTTTCTCCAGATGTTATAATTATGTTCTTATTATTTATTGGTTGAAATGGGTTTGTCAATTAGAATTTTAAATTTAATATTAATAATAAAACCGAATCCTCAATAATTAAAATTTAAAATGAAGAATTATTTGTCAGATTTAAATAAACCAAGTTTGGAAATTTTAGATTATTAATTATTTTCGCAAAAATATTGTATCAATAAATGATTTAAAATTACTGTTCAAACTGTCCAAAGAACTACTTTACTATCACAATTTAACTTTTCAATTATCACTTTCTCGCTTCAGTTTAATTTAATTAGGAAACGTGCCAACTGTCAATATCGAAGCTGTTATTAATTACTTCTTTTCGCAGTCAGAGGTCACACGTGGTTAGTACGTGTTAAACTAAAGATAAATATTTTTTTTGGCATAGTTTTTATTTTTATTCTTTATGCACAACCGAATTTCACTTTCCCCTAACAAGAATATAGTTTCACTATCATTTTTCACAAAATTCAATAAAATTTTCAAATCGAATATGAGATTAATTTAATGAATAAAATTAAATAACATAAATTCTGAATCAAATTACTATTTTTTTTGCAAAAGAGAATTCAAAATTAAATTGTATCTATTAACCGATTTGTTTAAACTGTTAATAAATACTAATATCCTGGAAAAATTATATTTTCTTGACTAAGAGTACTTAAAATTTTGAAAAGTGAAATCTATTTTACAATAAATTTAACATTAATTAAAACAATAATTGACATTTTATAAATGTCATTTTTATAGTATTTTTTATTCAATTCAATTTTTCATAAATTTTCCTAGATATTTTTTCATTGTTATACTTTCAAAGTAATAATCCAAAAAAAAAAAAAAAACCAATTAATTTTAACCTAAATAATCATTTGAACATTTTCATTTCAATATTCCACAATCATAATAAACTAATTTATGAAATGTGAATTTTTAACCTCATCATTAATACTTCACCTCTTCAGTAGACAATGTAAAGTATTACTTTATGTAATAGTAATTAACTAAAAACCAAAAAAAAAAGCAAATTGAAATTTGTTTAATTAAAAAAAAACAGAAATACTTCTTTAAAATCGACTAGTCACCTAATAAATTTTAGTGTCAATTTAACCACAGATTATGAAACAAAATAAAAATTAATTTTTGATTAAAACAAAAATATTAAAAATTTTGTAGGATATTTTTTTTTTTTCATAAATAATTTATTATCATTTGATTTATATTATCTCATTGAATATTTCCGGTTTCATTAATGATCATTATTTAAATTTAAAATATAAAAGTTTTTAAAAATACATAATTTACTTTTAATCTTTTTTAAGTAAATAATCCGATTTTAAAGTAACTAAAATAAAATATTTTGTAAAATTATTTTAAGAAGAAGATCGTTAAAATAAATATGTATTCAAAAAGTGTAATTAAATTTATTCAAATTTTGAGAATAATTTTGATCAGCGTTGAGGTCAATTTGATTAATTTTTTTTAGTATACAACTAACTCTGTTTAATCACAATAAACTGCTTTTCGTTTGAAGAAATTTGTCTTATTACGAATAGTTGTCCTACAAGCCCATTCTGAATTTTAATTAACACTAAACATAATTTAGTGTTAATTAAAATTCAGAATGGACTTGTAAGATAAATATTCATAATAAAATTTATGTTGTCCTGTTTTAAACATCATTTTAAACAAAGAATTACGGCTTTTAACAAACAAATTTTGCAACAGAAAAAAAAAAACATTTTGATTACAGAATTTTTTTATTTAAACCGTCAGTAAGTTTGTTAATTTTTAGGCTATTTTCAAATTAAAATTTTCATCAAACTTGTTTTCAACAGACTTAATTATACTTTTTCAAATTTTAAATCCCGTCGAGAATTATGTCGTCCATGTTTCCTGTCTTGTCCATGTTTCAAATCTTTATTCTGATCCTTTTTCATTATATCAATTGCACTTGTAATTGTGTCCAATTGAAAGGTTGACCTTTAAAATATATAATATTCAATTTCTCATTTCAAATGCAAGTCAGGTAAAAGAAAATTTAAATGACTTCAGCATGTTTTTTTTCTAAAGAATTATGGTTTTTTTTTGTTTTTTGTTATCTGTTCAAATCCAAACTAGAAATTATCAATTTTTTTGGTTTATATATATATTTTTTTTAAATAACCTTCGGGTATAAGGAGTGCCGTGCTCAGAAATGCACATGAAATGAAAAAAAAATAATAGGGAAACAAACACCCTAACAAATATTGGATTTGGAATCAGTTCTTATGACGTTCAGTCTTCATTGTGCGTGCATTCGAACATTTTTTTATGTTATTTTTATTTCGAGATTTTAGTTTTTAATATTTCATTTTTCTGGATCCGACACCATAATTGAAGTTTTGCTGGCTTATAAAACTTAAAAAATCTTTTTTTTTTCGGTGCCATAAATTCAAACCATAATAGTCACCGAAAGAAAACAAAAACAGATTAGGGTTGAGGTCGTAATCGGTTAGAAAAATTCATTTTGATTGCGAGGGTTTTCTACGTTTTAATTTTGTTTTTTTTTTCTCTATTGAATTTGGAAAAATGCAATGAGGGTTGGTAGTTTTTTTTAATGTTGTTTAGTGCAATGTGTTTTCCATAAGTAGAAATGCCAGGTTTATACCACAGTGTTTGTGGATATAAGATAATTTTATAAATATTTTTACTTCAGTATGGAAATATTTATATGATAATTATTAATCGTGGTTGACATACGCCTTTAATTAAAGTATTTAAAAAAAAAGAAACTAAAAAGATATAATATTAAAATTTTATGCAAAAACATGAATAGAAAAATTAATTGCAAAAGAGAATTGAATAAATATAAAAATGTTAGAAAAAATATATTTTGATAAATATAATTATATTCTGTTGAATAATTTCACATTAGAATTATCATAATGTTGACTTTGTCAGAAACTCAATTTGACAGTCAGCATCATCAACAGATTTCTAGAAAATATAACTTTGATGTTTATGAGGTTGACTGTGGCAATAAACAGTTTTTCTGCTTTAAATTTGTGAAATAACTTTAAATTTCCAATAAATTGTTAAATTAACCCATTAAACGCACAATTCCTTGGATGGTCTAAATCCTCCACAGTTCCAATATCAACTTAAAAAAATAAACTCTAAATACAATATGTGTGTTGTTTTATCAGAAATTAGGGTTTCATTACAAAATGAGCTATGTTCCATAATGGTTCGTTACACATTGTTATTGGTTTGTTATTTTTGACCAATTATAAATATATTTCTACAGAGCGAGTTTAGTTCATCACGAATATTCTCGCTCAGGCGATGTTTCTTTTGCCAACGAATAAATCAAAAACTAGGCGAGTCGTACAATGAGTTCCATCATACGGAAAACTGAATTAAAGTAATGGAGGTGGAACTCGAGTCGAATCGAGTTCAAAAAAAATTTTCGAAATTGTTTTCGGACTTGTAAATTAAAAATAAGATTAATCCACCACCATAGAACATTACGACAGTTGATTGCAATAAAATGTGTCTGTGTCTCCTTCCACTAGATAATCAGTACCATGTTTGTATCGTCGCAAATTTCAAGTATTAATTTCAAGTATTAATCTAAACATCAACCTTTCTCTGTGTTTTGTATCTAATTTAAAATTTCAATTCAATTATTTAATTTATTACTAAATGTAATTAAATTTTATAATAAAACAAAAACTAAAAGAAAATTTCATTCAAACACATTTTTTACAATTTAAAATTCTTGAATATTTTCCAAATTTTAAAAATTATATCATTTAATTTTAATCATCAACAACAATGACGCATTCGATTCATTGTCGCTTAAAAAAACATTTCATGTAACAAAAAAAATCAATTTACAACAAAATAATAGAAACAACAATATCGCCTCAAATGAACAAGTAATAAATTACCCATTGCGACACAAACTATTAATAGATTTTCTTTATTTTGATCGAGATAAAAAATTGAAATTGACTTTTATTTTTTTTAAATTAATTAAGAATTTATTTCTTTAGATTAGGGAGACATTCAGACAAATATCTACATCACAAAATTTTACTGACCCAAATTGTAATCAAATAAAAATGGGGGGCTTTTCTTTCAACAGTATTTTTAGATAAAATATTTTTATTTTTCTAATTTTTTTTTTTAAATCAATTAACTTTTAAATTATTTTATCTTAATTACAAAAACCTTTTTACAAATTTTCTGAAATAAAAATAAATTTTTCCTTGTAACCGCGCCACCAAGTTAAAATTTACAAAATTTAGGAAAATTATTAATGAATTTTTTAAAATCTAAAATGCATAATTTTTTTTTTTTTTTGAAATGATTAGAAAATGAGATTAAAATTTGATCTTTTTGACTTTTAGAAGATTTTAAATTAATTTAACCCAATTAGAAATTATAATTTATATATTTTTTATGTTAATTTTTTTTATCATATTTTTATTAATGAAGATTTTAGAAATGTGTTCATTTTGTATAAACAAACATAATTGTTCATTGTATTCATTTGTCTGAATAAATTTTAATAATTAATTTTATAAATGGTTAAAAATATTTCCTTAGTTAAATGAAAATTAATTCAAACATTTAAAATATTGCGAAAACTGTAACACGTACGTTAAAGTGAACAAAAAAAAAATAAATAAACCAAACCTCCTACAATGAGGAATTTGCAAAAAAAAAAAAGGTGTTTGTTCAAAGACAAGTTTTTTTGTACCTGAAAATGTGGTGGAAGATAATTTTTTATTATTTATTCCATATATTAGTATCATTATTTAAAAGTTGTTGTTTTTTATGGAAGCTTCTTATTGTGGTACTTGAACAGCTGAATAAATTCTAGAAAATAGTTTTAAATTGTTTATAATAAATTGAGATAAGTACATAAGCAATTTTAGTGACATTTTTAGATTACATAAAACGTATATGACCCTGGGGATATTTACAATAATATGTCACTTATAGTGAATTTACTTAAAAAAACACTTAAATTATTACATATTTGCCAAATGGTATGTGGAAGTTTAAGTTTAATGCTGTAAATTAAATTTATTTGTGAACTTAATCATGGAAATAACAGGAAATATTTGCAATGTTAGAGTTTGGAAAACGGTTAGATTGTAATAATTTGACATTTTCTACGTAATTATTCATCGTTATTAACATAGTCACCCAAACATAATCAAGAAACGCAATCTCTGATAAAGTAGGAGATGTTACATCATACTTAGTATCGTCAAACTTCAATGAGTTCGATTAAAAATGCATAAGTTCAAGTTCAAATGTTGTATACCAAATATTTTGCAATGCAATATACGGAAAGGAAGATTGATCAGTTTCTGCAATTCGTTTTAAGCTTCAATTAAGATAATACAAAAAATAATGAAATGACTTAGGAATTGATATAGAAATTTATTAGTTCATTGCTGAATTTAATGTTTTATGTTATATTCAGCAATTAATTAACTAGTTACGATAATGACAAATACAAAGTTTATTTAATACTAATTACATATAATTAAACTTACTAATTTATTCAGTTATAAATTATAATTCTTGTTTCATGAAATTCTAACTAGTCTCAATAACTTTTCCTTTTTAATAAGAAAAAAAAATGAAATTATTAAGAAAAAAAATATTAATGCTTATTAATTCTAATAAAATTGTATCATAAAATCAAGTGAAATTTTCTATACATAAATTTATATTTTAACATTTACAATTTACTTGACGTTCTAATTCCTTCTCCCACGTTAAACATGACTATTTGACGTGTAAATATCGTTTTGTTCTGTTTACAATAATAGTAAAAAAATATAAAAATCATAAAAGCGAGCATATATTTATCATAATTTTGTTTTATTGTTAATTTGCTCTAGTAAAGCTTTGTCAACACAATTTAAATAGACAATAAAAAACAATGTATAATATTTTATCTTTACATACATATGTGTATTACATATAATTACCTCCATAAAATGTATAAAAAAAAACACAATATACAAACATTTATGTCAGAGTTGAATTAAGGGAGTTATTTCCTTAATATTACTAAAGTGGACGTGACAGCCCCACAAAAAAAAATTAAATCTTGTTGCAACAACTCAAATATTTTATTTGCTTAATAATTGGAAAAGGCTTTTCAGTTCACAATCGTATCGAAAACCATTAGTGTTACTTAGCATTATTATTGCTTCCAGCATAATGTTATTAATGCTAATAGTAATCAATTTAAATTGTAATTTGTTGTAAATTTGAAATTAATGTAGAATAAAATAGTAATTAATTATAATTTATGCTAATAAAATATAATTAGATATTAAAATTTGGCACTTGAAAAAACCATAACAGTAAGATTCTAAAAAGTACCTGAATAACTTTAGTATTTTCCAAAATTTTAAAATTTTTTTTCAATAATTATGCAAAAGTAATTTCCATACATTTGATTACCTTAATTTTTAAATGAATTTTTAATGTTTTAACCTCTACTATCAAATTTTTATTCTGCAATACCTAACACGACCCTGTAATATCTTTAACAAATATTTTAATCTGTATAAATTTTCCTACTAAAAATAAATGAATTTCATTACAAATCATATAAGCTTTTTTTTCATTTTATCTCGCCACATTGTAATTTCTAAGCGAGCCGAATATATTTTTTTTATGTAAAATTGTTGGATTTCCTTATCTTGATTAAATTTGTTTTAAAGTGACGTGTGGTACGTACATACTTGCGTATATATTGACTTTTGTTACCATACAAACAAATAAGAAAAAACAACATAATATATATTTATCCGGCTTGTTAAGTCTAAAAAGCTTAATAATACTGTCGTTGCGGCTGGTTCATTTAACGCACTAAAACTAACTACAATTTAAGATTATATTTGAAAATTATAAACATTCGAAATATTTTTTTTTTTTTTTAAATTGTGTCGTTGTGGGATTTTTAAGAATTATTCAATGAAAGCTGCTCTGAATCAAATTTGAATATTTAAAAATATTACATTAAATATATATTTTTTTTCTTGTTGCTGGTCTTCAGTGGCACCCACTTGTGTTACAAATTTAGAAGAACAAGAAAAAAAAAACTGCTTTAATTTAAATATAAAATTACGTGAACGAAATATTATTATTTTTTATAGAGAATTAAAATTAAACCAGTTTTTTTTTAATCATATTTTAAGTATATTGACATTAAAGATACTTTTTTATGATATTTATTTTAATAAATAGTTTTTAATCGATGCTAATTTGGTTTTATAGTAAACTGTTTTTAGGAAATATTTGGAATTTTTGCTAAAAATCTGAAACTGTTGAAATTGCAATGAAATTAAATTTTATATAAGTAAATTTTATTGATGAAAGCTATAAAAGTTTGCCCCAATATTATCAATATATTAAATATTCATTTCCTTACTTATTTTTATTGCTTTGACGATTATTTTCATTACATATTTATGACTTAGAAAATTAGAATTAGGGGAGCATTATTTAATTTAACTAATAACAATCGTTTGCCTAAAATTGAGGTTACATTAGTTTATATTAAACTATAGCTGATCATAATTGAATCAGAGATTTATGAATAATTACCACAGCGTAGGACTTTAAGCAGCAGCAATTGTAATTTTTCCATATCTAATATAAATATTGTATAAACTTATTAAATATTATTTAACCAAAATTGCTGTATTATTATATTTGGCAGCTTTGTTCACTCCATCAGTTTACATAAATTTTATAGAATATAAATTAAACCAGTTTTACAGTTTAATTAAAATATTATTTAGTTTTTCAGTGGCACCCACTCATCTTAGAAACGCTTTTACTAATAAATTTGCGTGGAATATAATTAAAGACAAATTTATTTATTAAATAGTTTCAAATTTAACTTTTAATGGCTTGAAACTGCAATTCAATTTTTTGAAGTCTTCCTCTTTTATCTAAACAAACTCTTCAAAAAATATTACTTAAAACTTTGAATATTTTAAGTGAATTTTATATTTCCCTCATCATTCATTCCGCATGGAATCATACAACACTAATACAGAGTTTGTATCTAATAATTAAATCGTAACATAATTTTTCATTTTTATTTTTCCAATTGATTAAATTTCTTTTATTACGATCCTTTTTCATATTTTCTGTTAATAAACGATTATATTTTCTGTGTTCAAATTACAATTTTTAAATAAAATTAAATTTAAATTTAATAAATTACTTTTCTATGCTAATAACATTTTAATTAAAATTACTTTCAGTGTGACTAATTGGAAAAAAAAAAATAAGTAGTGAACCAAAAAATTATCTAATTTCTAGACATTTAGAAAAAATAGAAATCTCATGAATAATCAAAAATGTTCAATGAAATGAAACTATGACTGAAATTTTTCAAATTTTGTATCTTTTTTAAATTCTACGCTTTTACATTAATTAATTATTTCTTGAAAAATTTCATTACAATTTCTATTATGATGTTAAAATTTTTAATTAACATAACCAAAAACATAAATAAATTATTGTTAAAAATTCAAAAAAAAAAAAAAAAAATTGTTCTTCCTTATAAATTTATTCTTTTACAGAAACGTTTTTTATTTTTTTATTATTATTGATTTCACCCTGGAAACAAATATTTCCTAATATATTTGCATAAAATTATTATGCGATAAAAAGACATTTATTAGGAAATAATATAGAAATATTTAATCTATTAGATCATTTCAAATATCAAAATGAAAAAAAAAAAAACTAATAAATTCGAAATATTATTATTAATAACAGGAAACTCGCTACGTCAACCAATCCGGTTCTTTAAAATTTTAAAATATTTGCGTTATCTTTAATAATTATGTTTGAATTTTGAAATATTTTACTAAAAGTTTAACTTGTAAAAAAAAATATAAATAAATTTTAAAAGAAGATCTTGTATTAATTAGATTGTCCTTCATGATGCAACATAATAGAATTATTGTTTTTGTAATTAATTAAGTTTGATTGTAAAATTCTTTATTAATTATTCTATTGAAAAGTGATAAAATATTTATAGATTCTAATATTCCGACTTTAGTATCTCAATAATAAAGTTCTTACATAACGAATTTTCTTACCGCAGGAAACGAATTTTATGATTTCTGATAAGAATTTAAATTTAATTTACAATGTGACTTATTGTATTTTGAAAATTTGTTTGTTAAGTGTCAAAAAAAAACATAGATTAGATTGTTGTAGTATCACATTATTTTGTTTTGCAAATATATCCTTTTAGAAATTCGACTAATCAATTAATTTTACTGTCAAAATAAATAAAAATGATAAAAACGACGGTATATGAAATTATTGCAAGAGCTTGCCTTGCAATAAGTTCTATTAGCGTGTCGTAAATTGCATAAAATTATTATGCTATGTAGTTACAGTAAATTACAACAACTGACAACTTATTTTTCTACCGTAAAATTACGTTTCAGAATTTACAACAACTGACAACTTATTTTTCTACCGTAAAATTACGTTTCTTAAACAATTACAATGTTACTAGAAATCATAACATTACTGGTAATCGGAAACTAAATAATAGTATCTATTGATAAAAGATTATGCAAAAACTTTTATAAATTAGATAATAAGTGATGGCAACATTAAAAGTTAATTACTCACACTTGCATTTATTATCTATCACATTACTTTTTAATGGTGTTTATATTTTAAAATTCTCCATATATTTTATAATCTTAAAGATTTATTGTAGGTAATATTAAGTAGCTTTATTAAATTATTATTCTAAAGTTCTCTTAAATACATTATTAAATAACAAATAGAAAAACTACTATATGTGGTACATGGGCGGACAGACAAGCTATGAACTACCATAAGAAACTATTCGACTCCAAAAATTCGTACTAACATTCTGTAGCCTAATATATTAAAGGACTGCAGATATGTATTTTTTAAAATTTTATTGTTCTGAGTTAAAGGAAATAGAATTGTACTAAAAAAAACCAGATTTAAATTAAATTCTTAAAATATTTTTTTAATATGACACATTACACACATTTTTAGAGTCTGGTTTAAATTTAGTCACCAATTTGTTTGTTCCTTAAATTCTTCTTAGTCATTTTGTCACTACAATTTTAAAATGTCTTCTTCACTTCTTATCATCAGTTTTTTTCAGTTTATTAAAATATAAATATTTTTATTAAAATAAAAATTACCATCTGGCTAACTCATTTTACTTAAATTAGTAAATTATTACATATTTAATAAAAAAAAAATTTCTCATAGCAACAATATTTCTGTCTAGTTTGTCAGACAATTTCTATGTTTTGTTAAATTAACAAAGTTTAAAACAACATTTTTTTAATTTTTCAGATATTTTATGATTCTAAATAGAGAATTGGTATTTTTGTTTAGTCATAAATAAATGTTGTATGATATAAATAAATTTAATCGAAAAATCTAACTAATATTTAAAATTATAAGTAGTTTTTTTTTTCGAAATAATCTTAAAAAAGTTTGTTCAATGTCGTTGACTTTTCACACATTATAATAAAAAAAAAATCATATTATTTTTATGTTAAATATTTCTTTAGTTAAATTTTATTTTGAAGGTTATGATGAAAATCTACAAAATAAAAATACATGTTATAGAAAATAATATTAAAATGTTAAAAATTTCGTTGTAATTTATAAAATAAATACAGAAAAATTAAAACAACTTTAAATCATTGCTTTACAAAATATAATAATTTTTCGTTCAAAAGTCACATTCAGTAAATATTTAGACATAATTTTCTGTGTTTTTTTTTTTAATTTTATATCGTGAAACCAACGCCACAACTAGGGAATTTCTTAATTTACAGGGTGGTTTATAATTAAAAATTTATGAAATTGCAATGAGTGATCAAATTAAGGATACATAATAAATATTTTTTTCAAATAATTGAAAAAGTATTTGAAAAATTTGAATCAATGGTATTAATTATGTAATTTCATCACTCATTGCGATTTCTTAAATGTTTATTGCCAGCAAAATTTCCACCTAAATTTTTGGTATACTTAGAGTTAGAACCATAAATTATAATGTTCTGATATCAACAACGAAAGCATTAACTAAAGATTTCTATCCGTCCATCCGCCTGACACTATTTTAAGCGAAGAAAAATAACATTTTAATAAAGTTTCAGTAAAGTTAGAGATAATTGAGTTGAAATGAGATGCAGAATTGACAACTAACTTTAATTTTTTACGTCAACGTTACAGATCAAACAACATGTAATATGTTTACAAGTTTTTAGAGATACATATTAAACAAATGTAGCCAACGAAAAAAAAAAAATTCATAAATTTAAAATTATCTGATTGTAGGTCACCGTCACGGCCTTTTCCAATACACAAACTTAAAATACTGAAAAACTTCTTAAGTTTTTAAAAAACGTTCTTTTTTAAACTATAACAGCTGCGAATGTATTTTTTAAAATCTCCTATAAAATTTCTAAGAAAAAAAAATGTTTTCCAAAAAAAATTTAGGGAGACAAATTTACATATAGCTTTTTTCAAATGATAAACTCGATCGAAGACATAAGCATCATAAATTAAAGAAATAAGAGCATACTTCATCCAAAGACTTGAAACATTAAGTTAATTATGAATTTTTTTTTTCTTTTTTTTGAAACAGCAAACTTTTTGATTAAAAATCGTTATGATCTTGTTATCTGTCAATTTTTTTTATTGAGTGCATGTGCTTACTTTAAAACATAAAAAAAGATGATGGCGTCGATTGAGTTAAATTTATGTTGTACCATCAATGAAAAGTGAAATTATAAACAGTATAATAATAATAATAAGATTTTAAAACAAACTTTCAATAATGATTCATAAATTACATATATGTATGTATGTATATAAAAAAAAAACGATTATAATTTTTATTTATAGAATTTTCATCGTTTTTGGCTTTTGTGATATTTCTAAATTATTAGGGCGATTTTGTTTTTACTAATAAATTATGTGAACATTTTGTAACATGATTAAGTTTTAGAATATAAGTATATAAAATAAAATTCGAAATTAATTTACAATGTTGACATATATATTTTGAAATTTCGTTAATTAAGTGTAGAAAAATATTTGGATTAGATTCTTTAGATGCAGTTCATTTTTGAAAAATATAAATTGAAGTTATTTTATTTAAAATACTAAAAATATTCATTAAATAGTCTCGTAAATGCTATGGATTATATTCCAGTTGTTGGCAATATATTTCAGTTGTTGGCTATTTAATGCTCACAACATAATAAAATGAAATATCATAAAAATAGACAAATTTAATATTATTTTCTCAGTTTTCCATATTATTGTTAAATTTTATTTGATAACCCAATTTCTAGTCTATTGATAATAAATTTATTAATTTTTTAGAAAGAAAATACTAGAATAATCTAATTTCAAATGTTAGTTTCTAAAATTTTAAACGTCGCCTTCAAACTACTGCAAAAAACACAATTTAATAAATTATAAATAATTATTCATATTGCAGATTTAATTATAAATATTGCAGATTCAATTATAAATAATTATTCATATTGCAAGATATAAATATGATACTATCAAGCACCATTTGTGTAATGGTTTTTAGCGTGAAGAGTATGAATTATAAGCTTAAAACTCGTTGAAAAAAATCCATGCAATAACCAACAGAGACGATATTATTGAAATTAAGAAATTTTGAAAGTCTTAAACACTCCTAAGATTAATGCAACAACATAAATGTCTTGTAGATCTTTAATTTATGTTTAATTTGGAAACCATTATTACTAAAACAGCCAACTTCATACTTATTGAATGTAAATTCATATAATTTATTGAATTTATAAGTAATATCGTATTTATTTCATAATAAAAAATGATTCATTTTACTCATTAAATTAAAATGGAAAAATAATAAATTTTAATTTATTAATAATTTTATTTGAAATCAAACTTTATAGTGAACGACGACCACCCCAACAGATTGAAATCATTTTATATTGACTTAAATTGCTTTTTCTATCATCTATCATTAATTTACAAAAAAAAAACACTTTTTATTTCATAACATTTTAACCATTTTAATTTTTAAAAAAAATGTTAAATTACACGCTTTAAATATTTTTTAACACTGAATAGAAATCGTTAAATAAAAATAAAAACCACTTAATTTAAAACTTGTTTTTTTATTATTCTACAAAAAAAAAAAAAACAATTTTACTTCCATTTTTGTTCATTTACTAATGATTTTATCATCACTTGACCAATTTCCTCAATTCGAACTCATTTCTCATCTAATCGTAAAACTTTATATCATCATCGCAATTGTTTTTTCGAGAAATCTCATTTCAATTGAATTTTTTTTTATTGTAAAATAGTGTTTTTTATTTTTCAAACAGATCAGAATTTACGCACTCGTGCGAATTTTGTTTTGTAAAGTGGAAAATTTGTTGTGTTATTACAAAATAAAACTTCAATTAATTAAATTGTGCAAAAATTTGTATTTTTTTTTACACATATGTATGTATATATGTATCTTTTTTAATTTATGTCTATTTTTAAATCGCTTTTAATTTGATTTTTATTAATTTAATGAAATACATATATGATTATGTTAGCTTTATATCTACTGGAACGTGCTTTGTCTAGTTTTTTCCATAAATTTCATAGTTAGATTATTTTTATTGTTTTTTTTTCTTTAAAGTTACTTTGGTTAGTTTAGGAGAATTTTTTTATTTATGTATATTTAACATTTTGTTTTATTCATTCAATTAAAAATTTTCAATTGATTTTAATTAAGAAAAATTAAAATTTAATATAAACAAATTTGAAAATTAATCATCGAGTTTATCTCGAAATTCAAAACTTTGTTAAAGCGTAATTAAATGTATTTTCATAAAACATATCACACGTAATTAGTGATTAGAAGGGTTCTTTAATAATTACGTATCAGGACGGGCTTTTCCACGTACCTAACCAAATCGCACCCCTAATAGAAGACTGTTTCTTCTCAAAATTTATAGTTTTGCGAAAATGGTGTTGAAAGTTGGATAACTTTTTGTATGGGATATAGAAAAGAAAATTTTGAAGTATTGAATATTGCACCATTGTTGCTCTTAGTGTGGCGTAATTTAGATTATAATTTAGAGGTCAGGCCACTGATTATAATCTAAATAAATTATAATCTAAATAAATTTGACAGATTGATTACGGCGAACTGTATAATTTGCGGAGATAAAGACCAGACTCCTGAGAATATTCTGTGTTAATGCTCGAGCTAGATATCCATTTGGGGGAGAATTATTCGCTAAGCCTGAGGATATCACTTCCTTCTCTCCAAAAGAAATTCTAGAATTTTTAATGTCCTTTAGATAAAACTCAACTGGCCTAGTTTGGCCCCACTTTATTAAGTTTCATCAACATAAAATAATTATAATTTCTGATACTACTTTATTTTGAGATAAATGTTAGTAAAAAAGAATAACAATTTCAGATAAATAATTTTGCAAGCTTTTAAATGCTAAAAAATTGTAATTCATTTCTGTAACACTAAAATGTGCAGACAAAAATCATAAGCTTAATTTAAAAGTAATTTCACACTGTCCAGCTTATTGTGAAACAAATTAAATTTCACTATTTATCATCAATTAATCATAATTTATTGTTCTTTTATGTTAAGTGTTAATAACTTCCTAGCAAATGAACATTTTTTTTATTGTATTTGTTTGTAATTAAAAAGGTTATCGTATTATTTTGCCTATAGGTAGGTTTATTACCTCTATAATCAATCTTTGAAGAAAAAAACAACCATTTATTATACAATTATAAAACATTAACACAAAAAAAAACATCGAAAATAGATAGGAAAAAACTATTCTTTTTGTTGGGACCGATAAACCCTAAAACTTTTCATCAAAATTTCATTTATAAATAATAATGAATGACCAAGTCATTTGTGGTGCATGAGAATTTCGAAAATCGAAGAAAGTCTTTTAAATTTTGTTAATTTTTTGGTTGAAAATTTATATAAAGAAAAAAAAAATTGTAATTTAATGCATCACCTTTTTTTTATTATTATTATTTCTTGTGATAATCTTGTAGGAATCGTCTTTAATTTCATTTTACTTTAATAAACATAGAATAAAAAAAGAACCCATAACACAACAAGATCTTTTTTTTAAACATAAATATAATTTTTTTTTTCATGTATTATGTTTTAAGGTTCTTTTCTGTTATTATTATGATTTTTTTTTTCTTATATTATTAAGTATGATTGTTGTACCTTAACATCGGCACGGATCACCACTGAGAATTGAAAATTATATTTGAAAAAAAAAAAAAACGTAAAATTAATGTTGGAAAACAATTCTCGAATGCAGAATAATAAAAATATTAGAGTTGGTAGAGAATATTGGAATTACAATAAATAGAATAGTAATAACTTTTTATGTAGTTGTGATAGAACCATGGAAACTTGACCAAAATGTGTTATTTAAAAAAAAATAAAATTGAAAATCCAATACATTTTCGCGAGAAGATTTCAATATTTTTGTAATTATATATTAGCATAATTTTAGTACTGTACCAATTTTCAAGATTTTGCTTCATTTTGAAGTTACTTCATTTGAAGGTTTAAAAATTAGCTTATTCAAAATTACTTAATTTTGAAGTTTTAAAAATTAGCGTATTTATGTTACTTATTTCCAGATAAAAGATTGGATTATACTAATTAAATTTTTCAATTAAAAATGATTAATATAAATATGTTATAGTTTGCCAATTTTAGATTATTTAAAATTTGGTGCTTATAATAATTAACAATCAATTTTGTTATCACCACTACTCATTCCAGAAGTTCACCTAGAATTGGTAGTATTTTCCATTTTATGTGTCGGCAATTCAAATATGAGTTTTCAGGTTCCATAACCGACACAACACAGACACCATTTAAAGTTCAATTTTTTTCTTACTCAGAAGATTCCATTAGGTTACTTCAATACTTTTCAGCTTCCAAAAGGAAAATTCCATTAGACCATCCCAATTGATAAAAAAGCTACAATAGTTACCAAAATATTACGTAATGTAGTCAATCAATGAAAATTTATCTATATTCCCATCTCCTTACGTTAAAAGAAAAACATTTTATATTTTGAAATCGAGAACATAACAAATAAAAAAAAAATCTTATTTTCTTTGTTGTGTTTTATTAATTTTTATGATTTTCTTACGCGTTTATAGTAAAACAGGTTTCGGTTTGTTTTTTTTATTAGTATTTTTTATTCAAGGGTCCAAGGTTTTTTAATCCTTTTCTCTCTTACTATTTTGTTTATTATGTTCATTGTATGTTGTGTATTATTATGATTCTTGTTATGATATTTTATTATGGTACTTGCCAGTAAAATTTTTTATTAATAAGAAAATAAGACGTAATAGTTAAGATACAAAAAAAAACAGCAAACCATTTTAAAGCGACTGTTTATTACGTCCAAGAATAAAAAAAAATATACTTAATCATATAATATTGGTATAGATACCGGCTTTCAATTCCCACAAAGATTTTTAACATGTGACAAAAAATTTTGCAAGAATATTTAAATATATTTTTTTGTAATAATTCGGTAGTTGACCAACAAAAAAGAAAAAGAAATCATTCAAAGACATTGAAAGATACTTTTGAAATTTCTGGTTAGTACAGTGTTGGCTTTACTGATTTATGCTTTTTAAAGAAGGATCAGTTTTTTTTTATTATACTTTTGGTCTTAACACAAAGATATAGATTTGGTAATTTTATTTAAATATGTTAATTTACACCATTTTCAAGGTTATTTTTGAAGCCAGCTGTGATTTTTTTTGCATGATAAAGCATATGCGAAATTCAGATAAAATTATAAACTTTATCAGTGATATGTAAAAAAAAAACTACAATTTCCGCAATTAATATTTATGGAAATTATAGTAAAATTGTTGAAATTTTTATAGACTGGTTTTCTTATCATACTTAAAATATGATTTTTATTCACGGAAATAAATAAGCTGTACAAATAAATGCTAGATTAGATTACATTATGTAAAGGCAACAAAATAGTCCTGGTTAAATCATTTTTCAAGGTTATACTCTGACAATTGAATTTATTATAAGTTAGTGATTAAGCCAGTAATATCAACTATGGAACAGAAATGTGTTTAAAATTTAGTCGTATATACCAAGTAATTATAATTTTTGAAAACCGTGAAATATATATATATAAATATCACAACTTCTATTGAATGCACTTGATTTTCTTAGGAATTTTTCAAATTTATAAAATTGATTTTATTCGAATTTATAAAATTGTTCAATTTATTTCACAGATTTCAAAATTTTTGTACTAATATTACAAAATTGATTTTTGTAAATTAGTTTTCCTTTCTAAATTTTGAAGAAAAATGAAACGAAAAAAATAACTACTAACATTATTAAATTAAAAAAAATATCGTGTGAAAATTTAAAATGATAAAAAAATAATTAAATTTATAAATAAAAATTAAAGAAATTAATAAAAGTCATTAAAAATAAAAAAACAAATAAATTTATATAAAAAAATAAGATTTTAATAAAATAAAAATGGAATCTTGTTTTCCGCCGCTAGCGGCATTATCCCTTCGGGGAAGTAGTCATAATAGTTCTAAGTCACAAAAAAATCATAATAATCGTCATAGTACAAGTGGTACACCAACATCAGATATTTATTTGGCAACTAATAATAATAGTAATAGTAATTTAAATCGACCAACTAGCAGTAGTGACGGTGATTATAAATTCAATCATCAAAATAATTCAACATTTACACCAAAATTAGAAGTACTACAAGATTTGGATTTATATTATATTAGGCAAATTGCTTCTAGTTTAAAGGTAAGTTCTTTAATGTTTTTCTTGTTTTTATTCTTTATTGTTTCTTCCATCATAGATTTAATATCTTTTAAGAACAATGCCCCATAAAGTGAAATTTTATATTACCAAAGCTAGACCATATAATTTTCATTAAATTTTAAAAAAAATTCTGGAGTTCATTATTTACTGATTGAAGATTATGGAAAAATAAATTTTTCTTTATCGTTATTATTTTATGATTGAAGAAAATAAAGTCCTTTAGGCAAGAATATTGTAAGTTCTTTTATAGAAAATTACATAATGATTCTAATAAGATTATTGCTAGAGATTAGTGTACCTATAACAAAGTAAATTTCGAAGAAAAGATTTTTTTTGTAATAGAGAACTATTTATTGTCTGTCACAAATTCTGTCATAACTACTAAAAGAATAATTAGTAAATAGATTAAAATATTGGCAATTAATTTTATTAGTTTTGCATATTGAATTCGTTTTGCGTATTAAACTGTCAAAATTAATGTTGCCAATAAAACATTATTTTAAGCTTTGATATTAATTATTATTTAATTAATTATTATTGGATATAAATTAATGAAGGGCTTAAGTTATAATAAGAGAAAATATAAAATTTCTGTGGCTTTGTTTTAATATCCTAAAAATCTTCTCAAAAAAAAAAATATTATGTAAATTATAATTTTTTTTTAAATAACAATGTAAATAACATAATTTATTACTATTGATTGTAACCAATCAATGTCAAAAATAATATTTCAAAAATTTATTTTTTAATAACTTGAAAAAAATTTCACCATTTACACTGAAAAAAATAGTTATAATCATGATTAAAACTATCATCTCTGTTTAAGATAAAAAAAAATTAATTTAACATTTGGTTGTACCGTATATACGAATTTATCTTCGGTTGTATCCAATGTAAATTAAATAAAATATTTAAATTAAACTCGTCTAACTAAGAAATTAGAATAATCGAGCCATTAGATAATTTACAATCCCCTTTTTTTTGCAAAAATTTAAAGCACTTTATTTAAACTTCTAATCAATTCAAGTAATAGATAAATTTTAAATTTTGATTTAAAATCTTTCCACTCCTTTATATTTACAAAAAAAAATTATCTAAAGATAAAATTTGCCCTTGTAACCTTAAGAACCCCACTCCCTAAAAATATACTCCTATAATTTTTCGAAAATTTAAGTAAATTATGATAACTTTTTTCACAGTGTATTTATAAATTTTATAAAAAAATTTGTCAATTTATTTAAAATTTTTACCCCACATTTTATATGAAATATATTACAGTCGTCTGGCACATCAATTTTTATTTTTTGGAATATTTTTTACTTAATTTTGACGAAAATTATAAATTTCTTTTCGATTAAAGAGTCAATCATAGCCGCAAAATATTTGCAAATTTATTCATTACCAAAATTTACCGGAGCACCTTCAATATCCGAAACGATAATATGAAAACCAAAATTGTTAAAATTTTCATGTTTCTTACCATAATTTCCCATTTAAGACATAAATTATTTATTTTGTAAAAAAAAATTGTATTATTCTCGCTGATAATATGAAATTCGTGCCAAGGTATGCAACAAAAATAATAAATATCTACTAACATAAATTTTTATAAAAATTTGAACTGTGGCGGTTCATATTTCTATAACATAAAATGAATTTTATAAATTTCAGTTTTTGTTTAATAAAATTTCTCATAAAAAAATGAAGAAAATCGATTGAAGATATTTGATGGAACAGGATTTCATTTGTCAGACAAAAATCTTAAAACGTCTATTAACAAACTATGGAAAAAACCTAACAAAATTAATTGTTATATACTATTTCCAATATGTAATTTCCTCCTCTGTCAATCAGAGAATTATAATTTTTATAAAATTATTTTCATTAGTATGCAAAGTAAACGCAATTATTAAAATTTTCTGCAAATTTCTTTAAGGAATTAAATGAAATTAACACGTGCTACTTCAAAAACAAAAACAGTCTGCTGGTTCTTCTTTTATTCCTCAGCTAACAGCTCTCGGCTCTGTGTTGGCTCGTTGATCATCATCATCATCACCATTTATAAAACAGGAAATCCGAATGAATAACAAAATAATATTTTTCATGCACTGTTTCACTTTTTATGTTGTGTGTTTCTTTGCAGTATGGAAATCTTTATAAAGAAAAAAAAAAGTCTCAAGTTCGTTTACGGAAATTTGATTCTTTTTTTGAAAACGGTGGCGCAAGTATATGAAAAATATTACAATAACCTTAAACAACATTTTTAATAGAATAAAATTATGCATTAGTTTTATTTAACATGTGTTTTATTGCTAGTGGTTTTGTTTGTTCAACACAGAATAATGTGATAATTTTTAGTTTCATAAAAGAAGTACATATAATTACTTTTAATATGCTAAGTAATTTCTTATAATTAATACTCTACACTCCTTGTTTCTGTAAACTTAACAAAAATTTGAACGTTATAAAATAGAAAATATATACGGAAAATAAACCGACTTACAATTAAAGTTTCAGTAATTAATTGTCTGGGGTTCTAATTTTTATGACTGGCTAAACCATACTGGAACGTTAAATTGAATTACATATTAGATAGCTTTCCTGGAACGTTAAATTGAATTACTGGACCTGGAACGTTAAATTGAATTATATATTAGATAGCTTTCCTCAAAAATTATTTTTTAAAAAATTTCTAGGTTAAGATAAACTTTGTTTTGTTGTGTTTGTACATGACACTTTAATTCAGATATTGGGCCGGACTTAAATTAAGTGAACATCTTTTAATGTGCCACAATTTCCCAGTTAGTTATGTTAGGTATTATCATTAAACAAAATAAGATTAAATAAATTTGAAGATGTCGCGTGAATTATATTACCTAAATCAGATCCTATTTTTTATTTAAAATTTTTGGAAAGTTTAAATTTTCGTTTAAATTTCTTTTTAAATTTTTATAAAATTAGATATTTTTGTGATTTAAAAAAAAATCACTTTAACTACCAAAAAAACAAAAATTTTATCTCGTGAGAGTTATTTTTGGAAATATTCATTTTCAAAACTATTTTTGGATAAAAAATCTTTCATGTCCACGCAATTTCTTAACAATGCAGTATAAATGACATTTTCAAGAATTTTTCCCGCTTTTAAACTAAAAAAAAAAATGTAGAAAAAACTAAGAAGATATTTTCACATTCGTCTATTTAAGATAAAATTAAAAACCAGACACAATACACAAAGAATGAGAAAATTGGAATTTTCTTTGTAGGTTGGAATAGAAATAAATATTGAAAATGTAATTTTTTTTAGGGGATTTCAGAAATTGTTTTTTTTTTTTAATATGGTTTTATTTTTAGAAAAGTTTTCACAATTTTAATACATATTCCAAAATTGAATGTTAAAACACTAAAGAACAAAAAAACATTAGTTTTGAACATATCTATTTTTTCAAGATCTATTTATTATTATAAAATTAATCTAATATTGTGATATGATCACCTTTTAATCATTTTCAAACTTTATCAATGACATTGCAATTCAAAAATCTTGCTCAATAAAATTGCAAACTATATAAAAACAGATTATGGAAATTTTGCTCTGCCATAATTTCTTTGACCATAATTTCTTAGAACTTTTATATAATTACTTATTTTGCATAAAAATAAAAATCAATAAAAAGCTTAATTTGAATTTTTTTTCCTTTGAAAATCATTCGTACAGCTTTTTATTACATTTTGCAAGGCCACGATCAATCCATATAAGATATGTTATTATTACAGTATATTGCAAAATTATTTTAATATTTATTTAAGGTTATATCTATTAATGATTTTAATGAAGATCTTTTTTTAGTTTAGAATTTTAAATTGAAATTAATTGAAATTGTCATCAGAATTTAAAAAAAAATTGATTTTTTATTCGCTGTAATTTGCAGACAGCATTATTTTTTAATTTTGAGTTAGAAAATGGGGTGTATAGCAATCTTTAAAATTTATCAAGCATATAAGTTGAACAAATCAGTGTTAGTGCTGGGGTTACCTAAGCTAGTAATAACGATATACCCAATATAGATGGATTGAATGCTTTTTACTGCAGTAACATATATAATCAAGTTTTAATGAATTATTTAAGTATATTGCTTTGTGTACCTAAAGCGTTTCCATATTCTTTCTCTATTTTCGAAATTAATTTCTTAAATTTGCCAAAAATGATAACTAGGAGAATCAATATTTATTCAAATTTATAATTTACATTTCCAATCAAATATAGTTCAATGTTAAATAATTAATAAACATAAATATAAAACTATATTTACTTAAGTTGTACACTTAAATTTTAATGTTTTCATTCTAATTATAAAATTTTCGCATTTAAAAATTTTTTATATTTTTATATTAAAGAAAAAGAAATATTTTTTTATTTTTAACAGATGTTTGGATATTTACAAAAATAAACGTATTCAAATATAAATCAAATCAGACACAGGAAGACAGTTTATACTCTCGCTATAAACTTCAACGGACACCAACAACAACAAAAATTCTCCTATTGATATCCGTTTTAGTTCACTTCTATTTTTAGGATCAATTTAAAATTTATGATTAATTTTCATCTGAGGACAAAAAACATGTTATGTTAACACTTTGTCAATTCGTTTGTCTGTCTGTCAATTATTATGGAAAAGGAAGACATTTTAACTTACTTGTGGAAAATAGAAATGTAATAACAAATCAAACAAAATAACCTCAATTTTTAGAAATACAAACTCAAACATAATTTAGTTATTTTACGTTTAATCTCCTATGAATTGCTGCTAGTCCAAGAAAAAGGAAAATTTATTTTAAAAATTATGAAAATCTTCAAATAATGATTGTGAGCAGTTAATTAAAACTGTCATCTGTCCCTGAAATATAAAATTTCTGCACCTTAATTTAACTGCACGTCTATTTTATCTCTTTTTCTTCCCTGAATCGAAATATTATTTACATTTTTTAACTTGTTCCATTTGTCTGTAAATTTCCCATTATTTTTTTTTCTCTTTTATTTTTTGTTTATTGGAAATTTGAAACGACGTTTGCTACTGAAATCTTAATTTCCTCAATTTTTTCTAGCTTGAGTGGTTCAAGGATGTTCCTTTTTTTGTGTAAATCTTATTATCGGTTTGGTTGCATAACTTCAACACGTCAAAATTATTAATGTAAACGTTGAGTTTTTATGTAATGTAAATAAACAAAAATATATTGGAAAAGTCTAAACATAAAAAAAAATATGCCATAAAATGATTTCTAGAAAATGTAATTGAACTCAAAAAATGAGTTTAATTATTTAGCATTTAATTATTGTTTATTTATATTTTTAAATATAAATTTAATTTTTTTTGTTTTTTAAATTCATTGTCAGTTCAAGTTCAATTCGTTTTTGATTCATTTTAATGTTGTTTTTTTTATAATTCATGTGTGATGTGGTTTTACAGTTCGGAATTGTATGAACCCACGTTTACACTGATTACACAAAATTCGAATTTTAAAAAATGAATTCGTGAAATAAAACAATTCCAATTTGTGGAATTTTATTTTATTTTAAATTATTAAGAAAAATTATTTGATTAAAAAAGTTTCTTAATAAATTTTGATTTATCACTTAAATTCAATTATTGCCTTAATAATAAAATTGGAGGAAAAAAGCTATCAATCTTTAAAAATTTAACCTTAAATGAAATCGACGTATGAAAGACACAGACATGAAAAACGTACCATAGCTTAATAGTGATTACAAGTATACAGACAACATTGATAAAATGAATTGAATTCGTCGATGACAGTATTGTATAAAAAAATGTAAACATTGTGATAAAGAAAATGTTAAAAATATTACATTTTAATTAGGAAATTTTTTTAATAGAGATACTATAATATTTCGATCTTACTTTAATACAAATGATTCAGTTTATTCCAAGGCAAAAAACAAACTATTTCATTAACGAGATAATAGTTTTGCAGTTATATCACCAGTTTAAGTTAAGCTTTATTTACCGTCACCATTCACGCTAGAAATATTTTTCTGGAAATCTGCTCTAATCCTGAATTGTAATTAGATATAAATCATTATAACGTTTTTAAACCTGCACTATAACTTTTCAAATAAATTTAAATACAATTTCCATCAAATACAATATTTTCTATTTAATCTAAAAAATTTCAAATTGAATCTAATATCATTTTAATTTATAATATCAAGTTAGAAATATGATTACAGGTAACCTTCGAAGAGGACGATTAATTCGTCCCGTGTTCTTTGAAACCGTGTTTTTCGAGACTCCAAAAAATGGGATTCCGTTTCAAGTGTGAAAATAAAAAAAACATTACGTTTGGAATTTTTTTGTTTTTGTTAAATTTTTTTCAAAAAATTACTCGAAAATCGTGTAATTTGAAACCGCGTAATTCTGGGGAAAGTATCCGTGTTGTTCAAAACTCGTTTTCTTAAAGTACTGTGTTCTTCGTGGGTTACCTGTATTTCTCTGCAATATGATATTTATCTCCTGACAATAAATGACTCAATTCAGATTTCCTAAAAGTTAATTATGATTAATACCGCGACATAAGTGTAAACCTAATAACCTTATTTATATAAAAAATAATAATAATAATAAAAATTACAAAATCAACACTAATATTTTTCAAGGTAACTCATTTTTTAACCGTACAAAATCATAAATTAAATATGGTTTTTCTGAATGTCCATCAACGTAGGTGTAAAAACTATTAATAAATAATTTAAATTTCGCAAAAAATTATTATTATATTTGAAAAATAAAAAAATATACAATTTTTTATTTAAATATTTTTTTAATCTGAACTTTTGATATTTTAATCTCGACATTATAACAAAACTTATCTCTTTTGTATAATAAAATCTCCAAAAAATATATCTAAAAATCGATTTTTAAAATATATTTTAGTTAATTATTTTCAAGTCCATTGACATTGTTTAAAATTATTATAGCTATTGATTGCCACACCAAAAATAAAACTAAATAAAAAATAAATGATCTCTTTAAAAAAAAAACGCTTTAATGACTTCATTTCTTACGTTATGGAAAGCTATAAGTATTGGAATTGTGGCGTAACAAATATGCTTATACGAAAAGGTCGAGACTCTAAACAACACATAAATGAATTTAAATGAAAACTTTGTAATTTTAACATATCATAATAAATATAAATTAATTGAATATTTTAGTTTCACTTCTAAAAAAAATTTTTTTTATTTAATTTCAATTTCTTTTTCTCGAAACTTTTTTATTTTTTATTTTTTTGTACAATAAGGGGCGCCAAATTGTGATTTTGCGCCAAATTGTGACTGTGTGGCAGTTGTAGCTAAAATCAATAAATTTGCAATTTCAATAATTAAAATTTGTTAATATTTAGCCAAAAAAAAAAAAAATTGATGTCAACATATTTTTTTTGAATATTGTTCAAAAATAAAAATTGTTAGTCGAAATAGTGACATCATCATTAAAATTTGTGATATAGAACCGATGATGTTGTCGACTTGTGATTTTTTGATAATCAATTATTATTTTTAGTTTATTAAGAATAACATTTGTTTACTAAGAAAAACATTTAATAACGAAATTTTCTGGTTTTGCAATAATATTGTAAACTGACAATATTTATAAATTTATTTATTTTTTAAAATATTAAATTTTAATTTTAATATTTTTTGAAAATGATTTTTCTACTAGAGAATCATATAAATTTAATTTCAATTTCGCTCATTGAACTTTTAAAATTTTTTGACATTGTTTATGAATTTGATTCGCATTTTTAAAAAAAACATGATAAAAAGCTAATGAGCTGATTAATGTTTTCGATTTAGAATGATAGGAAATATATGTAATTTTCTAATTTTATATGTAATTATTGTAGTCGCGGAAATAAGTTATTACTAAAAAAAAATATTAAAATTATCGTTCGTTTCTATTTAATTCAAATTAAAAAAAGTAGCCAAAATAATTTAAAAAATTACATTTCAAAATTTCATTAATGTAGATTTTTATTAATTTTAAAATTTATATTTAATTAAACATCATATTTCAGTAAATTAATAACATAATAAAAATGTCCATTCAACTCAAATTTTTGCTAAGAATTCAAAATATTATTTCACAGACTTAAAACCCCTACACACTACACTTATATATTGTCTATCAAACACAAACCATTAAATATGGTTTAAATATTACTCATAAAAAATTCGACAAACTATGAAAATTACCAATTTTTAACCACAATATTGTAACCATTAAAAAAATTCAACTTAGAATTATTATTTAAATCTAATGGATACGACACTAATTTATTTTAAATAAAATATAGATAAAGTAAATTAGTATTCTAAGCTCAAATTATGTTCTTTTAAAGTTCAATGTTATAAGCAGTAAGAATGTTATTTTGTTATTTTTTGCTTACCTCATCAGTGAATCAGTTATGCTTAACAGAAATTTTAGAAATTAGAAAATATTTTTAATAAATGGAAATATATTTGAAATAATATTTTATATTCGAAATTGACTTTCGAATATATAAAATGCCATTGTCTATAAATTTTCTATCGTATGTTAGTCAGTTCTAAATATAATACGAGAAAACTGATCAAACGAATGTTTAATTTCGGATTTTTAAATCTGTCAATCTATCATTTTTCCATAAATTTAAAATTAATTTCCTTTTTTTTTTATAAGAAAACATAAATTCTATTGACAATAAAAATCTGTTAAAACTATGGCGAATAGAGTTTTATTAATCAAAGAGGAGTGTCAATGCCATCTAGTGGAAAAGTTGAGTTGATTAATTATCTAGGTAAATTATACCGTGTGTAACATCTCGTCTTATTGTGTTATTTGCCAAAATTCCAATCAATGATTGTAAATAATTGAACTTAATTTTATATATAAATTAAGTTAAAAAAAAAATATATGTGTAGGAAAATTAATATTTAATCAATAAATTTAGTCAAATATAACATAAATTTGAAATATTAAATAATATATGTACTTAAAAATAATTTAAATAAATATTTACACATTAAATTAACATTTCAAAAATTTAGCACAAAATAGCCTAAAAGCATAACATATAGACTCAAAGAATTTCTAGTTTACTAATAAAATTATAAGATATATTTAAATTTCAACAATAAAATGGTTACGTTATTTGTCCTCAATATAATTATGAATGAATTTAATTTTTTATTCAGTTGTTTTTGATTTTTGGAAAATTTAAAATTTGGCACGAAAACTAGAGAACCAAATAAATAATTCAATTTATACATATATATTATTTCCTTAAAAAAAATATTTAATTTTTATCAAACATATGCATATCGTCACCCCAGTATTTAAATAATACATTTGTATTTTTCTTATTTTCGAGTTAGGTATGCAGTTTTACTTAAAAAATCCAGATCTTTCCATTTCCTTTGCCCAAATTAAGCTATCTCATTCCGTTCCGAAGATATCTAGTATGCCGAATGATATATTTGCCAAATTTCAAAAATCTATTTGAAAACAATTTACTTTGATAAATTTTATTAGATCTACTCAAAATTTATGAAAATAATTGCACTTCTTTCCTATCTAAAAATCTTAATTTTAGTCACTTTACTATATAAATATGGTACATAAACAAACAATAAATTTTTATGCTACATATGCAATTTTTCAAATTTTGTTATTTAAATTTACTCAAAAACTAAAGTTCTTCCCGATTTAATTAATAATATTAATTAAATCTGGAAGAACTTTAGTTTTTATATAAATCATTATAATTATATAAAAATATTTACTAAAATTTTATTAAACTTTTGCTTTACAACTCCCTAAACTTAAATTGCCATTTACCCCGATTTAGGTTTTTGTCGTTTATATCAGTTAAATACTCAGGGGACGATATGTATAAATAATATTTCTAGTATTTTTTTATTTCATGGTACTGTAATAGCGAATTTAATTTTAAATAGTAAACTTTATGCTTTCTAATTAATAATAAGACTTTTTTTAATAATAAAATTAAATATTTCCAAATTATTTTATTTATTTCAGGAGCTTGATTTAGAGCAAAAAATTGATTTGGAAATAAAAATGCGTGAAGGTTCAGCCAAATTATTAGCTGCCTGTAATAATCCAAAAAATGGTTCATCAAATAGTCTCAGTAATAGTCATCATGGTGGTGGTACAATGACACATAATACACAAATGTTAGAGGCAGCTAAAAATTTATTAACATCTAATGAAAGGATGACAGCTTATATGGCTGAATTACAACGTCGTAAACGTGATAAAGATACAATTGCTAAAGCTAAACCACGTGGTAAAGTTTCAATGAGTGAAATACGTATGCCATTAATGTGGCGTGATACAGATCATTTTAAAAATAAAGGTGATCATCGTAGATTTGCGGTATTTTGTTTAGCCAAAATTGGTACAGAAATTTATGATACTTCGTTATTATCACCAGTTGATCGAAATTTAACAGATGTTTGTTTCAGTGATGCCATATTATTGTAAATTTATTTTAATTGTAATTTTCAAATTACATTTTCAATTATTTTCTTCCATTTTTTCATATTTTAGTACAAATGTAACTCCCGATTTTGAGCTAAAATTAGAGGTATACGCTGTTATGATGGAATCTGATTTATCGATAGCATCAACACCACGTAAAATTAAAAATACTATACATTCGTCAATAAGTCGTACAGTTGGACGTCGTTTAGCAGCCAATTTAAAAGATGAACTAAACAATACAAAAATGTAAAAATGTTTTTTAAAAATGAAATTTTGCTTTAAGTAATTGAATTTTTTGTTCAATTTTCTAGTGGTCCAAAATTTGAATTGATTGCCACCGCACATTTAAGTTTAGCCGAAGCATCCGAAACAACACATACACATGATTTATGTTTAACACCAAATAATACTAATGTAAATGTTGGTAATAAATTACCATTATTTGGTCATTTTTGTTGTCGTTTAGCTGTTCAACCAGATTTTTATGAACAACCAACATTAACTGGTCAATTATCATTAATGCAAAAAGGACCAGCACGACCAGTTGAAGGATATGCTAGATTACAGGCATTCCGAGTTGAATTATGGGATGATGAGAAGGCTTTTCAAGCTAACTATCAGCCAAGACGTACAGTTGAAATAACTCGTGAAACAAAATTAAAGTTAAAACCAGAGACTGATATAATAATAGCTAATTTAGAGGAAGGTACAATTGAGGTGAGATAGATAATTTTGTGTTAGTAAGATAATTAAATATTTTATAGAATTTATACAAAAAGTTGTAAAAAGAATTAAAGTTTTAATCATTTTCAACTTTAACATTTAATTGTAAAAAATTTATTTCTATTATACAGGAGTATGTAATTCGTGCTAAGACCGCTACAGATGCCCAAAAATGGTATAGCGCTATTAAAAAAGCAATACGTGAACATAACAATTGGGGGCATATAGTTTTATCTAGTGAGCCAATGCAATTAGCTATTCCTGGTAATTCAAAGAATTATTTTTTAAGGAGTACACGACAAGGTTCCCTATACGATCAAGTGCCAATATTAGGTAAAAAAAAAATGTTGTGCAATTAATTTAATATTATTTAATTCAATTATCGAACTTTTAATTATTCCAATCAATTATCAAATTTTAATTATTTTATATTTTTAGAATCAATAGATAATCGTCAATCATCACGGCCAACTGTTCATGATATATTTGCGATACCACAATCTGGTGATACTTCTCCAACTCTAAATGAGTTTAGGAATCGGACATATTCATCAGGACGAAGTAGTAGCCATAGTAGTAGTACATTGAGTGCCAGTAGCATTGGTTCAATTAATTCTAATAAAAAATCACATTGGCCATTTGGCAATAAATAAAAAAATATACATATAGAATTATTATAAGTACATAAATATAATAAAAGTACACAGTAGAAATGAAAACTTCAAGTATCCCAATGGGTCCCCATTAAAAAGAATATCTATAAAATAGAGAGAAACAAAAAGTATACTAATTTACGATTTATTAATATACCGAATATAGAGAATATTTGGTTGGATAAATAAAATTTAACCGCAAAAGTGTTCACAATCTCAAAGAATATTTCAAATTTAACTATATTTTTTAGTTAAATAATTTTTTTTTGTATTTCTATAATTTTTTTTTCTAATTACAAAACAAAATATAAAAAAAAATATTTTGTAATTTTTTTCACTCAAAATTTTTGTTCGCTAGTTATTATTTATATTTATAACAAACAAAAAAAGATAGCATGCAAATTAAAGTTTTTTATTAAAAGTTTTGCGGTTATCAAAAGATTAAAAAAAAATTAATTAAAACATTAAAAGTGAATTAATAAAAATGTAATCGTAAAATTAATAAAAATGTCAAAAAGAAATCTATAAATAAAAAACTACATATAAAAACAGAAATATATGCAAAAACAAATATACAATTTTTTTTTGAAATAATCTTATGTTATTTATAAAAATTAAATGGAAAAAAAAACATTTATTTGTAAAGGTATTTAACAGACTTTATTTTGAAATGCAAGTTCTTAAAAATATATTTCAGATTATAAAACTGGCAGGCAAAAGAGGGATGTAGTTCATAATTATCATTTACGTTAATTTATTTTCATTAAAGTAAACGAATAACTTATTAATTCACATCTATCTAAAAGCAGTATTTTTCAAATCAAATTTACTTTCACTCTATGATAAGCATTGCTTAGTACACCTCTTAAATTCCATATATTTTTAACATTTTCCGGTTGAACATTATAATTTGAATCAACTGCTTTAGACCAAATTTCTATTTCTTTTAATTCTTTATCAACTGGTAATTTAGCTGACCATAATGTCCAACTATAATGTCGGCCAGCTGGAGCTGATAAGTCATTTTCATCAATATTAGCAACATGCCAATTTTTACCTTGATCAGTTGTCAAATCAATACGTATAATTTTATTACCACCGCCAGACCATGCATATCCTTTCACTGTAATAAAACCATTTTCAACTTTAATATTTTCATTGCATATTGGTAAACAAATTGCTGAATTAACTGGTAAATTTTGTATAGCTGGGGATTTTGTAAAATCAACATTGTCCCAATCTGTACTTGGACTAAATCCTTTATAATCATTTTGTTGCCAATGTGATGATGATTCCTTATCAGATACACATATGCGTCCAATCCATTTAACATTTCGAGCACCAACAACGCCTGGTACAATTACACGCAATGGATAACCATGATCACGATTTAATGGTTCATCATTCATTTCATATGCTAAAATAACATCGCCACGTTCATCCATTGCTTTTGATAATGGAATTGATGCACCATACGGATTTGACGTTGGATCTATATCATAACCTTCTAAAATAACATGTTGCGTTTCATTTGATTTAACGCCTATATCTTGGAGAACATCACTTAATTTAGCACCAGTCCATTTTGCATTGCCAATAACACCGGCACCCCAAGAAAGTCCTTTCACTTCTTTTGCCTGAAAACAAAATATTTGGAGAATAATTTTACCCGAATTAATAAGAAACTTTCGTTAAATTTAATAATTTAAAATCACACATGTTGTTAAATATAATATTTTGTAGATTATAAATAAATTCTAATAGAGGTTAACATTTAAAAAAAGTAATTTATAAAAATCTTACTTCATGCATTTCTGATCTACGATTTCCGGCGCACATTATTGCCGCTGTTACTGTGTGCTTAGGTAATTTTTTAATATCTTCCAATTTATAAATTTTACTCTTTTGTGATCCATCGACAGTAACTTCTAATTCGTATGATTTTTCGTCTAAATTTGGAACAGGCAAATGGTTTCGAACATAGAAAATGTCACTAAAATAATGGGGAAAAGGACACATAAAATTCAATGCAAGAAAGTTATTCTTTGATTTTTACTTCGGTGTCAAATAATTTTGTACTAAAATTTGAACTGGTGGCTCAGCGTTAAAAGGTTTTTGACTAGCTGGTTTTAAAATTTTATTACGTTTTGGTTCCATTGCCCAAGGCGAACCTAAATCTGCGACGCCGGCATCATCTTCAGGCATTATATTGCCAATTCGAAATGTTTCTAATAATTTAAAAATTTCTTTTGTTTCATGTTGTTTATAGACATTCCAAAATGGATCAATTGCAGATCCAGCTGCCATCATAATAATATCTTTGCTGCCTGGATGTTTTGGTACAAATTTCGTAATATCATAAACACCAATTCCATAAGTAACCCAAACACCAGCATTTCTATAGCAATATTATTAATTATTTCAAATTATTATATTTTATTATTCTTACAAGGAGTTATGTTTAAGTATTTCATCTAATTTATATGTTGGTAAATCTTTTCGAGGTGCACGATGCCTGTTTTGATATTCTAGGTCATTGGTGACAGAGGATTTGTGTTTTACATTACCCAATTTTTGTTTTTCATATTCTTAATTAAAATAAAATTTATTATATACTTCTTACTTATTATACAATTTATCAATTAATATTAATTATTAATTTACCATAATATGCAAATGCAACTCCACCTAAAATACCACTTAATCCAATAATGCCTAATAATTTTGAATTAGAAGTTTTCTTTGTGTCATTTCCGTTTTTATTACTACTGGTATTACTTGTTTGTACTGCCCATAAACGATTATTAGTTGAAATACCTGCGGCGGCATAAATTTGAATTTTATGGCGCCATACACTAGTAAAAAATTTAATAATTAAAAATTAAAAGTTTTAATTCATGAAACTAATTTAGAATATATATAAGTTAGAGTTAGATAATAGCTAAATTCTATTTAATTTTGTAGTTTATATTAAAAATTATCCTACAAAACTTCCCAAAAAAAAATCGCAACAGCAACTCTATTAAAATCAAACGAAGACAAGTTTGGCAAAATTGACATTTAACTTATTAGTTCACTTGTTGTTCTCGAATATTTATTTACCAAAAATAATGAATGCTAATTAATATAAATTATAAAAAATAGTCTGAGTGTGGATTCTAGATTTTCACCAAAAATATTTTTCTTTAACTAACCTTATCGATGGTCGAAGCAGCTTATTCATTTTGAAAAAAAAATCGCTGGTTTAACCAACACTGCATATGAAGAAAGTCCCTCAAATACTATTTCGAATATATATTTTTTAATTATGAATTAATTTTTTATTCTTATCATATCACAGAAAAAATTGTCAAAAACATCAAATTTAATCAAAATTTTATGTGGGGGTAAGATAAAAAAATATAATCGTTTTTACACCTTGAACTTATAAATTCGGTTTATCTATAAAAAATAAATACGTAAATAAGACTTGACAGCACTAACATTTATCAGCAAGAGATAAAGCTTACCAGATGCTAGAAAATACTTGTAATCCTGCTTTCACACGGTAGCACGATAAGATTGTGTAAACGACTTCTATATGAAGAAATATACAAATCTATGTTCCTACTACCTATTGTTTAAACGCCACAATCAGCGTACCATAAGCCAAACTACTTAACTCCAGTCAAAAACTCTAGAAAATTTATTCCGCCACTTAACTCCAGCCAAAAATAAGCAAAAATGCTTAAATTTAGTTTAAGCATTATTAAAATAAAATTAAAAATTTGTCTCAAAAAGTAATTGCTGCTTTCGATAAATTAAATTTTAAACAATACTTTAAATCTAAATGATTTTTATTTTATTTTCTTTATCAAATATAAATATTATAGGAAATATATTGTAAAGCAAACTTGCTCGGTAAAAGAGAACTTATGTATACAATTAGAAATGCATATAATATATCTTTAAAATAAAATCCTTTAAAATATTTTATAAAATTAAGCAAAAGCAGCTAGTTACAATTACAAGTATAGTATATAATGAGGTAACAACTGGTTCGAGCTTGTTTTCTTTACATTCTATGGTTATTGCAGCAACGCTTACTACACCAAAAATATGTTTTCTTTTAGAAGATTTTTCTATTTCTTTTCTTCATCTTTGTAAAGTGGTATTGCTCCTTGTTGATATTCTAGATTTAAATAAAAGAAAAAATAATATTATATATGTATAAATATTTTATTTATTAATTTCACCATAATATGCAAATGCAATTCCACCCACAATACCACCTAGTACAATATATTTGTATTGACCGAATTTTTGATCGGCCCAAGTCCCCACATTCTTCTCAGCGCCAAAACTTTTCTCAGCAAATAAAGCTTTATTAGTTGAAATTCGAGCTACAGGAGTAACCTGAGTGTTACGACGCAAAATACTACGGATAAATTAATAAAATTTAAAATTTCCTAATTTTTTTTAATTTTTTTTTGCTTATTATCTAAGTTTTTTTTAGGCTTAAGGAATTTATGTTAGTATCACAATAAGATATGTTGTTATTTAAAAGTACTTTTTGTTGGTTTCTGTACGCAGTTATTTTGATATTATAAGTCCAGAGTTTGCAGTATCTTTTCTACTAAAATTAAACCAGACAGCACTTCGGATATTAATTATGTTAACATTGTGTGAAAAATGTAATAATTTAATATTGAATAAATAAATAATCATTCTCTTAGCTTAGACACTTTATTATACATACAAAATTTGCATTCTAAATTATCAAGTTTAAAAAATGAGCGGCAGCTGAATTTAGAGTTCTATAATGGTTGATAGATAAAATTTATCAACTAAAATCAAAATATGATTATTTATATTATTTGGAGGATTTTGTACTTTTGTACTTTTTTAATATTTAATGTGATTTGTAAAATTTTAATTAAACTTCTAGATTTGTACAATTTGTAATATATTTTAAGTATCAATGTCATAATACGACGCAATAGTACTGTTTAGTTTTTCTTGCAGTAAGCAATCATGAATAAAATGGAAATTACCAATAGAAAATATTATGCAAAAGTCTTAGAAAATATTACGCAAAAAATAGCAAAAGAAAGTATTACGCAAAAATTAAAATTAAATAATTAGCAACAATTTAATTGAAATTCCAGCAAAGAGAATTATTAAATAATAAATTCAAATTCTAAAACTGCGTAAATGTTTTTCGTGACAACAAAAAAATCTAGATTTTTCTTTTTAACAAACTTCAGCCGCAATTAATACGCATTGGTGAATAGGATGCTTATTAAAGAGAAATTTCGATATATGGAAATTCCCCAGCAAAATTAATATGAATCAAAATTTAA